>CM076142.1:49291666-52012500 GCA_038025085.1 Tetragonia tetragonoides
ACATACTCATACAGTGAGCTTAATTGACAGGATCAACAAATGAAGGCATGACATACAGAGAAAATGGTAATGTAACAAGTATTCCCTATTAAGACGGAATGGATAAAAGTTATGGACAACGAAAAATTTATGGTGAAGTATATCACTGCTAACTGCTAAGTACCTCACTTGTATTTTTTTTGGAGTGAAAGTAGCTCACCTATTTCTTTAAATGAAGGTAAGCTATTACCTCACTACCTTCAAAATATATTTAGGGAAGTAGCCCTGTCTTAATATAACAGAATGGTTACATGCCTCTCATCTCAAATCCACCCTCTAGCGGCCGGGTAGTGGATCTTTTAGAAAAGGGTGATGTTCAATCTCCCTGTATGCATGATCCCTTTATTACCCATATTACTCCAGTTTTCTTATCCTATCCCAGTTAGGAGTTTTATAATCTGCCAATATAATTTATCTCCTACTCTCTTAACTCTCGATTATCTGTCATCTCATCTCACTGTACAATAATTACAGCCATGCTGTAGAACAGGTCAACTGGGTGTGAAGTGTGATACAAAACTCCAAGTTTACAGCCCAAAGTTTTGGCACTATGTTTAGGCCTCTTCTAACTCCCATTAACCTAACTCAAACTAACCTCACTCAAATCCCAATCTAACCAAGCTGATAACCATCTCTCATCTCAAGTCCACAATTAAAGAAATTTAAACTCAACCCAAACAGTTTCTCTCACAAAATTGCAACTTCATCAATTATTCAGTCAAAAACATCAACTAAGCCACTAAGGTGCAAATGCAATGTTGAAAACAATCATCAAGTAGCTATAAAGCTTAACAACATATGATCAGTTAAAATTCAAAATTAATCACAATCCCAATAGAACTTGAAAACAATTACAAAATCCATATAACATACCTCTGACATACAACTTAAGCAACTGCAGATGGTATCATTCCAGCCTTCCGGGCATAAGCGAAAATGCCACCAGCTTCAATGACAGGGCCAGCATCCCCAATAGGCTTCAATTGGTACTCCTTCCCAGTGGTATGATTAATCAATTTATTCTCCGCAATCTCAATGGTAGCCACATCCCCAGTACTAAACTCATCACAAATCCTCACCTCAGAATCAAAAGGATAAACCTCCCCAGTTGACACTGAATTCCTAAAGAAAATCCTTGCATATGATTCTGCCACAATGGCTTTAGTCCCAGCAGCTCCCAATGCCACAGGGGCATGTTCCCTTGAAGACCCACATCCAAAATTGGCACCAGCTATGATAATTGAATACTTGGTTTCGTACTCATTTTCCTCAACAAAACGAACTTCGTATGAACTGGGTAATCCAATAAGTGCATATGAGCCAAGTTTTTTGTACTCTTCAGGGTTTGAAGGGACCAAAGTGAGGTACTCAGCTGGGATGATTTGGTCAGTGTCAATGTTGTCACCCACGACGTAACAGAGGCCATGGAATGTTGTGGTGGTGGTTGATGATGAGGGAGATGGGGTGGCGTTGATTGGGTTTAGAGAAGATGATCTGACGGTATGAGACGAGGTTGTTGTGGTGAGAATTTGAGTGAGGCATTTCGTCGAATAGGTGGTGGGCACCTTAAGAAATGAAGGGGATTGAATAGTAAGAGAGGGTTTTTGGTGAGAGGGGAAAGTTGGGTTGATGGAGGAGAATATGCGTACTGTCGTTGGAGCCGCCATTGCCATGGTAGAGAGAGAGAGAGAGAGAGAGATGTTGTAATTTGGTTGGTTAAGCAGAAACTGAAAGGGCCGGCTCAGCTCAATGGGGGAATAAATGATGTATAGGTAGACACCAATATAGAGATGACTCCGGAGTCCGGGCACAATTAGCATGACCCTCACCCTTTTTTACACGGCACGAAGGAGTGGGATTGGGCTTGAACTCAGGCCTGGATTTTGTAGATAAAGCACGGTCGGACACGATACAAGCATACAACAGTACTTCACAAAAAATTAAATAATATATGAAAAAATTTGTGCATGGCACGAGTACGACATCAGCCTACCTTTTGGATGACCCGGCACGACACGAAGCACGCCAAATATAAGTACAGCACGATGCGAAAATGTTGCAAAGCATGAATGCACGGCACGAACATGACTCAGGCACGACATGAAACCGTCTCTACGCTCACTCAAAGACTGCATGTTAAACTCAATCAAAATAATCAAATTCCAAAAAAAAAAATGTATAATTCTGAATATAAAGAACGATCACAAAAAAACTCAAAGACAAAATTTAATAAGGAAAAACCCTTTTGAAGGTAAAAAGAGATCATAAAAAGCTCAATGATAGAATTTAATCAACGAAGTTTTTTTGTGAGCTTACTTTTAGAAGACTTAGCTTTCATGGATGGTTGATGGTGGAAGATTTAAAGTTTGGTAATTTATCCGAGCATATGTTAAGAAAAAGTTTTAAGTTTACTTAGTCAAATTCACTAATATATTTATTCCACTATTAATTCAAACTCGCATAAGGTAATTACAGCGAGCCTAAGACATTAAATACTCTCAAAAATCATATTCAACTATCATCTTCTCCGAGACGCGGAGCTTTGCTATTTTAGACCAAACAAATTTCCTTTGCATCAATTATGAATAAAGTATCACATCTCAATTGTGTTCGTAATCACTCGATCCAAACAACTAAAAGTCCATGCATTCTACGGTTGCTGTCAATAAATGTATCTTCCATTTATCCACGAGCATTGGGCGAGTGTTTTGTATAAAAGCTTGATTTGAGGTTTGTGGGTCGAGTTGCTTTAGTGTTTTAATATAACACTAGTTTTAACTCCGTGCTTCGCACGGACTCGTTAATATCTCTCGAAAATGAAGATAATTTTCTAGGTGATATCTCATGTTTGTTTTACATTTGACTATTTTAGTTTTTTTTTTTTTTTTTGTTATGAAATATCTTTTTAAATCGATCTATATCTAAAATAGAATAAATGTAAAAGAGATTAATTTATGAACATGAGGCCTACCTCAAAATTCCAAAACGTAAAAGAAAATTTAATTTAATGAAGTAAGATTTATAATTTTTAGAGTTATGTAACTAAAATTATGTTTTTTTAGTTTCAAATAATATAAAAACAAATCAATAATAAAGTCAAGTGATGATGATCATGTGGGACTTTGATGATATTTATTAAGCTATATGTGGCAAAGTTGTTCACATGTAGCGTCTAACATGTCATTTTACACGAACATTCCCTTTATATGGCGTCTACATTTTATCACTGCACGCAAAAGATACAGCTTGTATAAGACATATGTATCTCATTTTGATTTTTTTTTTTTTTTACAAATCCAATCAATTGAACTAAGATTTATAAATTTTTGACTCACGTAACTAAATTATTTTATTTTCTAATATAAAAATATGCTAATATATAAATTATAGTAAACTTATGATAACACATTTTTGGGTGACACTTGAATAATGAGTTGTTAGGTTATATGGCAAGTTTTGCTTATATTGCGACTTAGGTGTCATCGTCACACGAATGTGGGCCTCTATGTGGCGTCCTACGCGTGTCGTGCCCACGTGAATTGAACTTGGATGATCATGTGGGACTTGGTGATATTTGTTAAGTTATGTGGATGATCATTTCCCTCTTCTGTGGCGTTTACATGTTATCACCGCACTCAAAGGACCCAATTTGTATAGGATATATATCTCATATTAAACTTTTTGTAAATCCAATCCATTGAAGTCGGATTTATAATTTTTTAACTTAGGTATCTAAAATTATTTTATTTTGTGATATAAAAAAATGCTAATAAATATGTAATAAAGCCAACTAATAATGAGATATTAATGGGTGACACTTGGATGATGATAAGTTGTTATGTTATGTCGCAAACTTTGCTTGTATGGCAACTTAGGTGTCATCGTCACACTACTTTGAGCCTCTACGTGGCGTCCCACGTGCCATGCCCACCCAGATTTGAGTGCTTATGTAGCATCCCACGTGTCGTGCCCACATGAAATCGACTCACTTTTATATCACCACTTGAGTTAGGACCCAATTTTAGTGTGGAACTCAATTAATGTATTACAAATATGGTTATTATACGTATTTTATCCTTAGCCTCTATAAAACTTTCCCTAAAAGATGTCAAACTTTATAAGCTTATATATAGGACATATATATCTCATTTTGAAGTATTTTTCATGACCAATGCAATGACGTAAAACTTCTATTTTTTACAATTGCGTAACCAAAGTTATTTTATCTTCTATTTTGAAACAAATAGGCTAATAAATATAGATGTTATATCTAATTACTATATGAATGTCATGAATAAAGACACATTTATTAGTTACGCTTGTACGACTTGCTTATGTGGCCGCTTACGTGGCGCTTAGGTATCATCACCACACGAAATTGGGTCTCCAAGGTAATGGCCTACATGGTGTGCCCACACAAAATTGACCCGACTTTATGTAGTTTGAAATAATATACTAATAACTATATGATAATGTGGAGTAATAATGACTCTAGGACAGCGCAATGATGATTTGTTAGGCTATGTGGCAAAATTGTGCATATGTGTCATGGTCACATGAACATTCTCTCTTATGTGGCGTCCCACGTGTAATCACCGCACGGGAAAAAAAAATTATAGGGCATATATATCTCATTTTGAAGTACTTTTCAAATCTAATCCAATGGAGTAAGATTCAATTTTTTTTCCCATTACGTAACTAAAGTTATTTTAATTTTAAATTTGAGAATATGATAATAAATATATAATAAAATAAAATAATGATTAGGCATTAATGGCGGATGATGTGTTATATTACGTGGCGTGCATGTGCTTACGTGTCATCACTATATGAAAGAGCTGCTTGCGTGGCATCACACGTGTTGTCCTCACACGATTAAGGCCCCTGCATGGCGTACCACGTGTCGTGGCCACACGAAATAAACTCACTTTTATATATATACTAGGTTTTATTCCCGTGCTTCGCACGGGCTCGTAAAATAATTTTATGAATTTATTTGATAATATAATGCTATATTTGATGTGAAGTTATTAATATTATTAGTAATATATATATATATATATATATATATATATATATATATATATATATATATATATATATATATATATATATATATATATATATATATATATTGCAAAGATTTCTATCCATAAGATACAGCATGCTAATTCTTGAAAATGATATTTTTTATGCCACCTTCATTTGTTATGATATTGGATTAAGCTTTGATAGATAATAAAAACAGTATTTGTATACAAATTTTAATAATTAATTTAATTAATGAAAATGATGAATAAATTAATGAAAATGATGAATAAACTCATTTTTCAATAATGGTATATGTGTACTAAAAGTTGATAGCACATGCTCGTTTTGTTTCGCACAACTAAAACTATGTGACAAAATTGAGCACATGTGGCGTCTAAGTGTCATCTTTACACAAACGTTTCCTCATATGTGATGCCTACATGTCATCACCACACGAAAAACACACATCTTTTGTAGGATATATACATATATATCTCGTTTTGAAGCGTTTTTCAAATCCAATCCAACGGAGTCAGATTTATAATTTTTTGATTCACGTAACTAAAGTTATTTCATTTTATAATTTAGAATTATGCTAATAAATATGTAATTAAGTTAACTAATGATAAGACATTAATGCTGGATGATGTCCTCATGCTACGTGGCAAGTTTATGCTGACGTGTCAGCTTACGTGTCATTTCCACTAACGTGGCGCGCCTATGTGGCGTCCCACGTGTCGGCACCACACAATGAAGGACCCAGTATATATATATATATATATATATATATATATATATATATATATATATATATATATATATATATATATATATATATATATATATATATATATATATATATATATATATATACAATATTGATTAGATTTCATGCCCATGCGATGCACGGGTTATTCTTGTTTATCATGCACACTCTGTTATTAGAAAAAATATGATAACTTTTAATCATATAAATATATAAAGTTGAATAATAGGAATAGCAAATAACAATAATAATTTTTTTATCGAAAAAAATATACTATTTAACAAAGAAATTATATTTTTGGTGAATTTATAATTTTTTTAGGATAATAAATATAATACTTATGTTACTTATTTCTTATAAAAATAAAATAAAATTACTTTTACTTTCTTTTTAATCACCCATGCATTTATAGCTTATTATTACTTATTCAATGCTTGGTGATAACTCAATTTTACATATATTCTAGATTTGGCACGTGCGATGCACAGGTTCTTGTTTATCATACTCTATTATTAGAATCAAAATAATAATAAAAATTTAATCATATTAATATATAAAGTTGAATAATAAGAGTAGCAAGAACAATAATAATTTTTTTATCAGCAAAAAAACACATTTAACAAAATACATTTTTAGTAAATATATAATTTTTTTTAGGATAATAAATATAATACTTATGTTGCTTTTTTTTTATTAAAATAAAATAAAAGTATTTTTGATTTCTTTTTAATCACCCATGCATTTATGACTATTTATTGCATATTCAATGCAACCTTGGTGAGAACTCAATTATACATATATTTAGACTAGTTTTATCTCCGTGCTCCGCACGGACTCGTGATTATCTCTCGAAAATGAAAATAACTTCCGAAGTCATACCTCATTCCTGTTTTATACTGCACAACTAATTCTACATTTTAATTATTTTAATATTTTTGGTATGAAATGTCCCTTTAAATCGATGTACATCAAAACTAGAATGAATGTAAAAAAGATTGATTTATAAACATAATTTTAGCCTACATCAAAATGCAAAAAAAAAAAAAAAAGAAGATAAAGATTAATAAACCTTTCTTCGAGTATACTAAGACTTTATTTTCTCAATTTATTAGTAGTCCAATTTAGTTTAATCTAATTCAGATTAGTTAAGTAGATCATGTAGGAACATACCACTTAAATAAATATCATTTATGCTATAAAATATTAAAGGTCAACTTAAATACATATGACATCAAATAGTTAAGGCCGATATTGTTAGAAGTGTCATTTATTGTTATTTAACCAAGTTGTACACATGTGGCATCTATATGAAGCTTCACACGAACATTTACTCTTAAGTGTCATCCTACATGTAATCACCGCCAGGAAATGACCCAACTTTTGTAAGACATATATCTCATTGTAAAGATTTTTTCAAATCCAATCCATTGAAGCAAGATTTATAATTTTTTGACTTACGTAATTAAAGTTTTATTTTTATTTGTAATATAAAAACCTAATAAATTTGTAGCAAATCCAACTAATGATAAGGCATTAATGAGACACTTTGATGGTGAGGTGTTAGGTTATGTGACAATCTTTGCTTACGTGGTGCTTATGGGTCATCATCACACGGATTTACACCTCCTACATGGCGCCTTATGTGTCGTGCCCACTTGAATTGGACTCACTTTATACGTATACCAATATGGCGTCTATGGAAGTAGTGGTATTTATATTTAAATGATCTAATACAGCTTTATTAAAATCGATAAAAAGTTGTTTTACGGTGGAGAAAATGCAATTGATGGTTAGACACTGGGGCAGATGCCTCTATACTTGCATCATTCGTGCATGAATGAATGTACGTGTTCTTGAGGGGTATGCATTAACGTGAAATGCAAATGGTTGAATGGTCATATTTACTGGCATAATTCAATACTTACAAACTCTCTTATGTATGTTAGGTATTTTATGAGGCCATCTTATGGTGAAATCTATCTCTATAATCAAGTATAAAGTCATTATTATATCATATTTGTACGAGTGGTCTCACTTTGATGTTGTCTCATACACAAAATCATACAAGTTTTTGTGAATTTTAATTGAAAAACTTATTTTCACTAAAAAAAACAAAAAACTCATTCGTACTCCGTAAGACCGTTCTCTGTGGTAAAGAAGAGCAACAAAAGAAAAAGAAAAAATGAAGACATAGGAGTTTATTATTGGGCTTAGGCGAGTTGGTGTATGGACCGGAAAAACAGCCCAACAGGAGCCCTTTTAGGGTTTTTGTTTCGCTACAAAACCCCCAGATCGTCATAATCCTTCCCGAAACCCTAAAACGACTATTCTCAGTTTTTCACTCGCTCTCTCCGCAGCAGCCATGGGTACTCTCTCTCTCTCTCCATTTTCTATTCATTCTCTCTCCTCTTTCTAATTCCTTCTTTCATTCATGGTGATTTTATTGAAATAGTTTGTTTTGGTTTAAGCTTTTTTCGATCTGATGAACTCTACATTTTTGTTATTGGGTTTTGACAGGGGCTTACAAGTATGTTTCTGAGCTATGGAGGAAGAAACAATCTGATGCGATGAGGTTCGTTCAGAGGGTCAGGTGTTGGGAATACCGTCAGTTGCCTTCCATTGTTCGTGTCACTCACCCAACTAGGCCTGACAAGGCCCGTCGTCTTGGCTACAAGGCCAAGCAGGTGAATACCCTTTTCATTTCTCTCTCTCTTTATATATATATGATCATTGTTGTGTTATGAATTTTTATTGTGAAAATATGTTAGGGTTTTATCTGAATTTTCTTGTGTACAATGTTATGCTGAGTGCCGCGCTTCTAGAAATGAATTTATATTTTAGGGTTATTTTACCTGTAAAAAGATGTCATTTTTAGGTTTTCGTCAGCCTAACTGTTGCATTTTGTCCCTGTGTTCTTTTAGAACGGAAGGCTGTTTAGCTAAGTTTAGAATTATTTTTATTGTTTGAAGGTTGTGTAGATGTATGCAAAAAATTTGATTGGAGCAATTTCACATGTTTAGCATTACTTTCAAGCTTCGCGTCTGTGTTGTTTTGGAACTTTATTTGTCTTCTCATTAGAGAAGTTTCTAGGTTTGGTCATGTCATTTGTGTTTTGTGATTTAGATGGACAGTTTCTGTAGCAAATTGTGTTGGCTATATAAACCTTTCCATAAGAATAGGCCATATGAGATGGTGCCATTCATATCTGGAATTTATTGGAACAGGGTTATTGTTTGTTCTGACTTTGTGATATTTGTGTGTTCTTTTGGTTTTCATTCATGGGCAGTTTCGTGGTAAATTGCTTGTACAACTTTGCATTAGCTTATTTACTGTTTGTTGCTGCTGTTTGAGATGTCTCGTTTGTTAATGTGTGTGTCATTACATTATGGTGCTATTTTGCTGGTGTTATTTGTATATCTAGTTCAGTAGCAAATTGATGTACCTTTCAGTTGATGTCAATGTGGCTCTCTTGCTTGAGATAAATTATTTTCATTCCTATGTTTGCTACACCCAATGACACTTTTAAATTCAGGGCTTTGTGATTTACCGTGTTCGTGTGAGGCGTGGAGGTCGCAAGAGGCCAGTGCCAAAGGGTATTGTGTATGGAAAACCTACAAACCAGGGTGTGACTCAACTTAAATTCCAACGTAGCAAGAGATCAGTTGCTGAGGAGCGTGCTGGGCGCAAGTTGGGTGGTCTGAGGGTTCTCAATTCATACTGGATCAATGAGGTTTGTCCCTGAATTTATGTCTCTGATATACGTTTGTTTTCTATTTTATAATGTTTTGAAATTGGGCAAATGATGATTTAATATTGTGATTATACTTGAGGTTCTCCGTTGATGCAACAGTTATAGCCAACACCGCTTTGCGGTATGGGAGGCATGGCTGTAAAATGACAATGTTGTTGTTATTGCTGTTGTTGTTGTTGTAATTGCTGTTGCTGTTGCTGTTGATGCTGCCACTGACACCCCTTCCTTCTCTCTCTCCACCTCCTCATCCTCCTGTCTGTCATTTATACTCCTGCCCGAATGATGTCTTGCTTTACTTGGAGTGCCATTTATGGCACTCAAAGTGCAGACATTTA
The DNA here is from genome assembly GCA_038025085.1 of Tetragonia tetragonoides. Taxonomy (NCBI): domain Eukaryota; kingdom Viridiplantae; phylum Streptophyta; class Magnoliopsida; order Caryophyllales; family Aizoaceae; genus Tetragonia; species Tetragonia tetragonoides. Next base: position 49,301,589 of record CM076142.1, read on the forward strand.
TTTGGGATGGGTGGATTATAACACCTTATAATCTGATGCCCATCTTTTGTACCCTCATTAGTTTAGAAATTCTTTAGTGTAATGTATTTGCTGGTGATGTATTTATACTTGTTTTAATTTTCCCTTCAGGACTCAACTTACAAGTACTTTGAGGTTATCCTTGTTGACACTGCTCACAACGCCATCAGAAATGACCCAAGAGTCAACTGGATCTGCAACCCTGTGCACAAGCACAGAGAGCTTCGTGGTCTTACCTCAGCTGGTAAGAAGTACAGAGGTCTGCGTGGTAGAGGCCACTTGCACCACAAGGCTAGACCATCTCGTCGTGCTACCTGGAAGAGAAACCAAACCCTGTCGCTCAAGCGATACCGTTAAGTTTTGCTTTCTGTTATCTGCATCAGCAGTATTTGGTTTGTGTAATTGAAAGTTTACTGAGCTGGTTGATACTCTATCTATCTAGAACAGACTACCGTTACTTTTGGTTAGCCTTTTTGTTTTCCTTGTCATCTGTGGAATTTTGGTTCTGTAGTTGAATTAAAAGTTTTGAGACCATCTTATTATAATTTTGAACCCCTTGAATGAGTTGGATTAATACGCTCTTGCACTAGAACATTCTCTGGAGGTCTAATTTTGAATTTTGGCTTAGCTATCCATGTGTTGCCTTGTTCTTCAACTTAATTGGATGATCGTCCAATTCGAAAACTCCTTGTATGGTATATTCATATCTGCTTTTCCAGCGGATCAGTTTATTTTGTACTCTTAACTCGTTGCCTCAGTAGCACTGATATAGTGCTGCTGTAGTGGGAAGGGATAAGGGATATGGACATACGGTGCATTGGAGTTGGTTCATTTCTTTAGTCATCTTATTGAATTTGAAACAGGGGAATAGCCACAGGCCACAGCCTACAGATGATCATTATAATTTGTGCTCTTAAGAACATGATAAAATATGGTCTATGATCGGAATAATAACAAATCATATAATGCTTGATTTGCAAATTTGATATTACTCTGGAATTATATGACACTTGTTTTAATGTACTACTTTACAATAAAGTATTGCTCAATGGAGTTATATGATGCAGACATATTTTCTACCATAATATTAATGATTGATGATTTCATGTGCAAGCACTACATTACATTGTCAGTTGTCACCAATAAACCTTCCTTTGATAAAAGTAGATTGCCGTGGAGTATAAATTATACTCCAATGCAGGCTGAAGAAAAATGAAGTAGTATAATTTTAAGTCATGGAGAGGAGGAATGAGGATTATAGACTATATGATAGTGACATCGACAAATTGGATACCACAAATTCTTACCTAATCTCAGAGTAGAAAGGACCCTAATCTCATTATGAGATAACATTAGGTGTGCAAGTGGGGGAGAGGGGAGGAGAGAGAGTGGTGAGGAAGAAGAGAGAAAGGAAGAGAAATGAGAGAAGGAGTAGGGAGATTCCAACTCTTGGGATCATGATTGAACCTTTGACTTGATACAGTATATATGAATATGTGTGATTTGCTCAAATATACATCATTCACAAACTAATTCCCAAATTAGCTTCGGCTCAAAACTATTTCCTCACATATACACCACGTAGGATCGGACTATGGCCTTGGAAACGAGTTTTTATTTTTATTTTTAGCGAAAGGCAAAGCCGCGGTGGGCCACAACGGCTCTAATAAGCCGCTGTGCGCCAGCGCGTCTCTTATAAGCAGCTATGCGCCACAGCTACTTTGGAGAGCAGCTCTCTGCCACAACGGCTTTTGATGTTGCATTTTCCCCGCGATTTCTCTGTCAAATTTCCCCACATTTTGTCTGTAGACATATCAACCTGCATAAACAAATACTGAAGTAGCAAAAAATTCAGACGCCGCTCAACCAATAGTTCATCCAAAATTTATAATAAACTTATAGTTGATCCAAATTTACACATCTCTAAAAGATTTCATTAATCACCGACATAATGTCAATACAAGCCAAAATTGAGTTAACATAACTCAAATCACCCAAAGAAAATACAACCAACAGTACTCTGCTTACAGCCTTACACCCATTGCAAACAAAACAGTAGCTCACACCTAAACAACAGTAGCAGTACAAAACCTATGAGCAACACCATTACAGTAGCTATGAACCAGCAATAACACCATCACAACAGCAGAACCAGACCTCTATGGAACTCCATCTTGTCCCATGCTCTCCTCGATCCTCAAAGAAGGTGGAGACTCTATGATAGTTGACAATGATTGCACTGAGGATGTCATGGTAGAGCTCGAAGTAGATTTAGTTGTCCGAGATCGTCGCCTAAATGTCAAAATGGGAGAAGTTTTGGTAAAAGGAGATGCAGATACCGGTGGGGTGGGAGTAATTAGAGGGGCAGGGCTAGGGGAAAGGGAAGGAAATGTAGGCATATCCACAAGCATTTGTGGAAGCGTAGACCATGGTTGAATAGGAATAAGTGGAGTAGTAGGCCGAGGTAAGGGTCGTGGAGTAGGTCTAGGCAGAGGTTGTGGAGGAGCTTGAGGCAAAGGTCGTGGAGAAGGTTGAATTGGAGGTGGAGTAAGTATTTGTGGAGTAGGAGAAGGTGAAATTTGAACTGATGGTGTAGGAGAAGGTGAAATTTGAACTGATGGTGGTCGTTCTAGATTTCGATCTGCAGGTGGAGACTCAATAAGATGTCGACTACCAGCTGTATTTAGACATTGGTTGCAAAACATCACTATGTCGCCAAGTAAAGATCGTACATTTGGAGGATACTCCGCACCAGCTTGATCTAACTCACCTTGACATTTCTTTGCTATGGTGGCTATATCGTGGGTCTACATAAGACGTAAAGCACAATCAATAAACTGAAGTTGTTAGAAAAAATAAATGCAGATTATTATTATACTACCAGCACACGCAATTGCGCATAACCAGGTTGATACTCATTTGGAGATGATGGTAATAATGGAGTAATAAAGCGACGTGTAATTCCTCTATACCATATCATATAAGGATCATTATACTCCATCTGTCCATGAAATAAATCACCAATAACAACACTCTGAAGACAGCTATCCCACTCAGAAACATAGATACGATGATGTTTGGCCCAATCCATCTTGTTCTTTCCACGACGATCTGTTTTATGCAACTGAAGACCAGTGTCACATGGCATAGGAACCAACTGCCGAAGACCAAATTACCGCATAACACGATCCGGCAAATGCATCTCAACAATGTTAAAACATATGAGTGGGGCCCTGACACGCCACACAGTGTCATCTACCACCGGCAGTGACTCCAAGATTTGAGAAGTATATGGCTCCCATATAAACTACAAAGTAAATATTTGATTGCTCATTCAGAAAATAAATAGTTTTACTCAAAAACACACAATGAAAATACTCGAATTATGATGCTGCATACATTGCCACTACTTCTTTGTTTAGTGTTGCAGGTGTTGTGAGGAATCACAACAAACAATGGTTATTGACTTACTTAGCAACAACACTATTCACAAAGATGCAATGAGTCTCTAGCTAAAGCAACACTTACCCAAGACTTGTCGTAAAGTAATTTTTATTTGAAGTCCGTGTTTTACCAAAAAAAAAACTCAAATAAGATAAACCTGATCATCACGCTGATGGTCCAGTGCGTCTCTATAATATGCAAGTCCTTTTGGCAAGTCAGCCCTCTGAAGTGATCTTCGAAGCCACCTGTCATCATGCAATAATTTTTTTTTATAGCTTAAAGTAAATTTTCTAAACAGTAAGAGTATATATGAAGTTATCATATACCTGCATCCTAAAGGATCACGATCAGGCTGATACTGCTCATTTGGTTCTATATCCGGGTCTATATGAGAGTCGAGAACTGGTCTACCGATATGAATGCGCTCCCAAGCCCACCTATCCAAAGACAAACTATATATCAAACACAAATCATATACACCTCACATGGGAATAAGCTAGTCAGTGTATTACCTGTAAGAGTATCAAAGGTCCAGCAATATCCTTCACACCTCGCTTAGACGCCCGACAAAGATGGCGATACATAAAGGCAAGTGTGTCAGTGTGTCTCTCTGTTGGACCCTACGGAGTATCTGCGATAGCAAATAGAATGTCAACCCCTACAACAGGACCATCATTCAATTAGCCAAGTGCTGGAGATGATTCATATGAAAAATACAGGGTATCTCTAGAATTTAGTTGACTTTTTATTTATTTTTTTAGTTTTCCAAGTTCCTTGAATCCATAACCTTTATCCCATTATCACATGATCTGTTAATTGTTTTGTAGTATATTATCTTCACAATATAAGCACAATGAATTTTTATTGCAGTTCGCAGCATTGGTTTCCTTTATAAGCAGCCTGTCACTCTACCTCATGTTTTTCTCGATTTCGCACATTCCTTGTTTTCAACAGCATTTTATGGCTTGAACAATCAGCTTAACTTCACACTTTTATGGTTGTTTTTGTTTTGGGGGAAGGTATAGATCTGGACTCTTGTTTATTATCAAAGCTTTTCCTGGAATAAACATAGTCAAATATGCTTTATTTACCACAAGATTAGTAAATATGTAGTCACCTGATTGAGTATTAGACATACGTGCGTAGGCACACAACGCATTTCAGAAACACTACCTCTGCTAGTACTAGTGTGTGTGTGTGTGTCTGTGTCTGTGTGTCTGTGTGTGTGTGTCAGTGTCTTTGTGTGTCAGTGTGTGCGTGTCAGTGTGTCTCTCTGTTGGACCCTTTGTCACTTTGTGGCTCCTTTTTTAGCCTTTGGCTAATACCAACTAAATGAATAAAGGGGGGTAAACATGCTTATCTTTATTAAAAAAGACAATTAAAGAGATTATGCAGGTATTACAAGTGCATGTAAGTAACAAAACAACCAAGGGGGAAAAGAACAGTATTACAAGTGCAGGTAAGTAACAGAACAAAAAAAACTTCATGGCATTGCAAATTAGAACTTTGATGAACTCCACAGGTCAAGGACCACAACTATGACAATAAGAAACAGAAAGCACATTACCTGACCACTCCACACATCTTGACTTCTATGGTCTTGTTGTAATGTAAGGATGGATGGATCATGAGGTCCCGGATCCACCGTTAACTCCATGAAATCTACAAAAAGAAACTATGAATTACAAGAGAACATATATAGTATATATGAATTACAAGAGAACTTATATATATATATATATATATATATATATATATATATATATATATATATATATATATATATATATATATATAAGTTTACCCAGAATTGACATCATTCCTCACTCTTTTATGACAAGTCTTCCTATTTTGGCCCTTATTCCCACACAAACCACATGTCACCTTTCCACGAGGGTTCTCATCCATCACATTTCGAAGCCTCTTTGATTCTGGTCGCCCTTTACCTCGCTTCATGCTACTGTCAGCAATAACAGTTGGTCCTGTATAAGGTGTCCAGTAGGCTTTATCGGGAATGTGCTCAAAGTCTGGCTTGTATGTTTCATAGTACTCGGTTGAAGAGAAGAATGAGTCTATGAATTTAGCCGGTGACAGGCTATATTCTCTGCAAACAGCAAGTACATGAGAGCATGGGAACTTGTATAACTGGAGCTTCTTGCATGTGCAAGTCCTTTGCTGGAAGTTCACAATATGAGTATGACCACCTTTATGCTCCCTACCTCCTTGGCCAGTGGTGACTTGATATTTCCCAATTTGGTGATTTTAAGCATCTATAGTGTGGTGTGCTGCTTTGGCCATGTTGTTTTGCAGCAAATTAGTCAATTTTTCACTATATGCATGCTGTTCATGAAGTCTTTTCAAGGCCCATCCACGTCTTTCAACAAAATAAGCATTCACCCTATAAAATGAACACTTCACAAGGGTTGTAATTGGTAGAAAACGTGCTCCCTTCAACACACTATTGAATACTTCAGACAAGTTAGTCGTTATGATGCCATACCTTCTCCCACCATCATGACAAAGGGACCACATACACAAAAGAATATCAGAAAGATATTTATGAGCAGTAGCATTCATTTCACTTATTTTCTTGAATCCAGCATCAAATTTCTTGTCTTGGTGTTGCTCAGCTGACCAACCAAAGAGGTTTCTCAAGTGATTATCCTTGTGTCGAGTATTTAAGTTGGAGGCAAGATGGCGCAAACATAGTCTATGATGGGCATATGGCTCATGCCACTCACCATATGGATCGTTCATAGTGGACATGATACCCGGATGTCGATCTGAAATAACACAAAGATCATGTCTTTGAGTGACATATAATCTTATGCACGCCATAAACCAAGACCAGCTACTTCCATTCTCCCCTTCAACAATCGCGAATGCAAGTGGGAACAATTGTGTATTAGCATCACAACCCATTGCAATAAGGAGAGTCCCCTTGTACTTGCCATATAAATGGGTTCCATCAATACTAATAAGGGGACGACAATGTTTAAACCCCTCAATAGAAGGTGCAAAAGCCTAAAATACCCTTCTAAATTCTCAACAGATGGGTCGGTTGTCGGCTTGTTAGCAAAATGTACAATAGTCCTAGGATTTGCTTCTTTCATTGCTTGCATGAAACGAGGAAGGTCTTCAAAGGATCTCTCCTAATCACCAAATATATGAGCAATTGCTAGTTGTTTCGCTAGTCAAACCTTGTTGTATGAGATGGTATACTTAAAACGTTCTCTTATTACCTCTATTATGGCACGAACTTTAATAGAGGTGTCTGCACGCACAAGATCCTTAATTTTATGGCTAATAAATTCTGAACCCAGCTGAAAATGATCCTTGGGAACAGAGTCACTAACACAAGAGGGTGCGTGTGGGCCTTTGTAAACACTGATTCTAAAAGCATCTGAGAATTTGCCTTTACTTGCATGAAGCCACCAATGGCATGGTGGATCCCTATTACATACAAGTGTCACTGAATCTTCACTAGACCACTTGACTTTGAAACCCTGGTTCCTCATTATGGAATACACTTTTACCACATCCTTCAGCACCGTCTTATTATCAAATTCATGACCAGGACGAAATTCATCGCCCTCTTTAAATACATATTTAGCCGTCAAACTCCTCCAAGAATTAACAAAAGATTCATTAATAGGAGTAATGCTAGCAAAGTCTGGAATAGGAGCACCAGAACCAACATCAACCTGCTCATCTCCAGAGCCATCCCCTTCAATGTCTTCATTCCTTGGAGAATCAGGTTCACTATCATACCCAACATCATTCATATCCCCCAACATGTGGTGCTCACCAGCACGATTTAAAGAACACAAGTTTTGTTCCACAAAGTATTGATCATCGATGAGCATTCTAGTAAAAGACCTGCTAAATGGTGGGCTTTCCATTGTTGAGGAACTAGGGTATGATGGTAAGCTTAGATTAATACACTTTGCAATTGGTATCACATCAACATGATGGTAAGCTCCATACTCTCATATATCTTTTTGAGTAACTCACTAAAACACATCTAACTATCGGCAAGCACAAAACAGAACCTTCCACCACTATAACTAACATCTCCATCCTTTTCAATAATATCTCCGCCATAATAACATATAATAGGGTAAGCTGAGCATTCCATCTTCCTTGTTCCATGCAAAGATATCAAATTTATTAAACCAAGACAACAAAAATAATCACAATTTATGAGTAGCATATAATTATATGGAGTAACGATTTATTAGGTAACAAAATTGAAATAAAAGTTGCAACTGATTCAATGGATTAAACATTACATTACAAATTCACCACCAATTTATGAATGAAATTATTTTAATCACTATCAAATGAAACTACAGTACCATGTAACCAGAAATACTATGAAAATTTAGAACTAAATAATCAGAATGCAATAACAGAGAACATAGGCCTATTTGTCGAATTACTGATGATAGTTGAAAAAAATTAACAAAATAGCATAATCTCAAAATTAGGGTTCTACTCCTCACAAATTATAGCCCGATTCAAATAAAGACTTAACCTTTGGCAAAATCTAGAACTAATCGCATGAAATTAGGGTAAAGAATTACCTTTTCTCAAACTTCCCCTAAAAGATTAGGGCTTCAAGAAATTTTGGGTTTTACTAGATGTTGCCGACTGTAGAATGAAGAAACAGCACGACGAGGCTGACCAGCGACGCTGACGACGAGCCTGGCCACGACAGGAACTGAGTACACGGCGGGCGAGGGGGAGGGCAACAACGAACGCGGGGGAGGGAGAGCAGGGTAGTGTCAGCAATGATAAACGCGGGGGTGAGAGTGATTCGAATGGTCACATATGTATTGTTTGTTAAAAAAATAGAAGGAAAATGAACCGCTGTGGGTAACAGCGGCTTATATAAGAGTCGTGTTGGCGCACAGCGTCTTTGTTAAGCCGCTGTGGCCCACCGCGGCTTTTCCTTCCGCTAAAAAAATAAAAATAAAACTCGCTTCCTTGCCACAGTCCGATCCTACGTGGTGTACATGTGGAAAAATAGTTTTAACCGAAGCTAATTTGGGAATTAGTTTGTAAATGATGTATATTTGAGCAAATCACACTGAATATGCTAGCTGTTAAAATGTAATGGTATTTTATAGCCGGCTATAGAGTATATTATATATAGCCTATAAATACGGTGCCAAAGCACCCCCATTGTTATCCCAACAAAATACGGAAGTGCTCCGTTCTCCTAAACTACTACTCATATTAATTACTTTGTAAAAAATGGGAATCATGAGCATGAAGAGTGGTGCAACAATGGCGTTGATGTTGTACCTCAACCTTGCCATGTTTGCCGTGCTTTCCCTTGGGCAGTCACTAGGCGATCTGCGTGAAGAGCTGCCACTAGGTACATGTTACAAGCTAAAAGAGGGCGACATAGACTCCCGCTGCTGCGGAGACCTCAAAGCTGGACTTAGAGTGCATTCCACAAGGGATGTCGGAAGGCTGCTCTGCAGAGTCATGTTACCCCTCGAGAACCCCTGGGCAGACGCTACCGAGAAACACCGCCAACAGTTCCGCCTTATAGAAAAAGTTTGTGGACGTCAACTCCAGCGTGACGACACCCTCTGCCGTGATTAATAGTAATACATGCGTATACCTACATGGGCAGAAAATCAGCGTCAGCAATTGCAATTGCAATTGCATATGCAATACTCGGCCACCAAGATATCGTAAACGTCTACGTTTTATCATGCTGCATTTAGTTTCTTTGTTTCTTTACATTTTTTCATTTGGCTTCTTTCATTAACCGCTCAACTTTGTGTCGGCGTGTTTGTTTAATTTGCTTCCAATTCAGTAGAAGTTTCCGTGTTTGTGCGTACCTATGTGCCTATGGATATTGATGTTGCGTTTTCTTGATGATACTATATACCAACACTACACTGTCTGTATCACAGTTACAAGTAGTCAAGTAGTCTGTGTTTGAACAAAAACTCAAGTGATTCTTGTTAATCCCCAACAGTGAACTGCAAATGCAACCCTGTGCACAAGCACAGAGAGCTTTGAGGTTTCACTCCCAAGTAAAAAAGATAAAAATACAGAGGTCTGTGAGGAAGGGGGCACTTGCACCACAAAGCAAGACCATCTTGCCATATTATTACAGTTTATCTGGTTAACCCTGTAACCGGTATGAGATTCATTGGCTTTGTGGGATCTTGTATTAGATGGTCAGACATTTGACAGACAAACATATCAGTCTAGTTTTTGTACTACTAGTTTTTCAGCTACCAGAGTTTCAGTCTTTCAGATCGCTAAAACTGGATATTTCAGTAGACATGAAAAATGGGAACTGTAGAGAAACCATATCATGCCAAAATGCCAATGACATTAAAATGAACTTCTCATAGTGCATGTTTTCCGGATGATAATATCAGTGTACTAAAGTTTAAAAAGGTAAAACTATATATTTGGATGTGATGTGCCATGTTATCATAGGTAGAAGGTGAAACATGTTATTGGGTATCTCAGTAGAACTAGCCCAATCTATGCACTGCTAACATACCAACAGCAGCTCCCCAAGTTTAAAGTGAAAACTCCAATTCCGAAACTACAATCTGCCGATAAGATAGCTCTCTTTTTGTCTTGTTGTCATCTGTGGGATTTTGGTTCTGTAGAAGAGAAGGATCATTTTTGTCTAGCACATAAGTCATTTTCTTGGCCGCCCAAGTTATTAGTTAACATAGTCTAAGGTGCTTGAAAAACGAATAAAAGAAGAAATAATTCAGGCACAGGAAGAATGAGGATGGGATTGTATAAAAAATAAAATCACATGCTTTATATTTCAAATCTGATCAATTCTGATATGCCAGCTGCTATGATATACAAACCTGGGTTCATCAGTATTTTAATTAGAGTCGTGGTTAAGACTGTGTTATTATGATAAGGGTTAGCTAGTTTAAATAGTACTCTACTCGAGTAGTAAACAATACATTGATAAATTCAATATGAATATAGTAGTATATAGTGTATTGCAGGAAGCAGCTAGCAGATTTTCGTAATTTGATCAGATTTGCAAAGTAAATTATACACTACTTATTGGGTTTGTATATAGCCTAAGTTATTCCCTATTCTTTGTACAGTTGTACTTTGCAAAATTACATAAATTAAGGAAATATAGGTAGGCAAAATGGGAATGAGACCTGTGATTATGGTGGTGTTTGTCAACCTTGCCATAATGTTTGCCGTGCTAATTAGCGTCGGGCAAGGGCAAGGGCAAGGACAAGGACAAGGACAAGGACAAGGACAAGGACAAGGGCGAGGGCAAGAGCTAGATGAGTTCTCTTACACCAATTCCCACTGCTGTAAGGAGCTTAGAAGATTTCGTGGTAATGATCTCTCTCTGTTTCGGCTTAAAGATTTAGACTTTGCTTACCAAGTTTGCGAGGATAGCATAAGCACCCTCAAGAAAAGGAAGGTCAAAGACGATATCCGTAAGCCCATCAGGGACTTTGAGTTTATTAAATCTGTTTGCCGTCTTCCTTCAATCAACATATGCGCGTCTCCGATGGTTGGTAAAAGATGCTGCAAAGCGCTGAGATATTTGGAGTTTATTCATATAGGTATAAAATTTGACTCAGACAGTACCTCAAACCTGCTCTGCGACACCTTGCTAAAATATCCGGGACTACTCCATGGCCGTATAGCCGACCAATTCGATTTAATCAGATCCAATTGCGGATTTTCTGCACTCGGTCGCAACATCACCAAATGCAGTTCCTTTGTCATAGTCGTTTGATGTTATTGTAATGCATGTAATTGTGTCGTTCAAACGTTCCGATCATCGTATCCATATATATAGCACTACTAGCTGCATAGCTTGCAGTACCTGGTGATCGATGGTGTATTGCTTCTTACATTTGTATAGCTATTTCTTAATCAGCAAGATCATACAAAAATAAAAATACAGAGGACTGCGTGGAAGGGGGCACTTGCACCATAAAGCAAGGCTATCTTGCAAAACTATTACAGTATCCGGTTAACCCTGCAGCCTGTAGGAGATTTCACTGGCTTTGTGGGATCTTGTATTAAATGGTCAGACATTTGACATATGAACATATCAGTCTAGTTTTTGTACTACTAGTTTTTCGGTTATCAGGGTTGTATGAACTACAATTTTCAGTCATATTGCTCAAAGTGGAAATTTCAGTAGATATGAAAATGGAAACTGTAGGGAAACCATATCATGCCAAAATGCAAATGACATCAAAATGAACTTCTAATTGTGTTCTCCTGAATCCTGATGATAAATTGATAATATCCGTATGTACTAAAGTCTAAAATGGTTCAATTACATTTTTGGATGTGATGTGTCATGTTATAGTTAGAAGGTATCTAAGTAAAACTTGCCCAACCTATAGACTGCTAACATACCAACACCACCTCCCCAGGTTTAAATTGGAAAGGGTGAAAACTCCAATTCTGAAACTACAATCTGCCGCTAAGATAACTCTCTTTGAGAGTCTGCAGGGCTTCTCTGACTGAGTCCTCATCGTGATTGGAGTACTTCAAGCATATCAGCCTCTGAGCAACACGGTAAACCATCTGGATTGGATAGTATTGTAGTTGATTCACCTCCATCTTCTTTGCTTCCTGTACACATTGATACTGAAAACTGAGTAATGGCAAGTTTCTCTTCGTATATAGAGGCTAGAGTCTGGCAGTGATATTCAGAGTAAAAAGACAGATTTGATGACATGATCAGCTATTTATTCAGTTGCATCACTAGCAAAGGTAACAAATATTGTGACTAGCTTTGTGTATCGATCAGGGCGGAAGAGTACTCAAATCTGATTTCACTTGGACCTGTATAGGAGGATTAATTAGGGAACTGAGTGATGGTGAAGCATAGAAGATTTCCATTTCGACTCTTCCAGTTTAAGACTTGTGAAACAAAGATGATCAGCCACAACATACACGATCTGGAGAGTTCCTGACCTCAGAGAAATTCTTCATGAATTTGGTTAAAAATTGTCAGAAAGTGCCACCAGTTGGGAGGTACCAGTTCTAATATAAATGCATTATTCAAGTATCGCAGTATGGATACAAGAACTAAGCATTGAATCAAACGCACAGAAAAATAACTACTCTCAATATGCGTCACCTTTTCTGTGATCCTTGATGTGATTATCTTAGCTGTCTCAATTACTGGACTGGGTAGTCCGGCTACACCTGCTAGTAGAAGGCCATAATGCGGAACATGACGAGGCCCATCCTTCAATTGAAACTGGCAAGATGAATTGGCAATTAGACAGACAATAAATAGCCAGAAAAGACGGAGATCCAGATTGCTACCTTGAAATCCAAGCGGTTGTTTCTTATGTCAACATGAAAATGTAGAATTTTCACGTTGGGATAGAGGGTTGCCAACTCTGATAGTTTTTCCATATGAGTGGCAAAAATAGTATACCTAAAGATCAGTGTGGAAAGTAGGTTAGCTGTGGTAGCTAACTGAGTGTAGATAACAACAAATTGATACTGAAAACTGCAAGGAACAGGAGAGCAATACTAAGGAATTGCAAGCTTTTAAAGAATTTCAATGGTGTAGAGAATACGAATGGAAAAAAGATACAACAAGTCTAGAATGAAGTTTGGACACAATATCCATGGAAGTTGGAACAGAATAAGACTAGGACTAAAAACATATCTGAAAACGAGCCTGTCAGCAAACATTGATGGATATATGTTTGGCACATGCAAAATTGCAAATGGCTAAGACCTAGGTAAACTTCAGATTTCTGAAGTGAAAATCTATTTGGTTAGAACTGCCTTGAAATAAAGGGGTCTATCTATACCTATACAATCGCCAAAGTTTGAGATTACTGAGTAGGAAATTTCCTTGCAAGCTTAACAAAAAACAGCAATATCCCCTTTGACCTAGAACTGCACGATAGACAGAAAAGTAAGATGCATCTCCCATTTCTCCTTTTGCCTTCTTCTTGGTGGGAAAGAGTGGGAGCACCCTGGTGAGCAATTTAAAGATTACTTGCCAAAAGAAGCATGACATTGGAAATTCAGACATTGCAGGAGACAGGCTTGAAGCACCCTAAATCAGAAACTCATATTTCGAGTTCACCAATAGACTTTAGCGGGGTTCCAGGCTAGCTCCAAAGTTAACTTCTAGATCTTCTGGTTAAATGTTTGTGATACTGAATTACTGATATCTAGAGAAATTTGGTATCTAGCAAGTTTTTTCTTTCTTTCTTTCTCTCTTTATTTGTTTAGATTTTCTTTTCACCCAGTTGAGAATTATCCTTCTGAAAAGATGACCAGCAAAATAAATAGATACCAAGATGACTGGTAAATAAGTTGCTCACGCTTTCAGGGATAACAGCTGCTCGCAGCAGCTCCAAGCAATTGCAAATCCATCAGATGAAGAAGTGGTCCTCCCAAGTTCATCCATGACAATCAAACTTCTGCATATAAGACAGCACAATCATAGTCAATCATATGACAGATATCTGAAGCACCATTCAACCATCGAGAAAGCTACTCCCCACGTACCTTTGAGAAACATTCTGCATTATAAATGCTGTCTCTCTCATTTCTGTCATAAACTGTAAAACCAACAAGGCTATCATTATTATTATTTATTATTTATTTTTATTTTAGGTAAAAACCAAGAAGCTATATGAAGAACATGTTTTCTCCATGAAAAGAATTTCAATGAACGTTTCAGAATTTATATATCTATTATTAAAAAATGATTACAGCTAACAATATCTATCTTGCAAGGTTAGTTGTGTTACACAACATCAGAGTGATCAGACAAAGTGCCACTATTTTAAAGGAAGGCAAGCACGACTATAAAGTTGGGTGTATATGGGTTTCTTTATTTTAAGCTACAATAGTACATTTTTCTCTCATAAGGTCTGATAAGTATGTTCAAAAGCTGATGTTGCGTCTGGAATATCTGGATTTATTTGGAAATATTTGGCACTACTATAGTTTTATTTCAATTTTGAACTAAGCAATATGATTACAAATTCTAGATGGACGGAGTATTATTTTTTGTTTCTGTACATTTCCCTAAGATAGAGACCATGAGAATGTTGCGGTCACAATAGAACTGCTTAACAGGAACAATTGCACAGAAGATAAACTACCATCATACGCACCATCTTTTACACAACAGATGTATCCAATTGGCCAGTAGAACAGGTGCAGTGGAAGGCATGGATGACACTTTTACAATGTCCTTTATGATATTTTGACAATACTCTACTTAATGTTGTACAGCATTAAACATACTCCCTATCACCATTGGGGAATCATACCGTACTAGAGTTGGATTCAAGGTTGTCAACAGCCCCCATTCGTGTAAATATGCGATCAGCCACTCTGATAGTACAGAATCGAGCAGGTACATAGCAACCTATCTGAGCAAGGATGACAATAAGACACACTTGTTGTAGGTAAGTGCTCTTTCCACTCCTGTAAATAAGAATACATGAACCCAATTAGTAAAGGGTGAATAAGAATGCTTTGTTTGTGTAAACATAAACTACACGCCTTTCCTCAATTCCTCCTGAAGAGAGGATCAGCTAGCCCACCACTCCCCCCAAAGAAATAGTGGGGCTGTTTGAGGGGGGGGGGGGGGTTCGGAAGCGGAAAAAGAAAGAAAACAAAAGAAACTCGCTATAATACAAAGCTAGTACTTCTGTTATCCTACTTTCCATTATTCAGAATTGTTTTCACTGTTGGGTCTTTCAGACATGACTTCTCCACTTGACTAATTATGAGTAAGGCTTCCATCTTGACCTCCCCAAACCATGCCTATGGAGGGCTTCACACCAGTTATCATAATTGTATATATCCATGTCCCAAAATTATTAAAGGAGAAGAGCATAGCATTGGATAATGTTTGGTCCACCAAATTTAGCAAATAGAAAAGGACACATCTTATATCAAGTACATTATGGAGGTGTTACTTACATGTTTGGCCCCATGACAATCACCATGTTTGATGCCTCTGTAATAAAAACATTGTTGGGCTGCAAAACAAAAACTATTAGGTCCTTGCCAAAAATGAGTTTCCAAATTTCATAGAGGAAGGAATTTTCAAGAAGACAGCTGAATGAAACACAAATGAAAGTATTCCCTTACAATGAAGTCGTTGTGTATGCTTTCGAGGATAGGATGTCTTCCAGCATCAATTGCCAATGGGCCATTCTCTGTCACATTGCATGATTGAATTACTGAAGCCTAGTGTTGGTGATTTTTGCATTCACAGTCTACCAAGAAAACCATATTACAATACCTGTGAATTCAGGTCTGATGTACCGATCAACTGGCTTATTTGATATCATGTGAGCAAATGAATTGACAATCATATCAAGAAGGCATAACACCTCTGCAAGCAGTGTGAGCACAGATACATCTTCCCTTATGGCATCATTTAGAGCTGCCATTCATACAAAACATAAATCTTTGTCGTATAATGAGAATCTTTCACTATAAAAAATGACAAGGTGGATGCTGCTCATGACTTGTTGTATAAAAGCAGAGAGTGATTCTATGCATTCAATCAGACAATTTACAAAGTGTTGGACAAGTATAAAACAAGAAATTGTGTGAATTGACAGAATGTAACGGACAATCCAGCCATAGGAGAAAAAAAGAAGTGGAATTATGAGGCAGAGTAGTCATTAACACGGACTGATACATATTTGAAGTTATGTGCACAACAAGAATTCTACTCACATAAACAGCAACTACAGGTCAACATGACCTTCCTCAGACTTGTGAGGAAAACGATATGCATTTGGACAAAAAACATTACTGTATGGAACATGAACTTCATTTTGTATTAAATTGATCAAGGTTTTCCCATGCCTACCTTAACCATCTCACATACGCGTCTATAGCATTACAAAAATTGGCTGAAAATAATACATTAGCCTGATATTTTTAAAAAATAAAGCTTTCCTAAAACGTTTAAGATTCTTATATCCCCTCAAATTGTAAACCTACGATGCCCTGCTCAAATCTTACAAACAAGATCACAACAAGTAGCTACTAGATTATAATAGACAGCTAAGCCGTATAAAACCCATTGACTTTGACATTCCAATTTGAACAATTTCTAGTGTTCCACACATCATCAAAACCATATTTGACAAAACACTCCTAAGATAAGTCATTCAGCAAATAAATTGCTATGATGTGCAAGTTGAGCCAGTCCCCTTTAGGAATTCATCAAATTGGATAACCTGAATTGTGTTTAGTGACTAGTTTATGTCATCCAACTATGGTCCTCAAGAGCATGCAAATAACAGATAAGGCTAAATCAGAAATGACATGAACTCCACTTTCCACATTGAATAGGTTACTCACTTCATCCCAAGAGCAGTCTTCACACTTCAAAGGAGAATATAAACAAAAGCCTTTGAGGAAGGGTAGTATAAGAATAGAGGAAATTTACTCAGTAGTGCTATAGGGAAAGTGACAATTACTTCAAGCCACAGGAAACATGAGTAGTGGGTACCCCCCCCCCCTCCTTGGAATGGGAGTAAAATGTAATATACAAACTGCTAGCTTGAAATATCCACAAAATATGTCACTTATCATTGACTTGGTACAACCTTCCAGGCAAAGTTCTGTTCTGATGCAACATTCTGCAGCTGAAGACTTGTTCCTTGCATTCAGCTGCAGATTTGAAGTCAACACATAAGATGAAATATCTATGATAAATAAAAATGAGATTACCTATAAACATACAGATACAGAAGAAACTACAATGCAACAGGTGTATGAATGAATGCACAGCTCTACGCAAGGGGGTACAGACCACTTTACACCTAGTACTAACACGAGCCAGTCAGC
Source organism: Tetragonia tetragonoides (assembly GCA_038025085.1). Taxonomy (NCBI): domain Eukaryota; kingdom Viridiplantae; phylum Streptophyta; class Magnoliopsida; order Caryophyllales; family Aizoaceae; genus Tetragonia; species Tetragonia tetragonoides. The sequence goes on from CM076142.1 coordinate 49,318,908, forward strand.
CAGACAAGCTAGTTGAATTTATATCATCCTAATCCTTACTGTTGCAGTTTTCCAAATGCAAATATCTCATCGTTTTTGCAATGCATAGTTCAGAATGATAATCTATGATTAAAAACTACCATAACTTGGATACTATCACTTCAAACTTTGTCCATGTATAATGTATTAAGATATGCTAAGGATTCACTCTCTAAGAAGCCCGGCAAAATTTTGTAAGCCATACAAGAGAAATCATAACAAGGTGTTGAGAAAAATGGCATGAAGCTCACAATATATAAAGCTAGCATCAGCACAACAATCACTATTTCAAAAGCTGATGTTTCAAAGAACAGGCAAAATAACACATAAACAAGCTGAAATAGTTGGTTGCCATTCCTTTCGTGAGAATTGAACTGGAAACGTCTGCATCTAAAACTCGTACATGATTACTTTTTGTAGATATGGTACATTAATAGAAAAACTGAAGGCAGATAACTAAACCATTTTGTTCTGAAAAAATGGGGATAAAGCTTTCCCCTAATGTCCCCATACTGGTTTAGGTTGAGGATATTAGTGAGTCTGTCAGAGTTTGAAGATTAAATCTGTTGCGAGAAGCTGCTCGAAAAAAAAAAAATGCCTCGAAACTTCGTAGGGGACAATGTCCAGTATGCCAATTTCTAATTGTCCAGTCAGGGCATGATAAGGCCAAGAGTAACTGGAAGGAGACAGAATATTGAACGAGTAATATGTCAGGTGCATTGAAGAGATTTGAACATTTACTGACAGACATATGGAGGAGGGATAGTAGCCTAAATAAATTCTAACACCAAAATACATTTGATTTTAGAAAAACAAGTACAGGGCTTCATCCTTTCACATGATACTTTGATAACCTTAAAAATTTCTAAAATTATGGAAAACCGCACTCTGCCAATGTTTTTACTATGTAACACCTGACAGTAGATGTAGATCCAAGAACTGTGAACTAATCCATCTGACAAGCTACAGTTACCTCAATTGTTTACGCATGACTATCTAAGCAAACATGAAAATGTACAACACATGCACCACCAGTAGACTATCAACATCTGTCCAACCGAGATTCATATATCATTCACTAAAATCTGGTTACATGTGCTTTTGACGGATGTGCCTTGGGGAGGCCTTTCAAATAGGTCAACTACTAAATACTCCGGTCCTTCCTTGATGTCTGATTTAAGAAAAAATTGACAACCAAGTGAGCTTGTCTAAAACGGTTATCCTGGCTCAAGAGACTCTCATATTCTCATGTTTGAAGGAAATATGATGGGTGGAAACACTTGGATTTGGCCCAAGTGCTTTTTTTTTTCTTTTTTTTTGGGGGGGGGGGTCATTGGTGCACCCGATTCTGGCCCAGTCCGAGGGTGGGCTGGCTTAGGTGGAGAATAAATGAAGAAGGTTCAAAGAACTTTCCTCTCCATCAAGAGGTATAACAATTAGTAAATTCTACTGAAGTTAAGAGTGGTACACTCATCACGCGCATCCTACAGGCAGAGCATTAGACTAACGTACATTTCATATGTCATTCTCATGCTCAAAGAAGTTAAATTTAAATGAATCTATCAAAAAGATGATACTCACAGATGCTAGTTCCAGGGTAGAGCAGTGTAAATTGTTTCCATGTTTCACTACCTGCTTGTGTTCAAAACCACATTGAAATCAGAGTGCACTGCCATGCACGTAGACAAACATAGATTTTGCCATTTTGGAACTTCTATGCACAACCTGAATGAATTTGTTTGGAAGTTTTCCTTGGACATATTTTTGTGGGATGCTGAAGTAAAACCGTTGTCTGTTGTTGAAAGGAAGTTTCAGATTTGGCAGTTTGAAATCTTCACGATACTTGTTTGCAAGCTTATGTATAGCTGCAGGAAAAGCTCAGATATGGTTGATCAAAAGTTGGAAGATATTATTGATAGACGTTGCACTAATGCCTGTAATACCTTCACTAGTATCACAGAATGTCCTTCGTGCAACATCAAGCAGTCCATCTATTCCAGCCTTCACAGCAAAACATTGTTGCGTTCGAGCAATAAAAGGAACCCTTGCATGAACGACATCCTCATCTATCACCTCACCAATTCTGAAAAGCAGTTGACATTTAGCACGATAGATTAAGCAAAACAAGCCACTAGTTCACCCACTTAGGTTTGAATTTACAACAAATCCCGAGTCAAATTCTGTCTCAGGCGAGGTTTAGAAATGTCTAGATCTATGCAGCCTTATCCTTGACCCCCATAGAGACTTTCAATTCATCTCACAAAAAAATCTACTGATTGCCAATATGAATAAGTAACACACTATCTGTTATGGTTGAAAGATTGAAGGGAAAAAGTATCTGTAGTCCTAGCTTCTTATTTCTTTTTTTTTCTTTTGCTTTTTTTTTTCCCCTTTCTTTAATCAAATTTATTTCATAGGCATCTTTCTATAGCTTGGTTCAAGGGTGCTGAACAGTCTGATAATAGGTTACTTATTTTAGAATCAGCTGTTTTGGTTTACAGCTGCAGGTGTAAATTATTGACAAAAAACAACATGGATGATATACAAAAGAGAGAAAGAGAATAAAAGATTTAAAAAAAGGGTTGATCAGAATGCAATACTGACGAGGCATCATGTCCACTTTGATACATGTTCACCACCAAATAATTTACTTCAGGTAGCATAGATCCCAGTCACGACTGGAACATTCATTGATCTGATTTCTGAGTTGTAATGCCATGCATAGATTTCAGATCATTTAACTTTTAGTTTATCTTCTAAACGGAAAGAATGAATGCAGACTTTTCAACTTATAGAAGAAAAATGGCAGTACCTTTGTCTGATGAGGGCGTACTTTTCATTTTCACATATAGACTTATAGATGTTTCCAAGAAGAAAACTTTTTGCATCTTTTAGCACCTAAGCAATGAATTATCAGCAGTTCAGCCAGGGTAAATGATGTGAAAATGTTGAAGTTATACTCAATCAGTATGATTTACCGTGGAAAGCAGAGGCAAGGCATCTAAAGTAGTTTTTAGAAGAATAATGCTTGATATCATTGTTTGGCTCTTTTTAGCACTATCAGCAGCCAAGACTTTGTTTGTGACATTCTTCTGCTTAAAGCAAAAGTGACACAGCACTCTATCTGGAAGATATACATCAAAGCAACCATTTTTTCAGTGCTTGCAATTAAGAATAAATAGAAGAGCAAAGCAGAAATGTACCAAAACATTCTGATTTATCATATTGGTTCTCCTTTTCCTTACCAGTTTCTTTAGAAAATTTCCGGAGAACCTGAGACAGTCCAAAATATAGCTGCTCATTGCTCATTAATTCATCCTACATGGAAAGAAAGATTGCCTGTCAACAACAAGCCAGACAGCTCAATTCATGATGACAGTAAAGTAAACTGTTAAGAAATCCATTTTAGTGAAAACATGGTGAGCTAAGGATTTAACGAGTACATTGTGTAAGAGAACAAATGATCTCTAGCCTCTAGCTAGACAACTCCAACATTAATTCTTCAAGATATTAGAAATATATCAGGAAAATGCCTGCTTAAGGGTTAAATTCTTTTCCTAGTCTTCCTCTTACAAAGACCAAAATGCACATATCCAGATTCAATTGTTATCCTTCCCTAATAAAATTTCTATATACACCAAAAATACAATCAGAGAAAACAACGCTAATCATAAGTAAATGATCTAAGTTCAGAAAACAACCATGTAGGACTAACCAGGCAATCTAGACGAGCATTTATCGTCTCAGTGTCTTTCAAAGGCTGCAGAAGATTGGCACGGAGAAGTCTAGTACTGAACAAGCCATAAACCAGAGGTAACATATTGTTGCAGCATAAGATCAAAAAATTAGAAACACAAGAAACATTCAGATACAATTGCATGAGTGTCATAATATTACCATGTAGCTTGAAGTAGATTATCTTAACTCAGAAGATGATTGTATAAGGAAAACAGGGCACATTGTTTTGTTAAATTTCCTTTTTAGCTATCAAAGTTGCATGGTGTGTTAATAAGTTGCAGAATTCAGCTAGAATCTCATACAGTCATACATCCTCCTTTTACCCGAAAATAAGATAATTAGCGGTTAAAACTTCTTATTGATTGATTTGTAAATGGGTCATAACTAACATAAGCAATGCCCACAAACGACACCAACTCTCTCATCTATCACCCATGCTGGCCATTCTTCATGCAGATTAATGACCTATCTCAGATAAATGCTTCATCAAGGTAAAATATAGTTTTGCTTATGTATATCAAAAAGTAATACTACACAACAGTGGACTAGAAAAAAGCAGCCCCTCTATGGTCTATGAATTTTTTTTATTTCAACAAGTTGCAAACTAAATGCTGACAGAAAGCAATAGCAATTGCTCTTCAGAAATTTAGTCAGCGCGAAGGAAAATAAATTAATGATGACAGCATGTATGCCGCATGAACCAGAAAAAGTATAAAAAGCATACCCTCCTGTAGTTCTTGTTGTCTTAAGCATATGGAGGAGACTTTTCTTCTTGTTGTTTGTGCCCCAAAGATTAGAATGCAGCGGCTCAATGAGTTCCAAGTTTTGTACACTGTTATCACATTTTTAAAATAAATAAAAAATTATATCACATTGGAAAAGTGAATTTTCCAATAATTCATATCCTCAGCCAAGATATAAGCAGTACAGCACTCTGCATAGAAATGCAACTATTCACAAATGCACTGCTCATGGGTTGTGACTAAAACAAAAGTCAAAGTCTTAACTATTCTCCTATTGCAGATTGCTGCAAGACTCATTTTCTAAGACCCTCAGGGAGATGTCGAATGTTTGAATTATATCTATTTGTAGCTTTATTTCCTAGTCACTTATCCTTATATAATCAAAAATATTCTGCCAGTGCAACTACAGAGACCTGATAGCTCACAATTGTCTAGATCTGAATATATAGTGAGTGTGATAGCCAATGATGTTGGTGAACTATATATCATAAGATGGGTGCAATATTGCGAACATAATCACCAAAATATTACACAAACACGTGGAGGTAGCTCTGCGAGATATTCTAGAAGTTACCTAGTAGCATCAATATTCATATGGTCAAATGATCCATTGAAAGTAACCTGAAAAGTTAATACATGAAATGAAGATTATATACGGAAGTTCAAGATTATATACAGAAGTTAAATTTGTCAAATAGGGAATGATTGGAAGCACCACATGAGCATTGTGATGGAAAACTGAGCATCTCATACTCATACAGATTCTAATGGATGCAGAGATATTGAATCGAGTCATCATATGGATATCACTTATCTTTCTTAACCTCGCATTTATACTGAATTTTATATACCCTATGTGAAACGAGAGAGATATGGAAGGACAGAAAAAGTTCAGCCTCTCGAAACAGGTTAGGTATCAATTTCTATTCCATCAGGACCAAAAGACTGCTCCAGGGTCAATTAAATATCAACAGAGGGAGACTTATTAGGACAGCATAAAGAAAGAGAGAGAGGAGAATATACCAACAATGAATGGTTTGTTATGATGACCCCTTTTTCTGCTTCAGTCCTGCATTTCATCAAAATGAACATTCAGAAGCACAATAACAGCCGTGTCAGGTATATGCATTGACTTCAAGAACTTGTACAAACTTATGAGCAGTCAAATTCGATAGCGCCATAGTATTGACCTTGTCATAGCCGTCTAAAGTCTTTTCTCAACACATTGCAAGGTGTAGGATTTCATTACTTTTTTCTTAATAAAAACATAATATAACAAAGACGATATTAATGCTTGCATCAACTACCGACAAAGATAAATTTGCTAGAGAAATATAGATACCAGAATCAAGGAAGCATGTATCTGAAATCACTAGTCACCAAAAGGAGAAATTCAGAAGGGAAATTTTGTTTTTCCAAGGGAAAAGGCAATCAAAGATGAACAGAATGGCTGCTAGCAAATTACAATCGATATTACAGGACAAAATTGTACTCCTGATGACTCAGTGAAAAGGGAAGATCAAGTACTCATAAATTTGAATTTGTACAACAAGAAAAAAATTCATATTGAAGTACCACTTGATAATAGCAGCTGCTGCAGCCAAACAAAGGTAGTATTGCTTGTAATAACTATCAAGACCAAGGGCAGAGGGGTCTTTGGCTGCCAAGTTCTTAATCAGGACAGCTCCCTGGGCCAAAAGATCGTCATTCTCAACGACATTAGCTCATATGAAACATCAATGTCACTTAAATCAATGGAACTAGAGGGAAGAAAGCACAACCTTAGTGTCATCAAAACAACCACGAGCCATGATAGCCTGAAAAACCAACTAATTAACCACAGGCACAGCATAATGTATACCTTTTTGTCTTCTTAAATGACATTGCTAGAAGTAAAAGGTGCATCACCTTCTTGCTCGCAGAATAACATCTGTCAACTAATACTGACACCCCAACCATACCATCAGGAGCGAACTTAGTAGGTGGAACAATTATCACCATTGGGTCGTAAAATTGCAACAAAGTCTTAGTATTCTGGTATGAACTACTGGTTTCAATGTACTGAGAAAGGTGAAGTGAAGCTGATCTCAAGTCCAAAGCTGCAACTCCAACCTGTCCAATCCAAACACATTGCAATTTGAAATTTTCTCTCACAAAAATTGTCAAGTATTATAAGAAATCCAACACGCCGAACTATACACCTGGTTAATAAAATAATAACAGTCGGTTCTTCTTTCTACAGCACCTGCAACTGATATTACACTATCCAATAGATTTTTTCTCCTTTGGTAATAAATCAGCGTGTTTAGTAAAACAAGAATCATGATCAACACGAGAGAACCACCTAGACAAGCTAAACAATCGGTTTTCCGGTCCATGAAATATTTCACCAGCAAGGCTCCTATGAGTTGTTTTTTTTTTTGATACGAGGAACCCTCAGCCACTACTCTTCGAGTGTGTGCCGGATAAAACCCGAGTGTATGCAATAGCCTGCAAACCACACACACCAGGCAAGCCAACAAGATAAATCTTGCAGACCGGCTCAGCAAAGAGGCCTAGTGGGAATTGAACCCATGACCTTCGTCATGATATATCAACCCCACGACCAACTCCACTACCCCTTTCAGGGCAAGGCTCCTATGAGTTAAATGTGCTTTGCGTACATCTTTTTTGTTTCCTTTTTTCTCACAAAAGTCAAGCAAAATTTGAAATCAAACACTTTTAGCTAGATGAGAAACTCTTTTAACATTTGATCGCCAATAATATTGCTATATATAATTTAATTACTCCGTTAAGCGACCTTCTGCTGAATTTTTTTGACCTCACATACTTCAACTTGGAATTACTCGAATAATATACTAACGAGAGTGAATTACTGTGCATATCCCAGTTTCATTCACCAAAATACGTCATGTTTCTTCTTCAATCCTTAAATTGAGAAACTGATAAAATGAAAATCTTACAACACACAACAATTCGCTAACACTTCGAGCAGCACCGTACCCGCAGATATACAATTTCTTAAAAATCGTCAATCTATAGGCTCTTAGAACGCCGATCAAACAAGCGTGATATTCAAAACTGAAATTCGATTCATCTAGGAAAATCAGATTCTAGAACAGCGAAGAGAAAATGCAGGCATCGAACTAGAAATTAGTCGAAATTTGTAACAAAAAAACGCTCAGAGAGAGAGAGGGAGAGAATGGACCTCTTTGGCTCTGTTCTCGATTATTCCGGTGACGAAGCTTGATTTCTCTCCTCCATCGTCTTCCATTTCGCTGTGTTAGAGACCTTCCAGTGAGGAGCTCTGGCTTTTTAGCTGTGTGTGTCAAATGCGCGCGAAATACCTGAGTATATATAATGCCTCGGCCAGGCATCGGAACTGTTTGGATGCATAGTTGAGAGTTGAGGGTCAGAGTAGAGGAGATGAAATTTTAGATGCCTTCATCTTTGTAGTCTACTCTAAACAAATGTGTCATTTTTAGGTTTTACTACTATTTTTAATGGAGCAAAAAGACTATTGCTCAAATGATTCGTTAAATTATCCGTGTCATTTCCGTTTCTGAAAAATGGTAACATTTATTTTTACACAGTCTCCAATGCACTACTTTGACTATAAATATTTATACTTATATGAATACATATAATATAAAAAATAGATTTTCCGAAAGTACTAATTAAAACGAATCCAATGATAGTATTTTTACATTGTAAATCCTTATATTTTTTCGAAATTAATGGTCAAAATTTGTAAGGTTTGACATTCAAAAAGTAAATGTTACCATTTTTCAGAAACGGAGGTAATATTTACCATGATGTTATCGATGATCAATCAAAAAAAAAAGCAACAATCTCATTGTTTTCATAGAGATGAAGATAGTAAGGTTACGTATATCAGACCCCTCCCCCTTACCTCACCTATATGGAACCTTCTTTTGAGACACTAGGGCAATGTTGGTGCTGGTAAATAACTTTTTAGTATGGAGGTTTAAATTCAAGAAAACAAGTGTTCACTACGATCAATATTAATCATTATTTTTTCTAATGACTAAATACCTTAACTCAAAACATTTGTTGGAGCTAGTTAAACTCCTGAACAAGCTTCAGTCATATATGCAGTTATTCAGGGCTTACATTACAGAGAGGTCAAGAGAGAATAAGAACACATTCTTCCTCAAATCCAAATATACAGGCTGATGAGTTCCAGCCTTTTTCATTCAATTTAAGACCTCTTCCATCATAACAAATCGGCCCTTCTCTATTGACACTTGTGCCGCTACTCCGATTGCAACTGAAATCAACCCATCTGTTAAATCCACCTCTGGCGCTTGAGCGCCTTTAGTGTTAATGGCGTGTAAGAAGTTTAGGTGCTCCAAGTAGCTTGAACCATGATGTAACACATCATATCTGAAATGTGACTCAGGTTTGAGAAGCACTCCAGATTTGATAGAATAAAAAAATAGTCAGCATAGAATGAAATAAGAGTTAGAAGATTAGGAGATCCTACTTTATCCTTTCGTCAACTGTTCTTATTGTCTGTACACCATCCCTGCCTCCCACTCGGGTGCCAAAACGCACAATGCCTTCGGGAACAAAAGCTTCGCCCTGTAAAAAATTTCAGGGTACTCAGGAACTAACAACTTAATTCAGAACAGGTCACTTGATTCTTACAAAGGTTGTGGTGAAAATGACATTGCACCTCACACATACGGTATAAAGCAGTAAATGTATGGGAAGAATTCAGGAACTACCTTTCCCACATAGCCAACAACGGAGATCTCTTGCTCATTTCTGCTTCCTTCAGCGAACATGCAGAGGTCAAGTGTGCCTCGTGAACCATTGTCAAACTCCACAATAACATATGCATTGTCAATTATGTCAGGAACCTGTCTCAAGGGCAATGACATGTTAAGGATTTCCAGTGCAACTTCACCAAGAATACAAAAGACGGGAGTGAAGTGAGAAGAAACATATTCACAAAATTGACAAGCCACCTCGTGACCTTTTATTTTGTTTTATTTAAGATAAGACAGAGGCCTGGAGACCTAGAGAGCTAGGACCTCGACGTTGAAGTGTACCAACTTTATCAATTTATATTTCAAGTTTCTAATGAGCAAGGTAAGAGGAGGGAAGACAGCATTAGAAAGTTGACTTTGCACACTCTAATTCTAATTTTCATCTCCAATCGAAAAAGGAAAAAAGAATAGTGTTACTAGTGCCTCTAAGACTACATTACCAATTTTGCTCTCAGAAGATTGGATCAAGGAAAATAAGGAAAATGAATACTGTGCAAACAAAGGGGTGTCTCTAAGTCACAACTACCTTCAAAATCATTGCAAAAGATTTTACGTTACAACCAGTCATTCAAGAGTGTAGCATTCATAAATAATTATAAATATGCTCAGAACAAAATCACCGAAGAACGGTCCAGTAGTCATCATATACTGTTGTTACTGAGTTCCCATTTTCCCCCAACCCAACAAGATGCCAACCATGGAGTCGACTCTTAATTCTATGGCTTATAATACGATGGTCCAGGCCTCCAGGGTCTGGTCTGAATTCAGGCACGGCCCGCCGGGCGCCGGCTCAACCAGTGAGTCGCAACCTCTCACCCCACCCCCAGTGGTGGAGTAAGATCAACCTCAAGTGTGATCCATTTGGACGAGCTACTGGCTTTACTTGATACAAAGCATGTATTACCTAGCAATTTATTGTATATTGTTTATCAAGCTGATATATTAAATCCATTACTCATCCAAGCTACTTCAACATGGAAACATTACCTTTCCATCATAGACTTCATCTTTGTGATTGACATCCATGGCTCCAGAAGCCATTACACGAACAGGATTTGCCCCCGCAAACAGCCTCATGAGATCAAAAAAATGGCAGCACTTTTCAACCAGAGTCCCTCCTGTGTTAGCATTGAACCGATTCCAATTATTGACCTACAATCAATTGAAATAGGAATATAGGATCACCACCAAACACATTATAATCTTAAGGAAGATTGTAGTGCCACTTACCTTAACCAAGAACGGAAATCTGTGCTCTCGGATCGCTACCATTCTGATTGGACCTACTTTCCCACCATTGACTATTTCTATCAGCTTTGCAACCGGAGGCATGTATCTGTACTCCAACCCTACTTGTACCATTATATCAGGCCTTTTCCTGGCAGCATCCACCACCTAATATTAGAATGAGTTCATCTTTAAATGATAAAAGAGAACATCAATCTTCAGATGCATCATCAGTGTTCATGAGCAATACGACAATAATGAAGGGATTCTACACTTATATTACTCAGATCTGGCAGCATCCACCACCTACTATCAGAATGGCATCTTTAAATGATAAAAGAGAAGATCAATCTTCAGAAGCATCATCAATATTCATGAGCTATATGACGATAATGAAGGGATTCCACACTTACAATTACACAGACCCCAGGACAAATATGTATAAATATGCATCCAAGGTTCGCACTTAAGTATTTTTAAGGAGTTCCATTTGTTTGTCGTCTACAGTGGACTCCCCATAGAAGTTTGGGCAAAAATCTCAACCAAGCCCCGATAAGCCAAAAATAAAGGCTACAATCCACTTTTTTGGGCTTTCGGAGGGCCCCAAAATGAAAATTATTGCTTTTGCACCATATCGCATAGGACGCCCTCGAGGTCGAATATAAGATCCCTATCAGGCTTGGACGGACGTTTTACTGGTCACCTACTCTAACCGGCCGGACACCGAAATCACAGATTAATAAAAAGTTCGAAGACCCGAATGGCTAATTGGAGCCACCGGGGGTCCTCTTGGTTGACGGTGGACCATAGGAAATGTTTGGGAAAAAATCTCAACCAAACCTTAGGAAGCCGAAAATGAAGGCTATAATCCACGTTTTTGGGACTCCTGGAGGGCCCTTAAAATGAATGTTGTTATTTTCGAGCCATACCGCACAATACACCCTTAGGGGCATGGGAAGCCCACATGGTCGGTTATTGGTCTTCTATTAGACTCGAATGGCCTACTGGTCACCCACTTGAAAAGGGCGAATACCGAAATCATATGGCTTAATACAAATTCGGAAACCTGGATGGCCTACCGGGGGGACCGGGAGTTCGCTTCGGTGTCAATGGACTCCCTGGATAAAATTGGGCAAAAATCTCAACTGGCCCCGAAAAGCCAAAAGTGAAGGCTATATATAATCCACATTTTTGGGCATCCAGAACGCCCCGAAACATAAGTTGTTATTTTTCACACAATATCAAGCAGGGCACCATAGGAGCCATGTGAAGCCCATTGGGTCGGTTATCGGGTTTCTATTAGGCTTGGACGACCATTTTACTGGTCAACCAATGTAAAGGGTCAAGCACCGAAATCATGGGTATATACAAAGTCTGGAGACTGAGATGGCCAACCCAGCCAACCCAGGGCACCAAGGGCCCTCTTGGGTTGAAAATAGAACCCCCCCTCCCCCCCCCCCCCATTTTTGGGTAATAAGCTCAATCAGGTCCGGGAAGCCAAAACAGAAGGCTATAGCCCACATTTTTTTGGGCTTCCGGAGGGTGTGGAACGAAAGTAGTTATTTTCTCTCACTATATCGCACGGGTAACCCCTAGGGAGCATGTGAGGCCCTGGGTCGTTTATCCGGTCCTTCTTAGTTATTAGGCTTGCACGACCGTTTTACTAGTCACCCACTTTAAAGTCCAAACACCAAAGTCATGAGTGATACGCCATTTGGATTTGGAACCTGGAGGGCCTACTGGGTCATTGGGGGTTCTCTTGGTGATGGTGGAACCCTTGGAGAAATTTGAGCAAAAATCTCAACCGAACCCCGGGAAGCCAAAAATGAAGGCTATAATCCACCTTTTCGGGTTTTCGGAAGGCCTGGGAATGAAAATTGTTATTTTCACATCCTACTGCATTGGAGATCCTCGGGGAACACCGAAATCATGTGTGAGTACAAAGTGAGAAGACCCGGATGTCCTACCGGGGGTACGAGGGTACTCTTGGATGACAATGCAACCCCGGAGACGTGTGGTAAAAATCTCAACTAGGCCTCGCGAAACCAAAAATGAATGTTGTAGCATACAATCCATGTTTTTTGGGCTTCCGGACGGCCACAGAACCAAAGCTGTTATTTTCACACCATATCGCATGGGCATCCCATGGGAACATGGGAAGCCCACATGGCCAATTATAGGGTCCCTATTAGGCTTCATTAGTTTTACTTGTCACCTACACCTACTCTAAAGAAGCCGAACATCGAAACCATGAAAATACGACGTTCGGAGATACAAATGGCCTATCGGGGGCACCGAGGGTTCTTTTGGCCATTTTGGGTGACAATGGAACCCTTAGAAGAGTTTGCGCAAAATTTACAACCGAGCCCAATGAAACCGAAAATGAAGGCTATACTCCACGTTTTTTGTGCTTCAAAACGGTCTCGAAAATAAAGTTGTTCTTTTTGCATCATATCGCATGGGATACCTCGAGGGGACATGGCAAGCCCACGAGGTCGGTTATTGGGTCTCTATTAAGCTTGGATGACACTTTTGCTGGTCATCCACTCTAAATGGATGAACACCAATACCGAAATCATATGGCTTAATACAAATTCGGAAACCGGATGGGATGGCCTACTGGGGGCACCGGGAGTTCTCTTCGGTGTCAATGGACGCCCTGGATAAAATTGGGCAAAAATCTCAATTGGGCCTCGAAAAGCCAAAAATAAATTCTATAATCCACGTATTTGGGCTTCCAGAATGCCCCGAAACATAAGTTGTTATTTTTCGCACAATATCACACTGGACACCCTAGGAGCCATGTGAAACCCACTAGGTCGATTATCGGGTCTCTATTAGGCTTGGACGACCATTTTACTGGTCACCCAATGTAAAGGGTCAAGCACCGAAATCATGGGTACATACAAAGTCTGGAGACCAAGATGGCCTACCCGGGGCACCAAGGGCCCTCTTGAGGTGGCAATAGAAACCCCCCCCCCAACCCCCCATTTTTGGGGAATAAACTCAATCGGGTCCAGGAAGCCAAAAATGAAGGCTATAGCCCACTTTTTTTTTTTGGGCTTCCGAAGGGTGTGGAACGAAAGTTGTTATTTTCTCACTATATTGCACGGGTAACCACTAGGGATCATGTGAGGCCACAGGTCGTTTATCCAGTCTTTATTAGTTATTAGGCTTGGACGACTGTTTTACTAGCCACCCACTTTAAAGGTCCAAACACCAAAGTTATGATTGATACGCCATTTGGAAATCGGAGCGCCTACCGCGACATTGGGGCTTCACATGGTGACAATGGAACCCTTGGAGAAATTTGAGCAAAAATCTCAATCGAACCCGGGACACCAAAAATGAAGGGTATAATCCACCTTTTTCGGGTTTTCAGAAGGCTCGAGAATGAAGATTGTTATTTTCACATCATACCGCACGGGATACCCCTAAGGGACATGGGAGACCCTTGGGGTCGGTCATCGGGTCATCATTAGGCTTAGACAGGCGTTTTACTGGTCACCCAATTGAAAAAGGTTGAACACCGAAATCATGTGTGAGTACAAAGTGAGGAGACCAGGATGTCCTACCGGGGGTACGAGGGGTACTCTTAGATGACAATGCAACCCCGGAGACAGGTGGAAAAAAATCTCAACTAGGCCCCGCGAAACCAAAAATGAATGTTGTAGCCTACAATCCATGTTTTTTTTTTTGGACTTCCGGGCGGCCACGGAACCAAAGTTGTTATTTTCACACTAATCCAAGGAGACATGGGAAGCCTACATGGCCAATTATCGGGTCCCTATTAGGCTTGATTAGTTTTTTACTTGTCACCTACTCTAAAGGGGCCGAACATCGAAACCATGAAAATACAACGTTCGGAGATCCAAATGGCCTATCGGGGGCACCAAGGGTACTTTTGGCCGTTTTGGGTGACAATGGAACCCTTAGAAGAGTTTGGGCAAAATTTACAACTGAGCCCAAGGAGCCGAAAATGAAGGCAATTCTCCATGGTTTTTGTGCTTCAAAACATTCCCAAAACAAAAGTTGTTATTTTTGCATCATTTCGCATGGGACCTTGAAGGGACATGGGAGGGCCCCGAGGTCGGTTATTGGATCTCTATTAGACTTGGAGGACCATTTTGTTGGTCATCCACTCTAAATGGCTGAACACCAATACCGAAATCATATGGCTTAATACAAATTCGAAAACCCGGAAAGGATGGCCTACCGGGGGCAACGGGAGTTCTCTTCGGTTTCAATGGACCCCCTGGATAAAATTGGGCAAAAATCTCAATTGGGCCCCAATAAGCCAAAAATGAAGGCTATAATCCACATTTTTGGGCATCCAGAATGCCCCAAAACATAAGTTTTTATTTTTCGCACAATATCACACAGGACACCCTAGGAGCCATGTGAAGCCCACTAGGTCGATTATTGGGTTTCTATTAGGCTTGGACGACCATTTTATTGGTTACCCAATGTAAAGGGTCAAGCACCAAAATCATGGATACGTACAAAGTCTGGAGACCGAGATGGCCTACCTGGGGAAATAAGGGCCCTCTTGG
Source organism: Tetragonia tetragonoides (assembly GCA_038025085.1). Lineage (NCBI taxonomy): Eukaryota > Viridiplantae > Streptophyta > Magnoliopsida > Caryophyllales > Aizoaceae > Tetragonia > Tetragonia tetragonoides. Next base: position 49,333,983 of record CM076142.1, read on the forward strand.
GGTGGCAATGGAACCCCCCCCCCCCATTTTTGGGAAATAACTCAATCATGTCCGGGAAGCCAAAAATAAAGGCTATAACCCACTTTTTTTTTGGGCTTCAGAAGGGTGTGGAACGAAAGTTGTTATTTTCTCACTATATCGCACGGGTAATCCCTAGGGATCATGTGAGGCCTCGGGTCGTTTATCCGGTCCTTATTAGTTATTAGGCTTGGACGACTGTTTTACTAGTCACCCACTATAAAGGTCCAAACACCAATGTTATGAGTGATACGCCATTTGGACCCGGAGGGCCTACCGGGGCATTGGGGGCTCTCTTGGTGACAATGGAACCCTTGGAGAAATTTGAGCAAAAATCTCAACCGAACCCCGGGAGGCCAAAAATGAAGGCTATAATCCACCTTTTTCGGGTTATCGTAAGGCTTGGGAATGAAAGTTGTTATTTTCACATCATACAGCACAGGATACCCCTAGAGGACATGGGAGACCCTCAGGGTCGGTTAACGGGTCCTGTTTAGGCTTAGACATGCGTTTTACTGGTCACCAAAATCATGTGCGAGTACAAAGTGAGGAGACCCGGATGTCCTACCGGGGGTACGAGGGGTACTCTTGGATGACAATGCAACCCCAGGCACGTGTGGAAAAAAATCTCAACTAGGCCCCGCGAAAAAAATGAATGTTGTAGCCTGTAATCCAGGTTATTTTCACACCATATCGCATGGGCATCTTAAGGGGACATGGGAAGCCCACATGACCAATCATCAGGTCCCTATTAGGCTTGAATAGTTTTCACGTATCACCTACTCTAAAGGGGCTGAACATCGAAACCATGGGAATACGACGTTCGAAGATCCAAATGGCCTATCGGGGGCACTGAGGGTTCTTTTGGCCGTTTTGGGTGACAATGGAAGCCTTAGAAGAGTTTGGGCAAAATTTACAACCAAGCCCAAGGAAGTCGAAAATGAAGGCTATAATCCACTTTTTTGTGCTTCAGAATGGTCCCAAAACGGAAGTTATTATTTTTGCATCATATCGTATGGGATACCCCCGAGGTCGGTTATTGGGTCTCTATTAGGCTTGGACGACCATTGTGCTGGTCATCCACTCTAGATGGTTGAACACCAAAATCATTGGTGAATACGAAGTTTGGAGACTCAGATGTCCTACCAGGGTCACGAAGGGTCCTCTTAATTGACCCTCGGAGATTTTGGGCAAAAATCTCGATCGGGCCCCGGGAAGCAGAAAATGAAGGTTGTGGAATAGTCTCATTGTAGTTAGCAGTTGTCCAATGGTCCGGATACACTAGGTTGGATTGGAACGAGGAGTTCAAACCAACTTGCTAGTAATAATTCATAAGTTAAAGAGTCATTGCTTGAATTAAGGGAGTAATGGGGTGGATTAAAGACTAAAATGAGAGATGAGTTGGTGGTGATGGTACCACATTGCAACATCCAGTCACCCACCCACAACCTCCATCATCTCAATTTACCTTTTAATTTGCAAGCATGGAACATAAGAGTCATCATATTCTTTTCCTCTACATAATTTGGGGGAACAAATACAAGACTCGGCGAAATTTCGTAACTACTACCACAATTCAGTCAAATGTTAAAATTTATGAACAAAATTCATTCATTTCAGTAAACTACTAAAAAGGAGTTACCTGTTTGCAATGGGGTACAGTGGTGCAGAGGGGCTTCTCCACAAGAACATGATGAGGCTTCGGATGAGCAATAATGTCCATAAGTATTTCAAAATGGGTCATGTTGGGAGAGGACACAATCACCACATCACATAACCCACTGTCTAACAGCTCCTTATGCCCTAAAAACACCTTCCCATCCAAACACACCCCACATTAGCCACCAAAAAACAAAATCAACCCATGTAATTGACCAGCCAAACACTCTAATATTTTGAAAAATAAATTGGGAAGAGAAGATAAAATATATTTACCTGAGGAGACCAATTGAAGGAGTGGGCTAATTTGAGGGCGGATTGTTGGGATGGAGGGTGTGGGTCTGCGATGGAGGTGACAGAGATGTTGTGGTCTTGGCTGAGGTGGTAGAGATTGATGAGGTGTTCTCTTCCCATCATTCCCACTCCTATAATTCCATACTTCACTGTCGCCATGGGAGAGGAGAGAGAGTGAGTGAGAGGGAGAGATTCCGTCTCCAATGGTGGTTCACGGGTTTGGGCAGCTTGAACGCCTTGAAGTGGCAACTTGGTAGTGGTCTAGATTCATCACTCTGAGTAAATAGTCAACACCCGTCCCGTCCCGTCAACCGTTACTCCAGAGTCCAGAGATTCCAGACCTGATATAAACATACCAGGCACTTGGCCCAATGCGCGCACGGCAAAATTTGGGTCGGGTTTGGGTGAAGGTCAAGCCCGATGGCTCCATTTTTCATCCATTTTGATTTGTTTTCATTTTTTCTTTGCACTATGTATTTAGCTTGTTTTTATTATAAATACTTTTATAAAAATAATTTTGGAAATCCATTATTACACCTAAAACTTATGTGAAATTCAAAAAACAACATTTCAAACATCTATCAATCAAAAGTTATAGTTTATTAAAGAAGATAAACCGTGTCGAACATTGACCTGAAACCCAAATAACATGAAACAGTGTTTAGAAGGGGGGCAAATGCTGAAGGTCTGAATTATCACACATTTTTAGTCTTACAGTATTATCCTCTAACAATAAAGGTTGAAGATTCTATTTCAATAAACCTTTTTAAGTTAGTGTACAAACATATAAAATGATTATGTTTAGTACATCTAGATTTTTTTTGTTGGTGTTTGCTTTCTAAATTTGATCATCGTTGGTCATTGATATTAATATAATTTGCACAATTTAATTGGTAAGTTAAAAAAGATAGTTATCTATGTATTATAACATACTTTAAAAAGTTGTCTAAACTCAAATCTGAATATATTGATCTCAAACTGAAATAAATTAAAATGATCCATTTTATAATGATTCGGACGCAAAATGACCAACTTGATGATAATGACCAATGGGTCGTGGTGGCACATCCATCCAATGACCAATTATATATTATTAATTTAGCTTGTATTACTTGGTATAAAAAAAGTGAAGATGAATACAATTTTCAATAAGTGACCTGGCCGGGAGGATGAGTACTCCAATTACCAACAATCGTGCTTAAGACTAAGCTATAAACTTATAACCCACCCCCAAATGGCCAAATCAAACCAATAGTGCTACAAACATTATAAAGTATCCAAAGTCCAAATCTCCCAAAACGATGGGCTGCACGATGGTCATGTATGTGAACTTCGCCATGTTTGCGGTGGTTGTTTTACTTGGGCAACAGGTGATACTACGGCCAATTAATGGAGACTACGTAGACGAATTCAAACCCGTGGAAGACTGTACGTATTCAAGCCTAGGTGAGGATCATAATGCTGACAACCTCAATTCTTGCTGCGAAAAGCTGCTTCAACAGCAAACTAATGCAGCACAGGAGCTCTGCTCCATCTTCATGGAAGACAATGCCGTCGACGATGTTGTTCGCCAAAACTTCGACAACGTCGTAAACCTTTGTCTTCAAAATGCGGCTAACAAAAACCACCAAGAGTTTTTCAAATCGCTCACCCGTGACAACACCAGCTGCAACTAACTAATACGACGAGTCTTCGGAGTTCGGATGGAGTATTAGTCTATGCGGCAAATGCACTATTGCATTTCTTTAGTACTCCTTATACTCGTATTGTTTAATTTCTTTTTAATTAGTTTTCCCCACTCTTTGATCATTTACATGTTTGTGTTGTTGTACGTACTGGCTACTCTCTCTGTTCTTGTTTCCTGTGCTATTTTTATGACAAAGTTTATTTTGATTTTTGTGATGTATGGAAGGGACTAATTGTACTCCTTAATATGTGCGCGATTTTCTTATTTATATTTAAGTGCAAAAACTTGCATGCGGCCGCCTTAAGCTGCGGCCACTTGGCGCGTGAGATCCACGCGCGCGCGTGGATTCACGCTCGCGCGTGGATTCACGCTCGCGCGTGGATTCACGCGCCGACCACTTTTTTTTTTTTTAAGGGTTCACCATGCCCAAATTTACACCAATCTAAACCTACGGTTTTCGTTTTTTGGGATTTTTGGATTTTTTTTGATTTTTTCGAATTTTTTTGGGTTTCGATTACTTTTCCGGGACGGCGGGGGAGGTGGTTGTCGGGGGAGGCCACGGCTGAGGTCGACCTCCGCCGTGGCCAGGGCGGGGGGTTTGGGGAAGTGGGGCCGTGAGGAGAGAGAAAATAATGGTTTGGGGGTGAGGGGAGGAGAGAGAGGAGGAGGGTGGGGTGGGCTGGTGGGGGCCACCGTCGTGGTCTCCGGCCAGCGCCGACCACGACGGTGGCCGGGGAGGCCGCAGTGGCGGTGGTGCGGCGGTCAGGTGGTGGTGGTGTGGGTGAGGGTGAAGGTGAAAGGAGGAGAGAGAGAGAGGCGGGAAGGGGAAGAGAGAGAAGGGAATTAATGGTATTGGAACACTAAGAGGCCTCAAGGTGAGGGGGCCTCACACAATACCTATTGATATTTAAGTTGTGAATTTCTTTTTTTAGGTGATAAGTGAGATATTGAAAAAGTAGTATGTGTTGAATTGAACTAAAATGCACTAGACACACACTACTAGGAGTATGTTATTTCATAAATTTTAAGGAACAACCGTTTGAAGGAATGGATTATGTTAGATAAGTAATTCATTTATTTGAAGTTACTTGTGTGGCAAAAAATAACAGTTACCCATATAAATATATCACCTTTTCACCTACAAGTAATTTTTTTTATAATAATTTTTTAGTGTTTCGAAAAACGTGCCACTTTTTTTGTCTATGAGTATTGTCATTTTTTTTTCTCGAAAAATCATAATATTAAGAAAATGGACACCTTAAGATTTTAAAAAAAAAAGTGATACTTTTAACTGGCTGGTGCACCATGCGACAATACACATTAAAATAAATGTGTATGGTTTAGAGATAATTTCTTAGACACAATTAACAGTCTGAATTATTAATTTTTAGCAAGGAAAATTTGCCAAACATAACCCTTTAGATTTAATTTTTCATCATTAACACCCTTTTAAATTTTAATATCGCACAAAACACTTATTTCAAGCCCAAATATCTTTGGCTATGACCCCATCCTCCTTAGGCAAACTCTTGAAAGTCAAGGGTGTTTTTAAATGACTTGTGTCAAACACGTGAGACAATTTGAAAAGGAAAAAATAAAATTTGGTCTGATTGTGACTTAAGCGATAAGATTTACAATGCAAAAGTTAAACATAGGAATACTGATCAAAAGTTAACAACTCATGAGTATTGAACAAGTTATATATTTTAATATTTTAGGTAAATTTTTCACCAAATTGCGCAATTTAGAAATATTAAACTTAAACGAATCATAAAAAAGGTGCTTTGTGCAAAATTTTCTCTTAAAGCTCACCAACAAAAAAAAAAATTCTCTTAAAGGGGGTGTTCTTTAATCTACGAGTATGAGTTATTTTGGCAAATTTTCATAATTGTTTTTTTTTATAAGGAAATTTTCATAATTAATTTTTTTTTATTTGAGGAAATTTGATAATTTCTACTTCCTAGAATGGTTGTCTTGTTTGCCAAGACTAGTTGAAGGCGCCCCCAGTAAAATTGAACGGACAAATAAATTTGCCAAGGAATCTCAATCTCCCCCCTCATTGCCTGTATCACAGTCTGATTATCCCCTTCCACCTGGAGAAACCGGAAACCCATCTGAGAAGCCTTACGAACAGCATTGCGCAGGGCAGTGGCCTCAGCAATAAGCAACGACGACTGACCGATAGCCTTAGCCCCAGCAGTCACGAGAGATCCACCTTCATTGCGAATCACAAAGCCTGCTGCCGCATGTCCACTAAGCAGAGACCCATCAAAATTGATATTGACATACTTAGAAGGAGGTTTGGACCATACAACCCAGTTACTACTAACAACCTTGGGGATGTATGAGAAGGTAGAGTTACTTATGAGTGAAGATGGTGAAGTTCTAGCAACCCATTCAAGAAAACAACTTTTGGCTCTAAGCTAGCACCCAATAATATTAAAGGAAGCGGCATGAAAAACGATATTATTGCGTTCATGCCAAATGCTCCATAGAATCATAATTGCCTTGGCCTTGGCACTTTTGGTGCAGGCTCGAGAATGACGCAGTTTAGTAAGCCACTGGAATATATTATGCGAAGGGGGAATGCAGTCTAGCCATCCCACATCGTAGGCATGCTCCCACACTTGGCAATGGATTATGTTAGATAAGTGCTACATTTATTTGAAGTAACTTGTGTGGCAAAAAATAACATTTACCCATATAAATATATCACTTTTTTACCTACAAGTAATTTTTTTATAAATTTTTTAGTGTTTTGAAAAACGTGCCACCTTTTTTGTCTAGGAGTATTGTCATTTTTTTTTTGAAAAGTTATGATATTAAGAAAATAGATACTTTAAGAATAAAAAAAGTGATATTTTTAATTGGCGCACCATGCGACAATACACATTAAAATAAATGTATATAATCTAGGGACAATTTCTTAAACACAATTCACATTCTGAATTCTTAATTTCTAGCTAGGAAAATTTGCCAACCATAAACCCATTAAATTTAATTTTTCATCATTAACACCTTTTTAAAATTTTATTCTCACAACACAAAACACTTCTTTCAAGCCCAAACATCTTTGGCTATGACCCCATCCTCCTTAGGCAAACTCTTGAAAATCAATAGTGTTTTTAAGTGACTTGTGTCAAACACGTGAGACAATTCGAAAAGAAAAACTAAAATTTGGTTGAATTGCGACTTAAAGGGCATGCTTGGAATGAGTGTAGTGATTAAGGGGATAATAGGTAAAATTCTAGGCTAAAATGGAGAGTGTGGAGATGGTGGATGTTAGATTTTGTAAAGAGTAGGGTAATCATTCCCCCCATTTGGGCCTAAAAGTTACTCACCCTCCTCCTTAGAGTACTGCATTATCCCATTTTCTCCCTTCATTTCCTACGTAACCCCCTTAATCATTACCCCATCACCACCTCACCTTCCTATTTTACCCTTTAATTTGTTCTATTACTCCCTTAATCATTACCCTCAATACAAGCATGCTTTAGGGATAAGATTCACAATGCAAAAGTTAAACACATAGGGATACTGAACAAAAGTTAACAACTCAGGGGTATTAGACGAGTTATATATCGTTTAATATTTTAGGTGAATTTTCACAAAATTGCGCTATTTAAAAATATTAAACTTAAATGAATCAGAAAGAAGGTGCTTTGTGCAAAATTTTCTCTTAAAGGGGATGTTCTTTAATTTATATGAGTTCTTTTGGCAAATTTTTATAATTATTTTTTTTATAGGAAAATTTTCATAATTAGTTGAATTTTTTTTTTTTTGAGGAAATTTGATAATTTCTACTTTCTAGAATGGTTGTCTTGTTTGCCAAGAGAGACTAGTTGAAGGCGCCCCCAGTAAAATTGAACGGACGAAGAAAATCGACCCCCTGCAAGCTAACCACTTCTCACAGTGACTGTAGAGAGCAAACCCCAAAACCTCACTCACCGTCACCGATGAAATTTAGGGTTTATCGGAGGTTTCCTCCATTCAATCTCCATCGATTATACTCTCTGAATCCTCTTCAATCTCGTTTCTTCCATCGCTCATTCGTTAAAAAGCTCCATAATTCTTCTTCTGCCAAAGCTTCTCTTAACAACGGTCCGAACAGTAGCAGCAGCTCTGATGGTTTATCTTCTCTCTCTCTCCTAGTTTCTTGAGTTGATTATGCTTGGTTATTCTGAAGCGCATAAAATAAAACTAAACATTTTGTTGGTTGTTCACATTTTTCTTGTTTCTGGCAGGGAATGCATATCTGTTACCTGGCGCAACTGTGGCCACCATACTTATGCTCGGTGCTCTCCATGCCCGTCGTCTTTATGATGATAAGAAGGTATTTTCATTGTAATATTAGTCTGTTTCCTTGATTTTGGTTATTGTTTCATTTAGGAGTAATTTTTATCAGTCGTGTTTCAGCAGTTGTACATTTTGTTGGGAATTACTTTTATTTTTATTTATTTATTTTTAATTGTTGATCTTATAATTAAGGGACGCTATAATTAATTGCTGGTTAATCTTCAAGGCTTTCCCTTCTTGAAAAATTCAACTATCAATCGTATTATTTGGGTAAATGTGGACAATATAAAGTGGAAACGAGTTATAGGAATTCTGGGTTTCAACTTTTGCTCCCCCAGTTTGTTTAGTTGGTACATTTTTCCCCTTTGTTGTTATCTCAGTAAATTTCTAGTTCTGGTTGCAATTGGATATACATTTTGTGATCATTGTTAAGAATTTTTATCATTTCATTAACAGATTGAAGAAGCAAAGGAGAAAGGAATTGAACTCGGATTCCAACCTGATGCCAAAGTAATGTTCTTTATCAATATCCATTGTATACATGCAAATTTAATTGTCTAGTTGTTTGACATTTTTGCCCCCTGATTTCCTGGCATAGGCATCATTTTTGAGAATCCTACCACTACGCACTATTTCTCGAATTTGGGGTTCCTTGATGAGTGTGGTGAGATACTTTCTCGTTATGAAATCAGAGTGGTTTGTTTTTATGTGGCTATATGTGCTCTTTCTGTTCATGTCATAAGCTAATTGAACAACTGCTCGTATTTGTTGCAGGAACTCCCTGTTAAGTTGCGGCCTTATGTTTATAAAGCATGGGCACGGGCATTCCACTCAAGTATGCATTTGCATTGCTCTTGTTGCCCTCCCCCCCCCCCCCCCGATTTTGGTACAAGGGACTGAATAAGAAGGAATAGTAATTAAACAGTTGCACTTCAACTCGGGAGCTTACCTAGTGATCACGACAACATAAGTAGTAGGTGGTAGTGAAATGGATTCTAGTTGCATATTTTGTTCCAATTAAGGGAGGTGGCATAAGCAATAATCATAATGAGTGAAATATGACTTGCTGATGGATTCATTATGCTGGATGCTTGAGAAAGCATTCAGATGCTTCATTCAAGACTTCAAATGTAAAATTACACGCAAGATATTCCCATTAATTTAATACTTTAAACCAAATGAGTTGTGGCTCATGAGTCATGGGTGCTTGTGTTTGTTCAGTTTCAGTCGTGGTGATTTAACTGTCAACTTGAATTATTGCGAGTGAAACATTTTCCAGAAAGGGTTATACATATGTAAGATTGTTATTTGCAGACTTAGAAGAGGTGGCTTTGCCTTTGGAAGAGTACCCTTCTATACGGGATTTCTTTGTTCGGAGGCTCAAAGAAGGTTCCCGACCTGTAGATACAGATCCTCAATGCATGGTAACTGGTAACAGCTTCTTGGTTCTGTATATGTGTAATTTGAGCTTCTGAAATTGGTGTTGCTCACTTATGATGCTCATCTTGTCATTGTTATGATGACAGATGAGTCCTGTTGATGGTATTGTTTTGAGATTTGGAGAGTTGAAAGCACCCGGTGCCCTGATTGAGCAAGTTAAAGGTTTTTCGTATTCTGTGTCCTCTCTTCTTGGGCTAAACTCTTTCCTCCCCATGGTCTCTGGTAAAGAGGTGGTTGAAGAGAACGATGAGGTAGAAATTCGTCATAAGGATCAAACTAAGAAGTCATGGTGGAGAGTTTCTCTAGCTTCACCTAAAATTCAAGATCCTATGCCTGCTAGGTAAGTTGCTATTCAAAACCCATGTCTAATTTCCAGTAACCTATTTGTCAGTCATCTTTGATAACAACAAAAGCAACAATACCTATAATGGCGGCGTTTGGTCAAGTGTATGTAGCCTTAACTAAGTAGTGGATGGTGTTTTATAACAGATCCACGGAGAAATGTTGATAAAGGAGAAAGTAGTAAAGGAGTAGCAGATCACTTATCTTGTAATCTTTATATCTTCAAATACTTGCTAGTTTTTATGCAAGCTGAATGAACAAGGGTACTATTAGATAAACAGGCTTTAGTTATATGTCACCTGTGCATACATGGCAGGTTGCTTGTCAAAAGCTCCTCTCTTTCTTTCCTCTGTTAACATGTCTGGTTCATTGGCTTCATACTGTTATGCATGTATTAGCCTTAACCTGGGCTAAGGTTGGACGTTACTTTTACTTATCAATATTGTTGACAGCATGCTTGGATTAGGGGTAATGGAGTAAGGGGGTGATGGATTAGGTTATAGGCTAAAATGGGAGGTGGAGGAGGTGGTGGGTGTTAGATTTTGGGTAGAGGACAGAGAAAGGAGGGGAATAGTTACCCTACCTCACCCTAGGGTAGCTATCCCCCCCCCTCTCCCTTCAATTTCTCTCTCCTCGACCAAGTTGTACCACCCACCAGCATTTCCACCTCCACCTTGTCATTTTACCCTTTAATTTGCTCCATTACCCCCTAAATAATTACCCTCAATCCAAACATGCCCAGAGGGGTAATTATTTCCTTGCGCATGTATTTACATCTTATATCTACAAAGTATCATAGTTGCTTGCTGTGTTCCACGGCTCCAAGTTCTCCTCTAAGTGCGTAATTTGTTGAAGCTCACTTGTCTCGTATGTTTTGCAGTCCAATGAAGGGTCTGTTCTATTGTGTCTTATACCTAACACCTGGAGACTACCATCGAATACATTCACCTGTTGACTGGAATGTTCTTGTTCGTAGACATTTTTCAGGTGACTTGAGGATTCATTTTATTTAGAGAATGCTCTGCTCTAGGATCAAGTATATGTATGTATACAAGAGAGATCAACTGCATGGTGTTGAATGTTAATAAGTCACACTCAGCTTGTTGAAAAAAAATAAATTACCAGTTGATTGTAGCAATTCCTCATCTGTTACATATTTGATTATATGCTATTTACTGCTGCTTGTGTTGGAGATGAACACATTTTAGTGTTTAACTTATAAATTATAAGCCTTTGACCATTTTGTACATCCAGTGCCATAGCCTTCCAGTGGACCTTTTCCCTACAGCATAATGTTCCAGTTTTAAACAGATGGGATTTTGTGACACCTTGTTTGTGTGGATTCTGTTTGTGTTGCTTTGAGATTTCAAAGCATGGAGTAACTTTAGAATTCAAAGTTTTTAATTGGATTCAGTCAATTGATTTATTTGCTCAGGGGTCTTTGACAAACCTCCATTTTTTATTTTCCCATGAACAATCGTCAGATGTTTGATTTTTCTATATTGGATCCTGGTATTTGAATGTGAACTTTTATCAATCAGTCTAACATCTCAAACCTTACAATGTGGTACTGCAGAGAACAAATTCCTCAGCATGATATTATGCTTTTCTTCTTGCTGTTAGTTTTCAAGTTCTATTTCAATATTTCTTTTCTGATTATAGTTGACTAGTGATCTTTATGATCAGACATGAAATATAAAGAATCATTTTATAACAGGTAATCTGTATCCTGTGAACGAGCGTGCTGCTAGAACAATCAGAAACCTCTATGTCGAGAATGAAAGGGTATGCTGACTTCTTGAATTTCATTACTTGTGTAGCATTTAGAGAAGCTGATTCAGGCATTCAGCCAAATAGCTGATCATCTGACAAACAGAAAGGAATATTCTTAATCCAATTGTGGGGCTGTGAGACAGCGTTATGATGACTTTCATATGCTTGTTAATGGCGCAAATAAATCTGATCTTTTCTAGGAAAAAAAGAAGAAAAGAATAAACAAAAAAGAGAGAGAGAATAGGGCTAATAGCCTAAGAGTTAATCCAGAATTCCAGATATATTACTACATAAGGAGTCGTTGAACCCCTTCGGCCCTTCTTAGTATGCCACCTGCCATGTAAATCAAATATGACAGGACACAGTAATTACTAACCAACCAAATATGACATGGTTAGAGAGCACTTGAGGTTCCATGGAGTCCTATGCCAGCCAGTTAGTCTATGTAATGCATCTGTGGGTTAGTCAAAATGGAAGATACCCTTGGCTTGTTGATCATGTACTGTAAATGGATCTAGAACCTGGCACTAGCAGAACTGACATCTATCAATTGGTGCACTAATAACTGGATAACATCGTTCTGAATTTTGTACCTGGCTATTTCATTTCCTTGTAAATTCTACTTTTGACTGTTTCCCCCTGTGGTTGCCTTGTTCCAGGTTGTGCTGGAAGGCCAGTGGAAAGAAGGGTATTTGGCACTTGCAGCAGTAGGTGCTACAAATATTGGCTCAATTGAGGTGAACTGTATACTTCTCTTACATTAATTTAACTTTGCTAAAAATCTTACGCTTATATTGATTGTTTCCTTGCTGCATCTACCAATCCATTCCGAATTTTTAAACAAATATCCTATCTCTTGTACTCATCTACTACTCTCCTTTGGTTTTTTGTGGTGAATGGTTGCCATCTATATTGCTTGTTTCCTTGCTGTTAGTCCTTTGTGAATGCTTCAAGTAGTGTATCTATGTTGGATCATGCAGAAACTTACTGAAGGAAGGGAGGGACATCCAACATCTTATACATACTGGGTTTATACAGTTATTGGAAAGAATTGAATGCTTTCAGATCTTGTTTGCTCATCAATTGGTGAACACAGTTGCTAAGAGCATGTTTGATGTGATGGAGAGTGGTTTCTGGAACCTTTTTGATCAAACACTGATAAGAAGCTGCATATTATCCTGCATACAAGCTGTTTACATATTTTCTTCTTAGGCCTAAATTTGATTTTACATCCCTGCATGCAGCTTCTCATTGAGCCAGAGTTGCATACAAATCGTCCCAGGAGAAAGTTACTACAATCAGAGCCACCTAAAGAGCGCGTCTATAAACAAGAAGGTGTGATACTTAAGAAAGGGGAAGAGGTGAGAAAGTAGAGAACACTGCCGGGCCGCCAGCAAGCTTGCTTATCGATAAAAGCTCACATACTCGACAATTTAGTGTATTTTTGGACGGAATACTTTTAATCTTGATAATTACATTTCTTTCTGCAAAATTTTCAGGTTGCAGCTTTCAACATGGGTTCAACAGTGGTCCTTGTCTTCCAGGCTCCAGTGGCCAAGTCATTGAAGGGTGACACTTCATCAGACTTCAGATTCTGTATCAAACGCGGAGATAGAGTCCGTTTGGGAGAAGCACTAGGGAGATGGAAGTCGGATTCACTGAATGATCAGTAAAAGTCTTCAACGAGGATACAGAAAACATATTAGGAACTTAGGAAGTAGGGAGACAGTAGTTCACTGGCAGACCAGCAGTGTCAAATTGTATTTTTTGGGATAGTGTAACTTGCAAATATCAATCTATCACCATTAAGAGTGTAATTGTCTGGTTTTTGCACAAAACCTAATAACTCAATCAGTTATTGGGGCTCCTCAGTCATGCCAAATATGTTGAGGTCCTCTGATGGTGTTTATCTGGGTATTATGATGCAAGGAAAAGATTACGGTTATTGGTCCTCAGTGAAGAGTCAATATCATTCAAGCAGGGCTAGGCTTTACCTAAACCAACATTTTCATGAAGAATGGATGCTGCACTTTGACCTTGCCCCCGATGGAATACAAAAGCTCAAAACAAAATTTCTTACTTTTTTTTTTGGGTGAAAATGAAAGGCGAAGGCCTCAGCACAAAGCTAAAAGAAACAAACTAAAACTCTAAAAACAGAATACATAAGCTACTAGGCACCATCCTTGGGAAAGCAACACCACGCAAATCTTCATTCAGAATTACTTTCCAAAAAAAAAAATCTTCATTCAGAATTGAACGCAGCTCATCCGGTGGATAAACATAAATGACAGTCCTTTCTTGTTGTCGAACCCCCAAATTAGCTAGCAAGTCTGCAGCTCAGCTGGCTTCTCGATAACAATGGCGGAATTGAACCTCCCATCCCTCCTTTCTAACAAGAGTCCTGCACTTGTTAATAAAGTGAAATGATGCAGAATTCAGAGGAGCTGGGTCCTCAAGTAACATAATGGAAGCCTCAGAATTAATGTTAAGTTCCACTTCACGAAATCCTTCCTCCCAAGCCAAACAAAGACCTCGCAAAAGAGTTAAGATCGAACACGAGTATCCTTTAATGAACCTCCCCTCATGGTCATGAAGAATACCCCCCCCCCCCCAACCACCAGCAGCTCCTGGGTTTCCTTTGGATGCCCCATCAGTGTTAAGCATAATCCATCCCGAAGAACGTGGTCGCCAAGAAACAAGCACTTCCTTTCGTGATTTCAAATAGCTTTCCATTTCGAGCTACGGCCTTGTATATATCATGAGTTCTGCCAAAAATTCTTACTTTGTAATATTTGTGTTGAACTAACGGCAGCAAGGAATGTGAACGGGCAGACAACTTTGTCATGTTTCTTCAGTCTGTTTATTATCAGAGGAGCCTTTTTTTTTGGCTCATCATGTTTATCAGAGGAGCTGAAAGAGTCAGCTACTGCACAATTCTTTAGCTATGAATTCTAAACAACAAAGTGCCCTCCAGGGGCGCCACTCTCAAGTACTTTACAGACTCGGTATTTTTTGCTCGTTAACAGACTTTACAGTATTTACAATAACATAAGGAGGCGCTGAATGAGTTTGAATCATCAAGCAGAAAACCTCTGTACAAGTTCGTTTTTCTTTTTTGAGAAGCACAAAAAAATGTATAGTTCTTTTTTTATAAAATTTGGTAAGGAGCACCAAGAATAATTTCGAGAGGTATAGAGGGGAGATCCCAAATTGTGGGTAATGAGAATCAAACATCTCGTGGGTGGAACTTGGAAGGTGGAAGTGGTACCACTACCACCACTCCACCCCTCTGATTCTCTCTACCATTTACAAGGTCTGATGAGATGAAAGTTGAAAATTTAGGCAATGTCACTAAAATTCATCATACAGGCATACAATCTATCCAACAAAGAAGTGTGTAACTCTGTTCTAAAAAGGAGAGGAGAAACAGCCTCGATTCCCAAGACAAAAGAAATACCTAATCACCACATTAGGAGTAGCCTGTAGCACTCACACCTAATCCTTAAATAAGAAGAGGAACCAGAGAATGCATGCTTTGTTCTTAAGAATAAACTAAACGCAAATAGGGGAATGGGATCATCCCTTACCCAAAAGCACTAGTTCCTATATTATCAAACAGCTTAATTTCTGCAATAGGAATGCAACGCCCCTAATGTGGGAAAGGTGAGTGGCTCATCCTTATCTCAGGTCTTTTCTTACTTTAAAGACAGTTTAAAGCAAAAGAATTATAAGGCTTCCATAAAACACAAACAAGGTGGCTGAAACCCCCCACACCCTCCCTGCCCAAAAAACGCAAGCCATCAATCTTAAGATTAATGCAGGACTTTATCCAACAATTCAAGAAAGATTAGTCCCTTCAGTGATCATTATAAGCACCTTGTACCAAAACAAAACATAAACACCAAAAGAAAAGAAGTCGTCCTCGACTTACCTATTCCCTTACCATCAGATACTAGCCATACCAAAATGAACCCACCATTCACATATATAATACTCGTATCTTCTAAAATCAAAATCCTGTATCTCAAGCGTCTGTTCCTAAAACTACACCAAAGCATGGCCTCATATTAAATCGACCCACCGCCCAAAATTCATCAATATGTGGGATATGAAAACCAAATTCACAGGCAAACGCAAAGAAATGCTGATTAGACCACCAGCTTAAAACCTCTATACCAATACAAAAACCCTCCCCAGTTGACAAGCATTCTCAATGGAGAGCCCTAATTCTAATCAGCATGAAAGGCAACTTCAAAAATAAATTACTATTGGGTCTAAAGAATAGCATCAATCAACTAATCACAACTCCTCAATTAACAAAAACAAACCATCCAACAACTGAGAAAAACACCCAAATCCCAACAATTTCTAGGCAAATATTACCCACTGTAAATAAAGAAAACATGCTCATGATATTTAAAAACAAAGAATGAATATAATTGGGGAGACCTACTTATGTTTAGAGAAAGAAGCAGCAGAAGAGGCAAGCTTGTTACGGAACAAGTATATCCAACAGGCAACACAAACTCCAATCATCATGACAAAGCTTTGCAAAGTAAAACAGTAGCACAAAAGATTGAAACTTTAAGATCTAAAGATTAAATATAAGATCCAACATTGGATTTAAACCAATCCAAACTTGAGGTAATTACTAATCCAAACTTGAGGCAGGCAAAATTAACATAAGCTGACAGATTAAACAATCCTCATAACAATAAATTCCCAAAAAAAAACCAAAGAAAAAAAAGAGTAAAATAAGAGTCCTCTCTGCCAGCAATGCATACTCTTTCTCTCTCTCCATCTTAACGGTAAGACTTCTGGAACCTAGCACGAGCACCACGACCACCAAACTTCTTAGGCTCACAACGCCTAGGATCAGCAACAAGCAAAGTACGATCATACCTCACAAGAATATCCTTAATCTCTTTCTTAGCTTGTTCATCAACATACTTCTGATAATAAGCAACAAGAGCTTTAGCAATGCTTTGTCTAATAGCATAGATTTGAGAAGTGTGACCACCACCCTTGACACGAATCCTCATGTCAACATCACTGAAACGGTGACGACCCAAAAGAAAGATAGGCTCCATGGCTTTGTAACGGAGGATCTCTGGTTGGACTAGCTCGATGGGTGTCCCGTTGATCTTGATCAAACCACGACCACGCTTGCAGTAGGTTACTGCTACGGCGGTCTTCTTGCGGCCGAAACATTGGACTGATTCGACAGGGGTTTGGGTTGCTGGTGCCGCCATGGTTTTTCTCTCTCCTAGCTTTCTCTCTCTCACTCTCGATCTGAGGGGGAATGAAGGGGAAAGTGATATGTGGCTAGGGTTAGGGTTTTGTATGGGGAGGGATTATTAGGGTTTATGGAGGGATGGGCTGGAATCGTTTTAAACATCAATAGGTTGGGCCTGGTTTGTTAAGCCTAGCAAACACTGCTTTTCACAGAGTTTTTGTTTTTCGTTTTCTTTTTTCTTTTTCCTTTTCTCTTTTCTAATGAATCATTCCTTTACGTATTTTTTTTGTCGAAGTTTTCTTTTTGGGGAGTTACAAAAGTATATTCTCTTTTGTTTCTGTTTATTGAACAATTAGATATATATTTTCTTTTTGAGATCAATATATATATTTTCTTAAATAGTTAATAAGCTTATAACTGATTTATTTTATATAGTCTAAATTCTAATAGTTCATAATGTATAGACATAAGGTTCAATTAAAATATTCAAATTTCATAAGCTAAAAACGTATTGTTCATTTAGTATTGTTCATTTATATTAGTTTAATTGTTCATAATATATATACGTAAGGTTCATTTTAAATAGTCTAACCGTTCATAAGGTATAAATATAAATTTAATTTAAATAGTCGAATTGTTCATAAGCTATAAACATATTGTTCATAAGCTATAAACGTATTGTTCATTTAGAGTATTTTAATTGTTCATAAGATATATACGTAATATTCATTTTAAATGTCTAATAGTTCACAAGATATAAGGATAAGATTCAATTAAAATGGTTGAATGTCCCATAAGCTATAAATGTATTGTTCATTAGCTTTAAACGTATGGTTCATTTACAGTAGTTTAATTGTTCATAAGATAGATAAGCAAGGTTCATTTTAAGTAGTCTAATATTTCATAAGTATAAACATAAGGTTCAATTAAAATAGTCGAATTGTTCATAAGCTATAAACGTATTGTTCATTTATAGTAGTTTAAGTGTTCATAAGATATATGCATGTAAGGTTCATATTAAATAGTCTAATATTTCATAAGGTTTAAAAATAATGTTCAATTAAAATATTCGAGTTGTTCATAAGATATAAACGTATTGTTCATTTACAGTACATTAATTGTTCATAATGTAATAACTTATTTTTCATTTAAAATAGGCTAATAGTTCATAAATTATAAGCGTAAGCTTAATAAGTAATAAATGTAAAGTTGGTAAAAACATAATTTAAAGGTTTCTAAATAAATAAAAGATTCTTAAGAAAAAGTAGAAGAAAAAAAATATTAGAAAATTAAATAAAAAACGAAAGAAAAGAAAAGAACGTTAGAGTAAGTGGGAACTGCACAAAAAGTCAAGAACATGTTATCCAAGAAAAAATAAGCGGTAAATTTTTTGAATGTGAGCTGGAAGTGTAGCACGCAAGACCTCGCTCGGCTAGGGTATGCATAAGCGACGCGCGGACTGCGCCAGGTCCAACCAATAAGGATTGCATTAAGTTTGAGGATTAGGCTCTTTTTTCTTTTTTTTTTTTTTTGCTAAGCTGTTTGATTTAACTTAAATTTTACTTAAATTAAGTTCAGTTCAGTCCAGTTTAGTGTCCTTCAGTTCATTTCAGTTAACATTATTATTATTATTATAATAATTATCATAATAATAACAAATAATTATAATGATTATAATAATTATAATGCGCTAGGGTCAGGGTTTTGTATGAGAAGGTTGTGTACTATTGGGCCTGGTTTGTCATTGATTCTTTTATTTGACAACTAGTAATTGATAGTCCCTAAAAATAAAAATAAAAACAGTAAAAACTAATGTAGTCAATAACTTTTTTATTGCTTCTCAAAAAGTGTTTCACTTTGAAATTTGAAAAAAAGTGTTGCTTTTGAGAAGAACATATGAATCCTTGAACTCTATACTCAGCCATGTATTGATGCTTCAACTTTTAGAGTGTATGATCAGTAAAATGATCGTGCATACTTAATAGGAATCTGAAATCGACCCTCAGGCCCTCCTTGGTCTACTAAGATTGTCCTGTGTGATATGATGGAAAAATAACAACTTTATTTAAGGATCCTTCGCAAAACCAAATAACATGAATTATAACTTTTTAATTTTCATCTTTCTAGCACTAGATGGAGATTTTCGCCCAAATATATTTGGGGGCTTCATTGTGATTCGAGTTGACCCCCAATGTCTCAAGCAGAACCATTTGAGTCCTCAAATTCGTGTCCTTGAATTCTCCTATGATTTCGGTGTTCAACTTTGAGAATGACTGAATAGTAAAATTGTCGTCCAAACCTACTAATGACCTGATAGCCGATTTCGAGGGCCTCCCATATCTCCTAGGAGTATTCCATTCAATATGATGCGAAATAACAACTTTTGTTCTAGGTCTTCCGAAATTCCAAAAACGTGGATATAACCTTCAACTTTTGCCTTGTCGTTGCCTGGTTGAGATTTTCGTCCATACTTGTTCAAGGTCCATTATGAGCCAAGACGACCCTTGGTGCCTCTGGTAAGCCATTCGTCTACTCAAACTTCATATATATTCACCTATAGTTTCGGTGTTTGGCCCTTTTAAGTGAGTGATAGGTAAAACGACCATCCAAGTGTACTATGGACCCCATAATCGATCATCGGGGACTCCCATACCCCTTAAGGGTTTACCATGCGATATAAGGTGAAAATAACAACATTCATTGAAG
This sequence comes from Tetragonia tetragonoides, assembly GCA_038025085.1. Taxonomy (NCBI): domain Eukaryota; kingdom Viridiplantae; phylum Streptophyta; class Magnoliopsida; order Caryophyllales; family Aizoaceae; genus Tetragonia; species Tetragonia tetragonoides. Next base: position 49,353,434 of record CM076142.1, read on the forward strand.
GAACCTCCGAAAGCCTAAAAAAAAACGTGGATTATCCTTTAATTCCCAGCCTCTCAGCGCCAAGCTGTAATATTTGCCCAACCTTCTCTAAAAGGTTCATTGTGACGCAAAAAGACCCCTATGTCCAGGAAAGGCCATTCGCGTCCTTCAATTTTGTACCCACCCATAGTTTGGTATTCTAGCCCTTAAAGTGGATGACCAGTAAAAAGGTCGTCCAAACCTATAGGGACATGATATTTAACTCGAGTAGCCCCCCTCATACACAAGGGGTATCTAGCATTATGGTACATTTGGAAATAACAACTTTTATTCTAAAGCCTTCCGGAAGTCAAAAAGGTAGATTATAGCCTTCAGTTTTCAGCTTTTCGTCGCTCAGTTGAGATTTTCGCCCAAACATCTCCAGAGTATCCATTGTGGCGCAAGATGACCTCTGGTGCCTTCGGTAGGCCATAAGGGTCCTCAAACTTCGTTTTCACCCATGATTTAAGTGTTCGACCATTAAGAGTGGGTGATCGGTAATACGACCGACCAAGCTTACTAGAGACCCAATAACGAACCCCTGAGGCCCCCATGTTCCTCAAGGGTGTCCCGATGTGCTATGATGCTAAAATAACAACTTTCTTTCCGAGGTCCTCTGAAAGCTTAAAAAATATGGATTATAGTCTTTAATTTTCGGCTTCCCAGCGTCCACTTAAATTTTTCGCCCAAACTTCTCCAGACCATTTACCCACATCAGCAGATGACATGTCTAGGTTTTTAACTCATTAATTATAAGTCTGACCATTTTGTATGTATTCAATGCCATATATATCATATATGTATGTATATATATCTTCCAGTGAACCTTTTCCCTACAGCATCATGTTCCAGTTTTAAACAGATGGGATTTTGTCATGCCATGTTTCTGTTGCTTTAGGATTTGATGATGCATGTATGGCCTAACTTTAGTACCCAATGTTTTAATTGGATTCAGTCTTTGAATTATCTGCTCAGTGGTCTTTGACAACCTTCCATTTTCCCATGAACGATCATCAGATATTTCACTTTCATTTTTCTACTTGCAAATATCAATCCATCACCAATAAGAACGCAAATGTCTGATGTTTGCAACAACAAAAAAAATGTTTAATGTGGACTTTGGGGCTCCTCAGATCATACACAGTATGTTGAGGTCCTCTGATGGTGTTTCGCTGGGCATTATCCATTATAATGTTATATAGGGAAGGAAAATATAATTGCATATTTGTCAATTGTCCCTATGAAGAGCCAAAATCATTCTGAACAGCGCTATGGGGCTTCGGCCTCGTTTGGCAAAGAGCTTTTTGAGCAAAAAGTTAGCTGTGCCTGTTTGGATAGACTATAGTATTAGCTGTATGACTGGGTCTGATATAAGAGTTGCACCCGGACCGGTCCCTTGTCCAACAGCCAATGAGCCAATGCATGGGCTCAGACCTTGTGCACAAGGTTGATGGATCACTGATCGGCCGAAACAGGAAAATACAACACTGGTACTCTTATAGATGGTGAATAATCCATAGACCTGAATTAGCTGCTAATGTTATAACAGACTGAGATGACATCACTGCTACCCTATTGCTCATGCCAACAGCAAATATAGCTAATAATCAGGTACAAGTTACAAGGTTGCCAGTAGACAATTGAATAGAACATTTCGTGAAACTGAAGGATGGAAAGTATTAGAGAAGTCAGATGAGATGGGAGATGAAAATTCAGGCAATGTCTACAAAGTTAATCACTCTGAACTTATAACTGCAAGAAACATTCACCTAACAAGTGTGCAACTCTGTTTTGCAATGAGAGGAGAAATGCCTGGATTCCTAAGACAAAATAAAATATCTAATCACCACTGTAGGATTTGAACTCACACGTTATCCTTATATCAGAAGAGGAACCAGAGAGAAACTCAAACTAACGACTAAGGGGACCAAAGAGAAACTCAAACTAATGACTAAGGGGTCGAGGAGGAACATGCATGCTTGACTTAGGATTTATTGTTAAGAGTTAAATGCAAGGGGGATGGTCAAATCTAACCTTAATAGATGCAATAGCACTTGTTTCTAAATTATCAAAATGCTTAATTTCTGCAAAAGTAATGCAACGCACTACGCCCCTAATGAGGGAAAGTTGCAAATCGTCACTGCGGTAAATAAAGGAACTCACATTTCTCGGTGATGCTTTTAATCAATAAGCCTCACGAACATAGTGGCTAATTCCTTAGTGATGAAAGCACTGATACTTAAACCAATAAGCCTCTAAACAGAGCGCCTAATCCTTATCTCAGACTTCCAAGTAGGATATATCTGTTACATGGTTTGAACAAAAAAAAAAAAACATGACATCAATCCTAGGAAAAATGCATGACTTTATCCAACAATTCAAGCTATATTAGTTCCTCCAGTTCGCTACTTCACTATAAGCACTTGACTCATAGCATCTAAAAGAAAACATAAACACTACGAAAATAAGCTTTGTCCTGGACTTCCTTTTCCTGCACCATCAGATACTAGCCCAGTGCACCAGCTACGGCTAATAATCCCACAGTTTATTCACTGTCCAACTCCAACCTTTTAAAAAACTGGAATTTCCCCATTGTGCATTTTAGTCCACATTGGACTGTTAGTAAGATGGGGCATGTGAGACTGGTTAAGGTTCAAATGCAGCTCAGCAGCTACCTAGCTCAACTCTGAATTAGACTTCTGGGCCGTAATGTTCCATGAAAAGGAAAAAGGACATCTTTTATAAATTACCACAGTTTGTATCAAAAACTTCATGTCATTCAACACCCAAGTTCCCCAGAATCTCTCAGTGAATCAATGAGATTCAATGCTCAGCTCCTAAAGGTAAAGCAAGATTTAGAGAAATGAGGTAGAATTGGACAGAACTCAACAGCTTCTTTTAATCAACTTTCACTATCTTCAACAGATGTATATAAAGGTAAACTAAAAATCCATATAACTGAATTTGGATTACGATTTAAAAAACAACAATAAAAACACCACATTGCTTTATAAACACTTCTAATCGGAACGTCGAAATACTCATCCCAAATAAGAATCCGAAAAGTTCCATACATGTACATGATTATCATCAAGATCTGTCAGTGAATTGCATTGCTCTATCTTGTCTTCCTCTTCAAACTCACATGAACCCGCCATTCAAATCTATAATCTCCTCTAAAATCAAAATTCTCTATATCAAGCCTTTGTTCCTGAAAAGATACCAAATCATAGCCTCAGATCAAATCGACCCCCCAACCAAAAAATCTTTCAAATTTTGGGAAATGAGAACCACAATGAAACCAATTTCAGAGACAAACTCAAACAAATGAGGATTAGACCACCAGCTAAAACCTTTATACCAGTACAAATCCCTTCCCAGTTGGCATTCACTATGGAGAACCCTAATTCTAATCATATTGAAAGGAAAATTCAAACACAAAATAACTACTGGGTATAAAAGATAGCATCAACCCACCAATCAGAATCCCTCAATCAGCAAAAAGAAAAACCCTCCAACAACTGGGAAAACACCCAAATCCCAGCAATTTCTAGGCAATATTACTTGTTTCATGATATTGAAAGACAAAAAAAGGAATGAAATTGGGGAGAATAGAATACCTACGTCTGTTTGGAGAAAGAAGAAGCAGAAGGGGCACGTTTGTTACGGAACATCATATATCCAACAGGTAACACAACTCCAATCATCATCACAGCTGCTCCGATCAAGTATCTCATTGGGCTTGGTGGCTCTATTTCTATCAATTTTCCCATCTAAATCAACAAAATAAAGCCGACCCACATATCAATATTGGCTGAATCACTGAATTAACAAGAAATTTTAGTGTAATAGTAGCTGCTCAATTTAGCATCATAGGGCAAGAGATCTGAGCTACAGAAAAACACTCTCAATGTACATAGAATGAGAGAGAGAGAGAGAGAGATTAAGAGAGAGACTTACAGGCATTATGGAGGACCGAAATGCCCAAAGGATCTGAAGTTTGGAAAGCCCTGATAAAATACTGAGATTGTATTTGTTTCCTTGATTCAGAAATAACACCCTCAAGTCGCTTTTTTCAGTTTATTACACTCGCCGGTATGAACCATCAAAACAAGCAGATGGGATTTTGGTCTTCCGGGCAAAATTTGGTGGATCCCCTTTTTTCTTTTATTTTTTTCATTTTTCCATTTTCATTAAAAAATTTCCCCCTTCAAATAAAAGGGATGCAAAAATGCTTAAAAATGTATCCCCACCCAATTTCGATTACAAATCCAAAATTCCTCAGAAGTGTTACCTATTCGAATTGATAATATGTCACACTATGTAGGTTGAGTACGTATTTGTTCAAATAATAGTCAATTTACATAATCAAGTTACGAGCTCAAACATCTAAAGTCACGTTTGGCCTAACTCCCACATATTCAATTTCCTCTCCCAAATTTGTTCTTGTTCACCCCCTTTTTATCCACTGCCCCCTCCATTTTCAACTTCTAGAAAATTTAAATTATGCTAGAAGTAGAAGGAGAAGGAAAAGGAGAAAGGGAAGATACAATTTGTAACTTCTCCTTCTAGTCGAATTATACCTTTATTTCAACTTCTTAAAAGTTGGAAATGGGAGGGAGAGTTGATAAAAAAAAGGTGTGCAACAACATATTTGAGAAGAAGATGAAAAGTTGGTATAAAGCAGGCCAAACGGCCCTAACACACCATCATCCCTCCTCCTTTCACCTGATTAAATCTATTTCATTTTTATTCCATCCTTTCAAATAATTTGTTTAGACAATGCATAATATATGAAAGTAGTGTTGTATATACAAGATTATCTAGAAATCAAGAGATTCCAACCTTAAGGTTGATGGATTTGTGACTCAACCTAAACTACATAGTAACATTTTGTCAACAAAATATTGGATCATAATATGAGTTAACATTTACGAATTTCACATGGGGTGATAACTATTTGTTATATATAATCTATATATCTCCTCATCAACTAATTAAATTGGTTATCTAACATGGTCTAATCATATATCTCTTGTTTTTTATAAGTCTTTGTTGAATACCTAGAGGAATAACCTATATAGAAAAATGAATTCCGACTTTAAACTCAGATTCGAGGACCGAGAACCTAATATAATAGGAAAATGAATTTGTATTAGTTTCTCACATTAGGTGATTAAACTTAAGAAAATCAATATGAACACTTTAAACTCAGATTTAAGGACCGAGAACCTAATATAATAGGAAAATGAATTTGTATTAGTTTCTCACATTAGGTGATTAAACTTAAGAAAATCAATATGAACAATTTGATTCTGGCAGTCAAAGAAAGTTTCCAAAACAGGTAACCATACAATTCCATACTCGTTTCTGTTGATTCTGGCGGGAAAGAATTTGATGGGTAGTTCCATTTCCTTTTATGTCCACAAAAATTTTCCTAAATACAAAATGCAGTTTTAAGTATTAAACAGAACAGAGAAAAAACGTCACCGTTTTCACAACATTGACTTCTTAACGACGCCGTTATAGAACAATGTAAGCATATCTCACCCTGGAGTGGTTGGCTACCATTTTTCCTGAGATCTGGTAAAAAAAAAAATCATGGAAAGGGGAAGACATTGCCAATACAATAGCAGCAAAGCAAAGCAAAACCCAACAAGAGGAGAGAGAATAGGAGGAGATGAATCTCTTTCGAAGAATATCCTCACAATCCCAGTTCTCTAAAATCACTAAAAGAACCCTCAAATCCTTGATATTTCCTAGCGATTCCATTGAATCTAACCTTACTCATGGCATCCATGTATTTCATTGTCCAGTAAGTTCTTTTTCTTCATTCTATTATGGTTGATTTTCATTTCTGTCACTTGTTCATGAGATTCATTTGATTGTTCTGGGTTCCCTTTTTTGTTGTTATTGTTGTTTTTCTGTGCAGTTTCGGTTTTGTTTATGCGAATTTTGATTTGGGTAATTTGCAAAATATTAGGATGCAGTGGGAATTGTAGCCAAGTTATCAGAATGTATTGCTTCGAGGGGTGGAAACATCCTCGGAGCTGATGTTTTCGTACCCGAAAAGAAGCATGTATTTTATTCAAGAAGGTATTGCCCTTTGTTTCTATGAGTGTACATTCTACATTTTTGTACTAGAAATTCAGTTGAGCAAGTGTAAGTTGATGATGCTACCTTTTGAGTTTAAGTTGCTTTAGGCCTAAAGATGTATTCTTTTTGCCTAAGACCTGTCCTTGGTTCATGTACACAATATTTTGCACTCGCGAGATTGTGATACTTTGGCCGCTATGTCACTGGAAGGACATAGACTGGATAATGGTGTTGATCCATGGGTAAAAAGCGAAAACTGAGAATTTTGAAGTTGTATTTGTTGTTGATATTTGTCTAATCCAAAGTGATCCAGTGGCCAGTGCCATACCATATCTGAGTGTTGGATGCTATGTATAAGCACTAGAGTTGAAATCAAAAGGTCAAGTAACTGATTGATGTACCTGCTATACGTTTCCTCTCGGTTCTGAAAAGACATTAAATGGCCTGGATTGAGTCATTCATTCCTAGAGTTCATGTCTTGTCACAGATATTCCCTTGCAGAATGCCATATCTCAATGGTCTGGCATAATTTTTCTACAAGGTGCACTTTCGCATAATCATGGTGCTTTTCTGAATCGGACTTTAAAAGATTTATCAATTCTTTATGTACCACAAGCATGGTGCTCATAGTGGTGTCAATGTGCTAAAACAAATGTGTGCCTTCATGGATAAGGTGGTTATGGATAAGGTGGTTTACCTTCACCAGTTGACCTTGGATGAAGGGTGTCTGTGGCACGTGAAAGTAAGTCTACAGTGTTACTAGGGGATGTCTATTTGGGATGGAGGAAATAGGTTAGTGTTGAATTGTCAGGTTATCTATAGAAAATAATGGGTCAAAGAGGGAGGAGTGTCTTAATTGGGATAACCAAGTTTGGCATTCAGAATGACATTCTAAATCTTGCATCATAGGTGTATGCTGTGCATTAGTGGTGTGTGGTGGAGGTCTATATGCTCTGGAGAACTATGAAACTAGAATCATGTTTTCTACTTGGATGAAAAAGTAAAGTGAAATAGATTGCTGTATCCTCATCATGTGTAGCTTAGTACTTATGTTATGGGTAGATTAGTTCTCAAGTATTCACTTCCATGTCCACTTGATCTTCCCTTTCCCTTAAAAAGCTGCAAGTGTAGTCTATTGATTTCCCCGTCAATGAATGCAATCAGCTTTTTTTTTCTTTCCTTTTCTTTCTCTGGACTTCTTAGTTCCCAGCAACTCAAAAATTGTAATATGTTTTGCGTCATTAAGTCATATCAAGTTGGGGTTTAGCTACAATCTTCATCTAGCTGAAGTATGCATGTCCTGGCCAGGTCTATAAGACATTGAAGTTCGGAACTTCGGATCTATGATTTGCTAGGCTGCCAGCCGGTGAAAACCAACAATAGAATGTGTACAAAACCTTTGTATATAACAATTATTGGAGTTCTCTATGTTGAACATAATAAAGGTGTGAATGTTTCTGCTTTTGCAGTGAGTTTGTTTTTGATCCTTGTAAATGGCCAAGAGAGCAAGTAGACGACGACTTCCAGAAAATTGCTAAGATGTTCAATGCGGTGAGATCAGTTGTTCGTGTGCCAGATCTAGACCCCAAATACAAAATTGCAGTTTTTGCTTCAAAGCAGGTCTCACTTCTCCACATTTTCATGCTCTGTATTTTTTTGATCAGGAAACATGCTAGATTATCTTCTGGTTATTGTTCTGTGCACTGATGGATTGCCACATTAATAGGACCTGGCCTTTTATTTACTTAGTTATTGTCATATTGGTGTAGGACCATTGTCTTGTTGATTTGCTCCATGCATGGCATGATGGGAGACTGCCTGTAGATATAACTAGAGTAATAAAGTCATCAATGAGGATCCTTCAACATATGTCTTATTAATCTTACTGGTGATATTGGGATTGATTTCATCTCACTCTCTTCCTTCCTTTTCTTCCCTTCTTTTCTTCTCTGGCAGTAACCATGACAGAGATCCAGATACCCATGTGATACGTTTTCTTGAACGTTACGGAATTCCTTACCATAATTTGAAGGCAATTACAGAACACAAAAGGGAGGAGGAGATCCTGAATTTGGTTCAGGATACTGATTTTCTTGTACTTGCTCGGTACATGCAGGTAACTCAGGATTGCCATTCTTTCTTTTATAGCCAAGTCTTTGTAGGTAGTTGAACGGAAGATTGTTTGAACTAGGTGTTAACAAAGTTCGATATTTAATCCTTAATATATTCTTATCATTCGCCACGTCCTGTTATTTTTGTGCTCGTGGAGTTTTGGAGTTATTTTGCGTTGAAGGAACTGTATAGAGAATAGGACTGGGAAGGGAGTTTAGTGTGGAACACAACGCGTAACACTTTTCTTGGTAATAACTGATTGACAGCCAGAAAGGGTTAATCTATGTGTCTAAGCAGTTGTCGCTTTGCTTTTACAAAATAGAGAGGTTGTTTCCATGAGACTAGATATGAAATGTATTGATTTCTTGAGGTTGACTGCGACTTCACCAAAATAAGCACATAGTAGAGTGCATTACAATCCAAAATCGAAAACCTGTCAAAAGTGGCTCTTTCTGTTCCAATAATTGGACAAAAGCTGAATTCTGTTGTACACCGCCCTAGTTGCAACCTTCTGTTAAGGTACCTGTTTGAGTTTTACCTTGTCATATTACCTATCATTGGAAACTTGCCCCCAAGAGACCTAGTTTTATAAGTGAGAGTCTTTCCTGATGGTTGGTTTTGAATGGTTTTTTCCACTGCAGTGTCCACTTTGTTGCCTTACAGTTTTGGCTGCAAACGAACTCACTCTGTAGATTGCGAAGATTAGGTGTTGTTTTCCATCCTTGCCATCAAGCATTCTGGTTGTTTATGATACTTTGAACTATTGTCCAATTTTCTCCGTTAATAATGACCTATGGAGTACCCAGAACTTGCCACAAGAGCTGCGGAAGTTGTCTTAGAAACTAGCACTGGCCTATAGACGAAACAAAGCGTGATTGCTGAATGAGTGAGTAGTTAAAACGGATTTATAGGCAGGTTCTAGTAGCTCAGAATAGCATGAGCCATGAGGTCTCACTTGTCACAAATAGATTTTTGTCAGTGCCGAACTGCCAATGCTATATTTGTAATGATATTTACAATATTGTTTCTGTTGCCTTCTGTTTTGCAGGTATTATCAGGAGATTTTTTGAGAAGGTATGGAAGGGACATAACTAATATTCACCACGGACTATTGCCATCATTTAAGGGTGGTAATCCTTCAAGACAGGTTGAGTTATTTCTCCTTTCTTGAACGGTCCTCTTTCTCTCGTTACAAGGTTTTCGTCCAGTCCTGTGCCCATAACTTAGTAGCTATTATTGCAGGCCTTTGACTGTGGAGTGAAATTGATTGGTGCTACCACTCACTTTGTAACAGAAGAACTCGATGCAGGACCAATCATTGAACAAATGGTATGGTAGTCAAAACATTACTTCTTTTACATCTACCCTGAGAGGCTGGGACAACTCTAGCCCTTCCAACATTTCTCTTCGCAAAGGCCAATAGATTTCTTTAATGCGTCTCTGTTTATGTGAGGCTGAATTTCTTTGTTGTTTGGAGTGTTTACCAAATCGCATTTCTAAGGCCTGCTTTTCGGATGTACATGTGAATTTTAAGAACATTGAGGAGAAAACAAAAGGAAGTAAAAAAGATAACTAAAAAGGGACACCTCATAGTGTCATTCTTACATCTCACTTTTGGCCAACGGTGTTGAACAATTACGATTGAGAATTTCTCATAATAAACCGTGAAAAGATGCCTATGCTATGCTATGCTAATTCATAATTTCTTCTCTTGTATTGCTGTCTAGTTCGTGTTGATGTTTTCCCTTCTTTTTTAATGAAATCATTTGAGCATCAATACTTGGACCGTGATTGGCTTGAGTGCTGGGTCTCTAAGACAGCAAATACTTCATCTTTTGGTACTGCAGGTTGAGAGAGTTTCCCACAGAGATAACTTACAGAGTTTTGTACAGAAATCAGAGAACCTTGAGAAACAATGCCTTGCAAAGGCAATAAAGTATTACTGTCAACTGCGGGTTCTAACTTATCAGGATAATAAGACTGTTGTATTCTGAGGGGAAAATTGTTGAAACCGGTTGATGATTGTACATACAATCATTCTTTATACTTGTATGTTTTTTATATTATCAATAAAGACAATTTTTCAGCTGGTCTATTTTTCATTATCAATGGTTGTAAGCATAGGTCAAACACAATTTTTCAGCTGGTGTATTCTTCATTATCAAAGTAGAAGGTCAAATACAATTCCATTCTAGGCAACCTTTTGAATCATCTTCTCTTCTGCTATCAAAACTTCGTCTATCCTCCAAAGTGTTGTCTTCTGCCAAATGTTCGGTGGCAAAGTAGCTCTCCTTTTAGCAGTTTTACCACTTTTACCTTTTTTTTGCTAGTTAAAAAGAGGGTGCAAGTGAATGGCGACTGAGGCACCCCTGCTACATCATGTTCGGACTCTCGTGTTCAACAGCGAACATATCAGACTAGCTAAACAACCAGCGCAAGCACTGGGCCGGTCAACGTAGCACCAACAAGAGGCTAGTATAGTTCCTAGAAGCCAGCAGACACAAGGCATGGGGGGAATGAGAATTCGAACCCATGACCTTGCTTTACCAAACCACTTGGGAGTAACCTTGAAACCGCTAGACCACCACCCTTACTGGTTTTCAGCAGTTTTACTTGTTTCACTACTTTTTAACTAATATTGTGAACATCCCTTTGATCAGTAATTTTCTGATCTCTGTTTCTTGGTACGATGTTAGTGCTCTCTCATGACTCGTAGTAACCCACACCATTTTGAAGAGAGATGCCCTTTTGGAATGGCGCAGAAACTCTACTAATTGATTGTGTTCAACAATTTCGTTCAACAAGAATGAGTGATCAACAATAAATACATAATCCGGGAAAAAGCATCTATAATTGATTTACATTGAAAAATCAGAATTCGTCTGAACATTGCCTTTGGCTGTTGGGAAGTTGGAACTACACCAAGGCACTTGATCTCAGTGTGTTCACAGTACGATATTACTCTCTCTTCCCCCTCTACAGTATATATCATTATCTTCCACCATTATCATTGGGGGAAAACCCTTGATCTCTATGCACAAAAAAAGGACTGAAATAACTAATCTTATTTGATGTGAAGACTTTGCAACGAGTGCTCGACATCTTCAAAACAACCTACTTTCTGCAACATACTTTGAATCCCATCAACCCATTGCTGCTTATGGACCTTGCTCTTGCATTTGAATTCCAAAAACCCTTGTGCTGTTTTGAGTCCAAAACAGGCCTCCAAATCATCCCTTTCTTTTCTGAAGGGCCATGCTGTAAGCTGATCACAAACTTCGTAAACTAGACCTGTTATTACGAAGCGAAATGGGTTTACTTATCAGAGACTGATCAATGGTTAAAACTTTCATTAGTGAATTATGCAAAGCATATGTTTAAAAGGAATTTAATCTTACATTTATCCTTCTTAGAGAAAGCACCGCCAACATGTTTGCTTTTCAATTTAATTGTGACCTGTTTGTGAGAGTAATGTCAGAGACTGAGGACAATCCTAGCTTTTGCTGTCAATGTCATATCAAAAATGCAAATCTTGATTTTTCCTCGTAACGTTGACTTACCTGAGATTTTTTGCTAATATAGACGGAGACCTGCTTCCATCTTAACCCACCTGAGAATATAGAAGCAGATCATTTATTAGAATTCATATAGCCAAGCAATTTTGGTTAGATTCTTTAGCAATCAGGCAGCTGCGCCTACTGGTAAACATATTGGGAAAAATAACAAAATGCAGAGATTTTCTCAATTCTTTATAGGGCTTAAGTCTCTAACTCATGATTGAAGTATTTTTCATATAAAAAATGTGTTTGTTGGAGAGTACTAACTACTAAGTATGATGCCTACCCACTAAGAGAGCATGCTTCTTATGTTCAGTTTCTGGAATCCCCAATCTATACTTATTAACATATCAGTTCATGGGCAGCATGTAATGTTCCATTTAAGAAGTCAATCAGAGGATTTTGCACCTAATAAAACTTTGCAAATATGAAACTCTACCAAATTTATAAAGAATTTCCATATGTCTATCAGTATATGCTTATCATTCAACTTTTTTTAATGCTCGTTCTGTATCATAAAATCAAATTATACCTTTTCTGGTGTGCTGCTGTAGTTCACCAACGCAGGGAAATTTCTCTTCTTCTGTTTCATTGTGGAAAGGATCCAGGCAATGAACATCTCCTAATCCTTTATCGCAGGGAGTTATAGCTGCGTTTCTCTTTGCGTCTTTAGGCAACCTTGACCTTAATGCTGCCTCTGCTCTCAAGGCTATACATTAACATAACAAAAGAGATCAACATATGAACAATCGCCAGAAACCGAATATTTGCTTAATCAGTTTGACACTTAAAACTACTGCACAGTAACAAGCAGAAAAAGAAGTAAAAAAAATAATGATAAAAAGGCAACACTGCATCATACCAGTAGCAGAAGCTGCTGTGAGAGTCATCAGGTCACCGGCGCTCCTGATATCTACAGCTGATCTGACAGCTGAAGCAACACGATCATGATCAGCTCCTGCTTGTTCAGCAATCTCGATGCAATGGGATGCTAAGAGCTCGGTGGCTGATGCCACTGCTCGGCTCATTTTGGAGTCCGATGTGGAGCATTCAGTTGCAGCAACAGCAGCTAGTGCAGCTGCAAGCCCGGCAATGGAGAGAGAAGCATGCATATGAGCATTCTCAGCTCTAGCCCTGTCCTTTTTCTTCATGGAGCCATGATTCGAATCCTTATGGTGGTGGAACCATTTCCCAATCCCTCCAATTCGCCGGCCATGAGCATTAGTCATGATCTTATCTACCTGCTATGACAATGGGAAAAGAATTTGGAAGAGTAAGGACTAAGAAACATTACAATCTTTTGTAACAGTTGAATAAGGAGGCATTGGACTTGCAGTTAATTAGAAGCCCAGATGGCCAAAACATATTACTCATTTGATTCAAAGCAATAAAAGATCTATATTTCACATGAAACCACTCAGTTGTTACAGACATTTTCCAAACCTTGTGCTCAACCTAAGCACAGTTCCTAACTTTCGACTTTTGGGAGGAAGAACCAAAATTCATTCGTCGGTGGCAATCAATTCCTGGTTCTTCCATAGTTTTTGTAGATTAGCCATGATTATACTTAAGAGTAATAAAAACACAATTGAAGAACAATTACTTGCAATTGAAGATGTAATCTAGCTTCACTTCAAAAATACTGTTGATATTAAAAAATCCTGGTTTAGAAACACCTTTTCTCTTTAGAGGTGTATTCTGCTGCTGGGTTACTACTTACTTAAACTCTAGAAGAAAATTTGAGAAATGCAAATGCAATAATTTCCTGCAAGCAGATGATCATAGTACAGACCTACACTGTGTTTGGTTGGACATGGTGTACTTTTTGAAAAAAATCCCAATACTTCAATTTTCATCATAAATCATTTTCCATGAAACAAATTTGTGCTCAACCAAACATAAACTTAGAAAATGAGAAATAAAAATTGATAAAAAAAAAAAACAAAAAACAAAAAGGGGGAAGGGAACTTACAACATTTGGAGGTGAAGTGATATGAGGTGGGTGAGGAGACAATGCTGGTGATGAGGTGGTAAGGGGATGTTTGTCAAGGAGATGGTGTTTATGGTGATTAGCAAGAGCTTTTGAGATTTCTTCAGCTGAGACACTCCATGATCTTGACAAAAACTCCATTGGCTCTTTTGGTGTTTGTGGCTGAACTATCAATGGCATTGGCATTGGCATTGACTTTGTTAATTTCAGCTCTTTCTCCAAGTTTTCTACTCCCTCATCAACACCACCATTGACTAATCTGCTCTTCTTCCAAGCTGGATATTGACCTTTCTCCATTTTTTCTTCTATATCTGTTATTATCAACTTCAATTTTCCTTCCACAAAAAATGTTTAAAAATTAAAGATCTCTTCTTTTTTGTGCCAGCTATCTTCTTCTTGTCCTGCAAAATTGCAAGTAGATAAGTACTATGAATTATGAATATGCTACTAACTATACCCATTGCCCACTATGCAAAATGATTTTGACCCCAATTTTTTTTTTTTTTGTGGCAATCTAAGTTTTGAGGACAAGTAAAAGTAAAGATAATACTCTAATGATATATGCTTAATTTGAACACTTCAAAGTCCAAATAAGAAAAATGAGAGGAACCATGTAAGAAAAAAAAAGATGCTTAACCAAACCAAATAGAGTATCCAATACTAACCTTTTAGAGATTTTCAGATAATGAAGTGTTTTGATACAAAACTTGCTTGCAATTGCAAATACCCAGTGCTTTCATTCAGTTAAATGCTCAACTGTCCTAGCCTTGTAGGACATATATATATACAGCAAACCCAACGACAAAACAAGGGCGGAAAAAGCTAGGACAAACCCAAATGACCCAATACAAAAAAAAAAAAATTGTTAAATATAAAAAAAAAAGTTTAATATAAAGATAGAGATAATTGAAGAACAATAAATGAATACTTAATTATTTATTATTTAATTATTTTTTTATTTTTAAATTTTTTTTGGGTAAAGGAAGCATACAGGGTAGAAGAAAATGATGCGGGTAAGGTGGAGGGATGCTTCAAAATGCTCGTGCATCTAAGCGCGCATATCTAAGCCCAAATCCTGTAATTGATTAATGCTTTTTCTTGTTAATTAATTCCATTTCCCTTTTTGTTTTAGTGGTTTGTTAAGACTTCATTGTCTTCACAGGTGATATCTTTGGCTTTTGTTGGGGCGAAATTAGAGGAGAACAAAATGAAGACATGGGGCTTTCGGTTGTTGGCAATTCGTATCAGCCGCTTAATTCATGAATCCTTTTGACTATTTGGAGCTGCTCTTGGTGGGATGCCCTATGACTATGACTTCTTCTTTGGCTTTTTTTCAAGTAACCCCGAATCCAATTAGATTGACAAGTGTTCCAATTGGCTTAAATTTCAAGGACCATACTCACTTGGCTTGGGAGAAGATCATCCACTTAAGCTTTGCCACGTACGAGCAAGTCCTGTGTCACATCAATTTATAGAAAAAATGATCACTATTTAGAAATGTAGGGGTAACTTACTCATTTTTTATGAGTCGTGACTTTTATTTTACTAAAAATCGACTCTCTTCTCATCAAAAGTTACGGTAAGACTGTCTATGAAGCAAGCTTCACTAATCTTTGTTTCTCCCTTTGTTTATGATAAGAAAACCAAGCTCTTAGATCCTAATCTGGTTAAAAAATAGAATGATTCTATTAGCCCAAATCATAAATATGATCTTTAAACTCTCAACTTTTGCTCATTATTTATTTGACTAATGACTAAATTTATTGCATAAACAGAGAAATGGTATGCTTGTTCTAATTGTTCCTTGCTTTTGCCTCAAATTGA
Source organism: Tetragonia tetragonoides (assembly GCA_038025085.1). Lineage (NCBI taxonomy): Eukaryota > Viridiplantae > Streptophyta > Magnoliopsida > Caryophyllales > Aizoaceae > Tetragonia > Tetragonia tetragonoides. Next base: position 49,369,031 of record CM076142.1, read on the forward strand.
TTTATCTAATTGTTTAAAATAAATTTATTTATTAAATATTGGTCATTAAGGTATTATTACATGTATATGAACCCCCCCCCCCCCCCAACCTTGTCTTGAACCCCATATTAATCCTCTTTTCACTTTTATCAGGCAGGACCACCCTAGATTCATAGCCAGCATTCAGATTAATTAGTTGACGATATTTTAAGATGGATAAGATCTGAACATATATACACTAATAAGTGTTAATGTGTTATGCTACTGAGTACATGATGTCCAAGCATAATGATGGGTTTGTAAGTGAAGTTTTGCACCTAAAAGAACTTGATCTGCCTGTAGTGTTTCTTGACGAATCATATCTGTCTAATACTCTATGATTAGTTCATGTACTAATGTCCCTTAGTCATTGTTGCACCATGACCAAGCTAATCAGAACGTGCAATTGCCAACGATGTTGTATGCTAAAACTTGCACAAAACTCTCGAACGGCTAAAAGTATGATACCTCAATTTGAAGCCCCCCCTACCCCTTCATGGGAATCCATAAAATGTCGGTCTGGCTCCATAGACTTAGGCCCTGTTCTTCTCAACGGAATGATGCGGGACGGTGAGGAATGGAACGGAACAGAACGGAAATTACAGCGCGGTGCGAAACGAAACGGAAATTGCAGCGCAGTGAGGAACGGAACGGAAATTACAGCACAGTCGAAATGAAATAATAAATATAACTTCTGTGGAGTGGAACGGAACGGAAATTACGGTGCAGCGTGGAACGGAACAGAAATTACGGTGCAGTGCGGAACGCAACGGAAATTATAATACGGTGCGGAACGGAACAGAATGCAGCATAGAAACGACGAAAAGAACAGGGCCTTAGGACCACCAATACCATGTACCTTCATTCGACATTGAACTATTGAAGTAGAGCTTCACGCTTTCTCACTCAATTTAGAGTGTTTCTTTATGCCTGAGAAAACTGAAAAGATCTCAAAAAAAACTTGGGCACACGTGAGGAACGAACAAAATAAATGGAGCAGTTAGCGAGTTTCATTACAAACTACGAGTACTATTTTATATGCATGTTCAAGACCACTAATTTTTTTCATGGGCTATTGAAGCGTGGACCAAAAAAGTCTATTATGGGCCAGTTACACGCGCGTGGGCCGATAGTGGCCACATAAAGACAGGATAATATCCACTCTGATACCATGAGTAAATTTCAAACTTGGACATTTTCAAGTGAGCACACATATAAGATAAATGATGTTCTAACCCAAAATCAATTACAATAGGTAAAGTAATCCACTTACTTATGTGCATGCTCAAAACCACTGAAATAAACTCCAGTAAATTAAAATGAACTGAACTAAAAATACACCATTAATTTCATTCAATTGGGTGCATCTAGTTGAAACTAACCCCCTTGAGTTAGTAAGTTCACTACTTTTCCAAAAGGCATGATCTTAATCATTTCCTAATTTAGAAGCCGGGCATGGGAAGGAAAGAATAATTGCTTTTATAAGCACTCAAAAGCAGTTTAATGGGTTCATGGTTGGCATCATTTTAGGCAAGGCTGGATGTCACGTGACACAGGACAGAGGATTGAAAAACCTGCTCGGCTTCTCTGGGGTTATGAGATTTAAGGCAGCCAATTAGCGGTCGGTTTTCATGGCTTACAAAACAACCTTTGCTTATTGTCGTTTTACCTTTTGCTATCTTTGCCGCGTCATTCCTCGTAATGATGCGTGGTCCCAAGTCACCCTTTCGATCATCAAGTCTAATAAATCGTACTGTATTAATTACTCCGTATTAACTAATAATCTAAGAGAGTTAAGTATAGTTTTGAGTAAAGGTCTGGTTCTGTTTCACCGTTTCCATGCTGCATTATGTTCCGTTCCGTTCCAATTCATTATGTTCCGTTCCAATTTATTATGTTCCATTCCGTGCCGTTCCAATCTACATTATGTACTTCATTTTGTCTCACATTTTTTAGAATTATCTGCGCTGCGCCGTTCCGTTATGTTTCGTTCTATTCTATTTCATTCCTCACCGTCCCGCACCATTCCGTTGAAAAGAACAGGGCCTAAATCTTGCGTGACAATCCCTCACGATAAGAGATGTGAGTAACTCTTTACAAGAATAAGGAATACCTCATTTCTGAAAAAAAAAAACATTTGATCCCCTTATCAAGAGATGGTCTCCTACAAAATTATTGAATTTTTTGATCGCTTACATGCGTCTCTCTATGTTCAACAAACAATTTGTGACGTTTCTCCAGAATCTCCAATTCTTATAGACTGCAATTTTCCATAGTGAACCACAGTATGACTAGAGTACTTAAATTCCCTAATAACTAAGGTCTATCCCATCTTAATGCTCCAAAATTTGTAAAAAATAATGTAAAATGTCCCTCAACATCAGAAAGTTTGATTCTAAATCTATGTGTATATGAATTCTATGTTTCTTCAGAAAATGGTGTACCTCAGGATTTTGAACAAATGAAAGAGAGAACGTAAAAGTCTAAGAGAATAAAGGTAAGAGGGGACATTGTGAAAAGAATCACTTTTCTTCAAGATAATGGGAACATTTAGAAGTAAAAGAAAGGAAACAGATTAAAGGTAATAATTTCCCTTTGGGGAGGTCCGTTAAATACACTTTACCTGCTAGTGAAATCCAACTTTTCATTTTTTTAGTTTTCAAGTCAAAGCATAGAACTTTCCCATATATCTCTTATGAGGCCACCTTTATAGTCAAGTTGGCATGATGTCATGCTTGTTTGAGCCACCTCATACGAATTTTATAAAATTTCCCACGAGTGAAATCAAATTTTCATTTTTTCTTGTCCGATAAAAATGGTACGAGTACTATATAGTAGCACTGATTAAAAAAAGAAAAAGTTCTGTAAAAATAGGAAAAAGGAAGCTATTAAAAATTGGAAGATTTAACTCAGTTGCAGTATTTCACAATCTTTTGCAGGGTGGGCTACTTCAACATAGTTGCGTGACTTCTTGCACTGTGATGAGCTCCCTCTTGTCTAAGCTTTCTACGGTGTAGCCCTTTAGAAAATTGACCTAGCCAAAGGACGAAGAGATCCTCATTGCCTATACCAATCAATTTACTGTGAATTGCAATTGTTGCTACTTGATTGCAACAGAAGGAAAACAGAGTGTGTTAATAATATATTAACAGTTGACTGTAACTGAAAAATAATCCATATGTACCTTTCTTTTTATTCTTTCCTCGTCATCAAGGCATAAACAAATCACAGAGATGATGAGATTGTGTCTCGAAATCTCTTACAAATTAAGATGTCAAACTGGTAGCAACTGCAGCTGACTGTATTCTGAGATAGTACTTGTATGGCAAGATAACACTCCTGATCGTTAGCATCACGCAAACTTTTGCTTATTCCTGAATTTGCATATTATACTTCGGAAATGAACGTTACTGTCTAACAGCAGAAGACATAGTCATGATCTGGGTACACCACTATTTCAATATAAGCGTAAATAAAACCATACTATTATACAAATACTTATTCCATAGTTTCAGGAAACCTGCAGAAGCAGATTACATTATATATAAACGCGCTCAATTCTCATACATAAATTTAGAGAATAGAGCTACCAATGAAGAGGGCAACACGCAATGACGAGTCTGATCAACCAAATTCGTCACTAATGGAGATAATTATCGGTCACCAAGACTTAGCATATGAAATTTTATTCCATTTACCACCAAAGTCTCTGGTCAAATCCAAATGCATTTCCAAGCAGTTCCTATCCCTCATCTCTAATCCGTTTTTTGAACGCCGTTATTCTCTACTTCATCCGCCATCTTTCTCTGGCCTTTTCTTGATCCCTAAATATATCAGTCATTGCCCTAAAATTGAGTATATCCCACTGAATCAAAGTAATTTACATCCACCATCTCTCAGTTTCTTCTCCTCCAAAGGTTTCCAGATTTTACAGTCTTGCGGTGGACTTTTGCTTTGTTGCTCACGGAATGGTGCCACTGCTAAACAACACATGACATACCATGTATGTAATCCTACAACGCACCAATTTATTAATCTCCCTCGGTGCACCTACATGAAGAAAGAATTCGGCCTTGTATTAGCTTTTGATCCTGCAAGTTCACCTCATTTCAGGGTTATTTGCATCCAAAGGCTTGATGGGCATCACCAAGGGCTTAGCCAAATTTCAATGTATACATCAGAGACTGGTCTATGGGTTAATCCTGATAAGCCCTTTGTGGCACCTGAGGGTATAGACTTTACTCATGGGGTTTATTGTCATGGTAATATTCACTGGATGAAGGGTCTTAAATCATCAAGGGGAATTTACTTTGAGGTTAATAGTCAGAGTCTTAAGCTGATGCCTGAGCTTCCAATGAAGGATCATCATAAGTATTTTTACGAGTACTTTGGTCAATCCCAAGGCTATTTACATTACGTTGTTACATTTCAAGACCTGCATTGTCTTGAGATACTCGAGATGAATCAAGATTATTCGGAATGGTTTATCAAGTTTAGGGTCGATCTTAGTGCTTTAACACAAAAGTTTCCAAGCATGGTTCGTGAGTATCATGGTTGCAATCTGGACATGAGCTATGAGTGTGATGTGCTATGCGTTATTCGAGGTCGAAACAAGAATCGTGTTAAGGTTTTGCTATCCATCCCTGGTGAGGTCATTGCCTACAATCATAAAAAGAAAACCTTATGGAAGGTGTGTGACCTGAAGGTTCGTGCTGATGAGAGGCGTATGTGGTACAGAGTTTATTCTGCCTATGATTACTATGAGACCATTTCTTCTCTAATCTAAGAGAATGTGACTGTCAAGATTTCTCAACTTCTAAATATTTGTATATAAGCGTGTGTACAGCTGCCTACAAAGCAAAGTAGTAGTATATAATTTTATTATTATATTTTTTGGATCTCAACATTGTTAAGCTTCCTTTTAGTTCTCTTTTAAAATATCATACAAGTAGGGTTCTCCCATACACTTCATACAAATCTGGCTGATTCAGCTAGGAAAAAAGGTACATACAAAACCATGTACCTCCTCACCCATCCCCATCCCTAGTTCCTACACATTAGAATCCTTTTCTAAACCAGCTACCATTCAAAGCAAAGAGAAGAAACATCTTTATTCTGCCATATGAACAAAAACATGATATGATAACAATGATAGTTGAACTCACCTTTTGAAACAACGATCATATAATATGTAACTTCTGGAAAATATTGGTCTCACTTACTTGCTAGAAGGCATACTCCTCATTTCAAAGCTGCAACCGATCACAAGCAGCAGCAGCACATCAACACAGAATAGGGACAGCGTGGAAATAATACTCTGATGATATTGTCAATGAGCTTCACTTGCCACCTTGCTAGTTCCCAAACAACTTGGACGAAATTAATAATGCAACGGCAGCTCTTGCACTGGCTTTGGCTTTCTCCGCATCTTCAACCTCCCTTCTTTTAGGTTCCTCTTTCCCTTACTCATTTTACTCAATAAGCCTGTCTAATTCCTCCTCTAGCCCTTCACTTCACAACCCATCCTTCACAATTTTCTCAGTATCATCATTGAGGTCAACACTTCCCTCATCCAGCATATCACCAACAATCTGAAGGACCTCATCAGCTTTTCCAGCATCGCACAAGGTCTTAAACATAAATTCATAACTAGCAGGGCTGAGCTTAAGCTTCTTCACCGTCAACTCGAAGAATGACTTTGCCTCATCTATCTTTCCTACATTAACCAACTTGTTATGAACAGCCAAATAAGGTCTCAAAATCGCATCAAACATTTCCTTAAAGTACCCAGCTGCAGAATCCGGCCAATGATCCCCAAACCAAGCATCCATCAACAAACCATATAGATAACTTCATCTGGATTAATTACCCCCTTATCCCCCATTCTTTCACATAATTCTTGTGCTTGAAAAAGACAACCCATTTCACACATGACACAACCACTCAATCGAATTACTAAATGACAAGATATACAACAACAACCCAGTAAAGGTCCCGCCGAAGGCGGGGTATGGGACTAAATGACAAGATATCAAGACCACAATTCTTCTCACCCATACTCATAAAAACCTCAACTGCTTCCTTCACTTCAGCGCAATCCCATCCACCATCACATTTTAACTTCCTAGATTCATAGTCAACTTCCAAGGTGGATTATGCAAATCTTTCATCCTATCAAACAGCTTCAACGCCTCATCAAACTTGCCATTCCTACAAAAACCCTCCAAAACCAAATTATACACCACATCATCCATCTTAATCCTCAAATCCTCCCTAGTTACATGGCCTCCTTCTCCATACCCTTAGAGAAATATGTTGGAATTACTCATTACAGTAGCTATTTATTGTAATAAACAGCATAGAAGTTTGTTACAACAGTTTGTTAGAATTCTGTTATTAGCTAGGAGTTTGTTAGAACAGAAAAACAGAGTCTGTTAGCAGCAACATGCGCCTATCTGGCGCATAGGCTTAGCATTACAGCAGCTTATATATAATCTGTAATGCAATTGTAAACATTCATTCAATTAATGAGAATCAATCTTCATTTCTCAAATCTCTTTCTCTCACTAAAATTCTCTCTGCTATTCTTCCCTTTTTCACGAGCTTGAGCTGATTTTCATGTCAATCAACATGGTATCAGAGCTATGGTAGCTCGATCAGCTTAAGGTCGCAATCTCTGAATCACATTTTCATCCAGATCATCTCATAATTCGATTGTTTGATTTGTTTTTCCTCAAACAATCTTGCTCACAATTAATCTTTTGAGTTTTTATCTCAAAAGAATTCACATAAATTTTCATTTCTATTTCGAACAATTGATTTGTTTCATCAATTGTTCTTGCTCATCAACTGATTCAGAGATTCATTTCACTTTCTTGATCATCGCAATTCTTCGGTCACAGAATTGCATTTCACTGTTTCATTCCTTTTCCTCATAATCTTCGTATAATTTTCACGATCATAATCATCACAATTCTTCACTCATAGAATTGTATTTCATTGATTTTCCACAAATTTCACTAAATTTCACTGTTTCATTGATTTCACTATTTCGTTGAACTCATTGTTTCATTGATCAAAGATGTCTCAAATTGATTCAAATCCATTATATTTGCATCCATCAGATCATCCTGGAATGCTGCTTGTTGCAAAGCCTTTTGATGGCTCAAGTTTTGGTTCTTGGAAGAAATCCATGTCCATATGCCTATCTGCAAAGAATAAGTTAGGTATGGTTAATGGAACAGTTGTTCAACCTGCAAGTACTAAAGCTTCCTTCAATATCTGGCAAAGGTGCAATGATATGGTCACTTCATGGATTCTGAATGTTCTGACCAGTGATATAGCAGAGAGTGTGCTCTATTGTAATTCGGCTCATCAAATCTGGACTGAACTAGAGGACAGGTATGGACAAGCAAGTGGTGCAAAATTATATCATCTTCAGAAGAATATTAATGAAACTAGTCAGGGTGCTAGTGACATTGCATCTTATTTCACAAAAATAAAGCGCAATTGGGATGAGCTTAGTGTCTTAACTTGCTTGCCAACATGTACCTGTGGAGCTGTGCAGGCTATTACTAAACATGAACAAGATCAGAGACTAGTTCAATTTCTCATGGGATTAAATCCAATTTATGACAACATTAGAGGAAACATTCTCATGATGAAACCTTTTCCTAGTATAAGCCAAGCTTATGCTCTTCTGATTCAGGATGAGAATCAAAGAGGAAATCACTCATGTACTCAGTTTATTTATGAGTCAGCAGCCTTGTATGCTAATCAGCATCAAAATTCATCACAGAACAGTTACAAAGGGAGGTTTGATAACAGAAAATCAATTGTTTGCACTCACTGTAAGAAGACAGGTCATAGTGCAAACAAATGTTACAGAATTGTGGGCTTCCCTAAGGACTTCAAATTCACAAGGAGCAAGTCATATGCAGCTAATGTACATGGAGAATCTAGAGATGAACAATGCCATGAAGAACACTCTTCTGTTGACAATAATTCAGTCAAGAGTGGCATTACTGGTGCTTCTATCATCCCTGGATTATCACAAGAAGATTGCAATAATCTTCTGGCTTTATTGAGCAAAACTCAAATTGGAGCTGCAAATTGTGCTAAAGGCAATTATGATCTTGGATCTTCTTCTGCTCATATCAACTCATTTGTCAACTGTGCTGGTAAAGTTTCTGGTATCTCTCACAACTTTTCAGGTTCATGTATTTGCTCTATTTGTTGTTCTGCATCTGCTGATTAAACCTGGATTTTAGACACTGGAGCATCTGATCACATGTGCCATGATCTTTCCCTTTTTGCCAATATCATATCTCTTAAATCACCTCATCCCATTTCCCTTCCAAATGGTCAAACTGTTGCTGTTACTCAGATTGGCACAGTTCAAATTACAGACAAAATTTTGTTGAACAATGTTTTCTATGTTCCTCAATTTAGGTATAATTTGCTTTCTATTGGCAGATTATGCAAACAGTTACATTGCTATGCTATATTCACTGAGCTGCAATGTTTCCTATTGTTCCTGCAGGGCCCTTCACTGAAGAGGCCTCAGGCACTTGGTGATAACCACAGTCTCATAGAGTTTGGTCATGCACATGCTGGATTATTCCTGTTAAAAATGAAAATGCCTGTTGCTTCACATAATCCTGATGTTGCTGCTGGAACTCCTGCTTCAAGTTTAGACAATAATGTTGACAAAATTCATTTTCTTGTCAATAATCCTTTAATTCCTGATTGTTGTAATGTCATGGATGATGACAATTCCCATTGCCTTGTTCATGATGCTATTGGTGATGCTCACTGTAATAATGCATACAGAAATAATGCTTGTTTGTGGCACAATAGACTTGGTCATCTTCCCTTATACAAGCTAAAAGCCATGAATTTATTTGATGACATTTCTGGTGACAATGTTATTTCTAGCTGTGATGTATGCCCTAAAGCCAGACAACACAGAAATCCCTTTCCTCACAGCCAAATTCAAACCTCTAAACCTTTTCAGCTCATCCATATTGATCTTTGGGGAGCTTATCATACTCCTACATACAATGGCTACAATTATTTCCTCACCATAGTTGATGATTTTACTAGAGCTACTTGGACACACTTACTCAGTGCCAAGAGCAATGCTTTACCCATTATACAAGCCTTTTCAGAGATGGTTTCCACTCAATACCAAGCCAAAATCCAGGTTATAAGATCAGACAATGCCTTAGAGTTAGGACTAAGCAAAGAAGCTACCAGTTTCTTTCTTTCTAAAGGCATTGTACATCAAACAAGTTGCACTGACACACCACAACAGAATGGGATAGTAGAGAGGAAACACAAGCACCTTTTAGAAACTGCCAGAGCTCTTCTATTTCAGTCTCATTTACCTGTGAAGTTTTGGGGTGACTGTGTCCTTACAGCCACATACTTAATAAACAGATTTCCCACCAAATTACTTAAGAACAAAACCCCTCATGAGCTCCTCACTGGTTCTAAACCTATATATACTCACCTAAGGAGCTTTGGATGCCTTTGCTATGCCTCTACATTGAAAAGAGGTCGAGACAAATTCAAACCTAGGGCATCTACATGTATTTTCCTAGGATATCCATATGGAAAGAAAGCTTACAAATTGTATAACATGGATACAAAGAAAGTTCAAGTATCCAGGGATGTAATTTTCCATGAGGATGTATTTCCATATAAGAATTCCTCTACCATCTCAGATTCCTCACATTCTTTATTTCCTTTTCAAACCATGCCTCACACTCATAATTCTGATTCTTCACTCTTAAATCATTTTTCTAATTCTCAAAATCAAACCACAAATTCATCTCAACCCACACCTGATCCTCAAGATCAAAGCCCAAATCAACTTCCTTTCTCTGATCCTCAAGATCAAATACATGTTCCCCACTCTTCTCCCTCTTATTCTCACACTGAAGTCAGGAGATCCAGCAGGACCATTACAGTTCCTAGGCATTTACAGGATTATGTTTGCAATAGTGTTTGCAGCAATGTTACATCAAATCTTCTCTCTGAATCTTCCTCATGTCCTCATACCATCACATCCTCTATAGACCTACCACAACATGTTTGTTTTAGCTCTCTCTCAGCCAATAGTCAGCATTTGTTGAATAATGTTTTGCAAATAAATGAACCTACTTGTTTTGAGGATGCAGTTACTAACCCTTCATGGCAGGAAGCAATGTCTAAGGAGTTTGAAGCCCTAGAGGCCAATGAAACATGGATGATCACTGACTTGCCTGCTAACAAGAAACCTATTAGCTGCAAGTGGGTCTATAAAATCAAGCTAAAAGCTGATGGTTCAATTGAGAGATACAAAGCTAGACTGGTAGTTAGGGGTTTTACTCAGGTTGAAGGGATTGACTACACTGAAACCTTCTCTCCAGTGGTGAAAATGACCACTGTAAGAGCCCTCATTGCCACTGCAGTCAAGAGAGGTTGGAGCATGCATCAACTTGATGTTAATAATGCATTCCTCCATGGAGATTTGCATGAGGAAATCTATATGAAACCACCACCTGGCCTGGTCCTCTCAAAGCCTAACCAGGTCTGCAAGCTTAGAAAATCCCTGTGGTTTAAAACAGGCCTCAAGGCAATGGTATGGCAAGCTCTCTGACTCTTTAAGGTCCAGAGGTTATCAAATGTCCCAAAATGATCATTCTCTATTTCACAAGAAAATGGTTAACTCTACAGTTTTCATTGCTGTTTATGTTGATGATATTATCATCACAGGAAACAATGAGGTAGAAATTGAAGACTTGAAATCATTCCTAGACAATACTTTCAAGATAAAAGACTTGGGATTATTGAACTATTTTCTAGGAATAGAAATATTATTGAAATATTACCTGTCAAGGCTTGTTCATGAACTCAAAATCTAATTATACACTACAAGCATACTGTGACTCAGACTAGGCAGCTTGTCCTCAAACAAGGAGATCAATAAGTGGTTATTTCATCATGCTTGGTGGAAGTCCAATCTCTTGGAAATCCAAGAAACAGGCCACTGTCTCTTTATCCAGTGCAGAGGCTGAATACAGAAGCTTGAGGAGAGTTACTTCAGAATTAGCTTGGCTTTCCAGGTTACTCAGTGAGCTCACAGTTCCTGATATTGTTCCAATTGCTGTAAAATGTGATAGCCAGGCAGCAATTTATATTGCTAAAAACCCTGTATTTCACGAGCGCACCAAACATATAGAGCTTGACTGCCATTATGTCCGGGAGGAACTGCAAGCAGGTTTGATCAGCCTGCACCATGTGAGGACAGATGAGCAGTTGGCAGATTTGTTCACAAAGAGTTTGCCAGGGCGCCAACACCATTATTTACTCAGCAAGTTAGGAGTGTCATCCCCTCCTACTTGAGGGGGGGTGTTGGAATTACTCATTACAGTAGCTATTTATTGTAATAAACAGCATAGAAGTTTGTTACAACAGTTTGTTAGAATTCTGTTATTAGCTAGGAGTTTGTTAGAACAGAAAAACAGAGTCTGTTAGCAGCAACATGCGCCTATCTGGCGCATAGGCTTAGCATTACAGCAGCTTATATATAATCTATAATGCAATTGTAAACATTCACTCAATTAATGAGAATCAATCTTCATTTCTCAAATCTCTTTCTCTCACTAAAATTCTCTCTGTTGTTCTTCCCTCTTTCACGAGCTTGAGCTGATTTTCATGTCAATCAACAAAATACCCTTTCATAAACAACCCCATTCATCACATCCCCCCACAAAATTTCTCCCTCAACTTCTCATAAAGCTCCGAGACCTTATCCCCACGCCCATTTATCAAATAACCATCCACACCAGCATCAACATCAAACCCCACAACAACATTTCATCCTTCAATTCAAACCCCCAATTATTAACCAAACCCTTGATCAAAATCCGATGCGTGGCATTATCGGGCTCAAATGGGGAATCCTCAATCAACATCTTATTATAATGTTCAAGAGAACTATCCAATTTTCTACACTGACAATACAAAATAATCAACAACTATAAGTAATCACATTCAATGCAACCCCAGCCTGATTAATAAAGCGATGAAGAGAGAGAAAATTGGAGTACCTCAAATAAGAGAGCAGCCATAAAAGCATTGCAAGTGAAAATAGTGGGGCGTGACTATTTGAATAAAGTGAATTTCGCGTAGATAAAGTAGCCTCATCGAGAACATTTTCGCGAATTAGGCTGAGAATCTTGTTGGAAATGGAGGTTAAGGCGATTTCCGGTGAGAGAAAATCCATGTACGGGGACGTTCGGGTTAGGGCTTGGAGAGAAAGAGGAGGAGGGTTTAAGGAAGGAGCGCCATTGATGGTGGAGTATATGAAACTAGTGTATGTGCAGCCAATGATTTGTAGGTACTTTGGTTGCAAAATTTGGCTCTATAATTCATTAATTCTCAATTTATGCTTTAGCTACTGAAAATGTTTAGCTACCAGATTTTAGTGAAGAGGCTTTTCCAGCCAGCCAATTAAATTCAGTCTCCAATCAAATTGTACGAAGGAAATAGCAATTTAACGAAATATGTTTTGGTCACCTGCCTCACTACTGAATACTGATTGGTAATTAAAGTAACATGTTCACACTTTTAAACCCTTATTTTAGAGTTTCTAACAAATCGGAATACAAGTTTTTTTGAAGAAAATAAACAATGGAATGAATATAGTAGTTCTTAAAAACATTATAAAAGATATGTAATGTTGTAGGGACTCGTAACTCCAATCCTTATCTTTAGTTGAACATAAACATTAATGCAAAAACATATGTATAATCGATCGATTTAGTCAGGTCAGTCAAGGTGCAAAACTCAGGAATTAATTACAGAAATAGTTCACTCATCGATTTAGTTGATCGTAATGTTTAGCGAGAGATCGCTTATGATAAATGGACCGATATGAATCGGGCCAACTACTAAATGCGTTTGGGCCTAACGGGTCACACACATATGCGTTGAATGACTCAAATAAATGAGAGATAGAGAAAGGTATGTGGACCCATAGTGGGAAGCCCACAAGGCTATTCGTCTATTACTAGGGTTTCCTAGTTGGACTAGGAAACTAGGGTTTTACCTTATACGTAAGTGAGTTTAGTCAGTTAATGAAACATACTGACAAAAATCACGCCTCTCTCTCTCTAAAAGAAACTAACGTGTGTTTTGCCTAGGCCAAGGAATAGTTCCTTGTCCTCGTTCTAGCTAACGAATGCTCACGTGATCCGAAGTACAATCGCAGTGTGGACTACGTTAGAGGAGCAACACTTGGGGCTCATCTCTCTTTGTATTCATTGAACGCAATTTCATCAACGGAGGCACGCATCAAGAGGTATATGAATACGTATTTAATGACCCATTAAATTTCCTATTTTCTAGTTGTCTTCCGCTTATTTGATTAGATCATTGCAACTAGATCCTACATACACATACCTTAATACATATATAATCAATAATGAGGGTTTCTTTTAATGAATTGATTACGAGATACATCAAAAACAAGATCCTGATGAGGCCTATTATGATAGAATCTTACAAACTACTCCGTATGAATCTACCTGAAATCCAGAATAGAACACAAAATTGATTTAAGAAAAGAGCAAATACGTAAAGTTGAGATCAACATTATTAATTGATTCAAAACTCATTTATCAATCAATCTCTCTAGGAGTTTCCTCTTTTAGCTAATCTGATCTGATTCAATCAGTATGAATTTTTCCTCTAATACCATACCCTTCAATGTTGCATGAAGGATTAACTAGCTAGTATCCAAGATGCTAATCACTTTAGGGTTATTTCACCTACATGGGTGAAAATGTTTTTTTTTTTTTTTTTCCTGAAATCATTTTCTTTCTTTCTCATTGTAAACCAAACAACAAAAATAAAAAAGTTGTTTTCAAAAAAAAACTATTTTCATCCCAACCAAACAGAATCTATATTTTTTTACTACTAAAACAATAACCGACTGACATCATCTTTATACACAGGTCACTCTCTTACTAAAAAATTTCCCGCCTAAATACATAACAACTTTGACTCAGTTGAGTTACTAACTTACTATGTATGCTGCTTTGTTCACGGAACCTCACTCACAGACTCAGAGTTCAACAAACTACGAGTACTACATTTAAGTCATTTTTACTAAACCTTTTCTCTTCAAACTGCTTTTCTCTCTCTGCCCCTTTCTCTCACTAAACTCTCTTTCTCTTACTGCAATTTCCTATTTACAGCCTTGGAATTGAGGAGAATGGAAAAGTGGCCGAGGAGCTGGCTTGATTAAGCAGTAGTACTTGAATCATTTGACAGAGTAAGTCAAGTTTTCATCTGATTAATTGCTTTGTTGATTGGGGAAACAAAATTAGGGTTTTTGAGAGTAAATTTCCATTCAAGATTTTCTTTTAGTTGGCTTTAAATTAGATTTACGGTTCCTCTTTTATTTCAAATCTTTCCCTTCTCCATTGCAGTTGACAATTTTGAATTGTGGAGGTAAGGTCCCCAATCTCTCTCTCTTCCTCCTGTACTACCCAAGTGGTTTTATTTTTGGGTTTTCTCTTTACATAGAGTATATCCGGTTGGAGTTCAGACGTTCGGTATTGGTTTTAATTGGTACAATTTGAATTTCCCATGAGATCGTAAAGATTCCCGGTAGTAATTAGCGTTAGAGAAACAGTGGAGAAGGCTATCACCATCTTTGGATTGTAAAATCTCTCAGGTATTGCAATTTAATAATTTAAGCTTTATTTTCTTATTCTTAGTGATATTGCAATTTTGATGTTCTTGCAAGTTGCCTATATTTATTTATTGTGCTACTTTTTTTGTCCCGGCTGATTTCAAATTTTTATTTGTTGTAACTAAATTCTCTTTACCTCTCAGAATAATTGTGTCATTCCAATAGCCCTTGCACTTGACTTTCGTTTTGCATATGTGAATGTAACAACTTGCTAGGAGTCTGCAAGTATTTAGAATTATTGGCCTGCTTAATTTTTGCATTGCCTTCTCATCACAATTGCCATGTCCTCTTCTTTTGTGTAGCAATTTATCTTATTACAGTGATCGCAATGCTAAGATCAAGATTTTGGGAATGAGTTGTTAATTGATCAATGACGGATCTTATCTGAGGCAACAAGGAACAAGTAAAAAGCACTTTAGTTTGAGAAATCCATCTATATCCCTCTATCCTATCTAGCTAGCAGAAGTGTATTTGAACAATGTCGTATTCTGCTAACTACTAAATGTGCATATGTGATTCCAGACTCAAAAGTCACTTTGAGTGTGCATGATTATCCACATATATTTTATCTCTTTATAGTTTGCTCCACATTTATCTCTGTGAATCTCCTAGCCATCACTCTATAAAGATTACTAGCTCTATAAATATCAGTATACAAGGCAGAGTACAAGGTGACTGAAAGTTGATAGGCTAGCAGGCAAAGGGAGGATTTTACTCAATATACGCTTGCAGATAGTGTACTTGCTTGATTGTCTTGAAGCTAACTCCATGTATGCTACACATTCATGAGGTTGATGTTGGTGCCTCCCTCTTGAGAAATGGATGGTATAATTTATGTAGATGAGGCATTTGTGTATTGAGGTACTATACATGTTGGAACACCAAACATGTGAATATAAGGTGTCATTTCCGTGATTAACTGCATTGTACAGTGATATCTCTTTTCTTGACTCTCTACTGAAACTTCGTTATCAAAAAATAGGTTGTTAGAGGTTGAGAAGTATCTAATGTGAAAGGCTACATGGCTGGGAAAAAGTACCTCAAAGGTTTCCGTTTTCGTTTTCAAGTTTTGATTAGTTATTGCACTCCAAAGAGTAAAATATCATTTTCTTTTGCAGGTCAAAGTGGAGGGACATACGGATAGTGATATGCTCTTAGATTTTTCAGATGTCATTTTGTGATATTTAGTTGGTTGTCACATAAGCAGCTCAAACAAGGAGGTATATGGGTAGTGTGGATTTGCCTTGCTCATGAGAAAAACTATTTGCCGTGAAGTTTCTGAAACATGTGGTGAAGATGTATAATCAGGTAAGGGAGAGGCAAAATTTCCTAGGTCTTAAAGATGGACAAATTACGTTGGTCTTCGTCACATTACCTTGACATTGTAGTGTATCGCTTACATCTTTAGAGAGTTCACCTGCTATGGATGATTGGTTTCTATTGGGATTTTCATTGCTGGTAGCCTGGTACCTGCAAGTTACCAAGTACTGCAGGTTCTGAAAAGCACAATCTTTTGTTTTTGTGTCTCTCTTTTTCTTATTAGTAACTATTTGCTTCAGTTCCTAGGAGTAACCTAAAGAGTGTTCTCTTGGTCCAATTTTGTTAGTTGGGCAGGTAGACATATATATATATATATATATATATATATATATATATATATATATATATATATATATATATATATATATATATATATATATATATATATATATATATATATATATATATATATACTTGGGAAGTCAATTACAAAAATGGTTGCAAAGATTGTCGTTGTGCTTGTGTATATTATGTATTGGAGATACGTAAAGGTAATGCCAGAAATTTCAAGAATAAGTTGGCATACCACCAAGAAGGCAAGTATATGACCATGAAGATTATGCCACCTCTATTTCTATCCCTGAAGGCTGCCTTTGTTGTTATATATTTCTGTCTCTTCAGTCTTCAGTCTTCACACCCTTGCTTTGTATTGCTACTATGTTACAGTTACTATATTTTTGTATGTTTTAAGGTCAAATCTCAACCCTATCTACAAGGGGGGCATTTTAACTTTTTATTAGGAATTTTCAATGTTCTGTTTTGGATAGTCTTGCTAGACTATACTGTAATAACTATGTATACATGTATAAAGTAAATATTCTAACATGTATACAGTAAATATTAAAACTTCGTTATAATATTTGTAAGTGAATTGAACCAAGGTACTAATTACCATATATGAAAGTAAATTTGCAAAAAATAAAAATAAATAATTAAATACTTTTTTATGTTAGGAGCTCCACATAGTGTATTTAAATTGATAATTTTAGTAATCATCGTGCATCGCACGGGTACTAAACTAGTACTATTTTAAAAGAACCCCCCAAAACTGAACACACGATTCCCACTAAAATTGAATCTCTCTCTCTAACTTTGGATTTCGATCTAACCGGTAATTGAACTCCCAATTGACCAAATTGGTATATTTAATAACACCCTTTGGACAATCAGGTATATTAAAAATACAATGGGTTATTAAGGTATATTAAAAATCATTTAAGTGCATATTCACCTACTAAACCGGAATCTAAAAGAATCTTAAATATGAAACTGATTTTTTTTTTCTTTTCTCAATCATTTTCGTCCTTTTATATGTTTTTGGCTATATTCTTCTATTTTTCTTTTTCCCTTCTGTTCACTTCAACTCCCCCCAAGCTCCAACTACCTTCCATGGCTTCCATCATCCAATAAATTATGAACCCCATTTTTAACCTGTACTGCACTCATATGCAATGTGGTATGCCAAGTGTGGTCTGATGCATTCAAATCTCCGTCATGCTACACTACACATTAGCACAAACACAACAAATTTAAGGGCTATCGAGGCGGGTACTGGACAGTGTCTTTTTTTTCTTCTTCATTTGGTTCTCCTCCTATCAATCACATTTCCCTATATATAGGTTATCATCAAACCCAAATGTTTAAAATCCAGCAACAACCAAGTACCTAAGTCTCAATCAAATTCTTACTTAGAGTCGCAGCTAAACCTTGCTTACTAAATATTACTAACATCAATAAATTAAGCAAATTCATAAAAAGAAAATCAATTAAAATCAAATTTCGAAAATGGAAAAAAAAATCGAGAACCTAGTGAGCAACAACATTGCGATTATTGAGAGAAACCCAGTGCTTGGCGTAGAAACCGAGGCCAACTATTATCCACAAATTTGAATCGTCTCAAAACGCCGAAAAATTAGAGTCTGCGTTTTCAGAGATCTGAAAATACTTTGACCTTGATTTATCTTGCTTCAATGGAGTAACATTCGGAGAAGAAGAGGAATTAGCTCAAACTCCAGTGAGATAAAGAAATTGAAGGGGGGTTATTTTTGTAGTAGAAATGGTGAGATGAAGATGGGAAGGGAAGGCGTGAGGTGTTGAAGCCATGGAAGCTAGTTGCAGGGGAGTTGAAGTCAACAAGGGCAAAAGAGAAAAATCAGAAGAAAATAGCCCAAACAGAAATAAAATAACAAAAACAATTAAAAAGCAAAAAACCGGGTTTACAATGAAGATTCTCTTAGATTTTGGTTTGGGAAGTGAATATGCACTTAAGTGGTTTTTAATATACCTTAATGACACATTGTTTTTTTAATATACCTTAATGACACATTGTTTTTTTAGTATACCTTATTGTTCAAAGGGTGTCATTAAATATATCAATTTGGTCAATTGGGGGTAATTGAACTGTTATCAATTAGACATGACTCACGATTCAGAAGTTGATGGCTGCTAATACGATGTCGTATGGTTTGGCAAGCAAGAGGCCTTGGCGGAGCATGTTGAGGGTTTTTCGGCTAATCTGCAGAGCATATTGAGATTGGTTTTGGGCCAAATGGCCCAAGCGCATAAACGACTCGGCAGTGCAATAGCCAGTAGACCCAGCACTGAACGAGCTTGTTTTTTTTGGAAAAATGGATGTGAATAATCCCACATTTGAGCCATCGTACAAGAATAATCCCACAAATGACTTTAGTCGAGATTAATCCCACAAATAAACAATGTTCATGCGAGTGGGTTAAATGATAATGGTGTTAACACTCCGTTAACTCTTAGCTGACGTGGAACTCCCCCCTCCATCTCTCTCTCTCTCATACACTCAAATACACAAAACATAAACACGCACTCTATTTCTCTCTCTGAATTACAGTTGTCTAGGTGCTGACAGTGTGATGACTGAAATCGAAGAGCCAGAGGAATCCATCAATTGGCTTTGCTTAGAATTCAAATCTACAATTGGGTTTGTAATTATTTCTGCAATTTGAGCTCTTAAGATTTGGTGGGTCGTAGAAATTGGGGTTCTATCTCAAGTTCGTATTTTAGAATTTGAGCGTTTGTGTCAACATAATTACCTAATTCATGACTTGGGTTTTTTCTAGAAGTTTGGTTTACTACATTGAGATTTCATTCTTGGAGGTAATGATGCAAAGAGCTATTGATAATTTTCTTATCTGGTTGAGTTTTGTAGTTCTTTCTCAGAGATGCAAACTATTGTAATTTTTGCTTTGATTCAGTTTGTGGTTGAGTCCATCATTTGTGTAAATGTGTTCTTTGGTGGTTACAAAACTTAGAATTGTGCACATGCAATATGCATGGGTACAACAAGGGGTAATGGCATGAGAATCAAATGTTTAAGCTAAGTTTTTGGTTCATATTGATTATTCAACTTCAATTGAGAGAGAGATGGGTGATAAAATAAAAATTGAGAGAGACAGAGATTGCCACGTCTGTAGAAGTTAACGGAGTTAACACTCCATCCTCTTTTAACCCACTTACGTTCACGCCTTTTATTTGCCGAATTATTTTGGGTTAAAGTTATATGTGGGATTATTCTTGTACAACCGCCCAAATGTGAGATTATTCATTTCCATTTTTCCATTTTTTTTTTTTTTGAAAAGGACTGAGCGAGCTTGTTGAAATGGTGTAGGGATCATCTCTATTTATTCAAGTAAATGGATTTTTCTTTTTTTTCTTTCTTTGGCTACAATGATGCATGCAATAGCCCGCAAATTATACGTATTGGACAAGTCAATCCATTTTTGATAAGCTGACGGCCTCAAGTAGATAAGGAGACCCTCCCTAGAAAGAAAGGTAGAGGAGATTTTTATTCTCCCTACAAGATGAGGATTTGAACCCCTTACCACTGGATTATAAGGATGGGAACTTACCACTTATACTCTCATCTCATCCTCAAATAAACGAAGACTTTCATTTACTAAATAGAGGATCGGGTTTGATTTTTACAAGTTACTTTTTATATTTTAAAATTATAGAGAAACAAATCCGACCCTTCATTTAGTAAATAAAAGGGGTCCCAGCTCGTTGAAATAGGCACTTATGCTTAAAGTTTGGAGGGATGTAGTTGCCTGCAAAATAACTACTTGCAGTAGTCGCAGCCCACAACTTAAAGTTGACAGGAAGAGATACTTCCTCATTTCCGAATTCATATTTACATTTGCAATTTGCAAATGACATAAGAGCTTCAACAAAATACAAATATCCCATTTTATCTTCTCTTTTATCTTTTATTATTCAATCCTTCAATGTATATACCAATTTTGGCAAGCAAGATTACTATTTTCTCTCTTCTCACACCTCACTTCTCAAAGTTTATTATTTGGTCTAGCCTCACAATTACTTTTCCTTTGCATTGGAAACACCAATTTGGCAAGGATCAAAGATCACCAATTAATTGGCAAGGATACACTACTCATGTATTTAGCAAGGGAGAAGAATACGTCACATTGCAATGATGCCAAATTTGACATGTCACATTGCAATGATGCCAAATATGACATGTCAAATTTGACATGCCAAACTGCAATTTAGCAAGAGAATAATACAAGGGTTATAGTCAAAGTAAATTGTTACAAGTTCAAAATGTGACGAACTCCTTTTTTGGTCTTTGCCAAGGAAAAGTCGAAATGTGACTAACTCCTTTTGAAGAAGCATAAAAACAAGCATACGGGCAATAGTAGACCTGGTAAATGGGTCAATCGGATCGATTTCAAGTCGGGTTAATTTCGGTTCGGGTCTAATTGGATCGACATATACTCGGGTATGGGTCGGGTTCGGTTCAGATTGTACTTCGGTTTGGGTTTTTCGGATTTGTACCTTTTCGGATCATCTCGGGTCGGTTTATACGGGTCGGGTTAATATCGGATCGATTTTTGTTTGAAAATTCAGTTACTTTTGGGTCGGGTTAAAATCGGTTTGTGTGATTTCAGATCGGGTTTGGATACAGGTCCGAACTGTCGGGTCAAGCTATATTTTGAGTCTCCATTCTCAAATTTCCATTCAAATCACCAAATTGGGTTAACACTAACTAAGGTTTAGTGTATAATTTTAAGTTCTTTGGTAAAACATAATTATTTCCATTAAATAATAGCGTTTGACCAATTTCAGGTTCGATTTATTTTGGTTTCGGGTCATGTTCGGTTTAGGTCGGTTTGAATCGGTTTGCGTTTAGTTTGGATCAAATCGGTTTCGGTTGTAAACGGTTCGGTTCCGTTTCTGTTCGGGTCAGATTCGAATACAGATCATCGTCGGGTCAATAACATTTCGGTTTCGGTTTCAGTTCGGATCATTTCGGATAATCGGTTCTAAATCGGATTGCTACTATTCGGATATATTAAATTACGATTTCGGGCCAATTGGGTCGGATAATCGGTTTCAGGTCGGTACTGCGGCAATAGGTGAGGGTAGTTTTGTTCAATGTTAAAGTCAAACACTATCCTTGTTTTAATAACATATCCTAAGCACGATCATTATTCATTAGCTGACTGATTCCATTGATCAGATGTGTAGATCAAGCGACGATTGTTGCTGTTGCTGCTTCTTATTTAATTTGTATCCCAAGTTTTATCTTTTGGATTATTGGTTCTGAGGTAAAAAAAAAATCTCAAAATTTCACCATTAATTTGTGGGGGAAAAAAACCATAATAATTATTTTATAGTCCAATATATTGGATTAATGAGTAGCTAATTGGCTATGAAGTCGTGAATCGTGATGCTAATAATAAGTTGGAATTCACATTTGTGGTAGCCTCTTCTTTTTTCTTTTTTTTTTTCCTCTCCACCTCTTCCTCCTCCAAAAAAGAAATCGATTTTTTTCTGATTGTAAGTCCCAATTCTTTTAGTTTCGTTGTTACGTTTATTTTGTTAGTTTCATTATTCTAATCACATCGGTCTCTGATCTCCTTTTGTGGGAGTTAGTTTGCTCTATTTATTGGGTTCAATTGTCTCTCACTCTTTGAGAGTAGAGTTTGTTTTCTTTTATTGGAGAGTTCAAATGTACCATGACATATCTATTTATTTAAGATCAGTTGGTCTACAATATCGGATTTGAGCATTCAATACTATTGCAAAGTTTTCCGCAAACAGATTGTCATATGGAAAACATCGATTGATAGGAAATGGCACGAAATCGATAAATCTCTAGTGTTATATGACTTTTCAATCGAATTTTTTCTGATAATTTAGATCTTTATCTTGCTGAATTCGATATTATTTTCTAAAAATGTTGTATGACTTTTACTTAATGCAATTCTCTTTTACTTAAAAAAAATATATAACACATGAAGGTGTGATTACTACGGACTAATACGACAATACATACACCGGGAAACTAAGAGTCAATAACTAACATTACATGACACGTCTTATTATAGTAGAAGAATTAAGCTACACAATTCGTAACTAAAATCAAGGAGGTATGATTAAGTGGTAGAGAATCATCCATTCTCAATTATAATCAAAGGTATGAATCTCGTCTTGGGCATGAAGCAACTTTAAATTCATTGGTCATGAAGTAGCTCGTAGTAGTGTTCTTATTATAATGTACTTCCGATACCTGCTTGTTTCGCTTTTATTGTGAGAGTTAAAAATTTTGCGGACTCAAACACGTAACTTTTGAGCATTGACATTTTATGTAAGATAACAAAACTTAAAAGGAAAAATTCATTGTAAATAATTTGAAGAAATGAAAGACGATGCAAAAATTATAAGGAACTAAAAACGGAGGAGTTGATTGCTGAAACATAAGTAAAAAAAAAAAAAAAAGATCAAAGATATATGTCCAAGGGCCAATACGCAGAAAGTGCCTTAGAGACATGTTACAAGCACAAGTAAAAGAAAGTAAACAAAAGAAAGCATGAAAATACAAAGTTATGTAGGTGGAACCTTACACATAGCGTAGTTGATTGTTGAAGACCAAAAAAGGGCAGGGCTTCTGGTTTCACTTTCAGGGTTAACTAAGTTAGCCATCATACACATATTGGTGTATATTTACACCCACTTTGTTTTTATGTGTCTATCTCTTTTTTCTCTCTTTAATTTTTTAAACATATCCAAACTACCTTTTAAAATTCTAAGAGAGAGGAGAGAGATAGACACAACAAAGACAAAAAAGTGTAATATACACATACATGGTGGGGTGTGGCTAGCCCTTTCCAGGGTCAACTAATTAAGTTAATTAGCCTTTCAAATTTACGCACTTGTAGAAGTCATAGGACTGTTTAAATTTTACGAGTTCGTTGTTGGTGGAGTTGCTAATTTTGTCACACATTTCTGTGACACGCACGATGAAGCGAAGTACATTTTTTGGACCACTATATCCTTTATAATTTTGATAAATCAAATCACAGAGCGGATTTCCTGGTTTCATAGGTTTGTCTGCTGATTCTCGCAGCGCTTTGCAGCAACCAACTCGAAAGAAGTCAATCACTCTGGTTCTCTCATAAAATAGTTCTTTCATCTTGCACATTGCGACACTCGATGTGAGGTCTTCGGAAACCACGGCAAACATGGCAAGGTTCAGATATAATACCATGGCCACCACCATCGTCGTTGCACTTGCACCACCCTTACCCTTACCCTTGTTGCTAATTATTATTCCCATTTTCCCTTCTTATTATTTTGTGGAAGGGCAGGGAATCGAAAAAAGATTACTACTCCCTACTTTGTTTTGGATAGTGATGAGTAGTTCGATCTGTGCACTAAGGCTGGAACATTGTACCCTTTTTATAGCCTACCTTCCGCGTTCGGGGTACTTTGGTACTTTACACTTTGCTTCTAAAATATTTCTTCCGTCCCACATTAATGTTAGCACTTCTTTCCTCTGCGTAATGTACTTCGAATTTCATTCACCTGCAAATCTGATCAATCATTAAGTTATAGTTTCGATTCGGACAATTTGGTGATACATTATTTAAATAAATAATTCAAGCTATATATGTACTCCTATAATGGTCAATATTAAATAGTACTCGTAGTAGTAATCCTAAGTGATAAATCGGGTCTCTTATTGAAACCTGAAACATTATTTAGATCTGGGATGCAAAATATTTTCCAGATAAAGTTAGACGATGTAAAATTTAAATTAGAGAAGACTGATAAGTGAATCAGGGTTCAGATGTACATATGAGTGACTCCCAAATAGTGGTTGACGATATCGCTAGAGGAGCCCATTTCATCTTTGGTGTTCGGGTTCATACACTTAGTTGTATTTCGTTGAATCAACCTATCTTAGCTACTTTCAATATTTTTACTTAGGGTATGTTTGGATTGAGTGTAATGATTAAAGGGGTAGTGAAGTAAATTAAAGGGTAAAATAGGAAGGTTGAGGTGTTGGTGGGGTAATGATTAAGGGGGTAATGGAGAAAATGAAGGAAAAAAGGAGTAATGTTTTAGTCTATAGAGTCTAGGGGGAGGGTGGGTAACTTTTACCCTCCCCAAATGGGGGAAATGATTACCCTCCTTTTTCACAAAATCTAACACTCACCATCGCCGATCCTACACTCTCCATTTTAGTCTATAATTCTATCTATTACCCCCTTAATCTTTACCCTCATTCCAAACACGCCCTAAATGTAATGTTTTTGCACACTTTCATGGTGCCATTATTCAACAAGCTAAGTGGCAGAGAACATCAATGTGGTGTTCCTTTAGCCGTAGTTTTGTATGTTTTGTCATGTGCTCTAATTTTCCGTTCAAGCCTTTTTCAAAGGTGGGAGTGAAATGATTGAATGATGTTAGGATAATGGATGTGCGCTTATAGTGTATACGTGAGACACCTAATGTTCTGGTAGCATATCTTTTAATTTATTAATAGAGAATACAATAATTACAAAAAAAAAAAAAAAAACAATGCGTTGTTTTGTCGTGTGGTCAGTCTCCCACAATATAGTTGATAGTGTACTATTAAGAGTATAATCCACATGTGAATGTACTATATTGGAAGAATTGGAGAGAGTTAGATTGTAACATAATCTATCTAATACCAATTGATTTTAGAATGAAGTCTTATTAACCTTTATGTACCGTCTACTCTCCTCCACATATATGTTAGGGTGGTTAGATATTTAATATGGAGGAGTAGCGGCCACTATGTATAGATGCATAATTTTTTGAATAGTTTGCGGGGAGTCACTATTTAGTACTCGTACTACTTATTAGGATGTATGTAATGTAACATTGACCTGATACAGTGTCATTGTTTTAGTAATATATTCTAAGCACGATCACTATTCGTTAGCTGTCTGATTGCGTTGATCAGATATGCAGATCAAGCGGCCGTTGTTGCTGCTGATGTTTTTTATTCAATTTGTATGAATTAAGGGTATGTTTTTTTCAATTTTTTATAGTGAATTTATAACAAGATTGAGGTAGAAAAGATGCTTTCTGTATTGATTATCACGGAATATATATACAGCTAGGTTAACTATATATATCTTTTGTTATATGGAAACAATCCTAAACGAAATCAAACTCTATGATAACTTGCCATAAATAGGCGGAACCAAACTTTCCATAAGTCACGCCTGAAATCTCGCAGAGATCTCGTAACACCCTCCCTCAAGTTGGAGCATGGGGTTCACGATGCCCAACTTGCTGAGTAATAGATCAAACTACTTCCTGCCCAGAGCTTTTGGAAATAAATCAGCCAATTGCACTATCGTAGGGACATACGAAGGGGCAATCAGTCCTTCGGTAATAGCATCACGAACAAAGTGACAATCAACTTCAATATGCTTCGTGCGTTCATGATAAACAGGATTGCGGGCAATATGTAAAGCCGATTGGCTATCACAAAACAATGGTATAGCTTTGGGATGATGAACACCCAAGCTTAATAACAAACCTTTCAACCACTTGAGCTCACATGTGATGGCAGCCATGAAGCGATATTCTGCTTCAGCGGAAGACTTTGAGACAGTAGTTTGCTTCTTTGTTTTCCATGAGATAGGTGATTGACCAAGGAATACCAGCCAACCGATTAAGGACCGCCGTGTGAGGGGGCAAGCAGCCCAATCCGAGTCACACCATCCATTTAAAGATAAGTCACTGTCAGCTCGCAATAAAATACCTTGACCTGGAGTTCCCTTTAAATAACGCACAACCCGTAGAGCGGCCTCCCAATGCTCTTGGTGAGGATCTTGCATAAATTGAGATAAAAGGTGAACCGAATATGCTAAGTCAGGTCGTGTGACAGATAAATACACAAGACGACCTACAAGGCGCCGATAGGATTCCGGATCATCAAGTTTGGCACCAATGGCATGGGCTAACTTCTGATTTTGCTCAATAGGAGTATCTGCTGGTTTCGCGCCCAAGAGGCCGACCTCAGTAATAATGTCAAGAGTATACTTTCTTTGACAAAGAAATAAGCCAGCTGTACTCCGAGCTACCTCAATACCCAGAAAATATTTAAGTTGACCAAGGTCTTTCATATGAAAACAATCACCCAAATAGGCCTTGAAAACACTTAAAGCAACAGAATTATTGCCAGAAATAATTAAATCATCAACATATATACCAATACATTGAGATGGACGCAATCTTTAGTGTAAGCAAACAGGGAGTAATCGGAGTAAGACTGAAGAAAGCCATATCCTTTCAAAGCAGTGACCAGTTTTGCAAACCAACAACGGGGTGCCTGTTTTAAACCAAATAAAGATTTGCGAAGACGACATACCAGATTTGGCTCCGCTGACGTGAAGCCAGGAGGCAATTTCATATAAGCTTCCTCATCAAGATCACCATGAAGAAAGGCATTGTGAACATCCATTTGGTGAAGTTCCCAATTCTTGGAAGCGGCAATAGCTAAGATGGCACGAATGGTTGCCATTTTGGCAACGGGAGCAAAGGTCTCAGAATAATCCAAGCCTTCTATTTGATGATTTTCAAAAATAACTAAGCGAGCTTTTAACCGCTCAAGATCTCCATTGGAGAGGTATTTCCTCTTATAAACCCATTGATTTCCCAGTGCACGCTTGCCAGGTGGAAGGGATTCGAGAGTCCAAGTACCATTATCCTCCAAGGCTTTAATTTCCTCCTGCATAGCCTTCTTCCACCCATCATCTTTCATGGCCTCCTTAAAAGACCGAGGTTCCTCTCCTGTAGCAACAACTGCAAGAAACTTGCGATACGGCAGAGAGAAATTGTCACAATTAATATAATGTGCTATAGGAAAAGGAGTACCTGAGGTATGCTGTGGAAGGGAAGTAGCAGTATTCGATGGACTCTCTTTAACAACGTTGTGAGTAACAAAATCCTTTAGTAGCACTGAAGGGGTTTTAGTGCGCTTTCCACGACCCAAAACTTCTTCGGAACCCTGATTATTTAAACCTGCCTGTTCTTCAGTATGGTCAGACCCAGACCCAGTTTGGACAGAATCGTCCACAACACTAGGCTGTTCTATTTCTATTGGGCTTGCGGGTTGTGTGGTTTGGTCAGACCAAGTATAGACAGTGGCAGAGGAATTAGGGTCATTGGGGACAAGAGGTACATCTAGACCCTCATCTGTTGTATCCCTGGTATTAGGGACAGTGGCAACAATGGAGTCTTCCAAAAAATCTGCAAAGTCTAAATCAATATCCACATCCATATCAAAGTGATCCATTGGCCTAATATTGCTAGCTTCCGTGTCAACAAAGGGAAAAATCTCTTTAAAGAATTTTACGTCTCTTGACACAAAGAACTCATGTTTATCAAGACCAAAAAACCTCCATCCCTTTTGACCAAAAGGATACCCAACAAATATGCATTTACGGCTACGACTCGCAAATTTATCCCCCTTTGTCTTTTGGTTGTGGGCAAAATATAAAGACCCAAACATTCGAATGGCATCATAAGATGGAGAATAACCAAACAATTTCTCAAAAGGAGTGTGATTGTCAAGGACAGTGGAAGGAGTTCTATTGATTAAATGGGCATCGGTCAAAACACTCTCCCCCCAAAAATAAATAGGCAAATTTGCTTGGAAGCACAATGCGCGGGCAATATTTAGAATGTGTTTGTGTTTCCTTTCAACTCTCCCATTTTGTTGTGGTGTCCCAGTGCATGAGGTTTGAAATAAGATACCACAAGCAGTAAAATAACCAAGCAAACACCGGAATTCCGTTTCATTATCACTCCTAACAATTTTTATGGTTTGAGAAAATTGCCGCTCAACCATAGCAACAAAGGACATAAATTTAGAAAAAACCTCTGTTTTATCATCCATCAAATAAACCCACACAACCCGAGAAAAATCATCCACAATAGTCAAAAAATATCTAGCACCGCAAGAAGATGTATGACGATAGCCGCCCCACAAATCAATATGAATTAGTTCAAAAATTCGACTAGCTTTATTCTCACTCAAAGGAAATTTTTCTCTGGGATGTTTGGCTCTAAAACACACTTCACAGGCTTTATTCAAACTACCTTTAGAATTACAAACGGGAGGGAGCAATTTTACTACTTTTTCAGAAGGATGCCCCATCCTAGCATGCCAAAGAGTCAAAGAAGAAGCGTCCGCATCCACTGTGATTGCCTGCACAGTTTGTGGTCCCTTGAAGTAGTAGAGTCCATCTTGCTTAGTTCCCGTTCCAATCAGCTTCCTCGTTTGGTCCTGTATAGCACACACATATCGATTAAAAATGACAATACTATCCAAATCATCACACAATTGTGACACAGACAATAAGCTGCAATTCAAGAGAGGGACATAAAGAACATGAGTGAGAGTCATAACATTCGACAATCGTACTAATCCCTTCTTTGTTGCAACCACTTTCTTTCCATCAGGAAGACCAACGAGACATAAGATGTCTTTCACATCAAATAATAGAGAAAGATTACCAGTAACATGATTAGATGCACCTGTATCAATAATCCAAGAGTGACCATTAATCTTAACACTCAAACGATTACCGAAAACAGTCATATTACCAAAGACACTTGCAAGTGCCTTCCACTGATCAGCGGAAAATAATTCTGCAGATGGTGTTCCAGTGGGTTCTGAAACAACTACAGCATTGGCACGAACCCCCTCTCGACCACGTCCTGACGCAAGAGAAGAAGAAGAGGTCGTTGGTTTTTGGTTACGACCAATCATCAGTTTGGTCATACCTGATCCGCTGTCAGACTTCACACGATCCCCCACCATTCTGGATATCCATGAATTTCGAAGCAATTAGTTACTTCGTGGCCTGTCTTCTTACAGTAGGTGCAAGAAAGATGTGATTTATCAGGTTTCTCTATTTTGCCTCGTGGGCGCCCACTAGTTCGCACAGAAAATCCAACCACTTCGGATGTCTCCTCGGGCAAAGCCGAAGACGTTCGGACTCTTTCATCTTGAATAACTAACTGATAGGCACGGCTGAGAAAGGGCAGAGGATCTTGAATAAAAGTATAGGGTGGTCTAGTGGTAAGCGTATGCAACTACATGCGTGAGGTCTTGAGCAAGAATATTTGATCGCAAAGGACCATAAGATGGGATATATAAACCCATAAGAAATTCATGAAGCATGTCCTTTGCACGGCGACGCTCATGTTCAAGGCTGCGGTACACTTTGTACAGCAAGAACAAGTAATCAAGGGTTCATGGTTATGCAAGTCCTCCCATAGAGCCGTGAGTTTTCCATAGTAAGAAGCAACTGACATTGATTTGGTTTGCTTACAGTCAGAGATGGCCGCCTTTAATTGCTGTATGCATGGTCCATTCGTAAGAGCAAATCGCTCTTTATGTGTCTCCCATAGACGCTTGGCGTCTTTATATTTGGACAAGGTACTTTTCACTTCTGTTGTGATGGTATTCATAATCCAAGATACCAACATGGCTTGAATTGTATTCCAATCATCTTGTGTGCAAGGAGGGGTTGGAGATACAATCGTACCATCTAAAAATCCGAATTTTCTTCGAGCTTGAAGGGCGGTTTCAATTTCACCGGCCCAATCATCATAATTTTCGCCATTAAATCTGGTTGCAATAATAAAATCACCAGGTCTATCTTGAGGACCTAGGAAATAAGGGGATTTTGAGTCAATTTTTGGCGGTGGATCTTCCACGGCCATTGTTTAGGGTTTAAGGTTTTTGTGTTTTTATTTAGGGTTTGTTTAAGGATCTTTCATGCTCTGATAACATTACAAGATTGAGGCAGAAAAGATGCTTTCTGTATTGATTATCACGGAATATATATACAGCTAGGTTAACTATACATATCTTTTGTTATATGTAAACAATCCTAAACGAAATCAAACTCTATGATAACTTGTCATAAATAGGCGAAACCGAACTTTCTATAAGTCACGCCTGAAATCTCGCAGAGACCTCGTAACAATTTATCTGCATAATATTGAACTGGATTGAATTTTATTGAATTGAACTGATTTTTTTAGAAATGAACTTATTTTTACTGAATTTACAATTACAATGAGTAAATTTGTACCCTGATTTACCGAACTGTACTGAATTTTTATAAACTGAACTTCTTTTTACTGAATACTTCAGGGAAGAAAATGGGCTCTAATAAGTACTAAATAATTATTCCCTATGTCCCAAATTTTATCTTTTCGATCAAGGAAAAAAATAATAATTCATAGCTATTGTGTTTCATGTTTTTTTACAAGGGTTGCGTAGATTTGACATCCCCGACCCTAAATCTAAGCAGGAGCCTATATTTGGAGGCGTTGCGGTTTAAGGATCGGAGTTGAATTCAATTGGAACCAAATTAATAAAAGAAGATGTTTGGAACCCAATGCATTCCATCGAGCCCCATTCTAGTACTTAGGTCTTGTTTGGTTAGGTGTAAGCGAACAAAAGAACTTCAACTTCCAAGAAATAATGAGAAGTTACATGGTTTGGTGCATCCACTTTCATGGAAATTGAAGTTCCATGTAAGTTGAAATTCCCATGAACCATGTGAGTTGCTTACCTAGGGGGGCTAGGTAAGTCCAACTTCCCATACTAATTAGCTCAAATGACATTTTTATCCTTGAAAGTTACAAATAACAATTGCATGTGGATTGAGCAATTTGTCATTTTACTTTTATTTTCAATGAAGTATACTTTGTGAATTGAACCAAACTAATCTATTTCCATGAAATTAATTCTTACATAGGAAGTTGAAGTTCCATGGTATTACAACTTTCTTATGTAAGTTGAGACAATTGAACCAAACAAGACCTTATTAGATTCATTTTGTATAGTACTTTTGAACCCTTCCTTTTTCTTTTCTTTTTTATATTATTTTTATCATCATGGCTTCCATTTAAAAATTAAAGGCACATCAAATGAAGCCCACTGGCCAGTGGCCACTACAAATCAAGGGCAAATGAGGTATTAGTCCAATTTCATCCCATATTAAACACCATATCTTGAAAAAGTGGACAGAGTGAATTAGAAATTGAGGAAGTAGTATTTTACGATCCTCATTCTCTTGTTGAACAATGTCTATATTCTTTTCTGTTGATGTGAACTAACTACAAAGTGCGACGACGTGTTTGGTTCAATTATTGAAACCTAAAAGATGAGCCAGTTCATCCTTGGCCTTCAGGTTCATATCCTTAGTTGTATTTTGTTGAATCAACGACGTACCTTACTTAGAGCATATTTGGCCTAGTTTATAAGGAGCTTCTACTTTTCTCCCTATTTTCTCTAACAAACCATTCCCTCCACCTCCTCCTTACACTCATTTTCAACTTTCAAAAAGCTTAAACCACTCCCTAGAAGCCCCAAAAGTAGAAACATCAAATTGGAGCTTCTACATTTAGACCTCCCAAGAGGTGTTTTGAGCTTCTTAGAAGCTAAAAATAAGGGTGAGGAGAAGGTGGAGGGGGAGGTCTGTGGGGAAAAAGAGGAGGAAAACTAAAAGCTCCTCACAAGTTAGGCCAAACACCACCTTAGTTACTTCCAATATTTTTTACTTCTAAATGTAATGTTTTTGCACACTTTCAAGGTGTCGTTCAACAAGTGGCAGATAATATCGATGTGTTGTTTTGTTGTGTGATCAGTGTCCTACAATAAAGTTGATAGTATTGATCTGAGAGTATTACTCACATGTGAATGTACTAGTAGTATATTGGAAGAATTAGAGAGAGTGGAATTGTAACATACTCCGTTACTTGTTTTTTCACGGTCTCCAGAACGGCACTTTGACCATTAATATCTTTGAAATTATATAAGTAATTTTTTTAAAAATTTGATATTACGAAAATATATTTCTAAAGGATCTAATGCATATAATTTCAAATCACAACTCATAATAAGTTTTTATATATTAACGGTAAAAGTTTACAAAGTTTATCTGAAAAAAGCAAGTAGGAAGTTTAAAACACTACGCCAAAAACCATTTACTATAACACCTAACTTATAACGCTTATAGAAGAACCGTCATTAGAGCAAATAATAATAACGGTCGAACGAAGACGTTATGGTAAACGATAAGAATAGGGCTGGAGCGCTTAAAATGGACACATAATTATAACGTTTTTCGGTATAAACGTTATGTGAGTCGCAGAGGCATACTACTATAACGCTTTTGTTTCTAAGCGTTATAAGGTTTTCGACCGTCACTTCACAGGATACAATCAAACACATAATGAAAAAAGTGAAACTCTTTTGCCCTCTCATTCCTCCAATCACGAACCCTAAGTCTCCAATTCAGTTTCTCACCCACAAATTCTCTCTCCTATCATCTTCTCCTCCAACAGCACCCACTTGCCCAGCTCCTCTTGAACCAGAATTTCACTCCCTTCGTAGCCTTTAGCCTCAAATTGTGATATTCTGCAAATTGGGCGAGATTTCGGCCAAGGCTTCAATGGGCTAGATTTCAGCTTCTTCACTTTTCAAGGTCATTTAGCTATGGCGTCTCGCCCCAAATGATGACCCGATAGGAGGAGGATGGGCTAGGGTTCACGCAGATCCGTCAGAGTAAGATATTACTGTCAGTTAATTGCAAAATTTCACCCACAATTTACATGCATTTTTCGAATTGTTCCATTTTTATGGACATTTTGTTAGTACTTTTGATCAATTGTTTGCTTGAATTTGATGCTTGTAAGATCATCATGTCACTGTCAGTTTCAAAGATTGAGAAAAGTGATACATTTTCAGTATTTTCTGTTTTTTCTTATGATTGATATTAGAATAAATAAAAAATCAATTATCGATGCTCGCCTCTATTAATATTGAAGCATAGAGAAAGATGTGGCAGCCATGTTTGTGGAGCAGGCAAATCAGACCTTATACAAACTGCTAAGTGAGGTTGTATCCTAAACTAATTGATCATATATGGAATAATCTGTTCATAATGTAATTTGGTCTCTCGTTTTTTATATTTCTTGTTGTTGTTGTTTGGGTGTCAAAAATACAATCGAAATTTGTTAGTAGGTGCTTCTTGATTTTGGTGATATCCTGCTGTGTAATAGGAACTTAACTTTGCTGGGTTGTTTTGGGTTTGCTCTGCTGCCATTTTGTGCAGGGTGCTGTTTATAATGAACTGTTTTGAACTATATTTTCAGATGTTGTTTTGAACTGCTCAAACCTGGCCATAGTTGTGGAATAGAAGCATGTTTGCACTCTATGTTGGTATATCAGATTCTGGAATTAATTTCTGAAGTATATGGTGGTAAACATGATCTAATTGGTAAATGAATATTTGACTGACTAGTACTTAAGTTTGGTAAGAGATTTAGAAAGTTACATCATGATCTTATAATGTATCACAAGAAAACAAGGGTAAGAAACTAGGATTAGGGTATGAATCTGTATTGTTCTAGTAGGGCTTTATGGCACAATTCAGCAGGTTACATTTGGTTCTGACCTGCTGGATTTTCAGACCTGTTTTCCCCTTTACAGGATTTGTTTATATGTTGGAAGCTGAAAAATTCAAGGGGTAGTTCCTTATGTGAGTGTGGGGTATATGTGAGCTGAATTGAAGTCTTAGCCATGTTTATGTAGTAATATGTCAATCTGAAATTCAGACCCAAGTATTGGGTGTTAAACTCTGATTTTAACTTCTTATAGTGCTGGATACTAGTTACAAATTCAGTGCATATGTGGGAGAATAAATGCAGATCAATTGGTTCTCCTTTCGTGGCACATCCATGACCTTACATTTCTGTTGGTTCGAGTTGCTTAATGTTTGATATGTATGTATATTAATTTGTTTATTTTGATCAAAACTAACCTTTGTTCTTACAGGTTATCCTCCCTTGATTTCAGATGTTGTTGAACTTGGCTTAGCTTTCCATTTCTGTTCTTACAGCTGATACTCCCTTGAGAGCTTCTTATAGGCATGTAACATTGCTATCTTGAATATACTGTAGTGCCAATTGTCTAGGCGATCGGTAATGAAACAAAGTTTAATTGACTTGGACAAATGTTATGAGGCCTTTTGTCGAGGAATATATATTGGCTAACTTTGCAGAGTGTAGCTTGACAAAGTAGTTGGTTTTGAGTTATGATGTTTTCTGTATTTCATAAAGCCTTTTAAAGCTCTCTTTCCTAATGGCCTGTGGTTGGTAGTTAGTAACTGGCAACTAATTCGGCTAGATAGCTAGCAAGTCTGAACTTGCTTCGTTATGGTTATTAGCTACTTGGTTATTCACTGGTGTCTGAAACTATGTTTTGGTGTTGAAGGGCCCTCGCCACACAAACAACAAGGATTGTGCCTATTATGTTATGAGATTCATGAAGGACGTTATTGAACACAACCAATATGTGATCCCGGAGACGGTATGTACGTACTTAAGCTATAAATGCTGTTGGTTTTTAGTGCTTTTTTTTTTCAGTGTCCTCTCCTAGTGAAATTTTTTCAGAGTAAGAATTTGGTTGTATGGATGTGAACTAGAGCAACTTGTGTGCAATTTACTGCTACTCTTTGCCAGCCTGAGGTTTATACTGTCTAGCTTGCAGGTTGAAGAGTAATTAGACTTGGCTGTGTAATTTTTGGGGGCTATTTATATACTTGATCCTTCTTCCTTATGGCTGGTATTAGACCTCTGGCCCCTCTTGGTTTCACTTACTGTCACAGGTGCAATACCAAAAGAATTCACTTAATGAGTATGTCATCCAATTCTAAAGATGATACTGAACTTGAACGCTCCCTCTTCGAGGATTCTATCTTTATATGCTTGAAGCAATTCCAGGTTTTGACAGCTTTTGGTTCAAAGTCGCCCCAAGATGTTTCTTGTTTTTTCACCTTGCAACCGCTAACAACCTACATCTGCTTTCTTATAGTTGCGTACTATTGTGTATGTGTTTCCGTGGGCAAACTAACATCAAATTTTGTTATTATGCAGTATTATCCAGAGTACTTCGGGGATGCCGCGTTCTCTCAAGAAAAGATAGATGATGTTAGAAGTGAGTGGGAAAAACATGTGAACGTTAATGCTTAGTTGAGGTGGTTCCTCTTTCTTAATGTTTACTTATGTTAGAAGGTAGTGAGACAAATTATGGATTGGAAATTGTTTTTTTTTTGGAATGATGTAATTCGACTTTGGAATTATTTTGGATATGAATGGCGAAGTATTTTGGAATTATGTCAAATGTCAGATTTCTATTTTGGTCGATGTTGTGTGCGCTAGCTAGGTAGCTAGCTAGCAAGGTTTTTGATTGGTAAAGCGCGTAATGTAGACTAGATACTTGCAGCCAACAGAAGAAAAAAAGAAGAAAAAGGAACAACTATAACGGTTGTTCTATTAAACCGTTATTGCATACACAGCTCTTATAACGCTTTTTTCCACAAAGCGTTATAGTTGGTTGAGCAATAATAACATTTTTATTGCAAAGCGTTATAAGAGGGGCGGAAATAATAACGCCTAACACAAACAACCGTTATTAGATGGAAGGGAACTATAACGCTTATAAGCGTTATTATTTTCCACCCCAAACAATAACACACGCCTATATAACGCTTAAAAGCGTTATAGTTCCATGTCAGGAAGCGTTATTAAAGACGAAATCTGGCGTAGTGAAAGGAAACGGAGAGAGTACTACATCTAACACCAATTAATTTTAAAATAAAACCCTATTAACTTTTATATACAGTTTACTCTCCTTCATGTGGGGGTTAGAGTAATTGGAGTATTTAATATGGAGCAGTAGCCGGCCACTATGTATATGTCCATAATTTTTTAGATAGTTTACGGAGAGTCACTATTTACTTATTTAGTACTTACAGGGATGTAATGTATCATTGACATGATACATTATCATCGTTATATAGTAACATATCCTAAACACGATCACTAAACATAAGCTGGCTGCTGATTCAATTGTTCAGATATGCAGATCAAGCGGCGGTTGTTGCTGTTGATGCTTCTTATTCAATTTGTATGAACTACATACAGTAACTAGTAAATAAATACTCTCTTCGTTCCTGTCAAATACTACCATTTGTCTAAAATGGATGTTTCATACAAGCACTCCCATTTCTTTACTTGGTAAACAATTTACTAGTCATTTATAATATTACCCCCCATTAAAATCCAAACCCCCGCCCTCTTCTTTCTCTCTCCTCAAGTCCCTATCCACTCATCTAAATGTGACTAATGTTAAGGGTACACGTGGAAAGCACATGGCAAAATAACCTTTCCTTAGTCTTTGTACCAAAAGCAAATGGTAGTGTTTGACAGGAACGGAATGAGTATTCCCTATGCCCCAAATTTTATCTTTTCGATCAAGGGGAAAAAAAATTTCATCGTTATTGTGTTTCACGTTAAACGTTCATCAAAAATAATAATCTATTTGTTTTTTTACGTATAAGGGTAAGATTGTGAAAATTTGACATCCCTAACCCTAATTAAATCTAAGCAGGAGTCTATTTGGAGGCGTTGAGTTTTGCGGAGTTGAATTTAATTGGAACCAAATTAATACAAGAAAATGTTTGAAATCCAATGCATTGCATGGAGCCCCATTCTAGTATATTTTTGGTTTTGGAGGAATAACTTAACCTCAACCTCAAAATTAGAAGTAAAGATCTTTTTATACTATTTTATGTGTCATCTCTTATCTCACCCTTTTAGTCTTTATACATTTGACATATCAGTTTTTAAGTTAATTTTACTATTAAACTGAGATATATAACACAATCATGGGCGACCATGATATAATTAGAACATAGAGTGGTACATAGAATAGGACAAATGATCCCTAGCTATTGCAAAATTAGGGGACGATATTACAAATCACTGGAACATATCTTTTATTTGAATGAACTAACTACCCCTAGTCATGTCTCCCAATTTATATGTCAATTGTTTTCTTCAAAGTTAAAGTTCACAAATTTTGAACAATAACTTATCAAAAATATAAATCTTTACAAAATGAAAACACTCTTCGTGGATTCATTTTATACAGTACC
Source organism: Tetragonia tetragonoides (assembly GCA_038025085.1). Lineage (NCBI taxonomy): Eukaryota > Viridiplantae > Streptophyta > Magnoliopsida > Caryophyllales > Aizoaceae > Tetragonia > Tetragonia tetragonoides. The sequence goes on from CM076142.1 coordinate 49,406,462, forward strand.
TTTGAATAAATAATTATATTCTAATAACTTTTATTATTATATTCATATATTTACAATTCTTTATAGTTAAAAGAAGTGTTTTGGAATTTGGAGATGGAAGAAAATCAACTAACAACATAACTTTGAGTTGAAGGATTTACTGTTCGATCGGTAGACGTAAAATGTTCAAAGAATGAAGAATGTTTGGCTGACCTTAGCAACACCCAAATATTAATTACGTGATTATGTGAGGGATCCTTACAATTTAAATTTAAAAATTAGGGAGGATCCGTACCGAATCCCATTCCGCAATTAAACGTAAACCCAATTAAAAAACTTAAACAATATATATAGCTGGCAGATTTCGTAGATCATTTTCACACGTCGAGCATTTGAATTTATATATTTTTGACCAAAGCCTATGTGATGTCTAAAATAATATTCTCTCCTGTCCCTAAAAGAAGAAGAAAAAAAATAGAACATACATTTTCTTGTGACTAGTATTATATTATTCTTCAAGTTTTTGAGCCAATAGACATTTTTTTTGGTGTTTTTCCTTTTTTAGAAATAATTATATTATATAGATGAATAAGTCTTGTGTGAGATCAGCTCACAGAAAATAGCAGGTCTTGTGTAGACTTAGTCCACCGTGGATCAAGTAATTTTGAGGGGTGGCTCCATGTGAGAGGGGTGGCTCCATGTGAAGTAGGAGGTGGCTCCATGTAAAGTAAGGGGGTGGCTCCAGGTGAAGTAGGGGTGGTGCCAAGTATAAATTTGAGGGGTGACTCTAGGTGAAGTAGGGGTGACTCCACTTTTAAAAGGGGGTGGCTCCAGGTGAAGTAAAACGGTAACTCCAAATATTGGTCCACCATGGACTAAGTCTATACAAGTTTTTGTACACAGAAAAATGGGGTCATTATTTAAAAATGTAGGGGTCACTTATGAGGAGTAATAATCATTTTCATTGAAAAGTGACCCCTGTTTTACCAAAAGTTATGAAAAAACCGTCTTATACAAGTTTTGTGTACATAAAATTAACATAATCATCTACTATAAGGGTAGTATAAATTTATAATGGGGAAAAAGAACACTAAAAAAATACTGAGATAGTGAGATGTATAAATTTCAATACAAAAATAAGAAATGGGCTAGGCCAATAGGCATAGCTGTTACTGGGTTATCAAGGATGGATCTGTTGGGCCGTTCTTGATCCAAGTGTTGGAAACAAGACAATTCACAAGCTTAATGAGTAATTCAGCTATAAGATCATTAAGCTTGCTTTTGAGCATGTTGCCTACATTTTTTTTTTTTTTTTTTTGCTCGTCAAGCATGTTGCCTACATACATGACATTTTATGTATCGATTTTCGAATCATGGGAGGGATCATGGTCTCCGCTGGTGCCCCCTTATATCCTTGACTTAAGTCCCTAGATATACAATCAACAAAAGAATCCATTTCCAAGCGAGGCGCACCACCTTGAGCGACCGACACTTTAACCTCGCTCCCTAACGCTTTAGCCCTTCTCCTCAACTCCACTCCTTCATCACTCGTCAACAATCTCCTAGCAACATCCGCTACCATACTCGACTTCACGACCTCAGCTCGATCCACCCATTCCCTAACAAGTAGACCGATTTTAAGCACTCGCGTTACAAGAACAGAGTTCTTAGGCTGATCAGAGTGCATTGGCCATGCCACAATAGGCACTCCCATGCTAATGCTCTCAATACACGACCCCCACCCGCAATGACTCATGAACGCACCCGTAGATGGGTGCACCAGAATCTCAAGCTGTGGTGCCCAGTCCCTCACCACCAAACCTCGATCTTCATTACCATATAACCCTTCTAATATCACCTGACTCATTTTACAGTCATTATCATGATCAGCTTTTCTAAGCACCCAAATAAACTTCTGCTTGCTTTTTTCCAACCCGATTGCCAGCTCTCTAAGCTGCTCATCACTCATGGTCGTAGTTGTTCCGAACGACACGTAGATTACAGATTCCCTCTCCTGTTGATCGAGCCATTCTAGGCATTTATGTCTTCCATCTTTAATACTTTTCACGACTTCCACCGGATTTAATGGTCCAATGGCGAAATGCTTTGTTTTAGCCTTAGAATAAGTTAGCTTATCCAGTAGTTCAACATACTTACCTTCAATTACCCTGCTTGTATTGTATAGCCTCCCGGACTCGAATCTCGAGTTTAGTTTTGATTGCTTGGCAACAAAGTCTGCAAACGCGAACGTATTAGTCACTTCAGTAGAGGGAATACTGAGATCATCATCTTCAGCATCAAGCCGAAAAGGTTTCCGATCACCAGCAATATAGTACTCCCAAATGGTGAAGAAACGGCTAAAAGCCGAAACAGAACAGAAGGTGTAGGCTTCAGCATTGGGGATAGACTTTATGTCTTGGACAACGGAAGACATTAGACTATCATGAATGATAACAAGTCTCCTAAACTTTGCCGAGAGTTCTTGTATGAGTTGGAAAACAGGTTGACGGAGATTGTAAATAGTAGGGATAACAGATTCGAGGAACGACGAGAAGTTGGGGTTTGTAATTGTAGGGAGTTGGAAGTCATGAAAATGAATGAGATTGGTTAAGTTTATAGGGTCCAGGTGGTGCCGAAGCCTCGCTTGGCTGTTGTGTGTGGTGGATCCAGTGTAATGGACTGGTATTTGATAGTAAGAGGCTAGGAGATGAGAGAGGTTAAGGAGCTGGGTTAAATGGCTTTGAGCTGGGAAAGGTACTATGACAACAGCCACTTGAGGAAGATTGTGTTTGAGCTCATCAAGATCTTGTTCATGGTTGCCTAATTGGCTTGCCATTTTGTGTCAACTTTTTGTAGATTGAACCTAAAACAGTATTGCAAACCAAAAAAAAGGATTACATTTCTATCAAGCTAAGAACTTTTTTGCAAATTGTGATCCCTTTCAAGAGCAATCTTGCACTACATAATCGTAACTAGTATATTAATGTTGTACCCTGGAAGTTGTTAAGTGAAAAGCAAGTTGATCTTATATCTGTTCATTTGTAAGAGAGTTGCTCAATAAACTTTGATAGAATAATTGATCAAGGTGTAAATACTAAATAGCACTCTGTAATACTACTAATATATATAGATGCAGTCAACTCAATGTACATCTCAATTTTTTAAATTTATACTGTATTTGTTTGGGGTTCAAATTAAGGGCTTAAACTAGTCGATGCATACAGATTTAAGCACTCGCGTTACAAGAACAGAGTTCTTAGGCTGATCCGAGTGCATTGGCCATGCCACAATAGGCACTCCCATGCTAATGCTCTCAATACACGACCCCCACCCGCAATGACTCATGAACCCACCCGTAGATGGGTGCGCCAGAATCTCGAGCTGTGGTGCCCAGTCCCTCACCACCAACCCTCGATCTTCATTATCATATAACCCTTCTAACACCTGAGCCATTTTACTGTCATTATCAAAATCAGCACTTCTCAGCACCCATATGAACTTCTGCCCACTTTTTTCCAACCCGATTGCCAGCTCTCTAATCTGTTCATGGCTCATGGTTGTAGTTGTTCCGAACGAGACGTAGATCACAGAATCCTTCCCCTGCTGATCTAACCATTCTAGACTTATGTCTTTCGTTTCTGCTTTCCATGACTTGTACTACTGGATTTAACGGTCCTATGGCGAAATGCTTTGTCTTAGCTCTCGAAGTTAGCTTTTCAAGTAGTTGGACATATCTGCCTTCAATCACCCTGCTTGTGTTATAAAGCCTCCCGGACTCGAAAGTCTTGCTTAGTTTGAACTGCTTGTTTATAAAGTCCACAAACTCGACAGAATTATTACCTTCAGAAAAGGGAATGATATGATCAGAATCGAGCTTAAAAGGTTTATTCTCTCCGGCTCGAGACTCCCAGATGGAGAAGAAGCGGCTATAAGCCGAAAAAGGATGGAAAGAGTAGGCTTCAGCATTGGGGATCGAGTTTACGTCTTGAACTACGGAAGACACTAGACTATCATGAACGACGACAACTCTCCTAAACATGGCAGAGAGTTCCTGTAAGAGTTGGAAAGCTGGTTGGCGGAGATTGGAAATAGTAGGGAGAATGGATTCAAGGAACGTCGTCGTCGAAGAATTATTGGAGTTTGGCTGAGGGACTACTTGGAAGTCATGGAAATGGATAAGATTATTGCTTGAGTTTGGGTTCTGATAATAGTGGCGGAGCTTTGCTTGGCGGATGTATGTCGTCGATCCGACATAGTGGACTGGTATTTGGTAGGAGAAGGCTAAGAGATGAGAGAAATGGAGGAGCTGATTGAGATGGCTTTGGGATGGTAAGGGGACTATGACAACAGCCACTTGAGGAAGATCTTCTTCATGGTTGCCTAATTGGCCTGCCATTTTGTGCCAATTTTTTTTGTAGATTGAACCTAATTAAAGCAGTATACATACCAATAAAAGACTACATATATATATACATCAAGTTAAGAACTTTGCAAATTGTGATCCATTTCAAGAAAAATCTTGCACTACAGTCCATAAATCATAGGAGTAACTATATTAATGTTATTGTACCTTGGAAGTTGCTCAGTGAAAGCCAACTTGATCTTATGTTTATTCATTTGTATGACAGTTGCTCAATAAACTTCCATAGAATAGTTGATGCTGTGTACTTAGCACTCTGTCACTTGAAGTTAATTAGTATACTAATTACTACTTATACAGATCGAGTCAACGTAATCAACTGATCATGTGAGCCTTTGCTAAGCAGTCACAGGACAAAAGAGGGGTAGAAGGGTGGGGGTTGAGAGAAATACAAATTCTTACTTTCATAATTCTGATATCCAAGATCAAATTATTTACAATAAGTGAAATGGTTAATTTTCCATTAGCACATGATTTACATACATAACAAGACAACTTGATTTTGTTTTAATTAAGTACACTCAAATGCCTAATACATAAATGGTAGCATATTTACAGGGGAAAGGCTTTCAAAGTACTCATATACATAATAAATGCCATACCATAACCTCCTGTCTTGTGCTCCTAGCCTTGAGTTACATATCTTCCAGGAGGTCTTTTTCTTACAATTATAGGCAATTATTTCACCAGGAATTGACATTATAACCTTGACAATTTTCCCACGACGACCACGGACAACTGATAACACATGACACTGATACCTAAACCGGGGGTTTTGGTAATTAATCTCCTTAGCTATCTTCGGAAATTTGAATGCCAAAGCATCTAGCTCGACCTTACATTTGAAGAACCACGCTGAATAATCCCTCTCCATTTCGAAAATCTCATAGTAATGCAACCCTTCCATGGTTAAAACACAATGTAAGTACCCTCTTGAGTGGCCAAAGTATTCACAACTGTACTGCTCTTTCCTTGGCAGTTCCGGCATAAAATCTAGCAACTCGTTTTCGACATCAAAATACAAACCCCTAGTTGTTCTTTTGTTCCAGTGGACCGCGCCATTCCAATAGAACCCACTCGCAAAGTCTATATCGCCAGGGGCAGAAAAGTCGGGGGCATTAGAAGGTCTCCAAAGTTTGGATTCCGATGAATAAATCAAAATTTTGTACTGATCCCCTCCTGTTTTTCTAACACAAATTATCTTGTAGTGTGGTGATATTGTGTTATCAAATGCAAGGCTGTAATAAGGAGAGCTAGTAGGAGAAAAACTCCATTGAACCCCACATTGGTCAACCATTTGATTTGGGCAGCTAGGGAGGAGTATTGAGTTTTCAGCTTTTGGATCAAAATGTTCAGTTGTTGGATTGAAAACATAATGTTTTCTCCCAAGGCTACATAACAACAGTCCATTGCAAGATTGCAAAATCTTGATGTTTCTGACGTTAAATAAGGGGAGCACTGAAGCCCTTGGTCGGTTTTGGCTTAGGGTGATGTACTCTATTTGATTTCCATTATCATTACTTTGAACTTTGGGAACCAATAAGAGGCCAGAAAGCAAGGGAGGGTGAAGGAGAGTGTACCTATGTAATAAACGAGGACTCGAGATCAACAAACGCCATTGCTTGGATACCAAGCTGAATCTTATGAGCGGTTTTGTAGGCAAATGAAGCAAAATGTTGCTTAGTATGTCTTCATTGTGGCCAATGATTTCAGCTGATGGTGGTTGATTTTGTTGTACGGAAGTACTGTCATTAGCAGTTTGCTGAGACATTTTGGAAAGGTCGTCAGACCCTCGCTTTCCCCTGCCCCTGCTATTCCTAGCCGCCAAATTCAGGTTTTGTAGAGAAGGAGCTAAAGATTATTTCCTAGTAGTTTCCTGAACAACAGGAAGAAAATGTCCTGAAGATTATTCTCTTAAGTCAATACAGAATTGTTACAAGACTAAATCTTTTTGACTAAATCATTTTGCTTACTTGATGTAGGATGCTGATATCAGTTTGAAAAGCTCTACTGGTGTTTATAGTATCTTAATTTTGCCTTCAGAGCAATGTATATTAGTATATAATTTGGTAAAGAATAAGGAAAAAATTAAAGTTCATAACCAATTGCAATAGTCAATGTAGAATATATATATGCAGCTCATCACAGATGACTTATCAAATTCAGGTGTTCAACACTCAACCATATTATTCATTGATCACTTGTGCTTTTATTAGTATATCTGTAGTATGATTTTTATTGATCACTTGCTTGTTTTAGACTTTTGGATAATGATTAATTAGTAGTCTTAATTCTAAGTTAGAATATGAAACAGCAATAGTCAATGGCTAGCAGAGAAGATTCTTATCCAAACAATGAAACAAAACACTTAAAAAAACAAAAGATAACTAGAAGAAGAAATGTTAATAAGCTATTATAGCTAAGGAAATCTTCTGGTTTTGCTGTTGATGTTTTCTGCTCAATAATTGTGTAGTTTACTGGTTAAATGCATAAAACGGTAGCCGCTAAGTCGCTAACTAACATATCATCTTCAGACATTTATGTCTGACCTCCTCAATCTAATACTCGGACCCAAAGATGATGACTTGGTTGTTCTTGTAATCTTGTTTAGTTGTATGACTATAACCCTTTATGAGGAAAAGTCTTGGCTGATGATTCTGATGCTAGTTCCTGGTCAATCTCTCTCCTGGACAGCAGGCCAGCAGCACTTGGAAAAACCCCACCACTACAAGTAAATGGTCCATTACCCCAAGTCCCCAACCAGTTCTTTTCCAGAGCAGAAGGCCTAATCAGAATACAGCAAATCAGCAATAAGACTAGATATCGTTTCTATCATCACAAAGGATTTGTTTTCTTGATCCATGCCACAGCACATCTAACAAGTAACATTAGGCTCATGTTTGTTTTTTTTTTTTTTTTGGCTACAAGGACGCATGCAATAACCCGCAAACCAAACTCGTCGGGCAAGCCAACCCATCTTTAGCATTAGGCACTTGTTTGTTAACATGTAAAGAAACTAACTCGATCTAAAACAAAAGCTGTTGGTCTGATTCTGTTATCTTAATGCAGGGTAAATTTGTAATCTTCTTCATAAGAAGAATTAGCAGCAGAGATCACAGATCAGTTTTTAACTATGCACACAAAGTCTCTGAGTTAGTATCAGCTGAAGAACAATCAGCAACTCTTTTTACTAAGAAGCCTGTCATAATCTGAAACTATATTGCAGATATGCACTAATACTAAAACAATCAGGCATTGCCATAAATAAACTGCTCCTGATTAAAAGATTGGCCCTTACAAATTCTGCCATCTTTGAAACATGATGATTATCCAAATGATTTTGGATCATAATCAAATTCAAATTACAAACTTAGCTGAGATGATCACAGGATGAAAATCTGCCTTTGATTATTCGATCACTCTGACCATTTTGCTGCTTGGCCAGCCTCTCACAGCTATACTGGCTTGTTTGAGAGGAAAGAAGTTGGCTGTGTGAAAAAAAGAGCTGGTTTTCAACTGCCATATAGCAGGAACGCATAGAAGTTAACGTTTGAGCGCATAGCAGTGCAGTAACAGCCCATTGCAAACTTGAAGAATTTGGAGATAAAGGGGACATAGAAATTTGATAGCCGGAACATTTTTCCTGTTCTTTTTTTTTCTTTCTGCTAGAGTGCGTGTGAGGGAGCTAAGAGAAAGGTTCAGGGATTTGTGAGATCAAATTGGATGAGCTGATTCTTTAATGTAGGGGATTCTGCAGGTGAATAATGCAGAAAGATACTTATGAGCACCACATCATCGCCTCTTATCCCCCCATTTATGTCCACCTACACATAAACCATGTCCCTGTATGATGGCCATTAAAGTGAAAGACAATGAACTAACATCCCAATTTCTAATTGTACTTTCTCTTTTATAACTTTTGCAAAGTCACAACTTTTTGTAAAGTAGCACTCCTACATAAATATATTCTTGTAACCAATAAGAGTACTTTTTTTTTCTCATCGAAAAAGAGGGGCGTAAGTGAATGCCGACCAAGGTACTCCCGTTACGCCATGTTTAGACTTTCGTGCTCAGCAGCAAACATAACAGCGCGAGCAATAATCCCCTCAATGTAGCACCAACAAGTGTCTAGTAATGTGTAGTTTCTAAAAGAGCAATGGTTTTTTACTAGAAATGCTTGTAAAAGGACTTGGTTTAGAATTATTTGATGTGCCTATGTCTCATAAGAAAAGAGAAAATTCCAAGACAGTAACTGTTACTCTGAAAAGATCATTCATATTGTCCTATTTTGAAATTTGGGTGAAATTTCAGTTCAATATCCTAATAAAAAATCCGTTTTGATTAACATGCCCATGGGGCACTCCTGTGATTGGCTCCACCTTTGGTCAACTCTTGTTGACAGAGTTGACCAGTCTCTTACCAATTTATTGATAACGGACATCTTAGATTAACCTTTGGATTATTTGGTTTTCTTACCTTTAAAAAAAAAAAAACGAAAAAAAAAAATGCCAATGGTTCCCATCATCCCAATATCCCATGGTTTGCTTGTCGGTAAACTTTGAGACGTTATTATAAGAGTTGGTAAATTGGCCATGATTGGCTACGAGCTAAGGAAAGGGCTAGCGATACACCCTGTGTATATTACACAGGGGTGTCGCCCCAATCATATGTTGACACGTGGTAAGTGAAAATTTGATTTTAGGGGAAAAGATGAGTGAAAGAGGAGGGAAGTAAATTGAGGAAAAGGGGGGAAATCTTCCAGTAACGCCCGCCCAAAAATCCCCAAATTAAGTGAAAACCATCAGTCCAAAATATTGATATCTCCGGCGAAGCAAAAAATTTTCCGGCGAGGATTTTCCGGCGACGATTCAAGAAATTGATACGCGAAGGATTCTTGCGAGTTGTAGTTGAAGTATCATGGGAGATTATCTTGATAACTTGCATGATGAGGAGGATCTACTAAACGTAAGTTCCTAATTCCCCCTAAATTCAACCATTTTTGTTAAACTTAGTTTTTATCGTATTCTTCGTTTAATAGAGTTGTATTGTTGAAAGTAAATTTGAAAATTGTAGTTTTCATCGTCTTCTTCGTTTAACTTAGTTGTATTGTTGAAAGTGAATTTGAAATTGGTGGTTTTCGTCATCTTTTTCGTTTAACTTAGTTGTATTGTTGAAAGTGAATTTGAAAATTCTAGATCTGAAAACGAATATGAACAGTAAGGCATAATATTGCCTAGAACATTGTGACGTTAGTTAGGTATGAACAACGGTGGTTATTTATTTTAGCATGAAGTTGTAGCATTTAATAACCAAAACAAACATATTTCTTAGTAACAACGTACTGCATGTATTATGTTACGTTGCATAGTGTAGTACCAACAGAGATTTCAATGAGATTGATGCTTAGAATGTGTAGAGATAGGAGTGGAAATGATTGCCTTCGTGCATGATTGTCTTCGTACATGATTGTCTTTGTAAATGAGTATGAAGAAACATTCAAATGAGTACGAAGCTTATAGAATGTGTAGAAAGTGTAATGGACATGATTGAAGCTTAGAATGTGTAGAAATGTAGATGGTATTGTTATTTTGGTTGAAAATTGAATGATACATATGTTAGGATAAAGACATGATGCATATACTGAGTTAGTGATTTGTATATCGGTCAATATAATTAGTAGATAATTTTTATACTTTGAACTTGGAACTTGTAACAAATAATTTATTTTTTTTGGTAACATGGAAGGCATTAAACGCCCAGAACCTGTGACAAATTATTAATTGGAGAACTAGTGCGTGCATACGTAATTGAAAACATTAGAATCAAGGTTTTTATGTTGTAAACATACAATGGGACAGACTTTGCGTTGCAAACAATAGAATAAACCTTATATTTGTATTTTACCCATGGACAGTGCACGGAACTAGGAGTGGGTGCAATTGACCGTTCGGATAGTAGACATACGCAAGATGAAGTTCCCCTGTACAGCCGGCGGATGGAAGTACAACATGAGTCCTCGAACGACAGTGTCGGGCCTGGGAATGGCGAGAACATTACAAAAGAGGTAAGTGAGAAAACATAACAATTCACTGCATGCATCAGTCACAAGTATGAGTAAAAATGGGTTCATGCTAAGATTATGTACTTGATTTGGGCAAACACCAGAGGAACCAGGTGAGGAAGTGTGGAGATTTGAAGATGCTTTTGAAGATGAATATGGAGAAAATGATGAGACAACAAGCCATATTGTGAACTTGAATGAGGCCCCGACAAATGAGGTAAGGGACATTGCACCTGCGGCCGGGATGATATTTGATGATCAACCCCATTTTGTGCAATATTGCCACGCATACGCCTACGAAATGGGATTTGAATTTCGTATAAGGTCAAACAGTTTATTACCTGGATTTAAAGAAAAAGGGATTACCAGAAGGAGGACTAGATCAAAGCAGCCAAAATATCACATGATGAAACACATAAGGTACGAGTGTAAACAGGCAGTAAAAGGGTGCAAATGTTGAGTTATTGGAGGGTTGAAAGAGAACAAATATGTTGAGGTAACGTTATGTGAGTTGGATCACAACCATAATCTAGACCCGTCAAATACCAAGAGGATGTTAAACTTCAGGTATATAGACGATTATGTGATGAACAAATGTATGGAGCATGAAATGGCGGGCCTCCCAATTGCAAAGATTTTCAACACCATTCTCATTGAAAATGGAGGTTTTCATGAAAACCTAACATTCAATAGAAAAGACTTGAAGAACGCAATACATGCCTGGCGGAGACGAGAAGAAGTGGGCGGAGATGCTGCAAACCTTCAAAAGTATTTTGCAAAGATGAAAAAGCAAAACGATCATTTCTACAGTGCAATTCAGACAGATGATGAGGGTCGGTTGAAAAATGTATTCTGGTCTGATGCAAGATCCAGGACAACCACTAGGTACTTTGGAGATACTATAACATTTGACACAACGTTCCTGTGCAATAAGTACCACATGCCATTTGCTCTCTTTGTCGGAGTTAATCATTACGGATCATCAATTCTCCTAGCTGCAGGGCTGGTAACCCATGAAAACACGGACTCTTTCGGGTGGCTGTTCGCTCATTGGAAGTTGTGCATGGGGGAGGCTCCGAAGACTATACTTTCAGATCAAGACAAGGCGATAGCAGCAGCCATCAGAGAGGAGTTCCCTGATGCAAAGCATATGCTATGCTTGTGGCACATTTTGCAAAATGCTACTAAAGCGTTGGGGCGACACGAAGACAATAAGAAGATTTATATTGCAATGAAAGCCACTATGCATAATTGTATGACAGAGGAAGAGTTCGATGAAGCTTGGAAAAAAATGGTCACCGATTATTCTCTTGAAAATAACAAATGGGTTAACAAGGCGTATAGAATACGGCAAGATTGGGTTCCGGGTTATTGGAGGGGTTGGTTTTGTGCTGGAATGTCTTCGACGCAGCGTAGTGAGGGAATGAATGCATTTGTAAAGGGTTACGTGGGCTTGAGCTCTGGTTTGATGAGATTTATTAAACTGTACGAGCAAGGACTAGAAAGGAAGGTTGAAGAAGAAAAGGAGCTGGATATGGAATCCAAGAACAGTCCTGTTATATTGGATTCCAGTTTCTTGGTGGGGTCGGTGTTCCAGCCTATATACACGAATACAAAGTTGACAGAGATCAAGGGTGAGATAAATTTGCTGAGACTCACAAACCTGTCGAAGTTCTCTAGTGGAAGGTCAACTGTCGTTTACCATGCAAATGAGAAGTTGGTGAAAGCTCATTGGAAGAAAGAGCGCAAACACTACACGATGACATTGAAAACGGATCTGGAAGACTACAAATGCTTCTGCAGGCTTTTTGAATTTATGGGAGTGCTGTGCAAGCACTTAATTGGCACTCTTGACATGGAGGAAGTTCGTCGTATACCTGAAAGATATATCCTTGATAGATGGAGGAGGGACATTGAGAGGCAGTATACAAAAATCACTGTCGGTCTGCATGATCCCATTCAAGCTGAACGTGTGAAGAAATTGCAAAAGATTAAGCGTTTAAACAATTACATGCAGACTCTTGCAATGGTTAACGACAAGACGCATGAATATTTTAGCAAAGCATCAGTTGATTTTTGCAAGAAGCTGGAGGAGTTAGGTGGAGTTAGTTCTCGTTTCACTTCCTGGAATCAAGACTCCGCAGGACCTCCATCAAGCGTTTTTGGGAAGTCTATAATTCGTCCAAGCCAAGACCCTCAGACGGAGCCTGTAGAGGAAAACGAAGCGCTTGCGAAAGACCCTGTAGTGCTAGTTAGACAGGGGAGGCTGCCACAAGGTAGGAATATAAACCCTTCGGAGCCGAAAAGAAAAACACCTGGACAGTCAAGTGGGAATGCTGGCAAATACAAGCCAAAAAAAGGGGCAAACGAACCGCGTCGAATGACGGAAGAAGTGAAATCATCAATGTGAGTCTATCTAGTAGCTACTAACAACCTGATCAATGTTTAACTATACCCCCCTATACAATTCTTAAATACACTGTATTAATATGATTAATAAGAATTGGATCTGTGTTTTGTAGGACTCACAGACTCATAGTCCTGCAACGATCCATATCAATACCATTACGCGTTCAAAGGAACAAAGTTATTTGCCCCCGTCGTGGCCGGAATCCAGCAACTCTAGACCCGGCCCTCAACATTGCACAACTGCAAAGGGACCGGGTCAACTACCACTGTCCTTGGATGAAATATCGAACATGATCGTACAAGGTGGGCGGTCAACAGTTCAACAGAACGGGTATGAGTTATTGACCCAATGTGGTCCTTTCAGAGGTTTTTCACAATTGCCATTGTCTGCACCTTCGGCATTTACAGCAATCAAACAATGGAATGGATGTGGATCCTCAATGGCCTGGCAACAGATGCAGTTCCCTCTTTTTCGTACACTGGATTTTCCTCCCAAGAACCCTACAATTGTACCAAATCAGGGTAACCGGTACTTAGTCGTCGAAGATGTGAAATTCGAACCATCACTACAAGTGCCAACTATATGCCGCCGCTACGACAATGATATACCTCCTACTGTTTCCCAACCCTCGACAAACACACCCAAACATGCACTTGTTGTGAGGACTACATCCGATGGCTTGAAGGACAAGTTTATCCGGCTTTAAGACCACTCTTTATTCAGCAATCGTCATCATCGGTAGATGGGAATACAATCTGTTTTTGCGTTACCCGAATGTTAGAAATGACTGACTCTATATAGATTGTTAGATTAGACTTCTATTGTTTTGCAAACATTCCAACTACGGGAATGTGTTTATGATGGGAGAACTGAAACTATTATTTATCCAGATTTATGTTGATGCAGAAAAGCTTGTAATTCGTTTCATTGGAACAACATTTTTCAATATATAGCAACTACGGTCTACGGATTCATTGTGAGTATAAAATAAACAACTAATTAGAATTTCATCGAATTTAGAAAATACAAAGAAAAGAAAGGTGAAAGTCATATGATACAAAGAAAAGTAAGCCCAAAGCACCACAATATCAACGGAGTGTCATACGAAGGCACTGTTAACTTGAACCATCACTACAAGTGCCAACTATATGCCGCCGCTAACGGCAATGATATACCTCCTACTGTTTCCCAACCCTCGACAAACACACCCAAACTTGAACTTGTTGTGAGGACTACATCCGATGCCTTGAAGGACAAGTTTATCCGGCTTTAAGACCACTCTTTATTATATATACAATATACTCCATAGGGCGAGAAGATGTTGTGTCCTTTGAATTAGTCTTGGGGATTATTCTTGGTGATTTCCGTGTCATGAGACATGGAACTTGTTTCCTCTCTGTCGACATTGACAATGTCTTCAATCCCTTTGTCGTCAACTACCCTTGCATCAGCGTTAAAGTTCACGGCTTGCATCCTCGTCGTTGTCGTACTTCCACTTTCATCATAATTGTCATCCCCCTGCGTTAACTCTCTTACCACCTTCAACTTCTTCTTCGCTTTGATTTCCCATTCAGGTAACACCTCGTCTCCTTTAATAGGATAAGGTTTTCCATACTCCACACCATCAACAATCTGACACACAGCATGTTCATTTAATGACTTTACACAACGGAAAAAAAAAATTAATACCAATTTGCCCTATCGGAACTCCGCCATACGTTAACTAACTGCAACTCCACCATGCTGGAGTCCACATGACCACAACAACCATTATGCCACCCTCTTATTAAATTTCCTTACCACAAGGTTCTACCAACACATTGTAAATTTTCTCCTCCCAATGATGCAAGGGACATAAAAGAAGGGAGTACCAGTTTTGGAACCATCAAATTGTACGAAATTGGAGTCTGAAATTACAACACAATACATATACTCACCTATAAGTGGCCATATGTGCCATCAGTTCCAGTGTCCATCTTGATTGCATCCTTCAATTGCCTACTAGTCCATGCCCGCATCCTTGGCAAGTCACATTCCCACCTCAGCCCCCCCTTTAAATAGTTAAGTCGGTCCACGTACAGAATCTGCAATGACAAGGGGTATTTTTTCAAAAAACATAAACTAATGAATATGATGCACTGAGCTTAATAGATGTTCCAAAACTAAGTATGATCAACAGAACTTACTGTCAACAACATAGCTGATCCTGAGACTCCAGATTTTTTTCTGTCCTTTTTCTTCCCAAATTCACATATCCAATCCAACACATATTGTCCCCAGTTGTACTTACATAAATTTGTAACCACATTTGGAGTAAGAGCCTGAAGATGCTGAGGGCTGTACCCGTTGCTCGTTGTGTGGCACATGAGGTTTTGAAGGCAATATAAAACAAAGCTCCTAAGGAACTTTATCTGATCCACATGCTCCATGATGCACTTCTGTTTTACAGATGACTCATCTATCACCCTGCTGTTTTCGTACTCATTTTTCAAAGCCATAACCACCTTGTCAGTTGCTTTAGCTACAGGAACTGGTTTGAAGTCTGGATGGGCAGGGATTCCAAATACCCACCCTATCATGACAGGGGTGATTTCCACCTTCTTCAGGCCTCCTTCCTCATCTTCTGTTCTTAAGGTGAGTTTGCGAGTTTCTTGGTTAAATCGCTTGCTTAGCCAGTGGGGGTGAACCTTGTCTATCCAATCAAGGTCAAATTGTAACACATGATCCCATCCGGTTCCTTTTAGCCATTCTCTTTGGTTATTCGTTAGACCCTCACAAAGCTGTTTAACCTTGGCCGGGTAACATCAGACAGTAGGGTTTCCCTACACAAACACCGTATATATTAGACACTCTATTAACTAATAAATGGACAATAGAAACATTATTGGAGGAATATGCCTTACATAAACCTTGGCTGGTGAAGGTGACACAGTTCTTCCTCTCTTCCTTCCTCCCTCCTTTGTGTAAGGTGAGGTAGGAGTTTCAGGTGTAACTTGATAACCAATGCTGTACTTTGGGGAATGTACTGATCCAGTTTGACATGCACCTTGTTGACATACATGAATGAATTGATGAGAGACTTCACCAGAATCATCATTCGTTGTAGCCCCAGCCATTGCTACTTTATATTGTATTGGTGCTGAAGGTTGATCAGTATGACAACAACCTTCTTCAGCAGCCATTGTTACTGTATTTGTTATTGGTAATGAGGGTTGATCACGAAGAAAACCACCATCAACCCCTCCATCACCAATGCCTTGGGCTGTAGAATTCTCATTTATAGTTTGTGGTACTGTATTTACCTCACTTGAGGGTGCATGACTACTATAAGCAGCTTCAATTGTGTTTAAGCCACCTGATGTAGCATTAGCATTAGGAGAACCTTCACTGGTTTCTTGACGTTCATCATTTGATGGGGATGTGATAGGACAACCAGTAGCAGGTTCTACTCCAGGTGTTAGGTCATCGGTAGAAGTTGTTCCACCAGTTTGTTAAGGTACCTCAATTGATGCGGTACCAGAACTAGGTTCTACCATGGCTTCATCAGTAGGCAGTGTACATTCACGAGTCCCTTCACAGATTGGCTGTAAAGATTTGACAAACATTACAAATCTAACATAGCATTAGACATATGTTCTGCATTTTAGGAAACAACGATGATTGAAAATAAAGTTCAACGAATACAAATCCATTGACATTAAAATATAACCTCAAATCATACAACTACTAAACTCAGCCAACAAGAATTGGTTCGTGAAATCTGCACCCTGTTTTTGGGAGAAAACAAAAGGAAGAGAAACCATATTTTTGTCATTTTCATTAAGCCTTAAATTCCATTATCGTAGTACAACTAAATGGATGAACTAAAATAAATAAAGCTGAAAACTTATGTAGCCATTACTTGATCAAGATCTTCAAGGTCAGTAAAACCATCAATTACTTGTCGTATGGAACTGGTTGTATATGACGCAAGAATTTCTGTCAGATTTAGCCCATCAAGTGTGTCGTCGAAAAGAACCTGGTTCAGCAATAGTTCAACAATTTATATTTTCTTTGCTTAAATCATATATTCCAAATTCATGTCTACCACCACTCCGACTCTTCATCAAATTTCACGCCAACCACACTCCAATATTTAGAGAATCATCAAGCAGCACAGTCATGAATGTGAATTTCAGTAAAGATGCAAAACAATATAAAATTATTCATCAACACTTTCAATGAAAACGAAATTGTCAAAAACAATAGTCAGAGCGTGTAAAAGTAGTTCCCATTTCCCAACATATAAAGTTAGGGATGAAGATTATGCGGGTATTAATTCGTTATTACTAAGAGTTTCCAACATATAGACCTGAATATAACTTGGAATGTTTGTTGTTTCTATAATTCTCCGACAATCTTCAATAGATAAGGCCATCAATGGGGTGTAAAACAAGAGTAAAATAATGAAAATGGAGGGAAAGGGACAAGAAGAAAATTTAAATAATTCAAATACAATCCAATGATCCATAGTCCATAGATCTAAAAAATGAAAAAAAATAAATTAATAATTCATATACAACCCCAAATGCAGAACATGCGGGTAATAGATTATGTTCCACTTCTTACTTTAGTGAAAATTGACATGAGTATTCGAAGGTTCAACCAAAAACAAAATAAGACAATGTCAAAAGTTTGGGAACAATGCAAATTTTAGTAAGTGATGGTTGAAAATGTACAAAAGCAAAGGAAATTGAAGAAAGAGGGGGTATTTGGCCCTACTCTTTAAAAGGTTTGAAGCAAGTTTGGACCACTTTTGCAAACAAAATTAGCCCTCATGTGGGTTCGACTACTACAGTAAAACCCCACCCACAGAGAGAATAAACTAGTATAGAAGCATTTAGGAACAATAATCTAAATCAAGCGAACAATCCGTAAATAAACTGCACAAATGTAGTCACTTACAAGAGATTGATCGGTAATATCCATACTCATTAACAGACTTACTGGTTCAAAACCTAGGTCCGCTTCAAGGAAGATGAACAGTTGTAAGGCAATGTTAGAGAGAGAGAGAGAGTGAGAGAGAGTGCCTATGATTTTGTTGGAAACTTGGAATGTGAAGTGTTCTGTGTTCAAAATTTTGTGACAAGGTTATTACCAAAAAAAATAAATAATTGTGACAAGGGCGGTCCATTAGCACGTGACCAGGGCGTGCAATAATTTTTACAGTTGACATTCAAAAGTTATTTAAACAATGTCTTTGTGTTTAAAACGAGGGATTAATTCAGTTTAAAAAAGAAACCGTTAAATTAATTCAGTTGTTCCTATAGAAATCATTTTTTAGTCAAACGACACGGATCTCAAGTACTATAATTTTTATAGAAAACTTCTTTTAATAATAAACGTTGGATCCCAAAATTATGTTTGACAATTGAAACAATTTATAAAAACAATATTAACTTTGTTGATTTCCCATATTTATATTTAATACTCCCTCCGTCTCAAAAAACCCCGAACTTTTGTTTTTTCACAGTCTCCAACACACTACTTTGACCGTAAATAACTACAATTATATGAATATAAAAATTATAACAATACGATTTTTTGAAAGTACTTTTAAAATTGAATCTAACAAGAGTATTTTCATAATGTGAATCTTTATATATTTTCATAGATTAATTGTCAAAGTTTGTTAAGTTTGACCTTCAAAAAATAAAGTTTCAGGTTTTTTTGAGACGGAGGGAGTATTTTGGCAATTTACGATAATTATGCATACAAATTCTGCTTAAATTAAGATATACTAAATCCATCTAGTTGCCAATCAAATAGTTACATTTGATTAAAAATCTATGTTGTATACCTTTCAACCACTGCATGATCATTAGTGGCAACTGTGGAGCTGGCAAAATCCGACCCGACCCGAGATTACCGACTTGATCCGCACGATATTAGACTCGCCCGAAACTCGAAAATGTATCAATTATCAATATCCGAAATCGACACCAACCCGACCTAGTTCAACCCGACACCCGAATACACCCGTTCTCCGAAATTACACGAAACCGGTAACACCTGACCCCAAGTTATCCGAAACAGAAATGAACCCGAATTGACTCTACCCGCAACCCTAATATATCCAATTCGTAATAACATAATATTCAAAATGATTGAAAAATCACTAACTAAACATTCATGTAATCATGTATGCCTTATTATTGATTTTGTTTCATATAAAATTGAGTTTTTCATATTATTTTCGACTTTATATGCTCTGAAACAAGAATTATATTTGACATGATATGAACCGATAACCGAACTAACCCGACCCGTAACCCGACATGAGCATAAACCTGAATCAATCCGACTCGACCCAACCCGACCCGATCACTCTTCTAACCCGATATGACCCGAACCCGTAATGACCCGAAACTTAAATGACCCGACCCGATTCCCACCTCTAGTGGCAAGCAATATAGGTATGCAAGTGCACACTATCAGTTTTGTTGGACTATTCTAGGAGGAGCGTAGCTCGTAAACTAAACTTTGGTGAATTTATCCTGGGGTACAGTCGTCAATTGTTAAAAAATCTTAACAGCATTTTCTCCCCTCCCAGGCAGGCTTTTTAACTACTTTATACTCTATCCCCAATTGCCCACTCCCCTTATGATAATTCAGTTTTTTGGTAATTATTAGTTATTATACACCCAACTACCTCTATCTGAACCCGCTCAGATGCTCACCCCCACCGTCCACTCTCGTCGGCCACCAATCCCTAACCTCCTTATCGATTGTCGAACCTCGCCTCTCTTTCTATCCTCATCTCTGTGTGTTCAGCTTGACCAACCACCACCCAACCAAGCCCCGGTGAATCCAATCGTCACCTAGCAAAACTCGTCGAAACCTTCGCCATCCACCGGCCACATAAAATCTAACTCATGTATATATTTTTTCTAATGGGAACTCAGATAATTGTATAAAAGTACAAATTAGTAGAAGCTAATAAATTACAGCTGTAATTGTTACATGAATAACATTTAGCACTTAGCAATTTGCACTTAGTGATTTGTACGTATAAACAAACTTGAATTGTTTTTTTTTATATGCAGTTAAATGAAATTGAACAATATTTATTGTTAAGTTTAACTTTAATATAGAAAATGAAATATGGGTCTAAATTTTTTTCCCTATCGACTCGCCATTTTAGGGTTCCCCTTAATAACGTTTTGCTCCAACATTTGTGTTTCACTCTTGTTTTTTTTCTTTTGTGTGTGTGTGTGTGTTATTTTTTGTTGTTCATTGCCTTGAAGATGTCTTATGTCTTATTATATAACTAGGTCGATGCCCGTGAGTATGC
This sequence comes from Tetragonia tetragonoides, assembly GCA_038025085.1. Lineage (NCBI taxonomy): Eukaryota > Viridiplantae > Streptophyta > Magnoliopsida > Caryophyllales > Aizoaceae > Tetragonia > Tetragonia tetragonoides. The sequence continues at coordinate 49,426,665 of CM076142.1, forward strand.
CCGTACATTGCACCAATTAGTTGTACTCGTATATATCAAATGGGGTAAGTTTGATGACGATGATCATCATTCCAATCTTCCATTGCTTTTATTTGTACAACAAAACCGTGATTGCTTATAGCATTAAGTTTAGGGCTGTAGGTTGTTACTACGTTATTCTTAAATACAAGATGGCTGTTTGATCTCCATTTGAACCGTTCAACCATTACTTATTTTGAAGTCTCCAGTACAACTATATAAAGGTTAATTGGTTTTCAATCACTTAAATTAGAACATATAGACGATATAGTCCTTTCTCTCCTTTAAAAACTCCACCCTACTCTCATGGAGGAACAAGATCCACAACGCCACCTGCTGAATCAACCTATAATACCTGGGTCAGAGGCTGAAATAAGGGAACTGTTTCCCAATGTGATGCTGGAATGGATTTTGAAACCAATTCCTCCATGGGAGAAACTCACCATTAATTTCGAAGAAAGGGGGGAGTTCCACTTGTTCCAAAGACCCTGGCTGGGTCCGCCGGAAGTGGATACAAACAAAATTGCTTATTACGTGAGGCTACAGGATAGCTCGCTTGCTCAACCCAGGCCTTTAGTGATTCGAGATCTAATTCTAAACCCCCTAAAGGCCAGAGGAGAACTCTGGGAGTTGCTTATGAGTGACATCGACAGCGACGGAAATCAAAGCCCTCTAAAACCTGCACACCTTTTCAACATAGAGGACGTCAGTTACCAGCGTCGCGCCAAGCTTCGGACCGCGATTTCAGTTATGTGCTCAATGAAAGAAGAAGAGACCACACTGGTGCCTCTGGGCCTGAAGACTCTTGTCGACCGTCCCATGAATTTACGCCAGTCCGTCGTTGGCTGCCTGTTGAACTCCATAACGACAAGGGCTCTCATGGCAGCATATTCCAACTCCGTCCAGGTATGCATTTTCCAGGAACTGTTATACTCATATTCCTTTTTCTATGCTACAAAATTAACCGTTTATTACGCTGCTTCTAAGGCTCCATTGAACAATTAGTATGTAGTGTTTTTATAGGAACAACCGTATAGTGAAACCTTGTTTGTTTATAGTGGACATAAAAGTATAAAATCTTGAATTTTATATTTATATGGTAACAATTGAATGCTATTATGTAGTATTGATTTATTGAATAATAAGAAAGTATTTCAATACGCCGTGTGAAGGTGTAGAAGTTGCAAATGGATGCAAAGCAGGTGGAATTCTTCATTAAAATGAAACAAATCCGATGCTTTTCTAAATTCATTCGCGTGTACGATTGCAATGTGGTGACACAACCAAGGTTTTGGAGGATCATGCCACAAAATGAAGTGATAGATGCTTGGGATGAACAGAAGCTGGAACTACACCCTCACCTGGCAAAACGCCCCTATCTAAATTACAATGCGAACTACATTATCTGGAATGCTAGGGGAATCGCAAGACTGTCTTTCCGGCATAACTTCCTGTTTCTTGCTCAGCAATTTAGGTCAAATGTGTTCATTATCACGGAGACCCGAGTTGGACGTTCGAATACCAAAATTATAATCGATGGTCTTCCATTTAACCATTGGGTTCTTATGGAACCGGATGGTTTCCACAGTGGGGTTCTAGTGCTTTGGACTGATCAAATACAGTTCAACGTCGTGAAATGCAATGGGAATATATTCCATGGTTTAGTATAGGGCAAATTGGAAGAGTATGATGCTGGTGTCCAAGGTAATAACAGGTAGTACAAAACAATCTTTTTTTTTTCTTTTATACACTGATTGATATTTTATTTTGCTTTTTCATTTCATTAGTTGTGGCGGACTCGGACTGAGGATAGGATGAATGGATGATGTATTGATGTAGATGTATCAGGTAATAAGGTTTATAAAGTATTTTCTCCACTAGTTTTTATCCTGTTGAACGCCTTTAGATGTATCAGGTAATTAGGTATAAATTCGTCGGCTTCATTTTATTTATGTCTTTCACAATGTTCAATTAGTTAATTGAACATATGCGTTCATTTTATATATAAACTAATTTCTATTTCCATAAAGTCCTTGCCAAATGCTCACACGAAAACAGCACACAGGAGCATTGCTTTAGGGAGCACCATAAGTGAGTAAATGCAAAAGCCTTTAGTCAAAGTAATACGAACCACAAAAGTAAGGAACCTGCTGCTTCTTGGCCATACCACAGATAACCATATTTAGAACATGTCTTGAGTCATCCGACATTACACGGAGAAATTAAACTTGGAACATAACTTACAACATACTTTATTTCGTGGCCTGCAAGAGCTGCATCAGGGAAATGAAATGTAGCGGGGTCTTTACTTGGATCAACAACAAGCAACAAAAATTGGCGCCAACGTTCTCCCCGTTTGCGTCTACAACTTAGCAATACACGTACCAAGACATTGCAATTAGGCAAAAACCCGAGTAATTCATAACGCTCACCCCATAGAATGCATTGAGACCTAACCCTCATCAATTTTCTACCACGCATACCCAAATCCAAACAACCTGTCTCCAATCTAACCTTATACAACAACTTCCAACAATCCCATTTACCACAATCTACTAAATTCCACATTTCGATATAAAGATGCGTAGCGGGTTTATCGATTGCCAGCTGGCAAATAGCAAGACTGTCTTGCCCTATGATCCCAAGTGATGGATCCATATGACAATATACCTCTCTCTGATTAGAATTATGATCATTTATCTGTTTCAGATTTGATACCCTTTCAAATACTTCTTGAACCAGATCAAACTTAACTAAAGAACAATTTGGATTACCGTGATATTTTTCAGGATCTACAATCCAATACAGAGCCTCTCTGAAGCTAACACTCTTTGATGGATCATTGGAAGGATAGTAATGATGAAAAGCTTCTTGAAAACTACTCTTATCTAATTCCCTCCACTCATTATTATCACTCTTCAATGAGGACACAAAAACTTGATGCTCCTTGGTTTTTCCAGCCCTTGTATCGTATTTTAGCAACAGAAATTTGTAGTCAAAAACTGAGGGAACAAAGCCAAACCCAAAAACGCGACTGCTTTCACCATATACAAAACCGGAGAACGCAAGTACCCGGCGTTGCTTGGTGACCGGGTTCAAAACCACGATTTCACCCAAGTTGTTGTTTTTAAAGCATATCAGTCCATGACATGAGCCATGAGGCTCACAAAGGTAACAACGTTCCACATGAATGAAGCTACTTTTATCGAAGGTACTACTAATGACGCCATTGTTGTTGTTGTGTTTGACAGTGAGGGATATCAAACCTTTTTCAATATCGTAAGCATGGAGAGATGATGATGAGAGTGGTTTACAAATTGATAAATTGAGAAGGCTTTTTCGAAATAAAGGGTTTGAGATTAAGGAATGCCAATTTTTGCAAACTAACTGAGAACGACCCAGTGATTTAACTGGCAATCGGAGCAATATTTCAGTGATTAACTCATCGGGCAAGGAGCACCCAAAATTATTGGGGATATTTATCCTGTTTCCACATTCCATTTTGTTTTCTCTATATACGTTCAGTAACAAATAACCCACTCACAAATTTAAAGCTCTTCCTCTCTTCAGATCGCCACAACGTAGCTCAAGAAATTAAACCTGTTAACAAAAAAGCAGCATAGGATCAAGAAATAATCAGTCATTTCAACATTATATAACACAACGTGTGCGGGGGTGGAAAAAAGGATGAGGGGAAGACAACGAGATGGATGAAAATGAATAAATGATTCACATAAACTTGAAAGAGTCACAACTTCTATGACAGCTATTGGCAAAGGGAAATCACTAGGAATGCACAAACCATTACAGATATGCATACATTACATAGAACTACCATAGCAGTATCTGATTGCAAAATGGAATAACCCACTTAAGTGACCCTCCCAAACACTCCGAGCATCTCAAAACTAGGAGTACCCACACAAGTTCCAGTGGTTCTTGATACTTTAGAAAACGATTAATCCACTAACCAACTTTCTGGGTAATATTCAGAGCAAGAAAGCAATTTCACGAAACACAGAAGGAAAACTTAAAAAACACAACCAGATGTAAAGATAGCATGTTAGGAAGGAGACTGGGAGCCATATGCTCTCTCCTGAGCATATAGCAACCCATTTCACAAACTGTATAATGCAACAAAACCCAACTCATTTGCATACCCATTTCATGTTATCAAAAATACACAGCCATATAAATGAACTAAGGAGGCACACAATACAAAAGCACACAATAATCAAAATTTTAATTCAGGCTACGGTTTATTAATCAGGTCCTCTACCAAACATACAAGATATTGAGAGAGAAAGGACACATCAAAGGACATAATTGCTTCCAATTTATAAACGAATTCGAGCTTCAACCAATATTATTAGTACTTTACAGCCAACATAAATAAATAAAAAGAACACAAACCCTAATCGCATGCCGTTAGGGAGAATGGAGAACCCAGATGATGATTGCGCCTTTGGATTTCGAATTCGATGAGCGAAAATCCTAAGCAGCCATTGTTCTTGCTTTGATGTAGAATAGAGAATGTGAGAGGAGGGAGAGAGGAAGCGTTATTCCAGAGAGAGAAAATGAAGAACAAAGGCTAAGAAGTGGAGTGCCTTTAGTGCAATGTTCGGATAAGAGAGAAAAAAGCTTTGAACAGTAGGGAATTATAAGGGGACAAGGTTGTTTGACTTTGCTTAATTACTGTGGAAATAAGCTCCAAATTCTAACTACATTCACACGATTATTCTGTTTAAAGCCTTTTGTTTGTTCTTGTTTGACCATTTTCATAGGAACAACCCATCATGAGCTGGAAGAAAGCAGTCGCTAGGTACAGTAGGGCCTTAACAAAATGCATGTCACTAAAATATCTTCTCTGAATAGCAATTGCAAAAATGTGTCAATTTACACAAATAAACATGATAGAAATGTTTAACGAGGGAACAACCACATTCACTCAAATCAGATTTAACGAGGGTACTGTACGAGGCATATATATGCACGTGAATGTTCCGTGTTTTTCCAAATTAACCTTCGATGACTTCTAACGCCTTCTTAAGTACTTTCCTAGACCTCATGTTTAGGTAAGCAGCCAAGGCTTCTCGAATTTATTGAATGCGGTTTGCATCGACATGCTGAAGACATAATCATTTACATAAACAACTAATTAGAATTACATCGAAATTAGAAAATACAAAGAAAAGAAAGGTGAAAGTCATATGATACCTCAACAAACTGCCGTCCAACTAAGCCGAAAGCAACAAAATGTTCAAGAAGCCACAACATGACGTGTACTCCAGAGTCTTTCTGTTTATTGGCATTCGTCAAAGGAGTGTCATAGGAAGGCAGTGTTAAGTATTGACACCCTTGTTCTATACTTTTACGTAAAGCCTTATTTTATTTATGACAATTTCCTTAGGAACAATGCATCACAAAATGTATTACGAAAGTGTCATAAAAATTACTCATGTCAATAGCATTAAAAAGTGTGTAAATGTTACACAATATACATAAACTACTCTGTTTGAAGCCCTATCATAACTGGTAAGGTATAGCTACCACCTTCCTCCCTCCCTGCAAGCGACACATTATTGCATGAAAAAGGGAAGATGGCAAGATGAGCATTACATTCATAACTGATGGCGCTGAAATAAGGGGTCAAGAGTGTCATGGGAATAATATAATCTTGAACACAGACTCCATTTGAACAATCAAACTCCTTGCAAATGCTAACACGAAAGCAGCACACAGGAGCATTGCTTTAGGGAGCACAATAAGTGAGTAAATGCAAAAGAGGACACTCTTACGATTAATGAGTCTCATCATCTTACATAATCCATAGTCCTCATATAAGGAGGGAGTTACAACTTACAGGAGACAACAAATTCACACCACAACCAGGGGAGGGGAGGCACATTCCAAATATAACTCGGTTCCTTAGCCATTTTACAGATGTTTATGATATCCTACACATCCTAAATAGCTCTTCCACGGTTTTGTTCGGACAGTCTTCAGCATCAAGGGGTGGCCAACGAAACTGATTACGTTTACATAGCCTATTTGACTTACATGAGATGGTCAAAGTAATAAGAACAACATAAGTAAGGAACCTGCTGCTTCTTCGCCATATGATAGGTCTGAGCAAACTTTCAATAGAACAGATAAACGTATTTAGAATATGTCTTGAGTCATCAGACATTACAAGGAAAAATTAAACTTGGAACATAACTTACAACATCCTTTATTTCGTGGCCTGCGAGAGCTGCATCAGGGAAATGAAATGTAGGGGGGTCTTTACTTGGATCAACAACAAGCAACAAAAAACGGTACCAATCTGCCCGTCTGCTTATACAATTTAGCAATACACGTACCAAGACCTTGCCATTAGGCAAAAACCCAAGTAATTCATAACGCTCACCCCATTGAATGCATTGAGACCTAAGCCTCATCAATTTTATAACACGCATACCCAAATCCAAACAACCTGTTTCCAATCTAACCTTATACAACAACTTCCAACGATCCCATTTACCACATTCTTCTAAATTCCACATATCTATATAAAGATGCGTAGCGGGTTTATCGGATGCTAGCTGGCAAATAGCAAGACTTTCTTGCCCTATGATACCAAGTGATTCTTCCATATAACAATATACCTCTCTATGATTATTATTATGATCATTTATCTGTTTCAGATTTGATACCCTTTCAAATACTTCTTCAACCAGATCAAACTTAACTAAAGAACAATTTGGATTACCTTCATATTTTTCAGGATCAACAATCCAATACAGAGCCTCTCTGAAGCTAACACTCGTTGATGAATCATAGGAAGGATAGTGATGATGAAAAGCTTCTTGAAAACTACTCTTATCTAATTCCTTCCACTCTTTATTATCACTCTTCAATGAGGTCACAAAAAGTTGATGATTATCGGTTTGTCCAAACCTTGTGTCGTATTTTAGCAACAGAAGTTTGTAGTCAAAAACTGAGGGAACAAAGCCAAACCCAAATACGCGACTGTATTGACCTAATACACAGCCGGAAAACACAAGTACCCGGTGTTGCTTAGTGACCGGGTTCAAAACCACGATTTCACCCAAGTGTTTGTTTTTAAAGCATATCAGTCCATGACATGAGCCATGAGGCTCACAAAGGTCAGAGTGTTCCACAGGAATGAATCTACTTTTATCAAAGGTACTACTCATGACGCCATTGTTGTTGTCGTGTTTGACAGTGAGGGATATCCAACCGTTTTTATTATCGTATGCAAGGAGAGATGATGATGAGAGTGGTTTACAAATTGAGAAATTGAGAAGGCTTTTTCGAAATAAAGGGTTTGAGATTAAGGAATGCCAATTTTTGCAAACTAACTGAAATCGACCAAGTGATTTAACTGGCAATCGGAGCAATATTTCAGTGATTAACTCGTCGGGCAAGGAGCACCCAAAATTATTGGGGATATTTATCCTGTTTCTACATTCCATTTTGTTTTCTCTATATACGTTCAGTAACAAATAACCAACTCACAAATTTAAAGCTCTTCCTCTCTTCACATCACCACAACGAAGCTGAAGAAATGAAACCTGTTAAGAAAACAGCAGCAGAGGATCAAGAAATAATCAGTCATCTTAACATTATATAAAGGGGTTGAAACAATGATGAGGGGAAGACAAAGAGACGGATGAAAATGAATAAATGATCTAAAGATAACATGTTGCTTGGGAAGGAGACTGGGAGCCATATGCTCTCTCCTGAGCATATAGCAACCCATATGACAAACTGTATAATGCCACAAAACCCAACTCATTTGCATACCCATTTCATGTTATTCAAAAATACACAGCCATATAAACGGAACAAAGGAGGCACACAATACAAAAGGACACAATAATCAAAATTGACACGATATAGCAACCCATATGACAATAATATTCAGGCTACGGTTTATTAATCAGATTCAACCAAACATACAAGATATTCAGAGAGAAAGGACACATCAAAGGACATAATTGCTTCCAATTTATAAATGAATTCGAGCTTGAACCAATTCTTTTAGTACTTTACAGCCAAAATAAATAAATAAAAAGAAAACAAACCCTAATCGCGTGCCGTCAGGGAGAAGGGAAAACCCAGATGATGATTGCGCCTTTGGATTTTGATCTCGATGAGCGAAAATCCTAAGCAACCATTGTTCTTGCTTTGATGTAGAATAGAGAATGTGAGAGGAGGGAGGGAGAGAGGAAGCGTTATTCCAGAGAGAGAAAATGAAGAGCAAAGGCTAAGAAGTGGAGTGCATTTAGTGCAATGTTTGGATGAGAGAGAAAAAAGCTTTGAACAGTAGGGAATTATAAGGGGACAAGGTTGTTGGAGTTTGCTTAATTAGTGTGAAAAAAAGCTCCATATTCTAACTACGTTCACACGATTTTTCTGTTTAAAGCATTTAGTTTGTTCATTTTTGACCATTTTCATAGGAACAACGCATCATGAACTGGAAGAAAGGAGTCCCTAGGTACAGTAGTGCCGTAACAAAATGCATGTCACCAAAATATCTCCGCTCAATACCAATTGCAAAAGTGTGTCAATTTACACAATAAACATGGTAGAAATGTTTAATGAGGGAACAACCACATTCACTCAAATCAGATATGGTAACAGAATATTACATAGTTCTGTACAGCACGAGGCATATATATACACGTGAATGTTCCGTGTTTTTCCAAATTAACCTCCGATGACTTATAACGTCTTCTTAAGTACTTTCCTAGACATCATGTTCAAGGTATTGCATATCAGGTAAGCAGCCAAGGCTTCTCGAATTGGTTGAATGCGATTTGCACCGACATGCTGGAGACATAATCATTTACATAAACAACTATTTATAATTACATCGAATTTAGAAAATACAAAGAAAAGAAAGGTGAATGTCATATGATACCTCAATAAACTCCCGTCCAAGTACGTCGAAAGCACCAAATTGTTCAAGAAGCAACAACATGACGTGTACTCCAGAGTCTTTCTTATTTTTGGCCTCCGTCAAAGGAGTTTTCGAAACAAATCGCATCTCGCCAATTTTCATATCAACGGGTGGAGATAGGAGGCCAAAAGCTTCATTGATACTTTCTGTCTGCAATATTTATTGATTGAAAAGAATGTAAGAGATTGGAGAAGTAACGAAGCTTGTAAATATTATCGTCATGCTACTCACCAATGCTCTCTGAATGACCCGATGCGGGTTGTCACAAATAACCCCCTGCGCCTTCGATGGGTCATACACCTCTAGTCTATTCGAAATCCTATCAATACGATATAAATACAACCTTCCTTTACAGGCCACAGGAGCAAAAAACTGCAAGCAACGCATTATTGCATGAAATGGGGAATATACAGAAAAGTGAATTTTTAAAGTTAGGCTTCATGACTTACGAGCTTAATTGCTTCAAAGTTGATATTCAATGTCCTACTAACTTCGTCTCTCAATTCAGTGACTCCCTCCATAAAAGCTTTCCTATAGGCCTCGCCACGCTCCTCCCTTTGATCGTAGGCCTGAGCTACATTATTCTACCAAACAAGAGAAAAATATTTCAGTACATTAACATGGTACAACTCGTAAAGAACTGGTCTTCAAGTACATCCTTTAACTTACAATCCATACGGGGGAAAAGATATATCCTAGCTGTTGCTGCTCATCAACGTCCAATTTATGCGTTAGATGGTTCAAGTACGATGACAGATACTCGACGACCTGAACCTCAATGTAGCCCTTATTCTTTTTTTTGGTATTAATTAGAGAATCATAAAGCTATGAGCGGGACACTTTCACATGTTGTAACTTGAGGACGGTAAAATCATCTCTACAACAAAAGGGAAATTTAAGAATAGCAACTGAATTATAAAGTATGTAGAAATATCATTCAATGTGCGTCGCCTTTTTCGGAGGGACTGCTTCCTTGTCATGTACTCCTTCACACGGTTGGTATTTTCATAAAACATTTCACCATCGCGAAAAGGATGGGTACTGTCGTCCTCGTCAGACGAGGAATCCTAGTTACTGGTGTGATTTCACCTTCTTCAGAGATGGATAACGTCTTATTATGTGGCTCTTCTTTGGCCTCCTCTTCACTTTGTTTCCCAACAACTTCGGTCGCCCTTGTCTTCAATGTTTGCAACCTTGTGTTTCTCCTTGTTGCACCTTCCAAATCTAGTCTCCCATGCACGACACTCTCCACTCCTTTGGCTCCACCATGTTCCTCCTCATTTAGTTCCCCATCCACGACCCTCTGGACGCTATTCACTCCTCTTGGGGCAGCAACCTCATGTGTGTTATTATCTCTTACACTTTTCCTTTTTTTGATCCCTTTCCCACCAACTGGGAAATTTGCAGCTCTTTTCCGATGTCTCAGCACCCTTGGGAGGCGAACTACATTTTCCGGCAACACCTGCACACGTGACATGGTCGGGCTGATTAGTTTCGCAGCGTTTATCCGGTAATAAATTTTCACTACAAATAAACAGTGTACCCTATTTTGTTCCTCCTCCTCCATTTCTTGTGTTTCCATAGTGACTATCCTTGGTCTTACTGTTTTGACAAACACAGGATCAACCTCTGGACTTTTAGTGGGATATGTGCACCCATATCTCACTTCATCAACAATCTGAGATAGAGGATTAATTAAATATCTAGTAACAATGACAAACGGAGTTGATCAATAGTTGTGTAATATGAACAATCGATTCCCAAACACCATGCAAAAACCACTCTTTACTAGCTCCTAACTCATGAATTGACAAACACGAACGGTCCTAATCATATAGGTGTAAAACATATATTGAGAAACATAAATTGACAAACAAAGGTGTAAAACATAAAATAAGCATGGTTGTGTAACATATTGGAAAACTCTGATGCACCTGTGAATAGCCAAAAAATCTCCCATCAGGCCCAATGTCTCTTTCGAGAGCTCTTTTCAAATTCGTAGCTTCCCACGACCAAATCCTTGGCTTTTCAAAATTCCACCTCAGTCCGCCCAAATCATAGTCTAGTCTGTCCGCATACAGAATCTGCAATGACACAAGGGCCGAATTTTATGAGACGGAATATTCTTTTCGAATCTTAGACGCACAAGAGTACTTCAACACTAACTTAGGGTTTCAGATAGAAATCTTACAGTCAAGAGAAGAGAAGATCCAGATACTCCTGAACCTTTTTCGTACCTCTTCTTCTTGAATTTACACATCCAATCAAGTACGTATTGACCCCAGTTGAAGTGTTCCAAATTATGTACCACATTCGGAGTCAGGGCTTGTAGATGTCGTGGGCTGAACCATGAGCTTGTTGTATGGCAGAGAATGTTTCCAAGGCAATAGAAAACAAAGTTCCTTAAGAACTTGAACCTATCCTCACGCTCACCAACGCACCTGTCTAGGACAATTAACTCATCTATCCCACCGTTGTCGTCATACTCTTCTTTCAATTTCAACACGGCAGGGTCTGTAGCTTTAGCAACAGGGACAGACTTAGCGTTTGCAGATGCCGGTATCCCAAAAACCCACCCAATCATATTAGGCGTAATCTCCAACTTCTTAGGACCGCCTGGTTCATCTTCTTCTCTCAATGTTAGTACGCAAGTGTCTCTGTCAAACCTCTTTCTTAACCAGTGGGAGTGGGCCCTGTCGACAGTCCCAACGTTGAAATCTGTGAAGTGCTCAAATCCCGTATCTGTCAACCAGCTCTTTTGTTCCGTGGTGAGTCTTTCAACAAGTCGTACGACCTTCTCTGGGTGACAGTGGACTTTTGGGCTTCCCTACATCAAACAAAAAATGTATTACGTAATATACATTGTATTCTATGACCAAAAGAAAAAAAAATTACGAGGACTTTATTACATAATGGTGTGATTTCGTAGGTGCCACTGGTCTTCCTCTCTTCTGTTTTGACCTCCACCTACTGCTTTTACTTTTTGGGGTGACTGACCCCCTTCCTCGTTTGGGCTGATCACTACCGTGTCTTTTTTATTCAAAGAGTCCATTACTTCTTTACCACGGCTGGATCCTGTCGTACCATCTACAACATCACATTCCATCTCAGCAGAACTTACCTCTCCCCTCTTCCTTCTACTCCTGGTGTAATGACTGTCGGATTTCAACCCAACAACAACCTCATGTTTGTGTACACCCGGATCATTTGTCTGCAAGAACAAACCACCTATGATCATCCTACGTAATGAGTTGACATTATTTTATCAATTCAGTCCTTCTAACTAATAGTCAAATTCCAATCAATGATAATACTACGTGTGTTATTATTATAATCGCAAGAACAAACCACCTATGATCATCCTACGTAATGAGTTGACATTATTTTATCAATTCAGTCCTTCTAACTAATAGTCAAATTCCAATAAATGATAATACTACGTGTGTTACTATTATAATCCATTCCCTATTATTCTTTATCCTGACATTTGCTAGGTATTGAAGGACTGTTGTATCTTGTATGAAACATGAAGCTTACACCCAAATAAATTTATGTATGTATTACTGCCCTTACAATGTGCACCATATATATAAACTTACAGCTGCGATGAGCCCGCTATTAATGCAAATTTCTCCGGGAGTTCTAAAAAGAAAAAACAAACATCAAGTAAATCATGTACCTTTTCATTTTCTGCTTTTGCCTCATCCACACACTCTTGATGTACTTCCTTTGGCTGATCACTACTTATCTAGGAACAACGAAACATTATTGTTTAATTAGAGGGCACAGTCAATGCAAAATGAATATATAACACATCAGATTTATGTACTAGTATAATTGAAATTCTATGATTGTTACGAAAAATCATTTTGTGCTTCGTTGAATTATTGAAAATTTAGTTTCCCTCTTTCTTTCCCTCGTTATCCGGCAAACCAACGAACCATCAATAAAGCAGATGTACCTCAACGCGTGTGGCTACAGAAAGTTTTGACAACCAATCCTTGTATGCATTTACTGACATATCCGGGTTTGACTTGCACGGATATTTTTTAATCTATGCATTTAAACCATAGTTTCAAGGATAACACTTCAGCATAACAAGTTTTCCGTAATATCGGCCTTATATTAGAACAAAAATACTACCCCACGGACGAGATATACACTAGCTAGTATAAAGTACCTCAGATAACTCTCCTACAACAACAATAGGGAATGGACCTTGCGGCTCAGAATGTGCCCAATCATTTTGTGGCTCAGTTTGTGGCCCATCATTTTGTGGCTCAGTGGGTGTCCCATTATTAGGTGCTGATTCGTCAGCACGACTAGCAGGAGAACCTTCACCACTCTGTTCTGTATGTACCTCAATGGCCGTCCCTTTAGCTATAGGTGTACATTCAAAATTTCCATCAATGGTGGAAGAGTTTGTAGGTGTTTCAGCTGGTTCTTCAGGATCCGTTCCATGGTTTTGTGGCTCCAGCAACTCATGAAGTGATAAAGATGGCTGAAATTGATTTTCACCAACATTAGAAATCCTCAATTGCAGTTTTATTATAATTATATGGTTGTGCCCATATTAATCACACTAGGGGTTTCTTTAGTTGCAACAGGGGTGGGAAGGCTTGTACGAGTGTCAGCTTCATGTTCACGTACAGTTCTATAGTTGTGTAGCTCCAAGATAGGATTGTCCAAGTCAAAAGCTGAGTAGTATGCCTGTAAATCAATCACCAACATTACAAATCTAAAAATGCAATTAAAAAATATACCAAATATATGGCTGTGCCCATATGCAAAACACATCAATTGCAAAACTCACATTTTCTTCAGGTGTAGATGTACATTCAGGAGCTCCAACAAGGGTTGGAGGGGTTGGAGGGATTGTAGGATTATCAGGTGGATGTTCCTCTATCATTCCATGATTCTTTAGCTCCACTCTCGTCTTGTCTAAGACATCAGCTGAATCAGATGGCTGGAAATAATTCACCAAGTTTAGAAATCTTCAGATGCAATTTTACAAAATGTTTTCTATGCCTTGGCCCATAATCAAAAACAAATCAGTTTGTACATGTACCTCACTACTGGCTTCTTTAGGTGTTGGTGGACAATCAGTAGTTTCAATAAGGGTGGAAGGAATTGTGGGAGTTTTATCTGGTTGTTCATGTACCATTGCATGGTTTACTGCCTTCGCTTGAGGATTCTCTAACACCTCATCAGGGGGCTGAAAAACATTCACCTACATTTGAATTCATCAATTCCATAGATAATAATTATATGGCTGTGCCAAGAGTAAAAACAGATCCAAAAATTGTAAATTTGGTTCCCATGTGAAACACATCATTCCTAACCTGATCGTCGAATACTCCTTCCACAAGAGGGTCCTGTATTAGTGTATTTATATTTATAATATACAGAAAACAAAAAAAAATAACTTTACCTCTGCTGTTAGCGGTCTGACTTCATATTTAGTTACTATATCCATTACCTCCTTTACATCATAATAAGACTCATAACCTTCGAAATCGAAATGTAACTGTGGTAGAATAATTCATAAGATAAACATTTGCTATGCTTATTCCACCATCTGATCATGAAAAGTCCCAACAAAACAAAACAAAACAAAACAAAACAAAACACTTCACTGTTAAACATGCAGTACATGGGAGATATATAAAGAATGGAGATATATAGGGAATGGAGATAAATCCTACTAATTATTTATACCAAACGTGTATACACCACAGATCTACAAATACATGAATTCATTATTAACTCAAACTCTCTACATTCATGGAAGGGTGGTTCAATAGAATAAGAGTTGAATCCCAAAACTTTCGGAACAATCGATATTTTTAACCAGATGATTCCAAAAATTAATTAATCTACAATTCAGGGTCTTTAGAAAAGAGCGGGTATTCTCACAGTTAACCATTTCAAAAGCGTGGTCCACTTTTGGAAAGTAAAATACCCCTCGTGTGGGTTCTTCCGTTCCACTTTTGCAATCTAGAACTTCTTACATTAACAAAGCACAATGTAGGAACAATAATCCAAACAATCGAGTAAAAATATCAAATTATGGGAAGAAATCGAAAATATTTAATACAGATGATTTCACTCACCATTATTTCTTCTCCGTCACCGGTGGCTGCACTTCCACAATAGCTTGGATGGTGGCTTGGTGGGGAGGAGGGGAAGGATAGCTTTTTGGGGAATTTAACTAGACTCCTTTCAAACTTCATCTAAACTTCTTGGAAAATTCTTTCCTTCAAAAGTTTTAATTGCCTTAAGTATGCTATTGCCTATTGGGGTTCAAGGGCGGTCCAAATTACACGTGACCTTAGTTGATTCACAATTGTTCACTTTTTTTCTCATCAAATTTCACTAATTTATACTTCTAGTAGCGACCATTTAACTTCATTTAACCATTTATTATGATTAGCAAAAAAAAAAAAAAAAAAAAAAAATTTTATATCCGTTGTTCCTATATATATCTAATTTCTATAACTAATTTATACTTCTAGTAGCGATCATTTACCTTCATTTAACCATTTATTATATTCGTTGTTCCTATATATATCTAAATAGTCTTATTGTCTTATTGAAATAACCGCGTTATAGTGACATAGTAACGTCTTATTGTCTTACCGTTCAAAGGAAAAGCCCCATGGCATAGTAACGTCTACTCCGTTGTTCCCATATAACATTAAACATCAATAGTTTCTAAGGAAAAATGAATACTATCAATTCAAATTTCAAATTTCAAATTCCAAATTCTATTATTATTACATCAGTTTGTTTGTTTTGCTCAGACAATACGTCATAGACTCATAGGTATAGATATTTCATAAGAAACATCTACTCCGTTTGAATGTTACTGATGGTACTAAACTAGTACTAATAATCGTATAATTTGGTTGCTAGTTTGCTACAAAATTATAAATTGTCTTTGGCACTACAAGAAGATGCATAAATAAAGACCGAAATAGTGACCCCCGAAATTTAAGTCGCAAGATAAAAAAAGGTGATGAGACTTGATTTATAGTTATTATTAGAAACGAGTCGGAATTTGTCATTACGCTATATCTACACCAAACTTAGGTGTATAGTATAATTAAGGGTGTGTTTTTTCCCACTTATTGGACCTTATCCAATCAATGAAAAGAAGTGGCAAGACCTTACTCAATGCAATCAGAGTGAATCAGTGGTTAGACTTTGCTAAATAAGTGGCAGAATCTCACCCAATCAGTGAAAATCAGTGACGGGACCCACATTTTCGATCTACTCACAGAATCAGTGGCATGACCTTACTGAATCAGTGAGAATTAGTGAAATGACATTACCAAATCAGTGAAAATCAGTACGTAGCGTGACCTTACCTAATCAGTACGAATCAATGGCAAAAACTCAGCCAATCATTGAGAATCAATTAAATAAGTGGGAAAAAAAATACTCGACCCTAAGCAATCATATCAGCAAATTAAATCAATGAGAAGCTCGATTTTCATAGAACAATTAAGAAAATAGCCACACAGGTAGAATGTGTAGCTTAACATGACTGTTGTTTAAATTTACAAGCTTGAATGTTGAGCTTCTTTTTTCTATTTTGTTTATTAAAGTATCAAATAAAGAACACATTGAGATGAGTCAAGCTCGAGTTGCCTCGTTCAAACCCGGCTACCTTTTGAATAAAGAACGCGGACAACTAGACAATACGTCATAGACTCATAGGTATTGCTTCATTGCCTATATAGTACGTATTTTATGTAAGCTTTAGAAATCAATCACATGTCGAACTTCATTTGTTCATAATATAAATAGGAAGAGAACATATGAGTTGACTCCAATAACTCCACAACTCTTACTGCGACACATTTTCAGGTTATAGGGCCGATTTAGTGCATTCTCGGCCTTTGATTAGGGTTTTCATATTTTACCTTTTCATAGGATCCTCTCTTCGTCTATTGTGCGATTTAGAAGGAAGTAATATTAATTCGGGGACCGGATATGCACAAGATCGATGGTATCATAAAACCTTAGCTATATAGCCACGCTACGTGTCTTGTTTATTTAGGACATACATATCTTATTTTGAATTATTTTTGGAATCCAAACTGATGGGACATACATATCCTCACAATAACATGAACCTCCAAGTTGGCATCCTACGTGTCTTGACTTTGTAAGTTTTGGGAGAACCGAACTGTGTTTGTACAGTAAGCTACGTCGTAGATGGTTAGGTTTTTTAACTGCATAAACATTCAAACACGCAACAATAATCATGGTTGTTACTACATAAAGGAGACGTTGTGGGTAAGGATTTTTAACTGCAAAAAAGATTCAAATACGCAACGAAATTATGGTTGTTACTACATAAATGTTCCAAGCAGCTGCTTACACTGATATTTTAAGGCACCTCCATAATCAAAACCTTGCAAAAGAGGGGAGTTTGTGCAAACAAAATTAAATACTCCTAATAACACAAATTTGTTGGAGGTTGTTTGTTGTCCCCTGGACATAATCAGCAGGCTTCTTCAAAACGATTCAAACAAGAGGAATGAAAATGCTAAATTGCTAAGAACTTGGTGCTACACACTAAGTTTGTGAAATTCTGCACCTCACGCTTACATTTGGAAACGGCGCATAGATTGGGTTCGGGGGTACAAACCAGCATAGGCCATCGCAAAATGGTTCACTCTAACCAGCCAAACTGTTACATACTGATGCAAGCTTTCTCTCACTTCAACTAAACCACCGCCCCCCAACTTGTCACAAGCAGAGTCCATCATGTACACAGCTTGCTGAAGTTTATTTTCGTCTCCACTTAGCAGGTCCAGCAGGCTAACCATGTACTCTGCCCTAGCATGACCAGCATCAAAGGCATAATTTAACCACTGGTAACCTGATTTTGTTGCGCAACACAGAAAATAATAGAACTGCAAACCCATAAACGAAAAATAACTTGATTTGTAATGTGGTTCAAGACATACAATTCCGATTTTGAATGAATACAAATAGATTAGTTGTATTTCATACCATCCCCACGGAGTACAAAGCGTCAGGATTGTTTTGGCGAATGCAGAGGTCTAACAGGTTGGACATTTTTGGGCATTCAAAGATGTTCTTATGGACATTATTCCACCTTACTTTTGCAAGAATATCCTTGTGTAACCCAAGCTTATTGAAGTACTTACAACTGCAGATACGGTAATTCAACATGAGAAATAATGAATTGAAAAACATTGAGGGTATCAATTCATGCTTCAATTTGGGAATCTACATACTGAATAGGAGCAAGTATATTGCGTAAAGTCGCAAAGATCAGATTGAAAGATTGTACACATAACGTTTACACATAACGATTGTATTAACTTCAAAATATATTCAAAATCACTATGTACAACATTGATGCAATAAAATCAACTTGATTCAGCAAATTACCTTGACCGAAGACTCAAATAATCCTTGCAAGAATCCTTAGCCAACTTCTCCATTATGTCCATCAACAAATCTTTAGGTAGATTTGTGAGAGACATCACGTTCAGTTTTTCAGCTTTACCAATCGGGTGCCGACATTCGAAGGAGTGATGACTTTCATTTTCAACTTTAGATTGAAGCTTTTCAACTTGCATGCCTATTTTGTGTTCTTAATCTAACGTGAGATGAAGGGAAATGAATACGGATGAAAGAGAGGATTGGGGAGTTGCACACTGAAAAGGCCTTTATAACAGCGATGAAGAAACAAATAGGAGTACTTTGATAATAACGTTAATTCATTTAACGTTATTCAATCTCCATTTGATGTCACTGATCTTTTATCAAAATATGTGAGTTTGTTAAGTCGTTTTGGGTTGTGAGTTTGTAACGTTGGTTTGGGGTTTTGCAGGAACAACCGTCAATTCTTGTCTATTTGAAAAAATGGTACAGTGACTAATAGTTAAATTACTCCAAGTGTTAAATTAATTAAGGTAAACAATTACTCCAAGTGTTAAATTAATTAAGGCAAATACGATTTCCACCTCCATCCAAAATTCCAAATAAAAAGGTAAACAAATACAAATTCCATGTTCATAATTGTTTGAGGGAAAAAAAATAGTTGATGAATCTTCAAGGCAAGGCAATACAACATCTACTGTTCTTTTGCCAAACACATGTTGACTACTTTCCTTGACATCGTGTTGAGGTGATTACATATAAGGTAACCTGGCAACTTCTTCCGAATGGCCGAAATATGGTCATGGAATTTCTGGAATGGAAAAAAAATGCAAATAAGCTGTTTGATAGATAAGGGGTAAATAAATCATCAACATGTACTCAGAAGAAAGAAAAAATGAAAGGAATATTAAATGCAAATTGTTTGATATATACGTCAACAAACTGCTCATCTCCAATGTGTCCCGCTTTATCAAACTGTTTTAGCAGCCACATAATAACGTGTACTCCCGAATCTTTTGGGCGTTTGTCCTTTGGAAAAGGACTTGCTGGAATACAACGCATGGACGCAAAACGAATTTGAACTGGTGGATGAAGTAGCGTCAAACCATCGCTTAAAGTCTTTATCTGGAACAAAGTTACAAAATCGCTCCTCTGTCATCACATTATATAGTAACAACGTATGTTTATTTATAGTGATAAAACTACTCACCATAACTTGGATGAGCACAGTATGCGCCTCATTCGACACGACCCTCTGCAATGAATCCCATATGTGTATTCTCTTTGAAGGCCTATCCACAACGTATAAACACCATCTCCCATCCAAAATCACGGGTATATACAACTACAAGCCACACGGTATTAGATGTACAGCTAACATAAAATTGTATATATCTCCTCTGATTAAAAACTTACTTGCTGAACTCCTCCGATGTTAATGTTTTTCATCTCCTCTTGCATAATGGAAACTCCTTTCATAAATGCTTTCTCATACCCCGTGTCTTTGGACCCCGCCCTCTCCCTCCTACTGTCTTCCACTGCATTGAACTATATCATAATAGATTATTATATTTGTTTAGCAATGCCAAAGTAGTTTGAAATCATGTGTAAGTAGATTGTCTAACATACCACCCAAGTTGGGGAAATAACATATTTCTTCTGATTTTCAAATTCGGTCGACATTGTGATTTAGTTGAGGTATGCTGCCAGGCATTCCATAACCTAAAATTTTAACACAGAATTTAGAAGTTAAAATGGCATTTATAAACATGCAAGTTTCGCTATTTAATGGGAATGAATAATGCAATTGACGCTGTTTGTCTTTACCTGTATCAAAATGTACCCCCCTTTCTTCGCTTTTGTGTTGATTAAACAATCATGAAGTTCTTTTCTGGATACTACTAAATCATCTATCTTGATCACTGTGTGATTAAACCTGAAACCAAATGAAGTATTAGGGTTAACAACTTAAATAATAATTTTGTAAAAAATTATTTCATGACCGACGCTAACTTTTGTTTCGCCGACTCCGCGCTGTTAATGTAATTGTTGACGCATTTTGTGTATTCCTCAAACCGTTTCCGATCATCCAGAGGATGGGGAGTGTCAGCATCTTCATCTTCAGAATCTGAATTCGATTCCTCGATAGGCTGAGAGGAAGATTTGGCGCTTGAGTATTTGTCGGGGCTATCGTTGCCGTCAGGGATGTACATACTTTCCCCTCCGTCGCCATTGACTTCACCTTCAATCCTTTTGTCATCTCCTAACCCTGCATCCACCTTCAACTTCGATGCTGCATTCCTCGTCATTCTCCTACTTATTCCACTATCAGCAGCAACAATCCCATCTTTGCTGGTTTTCAACTTATCAAACCGTCTCAGATCATCCAGAATAAGGGGAGTGTTGCCATCTTCATCGTCATCTTCATAATCTAAATTCGATTCCCCGATAGGCTGAGAGGAAGGTTTGGGCTTTGAGTATTTATGGGGGTTATGGTTGCTTTCGGGGATGGACATACTTTCCCCTCCGTCGCCATTGGCTCCATTCTCAATCCTTTTGTCGTCTCCTAACCCTGCATCCACCTTCAACTTCGACGCTTGATTCCTCGTCACTCTCCTACTTAATCCACTATCAGCAGCAACAACCCCATCTTTGGTGGTTTTCAACTTATCACCGCCTAAAGTAGATACAGGGCCTCCGGGAGAATTATCTGCATCCTTCTTCCTCTTCCGAATTCCTCTTCCCTCAACAGGGCAATTCCTGGCTCTTTTTGGACATCTCACCCTTGGAGGCCGTAAGAAATTATGTGGCAAGACCTGCACACATCGGATAGGTAATTAGTTTGTCAAGGGATTTATATAATCTATGCACTTCCCATTTGCATCATACCCTATTTTGTACTCCATCTTCGGCATTCCATTGCGGTATGCCTCTTAGCACCTTGCTCATCCTTTTAGCCTCCCATAGAGGTATAGCGTCCTTTTCTTTAAGGGGATAGTCTTTTCCATACTGAACACCATCAACAATCTGAGACACAAGGGTTGAAATTAAAGGATTTACAAAAAACAAGCGAAACAACCAGTTCGTCCTATAATCTGAATGTATGGGAACAACAAATATATTCACCCCTATATACATGGTTTGCTCACATTGGCTAATGCTTTGAAAAATTTCCATTGTTCCCATGTAAAATCATTCGTATGTGACAGTTAACTAAATTAGATAAGAAGAAACACATTTAAAACAGATACACATGTGGCCACTATTTGCTGGCTTATCAGAAGAACAAATGGATGCATTGAATCATGGAAATTGCAACTGAGCCATGCAACTGATTCCACGACAATCATTTTGGCCACCCTCATAGTAAAAGTTACTTAGCAGTTAGCACCAGCTTCTACGAACAAATTGTACACATTTTCCTCCCAATCATGCACGTAAATAAAAAAACAAGATACTACCAATTTTGGAAGCACCCAATGAGCAAGATTTTGTTTACTAAATTTACAACACAATACATGCACTCACCTGACACTGACCAAATCTCCCATCTGGAAAGGTGTCCATTTTGATTGCATTCTTCAATTCGTTAGTACTCCATGCCCACATCCTTGGCATGAGACACCCCCACCTATGTCCCCCTGTACGAAGGTTAAGCCGGTCCACGTACACTATCTGCAATGACAGTGGGAGTTATTATGAGATAATACATTAATAAAGATAACACAGTCAGCTTAATCGATGTTCGAAAACTAAGAATGATCAAGAAAACTTACTGTTAACAACATAGCTGATCCGTAAACTCCAGATTTTTTCTTGTTCGTTTTCTGCCTATCACATATCCAATCCAACACATATTCTCCCCAGTTATAAACATCCGATTCGCTAACAATTTCTGGTGTAAGAGCCTGAACATGATGAGGGCTGTACCAGTTGCTCGTTGTGTGGCACATGATATTTTGAAGGCAATAGAAAACAAAGTTCCTAAGGAACTTTTCCCGATCCACGTGCTCTTCGATGCACTTCCGTTTGACAGAGTACTCATCTATTCCCCCGTTGTTTTCGTACTCATCTCTCAAATCCTTCACCACCTTGTCAGTTGGTCCAGCTACAGGAACTGGCTCCAAGTCTGGATGGGCAGGGATTCCAAATACCCACCCTACCATGAGAGGGGTGATTTTCACCTTCTTCAAACCTCCTTCCTCATCTTCTGTTCTTAAGGTGAGTTCACAAGTTTTTATGTTAAACCTCTTGCTTAGCCAGTGGGCGTGAATCTTGTCCACCCAATCAAGGTCAAATTGTAACACCCGCTCCCATCCGGTTCCTGTTAGCCATTCTCTTTGCTGACCTGTCAGATTCTCACAAAGGCTAACGACCTTATGCGGGTAACATCTGACAGTAGGGTTTCCCTGCAGAAAACACGCTATGTATTAGGCCCTCTACCAATTGCGCAATGAACAATAGACAGAACATGGAATTAAGTAAGATGCCCTTACATAAATCTTGGTTGGTGCAGGTAACACGGGTCTTCCTCCTTTCTTTATTGCACAAGCACCTCCTCCCTCCATTGTCATTGCTTCATCAACCCCCTCCTCGCTTTGAGATTGACTGGGAAGGCCTTCATTGGGTGTATCACCGGAGTTTGTACTTAAGTTGTTCTGTCCGGCTAAAGTTTTCCTTACGACTTCGTCTTTTGATTGCTTTTGTTTCTTCGCTACACCCCTTGTTCCCTAACATACACAGTATTGATGATGTGTCATTACATATTGAAGCCAAAATTTTAAGTTATCAAGCAACACATTAAAATCCTATACGGGTTTGCTCCATTTACCATGTCATTACTATACGTGGTCATTCCTTCTATACAACTGCTTGATCTTGTCCTCACTCTTCTTTCATTACATCCCTTCTGACCAGAAGATTCCTCTCCGCTCTTCCATTGTTTAGTCCTCTTCTTTTGTATTTTTGTTTCCATCCCAATCACAACCGGGTTTTCTCGTGTATCCCCATTATGTCCCTGCAGTACAAAAACAACACCAATCATCCTTTATACTGATGACAATATTATATTTCATTCCAAATCGTAATCCTTAATCACATTTACATATGGATGTGAACTGTCTGTTCCTATTCATGGTACAGCATGGTGCAGTTAGCTAGCCATAGGCTATCGTGAAACAGGATAAATTAAACAAACATGAAGCCTGTGAAATACCGTGTCCTTCTCTGGTTCCTGCTCCTCCAGAACTTCTTCTCCTGGTTCCTCGTGCTCTTCAATACTTTCCTAGTAACAACAATCCATTTTTGTTACACAATTTAGTTTACAGCCTATCCGTCAAAAGGTCTAATTGAATAAAACATGGGGCAAGTGTAGTACCATGTCCTTTACTGGTTCCTGCTCATCCACAACTAATTGTCGTGGATCCTTGTGCTCTTCATTACTTTTCTAGTAACAACAATCCATTTTTGTTACACAATTTATAGCTATCCCTCAATAGGGCTAATTGAATAGAACATAGCACATTTGTAGTACCTTGTCCGTTTCTGGTTCCTGCTCCTCCACAACCTTCTCTATTGCTTTCTTGTGCTCTTCAATACTTTTCTAGTAACAACAATCCATTTTTGTTACACAATTTATAGCCTATCCTTCAATAGGGCTAATTTAATCAAACATGGAGCAATTGTAGTACCTTGTCCTTTTCTGGTTCCTGCTCTTCCACAACTATTTGTCCTGGTTCCTCATGCTCTTCAATAATTTCCTAGTAACAACCATCCATTTTTGTTATACAATTTGTAGCATATCCTTGAATAGGGCTAATTGAATAAAACATGGAGCAATTAGTACCTTGTCCTTTTCTGGTTCCTGCTCCTCCACCACTATTTGTCTTGGTTCCTCATGCTCTTCAATACTTTCCTAGTAACAACAATCCATTTTTGTTATACAATTTGTAGCCTATCCGTCAATATGGCTAATTGAATAAAACATGGAGCAATTGGAGTACCTTGTCCTTCTGTAGTTCCTGCTCCACCACATTACGTTGTGGCCTTTCCTTTTTCTGATCAATATTTTCCTATTAACAACAAAGCATTGGTGTTACACCATTCATAGCCTATCCGGGGGTAATATTTTGTTGCTGAAAAACAATTTCCTAGTAACATCACGCCATATTTTTCATACTTTCAAGTTTTCCAGCAGAGACCATCAACATACACTACTTTGTCTTATATTATGTGTAATTTATTAAAATTCATTTACCTCAGCTGATGCTCCTTTACGCACCCCCGAAATGAAACCATCTCCATGTCCTAATGATGTCAATGCTACTACACCGAGGTCTTTTCTTGGTTGATCATAGTGTTCCTGTTTTTCCTCCATGGATGTCTGATTGTTGTCTTCTAAACCTTCTTCATCTCTCTCAAGTAAAGGCCCTTCACGAGCATCATCATTTGTCGTACACCCGATCTGAGTATAACGTCTAATTTCAGTAGGGGCATTCCTATTTCGGACCAGCTCTACAACCAACGATGAAGAGTCTTCTTCATCGTTGCTGGACAAATCTGATTCAGTTGTAACTTCAAAACCAATGGTGTTTTTTTGGGAAATTACTGATCCATTTTCACCTGCACCTTCGTTAGATACACATCATCATTTTTCTCCAGTAGCATCATTCGTCGTACCCCCAGTATCACCTCCTATTGTTACTGTTATTGCTACTGCTTCTAAACCTGGATCACCATGACCAATGTCTGTGCTTGTACACTTCTCAGGTGTAGACTGTGGTACTGTTTTTAACTCAATTGATGGTCCATCAGTACTTTGAGAATCTACAGCATCCTTTTTTGGTGTGTTTTGTATTGTTACTGAAGCTTCGACACCATGACTACCACCACCTCCCCAGCCATCACCACTACCACCACCTCCCCAGACAGTTTGTAGTTCTGTCTGTATATCACTTGAGGGTGCATCAGTACTGTAATCAGCCTCAATGGTGTTTAGGTTACCTGCTGCACCATAAGCATCAGGACAACCTTCACGAGTTTGTTCAGATTCATCATTTGATGGGGAAGTGTTAGGACAACCTGTAGCAATTTCTACTCTGGCTACCTTATCAGTAAAATGAGAAGCTTCAACATTGTCTTTTGTATGCAACTCGGGTATTGGTCCTTGTGTAGAATAAGTCGTTTCATGATATTGTTGTGGTTCCTCATTTGTGCGCTTGCAGCCGTGGTTTGTACCATGGGTTCCTTAGTTAACGTTTCATCACTAGGCAGTGTACATTCAGCAGTCCCATCATAGTTAGGCTGCAAATAGTTGACCGCCATTACAAATCAAGCATTACATTTTAAATATGTTTTATTTCAGGTCTCCAATTTAAAACAAATTGAAAACAACATACTCCATAAAATCAGCTTTAAAATCATGGGAATGGACGGAAATAAACCAAAATAAACCCCTTAGTTCTTTACTGACATAAACCACAATTATTACTGAGCATGCACTTAACAAATTGTAAATTATTAATTACTATACTGAAATTGAATAATTCGAAGGTTCATTGAATATAAAAAGAATTCCATATGAAAAGAAGTGGGAGACCAAATTTAGGCAGCGATGGTTGAATTTTTGGCAGCGATGGTTGAAAAATGTCCAAAATCGACGGGAAATTGACTAAAGAGCGAATATTTGGCCCTGCAATTTGATAAGTTTGGCCCACTTATGCAAACAAATATAGCCATCATGTGGGTTCGACGACAACAGTAAAACCCCCACCAGGCACCCCCAACGCACAATAAACATGTACAGTACTATATGGGAACAATTAGATAAATGAAGCTTAAATTTAGTAAGTAAACTGCACAATTCAATTTGTAGTGACTTACAATAGATCCGTCGGCTTCATCCATACTCTTTTACTCCTTGAAAACCAAGGTCGCTTCACAGAAGATGAACAATAGTTGAGAGAGAGAGAGAGAGAGAGAGAGAGAGAGAGAGAGAGAGAGAGAGAGGCAATGCTTTTGTGGGGATCTGAAGTATTTTGCTCTCAAATATTGGTGGGTGCTGGCGGTACATTAAACACGTGACCAGGGCGTGCATATTTATTTTGGCTTGACTCATTGTACTTGTTGTTGCTTCTTTATGTTTACAAGTAACAACAATGTATATCAGTTTAAACCAAGCGATTTTCCTTACGTATGTTGTTCCTATATAATAAGTCCTATAAACGGTATTAGATGGTCTGCACTAGGGAAACCGTTTTAAAAACAGTTGAATATGAATTTCAAGTACTCTTCCATTCTCAATAGTCGAAAATATAGCGGAATGAAATGTCTACTAACCAAAGATTAAATATTTACAATATATCGTATCAAAATATGTCATAATCAACTTACAATTAATTTTTCAATTGCAATATTATAATAATAAGCTAGTTTTTTTTTGCCATAATAATAAGCTAGTTAACACAATTTAGTGTGGAACAATAAGAGTCTTTAACACTTCAGGGATGCAATTAAAATATACGTACGAACTATTAAATTCAGTGTCTATATAACGAATGAAAAATATTACTATAGTAGTAGTATTTAACGTAAACTGTGCATCGCACGGGCTTTAAAACTAGTAAATACAAACACAAAGTTAATGTGATTTGTTTAAAAGAGCATGAAACAAAAAGTGAGAGAATGAACTGAAGGACAAACTAAAAGGAAAATGAAATGAATAAAGGAAGAAACGGAAAAAATGACGATGTAAATGTATGTTGTTACTATCAATTTAGCAGTGGTGGTTTTTGGCTAGAATTTCATCCCGTCCGGGTCAATGTAAATGTACTAAAAATTGTAATTACATTTCTGATAAATCTGAAGTGGATAGTCAATGTTATAATTTTGGCTTTGGTATCTCCTTTGGTATTTTGTGTAAATTACATCGTGCTTGTACGTTGTTACTATCAATTTCATTTTACAAAAATTAATAAGAACTCAAACATGGACAGACAAAATTTACTCCAAAATGCTTCAATATAGTATTAAACAAACTTCCACTTACATCAATTACCAAAGTGGGAATCACATCAGATCCATAAACAACAAACAAATCTGATGGCAACACCAACTTAGGAACAATTTAAGATGACCCACGCACGTACATACGATTATGAATAATGCTTACTTACAAAAGGAATCCATATCTAACAGATGACCCTAGTAATTAAATACGAATAATGCTTCTTACAAAAGGCATTATCCATCTCCAACAGATGTAAACGGATGGTCTTACTACGTAGTTTACTGTTTACTGTTGTTCGTCTGAAGCTCAGACAAATTTCAGTGTTCATATTCCATTGTTAAGCCGTTCAGACCTCCTTACCTCATGCTTAATCAGAATATCATCCGCAACAGAAAGGGGAGCAAATCTTCTTAACATCTCCCTTGATTCAGGTTTTATGAGGCCGACGTAGAGAAGGTTGTGCTCTTCATTGTACATCTTACTCAACATTGTTGTCTCCAAGTAGCAGTTGTCGATGATACGCCCAACAGTCAGACTTCCTGTCCGGTGCATTAGTTCCCTCATGAATATCCTAATCTCAAGCTTTCTCCTTGCATGACTTTTTCTTATTCCCAGCACTGTTTCTCGACTCACGCCCTCTCTTGATTTACTCTTCACCATTTGGAATGGACTTTAGGTTTTGTGAAAAAGGCTTGCTGTGTGTGCTGATATTTATCTCTAACCTCTCCATCGCTACATATTTATAGGCAACCTGAAGCCAAATCACGTGAGGGTTTACAATTAAAGGAAAGCTTCTTATTTTTGTTTTGGACTGAAACAAATGAAAGGAAAGCTGAATAATATTATGTTAACTTTTTTGTTGTTCCTATGTAAATGGAAAATGTTATGAAGTACTGTGTATTAGGATAATGGGAAAAAATGGCGGTCATTTTCCCGCAAAAAAAGAACTGCGGAACAAATCCCTAGGAATAACGTGTCGGCCTCATGGGAGTCAAAGTACATGCATGACAATTACAGCAGAAGTACTTGTTATGTTGTTCCCATGGAATTGAAAGTATTGAAAAATAAATGCTCTGAAAGTTTGTTAACAATTCTTTTACTAACTTAAGTGACGTAGACTTTCCCGCCAAATGACAAAACGCCAAAACCCAACTCTTCTTTTGCAGCTTAATAAGAATACTATGTTTTATTCTGTGGTCATAAATGATTGTTATTATGTTTTAAATTTTTTTTTAATTAATTCTACCCATGACTTTTCCAACCAAAAAAATGTTTCTTTAAAAATATTGGTCCTATGTACACCAAAAGAAATATTTTGTGCATATCGTTGGTCAGATTTTGCTTCTTTAATATTGCGAGGTTAAAAATATTGATTGCATATGGCTACCGATCTCTTTAACTCTGTTGATAATTATTACGTTCGTTCAAAATGGTTGCCCTTATGCTGCGGGCATTTGCGAATTGCAAAATTATTTAGACAACAAAATGTAACATTTTTTATGCAAAATTACACACCAAACTTAAATAAATATAGTTATCACACAACAAAACTTAAACAAGTTATTATATTACATGTAAAGCGTTTATGCATGTTCTTTAAAGAAACGTACTTCCCGGGTACTCCTACACACAGGGCAATTTGGACCCCTATCCTCCCGTTTAGCATTGAAATTATCCCCTTCATCCAACTCCTATCTGGATCGTGAACCATAGCATCGTCACAAAACAAAAATGGTCACGTATATTCCGGTATTGGGGGTGGAGAAAGACGGACGAGGGGACAAAACATATAACAAAATTGGTTACTTGCGGCTTCACCAATCATTTCAATTCCTCTCGTCACAGATTATTACCAAGCCCACGTAGAACAATGTCGAATGTTTGCCCAAGTTAGTAGAATTCCTTAGCAATTCTCGAAGGCTCCAAGGGATTGGGTCATACAAAAGCTCGGTCTCGAGTGCATACGAGTCAAAATAAATTTTCCGTACGACATGTTCATCCAAGGCAATTTGATTGAACAACCTCGAACTGTAATTGTCAAATACAATGATTTAGACGTCTCCGGCTCACTTTGTAGATAGTTGGATTGAGGATAGCCTACGGACTCTTGTTGTCGTAAGTGCTTATTGGAAGATAATTACACTAATATATGAAATACACATAGTGCAAATAGGTATAGATAATGATAGTAGGTGACTAAAACCGATTTCCAATATGATTTAGACGTCTCCGGCTCACTTTGTAGGTAGTTAAATTGAGAAGAGCCTACGGACTCTTGTTGTCGTAAGTGCTTATTGGAAGCTAATTACACTAATATATGAAATACACATAGTGAAAATAGGTATAGATAATGATAGTAGGTGACTAAAACCAATTTCCAAAATGATTTAGACGTCTCCGGCTCACTTTGTAGGTAGTTGGATTGAGAAGAGCCTACGGACTCTTGTTGTCGCAAGTGCTTATTGGAAGCTAATTACACAAATATATGAAATACACAAGGTCGATATAGGTATGGACAAAGATAATAGGTGACTAAAACCAATTTCCAATGTGTTTTAGACGTATCCGGCTCACTTTGTAGGTAGTTGGATTGAGAAGAGCCTACGGACTCTTGTTGTTGCAAGTGCTTATTGGAAGCTAACTACACTAATATATGAAATACACATAGTCGATATAGGTATGGATAAAGATAATAGGTGACTAAAACCAATTTCTAATGTGTTTTAGACGTCTCCGGCTCACTTTGTAGGTAGTTGGATTGAGAAGGGTCTACGGACTCTTGTTGTCGTAAGTACTTATTGAAGCTAATTACACTAATATATGAAATACACATAGTGGAAATAGGTATAGATAATGATAGTAGGTGACTAAAACCAATTTCTAAAGTGATTTAGACGTCTCCGGCTCACTTTGTAGGTAGTTGGATTGAGAAGGGCCTACAGACTCTTGTTGTCGTGAGTGCTTATTGGAAGCTAATTACACTAAAATATGAAATACACATAGTGGAAATAGGTATAGATAATGATAGTAGGTGACTAAAACCAATTTCCAAAGTGATTTAGACGTCTCCAGCTCACTTTGTAGGTAGTTGGATTAAGAAGAGCCTACGGACTCTTGTCGTCGCAACTGCTTATTGGAAGCTAATTACACTAAAATACGAAATACACATAGTCGACGTAGGTATGGATAATGAAAATGAGCGACTAAAACCAACTTCCAATGTTACTTAGACGTCTCCGGCTCACTTTGTAGGTAGTTGATTTGAGAAGAGCCTACGGACTCTTGTTGTCGTAAGTGCTTATTGGAAGCTAATTACACTAAAATATGAAATACACATGGTCGACAATTCGACTTAGGTATATATAATGATAATAAGCGACTAGAACCAACTTCCAATGTGATTTAGACATCTCCGGCTGACTTTGTAGGTAGTTGGATTGAGAAGAGCCTGCGGACTCTTGTTGTCGTAAGTGCTTATCGGAAGCTAATTACACTAACATATGAAATAGACATAGTCGACATAGGTATGGCTTATGATAGTAAGCGACTAAATCCAATTTCCAATGTGATTTAGACGTCTCAAGCTCATGTTCGAGGTCGTTTGTTTGAAAATAACTTACATACTCTTGTTGGATTGAGAAGCTACCTGTAAGTGCTTATTGGAAGCTAATTACACAAAAATACGATTCACGTATACGTATCACCGAAACGGTCCGAACCCTCGAGCATTTGATTATGACCGATAACACAACTATTCCATTACTTTTGTTAACGCCTATCATATTCTAGAAATACAGCCTCGGGTTTGATTATCATTACGTTCGTTCAATATTGTTGCCCTTATGCTGCGGGTGGATTCATGTATACGTAGCATCAGAATGGTCAGAACCCCTATATAAATTGATTACGAATATGTAATACCGGAATGGTATGAACCCCTCATTGCATTGTGAGAGTCTCCCATATTTAAAGTCTCAATTGAAACAACTGCGTGAATTAATTGTTCCGCCCCTGCTCAAATTTCATATAACTATCACCGGAAAGATACGAAACACTCTACATGTTTTTTTAGCAATATTTGTTCAAAATGCTTTTCTCAAAAATACATAATTATTATTTTTCTTAAAGTTAACACTTTAAAAATATTTCATAAATTACAATTAATAAATGGAGGAAAATACTATTAATGAAGTCAATAGAGTGTTGAAAATTAAATCAGGTTTAAGCGGTGTCAAAGATCAGATCCATTGTTTCAAGGAAATCAAAAACGTGTTAAAATTAAACCGCTTTAAAGAGTGATAAAGTTCCATTGTTCCAAGGAAACGAAAACAATGTGAAAATTAAAACCAGTTTAAGCAGTGTCCAAGTTCCATTGTTCCCAGAAAAATATAATTTGCTGACAGATATGGACTATGCAAGAAATACAAAACGTCAAATCTTAAAGGAAAATAATGATGCCGAAGTGAATAGAGTGTTGAAATTTGAAGCAGGTTTAAGCGGTGTCAAAGTTCCATTGTTTCAAGGAAATAAAAAAACTGTGAAAATTAAACCGGTTTAAAGAGTGATAACGTTCCATTGTTCCAAGGAAACCAAAACCATGTCAAAATTAAAACCAGTTTAAGCAGTGTCAAAGTTCCATTGTTCCAAGAAAAACATAATTTGCTGACAGATAGGGACTATGCATAAAATACGAAACATCACATCTTAAAGGACGGTCCATTGCCCCCCTTCCAACCAATCTGAAATATAAAACAATTACCAAGGATTATCTTTCATATCCGTTTATTAATAAGTTCAAATTCAAATATACTGACCTTTGTCCCCCTTCAAAGTTTCTCTCACGAAACCCCTTCAAAGTTTCTCTCACAAAAAAAAAAGGTTTCTCTCACAAACTGTCTCAGATTGAAATTCGAGTGAAATTCGATGCCTGAAATTGAAATGGCAGACAACATTCCTCTAACTATGCTTGATAATGATGTATTGAGAGAGATAATGGGGAGAGTGGCCACAGATTCTTGCAATGATCATTTGAGTTTAAAATCAAGGTAAATCTTTTTTAATTTAGTTTTCACACCATATGTCATTTACTCCTCCTATATAATGATCATTATGATTCCAGATATTAGTCTTACATTTCTTGATGCATATGTGTGATAGTTTTACAAATGTTAATTGAGATGTTATGCTTCTCATCTAGGTATATAAATAATTCGATATAATACCCCTACAATTGAACATGAAACATCTGATTATTTGTTGATTTTTAATTAGCTTGGGAAATTATCTATTGATGTTACGTGACCATTGGATGATAGGTCTCCACTCTCCATCACTTTAAAGTTTGATTTATATTGATTTTGCTGAATTGTGGAATTATTCAAACCAAGTTGCTGAAAAAGTTGGAGGAATAGGAAACTTTGATTTTGTTTCATTATTAAATGTCAAATGATGTATTTCATAGGAACAACAGCAACGTATTTTATATTTGATGGGAACAACAGTAACATTTTAATTGGCCTAAAATAAACAATGGCCGTCAGAATTCAAAATAAATTTTCTTTCTGTTTATAGTATCTGTATTGATTTTTGATACATAAATGGAATTATATTAAACATCTGAATTAGAAGGTTTGTTTAAAAATTTATCAATACTTTTTGTTAGTTGCACGACAATGAGGATGCTTGGTGCTGAAAAAAAAAATCTGAAGAAAGTGAGGTGGAACAATATTCTAGAGTGCCCTATATTCAACCAAACAATGTTGGACTGAGTGAAAACCCAGACGCCATGTACTTCAGAGGATTGGTAAGACATTCATCAATTGCAATTTGGTACTTCTGCTTGATAAAATTAATATAAATCTGACATTATTTTTGTTAAATGATTTGCAGTTATATTATTTCATGTTATTCAGGACTAGAGTCGGTGAGTACTGGTTACGACGTGCATATGATAATGGGCATGCGAGGGCAGAATACATGCTCGGGATAATATACATGTTGGCTGATGATGACAACAAGTTTAAAGATGGCGCGTTCATGCTGCTTTCTGCTTCCGATAACTTGGGTGAAGATGGTTTACAAGAGATGAGGAGCAGCCTTGATCATCACAAACCAACTTGGGTGTCTCACTACCCGTTCGATTGGCCTACACTTGATCCAAATGACTGCCCTGACGAACCCTTGAAGGAACTTGTTAGGCTGTGTAGGCGTGAGTTGGGTTTTTTTGCTGAGTTTCTCGGCAAAGAAACGGTCAGCCAATTCTATCGCCTTGAGGAAATTGACTAACAGCGAGGTGTATAAATATTAAGTGGAAGTAGACTATTATTGTTGGGTTGTGTTTTTTGAAAGTACTAAACATTTAAGTATCTCGACTTTTGTATGAGCAAAATTATAGACAACCCAAAAGAATGTGGAAAAAAATTAAAACAATAAAGTATATCACTCAATTGGTCACTCTATTTACCATGCAACCACCAAACCAAGTTACCAATCCAATTTGATTAAATAAGAAATCATATAAGAATATTGATTCAATAATAATCATTGCTTAAATCACATATGTATTCTAAACTAATAGCATACAACAAAAGATTAATTGCTTACAACGTCCAGTATCGTTGTTACTCTGAAAAGGTTTAAAAATGGTTGTGATCTTATGAACTCCATTTACAATAATTGTAGTGCTGTCAATGTTACTCTTTTGCCATGCATACCACGTAAAATTGGCACCTTGCAAACAGTTGACAAAATTTGACATGTGCTGAATATATTTTATATAGGAACAATTTGATAATGGGAATTAAATGGTTTGGGTCAATTTAAGAACTAAAATACTATTCAAATCCGAACTAAGTTTGAGTTTTATTTTTGAGTCCAAATCCAAATCGATTTAATGTTCAAATAGGTATAAGGAGATTAAAACTAAAGGCAAAACCTTGCCTATATTCACATATTGTAATCTTACATATTTTGTAGCTGAAAAGAAACTTACTTCATACTTTGTTGACTAAAACACATCCACCATCGAATGTGACGTTTATTGACGTAATCATTTTAATGAGCATTTCAACGCAGTCCTCATATAGTTGTTCCCACATTATTAGATTCTACTACTAGATTCCACATTAGCATCCAATAATTGACTAAGTTCATTTCATATTTTTGCATTAATCAATTCACCCATTAGTTATTTCACGTTTTGGTAGTCTAGATAGAACGGGTAACCATAGAAATATTAGAATCTGAATCGTAAATTCAACATTTAGGTTCATAGGACCCTCACATTATCGTCCAATTGACTATGTTTATTGCATATTTGCATTGATCATTGCAATCCCATTTGTTATTTAATGTTTTATTTGGTAGTGTAGATAGAAGGGGTGATCATGGAAATATTAGAATCGAAATCGTAAATTTAAAATTTTGCTTGATAGGACCCTCACATTAGCATCCAAATGACTAAGTTCATTGCCTATTTGCATTAATCATCATTGCAATCCCACTAGTTATTTTATTTTTTGGCAGTGTAGATAGAACGGGTCATCATGGAAATATTAACATCGAAATCGTAAATTCAACATTTTGCTTCATAGGACCCTCACATTATCATCCATTTGACTAAGTTCATTTCATTTTTGCATTAATCAATTCAATCCCATTGTTTATTTCAATGTTTTGGTAGTCTACATAGAACTGGTAATCATGGAAATATTAGACTCGGGTGATCGTAAATTTTAAATTTTGCTTGAAAGGACCCTCACAGTAACATCCAATTGACTAAGTTCATTGCCTATTTGCATTAATCATTGCAATCACATTAGTTATTTAATGTTTTTGCATTGTAGATAAAACGGGTCATCATGGAAATATTAACATCGACATCGTAAATTCAACATTTTGCTTCATAGGACCCTAACATTATCATCCATTTGACTCAGTTCATTTCATTTTTGCATTAATCAATTCAATCCCATTATTTATTTTAATGTTTTGGGAGTCTACATAGAACGGGTAATCATGGAAATATTAGACTCGGGCGATCGTAAATTCAACATTTTGCTTCATAGGACCCTCACGTTATCATCCAATTGACTAAGTTCATTGCATATTTGCATTGATCATTGCAATCCCATTTGTTATTTCATGTTTAATTTTCGTAGTGTAGATAGAACGGGTGATCATGGAAATTTCAGAATCGAAATCGTAAATTAAAAATTTTGCTTTATAGGACTCTCACGTTATCATCCAATTGACTAAGTTCATTGCATATTTGCATTGATCAACACAATTCCATTAGTTATTTCATGTTTTGGCAGTGTAGATAGAACGGGTGAACTTGGTCATATTAGCATCGAAATTGTGAATTCAACATTTTGCTTCATAGGACCCTCAAATTTAACATCCATTTAGCTAAGATCATTGAATATTTGCATTGATGATTGCAATCTCATTAGTTATTTCACGTTTTTACTACTACTACTACTACTATTTTTATATTTTTTTATATTTTTTGGGTAGATTATTATTAGTATTATCATTATTATTAAATCTGGGCAAAACTGGACAAAGTTGGGTCAAACTGGCCAAAACTGGATATTGTAACTGGTAACTGGGAAAAACTGGACAAAACTAGAGAAAACTGGAAACCAGTTGAAAAGAACATGCCCTTACCCTCAAATTTCATAATAAGACAGTTTGGGAGAGATATATGAAGGGGAAAAAAGGCTAGAGTTTTCAATATTATGAAGTAATTGGATGATAATGTGAATGACCTATGAAGCAAGATATGAAATCAACTTTGCTACAGTATAATTTATAGAGGGCGTAGTTTTATTGTTGGGTATGATAAAAGGGGCAGATTTATTGTTCGGTATAATAAAAGGTGTAGATTGAAGGTCTTCAAGTTGTTTTCAAGCAAGAACACGTAAGTAAATTATGCTTTCGTTGGAACAATGGAAATTTGACAGTGAAACCGATGCACTGGACTTTAATACGGCACCTTTTGTAAATATTTCTTGGTCCCCCTATCATGTCCCTATGTGAGTAAATTATGTTTTCGTTGTAACAACCGAAATATGATTACAACCGAAATATGACAGTCCTTGTTTAAAATATTTCAATATATTGTGTGCTATGATTTTGAACACGTTATTGACTTGAAAAGATTAATTTCGTGCAAATTGACGGAAAAAATTGATTGTAATTGAGGACATATAAATCTAGTGTTACCTTTAACAATAATTTGAAATCTATATAGAGTAATTGTTATATAAAGAATCATAATCACTTTTTAAAGTGACTAAATTCATTCCGGTGTTCTTGATATGTTAATCCACACGTAGAAGAGTAATCATGTTGAATTGCCGGAATGATTGCAAATAATGTCTATCGATTAGAACATTAAGGGACACTAACAAAGGTCATATAATAATTATATAAACGACCCCGAAAAGGGTAATCATGCATATTGAACGACATGATTGATTACAACTAATCTATTGGTTAGAATCATATCGGGACACTAACAAAGGTCATATAATAATAGTTCTATAAACAATCAAAATCGACTTTTTGAAGGATTAAAATAATTCAGGTGATACTTATATGTAAAACGACCCAAAAAGGGTAATCATATTCAAGGATCATAATGATTGCAAATTCGCAACTAAGCTCAATACATTAGAATACGAAGGTCAAATAACAGTTATATAGATCGAAATCAATTTTTAGATTCATTAAGGTCATTCCGGTGATACTTAAATGTAACACGACCCTGAATAGGGTATTCAACTATTCATGCATACTCAATGACTGGAATAATAAGACCTGAATTCTATATATTACAATACATATATAGGCAACACGAAACGAATATTATAGTTATATAAATGTTCTAAATTAAGTGATTAAGATCATTCCGCCGGTTATACTTATGCAATACGACCCCAAAATTCGAAATCATATTGAATGACCCGGATGATAGCAAATAAATTCTATAAATTAGAATATATAGATACACTAAAAAGAAGAGTTGGAAAATAGGTCGTGTCGTGTCATATCAGTGTTCGTGTCAAAGATAATCGTGTCAGGAACTTCCCGACACTAACCTGACCCTTTTATTAATCGTGTTAGAAACCTTCAACACTAACCCAACCCGCTTAATAATCGTGTTATTCGTGTTGACCCGCTTAACTTTTTAAATCTAATTTCTTTTCAGAAAACAAAAAATATAACATAAAAAACTAACAAAAGCATAGTAAATAAATTTTGAAACATCACTTTTAAGCTTTCATTGGTATATTAGTCCATTAAACTAATGAATATCGTAGATTTGAACTTTATTTTCTGATATTATTATTGACTTATTTCTCGACATTTTTGAATAATCGTGTCAGAGCGTGTCAATTTCGTGTTGAAAATCCCAACACTAACCCAACCCATTTAACTAAACGTGTTACTCGTGTCGACCCGCTTAAGTTAATCGTGTCGAAAATCTCAACACTAACCCGTTTATTTCGTGTCCGGTTCGTGTCATGTTATCGTGTCGTGTCAGCTATTGCCGGCTCTACTAAAATGGTCATATAATAGTTATAAAATTATCAATATCACTTCTTAGACTGTTTAAAATCATTCCGGTGTTCCTGATATATAATTCAACCATTTTTACTGTATAATGGTAAGCAAACTATTATTCATG
Source organism: Tetragonia tetragonoides (assembly GCA_038025085.1). NCBI lineage: Eukaryota > Viridiplantae > Streptophyta > Magnoliopsida > Caryophyllales > Aizoaceae > Tetragonia > Tetragonia tetragonoides. Next base: position 49,464,780 of record CM076142.1, read on the forward strand.
TCATAGTAGTGTAGATAGTGTCTATAGTAGGGAGGTTGATCATGGAGATATTAGCATCGGAATATTAAACATGTTTCTTCATAGGTGGTCACAATATCATCTAATTGCATTGATCATTGCAACCCCATTAGGCAACAAATAGATTAGCATCTCCATTTAGTAATACAAATATTGTATAGGGTCTAAGGTCGGAACGGTAGGTTGATCATGGAGAGATTAGCATGAGAATGGCAAATTCAACATTTTGCTTCATATGTCCCTCAACTTATCATCCAATTGATGACTAACTTCATTGCATATTTGCATTGATCATTGCAAGCCCATTAGTTATTTCACGTTTTAGTTCTACAGATAGTGTCTAGGTTCGGAACGAGCGAGTGATCATGAAGAGATTAGAATGGGAATATTAAATTCAATATTTTGCTTCATAGGTCATTCACTTTATCATCCAATTGAGTAAGTTTATTGCATATTTGCATCGATCATCGCAATCACATTAGTTATTTTATGTTGTAGTAGTGTATGTAGATAGTGTTTAGGGTCGGACAGTTGATCATGGAGATATTAGCATACCAATATTAAATTCTACATTTTTCTTCATAGATCCCTCACATTATCATCTAATTGCATTGATCATTCCAATCGAGCAAGGGCATAGTAAAATCAACATATTTCTTCATATACAGGTCCTTCACATTATCAGGGCCTAGGGTCGGTATATTATCCGAGCGTACATAGTCTATAGGGTCGGATAATTATCATTATCATCTAATTATTATTTTTTTTTTCTTTTTTTTTTTTTAACTTAGACTGGCCATGGCCACTAGATTACCACCACAGTTGTTGGTGAAACCCCAATTTTAATTGAAGAACTGAACTGGCATTAAATTGGACTGCTGCCGCCCAAGCCGTACATAATCAATCCGACATGCACCCGAAAACCATTGCTTTATGAAAATGATTTTCGTGCTGAAAACCTACATAATCAACCTATTCTGAACAATGCACGAACTTAGTGACCGTTTCCCACGGTTATTTAAATTACATTTACTCTAATTCTTAAACATAATACAAATTTTCAAATTGTATAAAAATATTTTTGGGGGGAGATAAAACGACAATGGCAATTAAGTGTTCAATTACACACAATATATTGAGTCCATTGGCCCACCGTCCAGCGTCCACCATTACGTTCAACAACGTAGCAGTTTTAAGTCAGTCCTTGACGCATTGTTCCCAGATAAACCCGATGAATTTGTACTCTTATTGTGAGTAATTGACCAAACGTAACCTTACGCATATGCATAAAGTTCAAACTTCAAAGGGGTATTTACGAACTTACGTCACTGGGTGATTTTTCATAATAATTACTAGCCAACTGAGTTTTCATCCTACCTCCCATCAAAAGTTAATATCTGATCTTCTTCTCTATATATACTTCTCCATCATATATAGTGGCTCTTCCCTCCTCCTTGCTCTCTCAAAAAAACAATGATTGTCAATGGATGAAGGTGAAATGGTCGAGCTCAAGCCTCTTACAAACCTTGATGAAGATGTGTTGGTTGACATACTGCAGAAAGTGGCCAAGTTTTCTTGCAAAGATTACTTCAGCTTAAGATCAAGGTAAATTTTTTGAAAAGTTAAAATTGCAAACCAAATTAAATCTCGTGAAAGTCAATTTTAGTAAAGAAGTTTAAAATGGAGCTTCCTTTCAGATTTCCTTATGCATAAGATGTATAAATGCCCAAGCATATGTGTCTGGATTCATTGAGATTGTGGATGATGTATGGTTAATTATAATAAAATTTAACCATAAATTAATTTCATTGATCTACATGTTTGCTTAGATCCCCATGATTTTGTGACCTTTAATCTCGCATATGTTGTCAAATGATTTTGTAAAACAGTAAAATACATTTATTTACGCATATATGTGATTACTTAAAAGTTTTTGTTATTTAGGAGCTAAGATTCTTAAATTGTGATTATGTGCAAGGAAATGATATTGTTGGATGAAGTTGTGGGCTTTTACCTTTGAAGTTCATTTATTTTTCAATTGTGGATGAATAATTAAGGAGTTGCGTTTGAATGGACAATTTAATCTGTAGGAGCAACGGATTGATGGTGTCACATGTGATTTGTATGAAGTTAAATTTGGTAATTTTTTGAATTTTATGGATTGATGGTTGGACATTTGTTTGAAGAACGTTAATTTGGGGAACTCTGGAGTTGTGTGGATGGATGGTTTCAATTGTGTTTCATTTATCTAAAATTGTGCTTGTTTGGATTGAAAGTTTCATATTTGTTGAAATTGCAATGAACACGCAAATTATGGACCTCATTCGATTTATGGTTTAAATAGATCATTTATAGCTATCAATTTTTACATGGTTTGTTTTTAACGTTAACGTTGTAATCTGTTTTTTAATATTAACAATACTTTGTTGGTAGTTGCAAACAAATGAAAAAGCTTGGTTTACAAAAATGTGTCTTGAGCAAAGTAAGGTGGGACAATATCTATAGGAACCCAGCATCGTCCACCGCAATGCTGAGGTTTTTTACCAAGCGTGTCGATAGTGATAACCCCGACGCTATGTACTTCAAAGGAATGGTATGTATTTCATACCATGTGGTTGTACATATTGATCATGTATTGATATAAGTTATTTAGATGGATTCACATTTCTGTTCATTGTTTTGCAGTTGTTTTATTTTAAGTTTGGGAGGAAAGAATCGGGTGAATACTAGTTGGGTGGTGCGGTCAAACATAGTCATGCGAGCGCGGAATACATGCTCAGCTTGCTCCACCTCCTAAATAAAGATGTGGACAAATTTGTGGATGCAGTCTACATGATAGAGTCTGCTTGCTTGAAGTTGGGGCATGATGGTTTAGCTGCATTGAGAGACAGCCTCACTTACTACAACTCACTTTGGCTATGTACTGGATGGAAGTTCTATTGGCCATGCCTTATTACTGAAAGTTGTCCTGACAAAACCCTTGTGGAGGCTTTTAAGATCTGTAGGCATGAGATAATGTTGTTTGCTCACTTACTAGGCAAAGACCATGTCGTCATGAGCTATGTCCTCGAAAAGTAAAAAAGGTTGTGCTGTTATGACATTATACTAGTAGTATTCTGAACACAAAGTCCCTCCCCTGTTTTGTGTTTTGTTTGTTAAGTTGGAATTTAACTAAGTAATTATTTTTGTGACTGTATTCTCTGGTGCTAGCTAGTGTTATCCGTTAGTTATGTGCTCCATTGTTACTGTATAATGGTCAGCAAACTATAAGCATTTTAGATGCGAGGATAAGCCTCGGTCATTTTATCTCTATCACTCTTACCATATATACAGAACACTAAAATGTTGCATCGTATAAGGTCTTAGTACCGGACTTATATCCCTCCATTTCTTCACTTTCTATTTCATAAATGGGGGATTGAATCTCCCTCTCTCATTTTGCCTATTTGAATTTTATTCAGTAAAAGGAGGTCTCCATTTATAGTAGGAAAATGGAGAGAATCCCAACTGATTACCTATACTCGTCCCATGAGTGTTGTACTCGTGATACATATAGACATACTATAAACACAGGAACAACGACTACATTTCTTTTTGCTCATTAGGAACAATGACTACGACTCTGTTTGATTCAACTTAATTTCACTTAAATTAAGTTAAGTTAAGTTCAGTTCAGTTCAGTCCAGGTCTAATAAGTTAAGTTCAGGGCCAATAAGTTCAATTCTATTCAGTTCAGGACCAATAAGTTTAGTTCAGTTCAGTTCACTTCAGTTCATTTCATTTCAGTTATTATTATTATTATTATTATTATTATTATTATTATTATTATTATTATTATTATTATTATTATTATTATTATTATTATTATTATTATTATTATTATTATTATTATTATTATTATTATTATTATTATTATTATTATTATTATTATTATTATTATTATTTAATAATGCGTGGTAATACCTTTAAAATTAGATATTGTGTTTTAAAAAGAACACAATAATAAAATAGTAAGAAACAAAATTAAGGGGAAATAATAATAATAATAATAATAATAATAATAATAATAATAATAATAATAATAATAATAATAATAATAATAATAATAATAATAATAATAATAATAATAATAATAATAATAATAATAATAATAATAATAATAATAATAATAATAATAATAATAATAATAATAATAATAATAATAATAAGTTAAGTTTAGTTCAGTTCAGTTCAGTTTAGTTAAGGAGCATTAAGTTAAATTCAGGTCAGTTCAGTTCAGTTCAGTTAAGTTCAGTTACGTGAAATTCAGTTGAATCAAACGGAGCATACATGGATATGGTCACTGTGTAAGAAAATTGAAAACTCACTTGCAAGTTGTAATTGATAATCCTGGATGTGTACTCCCTTCCATACTTTAACAATAAATTATAATCCTATTGTAGTCTATTCCATACGTAGAAAATGCTAATTATTAATCATAATATCGATATAACGGACCCATACTGTATAAGTTAGAAAATGAAAAATCATGTAATAGTTAAATGTATATGCAAATCGGCGCATGAAATGATTATCAATTTCAATGACGCATAAATATATATGAAGTTTGATTATCAATAAAGTGTATAAATTAGAATATGTAAACTCATTAAGTAGTGATACTTGTAAGTATTCGACACAAAAGTAATTATTCAATTTGTTGAGTGATTCACATTGTTCCCGTGCAGCTTAAGGTGGTATTGGTAATGATATTCAGTCACTCTATGGATTAATATTTAACTCTATTAAATAGAATATGTAAAACATTAGGATATACCAGTGTTTAATTATAGAAATGCAGAAAGCAACATCAGTGATTTAGATCATTTCGGCGTTGTTATATGGTGCCAATAATTTTCAATCACTCATGTAATCCTATCTAAACTACGATGATGAAATTTTCAAGTGATAGTTAAAACTTATATGTCATTGTCCCATAAAAGGTAGTCATGGTTACCATTCTTGTTAATAGGAATCATGTAAATATTATCCATTACACTTCAATAAATACTTTAAAAAATAAACCATTACACTTCAATATCCATTACACTTCAATAAATACTTTAAAAAATAAACCGTTTAAGGTAAATCATACCATATACCTTTAAACCATATACTCTAGCGGGGCGTTTGTTTAGTAGTAATAGGAGGTGAGGATAGGGATTAGAAAATTAGGATTGTAAAATCCCATGTTTGGTGTCAGGGATAGGGAATAGAGAATGACTGGGGATGGGGATAAAAATGCCTCTTATCCCACGTTCTTAATCACATAGGGGGGGCTGGTAATTGGAGGAGGGATAAGGATTTTAAAAGTCAAATTACTATCATGCCCATTATAAATGACTGCAGATTTTGTCTCCTCTTTATTTAAGGGTATTTTGGTAAACTAACTTTATTATCCCCAATCTATTCCCTAATCTAATACCCACATAACAAACGGGGTAGTGGGATCAACTATACAAATTCCCTATCCCCTCAACCCAAATCCCATCCCCATCCCCATAGTTTCACAATCCCTATACCGGTATATACCCTATACCCAAAATCTTATCCACTGTGCATTTATTTAAGGGTTTGGAAATTGGTAGGAACAACATATGGTCTTCAATGCCCCAAATTGGGGATACGATTTGATTAAGCAATATTTGGGAGGGAAATTTTGAAAATCTAAATAATGTGAGAGGGAAATCTAAACTACTTTTAATGTTTCAGAGGAAAACTTGTAGGATTTGACATTACTAGAGCGGGAAATGAAATGAACTTTTTTTTTTTGGGTGGGAATTTATCTACTAAGCTACAAGATTGGCGGCAAAGTCAAATGAATTTCATTTAATTGGGAGGAAAAATAACAAAAATTGCCGGTGATACGAAATTACCTGTCTTAAATTTTTACTATGGAATTACCTCTCTTAAATTGTTACTATGGAATTACCTGTCTTAAATTGTCAAATTTCATTAATTCTCAAATCCGCCAAAAATAATGTTGCTTTATAAATAATAGGAATAACTGTACTCTTTGTTCGCGAAGACACCCCTCGCCCCAAAAACCTCAATTTGAAGCTTAACTTTCATCTAGAACCTACCAATGGAGTTTGATGGTCCTCATCATCAAACCGACTTGAATCAACTGCCATCTGTAGGTGAAGTTTTTGAAAACGAGGACAACCCTACAATGGTTTTATCGGAATTTAGTCACAACAATTATAACCTTCCAATGGAAATCCCAGCTGGAATACCATTCCAGTATGCTCATAATGGAGAGAAGTTGATGGTAATGGCTGAATCAGTATTCAAAGAAGTGTTTCCCAACTTTATGCCTGAGTGGCTGGTACACCGAATTCCAGCACACCAACGCCTCAATCTCGAATTTATTGCTAGGGGTCGAATAGATCTCTTCGACATACCCAATCCTGGGTCACCGAAAGTGATCACGATTCACACACATTACTTAGTCAAGCGTGAAGACGGTTCATTTGCTGCACCGTTCGCCTCCACAATTCGAGCCATAATTTTGGATCCCAAGTCAGCTACTGAAAATCGGAGGAACCTGCTAGTTATTTCGTCTGTGGAAGATAGAGCTGTTAAGCCAGCTCACCTATTCACAACGACTGATCTTTCATACCTTCCCATAAAAGAACTGAAAGAAGCGTTGTCATGCCTACGGTCTCTTGGGTGCCAACATCAAGATCTGCTCCCATCTGGATTGAACAGCTTCGTCGACCGCCCAATGAATATCCGTCAATCTGCAATAGGATGCCTGTTGAATGGGAAAACTACACTAGCAACCATGGCCGCTTACACCAACTCCGTTCAGGTATACGCATACACATGTGTTTGATGGTATTTTGTTTGTTTTTTACCGTAACAACTACCGGTCATGTGCAAATCTTTATGTTATTCATGGAAACAACTGAATGATGGTTGTTTATTTTATTTTTTTTTTTGAGAAGAACTGTTTATTTTATAATGACGGTTATATGCAAACCTGTATGAATTTTATGTTTTTTGGGTAACAACTGTCGGGGATACGAAATTTTGTTTTAATTATTTGGGAACAACGAAATAATACGTGTTTATTTTTTAGTGTTGAATATCATAACGTTTACTTCAAATAATTTGTCGTAAATGGCTGGTTTTGACTACCAAGTTTTGGTGCGTGAATATCCTATTTAAAAGATACGGATTTTGGTGTCTAAGCTCGATAAACACTCTAATAGCTTTTACAATTGACTTCGAAGGTGTACATGTTGGAGAAAATCGCAAAGCAGGTTGAAATCATAGTTAAACACAACCATCACATTGCTCGCGACAAGTGCTTTCCAGTGTACATTTGCAACGTCGTGACACAGACGAGATATTGGAGGATGGTGTCAAGCGATGTTATCGTCGATGCATTGGATCACAAGATGGTGGCTCGTCACAGGGAGTTCGCGGAACGACCTTTTATGGAAAAAGGTATGACTTTCATCATATGGAATGTCAGGGGAATCGCAAGGCCTTCCTTTCAGTCAAACTTCCTCTTGCTGTGTCAGCAGTACCACCCAAACGTTTTCATCATAACTGAGACTCGAGTTGGTAGGATGAACACAATGACTATAGTTGATGGACTTCCATTCGAGAATTGGCAATTAATGGACCCGGATGGGTTGCAAGGAGGCATCCTCGTGTTTTGGACTAATAAAATTGAGTTCCACATTCTCGATTTTGAGGATAAGCTTTGGGGGATTGTCCAATCAACATTGGATGGGGATGGAGCTGGAGGTACTTTCTAATTTAACCTTTCACTTTAGCATATTCATCATGACACTGTATTCTAATTTGGTTATTCAAAACTAGATGTGCATGTCTTGCCTTTCGAGCAACCCCCGTTGTTATGCGCACCCTGGAGAATCCAAGACTACACATGCGCTTCCTTTTGGCAGTTGAAATTGTTATCCAGGTCAAAAAAGTAAATCATCCCACTCCCCGTTTTGTAATCTTATTTGTATGTTAACCAGTTCTGAAATACTTGTATTGTATCGAAATCGCTAAGTTGTAACTTACCCGCGGGGCACCGCTTTTGAGTTTTGGCTTGGTTTAATTTGTATATTGCACTGGTGTGTGGGACATGTATTGCCCTTCATATGGACTTGTTAAGTTTGTATTGTGCATTGCCTTGTTTAATTAGAAGTTCTTTGTTTAATGCTTTCATTTCCCCTTCTAAATACAATATATGTTAAATATTCATAACTCTTGTTTTCCCCTAAAAAAAAAACACAAAAAAACAAAAAACAACTATTGATAAAAGTAATGTGATAGTTATATAAATGATTATAAGAAAATTGTTAAGTCATTAGATCATTATCGTTATACTTATATATAATAATGACCGTATGGATTAATTTTAAACTCTATTAATTAGAAAATGATAATGTTTACGAGCGAAGAAATGGCAATTTTTTAAAATATAAATGGAACGCCATTTCTACAAGGGTTAAGATCATTACGATTATACTTATCTTTCAATGGCCATATTAACATTATCATTAAACTTAAATATAAGCAGAATATGTAAGACTTTCAGAAAACTAGTTGTATGAGTTTCACAAAACTAGTTGTATAGTTATATACTTGACGATAAGCGGTAATGGCTGAAGAATCGAAAAGTAATGGCTTTTGGTTGGGTTTGAATTACAAGTGTAGGCTGTTATGCACAATCTCATTTCTCGTTTCCATTGCGGTTGATATACACTACAGTACTCCTAAGTCCTAATAGACATTGAAATACCATGTTGCATTTAATAGTTTGATAATACTTGCATATTCGTCTTAAAATTGATATACTTTAGTAACAACCATGGGGAACACGAAAATCATGGCAAATATTAAGCCTTAAGGATGATGGATTTTTTGTTTTGGAGGGAAAATTTGTACGACGATTGACGGAAATAGTTTGGGTGGGGAACTGAAAACAACTTGGTTTGATTGGGTAGGAAATTAAGTACGCCGCAAATAGTTTCGGTGGGAAATTCAACATAGTTTTCAGTTTTAGAGGGAAAATTTCTGTGACGCAATTAGATTTGGGGAGGGAAAATAAATACGTATGAAACAAACAATTTGGGTGGGAAAATTAAAATTTTAGGCACGTTTGGGGGGAAAATAACTGGAACTTCGTTTTCTAGGGAGGGAAGAATTAACAATCTTATAGGGTTGTAATGGAACATATGGCCCCTATAAATAAGGCATTTTGTCCCTTTGTCTAACCACAACCACCTTTTCTGCTTCATCCTATATCCCCTGTAGTATTCATATTCTACAAAAACCTTCTCACAAAACCTTCGTATACACTCATGGATAAATCTATCAAGCAACTTCAACAAGCAGAAGATAATGATGTCAAGGACATCCGGGCATTCATGGGGGCAGCCATCAAATTGGTGGGTCCTTTTGTGATTGAGGATTTGTTTGTAGAAATGGGCACTTGGATGAAAAATCTGAAAATGTATTTTGAAGAGGATTACAAACTACTAGAAAGTCGCCATTCCGGCTCTATGAGGGTGATGGCAAGTTTGGCCCCCAAGCGTCATTTTCTCAAGGGAAAAACTTCAGCTGAAAGGAGGCGTCGCCAGTTGCAGAATTTGAACCAATTGGCCGCTATGAGAAAGGGTGTTTGATGAAGGGTATTTGAAGAAAGCGCAACATTTGGACTGGATGAAGTTTGTTACGTTGTTCCTATAAATTAATGTGTTATCTACCTTGTTATGTTCAACATTTTTCTTTTTATTTATTTTGCTTGTTATGCGACATAGCATATATAATTGTTGTTAACTTGTTATGAATATTATCCTATGTGTGCTTCATCGAAGGAGTGTTATATTCTTATGACATGAAACAATGCACCACGAAATGAATATGACAACGAATGCAATACTAATGTATTACCATTGTTACTACATAATTACTCCACTATTTCGATACTGTGTTGAATCTCCTAACTTGTATTGCATAAATTTGAAATCCGCAAAGCATTAGGGAGGTATATATTAATGGTGCCCCATATGACCTACTACCTCCGTTTCTGAAAAATGATAACATTCACTTTTGCACGGTCTCCAATGCACTACTTTGACCATGAATATTTGTGTTTATATGAATACATAAAATATAAAAAATAGATTTTCCGAAAGTACTAATTAGAACGAATCCAACGATAGTATTTTTACATTGTAAATCCTTATATTTTTTCCGAAATCAATGGTCAAAGTTTGTAAAGTTTGACCTTCAAAAAGTAAATGTTATCATTTTTCGGAAACGGAGGTAGTACTTTTGAAGGCTCATCTTGCCCCTTTAAGACGAACCAATTACAATGGAGATCGATGTTCCTGATACAGAAACCCAACAAAGCAACACCCTCATTGAAATAGAAATTGAAGGCCCCCAAAAGACAACCCACATTGAAGTTCAAATCAAACATCCACATAACGCTAACATTGTTGGAATGGAAATCACTCCTCACGAAAACCCTTCCAACAATGAAATGGAAATAGGAGCTCCGGAAAACCAATCCAATCTTTGTTTTCATATCCAAATTGCTGAAATTGATAACACACCGGGAGTACAAGTCGAAGGTCATGAAGATGCTAACTATATTGAAAGGGCAGTCGACGCTCCTGAATGTCATGAAGATGCTAACAATATTGAAAGGGCAATCGGAGCTCCTGAAGATATTCCACACCAAGGGTATCAGACTTATGTGAGAGCTGAAAATGGACAGATCTTGTGGCCAATGGCTGAATCGGTGTTCAAGGAAATCTTCCCCAACTTCATGCCTGAGTGGCTAGTACGCTCTATTCCACCACACGAATTCCTACAAATCGACTTCGTGGAGCAGGGTCGTATTGAGCTAATCGACATACCTAACCCTGGGTCACCAGAATTAGTCACGAATGATACCCATTACTTGGTGAAGAACGACGACGGTACAATTTCTGCACCGTCAGCGTCCACGTTGCGAGCCATAATTATGGATCCAAGGTCAGCCACAGGAAATTTGAGGAACCTGCTAGTGATATCGACGGAGGATGCTACGCCTGTTAAACCGGCACACCTCTTCACCATGACCGATCTTACTTACCTAACAAAATAGGAAATGGACGAAGCCCTTTCACGCGTACTGTCTCTCGGGAGCCAGCAACAAGATCTGCTACCTACCGGATTGGATCTCTTCATCGATCGTCCGATGAATATCCGTCAATCTGCAATCGGTTTCCTCTTGAACGGAAAATGTACAAGGGCAATCATGGCCGCCTACTCAAACACTATTCAGGTATACTATACGCCTCCACTATTCTACTCTAACTTTTCTATTTCTCTCGTAACAACTAAAGTTTGTGTACAATCATCTTTTCTTTAAATTGTAACAACTAATGTTTGTGTACAGTCATCTTTTCTTTAAATTGTAACAACTGAGTTATACCTTTAAATTGGCAATCAAATTGCTTAGATGCGGTACCATATCACATATTCATATCCTTACGAATAACAATGGAAGTGTGCCAACAACAATAAGTAATTCATTATTAACTGCTCCTATTTTTTTAAATTATCGGATTCCATACAGACTACCGTGTTTTCGTAGCCAATTGTTGTTACTTGAAATATGTTCAGGTTTCCGTACAACCTATGTACTATTTTCATAGGAACAACACACCTTTCCAATAGCTTAGTAATGGGAACTTCGTATTGAACCAACGAATATATCAATTTTCGTTTTACTAATTCGAACTGACACGCAAACTTGTTGTTAACGGTATTTTTTAACATCATTTTTTGAAAACGATCTTGGTTTTATTAGAAGGTTTCTTTCTGGTTGGAGAGTGGAGGAAAATATAATCTTTGTGGGCTTGCCTTGTTTAGGCTTGGACTTGAACTGTAATTGTATTTGCCTAGTTTTTTTGGGGAATATCATGTTGTCAATTCCCTTTTATTATATGGGAAATGTGTAATTGCGTCCATGTTGCAATTGTTAAAGATTCCTCAACAACCCAATACAATGGAAGTGTACTTTCCTACTTTCATTCCAACTGAATTACAGGTGTACTAACTGGATATGGAGGCAAAGCAGGTTGAAATCATAGTTAAACGCAATTCTCATACAATCCGTCAAAATATCTTTCCTTCCTACACATGCAATGTCGTGGCACAGACTAGATATTGGAGAATGGTGCCAGGTCATGATATTGTCGATGCATTGGATCAGAAGAGGCTTGCATGTTTCATGGAGTTTGTGGATCGCCCATTTCTGACAGAAGATATGACTTTCATCATATGGAATGCTAGGGGAATCGCAAGGCCCTCCTTTCGGGCAAACTTCCTCCTGCTTTGCCAGCAATACCACCCAAACGTATTCGTTATAACTGAGACTCGGGTTGGAAGGACCAACACCGAGACTATAATCGAAGGCCTTCCATTTGAGAATTGGAAACTATTGCAGCCGGAGGGTTTGGAAGGAGGCATCCTCGTGCTGTGGACCAATCAGATTGAGTTCCACATCCTCGACTACGATGACAAGATTTGGGGGAATGTACAAGGAAATTTAGAGGACGGAGGAGGTATGGTTGTTTCATAATTTCGTTTCACTATAATGTTCTTTACAGTTTCCTGAAATTTTCGTAATCCATGGTTAGGTGTTCTTGAGTTAACTTTGGAGGGACCTCAACTAAGCTGACAACGTTGCAGATTGTACATCAACCACAGCGGTTCATTTTGCCTGTTTAAGTTAGTACCTTTGCAATGCAGGGAACCCTCCCTCTGCCCGCTTGGCGCTTTGTACTGATTTTTGTACCCTTAACATTTGTCAAGAACTTTGCCTTTTGATTTATGGAACACCCTTGATTGTAATTAACTCCACGCAACCTCCCCTATTAGACATATTTTGGTTTATTGAAATTTGTATAATCCAGGATGGTGGTGGATGTGGAATGCAAGTATCTAATAGTTGTGTTTAGAACGACCTTGTTGTGCAATGAATTAACTCTCCTACTGAATTTTTGAAGAGGTGAACATTTGTCACGTCAAACACCAAGATTTGAAAAAAATTATACTCTCTTTACTAAATATTATTTCATTCACACATACAATCCCTAAAAACATTACTAACTCACAAACCAACTGAAATAAAACAGGCAAATTATTCGTACATGAAACCAATAAATAACTAAATTTCCGTTGGCATGGCTCCTTCACTTTCCAATCTATCAACGGAGGAAACGTGAACGAAAGGATAGCCATTAGTATTCTCAATCTCAGTCTCTCTTTTTTGACAGTGCGCTAAGTGAAAAATTGGAGGGGCAGAAAGAAGACTGATCTTCCGTAGGAGTCTTCATCACAGTTCAATCAGATTTGGTTACAGTTGGATATGGTCTGCCGTATATAACGCCAAGGACAGTCTGAAATCACCACATAAACAAAACCATGAATAAATATTAGAACAACTGCAGGAATGTGCCTCTAGAAGCATTCAACCCTAAAAATTTTGGAAGTGCAATTGAGGGAGAAACAACCTTTGCAGCCCCATATTCACCAGACTCTCCCAGATCAAGTCTCAATGCTTCATCGACCTTGTCTTGGTCCCATGCGCCCACCTTGGAACTATCGGTCCTCCAGTTCACCCCCTTTCCAAGGTCTATTCTATCCAAGTAAATGATCTGTAAAATTGCTTAGCAAAAAAAAAAAAATGATCTGCAAAATTATAATTAGTTATGTTCACCTTCGTAAATACAGTAAGTTGTATCTAGTGTCGGACATTACTTACGTAACCTAAAACATTCCTATCAAGTTTCATCCTATATTCCACCAACCATTCAAGGACATATTCACCCCAGTTGTAGTATAGAGATCGGCGGGCATTGTGAAGGACTTTCAAATGCCGCGGGCTGATACGGCCATTTTGCGTAGGACAAAGAAGCACTCCCAATGTATATAGAAGGAAGTGTCTTTTGAACATAGTCCTATCTTCAGTCTCCGAGCATGTAATTTTAAACACGTCTTTCTCTACCAGGCTCCCGTATATCGATCCCTTGTACTCCATCTTCAAAGCCTTATACTCCTCTTTCTTACACTCGGGCACCCTCTTCGTCGTCAAGTAAGTACTAGGAATTCCTAGCACCCAACCAATATTATTGCTGGTGATGACAACTGACTGCCCTTCCCTAATATTTAGCTCTCTTGTGCAGGGATTAAACCTCCGGGTTATCCAATAACCAAACTTGTTATCGATGTTCTTGAACGACAGTTCCAGAAGGTCGTCGAACCCTAATTGTGCTACCCAATCCCGTTGTTTCCCTGTCAACTAACCAACCAATTTCCTAAACCTTTGCAGATTGCAACCCTTTACATATCTCATCAAGGCCTACGAAACAATAAAGGATTATGTCGTTAAAATTAACGTCAAAATATTATTTCACATGTATCAGTAGTATGTACAAAATCATTACCGCATTGTTGACAAAACTGCAGTTGCTATGTAATCCCTCAGTACGCTTCTCCCATTTTCGATCATTTTCCTCTTCTCGCTCCATGTCCACTACAGGAGGCTGATGTACAATTCCGCATACCGTTGTCTTCTTCAAAGCAGCTTCACTGTCCTTGCTTAATAACTCGCTTTCCTAATGTACATTTATTTGAATATGTTCAATTATACAATTTCAATCATCTATACAGCTATACTTCTTTATTGCAACTATGAGACAGTTTACGACAAACAATTATGTCATTAATAAAAGCCTCGAAATGATCTCCAACATGCATCCATAAACATCAACATTACCCAAGTTCCTCCAAAGAGGCTCCAGCCTAGGCAGGGTAAGGGGGTGAGGTCGGTTATGCGCAACCTTACCCCTGTGAGATTCTCACAAAGTGTCTCGTTCGGCTTGACCCGAGATCCAAAGTGGACGACCATCGGCAACTTCACACTAAATAAGATGTGTCAACAACTTTACGAGCCATTTTGCTTTGGGTGCTTATATTCCAAACTCATAAGTAGTAAAACATTTAGCCACACTGGAAATGGTCTCCAGCATGCATGAATTTGTATAAGAAACATTACCGCGTCTTTGCCAATGGTGCCATCATCATTTTTGCAATCTTGTTCCTCTTTTCGCTCCGTCTCCTCTACAGGAAGCAAATCTTCATTTTTGCATTCCTTATTCTGATTCAAACCAGCCTCATCGTCCTTGCTTACACTGTCGCTTTCCTAGTTCACATTTTATTGCATTTAATCAATTACGCATTACCGATCGTCTATACTGCCATTTTCCAACTCTTACACAATTGAAATTAAACAACAATCATTAAGGTTTTTATGAATTTGATGCTTACCGTCTCAGCTTCGCGTTCTGTTTTGCTCTTCTTATGCGCAACAGTCTTCACCCTCATACTCCGCCTTTTCGCTAATGTTTTCCTCCCTATCTTGTATGCATTTTTCGGTTGTTCCATTCCCGCCTCAGACCTTTTTCCCAAAGTCTCAGTTGTTCGTTCTACTCTAGTGTTTACAAGTTTGCCTCCCTGAATATCGTTTATTACCACAGCATTCTCAATTGTAGTGTTGCCTACTAAGTGTGCAACCACACTATCCTTTTTGTAAAACTCTTCTTCTTCAACATGCTCTACATAGATAACCCGTTCGGAACTATTATCCAATCTTTTCAGCTGTTCTACTTCAACATCTGACTCTATAAGAAACGCCTCCCTACAGTTACTTTTAGTCCCAAATAACTTCAATCTACCTTTATGCCCCAATAAATTTACGCAATCCTTAATTGCTTGAAAATTGAACTTCGAGGGATCATCGAATACCATTTTTTCATCATTACCACTGTAGTGATAATTTGGCTCCATCAAAAAGGCACCCCCATGTTTTATTGTGACATGGAACGATGTTGCCATCTACATGAATCGTAATTCAGTTAACCATTTATTATGCAAACTATTGAAATTGTAAACTTCCAGCATATATTCAATAACACATGTTTCACATGCGTACAAAAGGATAAATCATTTGAGACTACATAATCACATAATGCATGCGTACACATTGTTCCAAACTACACATATCATTCATATTAGAAATTAAATACATCTATGCAACAAATAATCTTTCATAAATTAAGGAACACCTTCACCTAATTTAAGGAACAACTTCCCCTACAGAGTAATATCGCAGTAACATCATGACCATTCAAATTTTATGTGTTTAGACTTAAAAACACCGTGTTATATCAGGTTTAGGAACAACTTAACATCTACAATAATATTATAGTAACAACGGACCTAAGCAACTGTTTTTTTTTTTAGGCTTTAAGAAATCATATTATATAGTAACAACGATATGCCAACCTGAAAAATCTTCACCGACAACTGCACGCTGACGGATCTGGTTTCAGCTTCTTCCTCCGCGGTGTGAGAGTTTTTGATTTTGAGTTTGCCAGTCACCAAATTTACCTTTGTACTTCGGTTCAAACTTGTTCAACCTTTGTTTCAGCTCCAATTTCTCTGTTGACCTTATTCTCCTTAGGATTTGCCTCGGATCTCTCTTTACTTTTCGCCTTCCGCTGTCCTTGGTCTATTAGCTCAATTGACAGATCTGCATGCACCGCTTCCTTCACGGGGACTTAATTGTAGGTTGTGGGCTATAAGCTCGGGCGGAATTTTTATACATTACCGTTCGATTTAGAGGGAAAATTTTCAAGATTGAAGACCGGTTGATTTAAAGGGAAAATTTTCAAGATTGAAGAGAGTCTGTGAATGAAAGAGGATGAGACAGAAATATCCCAAAAAAATTTCGCCGCCGGATTTCCAATATTGTTCGCCTGAGGGTGGCCGGAATAAAATTTCCCTCCAATTGTTGACCAAACCCTACTTGATTCCCTCCAATTATTGACCAAACCCTAGAGCTATTTGAATTTTTTGGGCCTAACATTTCGAATTTCAAATGAAAAAATCAATTTTAATGTATTTATCTTTATTTTTTTTAATTCAATGCCTTGACTAATAGGAGGCTGCCACGTCACCAGACAGCCCTGTGTATTATACACCGGGTGTATCGCTAACTTTGTTCTACGAGCTAATGAACCTTTCCTAAATTCCTAGTGACTTGTACTGTTGTACTGATCTCTGATGTTCCCACAAAAAAGAAAAGTTTCCCTGTAGCCATTTGTTGTATTTGGTGCTTTGGGCCCTGGAGCAATTCCATTCAATTTCTCATGAATTCTCCAAAACAAATACAGTAAGAAAAATACAAATAATCTACTTAATTTAATATTATCTGGCCAGTAGATTTATGGCACGCGAACCACCATCAGTAATCAGAGACCTTTTCAAGTTACATTTACATGCTGAGTTGAAATTTTGTCCAGGCTTATCTTTTCCTTCGGATGATGTGCTTTCATTGTTTATTGCCCATTTGTCAATTCTCAATTGTAAAAATTCTTTTCAGATTCCACCATAATATAGGGATTAATGCAACAGTTGGGAATTAAGTTATTTTGGATGTTCCCATCAACCTTGCCTTGATGTCTCATGGAAAAGTTAGTTGCGAGATATAAGTACGACATAACGGTCGGAAATTAAACCCGGAACTATAATGTCTGTAGGTTCTACTCCTTCACTGCGCCATATGCATTTGGGCCAGCATAGTACACTTTAACTTTTATTTGCAAATATAACATCATTGGTCTTTGAATAATTCTCCGTCTCTCCCTGAAGTATGCTATTGTTCATCCGTCTCTGAATTGAACATGTAATGATTTTTTTGATGAAAGAAGAAAATCACCACATTTCAGAATTTTAGGATGAAATAAGGCCATTTAATATTATATTATGGTGCAAATTGAAATCAATCAATTTAAGGCAAAAATGCAGCCATGATCAGATAACTAATAACAATATGTAGTAGTTAACAGCAGCATTATGTAATTGCAGTATGATCAAAGAGAGGAGATACCACATACCAGTGTGGCTTTAAATTCATAAGCAGGGGATACTTAATTTACCATTTTTCACATGTTTGACACTGCCTGACATAATTTGAGGCACATACATAAATTGGGTTTCATCTGATTCACCCATACCTGGCTATATTTACACAGCAAATGTGCACATAGAAATAGAAAACTACATAAGTCCTATATTTTTATGTATGTGCACACCTTTTCTAGTTCAGATCATATGGAGCATCATCAACTGCTGTGGAGCAAGATGGCATAGGTGTAATTGGAGCTGGTAGCAACATGGCAACAGCCCACAGCAATGAAGTAGACTCTGAAGAAGAGGGGAACTAAAGATGATAGATGAAACACACTCAACATTATATTTGATAGTATTTGTGCTGGCTTTGAAGATCAAGGCCCTTTTAATTTGGGTTTATAATACTTTTTGATGTTTTTGTACCCAATATCTCAAGGGTCAGAGAGGTCACCCTCTAAATCTCTCCTCTGTTTTACATCCAACCTAAACCTTTGTTTTTATAGAAAGAATGAAGACTCACTCCCCCTCTGCCCTCTCTCTCTATATAATACAGATCATATGTCCGTAATTTTGTCGTACATCCCAATTTAATAAAATCAAAATATACAACAATCTGTGTGTGCGGTGTAAAGACTTAGACTATGCAGTGTTTTATGATTTGGGACAATTCAATCCAATCTGAATTTAAGGAATATGCTTTGCTTGCTTCTCTAAACGACTGATCAATAATGGGGATAAAGTCTCTAGCCTATAAATTACTCATTATTTGGTTGTTGCTGCATTTACACTACATATTGGAAATTGGACATATAATTGTGAACATAAGAGATAAAGATGACTCATCTTTATATCATCTTTCACCTTTTTCACCCAATACATTGACTTAACTTCTTCAATTTATTAGTTGTCTGTCATGCCAAATATTACCAGTGTGTGCGCTGGTTCAAACTCCTCCCTTGTCAACTTTGTTAGTTGAATATTTCTATAAAACATAATTGTAGTGCATGAAGAATTATCATGGATTCTTTTTATATCAAAATTGTGGATAGTCTTTGGAACCAAAGAGTGGAGGTGTGTTTTATGCATTCATTTGTATTGGTCAAACACTCAAACATAAACATAGCCTTATCAATAACAGTACTTCTATAGAGTTAGGCATGATTCATGAGTTACTTTTTTTATACGATTTACTGGGTTATCCGATTAAAAAAACAATCATTTTAAATTGCAACCAAATTGAGATAACTTAGCCTGATCATTATGATTCGGAGGTGATTTTAGAATCCATTTAATATTACGAGCAGATTCAGATTTAGTATAATTTGATCCATTGCTATTCCTAGGCCCTATGGTCTAGACCAAGTCCTGGGTAAATGAGGAGGTAAAACTCTAATATAAACATGGATGACTTTTGCAGCACACCACGTCTATCCTTTAGCTCAACTCTGTTTTTGTAAATTAATCAATGGATTCAATGCACGTCAGATAAGTTTTTGCTCATATTTTCCTATTCAAGAATAAAAAAATAAAAAGATCTTGAGAGTACTTGTGAAATACCATTTTTATTGGCTTATATCTTAATTAGCCGCTTAATACTTATTTTATGACAATATTTAAAGAGTGTATATATTTTGAGATGCTAAATTTTGCTCGAACTGCAACTTCGTGTTTTTTTATTTTTTTTTATTTTTTGTAGTAAGGTCAGTGCACCACAAGGATTCGTGATTAGGGACGAAGTCCGAACGTGCACTCCTTAACGTCTGTATTTTTATTTTTTTATTTTTTTCTTTTTTGCTTCCCCCTCCCTAGGGGTGGCCACAAGCTAAATTATTCGTGAACTGTTCGGGCCCGACTCGGTAGAAGCTCGACTCGGACTCGGTTCGATTAGTAAATGAACCAAACTCAAACTTTAAGTTTAGGCTCGTATAATAAACGAACCAAACCCAAGCTTCATGTTGTTCGGCTCGAAAGCTCGTGAGCCTCAAACAAACACGCATAAACTACATTTTTTCTAATTTCTTGAATAATTTAAAATAACTAATGTTTGGTTTTCCTAATAATTTTCTTAAAATATCTATTTTGTTTGACATTTTAATTTTTCAGATTTTATTTTTGTAAAATTAATTAGCATTCTCATTGAGTGAACAAATTTTGTTAGCCATAAACAATTAGGATAATAAACTATAAATTATTTTCATATCATTTGGCGATTTCATATCATGAAATATTAGAGATGTTCTACAGTTATTGAAAGATTAAAGAAGAATTGACAAGTTTGATAAAAGTTCGAGTTCGAGCTCGAGTTCGGTAATTTTTAATCAAGCCAAGCTTGAGCTCAATTTTTATGACTCGGACCGAATTCGGCTCGAGTTCGAGTTCAGAAATTTTAAAACGAGCCAAACCCAAGCTTGACAGTGTTCGGGTCTTCGGGATGGCTCGGCTCGTGGCCAGCATTACCCCTCCCTTACAGAAGACGTCTTGTTTCTCTGAACATATCTATATGAAAACTTTTACTGCCAAAAAGAAAAGATAAAGGGAACTAGGAGTATGAAAACTTCACTGTAACCATATCAATTACTCATCAAGCATTACTAAAAGCAACTAGGCAAAGACCAAAAAAAAAAAGCAACTAGGCAAGACATTTACTTGAATTGTACTGTATAGTTATATTCAACAGTGGGTACAAAGCGCTGGTAGCTTCAGCTGGATCCTAAAACAAGGCGAACGGGTAAGGGGGTCGGTATAAATTGTAACATGAGTTCTTTCATTAGTAAAAAGTCTCAATGCAGGTAATACACAGATGTACTTCCTGATCAAAACAAAACAAAACAAAACAAGAAATAGATGTGTTCTCCAATCCTCTTTTCTTTTTCTTTGTGTGTGCGCGCGCGCGCACGGGGGGCTTGCTTATATACATTGTAAGCATGTCCATATATAGATAATGGAACCTGTTAAACCACATCACGGGTCTGAAATATACATGCTCATAACAAAAGAACATGAACCATGGCTGGAAGTAAGTCAAGAAACCAGAGGTGCCAGATCAAACAGAGGGTCATTCAAAGCACTGATATGCAGAATAAACCCTATACCACACTGCTCGGTCAACTGGCTTTAGGCTTAGGCTACACAGTTTTCTCACCGATTGCTTCTCATGATTATAGGCAATGACTTCACCTGGAATGGAGAGCACAACCTCCTCATCTTCGTCATTCTGACCCAGGACTACAGATAATAGATCACACTCATAATGGTGAAAGAAAGGATGCTTGTCACTAGATCTTCGCGAAATGATGGGAAATTCTATTGCTAAAGCCTTCAAATCGATTTGGTACCTCAAAAACCATCCAGTATAGTCTTCCTTCATCTGAAAGAGCTCCAGATAAGGCAGCTCTGGGGCTGCGACAGCATAGTGAAGAAGGCCAAGAGACTCTCCAAAGTACTCACAGCTAACAAGAGAATAACCCTCCTTCAAAGGAGGCTTTGGCATTTCTCTCATGACCTCATTATCCACATCAAAGTATAGACCTTTTGATGTACGTCTCATCCAATGAATTGCACCATTGCAAAAGACTCCAGCATTAAAGTCTATGTCACCTGGTGCATCAAATGGCTCACCTGACAAGCTCCAAATACAAGTCTCCCCCGAGTAGACGGCTATCCGATAAAAAGTCCTTTTTAGATCTAGCTTTTGCACACAAATGACCTTGTAATAGGGTGAAAAGTAAGGATCGAAAGCCAAAATAAGAGCAAATTGGCCAGCCATGTATGAAGAGTCAGGAAGGTGCTCCAATTGTTGTGTTGCCAGATTATATATGGAATATAAATGGGAGAAGGGAGAAAGGCAGAGAAACAGTCCATTGCAAGATTGTATGATCTGGAGATTTAGGCAGTCTAGAAATGGGAAATCTGGAGTGGTTTTGGATTCAGTTTGATTGAGCGAAACATACTCTATTTTTGGTCTTTGAATTGAGTGTTTCTGAATCAACAAAAGCCCTGATACAGCAGGAGGATCAAGGGAGTCATACCTGCTATAATAATCTTCGTCAGACGACATTGAGGGGCACAATGGTTCAGTCAGTTGATACTCAAAATCAACAAGACATATATCAGGTAAAGAAAAGTAGAGCCCCGCACCTAATTCTTCATCACTGTCAATGATCTCACCCGGTAAATCATCGGCATCAACACTGCTCTCGGCTGACAAGTACTCGGCATCATCATCAGTGATTATAGTTGACGATGGACCAAAATTGGTGGTGTTGATACGACTTTGATTTCCCCTAGTGATCATTTCCTCACCTGGACACATCAGTACATCGAATGCAGAGTCATATCCTAGTAAGGCAGATAATTATCCAACTGTTGTACGTGGAATCCCCTAAGTGATCACATATCTAATATATTTATGAATAAATTTTAGAAGGAAATATTAATACTGAAAAAGTCAAAAGTCAACATATAGACCGGGCAAGCAATGCAATGTAGCGATTCAAGTAAAGCTGCAAAGGACAGGCTGACAACATGAAGCAAGGAAGTGCGACCCTTGAAAGTATAAAACCACAGTAGTTGTTTCTTCAATATTAAAGATGACCTAGACAAAGTCAATTGGACATCAGAGTCACATGTATGTAGACAACTAAGCCGCGAACATATACAATCTCAGAACTGCAGGCAACTCCACAGATAGAAATTCATAAAGCATCATTGTCTACGCAAGGATGGAAGATGCGGAGATCTACACTCAGAGGCTCAGAGCTGTGAAACAAGATGCTTCCATGCTAAGTAGCAGACTCCAGCTTAAGAGAATTTTTTTGGTTATTGGGAACAGAAAATTTGCAAGCTAAGCATGATAAATGAAAAACAAAGGGAGTACCTGTTTGAGTCTCTGTTTCTTCACTTGAAAAGAGATTACCTGGCTACACAACCATGAATCACTTCACAACTGAAAGAGAAGAGTTACTCTTGGGTAATTGCAAGTATCAATTTGACTATATCTCATAAATGCCACTTGGGAAAAAGAAAAAGGGATGTTTATCAGCATTCCAATTTGTTAGAACATGTCGAAAATATTGCAAGAAGTACAGTAGTAATAACCTAAAATGTTCATTCCTAGCTTATTGAATTAACCTGCTTCACAATCTAAAATAAGTTTAAATATGGGACGCAGGTTGTACAACCACTTAGGACTTCCAGCATGTTAGAATTTAAATTTAATATCTTGACCTTCAAATCACAGTATGAATGTCAAAATGACATCTCTTAATCTTCATTTAGATGTATCAGCTTCCCCATTATGCTTCAGAAAATAGTGATGGACTAAGGTTTCCCCAGCGCAGTGCAACAATGAAAACCAATCATAGACCCTATGCATTGACATCATCATTATTCATCCTTTGCAGCTATCCAGTACATAGCAACGTGTAGGACTGGCTGTCAAGTGTCCCTAGAGTCTCGAACTCACAGATGAGGATTTTCAATACTTTTACAAATGAACTTCGGATTACAAATTTCAATTCCCTCTCTTTTGGCTACATACTCACAGTAAATATGAGACTTGTGTATGCTCAAATAGCTACTGAGAAAATTCGCATAACCTATAGTTGCAACTGCAACATCTAACAGGGGAACATGTTTGAAAGAATTCATGGACAGAATAAACTCAGTAGCGGACATTATAGTTGCATGGCAACCGTGTTTGTTCGCATACCGTCCGCGTAGAATTCATCTCAGGGTCATAGGCAATGACCACACCAGGAATTGAGAGGAAAACCTCAAACTGATTGTCACTCTGACCACGTGCAATGGACAATACATGACACTCATAACGTGGGAAGAAAGGATTCAGGTTGCACAAGTTTCGAGCCACAATAGGAAATTCAGAAGCTACAGCCTTGAGATCAATTCTGAACTTCAAAATCCACTCTGAATAGTCTTTCTTCATCTCAAAGAACTCATAGTAATGTAGATCCTGTAATCCGACAACATAATCCAGATGACCTTGAGACTGCCCAAAATACTCACAACACATAAAGGAATATCCTTCCTTCAGTGGAGGCTTAGGCATTGGAGCAAGGTTCTCTTCATTAACATCAAAGTAAAGTCCATTCAATGTGCCTTTCATCCAATGAATTGCATCATTGCAAAAGACTCCATCCTGAAAGTCTATATCACCCAGTGCAATAAAGGACTCCAACCACAAGTTTCAGATGAGTAAAGAGCTATTTGATAAAGTGGTTTTTGAGAGAAAAGTTTTTGGATGCAAATAACCTTGTAACGAGGTGATTCTATCGGATCAAAAGCCAAATTAAGCACAAACTGGTTGGCCATGTATGGGGAACCAGGAAGAATCTTGAACTGCTGTGTCTTGGGATTGCATATGCTATATGACTGATCCAGCACAGAATGACAAAGCAGCAGCCCGTTGCAATAGAATCTCAAAATTTAGGGAATTAAGAAAGGTGAGATTTGAAACATTGCTCTGATTCTTTTGAGTTAGCGACACATACTCCACACCGCATCTTTTTGTTTTATGTTTGGGGATCAATAGAAGGCCAAATCAGGAGCGGCGATCAATGAGGCTGTAACTGCAACCAATATCAGAATCAGAGATGGACGGGAACAACTGCTTAGTTCCATAGTTGAGTTTGGAAATAGAGAGCTTAGTTAAAGGGAGGAATAGCTCAGGTGTTAAGCTTTCGTCAGTAGAGATGTCGTCTGACAAGTCTTTACCGTTGCCAGTGCTCTCAGCTGTTAAGTATTCCTCACCATCAACACTCTCAACTAAAGCTTGCTTGACCTCAGCATCTCTCCATGACTCCATTTGGGTAATGCCAAAATATAATTTCCCTCAATCTTAAAAGGCCATGGCTACCATCTAAGATGATTAACTTAAAAGTCCCAGAACAAGACATCGTTGAGGGATTGGTGGAATAACTATATACTCTATGTCCAGATTTTAACTACCACATCAAGATTGAAGAGCCAACATTAAGAGAGTACAAACATCCTACACTAACAATGCAAGAAAAAACAAACATCCCACACCCACATATGTGAAATTTGTCCAGATCATTTTTCATTTAATCAGGTATTTCAAAGATGAGTCATCCTACACTAACAATGCAAGAAAAAACAAAAAGGCAAGATCAAGTCAACCTGAAATATTACATTCAAACTTGACTAGATAAAGGATATTAGCTTGAACTAAACATTTCCATAAATAAACTACAGATATGAGATCAGTCGTTTGCACACCTTGAATAGCCAGAAGGACTTTTCGAAACTCTGAATTGGACATATTATGAACAATTGCTCTAAGGATGTGCTTCCATGTTCATAAATTCAACAACTGTACTGCCTGTACAGTGCTACTGTTTCCATCTAGAGAGTACAAACATCAATTAGACCCAACATAAATTAGGCCTATATACACAAAAGATTGAATGCAACTATGCAATCTTTCCTTTCTCTCCCATGTTTGTGTTTCAGTAAGATTTTTCTTCCATCAATTACAAGTCAAGAATCACTTTTCTCTTGGGTTTCAATATAAAGGTTGAATGCAATCTTTTTGTTTCCAATGTGTTTAACTAACACTTGTTGGTCAAAACTACTTGCAATTTAAGATGAAAAGAAAAGGCAAACAATTCTCACAAACTAATTGTAGACAGAAAATGTACCTCTCAATATATTCTGGGTAGAGTTTACAAGGTTAAAAAGGAGCATCCTTTAGATAACTAGGATGATGTTTAAGGATTGCCCCGCTCGTTGTTTAACCAACCATCCAAGAGACCATTCATGGGGAAACTTCCAATTTTTGATTTGCCATGAATTTGATGATTTCCCCAATGGTGAGGACATGAGCTAACTCTCCGGTCGCCGGAGAGAGAATCGTAGACCCTAAAAGGCTGAGTTCACAAGAAGACAAACGGTAACGGTAAGAGTGGCGAAAAAACGAGTCAATTTTCCGGGTTTGGACAACCCGGGCTTAGTTTCCGGGTTATATCATTTTGTTTTGCAAGACCCTGTTGCAAAAGATGAGATAAAATGAATTACATTTTCACAGAAGTTTGTGTGTCATCTTATATTTCAGTCCCTTATATATTTGACACATTAATGTTAAATTTTAATTTATTATTAAATTGAAATGCATGACAAAATCACGGATGCGGAAGATGTAGTTGGAATAGGATTGATACGTAGAATGAGACAGAGAATCAAATTGTTTTTCTCATTCCTAAGTCCGCAATCATAAGTGGCTTGCTATGTCATTTCTGATAGAGTATGTATTGCTTGTGTATTAGGGTTATATTTTTCTCCAAGATGAGCCTTAATGTATTTTCTTTTATACTTATATATCTTTAATAAAGGAATAAAAAGTGACAACACAAACTCTACCTAATGAAACACCTCTTGCAACTAATAACCGTAGTAAAAGAGTGGAACGAAATTGTTTTCACAGAAGTTTCACACCAAAGAAGTAGAAATTACATTTCAAATTTACAATTCACAATCTTTACACCAAAAGGAACGATACCCTTTTTGGTTTCAAAGGAAAATAAATACGTACATTTTTTTGCTCATCGAAAGGAAAATAAATACATACTGTACTTTAGACATTTCCATGGAAAAAGATAAAAAGAAAGTGAGAATGTATTTATGCGTAACTTTCTGAATCTGGAACAGGGGAATAGGAGCCAATGAAGATATCTCCATAGACTAGGCCAGCAAGCCCGCCACCAATAAGTGGGCCGACCCAGTAGATCCAGCTCTGAGCCAAATCCCCACTGACGATAGCTGGGCCGAATGATCGGGCTGGGTTCATTGACCCGCCACTGAATGGGCCAGCAGCTAGAATGTTTGCCCCAACAATGAACCCAATAGCAATTGGAGCAATTACTCCAATTGAACCCTTCTTTGGATCAACGGCTGTGGCATAGACCGTGTAGACCAACGCAAAAGTGATCACAATCTCCATTACAATGCCCTCCAGTGGGCCCATCCCTGAAGCAACTCCATGAGCTGGGATGCTCTGTTTTATTGTTTAGCAAAAATTCAAACAAGAATAAATTAATTACAAAATATACATCGTCCTAGTCACTCCAAGTAAAGGATAAGATTAAATACACTCAATTTCATATTTTAAGCCTAGAGTAATCCAAACCAAAAAGTATATATATTTCCTAGCAAGAGCAGTTGAAGTTATTATGATAGTAGTGTATATTTCAAATGTTAAGTATAGTTAACTAATCTTTTCTTTTTTTGGAAATCAAAAAGACGGTAGTCACGCTATAAGTGAATGGCGTTCGAGATACATTTCGCTACTATAGTTAATATTTGAAGTTAAAAGTTTACCTTGCCATTGGTGACAAATTTGAGGAGGAGGCAAGCAACAACGGAGCCAAGGACTTGGGCAACCCAGTAGAAGAGTCCAGTGAGGAGGGTAATGTTGCCTCCAATGGCCAATCCAAAGGTGACAGCTGGGTTCAAGTGTCCACCTGAAATGTTAGCTGCTATGGAAACCCCAACAAATAATGCGAATGCATGAGCCACAGCTACTGCAACTAGCCCTGCTGGGTCCAATGCTCCATCACTTGTCAATTTGCCTGTATCAAAACCCATATTTGAAATTTAAGTAAAAATAGCAGCCACAACTAAAGGCTTAAGGGTCATTTCCAAAACCATTGTCTCGGGTATTTCATGAATTAATTCACGATAGGTGTTTTCTAGTAAAGTCAACTCTTATCAACGGATCAACCATCTCGAGTACAAAGAAACCAAAAATACAAAGTTGAAGTAGTAAGAGATAGAGTACTTACTGAAAGCTATTGCAGAACCTACTCCTGCAAACACAAAGAGGAGAGTTGCAATGAATTCAGACAAATAAGCCTTGAGTGATGCAACACTGAAAGAGTCCCCAAAGCTACCAAAAGTCAACTTCACCATTTTTTTCCTAATTTACCTTAGAAAAGCAAACTTATCAAAGTCTCAATAATACTTTGAAGGGGAATGGTAGTTTTAAGTTGTTGATGGTGTACTCTTAAAGCTTGAAATTGGAGTGCTTATATAACCCTTAAAACATGGTGAAACCGTCCTAATGTACCCATACAAATGACCTGGCAAACTTTGATTATAGCCGACCTACCGCCCATTTTTTTTGATTAAGCCTGTATTATAGCCCCCCATAACTAACACTCTTAACTTAAACTAGCTATAATACATAACGCTAATGGACACAGACACACCTTATCTTATTATAAACTAAACCAATAGACCTTGATGATGATTGTGACATTGAAACCTCTTTTTATTAAGGGAAAATCCTATTGGTGCCCCTCTACTTCTAGCTTTTCCGATTGGTGCCCAATGCTTTTTAAAAATCCAGGTGCCCCTTTTTCATTGGTTTTGTCCAGTCCGTGACCCAAAATTGCATTTGACGTTAATTCATCAAGTTTGGTTTTTGCTAATTGATGTTAATAACTTGCAGCTTGAGATCAAGAATGTTTTGGGCCCTAAAATTCCCAAATCCTCCAGTGTTCTAACTTCTAAGCCTGTGTAACCTCAAAATCCATCAGCTGAAAAGTGAAAACCTACACCGATCGCAGCATCAAAGCTAAATCAATTCCAGGCAAATAGTTTAATCTTCATCTTATTTATGATTCAAGTTGTGAGGATCAAATTTGTGCTCCACAAATGTCTTGGCTTTATTTGCTTGAATTACAATGAACTATTCAGCTTGAAACAAATGTCAATTGATACTTCAAACCCATAAAATGTAAACCTTTACACCTTGCACACCAACTGTTTGCTAGAATGCCCAAAAGAAGCTCATTATTGATCTAATGCTCCACCTTGCTAGAAGAGACAACCCTGCAGTACCCATGATTTACATGGAAAAACATTATGAAAAAACTTGTCTTCACCCTCCAACAACGAGGATTTTAGCAGCTGGGTATGATTCAACGAGCATTTTGGCTTTTCAGTTTTCAGGTACCTAAAAGATTCTGACGAGATCAAGATTTTATTATAGAACAAAATATACAGCTGTGTCTAATTGGATCATAAATGTGTGAGTAAGGCTATGGAAGTCGATGATTGAAGAGATGTAAACTAAAGAATTTAAGTAGCTTGAATAACTGAAGGATTAGAGGAGAAAACAAGCAGCAATGGAAGCAACAATGTATCGAATTGCGCTACAGAGCAAGGAAAAGTGACTTTGGGGTCCACGTCATCCACTCAACTTATGAGTTAACGTCAATTAGCAAAAACCAAACTTGATGAAGTAACGTCAAATGCAATATTGGGTCACGGACTGGACAAAACCGATGAGAAAGGGGCACCATCTGGATTTTAAAAAAGCATTGGGCACCAAGTGGAAAAGTTAGGAGTAAAAGGTACCAATAGAATTTTCCCTTTTATTAACCTAAGCTAGGTTTTGGTAGGAAACTCCTCGCAACAGACTTCTTTAATTTTTTCCTTTTTTTGCTGAAGTTTAAAAAATATGTCAAGAGTCCAAATTGTATAATAAAATTACGGCTGTCATTTCCGTAGTTCAAAATTAGACCCTGAGATTTAGAATCGTAAGGAGTAAATTGATGGTCAAAACTCATATTAACGAATAAATAACGATCAATGGTATATCCGCAGGGTTCCTTTTAGGGGTGAGCAGAAATTTCAGTACCCGGTATCGGAACCGGAATTGGTTGGAAACCGGTGGTTCCAGAATTATAATCGGTCTAACCAATTTCAATTCCAATTCTTAAAAATAGGAACCGGTACCAACTAATTCTAATTCCAATTCCTGACTTTTGGGAACTGGAATCGGTTGGGTACCCAGTGCAAAAAAATCTAATTACTTTTTTTTTTTGTTAGAAATGAAGAATGGTGATTTTCTAGTAAAGTTAGTAGTTTAAAATTTTCCATTTGTAATTTAATATTTTTAATGATTGTATTTGTAATATTAATAATTAAATAATTGTATACATTATTTAAATTTTGATTTACAATGTTAAGTATTTTGATTGTAGTATTTGATTATATGTTTGCGGTATTTATGGAAACTAATATTTATTAGTGTAATTTTTTATTGGTGTTTTTATTATTAAAATATACATTTATTTGATTTTAAAAATAAGAAAAATTGGATTTAATGCGGACTTGGGTACCTAGAAATCGGTGGGTACCCGGTGGATCCAATTCCAATTCCTAAGATTTAGGAACCGGTGCAACCAATTACAATTCCAATTCCTATAAATTAGAAACCGGTGGATCCAATTTCACTTCCGGGTAGTACAATACCTGGTGGATACCCAATTGTGCTCACCCCTAATTCTTCCTCTCCGTCGTCACACAGGATTTTTTACGTAAGGCTTTATAAATTCCAAAGGGAGTTAGGTAAAACCCGGGGGGCATGTAAGATTGAAAGGGATGACCTTTTAGAATTCTTTTTAACTAACAGTATGAATTAAGAGATATTCCATAGGTAGATGTTGGGTTACGATTTACGAACAATACAGATGACTCATATAAAGGGAGTGCAATCATTTACATGAGTTGTTGTAATCACAATTAGTCATTTCTAGAGTCTAGACTATCTTCTCCATGTTTTTAGAGATGGTATTGGACATCGTTAGCACGAGGGCGCACAAAATGACCGAACACGTTTTTTATACGATGCGACACGATCACGGAAGAAGCACGGGCACAAGCATAGGTACGAATGATCGGGCTTGAGCCTAGACCCGAGCCTTGATTTTGAAAAGAAAGCACGATGGGTAGGGATGGCAGTAGAGTGGATACAGGTGGATACCGCCCCACATCCGCTCCAGTTGGGGCGGGGATGGGGGAGTGTTAGATGGGGATTGGGCGAGGATGGTTTTGATAAAGCAAAACCGCCGCGGGGATGGGGCGGAGGTGGTTTGCCTTCTTCTCCAGTGGATATCCGTAGGAGTCCCGCCCCACCTTATACCCGCTTACCCGCCCCGCCTCACATCTGCCCCGCCTCATGCCCTCATAAAAATAAAAAATGTAAAATATAAATATATAAAATCTTATTTTACCAAATATATAAAATTGTCTACTGCTATTGCTTATCAAAAGGCTCAATTTTTTCCTTGCAAATTATCTTGGGTGAATTTGATGTAGATTCAGATATGGGCTTCGTTTCTTTTCGGGCAGGTATAAAGCGGATATGGATACCCTCCCAATAAATGGAGCGGAGGTGGATACCCGCCGGGTAAATGGGGCAAGGGTGGATTTGGGATCTCCAACCCGTGGCGGGAATGGGACGGGTGGCGAAATCAAAATATCCAGGTGGGTATGGAGATGGATCTACCTATATCCACTACCGCCCCGCCCCATTGTCATCCCTAACGATGGGGCCTGGTCATACACGATATGGCACGACGATAATTTTAATATTATTTAAAAAAAACATGGGGACAACAAAACACTATTACAAAGGCACGATCCGAGCAACGCACGGACCCATCTTTACATGTTTTCAAATAAGGTCACATCTTCTCACATTGAAAGACCAAAGCTTTTAAGATCAATCGTTAATCATTTTGTTTTGGATGCAACTTATTCAGATGTAATTAAATAGAATCAGCAGAGTACATACTAACTAAAAACCGAATTGGTTGGCCATTGGTGCATTTCAAATCTATATCTGGGTTCAACCATTACGTCCTCTGCTAAATGAGCAAATCGCCATGCTCAAAAGTCCATGTTTTTTTTTTGCTCATCAAAAAGAGGGTGCAAGTGAATAGCGATCGAGGCACCCCCTGCTACATCATGTTCGGACTCTCGTGTTTAATAGCGAACATATCAGACTAGCTGAACAACCATCGCAAGCACTGGCCCCGTTAATGTAGCACCAACAAGGGGCTAAAGTCCATGTTGCAAATGTATCTCAAATGTGTTGGGAAAACTTACAAAGCTAGCAGCGGAATAATATATGTTTTCCCTCTATGTAGAAACAAAATAGGCTAACAATACTTCTCTAGAAAAACTAAAGGATTTCAATATAATATAAACTAAATGCTTTGTTTATATTCTGAATTTCTGAATTGATGATTTTAATTTAACATTTACATTTACAAGTATTTATAATACTTTTGCATACTAAATTGTGAGAGATTATCATCTCTTCAATCCTAAACCTGTGAAATAAATAGTTAATCGATTTATAACCATTTATTTCTTCTCTCTCTCCTTAATCTTCTCTTTCTCTCTTTCTCTCTCCTACTTTAATATTTCTATTTACTGTTATCCTCAAATTAGGAGGAATCCCAACAAATCTCCCCCTTCCGACTTATGCTGAGGATCTTGACATACCAGCTATCTTTTGACATGTGTCAAGTTTTTCAGTAGTTAAAGTCTTCGTCATCATATCTGAACCGTTGTGATCAGTATGGATCTTTTCTAACTATAATAGCCTGTCAGTCAAAACATCACGTATCCAATGATATCTCACATCTATATGCTTGGATCGTGCATGGAAGGTAGGATTCTTAGCCAAGTGAATAGCACTTTGATTATCACAATAAAGTACGTATTCATCTTGCTCTATCCCCAACTCTTGGAGAAATTTCTTCATCCACAACAATTCTTTGCAACCTTCAGTTGCCGCAATATACTCGGCTTCAGTGGTGGATAAAGCAACACACTTCTGAAGTTTGGATTGCCATGACACAGCTCCCCCTGCAAAAGTCATCATGTATCCTAATACAGACTTTCGCGAATCAACATCATTTGCCATATCTGCATTTGTGTATCCTTCTAACACAGGTTCTCCTTGTCCGTAGCACAAGCTGACATTGGTAGTCCCATGTAAGTATTTCAAAATTTATTTTACGGTCTCCCAATGTTCTTTTCCTGGATTTGATAGAAAACGGCTCACTACACCAACTGCATAAGCAATATCCGGTCTCGTACATACCATAACATACATCAAACTGCCAATTGCAGATGCATATGGAATTTTCCTCATTTCTTCTCTATCTTTCTCACTTTTAGGATTTTGTTGAGAACTCAACTTGAAGTGACCTGCAAGTGGAGATTTGACCGGCTTTGCATTTTGCATGTTGAATCTTTCAAGTAGTTTCTTTATATAGTTTTCTTGTGACAACCATAACTTTCTATTTTCCCTGTCACGTTGGATTTTCATACCTAGTATCTGCTTTGCTGAGCCCAAATCCTTCATCGCAAAATATTCGCTCATTGTTGCTTTCAGATCAACAATCTTCTGTGTGTCACGGCCAATGATCAACATATCATCTACATATAGTAGTAGAATAATGAAGTCTTCTTCGCTGAACCTTTTAATGAACACACAATGATCAGCTATTGTCTTCATATATCCATGGTTGATCATAAAAGATTCAAACTTCTTGTACCACTGCCTAGGTGCTTGCTTTAGGCCATACAAACTCTTCTATAGCCTACATACAAGGTGCTCTTGACCTTGAGGTCGAAAACCTTCTGGTTGCTCCATATAAATTTCTTCTTCGAGATCACCATGGAGAAATCCAGTTTTCACATCAAGCTGCTCAACTTCTAAATTTATAGTAGCAGCCAAACCAAGAATAACTCGAATAGAAGACATCTTAACCACAGGCGAGAATATCTCTTCAAAATCTATGCCTTTTCTTTGGTTAAATCCATTCACAACCAGTCTAGCTTTATATCGTGGTTGTGAGTTCATGCCTTCAGACTTGATCTTGTACACCCACTTATTTTTCAATGCCTTCCGACCTGGTGGTAAGTCTACCAAGTCATAAGTGTGGTTCTCATGCAAGGATTTCATCTCTTCTTGCATGGCTTCATGCCACTTACTCTGGTGCACATCTGATATAGCTTCCTCAAAGGACTCTGGCTCTCCTCCGTCAGTGAGTAACAAATATTCACTGGATAGGTACCGTGTTGTCGGTCGACGTTCTCTGGTACCCCTTCTCAATATTGGTACTGGTGGTGGCTCATTCAAGTGTTGAGATGAGTTCCTAGCATCATTATCTTCAACACTTTGTTCTTCTTGAATTTCTTCCCTGTTATCTTCTGTTTCAGTTGGAGGAAGAACTGGATCCAAGACTACTGGTACCTCCGTATTCGATGTTTTCCTTGCAGGTTTTAGTATGTCTTCGATGGTTTGATCTTCAAAGAAGACAACATCTCTGCTTCGAATAATCTTCTTATGCATTGGATCCCACAATCTATATCCAAATTCATCATCTGGATGACCAACAAAGATGCACTGCTTTGTTTTACTATCAAGCTTGGACCTTTCATCCTTTGGAATGTGGACAAATGCTCTACATCCAAATACCCTCAAATTTTCATAGTTCACATTTTTCCCTGTCCATACCTTGTGTGGTG
Source organism: Tetragonia tetragonoides (assembly GCA_038025085.1). NCBI lineage: Eukaryota > Viridiplantae > Streptophyta > Magnoliopsida > Caryophyllales > Aizoaceae > Tetragonia > Tetragonia tetragonoides. The sequence goes on from CM076142.1 coordinate 49,499,214, forward strand.
TATCACCATCAAGGGGAACTGAAGGGGAAAGATTAATCAGGTGAACCGCAGTCTTCACAGCCTCACCCCAAAAAGAGCTGGGTAACTTCGCATGAGATAACATGCATCGAACTCTTTCTGAGATTGTCCGGTTCATTCTTTCTGCAACTCCGTTTTGTTGAGGAGTCTTTGGATCTGTCTTCTCAAGCCTGATTCCGTAGCTTCTACAATAATATTCGAATGGGCCTCTATATTCACCACCATTATCAACTCGAACACATTTCAACTTCATGCCTGTTTCCCGTTCAACCTTGGCATGGTACTCCTTGAATGTATCAAGCACTTGGTCTTTAGTTTTTAACGTAAAGACCCACACTTTCCTGGAATGATCATCAATGAAAGTGACGAAATACAATGCTCCACCAAGCGATTTTTCTGTCATGGAGCAAACATCTGTATGGACCAAATTTAAAATACCTGGTCTTCTATAAGAGTGATTTCTTTGAAATGAGACTCTGTGTTGTTTTCCAGCTAAACAATCAACACAAGATTTCAAATGCACATCTTTTAGGTTCGGAAGTAGCTGCTTTCGAGTGAGGATCTGCAAGCCCTTCTCACTCATATGCCCGAGCCGCTTATGCCATAGCTCAGCAGAAGAGTCTTTTTCAGCTACGTTTATCTCCGCTTTCCTGAGCTTCACTTGTGTGACATAAAGGCTATGTTGCTTTTTCCCGTGTGCAACAATCAACGAGCCTTTAGATAGTTTCCATTTTCCATTGGCGAAATGGTTTGCATATCCCTCATCATCAAGCTTTCCGGTTGAGATCAAATTTAGCCGAATATCTGGGACATGTCTCACATCTTTGAGTGTTAATTTACAGTCGGTGTTGGTTTCCACGTAAACATCTCCAATACCAACAATTTTGGAGGATCCATCATTTCTCATCTTAACGTAGCCAAAATCATCACTGGTATAAGATGAGAAATGTTCTTTATGTGCCATTATATGATATAATGCTCCTGTATCAATCACCCAATTGCATTCTTCGCTTCGAAGGTTGTAACAGGAATCATCACCGGCAAAGTACACATCATCACTGACCACTATTGCAGTAACATCTCTTTTATCGTCATTTTCGCCTTCTTTTCCATTCTTGGCTCTCATGTCACGTTTTCACATTCTGCATTCACTTTGCTTGTGTCCTGGCTTGTGACAATAAAAGCAAGTGAATCCTTTTCTTGATTTCGATCTGCCTCTTGGCTTCTCTTGGTATTGGGAGCCTCTCTGCCTAGGTCTCCCCCTACTTTCAATTATGTTTGCCTCTGAATGATTCGTAGAGGCAAATTCCTTTCTTCTTGCCTCTTCATTGAATAAGTTGTCCTTCACCATCTCCAGTGTAAGGGAACCGTTCGGAGCAGAATTGCTCAACGAGATAACAAGTGTTTCCCAACTATCAGGCAACGAGCTGAGAAGAAGCAAGGCTTGAACTTCATCATCAATATTCATGCTGACACCAGTTAACTGATTAACAATGCCCTGAAATTCATTCAGGTGTTCTGCCATATTTTTACCTTCTTTTGTACAATAGTCGGACCAACCTTCTTACCAATGTAGCTTTATTTAAAGCTGTCTTTCTTTCGTACATTGCCTCTAACTTTTTCCAAAGCTTATACGCATTGGTGTCAGTCGCCACGTGTTGAAACACGCTTTGATCAATATACTGTCGGATTAAACCAACAGTTTTTCTATTCTCCAACTTCCAAACATCTTCGGTTTTATCTTCTGATTTCATCTCTTTTTCGATGGGAATATACAAATCCTTACAATAAAGGATATCTTCCATTCTAGACTTCCAGATTGAGTAGTTGGAGGATGTCAATCTTATCATGCCCGAGAGGGTCATCGTATCTTCCATTTTGTTCTACACGATTTTTCTTATAAACCTTGCTCTGATACCACTTTGTTGGGAAAACTTACAAAGCTAGCAGCGGAATATTATATGTTTTCCCTCTATGTAGAAACAAAATAGGCTAACAATACTTCTCTAGAAAAACTAGAGGATTTCAATATAATATAAACTAAATGCTTTGTTTATATTCTGAATTTCTGAATTGATGATTTTAATTTAACATTTACATTTACAAGTATTTATAATACTTTTGCATACTAAATTGTGAGAGATTATCATCTCTTCAATTCTAAACCTGTGAAATAAATAGTTAATCGGTTTTTAACCATTTATTTCTTCTCTCTCCTTAATCTTCTCTTTCTCTCTTTCTCTCTTTCTCTCTCCTACTTTAATATTTCTATTTACTGTTAATCCTCAAATTAGGAGGAATCCCAACAAAATGTTCATTTCGTTCTTTTTTTCTTTTTTTCTTTTGGTTGTATAAAAGGTTCTATCTTTCGATGTAACGGTGACTGAAATTTGTGTGCCAAACTATTAGGGATTGAGAGGATTTCCGAGATGATTTATTACGTACATTGCTTCCGGAAAAAGGCTCACACCATAAGCAGAAAATGCATTACAAATTATACAATTCACAATTTTTCAACAATGGAAAACCACCAAAATAAAATGACAAATGAACTTGGGCATGTGTTTTAGGCATAGCTTTCTGAATCTGGAACAGAGGAATAGGAGCCAATGAAGACATCTCCATAGACCAGGCCAGCAAGCCCACCTCCGATAAGTGGGCCAATCCAGTAGATCCAGCTTTGAGACAAATCCCCGCTGACAATAGCTGGGCCGAATGATCGGGCCGGGTTCATTGACCCGCCACTGAATGGGCCTGCAGCCAGAATGTTAGCCCCAACGATGAACCCAATTGCAATTGGAGCAATTGTTCCAAGTGGGCCCTTCTTTGGGTCAGCGGCTGTGGCATAGACTGTGTACACAAGTGCAAAGGTTATGACGATCTCCATTACAATCCCTTCTAATGCGTTCATTCCTGAGGCAACTCCATGGGCTGGGATGCTCTGTTTTCAGGACCAAATTATTCAAACATAGCCACGATTAATAAAATACAAGTAGTAAATAGTAATCAAGATAATATATGACAAGCATGATTTATGAGTAAGTCTTGTGTGAAATCGTATTAATTAAGATAGTATATGACAAGCACAAAAACTCGTATGAGGCGGCCTCAATTTGAGACCCTCTCTAACAAGCATGACGTCATGCCTTATGTCATATTTGACTATAAAGGGAGCCTCACCTTGAGGCGGCCTCATAAAAGACCTTTTGTTATCACTCCTAGTCTCATGTTTACGAAAATACTAATTTAAACTACTATAGCATAATTGATGATTTTGCAGATATACATACATAAAATAGATTGAAAGAAAAGAAAATTTTGAGCTTACCATTCCATTGGTTACATATTTGAGGAGGAGGCAAGCAACAACGGAGCCAAGGACTTGGGCAACCCAATAGAAAAGGCCAGTGAGGATAGTAATGTTGCCTCCAATGGCCAATCCAAAGGTAACAGCTGGGTTCAAATGTCCACCTGAAATGTTGGCTGCTATGGACACTCCAACAAACAATGCAAATGCATGAGCTAGAGCCACTGCAACTAGCCCTGCTGGGTCTAGTGCTCCATCACTCGTGAGCTTGCCTGCACGCGCATAAATAAAGTCATTGTCGCGATTAGGAATCATGAGATGCTCTAGTGGTTAGGATTATCGCTCTCCAAACCACTCATAATTACGCAAAAATAACAAATAGGGTGAGTACAAGTTGAAATTAAGTAGTAGAGTAATAGTGTAATACTCTACTTACTGAAAGCAATTGCAGAACCCACTCCTGCAAATACAAAAAGGAGGGTGGCAATAAATTCAGCTAAGTAAGCCTTGAGTGAACTAACGCTAAAAGAGTCACCAATGCTACCAAAATCCAACTTCACCATTTTTATTAAACTCAAAACTTAGCTATTCAATGGTTTTAGTTAATTCAAAGTTATGTTCTAGGTGGCCTTATGAAGGCTTGACCTTGCACTGTTTATATAATCCTCGATCAGGCCATGGTGGCACCGTCCAGGGACCCACATCAATGACCTGGCATCCTTTCATCATTAGCCGACCACCGCCCACTTTTATTATTTTTTTGATTTAAGGCCACCAAATATAAACTCTTTGGACCTTTGTTCTATAAAAGTAATTTTGATACATTCGAATATTCATATGATCAACCAAAGTATAATGTTTAATTATTATGATAAAAGGTGTAACTCTTATCGCCAACAATTAAATTTGATTAATTAGTAATTAGCGGGGCATCCACCAACTAAAGTCTAAAGATGATGATGATGATGATCAAGAATCTAAGAAAAAAATAATCACACGGTGGAAGCTGCTCCATGAAGGTAAATATAATATTTATGTGGCTAATAGATGGTCAGTGTATGTATAATGAACTATTTATTTGGTAATTGACATGGACGTGCAAAGATTTTATATAACTCACTAATTTTTAACGCAGCTAGTGCTCTTACGATGATGTGATAGAAATAGTGCTTATGTAGGTCACTAATTTGTTTAACTGATGCTTAAGTAAGCTATTAGCTAGTTGGTGATGTTGGATTTATTTGATGTCTATCTTCATAAAGGTCACATATTGTAGCAGAAAAGGGGGATTTTTTTAAATCAGTGGCTTTTGCTTTTAGTTAAACTAGATTATCTGGTAGGAATGAATATGAATTCTTAATTAGGGGTGACAATTATACCTGCATTTATATCTCAATGGGTATCCATTTATCTAATTAACTTGTTGAAATGAATGGAGATGAATTAGATATGAATGTAAGCGGATCGAATATGAATGATATCACCCTGATGTATATCATGTATTCCTTTGAGTTCTATTTTTTTTTTAAACTCTTGTATTTATATCTTATTACTTTGTTCAACTCTCAAATCAAAATTTTAAAAAAATTCCCTAATGGTAGGTGTCAAGTGACAATATCGATGATAACAATCTTGGCGTTTTTATAGTGGAATATAAGGTAAATAAGTCATTAAATTAAAGATCATCAATAAAGTCCTCTAATTTATCCAAACCCGACCGTGATTGGCAAGTTTATATATATACGTGCATACATAATCTATACAGTATACACATACTCCGATCCTTTTTCTTCATTGTCTTCCAATTAGGGTAAACAATGTCAATAGAACACAACACTGACATGAAAATCACTAAAAGACAATAGAAACACAATACAACGTACGTATACAGAACATAGGTAACCTAAAATCGTTAAAATTGTCAGATGTCGTCTGTGAGTTTGAAGCACCCTTCTTAATATGATGTATATTCTCTTTGAAGACCTTATAGGTTTCTCGAGACTCGAGGCACAGGATGATCACTATGTAATGTTTCTTTTTTTGTAAGAATAGGGTGCTACACTGCTACCGCGTTAGTCGGTTAGGTGGAGACGGGGGAGGGACTATTGGTATTCGAACTCTTTGAGCGTGTCTACCGCCTTCCGGTTCAGCCAAAAAAAAAACAACGTCAAAAAAACCGGCAGGAAACCAAAAACGAACCCGAAACCAAACCGACATGACACAACCCTACGTTCTTACCGCATTCTCCAAACTCGCAAACCGCAAAGAGATTTCCAACAAACAGTCCGTAACAATGCAACATCACCTGGCTGTTGATTTGTTGTCCTGTTGGCAATGCCATACAGAGAGAGAAATAGAGGGTGAGAGAGAAAGACGCCATCCACCATCATGAATGATGACGAACAATAATTCAGAATTCAACATCACCTGCTGTTTACTGATTCGAAAGGGGAAAAAAATGGAGGCTACAGTATGACAGCCCAAATTTAATGCATCCCCTCATTGAATGCTCTCAACGCCACACAAAGGACCTCCATTCAATTCAGTTCAATAGCTATTGTCCCACATTTTAGGGGTATAACTCTATTTATAATTCAAAATTTATTCAATTACTTTATTCTTCCCCTACTCCCCCAATTTACTGCTAAAACAGGTATATCAGCATCATCTATCATCATTCAATTTCAGTTTTTTTTCAAACTTTGTGTTGTCTTTGTCACTTGTCCTTACATAATTTACTACCCCCCTCACTGCTACATTTGAAATTAAGTAGTTGAAGCACTGTGAACTGATTCCCACTATATACATACATGCTGTTGCTGGTTTTTTCTTATAGTAGAAGGGAGGATTTGGGTTTTTTGGGTACAAGTATGAACAGTTCAGAGAAAACCCAGAAAACTAGAAAAGAAAGATTTCATCTTTTTGAGAAAATCTTGATGGGTCGTTTGAGTGTTGGACAGAATGATCTAGGGATTGTTGGGGAGAGAGAAAATGGAGTAGTTCCTGCCTGTCATAGGCGCTCAAGGAGGTGACAACATTTCATTGCTCCCCTTTTTTCTGTTGTTCATCTTCTTACTTTCTTTGTTTTTGTTTTCTAAATGATGGTTTTTGTATTATTTTGTGAAGCAAGTTTTGGACTTTTATTTGTTTATTACTCCAGAAACTGGGGTTGATATTTCATTTGTGTTTAATCTATTTGAATGTATTATGGGCCAGGCATTCACTACCAACTGTGGGATAGTGACTAGTCTCATTTTCCTACTAATATGGGGTCAAGGTCTCAAGGGTTAGGGTTGATGTAATATATTTTATGTGGTTTCTGAGTTGTGATTATCTGCTTTCACTCCTTTGGGATCTTTGACAAAAGGAGTTGACATTGTTTGACATTTAAATCAGTGGAATTTGTTTAGATATGACAGGTTTTAATCTTTTTGAGGGCTGTCAGTAATTTCTCTGTTTCAATGATTTTAATTTGGGTAACAAGAACAAGACAGGGTGAGCGAAGTAGATGAAAATCCTGTGAATAACACACTACTGAGTTTTCTTAATCAAACTTTAACAATTGACAAACCTTTTGTTATCAGTGTTGAATGTTAGTTAGTTATGTTGGGAAGACATTGATGTATCATCAGTGTTGTTTACCATATTTGGACGACAGTATATCACTTTCTAACTATATCCATCTGTTTTTCAGCGCTTCTGACAGGAATGGTGATATTTTAAGAGTAGGAGTTCCCTACTCTATTGAATGCAGTCAGAACTCATCAACTGTAAGATCACAATTCCCTTCTTTTTTTTCCAGTACATTGATTTTGAGTGAAGCTTGGCCAAACAAAGATGACCACTAGGAATGTAGATTATAAAATGGATTGGAATTAGTCTGATGGAACATGAAACTTAATCCTATATCAAAAGAGCAGTTGTATGAATAGCCTTCAAGGAAATTTACACATTGCCTATGTTCCTGCTTTTACTCACAGGATTCACCAATTTCTACGAGAACGTATAGCTCCCAAAGGCCTCCCACTAGAGACTCCGTTGATTCAAGTACAAGCTCATCAAACCACCGTGTCTCTTTGGAAAAGGATGTAAGTTTTCGTGTTGGATGTCTTTTCCTTTTTAACTCTATTTTCAATTGAGATAATGGTGCTTATCCGAGGTTTATTATCTTTTGCTTAACACATTTCTTCTACTATTATGTAATGCTAACTGCAGGTACAGCTACTTCAATTCCGGCTGCAGCAAGAAAAATCTATGCGGATTATGCTCGAGAAGGCAATTGGCCGGGCTTCAAGTACTTTGTCTCCAGGACATAGGCATTTTGCTTCCCAGGTAACTCAAGATTCAAAACTATGCAGTATTTCTAGTTGGACCAGTGCTGAAACAGATTGGAACTATCTTAAGCTTTCATCTGATGTTATCATGTCATCCACTCTTAGCATTAGAGAGTAGAAGCTTTAGGGCCCGTTTGGCCTAGTTTCTAGGATTTTGAGTTCCCCCTCCTAAAAATGAGGTTAGAAATTGAACTTCCAAATTTTGATCTAATTTCTAGTCCCATTTGGTTTGTTAGAAACTCATTGGGGAGGAGGATCTAAGGAAGAAACTCAAAATCCTAGAAACTGGGCCAAACATACCCTTAATCCTCTTGCCTATTGACACATTGTGCAATCCGTGTTAGTTCCTTATATAGATGGTGCAAGTTAATTGCTAAAATTTGGCTCTCTGAGTTTGTTTCTTGTCTTACTAGATCTTTTGACAATTGTGAACTAGCCCCTAACTGTTGGCTTCTTTCAGACGAAGGAGCTGATTGCTGAGATCGACTTACTTGAACAAGAGCTTGCCAATCGGGAGCAGCATGTTCTTACTCTCTACAGGAACATATTTGAACAGTGTGCTAGTCGACCACCTTCTCAGCAAAGCTCAGGAATTAGTTCTCCTGCTCATATTAGAAACAAAACAAGGAAACACCCGAGTATAATTTCAAGCGCATTTTGTTCCTCAAAGAAGTTCCCCCTACGAGCTCTTTCATTTAAAAGCAATTCGGGGAAAAAAGATAGCAAGACCAGACATGTGTCATTGTGCACGGGGAAAGTTGACATAGACCATGAGAAGTCTTGTTCTAGTAAGGTAATTGATGCAGCTTGCTTCTTTTCAAACTCCTTGGAATAATACGTGACTCTTAACTGAGTTATGGCAGTGCAAATCACAGTGTGCCTGGGCAAGGACCAAAATATTTTATATCCACAGGCCTACATGTGTTGCAGATCATACCAATATGTATATTAGTCAACTCCCAAGAATTTTGCAGATATTACCAAGAATTTTGCTGATATTCTTCTTAAATATTTTTATTGAGTGATTGTAAAAAGATTGAATTAGCTATAGGTTTCACATAATGGAAATTTGTTCAGTCCCTTTGGGATTAATGACAGTGAAGTTGGGCATGGTCATTCGGTGTCAGTTGGTACAGAATCAGAGCTATGCCAGATAAGTATATAATCCTAATGTACCGACACAAATGTTTTCATTTCTTGGATACTAGTCATACGAGCAAAGGGAGCTAAATTACTTGAGTGATCTAAATAAGACAAAGGTTTTAGAAAAGGGAGTGGCCCACTTTTACTTGACTCATTTTTTTGTTCAAATGTCTTGACTGGAATACATTAATCCTCATTTTCTAGTCTATTGGTAAATGGCCCATAAAGCTTCATTTGTGGAATCTAATCATATGGGACCAGGTCAACTGGGGCCAAATGGATTATATTTAAATGAGCTGATGAGGGACTGATTTTGCACATGCTAAGAGAGAATAAGTTTTGCAGTTTGCATATGAGTGCTGTATTCACTATCTGGCTTCACTTGGCCTAAATAGAAACCAATTTAGCTACTTGGTACAGGTCTCCTTGTGGAAGATGAGCTCATGTGGTCTGAGATAAATGGAAGGCTACAAAGGGAGCATATGATTGCAGCTACTCCATTGATACATATAGGGCAATGGGATGAAACTTTTGATACTGGGTTTGTGATTTATTGAATTAGTACCAGTGACTGGATTTGATCTGAGACAGATGCCATATGAAATTAACTAAAAATGACCCACATGCCTTGGATGTCCCGTGATTCTTACTTTTCTTTGTTCCATTTTTCAGAGTTGTGTATGTGATAGCCTCTTGCACCACCTGATACTATTCTTGGGCTGGTGGTAGTGCCACTCAGAAGGGAGGGGAAGGGTGTGGGAGTATGGTGATGTAATCCAAATATCAAATAGTACTCCCCCAACCTCATACTGGTATTCGGACCCCCAGTCGCACTGGCCCTTACATCTCAGGGATGATAAAAAAAAAGCTGAAGTATTGTCATCTTTGTCTGCCTTCCCCTGGTTCTATCAGTCTGTTTGCTTCACTGCATGTTCTCTTCTCAGTTTGTTGTCCCCCTCCCACTCCCCAAGTTCAGTTGTGGAATTTGATGTTGATTTTTCTAAGTTCTTTTTTCAAAAATGTTCCAGGTTCACGGCAAGTCACTGACCAGAGAGAAAACTTCGGCTTTGCGTACTTTAAAGGATCATCTCCATCAGTGTCCTTGCAAGTTGTCTGAGGAGATGGTTAGGTGCATGGCTTCAGTATACAGCTGGCTCTACAGCAAGGAAACTTCAGGCAATACCCAATCAACTACCCCATCAAACTCAAAATCATGTTCTAATCTTGACCCCCAGCTTCCTGATGCGGAAAACCATACTTCCAAGTCTATGGTAGAGATATACTCAATGTCAACAGACAAAAACCAATTCTCTCGTGCCTCTTGTGCAATCAACAGCTATAGGTTGGTTCCATTTTCAATTTACTTTAATGAGGATCTAGATCTACACCAAACCACATTTCCCTAAGGAATTTGTCTGAGGCTTGCAAATAACACCCTATCTAAGTTCCGCAAATGAATGTATACAGTTGCTTTATATACCTACCAAGGGAGTTAGTATAGGTGGATTTTTATTAAACAGGTCTTCTTCTGTAAGAAAGGGCCACTCTATTATGTTTGATATTGAGTTTGATTTGTATGTAAGAAGTGAATATAAGTTTCATGGTCTTTAGAGTCAAAACTTTTCTTGCTTGTAGTGTTTGTTAGTAATCTGTCCTCAATTCTCAGTGGTTCTTGCTAATTCTGGAGTTCTGTACTAACATAAACTTCATAGTCTGATATTCTAGTAACGGTTTTTCTATTTTCTTAGAATATCTGTCCTGCCTACCGGCTACCTGGATTTGGTTATACTACTTCCAAACTCTGTATAGATAGACTAGAGAGAAATGGGAGTGAGCCTTTCGTTCCGTGGTCATTCTGCCATTTGGGTTTAAGTTGAAACCTGAATATGGTAGTTCTGGCACTGTTTGCAGTATCTGTAGTTTGCATTTGTTATTGATGCTAGGGACAAGATATGCTGTTCCAGATACTCCTCCCTCTTAAAAGCAATCTGAAATGTACGATGATGTTTATAGTTTGGAGCTTCTTTGCTATATATGTCCAAGTGCTGAATGCATCATATTCTCGTATTGCAGAACCCTTGTTGAGCAACTGGAAAGGGTGAATGTGTGTCAAATGGAAGCCAAAGCCCAGATTGCATTCTGGATCAACATCTACAATTCTCAGATAATGCATGTAAGAACCATGTAATTATGTGCTGGTGCTTGATTTGGCTTGCTAGTTTGTTTTTCATTGGAACTCTCTTTCTTTTGTCTTCTCCAGGCATATTTAGCATATGGAATCCCCCATAGCTCTCTGAGAAGATTAGGTCTGTTCCACAAGGTACTGCACTTCTATGATTAACTTACTATCTCAGATTTGTTTTTTTTCCAACCATCAATACATCCTAGAGTGTGTAAATGCCTAGGAACTACCAGGAAAATCTAACAGCTATATACTTATATTCTCTGTTGCAAGTCTGAAATGACCTTTCTACAATTGAGCCATATTGCAATGAGAAAAGAAAGTTACCTTTCATAAAAAGCAACAATCTACTCTGAACTTCCCATTCCGTCCTTTCTGGCATCTATTTAGGGATGATTTTATATAAAATTATAAATGTACCACTGACTAGAGAGTATATTATCACTAACCAAACTAACTGTGAAAGCTGGATCTCCCCCCCCCCCCGCTCCCCCCTCTCTCCTCTCTTTTGGAGGGTGGTTACTGGTTACCTTCTGTGCTTGGACCTTTACAAAATGATTCTGACAGATAAATAGATTAGGCATTTTTGAGTCAATTAATGCATTTTTTGAGGTGCACAAAGTACTCTGGGTTGGCCCATCTGGCTGAGATCAAATAAGTTTGTTTGAGACTTCTGATTTTGACTTTTACTTCTTCCCGTCTGGTTGTCAGCTGCTTGTGTGTCACTTACCCAAAATTAGCTGGCACTCAGACAACCTAATTTTTAAGAATGAGCTCTAAAATTAAAATGTGCCATCGTTTTGGGAAGGCCGAAAATAGTAGTGATACCCAATCTAGAAGTCCACACCTGAAGTTTCAGAGCTCTATGATGTACAGTTCTACACCATTGAATTATGTTATATGGACCGTCTTTCCGAAAAAAGTACGCATATCAGATACTCACTTGGAGATGGATAGCTACACTTCAAAAGGGCCAACACTAAGACTTGGAACACATACCCTGATAACCCTGTTGGATAGTTATATTCCTAGCCTTTAGTTCATGTAACTCAGATGTTGATCATAGATATGTGATGCTTTCCCTGATCAGATAGCCAAGTCTCATCTCTCCTGAGGGCAACTTGCAATGAAGAATAAACTGGCTTTTAAATGAAATTTTTTCGATATTGTCCCTTCTCCTATGAGCTTAATTTAGTCAGAATAAATCTGGTCATTTGAGTTTCTTATATCATACAACCTGTTTAGTTGACATATTTCTTTGTTTAGTGCAGGCAGCCTACAACATTGGGGGCCTTGTCATTAGTGCAAATGCCATAGAACAAGCTATATTCTGCTTCCACACACCTCGAATTGGAGGGGTAATTCATTCTTGCTTTTGTCCTTCAGAAGTATTGCTGAAACATCACCCCACTCATATGCTAGTAGTGACTGCCTATATGCTGTTTCATTCACAAGTGGAATGTGGAAATGCACAAATTTGCTTCTTCACTTTCTTGTTCTGACATTCTCTGTCTTCCAAGTTCCAATATACTAATGGGCAATGGCTATGCTGTTGCACACTTGCACCTTTGCATATTTGCTGAAAGTGCAGAAAAAGAAAATAGTGGCACTTACATTGTATGGGCAAATGGTGTTGAACTGAGGGAGATTGTTGTCCAATTGGCATGTCCTGTCCTCTGCATGGAAACTTGCATGCATGATCATTCCCCTTCCCTGTAAAACAAAAACGGGGGAGGGGAAAAAATGAAAGTAAAAAACCCAAAACAAACACCCTTTGTGGGATCTCATAACCCTATACCAGTTTATTCTAACGTTGAACCCTTGTAGAAGCATAATAACTACATGATTACTCTAGAGGACAAGTTTACTGCCAGTTTAACATTGTTTGGCTATTAATTTGGTCTACATCCACAGATCAGAGATACTCCACTTTGACAAAGGAAAAGTTGCAACCTGCAACTATTCCTATACAATTTATTAAAAATCTCAATATCCTCTAGTAGTCTAGCTGATGAAGCCACCCTCTCCACTCTATTTGCCTTTGCCCTTCCCACAGTTGGTCTCTTAATGAACTCTCAATGTAATACTTCACATATTCCTATCCATACTCATCTCTCACTGAGTCTTGATGGAACATGCTGTAGACGCACACACCTCTAACATAGCAATACGTCAATACGCTAGAAATGTTGCTAGTTCTAACTTGACACCTAAGAAAAACTTAATCTGCCAAAGTACGTAATCTCAAGATTCTGCACAACTTCTAATTTCCTCCTAAAAGGTTAATGGAAAATATTTGAAGAATTCCTACCGCAGAAGAGTACAAATAGACCTCTGGGAAACACAGGGCTTGAGACTTGGGTGGTTTTGATTTGGTTGACTAGACTAGACATCAAGTTAATGTAGGATCAAGATTTATTATCTAGAACCAGCAAACTGCTTGATAAGTTGTCGTTTTACACTCGTATTGTGTGATTCTGTATTGTATATTTGATTCAAAAATTATCATAATCTGCACCACATCCATGATCATAAATATGATCTTCTAACAATGACATTGAGTTAGTTGAGTTAATGGAAACAGATCTTGATGGTTTTATATTTTTTGTACGTACAGTGGCTTGAGACCATTGTATCAACAGCTTTCCGGAAGAAATCTGGAGAAGAGAGGCAGCTCATTAGTTCAAAACTCGGACTTCCTAACGCACAGTCCCTTGTTTGCTTTGCACTCTGCACTGGAGCCTTTTCTGATCCTGTGGTAATTTCTTACTCCTAAAAACAGTTTGATCAATTCATCCTGGGGAAGTATCAAGGCACCTTCAATCACCTTTTAGGCAGCCTTCACATTTTTTTTAATCTATGGTGTCAGTTGCAAATGTTGGCTGAACTGATTTATGACATCTATTTATGGTGTAGCTTAAGGTCTACACAGCATCAAACATCGTAGATGAGCTAGAACGGGCAAAGAGGGAATTCCTGCATACCAACATAGTCGTCAAGAAATCAAAGAAGGTGTTCCTGCCAAAGCTGCTCGAAAGGTTTGCAAGAGAAACTTCCATGGGATCTGACGATCTTCTCAAGTGGGTGCATGAGAATATCGATCAGAAGCTCCAAGATGCAGTGCAGCGATGCATCGATTCTAAAAACAGCAAGAAAGCATCTCAGATTATCGAGTGGCTACCTTATAACCCAAAGTTCAGATACATATTCTCGCAAGAAATAGCCACAAAGCCTTGGTGGGTTTAATAATCATGAAAGGAGCTGGTGATGTATCCAGTACTTTTAATGTTCATGTTTAGGGTATCTAATCATTGGAGTACAAAACAAATGGTATCAAAGTGTTGTATCTCTATGTAATCGTGATTTTGTTGTATAAGCAAATTCCGTGGTCTTTACCTACTTGTAAAGGCATTCCTCAGCAATACGGATCGTCTGTCTCCTAATATGTACCACTTCAGGCCTTCTTTTGGTTGTAGAAGGCAATGATCTATTTACATCCTCCATGGTAGAAACTACTACAGAATTCAGTCTAACAAAGTTTAGGCGAAAAAAGGAAAAGAAAAAAAGATCTATGCATCTATCCATAATCAAATTTCACTTGTAATATTAGCATTTTTAACTAGGGGATTTTTCTCAAAAAGTTCAATTACATTTTTTTTGTGCAAGTGGAGAAAAAATATGGATATGCGTAATGCGACCAAATGGAAATAGGGAGAGAAATTTAACAAAGTAAAATAAAAAATGAAAATTGTACTAAATGGGAAAAAATTCCGGAGAAGAGAGAAATATTAGGGGGTAGAGGTGAGAGAGAGACTGAGAGAGAGATGGGAGTCTGTTGAGGGGAGGAGTAAATTGGGGATGAAGAAAGAGAAAATGTGGTGAGAGACTGAGAGGGAGGAGAAATTTATGGGAAGTGACGAGTAAAAGTAGGGGGTCAGTGAAACTTTGTTGACGGTGGAGGGTGGACTGGCGTTTATTGTAGTTTTTTTTTTCTTTTTTTTTTCCTTCGTTTTTTGCTTTTTCTTTCTTTTTATCGCCAATTCAAAAGGGGAAAAAAAAGATTTCTTCACGGTAGTCCAACATGTCAGTTTCTTCGGTTATTAATATTAAAAAAAAAAAAAATTTATTGTTTTGTTTTTGAGGTTTTGGATACAAATACCGAATACGGATTATAAATCTTAATTCTTGAAACATTGAGGGTCTTATGTAAAGGAATGATTATATTATAAATGTAATTGATCGTCTCCGGTAATAATATAATGGCTAGAATTTTTAGTAAATTTGTATAATATGTCGTCATTTGATATGCATTATTAGATAAATTGTTAGGACTTTGCGAAGAAGACAATTAGTACTTAGTCGAATATAAATTTTCGGACAGAAAATTTACGATCATGACTCATGACATGAGTAAGAATTTGGATCCTCTCCATTTCTTTTCTCTCCGTTTTCTAAATGGAGGGCTATATTTCCTTCCCTTATTCTACCCTTTTGCATTTGTTTAATTTAAAAATTAGGGAGAAAGAGATCTCACCATCCATTTAAGAAATGGAGGCTTCCATTTCTTTTAGCAAATGGAGAGGATCTCAACTCCATGAGTAAAAAGTAGCCTAAATATTTTTGGTTGCATTGAGGGCAAATGTGAATGACTCCAAGTGAAAAAAGTAAGTTTGTTACATCAAACAATCTATAGCTATAAATTGACAGTCTATATGAATTGGCTAGATTATTTATTTTTTGAAGAGGATCTAGGCTAAATTATTTAGCAACTGAATTTTGTTTTTTTGGTGTTGTTGACAGTTGATCACTTGATTGGCTATTGGCATAGACACAAGTCATTTCCAATTCTTATAAAAAAAATTTATTGAATTTGCTACCAAAAAATACTTTTTTTGTTACAACTACCAAAAAATACTTTAAACATGCTCTAAGAGAAAACAGGCCTGAAGTTATTTTTTTTTTTTGGTGTTAAGGCCTGAGGTTATTTGGGACGGAGGGAGTATATATAGTAAAAAATTGTGGAGAGCTAAGAATATAGTACCTTCTTTTGCATATGAAATTTCATTATACGTTTGAACAAATATATGGTAATAAAATCAAGTTTGAACCAATAAAGCAAAGTCATGATATAATTTCTCATTTAATTTTGAGATAGTCTCTATAAATATATCTAATTTGAAAGAAAAATATTCTTATAATAATGGTGAGAATGAGAATTTGCTTAGATCAATCAAATTAGTAAATGACATGCATGTATCAACTGTCAATCAAATGTTTTTGACTTTCACGATGTTTATACAAAAGCAAATAGTCTGAATAACAATATTAGGGAGTAATTGACAAGAAAATAGTTATTCCATTATCAAGAAAAATTCACAAGAAATTAAATATAAAAAAATATACAAAACACAAATAAAAAGGGACCACAGTAAAATAAAAATAAAAAAATGTGGCGGGTTGGGAAATAAACAGCCGCCAAAAATCAAAGGTGAATCAACAAAACCCTAACTGCTCATACCTCGGATGCCCCGAAATACCATGACAGTTACCTTCCACAACTCCCTCTCTCTTTCTCTCTCTTGTTTCTCTCTCTTCAACACTGGCAGTTTAAAAGCGGTTATTTCCTCTGCCTTCCTCTCTCTCTCTCTCTCTCCTCTCTAGTCTTTGTTCAGTCCACTTCCAAACCCAGCCATTACACACACTACAAAACCATCTCTCTTTCTCTCTCTCTCAAAAAATCGCCCCTTTTTCTCAGCTTCTTCTTGAGCTTTAGACCAAAAAGCTCTTTCACTTTTCAACTACCCAAAAACAATGGCACTAGATTGGGAAAATCCTCTTAACTATAACCAAACTTACCCATTTGAACACCACCAAATGTACCCTTTTGAGCAACAAGAAATAATATACCCATTTGAGCAACAACAATTTTACCCATTTGAGCAACAGCAACAAAACTGCAAATTTGAGCAACAGCAATTTTACCAAGACCCTGAGGAGCTATTACTACTACAAGAGCTAGAAGCAGAGCTTCTCTGTTTCGACTCTGCTCCTCCTACGCTTTTCGACGTCGACGATCTCATTGTTGATCCTACCCCTCAAAAGCTTAATTATATTCAACATTATGATAATGATTTAATCAAACCAATTAACAACAATATCGACAATTTTCCATACCCTTGCCTTGATTTACCACCTCCCCTGCTTCTCCCAACAGAGGTAAATTTCCACTGTGATGAGGATTTCTACACCCAATTTCCCCCCTTTCCTAAAAAGCAGAAATTGTATGAGCCTTTCTTTACTGGAGTTGTCCCTGAATCAGTTGTGGCACCCGAATGTCGCGAGGTTGCTGATGAGGTAACAGTGGTTGAAAGCAATGCTAATAATTATTATCATCATCATAATCATTTTAACAATGGTGATGTTGGTAGTTATAATAGTGGTAGTAGTACTAATGGGAAATCTCGGTCGGTTTCGGCTCAAAGTAGGGCTGCAAGAGAGAGAAGGAGAAGGATAACAGAGAAGACACAAGAGCTAGGGAAGCTGGTACCTGGTGGTACAAAGATGAATACAGCTGAAATGCTTCAATCTGCTTTTAAGTATGTCAAGTTTTTGCAAGCACAGCTAGGTGTTCTCCAATCCATGAAAGCATTACAAGAGGTAGTTATCATCTTTGCATTTTAGCTATAAATGATTTTTTATGTCTCAAGTAATTTCATATTCATTGCTAATGTGATTGATTAATTAGTTATGTGATCAGTTCATGTGGTTTGGTTTCATGCTCCCCTGTTTTGCTCTGTTCTAAGCAGTTATTGGAGAAATGTAAAATATGAAAATCACCACTTTTGGAACAATAATTAATTTGCTGAGATGTTTTTAATAGAGATGATTTATATAATATTAGATAGTAGTTACATAGATTATGGTCTTGGTAGATTTCAGAAATATATTTGTGTTTTCCGTACTGATGTTCTTCTATCCTGTTCTTTTCCTGCTCAAAATTATCTACTCGTATTTTTGTTTGTGTTGGGAGTTATAGCAGTTATTGGACAAGCCTAGGTCTAAATTCTAATGAACATTGTTGTCACTTGTTTTTGTGAATACCGCAGTTTTAGGGAAGTTGTTAGCAGCATTGGCTAACAAGCAATCGAATTTTTTCAAAATATTATGAAAAAAATAAATAAAATGTATCTAATTTAATTTTTTTTTGTACAAATTTTGGTAAGACGAGAATCATTTTTTGGTAAATATGGTTCACATCACGCCCATTTCTGAATAATGATCTCATTTTATTGTAACAATACTTGCTCATCTAAATATTTTGGAATTACAATGTTTGCAGGAAAGTGAGACAAAGGTTAATTTAAACAACCTTCCAATTTTGGCATCACCATCCGTTCAAGAGAAGTTATATGCAAAGGAGAAATGCTTGGTACCCATGAATCTCCTATCCATGATTGAAGAGCATTGCGATTTTGAAACAAACCCTGCCATTTCTCAACACATCAGTGATCTTGTCCATTGAGCAAAGTTTATTGATCAAAAAGCAGTTGCATTTGTTTTTAGGGTAGTTGTTAATTCTTTATATTTCATTCCTTTTTTCTTTTCGCAATTCAATATTCTATTTTTCTTTGTATTTAATTTATTGTTGTTTGTTAGTAGATTGACCTTTGTTTAGTAAATTATGTATTTACTATACAATAGTGCAATATAGTTAGTTGAAGATTTGTCTCTATAGTTATCCACAACTCTTGATCAGAAATGTGAAATGTGGTAATGTCTTTTTTTTTTTTACCTCTGGAACGATCTTGAGTGAAATGATAATGCTAGTTGTTGAACATTTTAGCCACTTGAAAGACTGCAAGCTAAGCAGAGACAATCGTATGCCCAATTTGCGTACCACCTGTAATTGTATGGACAATACAATCAATAATTCATAGAACAATAATCATCAATGGCTCAATGTGAGAAGGATTGGAGCCTTGCCGGACAATAAAGCTCTTGCTAGTCAATTATAATTATCAGAAACACTTCCACTCAAATAGGGAATGAAATAGCACCATAAAAAATGGGGAATGAAAGCGTCTTACTTGACAACACACCCTTTAGTGTATTGGAAATCCATTGCTTAGAACTATGGGCATAGTCTAATGAATTTGATGACTTGTGAATAACTTTTGAACAAAATTCGTCAAAGCTTGTTTGTGAACTCAAAAAAGAACAAGAATATTATTTTGAGACTCGTTTAGTAAATGAGCTAAACTTGAACACCACCGTGCATAGTTGTTGTTAGTTGAAATTCCAAGTGAATATCACGAGCACCTGTAGTGAGAATGTCATATTTTCTTTATTTTATGTTGAGATGTAAAAGAGATTATGGAGAAATAGTAATAGAAAACGTGATTATCATAAAAGTGACGTGTATATAATAATAGAAAATGTGATTATCAACAGTTACATGATGACTTAAATATTTGATATACTAATATCAGTACTTAGATCACTTTTTTTAGGGCAATTACTTTCACTTTTGAACGTGGTGAATTTTGTTATATACTGTGATATCGTCCACTTATTAAATGGAGGAAGTCACGTTTTAATATGAACATTTTTTTAATATAGTTTATTTTGCTTGTTTTTAGTACTTGCAAGCACTCACCAACAATCAACACAAAATATGATCCAAAAAAAAAACAATCAACACAAAATAGTAGCACCCAATAACACCCATTAACACACACCAATAATAGTAATCAAATTATGAGAGTACACACCATTATTCACAAACACTATTAATCAACTTTTTTTAAATTAAAGAATTTTATTGAAAATTAAAGTTAACCTAAACCTCACAAAATTCACAATGAAAATTTCACTTCACCTTCTATGAAGGGTATTGAAACACTCATCAATGCGGTTGTCAAAGCATCACAAGATAAGGGTACAAATTACAAACTCCAAATTAAAGATGATGAAATTATGACTGACAAATAGGGATGGCAGTGGAGCGGGTATTGGTGGGTACCGCCCCGCATCCACCCCAATTGGGGCGGGGATGGGGAAACGCAAGGTGGGAATGGTTTTGATAAAGCAAAATCGACGCGGGGATGGGGCGGAGGTGTTTGCCTTATTCTCCCGGTGAATATCCGTCGGAGCCCCGCCCCACTGATATCCGCTTACCCGTCCCACCTCATACCCATCTGCCCCACCTCATACCCGCATAAAGTAAAAAAATGTAAAATATAAATATATAAAACCTTATTTTACCAAATAAATAAAAATTGTCTACTGCTATTGCTTATCAAAAAGCTCGAATTTTTCCTTGCAAATTATCTTGAGGTGAATTTGAGGTTGATCAAGATGTGGGTTTCGTTTATTTTCGGGCGGGTATAAAGCGGATATGGATGCCCTCTCGATAATGGAGGGGAGGTGGATACCCACTGGGTAAGTGGCGCGGAGGTGGATTTGGGATCTCCGACCCGTGGCGTGGATGGGGCGGGTGGCGGAATCAAAATACTCAGGTGGGTATGGGGATGGATCCACCTATATTCACTACCGCCCCGCCCCATTGCCATCCCTACTGACAAACACGAAAACAAATTGTGCAGAACGAATTGTATAAGACCGTTTCATGGTAAAACCGATAAAAGTAACACTTTTTACCCAAAATGTAATTTTTTTTTAGGGTAAATTACATTGAGGTATATTGAGGTTTGACGGAATTGCAGAGAGGTATAATCACGTTTAACTAAATACATTGAGGTATGCTCCCTGACCACTTTTTGACCGTTAACCAAAGTCAAACTAATTTTTTTACATAAATACCCCTAGTATACCTCATTGAAAGTGTTTAAAAAAAATATTGTGCAATGATTTCCCTTTTTTTTCTCCTTTTTATTTAGTTTTTGATTTTGAGAGAACTACACCATAAATTGATAAATTTTGTGGCTCGATTTAAACAATTCTCTCATCATGAAAAATTAACTACACAAGTCTAATCTTGTGTCTGCACCGAAAAAAAGTTATCGATCTAAAATTAGGCGAATTTGATGCCAATTATATATCGATATAGGTAACAAATTTGAGCACCATGTGACACAATCAGCAAAAGATATACGAGCATGCAATGCAAATTAAGTAATTGGAAAATTATTGAAAAATAATTTTTTTTTATAAGCTTTCAATGAGGTACATTAAGGGTATTTATGCCCAAAAATTACTTTGACTTTGGTCAACGGTCAAAAAGTGGTCAGAAGTATACCTTAGTGTATTTAGTTAAACGTGGGTATACCTCTCTATAATTTCGCAAACCTCACTATAGCTCAATGTAATTTACCATTTTTTTAAACTAAAAAGTAATACCTTTTGTTCAAAATATAATATTGTTTCACGATGAGACCGTTCTACATGAGTTTTAAACCACACTAGTTTTAACTCCGTGCTCCGCACGGACTCGTGAATATCCCTCGAAAATGAAGATAACTTCCTAGATGATACCTCATGCCTGTTTTATACAACACGGTAAAATATCCCTTTAAATCGATCTACATCAAAATAAGAATGAATGTAAAAAAGATTGATTTATAAACGTAGATCATGTAGGAACGTACCACTTAAATATCATTTTGAAGTAGGACATAAAATATTAAAGGTATTGTTAGAAGTATCGTTTATTGTTATTTAACCAAGTTGTGCACATGTGACATCCACGTGAATGTCATCTTCACACGAACATTTTCTCTTATGTGGTATCCTACATGTCATCATCGCACAAAAATGAACTTTTTTTCAAATCCAATCCATTAAAGTAGGATTCATAATTTTCTGACTTACGTAACTAAAGTTATTTTATTTTATTTTGTAATATAATAAAATGTTACTAATGATGTAATAAAGCCAACTAATGATGAGGCATTATTGAGTGACACGTGAATGGTGAGTTGTTAGGCTATGTAGCAGGCTTTGTTTACGTGGCACTTAGGTGTCATCGTCACACGATTTTACACCTCCTACGTGGCGTACTACATATCGTGCCCACACGAATTGGACTCACTTTTATACATATACTGATGTGGTACATATGTGTCATCTTCACACGAATATATATAGTACATATGTATCTCATTTTGAAGTATTTTTCGAACCTAATCCAATGGAGGATTAATTATAATTTTTTAACTTGCGTAACAAGAGTTATTTTATTTTATAATAATCTTAACAATGATAATAAATATAATAGGTTGCATTTATGAAGTCAAATAATGATTATTAATTAATGCTTGACACACTTGGATGGAGGTTTAGGTGGCGGCATACGTGTCATCACCACACGAACTTTGCGCTTACGTGGCATCTTAGGTGTCAAGCCCACACGATTTTGGGCGCTTACATGGCATCCTACGTGTCGTGGCCACACAAAATGGACTCACTTTTATATATATACTAGTTTTATCTCCGTGCTCCGCACGGACTCGTGATTATCTCTCGAAAATGAAAATAACTTCCTAAGTGGATACCTCATGCCTATTTTATACTGCACAATTAATTCTACATTTGAATATTTTAATATTTTTGGTATGAAATGTTCCTTTAAACCGATCTACATCAAAATTAGAATAAATGTAAAAAAGATTTATTTATAAACATAATTTTAGCCTACATCAAAATTCTAAAAAGAAAAAAAAAAGATAAAGACTAATAAACTTTTCTTCGAGTATACTAAGACTTTATTTTCTCAATTTATTATTAGTCCAATTTAGTTTCATTCAATTCAGATTAGTTAAATAGATCATGAAAGTACCACTTAAATAAATTTTATTTATGCTATAAAATATTAAAGGTCAAGCTAAATACATATGTCATCAAATAGTTAAGGCCCGTATTATTAGAAGTGTCATTGATTGTTATTTAACCAGGTTGCACACATGTGGCATCTACATGTAATCTTCACACGAACATTCCCTCTTAAGTGTCATCCTACATGTTATCACCGTCAGGAAATGACCCAACTTTTGTAACACATATCTCATTTTGAAGATTTTTTCAAATCCAATCCATTAAATCAAGATTTATAACTTTTTGACTTACATAACTAAAGTTTTTTATTATTATTTTGTAATATTAAAAAAAGCTAATAAATATGTAATAAAGCCAACTAATTATAAGACATTAATGAGTGACACTTTGATGGTGAGTTGTTAGGCTATGTGGCAAGCTTTGCTTACGTGACGCTTAATGGTCATCATCACACGAATTTACACCTTCTACGTGGCGTCCTACGTGTCGTGCCCACACGAATTGGACTCACTTTATACGTATACCGATGTGACGCCTATGTGTCATCTTCACACGAATATATCCCTCCCATGTGGCGTCTCACATGTCATCGTTCCACGAAAAGAACCCAACTTTATAAGATATAATAGATATGCATCTCATTTTGAAGTATTTTCCGAACCTGATCCAATGGAGGAAGAATTATAATTTTTAAAGTTGCGTAACAAAAGTTATTTTATTTTATAATCTTAACAAAATAATAATAAATATAATATGTTGTATTTATGAAGTCAAATAATGAGTATTAATTAATGCTTGACACACTTGGATGGAGGCTTAGGTGGCAGCATATGTGTCATCCCCACACGAACTTGGCGCTTACGTGGCATCTTAAATGTCATGCCCACACGATTTTAGACGCCTACGTGGCATCCTACGTGTCGTGGCCACACGAAATGAACTCACTTTTATATATATATATATATATATATGATGATTTTTATTGCCTTAATCGAAAAAGAGACCTATGCTAAAAGTTTGTTGTCACATTGAAATTGGAAAGTTTCATGCCAGCACCATAAAGATGCTTCACCTAATTAGCCTTAAATCCTCAAAGAAATCTTAGGTACTAAAACCTGTTCAGGTCTAAATCCAACGGCCCAAAATACATTGAATCTGGATAATTGAGAGGGCCTTCTCTAGGCAATAGGTTCTGCCCATTTCCGATATGATCAACATTTCCAAGCCACGTGTTTATCATGTGACTTTGTCTAGATTTGTACAAAATAAAATAATCAAAACCCTAAAGTCACTAATCCTGTGACCAAATCCATATTAAGGCCCAATGAACAAACAACGAACACTTCACATTCCACCGTCTGTGACACAACTTATATCACCGACATATATACCCATGTTGACTCCTGATGATTACCCCCTTCCTTTTTCAATCAACGAACGCGATCTTAACACGTGTCATTATCTCTTCGATTCTCACCCGTTAGATCATCGCTATTTTCGAATAAACCCCGACTTTTTTCAAATTCGATCTTAGTCACTCGTTTTCTTTTTTTTCCCCTTTTTTAATTTTTCTTCCCCCTTCTGTCTCTTCCCATTTCACGCCTGCTTTTGTTTCGCTACTCTATCGAAAACGACTCGAAACTATTTTCTCTCTCCTCGATTTCGCCGGAGAAATATTTTTCCCACCGTCGCCGGAGAAATTTAGATATCGAATTTACTAGGTGAGTGAAATTAGGGTTTCGTATCTCATTTTGCTATTTTTCGTTAATAATTTATTTCTTTTGTTTTTTTTTGGAGTTCTAATAAGTGTGAACTGTGTGATTGAGTTCAAAGTTTTGATACTAAACCTAGGGTTTTTGCAATTGAAGGTTCAAGTAAGGTGATGACAGTTCGATTTGGGGAATATTGAAAGCAACGGCCAGGATTTCGTCACCGGATGGAGGGAGGTAGCGTCTCTACTGCCTTACTTGTTCTGGTACTCTTCGTTTATCTCTTTGGTTATCCTATCGAAAATGCGATTTTTGTGCTATTATATTCCATTTTACACTAAAATATGAAAGATTATTTGTGATATTTTGCTAGAAATGGTGATTTTGTAATTTGTAAAGTTGCGGTCTTTGATTTGAGCTTTGGTAGTTCGGAGCAATAGTGGTACTAAGTAGCAGTATAGTGAAATTTTGATGCTGAATCTGGGAATTTTTTTGAATGTTTTCCTCCCGCTCTTTTTATTTAGGTAGAGAGACTTCAATACCTGATATTAGTTTGCGTAGCAATTTTAGAGGATGGAATGGTGCGACATTCATATTGAGTAGCAATAGCTACTATTGAGGTGATTTTTTATTTTTTTGGTTTTTTCTCTCTTTTGTTTCTCATATAGTCTAAATGTTGTGGGCACTCGATGTTTGATGAATAGGAGGCATTGTGACGACATTATTGAGGTCTTTTGTAGTCTGTAGAATGCGCTTAAAGAAGCAGCACCATTATTTGTGTTCATCTGGAAATGATGCTGCATAGGGTTCTTTTTGTGAATTATGGTGGATTTGGAATCGGGTGAGGATTTTTTGTTCTTAGAGGTTGCCACTGCCACCATACTGAAAATTATGTACTTTTCAAATTGAGTTCTTACTTTTTCTCCTCTTCAGATTAGATTCTACTGCATATTTGAGCGAAAGCCATTTGTTTTTCCTCCTTTTCGATCTCTTTAGCTGTCAAGTTTATGTGGGAGCAGGAAATTGTAGCCTAATAGATGCCTTTGGGTGTAGAGCATTTGTTCTGGGGGAAAGAAATTAAACCAGTTACAGTTCCAAACCTGTAATTGACAAAGGCTTCCAGGGTTGTTTCAGGGACCTAGATTGAAAACCCTCTTTATAGGTCTTTATCCAATGTCCAGTCTAGCTTGTGTTCATTCTTTGAGCAAAGACCTTGAGCTTGTTTCAAGGATTTTGGTTTCTCTGAATAGTTGTGTCAATGTTTGTTGTGAAAAGAAGCTCCAACAAGTACAATGGAATTTGTCTTCATATATTATTTTTCGGGCAGTTGTTGGCTCTACTTTTACCCAAGGTTTGTAAGGAAGATAATATGTGCCACAAAAGCTGCGAGCCCAAATGAACTTACAGCCAGTGACGTTATACTTCATCTTTAATTCTCAACTTGATGTGCTTCACGGTTTCCTGGTCATATAATCCTCTTTACTTCTGAACCTTTTCATGCAGTTTCTGATTGCATTGTGGATTGTTGACCTTCTGTAAATTCACACACAAATTTTTCTCTTTTTGTAGGGATATACCGATGGATTATGACGACAATGATATTTCGCGCCATAATCTTCAGTTAGCTGGTGAAGGTAGATCTAAGTCTTCTTCGGTGCTAAGACCATATGATTTTCCAAGGTTTGATTTTGATGATAGCCTCCAAGCGCATTTGAGATTTGATAGTCTAGTTGAAACCGAGGTTTTTTTGGGC
Organism: Tetragonia tetragonoides; assembly: GCA_038025085.1. Taxonomy (NCBI): domain Eukaryota; kingdom Viridiplantae; phylum Streptophyta; class Magnoliopsida; order Caryophyllales; family Aizoaceae; genus Tetragonia; species Tetragonia tetragonoides. The sequence goes on from CM076142.1 coordinate 49,525,453, forward strand.
ATTCAAAGTCAAGAAGATAATCAGTGGATAGAAGACTATTCCCGAGGCAGTAATGGAATGGAGTTTAATTCAACTCCAGCAGATTCCTGTTCAATTTCTAGGCGAAATAACGTTTGGTCTGAGGCAACATCCTCAGAATCTGTCGAAATGCTTTTAAAATCTGTTGGCCAGGAAGAAATGATGCCAAGGGTATCCATTATTCCAGAGTCGAACGTTTCTGAAGATCAGGGTACCTTGGCTAAAGATCTAAAGCCTGGTAGTAAGCTAGATACTGGAAATGATGAATTTCCTGCAAACTCGGAGTCCACCTTAGCGAAGGATGAACTTCTTAAAGATTATGCTGCTTTAAAAGGACATTTCGAGGAGCAGCTGCCTGAAGCTGACGAGCCTTCAGCAACTCAGGCAAATATCGATTCTGTTTCTGCGAAAGATGGAGGTTCAACAAATGAAGAAAAACACTCTTACGATGATGAAAACTTAAAAGTATCAAAAGCATCTGGGGAAAAGTCTATTAGTCGTGCGGCTGGAGTTGATTCTATGCATTTTGCAGGCCTTGTTGATAATGTTAACTCCAATCTCGATATGCTTAGCACCTCAGAAATGCCGAAGCAAGTAGATTCTTCACATGAAAGGTGCAGTGATGATGGGCTAGGGAATCCTGTTTCCACCGGGACAGGGCATGAAGACAACAAGATTTTAGGAGGAGTGACAGGTGAAAATAGTGTTCGTATTCATACTGCGGACAGTTCTCTTTGTTTGGTTGCAAAGTCAGGGGTACTAGACAGTCAGGCTGCTGTTGGTGCAAGCCTTGATTGTGTGAAAGAGACTGCAGGTATATCAATTAAGGGAGAATCTGAGTTGAAATCACCTGAAGGAGATGACAAAAATGTGTCACTCACAACTTCAATACAGGATGCAAATGATGAAGTAAAGGTTTTGCCTATAAATACTGAGATGGATGGTCTCCATGAGGGTGCTCTATATGAGTCATCTGTAGATGGTATCGACCAGCATTCTGCTGAGTTAGGCGCCATTAATGCTGGTCATTGTGCAAGTTCAGAGCAGAAAATGGATTCTTCTGTGCAGCTGAGTTGTAGGCAGGATGATGAAAATATGGAAAAGATACCAACAAGTCCTCTTAAGACCGAGATACCTTTGGTTTCCATTGATGATAGCAAAGTCCCAGTAGAAGGCTGCGACTCTGCTGATAATACTAATACCTGTAAATCTTCTGCTGTTGAAAACAAGGAAACAGAAAAGGATGAAGGCTGTCCTAGTGATCCTGTAGTCACCAATACCATTAAGGAAGCTGTTGCACATTTGCCTATTCCTGATGTGGATAATTCCAAGACAGGGATTGAGGATAGCTTAGCCGACAGACACGCTGATTCTTCTGAAAATGAGCAGGATATGTGTAAAACAAAAAAAGAGGTTAAAGAGCTAACTAATGATGCTGGGAATGTGGATTCTCAGAATGTTGGAACACTAACGAATGACCAGAGGACTCAATCTCTAGACATTAGCAAAGGGGCCGAAGGTAATGATGTCATTCATGATTACCACACTAAAGTTGTGGTATGATGGATTCTAGTATAGATACCGATAATATCATATTATATGCTCCCACTTCTAAAATTCTTAAGATGCTGTATAAACTATGATGATATTATATGCGTGATTTTCTATGAATGGTTTTGTTTGGAAGGTTTATTTACAAATTGCTAATAAATGTGGTTTAAGTAGACAGTAGACTGACTCAATTTCATCTGACACAGCAAACGATGAGGGACCTCTTTCAAAATGCAGTGGTTCTGCTGCACTAGGTGATCCTGGGAATGACCAGAGGGAATTAGTTATGACTGCAATGTCTCATCCAGATGATATTAGTCAAGAAGCCGCTAGCAAGATAGTGCCTGATGTGAATATTGGGACTCAAGTTAGTATAGCCGATGCTGCTTCCAGGGCTCCACTCTCTGAAATGGCTGCAAAGCCTCCCCAACCTGTGGAGAAAAGTAGTGACGTTAGCAGCAGTGGATCTCCTTCGATGGAAGCTATTAACTCTTTGGACTCGCAAGTTCATCTGGGTTGTGACAAGTCAAGATTGAAGGAGAGTGTTAATGGTAATTCAGTTAGTGGCGGAAACCATGACATAACAATGATTAAGGTTGAGAGAGAAAAGGAATCAGCTCAAGTTGCAGGTAATTGTGTTTGTTTGCTATTTTTTTGAGGTCAACTTTGTTTATTTGATGCTCCCTTTGATATGTATGTTGTTTATCATCCATGATTTTGCTTGCATACATGACCTAACCTTGTTGGAACTTGGGATGTTGTAGACCTCTCCCCACTCCTTCCCTCATCCCCTCCACACAAAATGATGACAATAATTTACGTAAAAGTCGGTTTGTTTGTTTCAAGATAGTTTGTATTCCACCAGCTGTACCTTAGTTTCCCTTTATAACTAGGGGATGAAAGGTGCATGTTTTGGCAAATTATTCTGAGAATCGAAAAAATCATATGTACAAACCATTCTATCCGAAACAACCACCCTACTAGCTAAGGGTAAGGTATGATAATCTGGACCTCCACCGACCCTGCCTCCGTTGGATCCTTATTGGGTAGTTTGTATGTACCGGCTGTATGATATCATGTTAGAAATACGTTGATAGGTATTAAATTTCAGCAACACTGACTGACAACCCAATGTTTGAAATACATCATTGCCTAATACATTATTAATAAAGGATACGACATCTACATATATGGAATCTTGATATCCGAAGCCCTCTAGGTTTGGGAGATACAAGAGTCACATTACTCTTGGAACTTTTAGAACTGGTTCAGCTGTTGAGATGTGATGATTCTAGTAGATGGACCAGAGATTTCTCAAGTGCATTCTCTTGTAAGCTCTTACAGTGCTTGGGAACGCCCCTTTCTCAATTCTCTCTAGCGGATTTTATTTGGAAGGCAAGGGTGCCTCTTAAGGTACGAGTGTGTGTGGACATTGGTGTTACAAAGGAGGAGACTTGGGCAGCATATTGCCTAAAAAGCGTTTGCTTTGCCGGGCTAGTAATGAGACTTCGGCACATCTTTGCCTATGGTTTGATATAGCCCGTAGCCTTTGGAGCATGGTTTTTTTGGCACACATTAGGTCTTTCTACGGCCTAAACTCAGATTTATTTTGTTGATCCGCTTGCTGGATCTGATTCTGCTTTTCCAGCTGGCCGACCATAATTGTGGAAGAACCGGGCCTTTCTGCACATGTTTGGCCTTGTCTGCTGATGACACAACCCTGCTTTACGTATCTCAATTCTCAGAACTATTGTTTTAGTAATTCTTTTTGTTATTATCTGGTCAATCTTTTCTTTGTTTGAGGGGGTTTTAATCTAGTCAACATCACAAGTATAAAAATAAATTAATTGTTTCTTGCGTTTCCACCCTTTTTGAAAATTCATGTTTCTCTGTTGTAGTTGTAATCTAGTCAGTTTCCCCTTGTTTGATTCTGTGCAACATGTCATATTCAATGTTTTCTTTTAGTATACATCATGTAAATTTTACACCTTTTAAAAATTCTAACTTCATATTGGTGTTGCCTGTCAAAAACAAGAGAATGTTTAATGAATTATAATTTTTTATGTTCTTGATTCTTAATATGATTTATCTTTTATTTTAGAGAATTAATGTCATAATAATATTTTAATATTATTTTTGTGTATAGTTCTTTTAATATATGCTTCCATCATCATGATCAAGATCACCATCTTTTAGTAGAGATAAAAGGAGTCTATCACTTTATAATTGTAATGAAATGATTTTATGTAAACATGATTTATCAAAAGCTATTGTTTTATTTAGATCGGAATCAAATATTATTAATCTGAAGTCTTTATTCAAATCACAGTACGAAAAATCTTCTAGTTATAGATAGAAAAAATTTAAAAAATTCTGACGCTACCTAAATTAGGGTGGCATTCTTAAGATGATGTCTCTATTCAGGATTGGCAATATCTGAATTTGCCTCCACGGGAAAAACATCAAAAAAATTAGTACTGTGTCACAGTGGCACTTCGATCACTATTGGAGACTTTGGAGTTCATGAATGAGTATATGGATTTGTACTTGTAGTGCTTGGATTGTATAGTGAGGTTTCCCTCTTTGACTATGTGCCTTTGCATCACCTCACTATTTTTGCTTCCAGCTGAATCGAGTTACTTGTATCTGTCTTTAAAATGTGAAAATGTTTCTCAGAGGTTGACAAGGCGTCTTGTGGTTCTCCGACTATCATCAGTTCAAGCGAGCCCTCTCAAATGGAGAAAGATAGTCAGGAGGAAGCTAGTGGTTCTGAGGTCAGAGACCAGTTTGCGAAAGACATCCATTCCACTTCTGTGGATCCTAAACGAAAAGACGCAGCAGCAGATGACACTAGCTTTACGTTTAAGGTTAATGCATTGCCAGATACAACTGGAAGAGAACCTGGAAGGAGTTGGTCACCGTTGTCCAATGTTGAAAAGGGCAATTCATCCATGGTAAGTGCTTTCACTGCATATTCTCCTCAAAGCTATGTCGGCACCACCTCTTATCTAGCGGGTTCAGAAAACCGAGAATCTTTTCATGCAAGTTGTTTACTTCAAAGAAGGTATATTTTGAATTTCTGTCCATGTTATATGAAGATACTTACCTTTATTTTACCATTATCTCTTGAAGGCCGTGCACGGGAGCACGCCATCCACTGAAGCCAAGACTGCGAGAACAGCATCGCAGAAAACTCCCCGCCAGAGTGCGAAGGTGTCTGATGGAGAACATGTACATGGGTCTTCTAAAGGCACTTCTGAACGTAAGGGAAGACGAGCATCTACAAAAGGACTGGCAAAAGAGAATTCTAAAAAGGGAAACCAAGCGAAGGATACCAACCAGGAAAGTGCAAAAGGGGACAAGGTCTCCAATACTTTGTTAAGCACATCTAGTAGTGGTCCACATGTCCAGTCGCGGCAGATGCTGCTCTATGGGCATACTGAACAGAGTAACACAAAGCTTCCTGGCGTTGTTGCTGTTCCAGATTTAAATACTTCAGCCTTGAACAGTAGTAACTCTCCATCAACCTCATTTCGGCAGCCTTTCACTGACTCGCAGCAAGTCCAATTGCGGGCACAGATTTTTGTTTATGGATCTCTGATGTTGGTTCTTTCTCCATCTTCCTTCTTCCCCTACTCAACTTTCTTATATGTTTATTCTGCGCTTTGCGTTCTTTCTTACGGAAGCAATTGTTCCTGCAAGAAGAGCACATTGGACGACATGAAAGAACCTTCATTGTGTATCTGTCCTTGATTTTGTTTATTTTGTTTTGGCAGCCAAGGAACTGCTCCGGATGAGGCCTGTATGGTGTCTGCATTTGGGTCATCTGGTAGCTCCTGACTCCTGATAGTCTGTCAATTATAACTTCTTGGTTTCATTGTGATAGTCACACCTGTCGTGTTTATATTTTAGATGGACGGAGCATGTGGGAACCAGTTTGGCGAGCTGCTGTTGAAAGGGCCCGGAATCAAAAATCTAATACCACTGCTGCTGAAACACCTCTGCATTCTCAGTCAAGTACAGCTTTTAGATCGGATGCTTCTAATTTTCCTTGGTTGGGTTCATTTTGTCTTTTATTCTGATGTGTAACTTTACAGGTGCTAGGGCATCTGATGCTGCTGTTAAACAAGGTTCACATTCAAGTAAGGTGCTATCCTCACCTGTGGCTCGAGCCAGCAGCAAAGCTGCCCCTGCACCAGTCGTGAATCCAATCATACCTTTATCATCACCTCTTTGGAATATTGCTACACCTTCTCGTGATGATTTTCCAGCAAGTGGTACACATAAAGGTCCTGTTGTGGATTACCAACATCCAGTTACGCCATTGCATTCTTATCAGACTCCGCCTATAAGGAATTTTGTTGGTCATACGTCTTGGTCATCTCAACCATGCTTCCCTGGTCCATGGCTTGCGTCTCCACAATCTTCTACCTTTACTTCAAGTGTTCGTTTTCAGCCAGTAACTATGACTGAACCGGTGAAATTAACCCCTGTCAAAGATACTTCTGGGCCGCCAACTTCCGGGGTGAAGCATGTCACTTCCAGTCCGACTGTTCAAACTGTGGGGCCTAACCCTGTGTATATAGGAATGTCTTTACAGCCTGATTTAAAAAAAATGGCTTCATCTGTGAAGCATTCTGTTGATTCAAAGCCCAGGAAAAGGAAAAAGGTCCCAGCTTCTGATTCTGCACAAGTCTCCTTGCTGTCTGAAGCTCGAACTGAACCGGTGGTTGGTTCCAATGTGGCTACCATTCTATCCTCACCTGTTGTACTTGCCCCTGCTTCTCCTGCCCCCGCTGTTCCTGCCTTCACTTCTCCTGCCCCTGCTTCTCCTTCCCCCACTTTTCCTGCCCCTGCTTCTCCTTCCCCCGCTTTTCCTGCCCCTGCTTCTCCTACATCAGGTGCTACAGTCAGAAAGGATGTTGCTGATTCTTTAGCAGGTTTCTCTGTTGATCGCCCCAAATTGGATGAGTTCAATGTAGGAAAGGGTATCACATGCTCAGAAGAGACACTGAATAAAGTTACTGAGGCCAAGAGTCAGGCAGAGGATGCTGCTGTTCTTGCTGCTGCAGCTGTTGCTCACAGTGAAGATTTATGGTGTCAGTTAGCTAAGCAAAAAAAGTCTGGACTGACATCAGAAATTGAAGCCAAATTAGTTTCAGCAGCAGCTGCTATTGCTGCTGCTGCCTCAGTTGCCAAGGCAGCTGCAGCGGCTGCGAAGGTTGCTTGTAATGCTGCCCTTCAGGCAAAACTAATGGCTGACGAGGCTGTTCTTTCAGGTGAACAGAGTTGTTTGGTTCCATCTACTGGGAAGTCATCCGCTGTCCATGATGTAGGAAATGCTACGCCGGCCTCCATTTTAAAGGGTAATAACATGACCAATCAGTCAAGCTCAATTCTTGTTGCTGCAAAAGAGGCTGCTAAGAGGAGAGTTGAAGCTGCCTCAGCTGCATCAAAACAAGCTGAAAACTTGGATGCTATAGTTAAAGCTGCAGAACTTGCAGCAGCAGCTGTATCTCAAGCGGGGAAAATTGTTGCAATGGGGGAACCTTTACCATTGAGTGACCTGATAGAAGCTGGTCCAGAAGGTTACTGGAAATTACCCCAAGCCTGTACTGAGTTGACTGAAAAAATGAGGGACAGTAAGGAACAAGCTGGGGCCATTGGTTTGGTGAAAGGGGCTGACATTCCTGCCAAAATTTCTGTTGAAGATTCAGTACAGAAGGGAGGAGTGATTGCTGTAGGCCTTAGCAGTGTACATCCTAAAGAGAGATCTAGTAACTCAATGGATGACCACGTTAGTCTTGTTGACGATACTGGTGAAAGTGACATCAGAAGTGGAAATGGCTCTAAAGCTTCTGACGCTGCAAAATCCAGCGAAGTGGTTTCTGATGACGCAGCCCCTACAACAGGTGATGTGCAGAATGAGCATGATGATTTGGTGGGTTCACTTCCTGAAGAAAGCATCAAGGAGGGTTCTCTAGTTGAGGTTTGTGCCACTTAGATTTTAGTTAAAGTTTGCATTCACATGGCATATGTTGATGTGCGGTTTGAATCTTTCACTGTTTTAATTTCTTTGCTCCTAACTTTATGCACTACATTCATGCTTTCACGTATCTTGTATTTAGGTTTTCAGGCATGGAGATGGTCTGAAGTCAGCCTGGTACTCCGCCAATGTGTTGAATTTAGAAGATGGAAGAGCTTATGTATGTTACAGTGATCTTCTATCAGAGGAAGGTACTCCCAAAAATCAAGATTGTCGATATGAGTTTCGTAAATTCCTGTGGCTCAATTTGAGGTTCACAAAATGTGTCTGTTGCAAAGTTTGACCTTTTGGGATATCTCAACATAAAAATCTGAACCATGACCTTCTCTTCCTTGGTTTGGCATGCTCATTTCAATTTTTGATATTTTTTATTTTAGGCTCAGGGAATCTTCGTGAATGGGTACCACTTGAAGGTGACGGGGACAAGGCACCAATAATACGAGGTGCTCATCCCTTGACTGCTTTGCAGTTTCAAGAGACAAGGAAGAGACGAAGAGCTGCTTTGGGTGACTATGCTTGGTGTATTGGAGATAGGGTCGACGTGTGGATTGATGATTGGTAAACTACTATACCTTGTTTTGCTGGAGACTTTTCATTTTACTACCTTTTTCTTTTCCTTCGCTTTGTGCTTTAAATGTGGGATTAGTCGTATTATGTTTCAGTCTTTTTTATGGGAGCCTGCGTTTTTATTCAAAAAGTTGTACGCCTCAAGGTTTGTGAAGTCAATAGTTGTTTATGTTGTAGACATAAGAATGTTAAGATTGGAATATAATGAGAAATATGGAGACTTTTAATTTGCAGTTCTTATGCTGAACCATTGGCATGTCACTGTTTGGATATATCCATTGTAAAAGATGGCTTTTAGACCTGATGCCTATAGTTTTGTTCTTTTCTAGATGGTGATGCTTATGTCTTTACTAAGAATCATGTGCTAATATCAGTTTCTTCTGATCACATTTCTAGTAGTCGTCAGATCTTCATGTGAAGCATTCAGATCCGGGAAACATGTAAAACTTGTAAACGGGCATACAGTGGAAGCCCCTGTTGGAGTAGATGGCTAGTAGTCTGTATTCATTCTTACAGTTGCATCATTGCATTTTCATTACTTCTGCAAATATTATTTTTCTTTTTTGACCGTTTGAGAAAGCTTCACATGACTGCCAACATACATTGAGGTGTATAAAACTTAATTTTGCAAAGATGACTATAACCATGTCATGTAGACACATTCTGGCAGTCGTCTGTTCTTTTTGCATTGTAGTGTCTTTATCTACATTACTAACTACTAAGTTATTTCGTGTTTGAGGATTGATATCCTAGCACTGAGCCATTTTTATCTTTTCTTAAATCTGATCATCTGACATGTTCTGTGTTTTCCTTTTCCAGTTGGTGGGAAGGTGTGGTGACAGAAAAAAATGCGAAGGATGAAACCACATTAAAAGTCCATTTTCCAGGTTCCTTTGCATTTTATAAGTAGAAATTGCCATGTTTCACGTATTTTAGCTTTTATACATATCTCCTCTTTGCATAATGCTGGCTGCAGCTCAAGGTGGGACCTCAGTCGTTAGGGCCTGGAATCTACGGACCTCGCGTTCATGGAATAATGGAAAATGGGTTGAATGGTCATCTTCAAAAGGAAATAATGTTTCTGAACAGGTACTATATTTTAACCAATTCGTCGCGAGTTTTAGTCAGTTTCTTTATTCCTTCCTCACTCTTAGGACTGACATCTTGCTCTTATCTTATACTGGCATTTCTTCCTGTTGATTTTTTCAATTCCTGTTTCAGTGTGATACACCACAAGAGAAACGTCGAAAATTGGGAAGTCCTGTTGTACAAGCCAAAGGGAAAGATAAATTAGAAAATGATGTGGACTCAGCTTCAGTAAAACCTGAAGAATCAAAACTATTAGGTTTGTCAACTAGTGATAGAACATTCAACGTTGGTAAGACTATCAAAGGGGATGATAAGCGTGCTGCTGTTGTGCGTAGACCATTGAGATCTGGACAGCAGAAAGAAGGGTCAAGAGTTGTTTTTGGGGTCCCTAAGCCGACAGGCAAAAAGCGGAAATTTATGGAAGTCAGTAAACATTTTTCTGCAAATAGGAGTGATAAGAGTAATGAAACTAATGATTCTGTCAAGTTTGCAAAATACTTGATGCCACAGGCAACAGCAGCACGAGGATGGAAAGTTCCTCCGAGAAATGACTCCAAGGAAAAACGAACTGGTGAATCCAGATCCAGAGTTCCTAGCTCTCGTAAGCCTAATCGCACCTTACCTCAAACGTCTACATTGATTCAAGACAATGACAATGTGGGAGATCACAGGAACAATATCGAGGATTCTGTTGGTCATGATGGGAACACATCAGAGAAGTTGGTAGAACATGGGTTGTCTGCCTCTGAAGAGGCAGCAGAAGCTCCTTTGTCTTCTTTAGTTGGTCAATCGTTGAATGCTTCGTCAAAGAAATTCTCTTCGTTGAATACCAAAACTGAGAGACTATATAGAGGAAGGCTAGCGCCTTCTGGGGGAAAGTTGAGTAAAATAGAGGAAGACAAAGTCCAAGTTGGCAATTCTGGTAGATCAATCCCAGAAGTTAATGAGCCCCGCAGATCTAATCGCAGGATTCAGCCTACACATAGAGTAAGTTTTAAAATATTCATGCAGTCTTCCTTAGCCTGGTGCTAGGTATATTTATGCAATAATTAGTATTTGGTTTATGTTTGAAGTGCAGTGTTGGTATTATATAGTCTCTGCTAACAAAGTTAACACAAAACAGAAAGACCGTAACTAGTCTATGAAGCCTAAAATAGTGAGATTTGAAAGTATGATGGCCAGGCAAACCTATGTAAATATGATGTTTGTAAGCTATAATGTTTTAGATTCAGTAATGTTTGGGGGGGGGGGGGGGTTAAATTGTGGGCTCACAGTATCTGCCTTGTCTATTGTAAAACCTCTTGTCAGTTTTTGCCTACAATTAATACACAATCCTGTATTGCAGTTGTTTTCTTGAATGTTGCTTGATATAGTTCTTAAGCCTTCATGTGAACATTCCCTCCCCTCTTTTGGTGTTTTTGTTGTTTATGATTGAGGATGACTAGCAATAGGTGCTTGGTTTTCAGAGATTGCTTACACAGAAGGTTACTTCAAAGAAGAAAATTAGGAGTACTTTTTAGTGATAAGCTTGAGGTTGGATTCATTGTAGAGGATAGAGGTACCCAACAAATATTTGTGTCAGGTTGAGGGTTCAATCCTGTCAGCCTTCGTGCGTCCTTCAAAACCCAAAAAAAAAAAGAAAAAAAAAAGGGAACTTGGTAACAGACTAGCTGTTTTGGTTACAAGAGAAAACTAGGGAATGTTCGACCAAAATACTGGCAGCAGTTTCTTAACAAGTTTCTATGCAGACTTTTGCTTGTTATTGAACCTCTTTGGACACCTGTTACTGACGGAAAATGGTTGTTCTGCAGCTATTAGAAGGCCTGCAGAGTTCCATGATCATTCCTAAAATGCCTTCTGTTTCACATGACAAAGGTCAAAAGAATCAAAGTAGGAATGTCCCGGCTAGAGGTAATTCCTTTTCACAGAGTACATTGCTATGAGACATGCTTGTGTATGTGATGTGGTTGAAGATATGAAACTTATCTCCGTTGCTGTAACAGGAAAACAACTGTAGATGGCGTGCTACCGCAGAGATTCAACCAGTTGTGGAAGTGCAAAAAGGCTACTGATTGACTGGTCTACAGGTAGTCTGTATATTTATAGTCAAGTTTAGGATTTAGGACCCGATTTCTCAAGTGTAGTTTTTAGCTGTAAAATCTGCTTTGTAGGTGCGTATATTTTTGTTGTAGGTCCTCTAGAAGTGGATCCTACACTTAGGCCTTCGCTCCAGTGATTGTACACTTGTACATGGTTGCGTTTGGTACAGTTAGGCTTGAAGCTGCCTTTCTATAGCAATTTGCTACTTGGTTAAATAATTCCATCTCTTATTATTATTGTGAGATAGTTATGGTCAAGGTGGCCTTTCTTATAGGTACACACTGATTCATGTACTGATGAATTGCTAGCAAAAAGTGAGATGATATCAAAAGTATAGGCTGAAAGCAAGTGAGATGATATCAAAAAGTGGTTAAATAATTCCATCTCTTACTATAGCCTACCTTTCTTATAGGCTGGACAATTGCTAGCAAAAAGATTATATGAGAAATATTATGTTGAAGCTCTTCCCCTCATTATAGGTCTTGATTGCTTAAAACTCTTAAATCAGATCACCTTTGGTATATTTGAAACTCAGAATGCAGCGTTGAAAAAAAAAAAAAAAAGATTGCTTTTGATGTATCAAAATATTGAATATTTCCTAAAATATATGGTTAAGATAATTTTAGTTTGATCATTGAATGGTGAAATCAAAGAAACTGTACAAGCTGAAAGCAAGAGGAATGTATGTAGGAAAGTGCACAAAACAAATTCCATTAGACTTGCTTTTTCAATTGAATGAAATTGCTATGATTAGAACAAAGGTGAGATGATATCTGGACGGGTCTGTTCTCCCTAACTGAAAAACGTTTATATTTATTATTGAAAATTTATTTTTGTTGAACTTTGTTGAACTTCGTTGAACTTTGTTTAACCTTATTTAACTTTATTTAACTTTGTTGAACTTCGTTGAACTTTGTTTATTTTTGTTGAATCTTGTTGATTCAAGTGTTTTTTATGACTAGTTTGTATATATTGGTTTGTTTAACTTTGTTTAACTTTATTTAACTTTGTTGAAGTTTGTTGAACTTTGCTGAAATAAACAAAAATAAACAGAATAAGTTGGGGAGAAGAGACCCTATTGAAATGGAAAAACAAATTCCATTAGAGTTGAACTGCCCAAAACTAAACTAAAAAGATGATACGATCATCGGCTAAATTCAATTTTTTTTCCTTCTCATTTATAGGAAAGAGAACTCATCTATTTACATTGCAGAAGTAAATGTAACAAAAGTCAACATCTGATCTTGTCTTAACTAACCTTGCATATTGATAGCGGGCAATATCTAACACAACAACATAAAACGAATCTGATTCAAATTTACTGAGAGACAAATGAACATGACACCAACACGTATAAACCAAATCTAAAATGATAACAACAATTTGTCGTAGAATATAATTATTTTTAGGTGTGATATGAAATCAAATACGATCCGACCCGATTCGGCTCACTTCCGCTAGAGTCCGGTTCAACTCGTTTGGGAACACATTTCTTTCATTAAAAGCTCACCTTCAAGGAATCATCGTCATACAGATAATTTGGTAACGATAAGTGAAGGCATGGGTGGGTTATAACTTGAAAATGAGGGTGATCTTTGTGCACGTGTGGAGTCTGCTTGTTGCGGTGGGTAAAGTCCCGTATTCATGGAACTCCCCAAGTTTTATGTCGTAAACAACAATTGTCAATTGGCACCACCAGTTTTGATTCACTGACATTGCAAGCATCAGGAGACCAACTTCTTACGGGTGGGCTTTCCGTACGAATTACGATGGGACTTCTTACAGGTGAGCTAGTATGGAGTAATATACAGTGCACTGTATTAAATACGAGAGTAGAGTATTTAGAAGGGAGTATAGAATTATAGATAGAAAGCTTTACTTCTACGGTTCTACCCATATCAATAGCCAATAGGGTATGACCCATTGACCCCTGAAGTTTAAGTTCGCACCGCATCACAAATAATGTCAAAATTTCTAAATATACATGAATGTTTTCCAAACTAATCACGCCCAAGGTTTTGAAGAAATAAACATATTGATACAAATTTACTTCTACCTCAGCAACGAGTATGTCAACAACGAAGACCAAAGCCATATTTTCTGCCACGCAGTTCCTATAGCGAAGTACCTTGGCGGTTGGCACACATCCTTCTTGCTTGACATGAAGCGCTTAGGCCTACAGCCTACCTAACTCATAAGGCCGCAAAAACATCTATGAACAATTGGAGCTCATCGGAGGTGTCCTATCCACTATTTACATCAATCAAGCTCAAATACTGTTGAATAATCTAGTCAAGAAAATGTACCTATCCTGGTGCCAACTTTCCGTTTGCCTGTGAAGACAGGTGTGACTATTTTTGTTTTCTTTGATACTTTGAAACGATCACAATCTCGGCAAGAACTCATCCGGTTCCCAGTCCCTTGGAGATCCAGACCTTTCTGCAATGGTTCTGTTTTCAAATCTAAGCCAATTCTCACCTATGGAAATAGCATCACTATCACTAGTCCCATTAGCAGGTTGCTTAAATTGCCTTTTACATATGCAAGCGGCCGGGAATTCCTGGAAATCCCCCCTCCCTTGTTTCATCTCATCCGGTTCTCCCATGAATCCTCTCTGCGCTGACTTGACCTTCTTCGCAAATTTATCCCAATCCATTTTGTCCCGTGCCATGAATAAAGCACTAAGCCTTTTAGCATTGGGTTTGATAGTCCTCTTGTGGCCCATATACCTCCTGATTAAGAAGGAAAATTTTGGAATGTTAGATCACAAGAACAATAAGAAACAAATACAAGTAATATGATCAGATTTAGTGACCACATGTTCAAGTTTCAACAAGCAGAAAGAAGTGTTGACAACATTTTGCCAGGTGAGGGGGTGGTAACTTGTTCTTCAGAAATGCCATATGCCTGTTTGACTCATGTGTCCCAAACTCCCAATGTTGGATAAAGGGTGCTAGGCGGATTATGACCCGCCGTGCATGAAAGGCAAGACACTGTGCAATGGACAAGGTCACAGCCAAGGCTGCCAGATGCTTTAAATAGTTGTGGAAATGATTTATCAAGTTGCTACTGAAATGACTGATGATCAACAGTGTCAAATGTCAGATGTTTCTTTGACCTGCAGGACAATATTGTGTATATCCAAACTTGGTTGGTAATGAGAACCAAATTTCCATAAGCATTACCCCTTTCCATTACCAATTGGTTATAAATATAGACCAATCAACTACTTTCTAGTGCATATCATTCTATTTGCATTTCAAACTCTTAATGACATCAACATGGGATCTTCAGGAATATGTATAAGACAAGTCCACAACATATTTGCTTCAGTATAAGATTTGAAGTCCTTACCTTCGACCAGCAAGTATCTTTGCCATATTTCCATTATTGTTGGTGACAAATACATCACTTTCATCACACACTATGTAATCAATGGCAGCAAGGCGAGAAGAGAAGGGCAGCAAAGGCTTTAACTCTTCACCAGCAAGAATCTCCTTTGTGTAAAAGTTAGGGAAAAGTTCCCTAAGAGGTTGTAGAGTCTCCTCCCCACCATAAATTTCACCAGACGCCACATAAAGGTAGGTGTCATTTTTAAAACCAAGTGCCCGTAGCATTATACCGACTTCATGAGGAGTAAGTGGACATTTCCCTCTTTTTCGCTCTTCAAGAGGGCTCAAATCCTACACAATCCACAAGATAAGCATAGGAGATTATTATCAACATATATGTAAGGCTCAGGAGTTAGGTGAAAATGATAGAATTAAAACTTAAAAACTATTTAAATAGCAACAAGATGATAAAGACACTAAACAGCATAGTATTCCACAGCGCAACTCTAATGGGCACCAGGCATGGCCATCGGGTCATTTAAATACATAAAGGTTTTCATTAGATGGACAAGTGAGAGGAAATCAAACAGACACACTACAATTTTAAGGAGTTCTTTGCTGGTTAGCATACAAATTTGGTGGAAAATGAGTTATCAATGTCTTCAACTGGTTCCTGAACTTGAGATCAACCAGGTAACCAGAATCTGACATTTGGTAGTGAGGTCATACTGTTAGTCGTACACCTGACATGCTCAGAGACAGTAAGAATATATGTAGCCCACAAAATGGAGTTGAACTGCAGAAACAAATTAGGTTGAAAGGACGGCAAACACATACAACAAAAACGAAAATGGTGGAAGGAGATGAGGTAGGAGCTTACTGGTAATGTATCCCATCGTTTCCTGATTTCTCGGAGCTCATTTATCTCCTTCTCACCCCCACCATAGTAACACCCAGAAAATGCCAGCATATCCGGCTCAAACCTGCACCAGTTTTGGGTCAGAAAAAAAGCAATTGCAGAAGAAATCTTGATCAAAAGTCTATACCACATTAAATTTTCATTGTCAAACTATAAGCCTATATGTTGACTCGGTGATCCAGACACATCATAATTGACATAAAGTTATTGAAACAGAAACTAACACTCGATACATAAACCATAATGAAAAAAATTCCTCAACAAACATACGCTGTGCCAACATTGAGAGGTATCATATCAATCAATCTTTCCTTCATCAAGGCAGTAACTATTAAGTGATATCATTGGAAAACAAGAGTTGGTGAAAGTCAAGGAAACTTTTTTTGAAAACAAATATCTCATTTCATACTCCCAAACATTACAGAATAAAGCCTTGAGTCAAGAGCAAACTAAGAACGTTAAGACCTAAAACATTACAATAGAAGTGGACAATCGTTTTATGACCAAAATAGCAATAGTTTTGCATGGAGAGCAGGATGTTGTAATCAGTGCGCACTTCAATAGCTATGAAAAACAAACATAAACTGCCTAACATTGATTTGAGTTGTTCTCAAGGTTCCGTAGTGGACGAGATCACACAAACCTTAAGTGAATTGCAATAAATCGCTTAGCCATTTGACGCATTCTCATCACTTGTGTTGAGCCGAGTTCTTGTATTGGTTTAGTAAATCTTAGTGCATGATAATTAACGCGACAACGCAATTTCTGAAGCTCTGCATCAAGGTCATTTGCTAGCCTGTAGTCAAACTTGTATAGCTGCACAACCTGCACATATTCAGGTAAAGTAAACACCCCCAACAACCACATGACTTCCATATGTTCCCAAGCCCTAAATAGCGGGTTGGACATTATAGTTTAGGAATGGGAAATTCTTTCTCTGTCTTGTTATAATTTCAGAACTACTACAATGGTGAACAAACCCAGGCAATAGATGCTAAGACAGAAGATTTCTTACACGTCTTCTCAAGAGTATTGGCAGGACTAGCTCCAAGTAATCCTCCGGGGTTGATTTTCGTGGCACTCGCATAGTATATGGGGGCTTATCCATGGATCTCATGATTTTTTCAGGCACTCTTTTAACAATCTTCACATCCTTTGCAAGGGAAGATATGAACCAGTCAACATCAAAAATGTCGGCGAAGTCACTGCAAATCAAAGAGAAGAATTTTGTTATAAAGTAACCACCCTATGGTCGGACAATATTGGAGATCCATATTCTAGTAGATGGGAATTCGCATACCTCTCATCTTTCCAGTAGGAATTATGGTCCAACGAAGGAACAACCAAAGTTGCATTGAGTATCCGGGCCACAACCACAGCATCTGTTATCTGCAGAAACAAACTAGGTTCTCAAATACAATAAAAGGGGAAAGATAAAGACAGAAAGTTGGATACAATAACCAGTTCGGGTTAATGAATATGGTAATATGAATAGACATGAAAAGCCTCAGCTTACCCCTGTTCTTTGTTGATTCAATCCTCCACTAGTCGCAATGAGCAAATAGCCATTTGAAAACCGTTCATGGACAGCAGCTAAAAAGAACCAGTCAGCAATAGACGAGAAGCATCAATTAAGTGTACCAATTATATCTTTATGTACTTAAAGGGAACTAGCGAAGTAAGTAAAATGTGAAATGTCACGCTTGATAAACTCAGTGCATTCGAATCACTCAACTTGATTTTGGAGCGGGGAAATTCACACTTAATACAATTCGACAGAAAAGGTATACCTTTCAGCTGTTCCATGGCCAGCCAAGGTTAAAATGAAAGGACAAGGATCAAACATCTGCAATGGATAATTTACAAAGAAGGGCAAGCTGTTTAATGTTTATCACCAAACATATCTCTCTTTGATCTTTTTCCCTCTAAGGCCTCGTTTACTTGCTTGCAATCAAATGTAATGCAATGCAATCATTTTGTAGAGTAAATGTGGGGTGAAAAGTGAAGTAGTGGGAGGAGAGGGATGGGAGAAATGGGGTTGATTGCTTCATTCAATGTAATCACAATTGCTCAACTTTTCCCATGTAATGTTGATTACTTTGAATGATGTAATCAACCTCACTTTTCCCATCTCCTTCCTCCCCTCCTTCATTTTCCACCTCACATCTACCCTATAAAATGATTGCATTGCAAGCATTTGATTGCAAGCAAGTAAACACCACCTAAGTTTCACTAGGGGATGTTTCAGTTGTTCTTTTCGTGGCAGCAAGCAGCAAGTGAATTCATATGATTGGTTTACAACTCTGGAATTGCAGCTAATGAAAGTAGAAATTGTTGGTTTACACGATGATGTTGCTTATATTGGCTAAATTGGTGAAACAAGGCTCGTGAAGAAGAAAGTGAAGTGAAGTCATATCCTCATAAACTATGAAACTTGGTTTGATTTAGAGTAAACCCTTTGTTGACGCAGCCAATGGAGCAGTCAGACAATAAGGATACAATATATTACTCTTCTTGAGAAAATAGATAATGAAATGAGAGACAAGCAACACACAGGCGAATGCAGAATGCATGATGGAAAAAGTTTAAAAGAAGATGGTGAGACTCTTTGGCAGAACAAAAATGCGAAACTCGTGTTATAAGACAAGCCATACAATAATACTACTGTGAGGCTAGAGCAGATAATAAGAGTGCAAAAACTGAAGATTGCGAAGGCGCTCAGCTCTACCATTTTAAGCACATTCATAAACTTTGTTTCTAAAAGATTCAAGAGCAATGAAAACAACGATAGAGTGTTCTATTTAAGAGCTGATTAACCATTTTCCACCAGAATCAAATAGAAAATACAGGAGCAGAATTCAGCACAACTTTAACATGTTGATCATAACGCTCGTAGGTACTCGAAGCAGGAAATAAATTAGACTTACAGCGATAGTGCTGCCCTCGTTTACTGCATCCATGGTAGACCTTTGTATATCTTGATTTCCATATATTAATCGGTTCACGAATGCCCCCAGCCTACATATTTACAGAAGGACTAACATAAGTTTGCATCACAAAGACATATGAAGTCTCAAAAAATGCAGTGCTATTTCACAAGATAAATATATAGCCCACTCTCCCTAAAGTTTAACATTACTCCATTACCGTCCCAGGGGAACCGAAAATATCATAAATCTCGATTTGGTAAGCCATGTTTAGGACAGAAGAAATCGTTATTTTCTTTTATCTCAATTCAATTTGGTGCAAAGAAATTCCTGATCAGGGCTTTTCTATATATATATATCTACGGATTAATTGCAAATATCGAAGGGGGGGGGGGGGAAATGAGAAAGGTTAAGGATTAACATAAAGGTTGCAACTTCATGAGAATTGTGATTCTTAACAAGGAAAGCCTCAACAAAATAATTAACTGCCAAAAACAGCCAATATTACAGATTATAATTTCAAGCTGATAGACCACAATTCAGAACACATTAGTATTACTCCCATGTTTTTTTTTGCTAATATATAAATGGCAACTAAGTCAAAACTAGCTAAAACTCAAAAGGCATATGAAATGTAGAGGGAGAATCTCAGCATTGAATTTTGCAAGTTCCAATTTTCACTCAACCCAGAAACTGAATTGTGCTAAATTGCAATAAACAGGACAAACCCAGAAAAATAAAACAACAAAATCAGGCAAATAGTGAAGAAAGAAAGAGAAAGAGAAAGAGTACCCATTTCAGGTACAAGCTGTGTTTAATCAAGCGCTGAGAGTAATATTCAAGATCAGAAACAACATGACCAGTGAAGAGAGAAATCAAACCAAGAGCAAAAAGCATAATCCCACAAACAAATGACCAAGAAAGAGGCTTCCTTTGAGATCTCCAGCAACTAACGTGATGCTTTTGAAGATTCAATAAATTTGGGTCTTTCAGATCATTGTTACCATTTCCATTTCCAATCACATTATTTCCATTCCCATTTCCATTCACATTCATGGCATCAAATCCACCAGAGAGCTTTTTGCCACTCTCCACCACCACTCCCATTTTTCTACTTTCTCTCTCCTCTCAATCTCATAATCAACACCACCACCACCACCACCACCTTAATTACATTAAATTTTAACAAAAACCCTAAAACTGAACAACTGGGTAGGCACTGAAACAGATAAAAGAGATACCTTTTTCAAGTTTCAGAGCCTTACCCTCTTGTTAATTTCAACTTTTGGTATCTGGGTATGAATTTAATGGCGATGATCTACAGTGAAGAGGGAAAGTTGAGGTCAGTGGAGAAGAGGTGAGAACATTTAAGTAAGGATGGGAGAGAGAGAGAGAGAGAGAGAAGGTTTTCTTTATGATTTTAATGGGGGTTTTCTTTTTTAAATTTTTTAAAAGCTCGTGGTGATTTGACATAAGAGGGCAGATGATAATTTATGATTTAAGTATTTGAAAGCTGGTCGCCGTTCCGTTAATGGTGGAAGAACAGGGAATTTTGCTAATCCCATAATGATTAGTAGTTTTCTTTTGCGACTAATAATCTACTAGGCTACTTGAGTAGTGAAAAAAACAAAAAGAAAAAAAACAGAAACTTGAGTTTAACCTTTTTCCGTTTTCTTTTTCCCCTAAGTCCAAGGGGGCATGAATTTGGGCTACGAGAAACTTGTGACTGTTGTGAGGTTTAAGGAATCTACTATAAAAAGGATGTTACTTCCACCACCAAAAATAAAATAATGCAAACAATTATGCAAATAATAGTCCTGTTTTTGTCATCCTTCAGGTTGAGTTCTCAAGTTCAACTAGTAATACGAGTTTGGCCTTATTCACGGAACGGAACGAAATATTACAGCATGAAAACGATAAAGAGAATAGGGTCTTAGTTAAAAAAATATACATTAATGCGAGTAAATTTTTGATAATAAATGATATATTTGGATACCTTTTCAGAACTTAAGTTGCATTTTCATTTTCCGTTTTCATCAATGCCTTAACTTATAAGTTTGGAAAAAGTTTGATAAACAAAGGTTTTTTCGAGATGATGCAGATTTACGAGGTAATTGAATATGAATCTAATATTCAAAAAGATTTTAGTGACTATATATCGACAATATACCATTAAGATGTATAATGTGTAGATAAAGAAAATAGGACAATTACTAACATACTTCCTAGTACCTACCTACTCTCCTACACTGCTACACTGTACCTTAAAGAGTATTGGGTATCTAATTTTTAACATAATGTCTCATAATTAGTCGGTTACATGAAGATATTGAGTTAAGGATACCTACCTCCCAAGGTAAAAGATAAAGAAAAGCAAAAATGTAGTCACATGGTAGAGCATTAAAAAGTCGCCAAAGCTTGGTAACATCCAACTGTTATTACTATCAGTCAGAAAGAATGGGGGACAAACAAGATGATACAGAAAATATTTTGAAGTTTGAGGAACTGTTGTTTCTTGGTAGAAGTTTTGAAAGGACACTTTGAACGGTCCTAAACTCTCTAATTAAGTGCTAGTGCTCTACTTAAGTAGTGAGTATTGTTTTTGCCTCTTCTTGCGAGTCCAAGAGAAAGCATTGAAAAGAAAAGGGGAGCAAAAGGACACCAAAAAGAACAAAATATTGAAGATGGGGGATCCCACAGGCCCAGGTCACCAGTCCAATTGTCCAAATGTCTGTCAGTGGGAAGTAGTATAAAGAATTGAGAGCTATGTGTCCATGAGAGTGCTTTATCTTTCCGATAGGTAGTTTATCCGAGTGATGTAGACAAGAAAAATAAGTTTGTACATTGGGACTTAAATACAGTAATTTATTTTCAACTTAAAACATAAAATATTAAAACCCAATCAATCATCGATGTACATATCACCCGAGTAGATCACCCAATAGATAAACTAAAGAGCTGTTTGATTCCAACCAAACGGCCCCTAATATTTCTCCATGTGTGCACATTTGCGCCCTATTCTATCTCACTCCCACTGCATCCAGATTTAATTTTCCATTTATTATTGTTAATTATTGTGAATCTGCACTGCAGTAGTGACCAGTGAGTACTGGCTGAAGAAATTTGGTCCTTCAATTTCCCTCTGTGGGCACCTAATAATAATTGTATTTTCATTATTAGCACTACTAGTTTTTTCATGGGATATTAGCACTGGTTAATTTTATTACTCGTTTCGTTTTGATAATAGGATATCATAAAAACTTGTATAAGGCGGCCTCAAGGTGAGACCCTCTCTAATTAACCAGCATGACGTTATGCATATGTTATACTTGGCTACAAGGGGCACCTCATTTTGAGGCCGTCTCATAAAAAACTTTTTGATAAAATATTTACCAAGAAAAAAGATTTATTTGAGATAAAAGGAGTACGGTTTTGTGCACGAACTCTTTAAATTTGTTTTGCTAGCCGATCTAGTGATCAGCTATGTGAATTGTGAAGGAATATAATTTTCTTGGTCCTATATCTTATTATAAGCAAAATTTGTATGTCTTGTGTTTGAGTTTCGGGGTCGATCTTCTAATTGTGAATGCTAGCTAGCAAGTTACACCTAGACTTGGTTTCAAACAGTCAACACCTCAAAAAAAAAAAAAAAGGAGGGTTCAATGTCATTACAATTTACATCACATGTTGCTTAGTTAATGAAGTATCTATGCATATGCAAAGTCAACCAATATTGGTGAATAAAAAAACAGTATGCATATGTTTAGTTTTCCTCTTCTGGTTTGTTGCTTGCACTTTGACTTTTAGATGGAGTACCTTAGCGATCTTCGGTTGCTTCTTTTTATGGTCAATTTCTTGGACAATTTGAATTACTGGATTGAGTTTACAATTTGTTAGTCAATAGATAGTATTTTCGTAGTTGGTTCTAAGACAAATCTTTTGTAATCAACAATTCAATTTTGAACAAGCTAATGCACAATGCTATTCCCAATCAATGAATCTCTTCTAAGGTCGTCTTAAGGTGAGGCAACCTATATATACAAACATGACATCAACTTAACATTATACTTGTATAAATGACCTCATCTTGAAACCGCCTCATACGATTTTTTATATTTGCCAAATTTGTTTTGAAAATTATAGTGCAAAAAAAGTTGGGCTAAAAGTTGGACTCTTTTCACAATTAATACATAACGAAAATGTCATTTTTGGTTATTTCATGTATTACTCCGTACCATGTATTAATAGCAAGCTAACGTTGAGAGTCTTACCTACTAACTTGACCGAATATCCTTTACAACCAATTAGTGTTACAAAATTGTCAAATTAACTAACACAACCTACCTGTCACTTGTTTGGAAAACAACTCTCTTATTTTATTTGTTGGAGTTAACGTCGAATAAAATTTGTAAATTTCTGAAAAGTAAAGTTATACTAGAAGTTGAAATTCATAAAATTTGATTACTTAATTGGTTGGTATATTTAATTTTTTGGGGACTAATTACTAAATAACAAGATTTTTTTGGTAATTAGTTATCTAAAAAACGAATTTTTCCATTTATCTCCATTCATTTGGAGAAAGTAATACTTTTCCATGGAAAAAATGTCTATTTTGGGTGCTAAGAGCACAGACTCTACTTAATTAGCTTCCTTACTCCCCATAGAAAGTAATTATTGTGGTCCCTTAAAAAAATTGAAAATTAAGTTACTTTCCACGACATGAGCTTAACTTTTTCTAGGAACTTCAAATTTCATGAAATATATCAACCAAACAATAAAACTTGATAAAATTCTAGTTTTTTTTTGGTAGGTAAAATTCTAGTTAATTTGAGACAACCTCCATGTTAGTTTATAAACTGAATTGGAGTAACTAGGATGCAGAAAATAATTTTTAAAAAGGAAGGCCTTATTGACCTTTTCCCAAAATCCATTTACTTCTAGATTTTAATTAATTTCCAACATATGGGCGTTGGCCTAATAATTTCAATCAAACATACTTTGCCCGAATATTTTATTATGACATAGTTATACTCTTCAGCGTAGTACAAAATTGAAAATATTATGCTTTATTATTACAAAAATCCTAAATTGGATGGGATATAATTATATAAATCTTACAAATGTGATATCATGTATTCAATTTTAAATTTCACCCGTTTAACCAAAAAGAAAGAACAAAAATTGAATTGTTCTGTGTATTTTTATTTATTGTTGCTCAACTGAGACACAAACGATAATAGAATATACATAATATATACAGAATGATAGATCAGGGTGTCAAACGTAAAATCTAATATATTCAATATTCTCTTAATTAACTATTAGGCCAAGACATCGCTGATTATTGAATTGCGTATTTTGATAATCGATTGTTTGGGTTGATACCGATAGGAATTAGGAAAGAGGTATTGATGACCAAAGTAGATAACTTGTTTTACACATGAAGCGTAACTGGAAGTCAGAACAAATAAGTAAACCACGTTTATGTTAGCACATAATCTCAATCATATTCATATCTGGGGTCAACTGTGTTATGAGCCCATTTTAATTGTCACATGCTAAGCAGCTGACCTGCTTTTCTGTATTTTGAGTCTGTTAGAGTTTGTTACAGCAGGGCCCAGGTTGTTAGAGTTGGTTTATTGCAATAACAAAGCTATGCAAGCTGTAGGAAATTTGTATATAAACAATCATACTGTAATTCTTACAATCATCTGAAATGAAATGAATTCTCTTTCTCTCTCTAATTCTCTCTCTCTCTTAATTCTCACAGTTCATCAGTTTCTCAAGCAATCAATTTCAGATCATGTTCTAGTTCAATTGATCTCTGGTTTTGCTTAGTTAATTCTCGAATTACTTAGGATTCCTGAATTAGCTATAACAAGTTTGGTATCAAAGCAATTCTTGGGCCAAACATATTGATTGAATCTCAAGAACCCTAAGTTTTCTTTCGATTTCAATCAGTTGATTCGATTCATCAATTGATTAGCCTATACATTACAATTCCAATTGGAATTTAAACACATAAAAAAATTCAATTCAACTTCGTAAATTGGTTTGTTTCATCAATTTACATAGCTCCTAATTGAGATTCAATCAAGAAACACAATTCATGGGAGTATCTGACAACACTCGTTCAGCTGAAAACAAGAAAATGGAGGAATTGGAGAAAGCATTGCAAACTTCTTGGAGTGAGTTTCAAGCTAATCAAGAAGTGGAGCAACAGAATTTGCAGCAACAGCTCAGTGAACAGCAAGAAAATCTAAGGCGTGACACAGTAAAGACCTGCAATGATTTACAGCTGTTGGTGACAGGCTTGAGTGCTCAAATGGCACAAGTTACAGCTCTTGTTTCTAATTTGGGAACTACCTCAGGTACTCACCAGAATCATAACTCTACTTTTTCTAGAGTAGGAAGGGTAGATTTTTCTAAATTCAATGGGGAAGATGTTCAGGGATGGGTGTATAGATGTGAACAATTTTTTGATGTGGATGGAACAAATGAGGCTTCTAAAGTCAAGTTAGCTGCTATTCATTTAGAGGGCAAAGCTTTGTTGTGGCATCAATCATGGATGAAACCTAGAACTGCAAGGAATTGGCCAATTTGGGAAGTTTATAAAACTGCTATAACTACCAGGTTTGGGAGCCAACCCTTTGATGATCCTATGTCTGAATTGATGCAGCTTAAACATGTCACCACAGTAGAACATTATCAAGACAAATTTGATTCTATTCTAACTAGAGTTGAATTGTCCACTGCTCATGCTATAAGTTGTTTTGTAAGTGGATTACAAACTGACATTCAGAACACAATCAGAATGTTCAAGCCTCAAACCCTACATGATGCCTACTGTCTTGCTAGGTTGCAAGAAGCAACAGTGGCAGCTATGCACAAGAAAAATAAGTCTATCCTTGATAAACCACCCAACAACACTTATACACCACCAAAAGCCACATTCCAACCTACCTACAAACAAAATACAAGCACCACATTGCAAAAGAACCCACCCTATTTCAACAACAGAATTTCAAGACCACCTAGAAAATCATTAAGTCCTCAAGAGATAGAAGACAAAAGAGCTAAAAATCTGTGTTTCTTCTGTGATGAAAATTTTATTCCAGGCCATATATGCAAGGGTCAGGTTTATAGAATGGAGTTAGTAGAAGAGGATGATGAATGTTATGAGTTCTCAAAAGATGATGAAGAGGGAATGGTTGTGGAGGATAATAATTCCAGCCAACAGGACTGTGAGACACTTGTGTAAGAGCCGGAACACCAAAGGCATGGGTGATATCGAAGATCGGGGATCCGGATGTCCCTCCTGGGCACCGAGGGTCCTCTAGGGTCATGATAGACCCCCGGAGAATTTTGGGAGAAAATGACACCTGGGGGCCCGGGAAGCTGAAAACGAAGGCTATAATCCCATTTTTTGGGCTTCCGGGAGGCCTCGGAACGAAGGTGGATATTTTCGCACCACATCGCACGAAACACCCATAGAGGACATGGGAGGCCTCTCGGGGTCACTTATCCGGTCAATGATAGGCTTGGAAGGGCGTTTTACGGGACACAAGTGTAAGAGCTAGAACACCAAAGGCATGGGCGATATTTTCGGGGTGTGAGATGGTGTTGGGAATGCAGTGGCTTTCTACCTTAGGGCCTGTTCTGTGGGATTTTGAACAGCTAAAGATGAAGTTCAAGCTAAATGGCAAGAAACATGTGCTCAGGGGAACAAGAAAGGGAGCACTTCAGTGGCTTACTGGGAAACAAATGGGCTTAGTGTTGAATAAACAGTGTCAATCTGCTCAACTGTTTGTTTTACATGTACAGCAACCCCAAGCTCTTGAGCTGGATTTTGAGGTAAAATATCCTGTTCCTTTAGCTTCTCTGCTAGATGAATATGTTGATTCATTTGTGGAACCAAAGAATCTACCCCCTCATAGGTCACATGACCATCAGATACATTTAAAGGAGGGTACATCTCCTATAAATGTAAGACCATATAGGTACCCAGCTTTGCAAAAAGATGCAATTGAACAGATTACTAAGGAAATGCTTGAAAATGGAGTAATCAGACCTAGTCAGAGCCCTTTTTCCTCTCCCATTGTCCTTGTTAAGAAAAAAGATGGCACATGGAGACTTTGTGTGGATTATAGGGAGCTGAACAAATACACAGTCAAAGATAAATTTCCTATTCCAGTCATTGATGAACTTCTTTATGAGTTGCATGGCTCTATCATTTTTTCTAAAATTGATCTTAGGGCTGGTTATTGGCAAATAAGAATGAGGCCTGTGGATGTAGAGAAGACAGCTTTTAGGACCCATGAGGGCTACTATGAATTTTTGGTTATGCCCTTTGGGCTAACCAATGCTCCCTCCACTTTCCAGAGCTTGATGAACACCATTTTTAAAGCTCATTTGAGAAAGTTCATCCTGGTGTTCTTTGATGACATTTTGATCTACAGCAGATCATTTGAGGATCATTTGGTGCATGTCAAGTTAGCTCTTGATATATTGAGGCAGCACACCCTTTATGCCAAGATGAGTAAATGTATTTTTGGGGCTTCTGAGGTAGAGTACCTAGGGTACATTATTTCAGCTGTTGGAGTATCTACAGACCCTAAGAAAATTGAAGCTATGAAGAACTGGCCTGTTCCAGTAAATATCAAGGGGTTAAGAGGCTTTCTAGGCTTGACTGGCTATTACAGAAAGTTTGTAAAAGGATATGGTATTATTTAGTAAACCTTTAACTAATTTGTTAAAGAAGAATGGGTTTATGTGGTCAGAAGAAGCCCAAATAGCTTTTGACAGATTGAAGCAAGCTATGTGCACTGCTCCTGTCCTCACACTTCCAAATTTCACTTAACCCTTTGTGGTAGAGACTGATGCTTCTGGCACTGGCATAGGAGCTGTATTGATGCAGAACAGTTACCCAATAGCTTACAGCAGCAAATCTCTTTCTCAAAAAAATCTTTCCTTGTCAACTTATGAAAAAGAATTACTAGCAGTGGTGTTGGCAGTTGAAAAATGAAAGCCCTACTTGATTGGCAGGTACTTCATCATCAAAACTAATCATTTCAGTTTAAAGTACATCTTAGAGCAGAAAATTACCACTCCTTTCCAGAGTAAATGGCTGCCTAAGCTACTTGGTCTTGAATATGAGATCACGTACAAGAAGGGAAAAGAAAATGCAGCTGCTGATGCACTATCCAGAGTTACTGGTTCGGAACTCTATCAAATGATTGTCTCACAGTTAGATACTGATTATCACAAGTTCAGGACAGTTGGAAGGGTGATGATACATTGCAAGATTTAATCAACAAGCTGGCCAATGATCCCAATTTCAGTAAAAAGTTTGTATGGAAAGATAACTTGCTGAAGAGGAAGGAAAGGTTGGTAGTAGGGCATGATATTGCTTTACAAGAAAAGATTATGTCTTTGATGCATGATTCTCCTCTTGGAGGTCATTCAGGAATGGAGGGTACATACAAAAGAGTGGCTGAATTATTTTACTGGAGGGGTCTCAGAAAATCAGTAAGGAATTATGTGAGAAATTGCTCTATTTGCCAGAGATGTAAACCCATTCTGACTGCCCCAGCAGGGTTATTACAACCTCTTCCTTTACCTGGTGCTATTTGGAGAGATATCTCAATGGATTTTGTAGAAGGTCTTCCTAAGTCTGACAGAAAAGACACTATCTTGGTGGTAGTTGACAGGCTGAGTAAATATGCACACTTCCTGCTATTATCTCACCCCTTTACTGCAGTTCATGTTGCTCAGTTGTTCTTTTCACAAGTCTTTAAACTTCATGGTTTACCCCACAGCATTGTGAGTGATAGGGATAAAGTGTTTTTGAGCACTTTTTGGCAGGAGTTATTCAGACTTCAACAGGTGAATTTGTTCATGTCTACAGCATATCACCCCCAGAGTGATGGACAGACAGAGGTTGTAAATAAGTGTGTGGAGACTTATCTGAGGTGTATGACTGGAGATAAACCTAAGGAGTGGGCTCTATGGATTCCCTTGGTTGAGTGGTGGTGTAATACTACCTACCATACCTCTGCTGGTATCACACCATATGAGGTAGTATATGGCCAGCCACCCACTTTACACATTCCTTACATAATTGGTGATAGTAAGGTAGAGGCAGTGGATAGGAGCTTGGGGGCTAGAGAAGAATGCATTAAAATTTTGCATTTTCATTTACAAAGAGCTCAGCAAAGGATGAAGAAATAGGTAGATAAACACAGAAGTGATAGAGAATTTACAGTTGGAGATTTGGTTTATGTCAAACTCCAGCCCTATAGACAGACGTATGTGTCTTACAGGCCTTGTAACAAGCTAGCTCCAAAGTACTTTGGACCCTTCTTGGTGGAAAAGAGGGTAGGCAAGGTGGCTTACAGGATACAACTTCCTGAACAATCCAGAATTCACCTAGTGTTCCATGTATCCCAACTGAAGAAGCATGTTGGTTAGGTTCCTACTTCAAGCACACTACCTGATTTGAACACAGAAGATCTGATCAGGGCTGAACCCATAGCAGTTCTTGATAGAAAATTGACCAAGAGGGGAAATAAGGCTGCTGTATATTTGTTAATTCAGTGGTCCAATACATCTGTAGTTGATGCTACTTGGGAGCTTTATGAAGAGATTGAGAGGAGGTTCCCTGAATTCAATATTGATGCTTGAGGACAAGCATCTTTTGAAGAGGGAGGCATTGTTATGAGCCCATCTTAATTGTCACGTGCTAAGCAGCTGACCTGCTTTTCTGTATTTTGAGTCTGTTAGAGTTTGTTACAGCAGGGCCCAGGTTGTTAGAGTTGGTTATTGCAATAACAGAGCTATGCAAGTTGTAGGAAATTGTATATAAACAATCATACTGTAATTCTTACGATCATCTGAAATGAAATGAATTCTCTTTCTCTCTCTAATTCTCTCTCTCTCTTAATTCTCACAGTTCATCAGTTTCTCAAGCAATCAATCTTAGATCATGTTCTAGTTCAATTGATCTCTGGTTTTGCTTAGTTAATTCTCGAATTACTTAGGATTCCTGAATTAGCTGTAACAAACTGTTGGCTTTGGCAGCGATTGGCCATATGTGCGTATCATGGGACAAATCTGCAGCAGTGATGACGCAAAAACTCTGAATTAGTCTGGAATTATTAAAAACGCAATGCAAATAATTATTGCATGTGCCATGACAAATCCACGTTTTTTGGGCTTCCGGGAGGCCCCAGAACGAAGGTGTATATTTTCGCACTACATCGCAAGGGACACCCTTAGGGAACATGGGAGGGCCCCGGGGTCCGTTATTGGGTCCCTGATAGGCTTGTAAAGGCATTTTTACGGAACACAAATGTAAGGCCCGGACACCGAAACGCATGGGTGATATCAAAGTTCGAGGATGCTGATGACCCTCCTAGGGCACCAAGGGTCCTATAAGGTTATGATAGAACCCTACAAGAAGTTTAGGCAAAAATGAGACCTTGGCCCCGGGAAGCCGAAAACGTAGGCTATAATCCACGTTTTGTTGGCTCATGGGGAGCCCCGGAACGAAGGTGGATATTTTTGCACCTCATCGCAAGGGACACCCCTATGGGACATGGCAGCCCACAAGGTCCGTTATCGAATCCCTTATAGGATTGTAAGGGCATTTTTACGGAACATCAATGTAAGGGCCCGAACACCAAACGCATGGTTGATATAGAGTTCGGGGATATGATGACCCTCGGGGCACCGAGGGTCCTCTAAGATGATGATAGACCCCTCGGAAAAGTTTGGCAAAAATGAGACCTGGGCCCCGGGAAACCGAAAACGTAGGCTATATCCACGTTTTGCTTGCTCCCGGGGGGCCCCGGATCGAAGCTGGATATTTTCACACCACACCGCATCGCAAGGGACACCCCTAGGGGACATGGAAGGCATCGGGATCCGTTGTAGGGTCCTGGTAGGTTTGTAAGGATGTTTTTACAGAACACCAATGTAAGGCCCCGAACACCAAACACATGGGTGTGATATCGAAGTTCGAGGATGTTGATGACCCTCCTTGGGTAGCGAGGGTCCTCTAATCTCATGATAGGCCCCTCGGAGAATTTTGGGCAAAAATGAGACCTGGGCCCCGGGAAGCCGAAAACGTAAGCTAATTCACGTTTTGATGGCTCTCAGGGCCGCCGGAACGAATGTGGATATTTTTGCACCACGTCGTAAGTGACACCCCTAGGTGATATGGGAAGCCCTCGGGGACCGTTATCGGGTCTTGATAGGGTTGTAAGGGCGTTTTTTTTACAGAACAACAATGTAAGAGCCCAAACACCGAACGCATGGGTAATATCGAGTTCGAAGATGCTAATGACTCTCCCAGGGCACTTAGAGTCCTCTCAGATCATGATATACCCTTCAGAGAAGTTTGGAAAAAAATGAGACCCGGGCCCCGGGAAGCCGAAAACGTAGGCTTCCACGTTTTGTTGGCTCCCGGGGACCTTGGAACGAAGGTTGATATTTTCACACCACATCGCAAGGGACACCTCTAGGGGACATGGGAGGCCCCCGAGGTCCGTTATCGGGTACCTGATAGGCTTGTAAATGCGTTGTTTTACGGAACACCAATGTCAGGGCCCAAACACCGAACGCATGGGTGATATCGAAGTTCGGAGATGCTGATGATCCTCCCGAAGCACCAAGGGTCCTCTAATGTCATGATATACTCCTCGGAGAAGTTTGGGCAAAAATGAGACCTGGGCCCTGGGAAGCCAAAAACGTAGGCTATAATCCACGTTTTCTTGGCTCCCGTGGGGGCCCGAAACGAAGGTGGGTATTTTTGCTCCACGTCGCAAGGGGCACCCCTAGGGGACATGGGAGGCCCCCGGGGTCTGTTATCGGATCCCTGATAGGCTTGTAAGGGCGTTTTAATGGAACAACAATGTAAGGGTCCGAACACCGAACACATGGGTGATATCGAGTTCGGGGATGCTAATGACCCTCCCTGGCCACCAAGGGTCCTCTAAGGTCATGATTGACCCCTCGGAAAAGTTTGGGCAAAAATGAGACCCGGACTCCGGAAAGCCGAAAACGTAGGCTATAATCCACGTTTTGTTGGCTCCTGGGGAGCCATGGAACAAAGGTGGATATTTTCGCACCACATCGCAAGGGACACCCTTAGGGGACATGGGAGGCCCCCGGGGTCCGTTATCGGGTCCTTGGTAGGCTTGTATGGGCTTTTTTACGGATGACCAATGTAAGGGCCCGAACACCGAACGCATGAGTGATATCAAAGTTCGAAGATGCTGATAACCCTCCTAAGGAACCGGGGGTCCTCTAAGGTCATGATAGACCCCTCCGAGAAGTTTGGGCAAAAATGAGATCTGGGCCCCGGGAAGCTGAAAACGTAGGCTATAATCCACGTTTTGTTGGCACTCGGGGGACCCCGGAACCAAGGTGGATACTTTTGCACCAAATTGCAAGGGATACCCCTAGGGGACATGGGAGGCCTATAGGTCCGTTATCGTGTCGCTGATAGGCTTGTAAGGGCGTTTTTACAGACCACTAATGTAAGGGCCCAAACACCGAACGCATAGGTGATATCGAAGTTCGGAGATGCTGATGACCCTCCCGAGGCACCGAGGGTCCTCTAAGGTCATCTTAGATCCTCAAAGAAGTTTGGGCAAAAAAGAGACCCGTGCCCCGGGAAACTGAAAACGTACGCTATAATCCACGTTTTTGTTGGCTCCCGGGGGGCTCCAGAACAAAGGTGGATATTTTCACACCACATCGACAGGGATACCCCTAGGGGACGTGGGACACCCCGAGTCCGTTATTGGGTCCATAATTGGCTTGTAAGGGCGTTTTTACGGAACACCAATGTAAGGGCCCAAATACCGAACGCATGGGTGATATCGATGTTCAGAGATGCTAATGACCCTCCCGAGGCACGAAGAGTCCTCAAAGGTCATGATATACCCCTCGGAAAAGTTTGGGCAAAAATGAGACCCGAGCCCCGGGAAGCCGAAAATGTAGGCTATTAATCCACATTTCGTTGGTCTCGGGGAGCCCCAAAACGAATATAGATATTTTCGCACCACATCGTAAGGAACACCCCTAGAAAACGTGGGAGACACCAGCAGTCATATATCCGATCGTTGGTAGGCTTGGAATGACGTTTTATGGGGCACTTGTGGAAGAGCCTTTTATACAATTTTGATTTTTTTCTGCGATGTCTCTATTTTGAGATTTCTACAAAAGTTTAATTTTGAATCAAATCATATATTAAGAACTCTAAATTCTTAAATTGCTGATTAAAAACTTTTGGATTTAAATTTGAGTTTTATTACATTTAAAATGAACATACGAACAAGTTGCTAGAATTGTATGTATAAGTATACTCAGAAACATAGTCGTGATCATGAATATAGAAAAATTACTCCCATCGTTACAGATAAAGATATACATTTATTTTTTGAAAGTTAAAGTTTAGAATTTTGACCATTAATTTAAGAAAATTATAAGGATTCGCAGTGTAAAAATATTATGGTTAGATTCATTTTTAAAAGTACTTTTAAAAAATTAAATTTTAAAAATTTTATATCTTAATTTAAATACAAATATTCATGGTCAAAGTAGTGCATTGATGATCGTGAAAAAAAACGTAAGGAGTAGATAGTAATGACAAATATTTCTCTTTTTCTTTCTCTTTTAAGGTTCGAAGTCAGTGATCTTTGAGTCAAACATTTTATTGTTCTAACATATTACTCCTAACTGTTTATCTTTTTCTTCTTCTTTTTTTATTTTTTATAAATTGTTTTCTTTTTAGTGATTTTTTTATTATAGAAATTGTTGATTTGAGGTGTTGGATCTTTAAAGATAAAGGAAAATAATAAAAAGAGATTTATATTGTTTTCTAAAAGTATTACAGTATGCACCTTGACAAAAGGCCCAAATCTGCTTGCTAGTGTAACTTCACTAAACGGGCCTGTCAACGGTTTCGGATACCGCCTTTTGGGCTTCCTTTGTTTTGTCGTGCTGAAGTACCTGTTGGATGTAATGGTTTCCAAAGACATTCCTAAAGTAAGGCCTGGTTGAATTAAAGCCCAATTTTTTTAAACATTCAACATCTTAGATTCAGAAGGAATAGTGGTGAATCATAGAATTGAAAAGCAACTTTGGAGTAACAATTTATTAACCAAAAGGTTTTCTATGACGCGGGCTCAAAATAAAGCTCCCTCTATAGTCAAATATGACATCATGCTTGTTAGAAGAGGGTTCAATTTCTAGCCGCCTCAAATGAATTTTTGTGTTTATTAACTAGACGAAAAATACAATTTTCAACACAGTTGCTACCCTTTTTTTCTTTTTTCTTTTTGAAGAATAACTTGTGTTAATTAATATTGCGAGAACTGCCATCCAATAATACATCACATAATAGAGGAGGAGGATCTTCTTCCCAATACACATCACTATGAAATAGTCTTGCAGCTCTGGCTAGACGATTCGCAACTTCATTACATTGCCTTTTGACATGTACCACATCTACAAAAATCATGTCCTGAACAATGATTTTACAGTCGTTCAAAATTCCGAAAAATTCAGAGTTTGTTGCTTTTGTGGCTCGCCAATCATTAGCTAACTTCAAACAATCAGTTTCAAAAACAACTCGATCCCACCCCTTCTCTTTTGCCCATAATGTAGCAGCTCGAAATGCGCTAACTTCGGCAAGATTTGGAGCAAACAATCCACTTCTACTCCAAACAGCTGCACCCACAAAATTAGCATAGTGTCCTCTTGCAACACCAGCAAGCCCAACAACTCTCTCTTGTTCAAAAACAGCAGCATCAATATTTATTTTTAAAACATTAGAAGCAGGTGGACGCCAATGAAGTCGATCCTCAACAATCGGGCGATCACCATTCTTGTCATCTCTGTTTTTGGTGTCCCTGCATACTTGCCGATAATCGCCCAATACCTTGACAGCAAAATCACCTATTAATACAGGACCATTCATGGGATCCCACTTCTTACCTTGCCACACCAAATCATTCCTGAAATACCAAATTGCCCAAAATATCATAACAAAAAGAGCACATGTGTAACAATCAAGCTGCTGAAAACAAACATTTATCCAATCAGTAAGGGATTGTGAAACATTAATATTCCGGTAGCCCAGCATACTAGCAAACCACGTTTTTCTCGTATGTAAGCAATCACGAAAACAGTGTTCTAAAGACTTTTCCTCCTCTCCACAAAAGGGGCATGACATATCACCTTTCCATCCTCGCCTACTCAACTCCACTTTAACGGGGATAAACCTTTTACAAAGTCGCCAAAAGAATACCTTCGCTTTCTGTGGAATATCTAGAGACCAAATTTTGTTCCAAAGAGTGCTTACGTATGAAGACGACGAAGCCATACATCTAAGCAAGGCCTCCATAGCAATATGGTAACCATTTTTTACCGAGTATTCGCCATCTTTGGTATAGTGCCACATTAAAACACAGTTGCTACTTGCTACTTGAGTAAATTTTTCATCTTTTTCTTTTTCATTTTTTTTATAAATTCCTTAGAAAGACCTGCTCATTTTAGCCGGTCAGCCGCCAAGCCTCTTTTTTTCAATAACTTTTCCCCTTTACGTCCTTTTCTAGTTGCAATTGGTGACACAGTAGTTATGTGAAAAGAAAACCCATTGATCCACTAATTTTTCCGAATCAACTTGGATTAGCACCTTAGCTTAGGGTTATATTGCTCGATCAATGTAAAACACTTTTGATTGGTGGTGGAGGCTTTTGACATTATGAAATAACAACACTATCAACACTGTGGATTTGATTTAATTTATTGATTCATCACCCACAATTTGTTATGTGAAATCTGGCCAACTTTAGTACATTTCCCCTTAATTAAGTTTTTTGAATTGAGGAAGAGCAAATGATATCTTATTATTTATGTTTTGACGGATGCTTAGGTTAATTAATGATTCCGGAATAGATTCATCAAGTGAGCAGTGGCAATTTCCACTCTTTAAAAGAAGAAAGCCATGTGTGTGTGTTGTTTTTCCTTCTTTTCTTTCCCCAAAAGGGGGGGGGGGGATGACATCTAGTTATCCTTTATAGTAGTTCTATACGAAACCTTTTACGTGATAGATCTTGAAGGACGGATGATCAAACAGTAAATACTCTCTATGATTCATATTGATCTTTATATTTCTAAATAACACAGAGACCAAGACAATTTGAATGTAACATTTTCTTCCTTTATTAAGACTTTGGTGGAGGTCACCGTCTTTTTTTTAATTATTATTTTGAATTCAAATTTTAGATTTGAAAGAGTATAGGAGGATGGGTAGGATAGTAATATCACAATCCAAAATTTGACAGTTTGAAAACCGTAAAGATCAATTATACAACCTATAATAAGGAAAACGTATAAATCAATATGGAACGAATGCGATATGTACCTATATTCTTTAAATTGTCTTACATAAATTATGTAATACATACTTCCGTACGAGCTAATTCAATTCAATTATATCTCCCTTGAATCGATCTTAATTCTATGCACGAGCCTAAGAGTTGAATAAAATTTTCTCAAAAAAAAAAGAGTTGAATAAAAGAAGAATTGAAAAAATTAAGTCATGCTTTTAACCCGTGTCCCTAGCAGAACACAAAACTTATTCAGACATACCATACCGTTAAGGCGTAGCAAAGACCATGGAATTGTCGTGTTTGACAAGTAGAAACAATTCTCCCCTCGTAGTACAACGTACAAGTCTCCCCCCAAATAAAATTCATCCAAATTGTAACATAACAGAAAAAGAAACACACAAATACTATTTGAATCAACTGTCCACGTCGTTCTAATCTAATTTGGTCAACCAAATATCCACATTGCAAAAGTGGCAGATGCAACTAATTAAACTACTTATACACCTTTTACCAAAACAATTATACTTATTATGGTGTCTAACAAATTTTATGAGAAATTTTAATATTATACACCAATCCAAACAGGGGCGGATTTAATAAATTTTAGTATCGGTGTCCATTTACTTTATAGTAGTCACCATCTCTTATTTACGGTGTCCTTCTCATATATTTTATGAGAATTTCGATCTAGATTTTGACTAAATATAAGAAATTTTTTTAACCTAAATAGACACCGGTACCTACTCATTAGATGCGCCCCTGAATCCAAATCCCAATTTAATTAGTACTAAAGATGATCATCAACTAAAATTGCTTATATAGCGTAACCTATTACAAAATTAAACAAGAAAATAAACTCCAAGTGGTTCACCCACCCATTAGATCATTCATCATCTCATCTTAGCCATTTTCAAGGCTTCCAGAATTAGAAAATCCAAACACGGCACAACAGAATCTTCCTAACTTTCTCTCTCCTTCCACTCTATTTCTTCCCTTCCCCTCTCCCCACACCCTTCTCATTCTTACATATTTTCTTTTTTTTTTTTGTTTTATCCTATAAAAACTATTAATATCCCCTGTGTTTTTTTTGTCAGGCTCAACTCCCAAAATAACTAACAACTGAAACCCAAATCAATTCAATTTCTCTGCCAAATCACACAAAAAGCTCTCCCGCCATGCACTTTCTGTTCCCCTCTTTCACTCATGATCATCACCACAACCTCCTCACTTTCTCTCTCCTCTCTGTCTTCCTCCTTTTCTCTCTCCTTCCAGTAGCCTTTCCCGCCAGAACCACCCCTACCGTAACTAAAACCCAAACGGTCTTAACGGTTGGCGATTATGATTTTTCCAATGCCACCGCGGCCAGGTGGAGCAATTTCGAGAGGCTCCTCGACCTCGAAAAAGGCAGTCAGGTAACTAATTAAACCATGGATGAAGCTATTAAGGGGCCTGGATAAACCATAATCGCTTTTAAAAATTACTCTGTACAAATAACACATGCAACTGTAATTGAAAACATACTTTAAAAATAAAATTGGAATTATTCATTAGTAGCTCGAACATCAAAAGAGTCTAAACTCAATACACCCATATTAACTTATCGTAAAACAAACACAAAATCCTCAATTCAATGAACTTCATTTAAATTTATAGCGTTGTTATTATTATTATTATTATTATTATTATTATTATTATTATTATTATTACTATTATTATTATTATATACTCCTTTCGTTTCTCTTCAAACTCTCAGTATTAATTTCTGACTTCGTCTCTGCAGGTAAATGGAGTCTCAGAGCTCAAGAAATACTTCAACCACTTCGGCTACCTCCCATCGCCGGTCAACTTCACCGATATCTTCGACACGACGTTAGAATCCGCCGTGTTATCCTACCAGAAAAACCTCGGATTACCCGTAACCGGTAACCTCGATTCCGAAACCCTCCACCTCATCATGTCCCCAAGGTGTGGTGTTGACGATTCCCACACACGCGCCACCACTGTCTCCCCAAAACTCCTCCACGAAACTCGTCGTTACGCCTACTTCAACGGTCGTCCACGGTGGGTGAGGTCACGTCCCTTAATGCTGACGTACGCCTTCGAACCTGATCACATAATTGATTACGTTAGCATGACTGACATCAAGGCGGTGTTTGCACGCGCTTTTACGCGGTGGTCGAAAGTAATTCCAGTGAATTTCACAGAATCTGATAATTATCCAACGGCCGATATTAAAATCGGGTTTCACCGTGGAGATCACGGTGACGGAGAGCCGTTCGATGGGGTTTTAGGTGTTTTAGCTCATGCTTTTTCACCGGAAAACGGGAGGCTTCATTTAGATGGAGCTGAAACGTGGGCCGTTGATTTTGAAGCACAGAAATCAAAGGTAGCCGTTGATTTAGAATCAGTGGCAACTCACGAGATTGGTCACGTTCTTGGACTGGCCCACTCTTCGGTTCAGGATGCCATCATGTACCCGAGCCTGAGCCCAAGGAGTAAAAAAGTGGATTTGAGAGTTGATGACGTGGAAGGGGTCCAGGCTTTGTATGGGTCAAACCCCAATTTTAAGTTGAGCTCTTTGTTGGAATCCGAGGAGACTTCTTCAAGTAGTGGAGAGAGAAAGATCGGGTCTTTGTCCCCGTGGTGGTGGGCTATTCTTTTGGGCTTGACCCAGTTTATATATTAATTTACACTGTGAATACATTTTTTTAAATTTATTTTTTCTTACTTTGATTATTATTGTAGACTTAGAACAGAGATTATTCAAACAATATACAGGAGATACATTCTTTGATGAAATGATATAGTATATTGGTACTATGTTGGAATTTTGGGGGTAGGGGAAAAGGACAAGAATATTCACAAAAGAAAGTTATGGATGTTATGTTGTGCACAACTGCACACAACTTTCAACTTTGTTTTTGGTTTTCTTCAAGTCTACTCTAGACTTTTAATTGTGCTTATTCAAACTTTAATTTGCGATTCCAGTTTAATTTAATTGGATAGGAAGTACATAGGACGTCAATGGCAATGCCAATGGCAATAATGGTACATTATGTGGCTCCAATTACACAGCACAAACCTATAAATTGAGTATTATTGAATGAAATTGTGCTGGGATTTTCATTCTATTTTTTTCTTTCCTTTTACTATGGTTAAGAAATAAGAATTAATGAAGGATCATGGCGGGCTACATCAAACAATCAGGTCAATAACTCAAATAAAGCTGAATCAAATGGATAAGAATCTCGCCCTGAAAAGGGTAGCGGAGTTGGTCGTGGGGTTACATTTCACGACAAATTAAAGGTCACGAGTTCAAATTTCCATTACACCTCTTTGCTGAGCCACTTTATAAAATTTACTTATCTTGTTGGCTTGTATACTTTTAATCATTCTATGAAAAAAGATGCTTGAATTGGAGATAATAGAATTGGGAAGTTTCAATCTCACGTGAAACTTTTAAGTGACAAGAAGGCAGAAACAAGTATGACATGAAATTCAGGTGTATATCATGGGGGTTGAATGGGGGAATGCCATTGCCATTAGCCAGGCATTAATTTTCTGTGCACATACAATAATTGATTTGAACCGAAAAGGAATGATTATTTGACTGCTACTAAATGTGTGTGGAAAACATGACATGGTGTGGGCTGTCGGTTGTGGGAGTTTGAGAAATCATGGCATGCCAGATTGATGCTTTGGGAGCAAGTATGAAATGCATTATATCATGTAGAATGAGCTATTCTGATGCTAATTTAAAGAATACAGAAGTTAGACTAGAATGTGGATTGTATGAAAACATATCAATTGCGCTGAAACTGAGAAGGTGATTATTGTCATGAATATCATACACCTACAGAACATGAAAAAAATTGCCAATTGCAACGAGTATTTGGTTTAATGGCACCAATTTTGTCTTCCAATTAGAAAGCCTATTTTCAATAATTTACGTTCACCTTGTTGAATACGTGCAATGGTGCAAGTTTCTAGATGCGAAAGGAGTTGAATGTATACAAGAAGATTATTCGGATTGCAAAGAGCAAATGAATGAAATTTATGTATGTTTTATGTTGGATTGTTGGTCAACATCAACCGGCAACTACTTCTATCATATGCTAATCTTATCTAGTCTAATCTAATCTAAATATCTAATACTAACAAGTAGCGCGTGTATGATCCAACACTCTGATTATCTTCAAAATAAGATTAAGTGTTTGTTTGGTTGAATTAGGAAAGTGAGTTCTCATGAAAAGTGTATGATTATTGCGAATATAGAAATTTCTTACTAGGAGCAATTTATTGTATACTTTTTTCATAAACCGTCCCGATGTTGACATTATTAAACTTGAAAAAAAGGATTCAGACCAAATAAAATCGAGTACTACTAACATAAAAGATGGGTGGATAGCTTTACAAGGTATACCCGAATCCCCTCAAAAAAAAAAAAAACAAAAAACTCTACTGTTCTTTATTATCAAAAAAAAGAAAAAAAATAAAATAAATTTCACTCGTGCTGTACTATACAAAGATGGCTTCGTGTCGTGCTCATGCCGTGCTTTCGTGCTTTGGAACAGTGTCGTGTCGTGCCGTGCTTGTAGTTTACGTGCTTCGTGTCGTGCTTGTAGTTTACGTGCTTCGTGTCGTGCCTGCTTTTCCAAAAGGTAGGCCCAGGTCATGCCCGTGCTCGTGCTTTTGTCGTGCCGTGCGTGCCGTGCCCATGTTTTTTTCAAAAAGAATTAAAATTTTCGTCATGTCATGTCGTGCTGTGCCGGGCCTGGCCGTGCCCCACCGTGCTTTCTATTCAAAATCCAGGCATGGACTCAACCCAGGCCCAATTATTCACGCCCACACTCGTGCCCGTGCAGTGTAAAAAGCGTGCTCGATCGTGCCCAGTGCCATCTTTTGACTCTGTACTCCACAATGTATAGGCTTCGTTATTTGGGCTGGGTGCGCAGAAAAAACTCCACTCTCGGCACCATCCTCAACATCTTAAGGCCCAAGTCACAATTGATCTAAAAGCCCAGCTAACAAAAACAGTAAAACCACCTCTAAACCCCTCTTTCCTCTCTCATCACGAAAGAAAAATCAATCTTTCTTGTGAATCACAATTTACAAACCCCCCAAATTATTTGAAGTTTGATCTTTCACCCATCATCAATGGCATCCAAATGCAGTAGATTCATAAACAGAAGTTCCCTATCATCTCTAAAATCGTCCATTAAATCAGCTTCAAGACCCACTTCAATTCCATCTCCAAAACCAACATCACCACCTCTCCCCAGATCTACCTCATCCCCCATCCCTAGATTCACCTTCTCCAGGTCTCTTTCTCTCTCCTCCGACTTCTGATTTTCACTTGACCGAATTCAATGTAGTTTCAAACTTTCCTTTTTAATTTTCACTTCAATTTGCCTTTTCTTTTAATGGGCAGGATTCCAACGGAGCTTGGAGGCATTCAATCGTTGTTGCCATTGCACAGCACAGTAGCTGCGGCGAGGATGACGTCATGCTTGAGTACGACTTCTAGAAGCTCTCGAGCTCTCTCACAGGGTACACTCTGCCGTACCTCTCCCGACCTCTAAAAACGTGTCTAAGTGTGTTTTTCTTTGTTATGTGAGTAGCTTTTACATCTCTTATAAATCTCTTTGGAATAAAATTTTGTGCTTGATTGTTGGATGTACTTTACATGTTAGATTGAAATTTGGGTATGCTTATAAACTGAATGATAGGATTGGCTAAGCATTTATCTTAGTTTTCTAAAGATTGTATCTACTAATACTAGTTCAAGGAAAGAG
This sequence comes from Tetragonia tetragonoides, assembly GCA_038025085.1. NCBI lineage: Eukaryota > Viridiplantae > Streptophyta > Magnoliopsida > Caryophyllales > Aizoaceae > Tetragonia > Tetragonia tetragonoides. The sequence goes on from CM076142.1 coordinate 49,567,202, forward strand.
GGCTCATTTATGAATTGTAAGCTATATATGAATTAGACAAAATGTGGGATTGTCTTGCAGTTAGATGAAATCTAGGTCTTGTTTTTGTGAAAATGGATGGTGGTACTGAAGGGATGGATACTAACAATTTGAGTAATGGGTGGACAATTCGGTTGGGTGTGGCTTTAGAGGTACTGATGAATGATGTGGCTTTAGAGGTATTGATGAATGATGTACAATGCATAGGTATTGATGAATGATGGGTGGGTGGGGAAACCAGTGTTGATGTTTTTAATTAAACAAAACAAACTAGGCGGGAGCTATGTGTTGTGCAAGATCATTTTGAGGCTGTTAGCTCCAGCCTGCAACCTGTGATTCATATATTTCATTGGCAAATGAAGTTATGTTATGGTGTCGTCATGGGCGGGTGGAAATTTGTGTCACAGGTGTCGAACTTTAAGCTGACTAGAGTATTTGGTTCCTGCAGGCACATAATTTCAATACATTGAAAGAAAAAACTGGGACCTGCCAACCATGAATCCTGCGTCATTCTCAAGTACGAAATTATAAATGTTCTGTAAAGAGGGAAAACTATATATATTTTTATATATGAGAACATACCCGTTTCCTTTTGTATCTGAACTTGTCACTCTTTGCATTAGTGGAAAGATATGTGGGTTTTGTCGCTGGGCTACACTAAATTTCTCCTGTTTGACCCTTGTTTGGCTACCCAATCATGCTTTTCAAAAAGTTTGTTACTATTTAGTAATCCTGTCGAGTATTCGATTGTAAGTGGAACTTGGTTGTTTCAGTACTTAACGGGCATAATCTCTGTAGGATAAGAGATTAGAATGTTCCCTAGAACAGTTGATTAATCCTCTCAAGATCTTGACAAACTAGATTACAGTGTGGGGAGAAAGAAAAGGACATATTAGTCATCTTTGCCAATAATTATAGGAGGTTAAAATTTTCAGCCTCTGGGCTTTGATGTATACTCAATTAGATGTATAAAACTACTATAAATCTGTAGAATTCCGTGTAATATATGTGTGAAAAGCACGACTTCACATCATGAGTGCGGACCTATCAATTGATCCTTGAACCTAGGATACTGATAGTTTTATGGTTCAAAATCAGTCTGCTCACCTGCATTTACTATAATTTTAGCTGTGATGTTGCCTTGACATAAGATGACTGCATTTGGATCCATGTGGTGGTGACATACCTACTTATTTTCCCAGATGGAATTGATGGTACGTGAGAGGATTGCTATTTTTGGAGGTCGCTCAACTCCCCAGTGCTTCCCTGTTTCCTAGTTATAAAGATTTGACTGTTACATTACTATAATGTGTTTGATGGCAAAGTAGTGATGTCTTAGTTATTTGTACATTCTTTGGGAGCAAATCTGTAACAATGCAGATGGAATTTTGTGTTTTGCTCTCTATGATATTGTCTTACTGGATCTGAAACTCAAGAACTGTGTTCAAACATATAGAAGCATATTAAGACTGCAAATTGCACAACACATTTCTGATAATAATTTACTTTTTGTTTGCTTTAGAGCTTGGTCTATCGACACCCAGGTGACAGTTAGAAGTTCATGTTATGCAGAAGCTGCTGTCATTTGATTGCCAAAGCAAGTTCGTGCCACCAAAAGTTTAATGTAAACTGTACAAACCCTTCAATTAGCAACATTGAATCTTCTATTTGTTGAAGAGTTGCTCGAGAATAAATATGTGAGACCTTCACTAGTATTCTTTCTGTAAGTTTTAATTGGTGCGAAGATCAGACATTTTTGCCATCTTGCTTGTCTGCTTGTACCTTGCCAAGTTGCCACTTGCCACTGTGCTGTTGCTATCAATGATACAATAGACAATACCATGCCTGAATCTAAATGTAGAACAGTAAAGGAGAATGCATTCATTCTTGAGAAAGGACTTAATGTGTTAGTATAAGTCCTTGTCATCTCTCTTTCCTTTACATGGAGGCACTAGTGATGCTGAGCAACTCCCCTTGCATGGCGGTGTGGCTCAAAATCCTTTGCACCTTACATGGTCTCCACTCTTGTTTGTAATGCTTTTCTCTCTGCTTTGCTACCTTTGAATAACTTGGCTCTCTGCCAGTCTTCCATGACAAAGTGTCCATCCTATGGTTTTCACTTATCACTCGACAGTCAACACCTATTCATTGCGTTGGTACAACAGTGTCCGTTGTTGAATCACATTGCTAATGTTCCTTGTACTGAGCCCTCTGGGCAAATCCATAGTGCATAGACCCAATTTATCCAAAATGACGTTTAGAAATAAGGTAAATGCGCATTCAGAACTGTGCAATGCGTAAGAGTGGTGCCGTGTAAAAATTGATATATACGATGAAACCATCACCCATACAGCCATACCCAAACTCGTGGGAGGCTTCCCATCACTATTTCGCTAATTCCAGACCTCCCAAGGGATGTAGAATAGAAACAGGTTCACTAATGGTATGCATTAAGCTGATTGAAACCATGTTTTGTCCTCTCAGCTCACCATTGTTATTCCAACACTAGAAATCAAAATCACCACATTGCAGCACCACCCTCGACCCAACTTGTTCCAGCTCCTTTTACCACCCCTCGATCTCTCATCAGCTTCCACAGTGCAGTTGCATCTGCCCAATTTCCATGACCCTTGTTTATGTTTGACAGAGCAACATACCCAAACTCATCATCATTTGCCAGTTCTGTCATTTTTGCAGCTGCAACCTTGGCAACTTCCAAGTTCCCACAATCTCCACAAGCAGCAAGCAAAGCCCTCCAAACTGATGCGCAAGATCCGTACCCGAGTTCATAAATCATCTTCTCTGCCCTCCATACCTCTCCATGATGCCCCATAAGTCTAATCATAGAACCCAAGTGCTCCGGTCTTGGTTCAATGCCATAATCATTGATCATGGAGATAAAATACTTGTAAGCCCTCTCTAATGGCATTTTATTATGTGAACATGCTGCCAAAAGATTGACGAAGGTGATATCGTCAGGCCTCAATCCCTTCACACATTTGAGTTCCTCAAAATATTGTACCACCTTGTCTGATGCTCCATTATGAGCAAAGCCAGAAATCATCGTGCTCCAAGTAACTATATTCTTGCTAGGCAATGAATGAAACAGTGTTTCAGCATCATTTACATGCCCGCATTTTGAGTACATGCCAATGAGGGCGCTTCCAATGATTGTCGATGTCAACAAGCCCTTTTTGATTGTGCAACAATGGAGTGAAGTCCCCCATGTTAGAGCTGAAGCACATGCAACTCCACTCAAGATGCTTGAGAATGTGTATTCATCCATAGCCACTCCATTGGCATGCATTTGAGTGAAGAAGTCCAGTGCTTCCCATATCCTATTCCGAACCACATAACCTGTTATTATTGCGTTCCACGACGATGAATTTGGGTATGGCATGCTCCACAAAATCTCAATAGCCTCATCTATGTTACCAAACCGTGCAACACCGCTGATCAATTCATTATAGGAGATGGTATCAGGGTGAGGCATCTTAGAAAAATATGGATATGCTAGTTCAAGCCTTTGATTTCTAGCACAGGCTGCAATAACCGAATTCCAGGAAATAACATCCTTCTCAACCAACCCATCAAACACCCATATGGCGTCTTCAACTAAACTACACTTCCCATACAAATCAATCAAACAGTTTGCCACAACAACTCTTGATTCCAACCCATACATTATAATCCTAGAGTGTATTGACATCCCTAATCTGAGCAAACTCAATTGACCACAAGCAGCTAAAGCAGAAGTAAACGAGTATGCATTTGCTCGAAGGTCCGACTTATTGAGATCAATGAATAAATGCAACGCCTTGTGAAGCTTCCCAGAATGCACATACCCAGAAATTATAGTGTTCCAAGTGACAACATTTGGTTGAGGCATTTCAGCGAACAGTTTGTGGGCATTATCCAACGACACCAATTTGGCATAAAAAGTGACCAAAGCTGTGCTAACAAAGACATTGGCCGCAAACCCAGATCGTAAAACATAGCAATGGAGCTGTTCGCCATGAAAAACGTTGCCTTGACTAGTAGCATTTCGGATCCTCTGCACCAACTCATGCCCATCTGGTTTGATTGTTTCGTGTATCCCAAAATATGCAATTTCATTATTAATGCTATGGTTTCTACGAGTGGAGTTAAGGGAAACACAAGTAATTGAGGAGAGAGATAAAGGGAGGAGGTTGTGGATTTGAAGGGGGTGATTGTCGAGTGCCCTGATGACAGTTCTTTGCATCCCCCTTAAGCCTCTCTTCGCCAAACACACCAGAGGAAACAAATGTCCAAAAAAAAAGAGAAAAAGTGGAATAATGAATTTAGACCATAGCCATTAGCCACACGGCCAGGCTGCACAAATTTAGGTCCATATCTGAATTTTAAACTAGACCCAACCGGGCTACGCGTGGACCGGTCAGAACCGTCCAGTCCTTTGTCTCCTTGGTTCTTTTATAGCATGTATTGTGTGGACTTAAATACTTAATCCACCGTTTATCAAAAATACTGGTGTAAATATTTATGGATATAAAATGTATATTTAAAAAGATTTAATTTATTGGTTCAACATGAACTAAGTCCACACAAATTTTTGTATTTTGATAAATAAAAAAATAAGCTCAGATTGATTACTTAAAAGTTTTCAAATAAATCAAAAAAATTTCATTAACTAAGTTGACAATTATTTTGTTTTGTTCTAGGTAATCCATCACCCTTAGTCATATCTAACATTATAAAATGATATACGTTTAATTACATTGTAAGGTTTGCTTAATTTTTCTGAAAATCGACAAACCAAAAAATAGCATAAAAGTCATACTGGTCCATCCGTCCATATCGTACGGTTCGATTGATTCGGTCTAGGTTTCTTTGAAGGTCTAGTGTGCTCAATATTTCCATTCGTTGTTCGTTAAATAAAAAATTATTATTTATATTTTGACCTGATTTCTGACTCGATCTTGGACCTATATGCAACCCGGCCTACATTGTAAGGATTGAAGAAGACCTTGTGGGGCAACAACCGAGTACTAACATGTTATGCATTTGAGAATAAGAGTGAAGGAATATGGAAAGAAAAATCCTACCCTCAAATATATCTAGTAAGAATTATACTTAGCCTATAGTTGGATAAAAGCAGCACCTAAGTCATTATCCCTTAAGCTACAATTTGAAGGCTGATTTACATCTTCTCACTTAAACTATAAGCTAAGAGTTGATGTTCTGGTAAGTGCTCATTTGTATATATTTCAGTGCATTATTTTAATTTTAGTAGTTTATTAAGTTATTAATTGTTGATTTTTCATTTTTTTTTATTAGTTTTATCCTTTATTGTTTTATTTTACGCTTTTGGTTTATCTTTTTATGTTTAGATAACAAATCTTGAAGCAAAACTTGATATATTGATTGTTAAACGGCCTCAAATAGTTAGGAGATTGTGATAGAGACTCAAGCATGAGCAACATTGATCAAATGAAGCAAATGAGAAAGAAACCTCAAGAATGAACCAGGTCATACCATGAGAATAAAGCCAATAACTATAATAAGCCATCTTTTAATTAATTGTTATTTTCAATCAAAGTAGATAATGAAGTTAAGCTTAAGTATGGGATTGTATGATTAAGATGAAATTTGGTTAGAGATGAAAAACGTACATCTGCTAGCATGTGCATATATAAGAGAGCAAATAAAGCGTAAGAGAGATCAATGTCATAACACAACCAACTAATGCTCGCATGCATGTAATTAATTCTTCCAATGATTACAATAACATAGATGAGTGAACATAACACAAGAAGGCCGGGATACATCAAACATGCATGGGTACGTTATTATTCAAGCTAAGGAAAAAGGAAAGCTTACTAGCTAGTACTAGTTGCTACTAGCTTAATTAGCTAGGGTAAACCTAGCTCGCTAGATATGTGATCCATCTAGCTTAGAGGAGAGAACAGGAAGTGATGGGGTAGTTGGTGTAGCCACAGTCATTGATGAGGAGAAGGATTTTCTTGTCGAGAAGCGGGCCGGTAAGGAGGCCTCCGATGAGGGGAAGGCCACCCAAAAGGGAGCCGAGGAGGGAGACTTTGGTGCATAGGCAAGCGAATGCATTGGCATCAAGGATACCCTTAATGAGGCTGCAGCATGTTGTGCCTACTATCTACCAACCTGGACTTGTACCAGGTTAAGCAAGTTGACACACACATTTAGGTCAGGGCAAGTGTAGGCATTTGAGGACACAAAAGCAAACATGGCTAGGTTCAAAAGGATCAACATTGCACCTGACTTTGTGGATGCCATTTTGCTTAGCTTATTTGTGATGGATATGCAATAGATGTGTTTGTATTTGCTTGGGATGTGATGAGTGCCTATAGCTCCAATTATCATGAGGTATTTATAGCCTATACCAAGGGTGCTTTGGTCATTTGCTAACTTAGTGTGACTCTTAATTCGTTTTGATAAACATTACCCACTATGATTTTCTTAGTACTATACGTAGTACAATCCATTTATCAGTAATTGTAATTAGATTCCTGATCATTAAATCGAAGCCAACAATGGTTTTGTCCACTAGTGCAAGTCCATATGCCCATTTGCTAGTATTATATAGCATGTTCCCCTTTTCCTTTAATGAAGCAACTACACTACACTTGTCTCTAGTGAATAACATTTACTTTCTTGTCTGTATGTCAACTCTTTTAGCTTAATTGATTACATAATAATGTCTCTTTAGATCATTTCATCAATACCAAGTTTAGTTTTGAAACTGATTAGAAATTCATGTATATACTATAGTTTTTGTATTGTTATAAGCTAGGTTGAAAGTTAAATGTTATGTTTTGGAATTAAAAGGTTTGACAGAAATTAGATGGACGTTTTTCCAGTTACGGAGTTAGAAGTTTTATTATGAGAGGTCAACATATACTAAGGTCTAAGCGGGATCAATAATGTATAAGTTGTACTACGTATTTTGCAATAAATTTGGTCAAGCTTATTTTGAAGTTCAACATTTAAAGTTCTATTAAGCGGGGTGAAGGGACTGGTTAACATAGCTCTGCCCTAACCGTGCATCTACCCAAACATGTAGCTAGCATTTGCTAATTTATAAAGTTGACTGATATTAGTGGTGTATGAAGAACTATCCCATTCATCAACTGCTCACCAAGAATGCTTAATCTCCCACAAGGACACAACAAAGGACATTCCCCTCAAAAAAATCAAGCCCACCAAAAATCCTAACGTACGAACTATTCAAGACCTCCTCAATGCCCACACTAATCTCTTATATTGCCCTCAAAACTGTTTCTTTTTTTCTTCACTATGCTTATGTCAATTTTTCGATTAAGACAGGAGGTGGGTTGGTCTTGAAGAGAGCCACAAACCAAATGAGGAAGGAATCTTCATTATGAATTTAAAATAAGGTTTTAAAGAGTAATTTGTTGGGAAACAGTTTGTAGGGAAATGGAGGGTATATTGTTGAGGCATTTCAGCAAACAGTTTGTGGGCATTATCCAGCGACACCAATTTAGCATAAAACAGTGACCAAAGCTGTGCTAACAATGAAATTGGTCGCAAACCCAGATGGTAAAACATAGCAATGGAGCTTTTTCGATCACTATGAGAGATTTTGCATTGGCTGCTGGTAGAATTTCGGATCCTCTGCACCAACGCATTCCCAATTGCCCAACTATGGCTTCAAAGAGTGAAGTTAAGGGAAACACGCATATGGTTGAGGATCTCGATCGTATTTTTGTTCTTGTTACTGCTGACTTATGAATCAAATGGGATCAAAGCAAATGTCTCATTTGCTCGTTTTAGCATGATCTTATATTCTTCTCCTTTTCATGCTACACTTACAAACGAGTTCGAATTTAACATAAGTCCGATCACAAAGACCAACAATATACTCTAAAAAAGTGAGAGACATCCGAATATGATAAATAAAAGTGTTACTTTATAAAAACCTGAGTACTTAATAGAGACAACTTAACTCCAATAGACGAAGAGACGAATATAATTCGAGATAATGAAACTAAAAAACTAAACAAAATTATAAAACTAAAATGCTAAATGGCTTAATTACTAGAGTAATAATGTATAGTGGTCCTTAATTTGGCAATGCATGTATTTGGGCTTTCCTAACCCAGTAGTTGTCATTTTGCTACGGTAACTCTCACATGCTCATCCGCGCAATGGAAGTGCATTGTCTTCCCTTTGGCCTGCAAGATGGATTGTTTTTTCAAGTTTAATTAACAAGCTTGACTGTAATTTTGCATTCCTTATTATCATTTGGGAATATCCCTTTATCCCATTGGATTTGTTTCGGCTTGAAAATTTTGAGAGATCAAATGAAACAAGCCTACCATAATCATCGTAATTGACCTCAATTCTATATCGAAAATTGGCGAGAATTATGTAAATAAATTACTCTATATAACTTTCTAATCTACGAGCGAGTAGCTATTAATAGAACTCAATTGTTCAAAATAAGAAAAATAAGAGTGCTGTGTGATTGACGTCCAAGTATAACTTTTTAATTTATGAGAAAGTATAAAGATTTACAAAGTAATACTCCCTCCGTCTTAAAAAAACCTGAAACTTTGCTTTTTGAAGGTCAAACTTAACAAACTTTGACCATTAATTTATGAAAATATATAAAGATTTACATTATGAAAATACTTTTGTTAGATTCAATTTTAAAAGTACTTTCAAAAAATCGTATCGTTATAATTTTATAGTGAATTGCTAAATACCGCCCCTTTTTACTAGCTACCGCCCCCCCCCTTTCCAATTTTACCCTCACCCACCCCTCTTCCTCACTCACTCACTCTCACTCATCCACTCTCACTCATCCTCTCTTCCTCACTCACTCATCCTCACCACCACACCATCACACCGGCAACCACCACCACCACCACCACGACCATGTCAAGTGCTAGCGGCAGCGGCGGCAGAGGTTTCGACGGCGAGGGAGGCGGCGACCGACGGCGCAAGGGGGTAACTTTTCGAAATTTTTTTTTTTTTTTGCCTTGAATTGAATTTTTTTTTGCCTTGAATTGAATTTTTTTTGCCTTGAATTGAATATTTTTTGCCTTGAATTGAATCGTGAAGTTATGAATTGAAGTTGTGTTTTTTTTTTTTTTTTTTTTTTGCGTCGGTCGTCTGCCGATCTCGACTCACCCAAGGGTGAGTCGCCTGAGACGGGCGACTGACCCAAGGGTGAGTCGCCTGAGACGGGCGACTGACCCAAGGGTGAGTCGTCTGTCGCAGACGACTCACCCTTGGGTGAGTCGAGACAGGCAGACGACTCACCCTTGGGTCAGTCGCCCGTCTCAGGCGACTCATCTTTGGGTGAGTCGAGATCGTCAGACGACTCACCCTTGGGTGAGTCGTCTGAGACCAGACGACCGACACAAAAAAAAATTATTTATTATTATTATTTCTTATTATTATTATTTATTATTATTATTATTATTATTATTTATTATTATTATTATTATTATTATTATTTATTGTTATTATTATTATTATTATTATTTATTGTTTATTGTTATTATTATTATTATTATTATTATTATTATTATTTATTGTTATTATTATTATTATTATTATTGATTGTTATTATTATTATTATTATTATTGATTATTGTTTAATTAACTAAAAATGTGAAATGATAGATGGGAGGAGCCGGTAAATCGGTGCCTCGGTTATTTAGTGAACTAGCTGGTTCAGGACCGCGTCACACGAGGACGCGCGGGATTGATGCCTCTGTACGGAGACAGAGAGAGGCAGTTCGGATGAGGGAGATGACTGCTGAGCAAGACGATTACGCAACTAGCGAGTTCTACTCCGGTGAGCAAGACGATGATGAGATTGGCGTCGAATTATCCTCAGATTGGCGCGTGGTGAAGGGCAGAGGCGGTAGGTTTGTTAGTACTGGGTCGTCCAGTACTGGCAAACGATCTAGAGCGGAGGACGACACTACGTGGCTTGTTACAGAGCCTGTGTCCGGTGGGCCGGCGGATGATAGCGTCATACCGAGCTTCTTGGGCCACGTAGCGTCTCGTATGTGGAATGGAGAGATGAGGGGTCTCTTGAAGTGTCAGAACCGATGGACTGTATGTCAGCGGCTGAGTCAGTGGCGAGCGGAGATGTCGGCCAGATGAGGGCTCAGATCGAGGGGACTGGGTTATCACACCTGGCAGACATTATGTTCAGACATATTGACTTCCCCCTGATATCTGCATTCGTGGAAAGGTGGCAGCCGGATACGAACTCGTTCCACATGCCGTTCGGAGAGATGACGATCATGTTGCACGATGTATGGCATATTCTTCGGATTCCTGTAGACGGAGAGCTCGTTTCCAATGAGGGACGGGATGGGCAGCTGCAGACGGCGGCCATGGAGGTTCTCGGGGTCAGCCCAGAAGAACTGATGTGTAGCCACTGGCAGGGCGGTGCGGTCCTCACGGAGTCGGTTTTTGAGCTTTGCCGTGAGCAAGTGGATGACATCCAGGCGACAGCTTGGATGTGGTTACTTATTGGATCCACCTTGTTTGTCGACAAGAGTGGTAACCGTATTAGACCCTCCTGCGTGATGGAGGTGATGGACGACGGTGTCGATACGGTGCATGACTTCTCTTGGGGATCTGCTGCCCTCGCCTTCCTATATCGTCAGCTCGGTATAGCTAGTCGCGGGGATTCTCAGGGCATCTGCGGATGCCTAACTCTCCTGCAGGCATGGATATACGAGTACTTTCCCTGCTTCCGACCTCATCAGGAGCGGATGGTTGTCGGGGACGACGAGGCTCCCCGTGCGTCCGTATGGAGTGCCCTGGCTGAGGGCAAGGACATGGGTCGACTGGACTCCTTACGTAGACGCTTGGATCATCTGCGAGCGACAGAGGTACGTCATTTAGTTATCGGTGTTCATGATTTATTTCGTCGTTTGCTATGTTTTTTTACTTCACCGTAACTTTCAACATTTCTACGTAGGTGGTGTGGCTGCCGTACGGTTCTAACCCGGCAGTATCTGTACCGAGGACTGTATTCATGGGGTGGCTACAGTATCGGGATATTATCGAACCGTACATGCCTGGTCGTTGTTTACGACAAATCGGGTACGTACAGAGTATCCCAACCCCGATCTTTAGGCCAGTCAAAGCGATCAGGTCATGGAGCAGTCGTTCGTACAAGGTTGTCTTCCCCGAACGGATCTCATCTGATGCTTGGCGTATGTTCCCGGGATTTTACATTCTTGGTCTCCATGGGTTTCAGGCATCCACGTCAGATCCCACAGCATGTACGGATGACTACCTCGCATGGTACTACCTTCACTCCCACCCTCGGCTGATACGTGACGCTGCAGCACCTGTGATTCCTCCACGATCCAACAGCGATTATGTAAGTGATTAACTAAAAAATATATATTTTTACGTATTACATATCTCTGAACTCACACTCATTGTTACTTTTTTGCAGTGGGTGAATCGTCTAGCCGTCGCAGCTGAGTCTTTCATTAGTTTGATTCCTCCGGAGCAAGTGGAAGATTCTCGATCGATTATGGACGAGTATATGAGAGATTGGCGGGCTGCCAAATGATGTATTGACCCTAGATGAATTTGTTATTATAAGAGTTTCATTGTTATTGTTATTATTTATTTTGTGTTATTGTAATTTGTTGTTTCTTGTTTACATTTTTTGTTTTATTGTAATTTGTTGTTTTATTTACCTCCAATAATCACGACCACTCTCCACATGCAAAATATAACAATCACACAAAAATGTGACAATGATATAAGTATAACAATCACGCAAAACATTCACTTACATCGACCTCGCTAAACGATCCCAATGTGCTCTTCGCGTAACATACATTTGCTCCCAACCAGCGACACTATCAGAACGGAAAGTAAACCATGCTTCGCATATCGGAGGAACAGGGAAATCTGGGGCTAAATCCAGACGGATATAATGGGAATACGAATCACCTAAATGACACATGACAATTTTCCTACTTGGACGTGTAGCAGTCGAAGGTGCTTGGAACGGTAGCACTGTGTAACAATGAAATAACCCCCTTCCGCTGCCGTATCCGAATAACATAATCGCTGCATTGAAGAGGTTGGCAATCGGGAACAAATCCTCAATTACTGTCATCCAGTGATCATCGTTACACGCACCTCCGTCCCACATAATACGGTGGTAACCAGCGTCGACCCCTTCAATGTATAAGTTTTCGTACAATGCTCGGTTAGCTAAGAGTTCGTTTGCAATGCAAACTCTCGCCACTCGCCATTGCTCTTGGTCTCCGAAAATGTAGTCCGCAATGACACGGAAACCGCAATTACCATCCCCAAGCACATCGAGATATCCTTCAATGAAAGGTACGATGATTCCCGGAATTTTGTTAACATGATAGAATTCAGTGATATCTATTGCGTGTCCAGCTGCAAGACAATATAATAGAAAGTCAATAATAGTACTTATTAAAAAGTAACAACATTATGTACATGTTAATAAATTATGGGTTTTCATACCAGTACTGTTTACGAAGTTACTCGATGAGGATGAGGTACGACCACGCCCGCGGCTCGAACTGGATGACCTAGGGCGACCACGACCCCTCTGGGAGTACTCCCATGAACTAGGATCACGTCTGGTAGAGGAACTCCCTCTCGGTCGACCTCTGACTGTCGTGTTCGCTTCCGGCTCGACGTAACTCGCTTCCTCAGGATGAAGCTGCTCATTCATAAGGACAGATATGTTGCGCACAACTGCCGGGTCGCTTGAGTTAACCTCGTCGACCAGAGACCGAAAGTATCGATGGTCCTCAGATGGATGCTCAGTCATGTCAAGCGTAGCTATCTCCACTGCATCACTAATAACGAGTGTTCGCCAAAATTCGTGGACACTATTCAAGCTAATTGGCGTGCCCGTATCCGTGGCCGTTTTCAACTCACACGCACACGGGATCTGATGAGTGGATCTCAATACACAACCGCAACGATCAAATACTTGGTGACTCAATTCTCTCATCCTGTTCAGCTCAGCCAATAATATTTGTAAGCAGTAATGGGAAACATACCCGGTCAGATAGTTGAATGGGAAACCCGAGTACACCACACTTCTTCGTCTTCTGCACTCTTCAAGTGTGTACTTGATCTCAGTTATTTGTGACTCGATTGACTTGTTGACCTTGTTCCAAACATTGTCCAAAGCTCCAGTTGAGGAGTTCAACCACTGTTTTAGCGCGGCATGTGCACTCTCCACCCTGCAAGTCGTAGTGTTGCCAAGGTGTAGCACCTTATTCGTCCACGCAGCCACAAACATCTCTTTGTGTCTCAGCCAGGTCTCCTCTACATAGGATATCACGTGAGGGTAAGTCCTCCAACTAGCCTTCATCGTACGCACTGCTCTATCGTACGCAGCTTCTGTGGAAGCTTCCATGATAATTTTCCACCTCCCATTCTTGAACCTCTGCGCGACGGCCTTATCTTTTCCACAAAGTCTGTACACTTTGTCTTCAACGACTTTGTTAATGTGCCATGTACAGAGCAAATGGGCACTCTCGGGAAATATCTCTCTAATAGGTGTCATCAACCCTAGCTCACGATCGGTCACAATTGTTGTTGGGTGTACATCATTTCCAATAAGCATCCTCAACTTATCTAAGACCCACGCATAGCTTGCCTGAGTCTCATCCTTCATAATGGCATAAGCTATGAGGAAGTTCTTATTGGTTGGAGTCATCCCCACTATCTCAAGAAACGGCATCTTATACTTGTTTGTTTTGTACGTGGAATCTAAGCCAATCAACCAACGAAAAGACCGAAGTAACTGAATTGATGTAGGGTGTGCCATGAACACGTGAGTTACCTCATTAGTAGCTCGGTCGGCTCTTGTCCAATGTACGTACTTATTCGCCACAGCTAAATGATGAAACTGACCAATGACATCTCTCTCTTCAAAATCAAGTTTCCTTATACGATCTCTGTGGTTGTACACATGCCGTCTAGTTGCATTGTCCTCGGGAAATTTTTCCTGAATCGCGGCCAAGATAGCACATGGCTTTGTTTGTGCCGAAGTCATGTCACGAACGAGTTTCTTTGACCCAGGACTAAGACCACTCATCTGACGATATCCCTCAGGATACACAGCAAAGTCATGGTTGTGTGTACCCCTAATCCCAGGCAATGTGACAATCATCCAACTACTGGATCCATACACTTGCCGAGCTCTCAACTGGAACGTACATTTACAAGCCTTTGTTTTCGTATTCTTCCGAGCAGCAGTATCTAAGTGTCTTAATTCCCCTCTGTAGCGTTCACCTCGATTGCATCTTAACAATTTTACGCTTCCACTCTTCTTGTGTGACGAAATTATCAACTCAAACCCGATAGTAAGTGCAATTTGTTTTGCCCAATTAATTGCATCTGTATCACTATCAAATAACTCATCAGTGACGAAATGCGTACTGTAATCAACACCATCACCACCGAACCGCTCCAAAGGAATCTAACGAAAACAACGAAAACAATGTTAGCTTAATCTTAAATTCAAACAATAAATAATAATAATAATAATAATAATAATAATAATAATAATAATAATAATAATAATAATAATAATAATAATAATAATAATAATAAATTTTTTTTTTTTTGTGTCTGTCGGTCGTCGATCTCGACTCACCCAAGGGTGAGTCGTCTGCTACAGACGACCAACCCAAGGGTGAGTCGTCTATTGATCTCGACTCGCCCAAGGGTGAGTCGCCTGTAGCGGACGACTCACCCAAGGGTGAGTCGCGATCTACAGACGACTCTCCTTTGGATGGGTCGCCTGTAGCAGACGACTCACCCAAGGGTGAGTCGAAAATCTCAGACGACCGTGCAAAAAATGCGCAAAAAAAATTAATTTTACCTCCGCCACCGTCGACGGCACTTCTTCATCGCCGGCAGACATCCGCGGGTTGCTTGAGTGAATGTTGATGAAGGTTGGGTATGAGAGTTGGTGGTAGAGTGGGAGAAAAGTGGTGTGAGAGTTAGAGAGGGAGAGAGGGAGAGGATGAGTGAAAAATTAAAAAAGGGCAAAATTGGAATTTTGGGGGGCGGTAGCTAGTAATTTGGGGGCGGTATTTAGTAACACCCTAGAATAATGACACCCAAAGGTTATGGTGTGATTTGTAACCGATTTGTAATCAATTGTGGGTAATTCATATCCCATGATGTGTCACTAATAAACCCATTAAAGTTACTTTAATGGATAGTGGGAGATTATATTTTACCATCTATAAATTGGGTGTTCATGTCCACTAGATAAAAAGGTATAGAGAGAAATGAAAAACAAGTAATTTCTCCTCATATGCCCATGTGTGATTAGTTTCGGACAATTGTATTGGTGTAAGTTCCAAACCTCCATCCATGAGTGCACTTGTTTGGGGTTGTTGTGTTAACCTCGGGGAAACCTCGGGGAGCGACCGGCGGAAACGATTTGCACCAAAGTCTTGCCAAAAATCGCTTTCAAGGCAGTGACCTTCCTACCACGGCGCAATGATTATTTGATAAGTCATCTACCCTTTCTATATATATTATTTTATTATTGATCAATACCTATATATTTGCTACAGTTCACTATGAGAAGTGTTGCCTTGACTGGTAGGATTTCGGATCATCGATCGATCTGCACCAACGCATGCCCATCTGGGTTGGTTGTTTCGTGTATCCCAAAATATGTAATTTCAGTAATGCTATGATTTATATATTTCTATGAGTGGAATTAAGGGGAGCACAGATAATTGAGGAGAGAGAGAGAGAGAGAGGGAGCGGGTTGTGGAGAAGGTGATAGTCGAGTGCTCTGATCTGATGATGAGTATTTGCATCCCCTTTTTCTCTCTCTCCGCCAAACACACGCCCGAAGGAATACGTGCGTACAGGCCGGGGAAAATACTTGTGGAATAATAATGATCCCATGAATATATAAGACGCTGAACCAGCATAATTTCTAAGACCCCAATAGACGATAGGTGAAATGTACACTTGGGTATATGGTGTTTGATGTGATCAGGTGCGCGTCACGTTGTTAATGATATTAGATCTAATTTGAATAAAATATGGACTTAGCAATTGTGTTACATACACCTAAGTACATACAAAAATTTGCCCTAAGACCCCTATGAATACCAAAAGTAGAAGTTTCAAATTAGAGTTTCTACCTTTCAGCTTCCTAAAAATTAAAATGAGGGTAATGATCACTAATGAGGCTTGTGGACCATCATCCTTATTGATCATCACTGTGTCTTTAGTATTAGCTATTGCTAGCATGTATACTATGTTTATGAGTCCGGTTCGATCATATATGAAGTCGAAAATGTTGGCATAGAATTTATTTTTTTGTATGGTAGAGATAATTAAATTTCTTGAAAGTTTATCATACATATGCAAATAATCAAGTTTATCATTGTAAAAGGATCGGAGTTAATGTTGTCATGTGAATCCAATATACGTAAGAGCATAGGATTTCAAGTACCGACTTTGTTAATTTAAATATATGAAAGTTTTATCAGTCATCAATTATTGTTTTTTTTTTGACAATATAAGTAGATAATTATTTAACACGGACAAATAAATTGGATAATTTTCTATTGGACTTATATATCACTTTGGATATCCAGAAAGTTTTGATATATCGTTGTGGATATTCAATAAAAAATTATAGAACATGCATACATTGTGAAATACTACATCTGATATGAGATATATTTCCAGTTTTTTTTTTCTCCATGTACATTGTTCAATGTACGTTATGCAAAATCTAGTAATCGGCCTATTATTATTGAGTATTTTTTTCCAACCAATGCAAAATGGATAATATATTAAGTAAGAGAATATATGATTAAGATGGAAGTTGGGTATGTAGAGATGTAAAACATATGTAGCAAGTAACATGAACTTTAGAGAGAAGAAAAACAAAAAGGTAAAAGATCAAGTACTGAAATAAAGTTTCTTTTGATTAATTTCTTGCAGCAGAGCAAAAGCAGCAACAACAAGCCAACAACGACAACAACAACAACAACAAAAACATCGTTCAATAACATTACACAAGACTAATGCCAGCATGCATTTAAAGTTGAGATATCAACTCTAAACACAATTGGGCAGCAGGGATACATTGTACTCATGTTATTATTATTCAAAGAAAAAGGAAAAGCTTAATGTAGGTATGTAGCTAGCTTAAAGGAGAGAACAAGAGGTGATGTGGTAGTTGGTGTAGCCACAGTCATTGATGAGGAGAAGGATTTTCTGGTCGAGAAGCGGGCCGGTAAGGAGGCCTCCGACGAGAGGAAGGCTACCCAAAAGGGAGCCGAGGAGGGAGACTTTGGTGCATAGGCAAGCGAATGCATTGGCATCAAGGATCCCCTTAATGAGGCTGCAGCATGGTGTGCCTACTTGGCTACCAACCTGGACTTGCACCAAGTTAAGCAAATTGACACACACATTTAGGTGAGGGCAAGTGTAGGCATTTGAGGACACAAATGCAAACACGGCTAGGTTAACAAGGATCAACATTGCAACTGACTTTGTGGATGCCATTTTGCTTTTGATTGGAATGGTGTGTACGTACTTGCTTTTGTTATTGCTTTTGCTTTTGGTTTGGGTTGTGGATGAGATGGGAGTATCATTCTTGGGTGTATTTATAGGATGTTCCAAGGGTGATTTCGTCATTCACTACTCTTTGTTAATAGCCTCAATCCGTTATTATACCATTAATTTGTTTATTTACTGCCCAGGCCACTATCATTATCATACTACAAGTAGATGTATGTACCATGATGTATTTGTTGTGATTTAAGTGCAAATCAAGCCATCAAAGTTTTTGTCCTCTTGTGCCACCTCCATCTATCTGCACAAGTAATTTAATTACAAATCAAGCAATTCAAAGTTTCTGGCCTCTCGTGCTTGCCCCCTTCGACCTATTTGAGTAGTGTTTTTTTTCTTACCCTGTATTGGGGTATTTGGCCAAACTTTTTAAAATTTTAGCTTTTTTCCCTTATTTTTCTCACATTCTCCCCCCTCACTCATCAAATTCAACTTGGTTTTCAGAAGTTGAAAATAACCCCCAAAAAAATTAGAAGTAGAAGCTTCTCCTTAAGGGCAGGTACTCTTTACTTTTGTTACAAACTTATGAAGCAATTAGTACTCTTATAAACTTGTACGTAGTAATTATTAATTAACAAAGGTGATTAATGTTGAGTATGATGTACAAGTATATATATATGTATGTATGTTTCCAAAAATGTACTAATAATCTTATGATCTAAACGTACTTGATCTCAGCTATATTGTGTGAAGTTTAATTTCACCTGATCAACTTAAGTCGTCTTTATATCCAATTTATGGTTTTAAAATTACTCTACTTGCTTGCATCAATCAAATAGAACAGAAATCGTTGGGCCTTTGGCGATCCGCTTCTTGTTACACCATGCCTACTTGGGAGTTATACTTTTATTTTGAATAATCAAGAACACAAGTTTAATTTGCTATGATAAGGGGATTTATAATATCAAATAGTTGCAGCACGTCTCGTACTTACTTATAACCTCTGATCGTTGGGAAAACTCTTAAGCGTTCCTTTTACTTTATAGCGTAATTATTTATGCTATATTCAAGCAGCTGATAATTATTGATTGTCAGAAATTGAGATAGTCAATCAAAATGTTAATTTCTAGCAATGATGATTTTGGGATTATTTATAGTCACTTATCGACAAAGTTAGCATCATGACACTAATTTCACGCACAATCATGGTGGGAGTCATATTCTTGCTGGGGTTGTTTTTAGTTTTAATTTGTACTTGTTTAGAGATCGATATTTATCTTTGTACTGTACTTTTATTTTTTTGGTAGGAATAATTAGTACTTTAATTAAACGTTAACTAGGAACGAATAATGTTAGGGATTCCCCTCAAAATATTACAACGTTGTTTGTCTAGTTCGTTCAAATTCAGTTGATAAACAGCTAACATGGAAGAGGGGTAGGTGCCAAAATGCATTCCAAATACTTCACTTCCTTCCTAGTCCATTTTGTCATCTTGTCAACAGCCCAAATAGTCTTCCGGGACTTGTAGTAGAGTATCCTTGTAGAGGCTAGCTTCCGCATGATCAACTCCCTGCATTCCATGACTAGGTTAGTATGAGAGGAATAATGCAAAACCTCTGCCATAAGTAGTTCCACTGGTTTTGGGGAGTCAATTTTTGGGATATTTTATCTTTGTATAAGCTGTATGATTCTTTTTTATTGATTCCTTATTAGAAAGCAGTATAATGTTCATATCATAAACGAGTTAATGATCCCTCTACCGTTCTTCAAATTGCTAAGGGATTTTACGTGTCTATCGTACTCAAAACCTACTTTTTGTTTTTTTTTTTTTCCGTCTAAACTAGGCATAGAGGCCAATACAATAAATTTACGTATAGGAAAGGAAGGATTTGAACATGTTACCTAATGTACGCAGAGACTCAGTCTAAACCACTAGGGGTAAAGGAACGAATATCCCCAATAATGATGCTCATTCAAATTGATGATGATTGTTAAAAAGTGAAGAACTAATAATCAAAAATTAAATTTAATTAAACTTGCATTGCATGCGAGAATAGAAGGTGAAGGGCATGCACTTCCAGCATGTGAAAGTTATATCGTAGGAAGATGTCAAGTACTGGGTAAAGGAAAAGGAAAGCCCCGATGCATACACTTGCATTTATGAAATTATTAATAAGGAACACTAGCTATATTGTACGGGCTATAGTACAAAGTACTTAAGGGAACTAGCTAGTGTATGTACTTTACAAACAAATTAAATACAAGTTGGGATTACATGATGTTTAGATATTCTCGAATCCCGATGCAAATGGATGGCTAACTACTTTTATGAGAGTGCTAGCAGTTGATCTATCAGGATGCATGCTAGGAGGACGACGGAAAATCAACCTTAAAAATGTGTAATCAAAGCCGAGCTTCACGTTGGATCACTAATTAGGGCTCGTTTATTTGCTTGCATGCACTGCAATACAATCATTTTATAGATTAGATATTGGATGAAATTGTGAGAGTTAGGGCTAATTAAGCTATCTAGCTAGCATTTGATCAACCTTAAAAATAATGTGTAATCTATGTCGAGCTTCAGGTTGGATCACTAAGATTCTTCTAGGCTATAGCTCAAGCTTGGCCGAGTTGATAATCGTAAGGTAAGCTTTGATGGAATCGAATTTACCAAGGGGATTAGGGTGTACTGTTCTTTTTCATTTACCCAATCAGTACAGTGTAATTAAGTGATAAGACCTTACCCAATCAGTGAAAATCAGTGGATAGACCTTACTGAATCAGTGACAAGACCTTACTCAATCAGTGAAAATTAGTGGCATGACCCACATTCCTACTCACAGAATCAATGGCAGGACCTTATTGAATCAGTGAGAATCCGTGGCAGGAGCTTACCGAATCAGTGGAAATCAGTGGCATGACCTTATCCAATCAGTATGAATTTGTAGCAGGACCTTACTCAATCAGTGGAAATAAGTGGAAAAGAACACACTCTTAGCCAAAGAAAAATCTAACAATGTCATGATTTTCAAATTGTAGCTCAATTTATACTTTTTAACAAATTAATTATGCACAACTAATTAGTGTCATTCAGATCCCATACATGTCATGTAGATGAGATAATACTAAAACGGCCCCTCAAAATAAAATTAAAAAAAGGGAAAAAATTAAAAGAAAAGAAGAAATAGAAAAATACTACAAGGGGCAATTAGACGTTGGTCGTTGATCCAATTTGCACATTTAACAAGTTGGTTAAATATCGTAAATTCCATACTCCAATGCCCTAATTTGTAGAAGTAACTGCAATAATATATCTGGATGATCCTATTGGTATATACTTTTTTTTTTTGAGCATTGGAAATGGGGAGGGGGAATTATCATTGATTGATAGCCTAATAGCGGCATATACAACAACAATCATTCCTAACCAATGAAAGATCTAAAATAACAGTACAAAATTTCTCCTTCAACTCACTAATTTCGCTTCTGATGCTCGGCTCGAAAACCATGGCAGGAATCCAACTATGTATAATAATCGATGGAATAACATCTTTTCTGACGGAGATCTCGACGGTTGGTATAGCTTCGTTGAAGTAGAACTTTGTGCAGCCTTCCGAATCTTCATTCCCGCAAAACCATAAAACTCTTACAATAGAAGAGATTAAAGATCTCATAAAAAGGGATAGAACTACACCCACAAACTGAGAGACAAACTTATTAAAACTAAGCAAAATCATCAAAAACTAACTACTACTACTAAAACTTAAGCAAACAACAAAAAAAGACAATAAAAACAATGATTGCTGGCCGAAAATGGTTAAAAATCAACCATTCTCAGCCTGAGAAAAACTTTTGTGAAGGAGACTAGGATTTTTAGAGAGAGAAAATGAAGCTAGGGTTTTTTCACCTAGTCGACTTTTAATATCCTATTGGTATATACTTACGTACTGTTTTCATTTTCATTTTCATTTCAGGTTACCAGTACCACATGCCGATCCGCGCAATACGTGCATGGTCCAGTCCTCAACTAGCTACACGCGTGCATCATGGATCTTGAACAACATTGGGTTAATAAACGTGGATTGCTAAATACCGCCCCAAATTACTACCTACCGCCCCTAGAAATTTCAATTTTGCCCTTTTTCACATTTTCACTCATCCTCTCCCTCTCTAACTCTCACACCAATTCTCCCTCTCTACCACCCACTCTCATACCCAACCTTCATCAACATTCACTCAAGCAACGGCCGCGGATGTCTGCCGGCGACCAGGAAGTGCCGTCGACGGTGGCGGTGGTAAATATTTTTTTTGCGCATTTTTTTTGCACGGGCGTCCGTGTTTTACGACCAGTCCATGGCCGAGGCGTCTGAAATTTCCGCCTAGACCATGGACGGGCCGTAAATCACGGACGTCTTCACCATGGTTTTTAGGCGTCAACCACGGACGCCTAGACCATGGATCAGGCGTCTGAGATTTACGCCTCGACCATGGCCGAGGCGTCCGTGATTTCCGTTTCTTCCATGGTTAGCAATCAATTAGTACATTATTATAGTAATCCGTGTTGCATTTCGCATCAGTCGTTTCCCAACCTTAGCTTTCCACGTTTTATTGAACTTTCAAGCAAGCAACACCTGTCCTACTTGATTGACTAATCAATTACAGCGCCCAAGGATGAAAGGCACCAGTAATAATAAAAATAATTAATGATACAGTAACGTATTAGTTGAGCTTGAAAGCACCAATTATTTGCATCCATGGAAGAAACGGAAATCACGGACGCCTCGGCCATGGTCGAGGCGTAAATCTCAGACGCTTGAACCATGGTCTAGGCGTCCGTGATTGACGCCTAAACCATGGTGAAGACGTCCGTGATTTATGGTCCGTCCATGGTCTAGGCGGAAATTTCAGACGCCTCGGCCATGGACTGGTCGTAGAACACGGACGCCCGTGCAAAAAAAATGCGCAAAAAAAATATTTACCACCGCCACCGTCGACTGCACTTCCTGGTCGCCGGCAGACATCCGCGGCCGTTGCTTGAGTGAATGTTGATGAAGGTTGGGTATGAGAGTGGGTGGTAGAGAGGGAGAATTGGTGTGAGAGTTAGAGAGGGAGAGGATGAGTGAAAATGTGAAAAAGGGCAAAATTGGAATTTCTAGGGGCGGTAGGTAGTAATTTGGTGGCGGTAAATAGTAACACCCTAATAAACTCGCAAAATTTAACCAACAGGTCTCCTATGTGGTCCTTCTGTTGTTGATGTATGTATAAGTCTAATAAGGGACTTCTTTGGTCGAGCCTCTTGTACTCAAGTCCCCTAGAAGTTCGTTGCATGCAAGAGGCATTTTTATCTAGTTTTAAAACCGACCCATTGGAAAAAATTGGAGTTGATTGTACCATCCAGGCTCTGTTTGGTTGAGCGGAAAATCGTTTTCAGCTGAAAAGTATTTTCAGCTAAAAATTATTTTCAGTGTAAAATGTATTTCCTTTCATATTTTTCGTTGTTTGGATAGAACGAAAAACAATTTTTCTAGAAAAATATTTTTTTCGTAAAAATAAAATCTGCTAACATATTTGCGTAGATCTCGAAAAGTTAGGTGGATTCAAAAAAAATTCACCTCAAACTCATATCGGGGTAAAAATTTATACTTATTTGAAGGTAAAAAAAGTATTGAGAAAGTAGCTTGAAAGTTCGGCCCGAGGCCTAATCAAGTTGATCGAGTGCAAGTTTGGTCTTATGACCCGAAGTCCCGACAACCAAACTCGATGATCGAGTTCACTATGTTGCCCCGAGGACATAGTGTCCCACCAACGGAAAACTGTTTTCCCTAGGAAAACATTTATTTACACCTATATTGGGTGAAAATGCTTTTCGCCCTAAAAACCATTTTCCTTCCCATCGCAAACCAAACAATGGAAAATGGGAAAACTGTTTTCCAGAAAACTGTTTTCGCCCCAACCAAATGGAGCCTCAATGTAATTATAATTGCTCAATAATTTATATAAGGTTGAAATTGAACAATTGTGATTCATTACATTGGATGGTGTGCAATCAACTCCACTATTCTTCTCAACTCTCTCCTTCCACTCTTTTACTTTTCACCTCAATTTACATTACATAATTTGCATTGCTAGCAAGTAAACAAGCCCAAAGAGTAAGCGATCATGCATAGAATTTGGATGCATTCATAACTTTTAGAGAGATTGATCAATCACACGGGCTAGGGGAGATAGACCAAGTAGCCAAGTTAGGCGTACGTTAATTAAGCGCAGAATTTTCGATCTTCGTTCCACTGCATTTGCTACTGATGCATGATATATAACTTTCCAAAGGCTTTCTTTTCTCATAAGATCCAGTGCAATTACAAAGTAGCATTGTAGCTTAACTAATTAGCAAAGTTAATTACGTTGGTTTTGCATACTAATCTCCAACTTGACGTACAATTCTGCACGTAAATATATAAAGCCCCTAGATTAGTTCCTAAACATCCCACCACAGCCAACAGAATGGAGTTTAATTGGAATATTGGAAAATTAACAATTTAAAATGCTATTAATTAGTATTAATATATTACTTAGCTTGCAAATGGGGTCTGGGGAAATGGAACTAGCACAAGGGGACAAAAACATTGATTGCTTAAGCTGCAATTAAATTAATTTCTACAAATAGATGGTATGTACTCAAAATAGTACGATAATGGTAGTTAGTTGGCAGTAAACAAATTAGTGGAATAATAACGGATTAAGGCTATTGACAAAGAGTAGTGAATGACCAAAACACCCTTGGCACATCCTATAAATACACCCAAGAATGATACTCCCATTATCTCATCCACAACCCAAACCAAAAGCAAAAGCAATAACAAACACATACATACATTTACATACCATTCCATCAATCTGCAAGAAAATGGCATCCACAAAGTCAGTTGCAATGTTGATCCTTGTTAACCTAGCCATGTTCGCTTTCGTGTCCTCTAATGCCTACACTTGCCCTGACCTAAGTGTGTGTGTGTGAATGTGCTTAACTTGGGTCAAGTCCAAATTGGTAGCCAAGTAGGTACACCATGCTGCACCCTCATTAAGGGGATTCTTGATGCCAATGCATTCGCTTGCCTATGCACCAAAGTCTCCCTCCTCGGCTCCCTTTTGGGTGGCCTTCCCCTCATCGGAGGCCTCCTTACCGGCCCGCTTCTCGATCAGAAAATCCTTCTCCTCATCAATGACTGTGGCTACACCAACTACCCTATCACCACTTGTTCTCTCTAAGCGCGCTACATCGCATCATATATATGGGTCAGGTTCGTACGTCTAACGTAACCTCCCATATATAGCTAGCTTAGCTAGTAGCTTTAGCAACTAGCTAGTGAGCTTTAATTTCCCTTTTCGTTGAATAATACTTAACACATGTATACCGGATTTCTGGCACTCTTGTGTACTCTTATGTTCACTCATCTATCTATGTGTTATAATCGTTTGTATCTAAACGTTACATGCATGCATGCATGGTTAGTTGTCTTATGGGGATCAGACATTGATGTTATGGTGGTTGATGTTGCTCTTGTTTCTACTGTTGTTAAATCATTTGTTCTTGTTTACTAAATATCCGATATTTTTATTGTCTAGAAAAATTTAAACGAACAATTGGACAAAATAAATAAATGTTCACAAATAAAAACCAAAAATCAAATTATTAATAAAAACTAAGAAAAAAATTCATAAAATCCTACTCTAAGCAACAAGAGAAATAAAAAGTCAAATAAACAAATCTCTTTAATCTTCAGTACTGGACATTTCCAAAGATTTTGGATATTAATATAAAATTAAAAACAATGGTAGATATATATAGATATTCTTAAAATGCAATCACATACTTGAGGTCCCTATCTAGTTTGATGTAGTTGAAACTTTCCCAATCATATCTTCAAATTCATTGGTTTGGTACTTAGAATTGTATGCTTCTTTTTTTTTTTTGGGTTTTACAATCAAAGTTATCCACCGTCGACCACAGTTATTATTTCTTTGCGCTGGCTTAGCTTATAGGCACCTTAAAGGGTGGGATAGCTGGCAAAGGAATTTAAAATTGCTCCATGACAAGGCGAGATTCGAATTCTTGACCTTAATTAATGATGGATGAGTCCCTATCATTTAATAACACATCGGTTTGAAATTGTAGATGCTACGCTATATCACAAAGTTGACTACGTGACCGATTGAGAATGTGACAAGTGTCAATAAAGGTTTCGATCGATTCACACAAATAAATTGGGTATTATGTAAAATGAATCTAGTAATACTATTTCATATTTTAAAATTTTGTAACTTTTCACAAATAATTGGTCAAAATTTACAAACATTGACCTTAAAAAATTCAATATAAAGATTAACTTAAAACAAAGGGATCGGGTAATAAAAATACGTTCTTATAAGTTATATGTACGTACGTCGTATGACGTTGCACTAGGGGTCTGGGGCTAGAAAAATTAGTCAATTACCGGCCAAGCACATGCTTGGTATTGCAATCACAATTTCAGTATGTTTTTGAATTAAACATCACTGAACTGAACAGATCATTTAACTGATTTTGAAATTACTGAGTTGATGCCTGAACTAAACTGAATTGAACTAAACTGATCGTATAAACTCTAACAAACGCACCCTAAGTACTAGGCACAACTATCTATTATATATATATAAGTGAATGTGCACCGTGCTAGATTGACACGTAGGATTTGACATACAAGCAATTTTTTTACATGTCATTACATATTTTATTTTTTATTTTGATTAGGAGTCATCATTTATTTTAGGTGCATGTATCTCTATTGATATAATTTAATTCTTATATAATATTTATTAATTATTTTATTTATGTCTATTAGGGAATGTAATTAATAAATCATTGCATTAATTAATCAATGGCATAAAAATAAATCATATTACACAAAAGATAGTTATATAAAAGTATGCATCGCACGAGTGATGCAACTATAGAATTAAACTAGAAACCAAGAAAGTTGATTTGAGTATAGAAAGTATGAGGTCCTTAGATTAGTAATTTCGTAGCAAGACGTAAAATAGGCAAAACAGGAAGCCATGAAAGTTTTTTTAAGTATAGAAAGGATGAGGTCCTTAGATTGGTAATTTCGTAGCAAGATATAACATAGGCGAAAACAGGATACCAAGAAAGTTGATTTGAGTATAGAAAGGATGAGGTCCATAGATTAGTAATTTCGTAGCAAGATGTGACATGGGAGAAAAAATTGTTGCAAGTGTGTACCAATAAAAATATTTTAGTTATTATAAATACACGAACCGTGCATCGTACGGGAATGTAACTAGTTCATATCAGAAAGTTGACCACTTCACCGATGAGAATGTGACAAGTGTCACTAAAGGTCTCGATTCACACAAATAAACACCTGATCAAATGTTTTTGCTCAGGTATTTGTTTCCTAGTGAGGTGATTAATTAGTAGAGTAACTCCTCGTGCTAGATCCGCGCGATAAGTACATGGTCCTTCCCAACCTTATTAAATTCGCGCGCGTACAGGATGGATCTTCAACATTGCATCTCTAATTTTTTCAGTTCAATTAATTACGTTCAATACAATTCAATGCCAATAAGTTCAATTCAATTTAATATTTTTCAAGTTAAAAGAACGGAGCTTAAATTTACTTTTACTTGACAATTGGTTAATCAGTCCCTAACACGAAGATTGCTTCCATGAAAATGATTAAGGAGATTCCTTTTTCGATTAGTGAGTAAGGTTTTATTCTTTTTTTTTGTTGTGTATAGAATTAAACTAATTAATTTAAAATGAAATGAACTTATTGGAATAAGTTGATCAACTGAATTGATCTCTATTTTCACTTGATCTTTAACTCTATATAACTCGCTTATTTTGAATTTCTTGTTGAACTTATTTAAAAGAATGCATTGCACAATTTTCGATGATACATGTATTTAACCGGTAGATTTCTACGTAGATCAGACTGAATTGGTTGTACAGAACAGGACAATAGAAATAAGATGAGAAAAACATATTCCATAGTGACTTTTGTAAAATTAACGAGAAAAAAAAAAAGTAGTCAAAGACGAGAGTGTAAAGAGATTATCATCTTATTTAAGTTAACACAATATGATCGTCTGATACAACTATGCAAGTTTTTGTGTATTTGAAGATGATATGGCATTTTTGAAAATAAATAAACTAACCTATTGTTTTCATCCAAAAAAGGGAAAAAGGGTTATTGTAAATTCGTAATCATGTGAGAAAAGCCCACCAATGATTGTGAGTTGGGCCATTATCTTCTACCAGTGGTTTTTTTCTTGCCATGTTTGGCCCAAAGAATCAAGGACTTCTTACATGCCTGGATACATTGTAGTTATCCGTACCCGAGAAAATGAATGCAGGCCAAATTGAGTTTTTTTTTTCTTTCCTTTTTTTGAATATCTCAAGCCCACCAATGATTCTGTATTGGGCCCTTTTCTTCTACCAGGGGCTCTTTTCTAATTTCTTACATGCCAGGAGTAGTAATTATCCGTACGCAACATTGGAAGATTTGATGAGGTTGTACGGTAGAGTTAAAAAGGCCCAACAGTTTTTTGTGCCCATACATATTGAGCACCCACATGACATGAGGGGTCATATATAAAAATTTGTGTGAATTTAGTCTATGGTGGACTAATATTTGGAGTCACCCCCTACTTCATTTGGAGTCACCCCCCTCTAAAAGAAGTTGGGATCCTCTCCATTTACCCAAGTAAATGGAGGCTTCCATTTAGCAAATGGAGGGTGGGATTTGCTTTTTGCAAGTTGCTTTTTTAAATTCAAAAATGGAGAGAAGCAAATCCCACCCTCCATTTGCTAAATGGACACTTTCATTTACTTGGGTAAATGGAGAGGATCCCAACTCCTTCAAAAGTGGAGTCACCCCTACTTCACCTAGAGTCACCCCTCAAATTTATACTTGGCACCACCCCTACTTCACCTGGAGTCATCCCTTACTTCACCTGGAGTCACCCCCTACTTTACTTGAAGCCACCCCCTACTTCAACTAGAGCCACCCCTCAAAATTACGTGGTACACGATGGACTAAGTTCACACAAGACCTGCTGGGGGTCATATGTTGAACCTCAAGATGAAAATGTTGACCTACTTGATTAGCAAATTGAAAGGGCTAATAAGTCATATGTGAGGAGTGTTAAGACTTAAGAGGGATGACCCACATGTCAGTATTCCATATCGAAAGAATGAAGCTTGAGAGAAAGGAGACTAGCATAGTAGCATGAGACTATGTTTAGAAATTTTATGTTAATGAGCAAAATGAAGCAAAACAAGAGAAAACTATAATAAAAAAAATATTAAATTCGCTTTGTTTGATTGTTAATAAGGAAAACTGTGAAAAATTAAAAATATGAAAATCTGCTGAAATCTCCTAGATATAATTTGCCCATTTAAATTTTCTAGTTTTTCCCTTAAAAACATGGGAAAATTAATGGAAATTTGAGTAAATGTAAAAAAGAAAACTTTTATTCTATTATAGATTTTCACAAAGCAAACCAACAAAATAAAATGGGGTAAATCTCCTACATTTTACAACATTTATAATAATGAACCAAAACAACTGAAAATGATAAGTTTTTCACTATTAAAATTTGATATAGATTTTCACAGATTTAATTTTCTACCATTTTCCTTATTTACAAAACCCCCCAACGACCAATATAGTGTAAACTTTTGTGAGTTACTCCAACAAACACCAACTAATTTTAGAACGGAATCCCATTGCACTTGACTTGTATGCTGTCTACCTCTAAGGCTCATTTCTTTTTTGTTGAGGTGAATAGGTACTTATGTCATTATGTGAGCTCACTCGAAATTATTTTTGTTTTGAGATGGATTAATGGATTATGATCTATGTGTTGCATTCAAAGTATGAAATTATATTATTACAAAAAATTGTGTGGACTTAATCCATGATAGACAAATACTTTATTTGGAGTCTCCGTTTAATAGTGGATTCACCCCATACTTTATCTGGAGTCACCCATTTAATAGTGGAGCTACCCCTCAAATTTATTTGGTCTGCAATAGACTAAGTTCACACAAGACATAATCAATTTAGGTTGGTCTAGTGGCTTGAACTTTGGTTTCCTTACCCATCACACAAGTTTAAATCCTACTAGGGGCATTTAGGATCCCTTTCCTCTTATTTCCATCACTTCCTCCCAAATGTCTGCCTACTAAACTTCTGAACCTTAAATCGAGATGGACCAGCATGTGAGTAGACCTCCTTACCTTAAAAAAAATAAAAATGTCACACACGACAATAAACATGTAGTTATATTATTTACTCTATTTCGTGTTGCCGAAAGAAAAAGTGAATTGCTAAATACCGCCCCAAATTACTACCTACCGCCCCCCCAAATTCCAATTTTGCCCTCACTCACTCTCACTCACTCATCTTTCCTCTCTTCCTCACTCACTCTCACTCATCCTTCCTCTCTTCCTCACTCACTCTCACTCATCCTCACCACCACACCATCACACCGGCAACCACCACCACTCACGGCACCACCACCACCACCACCATCACAACGGAATGTCAGGGGCTAGCGGCAGCGGCAGAGGCTTCGACGGCGAGGGAGGCGGCGACCGACCGCATCGCGGGGGGGTAACTTTTCGAAATTTTTTTTGCCTTGAATTGAATTTTTTTTGCCTTGAATTGAATTTTTTTTGCCTTGTGAATTGAATCGCGAACTTATGAATTGAAGTTGTGTTGAATTTTTTTTTTTTTTTGTGTCGATCGTCTGCCGATCTCGACTCACCCTTGGGTGAGTCGTCTGCGACCGGCGACTCACCCAAGGGTGAGTCGTCTGCCGATCTCGACTCGCCCAAGGGTGAGTCGCCGGTCGCAGACGCCTCACCCTTGGTGAGTCGAGATCGGCCGACGACTCACCCAAAGGTGAGTCGCCGGTCGCAGACGACTCACCCAAGGGTGAGTCGAGATCGGCCGACGACTCACCCAAGGGTGAGTCGCCGGTCGCAGACGACCGACACAAAAAAAAAAAATTATTATTTATTATTATTATTATTATTATTATTATTATTATTATTATTTATTGTTATTATTATTATTATTTATTGTTATTATTATTATTATTATTATTATTATTATTATTTATCGTTATTATTATTATTATTATTATTATTATTATTATTATTGATTATTGTTTAATTAATTAAAAATGTGAAATGATAGATGGGAGGAGCCGGTAAATCGGTGCCGAGGTTATTTAGTGAACTAGCTGGTTCAGGACCGCGTCACACGAGGACGCGCGGGATTGATGCCTCTGTACGGAGACAGAGAGAGGCAGTTCGGATGAGGGAGATGTCTGCTGAGCAAGACGATTACGAAACTAGCGAGTTCTACTCCGGGGATCAGTCCATGGACGATGATCAGATTGGCGTCGAATCATCCTCAGATTGGCGCGTGGTGAAGGGCAGAGGCGGTAGGTTTGTTAGTACTGGGTCGTCCAGTACTAGCAAACGATCTAGAGCGGAGGACGACAGTACGTGGCTTGTTACAGAGCCTGTGCCCGGTGGGCCGGCGGATGATAGCGTCATACCGAGCTTCCTGGGCCACGTAGCGTCTCGTATGTGGAATGGAGAGACGATGGGTCTCTTGAAGTGTCAGAACCGATTCAGTGTCAGTCAGCGGCTGAGTCAGTGGCGAGCGGAGATGTCGGCCTAGATGAGGGCCCAGATCGAGGGGACTGGGTTATCACACCTGGCAGACATTATGTTCCGACATATTGACTTCCCCCTGATATCTGCATTCGTTGAAAGGTGGCAGCCGGATACGAACTCGTTCCACATGCCGTTCGGAGAGATGACGATCATGTTGCACGATGTATGGCATATTCTTCGGATTCCTGTAGACGGACAGCTCGTTTCCAATGAGGGACGGGATGGGAAGCTGCAGATGGCGGCCATGGAGGTTCTCGGGGTCACCCGAGATGAACTGATGTGTAGCCATTGGCAGGGCGATGCGGTCCTCACGGAGTCGATTTTTGAGCTTTGCCGTGAGCAAGTGGAGGACAACCAGGCGACAGCTTGGATGTGGTTACTTATTGGATCCACCTTGTTTGTCGACAAGAGTGGTAACCGTATTAGACCCTCCTGCGTGATGGAGGTGATGGACGACGGTGTCGAAACGGTGCATGACTTCTCTTGGGGATCTGCTGCCCTCGCCTTCCTATATCGTCAGCTCGGTATAGCTAGTCGGGGGGATTCTCAGGGCATCTGCGGATGCCTAACTCTCCTCCAGGCATGGATATACGAGTACTTTCCCTGCTTCCGACCTCATCGGGAGCGGATGGTTTTCGGGGACAACGAGACTCCCCGTGCGTGCGTATGGAGTGCCCAGGCTGAGGGCAAGGACGTGGGTCGACTGTGCTCCTTACGTAGACGCTTGGATCAGCTGCGAGCGTCAGAGGTACGTCATGCAGTTATCGGTGTTCATGATTTATTTCGTCGTTTGCTATGTTTTTTTTACTTCAACGTAACTTGAACATTTCTACGTAGGTGATGTGGCTGTCGTACGGTTCTGACCCGGCAGTATCTGTACCGAGGACTGTATTCATGAGGTGGCTACGGTATCGGGATATTATCGAACCGTACATGCCTGGTCGTTGTTTACGACAAATCGGGTACGTACAGAGTATCCATTTCCCGATCATTAGGCCAGAGAAAGCGATCAGGTCATGGAGCAGTCGTTCGTACAAGGTTGTCTACCCCGAACGGATGTCATCTGATGCTTGGCGTATGTTCCCAGGATTTTACATTCTTGGTCTCCATGGGTTTCAGGCATCCACGTCAGATCCCACAGCATGTACGGATGACTACCTCGCATGATACTACCGTCACTCCCACCCTCGGCTGATACGTGACGCTGCAGCACCTGTGATTCCTCCACGATCCAACAGCGATTATGTAAGTGATTAACTAAAATATATATTTTTTTACGTATTACATATCTCTGAACTCACACTCATTGTTACTTTTTTGCAGTGGGTGAATCGTCTAGCCGTCTTACATGAGCAGGCCATTACTTTGATTCCTCCGGAGCAAGCGGAAGGTTCTCGATCCCAAATGGAGGAGTATATGAGAGATTGGCGGGTTGCCAAATGATGTATTGACCCTAGATGAATTTGTTATATATTTATATAAGAGTTTCATTGTTATTGTTATTTATTTGTGTTATTGTAATTTGTTGTTTGTTATTTACATTTTTTGTTTTATTGTAATTTGTTGTTTTATTTACCTCCAATAATCACGACCACTCTCCACATGCAAAATATAACAATCACACAAAAATGTGACAATGATATAAGTATAACAATCACGCAAAACATTCAATTACGTCGACCTCGCTAAACGATCCCAATGTGCTCTTCGCCTAACATACATTTGCTCCCAACCAGCGACACTATCAGAACGGGAAGTAAACCATGCTGCGCATATCGGAGGAACAGGGAAATCTGAGGCTAAATCCAGACGGATATAATGCATGTACGAATTACCTAAATGACATATGACAATTTTCCTACTTGGACGTGTAGCAGTCGAAGGTGCTTGCAACGGTAGCACTGTGTAACAAGCATATAACCCCCTTCCGCTGCCGTATCCGAATAACATAATCACTGCATTGAAGAGGTTGGCAATCGGGAACAAATCCTCAAGTACTATCATCCAGTGATCATCGTTACACGCACCTTCGTCCCACATAATACGGCGGTAACCAGCGTCGACCCCCCCAACGTATATGTTTTCGTACAATGCTCGGTTAGCTAAGAGTTCGTTTGCAATGCAAACTCTCGTCAATCGCCATTGCTCTTGGTCTCCGAAAACGTAGTCCGCAATGACACGGAAACCGCAATTACCATCCCCAAGCACATCGAGATATCCTTCAATGAAAGGTATGATGATTCCCGGAATTTTGTTAACATGATAGAATTCAGTGATATCTATTCCGTGTCCAGCTGCAAGACAATATAATAGAAAGTCATTAATAGTACTTATCAAAAAGTAATTAACAACATTATGTACATGTTAATAAATTATGGGTTTTCATACCAGTACTCCACACGACGTTACTCGATGAGGATGAGGTACGACCACGCCCGCGGCTCGAACTGGATGACCTAGGGCGACCACGACCCCTCTGGGAGTACTCCCATGAACTAGGATCACGTCTGGTAGAGGAACTCCCTCTCGGTCGACCTCTGACTGTCGTGTTCGCTTCCGGCTCGACGTAACTCGCTTCCTCAGGATGAAGCTGCTCATTCATAAGGACAGATATGTTGCGCACAACTGCCCGGTCGCTTGAGTTAACCTCGTCGACCAGAGACTGAAAGTATCGATGGTCCTCAGATGGATACTCAGTCATGTCAAGCGTAGCTATCTCCACTGCATCACTAATAACGAGTGTTCGCCAAAATTTGTGGACACTATTCAAGCTAATTGGTGTGCCCGTATCCGTGGCCGTTTTCAACTCACACGCACACGGGATCTGATGAGTGGATCTCAATACACAACCGCAACGATCAAATACTTGGTGACTCAATTCTCTCATCCTCTTCAGCTCATTCGATAATATTTCTAAGCAGTAATGGGAAACATACCCGGTCAGATAGTTGAATGGGAAACCCGAGTACATCACACTTCTTCGTCTTCTGCACTCTTCAAGTGTGTACTTGATCTCAGTTATTTGTGACTCGATTGACTTGTTGACCTTGTTCCAAACATTGTCCAAAGCTCCAGTTGAGGAGTTCAACCACTGTTTTAGCGCGGCATGTGCACTCTCCACCCTGCAAGTCGTAGTGTTGCCAAGGTGTAGCACCTTATTCGTCCACGCAGCCACAAACATCTCTTTGTATCTCAGCCAGGTCTCCTCTACATAGGATATCACGTGAGGGTAATTCCTCCAACTACCCTTCATCATACGCACTGCTCTATCGTACGCAGCTTCTGTGGAAGCTTCCATGATAATTTTCCACCTCCCGTTCTTGAACCTCTCCGCGACAAGCTTATCTTTTCCACAAAGTCTGTACACTTTGTCTTCAACGACTTTGTTAATGTGCCATGTACAGAGCAAATGGGCACTCTCGGGAAATATCTCTCTAATAGGTGTCATCAACCCTAGCTCACGATCGGTCACAATTGTTGTTGGGTGTACATCATTTCCAATAAGCATCCTCAACTTATCTAAGACCCACGCATAGCTTGCCTGAGTCTCATCCTTCATAATGGCATAAGCTATGAGGAAGTTCTTATTGGTTGGAGTCATCCCCACTATCTCAAGAAACGGCATCTTATACTTGTTTGTTTTGTACGTGGAATCTAAGCCAATCAACCAACGAAAAGACCAAAGTAACTGAATTGATGTAGGGTGTGCCATGAACACGTGAGTTACCTCATTAGTAGCTGGGTTGGCTCTTGTCCAATGTACGTACTTATTCTCCACAGCTAAATGATGAAACTGACCAATGACATCTCTCTTTTCAAAATCAAGTTTCCTTATACGATCTCTGTGGTTGTACACATGCCGTCTAGTTGCATTGTCCTCGGGAAATTTTTCCTTAATAGCGGCCAAGATAGCACATGGCTTTGTTTGTGCCGAAGTCATATCACGAACGAGTTTCTTTGACCCAGGACTAAGACCACTCATCTGACGATATCCCTCAGGAAACACAGCAAAGTCATGGTTGTGCGTACCCCTAATCCCAGGCAATGTGACAATCATCCAACTACTGGACCCATACACTTGCCGAGCTCTTAACTGTAACGTACATTTACAAGCCTTTATTTTCGATTTCTTCCGAGCAGCAGTATCTAAGTCTCTTAATTCCCCTCTGTAGCGTTCACCTCGATTGCATCTTAACAATTTTACGCTTCCATTCTTCTTGTGTGACGAAATTATCAACTCAAACCCGATAGTAAGGGCAATTTGTTTTCCCCAATTAATTGCATCTGTATCACTATCAAATAACTCATCAGTGACGAAATGCGTACTGTAATCAACACCATCACCACCGAACCGCTCCAAAGGAACCTAACGAAAACAATGTTAGCTTAATCTTAAATTCAAACGTCTATCAAAACCGACTGAACCAAGGGACAGGCGTCTCAAATTTCCGTTTGGACCATGGAAGAAACAATATTAATAATAACAATAAATAATAATAATAATAATAATAATAATAATAATAATAATAATAATAATAATAATAATAATTTATTTTTTTTTGTTTCGGTCGTCTGCCGATCTCGACTCACCCTTGGGTGAGTCGTCTGCGACCGGCGACCCACCCAAGGGTGAGTCATCTGTCGATCTCGACTCGCCCAAGGGTGAGTCGCCTGTAGCAGACGACTCACCCTTGGGGAGTCGAGATCGACAGACGACTCACCCTTGGGTGGGTCGCCGGTCGCAGACGACTCACCTAAGGGTGAGTCGGAAATTTCAGACGCCCGTGCAAAAAAAATGCGCAAAAAAAAAAATTTACCTCCGCCACCGTCGACGGCACTTCCTGGTCGCCGGCAGACATCCGCGGCCGTTGCTTGAGTGAATGTTGATGAAGGTTGGGTATGAGAGTGGGTGGTAGAGTGGATGGTAGAGAGGGAGAATTGGTGTAAGAGTTAGAGAGGGAGAGGATGAGTGAAAATTTAAAAAAAGGCAAAATTGGAATTTGAGGGGGCGGTAGATAGTAATTTAGGGGCGGTATTTAGTAACACCCAAGAAAAAAAAAGGGTGTTACTAAATACCGCCCCCTTTTTACTAGCTACCGCCCCCCCAATTTCCAATTTTACCCTCACCCCTTTTCCTCACTCACTCTCACTCACTCTCACTCATCCTCTCTTCCTCACTCACTCTCACTCATCCTCACCACCACACCATCACACCGACAACCACCACCACTCACGGCACAACCACCACCGGTAAATTTTTTTTTGCGCATTTTTTTTGCACAGTCGTCTGAAATTTTTAGGGTGAGTCGCCTGAAATTTCCGACTCACCCAAGGGTGAGTCGCCTCTAGCAGACGACTCACCCAAGGGTGAGTCGAAAATTTCAGACGACTGTGCAAAAAAAAAATTATTATTATTATTATTTATTATTATTATTATTATTATTATTATTTATTATTATTATTATTATTATTATTATTTATTGTTATTATTATTATTATTATTATTATTATTATTATTATTATTACTGATTATTGTTTAATTAATTAAAAATGTGAAATGGTAGAGGGGAGGAGCCGGTAAATCGGTGCCGAGCTAGTTCACATTTTTAATTAATTAAACAATAATCAGTAATAATAATAACAATAAATAATAATAATAATAATAACAATAAATAATAATAATAATAATAATAATAATAATAATAATAATAAAAAATAATAATAATAGGGTGAGTCGAAAATTTCAGACGACTGTGCAAAAAAAATGCGCAAAAAAAAATTTACCGGTGGTGGTTGTGTCGTGAGTGGTGGTGATTGCCGGTGTGATGGTGTGGTGGTGAGGATGAGTGAGAGTGAGTGAGGAAGAGAGGATGAGTGAGAGTGAGTGAGGAAGAGAGGATGAGTGAGAGTGAGTGAGAGTGAGTGAGGAAAAGGGGGGAGAGTAAAATTGGAAATTGGGGGGGCGGTAGCTAGTAAAAAGGGGCAGTATTTAGCAATTCACAAAAAAAAAGATACATAATACAAATTACGAGAAGTCAACGTTGGATTATGTGTTAGATCCACTAATTTCGGATATATATGTACAATCACTAATATGCAGTGTCATCATCATTTTCCAATATTTTGCTTATTTTATACACACGTGAGTACTCTACGGTAAAAACTAAACCTTTTTTTTAATCACCTTAAAAACTAAACTTAGGCATTGTTGTCTTCAATGGAATGGAATGGGACGGTGAGAAATGGAACGTAATGGAACAGAATAAATTGGAACGGAATGGAATGGAACAAAACAGAATAGCGCAGTACGAATAATTCAAAAACATGCGAAACAAAATAAAATACAGAATGCGGCGCAAAACCGGAACAGAACGAATTGAAACAGAACGAAACAGAATGTAACATAGAAACGATATAGGGCCTTAATATAACGATAAGGGTGATTGGACATAATATTAGTGATTTATAGACTCAGATACGTATCAAGTCACAATGTGATAGTTGCGTACAAAAATTTGTGTACCTTAATTTGTTTTGTTTTTGTTCTCATAAGTTAGGTTATAACTCTTTTTGTCTCAAGTGGAAGAATAACATTAATAGACCTCTTCAAAAAAAAAAAAAAAAAAACAACTAGTAGACCTAATTTTCGGAAAAGAAAAAAAGATAAGTTACAACTTATCTTCTCAAAAAAAAAAAAAAAGTTACAACTTATAGCAACCTTTTTTTTTTTTTTTACATATAAGGTGTTAGAATGCCTAATAAAAATAAAAGAAGCTAAATAACAATTATTCTAGGCTTCGTAACTAATTAGGTCCTCAAAAAGTACACTCATTATGCTAGGGAAGCTCATCAAATTGGCAACAATATCACAAAATATAAGTAATAGAAAAACGGTAACGAGCTTTATCTTTAAAAAAAAATGTGCTTTTAATCTTACTATTCATTTTACCATCCTATTCCGAATGATGTGCAATTTTTGATGGTTTATTACCTTTTACACAATTACACAAAGTCCTTCAAAAGTTCGAGGTATAAGGGTGGTTAGTTATTAGTGATAAATTAACCTTTGAAACATGAATTAAATTGAACTGGATTAGATTGAACTGGACATTCTACGAAAATTCTGGTTTTGAGTTACTTCAACCCAGGCTAGTTAAGGAAATGGAAGGCTACTACAGACTACAGTATTAATAAATAAAAATAAAATTCGGACTCAAAATATTGTTGAAATGAATGAAAACAGAGATCTTCTGCAAATAGATTAGATACAGTCCGTAATTACTAATCAATTAATATACCCACAGCTTACCCCATGTGTTTTTTTAATTTCTATATCTCAACATTCGCACAAACCAAGACAATATAATCTAATTTTCTAGAAGGCTAGAACAATAAACATTAAACAAAAATCATCGAAACACAGAAATAAACCAAAACACAGAACAAGTGAGAGAAACAAGGATATATTATTTCCTCAATGCTGGTGTTCGGGAAAAACGTGGAGTGGTAGGTAGATTAAGCAAGATAAATAGATCCCCATTATTCATCAGCAATAAGACAGAGAATCCCCAATTTCATAGACCCAACACAGATGAAACTGCTCAATACAAGATACAGGAAATAAAAACCCACTGAAGATCCCATTTTGTTACTTATTCCACATAATTTGTTTGTTTCTATACTTTTGGATTTTTGGGTTTTATTTTCAGAAGCTAAGATGAAGTGGGGTGAAGGAAAAGAGATGGTTGGAGATGTGGTGATAATGGGAGGGTTAATAGGAGTGCAAGTTATATATGCAGGAAATTCTGTGTTGTTGAGTTATTTGATGTCTTTGGGTGTTTACCCTCTTTCTATCATCATTTTCTGTACTTTAGCCTCATTCCTTGTTCTCTTTCCTTTCGCCTTCTTAGCTGAGAGGTAACACCAAACCTTGTCAAAATGTCATCTATGGAGTTTTTTTTTTTTTTTGAAATTCATCTATTGTTTTTTAAGACTGGTAATGATCTTGTTCAATCAAATTTGCAGGAGCAAATGGCCCAAGAAGCTAACTAAGAAACTTTTCATTCAGATTCTTCTAATATCTTCATGTGGGTAAGTATATATGCTAATCTAATTTTACTGTTTTATATATGCTGCTTTCATGTTAAGAAGTACTCTTGTTACTACTTAGTGTGTGTCTTTCTGAAACTCTTAGCTCCATGGGTATGTTTTTGTCTCAGGGTAACATTGTTCCAATGTTTATTCCTCACCGGCATAGAGTTGACATCACCGGCTGTGGCTACAGCCATGCCCAATCTCGTTCCGGGGCTCGTGTTTCTAATAGCTTGGGCTTTCAGGTATTATGCCATACCTTAAAGCTTTTTCCTAGACTATATACCTGTATATCTGATAAGAGCACCAACAAATTAAAAGTTATGACTGTTATGTAGATTTGAGCAAGTTGACCTGAGCTGCATATATAGCAGAATCAAGATAGTAGCCACATTGATATGTGTAGTTGGTGCAGTCACAATGAGTGTTATGCACAAAACCAACCCAGGAAATGATTCAGCTCCTGTCACTGACAAAGACCATATCTTTAACAAAGAAAATATCCTTGGCGGTTTATGCCTAATATCTGGGGTTCTTGTGTTATCAGGCAGTGTAGTCCTTCAGGTAATCTATTTCTGTTCATTATACTCCAAATAAAACTGCAAAGTGCTTTGACAGTTAATTGATCTGCTAATTTGATTCTAGCTATCTGTTGAATGATGTATTAATTTGTGTTATAGGCCTATACTTTGGGTGACTTTCCTGCTCCGATGACCTTATGTGCCGTGACATCCTTGATTGGTTCGCTTCTAACTGCACTTGTTCAGCTAGTCCAGGATCACCACCTTACAGTCAGTTGGCCGCTTGTCAGCTTTCCGCAGTTAATTGGATACTCTTTGCTGGTAATCCAACTCAACTGCTCTTTGTATCTTATGTACTTCGGTCCATCCTTTTGATGTTGCTAGTTGATAATACGTCTTATATTGATGTTCTATATATTTGTCGTAAGCGATGGAACTGTGTAATCAAGCATTTAGCAAAGTTTTATTGGATATACAGGCAGGAACTGTTGGCGGAATATGTGTCAGCTTCAACGGATGGGCGATGAGGAAAAGAGGACCAGTCCTTGTATCCATGTTTAACCCAATTGCAGCAGTCATATCAATTTTTCTCTCAGCAATCACCTTAAAAGATACCATCAGCCTTGGAAGGTCCTTTATTTTTACCTAGGACTTACAAATTAATCTCCCTTTGTCGAATTTGTTTCTGTACATATGTTTAGAGATTCAAAAGGTAATGTTTTTGCTGCAGCCTGGGTGGTATGTTCATCATGTTCATCGGCCTCTATTTAGTGCTATGGGCAAAGAGCAAAGAACCTTTTGTTGTGTCAATGGAAGAAATAGTGGGAAGTGAGAACGATGCAGAGGCGCCTCTATTGGCCTAAGTTATTATGGCTCAATCATTGGTCTTCATCCTAAACATAGCTAAACGTGGCGATTACATACCTGTTTCAGTGCTTCCCTCAAGAGTCAAGACCCTCAAGACAAGTTCTCTTAGAAGCTTTCAATTGAAATGGAAAGATCAGGGAGCATATGGATATGGTAACAGTTAAACTGCTGAAACCACTGTAACGCGTTCTAGCATTTTTGTAGTTTGTTCCTTTAGTCGCCGTTTTGTTAGAAGCATAGAGTTAGAGTAGGATTTCTTCTAATGATAGGAATAAACTAGTACATGTTCACTGTAGTTCAAATCTTCCTTAGAATGATCAATATGGTATTCGTTCGAATCTTGTCTCTGAAGTCTGAAACAACAGGACTATGACGGTTAATGTAGCTATCCAAATCCAATAGCCACCACAGGTAACATGTTTATCACATTTCTTCTTTTATTGCATGCTGACACGCTCTCTAATGTATCATTAGTCATAACAATATCATAGTCTGGATATCCAAGGACATGCGGCGTAAGTAGCTTAGATGGCTCCTCATTTAGGAGTTACGACATTGGTGGTTTGTGCAGGCAAAATTCTTTGTTGTTCATTTTTAGGCCGCACAAAGGTTAATAGGAGTCGAACCCTCAACTTCATACTCGTATACAAATATACAACCAACACTCATAGGTAGTAAGGAAAATGTTAGGTTCCCTTTGCCATCCTAGGTAACATAGTGCCGGCAAGTAAGCTTAATATAAGAGAGAAATGAAGGAAGGCAACCAAAATAATAGGAGTCATATTCGGTGACAGTGAGAGAAAGAGAGAGATTTTCCGGAAATAGTATAACTCATGTACCCAACTGTTTTCCTTGGTGATTCTTCGTGTTCAATCTTAACAGAAACACCAAAATGTTAACACAAAAAAACGCAAAGTTAATAACACCAAAATGTTAACAGAAAAAAGGCCAAGATCCCCACTTTATTTATTAACAAAATCAAATCAGGAAAAACCCAAAGCAAAAAACATTTCTCAGCCACCAAACAGAGAATTTTCTCAGAAACAGGGGAGAGATATTTAAAACAAGGAAAAAACCAAAAACAAAGATAGAGGAGAGATTTTGTAGAAATTTTGGATTGAAGGAGGCAAAATCGCAAGGTTAATTTTCTTGGAAGGATGGTTTTGGGTGATAAAAGGAAGGTTCTGGAGGATTTGGTGATAATAGGAGGATTAATAGGGGTGCAATTTGTATGTGCAGGGAATTCTGTGCTGTTGAGCTATTTGATGTCATTGGATCTTAATCCTCTCTCTCTCATCATCTTCTCTACATTTGCAACGTTCCTTGTTCTCTCTCCTCTCTGCCTCATCTTTGAGAGGTTCCTCACTTCTTCATTTTTTTTGTGCCTCCATTGTTTTCTTTTTCTCATCCCATTAATTTTCATAGTTATTCTTTTTGTCACCCCATAACCCAAAAAAATTAAAATGATAATGATAAAATTTGTGATGATCTTGTTGATTAATTTGGTTGTTGTTTGTGTTGGATTGAATGATATGCAGGAGACACTGGCCCAATGAA
The DNA here is from genome assembly GCA_038025085.1 of Tetragonia tetragonoides. Lineage (NCBI taxonomy): Eukaryota > Viridiplantae > Streptophyta > Magnoliopsida > Caryophyllales > Aizoaceae > Tetragonia > Tetragonia tetragonoides. The sequence continues at coordinate 49,609,595 of CM076142.1, forward strand.
CTCAGTATGAAACTGATGATTCAGCTTGTTCTTATTTCTTTTGGCGGGTAAGTATTCAAATCTAGCTTAATTCATTTCTTTAAAGGGTTTGAACCAACAAGTGATTGGTTTGAGTGGTTAGGCACTTCTTCACTATTGGAAGGTCGTGGATTGAATTCTTGGGAATAGAGACACGGCTGCCAGGGAGCAACTTAGATATTTGTAGGTCGACCCAGTGCGGACATAATGTCACGAATACACAATGCATCCATATCAAAACTTATGAATATATCCTCCATATCAAGGTTCTTGTGGTATATAAGTCTATACCTAAGAAGGCAATTGCAGCCAAATTTTAACTGTAGTTTTCAACAAGTCAAAGTCATTATGTTAACAAACATGTACCTTCTATTGAGAAATATTAATTTAGTTTAATATTAAATGGTGAATTAAGGCGGTTGTCAAATGCCAAGGGTTATTTCTATTTGATCACGAATTGAAGAAGCATAGAGGAGAGGTATTAAGGGGCTAATGATTCATATAACAAGGTGCATACATAACAAAAGGAAAGAAAGGAAGCAGAAACATTTCGATCTTTTGACATTCTGAGCTCTAACATGCAGGAAATTTGTATTTCAGGGTGACATTGTTCCAATCTTTATTCCTCAAGGGCATCAAGTTGACTTCACCAACAATGGCTACAGCCATGCCCAATCTCGCACCAGGGCTTATCTTTCTAATAGCATGGGCTTTCAGGTATGTATGATACCATATCTGTGTATCCATTCCTATTAGTTTTTGTCACATATTTAATGAAAAAGAAATCAATCAAGTAATATTGAAGCCTTAGTAATTTTGTGACATATTAATGAAGACAGAAAATTTTGTAATTGCTATGCAGATTTGAGCAAGTAAGCTGAGCTGCCCGTATAGCAGGGTGAAGATAGCAGGCACATTGATATGTGTAGTTGGTGCAGTCACAATGAGCATTATGCATGGAACCAACCCGGTAGTCCCAGGGGACTCGACTCCTCTTACAGGCGATCCACCTCCTTATGATATCTTGGACAGGGAAAAGATTGTGGGTTGTTTGTACCTGATGGCTGCTGTTTTCGTATTATCAAGCAATGTGGTCCTCCAGGTAATTATTCAGTAAGCTTGCTAGATCAATGATTAACTACTTGATATAAGATGACACTGCATGAAAAGTACCTTTGACAATCCGTTTTCCCTTTTTTGAATAATGTATTGTCACTGCAGGCTCATACTTTGGGTGACTTTCCTGCTCCAATGACACTGTGTGCAGCAACATCCTTGATTGGTGTGGTTATAACTCTGCTTGTCCAGCTAGTCCAAGATCACCAAGTCGCAACAAGTTGGCAGCTTATCAGCTTCGGGGACTTGCTTGGATACTCTTTTCTGGTAATGCACTCAACTTCGCGTTTTGTGTTTGATCCAATCTTGCAATTAAGTGTAGAATTTCACTTTCCGTACTCTTCCTACACTAAATTGATTTGTAGAAATGCACATCAGAGTCTTTATAATACACCAGAACAATCTGATATTTGTGCAAAACATTAGTGAACATGTTTTGACAAAAACTTTAAGTAATGTGCATTATCTACATTGCACACATTTTCAGGGCTAATTTTCAGTTTCAGGAGCTTGTTTTCAAACAAAAGACAAAATATATCTATAAGCAGTTTAGTTTATGACTTTATGGTCATTCAACAACTGCTTAACCAATTTGGCATTGTTGTTGGTGATTAGTCCTTGTATATCCATGTTTAACCCCTTGATCTCTTCAATTGTGTACCAATACCATCTAAATTTCAGATTATTGATGATCTGACAACTAGGCTATAGTTATCTTCCCTGTTGTATATGAAGGCCCATTCTGTGTTTATGCACAGTGCTTAGATTAATAGGTAATGAAACTCTAATAAAAATCTAACCAATTCTTTTCTTCCAAATATGTATGTATAAATAGACAGGCACTGTTAGCGGGATATGTGTGAGCTTCAATGGATGGGCAATGAAGAAAAGAGGACTGGTCCTTGTATCCATGTTTAACCCCATTTCAACAGTCATCTCGACAATTCTCGCAGCCGTTACCTTACAGGAAACTATCAACCTTGGAAGGTTCTTTTAGTTTCAACCTACCTAGACTTTTTAGCCAATTAATTACCCACTGTTGCTTTTGTTTCTGTATATGATTCTGATTAAAAAGGTCAAAATTTTTGGTATGTGCAGTCTTGCTGGTATGTGTGTCATGTTCACGGGTCTGTATTTCGTGCTATGGGCAAAAGGCAAAGAAGGTTTTTTCATCCCAGGAGGGGAACAATTTGTGGAAAGTGAGTACGAAGTAGAGAAGCCTCTCTTGGCCTAAGTTACATGCGTACGTCTCAGTTGTTATTGATCTTCGTCGTAAAAACTTGTCTAATATGAGCGATTATTATGTGTTTTAATGCTCCTCTATAGACCCAAAAGACGGTTCCCAGAAAGGTGTCAACTTATAACGAAACGAGGAAAGACCGTGAAGCATGATTGTAACGATTAACCTGTACAAATAAAACACACTGTGCAGCGTGTTAGCATTTCTGTAAGTTTGTTCCTTCACCTGCAGTTTGCTTGAAGCTTGCTTGGAGGATTCTTCTGCTGTTTGGAATGCCAGTAGTGTATATATGTGTTTAAAAAGGTCAATGTATGTCGAACGTTTTTACGGAACACCAAGGTACTCGTACAGTCGCAAGCTCTAGTGAAAAACTAAGACAGTAGAAGTGCTCAACAAACCAACTCCAAGACATTTTTATCACATTCCATTGTATGTGCACTGTCTGAACTATATCATTTTAATTTTTGAACTTCTTTGTAGAAACTACAGAGATTATAATGCACATTATACATTACTCACTCCATCCAAATTTCACTTTCCGCTTTGGCACGCGAGTCACAAATACCAAAAGTGGATAATAAAATTGAAACGGAGGGGAATCTCTTATTCCACACATATTATAATCTGAATGTTAAAAACTATATGAATGGACAACTTAGTATGGGCTAATTAGCAAATGAAGAGCGGTCAGTTTTGGTGCCTTTGGTTTGGAAACTAACCAATAGAATTGAATTCAAAACGTTTTATTTTTCTGACTAGGTTGATTGCTATAGTAAAAAAATAATACACCCACAATTAAATACTCACCCCGTCTCAGATAAATGTATACGTTTTATTTTTCAAAAAAAAAAAAGGAAAAGGGAGTAGAATACTGTACCATTTATGGACCCGGTTACCCAGTTTCATGATTTGTCTTTCCATTGACGCAATCTGAAGTAGTAGCTCTTATAATACCATCAAGTGGGCCAATCTTCAGTCGAGGAACCTTAATCCTTAAATTGAGCCCATTGATTATAAAGCTTCACTTTTAGTCCTACATAAAATTAAAAAATAAACATAAAAACAAAAACAAAAACAAATACAAATTTTCCGTTTGAAAAAGGGGTGTGTTTTGGATCGATCAATCGACATTCCCAATTCTGAATTCTAGGGCTTTGAAGTGAAAATGAAGATGGTAGTGCAGGAGAGAGAGAAGAACAAATATAGTATAATTGTCCCAACTTATAACGAGCGTCTCAACATTGCTCTCATCATTTACCTTCTCTTCAAACATCTCAGGTAAATCTTCCCCATCTTCTCAATTTCAGCTACTTTTCACCTTAATGTGGAATTTCTTCCGCATTTGCTTTTATTGATGCGGTTCAGAGCTTAATTTGATGTAATTTCAGATATAAGTTTAATTGTATGTTGTTAGGGTTAGGGTTAGGATCAACGAAGAACCTGATTTGAAACGGGATTTGAGTGGTCATGGGATCACTGATTAGTATTTGCATTTCTTATTTTAGGTTCGATTTGGCTATATATTGCTGTGATAAACGTTCTGGGAACTAATTAAATTCAGGGATTTGTAACCTATGTTGTTAGGGTTAGGTTTCTTCGTTGATCATATGAAAAGGGGTTATATGATGAATTGATGATACTGGTTATCTGTAGACGATTAGATTTCCTAGAATTGAAGGGTTCTTAATTGAATTCTTGATCCTAATGAAGCTTCAATGCAATACGGTGGTATCTATGGTGTCAAGTGTATGTATAACCTCTAGGTTTTCGCAAATTTTTGCTAAAAGCTAATGAAGACATTTTTGTAAAAAAAAAATTATGAGATTGTTGAGCGAGTTAATACTTATTCTGATTGCCTATGTCAAGTTAATTAGTTACCGAGAAAATGTGCGGAAATTCCAAAATCATGTCAAATTATATTCAAATTTAGAAAGGATAAATTGCACAACATGGCATCCCATCAGTCTAAGGTTCTCTAGAGAACTTTTGAACTTTGATGAGATCCAGTGGGCTTTGTTTTATCACTTTTTTCTTTAATTGGAGTGGGGGGTTGGGGAGTGGAGGGAGAGAAGTATTTTGGGGTATCGGAAGTTTGGGTTTACTTACTAAGACATTTAAAAATTTCATCGAATTTGTATGTATCAACCTTTTTTAGGGCGCGTATGTGTACTCTGTTGCTGTATTGGCAGCATGGGTACACTATTGGAGGATAAACAGGTGCTTCAGAGTTCAGAGGCTGTGAGAAAGTTTTTCAATCAGACTATCTTGGCCACAATTGTGCTGCTGAAAGGTCCAGGAGCAGCACAATGGCACAATATTTACTGTGAATACTTGGGAATACAAAATTTATTCTTTTAATCTCTCTTGTAGGGACATAGATTTTGAAATTATAGTGGTCGATGATGGCAGTCCAGATGGTACTCAAGATATTGTTAAACAGTTGCAGCAAGTATACGGAGAAGATCGCATAGTAAGTTTCACCAGCTGCTACACAATGTCCCTCCTTGCATATTAGACATTCAATTTGCACTCATTTGTTGTCTTGATCATTTGGCCCTTTTCTTTCAGCTATTGAGAGCCAGACCTAAGAAGCTTGGGCTAGGTATGCTATTTATGCTCGTTGACACATTTCAGTTAAAAAGAAAGAGAAATGTGTCATTCTCTGACATTTTGCAGGAACTGCCTATGTTCATGGCTTGAAGCATGCATCTGGCAATTTTGTTGTAATTATGGATGCTGATCTCTCCCATCATGTAAGTATGCTCTGTGACCTTCTTGAATCTAGTTGCTTACTTGCAGTAATCACTACAGCCCCCAAGAACACATATAAAAACAAGCTCAAATGGGGATTGTTTCAAATGGGCTGTAGCCTTTAAAAACTGGTGAGGTTGAAGGCAGTAACTGTATGTACATCCGGCTGCTCCCAGTTTCCAACATTATCTTCTATTCGATAAAATAACCTAAATCTGTCTGTCTCTGCTGCTCCCTGTAGTATGCATCCTGTTTCCCAAAAATTAGTTATTGGCGTATCAAAGTGCTTGTGTGTTTGACTTCCTTCCCCGTGAGGCTGTGGCATGCTCTTTTCTTTCACAAATTAAGCCATTTACATATGTCAACTTGAGCTGCTTTGCCTTTCAAAAGAAATGCCTAATTCTATTATCTTCTATAAAAATGGAAAAAGATTTCCTAATTTGTCATACAATCATTCAACTGGTTACCTATTGCTTATGTAGTTTCTCAAGCTTATATAAAAAGTTCTAAAAATATTTAATAATATATATTGCAAGTGTATGTGTGAAACTCAAGTGTTATCATATACAAGGGAATGCAGTTTGGTAAAGTGAACTTACCATTGACACCAGCAGGTGTGGGGAAGGGCTGGACAGAAATCCTTTCTATTTTTGTTATGCATTTCGAATAAATCCATCTTTATGTAAAACTTCTGTCTTGCAGCCGAAGTACTTACCAAGCTTCATCAAGTAAGTAAATTTTCTCTGCATTAATTTACTATCCCTTCAGTATGTACTTTATTCGCTAACTTCTTCAAAAGCTATGCAATTCTAATATTTTTCATTACTTTGAAGGAAACAAACAGAAACGGGTGCAAGTATAGTTACTGGGACTCGATATGTCCAAGGAGGTGGTGTACATGGGTGGAATCTAATGCGCAAGCTTACTAGTAGGGGGGCTAATGTACTTGCACAAACTCTTCTTTGGCCAGGTGTTTCAGACTTGACTGGATCTTTCCGGTAACTACTATTTTCTAATTTCTACCTTCTCTTTTTTTACCTGGGAATCCATATTTGAATGGGGGTGAGGAAAATATGAGTCCAGAGGGATGTAAACCCCAACTTCTTTGTTGAGGAAAATGTGCTTCAACCATTAGGCTTTTACCACTGACTCGCTGAGGAAATTTTGTTAATTTTTTGCTGTTGAGATGTCCTGTTTATACCTAATATTTGTTCCTTTTTCTTTTTGCGATGTAGGCTTTACAGGAAATCTGTTCTTGAAGATATTATTAACTCCTGCGTCAGTAAAGGTTATGTGTTTCAAATGGAGATGATTGTTAGAGCATCAAGAAAAGGCTACCTTATTGAAGAGGTAGAGTTGCCATTTAGTACTCTCAAGACTAAGTTATTTAAATCCAATTGACTAAGTTGGTAACTTGCTGGCTAACCTAACCTGGTCATGAGCAATTGTCAGTTAGTAAATGAGTCGAGTCATTCAAGTTACAAGTTCAGCAGATGCTTTTTTTTTTTAATTTTGTCTTGTTTGCTGTTGTAAAATTTTCCATTGAAGGCCACCTTGGGGTAAAAGTCATAACCTGTTAAGAAGTATGCCAGGATAAGCACTCATAAGCTGGCAGTGAAAACCTATCTTTTTCTTTTTCCTAGAAAGGGTTAGGAGAATTTTAAAGATGTTAATTTCATTTGACTTCACAACTTTATGGCCATCCATAGTGCCTATGGCCCTTTACCAAGATTTAAGGGGTTCCTTTCTATCCAAAAATAAATCTAAGGGGTCCCTCAGGAATAGGGGTATAGTGGTTTTTTCTGACTACAATGTTTTCTTTTAGATAACATGGGTGCCCAGCTAATCCAATGGGCCCTGAAGTTAACGACCAGGAAAACCTCCCGTGGCCTTGAGGAGACTTGAACCGTGGACCTCTTAAACAAATCTAAGAGGTCTTACCGACTGAGCTACCAACTCAGGGTTTACATTCCACTCTTAAGCCATCTTTTCATACTTTTCTTGAACCTTACCAGTCCACAACATGTTTCAGTATTTTGCCACAAGTTTCATTCTCTTGACGGAGAAATTATCTCCCTGCCCTTTGAAACTCCACATGTTCCAAAGAATGATATTGTCCTGTAACAATATGTAAACCTTCTATATAGTAGATTAGTAGGGCAAAATTCTAGTTTTGTCAATGTGATTTTGTTTAACTACTTCATCTCTGGATCCTAAAGTCTGACTAGTTGACTTGGTTTTGTGCTTACCTCAATAGGGCCCGATAACATTTGTTGACAGAGTATACGGAAGCTCAAAGCTGGGTGGATCTGAAATAGTTGAATATTTGAAAGGCCTTGTATATCTTCTATTCAGAACATGAACTCAGAGAAAGAGCTATTGCTTGTTTTGATGTGCAAATGCCCATGCTGAGATTGCCGGAGCCGGGACGATGTCATGTCAGAAATTTCATAGACCTATCTTTGGAGCAAGCTAACATTAAGGTTCTCCAACTGCAGTTGGTTGTACAATTTTGATCCCAGTTGTAATTTCTCTCTTGAAAACATTTGCATTAAAATTTTAATAGATGAGAAAGTTGTGTATCCGTACAATGGGATTAAATAGTAATGATACAGAAGTCAAATACATTAAAAGCTTTATGGGTGATGAATTGGTAGCAATGAAGCATGAGCTTCGGGTCAGCGGTGTTAGATCACGACTGCATCAATACATAGTACTCGTAGGTCGATGCCCATTTCCAGTGAGCAATGTGCGATGTGAGCGGCATGATGAAATAATCTTACAGTTAAAAGTGTAACAAAAAAAAAAGAAAAAAGGTAATGTTATTGCCGGGTCAAAAAAACATTATTGTCAGGTTCAGTTCAACATCAAAAGGATAGCTCTTTCATATTTTCCATTTATGAAAAAATATGATATAAAATGACACGATAATAGTATTTTATAACCTGCCAATAACATTGCCCAAAACCAATCTCACCACTAAAAGTTGGAACCTTGGACACTACTGCTAGAGTGGTAGTTGACGAAAGGATAGAGAATTTAATTAGAAAGATAATGGCCAAAATGATCTTACTAAATATAATGACCAAATTCACAATTGGAATTTTTCTTATAAATAGTAGTACTATATCCTATGTGATGTATTAATATGTACCATTCCCATTGAACTAGAAACAAAGAAACTGTGATCAAAAAAAGAAACAAAGAAACTAAACATACAAATCATGCAATAAGCTGATAAGGTTAGGTGTGACATACATAAACGTGTATGCACAACTAATTCTCTTTTTAGAGTTTCCTAGTGTATTTTGCAGGTTAGATGTGCTTCGACAACTTGTTCAAGTGAAGGAAATTCAGTATTATTGTATGTTCAATTCAAATCATCTCTTTGAATATTCAAAGTCAAGGAAGTCACTAGTCTACAATTTCATGAAACTATTGGTGGATTGCATACTCCGAATTTTGAAGTAAATGAAGATTGAATCTTAAGTTGCTCATTTTTATCCTCACAAGCTTCATGGGATAAAGTAGTTATAGTATTTATTTTCAAAACATTAACTACATATCCACATAATTGGGGTTAATGGCTCTAGAGTAGCTCGGGAAGCCAAGAGTATAACAACCTGATCAATTATCACTCGCCCCAATCTACAATAAGTAGATATAGATAACCATAAAATGGATGAACAATGAATATATATAAATGTTTATGGAATTAATTTTGTTTATTTACCCATGTACCCAAAGTTTTATATTTATTTCTTTTATATTTCTAAAGGGATATAGCATCGATTGAGCCTTCAACCATCAACTTAAACTCTGATATCATGTGGTGAAGCTAACTCAACTAAAAGTTTAAGTTGATGGTTGGAGGCTCAATCAATGCTATATCCCCTTAAATATTACTTTTAAAACTTTAAAAGGTATATAACTTAGTGTTGATTTACTTTATGTTATTTAAATGGACAATGAATAATAAGTTTTATTTCCACCTTATTGTAATATGTGTTTTTGTATTTATAATGGAATCCTTATTGATTTCACTTCCAAGTTATACGTTACGGTATATGTATATATAATTTTCTTTAATAAAAATGGTAGCTTGATATACATCGGAAATCTATTTTACTCATTACATTCATATATATATGAATAGATGAAATAGCTAAATGGATATAGATCATATAGCTATGAAAATGATTAATGGGGTAAAAACAAATGAATATACATGACGATAAATGGATATTTAGCTACTCCATATTCAATCTATTATCATCCCAATCCCTACTCGAAAGCTAAACCTACATGCAAGTGATGCAACAGGCAAAATAGAGATTTTTGCAAGCGAAACATTACTACACACAAGAACTTTATAGGGGACCTACACCATCCTCTTTTTGCCATCAGCTCCACATATCTCAGTTTCTTTGCTATGATCGGCACCATATTCCTACAATTACTTAAATGCCTAATAACCCATTTATGAAATGGGTTACCAATGTGTTGTCTATTTCTTAAACGTTCACTTTGCTTTAACTTCTCCCAATTGAATCTGCCATTTATAATTATATGGTTGTCTCAAACAGCTGACAACACGTGCTTGCCCTTCAATACTTACAATGAGTGAGCTAGCAGTTGTAGTTCCCTTGGCTTTCACAAAACGCACCATTTATATAACAATCATATCTTTTCTTTCCCCTCTTTGCAGTATCAAACACATACCTCAAAAAGAAATGAAAAAATTTGGAAGTGATTCCATCTCCATTATTAACTGACCAACAGATTAAGCAAACTATCATGTTTAGAAGGAAGCACAAGAAAGGAAACAAAATATGCTTATGCAAGTGTTAACGGCTTGGGGAAGGGTAAAAGAAATCCCAAATTGTCGGGGATAAAAATTAAAACCCCGTCTCGGGGGTGGAGGGTAGGAGTGATGCCACTGCATCGAACCCCAATTCTCAATATTATTCTAGACTTGTCAACTTTTATAGTAGCCTTTTCTTTTTATGAAAATTGTCTATCATATAAGACCAAGTAATAAACACAGCTTAAGACCAAGTAAGCACAGCTTACTTTTTCCTGCCACCAAAATAGAAAATAGAAATAAGACCTGGCCTTCTTGTGCTTAGACTCATATCAAGAAACAAGTGGCAAAATCCATCAGAAAACCTCTCATTTTTAGATTCAAAACAAGCACTCTAGAAAAAGGAATAAAGTAGGAATGAATAAACACATCATAATCAAGAGCAGAAAAGTGGCAGGAATGGCATTTTCAGAGTAACAAACAGCAGTCACTACTCACTAGTGGTTACAAATAGTTTCAAGTAAGCACAAAAGAAAAAGAAAAAGAAAAAGAAAATAGTGGGAGAGAAGAGCCAAAAAAAAATATTAAGAGAAAAAAGAGTTACAGCCAAAAATAGGCATGGTTTGCATGTTACTTGTCTCTCTTTTCTACATTCATGAATGCACTTTCTTTATTAGCCCTTTCTAATTCTAGATAGAGTATTTAAAAAAGGACCAAATTCAAACAATTATGAAAAATTTGCAAATTTTAATTTTACCAACACTGACCCATTCCATTTAAACCAATTTAAAGATAAAACCTAACAAACCCCTTTTGATCTTTTTTCCCCTGTTTTCACATAGTAGCTACACTAGCTAGTATAGTAGTACAAAATCACATTTCTTTTGGGGGCACCTGTGATGTACAGTGAGTAGGGTGTCTTTTGGTTGAAGAATGCTTGTTACCTACTCCTTCTCTCTCTTAACTTCCCACTCTCTTCCCACCTCCCCCAACTTCCCAAACTCTCACAAAAACTAAAAAGTGTTTTAAGAGAGAGAAAAGCAGACCAAAGTGTGTGATCTTCCACAATTTTCTATTTTTCCTTTATTTCTCTCCTGAAAAAACATGTCAATGGAGAGACACAGATGTAAGCTATGTTCAAGGATTTTCTCCAATGGCAGAGCTTTGGGTGGTCATATGAGGTCTCACTTGGCAACTTTGCCTCTCCCTCCTAAGAAGAAAACAGAGCAAGTTCTTCAACTTGGGGATCATACTGAGTCTGACTCGTCCTCAACTCGGTCAGAAAATGACCATGTTGGTAAAGATGATGAGAAACTTGCTGGTTATTATGGGTTAAGAGAGAACCCAAAAAGGAGTGTTAAAGCCTCAGATCCTGAGTTTTTGGATGCTGGGTCTGTTGTGCAAGATAGAGAGAGCGAGACTGAGTCAACCCAGAACCCAACTCGGAGACGATCCAAGAGAGGTAGTCACAGTCAAAGGGTATGTGGGTCCCAGACCCTGTCACATATTACTAGTACTACAAATGAGAATGAACCTTCCAAGAAATTAAAGTTGAAGTCAGCTGGGTTGGTCAAGTCCGAGTCTGTGACTGAGTCAACACCGGTGAGTTCTGTTTCTGACGCGGGTCAAGATGAGGAAGTTGCTCTTTGTTTGATGATGTTGTCAAGGGATGTTTGGGTAAGAAGAGTTGTTAATGAAGATAAATCAGTTGAGGATACAAATGACTCAGCTGAGTTAAAGATTAGAGCAACTCGTGGAGCAAAGTTCAAGTGCTTGGATTGTAAGAAAGTTTTCAGAACAAACAGAGCATTAAGTGGTCACAAAGCATCTAACAAAGAATGCCAACAGCAAGAAAATATGAATTATGGTGAAGATCAGAAGATTTACGAGTGCCCATTTTGTTACAAAGTTTTTGGGTCAGGCCAAGCTCTTGGTGGGCATAAAAGATCACATCTTTTGGGTTCATCAACCAACAACAACATTAATAATGTGGCTCCTAATGCTAATGCTAATGCTAATGCTAATGCTAATGCTAATGCTAATGCTAATGCTAATGCTAATGCTAGTGCTAACGCTTCTTCGAGTCACGTTGATAAAGTTGGTGATACTACCAGCTTTGTTTTGGATCTCAACTTACCTGCTCCTGTTGAAGATTATGAAGATCAAAGCAATCAGCTTGATTTTCTAGTTGTTTGATGTAATAACCAATTCATTTAAGCATTGTTAATTTGTCTCTAGTTAGTGATTATGATCACCCATCTAACTCGGTGATTTGATTTTTTTTAGTTACCAATTTTTTTTGTGTTTATTGTGTTTTAGGCGATTGGGGTTGCGGCTATTATTCTTATAGTACAATACAAAATTGTTAAATCTTAAGTCCTATTGTAGTAGCTAGAACTGTAGCAGTAGTAAATTTGATGCTAGGCTGCTAGCTAGCTAATCAGTTGGTAAAACATATCATAGGGTTGTACTTGCAATGTAACTTGTATTCATCGGCTTCGTTGAATCATTTATGAGTGTGTTTTGAACTGAACTAAACCGAATTGAATTGAATCGAATCGATTAGCGAGTAAGTGAAAAAGCACACGCCACGGCCCATGTGTTTAGCTTGATGTAAATGTTGGTTCTTAATGTTGGTTTTTGAAAGTAAGATAGTTTGAGATTCTCACATGTTATGTGCTGTTTAGATGGATGATGGACCACCAAATAAATACTAGGGAGCCTGCAGGTTCATGCGTAACTTGTTATGGCAGGTTCATGTGTAGCCAGTAGTGCAATTCCATGTACAGGGAAAAAGAGGAAGTGGGGATATTAGATTTTGCTTGTAAAGGAATTGAAGTAGTTTGGTGAAAAGTAAAAAGGAAACAAATTTTAAAAAAAAGAAAAAGAAAAAGAAATAATAAGAACAAAAACAAATGATTCTTGTACAGAGAATGGTACAGATAAGTGTTCTGTTTTTGTGCTTAGAGAAGAGCACTTAAAAGTGGTGTTCGGTTCTCTCTGCTGGTTTCTGTTTCCAGCTGTTTGTTACCACTTCTCTTCGGATAATAAACTACTATTCCATTAGTACTAAATATCAGGATTTCTAATATGAGTAGCCCTTTTTATCCTCATCATTGATCTTGTCTGCCTCCCTATTTTATAAAAAGAATCCTCTCTCTCTCTTATCTCTCTTCCCTCTCCTAGATCTTGAAAATCAAAAAATTATGGTGCCACAATCATGTTATTAGTACGAGTTTCGAGATTAAAAAGAAAGAGTACGTTCACAAAAACATGATGCATAGCTTTGGGTGTTTTTTTCCATTAAGGTTAAGAGCTTGTTCTTCTCAATTTTTCCGTGAAGTATTTAGTAATTTTAGTTCAGTTCAATAAAAATAAGTTAATTTCAGAAGAATTTGGTAAATCAAAGCATAAATTTACTCTTTATAATTGTAAATTCAGTGAAAATAAGTTCAGTTCAGAAAAATCCAGTTCCGTTTAGTAAATTTCAGTTCAGTTCATAATTGTGCAGATAAATTTAGTAAAAATAAGATGAAGACTCTCAGAAAAACCCTAGCCTGCTTTTCTCTCTCAATACCTTGAAACTCTATAGGGTATGAAATTGGGATTGTCGTTGGTCATCTACCAGCGATAAGCCCCTCTTTCTAGTTATTTTTTTTTCCTTTCTTCCATTGTTATTTAGGTTTTTGTTTGAGTAGATCAATAAAATTCGCTCCATTGTGAGGTTTTAATCGCTCCTTTTGGTGAGATTTCGATCAAATCAATTGTGAGGTAAATTTGATTCTTTTTGTGAGGTTCATTTTGACTCCTTTTGTGAGGTTCATTTTGCCTCCTTTTTGTGAGGATTATCTCTTCGTCTTTGGAGGGATCTTTGGTAGTTTCTGGTTTATGGAGTACGATGGGGTGTCCTCTGCTCAGAGGTTTTTCTTCTTGGCTACAGGACATCTCAGTCTCTATCTTGATGGTTCGGAATTGAAGGTAGAACACGAAGTTGATAGTATGCGACTTCGGTTCGTTCGTACAGGTATACTGCGAATCTTATTCTTCAAGAGGCAGTATATAATGTTAGAATGGTGCATTCATCAAGATTCAAGGCTATGACAGGGTCTTCCGCAAAGAGGTTGTGATATGAAAAACAACGATAAAAAGAAAGCCGTTTGGAATTGTCAAATCTCAAGTGCTTGATAGTCTTTCTATTAGAATATTTTCTGATATTTTAGATCCGTTTATTGTTGAATTTGATATCGTTTGTAGATGCCGTATGGCCTATTATTAATGCAATTCCTAATTTTTCCCTCCAAAAAAAAAAAAGATGAAGAGAACAGACCCTAAGTTCTTTTTCTCGATCTTTATAAAATTGAACTAAAACCGCACAAAAAAAAAATTGAACTAAATTGAGTCGAATAGAACCATTTTTTTTCTTTATTTCTTTAGTTTTTTTTACTAATCACTCTTTTTTTAGTTATACTTGTACTGTACATTTATAAACTAATTATATAAAATTATACATTTATTCATCATGTTGGGATCTCGAATCTTATGAATGGAAAAACTATTTAATGGAAGTAATTTATTTCTTCGTGGACTGATCCGATGTGAACAATACTAATTTTGACCCAAAATACTTAGGTGGAACATATGATTAAACCAAAAATACTCCTAATAATTATACAAAATTATTGTTTAAGGTCAGTGGTTCGGGCTCTGTTTGATTCACCTTAATTTTACTTAAATTCAGTTCAGTTCAGTCCAGTTCAGTTCAGCTCAGTTTATATGTAACTTTATTACTCATATAACTTTTTATTCCGAAATAATTTTATGATGAAAATTATGTCATCGGAAAGATTTCAAAGCGTACTTTCAAATGAGTCCAATATTGACTATGTTTGGACGAATTTTAAATGGTTAACGATCAAGTTCAAAAAATCAATTAAGTTCAGTTCAGTTCAGTTTTATCCATATGAATCAAACGGAGCCTCACTACCTTGGACTTGTCAAAGTGAAAGCATCCTCAAGCAATGAGAAATAGTGTGGTGGATGGGATGGGCCGGGGTCAGATCAAAGATGATAAAATGGGTGAGTGAATGAAATTAATGACATTAATGGTGTGATTCTATTTGAATTGGAGTTTGGTATGTTAGCATTCATGAGTCATGACTAATGCGTTAGAATCACTCAAGATCATTTTAATTTCGGATGGAAAGAGTAATTCCCCTTTTAGGCTTTTATGCTTTTTCTTTTGATCCTTTTCCCACTCTTTTCCTGCTGCTAAGGGTTGTGGTAGTGCACTAGCTAGTACACACACTTACCTTAAGCACAAAGCTATTACTCTCTCACACACACACTTGCTTTTAACTTTGTATATATATTTACATAGGTGCGGTGAAACACTACATATGAGTGTATTCTTTGCTACTGTTCTCTTCCATTTTTGGGCCATTACTTGCTAGGTTAGTTCCATTCGTGCCAATCAAGGGAAGCTAGACAATTGAGATCAGTCCCATACTCCGTTCTTCTATTCCCACATAAAATACAAGATAGTGTTCGGTGAAATTAAAAAGAACACACTGCAAGTTTAATCTATGTATTAATCGTTGCAAATGCAGAATTGACCTTTTATTATAAGATAAATTAGTTTTAATTTCATGAGGATCAAACGATCGAACATGTAGAATGCAACAATAAACTTTATACATACTATTAGAAGGATCCATCGTGATCCAACATGGTCATTAAAATTTAAAAATTAAATGGTCATTTAATATATGGGGAGAAAAAAGAGAAAAATAGTCAATAGACCACGTAGGGTGCAAGAGGGCGCGAACAAAGGTAGTTGTTAGTTGCTAGTATTAGTGGGGGTGATGGGATAGCCATGCGTGATTAGTGGCAGCAGATGCCTATTGTAGTTGAGTTTTTTTTTTTTTTTTTTTTTGAGAGGAGAGTAGGAAATTTTCGTTAATAGAAAAGTCATACAGCATCTTATTGTAGTTGAGTTTTTGTAACAAACTTAACAGTAAAAACTACTATTGTTTTTTTTTTTTTTTCTTTTTCTTTATTTATAGGCCAATTACCAAGCTATCTTCTTGGTCAACTTCAGCTTCAGTGGATGTCCATGTCCATAATCAGATGAGTCACGGAAGCCAAAGCATTTATCAAGACACCTACTGTTATTGTAGATCTTTTTCAATTGTGTACTATTGCTTCCTTTTTTTCAGATGAGTCATTAGTCTTTATTCATTAGCGATTACCAATATTGGACATTTCGCCTCATATCTCACTTGAATAATATTGATGCTATTGTATAAGATAGGTTGAGTGTGTTCTTTTTAATTTCCACTGAATTGATCAACTCTACGAAATTGAACTAAAGTGAACTTTGCAAAGTATCATTGTAATATCTAAAAAAAAAAAAATAAGAGCTCATTTTTTTAAGAGCTAAAAAGTTAAGACCACCAAATAAGCTTTGAAGCTCATATTCTTGCAAATACAAATGCATACAATAGATAGATTGTTATAATTCTATATAGGATAAATTATTCTATGGTATTATAGTAGAGCAATTTGGAAAAAAGTCCTACTTGAGAGTAGACTACTCCATCAAACTGACATGAAAATTGGTACTTATTGGTAACAATAGGTGATGAGAGTATTAGCAAGATGAACAACTAAAATCTAATTTACTTAAATTTAATAATAATGCAAAGCACATGGTGTTGGGATTGATAGATGAAATAATTATTGTTCATAACGTGTATAATTGATGAGTTGCAAATTACAATGCAGCACTTCAAAATGCATGGATATATATAAGTACATAGCCAGTAGCCACCGACGTCAATATTTTTTTTATTTGTCATTTTCCCTCCTGGTGGTGGGCGATTAGCGTGAACTGGTGGCCTGGTGGGTGAATATATGGCAGGCAGTGGTCCTGGTCCATGTCTAACGGAGTTATGCGGCCCATAAAGAAAGAAGATTGAGATACACATGCTGTTCAAACTTGAAACACAACACAAGCAATGAAGCAAGTCACAACTGATATAGGGTGAGTTATTTTCCACTTATATTCATTGATTATCAATGATTGTGTAAGGTTCTGTCACTGCTTTTTATTGATTGGGTAAGGTTCTGCAACTAATTTTCACTGATTTGGTAAAGTTCTTTCACTGATTCTCATTGATTCAGTAAGGTCCTGCCACTGATTATGTGTGTAAGAATGTGGGTCCTACCACTGATTTCCACTAATTGGGTCCTGGTACTGATTCAGTAAGGTCTTGCCATTGATTCTCACTGATTCGGTAAGATATTATTACTGATTTTCACTAATTGGGTAAGGTCCTGCCACTGATTCAGTAAGGTCTTGCCACTGATTCTCACTGATTCGGTAAGGTATTGCCACTGATTTTCACTGGTTGGGTAATCTCCAATAATAAGTGAGAAATAACACACCCCTACTTAGATAATGTAATTAATTTTACCCGCTAGACATTAAGCGTGACCAGTTTTAATGATCTCCTTCATTTTCCTTCGCAAGGTTATTAGATCATATAGTACAGTATTATTTATGATTAAGGATGTTCATTTCCATTTGACGATGATAATCGGTTCAGTTTAATTTAGTTCAATTCAATTCATTCTAATTCGACTCAGTAAAAAAGTACACACTTTAAATAATGTAAATCAACACCCCGTTGATTATTTTGTGCTATAATCAACAAGTACATATATAGAACTTAAATCATAGGCATGTAGTAACTAGTAGTAGTAGTTAATACAACCTAGCTATGACATTTCCTCTCGAACAAAAGTGTAAAATTTCCATATATGGGCTAATTAGATACACAAAACCAGCCAAGCCCAATCTATACATAGAGATTACATAAATTTACATCACTTTTTTCTGGTGACATAAATTTACATCACTTTATGCAACCAATTCATATTTCATACATGCATGTTGTACTTTTTCTTTTTTTTTTATAAGAACATGCATGTTGTACTTGGATAAACGGTCTTGCATCACTTAAAAAGAATTCCACTCATCTAGTTATTACAAGATACTAAATCTCCAATGGATTTTGCTAACAGATATGTGACACAAACACAACTCATTTATAGTCCGACCCTCAAGTCAGCACGGAGCTGGGGCAAGAGATTAGCGATACACTCCGGATCCCAGTAACAACAGACCTGGGACGGTACTTGGGAATGCCTACCATTTCGGGTCGGGTTACCAGGGATACGTACCGCTATGTTGTGGATAAGGTCAGCTCGAGATTGTCGGGGTGGCAAGCAAAGTATTTGTCCTTGGCAGGCCGGATAACTCTCACTCAATCCGTGATTTCATGCCTCCCATCTTACGCTATGCAGACAGCCCTCTTACCACGGGCTACTTGCGATGAGATTGACCGCAAGTGTCGTGGTTTTATTTGGGGAAGTACGGAGGAACAAAAGAGAATCCATTTAGTGGGATGGAACAAAGTTAACCGTGCTAAAGAGGAGGGCGGGTTGGGGATCTGATCCGCAAGGCAGTCCAATGCAGCCTTCATGGCGAAATTGGGTTGGAGAGTTATCAATGAGGCTCCGAGCCTTTTGTCGCGAGCAATTAGGCATAAATACTGCAGTGGCCGAGCTGATATTGATATGTTCCAGCCTCGACGAGAGTCCTCTCACACTTGGAAAGGCATTTTACATGGTGCTCCAACGCTGCGTCAAGGGCTTCAAACATCTATTGGGGATGGTACTAAAACTCTCTTCTGGTACCATGACTGGGCTGATGATAAGCCACTATGTGAGGCTGCACTGGAGCCACTTGACGACACCATCTCCGACTGCACAGTTGCGGAGATGTGGAGCGAGAACGGGTGGAAATGGGAGCTCTTTACACATCTCCTCCCAACCGTATGCCTAGAGAAAATTGCATCCCACCATGTCTCACCCACACTTGGCGCGGATAAGCTCTACTGGCGGGGAAGCACATCCGGCCAATTCACCATTATATCCGCCGTGGAGATTATTCGTGGCCCAGTGACGGATCAAACACATGCGAAATGGAAGCTAGTGTGGCAGGTCCCAGCACCTCAAAAATGTAGGGCCTTTTTGTGGCTAGCCTCGCATGAGAGTTTTCTATGCAACGAGAATCGGGTTCAAAGGAACCTAGCTAGCTCGGCTGCCTGCACTGACTGTGGACATCCCTTAGAGTCTTGATCCCACCTTCTTCGAGACTGTCCAAGGGCACGTGAAGTTTGGGACCTTCTCAAACCCCCTCTTGATTATAACATGTTCTTTTCTCTCTCTCTTGATGACTGGATTAGCAGCAATCTGGCTGCCAGGGGCACTTGGCCTACGAAGTTTGCCATTGGAGTATGGTGTGTGTGGAGATGGCGCAACGCCACTTCGTTCGGCCAGTCGGATGAAGTTCCAAGGGACAAGCTGCAATTTGTTATGGCCAGGGTCGAGGAGTATATAAAAGCTGCAGACTTCAAGCAGGCCAGTGCTACTGTCATTAAGCGGAGACGCGAGGAAGTGATGGTGAGCTGGGAAGCACCATCCCAGGGATGGATGAAGATGAACACGGATGGCGCTGCAAAGGGTAATCCGGGTCTTGCTAGAGGTGGAGGTGTCCTTAGATTGGAAACAGGTGCGTTTGTCAAGGCTTTTTGCATCAAGGCTGGTCGGTGCAGCTCGGTTCGTGCAGAGCTCCTCGCAGCGCTTCGTGGGTTGCTAGTTGCAAAGGACATGGGAATAACCAAGCTCTCACTTGAAGTTGATTCAGAAGTCCTTACACTAATGCTTCGTGAAGATCCCAAGCCGTGCAATCCCAATTATTTCATCATCCTTCAATGCAGGGCACTACTGGTTAGCCCTTCGTGGGAGGTGCGAGTGAATCATGTCTATAGGGAAGCCAACCGTGCTGCGGATTGGTTAGCTAATTTTAGTTATCATGTAATGATGATTTTGTTGCTTTTAATGATCCGCCTCTAGGGCTGTTTGATATCCTCTTTGAGGATAATGTAGGCTTGGCTAAGCCAAGAATTATTTCACTACTTGAATAAAATTAAGGGCTCAGCCCTCGTTTACACCAAAAAAAAAAATTATAGTCCGACCATAGATCCATAACTTAGCTTACATTGGAAGACAAGAGCATTTTTAACAATTCACAATAATTTTAAAATCAGTAATAATTAAGTTTGTGCAAATATACGGGTAAGTGCTAACTTTTCATTATTTCATCGGCCGTTATGATCTTCGACTGTCTGTCGTCGCTATCTCTTAAATATTTAAATGGAAGAATTGTTATTATAACTTGAATTCTTGAAACCACTACTACTCTCTAATAAATATGGGAGGTATTTAACTATTTATATTGAAGAGTTTTATTATGGAGTATAACTTGAAACATACTACTACTACTATACTACTACATGCAACCCATGGTAGAATTGTGGTTATCGATATCCCTTATTTACTTTCACCTTGAAACAGGATATGTATCCGTGTGTATCGGTATAATTTATGATTCGCATATAAGCCTTTTACCATATTTCCTTACATATATTTCAAAAAAAATAAATAAAATTCCTTACTTGTATTTTAAAATAAATATCCCATGAATGAGATGGGCACCAACTAGTCTAGTGGAATAAGATAAAACAATTTCACCCCTTTTTATGTTCTCCTAATATGTTTAGAGTTTAGACTTATCCTTAGTTTCTAAAAGTCCAAAGATGAGTAAAAAATGTTTTGACTAAAATTTGGATGGGACTCAAAAAGGAATTAATTTTACATCTCTAATTTTTTTTTTTGGAAAAATTTATATTATAACAGTATGTTGTACACCTAGGACAATAATGACGCCGAAAAAGAACAAAAAGGAAATAAGGAAGAGAGGGGAGAAAAAAAAGAAAGAAAGAAAGAAAGAAAACTGCAAAATTAATGTCGAGAAAAAAAAAGGTCTGGTGTGTGAAGGCTGATGCTACTGCTTGTGTTTCGAAGAAAATAACTCTCAAACTCTCTCTCTCTATCAGTGTAATTTTCTCTCTCTTGATGCGCTCAAATTACCTATTTGACGTTTGATCTGTAAGTTCAAATTTTGCTTATTCAGTTGACTTTTGAGCTATTAGATCAACTCATTCTTCAGTTTGAAGTTTATATTTGCAGAAACTTCCGTGTATTTTTTTGTAATTTATGGTCTAATAGACCAGAAGTGATAGAGAACGAGATGAATTTGTAGAAGCAAACCCTATACTCGATTTTGATCAATTAAAGTTGGGTGATTCTGGGATTTGATTTTTGCTGTGCAAGTTTGGATCTTCATTTTGTGAGAGCTTGGTTTAAGTTCTTACTGAGGGGGAAATTTGAGGGGTTCTAGGGTTTGAAGAAATTGGGCGTTTTTGGGATTGTCCGCGTTTTTTGTACTGTGATTTATAATTAGGGATTAGGGTTTGGTTTTAATGGCGTCAAATCCTCCATTTGAGTTGGAGGATCAGACGGATGAGGATTTCTTTGATAAGCTAGTTGATGATGATGATGATATTGTAGTTAGTGGTGGTACCTTGAAGAGCACAGTATTGATTAAAGCCCATGATGTATCTGATGGGGATGAGTCTGACGAAGCGAAAATGTTTGCTAATTTGAGCATAAGTGAGGGTGGTGGTAATGGAGCTATTCCAAAAGAAGGTGAAGGTGGTAATGGGAATGTTGGTCAGGAAGCGAAGGGAGTAATGGGGGGTGGTGATAATGTTAGGGAGCAGAGAGTGGAAGCAAATGAACAACCTGGGAAAGACGATGGTAATGTTGGGGCACAGAGGGTGGAAGCAAAGGAACAATCTGCTGTTGATGGGCTGGAAATTCATCCAGTAGTGTCATTAAATTCGCATTCTTTTGACAATGGGCATGCATCTGAAGATGGGGATAGGACTTCTGAGGCTACATTGGTTTTGAGGAGTGAGAGTGGTGGCGCGGGGGCTGCTGGTGTTAAGGAGGTTAATTGGAGT
The DNA here is from genome assembly GCA_038025085.1 of Tetragonia tetragonoides. NCBI lineage: Eukaryota > Viridiplantae > Streptophyta > Magnoliopsida > Caryophyllales > Aizoaceae > Tetragonia > Tetragonia tetragonoides. Next base: position 49,631,517 of record CM076142.1, read on the forward strand.
TTATTTAGTGACTCGGCTGAGGATGCTAGTAGTGGGCTTGAGTTCTTTAACGATTTTGGAGAAGGGGCTGTGGAGAATCTCCAGAGTGAAGTCAAGACTTTTTCTGGGAATGAAACAATCAAGAGTAATGCTACAGAAAGTTCATATAGTCATGCTGAATATGAAGGTGGGAATGTGGCCATTGCTGAACAAAGTGCAAATGGGCAAGATGTGAATAGTACCCAGTACTGGGAGAGTCTCTACCCCGGATGGAAATATGATGCAAACACTGGGCAGTGGTATCAGTTGGATGATAGTAATCAAACTGCAAATGGACAGGACAATTTTGCGTCTGCCCTTGTAAATGAGCAAGCAAACTTTGATGTGGGTGGAGAGAGTCAATGGGCTATTTCTGATACCCAAGCATCTCAGGTCTCATATGCACAACAAACTGTTCAATCTGCAGTTGGAACTGGAAGTCAGGTCACCTATGCACAACAAACTGCTCAATCCGCCGTTGGAACTGGAAGTCAGGTCTCCTATGCACAACAAACTGCTCAATCTACAGTTGGAACTGTAAGTCAGGTCTCCTATGCACCACAAACTGTGCAATATGCACAACAAACCGAGAGTGTGTCTGGTTCTTATAATTTCTCACAACAGACTGGGGAATATCAGTATCCAGCACATATGGTTTTTGATCCCCAGTACCCTGGATGGTATTATGATACAATAGCCCAAGAGTGGCGTTCATTGGAAACATATCATGGATCAGCTGAGTCAACGAATCAGACTCATAATCAGCAGGCTCAAAATGGGTTCCTCTCTGCACCAGCCTATTCGCAAGGTAATAGTCAGAGTATCAATAATGATGCATTACATGGTCTCAGCAGCGAAACCCAAACTCAATCTTGGGCGACATCCTTCAGCGACTACAGTCTGCCTGGTACAAACACTTATGAGTCTGAAGTCGCTGTGCAGAGTAGATCTGCTGTCAGCTCTAGTGGGGTTCAGTCAAGGCAAAGCTCCTATGATTCTAGTATTTACTCAAACAGCCATGTGGGCCAGCATAAGCCCTCTGACTCTAGAGGAATGGTAGCATCATATGAGAAAACAAATCAGAGTTATGATAGTTCTAATTGGCTTAGTGGGTCACACAGCTTTGTTCCAACTGACAATGCTTCACAGCAGGTCAATCATTCTCCCCAGTGGGAGAAAAACGGAACAGCTCAGTACTCAAATGATTATTATGGTAGTCAAACTGCAGCTACTGTTTCCCCATCCTTATTTCCTAATGGCCACCATGTTCCATATGTACCAAACGAGGGAAGGTCTACTGCAGGTCGTCCTCCACACACTTTAGTCAGTTTTGGGTTCGGGGGGAAGCTTGTAGTCATGAAAGATAATTGTGCTGGTGGATTTTCGTCATTTGGAAGCAAGGTATGACCCTCCCCTTCATTCTTTTACCATGTCCTGCATACCAGGAAAGAAATAAATCATTTTTTCTTCATCTGCCCCCTCCCCCAATGCAGGATACAGATGGACATCAGATTTCTGTACTTAACTTGATGGAAATTGTGGGTGTGAGCAATGGTCCTTCAGGAACTAGGGCAGGTGCTTCTAGTTATTTCCATTCTTTATGTCACCAATCCTTCCCTGGTCCTTTAGTTGGTGGGAATGCTGGAAGTAAGGAGCTCAACAAATGGATTGATGAGAGGATAGCACACTGCGATTCACTGGAGGTGGATCATGGTAAAATTGAAGCTCTGAAGTTGCTTCTTTCCTTGCTAAAAATAGCATGCCAACACTATGGAAAACTTCGTACCTTTGGGGCAGGCACTGGACTTATGGTACATGTGTTACTTCACTCTCTCTTTTTGTCTATTTGCCTGTTTGGACTTTGGATCTTTGATATTACTCTTATCCTGTGGTTGCATCTGTTATGGATTATGAACTTTTTTCCTTCTTGTTATTTCTGTATCCCCGTGGCAACTACCTGAAGGTTCTCTTGGATATAATTAGAGATTAAACTATTTCCTACTTTGCTTCTCTTGGTCACTTTGTTATCTGTGGAGTAGTGTTTGCCTAATCTCTTTATAGTTATGTAGAAAAGTCACGGCCTTTAGGTTAGGGAAACCATAGGGGTAATCCGAGGCACATTCTTTCTCAGATGTAATTGGATTCTTCGGGGAGGGGAAGAGATGGAAACTTGAGGTTTTGGTGTATATTCTAACTTGCCCCCTCGTAGATGTACTCTGTTTATTCATTTTGATAGTTTATATTGATGAACCCATGTGAAACTGTAAAACTTTATTCACAGTTTTGCAATGGGGTTGAAGTATGTTTGGGAATCCCCTGTATAGTACTCCCTCCGGACCACGGTCTTCAAGACACTACTTTGACCACAAATAACTCTTATCATATGAATATAAAAATTATAAAATTTTGATTTTTTGGAAAATACTATTTGAAATGAATTTTAGCAAAAGTACAATAGAGTTGTAGAACTTTGTAATTTTTCATTAATTAATGGTCCAAGTTTGTTATCTTTGACCCCAAAAGTCTAAGGTAAGGTTATTTGTGGTCTGGAGGTAGTATTTCATTCTTTCTTTTAATCTTGGAGCAATGGGCCCAGAATTCTGAAATCATCAGACTGCTATTATGTAACCCTTATTTTTGTTAGGTTGTTGGAGGGTGGTTATCCAGTTTTTCTGAAACTGATTACACAAGGAATATGATAAAAATAATATCGGCCACCAACTCTGCCCCTTACCTCCTGCTTCATGCCTCTTCCCCCTTCTTGCTCTGTTTGATCAAATTGGACTGCAATGGTGTGCTCTGCTCTGAGCAAGTATGCTCATCTGCTCTAACTTACTATACGCCACTAGATTGGCTCCATGTACAATCAGGAATTGTCGCTATACCCTTGGTTTTAAAAAGCGGGACTCAAGCGCGCTTAAGCGCGAGGTGCAGTCAGGCGACCACCCCGGGCGACCACCCCGGGCGACCACCCCGGGCGACCACCCCATCGCTTCAGACAAGCCAAGGCGGAGCTAATACAAGAGGCGCACGAAAGCGGCTGCCTCCGGCCGCTTTAATCGAAGCGTGAGGCGCATCGATTTTCTCGCTTTATGGATGAAGGAAAAAGAAAAGAGGGAAGAGAGAGAAATATTGTTCGATCTTGAGAAACAAAGCTCGATCTCCATTGATGGACTGAGATTCTTACTCCCTTGTCCAGATAATGGAGCCAATTGAACTTCTTTTCAGAAGAACCGATCCAATTTCAGATTTAGGGTTCGATAAAAAAACCCTAGAATCTAGATCTTGAAATTAGAGCACTGAGAGAAGGAAAAGAATGACACTATGATAGGGCTTCTGGTCGATGGAAGCAGGAAGGGTCGCCGGATTCCATTGACCAGCCGCCGGCCGCCCGTGAGAGAAGAGATGCTCGATGAGAGAGATGCGTTCTTTTTTTGATCTTTTCTTAATTACGAAGTTCAGTAAAAGTCTTTCTGACTTTTCTACTCTCTTGACCCATCTCTCTTTTAAAGCCAGCTGTCTCACTTTATTACTTTGCCATACAACTGTCTCCCACTTTAGTGGTCGTTTGGTTGAATGTGGGAAGTGCAACTTCCTGGGAACTAGTAATTCCCATGAAATAGAATTTCCTGGGAAGTGGGCAAAGTTGTTTGGTTGGCAATGAGAAGTAGAACTTCCTGCAAGAAGTCCCACTTACCTAGGGGGGACAAGGTAAGTGGCTTCCCCCATTTTGAGGAAAGTAGAACTTCCTAGGAAGTGTTACTTCCCAAAATTTTGTCACTTTGGACTTTTCTACTTCCCAGGAAGTTGATCTTCCCACATTACTCATTGTCAACCAAACAACCACTAGTCTTTACCACTGCAAAGTACAAGAGCCCAATACCCAATGTTACTCCAGTGATTATTACGTATGAATATAGTATAGTACTCCTACTTCATATCTCCTATATTTCCTCATGCTACCCACAATTATTTTTCCCTCTCAATAATAATAACAACAACAATAATATTATTATTTATCAGATGCGATTTACTGCTATGCGGAGGGGGAAGGAGGGTAGGATTTTGTGGCGGTGTGCCTGTTTAGCTATTCTTTGGTGCACTTGGTTAGAGAGGAACTCGAGGATCTTCTCGAACGCGGGAAAGAGTATCGATTTTGTTTGGGAACATAGAGTTTACTTGGCCTCCCTTTGGGCGAAGGCGGCTAGTGCCTTCAAGGGGGTGCCACTCACTGTCATTCAACGCCATTGGCGTGATTTGTAGATACTTTATTTTTATTTTTGTTCTTTGAGGATACCTTATCCTCCACTTTGTATTCTTTCACTATTTGATTAATAAAAAATTTCTCTTATCCAAAAAAAAAATAAAATATTATTTATTATTAATGACATTTTCTGGATTCATTTTTATGGAATCTATCCAAAAGAAATTAAATTAAATTTAAAAGAATGTGATTTAAGTAGATAATGTTATGTAAAAATAAATTAAAAAATTATAAGTCTTTATTTAAAAAATGTGCGCCTCGCATACGTGAGGTGTGTGCTTTCGCCTTGCACCTCAGTGAGCCTTGCGCTTTTTAAAACCAAGGCTATACCTAATGATGATGTTGAAGGTCAATGTGGTTGCTGACTGGATGGTAGCTGGAAGGCATTTATAGCCCTTCTTAGTTCTTTTCCCTATCTCTCATCTCTGGAAACTCCCTAAATAAACAAAAATAACACCACCATGTAGTGTGGAATCTAGTCCAGAATCCAGATCCCCTAATCAATAGATTGGGTCAGACAGGATGAAAGTTTCATATTAGGCGAGATCAGTCATATTTTAAAGTGGATTGGGTTGGGTTTTGGGTCAGGCATTGGGTGATCCTGGCTAGACCCGGCTAGTTAGAGGTTGCTTTGATTTTCACCTGTTGTCACAGGTTTGTTGTCACTGTCACTACTCATTTGAAGTACCCCTAAGTTTCAATGCAGTGGCACAATAGTTAAAAGTAAGCAGTAGTTCATACACCAATTCCTCTGGATTATAGTGGATTAATGGTCCCCGAAAGTCTGATTTTTCTCTCTCCGAATGCACCATACCACTGCAAACATTGGTTAGCCCCACAATATCTTACCCTCCTTGGACCCAAAGCCTTGATTTTTAATCTCGAAGGGCAATCCAATGTTCCATACAAATTCCAAATACTCGCAACCAGAGTTTCCACATGAACGGGCAAAACAGAAACATGTGTTTATTTTTCTTCCCACTATGAAAACACATCAGGCAACAACAACATAACAACAACACATCAGGAAAACGTCCATAATATGAAAGAGTAGACTCCTTCAACCTTGGTCTTCCATTTCTCCCCCATGTTTCCGCCATAACCAAATTATTAAGACAGTAATCTTTTTGTCTGTGTTCAGGATTATCGCTGCAATTGTACCCCCCAGAAATGATAAAAACCTAGTGCATCATCTGGTTGACCTGGTCTGGTCAGTGTGATGCTTTATGGGGTGGCCCGTCATGGGCCCCCACAACCTGATAAACAACTGGGACGGCTACATGGGGCTAATCTGTGTGGCTCAATCCAGCCCATTGCCCAGGCCTAGTGTAGATTCCACCTAGGCTAGAGTTTGGGAGATCAACATATGTGCATAATTACTCCTTGATGATTCATGCAACCTATAATAGTAATGGCATGGGACTATAAAAGCATGGGACTGGAAATGAAGAGATCGTGAATTTTGATTGACCTTATCCATCATACAGGAGCTTTTCCTTTGAGACATAAACCTTAAAAGGTTTGATCAACTGTTTTAAGATTTAGATGATTATATTCAGAGGCTGGTGACTTTAGGGGTTCATTAGTGATCTGATTTGCATTCTCCATCATCTTTCGACATTTTGGGTCTGTCCGGTTTAGGAGGGGGTTTTCTCGATTCATATTTTCTCGATCTATAGGGTGTCTTATTTATGCCTTTTATCCATGTCAGGAAAATGACCTTCCAGAATCAGCAGTTGCTAAACTCTTTGCATCTGCCAAGGAGAGTAACAGCCAGTTTGATGAGTACAGCTCAGGTACAAAGTGCTTCATGACCTTGCCTTCCGAAGCACAACTTCAGGTATGCTGGGTCTTTCTATATTTGGATAGGGACATGCTTTTAAGATACAAGGATTATGTCAAAGACTGAAATGGATGCCTTTTCATCTTAGACAACTGCTACCGAAGTACAAAAGCTTCTGGTATCTGGTAGAAAGAAAGAGGCTCTACAGCATGCTCAAGAGGGTCACTTGTGGGAATTTGCTCTAATTCTTTCCAGAGAACTTGGTGACCAGGTTTGCCCTCTTTCCATTTGTCATATTCCTTCATATACAACCTGTGACCTATTATTGTAGGGAACTTGATAATTTATGGTGGAATTGGTGCAGATTTATGCTGACACTGTGAGGCAGATGGCAGTTAGCCAACTGGTAGTAGGGTCGCCTCTAAGAACCTTGTGCCTTTTGATTGCAAAGAAGCCAGAAGAGGTTTTCTCTGCCAACGTCATGGGTGCGGGTAACATGCCGGGAGCAGTACATATGTCATCACAATCTGCACAGGTAGCTTGTATAATCCCTACTGCTTGACAGCTTTCCAAGAAAGGATTTGAAGCTAGAACTGAAGCTTTCCAAGGGGATCAAGAAATCGAAATGTCATATCAATGTACACCTTCCCTTCCCTTTATAGGGTATGGTAGGCGTGGTACTCCAAATAGACCCATACTGTGACTCTGTGAGAGTCACTCTTTTGGGGTACTTCGTTACATCATAAGAAGTGATTATAAAGTCCGTTTAGCTTTAACGCTTTAACTTTCAACTGTGTCTTGTGCGTGATGCTTATTTAAGGTATTGACGTGTAGCCCTTTTGCTGTATTGACACTGACATGCCAGTATCTGCTTTAGAATGTAGGCTATAGTATGCTGGACAATTGGGAGGAGAATTTGGCTGTAGTAACTGCAAATAGAACCGAGAATGATCATCTTGTGATTGTTCATCTGGGAGACTGCCTGTGGAAGGAGAAGAATGATGTATGTGTTGCACTTTCTGCTTCAGCTATTATTATTTATTACTTTCCTCAATTCCCCTTTTTGTAATCTCAACCCCCTCCCCCCTGAAAGAACAAAAAAAAAAAAAAAAGAAGTGAAGGAAGAGAAAGAGAAAAGGAAGACAAAAAAGAAAAGACTATTGGCTTCATTCTCACATGAAAACCAATTGTACAGGTTACTGCTGCACATATCTGCTACTTGGTTGCAGAGGCTGATTTTGAGTTGTATTCAGACAGTGCAAGATTGTGTCTTATTGGCGCAGACCACTGGAACTTCCCTCGGACATACGCTAGTCCTGAGGCTATTCAGGTGTTAATTTGCTCCTTGAATTTTCTTATATGTTTGCAAATGGCAGTCTTTATGCATGCAGCTGGACTTGTATTACTGGAGTGTTTCTATAATGCAATGACTAGGGACGTACAGCTGTGCTCTCGTTTTCTTATGTCTTGTATGTCATGTGATTAGAGGGGGGGGGGGGTCTTGATGTTTTCACTTCTTGGATCTTTCTTGACCTCTCTTGATCTAAAATTATGTTTTCAGAAGATCATATATGTTGTAATTAGTATGTATGATGAATGAAAAGATTTGTAATTATCAAAAAAAATAAAAAAGATTTGTGATTCCAAATTATCACTGATGGGAGCAATTCTTTGTCCTTTGCTCTTTGTATCTGTGTCTACTGTCTCCATCTTCCTTGTTTTGTTGGGTGTTGATATTAACAAGGTTACTACTGTAAGATTTCCTCCTGGTGTTGAGTAGTAGCTATATGCTTTTTTTTTGGTCATTTGGCCATAAGAAAAGAGTATCATTCGTCTCTGTTATTTAAAGAAGATTGTAGCTGTATTAGTATTTATGAAGCTATCTCCTGTTGGACGGAATTTTGCTGGGATGCCTCGTAACTAGATTGACCTTAGGCTTAAAGCAGTAAGTCCTGATGACAATGAGTGCAATTTCAGTTATTAGTAATTGTCTACTTTTTCTTTTTTTGATAGAGTAATTGTCTACTTTTGAAGCTGTTGGATTCCAATGATAATCTAGGTGATCAGACCTGCTGCTAGTTTATTCTTGATATATAATCTTTGCTGGTCATACTAGACACAGAAATAATCTTGGGACGTAACCTTTATATCTTTGATTGTTACCGCAGAGAACAGAGGCTTTTGAATACTCAAAAGTTCTGGGGAATTCTCAGTTTGTCTCTCTTCCGCTTCAACCATACAAACTTATCTATGCTCACATGCTTGCTGAAGTTGGGAGGGTTTCTGACTCATTAAGGTATGTACATATTCTTCTTGTTTAAGTTATAATGTTTTTTCTTTGTTTGCTTAACACGCTAATCATCTCAGGTATTGTCAAGTGGTTAACAAATCTCTGAAAAGTGGGAGGTCACCAGAGTCAGACACATTAAAGCAATTGTTAACATCCCTTGAAGAGAGGATTAAGACCCACCTACAGGTTTGAGCTCAACTTCCATTGACATAAGCTGTTTGTGGTGTTGTCCTAGCCATCTGAGTGGTAATTCTTGCATCTTACCAGAGTGGATATGCAGCGAACTTAGCTCCAGGGAAGATAGTGGGTAAATTGCTCAACCTTATTGATAGTACAGCTCATCGCGTTGTTGGTGGACTGCCTCCGCCTGCTCCATCAACAACACAAGGTAGTGTTCAAGGCAATGAACCTCATCTATGGACGCCGGGCCCTAAAATATCAGGCAGTCAATCAACCATGGCTATGTCTTCATTAACGCCATCAGCATCCATGGAGCCCATAAGCCAATGGGCAGTAGATGGTAGAATGACAATGCCTAATCGAAGCAATTCAGAGCCTGATATTGGCAGAATTCCTAGGCCGGTATGGGTTGAAGCACTATGTCTCCCCTCCCTGTTTGGTCCCTTATTTGAGTATATGGCCACGTTACTTAGTTGGTTTATGATGTGCTGACTTTGGTCCACTTATTTTGCAATGATTTTCAAATTGTTGGTTACGTAGGATCAGAGTGGCTCAGCAAATGAAGGAACATCTTCCAGCAAGGAAGGAAAACAATCTGGCACGACAACATCTCGCTTTGGCCGTTTGAACTTCGGTGCGCAGATCTTTCAAAAGACTGTTGGTTTGGTTTTGAAGCCTCGTCAAGGCCGTGAGGTAGGATCATGCACATTTACATCTAGATTATTTCACAATATAGGATGTGTCAAGTATATGTTTGTTGTCTGCTCTTAACGATTGTTTACATGTATTTTATTAAGGCTAAGTTGGGGGAAACAAATAAATTCTACTATGATGAGAAGCTAAAGAGATGGGTAGAGGAAGGTGCTGAACCACCAGCTGAAGAATCTGCCTTACCACCACCACCACCAACTGCAGCCTTCCAAAACGGAATGCCAGATTATACTTCAAATAATGGATCATATGGTGGGCTCCATACCATGGATCATAGCCCACAATCTACGAGTTCAGTTCCTCTTGGAAGCAGTTCTGGGATTCCAGCCATTCCTCCTAGCGCAAATCAATTTTCAGTACGTGGGCGGATGGGTGTACGATCAAGGTTTGTCAGGAAGCTTGTTGGCTCTATTGATTTTGGTAGAATAATGACCTTGTGTTGTTCAGGTCTCTTTTAAATCTTAATCAATCTTTTCGCTTTTTTCCTTTTACAATGTGCAAATATTTATCAAGGTGCCAGATGCAAAAGCAGTGCAACTCTTTATCTTGTTGCTGTCCTAAAACTATGCTTGAATAGAGTTGACAGCCTTAAAGATCCCTTTACTTAGATTAATACCAACGACAGTTATCAGCTTCCGTGAGGATGAACTGCAAACTGCCTTTTAATGCTTCTCTATCTCTCTCTCCCTTTTTTTCTTAATTCTTTTAAATGTTTGTTTTTAAAATGTGGATCAGGAAGTCATATTTGATCATTATTTTCTGTGGACAGGTATGTGGATACCTTCAACAAGGGTGGTGGCGCTTCCACAAATCTGTTCCAGGCACCTTCTGTTCCATCAGCTAAACCTGCTAGTGTTGCGGGTGCCAAGTTCTTTATTCCAACTGCGCCACCATCAAATGAACAAGCCTTTGGCACAGAAGCTGGAAACAGAGATGGAGTTTCTTCTGGAAGTGGAGAAAATTCTTCTATGTCCATAAGTGATCATCTCCAAAACCTAGCACCTTCACCTCCAGGAACAATGCAGAGGTTCCCAAGTGTCGATAACATTTCCAACAAGGGCGCAATGGGAAGCCAAAACACTTCCTTTCCATCTCAGTCTCGCCGTACAGCTTCATGGAGTGAGATGCATAGTGATACATACGTTCCACATACGACAACCGAAATGAAAGCTTCCCCACTTTCATTTATGCCTAGTGATCACTCAGTGGCCAGTCTGCCTGTGAATGGAGGCAATTTTGGGGATGATCTCCAAGAGGTTGAACTTTGACTTGAGGGTGCTGTATATATCAAGTTTTTGCTTCTCATGATCAATACGCCACATGGAATATTTGCGCTCGAGCAATCGAAGCCCAGAATGCAACGTGGAGTTCAAACACATTTTTCTTTTTTGAATTCCTTCTCTCTCTCCTCATCCTTCCACACCTTTCCATCCAGCAAATGTATGTCAGAAGGTGGATAAGCTTAATATTGTATTGTAAGCATAGAGCTAGGATAATTTAGGTGATACTGCAGAGTAAAAGATGAGCTTGGGGATATTGTACAGTTTCACTTTGTTCATTTATTTAAAATGTACAACTAATAGATGGAATGAATAGACAGAAGGTGAAGGCAAGTTTCAAATCTCAATAATGACAATGATGGTATTTTCTCTTGGACTTCTCGCATTGCTATGGGACTGATTTGCATAGAGTTCAACTTACATTCTCATTGAAGTATTGACATTTGGCATTGCTTATTGTAAGTTAAGAATTCAAGAAAAAGCTGCTTATTGGTTATCGCAGTTGATTCATCCTTCTGCATGTAATACATGCTGAGAAAGAGTCATTGAGCCTAAATTCCTAAAACTTTTATGATGCGCTGTACAAATGATATTTCTCAGACAAAATTTGATCCTTTTTATTAAGAGTTAAGACACTCGAAACGATAAAAATATTTTTAAAAAGTGATGCTTTGGAGTAGATTAGAAAAAGTGATACTTTCAGACAAATAAATGATACTCTTTAAGCGCCGTTGCCATGACATGGCCACTCAAGAAATATCGAGTAAATGTCCATGATGAAAAATGTCTTTTCGGCTATACAATGCTTCTTTAGTCATTGAGTTCAAAAAGGCAGAAATACATAAATTTTATTTTTCTCCCTTTGCATTTCCATGTTTCCTGTTTCCGTTTCCTGTTTCCTGTTTCCGTTTCCTATTCCGTGTCTCTGTGGACTGTAGTTTCACCCCTTTGTCATTTCTGGTCAACAATAACATAGGTGCATATGAAAGCACGTATATCTTAACACAAACATAGCGAAAAACATCCAGCACAATAAGGATACACGGCATTCAACCAAATTCGATCAGTGAAGTTTTTGTAGTTTCATTTAGTTAATTTCCATAAACAAGATTGTTTGAAGCTTGAACATCTGAAACTGGTCAATTAGGTAAAATAAATGACATCTAAGTCGAGATAGAATACTGTTCCCTTGCCCCATGACAATAGTAATTCATACAACACATCGGTAGGTGACGTGTGTGCCAGCAGTCTCACTAGGTCGGGTAATCTTCACAACTTGTCCCCTCTTCATTCCGTAATATCTTGCAATAGGATCAGTTATCTGAATCATTGGCAGCTGCATTTAAGAGAGGGGAATCAAGACATTATTGCAATTGCGGCTGAGAGAAAAGAAAAAAACATATGAAGTCTTGATCATTTCAAGTATATTGTAGCAATGGTCAGAAATACATACCTTGCCTTCAATCAAATTATACTTCTGAAACAGTGTGTTCTTCTCTTCATCTGTTAGCAACTGATGCCGGGGAACCAGATGATGTTTTGTGACATTAATAAGCAGTTCTGTCTCCTGTAACAAGGTCAAGTTACCACTGTGAAATTTAGGACATAAATGTGTGTGCGTGTGTGTGCGAGTGTGCATGAGGGAGAGCGAAAGAGTGAAGAGTGGCCGAATCCCTCCGCACAAATCCTAGTTATGCATCATTCTATAATAACAGTAAATTCAAGTTCGGTTTGGGGTAGTATAATCTGAAGCAGTATATTAAGATTTCTAGATGCAAGACAACCAAATACCTTATCCGAATTCTTCCAAAAAGCGCTGCAGAGCAAACCCCAAATATACCAACCAGTGTTAAAACAAACATACAGAGATGAATGCTCTCATAGTCTTCTCTTAGGTTCTGTAGCAAATCACTCTTCTAGTATGAATTTCGTTGACAATTTTAGTCAACTCTTGGTAAAAGCCTTAAACTTTTAAATTTGGAGGGACATGATCTTCCCCCAACCAAAGATGAAAAGGGAATGGATAAGGAACCATTACAAGACAGCCTAGGAACAAAAGACCTATATGAGACTGTGAGACCTCAAGTTCCACACAACGATCATGTTAGAGGAGTGGACACAATTACAAGAAATGAGAAAATCAAGTAAAGAAGCAAGATCATCAACTTAAGTTCTATCAAGTTTGTCCTAACTTCCTAAGTTTTGTGTATTCCAGTTAAAACAGGTACAGGAATTGGCTCCCTTCAGCCCTACTTTTATTTTCCTGCTTTTCTTTTGATAATATGCACCTTCGTCGAGTATCAGGCATACTTACAACACCTGTAGACTATATTGGTAACATAGGCTGTTCTTAGATAGGAGTGATCCGGAAGATATTGTGTAAGAAAACGTCCTGCTCCTGTCTAGCCACAATATAAACCTCTCACACACCTAGCTAGCATGTCGTATTAACATTATAAGAATGCAAATGGAGACATTAACAGTAATCATAGCAAAACGTACTGCAATGTTACTGCTATTTTGAGCTCAGTTACTGATTGAACCAATGCTACCTATAATTGTATGTACTAATGCCACCAAGACTTGCAACAGAGCAAAAGCACCTTTGAATTTTCCAGCTTTGAAACACACCAGAAATTTTTCTATGGCTCTAACTATGCATAACTTATGTTGATTAGTAGAAAAGCAGTTTCAGTATTTTACCAACTGATCACAGATTCACAGAAGCGTTACCTTCATGAAATAGGTAAGATGTACTAACCTGGAAAAGTTCTAAGTACACATCAGGAAATGTACTCAATTTTTTCTTGAATGTAAGAGTCACATTATCTTTCACCACGAAGATAGCTCTGGCGCCTATAGGAACTTCCTCTGATTCCAAAAACTTCTCTTTTTTCTTCCATGCCGTGGAATCAAGTTTCTCGACGAATATAACAAATATCTTGACCAGAACAAGCGACCAATAGGCAGAATATCAGTAACAGCTAGAGCCCAGAGGCAAAGGAGTCATAGAAAGCTCCCTCCACCTCCCGGTTTTCAGACTTCCTCATGTAGAAACAATCGAGTTAAAACTTAAGAGTGTCATACAAAAAGCCTCCAAATTATATTTGACAGAAATCCTTATAAATATGCCAAAGATGATTAGCATATAAAACTCTTTTAGTATAAACTATTCTGGCCATGAGCAATAAGAGACTAAGAAAAACATGTACTCTAATAAAACAACAAACTTTAATCTATTGATAAGAATACCTCGTCAGAGCTATCATCTCGTTTGGCCATTCGGAGAGTATCCCTGTTCCAGTCCTCCCCATATGTGTCTATAAACTGCTCGATCGTCATGTTCAGCTCAAGGTCAGATACACTATACCCTCTGTCATGCAGCATTTCCATTATTGTTTTCTGAATCGTGTACCTCCTTATTATAGCTTTATCTGATGTAGACATTCTGCCAACTTATGCAGAGAAAAAAAAGAAGAAAAAAAGAAAAATTCAATTCTAGGTATCATTTTTATCCTCTAATCCATATAGTAAAAGTCATGGAATTGGAGTTTACTTCATCACATTATTACAGATATACTATAATAGGAACAAGCAATAATATGAATATCTCACATCATCATAACACAAAAATCATTGTCATTACTAATGCTTAAACATGAAAAACGACATGAACACTTTCCCCATGACGAAACACAAAGGGTAGTAGGAGTAGGACTCAACAATTAACACATCAAATCAGACCAAAAACATACAAAAATCCCCAAAAAATCCCCAAATCCAGTTTTCGTATTGAGGCTCAGGCAGTCACATAGCAATTAGCAACATATATAGTAGTGTAGCATATAAAGAAAGAAACTTTCAAGCTTTAACCAAAGCATTAAGCAAGCCCTTTCTTTTCCTCAGCTTCCCAACAAAAGCATGTCAGTGAACCTCAATTACTTAAAAGTTGTTAATTTTGAATTTCAACCTCTCTCTCCTTTTCCATCTACATATCTTGTTATGCCTACGGCCCAAATCTTTCACATAAACACACACACATAACTAAAACATGAAAAAGAAATACTCTTCAATAAATCAGGCTACGCTAATAAGTAATAATCTCCTGTCACGCCAATTATTTACTAAAAAATTAATGCTTTAGTTCTAAGGAATTCTTGTTGAACATGAACACACCACTATATCAGCAATTTTCCTAATGGGTTACACATATTTCTCCATAGTATCTCTTCTAACCCTTGCATATTTAGGCGTTTCACAAAACCCAGCAACAGAGAGAGAGAGAGAGAAAGGTGATCAAAATCGTGGGGGTGGGCAAGGAAGTGAACATCTACATACATACAGAGTCTTTTCCAGTGCTGAAGGGCCTCTGGATGGAGAAAAACGAGAGATCAAGTGTAATGGCAAATTGGCAAGGTGTAACAAATGTTAATGCGCCTTATAATTGTATAAAGGCGGCTCCTTTTTTCCTTCTTGGAAAATTTGGGAGATTTTAAAGGAGCCTTGAGCTTGCTGCCCAAGGAAGTAGGAGGCTTAGGAACCAATGAAAAATAAGAAAGAAATAATTTATTTTTTTTGAGGTTCTATCTTTGGGTAGTTTTTTTTTTTTTTTTTTTTTTTGCTCTTCCAATTTTTGGGTAGTTAATAACATTGAAGAGTATTTGAGAATGGACTTGATAACGTGACATAATTATAAAGGTTGTGTTCTTTTTCACTTATTGCATCTTACTCAATTAGTGAAAATCAATGGCAAAATTTTATTCAATCACTGGCAGTACTTTATTCAATCAGTGGAAATTAGTGGCAGAACTTTATTCAATCAGTGGAAATAAGTGGCAGGTGTCACATTCCTCCTCACAGGATCAGTGGTAGTAGCTTATTGAATCGGTGAGAATAATCGGTTGAAGGACCTTACCGAATCAGTGGAAATCAGTGACATTACTCAATTAGTAAGAATCAGTGCAAAAAAGTGGAAAATAACGCACCCAAAATGTTTGTTAGTTCGTAGTTTTTGTGAGAAGGATCTAAATTGCTCCTTACAGGTAAGGAGTTCGAGACTTTTTAAAGCCCTTAACCTGACATTAGCTCTTACTAACACTTTATTTTTGATAGAATTGTTTACTAGCATTAGATGTAAATGTCAAAATAATTACAAGAGCCATATTAGAAAATCACTTTTATGCATTATTTTTCCATACTCATGTAGATATGGAGAATACACTATTTTTCTCTAAGGTTGTGGGCACTGGGCAGGCTAATGAGACATTTATTGGTTACATATAAATGCAGCAAGCATCGGTAACTTTGGAAACACTAATGCCCCTCCAATCACTTAGTACATGCTTACTACTATTGTACTATCGTAATACTCTTAATCAGTGTAGACAGAAATATTGGGCCTAGGCTCAAAATCATCCATAAATTGCTTCTTGGATGCAGTTGCATCAAGATGTGTCTCGCAATCTGCAGATGTAGCTTTCAGTTGGTTTGAATTAACATCATCATGGTAAATACTGGCATCGATTCTTGGATCAAAGTCCTTGCTAAAAAGATTTTTTAGTTGGTTTGGATTAACATCATCATGGTAAATACTGGGATCGGATCTTGGATCAAAGTTCTTGCTAAAAGGCTTTTTTAGTTGGTTTGGATTAACATTATCATCATGGTAAATACTGACATTGGTTCTTGGATCAAAGTCCTTGCTAAAAGGTTTTTTTAGTTGGTTTGGATTAACATCACCATGGTAAATACTGGCATCGAATCTTGGATTAAAGTCCTTGCTAAAAGGCTTTTTTAGTTGGTTTGGATTAACATCATCATCATGGTAAATATTGGCATCGGTTCTTGGATCAAAGTCTTTGCTAAAAGGTTTTTTTTAGTTGGTTTGGATTAACATCACCATGGTAAATATTGGCATCGAATCTTGGATCAAAGTCCTTGCTAAAAAGATTTTTCAGTTGGTTTGAATTAACATCATCATGGTAAATAGTGGCATCGGTTCTTGGATCAAAGTCCTTGCTAAGGCTTATGTCCAACAGATTTGGGATTATCGGCTTTCTTCTCTTCGTAATCAAATGTTCCTTGATTTACAAGGCCTTTAATTGCTTCGGGCATGGTTTGACCCTTCATAATCACTTCCCAATACTCTCCTGGGTCTTTTCTCCCATGAACTTTGCTAGCGAACTGCTCAATATTTGGCAATAAAAAAAAACAAGTATTAGGATTATTAATAAACTAATGTAAGGTGCTAATGGTTTTGTAAAGAATAAAGGTCATATATAGTTAAAAAAAAAGAAAAAAGAGATATTATATACTATGATATATTATGTACACAAAAACTTGTTTAAAGACGGTCTTATTGTAATCTTTGGGGAAACGAGGACCACTTTTTAGTAAAATAAGGGTCACTGCTCATAATAAGTGACCTCTACATATCTAAATTGTGACCCTATTTTAATTTCTGTGAGTTGGTCTTGTACAAATACAATACTTGCTCATATAAGATGGACGACAATCATGCTAAAAAAACTGAAATAGCTAGATAAAACAACATAAACACAATGAAATGAGAAATTTCAAGGCGGCGTTGTGAGCTAAGCCTACAAAAATACTACTTACCAAGAAGAGCAAGAGTGACAAAATGATGGAGGATATCTTCTTGGACTCCATTTTTCTACCGAATTCAAAATTTGTTATATTTGCTTTAATTTGAGTGAGAAAAATATCCCAAATGCACGTCCTATTTAAAGAAACATAGGCCAAGAAAAATGACAAAAACTTAACAACACTATTGATCAGCAAAACACGTGATTCATGCTGATTTGAGTAACTTTTTGTAATTAGGATTCAATAAGTAAACCATGAATTGACTATTACTCCACATTCTTAATTGACGATGATTCAATAATCAGTGTAAGCATGCATGCATGGCCTAATATGTGGAATAGTGCAATTGTCGTTTTACATGTGATGTGGTCATGTGGAAATCACCATCTAGCTAATACAGTTTATATTTTCTCTCTTTGGTTGAATCTGCTCCACAAAAGTTGAAATCCAAAATTGATTTCCTACTCCCTAATTTATTATCTTAATAATTTGCAAATTAAATTCATGCTTTCTGTCATTTTCACCTTGATTCAATATGCATTTCCTCCGTACAAAGTATCCATTGAGCCCCAAGTGATAGCTGAAGGGGCAGTGACATTAGTCATTTCAAGATGGTGTTTGTATTCTCTAAAGGGTGTGTTCGGCAATCAATTTTTGGGTATCTGTTAATGGTTTGAACTAGTCAAACGACTACCTATCCTAATTTGTTGTGTTCGGTAACTAGTTGTTAGTAGTAGTTATTAGTGGTTAGAGTAGTGTTTTGCAAAAGCTAATAAAATTAGCCTTGCATCTCCAAAGGCTAGATGTTGGAATTATTTAGACATTTAATCCCAATTCTATCCCTTTATTTTTAATACAAAATCCCTAATCTAAGGGTTCTAAAAACCCCATTCTAATCCAAGGGTGAGAGAGAAGAACTCTAGAGAATCTGTTCCCTTCAAGATGCATCTCAGTTTTGCTGCTTGAAGCTTCTTCTTCTTTTATCCAATAACTTTCTAATTAACCTGTCTCATGGTAATGTCACCTCTATATACAAGTATAACGTCAACATAACATCAGTTAGTATATGATATCATACTTGTATGGGTGACCTCAAAGTAAGGCCGCCTTATACGAATTTTTTTATTTTACCTTAAATGCCCGTATTGATGTAGGTTATACATAATTACATACTCAAACATGCCTGTTATTTTTTGGCACCATTTCTATGAAGATTTTAAGTTTTCCATCTAATTATTTTTAATTTCATTTTTTAGATAATTTATTGATTTTCGTTTTCCGTAGGTTCCAATGTTCCATAACCATTCCCATGTTTAATTCAAAAAAAAAAAACAAAACAAAACTGCCTGGTCTTCATCTTCTTCTCTCTCATTCAGAAACCCACCACTAACCCAAGAACCCACCACCACTTCGAAACCCACCGCCACCCACTAACCCCCGCACCAACCGCTCACCACCGCTCACCACCGCACACCACCGCTGACCACCCAGAAATTCGGAGCACTGCCACGCAGAAACCCAGCCAGCGCCCCACTTCACCACCACGTTTCAGCCCTGAAATGAAAAAAATCCTTCTACTCAGACGATTACACCTACTCTCCTCCACAACCATCTCCAAACCCCTCACCAATGGC
Source organism: Tetragonia tetragonoides (assembly GCA_038025085.1). Lineage (NCBI taxonomy): Eukaryota > Viridiplantae > Streptophyta > Magnoliopsida > Caryophyllales > Aizoaceae > Tetragonia > Tetragonia tetragonoides. The sequence goes on from CM076142.1 coordinate 49,650,283, forward strand.
GAATCTCACCATTTTCTCTCCCCTCAAACTCAAACCCATCTCCATATCCCTCAAAAGCCCACTAACCTCAGATGGATATGGCTATTTTCTTCCACTTCACTTCCACCACCAGAATGGATTGAACCTTTCACTGACATATCCGACGTCGTTTCACGCCAAAGGCAGAATCTTGAGCCTTCAATCTGGGTCCCTCGTATCGTTGATCTCCTTGATGATTCACCAAATATGGAGGCCAATTTAACAGATTATTGCACCAAATATTTGATTAAGTTAACACCCAATTTTGTTTCTTATGTTTTGAGCTCAACCTACATCAAAACCAAGCCTAACACAGCCTTTCGTTTCTTCTATTGGGCTGGTAAGCAAATAAAGTATAATCATAAGATGGATTGTTATGTTTCTTTGATTGATGTTTTGGGTGTTTCTAATGATGTGGGTAGGATTAAGGTTGTGTTTCATGAGTTTAAGAGGATGGGGTTTGTTATGTCTGTGAATTGTTGTAATTCTTTGATAAAGAGTTTTGGTAATGTGGGTATGGTTGAGGAATTGTTGTGGGTTTGGAGAGGAATGAAGGATAATGGGATTGAACCTAGCTTGTATACTTATAATTTTTTGATGAATGGGTTGGTGAATTCTATGTTTATTGAATCAGCTGAGCAGGTGTTTGAGGTTATGGAAAATGGGAAAACTCGGCCTGATATTGTTACGTATAATACTTTGATTAAAGGGTATTGTAAGGCTGGGATGACAGGGAAGGCTATGGGAAAATTTAAGGAGATGGAGATTAGAAATGTGGAGCCTGATAAAATTACTTACATGACTTTGATCCAGGCAAGCTATGGAGAGAATGATTTTGATGCCTGTTTGTCTCTTTACCATGAGATGGTAGAGAAGGGGTTGGAAATCCCACCTCATGCTTATAGTTTGGTGATTGGTGGGCTTTGCAAGGATGGGAAGTATGCAGAAGGGTGTGCGGTTTTTGAGGATATGGGCCGGAGGGGATGTAAGGCGAATATGGCAATTTATACTGCTCTTATTGATTGTCGTGTTAAAAGCGGGAATGTTGAAGAAGCAATCAATCTTTTTCTTAAGATGAAGAATGAGGGTTTTGCACCTGATGAGGTTACATATGGGGCTATTATCAATGGTTTATGCAAGAATGAGAGACTGGAGGAGGCTTTGGATTATTTTAAGGACTGCAGAGATAATGGGGTTGGCATTAATGCTACCATATATTGTTCCCTTATTGATGGGCTGGGAAAGGGAGGGAGAGTTGGGGAAGCGGAAAAGCTTTTCGAGGAGATGGCTAAGAAAGGCTGCACACGTGATTCGTATTGCTACAATTCGATGATTGATGCTCTCACTAAATGTGAGAAAATCGACGAAGCTTTGGCACTCTTTGATCAAATGGAGGATGAGGGCTGCGATCAAACAGTGTATACATACACCATACTCATAGATGGATTATTTAGAAAGCACAAAAATGAAGAGGCATTGAAGTTGTGGAATATGATGATTGATAAGGGTATTGCACCGACTTCAGCTTCTTTTAGGGTTCTCTCAATTGGACTTTGTCTTTCAGGTAAGGTTGCCAGGGCTTGCAAGATTTTAGATGACCTAGCACCGATGGGAGTTATCCCAGAAAATGCTTTTGAAGATATGATCAATGCGTTGTGCAAAGCAGGGCGCATTGAACAGGCTTGTAAATTGGCTGATGGGATTGTAGACAGGGGCCGAGAGATACCTGGAAGAGTACGTACTGTTCTGATCAATTCTCTGAGGAAAGCAGGAAACACTGATCTAGCTATGAAATTGTTGCATAGCAAAATTGGTATTGGCTATGATAGAATGGGAAGCATCAAAAGGCGAGTGAAGTTCAGAACTCTCCTTAACAATTAGATGGACTGTCTGGTTTGACTTGCGCTGTCATTTACCTGCAAATATATGGTCTTGATATTACATAAGGTGCTGCTGACTGTTCCACCCTTCTGTTGCATGGGACTGAAAATGAAGAGCAAATTTTGAATGACATTACTCCATCATACAGGAGCAAATTTGGACAGCTCAAGTTTATCCATTTTTCCTTCGAGACAAGCCCTATAAGGTTTGATCGACTCTCTTAACACTTAGATGATTATATTCAGAAGCTGGGGACTTGAGGGGTTCGTCAATGATCTGATTTGCATTCTCGATCATATTTCGACATTTTGGGTCTACCCGGTTTGGGAGGGGGTTTTCTCGAGTCATATATGCTCGATCTGGAGAGTGGCTCATTTATGCCTGTTATCCATGTCAAGAAACTGACCTTCCACTCTTTGCATCTGCCAAGGAGAGTAACAGCCAGTTTGATGAGTACAGTGCAGGTACAAAGTGCTTCATGACCTTGCCTTCCGAAGCACAACGTCGGTATGCTGGGCCTTTCTATATTTGGATAGGAACATGCTTTTAAGATACAGAGATTATGTCAAAGACTGAAATGGACTCCTTTTCATCTTAGACAACTGCTACCGAAGTACAAAACCTTATGGTATCTGGTAGAAAGAAGAGGCAGTAGCCTCTACAACATGCTCAAGGACAGGAATTTGCTCTAATTTTTTCCTGAGAACATGGTGTGCAGGTTTGACCTCTTGCCATTTGTCATATTCCTTTGTATACAACCTGTGACCTATTATTGTAGGTACTTGATAATTGATGGTGGAATTGGTGCAGATTTATGCTGACACTATGAAGCAGATGGCAGTTAGTCAACTGGTAGTAGGTTCGGGTCTAAGAACCTTGTGCCTTTTCATTGCAAAGAAGCCAGAAGAGGTTTTCTCTGCCAACGTCATGGCGCAGGTAACATGCCTGGAGTAGTACATATGTCACCACAACCTGCACAGGTAGCTTGTATAATCCCTACTGCTGTACAGCGTTCCAAGAAAGGATTTGAAACTAGAACTGAAGCTTTCCAAGGGGGTCAAGAAATCGAAGTGTCATATCAATGTACACCTTCCTTTCCCTTTATAGGATATGGTAGGCGTGTTATTCCAAATAGACCCATACTATGACTGTGAGAGGAGTCGCTCTTTTTGGGTACTTTACATCATAAGAAGTAATTATAAAATCCGGTTTAGCTTTAATGTTTTAACTGGCAACTGTGTCTTGTGCTATTGATGTTTAATTAAGGTATCAACGTGTAGCCCCTTGTCTGTATTGACACTCACATGCCAGCATCTGCTTTAGAATGTAGGCTATAGTATGCTGGAAAATTGGGAGGAGAATTTGGCTGTAATAACTGCGAATAGAACCGAGAATGATCATCTTGTGATTGTTCATCTGGGAGACTACCTGTGGAAAGAGAAGAATGATGTATGTGTTGCACTTTCTGCTTCAGCTATTATTATTTATTACTTTCCTCATTTCCTTTTTTGTAATCTCAACCCCTCCCCCCTGTAAGAAGAACAAAAAAGAAAAGAAGGAAGAGAAAGAGAAAAGGAAGAGGAAAAAGAATTGGCTTCATTCTCACATGAAAACCAACTGTACAGGTTACCGCTGCGCATATCTGCTACTTGGTTCAGAGGCCGATTTTGCAGACAGTGCGAGATTGTGTCTTATTGGTGCAGACCACTGGAAGCTGGGACTTCCCTCGAACATATGCTAGTCCTGAGGCTATTCAGGTTTAATTTGCTCCTTGCATTGTTTATATGTTTGCAAATGGCCGTCTTTATGCATGCAGCTGGACTTGTATTACTGGAGTGTTTATATGTTTGCAATTCTTTGTCCTTTGCTTTTTGTATCTGTGTCTCCATCATCCCTGTTTTGCTGGGTGTCTCCATCTTCCCTGTTTTGTATCTGTGTGTCCAACATTCCAAATTATGCAGCCGTTGGACGGAATTTTGCTGGGATGCCTCATAACTAGATTGACTTTAGGCTTAAAGCAGTAAGTCCTGATGAGAATGAGTGCAATTTCAGTTATTAGTAATTGTCTAGTTTTGAAGCTGTTGGATTCCGATGGTAATCTAGGTGATCAGACCTGCTGCTAGTTTATTTTGATATATAATCTTTGCTGGTCATACTAGACACAGAAATAATCTTTGTGCATTTTGGCGACAACATGGGGAAACAGTCGCCTATTTTAAATTTGGCGACACTTGTTGCTAGTTGTTGGCGCCTATAGGGGTAGACACTCAACAAACATTGACGACTATGTCTCCCTGTAATCTGCAACGTCGTTGCGCAAATGGGGACAAGTACTTGAACTTGAACTTGATAACTTAAAAGAGTGTTCGTTTTGTGATTGATTGTTTAACTGCACTGATACAGCAAAAGACATCAAGACATTTTCTTTTCAAACTCATGCCAGATATGGCTTGGAGGATACACTCTTTTTTCTTCTAGGATGCTGGCGAGCTAATGAGTAAATGAGACCTTTATTGGGTTACATATAAAATGCAGCAAGCATAAGGTAACTCTGGAAACACCAAGCACTTAGTAGTTAGTACACATGCTAACTACAGAGTATTATACTCTTAATCATTGTAGACAGAAACATTGGGCCTAGGCTCAAAAATCATCCATAAATTGCTTCTTCGATGCAGTTCCATCAAGATGTGTCTCGCAATCTGCAGATGTGGCTTTCAGTTTGTTTGGATTAACATCATCGTGGTAAATAGTAGCATCGGTTCTTGGATCAAAGTCCTTAATAAAGGGCTTCTGTCCAATAAGTTGGTCTGGGTTAACATCATCATGGTAAATAGAAACTTCGTTTCTTGGATCAAAGTCTTCAATAAAAGACTTATGTCCAATCGATTCATGGTTGTTGACTTTATTCTCTTCGTAATCAATTAGCCCTTGATTTACAAGGCCTCTAATTGCTTCAGGCATGGTTTGGCCCTTCATAATCACTTTCCAATACTCTTTTGGGTTGTTTCTTCCATGAACTGTGCTAGCGAGCTGCTCAGTATATGGCAATGCAAAAGAAAACATAGGATTAGAATTTAATAAAGTAATGTAACTACAAAGTACAAAGGTGTTCATAGAACTTCCATAAAAAAAAAAGAAAAAATTAAGTCATATACATTATTTTTTTGAGTGAATAGGTCATAATGATTAAAAAAGAAGAGATGTCATTATATTATAATGATTTTATATTATTTGTGTACTAATTATAAGGCAACATTGGCATTAGATAAATATTATGAGCAAAATCAACCAAAAACAATTAACTCTTTGGAAAAACACAAAAACTCATATGAGGAGGCCTTTAGTATGAGGCGTGAGTAAACCTGTGATCAATAAATTGATACCATCGTAAATGAAGAGTGATACTGAGATAAAAAAGTAATACCTCATACATGAGACTGCCTTATAAGAGAGATTTACTTGTGGAAAATGATAAGATTCTTAACCACATAATTTTTTTGAAAGGGTAGTAAAATGAACGACAATCATGCATGCTGCAAATCTCAAATAGATAGAACAACATCAATACAATGATATGAGTAAGTCTCAAGGTATATGTAATGCACAAATTCACGAATGTTTTACTTTGCAAAGACCAGCATTGCGCCCTAAGAAATTCCTTACCAAGAAGAGCAAGAGTGACAATATGATCAAGGATATATTCTTGGACTTCATTGTACCGATTTAGAGACAAAAGCTATTGAGTAAATACTGATATGAATGAGAAAAACTATCCCATATGCATTTGCTATTTAAAGAAAATAGGCCAAGAAAAATGACAAATTTAAAAACAATATTGAGCAAAAGACATGATTCTTGCTGATTTGACAAGAAAATTTTAAAAATTTTGTTAGTGTACGAGTAGTTATAATAATTCTACTACGATTCAATCAGTGGAAGCATGGCCTAATATACGTGGGGTATTACAACTGTCGTTTTTCATGTGATATGGCAATCATAATCTACAGTTTTCTCTCTTTAATTGAACCTGCTCCATAAAAGTTGAAATCTTGATTGATTTCATTGTCCCTACTATATTATCTTTAATAATTTGCAAATTAAATTCATGTTTTCTGTCATTTTCACCTTGATTCAATATGCATTCTCTCTATACAAAGTATCTTTGAACCCAAGTGATATCTGAAGAGGCAGTGACATATCTGAAGCCATTTCAAGATGCATCTCAGTTTTGCTGTTTGGAGTTTCTTCTTCTGTTTACTGCATTTAGGGTCTGTTCTCCCCAACTGAAAAACGTTTATATTTATTACTGAAAATTTATTTATGTTGAACTTCGTTGAACTTTGTTGAATTTTATCTAACTTTATTTAACTTTGTTGAACTTTGTTGATTTTTGTTGAAACTTGTTGATTCAAGTGTTTTTTATAACTAGTTTGTATATTGGTTTGTTTAACTTTGTTGAACTTTGTTTAACTTTATTTAACTTTATTTAACTTTGTTGAAGTTTGCTGAAATTTGCTGAACTTTATTGAAGTTTGCTGAAATTTGCTGAAGTTTGTTGTAGTTTGCTGAAGTTTGTTGTAGTTTGTTGAAGTTTATTAAAGTTTGCTGAAATAAACAGAAATAAGCAGAAATAAGCTGGGGAGAACAGACCCTTAGTGGTGAGCTTCATACCTGATTGTCAACATCTACTTCAATCTGCTATGTATTTTCTACGACCAAATTCTGATTTTGTTTTTCCTGGTTAGCTTACTGATCATTACAGGGTTGGAGGACATCTTACGACGAAGATGAGTCAGATTGACGAACATTCATCAATATCTCATACAACAGATCATTCCGTACTTGTATTTTTCACACCTGACGACCTTAGGGCCTGTTTGTTTAGCATACATGGAATGGAATGGAATGATATGATACCCGAAAATCTCGTTTTTTGCGTTTGGTTGAGTTTTTTTGGAGTTGAACTTGATTCCTTGAGGTATCAAGTTCCTCCCAAAACAACACCACCTGATGCCTCCCCTCATCCACCGGATTCATGTCCTGATACCTGTGGTATCAATTTTATTTTATTTTTTCCTTTTCCTAATTTTCTTTTTAAAAGTTAAGCCATGAACCCAAACCACCACTCCACCATAACAGTTGCCAAACCACCGCCCATCATTGGTGCTAACTCCGTTGAACGTCGTCGTCCACTATTTGTTGTCGGTGAACTTTGTTGTATTGGTCAGGGCGGTCGTTTCATGGTAGTGGTGATGGTGGTAGTTAAGCCATTGGAGATCGAAAGTCGTCGTCCGTTGTCCTCCGCCTGTTTTTGCGATCGCCAACCTCCGATTTGGGCTCGTTTGTCATTACTAGTGAGAGTATTGTTAGCTTCATTTAATTCAACATGGAATTGGTCTCGTAAGAGAGGGGTCGTCGTCAGAAGCTTAGGTAGCCATGGTGGATGAGCAGATCTGGAATTGGAGGAGAGAGAAAGGGGTTACTTGAGTTTCTAAAATAACAAGAAAAAGAAAATTAATTTGACTTTTTTTTTTTTTGTGCAAAAATTAATTAGATTTGGGTTGTCTTTGAGTTGCAACTTGCAACCAAACAAGTGGTATCAGGAATGAAGTTATCATTCCATACTCAAGGATATCAAGTTTCATACCGATTCCATTCTCCTTTGATGAAACAAACGCCCCCTTAAGGTAGGGAAAAATATGTCCATCTACTTTCGAGGTGTTAATCCTTCTACTTCTCCCAATTTTCTCCCTAGGGAAGAGGCCGAGTTAATCCCTTTCTCGTCATGAAATCTCCCTTTCCTTCTTGACCACTTTGGCTTTCGTCGTGGTTCTTCCCAAGCCAAAGCCATGCAAGACACATTAACACAGTGCGAGATGAAACCAATCAAAGGAGAAACCAAGTTGTGTGCTACTTCCTTAGAGTCGATGCTTGACTTTGCACATGAAATCTTCGGATTAAGTACCTACATCAAAGGCCTAAGCACCCGAGAACTTACCAATAAATTGGCCACTGGTCATTTGCATAATTTTACCATAGTAGATGAACCAAGAGAAGTAGAAGCTCCTAAAATGATAGCATGTCACACTATGCCTTACCCTTATGCAATCTTCTACTGCCACTACCAAGAAAGCGAGAGCAAAGTGTTTCAGGTTTCGCTAAGTGGCCAAAATGGAAGCAATTGCAGTTTGTCATATGGACACGTCTCAATGGAGCCATAATCATGTCTCCTTCAGTGTCTTAGGCATCAACCCAGGTTCCTCTCCAGTTTGCCATTTCTTTCCTCCAGACAATCTTGTTTGGGTGCCATTGTCAGATGCAGCAAATGGATAAGAGGATAGGTGACTAGGCAAATTTGCAAACTTGCTTGTTTAATTTCCTAATCACTGTGTAAAGTGTAATAATGCATAGAATACGAAGTGATTATTCGTGAATTCAATGTAATGTCACATTCGGTACTTAAATAAGATATATATTGTTCTGTGCTGTGAAACATCTCGTCCTCATATAATAGGAGTTCTACTATTGTAACATTCAGTACTCAAAATTATGTCACATTAATGAAATCATGAGAGGTGATTAACAGATCAATACTGATTACCAACCGAAATCCTGGGAAACTATCTTCTGGTATTAAAAAAGATATTCCCTCGCATTCGAGGTATCAATTCGCCGTAGGGATTTACTCTTGCGTCTCACAAGAAATTACATCAAAAGCAAAACTCGGTATCACATACAAGTTACAACTAACAAATTGGCAAAACCAATAGCAAAGCAAAATTTCTCTATACATCACTAAGTGAAGTCTCTACACATCCAAGACCCTGTGACAGGGAAAGTTTCCTCTCACAATGCCAAGGCAACGAACTTCCAATGCAACTTCACCAGCCACCCGGAGCTGGAAGAGTTGGAACATCAGAATTCAGCCGAGCCAGGAGCTCGTGGAAATGGAATTGCATCTCTTATGTTATCCATCCCAGTTGCAAATTGCACCAGCCTCTCAAAACCCAGTCCAAATCCCGCATGTGGAACTGCAAACAAAGTACTTCAGTATCAAAGATTGGAACTAAATGCTGTCAACAGTAATTTTCAGTCAGCATACTCGCAATCAAAATTTTGATACACTCCATTTTTTAGTGGACACTTACTTAGAAGGGTCGATCACTGAAATTATGGATGAATTGGAAGTTTGAAAACCCACACAAGTAGTACTCTTAGGGTCAAAATACACTCCTTGGACAAGTTTGGGCAAAAATATCGAACGGTCGTCGGGAAGCCAAAAATGAAGGCTATAATCCACGTTTTTTCGAGGTTTCAGAGGCTCCTGAACAAAAGTTGTTATTTTTGCAGCATATTGCATGGGGAACTACTTGGGGACATGGGAGACTCCCAATCTCAATTATCACGTCCCTATTAGTCTTGGACGATCATTTTAGTGGACACATACTTAAAAGGGTCGATCACTGAAATTATGGATGAATAGAAAGTTTGGAAACCTGGATAGCCAACCGAGGCACAAGGGGTACTCTTGGGTCAAAATACACCCCTCGGACAAATTTGGGTAAAAATCTCGAACGGTCCCCCCATAAGCCAAAAATTGAAGGCTATAATACACTTTTTTCGAGGTTCCAGAGGCTCCTAAACAAAAGTTGTTATTTTCGCACCATATTGCACGAGGAACTACTTAGGGATATGGGAAGCTCCCAATGTCAATTATCGGGTCCCTATTAGTCTTGGACGATCATTTTAGTGGACACTTAGAAGGGTCGATCACCAAAATTATGGATGAATAGAAAGTTTGGAAACCTATATAGCCACTCGGGACACGTGTCGGAAATTCTTGGGTCAAAATACACTCCTCAGACAATTTTGGGCAAAAATCTCAAACGGTCCACGGGAAGCCAAAAATTAAAGGCTATAATCCACGTTTTTTCGAGGTTTTGGAGGCTCCGGAACAAAAGTTGTTATTTTTGCACCATATTGCACGGTAAACTACTTGGGGACATGGGAGACTCCCAATGTCAATTATAGGGTCCCTATTAGTCTTGGACGATCATTTTAGTGGACACTTACTTAGAAGGGTCTCACTGAAATTATGGATGAATAGGAAGTTTGGAAACGTAGATAGCCAACTGGGGCACGAGGGGTTCTCTTGGGTCAAAATACATCCCTCGGACAAGTTTGGGCAAAAATCTCGAACGGTCCCCGGGAAGCCAAAAAATGAAGGCTATAATCCACATTTTTTCGAGGTTCCAGAGGTTTCGAAACAAAAGTTGTTATTTTTGCACCATATTGCACGGGAAACAACTTGGGGACATGGGAGGCTCCCAATGTCAATTATCCGGTCTCTATTAGTCTTGGACGATCATTTTAGTGGACACTTAGAACGGTCAATCACTGAAATTATGGATGAATAGGAAGTTTGGAAACCTAGATAGCCAACTGGGGCACGACCCGAGGTACTCTTGGGTCAAAAGACACCCCTCCGACAAGTTTGGGCAAAAATCTCAAACGGTCCCCGGAAGCCAAAAAATGAAGGCTATAATCCACGTTTTTTTCGAGGCTCCGGAACAAAAGTTGTTATTTTTACACCATATTGCACGGGGAACTACTTGGGGACATGGGAAGCTCCCAATGTCAATTATCGGGTCCCTCATTAGTCTTGGACGATCATTTTAGTAGACACATACTTAGAATGGTCGATCACTAAAATTATGGATGAATAGAAAGTTTGGATACCCGGATAGCCAACCGGGGCATAAGGGGTACTCTTGGGACAAAATACACCCCTCACACAATTTTGGGCAAAAATCTCGAACGGTCCCCGGGAAGCCAAAAATTGAAGACTATAATACACTTTTTTCGAGGTTCCAGAGGCTCCGGTACAAAAGTTGTTATTTTTGCACCATATTGCACGAGGAACTACTTGGGGACATGGGAGGCTCTCAATGTCAATTATCGGGTGCCTATTAGTCTTGGACGATCATACTGAAATTATGAATGAATAGGAAGTTTGGAAATCCAGATAGCCAATCGGGGTACAAGGGGTACTCTTGGGTCAAAGTACACTCCTCGGACAATTTTGGGCAATAATCTCGAATGGTCCCCGGGAAGCCAAAAATTGAAGGCCATAATCCACGTTTTTTCAAGGTTACAGAGGCCTTAAAACAAAAGTTGTTATTTTCGTACAAATTCGCACAGACATCCCTAGGGTACATGGGAGACCCCAAGGGTCAGTTATCAGGTTCCTATAAGCTTGGACGAACATTTTACTGGACACCAATCGGGGCACGAGGGGTACTCTTGGGTCAAAACTCAAAATACACTCCTCAGACAATTTTGGGAAAAAATCTCAAACGGTCCTCAGGAAGCCAAAAATTGAAAGGCTATAATACACTTTTTTCGAGGTTACCAATTTTCCAATTCATCCATAAATGTTGTCCACTCGTGCAGAGATTGGAGATGGATTTCAGCATCACAATGTTCAATATTTACACTTTCAAACCTTGTCTTCGGTCATATATTAGACCTTATTTGAGAGTTCACTCTCTCGGTAGAGCCTTTCCATTATGTCCTTATGGCGTTCCATTATGTCTCAAGAGCAGGGAAATCCATCAACTTCATTCCTTATTTCATCCATTTTTACCTCCTACGAAGCATCGCCTGTCTAGTTGCAGCGTCTAATTCTTCTTGTTTAAATTCTTCTCGTCTTCGGTCATATATTAGACCTTATTTGAGAGTTCACTCTCTCAATAGAGCCTTTCCATTATGTCCTTATGGCCTTCCATTATGTCTCAGAGCAGGGAGATCCATTAGCTTCATTCCTTATTTCATTCATTTTTACCTCCTACGAAGCATCGCCTGTCTAGTTGCAGCGTCTAATTCTTCTTGTTTAAATTCTTACTTAAATATCATAAAAACCTGATTGTACTATATTGGTGTAAAATGAGAAACAACACACTCCAATCTCCATGTATTTTTGACAAGAGAACTCTCTTGCTAACCGCTAAAAAGATGAGCAACCATGACACAGTACACATGAGACATTAAATAAATGATTTGAGATGAGTACAAAAGGACATCAAGCAAGTACAGGTATCTAACCTGATCCATAACGACGCAGATCAAGGTACCACCAATAGCTTTCCTTTCTTAGATTTAATTCATCCAAGCGTTTTTCAAGATTTTCAAGACGCTCTTCTCTTTGACTTCCACCAATAAGCTCACCAATCTGAAAAACAGGAGCAGAAGTGAAATGTACAGAACAAGGCCAAGGCCAGAAAGTGCATTCATTCATCAAAATAGGTGACACCAATTTTCAAAGGACTCATGTCCATCAACACAAGGGTCATTCATGCACACAGCAAAAGAGTGAACAAAGTGCAAGAGCAAAAGTTTAGAGAAAAAAAGAGAGAAAACATAAATAACCTTTAGTAAAAAGAAAACCCATGCACCTGTCCTACAGATATTACTTATAAATCTTTGCAAGTACAATGACCAAGTAGACTTGAACATGGTTTCTTATTTGTTGCTGGCTGCTGCCATCATTTTACGATAATATAGTCTGAGATATTGCTATGTAGGTCATTGCAGATGTCCATAGAATATTTACATATACATTAGCACATTCAAACCCCATATTATATCACTCATAAATCTACGCAGACATATTATCAAGAGATCTTGCCATTACCCTGGGAACCAACATATCCATTGCTGCTACAGTCTTCCCATCATCATTTAGCCGCATGTAGAACGCCTTAATATCCTGAACAATACATTTAAACCTAGTAGGTTAGTTTTACCATATCTATACTATAAAGAAGCAGAGCTAACAAATACATGCCTTAGGGTAGTCTCTAAGTATTACAGGAGAACCGCCGAAAGCCTCTTCAGTGATATAGCGTTCATGTTCGCTCTGAAGATCACAACCCCACTTAACCTGTTGAACGTACAAGCGCCTTTTAGATATTGATAAGAGCTCCTAATCCATTTTCACTGAATTCAGACATTGCACAATCCAGAGGATTTACACGTATATGCTACCAAAAAATAGTACCCCGTCTAGCCTCTGGGCTATATTAAATCCCATTTATCTTTTAAGTGGCGATGCTTAAAAACTAGCATGAAGTTAAATTGTAAAATGAGAACTTCATGAGCAAATCCTACTTTTAAAGGAAAATAGTTATTTAAAGCCAGACAAGACAACCTATAAAAGAAACTAAAGCGTATAAAGCACGATGGAGGAAGTGCTGGTTACTTTAATGGAACAAGAATGAGTGAACTAATAAAGCAACAGAGGCTACAGAGCAGACAAGTGATTCCTGAAATTTTCACACAGAACCAGTGGTCATTAGAAACCGTACAGTGTCACCACAAACAGAGTTTGTATCCTACATTCCAAAGCGCCAATCACAGACAGCAATCTTACTTGGTCATACATTTATCCATAAATATTCTTCTCAATATCGACCTCGTTATCATAGTTGCCACACCCGACCTCAGCCCCGACAAAATAAAAAAGAGAGAAAGGGAGACAGAGAGAAGATATACATAATACACCAATACTTCATGCCAGCCAGAATCCAGTACACATGCAAATTTATTGTTTATCTCCGTTTAATGATCTATGCATGGAAATGACAAAAAAAGAACTGAACTTCAACAAATATTTACAAAGAACAAATACGTACCGGAAATTCGAATTTCTTATTAGCTTTTAAAAGTATATTGACCGCATCAGTATAAGTTAGCTGCACAAAATCTTTCTCAGCCACATCCTGCATATCAGACATTAGCAGTGAAGTCAATGGCAGAAATAGTGCAGAAATTTATGATAAAAAGATCAAGCAAGGAACAGGAAAATAAAAATCAATAAGTTACAATAGAAGAAAGAGCAAAGAACTTCATAAGTTACTACAAAAATCATACATTTAACCGATTTATAATGCCTTTCTCAATCCACGTGTTGGAAAAATCCATATCTTCCTTGCAGTTTTCAAGAACATACCTCACCTGCACAAGGAAGAAGAGAGAAACTCCAGTCAATCAATGCATCAAATTGTCATTTCCAAACCAGAATATCATTTCAAAACAAGATTACAGAGATTTACAATAACATACTACATACTGGAGGTAAGCAGTGGCACAAGCCATGTCATCATTGAGATCAGCAAATGCAAGTTCTGGTTCGATCATCTAAAGTGCCACATAAACAAAGATCAGACATAATCTACGAGTACAACATCATCAAAAGATGTACTAAGTTTGGTGGAATACCCAAAATTCAGCTAAATGTCTAGAAGTGTTTGAATTTTCAGCTCGAAATGTTGGGCCAAATGTATATACCTGGTAGAATGTACATCAACTTATCAAGAAGGAAGACATGAAAAAGTAAAATTGAAGACACAGCACCAAACATAGAAGAGAATCTGAGAGAGACAAAATAATGCAACTTACATCAGAAAGAGCAGTAGCATATGTTTCAGCATTAAGTTGGCCTGAGACAGTCAAGAATGCTGGTCTCCCAAAGAAATCCTGGCACAAGAAAACAAATTATATGCACAGTACAGAATTTAGATGCAACCTTACACCAGTAACCTTTTTGACACGTTATGTTATAAGACCTTCAGAACAAACAGCGTTTTTGAATGAATGAAACAGGGGCCTACAGAGAGGACTACGGCTTCTTTTTGGTTTTCAAAAGCTTTTAAGGACAATCAATGTGTGTCAGAGAACCCCAATTATCATTATCAGTATCCTGCATGAAGCACACCCACTATCTACCCAAAACTCCTTTCATTCTGCATGTACTGTTTGACAGGAATAAGCAGCTAAAACTTGAACAGGCATTCCTTCAGCACAGAAGTTACTATGTGAACAATACTGATCTACATTTCTTTCTTTTTTAAGGTAGCTACAGAGGTGAAGGGGATCCCAAACCGTTGGGAATGAGAACTGAACCCCTGTCTCAGGATGGGAGATGGGAAAGGAGCCACTGCTCCCAACTCCAATTCTCAACTTGGGGACAAGCATTGTGGTAAAATATGAAAGTTAATATTAATCCTAAGATTTGATACTAAATTTATATCTTCACTGGCCAGCATTTCATCAAGGTCTGATTCTAAAAAATTCCTACACATTCATCTCAAGATTCAGAAGCCTGTGTTTGCAAATCTAGGATTATTGGAACATTAGCATAGCTTCACAGTGACGTATTTGAGAGTCTTAACCAATTATTACAACATCAACAGCAATCAAGAATATATATAACTCACTTGGGACCAATCAATCAAACCCTCTTCTGTTTTCGGGATTGTACCTGCAGAAGAATCCACAGCTTCCTGGGAGGTTGGAATCTGTTGATACAAGTATGGTCAAAAGGTTACTAAAAGAAACAATGAATCAAATTATAATATCACATAGCTTCATAAAGACAACAAACTTGCATTAAGAGAAGCTACAAAAGTACACTCGTGAGCCGGGTATAGCCTTAAAATCTTATGGACACTACAAATACAAGAATCAGTTCATCTTCCAGTATCACAAATGAAAAATCGAACATAACTCTACAAAGATGAACATACCGTATTTATGGATTTAAGGTTCTACAAAAGTTTCTTATTCAGATAATGGAACTTCTATATGTACATAAATTGATTAAGGATGAATGGGCATATGACTCAGTAGGCACCAGTGACAATTTTTAAGCTTCCAGTTATAACACTCTTCAATAATGTTTGTAATATGATCATAATAGGAAGGGAAACAAATTACCAATAGTTCTTTAGTGCCAACAGTAGTCAGTCTCCAAGCAATAATAACAAAAAAAGTACTACAAAGGGCATGCCGCAGTGCACAGGACTGACTTATGATGGCTTGAAAAATGACCACTCAAATGAGATGCAAACGTGCAGTTGGAACAAACAATCAACTGAAGGTGCTCCCGAGATGGGGGGGGGGGGGAACACAAGGCAACAAAAATTAAGGTTCAATACAAATAAATATTTTCATTAACATAAATGCCATTCTGAGCCATACTGCATACCAAAGTAGTCACACAGAACTGTTCACCAGCACCTTCGCAGTCTGAAGCAGTGATGATGGGACTTGATATCCAAACAAACCCATTCTCTTGGAAGAACTTATGTGTAGCATAAGCTAAAGCATTCCTCACCCTCGCGACCTAAACCAGCTCGCAACCACAAAACATCAACATCACTGAGTCACCTAATTCGATAATCATTTATTCAGGGTCTTACATAAGAGGCTCCTACTCTTGTGTAAGTTGAAAGCAAGCTAATCAAATGCAAGCCAAAATATCTTTGAAATCAGCAATGTATATATAACACAAAGATTCGCAAGATTTAGCTACACGATGTTACAAAAATTCAAGTCAATAACTCAATTATCCAAAATAATAAGCGGCAACATCACTACTTACAATAACACCAAAAATTGTACCTGTACAGTCAATTTTGGGTAATGTCACTCAGATAATATATCAAATTCTCTTTCAGATAACACCTCAACAACTGAAAGTTAAGGGAAATTCTCTTTCAGATAACACTTTTGTATGAAATGAAAACACTTAAATTATCTTTATCAAAATACAATGCATCTAATTCTGAACCCTAGACAAATTTCGTTGTTCTTAAAGAGAAAAGTTGATGAAGTACGGAACACTATAGGTGATTTCAAAAACTAAAAGGGCTATATTTTATTTATAAATCAAGTTACTCACTTACTCCTAGTAATATAAAAAATATAACTATTCTTTCTAATGTTCATTTGGCATCATTGTAGCAGGTTATCGTACAGTATTATTCAACATTTGAATACTATTATTAGATACGTGGATGTGGTACATTTTCGACCTAGATACTGCTACCACATCCAGTCAATAACCATGATGAGTATGAGATTACACCATGTCGCATAAAATCGCAGGAGTGATACTCAGTGTAAGTGACTAGATGTGGCTATTATTCAGGGCCAATGGGATTAGTCAGACAAAGTCCAAAATCCAACTACCCATGTGTCATGTTATCTAAAAAGTTTTATTTAAGAGAAAAAGAAAGAAAACATAGAAAATCTTAATTAGGAGGTAGGGACACAAAAAGATTTTTTTTTTTATTTTATTTCTCCTATATATGTGCATTGTATGTAGGAGACATCAAGGACACGCTGTGTATATACAATGGAAAGGTGTAACATACCGCACCAAATGTATTGGTTCTCGGGCGAAGATGAGCTTTACTCCTCAAAAACTCTCTGCTGACCCTCTTCTTTTGTATAGGAAACGAAGGATCACTTTTACCAATCTGCAGCAAAGAATGAATGACAAAGAATGGCAATTTCTTAGGACCTATATGCTACAATTATAAAAACTATTAATTACAAGGAATCCTATATTATTAGTTAAATGAAACACTTCAGAATGTAAGTCGACCTCATGGTGTGTTTAATTCGTTCTTAAATGCATGAGATAATTGTAGGTTTGAAATTTATCCAGTTCTATGACCTTTCATAAAGCCTTAAAACTGGAGAAATTTAAATTACACCCCTCCACCTTGACATTTCAAATTCTTCTCACTCCTCCCTCTTCAGTCTTCCCTACATTTGGAGGATTTCAATTCACTAAAATATTAGGTGTAAAGCATTTTCTTCTATTGACATTCAGAATTTCAATTTGAGTATCTAAATGCACTCTCAAGGATATTCACAACAGCAAAATCAGCTTATCCAAATCAATCATCAATATATATATATATATATATATATATAAATGAGCCATTTCTCGGGAGAAATGAGGCATGCCACCTAAGCGAGAATTTTAAGAGCGCGCCACTAAGCGAAGATAATGACAAAAAGTAGTTTGTGTAAAACAATGAGTCTTGGATAATGACAAAAAATGGTTAAAAACGTTTAGGAGTCTTAGCATTCTTACTGTTTAGGATTCTTGAGAGGTTCATTTTCGTCAACTATTCAAAAGCATATACAATATTTTTCAAACATCTCAGAAAATAACAAAAATTACACCATCAGATTCGGATCAAAAAATACTTCGCAATGAGACGCATTTACAATATGTTTAGAACATATGAGTTTGAAATATGTTTAGTACATCTCAGTAGGAGTGTTAAGTTATGCTGCCACAACATCAAAGACCATAGAGTGGTGCCACAATTAAAATGAGACATGCCACCTAAAAAAAGAGCATAGGACACGCCACCTAAACAAACCCAATAAAAACCAAAAGTTTATCAAAATTTTCATAAAAGATTATTATATCACCCATGCCTCCTTTGGTGTTCTGGCTCTTACACGAGTGTCCTGTAAAATGTCGTTCCAAGCCTATCAGGAAGGATAAGCAACCCCGAGGGCCTCCCATGTCCTCTATGGGTGTTCCACGCGATGTGGTGCGAAAATATCCGCATTCGTTCCTTGGCCTCCCAGAAGCTCAAAAAACGTGGATTATATATAGCCTTCGTTTACGGTTTCCCGGGCCCCGAGTGTCATTTTTGCCCAAACTTCTATGGGGTTCTATCAAGACCCTCGATGCCCCAGGAGGGACAACCGGATTCCCAAATTTTGATATAACTCATACATTTGGTGTTTCAGCTCTTACAACAGTGACCCGTAAAACGTTTTTCCAAGCCTATCAGGGACAGGAAAAGCAACTCCGAGGGCCTCCCATGTCCCCTGGTCGTGCGATGTGGTGTGAAAATATTCACCTTCGTTTCGAGGACTCCCGGAAGCCAAAAAAACGTGGATTACCCATCATTTTCGGCTTCCTGGAACCCGTATGTCATTTTTTCCCAAACTTCTCCAGGGGGTCTATCATGACCCTAAACTAACATCGATGCCCCAAGAGAGAGATCTGGATCCCCGAACTTTGATATCACCCCTGCCTTTGGTGTTCTGAGGTGTCCCGTAAAACACCCTTCTATCAAGGACCGGATAAGCGGACCTCGAGGGCCTCCCATGTCCTCTATGGGTGTTCCGTGCGATGTGGTACGAAAATAACCACCTTCGTTCTGGGGCCTCCCGGAGGCTAAAAAAACGTGAAGCCTTCGTTTTCGCCTTCCCGGGCCCCGGGAGTCATTTTTGCCCGAACTTCTCCGGAGGGTGGATCATGACCCTAGAGGACCCTCGGTGCCCCGGGAGGACATCCGGATCCCCGAATTTCGATATCACGCATGCCTTTTGGTGTTTTAGCTCTTACACTGGTGTCCCGTAAACCGCCATTCCAAGTCTATCAGGGACAGATAAGCGACCCCGAGGGCCTCCGGGGGTCTTACGGTGCGATGTGGTGCGAAAATATCCACATTCGATCCGGGGACACCTGGAAGCCAAAAAAACATGGATTATAGCCTTCGTTTTTGACTTCTCAGGGCCCAAATGTCATTTTTTCCCAAACTTCTCCGGGGGGGTCTATCATGACCCTAGATTACCCCCAGGAAGGATATCAGGATCCCCGAACTTCGATATCACTTATGCCTTTGGTGTTCTGGCTCTTCCACAAGTGTCCCGTAAAACACCCTTTCAAGCTCTGGATAAGCGACCCCGAGGGCCTCCCATGTCCTCCAGGGGTGTACGTGCGATGTGGTGTGAAAATATCCACCTTCGTTCTGAGGCCTCCAGGATGCCAAAAAAACGTGGATTAGCCTTTGTTTTCGGCTTCTCGGGGCCTGTTTTCATTTTAGCCAAAACTTCTCCTCTGAGGGGTCTATCATGATCCTAGAGTACCCTCGTTGCCCCGTGTGGGACATCCGGATCCCCGAATTTGGATATCACCCATGCCTTTGGTGTTTTGGCTCTTACACCGGTGTCTCGTAAAACGCCCTTCCAAGCCTATCAGGGACCGGATAAGCGACCCTGAGGGCCTCCCATGTCCTTCAGGGGTGTTCCGTGCGATGTGGTCCTAAAAATACATACCTTCATTTCGGGGCCACCCAGAAGCCAAAAAACGTGGATTATAGCCTTCGTTTCGACTTCCCGGGTCCCGAATGTCATTTTTTTCCCGAATTTCTTCGGGTGATCTATCATGACCCTGGATTACCCTCTGTCCCCAGGAGGGACATCTGGATCACTGAACTTTGAAATAACCCATGCCTTTGGTGTTCTGGGCCTTCTGGCTCTTACACAGGTGTTCCTAAACACCCTTCCAAGCCTATCAAGGACCGCATAAGCGACCCCAAAGGCCTCCCATGTCCTTAATGGGTGTTCCATGCAATGTGGTACAAAAATATTCACCTTCTTTTCGGGGCCTCCCGGAAGCTTCAAAAAGTGGATAATAGCCTTTGACAGCTTTCTAAACCGGTTTGTATTTCGATCATAAATCACTCATACGACATGGGATCGTGGTGATTCAAAATTCTGTAGAAATCTGGAAACGAGATGTAAAACTCCCATGCTTTGAGTTTTCCCATATTCCGAATGTAACCGGGTTGAAAAGGCAATTGAAGTTACGGCGCAAAGCTGTTGCAACCGATTTGAGCCTTGGGCGCCAAGTAACTAGTTGTTTAAGTTTGATTTCGTTTGACCATTTCTTTAATTAGTTAGAATATGTTTAGGAAAGTAATATCGTTTTCGGCTTCCCGGGCCCCGGGTGTCATTTTTGCCCAAACGTTTTCGGGGGTCTATCATGACCCTAGAGGACCCTCGGTGCCCCGGGAAGGACATCCGGCTCCCCGAATTTCGGTATCACCCATGTCGTTGTGTTCCGGCTCTTACACCAGTGTCGTAAAACGCCCTTCCAAGCCTATCATAACCGGATAAGCAACCTCGAGGTCCTTCCAAGTCTCGTAGGGGGTGTTATGTGCGATCTAGTGTTGGGAAGCCCAAAAAACGTGGATAGCCTTCAGCTTCCCGGACCCGGGTGTCATTTTTGAACTAACTTCTCTGACGGGTCTATCACGACCCTCGAGTACCTTCGATGCCCCGAGTGGGACAACCGGATCCGCGAACTTCGATATCTAGGGCTGCACAAGAATAGGTCCAGACCTGGTATTTAGACCGAACCTAACCTAACCGGGTCAAACCTAGACCGAACCTAATGTATTCGGTTAGGTCCACGGGTCCAACTTTTATAAAATTTTGGTTTAGGTCCGGTTCGGTCTTTTTTCCGGTTTGGACTTGGTTGGATCGAAAACCTTTAAATTATAAAAAAACATATATAAAAGAGTGACTTTGTGGGGTTTGATGGAGCGAAAACTTTCGGAATTATGAAAAAAAATATAAAATAAAGTGGTCTTGTGGGCTTTATGAGCCGAAAATCTTTGAATTTTTGATTTTTTTAGTTCATTCTTGCATTGCTTAAACATATTAAGGCCTGTTTGCACTTTGATTGTGTTTTTGTTTTTGTTTTTGTGTTGTTTACTTGCTTGGAATTGAATATTATTTGGACAATTTTTTTATGAGTAATATTAAAAGTCGTATTGGAGGTCAAAACAATTCAGGTCCATTAGATCCATTCAGGTTCGGTCCAGGTTTTCCAGGTTCGGTTAGGTCCAAGACCTATTGTATTTAGGTTAGGTCCTCGGTCCACCAATTGACTATTCAGGTTCGGTCCAATTCAGGTTCGGTCCGGTTCGGTTAGGTTATGGACCTATGTGCAGCCCTAGACGATATCACAATGCCTTTGGTGTTTTGGCTCTTACACCGATGTCCCATAAACCGCATTTCCAAGCCTATCAGGGATCGGATAAGCGACCCTTTGTGCCTCCCATGTCCTCTAGGGCTGCTCCATACGATATGGTGCGAAAATATCCACCTTCGCTCGGGGCCACCCAGAAGCCCAAAAACCGTGTATTTGGCTTCCCGGGGCCCGAATGCCGTTTTTCTCCAAACTTCTCCGTGGGGTCTATCATGACCCTAGATTACCCTTGTTGCCCAAGGAGGGACATCTGGATCCCCGAATTTCGATATCACCCATGCCTTTGGTGTTCTGGTTTTTAGACAGGAGTCCCGTAAAACACCCTTCCAAGCCTATCGAGGATCGGATAAGCAACCTCAAGGGCCTCTCATGTCCTCTAAGGGTGTTCCGTGCAATGTGGTACGAAAACACCTTTTTTTCGGGGCCTCCCGAAAGCAAAAAAAACGTGGATTATTGCCTTCGTTTTCGGCTTCCGGGCACTGGGTGTCATTTTCTCCCAAACTTCTTCGGGGGGTCTCTCATGACCCTAGAGGACCCTCGGAGCCAGGGGAGGAACATCCGGATCCCCGAATTTCGTTATCATGCATTTGGTGTTCCGGCTCTTACACAGTGTCCTGTCAGGACCATATAAGCGACCCCCCGAGGGCCTTCCATGACCCCTAGGGGTGTTACGTGCGATGTGGTGTTAAAATATCCACCTTCGTTACGGGGCCACCGGGAAGCCCAAAAGACATGGATTATAGCCTTCGTTTTTGGCTTCCCAGAGGCAGGGTGTCATTTTTGCCCAAACTTATCCTAGGGGTCTATCATGACCCTAGAGTACCCTTGGTACCCCGGGTGGGACATCCGAATCCCCGAACTTCGATATCACCCATGCCTTTGGTGTTTTGGCTCCTACAGAAGTATCCGTAAAACACCCTTCCAAGCCTATCAAGGACTGGATAAGCGACCCCGAGGGTCTCCCATGTCCTCTATGGGTGTTTCGGGCGCTGTGTTGCGAAAACAACACCTTCGTTTTGGCGCCTCCCGGAAGCACAAAAAACGTGGATCATAACCTTCGTTTTCGGCTTCCTGGGCCCGGGTGTCATTTTTGCCTAAACTTCTCTAGGGGGTCTATCATGACCCTAGAGGACCCTTGGTGCCCCGGGAGGGACATGCGGATCCCCAAATTTCGATATCACCCATGCCTTTGGTGTTCCGGCTCTTGCACCTGTGTCCCGTAAAACGCCCTTCCAAGTCTATTAGGGACCGGAAAAGCGTCATTGAGGGCCTTTCATGTCCCCTACGAGTGTTTCGTGCGGTGTGGTGTGAAAATATCCACCTTCGTTCCAAGACCTTCCGAAAGGCAAAAAAAGGTGGATAATAGCCTTCATTTTTGGTTTCCCGGGCCACGGTGTCATTTTTACCCAAACTTCTTCGGGGGTCTATCATGACCCTAGAGGACCCTCAGTGCCCCGGGAGGGACATCTTGATCCCCGAACTTCGATATCACCCATGCCTTTGGTGTTTTGGCTCTTACACTAGTCTCCTGGGAAACGCCATTTCAAGCCTATTAGGGACTGGATCCCGAGGGCCTCCCATGTCCCCTAGGGGTGTTCCGTGCGATGTGGTGCGAAAATATCCACCTTGGTTAGGTGGCTTCCCATAAACCCAAAAAACGTGGATGCCTTCGTTTTTGCCTTCCCGGGGCCCCGGTGTCATTTTTGCCCATCCGAATCCCTGAACTTCGATTTCACTCATGCCTTTGGTGTTCCAGCTCTGACACTAGTGTCCCGTAAAACGCCCTTCCAAGCCTATCAGGGACCGGATAAGCGACCCCTAGGGTCTCCCATGTCCCCTACGCGTGTTCCGGAGCCATCATTTTCGGTCCCGGGGACACGGGTATCAGTTTTGCCCAAATTTCTTAGGGGGGTCTATCATGGCCCTAGAGGACTCTTGATGCCTTTGGGAGGGTAATCCGGATCCCCGAACTTCGATATCACTCATGCGTTCGGCTTCGGCCCTTACATTGGTGTTCCGTAAAAACGCTCTTACAAGCCTATGAAGGACCCGATAACGGACCCCGGGGTCCTCTTATGTTCCCTAAGGGTGTCCTGTGCAATGTAGTGCGATAATATCCACCTTCGTCCTGGGCCCTCCGGAAGCCAAAAAACGTGTATTTGCGTTTGATTTTCGGCTTCGCGGGGGCCGATTTCCGTTTTTGCACAAACTTCTCCGACAGGTCTATTGTCACCCTAGAGGACCTCTGGTGCCTCGGGACGGTCATCCTGGTCTCCAAACTCCGTTTTCACTCATGGGACATGGTACATGGCGCTCGCTGGGCGCTGGGACATGGGACATGGGACATGGGACATGGGACACTCATATTTTGTTTCAATAAACTTTTGATGTATTTAGTTCACTTCGATCTATTGTCTACTTTGATAATAGTTGGTAGAAGAACTTTATAACAGAGTATTCTCTAAGTTTGTTAATAAAAGGCTAATAATCGTTTCCTAAGCACTCGATCAAAGTTTACAATATGATTAATCATAATAAGTAGAACTATTATGCAACAAAGAATGTCATTTAGGGGTAGGTACCTCTAACTTTTATAGAGGAACCACACAAGCCAATGAATTGACTTTTATTTTGTCAAAGGCTAATACACGGCCAACAAATGACTATTACTATGACTTGAAGGCATCCCTCCCCTCAACATTTCAAAATTTTCCCTAAACAAATTAAGAGTCAAGCTGCGGATGAACTTCTCCGAATCCCGCCTCGGTGTTGTTTTAGTTTTACTTACCAGTTAATCACAAAATTAGCACCAAAAAAGGAAAAAAGAAAATTTTTACAACAAAGTTAGAAGTGAGTCAACCCATCGGAAAACATTAAATTAAAAAGGAACAAAAAGAGATGAAACATCCCGTGCATCGCACGGGCATGCACACTAGTTATAGTAATGCAAGGATTTTCCGTCTGCTCTTTGGTAGATAATAAATCATTTTCATTCAAGCAGCTCCCATGGCTGCATGTGTGGAGAAAGTGTCAAGGTTGCAATTTTCAATTCAATACCAAAACAGATTGTAAAACTATTCTAGCTTACACATGATATCTACAAATACACAAAATAATTATTTACACAGGAAGAGAAAGGAAGTAAAGTTGAATAAAACAAACATCACAACACAACTAGAAAAAACCACCTTTCCAATATTTCTGGTTCTCTATAGACGGAAAATCTTTGCTAAAACATATAGAGTCAACAATGCACTGGAAAACACTAATATCTTATTTATTTTTGATGATTTCCTGCATATAAATATTAGAAGAAGAAACCTATATTGAAAACAACTTCAAAGTTTCAAGCAAGAAAGGACGAGATTGTACTTGGAGGAAAGCATCACATCACAAAACTAGTCTATCTCAGACAAAGACCAACAACTACTAGTTGTCTCCCCACGCAGATGGAGGACTGAAATTGTTGATCAGATTATCGTTCGAAAGGCCCAACAAGTTTCATTGAATGAAGATAATGACAACAATGGAAAATGGTTTACCGTCAAAATCTTGTCAACTTTCAACTCAACTTTCTGTTTTGATCCCGGGCTACTGACTACAGTGCCTTGCACCCAGATCGAAGCACCAGTGGTAATGGAACCGGCTTCCACCTGATGATAAGCTAATTTGAGAATGGATGTATAAGAAATATGCCAAAAGCATTCTTTGCATTAAAAATATATATTCTAGTTGTTCAGCAGAGGTAGTCACATAACAATGTCTTCAAGTAGCACAAACATAATTTTCAAATACAGAACTTCCATTTGTTTGAAACCCGTAAACATTGGCATCCAAGATTGGCTCACAACTTAAAAATAAATGCATATAGCGACCAAGAAAGAAAACAGATCAATGCAATATAACCATTTCCTAGAAACAGAGACATCTAAGAATCACCCTCCATCAACACCAGCAATGTCAGACTGACCAAGCTTCATTAAATTTTTCTGTAATTTATATGATCAGAACACTTTGTTCAATTACCCCAAGTTAGGAATTTCCACCATAAGTGGGATTTGACTTGGCTGATGTCATTGTTGTTGCAACCCAAGTTTAGACTAATTTCATCCAGATGCCCTCGGGTTTTACTTCTAATACAAGGTACCATAACATCCTTTTGCAACTATAGTCAAAATCCAGTTTGCTGATAACAGAGAAGTTGAAAAACAGTGTGGCCAAATGTGCTTAATTTATACCCCACAACAGTGCAGCAGTCAAAACAAGCTATGTTTCTAGGTAAAGTTAGTGCCAAGCGTGACTCATCAACAGCAAACCTTCAACTGTTACAATTAAAACCTCAAAGTACCTAAATTTCAAATTTCTTTTTTAGAATAACACCCGAAGTATTCAATACATCGCATCAACAAACCAAATGCCTATATCATAGTTATGCAAATTCAAGCAAACAAAATGTTAATCAGGTAATTCTATAAAAACAATCTCAATCTTCAATTAATAAAAGTACCTGATCATAACCTTCAGCATCAGAGCCCACCACACATTGCATATTCGACAGGCACGAACCATCATTTAACTACAAATATCCAATATACAATCCAAACCATCAAAAATCAGTCTTATCAATAAGTAGAGTGGAAAATTTCAGAGTTGAGAGCTATACCTCAATAAAAGTAACGCTACTCTGAATACGAATAGTCCGAACCCAACCTCGAACGACCAAGCTTTGCCCTAATCGATCCAAACCCTCATTAGGGCCGCCCTTTATATCCACAATCCTCAATCTCTTCCGAAATTCTCCAACTTTTTCACCGAAATCGACATTTTCCGGCGAATTAGGTTTGTCGATCGCCTCGCCGGTGGAAGAGAGAGCGGAGGTGATGAGAGAGCAGAAGCATCTCCGGCAAATTAGGGGTTGAAAACTAGGAGAGAGAAAATGGGGTAAACGAGGATGAAAGGATAAGGTTTTAGGAGGGTTTAAGAGAGATGATGGAGATGATTTTCTGGGGAGGAGAGAGAAGAAACGGATGGCTGTTTGGGGTTTTAGGCGGAATGATGATGCGGGAGAAAATGCAACCGCCATTGAGGTTTGACAAGTTGTGAAGATGGTGGCCGCTCAACTGTGCCCAAAACTTAGCGCATTCTAGCCTTGTGATATCCCAAATTCCAATGGCCCTTCACCCTTCAAGATGTGGATGGCCTCAGAGGCCGTAGCTGTTAAAAGCTGACCTGACTCGACTCGGCACGTTTTTTTGGGTGCGGATAAAGCTTTCTCAATCCGAATTCGTTTGGTAAAATAAACTAAAAAGTCGATTCGATCCAAAAATCAATCCTTAATCCACTGGGCCAACCCGTTTGTCAGGTTTAGGATGGGCTTGTTAGTCTCATACTCTCATCACCTACTCTCTTCTCGTCTTCATGAATGGATACAAATGCTAAGCGCACTCTCACGTGGAGTTTCACTCTAAAACTCGACATAATGTGAGACTTAATTATTACACTGTATAAAAAAACGAAATACTGTGTAATTTGTTTTTTATTTCTAAATTTTCGTTAAAAACGCAGTTGTTACTTAAGAGTGCACATATCTTATCAAAAAAAAAAAAAAGAGTGCACATAAAAAGTTCTCTACCCTTAAGGGAAAAGAAAACTCTCTCAAACTCCTAGGCGACCTGTGTGACGGCGCTAGAGCTTGGTGTGAGGCGTGAGAATTGCTGCGAGTGTCAGGCGTTTGATTACTCACTGTGAGCGCTTTTTGATTTCGCGAATCCTTCTTGGATTCACGCTGGCCCAGATTTCTTTATGCTTGTTCGTTGGGGTTTGTGTTCTAGGGCTTGGGTTGTTCTTTCACCATGACCGAACAACTGGTGAAGGAATGTGAGAAACTAAAATTGACTACGGAGGAGGAGACGATTTTTGTCGTCAAAGGCAAAAAGCTTGTTGGAGAGGACAAACGTATTCCATGGAGTTTGGCTGGACGGTTATTGACTCCAAAACCGTTCAATAGACGTGCCTTCAAGGAGACTATTCGAAGGATCTTTCGTCCTAGGGCGGATTTAGTGATCAAGGAACTTGATGCGACTACATTTATCTTCCAGTTCTTCAGCGAGGGAGATAGGAAATTTGTGCTTGTCTTTTGACAATCATTTGCTGGACTTAAAAGAGGTTAGGGAGACAGATAAGGCAGATGGTCTTCGTTTTGATAGGACGAAGTTTTGGGTGAAGGTCTCAAATATGATGTTTGGGGGTCGAGATCGTGAAACTGCAGAGTTTATTGGCAATAAGATTGGTAAGTTCATTGATTGAGATTGATATTACTCGTCCCTTGCGACGTGGTATTACGATGGCCTTTGAAGACACTAAAGGGGATTGGTTGCCTTTTAAATATAAATTTCTGCCTAATTTTTGCTATGTTTGTGGGAAAATTGGGCATATTGAGAGGGAGTGTGATGCCATGGGGGAGGAGGAGATTCGTGAAGAGGGAAGACAATATGGGGCTTGGCTCCGTGCTACGCCAAATAAGTTCGTGCGTAGGCAATCCATGACCGAGCGTGAAAAGGAGCGAAAGTTGTTTGAAGGTTTGGGGAGTGATCTGACTGGGCCATGTAGACGTAACTTGAGCTTTGCTGGGCATTCTGTAGGCCAGCCAAGTAGAGAGCATGATCCTGGGGTTATAAGGAATGGTGATCAGCGTGTGCAGCATGAGGATGAAGGGGGGATGCAGTCTGGAGGTCCGAATACACAACAGGAGGGGGTGGAGGAGCGTCCTCTTCCTGCTGCTCCTGGTTCTGATTTGGCGAAGGAGTGCAAGAGTGGGAATGCGGAGAGCGCTATGCTGGGGGGTGCTCACCCGAGTCTCAACTTGGGGAATTTATCCATTGGTGAGGTGAGTGGTGTGGACTGCGGCAGGGAGATGGGGCCTGGAGTGGGCAACGCTACCGAGCAGGGTGCGACAAAGGGACCTAGGAAATGGTTCCGCATGGCAAGGGCGAAGGGACTTGGCTGTGTTGATAATGAGAAGGTCTCAGAGATGTGTATGGGGAAAAGGGATAGAGTAGATGGGGATACTGTGATGGTCGAATCTTTCTCGGCTTCCCGGGAGGCGAAGGTGTCTCGTATGGGTGATAATGAGATTGAGGTGATTGTTAATGACGATGTTGAGTCGAGTGAATCGGCGGAGGTCGGCGAGGACCGACTCCGCCGGGCCCAATGAGTTGCTTAAGCTTCAATTGTCCGGGGCTGGGCAATCCCCGGGCAGTTGCTTTGCTTTGCTCCGGGATCTTATCCAGAGAGAGGCCCCGTCCGTGATCTTTCTTTCAGAAACGAAACTTAGCGGACGTGAAATGGTTCCGATACGAGAGAAGTTACAACATTATAATGGTGTTTTTGTTGATAGTGCGGGTCGATCGAGAGGTCTCGCTTTATTTTGGAGGCGTGAGTTGGATGTTTCTCTGCTTTCTCATTCTATGCATCATATTGATATTTTGGTTGAGGGGGGTCTTGGTGAGGAGACATGGCGACTTACAGGCTTCTATGGTTGGCCTGAGGTTCTAATCGTCATTTATCATGGTCATTGCTGGAGCTCTTAGCGGGGGAAAGGCAAGAACAATGGATTTGTATAGGTGACTTCAATGAGACGTTATTTGCTAATGAAATGAGTGGGCGTCATGAAAGGTCGGAGAGACAGATGCATTTGTTCCGTGATGTGGTGGATCGCTGTGGGTTGAGGGATGTTCGTTTTGTGGGTGATCTTTTTACATATGATAATGGGCGGGGTGGTGTGGACAATGTGCAGAGTCGACTTGACCGGGCTTTAGCTGTGAATGATTGGTTGGATTTGTTTCCGCATGCAAAGCTGGTGCACTTAGAACGTGAGATCTCAGACCACTCTCCTATAAAACTTGTGTTGCATGGTGATGATAGGGATCGTAGAAATCCAAAGGTGTTTCGTTTTGAGCAACTTTGGACGGAAAACAAGGGGTGTGAGAATATTACTAAAGAAGCTTGGTTCCTTGGGGGACCTACTGCGCTGGAGAAAGTTGAGTTTTGTGCCTCGGAGCTCTCGTCGTGGAGTGAAGGGGAGTATGGAGCTTTGTTTCGTGACCTGCGCAATAGACGCAAGAAGTTAAAGAAACTGAATAAGGGTGGTTTAAACCCAGTTCAGTTGGAGGAGCGTAAGAGATTATTGCGTGATATTGAGAACTTGGTTCGGGAAGAAGAGTTGTACTGGAGGCAACGATCGAGGGTGCTTTGGCTTTTTGCGGGGGATAAAAATTCTGCTTTTTTCCACCGGCGAGCTAATGGGAGAAAACAGAAGAACACAATCAAGGTACTCAAAGAGGTTTCGGGTGTTGAGCATAGAGGGGACGAGGCTATTGGGCGTGTAGCGGAAGACTATTTTGGGTCTCTATTTTCAGCTTCGGGTGTTCTACGGGTCGATGAGGCGTTGGAGGGTCTGGCACCTCGCGTGACTACAGTGATGAATGAGGGGCTCCGCCATCCATATTCCACGGAGGAGATCCGTATTGCACTGAGCCAAATGCATGCTCTTAAAGCTCCTGGTCCCGATGGTATATGCCCGTTATTTTTTCAGACTTATTGGCATATTGTGGGTGAGTCAGTGTCAAATTTGGTTCTTAATATTTTGAATGGGGGTGAGCTACCGCAGGGTTTAAATCATACATTTATTTGTTAGATACCAAAAAAAAAAAAGAACCCAGAGATGATTACAGACTTTAGACCAATCAGTTTGTGTAATGTGATTTATAAGTTGGTATCCAAGGTGCTGGCAAATAGATTAAAATCTTTTTTGCCAGATATTATTTCTTTGAACCAGAGTGCTTTTACGCCAGGCCGTCTTATTTCTGACAACGTGCTTATGGCTTTAGAGACGTTTCATTTTATGAAGAACTCTTCATCCAGGGAGGGCTTTTGTGCTCTTAAGCTGGATATGGCAAAGGCGTATGATCGTATTGAATGAGTTTTTTTTAGAAGCTGTTCTAGTGAAGCTGGGGTTTGATGTTAGCTGGATTGGTAGAGTCATGGCTTGTGTTCGATCTGTGACTTTTTTTTCTGTGTTGATTAATGGAAAACCAACTTCTGTTTTTTCTCTCGGGAGAGGTCTCCGTCAAGGGGACCCAATATCGCCGTATTTATTTATCTTGTGTGCAGAGGCTCTGTCTGGGTTGATACGGCGCGCAGAGGAGGTTGGTTCACTTACAGGTGTTCGTATCTGCAATGGCGCCCCGTCCCTTACACACCTATTTTTTGCGGATGATAGCCTTTTATTCTTTAAGTAGGCATAACTGGCGGAGGCATGTATTGTTCGGGATATTTTGGAGTTGTATGAGAATGCGTCTGGTCAGAAAGTTAGTTTCGAGAAATCAAAGGTGTCCTTTAGTAAGGGTGCTCGGGATAATCTTCGGGGTACAATTGTTGGGACGCTTGGTGTTGATGTGGTTGAGAGCCATGACCGTTATTTGGGTCTTCCGACATCTGTTGGGAGGTCAAAAAAGGCTCTTTGTGGATCGCTTAAGGAAAGGCTCTGGAATAAATTACAGGGATGGAAAGGCTTGTTGTTATCTAAAGCTGGTAGGGAAGTGCTATTAAAGGCGGTGGCCCAAGCAGTCCCTACCTATGTGATGAGTGTTTTTAAATTACCAACAAGTTTTTTTGATGAGGTACGTTCTATGTTCTCTCAATTTTTGGGGGGGCAGAAAAAAGATGAACGTAAAATTCATTGGCTATCTTTGTCTAATCTCTGTAAGCCAAAACATGAAGGAGGCTTGGGTTTGCGTGACATGAAATTTTTAAACAAGCGTGGAGGTTATTAAATGGTGACGGGGGTTTACTGGGGGAGATGTTTCGAGCTAAATATTACCCAAATGGTAATTTTTTGTCGTCATCGTTGGGAAGCAATCCTAGCTATTCATGGCGAGGTATTTGTGAAGCAAAGTGGGTGCTATAAAAAGGAATGCTCTGGCGCGTGGGTAATGGTCATAGCATTGACATTTGGAAGGACCCATGGCTCCCTGGGAATGGTTCGCATCGTGTCATAACTCCACGTAATGCTTTGGTAGTGGATACTCATGTTGGTAACTTGATTGATTTTACTACTAGGAGCTGGAGGGTTGATGTTATCCAATACATGTTTTTCCCGATTGATGCTAATCGCATTCTGGCATTCCTCTAAGCCACCGCTTGCCTGCTGATGTTCCTTGCTGGGGCTGGGACCGTAAAGGTCGGATCTCAGTGAGGAGTGCCTACCATGGGATTATGTCGTCCTCCTCCCCGCAGACTCCGTCATCGTCTTCACATGACCCGTCCTTATGGAATAAGATTTGGGGCTGCCATATTCTACCTCGGGTTAAGACTTTTGTGTGGCAAGCTAGCAAGGAGGCACTCCCCACAAGGGCAGGGCTGCACCGACGCATTGAGGTGATTGGTGAATAGTGTAATTGGTGCCCGGGACACGCGGAAACGGGTATTCATGCTCTCCATGATTGTCCTCTTGCTCAAGCTATTTGGGAGGTGAGTGACCTTCAAGTGACGAGAGCTAGGGGTGTTCGCTCGTTTCGTGATTGGATCGAAGAGCTGCAGCATGAGCTTGATGATGACGGGTTTCGTACTTTTTGTATGTTCTCGTGGGCTATATGGGAAGCACGAAATAAACGCATCTTCGAGGGGCTGGTGCGATCTCCATTGGATGTTCAAAGTTATGTTAGCAAGCTGCTGAGTGAAATGGATCGCGAAGATATTGCTCGACCACGGGCACTGCTTGCTCCGAAGCATAGGTGCAGCTGGGTAGCTCCGGCAACCGGGGTCGTGAAAGTGAATGTTGATGCTGGGCGTTTTGGTGAGATTGGTTCTGCTGTGGGAATTGTGTGCAGGGATGCTAATGGCTTCCCTTTGGTAGCCTCCACCATGAATTTTTCAGTGCTGTGGGATGTGGAGGTGGCTGAAGCCAAGGCTGTGGCTCTTGGCCTCCAGTTGGCTCATACTCATGGTTTCGAAAATGTTATCGTAGAAACGGATAGTTTGATCGTCTTTAATGCTTTGTCTAAGGTCAGTCGAAGTCGTAGTTGCTTTAGTTAATTATTGAAGATGTTGTAGCTCTAGTTAACTGCTTTAATAATGTTTCTTGGTCTTTTGTTAAGCGTAGTGGGAATAGTGTAGCTCATGAGTTAGCACATGTGCAACCATGTGAGTTAGGGTGTCGGTTTTGGGAGACGTCGTTCCCCACCAACATTGATGTAGCTATCTTGTCGGATGTGGAGAAATTAATGAATGAATGACCTTGTTGGTCTTACCCTTACGTATAATTAGTATCATTGATTATAAGAATGATATATTGTGCTAATCAATTATTTATATGTATAGTTTTATCATCTATATAATGAAAGTCATTTCAAATCAACAATAACAAAACAAATTGATATAAAAAAGAAACTCTGTACAATTTTCTAACTAGTACGTAATAAATTAAGTCGAATATAGACAATCCATTAAATTAAGTTAAATGTAAACAAAGTTTTGAAAAAGGATACATGACACACACTAACACTCCCTACATCAAGTTTGAACCCTAAGCACATTGTTTGGGAGCTAATGCCCATATGGTTATTCTTACTAAACAATATGAAAAAAAATAGAGCAATTATACTTAAGAAAAAAAAACAATATGCCCATATAGGTGGTACAGGTCCGTAATCTTAAAGCTCTGACATTACCCGCCATCTCCCTTTGTATGTTTTTGAGTTCAAGGGCTGTGATCCCACATCCTAATTCCAATTGTACTACGGAGAGAGCGGCTGATTGACAAAATCCCCCATAATAATCCCATGGGAATGGGAGCTAAATAAAGAAGACCAAACACAAAATGAATTCTGAGCATCAATGCCAATCTCAATCCCAAATTCATTCTAACATTCACTCCTCAAATCAAGTTCATGATCATCATTCTTGTACCCAATCGGGCCAGTCTCAGCCCGGTGGTGATGGGCCTCAGATGATAAACCCGGTGGCTGCAGCGGCGGTGGCTGCGCTCTCCCAACTGGCCCAGTTTGCAGTGTCCTCGGACGTGGCCAACAGAGCCATTGCTCGCTTTCAGGGATCACATTTGGTCCAACGGGCCCACAAGCCCAGTCAGGACGAGCCCGATCAGCCCGTTGTGGGGTCCAGGCCTTCCCCGGCACCAATTCGTCCTAAGGTACATAAACATTTAAGGTTTACCCCATTTTTGATATTTACAGAATAGAGATGGCTTCTTTCTTGTGGTTATGTATAATTGTCTATAACTTATTTGCATCTTTGTTTTTGGTGAGTATGATGTATCAAGATTAATCTACATGGTTAACCATATTGCCAATTTGCCATCAAGTCCAATAACAGCATACCAATAACAATCATTGATGTTGATTTAGGCGTGATTACCTGATTTGAATTGTTCTTAGATGAATTCCGTTAATGAGAAAGAATAGGAGAAGCAGCATAGATTGATGGACCTTGGACATGTATAATGATTGGATAATTAACTGCACAACATAACGAGCAAAAACAAAACAAAACTACACAACACAGGGAATCAAATGTTTTCAAAGCCAGTATATTTGGATTTTGTGTAACAAATCTTTGGGAAATGGGTTTTTAATATGCTGAATAAGCTCCATTCAAGGAACAAACTCAACTTAAAGAACAAAACCGAACAGATCTCTTTGTTTTCTTCACCCCCCCTTTTGAGTTTTGAGAAGGAAATGAGTAACTCATGAGAGAGGAAGTTTTTCCTTTTTGAAGTATATGAGAAAGTTTCCGAAAAGAAAAATGGAAGTTTTTGTTCATGTAAATATGTAATCATGTGGTCGTTTTCATTAGGTAGTGTTTTGGTTCATTGCTGTTCTTACGCTTTTGATTCCTCAGTGTAATAATAATTCATGACATTTTAGGCTCTCTTACCTTTTTCTCATGTCTGTCAGGAAGGAAGATCATTTAAATGTCATCATTCTGTGTAATTTTTCATGTAGTTTCAAGTGTTGGTTAAAACTTGTGTTTCTGAGCCTGTGCCAGTGTAGAATCATCAAGTAGAAAAAAGGTAGTAGCTAATTAAGTTTAACTGCTGTTAATTTATGGAATGTTTTGCAATTGCTTGGTTCTCAGCACAAATAAATACATGCCTCGCCTTCTTTTGCAACCTGCTTTAGTGTCTTCTCGCTTTTCTTAAGTGTTTTGATGAGGAATGTTTATTTAGAGCTACTGAGTAATAAGCCAAAAATATTCTTTTGCAGGGTAAGTCATATTCATACAAGGGTCGTGGAAAGGACGGTCAGCAATTCAAAGGAAGAGATCCATATTCAATCTCTGGAGGTAAGAAACCTTTTCGTGGAAGTAGACAAGGGCAAGATCAGTGTAGAGGTGGCCATAGGCACTCCCCGCAACATGCCCCACCTACGACAATTCTTGCACCTTCAGATGTGGCGATTGGAAGAAACCCTGATGGTGTCAGTGGAGCAACACAACATGATACAGTAGGAGAAACTTCACAATCAACTCCAGCATCAACATATGTAGCCCCAGCACCAGATATATATGCTTGTCGAATGTGTAGGACCGAGTGCAACAGTCTGCAAATGCTTGAGCAGCACAAGATTGGGAAACGGCATAAGAAGAATCTGCAATACCTAGCAGAGCTGAAAGATGCTACAAAACCTTCAGCTGAAATGAGTGAGCAAAATGGTGTGACTAAGTCTGGAGCTGAAAGGGACAAGCAACTTGAGAATGTTCAGCATAGAGAAGGGAAAAAGGCAATGCTCCCTGTCACTTTATTGAATCAAGTGGCTGCTAGTGAAGGTAAAATGGAGACTCAAATACAAGTAGAAAATAAAGTTCCAGGAGATCCAAGCAATGACATTAGTGATATGGCTAAACCTCAAGCCAATAGTCCTGGTGTAAAGATGTCTGGATATTGCAAACGGGGATTACAGCGCAACATGAGGGAGGAGCAAGGAGGAAAGCGCGTGAAGTTCGAAGCACAAGGGTGTCCAAATGAACCACATAAACCCAAAGTTGTGATTCCTCGTATCTGTGACTTGTGTAACGTCAGGTGTGACACTCAGGAGATGTTTGTCATCTTGCTGGTAAGAAGCACTTGGCAAAGGCTAAGAAGTTTCAAAGGCACCAGGCAGTGTTTGGGCCGGTGGGTCTCCAAGCTCTATACCCTCTTAAACCGATATCAAAGAACGACCTTCCCCATCCTCAAGCTCACTAGCAGAGTTTCGATGGCTATAATTAGTTCATTACCCCTTCCCTCCACTCACGAACACTGGAATAGCAACTAAGGAGTGCCAGTAGCAGCAGTTCATATGCCAGTAGCAACTAAGTAGTTTCGTTACAGGACCTGTATGTAGCTCTCTTTTAATAGATGAGTATATCCAACCTTATATAGATCTGCATAGATAGAAAGTGATATGTGTAAGAACATTTTCATTTCGCTCATGCTAACAGTTGGCGTACAGAACTGTAAAAGTCGCTTGTGCTCATTGTTAAGATCTGAATTACCGCTCAACTTTTGAGGCTGCAGGTTTGCAAAATTATGCACTAAACGAACTCAGAGCAAGGCACAGTCTTAATGAATTCTATGCAATTTACCCTCCTGGATCCTTTATCTTAATTTTGCCAAATGTTTGAACTCCTAATTAACGGGAGCATTAACGAACAGAGAGCAAGGCACAATAATTATGAATTTCATGAATAGTGTGTGTTCCTTAGACAGGGTATTGTTGTTCCTTAACCTGGTTGAACTTCTACCAATGTTGGTTTCAAGTAATTTTGGCTACAAACACTTAACAACTACCGCAAACAAAGCCCTAAATCCTCTTAACTAACTAAATGTAGGTCACAATCTTCTCCATAACTTCTTACATATGTGGTAGCTAGTTGAAGAACTATAAACAAGCTAACAGCTCATGTAATATCTCCATTTCATTATTTATTTTACTGTAGTATTTTACTACTCTATAAAATATAAAGAATTTGATATTACAAAAGGTTGGATAAGAAATATTGAAATGGTATCATTTTGTCAATATGGAAACATTGAAATGGAAGATTTAAGTATTTTAAAGAACTTCTTTTGACTAGTGTTGTAATAACTATTAAGGTAAGTTCAACTATACTTTAATTTAATTTAAATTATAAACGAAAGTTTTCCGATCTTAGAGCATTTTCAATGCTACAATTTTCTAATTGGGTGTTTAGGTGTGCTACATCATAATTGCAAAAATCCCGTTTTTATAAACCCCTCTTTTCCAATGTCACAAACCTTCAAAAACCTTATATTAAGGGACCCAAAATAGAAAAGGAACATGTTATAAACTTGGTATGTTTAGACAAAGCGAGCATTTTGTAAAAATTTGAGATTTTTAGGTTTGTTACTATAGAATAAAGGTTTATTAGGTAATCTTTTCACCTCACAAACCTCCCCAAAAACCTTCCTTTGAAAATGCTCTTAATTGAAAATTACGAGTCAATAATCAAATATGCATATCCTGAGTAGAATAATCGATAATAAAATCATACATTAAATAATAAATTCTCAATCTTACACCTAGATTGATGATATAACGGAGACAAAGACCCCCAAAAAAATTGAGAAAACAATAATCAATTAATCAATGATTAACACACATAAACTACTACTTGATAATGATGACTTCTCCGAACAGAAACAAAACCTTTTTGTGTTATCACGAAAGATCGGAATATCTTCAGGGCCAGGGGACCTGGTGAAGCAACTGAAAGTGGACCGTCAGATCTTTTTATTATCTTTCTTCTTGTTCTTGTTTTTTTGACCCCGCCAACACTAAAATTAGACTAAAACCATCATCAGTTTCTTCAATCACTCTAAACCTTTCTTGTCTGCTTCACCGCCCACAAAAAAAGAGACTTCATCATCTCCACAAAGAGAGAGAGAATTCAAGTGGCAACATCAATGGCTTCTCACCCAGATGACTTGGACCAGCTCTTAGACAGTGAGTATCTCTCCTTAAATCAAATTCAATAGAATTGAACTTCACTGAATTGAATTGAATTTTATCTTAATTGGGTAATGTTTTTTGTTTATTCAGGTGCTTTGGATGATTTTCATAGCCTCAATGTCACTGCCCCTCAAAGGTGTTATCTTTTTCTCAATCCTTTATTTGTAAAGTATTCAATTTTAATGGGCAATTGCTTATATTCAATTTTGGATTTTGGGGAGGTCGCAGAAACGAGAAAAAATTGGATGAAAACGAAGAGAAACCATCATTGCCCACAAACGTACAAGGGTTAGGGTTAGGTTTACCTGATTTGAAATCCAAGAAAAAGGGCAAACAAAAGGCTTCTAAAGAATCACATGTTTCAGAGACAATTGATAAGCTTAGGCAGCAAACTAGGGAGGCAGTGAAGAATGTCGAATCGATGGCGGGTGCTAAGGGTGGTGAGGATTTGGGCAAGGATGCAATGATGGAGGACTGGGTTAAGCAGTTTGAGGAACTTGCTGGGACTCAGGTATTTTGCCTTTAATTTTCTCTATCTATAAGGATTTGAACTATGATCTTTGTGTTTGTGGTATATATTTGAATTCTGCTGTTGTGTTGCTTAATATTGCTTCAATGAAGGATGATGAGGAGCTTGTGTGGTGTGTATGATTGGTATAATACAGAAAGTGCACAATTGCTTATTTTTGTATTCGTTTGAAAAGGTTTTAGCCTGGACATAAACATTGTTCTTTCTGTGGTTTTGTTTTCGTCCATGGCCTAGTTCTAGCTTGGTGTAGCAGTAGATGTAGTATCCTTTCTTTGTCAATACATTGATTTGTTGCTCCTCTTTATTTAGAAGGCCCAATAGGTGCTTGGAGTTGGGGATATGGGCAACCATTGAGGAAGTATGTACAGTTCAATGCCATTGGGCCTTGGATATGGAGGTAACTATTTGTAGTTGGGGACAGCTTGTAGAGTGACGACTGTAAATTGCACGGTGGAAGAACTTTGAAGCCGATGCAAGGCTCAATATCCAGTGAAGGAAAAGCCTTCAGTGAACAAAAACTGGAAATATAATATCAGTGATTGGTTTTTGGTTCACAAATACTATTGCTGCAAATGCTTGTCAAAATCCGTTTGGGACTAGTCTTTTAGGTGTTTGGTCTTTATTGTTATGAAGATGATGATATCTCCATTCTGGAGCTACATACTGGTGAAGGGATTCATTTTTCTCTCCCTTCTCATGGGTGGTGAGGCTGGTTATTTGATAGATGCCCAGACACGGAAATTTGAGACAGCTCAGGACATAGAATATATCTCACCACTGCTCAAGTGTTCATAGACAAGGGTTATGATGCCTGGAACAATGTTCTATGCTCTTAGTGTACAATCAGAATCCTAGATTACAAGTTGCATCAGATTGCTTATGTAGTTATGTTTGTGGTAATTATGATGCATAGTTGTACTGAGCAGCTAAATAAGCACCATTGTTCACAAATAATGGTAATAGGAATGCTCTATGATGTATTATAATTGAAGATTATCTTTACATTCAAGGGTCACTAGTGGTGTTTACAGGGTTACATTATCTTGTATGAGGTCTAAATATGGAGCTTTCATCAGCTATTTTTCTTTTTTCTTGTATTTTTCATCAGCTATTTTTCTTTTTTCTTGTATTTTCGAACTTATAATTCATATAAATGGTAGTAGATCTTAGTTAATGTTGGACGGTCCATGGAACTGCCTCTTTGTGATTCATATTGTAGTGTTGGGCTTTATTTCGCAGGCCTCTATCTATACATTGTATGCTGAGATTAGAGCACAACTGACCTATTTTTATGTAGGAGGTATCATGTATACTCATTGCTCCATATGCTAATTTCATTCTAGTATGTTCAGTTTCCTTGTACCTGATATATATGGAGCAAAACCGAGAGTGGTAGCTTCATTGGAACATATCTAAGCACGCAGCAGCAATGTTTTTTGTATTGGCTTTTTTCTCCTACTGTTGTTTGGAAGGCCATCTTTTGTATGCTGATCAGTTGCAAAAGGGACTTCTTATGCTTAGCCATACTATTGTATGACTGTACGGGCCTACTCTTGCACACCTTTTTATTGACTATTGCAGCTCATTTGGCTTCTGTCTATTGAGAGAACTAGGGGTGAGCATGGGTCCTGGGTACCTGGTTTTGGTATTGGAATTGGTTTGGACCTGGAACTGCTCATGCCAATACCAATTCTGGTCCCAAATTTTGGAACTCGCTGCAACCAATTCCAATTCTGGGTATCATTTTCCTGGACCCAGGACCCAGTGGGTACCTGCTAGGACTAATATTGGTTACCTCCCAAACATCAAATTGGTATTAAAATTGGTCTCAATACTATTAATGCTACTGCTAACTTACCTTTTGATATCACATAGGTTACAATTTCTGTGTTTTGATATTGTTTTATTGATTTCTAAGCGGATGTACTATTGTACAACTGTAAACTCTTAGTAATTAGATAATTTTTCCATTCATTCAAAGAAATTTTATAGGGGGATGGGTATCTGGAACTGGAATTGGACCTGCCAATTCCAAGTCTGTGTATCAATTTTGAGGAATTGGTCCAACCAATTCCAATACTGGGTCCCAGTTTTGAGGAACTGGTCTAACCAATTCCAATACCAAATCCTAAAATTTTAGGTGGGTACCTGCCTGCCCTCACCCCTAGAGAGAACTATAAGACTGAAAGACATCTGTCTTGATTTTGCTGGGAGCTTATGTACTTTCTGCTGCAACTCATTTGATTGTGTAGGAGATGGAGTCTATTGTGGAGACTATGATGCAGCAGCTATTGTCCAAGGACATCCTCCATGAGCCCATGAAAGAAATTGGAGAAAGATACCCAAAATGGCTGGAGGAGCATAAAGCTACTTTGAGCGAGGAAGATTATAAACGCTATTCTCACCAGTATGAGCTTATACAAGAGTTAAATGTTGTCTATGACCGTGAACCCAGTAACTTCACCAAGATTGTGGAGCTGATGCAGAAAATGCAGGAA
The DNA here is from genome assembly GCA_038025085.1 of Tetragonia tetragonoides. Classification (NCBI taxonomy): domain Eukaryota; kingdom Viridiplantae; phylum Streptophyta; class Magnoliopsida; order Caryophyllales; family Aizoaceae; genus Tetragonia; species Tetragonia tetragonoides. Next base: position 49,690,900 of record CM076142.1, read on the forward strand.
TGTGGACAACCACCAAATGATATTGTGCACGAGCTTGCTCCTGACTTCGATATGTCAAATCTTGGGCAATTGTGAGTATCCTTATAGCTTCAATTTGCCTGTCAGTTGGAAAATACAAGTTTTCACCTTGATATAACAATACCATAATTGATTTTATCGATCAGTATAAACTTTGCGAGAAAAGATAAATGCTGTGGTATGACACTGAGTCACTGACTATCATATCTCATGTGCAGATCACCAGAGATGCTGGAGGCTCAACAAAATTGCTGTATAATGTGAATGCAAAATCCGTAGGAACTTCTCGGTTTGCATTTTGATATCTTTGTTCTAAATGTATGTTACATTGTTGTGCCTTTTTACTTGAAATTTAGAAGCAACAGCAGTCACTGTATTTGGTGGAAAATCTCATAATCTAGATTGAAGTCGTTATTTTTTTGCATATTACTTCTATACAAGTTCAGTAATCAAGATGGAAACAGGAATATATACATGGTTTGATGGTTTGCATGCTACTTATGGTTACCCTCCCCCCTCCCCCTCTTCCAGTGCGCTGTTACAGTTTGCATCAATTTCAGATATTCAGACTGGCATATAAAGAATGATAATTTCAGATAATGTATGAACCTTTTGATTGAATAATAAGAATACATTAGAATAATGACGTATACATTGTACATACTCTGAAGTAAATTTGAACTTATTCATCTGCATATTAGGAATTGAATGAATGAATCTCCTATACGTGAGTTGTATATATATATATGCATCGAAAGAATAGTGTGTATAAACATGGTTTCTTACGCGTCGGATGGTGCAATCCGGTGCCTGCCATTGACAAAGCTCTTGGCGAGGAATGGATGGGCGGTATCATAGTCGAGTTCTCTTGCCCTTGAAGCACCACTGACTGCTTGTGCTCCAGGCCCCCAGCACTTGTATACCCCGAAGAATGCCGTCCTGCATAACCATGTAACCCAGCTCTCAGTTAGTAATATTTGAGAAATCTCATATTCTGAAGCTGTGAATAAATATTTTACAGTTTGGCATCCAAATACTGAAGCCGTTGTGATATGATTCTTAAGTCACGAGTGTGAAAAAAAGGACAGGGTAGGGTATGGGCGGGGGCTTACTTGTTATTAGCGTTATTATGGAACCAATCATCCCAGCCACCATGGAAAACAAGATCATCGAAGTAAGTGTAAGAATAGACAATTCTTGAGTACTGGCCCAAAGCCCGGCCCACATAGAGTGGCCCACTTCCTGTCACCCTACAGTTCACGAATGCAAATCCTGTCTTCTCATCTGGGGACCTCCTGCTTTGTGCTGCTATGGATCCAAACCTTGCTGCTGTTGAGTGTATCTCGCAGTCCTTCAATTCAATTACACACCAAAGTAACAGTAAGATTTCAGCTAGCCACACTAGTTAAATAGACGTGTTTTTTTTTTCCTTTCAAATAGTACTGTAGATAAGTTAATATTTCTCATAATTGCAATGCTGGACTCTACTTTTCACATACTACTCTAACAAATAAAAGCACTTTTTCCAAAATTGAAAAACACAAAAACTCATATTCAGCAGCCTCAATTGGTGAGGCTGCTCATACATGATACAAACATGCATGACGTCACGGTAACGTTGGATTCCATCTCTTTCAAGTCCTATTGAACAAAAGAAAAGGGAAAAAGGAATCTCAGCTAGGTTGAATAGGGAGCAGATGAGACAAGAAGATGGTATGGGAATTAGCCATTAATTAAAGTGGTAGTACAAAAATTGAAAAGTTGCCGTGCTTTAAGTGCATGCATATATGCTGAGAGTTAAGACGACAACAAAGACAATACAGAAGAATAGGCTCTGAGCAATGTACTGATGTACATACTGATGAAGCAAAAAAACAATTGATTTCGTCGCAAGTGGAGTATTCCTGTTTGTCCATTTGATATTCACAAGAGCCATCCAGTAATTATTTTAACTACCAATTTAAACATTCTGATTAATAGATAAGTAACACACGATATATATATAACATGATAATTAAGAAATTCTAAAGAATGAATAATGATCAGAAGCATACTCTGTACATGGAACGACCATTGCCAAAGATGAAATCAATGGAGCCTTCAATGTAGCAGTCCTTGAAGTAATGTCGACCGGCATCGTCACGTAAGGTGTCCTGATGACCATAAAATCCACACCCTGAGAAAAAGGCTTTGTCCCCTGATATTCTGAATGCTGCTGCTTGCCATCCTTCCATCCCTGGCAATGGTGCAGGGGCCGTATTCTTGAAGGTGATGTTTCTGGCTGTGAAATAATTGGCAAGGACTGTAACGGAGGCAGTCCGGTAGGTACGAAGCTGTTGGCCGTCGGGGCCGGGATCGCATGCCCTGTCATGCCACTCTATTACCGTTACATCTCTTCCTGCTCCTTGAAACGTTATGTATGGCTTTGTATCTGGTACCACTACCTTCTCTCTAGTATAAGTTGATGAAATAAACTCATTAACAACTTGCTATTCTAATGAGTAAAAAACACACAGGAGCTTACATATACTATAGTGGCCACATGTAAGTAAAATTACATATATTCGACAAAACGATGGGAGTTGGTAGTGGTAGAGCTTTCAAGCGTCTAACAGTATGAATAGTGTACGTTCTTACTTATTATTCCCCAGGAGAAGAAAGCATAACACTATATAATTATCTTGCCTATCACTTATGTAATTATGTATGGTGCTTCTATATATATATTTGTGGTGAAACACATAACATCTAGCTATATGTTGTGTTCATGAAACAGCAATGAAAACTCAAAACCACCTCTAATAGTTTAACCAATGCAAGAATGAAGTTTAAAAGAGTAGAGAGAGCGCAAATAAGCAAAGGCATTACATGTATAATCCAGGAGCAATATGGATGATGACATTGACTGTATTATTCTTTGGCACAGCATCAACAGCCGATTGGACAGAAACAAAGTCTCCAGCCCCACCAATGTCAACCATCATATGCCGGTATCCGACAGGCCCTACCCATTTGTGATGATGACCCTTCGGAGACAGAGGCGGTGGTGGTGGCGGAGGTGAAGGTGGTGGAGGTAGAGGTGACGGCGCCGGTGAAGCAGCCTGCCATTTTCTATGGTGGTGGTGGTGGTGGTGGTGGGAGCCCATGACCTGCAAGGTTGCATGTGAAAATAAGTACAATATTGAGCATGTGGTAAAAAATAAGTATGTAAAAGTATAAGAACATAGAGAAGCCATTTGAATCAAGAGAGTAAAAGTATAGAGATAGATATGATGGTGAATGTGTGATCTTCAACTCCAAATTTCCCCTCCTTGTTAAACTTGAGCTCAGTTTTAGAGAGGTATAAAGAGCAAGCGAGAGACTGGCAATGAATGTGAATTTATGCACTACTAGTATTTATATCATTTTGTCCTAAGGATTTTTCAACGGTCATTTTTTTCCTCTTATTCCCTCCATTGTGTGTGACAAAATGGTCTATTACATGAAAGATTAGGATTACTAGAGTCTAAAAGTAGTTTCTTTTTCATTTCTCTTTTCTAGCCTAGGGAGGCAAGTAAGGGAATATGAGAATTCAGCTCAAGGACAAAAACATAGGCTAATAGTGTCTGTTGTTTTGGATTATATATTTATAATGATCGGCTTTATTCGGCAAAAGAAGAAGAAATTAGTAAAGAACGGATACAAAAATGATTATCATTGCATTTGACTTTGAGCCAAAAACCTGTATATCTTTGTTGTGATATATAAATAAACTTCAAATATCGAAATAATTAGCATCGATCATGAAGCCTTGGGGACTTAATCAGTGTAGAATCATGAATCTATGATTGCAAATGTCGGTGTATTCTAGCTACGTAGGTCATCTTATCCGGAATTCATATTTTCAGGAGGGTCATTTATTTAACCATGGATTACGTCATGCTTGTTTAAAGCACTTTACGTTGAGACAACCTCATATAAGAATTTGTGTTTCTCATAACATTATGCCCTCTAATGATACATTCAAACCTTTTCTCATACTAGAATGTTAGTACTCTCAATTTAATAAATAAATAAATAAATATTAAGTGAGATTTGAGAATCATTGCATTCTTATAATCTTATTCATGCACTTGGAGCTAACTAATCACTACTCTTCATCAAAGTAGCTTGCGTTATTCTGTGCACGGTTGATTATTTAAATTTGTGTTACCATTTTAATAAAATCTCTTCTCCTTCTCTTATATATCAAGTTCAACGGAAATCATTAAAAACCCTAATTATCGGGATTTATATAATAGGAAATTTATATAGATGTTATGATACGATAAATACCATAAACTATATGCGTGATAATTTTATAAATGTTTTTTTCCCTATTGGTGCTCATAATGACAATCATAATTAGACTACAATATTATTTATGCCCAAAAAGGGCAAGGAAGCCATCGGATAACTTAAATTACATCTGGCCACAACACGCTGGATCAAATTGAAGCTGACAACCTGTGTTTCACAGACTAACTAACACCACCTTATGTTTAATACTATGTGGATCAAATTTGATGGCCTAACTCCTAAGTATGGCCAATTACTATTTAAAACTTGCACTGATTATTCTAATTAGACATTGGTGTATTTTCTATTTTGACCCCTAGCTATATAAATGGGGGCCCACTTAATTTGAAAACCAATAGTAGTCCATTAGTTTTGAACGTTGGGACTGCTGTTGGTGGGTTTCCACTTCATTGGTACAGTACAGATAACAGAAAAACAGGGTAAACACTAAACAGGGGATAACAAAAGAGAAACTTGAGCCTTTTACTAAAAATGATTGGCACCATTATACTTTGTTGGTTTTGGAGGAGGTCCACTTAGTCACGAGCTGTTTTTTTTTTCTAGTTAAAAAAGAGGGTGCAAGTGAATGGCGATCGATGCACCTTCTATTATGTCATGTTCAGATTCTCGTATTTAGTAGCGAACATATCATACTAGCTGAACAATTAGCGTAACTACTGATCCCGTCAACATAGCATCAACAAGGGGCTAGTATAGTTCCTAGAAACCAGCAAACACAAAACATGAGAGAAATGAGAATTTGAACACATGATATTGCCTTATCCAACCATTTAAAAATAAACTTGGAACCACTAGACTAACAAGGGCTAGTCACGAGCTAGCTACCTTTTAATTTACCCAACGTTTTTTAATGTGAGGACAATGGAGATAACTGATAAGATAATTGGTCTTGGTTTGCCAGACATATATGCTAGAGTACTAATCAATCAGGCCCAAATTTGTGGTGCATCTGCTGAATTGTGTAAAATCACATATATTGGCCCCACTACACATGCAATTTGGCAACAAATTCATAAGGTTTCTTGGCCGATTGTATCTTAATTTCTTCATAACTTTAGCTACCTAGTCATCTATGGATTTTATGTCCTTTGCTTGTCGTTTGCCTCTATCTCTACCCATCCTCTGTTCTTTTCGCTTTTGAAATTGTTGAACGAGTATTGTATGAGCTGTTGTCAAAAAAAATAAAAATAATAAAAATTGCTGAACAAGTATTATGATAGATCAATTTACAAAAAAATGTGATCACTAAATAAAAATGTAGGATTACTATTGATCCTTATTCCATTAGAATATGATTCTTCTATAAAATTGAGAATTAATGCGAAAGAAAAAATTCAAATAATGATAACAGAGAATAAAATATGTAGTTACTTTTTGTCAGGCTAAAGACTACTATTTTTATTTCTAATCCTTGCCTATGCTCGCTCGCTAAACCATATATAAAACAAAACGCTAATATAATTAACAAAATGGCTCATTAGCTCAGTTGGTTAGAGCGTTGTGCTAATAACGCAAAGGTCGCAGGTTCGAGACCTGCATGGGCCATTATTTAATTTTGCAACAAAATTAATTAACTTTACCAACTTATTTCTTTTTTATAAAAAAAAATATTAGCATCTAAAACTTATTTTACTTTTTTATAATAATAATAAAAAATTAACATCTAAAACTATTGTTTTTTACTATTTTGAACTAGATTTATCTTTTAGAATACACCATAAAAAGCCACTTATCTTTTTCCAAGCAGGAAAGAATATAAGCTTCAAACCAAAACGTTCCACATGAGAAAACAAGAAACAATTACCACTACTACTAGTCACTGACCACTGATTGGAATAGAGTAATTGATGGAATTTGGACACTGGAAAGTGTTTCCATAGATTGAAATGCTGCCATTGTTGTTGCTCAAATTACTCAAATGAATATACTATTATAGACAGTTGATATTAACATCAGTTGAGATCATATCACAGTTAACAATTCAATTTGTGTCTTACATATATACACAGCGTATGCATTGACAAGTGACAACCACACCACATACATGGGATAACCAATGCAGAACAATGGCTCTGTGCAACACTGACCATTATACCATATCCAATCAATTGATATGGTATCATATGAAGTAGGGTTTTGTACAATAAACACTGATTTACCCCGTCCTCGTACGACATATATGGAAGATATAATCCCTCTTGTGATTCCAATTCAACATGTACAACTCAAAATTTCAACCCAAAATGAGCCCTCTTCCATTTTTCTCCACAATCCACAATGAATTCTTCAATTCGTCGACAAAACCTGTGGATTTCCCTTTCGAGGATCTCCAACTGTGATGATTTCTGGCCAATCCATCACTAGTACAGCTTGTTAAATCCAGCAGGAGGTGGGGATTCATTCAACCTGCTAGGCAAGAAAGCCTCCCTTTCTAGAGAAACTTGAAGAGCTGCCATAACCTTATTGTAAGCAACCAACAATAATGGGGAAGCACAGAAGGCGTAGGCAAATGTTGAAAGTGCCCTCACAACTCCATCCTTGTACCAGGGGCATGCCATGACTATGAGAACCCCAAATATACCCAGACATGGCGTTACTACGGCTAGTGTTGGCAATAAGAAGGCATTGGTCGCTATCGTGCAAAGGGAAAATGTGCCTAACAAGTAAAGGCTCCACCCTACCAAGGGGTGAACTGTGTGGGGAATTATGACGAAAGGAATAACATAGGCTGCAAGAATGAATGCCATGGCTAGGAACTTCAGACCTGTGTGGTATACCATAACACTCTTGTTATCAAATCTGCGGTAGCAAAGCTTGGAGACATTTGGCCGAGCTACACGGGTTATGGCTATGATTCCCAGGTAAAGAACTGCCTCAATGATCACCATTGGCATCTCAGCTCCATACCTGCAATGAAACACGGATTCAATTTAATTGGTCAATGATATGAACTTGTATCAAACAATAGTAGGATATTAATGAACATCAAGATTGGACAAAATCAACCAATAATGAAAACTCACCCAAGAGTGCTGCGACGTTGTTCATGCCATGAGAAGCCAAGAGGGAGAACAGGCCATGACCACCAATACCATGGCTTTAACCATACTGCTCCAGGGAAGGTTATCACACTGTTTGGTCCACAGGGAATGTTCCAACGGAGTTTAAGGTCTGCACCACAAAATACATTGTTTAGACAAATCGTAATACATGAAAGCAGAGATCTCTGTAGTTAATGAATTTTTAGAGTTTTTGGCCTAAAATATACTATATACTCACAGAAATACGAAGCGTCCATTTGATAGCCCAAAGGAAGCCTGTATTGCCCATCAAGCTTGCTGTTGTTTGCTGGTGGGTGGAACATAGGCTTATCAAGCAAGTCTGGGAAGTAGGCACCAAGAAAACCCTGGTCTGCACCGTCTGAATTTGGCTTTGCTATCTCAATTTGATGAAGCAAATCCTTAAACACCTCCATTGACGGCTGCAATATTTCACAACATAATACAAAACCGGTCAGATTTTTCCAAAATTCGACTCTCTCAGAAACTTCGCCATTAGACTACCAGTATACACTAGTTCTCAGCAACCGGGTGCAGTTAATCATTTCCATTGAATCTAAGGGGTTTGGTAATTTTGGTTCATGAAAATTGAAATTGATTCTTGATATTAACATGTTTCAGTACCTGCAAGACAAAGAGACCAGTGTGGAAAATACAGGGGTTGATGAAGACAGCACAAAAATCGCCACACTGAAACAGTTCATCGGTCTTCTGAAGGAAAAGGTTGTCAGCATCAAGCATGACTACCCTTTCATAATCCACAAGGCTCCAAGCGTACATCTTGTTCATAGTTAGCTTGAATCTGTCTTTCGTGTTATTCGCTCTATATGGGTTATGTAGGTTTTCCACCCTCACTACCTTAACACCATCTTCAAGTTCCCTGACAACAGAAACAATTCTGATCAGCTACAGCACTACTATTTTGTGTAAAATAATAAGGTGACGTAGTGATAAGCATAATGATTAAGGGAGTAACGAAGAAAACGAACGGGAAAATCATTAATCTAAACATCCCCGGATTGGGCGGACATAGAAATGGAAAGTCAAAATTGGTAGCAAGGGACAAAAAAAAACATCCCTCCACACTCCCAAAGACCCATTCGACACTTGGAAAATTGAAAAACAATACAAATTCAAAGGGATGAACACAGAACACCTACCCAAATACGCACATATGGACCCCGTCCCCAGTGACCAAATCCAGTTGTCTACACTTGTTCACTACCCCACTTTTCTACTCGCCCAACAATGCCGTTGAAGATACCAATTAGTCTAAGTAAACCCCCCTAAAGCCTAAACTATTATTATCATAAATATCCATACTAGAAACAGACATATGTAGTTAGTATATATTATATAATAAAATGGACATGTCACGTAATGTAACTATCATATGATGATCAGCTGAGACGTATGCACCCAAAACACCTTCTCACTTTCTTTACTAATTATTTACTTACTATCATCATGTCTTCACATGTTAGTCCAACTAAAAGGCTTTCCATCATATCCATAAACGATTTTACTTTTGATTAAGCCTATTAATATAAATTATTACAGAGTTGGTCTCTCTTTGACACTATTTATATGAGTAGAGCCTTTTGTCCTTATTATAGCTAAAATTCAGGTAAAATTATAAGGACTTGAACACAATACGACTATTAGATATATATAGTACGAGTAGTAACTAACTCCATCATTTATCAATTGATTTTGAGGTAAAATCTCACCTTTGCGTGAGTAACAGAGTAAGTAGTGCATAAGATAAGATACATAGTTTTGCTCTTCTAGTATTAGAATGGTTTAATTAAGAAGAATAAGAATTAGTGAAATTAAGCAGGCAAGTAATTAATTGTAATTGGCAGGTTTAACTTTTAAGATGCAATCTCCGCATAAAGAGGAAGAACCAAACGTGATCACCTACCCAACAACAACTACTAATATGCCATTTCACTACCAAAGTCATACAAGTGGTTTATTATACTCTAATTATTCATCTTAAACTAAACTTTATGAATTATTATTCCATAAAATAATACTTACTTTCTCTATACTAAGGCTCTGTTTGATTTACCTTAATTTTACTTAAATTCAGTTCAGTTCAGTCCAGTTCAGTTCAGTTCATGTGTAACTTTATTACTCATATAACTTTTTATTCCGAAATAATTTCATGATGAAAATTATGTCATCGGAAAGATCTCAATGCATACTTTTAAATGAGTCCAATATTGACTATGTTTGGACAAATTTTAAATGGTTAACGGTCAAGTTCAAAAAATCAATTAAGTTCAGTTCAATTCAGTTCAGATCAGTTTTATCCAGGTGAATCAAACGGAGCCTAAACAATTCCAGAATAATCATGAATAAACATCCTCTTTATCTCTCTCACCTTTTTATGCTTGCTGTCATTTCTTACAAAACAAAAGGAAACGACTACTATGAGTGATGAGTCTATCTACTTTGTCCTAATGACACCCAAACACAGAATTTGGGGAATCTGAACAACCAGAACCCAATTCATTTTCCTTCCCTGATTCATTCAACTTCCTTGGTGGGTCCTACCTTAAGAAAAGGACTACCCAGATTACGCCACGTCACCATCACTTTCCTAAGCATATTCCACTAAGAAACCACTGCCACCCAATCCGACCGTTACATTATATTGACCCTCCCAAATAACAATAAAAATAAAAACAAAAAAATTAAGAAAACTATTTCATTTTGTTGTTTAGATTGATCTTGCCAAAGAACAAACTTTGATCATAGGCATACTCTCTTAATCTGTGCTCGTCCACACCCAATCCCCCCACCAAAATACAAAATTTATTTCAAATTCATTTTGAAAGAGGATTGACAAAAATTAACCTATTTGCTATTAACGTGCGTAGAAAGTTGGAATTTTAGAAGACTACAAATGTACAACCTTTCTTTGTCAAGTGTCCTAAGTTAATAGAGGCAACTGCTTGTCCAATTCCTAATTTCACAAAACTCGACAAATAAATTATGACGAATGTACTATTATTGTGATTTGTGAATATCTATTTGTGACGTCATATTGTGGATGCATTTAGAAATTAGGGGAGAAAGAGATTGAGAGAGAGAGAGAGAGAGAGTAGACATACATGGCACGGACCCATCGAAGAGGAACATCAACGGAGGCAATGACGACGAGATCAGCTTGAACATCAAGTTTAATCAAAGATCTCATCAGGACACGTGTCGCCACATAGAACTCGTAGTCCCTAGGTGTTCCCATGTACATCATCGCAGCATATGCGTTCTTAGACTTCTGTTGTCCAAACCTCCCTTCAACCACCGTCATCGCCGCCGATAAACTCAACAGCGCCACCATCGCCGCCGCCACTATCTCCGCCGTGCGCCACCGGGGCAACCCCATCGCCGCAATTAGTTTAAATTAATAAAATCAATCAATCAATAAAGTGGAAATAATTGAAATATTATTGGAGAACTAAATTGGATTAAATTAACTTGTTGTTGAATTTGTTTGGGGCTTTGTAGAAGAGATTGAGCAGCATTAGAGTTGAAAAAGAGGAGAGAGAAATAGTTAGGGAGAGAGGAGGAATAGTTAGGGGGGAAAGGGACGAGGGGCTTTAAAAAAGGGGGAGTCTTTGGCTGGCTGCTCTCCAGTCAACAACAACGAAACGAAACGGAGACTTTAAATATGAGTTATTGAATTTTAAATAAAAAAGAAAAATATTAAGAAAACCAAATTAGACATTTTCTTACTATTATTATGGTTGTATTCTCTGCAGCTCAAGCTCAAGATATGATGTTGACTTTTTGCCGTTGGATTTGCTTTTGACTCTGGACGGCTCTCCTTTTTAATCAATTATATTATCATGTGTTTATCCCACTAAATAGACATATTTTGTACTAATTAAACTTTATAAGCTCATCATGTTGGATCACTTGGATGTTGAGCTCGATTAGGACCGGACAACTTACATGTCTTATATTTTTTTTGTTAGATTATTACATTGTCTTTTCTTGATTACATATAGTATGAGTACATCTTTTGTATAAAATCCGCAAAATATCATTTATGACAAAAGAAAACAAATTAGATGAGACAATCTTATTGTGATGTACGAGTGACTTTATGGTGTATGATTTCAACTTTTCCGGTTTGGAAATGACATACGCTGAAGATAGTGGCGAACCCAGAAAATTAAGAATAGGGGTGTAAATTTGAGAATAAGGGTAAAAATTATAGACTTAGGGTGCAATAAGAGCCAAAAAAACTAAAAAATTCTACAAAAAAAGGAAAATTGTACATTAAAACGACAAAAAAAAAAAAAAAATGGTGGTGCAATGATTCACCCATTGTTTCAAATAGGTTCGCCCATGGTTGAAGAATTGTTTTAGGGTGATTTTTCGTCTTAAATGAGAAGAACCTTTCTTAAACATTACTTTCATATCTCATTTTAAATTAATTAAAAATTTACTCGTCAAAACCACCAAAGTCCATATTGAATTATGTACAAGTTCACCTTAGTTCTTAGTTCCTATTCTTTCCTCTTTGTGACATTTAATTTTAAGGTTAATCGTATTAGTCACATTACTCTATTTGTTTATTGATTTTAAAGTTTTCTTAAATTGTATATTAGGACAAATTATGGTCTTTAAATATGAAATAGATGGAGTGTATCACATTCTCACCTATAAGGCTTTGACTCGCTAAAACAAACAAAAATTGTCTAAACTGATGCGTGAGATATTTTAGTGAGCAAGTATTGTGTTAGATTAACTCATATTAAAACAGAATTACTTATTATGAACTATAATTCTCATAATACTTAAATATAACTCTCGTCTAACTAAAATTTACAAAAAAGCCGTTTCGTCCAAGTTGCCGTTTGAAGGATTTTAGTATAGGGTGTCCCCTTGAGTCCCTACTCCTTTAACAGCAGCAATTTGCAAAAGTTGGGCGTTTATGAATTTAGAAATGGTTTTGGCAGCGCGGCAAAAGGGACTAACAAGAAATAACAAGTGCGGGCACGCGCTACTAAATTCGAAAGTCGAAAGTGGAAAGTCGAAAGTGCGAGGAAGGTGAAGTTATTAGCCAAGCCAGGTAGCCAGGTAGGTGTGGGGCGTTGTCAACTTGTGTTGGACTGGTTCGTTGGCCTGATCTGTAGGGTCGTACTTATTGGACTGGCCGTGAGATTTTGGGAGTCAGTCAAGGATGTCTATTTACTACAGTCAGCAGTCGACTTTGCATTGTAACGCGTTGTCCAACTCCTTTCTCTTCTAGGCGTTCAAGCACCGTTGTTCTAGTCCTCAACTTACCAAACTCATCTATGTTCATCCGTGTCCCATATAAATGGAAATGGTATAACATAACCATGCTTGCCCTGGTCTATTGTAGGGGTGAAGTAGAAATTTCGGGTACTCAGTATTGGAATCGGAATTGGTTAGGAACCGGTGGTTTCGGAACCGGAACCAGTCTAATCAATTTCAATTCCAATTCCTAAAAATAGGAATCGGTACCAACCAATTCCAATTCCAATTCCTGACTTTTGGAAACCTGAACCGGTTGGGTACCCAGTGTAAAAAAATTAAATGACTTTTTTCCTTTGTTAGAAATAAAGAATGGTGATTTTCTAGTAAGGTTAGTAGTTTAAAATTTTCCATTTGTAATTTTAATGTTTTTAATAATTGTATTTGTAATATTAATAATTAATTATTGTATACGTTATTTAAATTTTGATTTACTATGTAAGTAGTTTGATTGTAATATTTGATTTTATGTTTGCAGTATTTTTGGAAACTAATATATATTAGTGTAATATTTTTATTGGTATTTTATTATTAAAATATTCATTTATTTGATTTAAAAAATAAAAAAATTTGGATTTAATGCGGACTTGGGTACCCAGGAACCGGTGGGGGTACCCGATAAATCCAATTCCAATTCCTAAGATTTAGGAACCGGTTCAACCAATTCCAATTCCAATTCCTACAAATTAGAAACCGGTAGATCCAATTCTAATTCCGGGTAATACAATACCCGGTGGATACCCAATTGCGCTCACCCCTAATCTATTAGATTCGTTTCAGTAAGTTTTCACCAGAGTTCGAATGCCAATAGCCCCCTCCCCATCTAATAACTAATAGTCTCCCCATCTAATAACTAATAGTATAAAAACACATTCATGTTGTAAAGCATCCTGCCTTCTCTCTATGGATATTCTCTGCATTTCTTATCTTGTCCCTGATAAAACATCCTACATAACTATAAATTAATTATTGGCATTGTTTGCGTCATGTATATGGAGTAGCATTATATAAACGAGTTTGGTATTGATAATTACACTACGATCGACCTTATCTCAAACTATTCTATATATACTACATACTAACTCCTTTCAAGATAGAACTTAGCTGAAAGTTTAGAATCTAGACAACTAGTGCTAAAGGTTGAAAAATAAAAAGCTACTAGCTCCCTCTGTCCCACTATATAAATTATTTTAGAAAATTGATTTTTTCCTACATTATAAGTTATTTTAGACTTCCAACAAAACATTTATTGTTGTTTGCCTATTCTACCATTCTTTCACATTACCTCATTAATTATTCACTTTTTGGCTAAATACAAAATCAATGGGTAAACTAGTCAAATTTAATTATTTTTTTTAATAACTTTCTTATTTCGTGTGCAAAAACCTTAAACGACTCATATTGTGGGACGGATGGAATATTTGGTAGCTGAGATAATTAATTTATATTATTTTTTCTTCAAACAAACTAAAAATGAACACTACAAAAAAAAAAGGCATTTTGCTACTGAATTCTGCGACTGATATACCATTCGGTCGCTAAATTGATATATTTCACATTTTCCTTCTTTTTCGTTTTAAATGTTGAAACTAATAAACCTAAGTATAAAAGCCATACTTGGCCAAAATCAAGAGTCTCCGCCCTCTCTCTCCTCTCTCTCTCTAAAAAAACTAGATCTGTAAGTTTGCATATCCATTTCCACATAACCAAACACCATCTTCCTCCCTCACTAATTGTCATCACGCCCCACAATAATCTCCCACTCAACCACATATTCTGAACCACAACAAAAACTAAAACGTAAAATCCCCAAAACTGGTTCGCAAACTAGTCGAAACCCAAACCAAAATTTCGCTTTCAATTCGTGAAATTGGCCCCTCAAGCAACGTTCTTAAGACCAGATCGAGCTCCATCAAAGCAACATCGAAGGTAATCGAGGAATCTGAAGGACAGATCGAAGCAAAGAAGAGGCAAAGTTATTTTGGTGATGACTGGTTCTAGATCGCTCGCTAGCGAGATGAGGTTTTCAATTAACTTTTTTGATTCATTTGCAATGTTGTACAAGTATAATAACAGATCTAGGTTTGTTTTATTTTTGAGAGATAGGCTGGAATTTGATTTAGTTGATTTTCTTGTGAGTATTAGGTAGTAGTTTTGATATCCTTTTTGCTTATGCTACATGTATTCTAGCCTCTTTTACTTCGATTTTTGTCAATTTGAAAGAATATTTGCACATAGCCAAGATCTATGTTCTTTGTTTTATTTTGGGTTCTTTCCTCTGATTTTGGTGTAAGGTTAGACGAAAAGTAATACGTTTGAAAGCAATCAAATTTTTTTCCATACAAAAAATTCCCAGATTAGCGCCCAAGACAGGACGCTAGTCTGGGAAAAAGAAAATTCTGGAAAAAAAAATTAGCGACCGAAAAGATTAGTCGCTGATAGTTAGCGACCGAATTTCAATTAGCGACAATTTTTTACAGACCGTCGCAAAGCGTTTGCGACCGAATTGAGCCTTTTGCGACCGATTTTGTCGGTAGCAAATCAGGTGTTTTTTTGTAGTGTAAAAGCTTCATTATATGGGAAGCATATTAATAAATTCATATACTCCCTCCGTTCCTGTCAAATACTACCATTTGCTTTTGGTACAAAGGTCAAGAAAAACTTATTTTGCCATGTGATTTCCCCTTCCACCCTTAACATTAGTCACACATGTGGAGGTTATAGGTGGATAGGGACTTGAGGAGAGAGAATTAAAGAAGAGGGGCGGGGGCTTGGGTTTTAATGGGGGTAATATAGTAAATGACTAGCAAATTGTTTACCAAATAAAGAAATTGGAGTATTTGTATGAATCATTCATTTTAGGTAAATGATAATATTTGACGGGGACGGAGGGAGTATGTATATGTTTAGGAACTGAGCAACGTATTTTCTAGCAAATTCATCAAGCTTATGTTTGAATAAGAAAGGCTTGAGAATATACGCATTGCAAGGATAAGCACATATGAATATAATTATGGCAGCTGGACAAGTAAAGATCAGTACAATTAGTCAAATGTAAGCAGACGTGTTACTATTTACTATGAGTATGATGGAGTTTAGAAAAGATAATAAAAGGGTCTTCGGATAAAGACTCATGAAGATTAAAAAGTAGTTGTAATATAAAACTATTTTGCTTTCTCTAATGTTCTTCAGGAAACGAACGATCAATTAGTGGCGGATCCAGATTTATAAATAGTGTATGTACAATAAAATGAATAGAATAAACTGTAATTTTTTTTTTTTGGCTATACGCAATATCAAATAATGCTATTATAATAAATTTAACCTGAATAAAAAACTTCTTAAGGGGAATCATAAAATGCTGAATCTATAAACAAAAAAAATACTTCTAACTTACCATATTAATTTTCTAAGAGACTACAAGTTAAAAAAAAAAAAAAAAAAAAAAAAAAAAAAAAAAAAAGCAACAATAAGTACTAGTGTATAATATAAATAATCTAATAAAATGGGTTATACAAATCAATAATAAGACCAATAACACATCATAAACAATTAAATGGGTTAAGAAAGTTTAATGATGAAGAAGTCCAAAAATAGAACTCAAAGAGAGGAAATGGAGTAATATAGCCTGATATACGTTATAACTCGCTAACTCAGCAACAAAGCAGAAGCAAAAAAAAAGAAACCATATGATGGCTTCAACAACGTGCATACCTTTACGTTGTTGTAGATCGCAAAGTGAATGACCAAAACAAAAATATAGTAGAGTAATCACTCCAAAAAAAATCGAGTTTTTGTTGCGGAAAAAACCCGTCGGTAATAGCGTAATTTCGCCGCTAAAAACGATTAGCGGTGGAATCAGGGGCGGAACATGTCCGCAGGGAAAATGCTCAACGCTGAGCAAATCAGCGGCGGGACGTATTAATCCGCCGCTGAGCAGAATTTAATAAAAATAAAAAAAAAAAAAGTAGGAGCTAGCGCGTCCTGCTTGCTGGACCACGAATGCTTCCCAGCCCAAGCGCGAATAATTCCCTCATACGCTTGCAATGAGTCTCGAGCCCATGACCTCATGCACAGGAGAACGGCTTTTCACCACCAAACCAACTCAAGTTCCTTGTTTACACTCTATACGCTTTATTTATAACCTGTGCATGAGGTTGTTTTTTTTTAAAACTTAGCGGCGGTTTAATATTCCGCAGCTAAGTTTATTTGTATTTTTTTAAAAAAAATCTGCGGCGGGATTATTTTATCTTTATAAAAATAATAATTATTAGCGGCGAAATTAGCTAAATCCGCCGCTGATTAATTGCGGAAAAAATTCAGCCACTAATTTAGTTACGGAATTTTTTCCGCAGCTAATTAGCTACGGAATTTCTTTAATCTGCCGCTATTTAGCTACGGAAAAAAATCCGTAGCTAAATTCCGCAGCAAAATCTCAATTTTTTTGTAGTGAATACTCTATAATAATAAACTGCAAAACGCTAAATCAAGATTTGCAGCAACCAGAATATAATTGCGCCTTACAAAAAAAAACAACGCATATGTTGAGATATGGCGGGAAATCTTCTTCTCGATTTATTTGTCACATGGATATTTCACTTAGGCTCTGTTTGATTCACCTTAAATTCAGTTCAATCCAGTTCAGTTCAGTTCAGTTCAGTTCATGTGTAACTTTAGTACTCATATAACTTTTCATTCCAAAATAATTTCATGATGAAAATTATGTCATCGAAAATATCTCAAAACATACTTTCAAATGACTCCAATATTGACTATGTTTGGACGAATTTTAATTGGTTAACGGTCAAGTTCAAAAAATCAATTAAGTTCAGTTCAGTTCGATCAGTTCAACTCATATCAGTTTTATCCAGGTGAATTTCTTTTCATTCGTATAAAATAAATTGAATTAAAACTCTAACATCTTAAAATTTGTATTAACATGCATTTTCAATATTGAACTCATTTGAAACTAAGTTTTATTATTATTATTATTATTACCGTGAATTTATTTTTGACTATTTTAAATGTTCATAAAAAAACTATATAAATGATAAATTTAACATGAATAAAACTGAACTAAATTTAAGACGAGAAGAACATATCCTTAACAACTTTATCGGTATTGGATACATATTGTCCGTCTGATATTTCGAGTTCGGGCATATTCTCAAGCCCATGGTCATTTTTTTTGGTTTCCGGGCAAATTATAAACTGCTGAACTGATGAGAAAGAACATGAGTAATTATGTGTCCAAATTGAGGATGAGGTGGGAGCACAAGTGGTAAGTGCCCCACTCTCACAACATAGTGTCAGGGGTTTGAATCATCACTATGTAGGTAGAATAAAAACTCCGATCCTCTACCTTTTTTTGTAGAGAGGGTGAGGATCCCCTCCTCTACTTGAGCACATCAGCCCGTTAAAGATGGATTGGCTTGCCCGACGCGTATAGCTTGCGGGCTATTACATGCGTCTTTGTAGCAAAAAAAAAAAGGGTGTTACTAAATACCGCCCCTAAATTACTACCTACCGCCCCCCCAAATTCCAATTTTGCCCTTTTTTAAATTTTCACTCATCCTCTCCCTCTCTAACTCTCACACCAATTCTCCCTCTCTACCACCCACTCTACCACCCACTCTCATACCCAACCTTCATCAACATTCACTCAAGCAACGGCCGCGGATGTCTGCCGGCGACCAGGAAGTGCCGTCGACGGTGGCGGAGGTAAATTTTTTTTTTGCGCATTTTTTTTGCACGGGCGTCTGAAATTTCCGACTCACCCTTAGGTGAGTCGTCTGCGACCGGCGACCCACCCAAGGGTGAGTCGTCTGTCAATCTCGACTCCCCAAGGGTGAGTCGTCTGCTACAGGCGACTCACCCTTGGGCGAGTCGAGATCGACAGACGACTCACCCTTGGGTGGGTCGCCGGTCGCAGACGACTCACCCAAGGGTGAGTCGAGATCGGCAGACGACCGAAACAAAAAAAAAATTATTATTATTATTTTTTATTTTTATTATTATTATTATTATTATTATTATTATTATTATTATTATTATTATTATTATTATTATTATTATTATTATTATTATTATTATTATTATTATTATTATTATTGTTTCTTCCATGGTCCAAACGGAAATTTGAGACGCCTGTCCCTTGGTTCAGTCGGTTTTGATAGACGTTTGAATTTAAGATTAAGCTAACATTGTTTTCGTTAGGTTCCTTTGGAGCGGTTCGGTGGTGATGGTGTTGATTACAGTACGCATTTCGTCACTGATGAGTTATTTGATAGTGATACAGATGCAATTAATTGGGCAAAACAAATTGCCCTTACTATCGGGTTTGAGTTGATAATTTCGTCACACAAGAAGAATGGAAGCATAAAATTGTTAAGATGCAATCGAGGTGAACGCTATAGAGGGGAATTGAGAGACTTAGATACTGCTGCTCGGAAGAAATCGAAAACAAAGGCTTGTAAATGTACGTTCCAGTTAAGAGCTCGGCAAGTGTATGGGTCCAGTAGTTGGATGATTGTCACATTGTCTGGGATTAGGGGTACGCACAACCATGACTTTGCTGTGTTTCCTGAGGGATATCGTCAGATGAGTGGTCTTAGTCCTGGGTCAAAGAAACTCGTTCGTGACATGACTTCGGCACAAACAAAGCCATGTGCTATCTTGGCCGCTATTAAGGAAAAATTTCCCGAGGACAATGCAACTAGACGGCATGTGTACAACCACAGAGATCGTATAAGGAAACTTGATTTTGAAGAGAGATGTCATTGGTCAGTTTCATCATTTAGCTGTGGAGAATAAGTACGTACATTGGACAAGAGCCGACCCAGCTACTAATGAGGAAACTCACGTGTTCATGGCACACCCTACATCAATTCAGTTACTTCGGTCTTTTCGTTGGTTGATTGGCTTAGATTCCACGTACAAAACAAACAAGTATAAGATGTCGTTTCTTGAGATAGTGGGGATGACTCCAACCAATAAGAACTTCCTCATAGCTTATGTCATTATGAAGGATGAGACTCAGGCAAGCTATGCGTGGGTCTTAGATAAGTTGAGGATGCTTATTGGAAATGATGTACACCCAACAGCAATTGTGACCGATCGTGAGCTAGGGTTGATGACACCTATTAGAGAGATATTTTCCGAGAGTGCCCATTTGCTCTGTACATGGCACATTAACAAAGTCGTTGAAGACAAAGTGTACAGACTTTGTGGAAAAGATAAGCTTGTCGGGGAGAGGTTCAAGAACGGGAGGTGGAAAATTTTCATGGAAGCTTCCACAGAAGCTGCGTACGATAGAGCAGTGCGTATGATGAAGGGTAGTTGGAGGAATTACTCTCACGTGATATCCTATATAGAGGAGACTTGGCTGAGATACAAAGAGATGTTTGTGGCTGCGTGGACGAATAAGGTGCTACACCTTGGCAACACTACGACTTGCAGGGTGGAGAGTGCACATGCCGCGCTAAAACAGTGGTTGAACTCCTCAACTGGAGCTTTGGACAATGTTTGGAACAAGGTCAACAAGTCAATCGAGTCACAAATAACTAAGATCAAGTACACAGTTGAAGAGTGCAGAAGACGAAGAAGTGTGATGTACTCGGGTTTCCCATTCAACTATCTGACCGGGTATGTTTTCCATTACTGCTTAGAAATATTATCGAATGAGCTGAAGAGGATGAGAGAATTGAGTCACCAAGTATTTGATCGTTGCGGTTGTGTATTGAGATCCACTCATCAAATCTCGTGTGCATGTGAGTTGAAAACGGCCACGGATACGGGCACGCCAATTAGCTTGAATAGTGTCCACAAATTTTGGCGAACACTCGTTATTAGTGATGCAGTGGAGATAGCTACGCTTGACATGACTGAGCATCCATCTGAGGACCATCGATACTTTCAGTCTCTGGTCGACGAGGTTAACTCAAGCGACCGGGCAGTTGTGCGCAACATATCTGTCCTTATGAATGAGCAGCTTCATCCTGAGGAAGCGAGTTACGTCGAGCCGGAAGCGAACACGACAGTCAGAGGTCGACCGAGAGGGAGTTCCTCTACCAGACGTGATCCTAGTTCATGGGAGTACTCCCAGAGGGGTCATGGTCGCCCTAGGTCATCCAGTTCGAGCCGCGGGCGTGGTCATACCTCATCCTCATCGAGTAACGTCGTGCGGAGTACTGGTATGAAAACCCATAATTTATTAACATGTACATAATGTTGTTAATTACTTTTTGATAAGTACTATTAATGACTTTCTATTATATTGTCTTGCAGCTGGACACGGAATAGATATCACTGAATTCTATCATGTTAACAAAATTCCGGGAATCATCATACCTTTCATTGAAGGATATCTCGATGTGCTTGGGGATGGTAATTGCGGTTTCCGTGTCATTGCGGACTACGTTTTCGGAGACCAAGAGCAATGGCGATTGACGAGAGTTTGCATTGCAAACGAACTCTTAGCTAACCGAGCATTGTACGAAAACATATACGTTGGGGGGGTCGACGCTGGTTACCGCCGTATTATGTGGGACGGAGGTGCGTGTAACGATGATCACTGGATGATAGTACTTGAGGATTTGTTCCCGATTGCCAACCTCTTCAATGCAGCGATTATGTTATTCGGATACAGCAGCGGAAGGGGGTTATATGCTTGTTACACAGTGCTACCGTTGCAAGCACCTTCGACTGCTACACGTCCAAGTAGGGAAATTGCCATATGTCATTTAGGTAATTCGTACATGCATTATATCCGTCTGGATTTAGCCTCAGATTTCCCTGTTCCTCCGATATGCGCAGCATGGTTTACTTCCCGTTCTGATAGTGTCGCTGGTTGGGAGCAAATGTATGTTAGGCGAAGAGCACATTGGGATCGTTTAACGAGGTCGACGTAATTGAATGTTTTGCGTGATTGTTATACTTATATCATTGTCACATTTTTGTGTGATTGTTATATTTTGCATGTGGAGAGTGGTCGTGATTATTGGAGGTAAATAAAACAACAAATTACAATAAAACAAAAAATGTAAATAAGAAACAACAAATTACAATAACACAAATAAATAACAATAACAATGAAACTCTTATATAAATATATAACAAATTCATCTAGGGTCAATACATCATTTGGCAGCCCGCCAATCTCTCATATATTCCTCCATTTGGGATCGAGAACCTTCCGCTTCCTCCGGAGGAATCAAAGTAATGACCTGCTCATGTAAGACGGCTAGACGATTCACCCACTGCAAAAAAGTAACAATGAGTGTGAGTTCAGAGATATGTAATACGTAAAAAAATATATATTTTAGTTAATCACTTACATAATCGCTGTTGGATCGTGGAGGAATCACAGGTGCTGCAGCGTCACGTATCAGCCGAGGGTGGGAGTGACGGTAGTACCATGCGAGGTAGTCATCCGTACATGCTGTGGGATCTGACGTGGATGCCTGAAACCCATGGAGACCAAGAATGTAAAATCCCGGGAACATACGCCAAGCATCAGATGACATCCGTTCGGGGTAGACAACCTTGTACGAACGACTGCTCCATGACCTGATCGCTTTCTCTGGCCTAATGATCGGGAAAGGGATACTCTGTACGTACCCGATTTGTCGTAAACAACGGCCAGGCATGTACGGTTCGATAATATCCTGATACCGTAGCCACCCCATGAATACAGTCCTAGGTACAGATACTGCCGGGTCAGAACCGTACGGCAGCCACACCACCTACGTAGAAATGTTGAAAGTTACGGTGAAGTAATAAAAAAAACATAGCAAACGACGAAATAAATCATGAACACCGATAACTAAATGACGTACCTCTGGCGCTCGCAGATGATCCAAGCGTCTACGTAAGTAGTGCAGTCGAACCACGTCCTTGCCCTCAGCCTGGGCACTCCATACGGACGCACGGGGAGCCTCGTCGTCCCCGACAACCATCCGCTCCCGATGAGGTCGGAAGCAGGGAAAGTACTCGTATATCCATGCCTGGAGGAGAGTTAGGCATCCGCAGATGCCCTGAGAATCCCCGCGACTAGCTATACCGAGCTTGACGATATAGGAAGGTGAGGGCAGCAGATCCCCAAGAGAAGTCATGCACCATTTCGACACCGTCGTCCATCACCTCCATCACGCAGGAGGGTCTAATACGGTTACCACTCTTGTCGACAAACAAGGTGGATCCAATAAGTAACCACATCCAAGCTGTCGCCTGGTTGTCCTCCACTTGCTCACGGCAAAGCTCAAAAATCGACTCCGTGAGGACCGCACCGCCCTGCCAGTGGCTACACATCAGTTCATCTCGGGTGACCCCGAGAACCTCCATGGCCGCCATCTGCAGCTGCCCATCCCGTCCCTCATTGGAAACGAGTTGTCCGTCTACAGGAATCCGAAGAATGTGCCATACATCGTGCAACATGATCGTCATCTCTCCGAACGGCATGTGGAACGAGTTCGTATCCGGCTGCCACCTTTCAACGAATGCAGATATCAGGGGGAAGTCAATATGTCTGAACATAATGTCTGCCAGGTGTGATAACCCAGTCCCCTTGATCTGGGCCCTCATCTCGGCCGACATCTCCGCTCGCCACTGACTCAGCCGCTGACAGACACTGAATCGGTTCTGACACTTCAAGAGACCCCTCGTCTCTCCATTCCACATACGAGACGCTACGTGGCCCAGGAAGCTCGGTATGACGCTATCATCCGCCGGCCCACCGGGCACAGGCTCTGTAACAAGCCATGTAGTGTCGTCCTCCGCTCTAGATCGTTTGCTAGTACTGGACGACCCAGTACTAACAAACCTACCGCCTCTTCCCTTCACCACGCGCCAATCTGAGGATGATTCGACGCCAATCTGATCATCGTCCATGGACTGATCCCCGGAATAGAACTCGCTAGTTTCGTAATCGTCTTGCTCAGCAGTCATCTCCCTCATCCGAACTGCCTCTCTCTGTCTCCGTACAGAGGCATCAATCCCGCGCGTCCTCGTGTGATGCGGTCCTGAACCAGCTAGTTCACTAAATAACCTCGGCACCGATTTACCGGCTCCTCCCATCTATCATTTCACATTTTTAATTAATTAAACAATAATCAATAATAATAATAATAATAATAATAATAATAATAATAATAATAATAATAATAATAATAATAATAATAATTTTTTTTTTTTTTTTTGTGTCGGTCGTCTGCGACCGGCGACTCACCCTTGGGTGAGTCGTCGGCCGATCTCGACTCACCAAGGGTGAGTCGTCTGCGACCGGCGACTCACCCTTGGGCGAATCGAGATCGGCAGACGACTCACCCTTGGGTGAGTCGCCGGTCGCAGACGACTCACCCAAGGGTGAGTCGAGATCGGCAGACGATCGACAAAAAAAAAAAAAAAAAAAAAAAATCAACACAACTTCAATTCATAAGTTCGCGATTCAATTCAAGGCAAAAAAAATTTCGAAAAGTTACCCCCCCGCGATGCGGTCGGTCGCCGCTTCCCTCGCCGTCGAAGCCTCTGCCGCTGCCGCTAGCCCCTGACATTCCGTTGTGATGGTGGTGGTGGTGGTGGTGCCGTGAGTGGTGGTGGTTGCCGGTGTGATGGTGTGGTGGTGAGGATGAGTGAGAGTGAGTGAGGAAGAGAGGAAGGATGAGTGAGAGTGAGTGAGGAAGAGAGGAAAGATGAGTGAGTGAGAGTGAGTGAGTGAGAGTGAGTGAGGGCAAAATTGAAATTTGGGGGGGCGGTAGGTAGTAATTTGGGGCGGTATTTAGCAATTCACAAAAAAAAATACAAAAGTATGTGTCCAAATTGATTGGTGAACCGTCGAACCGAAAGGCCCATACTGTAGTTGTGGCCTGTGGGCAACATTCCTTGATTTTGCGCATTGTCTGTACGTAAATATGGCAAAAGGCCCATAACACTGAGATCAAAGTATCTTAATTCAGCAGTCTGAAGCCCAATCCATGCCAAAGCCACTTCCCTATTTCTACCAATTTCCATTTTCATGCGGAGAGAGGGTGCGGTTAATTACTTGGTTAGGCTTATTTGGGGCCTTCCCCGGATCAAGTCAAGGCCGCAGTCCTAACTCGTTGAACGACGGGTTACCCGGCTTACCCCTACCTCGCCTAGGCATTGGGGGTAACAAATGTTGCAATAATGCTTCAATTTCGATAATCGATTCGATCCGCCCAATATCAGACCGGTTCGACATTCGAAAATATATTAATTATCATTATCCGAAATCGATCCGATCCGACCTGGTCCAACCTGACACCCGATAACACCCGTTCTCCGAATTGACCCGAAACCGATCACACCCGACATAAAGTTATCTGAAACCGAAATGAACCCGAACCGACTTTACCCGAAATCTGAATATATCCTATTCGTAATGACATAATATTCAAAATGATTGAAAAAATAGTAACTAAACATACATGTAGGCCTTATTATTGAAAAAGTTCATTTTAAATTGAGTTTTTCATATTATTTTCCACTTTAATGCTTTGAAACAAAAATTATTATTGACCTGATATGACCCAAAAACCAAACTAACACGAATTCGACTTAACCGAAATCCGAACTAACCCGATCGAGTAGACCCGTAACCCGACATCAACATAAACCCGAATCAATTCGACTCGACCCAACCCGACCCGATATTACCCGAACCCGTAATGACCCGAAATCGAAAGAACCCGACCTAAACCAACCCGATCTGCCGGATTGCAACCTCTTGTATACTCATTTTTGGAACCCAATTAACTAACCCTTTGGCAAAATTCTCACGTGACGAATAAGGCGCTAGTCGTGAGTTGTGTTGTGACGAACCACACTTCTTCCGTGATTACACTGACATAGTTGAAATTATTATTGTCACCCACCTATTAAAATTCGTTTGCTCCTTTTCCTTTACTTTCAAGTTGCAGGAGCCTAGAATGAATTTAACTTGACGAACCAAAAAGTGCGTGTGTTCTTTTTCATCCCGTACAAATTAGTACAATCATTCATTGGCAATTTTGGCAGCCATCCATTAAAATTGGTTTGTCCCATTTGATTTTCCTTCAAGTTGCTGAAGCCTGGAATGAATTTTAACTTGAGACGACACCAAAAAGTGGTTAATAAGGCACTTAGGAGTGAGGAATTTTCCACTAAGACTTTGTTTGGTTGGGCGGAAAATCTTTTTCAACTGAAAAGTATTTTCACCTGAAAATCATTTTCAGTGTAAAATGTATTTCCGTTCACATTTTCCGTTGTTTGGTTACAACGGAAAACAATTTTCCAAAAAAATTATTTTTTATAAAAAATAAAATCTACTAACATAGTTGCGTCGATGTCGAAAAGTTAGGTGGATTCAAAAAAAAAAATCATCTCAAACGCATATCGGAGTAAAAAGTTATATGTGAAGAAAAAAGCAATATCAAAAGTGGCCCGAAAGTTCGGCCCGAGGCCCAATCAAGTCGGTGCGAGTTTGTTTTTATGACCCGAAGTCCCTACAACCAAACCCGATGATCAAGTCCATTATTAGTGCTCTGGGGACATAGTGTCCCACCAACGGAAAATCGTTTTCCCTTCATTTTGAAGGAAAACCATTGACACCTACATAGGTGAAAATGCTTTTCCCCCTAAAAACCATTTTCTTTCTCATTGTAAACCAAACAACGAAAAATGGGAAAACTGTATTCCAGGAAAACTGTTTTCACCCCAACCAAACGGAGCCTAAGTGACGAATTTAGAAAACTAATAATATAGATATCAAAACTGAATTATTAAATAATATGGATATCAAAACTAAATTGTTAGGGTATTTTAGCAATAATTTCCAAAAAAACTACAAACACTAGAGTATTTTAGCAAAATTTTCCAAGAAAATTGGTTGTCCAAGACCTCAAACACCCGTACTGGACCCGCCTCTGTTTCCACTATATGAGTAGTTTACGTTATACTTGCTTGGGGCTGTTGTCATCATGATGTGTTTTTCCAATTACTACATAGTTATGTGTAAATTATAATTGCACTTGCACCACAAGGTTTTCCCTTGCAAAATTTCACTGGAAGGTGACGACTTAATTAATCCATGATCTTATTTTTTTTTTTTTTTGGTTCACGACCAATGATACTCACCGTCGACTATAGTAACTATTTTCCCGCTGGTTTGTAGGCACCTGAAAGGGTGGGACAGATGGCCAAGAAATTTAAAGCTGCTCTATGCCCAAGCCGAGATTTGAACCCTCGACCTTGGTTAAGGATGGATGAGTCTCTACCACTCAACCATACCTCCTTGGTTAATCCATGATCTTATTGACGGGCAAAAAAAAAAATAATTTAATCCATGATCTTATCAACACTAGTTCGTAAGAATAATTTAAAAGAAATAGCTTGGCGCACTACTCTAAAATCTAAATCCTTAAATTCTTATGTTGGGAGTAGTTCTATTCCTTTTTATAGAATACACATTTTAGCTACGTTACACGAGGTAGACTATAAGGCCAGGCTTAACCTTTTTATCAGTATATATGCATTTGCATTTTAAATCACTCATGAAACTTTCATAATAAGTTTAATTAAACTGATTGAGGCATGAAATCATTCAAGAATCTAAACTCTTAAAATGGATTATTAGAAGATCAGAATATAATTAATAATGCATAAGGGGAGAGAGATATTGGAAGTGGTAGATCTTGTGAGAACCAATAAAGATTGCAATAATGGAATTAAATGGAATACATATATAGGTACTTACATTACATGCTCATCACTAGAGAGAAAGACACAAGTTGCTGGTTGATGTATGAACAACCAGGCCAACTCCCACAGTCCCACTGGACCACTAGCTACCTCGATCGCTCTCCTACTTTACAAATTAAACTACAAACTAATAGTGTAGTACTCTATGATTACCCAGTTGATGGAGTAATTAAGTAAAATAAAATTACTCAAGTAATTAAAGGGCAAGGTCAGAGAGAATTCGAAGACTTTCCTCATCATGGGGAAAAGGCACCGGTGACAATCCTCTCACTTGAGCCACTCTCTCACGGACCAATCGGAGTGCTCGATGCCACCTGCTGTTACTATTATTATTAGCCGTCTGATTCGCTCGACCGCTCTGATCATCATAATCATCGTAACTATGATTATGATTATGATTATGATTAATATTAGTATGATGATGATCTTCGAGAGCAAGAATTCGAGCTAGCTGAAAAAGAAAGAACCTTGATGAAGTAACCACATCTTGGTGGGTTACTTTGAAGCTGAGACAGACCTTAAGGAGATATGGCCACACTAAGCTCGTCACTACTTGAGTGGTTGTGCCACCGCCACGTGCCAGATGAAATGCTGCTAGAGCCACTAGGTGTATCGCCATTTCCAACCAGAAAGAGAGAGAGAGAGAGAGAGAGAGAGAGAGAGAGAGAGAGAGAGAGAGAGAGAGAGAGAGAGAGAGAATAATTAGAGAGAGAAATAGAAATTGTTGGTTGTTGGATATGGGGGGGGGGGGGATTTGATTTCCAGTTGTGTGGAGATTTTTTATGAGCATTGAAGGGGATAAGATTATTGAATTGGCCGGCTTTAACAGTGATCTGATGGATACCCCAATTATTATTTGGAGCCGAAAATGACATACATGGATGATTGATATTTGAGTTGGAATATGGTTTTAAAATTTATAAAAAATGCCATTGTAGCAACAGCCAACAGGGACAACCAAATTATTTAAATGGAAATGACATTTTTGGCTACTAGTAGTATTTCAGATGCTTGTACAAACTAGCAACTAGCAAGTACAGTATGTAGTAATAAAAACCGAGCGCATGTTGATCTAATAGTTTGTGTCTTGATATTCTTCCTTCAGTATTAAAGTTCAAATTCCACTAATGTATGGCCATTAATTTTTGGACCTTATTTCGAGGTGGGTCAACCCAATAGTAATCCTTCTCACCTTACAAAAAAATAAAATAAAAAATATATGTAACAAGGCCTGTTTGGTTGCTCATTTTTATGGTATCCGTACATAATCATATGATGTAATCCCAAAGATAATTAAGTCGTGATGTACCTGAAACATTAAAAAATATGGTTGATTATTAGATGAAATGCATTCAATTATTAGTGAATTAATGCAAATCTAATTGCGCGCTTTGATTACAAGTTGAGACTTATAAACATTATAAGTGGCTTGCTGGAACAATTTTGGTTTGCACATATATGGAGTATACGGTGGTGTTTACTTGTTTGCAATCAAATGCAATGCAATGCAATTATTTTAAATGATAGATATGAGGTGGAAAATGAAGAATGGGGAGGAAGGAGATGGGAAAACTGAGATTGATTACACCATTCAAAGTAATCATCATTACATGTGAAAAGTTGAGCAATTGTGATTACATTGAATCATACAATCAACTCCATTTTTTTCATCTCTCTTCTCCCACTCCTTCACTTTTCACCCCACATTTACTCTATAAAATTATTGCATTGCATTACATTTGATTGCAAGCAAGTAAACAAGCCCTAAGTGTCAAAGTGGGAGAATGCTTAATTTATCCATCGGGTAATCTACCCGGTTGATGCATGTAGATAAGAAATATAAGCATGTAAATTGGAACTCAAATAGATTATTTTCACACATATATAAGCAATAACACGTACTCATCACATACCCATCATCAAAAAATCAAAAAACAAAAACCTGCTACCGCACTAATTCACACATCACCGCGAATAGACTATCGGGTGAGTAAACTAATATTTGTGATGAGTACGTGTAATTGCGTAATTAAGTATAACATAGCATTGTCGCTATCTCAGCGGTTTTTCTGAACAAATCAAATTAACCCAAAGAAATTTTGGAGAACAATAAATGGTGAATACTCAAAATATAGAGTATAGTACCCGTCCATGTGTGTATGTATA
The DNA here is from genome assembly GCA_038025085.1 of Tetragonia tetragonoides. Lineage (NCBI taxonomy): Eukaryota > Viridiplantae > Streptophyta > Magnoliopsida > Caryophyllales > Aizoaceae > Tetragonia > Tetragonia tetragonoides. Next base: position 49,720,533 of record CM076142.1, read on the forward strand.
TTATCGTGTTATTATAAGCATACAAATGGGACTAGTTCATATGATTATATCCCTACACTGACATTCCCAAACCAATTGCATAAAATCTTTCACGTACGTCTTTTCAGTTTTAAACCGATACTAGTTAAACACCTCCCTCAGCTCAAACATCCCAAATAGCGACCTCCACCAGTAATCGACGAACTTGTTCTGCCCCAGTTCCGTAGAGTATTAGTATACGCCCCTTAATATTGTATGTCCTCTTATTTCTATGCCTCACAATTTGATATGGTAGCTGTATGATTCAACACATAATAAAGACAACACAAATTCTTATTGTCACATACTTCCTCCGTCCGTTTCATGAAAATGTCCGCACTAGTTTTTTTAATCAATGTCAAATTTTACAAACTTTGACCTTATAATGTAAAAATCTCTTTATTGGATACATTTTAAATAGTACTTTCAAATAATTATAATAATTAGCAGTCAAAGTACTGTCATGAAAACCGTGAAAAAACTAGTGCAAACATTTTCATGAAACAGATGAAGTATATATAAAATTAATCGTCCTAACTTTGGGTGCGTGGACGTGGAGTAACTTTTTTTTATCAAATTTACGATAACTTTTACTAAGTTTGATAAAGTTACCACATTACTGTATTTTAGAATGACCTGCAAAACTTATTATGTTTTAGAATGACCTACAAAACTTATTAGACAATACACGAGGTAGTATACCATAGAGTGTATAAACTCTCCCATTTATATAAATATATAATTGATACGTACAATTAGAACAAAAGAAAATCAAGGTAGCAAAGATCAAAGAGGATTAAAGGAACTTCTTACAACCAAAATTAATAAAAAACGACGAAAAACAATGAAGCATATGCGGAGTCATTTAGACAGTAGATACCACTAATAAGGGTGATTGTCTGGTGGTTTTACTTTACTCTCAAGTGCTGGTAAGACAAGGTCATGGGTTCGAATCCTCATCCCCCCATGCCTTATGTATGCTGGCTTCTAGGAACTATAGTTGTCCCTTGTTTGTGCTATGTTGACGGGGTCAGTGCTTGTGCTGGTTGTTCAGCTAGTCTGATATGTTCGTTATTGAACATGAGAATCTGAACAAGATATAGCAGGGAGTGTCTTAGTCGCCATTCACTTACACCCTCATTTTGATGAGCAAAAAGACAATAGATACGATTAACAGAAGAGGCTAAAAATTACAGAGTGAAGTGGAGTCAAGAAGGCCTTTAAATTTAAACGAATGGTAAAAAAGGCCTTAGAAATGGGGTCGAATTAGCTTGATTTATCACTGATCCAACCCACTGAATTTAACACCGATCCAACCCATTGAATTTAACACTAATCCAACCCACTGGTCTCCTGGGCCTAAACCAATCCATTTAGCCATCTGGATTGCGTGTAAATTGAGCTATGAGATCCCGCCTCTTCTTTTCTTCCCATACTGTTCTTTCATTTCGGCCCACGCAATTCTTATTGGACTAGATCTGGTACCCAATCAAATGAACCTCTTAAGTCCTAAGTCCTAATATTTTTTATTTTTTATTTTTGCATAGAATAATAAATTTATTTTTTGATGCGAGAAATGAACCTCCTAATGATTATTAATGCATCTCAATACTTGGATGGACACACCTTAATCCTTACTCCCCTTTAAAATATTGTGGGTTTAGGGTCTATTCTCCCCAATTTTTATGGTTTATATTTATTATTGAATATTTATTTTCATTAAACTTTATTAAATTTTGTAGAACTATTTTGAGTTTTATTTATTTTATTAATTTTTGTTGAATTTCGTTGAAGGTTGTTTATTTTATTGAATGTTGTTGAATTTTGTTCATTTAAGTGATTTTTATCTATTGAATTTTGCTAAAACTTGTTGAAATAAACAGAAATAAGTTGGAAGAATAGGTCCTCGGTTAAATGGGATAATTTAAAGGGCTTTTCAAACCCATTTTTCATGGAGAATAGGACATAAATGTAGCCAACTAGGCACTCTGAAGAGTAGCCAAGTATTATTTATTTATTTATTTATAAGGTAAGGAGGCCCGCTCCTAGACTAACCCATCTCGAGTTTTAAGGCCCAGGAGCTTATTAGTGGGCAGGCATTTGGGGGGAAGAGGGAATAAAGGGAAAGGGATACCAAATATCCCTAATGAGATTTGAACCTTGGTGGTGGATAAGGAAACTAAAGTTCAAGACACTAGACCAACCTATGTTGGTTGAGTAGCCAAATCGTTGCCCTCTCCCCTCTGTCTCTATCCTCAATTATGTTTAATTTTTTTTTTTTTTTGGGGGTTCACACCAGGAATACGAATATCCATCATATGTCTAAGTATAATAGATATAGAGTTTATGATGCAATAATTTGTGCACTAGCGTGTTCACCTAGACTGGCCTAGGCATAGAAAATGACCAAGCTGTGTACAAAAATAGGGCCCGAGTGTTGACAGATGCAGTTGATCACGAAATCAGCTCACTTAACCAAGTCTTTACACTTTACAGATTGGGACCCGAGAGCAGAGGCCTATGCTCGAAGCTTGTCTATAAACTATAATCAATTACAAAAAAAAAAAAAATCAGTTTATCCATATACAGTATAATGCCGTTTTGCTATTATTTGCATGCGTTTTTTTTAATTGAAAACACCTATATAATATGCCCTCTTGCCGATTTGCAGCTTGTTCTGTCTGGATCAATTTGGATGTATATAGCAATTGTGGATGATAATAATTTTAGGGAGTGGCAATCAATTTACTTACTCCATGTATGTGATTTCTTTTTTATTTCCCGGGCGCCTAAAATATAAAACGTTAAAAAGTGTTAAGTAACAATTACTCTCTACATTTCATAAAAATTCTAGCATTTTCTTGATTGAAATATTTCATAAAATCACTAACATTTCTTATTTAGGTATCAAAATTTATAGTTTCGAACAAAGAGATTACAACACAAGACACACGAATCACGATCTTGAATAGGACACAAGATATTATATACTCTATGTAGGGATCAAAAAGCCTTGGAAGAGAAGCCTCCTATATATAATTCTACTGACCACCAAATCCCAAAGGGAAGATCGAAAAGCATTCAAAAACAAATGCATATATATGTAGAGAAAGGAAAAATCAAATATTATTCTCAATTCTCACTGAATCGGACTAATAATCCGGAGTTGGGTAATTAAAGGGCGATCATGGAGAGTTGATGCAAGCTACCTTCATGATGATCTTGGTGATGCAAGGAAGATGCTATATGCCTTCTTGCTCGATTCAAACTCTCGAAAACCAACCGAGTAGCACGCTCCCATCTACTACTACTACTACTGCCATTATTATTAAAATTATCAGCAGAATGATTATGTTGTTGATGATTGCAATCCCGAGCAATTTGCATTAATCGGAACAAGAATAGCCTTGATGAACGCATCAACTCTAGATATCCCTCTCGTCGTAGGATGAGCCTTAAGCTGCAGGCGAATTTAAGAAGAAAAGGCAGCACCAAACTATTAGCAACCAGTGGAGGACACCCATGGCCATGGCTACTAGTGGCCGCTAAGAGCTTGAGTTTGGCTAAGGGAATCAGGTGCAAGGCCATTTAATTAATGAAGTGTGAACCATGTGTATTACAATGTATTAATAATGTGGAGTTGAAGTTTAGCAAATCGCTTTGTAAGGACAAAATAAGGAGTACTCTGTAATTAGTAGTGGAAACAACAGTGCTGTGGAGTGTTTGAACATATATGCTTCCTTGGCTTTTTGGTTAAGTAACTGAAGCTTAGTATGATGTGTACTATGATGTCTAGACATGTAGCAGTTCGATAATCTTCTTTGGTGAATGGACTTGCTTTCGATCAGACACGTCACAATTATTATTATTCATTAGATGATCGATTATACAGGGTAATAATGCAATTAGCTATTTTTTCAAAATGTGGGGATATAGGAGTACTCTATACCACAATTATTTGGCAAATATACTCCAACAGTCCTATATAACATAATCTTAGAAATGAAAAGCAAACGGGATATAGATGAGACTAATTATATAATGTCAATATATATTTTGGAGCTTGCAACAATATTAGTGTGACTCTATTGGATTTATATAGGGAATCGAAAAAGTCCAAATATACAAAATTTCCCCCTAACAAACTTTACCAAAGAGATCACTATTCCAAAACTTAGTTATAGTACATTTTACGTAATGTCCATCTACTTATGTATGTACTAGTTCGATACTTTCATCTCCTTAATTTGGTGATTAAATAGACTTGGATCATATAATATTATGGATAATATAAATGCAAAAGAAAATAACCAGTCAAAGAAAAAGAGAAAAGTAAAGAAGTTTTGAACATCTTCGACCATGGGAATGTGGGTTACTTTGTCACTTTAATTTTGAGTTAAGTTGCAACTTGTTAGTACTTGCATAATATGTTCCTCAGCCTCTTCTTTTCTAATTATGCAAAAACAAACATAATATTCCACCTTTGAAAAAGTTAAGAAGTTGGGCTTTATTTCAATAGTTTATTAATTATAACTTTAATGTAATAAAGTAGTGTAGAAATAAAGATGGATAACATCCTAAAAACTAAGAAAAAGAATCTCTAAATTAGTTAAACTACCACTAGTGTAGAATGGAAATTAAGCCCTTCTTTTGTGTGCTGTATGTGCTATACGTACTGTAAAATCAATGAAGCTGTATGTGATCAAAATGTGATTACGTACCATGTCAACGTCATGTATGATTAATTGTGTCTTCTGCATTACAACTTACAAGGATTCACATTAGGCGGAGAAATCTTTCCCTTGTTGCGTACCAATTATGTGAATTTATTTGGTGATTTGATTTTTTGATGATGGGTATGTGACCGTTCACCTTTGCGTACCAATAATATGAAAATGAAACTCCTTAATTAACGGCCAAACAAGTTAATTAAGGCCCTGTTGTTCTTTTCATCGTCTTCATGTTGCATTCTGTTCCGATCCGTTTTGTTTCAATTCATTTCGCATCGTTTTGCATTTTGTACTTTATTTCGTCTCATATTTTATCTCGTTATCCACACAATTCCGTTCCGCGCCTTCATTTTGTTCCATTCCTCACCTTCCCACTATTATATTGATATGAAGAGAACAAGACCTAGATTGAAGATAATGTTGATAACGATCCAAGACAAACATATACTCTAGTACATTGTTTACATGCATGCGAACTAGGATTAATTCCTTGCTGCTTAGAACTGAAATGTGTGGACCTACCTATAAATTATAATGGTCTCTTGAGAAATTTCCTCGAAACTTCTCCTTTTGTTTGTGTTAGCTAGCTAAGCTTAGTGGTCAAGGATCAAACAAACTTGGAGTTTAAGTGAGCTAATTAAGAGGCCGACATGCACCAGTCCTTTTAACAAGCTAACTGCACCATTCCGTAGTTCAGTTAATTGATCCACAACTCAAACTAGGGAGTAATGATACGAGCTAATATTAAGGGCTAGTTCACCCGAATGTAATGGTGATTATAATGTAATGTATTTTTTTTATAGGATTTATGTGGGTTGAAAAAGAAAGGAATGGGAGGAGAAATATGGAAAAAGTGAATTTAATTACAACATCCATTGTAATCACAATTGGTCTACTTTAGAACATATAAAAATGATTACATTGGATGATGTAATCAAACCCTCGAATCTCATCTTTTTCTTCCACCTCCTTTCTTTTCTACCCACATTTACTCTATAAAATGATGAATTACATTGTAACCATCATTGCTTACAAATAAACGTCAACTAAATTTTACCGAGCAAATAGTAGATACCACAACATGAAGTTATGGAAGCAAGGTTCATTTGCAGATTTTGTTAATGTATACAGAACAGGAGGCCCATAACTTAACCCCATTTTGGGAATTAGAGATTTCTGACTGGAAGCGGGCCTGGAGCCTGATCGGCAAATAGCCCAAACCTTTCTGATATGTTGGGGAATGAATTACTGGATTGCAGCCTTTTTGCGCTTAGTTGGGATCGCACAGTTGGGAGGCTGGCTAATTGGCCCATGATAAATTTCGTTAAAAATTCCTTGTTATAATAATATGATAATATCAATAATAATAATAATATAATAATAATAATAACAATTATTATTATTAATAAAACACTCAAAGATACAAAATTTTCACTTTCTCCTAATTTTCCCCAATTTCTTTCATTTTTCATTAATTTTGACCCAATTTCCCAATTTCTCCCAATTTACATCAGTTTCTCTCGATTACCAGTTAGACTTTTATGTTTTATCCAATTTCTCTCGGTTACCAGCTACCACTTGAAACGAACGAGCCATAAGTTGTGGAATAAAAAAATTCACTCAAAAAAAAGTCGTGGAATAAAAATTAAACGAAATTTATCATGGACCATGCATCAAAACGAAATGTGAATTGCTATTTACCGCCCAAAAATACTCACCACCGCCCTTAGAATTTATGATTTTGCCCTTCACTCTAAATAGTCGTTTTTTTTTTTTTCAGTTCGTAGTATCGGGCGTCTGCAATTTCTGCCTGACCCATGGGTCAGGCGTCTGCAGATTCCGCCTGATCCATGGATTAGGCGTAAAGGGTTTCCACCTAACCCATGGATCAGGCGGAAGGGGTTTCCGCCTAACCTTTGGGTCAGGCGGAATATGCAGACGCCTTACCCTATTTTTTTTGTTTTTTTTTCTCAATGCATTCGTTGTAATTATTATTAATATCATTATTATTAGTGTTCTTCTTCTTCTTCTTCTTCTTCTTCTTCTTCTTATTATTATTATTATTATTATTATTATTATTATTATTATTATTATTATTATTATTATTATTATTATTATTATTATTATTATTATTATTATTATTATTATTATTATTATTATTATTGTTATTGTTATTATTCTTATTGATATTATTATTATTGTTATTATCATTATTATTATTGTTGTTATTACTATTATTATTAGTTGTCATTGTTATTATTTTTTAATTATTAGTTTTATTATTATTAATTGATTTCCGAATTGCTACATTATTGTTGTTATTATTATTATTATTGTTATTATTATTATTATCAGAATTTATTTATTACTGTTTACTATTTAATTAAAAATGTGAAATGATAGAGGAGAGGAGGAGCCGGTAAATTATTATTTGTAAATGCTCTTGTTTAGTTGTCAATTATTATTTTAATTATTATTAGTGCTATTAGTATTAATTAATTTCCGATTTGCTACATTATTGTTATTATTATTATTATTATTATTATTATTATTATTATTATTATTATTATTATTATATTTTATTATTATTATTTTTAGTAGTAGTAGCAGTAGTTGTTTATTACTGTTTATTTTTTAATTAAAAATGTGAAATGATAGAGGAGAGGAGGAGCCGGTAAATCGATACCGGGGTTAGCCAGCGAACTAGCTGGTTCTGAACTCACACTCATTGTTACTTTTTTGCAGTGGGTGAATCGTCTAGCCGTCGCAGCTGAGTCTTTCATTACTTTGATTCCTCCGGAGCAAGCGGAAGGTCCTCGATCGGTTATGGAGGAGTATATGAGAGATTGGCGGGCTGCCAAATGATGTATTACTTATATGACCCTAGATGAATTTGTTATATTTTTATGTTGGAGTTTCATTGTTATTGTTATTTATTTGTGTTATTGTAATTTGTTGTTTTTTATTTACCTTTTTTGTTTTATTGTAATTTGTTGTTTTATTTACCTCCAATAATCACGAAAAATATAACATGCAAAATATAACAATCACACAAAAATGTGACAATGATATAAGTAGAAAAATATAACAATCACGCAAAACATTCAATTACGTCAACCTCGCTAAACGATCCCAATGTGCTCTTCGCCTAACATACATTTGCTCCCAACCAGCGACACTATCAGAACGGGAAGTAAACCATAATGCGCATATCGGAGGAATAGGGAAATCTGACCCTAAATTCAGACGGATATAATGCCTGTAAGAATCACCTAAATGGCCTATGACAAATTCCCTAGTTGGACGTGTAACAGTCGAAGGTGCTTGCAACGGTAGCACAGTGAAACAAGCATATAACCCCCTTCCGTTGCCGTATCCGAAAAACATAATCGCTGCATTGAAGATGTTGGCAATCGGGAACAAATCCTCAACTACTGTCATCCAGTGATCATCGTGACACGCACCTTCGTCCCACATAATACGGCGGTAACCAACGTCGACCCCGTGAACGTATATGTGTTCGTACAATGCTCGATTAGCTAAGATTTCGTTTGCAATGCAAACTCTCGTCCATCGCCATTGCTCTTGGTCTCCGAAAACGTAGTCCGCAATGACACGGAAACCGCAATTACCATCCCCAACCACATCGAGATATCCTTCAATGAAAGGTATGATGATTCCCGGAATTTTGTTAACATGATAGAATTCAGTGATATCTATTCCGTGTCCATCTGCAAGACAATATAATAGAAAGTCATTAATAGTACTTATCAAAAAGTACTTAACAACATTATGTACATGTTAAAAAATTATTTCATACCAGTACTCCGCACAACGTTACTCGATGAGGATGAGCTACGACCACGCCCGCGGCTCGAACTGGATGACCTAGGGCGACCACGACCCCTCTGGCCGTACTCCCATGAACTAGGATCACGTCTGGTAGAGGAACTCCCTCTCGGTCGACCTCTGACTGTCGTGTTCGCTTTCGGCTTGACGTAACTCGCTGCATCAGGATGAAGCTGCTCATGGATAAGGACAGATATGTTGCGCACAACTGCCGGGTCGCTTGAGTTAACCTCGTCGACGAGAGAGTGAAAGTACCGATGGTCCTCAGATGGATGCTCAGTCATGTCAAGCGTAGCTATCTCCACTGCATCACTAATAACGAGTGTTCGCCAAAATTTGTGGACACTATTCAAGCTAATTGGCGTGCCCGTATCCGTGGCCGTTTTCAACTCACACGCACACGGGATCTGATGAGTGGATCTCAATACACAACCGCAACGATCAAATACTTGGTCACTCAATTCTCTCATCCTCTTCAGCTCATCCGATAATATTCCTAAGCAGTAATGGGAAACATACCCGCTCAGATAGTTGAATGGGAAACCCGAGTACATCACACCTCTTCGTCTTCTGCACTCTTCAAGTGTGTACTTGATCTGAGTTAGTTGTGACTCGATTGACTTGTTGACCTTGTTCCAAACATTGTCCAAAGCTCCAGTTGAGGAGTTCAACCACTGTTTTAGCGCGGCATGTGCACTCTCCACCCTGCAAGTCGTAGTGTTGCCAAGGTGTAGCACCTTATTCGTCCACGCAGCTACAAACATCTCTTTGTATCTCAGCCAGGTCTCCTCTACATAGGATATCACGTGAGGGTAAGAACTCCAAGTATCCTTCATCCTACGCACTGCTCTATCGTACTCAGCTTCTGTGGAAGCTTCCATGATAGATTTCCACTTCCCATTCTTAAACCTCTGCGCGACGGCCTTATCTTTTCCACAAAGTCTGTACACTTTGTCTTCAACGACTTTGTTAATGTGCCATGTACAGAGCAAATGGGCACTCTCGGGAACTATCTCTCTAATAGGTGTCATCAACCCTAGCTCACGATCGGTCACAATTGCTGTTGGGTGTACATCATTTCCAATAAGCATCCTCAACTTATCTAAGACTCACGCATAGCTTGCCTCAGTCTCATCCTTCATAATGACATAAGCTATGAGGAAGTTCTTATTGCTTGGAGTCATCCCCACTATCTCAAGAAACGACATCTTATACTTGTTTGTTTTGTACGTGGAATCGAAGCCAATCAACCAAGGAAAAGACCGAAGTAACTGAATTGATGTAGGGTGTGCCATGAACACGTGAGTTACCTCATTAGTAGCTGGGTCGGCTCTTGTCCAATGTACGTAGTTATTCTCCACAGCTAAATGATGAAACTGACCAATGACATCTCTATCTTCAAAATCAAGTTTCCTTATACGATCTCTGTAGTTTTACACATGCCGTCTAGTTACATTGTCCTCGGGAAATTTTTCCTTAATAGCGGCCAAGATAGCACATGGCTTTGTTTGTGCCGAAGTCATGTCACGAACGAGTTGTTTTGACCCAAGACTAAGACCACTCATCTGACGATATCCCTCAGGAAACACAGCAAAGTCATGGTTGTGCGTACCCCTAATCCCAGGCAATGTGACAATCATCCAACTACTGGACCCATACACTTGTTCAGCTCTTAACTGGAACATACATTTACAAGCCTTTGTTTTCGTCTTCTTCCGAGCAGCAGTATCTAAGTCTCTTAATTCCCCTCTGTAGCGTTCACCTCGATTGCATCTTAACAATTTTACGCTTCCATTGTTCTTGTGTGACGAAATTATCAACTCAAACCCGATAGTAAAGGCAATTTGTTTTGCCCAATTAATTGCATCTCTATCACTATCAAAGAACTCATCAGTGACGAAATGCGTACTGTAATCAACACCATCACCACCGAACCACTCCAAAGGAACCTAACGAAAACAACGAAAACAATGTTAGCTTAATCTTAAATTCAAACGTCTATCAAAACCGACTGAACCAAGGGACAGGCGTCTGAAACTTCCGCCTACACCATGCTGCAAGCGGAAAAAACGGACGGCTTCTCCATGGTGTAGGCGTCTGAGAATTACGCCTGAACCATGGAGCAGGCGTCCGCAATTTCCGCCCCAACCATGGTGCAGGCGTCTATAGTTTCCGTCTGTCCCATGGAACGGGCGGAAATTGCAGACGCCTACTCCATGGTTGGGGCGGAAATTGCGGACGCCCGATTCAAATTCTGCGAATTTTTTTTTTACCTCGGACGGCGTCGACCGCACTTCCTGGTCGCCGGCAGACATCCGCGGCCGTTGCTTCCTTACCGAATGAGTGAATGTTGATGAAGGTTGGGTATGAGAGTGGGTGGTAGAGAGGGAGAATTGATGTGAGAGTTAGAGAGGGAGAGGATGGGTGAAAATGTGAAGATTGTAATTTTTAGGGGCGGTATTAAGTAATTTTAGGGCGGTAAATAGCAACACCCAATTTTTACTAATGTTTAAATGAGTATGTATACTTTTATATTTTGATATGATAAAAGTATGTTTAATTATTAAATTAATATGTCAAACTATTAAAAATGACCAAAATCGGGTTAAATTAGGAAATTTTTTGCAAAACTGACAGAAACTGTATTTTATAACTGGTAACTAGTAAATATTGGGGAAAATTGGACAAAACCAAAAATCGATTGAAAAGAACGACGCTTATTCTCTCTATCCCCCATTTCCCTTTATTTATTTATTTGGATGAAGTACAAAGGCTAATACAATATGATATAGTATAATTTTATATAGGAGAAGGGATGATTCGAATCCCTCTTTTCTTTCCAATGTGTCTTTAATCGTTTTTGGCTAAATCTCAACTATAGCTAGCTAAACTACCTTGGTCCAAGTTGTAAGTATCATACTCTCGCAATCTTATAGTGAGGTGTTCAAATTATTATTCATGTAGAGAGAATAAATCATCTTCTACCTTTCTTTGCAAGAAGGGTCTACTCTTCTGCTTGAATTTATCAGCTCATAAAAAATAAATTAGCTTACCCGACATGTGTCTACTCCCACTTTTTTTTTTCTTTTTTTCTTTCTTTTTTTTTTTTTTTTGTTTAGAAAGGTTCCCATTTTTTGGTTGATCATGTAAGAAAAAAATATTCCTGCAAACCCCAACCCTTATTTTTTTTTTTTCATTTTTTTTTCCTTGGCTAAGGGGTCAAACAAACCAAACTTCTGAAAATGAAAATCAGAAAAATCAAAAAACCCTCGTAGAACCCTTTGCTTTCTTTCTCCTATATTCTTCAAGCTACACAAACCACAAGAACAAAACACCAGAATCAAATACCCAGTTTGAAGAAAGCCCCAGAAATTGAAGTGAAAATAAAACCGAAATGGAGAAGAAAGACGAAGGTCCCCCAAACAGAGAACTATATGCTCTTCTTCACATTTCTCCAGATGCTTCAACTGAAGAAATCCGTAAAGCTTATCGCCAGTGGGCTCAAGTCTATCATCCTGATAAATACCAAGCTTCTCATGTACATATTTCTCTCTCTGTAACTCTTTTTCTATTGATTGTTCTGCTTTTTCTACTGATTTGAAGATGCAATGATTGGTTAATTTAATGGGTATTGGGATTTCAGTTGGTGGGTAATGCCTTATCGATCTTAGAAAGCTGATTAGAAGGAATCTTAGAGATTATTGACTTTAATCCTTTCTGGGGTTTTTAGTATCTGTTTCTCAAAAGTTTCATGCTATTGAAGCAGTTAAAGTTTCAATTTTTTTTCATGGACTTTTGTAATTCTCAATGTGAGTACTGTCTCCTTGGTGATTTGAAATTCAGTTGGCGTTTTCAGTTTAGCCAACGTGTACTGCATGTAATTTCCTTAACCCCACCCACATTAAGGATTGCATATATGTTCGTAAGTAGTTGTTTTCTTATGTTGTTTTTGATGTAGTGAGCATATTGTGGTCTGATTATTCTTCAGAATCATGAGCTTTACTTGTTATGGACTTTAACCCAATTTCATTCGTTATGCTTTGAATGTAAAAAAGTAAACGTCTTCATCTTCAATATGTTTATTATAGCTCACAAAATTTTGCTTTTGGAAGCAATTAAGTAGCTAAATATGTTTTATGCCTTTGATTTGGGTATTTGGAAGTACCATGTGTACTAGTTTGGGGCAAGATTGTGTAATTCTTGACTTCCCCTTGTTATATACTACTATGTGCTAGTAATTTGGATCATTCCTCATTGCTGCTTATTCGAACATAAATGTGCCGTTTCTCTCCCTTTCTTCCCGTTTCTTTTGTCACTAGTTAATCTGTTAGGTCACCCCGGTTGCACCGCTCACATAGTCAATGATTCCAGCCCACAAGGCTCTCAAGAGAGCCCCCTAAGCTCTATCTTTAGGGAAGATAATCATCAATGTCCTACGTCTATTCTTTTCTCCCGAATTTGGTGGTTGCAAGTACTGTTTACGATTGACTGGAATTACCAGTCACTAATTACATGAGTCAAAAATATATTCAATGATGAATGCACATAGGCGCTGGAAGAGGAAGAGTGTGCCAGACTGAAAATGTTTCCGGCCTCGATCTGTGAGATACAGAGAGTCTGAAATACACCCACAAAGCTCAATGTCATTTGGCGTAACATGTTACTTCCTTGAGAGGCTGTGGATTGTGGAGATCAGTTAGTTCTAGCTTATAAATCAACTGTTCTGACAGTCCCCTTAGAAGGCTTTCTGTTTTGTTTTACATACACCTGGCGCACTCAATATTGACAAGAAACATGTATTCAAGGTTTTTGTATTTGAGAATGGAATTAAGGTGAGTGGGTGATCAATGTAGTTGTTTATGGTATTTTTGCGATATGAGTGAAAAGTGAAGTGTGATTTGGGTTTTATTGGCAATGTCGTTCTCTTCTTATTCATCTCATCATCAGATCAGTCTGTACTTGTGAACAGAATAATGTTTCATTCAAATTGTCTATGTTTGACTGTTGCCAGATCAATTACTAACTGTGGAACACTTTTCGCATGGGAAAATTGAACTTGAAATATAGGATGATCTAGATTCTAGATTGTTTCTTTCAGAAAAGAAAAAATAGTTGTTTATTTATTTGATCATAGACAGCATAATAATGTTTGCTGAAGTTCTTTCCAGTTTATGCATCAATTTTACCTGATCTGTTTTTTAGGTGCAAATGTTTAAAATTGGCTTGGTGCTTCTTACCAGATGAAAGAAATTGCCACAGAGAACTTTCAGCGGATATGTGAGGCATATGAAATACTAACAGACGAAAATAAAAGACAGATATATGATATATATGGTATGGAAGGTCTGACCTCTGGGTTAGAACTTGGGCCAAAGCTAAACAAAGCAGAAGAGATCAAGGAAGAACTTGAAAAGTTACGACGTAGTAAGGTTCAAGAAAAATGGGCCCATATTCAACCTACAGGTTCTATTTTGGCCAATCTGTCACTGCCGCAGTTTTTGGATGGCGATGGCATTATGAGGGGGTATGTAACCTATTGTCCATTACTCTGAAGTAAGTTGCGTAGCTTTGTTGTTGATCGTTCATCACTTTTTATTGGTGTTCGTGCTTGTGTGTAAATGTCAGGATGGCAATGGCCAGTGAGGTGCAGTCTCAATTATCCAAACACAATGCAATTGCAGTTGGTGGAAATTTAGCTGTTACAGGTAACTCAGGGGGTGGAGCTGCTACTGCTGTCCTTAGGCACCAGATATCATCAGTTGCTTCCATTGAATTTATGGCTTCTTCTGGCCTGCGTTCACTTCTTGGTGTACAAACATCACGGTATAGGGCATGATACTCATATTTTTCTTTAACGATTATGACTTGTGAGTTGCAACTTCATGTATAAGTATTTTGTATTAAAATATCCCTTCTTACTTGTCAAATTTCTTGTTCTTGAAGAGATAACCTGCTTGTCTCTTTCTGCAGCCACTTATCCCCTCATTCCAACGCCACTGCGGGACTTACGATGTCACTAAACGATGGATCAATTAATCTATCCAATTCATGGACTCGCCAACTGTCTCATACCTCAAACGGAAATGTAGTTCCTTCTCTTTCCATTTTCCTTTTTTTAAAGATACATATGAATCTGTTTGACTCATATACTCCTCCTCCTCTTCTTCTTTTCTTGTTATCTTTGATTTTTATTTTGAATTTTGGTTGATAAATTGATGCATATAATCTTAGTCTTATCACTTATGTGTGTAAATCTATTCTATGTTAATCGGACCCAGTTATGAGTGTCCAACATATGTGCGTTATTGTATTTGACAAAAGGCTAAAACTTTTGTGAGTTTGGCCTAAAATAAAGTGTCAACTCTCCATACTCATGTCAATGTGTCAAGTATTTGCTACTGGTCTTAGGCAAAAGGAAAGATCCAAGTAACATTAAACGACATTATATCTTACCACTGCTGATACCTTGTAATTTCTCTTTTCATAAATAGATGACCTTACAAATGTTTCATAATACAAGAAACAGAATATATTTATCTATTTGGTGGAAAATAGAAAATGTAGCTATGTATTTCAAATTTCCTCTGTGACTATTTATATCTAAGGTAAATTGGTCTGCCTCTGTTGCCAGATACAATTTCTTCTAGGTACAGAATCATCTATCTCTGCTGGATGGCAGAAGAAAGAAGAGAAAATGTCTGCTGCTGGAGAGATAAAGGTATGCAATGAATAGGTTGTGAGAATTTAAAGAAGGAATAAATATTTGTAGAAAGTTCAATTCGTCCATATCTTATATTAGAACCTATGGCTATTGCTCAACTCTATATTGGATAAGCTAGCTTGTTATGAGTTTGGTGCTTAATCTTGTTTTCGATTTACTATGAGAATGATAGAAGCTAATTATTTTTGGAAGATATGCACTTGCATCTATAAAAGTTACATTTACATTTATTTCACTCTTACTGCTGCGACTAAATTTCAATTTTTATATGTGGTCCATCTAGATCTCTAGAAAAAAGACTAAATAGATCTAACGGGATTTCAGCAGTTTCTACTCCTATATGAAAAGTGTTTTTCTTTTAATGAAGTAATGGTGCTGGACAGGCTTTAGGACCTTTGGTTATTGCACTTCGTTTAGTTGTCAATTGGTTGAATAATTTTTGTGGCAACTGAACATGAACACCTTTTTGCTAACTAGCCATAGACACAATAATTTCCTTTATGATTTGTTGCTTTCGGTGTTTGCAGTTCGGTACTAGCTCTTTCGGGGCATCAGCTCATTATACCCATCGCTTTTCATCAAAGTCTCATGGGCGTATAACAGGCCGAGTAGGAAGGTCGGTTCTTGGAATGTCTATCTCTCCACCCCCTTTGTAGTGACTGTTTGCTTATGCATATTGTTTTCTCTCACCTCTATCGGCTCTATGTAGCATAACTGTTTGTGGAAGTTTTTGCTGCTAAATATCAACAGGCAAATATAAACATGTGTTCTTTCTTATTCTAGATTTGGTTTTGAATCTGATTCTTCTCTTTGTAGCAATGCTCTTGAACTTGAAATTGGTGGTGGAAGGAAAATATCTAATTTCAGCACAGTACGGATGTTATATTCAATAGGGATTCAGGTACATATGACCTTAACCATGAGCTGCTTGTCGTGCATTTCAGCACTACATGTTTCTTTGTCAGCAGTGAAAATGTCTAGTAGGTGTTGCCACAAGCTCCAAACTTTAACACACTTGATCTTGCTTGCATGCATAACCTATTGAAGTTGGTCTGATTTTACGGAATGGGCGGCTAAAGGGCTGTTAATTTCAATGTTAATTAGTTAACTGACAATCTCCACATTTAAAACTCTGTTGCGTTAAACATGATGTTTATTCACAAGGAATCCATGTTGTTAAAAGTATTTTAAACCATCTTTGAAATAGCCACAAAATTTATAGAAAATGCCACTTGATGTCATTTTATGATTTTTCGCAATTGCATCTAATATCAATTAGAAGGACTGCAACTTCAGTAGCCAGTATGCTGAGTTTATTATTTTTGCCTTCCCTATCTTTTCTTGGTAGGGTATCTTTTGGAAGTTTGAATTGCGTCGTGGTGGTCAGAAGTTAATAGTTCCTGTAAGTACTATTCTCAACTTCACTGCCTTTTTGACTTTGTATGTATATTGTCTGTTCACTGCAGTGTAAATGTTGTCCATTTCACGACCACCTCCCCTCCCACCCTCTTGGCCTCTTCCCCTGCAAAAAAAGCAAAAGAAAATGTGTAGAGAGAGAATGCAATCCATTCTCTAGCTCAATTTGGGTGATTGTCAGTTATTCTCCAGTGCTTAACCTATGTGCTGAAGCCTTCACAGGCATCTAATTTGAGATGGCGGAAGTATTTGCTTCCTCTCCCACCCCTTTTTCCTCTTGTTTACTTCCTTGAAATTAGAGCTGGGCAAATGGGCGGGTCGGCCCATTTAATAAATGGGCGTGTCGGGTCGGGTCAAGCCGAGCCATTTTGGCCCGTTTAAAATTTTAACAGTTTTTTTTAATAATAAAAAAAATGTGTCGGCCCATTTGCGACCCGCTTAACTTTTAAATGGGCCGGCCCATTACAACCCCGCCCATTTATAATGGTAAGCGGGTCATGACCCGCTCATGGGGCGGGTCGGCTAGAGGGCCCCCGCCCACTTGCCTAGGTCTACTTGAAATTGAGTACTGTGAAATTATTCCTCTGTATTTTCTTTATGGGTTCCTCTTGGACCTCTCTTATTGGGTGGATCTTTGGCTTGCAGATTTTGCTTTCGAGTTACATAGATCCTGTATTCGCAGCAGGGGCATTTGCTATTCCAACTTCTCTGTACTTTTTACTCAAGGTCAGTTAAATATGTTTAGTTTTATAGATTTTTGCTACTTTTGAAATGTTTCTCTTTAATCATTGCGTTGAGGTATGAGTCAACCATAATCCATGCAGGGAAGGGATAGTTGTTGGTCTGTGATGTTGATAAAATGCTTGATGCAATGCACATCGTCTACCGGAATACCCCTTATGTTACCTTCTAAAATTTCAGTTGTTGACTCAATTGTAAACCGTGTCCCAACATTTTTTTGCTTATGGGTTGTTGACTTGCTGGTCCATTTCACCCCCTTATCTGAACACAAGCTCTTACTTAATATGCACACAGACATGCTGAGAGGGGGAAGTGGGGAGGGGGGAGATAATTTCACATGTTGATCAGCTTAGTTTTCTTCACCCATCCCCACAGGGTACATAAGCTTTTGTGAGCACGTTTTGATTCTGTGTTCTCTGTTTCTATGCAGAAATTTGTTGTGAAGCCATATTACCTTAGACGGGAGAAGCAGAAGTCAATAGAGAATATGGAGAAAACATCTGCACAGGTATTCTAAATGTTCTCCTGAAGATCATGTAATTGAGAGAGAGAGGGGGGGGGGGTCTACTTGGTAAAAGAATGTTGACAATATAATTGTTTCATTAATCTTTTTCGTAACTCATCTCTTACCGCTGTTCCTGGGAAAGAACTGAAAAAGATTATGTCAGTTTATTTTCTCCCTCGATTTTCTTTCTCTGTTCCCTTTCGGGGCATATGAGTGGGTTCTGCAGCAATGTAGTTATTAGATTTATTGTTTCCTAGTCAGAGTTGGATTTTCTGCCGTACAAGCATTATTTACTTTTGGTCTTGAACTAGGTTCAAGAAGCTAGGGCAGCTGCAGAGAAGGCTCAGCAGCTGTTACAAAATGTGGCCAATAGAAAGAGAAATAAGCAAACCGAACTTGGTGGAGTGGTTATCACAAAAGCAGTCTATGGAAGTGCTAAAGCTTTGAAGAAACGAGATGAAGAACAATCAAGTGATGATTTGGCCTCACAAGTTATTGATGTGACTATACCATTAAATTTCTTGGTGAATGATTTGGGGCAACTTAAGGTATGATCACTGTTCTTTTTGTCATAGAGGCCTGGTGTCATATGTTCCTTCAAATTTGGGCATGTTGCTTGGTTGTCCATGTTTTGCCTTTTTCTTTATTGGTTTAAAGAATAAATTTGTTAAAGAATGAAGAAAAAACAAAGCAGATGTCCAAAAATCAATAAAAATAGACAATTTCATTAATTTTTCATGAACACACCAAAAGATATTCTTCTGTATAACATTTTCCTTCATGATAACTTCTATCTTTACAGCTTCACGAGGGTGTGAAAAAATCAGGCATTATGGGATTCTGCGACCCTTGTCCAGGAGAACCTAAAAAACTGCTGATCGAATACACCTACAGTGGAGGAAATTACCAAGTAAACCTCATTTTCTTTGCTCATTGGTTTGTCATCCTTCGAATTCCGACTCACAAATTACTATTTGTTCCACTTGTTATCAATAGGTTGAAATTGATGATTATGACGAGTTGCTGATACCCCAGGAAGCTCACAGGCTATAGACCAAATTCACATTAACTCGACCATTACCTGCTAGGCACTTACAGCCAGATCAACGTCATACAACTCTTACAAAGATTTTGTTTTTTACATGTACCAATTTTTGTTCATTAATTTTCCCAAATGAATGATTTTGCTAGTCATTGTATTTGTAATTATGAGTAACTAATGAAATAAAACCATTTATTTTCTGTGTTGTTTCTTCCTTAAAGTTGGAAGCAACACTTGTTCGTCCATTTTGATAGTTTGATACATGTACTTGTAAACCAGGAGAAAAAAGAAATAAAAGGAAATAAAACCTCTTCTCATGAATACTGATGCCCTTACTTTGGTTGGATTTAGCAAATTTCTTGTAAACATATATTTTAATTTCGTTTTATTTTATGTAGGATTAGAATTTAGGAGTTCCTCTTGAGGATAATTTCTCATTTATCTTCAAGAATTATTTGATCATAACAGATGGATAGAACCCTCTGAATTCCCACTCTTGACTTTAGTCGCTTACCATTGCAGAATATAAACCAAGTCTTACTACCTTTCTTGAACAGGCCAAATTTGCAACAGCTAACTAGCTAAGAGACTATAACCAATTCTCCAGAGATGATTGCTACTGAAAAGAAAAATATCAAGTAGCTCAAAAGCCTAGTAATTCAAGCCGTGTTATTTTCTCATTCTACAAAAGCATGTTGAATCATGATATCGCCCTTCGATGAATCAAACCTTGCCTCAATTTCCACCGAACAACATTCATCAGAACATCTAGGATCTTGATTGCCAACAGCCATGGGTTCGGCAAACAGCTTTACTCCTTGCTTCCAGTATCTATGATCTGTATCAAGCAAATGCTGTTAAAATGCTTATCTCATTGCTCAGTTCTGTAATTTGATGTGATGCTGAGAAAGAACCAATTTCATAGGGCAATTCATCAACTAATGCTCAATACCTGGGCCAGTTGATACCACAATGCCATTTTCCGCATCCAATACCCAGTCAATCCAAAGCACAAGACCATGGCATATACCAGGTTCAGAAAATTGCACCTGCAACAGTGCAGCATCCTTCATATTGAAACAAACTTTCATGCGGAGGGCTACTGATTGTAAGCTTAGTAAGGGAATACATACATCACGCTATAATTGCACTCCATAAAGTATGACAACTTTAAGGGCAAAAGAAATTATATTGCTTCATTAAGTAGGTCGGATTGGTGATTAAAAATAAAGAAAATAATTATACTGTTTAGACGCCATTCAGTCTGTTTTCCTAAAATTGGCTCAAATGGTCACTTTACGAGGATTGTGAATAAACAGCTAATTTCATTGTATTGAAATCACTCTATCCAATGTCTGGACATTTTTAATTTATCATTTACATAACTCATCAAACAAAAGTCATAACCAAGAAGGCAAGACCAGGAATAATGATGACCCGTAAAAATACTATAAACCAAGACATGCTACGCTGCTTATAAAGTTATATTGCCTACCTTTGCTTTCCCAGAGCAAGAACTCATATGTTTTGAGAAGTCAAACTCCATGAGTGTAAAGCTCTCACTCAGCTCCTGCCATTGAGTCAGTGGCATACGATGTCAGTTCGGAGATATAGGAAGTAAACTTTCCAAAACACAGCTCACACAGGTACATATACATACACAAAGGGAGAGAGACGGAAAAAAGAGAGACAATTTATACCTTTGTCTCCCCACATTGCCAAACAAAGAATGGCAAAATAGGGCCCTCCTGATCTGAAGGCAAGTTACCACATGCCCCCAGGGTAGCATTTGCAACAGAATGGTCAAACCCTTCAATATTTTCAAGACTGCAACGACTCCTCCAAAGATCCTAAACAAACAGATCATAGGGTCACACTTTCTCCTCAAGCACCCATAATCAACTAGGTATCTTGAATACACTCACTGGGAGAAACATTGCACAAGCTCGCAAAATTCCTTTGCAAGGAATAATTTGTGTATCTTTGGACAATATTCCTTCAAGCTTTGTTCTTTCCTTCCTAAAAGTCAAATCAAGAGAATGGAGGCCATTGTTAGACATAAAGCCTTAACAGGCTGAATGCCACCATTAGATGAAAAGAGGAAAATACAAAAGGCAGTGGGCATGAGAGCAAAAGCATGTATTGCATATATTAGTGAAGAGGGTGCTAGTCTAGAGAAGCTGAAATAACACACACACTACCTTAGGACCAGGTGTAGCCACATACTTTCACCTCAAGCAGATGTAGATGCCATAAAAATGACTCAGCTACCATTTATCATCATATTGCTTACTCTATGTAATATGCTAACAGTGATTGGCCAAGGTTGCTGACAAAATTTATTTAACTGTCAGAAGGAATCCAAGATGGAAGCAATGTTTTCATTTGGCTGCACCTTTGCCATCTGAATACCCTGATGTGGGACATTGGGAGTGGGATGTCATTCGATTGCACCGATGCATGTCTCGAGTCACCACTTGACAGCAATTATCTAATACTGTCTTGTTTTCGTATGAACAGCAAGAAAACCTACCTTTTTTTGGGGGGAAACAGGATTCAAACCCAGGAATTTCCTGGGACAAGTGGGGGATAAACCATTGCCCTACCTACCCCAAGTCCCTAATACCCTCTTTTATGACTCATTAAATACAAAAATGGTGAACCTTAGTTGGAGAACATAAAGAATCCACATGTCCATGGAGACTCCCTATTGTGCGGTGCTTCCTTCGTTCCATTTGATAAATATAAATAAGATTCAAGGAGTGAAGGAGATGACAAGCTGTTATTGAAAAGAAAAACTTTAAAAGCTTAGCCTGTTTATCAAGTGAGCCGTTCTTTAGTGGTTAACCCTTGTATTTGACTTCAGTTTTCTTACTCGTGGATATTAACACATAATATTAGCAAACAGATATCTCTTGAAGTGAAAAATCAGAAATGGAGACACAAACATGTGAACACGCTAGAAGATAACTATCATTCAGATCGCAACATATAGCATCAGTAGAGACATCATTGAACGAAATTCCATTGCAGTTACCAGAAACGCAGATTTTTCCATGGAAGCTGCGTATCACATCCATAGTAGAACGGCTCTCCAACAAGCAGGTCAACCTCCATAGAGAATAAGCACCATCAATTGAAAGATTAAATTAGCACTTGTAGCACTAAATGCTTAACAATTTCTTCAGGAGAAAGGCATGCATAATTAAACGTCAATACATTCCTAAATGTAATTATAAACTGAGTTTATACGACAATGAGATACAAGTGTTTAAAAAGGAAAAAGTCAACTTGATACACAGGAGACCAGAAGCTACCTTTTTCTCATCTGTATCATGCAATGTCAAGCAGTGTTTCCTATGATCCAAAAGTTTCAGACGATCTACTGAGAACCCATTTGCTCCAGCAATAGCTTGCATATACTGCAAACCTTTTCCTCGCAACCCAGGAAACAATAACAATATATCTGATGTTCCACAGAGATGAGCAATGGCTGTCGCTAGGAATATACTATCATCCGCAACAAAACATAAAAGGGAACTTTTTCTACGCAACTGCAAAGGAGATATAAATTTGAATTCAGGGACAAGAAGAAAAGGTGGGAGAACTAAGAAGAATGGATACAATATTTTATATAAACACGAAAGTGTATGCACTCAAGATTGCTGCTGCAGTATATGGCTGATCATTGACTGGTTTGTTGGGAAATAGAGATAATAATATATGCAACTTCATAAACTTAATTTACTGAACTCCATTCCAGTTAACAAAAGACTACAATATCTACTTATATAGGCTAGTTTCCAAACAACTTCCAACATGGGATACATGCCCACTAGTCCACTACTACCACTAATTATGTGACTAATTGTCACTCCACTAACCTCACAACTCCTAATATTTTGGAAATATAATTTACCACCAAATATTAATTTTATTTAATTAATTTTGGAGCATACTCAACATGGTTGTCATGAAGTTTAGGATATAGATTAAGAAACAGTGACACATCACTCAGGTACGAAATGATACAGATATACTGACATGG
This sequence comes from Tetragonia tetragonoides, assembly GCA_038025085.1. Classification (NCBI taxonomy): domain Eukaryota; kingdom Viridiplantae; phylum Streptophyta; class Magnoliopsida; order Caryophyllales; family Aizoaceae; genus Tetragonia; species Tetragonia tetragonoides. Next base: position 49,743,603 of record CM076142.1, read on the forward strand.
CATGTTTCTCAATCAGGCCTGTACAATCAAACAATCAATATAGAACTTCCTTTCACCAATTTTCATGATCAAAACATGGTGCAGGGCTTCCAAAACTCAATTAACATTGTTCAACGTTATCATGTAACTATTCTATAGATAATATCAACTATATCGCATTTATCTACAGGGTATCATCAACACAATCTAGTGCTTCTTCTGCCCTTTCCAATCTATGCACAATGCACATCAACAATCCAAGTTATTGAATCAATAACCAATATTTCGATATTACGACCGCAAAGGTCATTTTGCTTGTTCGAAATATGTTCATGATATGCAATATATCAACTCAAGCATAGATTACCTGGAAACATGCCCTGACACATGCAAGATATGTTATGTTAACACATACATAACGCAAACCCAACCCCCACCTGTTAAATACATACATCTGTACTCAAATCTGTTGTCCCATTTAAAGTGTTGGTGCGTCTTATCAGAAATGTCATACGTAATTGAGGCAATTCTTTTTTCTTTTTCTCCGGATCAATTGAGGCAGTAGTGTTAGTGACAAGAACCTCAAGGCATGGTAACATTGGAGTTGAGTTCAGACAAAACTGATAGAAATGACATTTACACACATGCAGCAGATGACCCCATCAAAGTTAAAGTTGAGTAGGTCTCAGAAGAAACTTGCATAAAGCTTTCAAATTTTGATAATCCAACTGGGAGCTATTATGGTAGAGTTTGAGGAACAAAGAATGGAGAGAATCACAGCAGAGGCAGGACAATATAGTTACAATTGCTCTTCACCAACCAGGGCAGAAGGCAAAGGTAATGCTGCAGACATGGAACAAGACATCCTTAATTTTATTGATGCAAACCTAACTGCAACGAAATATGATCATGAATGGATGAATCCATGTAATAGAGGGGGAGGAAACAAAAAAAGCTTTAAAGTCCTTACAGCGTTTTGCACAGCCGATAACATAGAACATCTCCAATTACTGTCAGAGTAGGTTGCAATTTTTTCAGGCGATAGTGTCAGATGAAAATCTTCATTGCTGGGGCTACACGTATTGTCAATTCTTTGGCTTTGAACCTTGAGATCATACGAAATACTAATATCAGAATGGACAGCACGTAAATGGACATCTTCACCCTTGGATAATGATAACCCCTTTCCTGGGACAAACCAAATGCACTGTTTCCAGTGGTCGCACCAATTCCCATCACCTAGCAAATCAAAGTTCAATCAGCCAGTAAGAAATAAGATGAAGATGCTCCTGTATTCTTCCAATGCTTTTCTATTGAACTTCTCAGTTGTCAGTTTCTCACCAATAGCTCTGGAAAGCAAGATTATAATATTTTAGAGAACCTTAAACAAGTTTTCTTGATAAGAGAGAACCTTAAACAAGTTATTAATATTAGCATATCATCTACCCAGCAAACAGCACCATGTACTACATATTTTCTTTATTGGAAGCCATGCATGATACTTGTAAGACAATATAAAGAAAGTACCTAGAGATTCTGTCCGTAAATCCTTTATCCATCTAGGTGCAGTAGAGTAAAAGATTGTTCCTTCTTGATCAAGCTGAAGAACCCACCTAAATAGAAGACCAAGCTATAAGAACATTTTATGAGGTAACTATAATTTCTCAACAGCTGAGATGATATACCAGGAGACAACAGCATTTACTCTTCCACCATCAGTTGCTTTTATGAGTAGGTCAGCCTCCCCATGACTGTCTGGCCGTTTCCAAAAGTCAAATTCAAATATTTGGAAGGGTTCTGAAAGCTGGATGGATACTAAACTGAGCGAGATTTCAGAAATGCGAAAGATTTTAAGACAAATATAGAGAAGACTGTTACCAGCTTTATCTCTTCTTGCAGCGAGTCACAATGCATGGGGTATTGTTGTGGCTTGACACGCAAGATGGAACCCAGTTTTGTTGGAACAAGACAAATGCCATCTGATACACCCACCTCACTGTTATAAAGATCATGTAGCTTCCTTAAGAATGTGCTTTCCACAAGCTGGGCATGAAATTAATTATATGTCAGACTATAACGAAACAATGGGTTCTTTAATCTTAGACACACACAAAAAAAAAGGAACCCACAGGAGTGTACCCAGGCCATATATAACCCATTTATATTGCAGGCCTGCAGCACTTGAGCCCTAGAAAAGATAGACAGACAACAAGAAAACGAGGCTTTTGGATCATATACCTGACCATATGTTGTCGCTCGGTATGGCACAGTTTCAGGATTATCCACCAGTAGTTCATCATATGCATTTTGCAAAGTAGGTAATAGTCCTTCCCCCAACAACTCTGAATCTAAGATCTCACTAACCTGCAATGCAGATTGTCACAAAAGATTGAACAGACTAAACTTCCAGTTTTCATGAGTTAAATTATAAAGAGTTTCTCTCAAAAGTCTAGGAAGTTAACAAAAAACTTCATGCAATGTCTCTCAAGAAACTTGTTAACCCTTTCCAACACCCCCCCCCCTCAAAAAAAAAAAAAAAAACTAGTTGATTACAATATCACAACTTTACATGTTTCTCTCTCCCTACTGATTTCCAGCTATGGTTGAAAAAGCTCTTAAGCCATAAATTTTTTTAAAAATAAATACTCGAGAATGGCAAGTTGGCAACATTAAAAGAATCACCTCATATTAAGAATTGACAATAAGAACTACAGTGGCCTACTGAAGATCCTGCGGTATTCTGTGAAAGGTTAGAGTCTATAAAGATGTTGGATATGGGATGCCTGTTCCTCTTTTTAATTGCTAGTTCTTACTTAAGCATCAAGAACAATGAGACTGAGTTGTAGGATCTTTGTATTTACTTTATGTGGGATGAAAGTTGAAACTATACACCTCTGCACTATCACAAACAAATATTACTTGGAAACCACTACTACTTGTGCACTGAAATGGCAATGCTTTTGCTATAGTGTTCACATCACTAGACATTTATAGCTTACTAATAAGTTCTACAAAAAATGTAATTCAATGTACCCACAAGTATATCCGCTCGAGTATTGATATCAACTCCAACTTTGAGTTCATCTGAGCGCTTGTTGATGACATTTATTTTCCTATCCATGCCATTGCACCGCATAACTTTACGCATAAGCTTAACCATTGGAAGGTAAGACTCACATGCAGTCACTCTCCCTCTGCTATCACCACCTGTAACTCGATCATCTGAGACCATTGCGTGTGCAGCCATCATAGACAGCAAACCAGTGCCAGCACTGGATAAACCTCCTCATTAAGGGCACAAAAGGGATTAAGCTTCTTTGCACGCGACATTACATCTTCTCAGACAATATAACTTTGAACCACAAAACAAACATCAAACACCACCAGAACTACCAGGAAACGAGGGTCCCAATCAAGACTATAAGAAAGATGGCTTCAGGTAGACCAAAAATAAAGAATTTTTGTGAAAAATTGAAACTAAATAAAGTAATTGAGAAATATTGAATTATAATAGAAGTAGAAGCAACGGTGAAACAAATTCAAGAAGTAGCAGTAGCAAATGCCAGTGTCATTCCATCAAATACACCAAAGGATATCATCAAATGTTGAAATAGCATGGACAAAGCCACAAAGGCTTCCTTATCCTGCATCCTACTCACAAAATGGGCTGTAAGACAGTTATTCATGAATGTCTTTAGGGTGAGGTGGTAAGTTAATTGGAGGCACCACCTATTGAACTCCGGGAATACCCAAGTTCAAGATCTCATTCCCCCACTTTGGGTGGTCTAGTGATGTATTTACCCTTCCCCACCCATGAGCTTCTAGGCCAGTTGATCAGGCCTATCGGCTGTAGGGAAATTTTTGCCAGTTAAAATTAAAAAAAAAAAAAAAAATCAAATCAAATGGGTGTCTTCTGGTAATACTTCCTTTAGGAAGTCTGTCAACCCATTTTCATAAAACCTCCTCCATCCCCCTAAATTGTCCTCAATTTGTATCCATATATAGTAATATTTCACTCAAAAACTTATCACCCTATCATTCACACTTACTTCTTTTTCTTGAACATTTTACACTTAAACCACTCATCCCACCATTAAGTAAAGACATTAATTTTCGGGTACAAATAACCAAATCAGTTCGTGCAAAGATGCCCATTCAACCTCAAAAGACTTGCTATGGATTTTAACACCAAACAAGTTACAAGCACATAATTCAACATTGCAACTTCTAGCCACATAAAAGATGGAGTATTCAACTACTCACCTCGAAATTCACATTAAGAATAAAATTAAAAAAGTAATGAAATGTACGAGTAAAATGTTTCAAGATGAATAAATAGTATGCGATTATTGATTTATTACCCAATATCAAGAACATGGCAAGGTTTAGTGACAGTCTTCTCAATGGCCTGACGATACGCCTTGTTTCGCCAGCTGTCGTTGAGCATATCGAGGTACGACGTAGTACCCAAATCGACGGTTGAAGGACGGTCGCATATGTCGTCATTTTCATCGACAATGACCCACTCAGAATTGCCGGTGAGAGGGTCGAATTTGAGTTGGAACATCCGCTGAGTTGACCCGGAGCTCATGGGGCGAGTTGCTGTGAGATTGAAGGAGGAGAGAGAGTGGTGATTGAGATGTAGCCTAGATAGAATACAGAGGGTGGTGTGTTAGGGTTTTGGCGAGTATGGAAATCATTGGAGTGAGGTTTTGGGGTTAGCCATGGCGGGAGACTGTTAAACCCAAACCTGCCCCTATTACACTTTTATTACGAAAACACCCTTTGTGTTTTTTTAAAAACAAAAAACTGCATTAGGCTCCGTTTGATTAATTGAATTTCACCTCTGAACTTAGTTTAAAAGAACTGAATTTAGCGACATTAAACTGAGCTAAATTGATATGCTCTAAACTGAATTATTATAATTATAATAATTATTATAGAGTGATGTTATTGCCAGGTCCATAAACATTATTGTGAGGTTCAAAATAAAAAAGCTAGCTCTTTTACCAATGGTTAAATCATGATCTCAAGAGTTGGAAGCTCCCTATTCTTTTTCTCCTTCCTCTTCCTTTCTCTCTCCTTCCTTACCACTCTCTCTCCTTCCCCCTCCCCCACTTGCACATTTAATGTTACCCTATAATGAGATTAGGGTCCTTTCTAATCTTGAGATTAGGCAAGAATTTGTGCTCTTTTACATTTCCAAATATGATATAAAATGATCTGACAATAATATTTTATGGTCAGGCAATAACATGATTCTTATTATAATAATATTAATAATAATCTAAACTGATCTTAAATACTGAATTGAACTGAACTGAACTTAAAAACACTGAATTGAACTAAGGTGAGTTAAGTTGAATCAAACAAAGCCATACTCTGTATGGGTTATGCGGCCTTGAATGGTTGGCCCAATTTCAAACTCGTTACGACAAACAGAGCCAACCCGAACGACATCCAGTTCCACTTCCGCCGGCGGGAGATTCTGCCACTCTCTCTCTCTCTTCCCCCTGGCCCTGAGTAATGGCGGCATCACCGTGTATCTTCTGCCAGATCGCTCGCTCGTCCTCCTCCACACGACTCCTCCACCAGGTCATCTCTCTTTCTCCCTCTCTCCTCTCTATTTTCCCTTTATTTTTTAACGTCAAATTAAGGGGTTGTGGTTTTGCATTGCAGGACGACAAGGTTGTAGCTTTCCAAGACATAAACCCTGCCGCCTTACGGTTTGTCTAATTCAATCACTCTACAACCCCTTTAATTATTGTTTGATCGCATATCCTGGTAGATGGTATTATAATTTCTGTCAATTTCATCACCTCTAGTGTTCTGATATTGTAAATCAAAAAGTGAAATTCCTGGTTTTTTTGGCATTCAAAAAGAATCATTAGTCATTGCGATGAACTCGGATTAGATGTTTTCTGCCCTTCCCAAATGGGCATTTGATCAAATCAATGGTAGAGTGAAATGTTGGTCACAAAAAGTTGTCAACTTTCTGGGAAAATTGTTGTGCTTATTGCCCATCATGAAAGATGAAATACTAAGCTATATTGTTATTCTCTTTTTATATGTAAGATTGATTGTCCATAGAGATATGTGTGGTTTTCTTTCTTTTGTTTTGGAACTGCACACCACTTTAATCCTGATAGAATATTTGATGACCCTTCGAAATGGGTCTACTTTTCCAAGGGAAATAAGTTTTCAAGAGTTGTGGCTGGAGGAAATCAAGGTTAAAATTTGATGAAGATGAACAATGGCTAATTATATAGGATGGGCCTAGATCAATGCTGTTTGTCTTTAGATAAAGGGAGTTGGATGGATCTATGAAGCAGCCATCCAGGGAGTTTTATATAGAATGAGTTGTATAATTTGTCTAGTGATAAATAATGCCCAGGGTGTATAAGTAGATTAGGTTATGTCTTTAGAAGCTGGTGATTTCATCTTAAATTGTCAGTCTTTTATGACCAACATCTATATTCCCGATATTGATCCCATATGCATATTGCTGGAAATTGCTCATTTAGGCAATTTCAGCTTGATTCGTTTAGGACACACAAGGAGAAGTTAGGGAAGTTGACTTACTATAATCCAATTTTGCTGTTTTTGAAGCTATGGATGCCTTGAGTAATAAAATAGACCAAAAATTTCAATGAAAACACCTCGTTCTAGTTTTTTTTATTTATGTTAGCAATCAGTTACTGCACTCTATTCATGACTAGCTTAAAATCAATGACAAATTTTTGTTTTGGAGTGGCACAATTATATTTCCAATGTGAGGGTTGGGATTCTTGGGAAGATAGTATTTCTTCAATTGTCACCATTGTCCTAGGTGCTGGTCAGTAATAAGCATTTTCCTTTATCCAAGGAATGTGTATAATTGTTCTAAATTACTGATTTTGCAGGCATTACTTGGTCATCCCTGTAGAGCACATTCCAACTGTGAAAAACCTCCAAAGAACACCTGAAGACTATTCTCTTGGTGATGAAAATATCAGATATACTAGTCAATGCTTCCTACTGACTACTGAGCTAGACATCCATGAACTGAATGGCATTTAACATATGATTTTGTTTCCTCCAGTGAGTCACATGCTTGATGTGGGTAAAATGTTGTTACAACAAGATGCACCTCAGTCCAATGAGCATAGGTAGCTTCTGACATGTTCTTTTGTTCTCTTCTCATTCTCTGTGTTCTCTTAAGTATGGAGAGTCTTCTAGTGTGACTGCATACGTTTGGACTAACTGAGGCTTGCTAGTAGCATGCATAGTATATTCTCTCATAAACACCTGAAAACAATCAATTAAAGTCTTACAGTTTGTGTTGATAGCAATAAGCTCATATTTGTAATGTGCACACAGATTTGCCAGATACCTTTGTTGCCGCTTGCTCCTTTTTATTCCACTCCCTTTTGATGGATTAAAAGGTTGAGGCCTGTATTTCTTTGCAGTTCATGGATTTTGACTCGCATATTTGTTCATTATGCACAACACTGTATGTACAAAACATTCATGTTCCAAAAGTAAATTAACTGCTGCCTGGGTTCGAGTCCCTTAGGGCTGCTGGAGGTTTTTCTGGTCGTTAACGTCAAGGCCCATGGGGTTAGTCAAGCAAAGGTTGGACACCCATGTTATCTAAAATATAATAAAAAAACACAAGCTGCTGCCTGATAATATGATCCGACTTAAAATCTTTTCTTTGTGACCTATGCTTCAAGATGTTTATGTTTTGTAGGTGTAAATAGAGCACATAACCATTGGTTTGCCTCTGGCATATGATTCTTCCATTTGTTCTTCATTTTTTTTTATCCGTTTTTTCTGTTCTTTTGTGGAGCTGGGCTGATGGTTGATGTCCACTGTCCCCTCTCTACCTCCAAATATTTTATTTATGATTATTGTTCGCATAGGAGAAAGCCAGAAAGGCTCTTTAATTCTCGATAACTATAGCAACGAGAAATCTGACCAAGGAGTAAGCATGAGAAATATATAGGAAATAGCCATTGAAGTACCTCGAGACGGGGTAATTTTACTGAGGTATATTGAGGTTTCACTGTCTAGAAAAAGAATAATTAGGAATTAGTAGAAATGCCTTCTGTCATTGCATTATCTACCTATAAATGAACCCTTTCTCATACCTATGACGAGTTAGTAATGCCAAACCTTCTGGACATGTGGAAATTGCGTATCACTGAATATTAAAGTAGGGAACCTCATGTTTGAGTTGACCTTGAGGTACCTCAAAAAATTTCCGCCCTACCATGGGTGCCTCATTGGAACTTTCTCAAAGCTTAATATTTGGTATCACAACTTACATGCTTTTCTTCAAGGGGAGAGATAGCTCATTAGATCCTCTACAGAATTTAAATCTCTCCTCATATCACTGGTCTAGTGAAAAATTGCTTCATTTCTCTCTTGCTGAATCAACTAAGATGGTGTTTAATTGTGATCCTTGCGTCACTTTGGCAGATTTGGCTTTCACCAACCTCCTTTTAACAGTGTTGACCATCTCCATCTTCATTGCCTGGCGCCTCCCTTTACACCAAGGTAGAACGAATTTTTGTTTCTCCCAAAAAGTTGTTCTTAAAATGATGCCGTTTTCATTCTGCTGTAACGGGTACCTGCTTGAATTTTGAAATTGGTTTATGCAGCTGGAAGTTTGTAAAATACTCATCTCTGGGACCATTTGGTGGATTTATTAAAGTAGAGAAGCTCTTGGAGAAAATTAAGCCTTTAACTTCACCCCACCTATAGGTATGCTTTTCCAGATGCTGATATTAATATCAAATATGACCCAGAGACCCTAGGACTTGAGAATACGAATATGTTGCTTTCCTGTTGATTATTGCTAAATTTGATGAATCATGCAGGGCTTGGTAGGTACTGTTTTCTCCAGGACTAGAATCCTTCAGACTGCAAGTAGGCAACTATAAAGGTACAGGTAAAACACTGCAATCTAAGTGAGATGAGTCGAAAACATCTTATGCTAATGGACAATAAGTGCATTATTTGTACCCATTGGTTTTCTCCAGGACTAGAATCCTTCAGACTGCAAGTAGGCAACTATAAAGGTACAGGTAAAACACTGCAATCTAAGTGAGATGAGTCGAAAACATCTTATGCTAATGGACAATAAGTGCATTATTTGTACCCATTTGGTTTATTGTGCAAGAGCGTTTACTTATCATTCAGAATACTTGATTTTGTTGCTAAAATTGGTCCCTTGAATAAGAAAATCCAAAATGGTGGCTTGGTGCTGTAGAATTACCTGTGAAAATGTTTGCAAGATCTTGATGTATCCTGTATCGTGGTCTTTGTTAGGAGACAAAGAAGCTTGGTCAATATTGCCATGTTTTAGGACGGTATTGTGCCCATCCTTCCATCCGTAACTTATTGGAAGAATTGGTTTTTAATGTTAATGATAGAGAAATTTTTATGAGATTGTTGTCACACTTCACAGTTTATGCTTAAGGCCGTTTGCCTGTTTGTTCAATGATTGTCAAGTTCTTCATTTCTTCTGTTATATTTCTTAAGTCTACTTCCTGCCTCTATATATATTTCCTGCTGCCAGTGCAATCTATTGATCACCCCGCCTGTGAATTTAAGCATTGGGAATCTGGGATATCCTTCAAATTCGATTATGTATTTTGTCAGCGATAATGGTTGTTGCTTACCCCTTCAGTTAGAGCATTGGAGTCTTGAAGTGTATATGCAAGCTCCCTTGGACATTTGGGCTAACTGAGTCTTGTCTAAATGTCTACATAGGTATTCCTTACATAAACACCTAAAAAACAATCCAAGTAAACTATTGCAGTTTGGATGTGACAGCAATAAGCTCAAAATTCTGATACTGCCACTGCCTGAGCCCTGAGTAATGCCTTTAAATTTTTGTCTGGATAATTTCCTTTTATTTGCAGTTAGTTACTTGTTTTGAGTTTCAGTTAGCAAGTGGGTACTCTAATTGTCAAACAAGCATGTGTTTTTAGTCGGAGAACTTTTGGTTTAAGTAGTATTTGAATAGTGTGCTACATGACCACTTCCTTTTTTGGTTGCTTATTTTCGTTCACTTCATTGGGTGTTACATTTGAGGTGTTACTTTGCATGATCAAGTTATGGTGTTCGGGGAGTGGGGAGGGGGTGGAAGATGCTGATAGAATGCTTGTGTTGTAAAATTACATTATCAGATTGAATTGATACTTCGCCTGACCTTACTAAGACCATTTACAATTTTGGTTGCAGATTGTTTTCTCGAGTTGGCGTACTTCATCATACAAGCTCTAATTTAGCTGATCCAAGGTACCAAAATCTTTTTTGCTGTCAATTGCAGCTTTGGTTTGTGCTCGCAATATCTGTTTCACCACAATATGATGGAAATACGTTTACCAGAAACTTTGTGATGGTAACTTTTCACTTAAATTGCACATATGATACATGTGAAATGTGATGGGATAGAATTCCCACCATACAAGAGGAGAAATAGAACTTGAACAAACACAATGATCTCTTTCTATCTCTCTCTCTTAGGTAAAAAAAAAGTTTGGTATGTGTCCTTTTGCATTCTCATCCCTGTGTGTATTGTGTTGAAATCAAGCCTCTTATGTGATTATAATACTCATCTTTATGCAAATGCATTCTTTTTCAACCTCTTGGTTCACATTTGTTGTCACTTTTATATGTTACTTAAAATAATTGCCCTATCGTTTTCAGGATAAAGAAAAGTTTAACAAGATTCCATAATAATATACTTAAAATATCTGTTCAATGATGAATTGATCATGTCTAATCATTATCTCACAGGGCCACCTTCTTTATGGTCTTGTTCTTATCTTTATGACGGCCTTGGAAGAAAATTGCCCTCTTGTTATTATTAAGTTGTACGTACACAAAAGATTAATTAAAGATCATAGAAATGATTTTTGTTGTATGAGCTCTAGACAGAAAGACAAAAAGAACGGCCCTATTTTATATAGGTTTCGCATGAATTAGGTGAACGGTGTCCCAGTTTATCAGCTAACAGTCCCCTTTTCTATAATTTAATTGGAGGAATTTAAGTTAAGAAATCTGAGAAATTATTCCATGATTTGATTGTTAAACAAAGTGAGAATCTATTTGCATATACGCATTATTGAAACAATAATTATTTTTGCCCGGCAAAAAAAGATGCAAGTGAATTGCGACTGAAGTATCCCATGCTACATCATTACGTTATAGGTGCTTGGTAGTATTTTATATGAACTTTGGGAGTGTGTTAGGAATAGATGCTGGATGTTTGGTAAGCCTTAAGTAGTTGGTGCTTGAGTTATGCATTAAAGGTGTGTTTGGCTTAAGAAATACGATAAAACATGACACTGACAGGACAGGCCATTGAATTTTACTAGTTTAAGGCATGGGACTCAGTTTGTTTATGGCGATTTTGGCTGCTTTAGATAATTCCATGCCGTGCCTTCAACATCCGCCAACGTTTTGGAATACGTCTTTTTCATGCTATTATTGGAACTGGCTGAAATTGTTGTCAAACGTCAACTACAGCTGGGTTTGATTTTTAGTGCTAAGTACTTTGCTAGCAACGATAGTTTGAAGGCTTATACTTGACTTGCTCCTTTGTGGCAGCTAACCTTGTATTAGTGCAACGGGAGTATGAGTGTGTTCTTTTCTATTTACTCAATAATTGGTTCGGTTTACTTCAAGTTTAGTGATCTATTTTTTCTCTCACATATTACTATTCGATTATGTTCAATTCAGTGGAGTTATGTTTAGTTCAGTCTAGTGGAAAAGAACACACCCTTCTATTATGCATTTGATCTTAGCCACCCGAGTAAAAATAGGAGGGAACAAATCGCCCTCCATCCATGGCCACCAAAATTATGCATTAGATGATGACTTTATAATGGCGTTGCTAGCAAAGCTCCCATTCCAGGAGGTCAATGTCCATTCACTTTCGGTTTTTATTGGTGGGTGGTTCATGTATGACGGGTGAGGAGAGAATCCGAAATAGAGACCTTGGAGTCGTGGACAAGGCAAGCACTGCAATTGCATGGCACCTAGGCAAGGGAGGGAGATGAGGAAGAGATAAAGAGTGCAAACTAGGAGAAATATCAATAATGGTAATTTGGATGTGGCGGGAAAATGGATAGTTGTATGTGTTAGGTCGTTTGAAAGAAATTGTCGCTCTGATACATCTGGAAGGATAATAATATGTATTGGGTCTTTCAGAAATAGCCTCTTTAGTTTTCTTCTGACTTGTTATTGCTTTTCGCACCTTTCATTTGGTTGGTAAAGCAATTAGTTTCATACTTATAGTTTGTAATTTTTTTCCACTAAACTGAATAGTATAATGTGAGGGAATCATTATACTAAACTGAATCAATTATCGAGTAAGGGAAAAAAATGGTGAATTGAAAGGAAATAGAGATTGGTTAGGACTTTTAGGAGCAAAAACAATGGTGGGAGTGGTTGGTATTTGGGCATCATCATTTAAAGAGGAGGGGACGTAGCGAGACTAGCAACACAATATGCCAAAGAGTACGGGGGGGGGGGGGATTTAGCTCTTAATGGAATCTTGTAATCATTTGTAAGGTGAGCCCCCCCGCCCCCGGCCTTCTTTATTAGAAAATTGGGACGTCCTTCACCTTCACCTTCACCTTTTCTGTATCGAAGTTTCTCAGGAATTTTATCAACCGAGGATTGGTATTTGGTAATGCCCAATTTGGTTTTGATTTGTGGACAAGGTACAATCACAACTTTTCGGAAAAAAAAAAAAACGTCCTCTGATATAAGTATGATGCTGTGCTGATATTATGCTTGTATATAAAGAGAAGATAGCCTTAAGTTGAGGCGGTGTCATACAAAATTTTAGTAGCTTCATTTTCTCTTTTCATTTTTAGGGTAGTGTAGTGTAGCTGTTAAGTGGTCGTAAAATCCCCAACAAGAAGTGCAAAAAGGTTAAATAAGCAAAATTCGTGGACCGGTGGTAGGCAGTGTGGGCTCAGCCGAATCTGTCTTTACTCCATTATTTTTGTGAAGATGGTAATTGGTATGGCCTGAACCTGAAGTGCCATTTGAACCCACATTTTTGGTGGGCCCAGCAGCACCAGTCCAAAGGGTGACTTACGTGCTGCAACCTAAAACGCCCGTGCGGCATCCTCTGCTTGCCCACTTGGCACTGCCCACTCTGCCGCTGCCACGCTGCCACTGCTAGCTGTCCCCTTTTTTCTTTTTTTTTTTTTTTTGGAAATGTTTCGTTTCTTTTAAATTTTGAAAAAGAAATATGTTTTGGTTTTTTTAGTTTTCTGACCTTTTCTAATAGCTGGCAATATTGATTAAAACCCGAAAATTTTGATTCATGATTTCGACTCATAATTTTGGGGTTTAGTCAAGTGTTTGGTTTGTTAATATGGGGTTGGTCTGTGTTGGCCTGAAATCAAATTATCCAACTCAAATCCAAAATGGATCGAAATGACCCTTTGGTAATTATTAATTTCCTCCACATATTTGACTTTCTCCTTTTTATCCACTTATGGTTTACTATTTGAATTTGCTCATCTGAGTGGCTAAGCAGTTATTGTAGCGTTCATACAAAAATATCAACTTTTTTTTGGTCTAGCGAAAAATAATTTCTTATGAATATTGAATCTATTTTGAGTTGTAGTTACAAATAAAGACTACATAGTCAACTTATTATTTTCCGTAAGATATTCTTTCGCATATAATTAAGTGATGTCAAAAATTGAATTCTCCTAGAAGATTTGAACTTCTAGATACAAACTCAACTTGCAAAATCCTTATTCCTTCTGACCTTCCCCTCCTCCCCCGTTGTATGAATTGGTGGAGGTTATACTCGTAAGAGAAGAGGGCCCCTATGCAGGGCATACTTGATGTGCTGGATTGGCTTTGGACCAATTAGTAAGTCCATGCATACAGCTAGCTAGATTAATTAACGTTGCTTCTCGTGTTTGAAAACTTTTTAATCATATTTGGGTGGCTCTTAAGCCTAATAGTTTACCCTTACGTTTTGAACCATATCTCATAGGATATGTTTCTTGTTAACGGACATCACTCCCAATGAGAAAACGAGCTGGCATTTCAACAACTAAACATGGGGACCGAGCCAAGAATTGGCTACCAGGTCAGGACCTACCTAGAAGTTACTCCATGGCTGAATATCGAAATGGACCCGTCTCAAATAAATCACTTACTTGATGATATAAAAAGAGTGATGTATTCCTTTCCACTTATTCTGTATGTTTTTGGGTTCAGTTAAATTCAGTGAAAAAGAATACACCTGAGAGTCGAGCAAAATCCAATTCAAGACCTGATGAAGTACAAAACATGCACCATTACTATCTTAATAGCTAGATTAAATTCAACAAATACACTTAGATTCGTAAAATCTATTTTCTGTTCCTAAATTCAAATTAGTAAGATCCTAAAGTCACTAACTTCAAATAAATACGATTTCCTCTGAACATATTTTTATCAAAGTAGCGTTAAATAAAGCTGGGGACGTCATTATTATCTGATTAAGACACAGGACTTCATTTAATTAATTCATTAAGGTTCTGGTGCCAGTAGGTAGCGGTCTTTTAATGAGATAAGCCTAATCCGAACAGCAACGGTACTTTAAAGTTGACTATGATCTCACACAATACCATGCATGCAATGTATAGAGTACTATATGAAACTTATGATTTATGAAGAAAGATAAGATTTCATCATTTATTACAAAGCATTTCATGCAAGGCTTGACACTGACCTTCTATTTTCACCCAAACAAAAAAAAGAAAAGAAAAGAAAAGAAAAGAAAAGAAGATATTGACCTTTTAGAATTAAGAAGTTCTTAGCTTTGGTTTGGGTTGTCAAATATGGCGGACTGCCTTTAGCTTTTAGTCATTTGAGTCACATTTCAGCTTTCTTGTCCACTATTTCAAAGGATCATCTATTCCTTTTTTTGCTCCTCACGTATCAATTATCATCTACTCTATTCCTTACCTTTCAAAAACAAACAAAATTATTCATCACTTCGTCACTGCTGTACCTCAAAGCTAGGCTAGTGCCCTATCAGTCTATCTGCTTTACTATAATTTAGAGATGACAGTAAACTGTGTCGTGTGGTGTCGTACTTTCTTATATCGGATTTCAGGTGATACGGCCTCTACAACCTACCTAGTGGACTTTGTGTTGTACCTTGCCACCGGGCGGCTTAGGGATTAACCATGTAAAGAAGTAAACTTTACCACAGTTTCAAGACAAGTATAAATTCTAGTTTTGGGTTGAATTGAAGTGATTTTTAAACTTGATTTTTGACCATTTAAAACTCATACAACCATTTTTTATATTAGACTCATGTAAAAGTATCATTTGGATTTTTTTCAATAACATAAGTATCTTCATGAATTTTTTAGAATAAAAAGTTACTGTATTTAACTAATAAGTTACACATCAATGAATTGAACTCAACTGAACTAATATTAAGTCGACTAGAAGAGAGCTTGCTTGATAAAAACACACCCTAGACCCTACATGTGTTTTTCTTTATGTTTTTCCTCCAATTTTCTCATTATTAAAGTATTAAATCTCACCAAACAATAAGATAAAAAAAAAAAAAGCCTAATGAATGGTGTAGTTCAATCCTACAGTATAAACCAAAACCCATCCTTATCTAAACGCCAATACCACGTCTCACATAGAACCAAAATTTGCATAGGTTTATTCCAGGTGGAGTTATACCCACTCCCTGTCTTCTCTCCTACCTACACAGAATGTCTTCATTCCCTTTACTAAGAGCACTCATTTATTTACTGTACTATTTTACTCTTATCACCACCTTTTTTTAACCCCTCCCCTATTTACCAGAAACTTCCTCCTTTCATCCTTTCCTTCCCTAAAATCCCCTCCTTAAAACCCCCCCTTCTCCCCCTTCTTTTCCTCACCAACCAAATTTCCCCAAACACTCTTTCTATTTCTCTTTCTCTAAAAAACAGAGCAAAAACAGAACACTCTGTTTTTCTCCACACACACACACACACACAAAATGTCACCCTTCAAACTCATTTTCCTTTGTTTCTCTCTCCTTACTCAACTCCTCTATTTCTCATCAGCAAACTTATTACTCCCAATGAGCCACTCTCTCTCCAAAGCCAAATTCACTTCAACCCACCATCTCTTGAAATCAACCACCACTATCTCCACCGCTCGCCACCACCATCGCCGCCATAAAAACCACCATAAAAAAAACCCGCAAGTATCTCTCCCTCTCTCTCCTGGAAGTGACTACACACTCACCTTCTCACTAAACTCACAAACCCTCTCTGTTTTCATGGACACAGGAAGCGACGTCGTTTGGTTCCCTTGTTCACCTTTCGAATGTATTCTCTGTGAAGGAAAATTTGAACCCGGTACCCTCTCTCCTCTCAACGTATCAAAATCATCTCACCTCCCTTGCCAGTCAAGTGCTTGTTCGTCTGCTCATAAATCTCTCCCCTCTTCTGACCTCTGTGCCATGGCTAAATGCCCCCTTGATAAAATCGAACTTTCGGATTGTGGAAATTACGCTTGCCCATCATTTTATTATGCTTATGGTGATGGTAGCTTGGTTGCTGAACTTCATAAAGATAACTTAATAATGCCCTCGAACTCAAAAAAGCCTTTAGTTTTGAAGAATTTTACATTTGGGTGTGCTCATGCTGCTTTAGCTGAACCCATTGGTGTTGCCGGGTTTGGGCGTGGTTCTTTATCTTTACCCGCCCAGTTGGCTAATTTATCTCCGGGTTTGGGGAATCAATTTTCTTATTGTTTAGTTTCTCACTCCTTTGACTCTACCCAGCTGCTTCACCCAAGTCCTTTGATATTAGGGAAACATAAAGCTAAAAACTTTGAAGAGGGTAGTATTCCGGAACCCGAATTTGTTTACACTCCTATGTTGGATAACCCAAAACATCTTTACGTTTACTCGGTCGGGTTAGTTGGGATTTCGGTTGGGTCACGTCTAGTACGTGCCCCAAAGTACTTAACTCAGGTTGACTCCCGAGGAAATGGCGGCGTTGTGGTGGATAGTGGGACCACTTACACTATGCTCCCCACCGGGTTCTACAACTCGGTGGTGGCCGCGTTGGACCGACGAGTTGGCCGTGTTTTTAAACGGGCGAGTGAGACTGAGTCAATGACCGGGTTGAGCCCGTGTTATGATTTAGAAGGAAGTAAAGGAGCAAGTGTTGGAATGGTTGTGCCTAGTTTGGCTTTACATTTTGGGGGAAATGGGAATTATAAAAAATCCAGTGTGGTGCTACCCATGAGAAATTATTTCTATGAATTTATGGACGGTGGAGATGGTAAGAAAAAAGGGAAGAAAGTGGGGTGTCTGATGATGATGGACGGTGGAGATGATACTGCGAGTGGGCCAGGGGCTACACTTGGGAATTATCAGCAACAAGGATTTGAGGTGGTTTATGATTTGGAAGAAAGGCGGGTCGGGTTTGCTCCGAGGAAGTGCGCATCTTTGTGGGAAAGCCTTAACGAAAACTAATGTGCGCCGTTGACCAATTTGGGTAATAGGTCAACGAGGGTGTGTTGCTTGACTTTCTGGTAAGATGTGGGCGTTGACCGCACGTGAGGTTGCCCAAAGGTTAATTTTGGTAGAATGGTTGGTGGTTTGCACTTTGCACTCTGTTTTTCACTTCTGGTAAACATGAATGTATATTGTACATATATGGGTTTCACGGGGGAAAAAACTGGTGGTGTCATGGTGAAAAGGTGAAAAATAGGGTGCACAATTCAAACAAAGATTGTAATGATGTGTAAAGATCAGTAATTATCACCTTTGTAAAATTTAATTTCATGTATATCAGTAGTAATTTTTTGATGTTAAATCTAAAAATTCACTATTTTCTTCAATTATTGATGTATTATTATAGCGATGTTTTTTGTTTTTAGTCCTCAATTGTTGTTCAAATAGCTACATCATAAACAAAGAAAAAAAAGAAGTCATTTTTTATGTTTGTTACAAATATCAACCAATCAATGAGGTCCGTGTTCATTTTGTTAATGAACTTCACATAAAGAGATATTGATCAACACGATGAATTTGGAGTTTATACAAAAACAACCATGTTATTGTACATGCTAGCTTTATTGCTATATAAGACTAATTTAAATCATTCTTTTCCAGA
This sequence comes from Tetragonia tetragonoides, assembly GCA_038025085.1. NCBI lineage: Eukaryota > Viridiplantae > Streptophyta > Magnoliopsida > Caryophyllales > Aizoaceae > Tetragonia > Tetragonia tetragonoides. The sequence continues at coordinate 49,761,740 of CM076142.1, forward strand.
TTTAGTACCGTGATCTTAGAATGACAAAACCTTATCGAATCAGTGGCAATACATTATGCAATCAGGGGAAATAAGTGGAAAAGAACGCACCCTTAGAAAAGTTGCATAACATCTTGGATACACTCTTAGAAGCTCTGGCTAGGCTACGAAAGATGGTACATTTATGCTCATGCATAGTGATTTGCCAAATTGGTCAAAATGGGTGAACTAGGCTACAAAGGATCAAGGATGGTGCATATTATTGTTCATGCATATAATAGTGATTTGCCCAATCAGTCAAAATGGGTGAACCTTATTGCAAAAGATTTTGTGTTTGGTGGGGTATAAATAGGACAAACACCCCAAATGGGACGCCATTTCTGGCCATGGCGAAGGCCAAATGCTTTACAGTGGTCACTTTCGGCCCCAAATATGGGACAATGGACCCCCAAAGCAAATGTACGTATGTACCATTGCCCTTAAGCAGATTAAAAGTATGTCTGGCCTTTACTTGAATGCAAATATTTCTGCTCTGCAATTTGGATATCTTCTTCTTGACGTACACAGCCTCAGATATGAAATGAAATCAAGTGATAGTTGAGTGGTTAGAGCAGGGAAGACTGAAGACTCTGGAATGGGTGGTTGCTTGCTCATTATGTCCATTACAGCCTTCCCAGTAAAACCCAATGCTTTTTACTCTTCTATCTTGTATTCTTTGGACTATTTGGTTGTTCCTTACTCATATGTGTATGTAGCGTGTGTAAATATATGATACGTGCTTGCTTGGTTTACCATGAAAAGTAAATTCTCATAGAAAGGGAGTTACGTACTAATTATCAGTATGTGAATATAGTCTCTCTTTTTCTTATTAAATGAGAAAGATAAAGTATTGTGTGTACACATTGTTGCTATATACGAGTACTCTTTTATAGAAGTAATTTAAATTTTGTCATTTTTCATACTAGGTCATCTCAAATTAACCCCTATCAGGCTATCAATGTCATTTCTATTTTTAGGCCATTTTTGAGAAGTAAGTGGCCAAAATACTCACTCCCGCGCTACCACTCATTTCAAATTGAGTAGTCCAAAACAACTTTATTAGCTCACTCCACTTGTGTCTAAATTTTTCATTTTAAAACTTTGTACAAAAATAATGAGAAGTTTAAAATGAGAGGGCTAAGAGTATTGTTCTTTCCACGTATTTAGTAATTGATTCGATATAATAAAGTGGTGTTTAGTTCACTTCACTTTGGTGAGCAGTGACATATCTTTCTCAAAAAATAAATATTTAACTCAGTAATGTCAATTTGATTCAATTCAATAACTAGTATTTAGCGGAGAACACATACACACTGACATAATTCACTAATGCAAGTGAATTCATATAGAGCTAACGGGGAATTGAAATCTCACCATTGACCATTCACAAATTGCGTCCATATACACACTACCACAGTGTCAAAAGAGAAAAGAAAAAGTGCAAATAGTAAAAGATGAATGGTAACGTGGCGAATGTGCCGAAATTAAGAAGACGCCGCCACAAATACAATGAGGTCACCGCGTTTCGCAATTTTGTAATTTTTCTCCTTGTTTTCTTTTTCATTTTTCTTTTCTCTTTTCTACTCCTATAAATTACTGGGATTTGGATTCATTCCCAAGTTCCAACGTGTGGGCATTGCCCAGTCACTGCTAGCTGTCTCCAGTCCATTATCTCGTACATACCAAACGTTAAAATATAAAACTGTAGACCCCGATGTTAGCTTACTGCTAAAGAAGTTATAAACTTAAAACTTGTACATTAAGTCATGAATTTACATCAGATTATAAATTGCATCCGATCATGAATTTAAACCTCCTAAATAATATCTACACAAATTAATAATTCGTGAAATTTCGAAGTCGTGTCTTAAGAAATACCCTTTAACCACATCCAAAGAAAAACTCTTTGCTAAACCATATATATAAAGCTGTAGTAATTTTTATTGTCCGTGTCATCACACTCACACCCTTTCACTGTTTCTAGATATTTCCGCCATCATCCAATTTCACTAACTCTTTCCTGTGAGTGTCATCAAAACACCCCACTTCTTTTAAAACTCTATCTGAATTTGATGAACGGCCCTGATTGCGCAAGGATCCAAGAATTCCCCAAGTACCAATATGAAGATGTCTCTTTCATTGGCGCTCCCTTTTCCCTAGTGTTACCCAGCTGGATATATATCATATTAATGCCATCATTCAAATTTTACTAGCCGTTTTGTCACATTACTCAACTCAACCTCCCCCCTTTTTGAATTTCAAAGTGCTGCAATAAAGCCTCGTTTACTAGCTTGCAATCAAATATAATACAATGCAATTATTTTGTAGAGTAAATGTGGGATGAAAAGTGAAGGAGTGGGAGGAGAGAGATGGGAAAAGTGGGGTTGATTGCATCATTCAATATACTCACAATTGCTCAACTTTTCACATGTAATGGTGATTACTTTGAGTGATGTAATCAACTTTACCTTTTCCATCTTCTTCCTTCCCCTCCTTCATTTTCCACCTCACAACTACCTTATAAAATGATTACATTGCACGCATTTGATTGCAAAGCCAATGAATCCTTGTCACAAACAATTAGTCAGCTGGAAGCTACAGCAAAAGAAGCAAAGAATGTAAGTTACCAAGCATATATGGTAGTCATCTCAAAGCTGATTATCGCGAAGGACAAATTTTGTTTTACCTTCTTTTATTTTCGTTGCAGAAACTTGGAGCAGTGGAAACTGCACTTGAAGAGACTAAGCTGGTATACCACATGTCCTACTTTATCTTTGTCAAATCTGATATCATACACTTATAACTTCTTATGAACTTACGTCTTTTCAGGTGTTGCAAAGATTTTCACAACAAATAGAAGACTTGAGGACTAATCTCTGAACACTTTGCTAATCTAACCACGAGTTTAAAATTGTTAGGTGATTCCTGCTTCTTGGTTTAACTGATAATCTTCTGTTACTCCGAATTCTAACAGAGAGAATAGAAACTAGTTTCTAGCTAGAAGGTTTAACCTGAAGGGTATTAACACAAATGGAGCAAGTGTAGTTGTTAGTTAATAATATGTTCTCAGTAGAAAATAAAAATGTGAGAAAAGTCCTCAAATCTCTCTAGAACACTGCAATTAGTGAATGGAAGACTCCTTGGAATTTGTCTTCTTAAGGCTTGGGGAGTGTTCATATTCCACTTGCAACGAATTCATACTAATGCACTTGTATGACAGATTGACAGTTGTACTGCATCTTACATGCCATGACAGACTAAGGATTTCACCTTATTTGCTATGTAATTGCTTTTGATTTCATCTTCTTCACTTTACTGGATATAGTTTCTGTGATCGTAGTTTGCTCTGTGACTATGACTGTCATTGCCTTTTGTCGTGGCATCAGTGTGTTCTCGATCTTGTCAGATGACGGCTCTTCCTTCATCGGACAAGCTCTGTAGTGTGTGCTGACTCTTTCCTGGCTGCGTCCCGCCTGTTTTCCAAATGTTTGGTTGGATTATTAGTGATGGCATGATCCATGACCATGGATGTTAGGAAATGACCAGTTGACATAGAATTTATCGTGTTTTCTCTAATTTACTTTTTTCAATCCACTTTCACACCCAATTTGGTTTGCATTATACATGGTTAAGGATCGATTTTCATTTCTTACAGATTAATTCAGAAGGTTGTAAGTTGGTGCAATATAACTATGTACAGGAAATAATAAGTAATCCTGTTTCTTTGTGTGCAATACTAACATGAATACAAATAATCTGCCAACAGCATAACCTGATTATCCAACAAACCATATAATGTGGGTGAAAACAGCATTTTGAAGATTACAACATTGTCAGACCGAAACAAATCTTATGATCAATAGACAAGCTAGAAAGATTAATGCTCAAGCCTCAAGACAAAGACTTGACAAGATTACAACTTCCCCACAACTGGTGTTACCCTTGGTTTCATAAGCATTTGACATAAAAAGGGCTTTGCACATTAGGCAATTTCAAACCAACCTTGCTGAATATGATCAACTCGAAAATTCAATAATTAAGTTGACTTTTAGTTGGATTTAATCGACTTAACAAAAGTATGAAGATACTTTAAACATAATTACCATCCAATATTACTATCTTTTTAGTTAAAAAAAGATAATTACTAAAACACATGCACATATTGACCTTCTTAATTATGAACAGTATAACTACTCTCGTTGTGAAACCTGTCTACGATGTCACTTTAAATCGATTATGGATAACTCAAAATTATGGATGGCATTTTGAGTAAAATGCCCCAGTTCACTTTTATGAGATATTCTCCTATCAAGCATGAAGCATTCACAATTTACAAATAATTCGTTTGACTATTTCCCGAAGGTTGCCATATACTAATGTACGCCACAAAAGCACTGGTAAGTTGTAACCAAACCAAAAACAATATTTTCTCTCTTCTCTCTCCCCTCTCTCCCCAAAAAAAATCCTAGCCTCCCTTTCTCCTCCTGACTCATCTTAGGGTTACCACTGGCGTTTTCGCCAGTGGTTAGCCCCTCTGGTATTATATTTTCCTTGCTTTCAATCTAGTTTCTGTAGTTTAATGTTCGGTAGGGTTATTAATAAACTCTCCTTTTGTGAGACATTGTTTGAGTCTCCGCGTTCGTCGGAGTTTGATTGGTCTCTGCATTCGTCGGAGTTTCATATAGTTTTGTTTTTCGAGTCAAGTTTCATGAATCGAGAAGACAAGTTCGATCTGCTATGTCAAGGGGATCTACATTTCCAAATAGTTGCAGCACGTTTCGTGCTTACCTCCGATCATAGGGATCACGCGTTGGCGCCCCGCTTTCTTTATAGCGTAATTTATGCTATGTTCAGGCAGTTGATGATTAATTGTCAGTTATCGACAAAGTCGGTCAATATGCCGATTTCTAGCAGTGATGTTGGAGTTGGTATTTACTTATCAACGGAGCTGATCAAGACACCGATTTCAAGCAACGATGGTGGAAGTCATATTCATCTTGGTATGTTAGATTATTGTTCTTGTTTTCAGAATGTTAGGTGGAGTCATATTCATAGGGATGATAATTGGGTTGCTCATGAGTTAGCCTATGTTGTTCCTTCGAAAGTAGATCTTAGTTGTTTTATGATATTTGGAATTTCTTGTAGCGTGAACAACGCGTTGATGTTAGTTTTGATTCAATTGAATGAAAATTAGTGTCGTATTGCGGCATTGAGATCAAAAAAAAAAGTTGTAACCAAACCAAATACTACCTCCGTTTCTAAAAAATGGTAACATATACTTTTTGAAGGTCAAACTTTACAAACTTTGATCATTAATTTCGGAAAAATATAAGGATTTATAATGTAAAAATATTATCATTGGGTTTGTTTTAATTAGTACTTTCGGAAAATCTATTTGTTATATTATATATATATATTCGTATAAACACAAATATTTATGGTCAAAGTAGTGCATTGGAGACCGTGCAAAAGTAAATATTATCATTTTTCAGAAACAAAGAGAGCATTTCTTAACAACTCAGAAAACTACTATCAATGTTAAATCATACCACTAATATAAAGTTGTTTTCAAGTTTACCTACAACTTATATACATACTACTTATATAAAGTCGATGGATCTATCTATTCTCTTGTCACTAAAAGTATTCTAATGCACTTTTATACTCCTTGACTTTGAATTTAAAACTTTGGTAAATACTAATTTTCATAGACCTAACTAATAATGCTACGTTGACGGGACCAGTGTTTGGGCTGATTGTTCAGTTAGTCTGATATATTCGTTGTTGAACATGAAAATCCGAACATGACATAACAGCTTGTAGGGATATCTCGGTCGCCATTCACTTACACCCTCTTATTAACGAGCAAAAAGAAACTAATATGTCAAATTGGTGATCTGAAAATGAACCAATAAGAAAGCATAAAAGATCAAGAATTTTACACTCTTGTAAATGGATTTTATTACATAAACAAAGAAGACTTCCAGTCATCCACCTACCTACTTGTTGGGTGTTGCTTTGGCTTAGTTCCTAAAACAAAGGGTGGGAAAGGTGCAAACGAAGCATATCGCTTTTTGGTTGCATCAAATTAATCAAATCATATCTCAGATTCAGACATTTTTAGCCTTCAATCCTTCCTATCAACTTTGGTGCCAAATCTTTTTTAATTAAATACACCCAAATTTTAAACACAGAAGAGAGAGAGAGAGAGAGAGAGAGAGAGAGAGAGAGAGAGAGAGGTTCCGCACGTTGCAGATTTCCACGAAATAAAAAACACAACACAAACCCAAAGTCTCTCTCTCACTTTCTTCCCACAAATTCCACCCATCAAAATCACTTGCTTCCTTTACAATTTTACAAATTACAATACCAAATCAAATTTCTCCATTCACAGAAACAAAACTCAACACACACTCTCTCTCTCTCTCGATTTCTCCGTCATAAATCTATCTCTCTCTTTCTCTCTCCTCTAAAATACGCCCACTAATTTGGCACAAAATCTGAATCTTTGGCATTTTCGATTCATCTCTAATTTTGCCGGATCTTGTTCGACCAATTTTGCTTTTTTTTTTTTGAAGCCATCATCATCGTTTCGAAATGAGCACGGGCGAGCTTCTCAACATCGAACCATTAGAGCTCAAGTTTCCCTGTAATAATTCTTTTCTTTAAGATCTGTTTTTTTTTTCTTTTCTTCTTCAAATTCTTTTTTTTAGGGTTCCTTATTTTCTGATTCGATTTTGTTTTTCTTGTTTAGTTGAGCTTAAAAAGCAGATCTCGTGCTCTTTGCAATTGTCGAACAAAATCGATAGCTATGTCGCCTTCAAGGTAATTCATCTTTTTGAATTTGCGATTTTCGAAATTGATCAAAGTTTTTTTTATTTTTTTTTATTTTTTAAATTAAATGGATTTTCATTTCATGTTCCTGTTAGGTTAAAACTACGAATCCAAAGAAGTATTGCGTTCGTCCTAACACCGGCGTTGTTCTGCCAAGATCAACTTGTGACATTACAGGTTGGTTTTTTAATTGATTTGATCAAATTAGCTTCATTACGTTAATGACTTGTGTATGTGATGTTTAATTTATTGGGCTTATGAAATGGCAATACATACAGTTACTATGCAAGCGCAAAAGGAGGCACCTCCTGATATGCAATGCAAGGACAAATTTCTTCTTCAGAGTGTTATAGCTCCCCAGGGTTCAACCCCTAAAGATATCACTCCAGAAATGGTAATGCATGTGCCTTTATCTTACTTCTAAATATGTAAGATTTGTCAAAACCAAATTGATATGGCTTACCGCGATTTGTGTGTTATTGCTTGGTTAGGCTAATTTTGTAGTCTCTTAGACTAACATTGTTATGCTAGGGGTATAATGCTAGACCCATTTTGGATATGAAAGTTTTGGTACTTTAAAATTTTTGGTGGTATGAACTATGAGCTGACAGCATGAATGTGATGTGGTGTGATGATGGACTGATGTGTATAAATTGGTTGATTCAGTTTAGCAAGGAAGCAGGACATGTGGTTGAGGAATGCAAATTGAGAGTTATTTATTCATCTCCACCTCAACCACCCTCACCGGTACCAGAAGGCTCCGAAGAAGGTGGTTCCCCTACGGGCTCTGTCTCGGACAATGGGCATTTTAGTGGCTCTGATTCTGCCGCTGTGAGTATAGTTATGTTTTGTGTTAGTGGTCTAGCTAACTGTTCGGTTCTTATTATTAGTTTATAACGTGCATCTTAATTGGAATTACAGGCTCCCAAAGGAAAATATGCTGATTCTCAGGATAGACCAACAGAGGTAATGTGGTTATTGGTTTTGGGCCGTAGTTTGCTTATTGCTTTAGTTCTCCCGTTCATAGTAACTGCTAAGTGAACTGCCATTGCTTCAGCTCACAGTAAGGTTGAGTTGATATTTGTCTCTCATCTTAACTTTTAGTGTATAAGGGGGATAAAGGAAAACTGAAAGACTTGTCATTTATAGACAGATCTATGACTATAAAATGAATATGCATTACCTGGTCATCTCCTTAGAATGGTGAGCAATATCACCCTGGCTCGTCATTTTATCATAGGTACTTATGTCGAAGTCTTGACACTATGACGTGGGTCTGAAATCTGTACCTGGACATGAGGCCAGTATTTTAACCACAAACTGATTGATGAATACATAGAAAAAGAGGGAGAAATCACTGAAAGTACTGTGAGATATGCTTACAAATATGGTTGAGATTCAATTTTTGCGGAACGTTAATGTGTTTTTCTTTTGAAATCTGGAATTTGTTTGAAGACTTTGAGCCAATACCCAATTCCTGTAGTGTAACTAATTAAACTTGTTAGGTTTGAAACAAAACTATCCCCCAAAGTTTTGTGAGATTGATTGAGTTTCAGGCATGTTCGTTACATAAGTATTGTGCTCCTTAGGGTCTAATATATGTATCAATGTATTTTGGTTTGGTTCAAGCTTGCTTTTTGTAGAACAAGTGGTTGAAAAATGTGTGATATATGTCATCGTACTTTCGATGATTGTCTTCTTGCATGGTGCTGGAATGTCATGTCCGTCTAATGTGTTGGATGTGGTCCTACACTGGTGGGATGGGGAAAATCAAAGAGAACTAAAGCAGTAACTGGATCAGGCAGATTACAAAGTCAACACAGATGACTTTCAAATGTCCTGGCTTTTTTTTTGCTGCTTTTAACCATGTTGGAGGCTTTTACTCTTGAGCCTGTTATCTATTGAGAATTTATGGAGACGTTTACTATATATGGTAGTAGATATGAGCAAATTTGTTGAATGCCGATGTCTTGCTTCGTAGTTATTTAAAGTTGAAGTGGCTAGAGATCTTTGATTCTGGGTTTCACTCTTCATTAGAATTTAGGTGTGTTTGATGTTATTTTTTTTCTCCTTGTGGCCCCCAGGCTAGGGATGGATTTGTAGTTGGTGATGTTCTAGTGTTGCATGAAGTTAAAGTGTCATGCGGAAGCATTAATTTTTTATTTTATTTTATTTTTGATAAGAGCTAAAGCATTAAATTTAGGGACAACCTAAGTTATTGCCAATGTGTATTTATACTTTATAGTTATAAATATAGTGAAGACTAGTGCCACCTTGGTTATTAAGTGTGGAGTGCGAATTGTCTTTTGAGACTTTTATGCAACTGTATGTTCCACTATGAAGTTGCATTGTTTTCTCCTACTTTGAGCCTGATATTATTGCATGGCTAGCTTAGCCGGTAAAGATGTAAAGTTCTTGGGGGTGGTACTTGTGTTCGAAGTTTATCTTCATCTGCCTTCAGGGCTCCCTTTACTACAAAGAAAAGAAGAAAATTTGCAAGCAAGCTTTTTTAATTGTTTTGTTTGACGAGTCGGGAAGATAAGAAGTTATCACTTTAGATGAAAATGATTTTTGATGAACTGAAATGAGTTCAATCGTTTTGGAGATTGGATCAATTTTGATAATGCTTTAGCTATTGAATGCCCTGGGCAAACGTTTCCACGATGGGGCTGTTCATGTCAACAGAGGTCTCACACCCTTTATGTAACCAAAGTCTTTCTCATTTCATTCACCCTGCATCTGCGCCACCCCTAAATACTTCTTTGAGTAGCTCAATACTGGATTTGACAGGTTTGTTTTGGTTCAATACATGGTATTCATGAAATCATAGACTAGGTATCCAATTGAGAAATGCTTAGCAGTTTTAGCGGAACTTGTGATCAACCTAGTGACTCTCATTCATTGTGACGTAGCAGCCACTCAATGATTTTGTTTCTGGTTGGGTGTGTGTGTAGCCTTACCCTTATAATTGCAGAGACATTGTTTATGTTTGGACGCTTGTTCGGAAAACATTGCCTGCTTGCTATATCATAACAAATGAGAAACGGAAGAGAAGTATTAGAAGCTGCCTGCTACATCATCTTAATGTTCTATCACCATTGGCAGTACTAATCTTGTCTCAGAAAGGATACTTAGGCATTAGACCTTTTTCAGAAGTGGGTTTCATGAAATTTTGACATGAAAAGTACGTTTCTTTGGCTTCATGTTTGCTGCCATTTGTGTCTTAGGGTGGGGAATCAGGTTGTTCTTTTTTGTCTTTTTTTGTTTCCCTTTTTCTTGGGGGAGGGGTGGGAGCAGGGGAAGATTAGCACATTATAGGACTGTTGCAGAAAGATCCTCAGTTTTTTGTTTCAAGCTGTTTGACAAAGAACATGACTTTCACAAAAAGTATTTTAAATTTTTTACTTGGATGGCCATCAAACATGTCAGAGGAATTTCTCGTTTTTGAGACACAGGACTTCTTAGTAGTAGTATCTCCTAAATGATCTTCTCACATTAAATAGTGGCCGACTTTTGAGATGCAATTTTTGATGCTGTTCATATTGAACTCTGGATTTCTCTTTTCGCCATAAATATTTTTTTGTTTGTGGTTAAGAGAGCAGTCACTCTTCCAATTCCCAAATAGCTTGTTTATCTTATATGCCTTGCTGTATAGAATCCTGAAGATTGTCTATATTTCAGGCAAAAGCTCTCATTGCAAAGCTGACTGACGAGAAAAATGCTGCGATGCAACAAAATAACAAACTTCGCCAGGAACTGGTGAGAATTCTTGGTGTTTGCCTTTCTTAGACATGATATGTAAAATACTTTGTCAATATAGTAGTAAGAGTTTGGATATGCAAGTGTTTGCTAGCTTTAACATGAATGTGATCTCTCTTTTCTTACTGTTATCATAAAAGTTGGTACGTTTATCTAAAGGAGGAAAAAAATAATGACTCAGTGTTGGTGTATTTTCCTCCATTGCAATTCTGGCAATAACTCTTATTGGAATTGCAAATGCAGGAACTTTTGAGGCGAGACGCTAGCAAAGGCCAAGGTGGCGTTTCCTTCATGATTGTGATAGTAATCGGTTTGATTGGGATCATTTTGGGATATATCTTGAAGAAGGCGTGATTAAAGTGGTCAATTTTTTTTGTTCCTCGTTACCGTGTCTGTTTTTTCCATCTATAAATAGAGAAGAAACAGGGGTGGTGTTAGCTGTTAGCTCTGTGGAGAAAAGTTGGGAGTCAAAGAAATGGGTTTGTTTAGGCAGTGTTGATGTATTTGTAGTTAACTGAAATTCACTAGAACTGAATCACTGATGGACAGCTTGATATTTCTTTTTTTTTTTTTTTTTTTTGTTTTCTGGGTGCGAGCCGAGGACTAGTGCTTTTGTTGGCAATCATTCTTTGCTAATTTAACGACTATATTTTCTGTTACCTCTCGTCTATCATAACAATTCAATCGTATCATCATGCGCATGAAGCAAAGCAGGGGTGCAATTACCCTGGGTAATCTGTGCCTGTACGAAATTCAAATCTTGCCCCTCTGAATTGATAAAAGAGGAATGCACCTCTGAATTCTGATTTGTTCTTTGGTTAACCCTACTGAATTTTTCTGAACTGAACTTCTTTTTACCGAAGTAAACTGAATTTTACTGAACTAAATATTATACTGAATACTTAATGGGGAAGTTGAGGAGAACAGACCCTTAGTTACTTTGCTTATCTCCTGACTACTAATACTGCCTCTCCCCAATATTATACTCCTAAGTCATAAAAAGAAAAGCGTCCCAAATTTGTCAATAATCATCTACCGAACAAAGGACAATTTGTTTTTTTGGCTCGGACCAAACAATGGACAATCAATGACTCAAAAAGTTGTACAAAACTCATCACAAATAGCGCTTTCACTGTAGATTACCCATTTTTTCATAAATTCGGTTGTTTTAACGTGAAGCCACCTCTGGTATTTTAGGGGAGAAAAAAAAGACTTAACTAGAGTTCGTCGTGGGGTTGGATATCATGACAAAGATCATGGGTTCAATTCCTACTAGGCTTCTTTGTTAAACTTGTTTACAAGATTTATCTTGTTGGCTTGCCTAGTAGTATGTGGTTTGCAAATTATTATATACATTCGGGATTTATCTAATGCACCCTCAAAAAGTACTGACTGAGAATTCCTCTTATTAAAAAAAAAAAAAAAAAACACAATTGTGAGATTATTATGTTATGTAACACGATTTTAAAAATGATGATGCGAGCCTATAGGCCAGCACAAGCTTGGGGAGAAAGAAACCTTTCTCAGAAAAGAAAAAAAAAAACCCTTAAAAACGAGATTTTTAATAATTCAAATAATATCACTAGAACCTTCTTAGCTCTCATGAAATCAGTATCTCCTCTCTCGAACATTCCATATATGGAGTAATTCAGTATGAATATTTGATAAAGATCACCATCTTCATTCTTCACTCCAGAACCTTCTGAAACTTTCCACGTTCCACCGCTTTCTCTCTCCTATATAAATCTCTCTCCAGCCACTCTGTAGCTCGTCAAAAACTACACAGAACTCATAACCAAACGTCACTTTACTAGTGCGTGCGCTCATTTTCACTCTTCTAGTTTCTTCATCGGAGTCTATGGCTTCTTCACTTGCTCTCAGACGACTCGTCGGAAACGGCCTTATCTCCGGCAACATTTTCCGGCCACTTCGTTCTCTCTCTGTGGCTCCTTCTCTCACACGCTCCTTCAACACCAACTCTCAGATGGCTAGGGTTAGCGATGATGAAGGTGACGATCGCTCTGACCGTGCCATCTCTCGTCGACGTGACTTCCCTGGCTTTTTCTCAGGTAGTTGTTTCTTTCGCTCCTTCTTCGTCACGCTATTACACTATAACACTGAAATGAAATTTCTCAGTTCTCAATTTTGTTTGATTGAAGAAATGACAGTACTCTGTTTCGTTGTGATTTTAAGGCGCTAAATAATTTGTAAATACTGGTTTGATTAGTGATTTTGGAGAGAATAAGAAGCATTTGTTCAATTTGCATTATTGATCTTTGGCTTGGAAATTGGAATTATTATTTCCTCTGCTGATTTACATTTTACCGTCTATTTCACGAATTTGAGCTGAGATTAAAGTATCAGTCAAGCTGAAATTGTTTTATTTCAGTGAGTGTGTAGTTAAAGAGTGTACTTGGCATTTAAGTAATTTTGTGCCATGGATTGGAAATTTCACTGATTAGTCAAGTCCTAACAATTCAAGCTGAGGTTGAGTGTTACGTGTGAATTTGTGATTGATTTTAGTAAGATCGGGTAGTTGAGTAGTAGTGTTCTGAGCATTTAGGTGATTAGGTGTGTGAAAATTGTGTTGTCATTGACTGAGTATGTTCACTGAGTACGCCTGAATGCCTGATTGTGAAATTTGAAGCGTTTTTTCACCTATAATCACATCAATGTTAAACATTAGTTTTGGTTACTCAGATGTGCTTGATCCGTTTGCGCCAACTCGTAGTGTAAGCCAGCTGATGAACATGATGGACCAGCTTATGGACAATCCCTTCCTCCCAGCCTCTCGTGGCATGGGAGCCGGAACTATGAGGAGAGGATGGGACGTTCGAGAAGAGGAAGATGCTCTCCACATGAAGGTAGACATGCCAGGGTTAGGCAAAGAGGATGTCAAGATCTCAGTGGAGGACAATACTCTGATTATCAAAGGTGAAGGTCAGAAAGAGACCGAGGATGAGCAAAGCAGCAGGCGGTATTCGAGCAGGATTGATCTTACTCCGAATGCCTATAAGATAGACGGAATTAAGGCTGAGATGAAGAACGGTGTTCTCAAGGTTACAGTGCCAAAATTGAAGGAGGATGAGAGGAAAGATGTTTTCCAGGTTCAGGTTGATTGAGAATTTTGAGGGCTTTTAGCAGGTTTTTTGGTTCAGGTCGTCTAAGAATAAGCAAATGGCTTGTTTTCTTCGACAATGTGATGTAAATTTGGGTGAGGGTTTGAGTGCAAGTTCTTTTGTTATCATGTAATGGTAATTTTACTACAGTAATAAAAGACAATTAGCTCAATTTCTTGATATACATGCAAATTTTAGCAACAACTATCATACTGAACTAGTCTAGTAACAAATAACAATTAGAGTATATTAAGCAGATCACAACATGATTACAACGCTAGAACCAGAAATCTAATGGCCTCATGATCTTTATGTACATGTAACTAACGAAGTTCCAACTAAATCTTTTCCCAGACTAATAAGAATTGCATTACTCTACCATTTTAGACTTAATCTTAGACTCTTAATCTTAGCTATGACAATCCTGTATAGTTTGAGCATCCGCAAACTAAAAAGCCAGAATAAGGAGTTTTATGTACAAGCCAAGTACTGTAAAAGATTCTGAAAGTTCACCAAAATCCCATAGAAGGAATCTGTTCCCAAACGATTAAGCACTGTGCCTCTAGCTCTTGTGAACTAATCTAACCCCAACCAAAATTGACCCTTCTCATGAATTGCAACACTAAACAGTTCAGGTTCCTTTGATCCAACAGGTAGCCAGGTACGCCTAGGAACTAGCATCCAGAGCACTCCATCGATAATCGCAGACGTAGCTGCTGCAGCAACAAACACTTTCAGATCCACCTTAATTGATCTCTCGTAAACCTTTGTTGGCTCATTGTCATTTGCTTTCACCGATTCACTCTCTTCAGCATGAAATTTGATCTCATCCCTTTCCTTTGTAAGAATTGTGGGCTCTGGGAACGTCTACTGCCAGGATGAAAGCACGACTATAATCATCAACAATAGTCAAGAAGTAATGTGCACCAGTAAGGGTGGAGGTGCCATAAGGCCCCCAAATATCACAGTGTATTAATTGAAATAAATCATCTGCACAACTGCCACTTGCAGGAAATGAACTACGAGTCTGTTTACCACGATAACAAGCATCACACACTGTGTCTCTATTGGAAGAGCAACTACTATGACTAACATTAGGAACTAAGGACATAGAATAATTAGATGGATGCCCAAGTCGACGATGCCATAACTCATAAGTGTCAACGCTACTCGCCGCCGCCATACCAAAATTTATCGACAAAGGCTGATAGATATAGACCCCATTTCGTAATTCACCCACTCCAATCGGGCTCCTCGATGTGCGGTCTTGTAAAACACACAAATTTTTAGAAAATGTCACAATGTAATGAGAATCTTTTATGAGCTGGCCAACGGACAGTAAATTAACTGATAAGGGAGGAACATATAACACATGTTTCAAAACGAAACCGGAAGGAAACACAACATCTCCGGCTTTCACTGCAGATATACGGGCACCATTGGGAAGAAGAACCGGAGAAGGATAAATATCATACAAGTTGGAGAGAATAGACAAAGTACCAGTCATATGATGTGAAGCACCACTATCAATCAACCATTGAGAACTTGTGTCATTCTTACCATAAAGTTTATCACCTGGAGGAGAAGGCTCAAGTAAAGAAAGTAACCGCTGCACGACATCATTGCTCAGTCCTCGAATGGAAGGTGACAGGGGCTGAATACGAGAAGAGTCAACAACCTGGGAAGAAGCATGTGCTGCTGCTGCAGTAGCGGGTTGGACAGTAGTTGCTCCGATAGAGCAGTTGGTGCAGCAGTAGAGGTAGTGCCACGACCCCTACCGCGACCACGACCATGACCCCAACCAAGTGGTCGCCCAATGCGATCGAAGCACCTATCATATGTATGTCCAACTCTGTTACAGTATGTGCATGAGGGTTTTTCACCAGCAACTTGCAAATTTGTTCCTTGAATGGAGTTAGAATTCTGATTTATCATAATACCACGAGCACGTCCAGTGGCTTGGGCTGCAAAGCCTACAGCCATGGCGCCATTTTCATTTGTACGAGCAACAGCTCGGTGAGTCTCCTCACGCATTATCATAGCATAAACATGGTCAAGACTAGGAAGAGGCTCGGTATTAAGGATTTGAGTGCGAACGACTCCATACACATCATCTAGACCAAAAAGGAACTGGTACGTTTTCATGTTTTCAAACCATCGAAATAGACTAACAGCACTTTCCCCAGATGCAAATTCAGACAAAGCATGAGTACATAGTTCATCCCATAGACCAACAAGTTTGGTATAGTATGACATAACATTCAATCCTTCTTGTTTGGTTGAACCTAAATCACTCCACAGTTGATAAATTTTTGGCCCATTTTTTACAGAGAAACGAGCTTTCAAACTATCCCTCAAAATCTTGGCATTATTAACTCTTGCAACACTATTATAAATTGGAGTATCAAGAGAATTAAATATCCAAGAGACATTAGTAGAATTAACTTGTTCCCAAGCAGCAAATTCAAGAGATTGAACATCAGTAGGTTTAGTAACAGAACCATTAATAAAGCCAATTTTGTTTTTAGATTTCAAAGCAATTAACATGCCTTGCTCCCAACTAGAGTAATTATCACCTCTAAGAGTGTGTTTAGTTAAGATCACACCTGCATGATAGTAGGGAGACGATGGGTCTGTAACTGGATTAACAGCGGGCTTGGCACCGGAACCGTTGAAATCATCGCCGGCCATAGCTTCGTGGAATAAATTGCACTTCACCACTGTGAGAGACAAGAACAATTGGAGGGGACCACCACAAATTCACAATTGCTTCTTTGAACAAATTTTGTGAGTAAGACAAAAGACAAAGTCCACCACCAAGATGAATAATTAATTGCTCCAACTATGAAACACCAACAGAAGAAAAACCCACTCTAAAGGGATTGGATTTTCTCCCTTTATATGCTACACATAAGTGGGAAGTATGGGAACCCAATAAACTAGCAACAACCGTTGCTTGTGGAAATAAGAGATTATTAGATCACAACCGTGACCCCTAAGACGGGAGAGTAAACAATTTCGTTGATTAGATTGGCAGACAACCGTCACCGAGCAAGGAGAAATCAACGATCACGGGCAAAATACGAGACAGTGAAAAAAAAACATTAGGGTTTTGCGGAAGCTTTGAGCCTAAGAAGGAGGCTCTGATACCATAATAAGAATTAGGGTAATATTTTGTATGTATTCATTTACCCAGAAGGCCTGTATTTATAGGCAATATACAAGAGGCTTACAATACAAGCTATAGACAAGATTTAGGAAATATATACATATTTGCCTAATATACAAATATATGTACTGTCTAATACATGCTGAAAAGAGAAAGGGCAGCTTGAACTAGGTTCGGGTCCTGGGAGATAGGGTCTACAGAACCCAGCTCAAGAAGCGCAGAACCCACAAGGGAATTTCCTATTGGAATGAATACAAGTGTTTGTATCCCATGAGATCTAGCTTCTACTGCTCTAAAACATGTATTGTGATGATCACCAATACTAGGTGTCAACCACACATACTTGTCGTGCTTAATTACGTCGGAAATAATGGAGTTGGTATCATCTAGATCCACGACTTTTTTCAAGAACATATCATAGAGCCACTCTGGCTCAGTGATCTGATAATCATAGTTTTTGTCATGGCCGCCCAGATCGATCCTTGCCAAGCAGTGTGCTGCTTCAATAGGATCGTTACTGGTTTGTGTGTGCTTAACCAAGGGCCTACAATAACCATCATGCCACTCTGAGGCTAGGCAATGAGGCCGAGGGTCGATATAACTAGCACTAATACCAGCACTAGTATGCTGCTGTAACTGTTGTTGTTGTTGGGTTTGATATGGTTCGGATCGAACTTTAACGACTCTCCAGAGGATGGCATAGTTCCAGCGCTGATTGTCCTCAGCCGCCGGAGTTTCAACCATGCACTGGAGCGTGTCTCCAATGATAATGGTGATACCATTACCATGCTTTGGTTCATTATTTATGTATGTGTGTTGTTAAATTGATTATGGGATGCGTAAACTAACACTTCAAGGTTTGGATTTGAAACGTGATATGGAGGCAAGAAAGTTAAGAGGGAGGGAGTTGTTGAGGAGGAAGCTAAGGTAATGAAGACGTGATCTTGAAAATATTTTCCGAAATTTATGCAACGACTTAACTTCAACATCACTGTGTATTTATAGCTGTTCTATACATGGTACAAAATACGAATATGTATGATAGTGTTCTTTTCCGAGCATTTCCAATGCTATAATTTCTGAACCGGGTTTTTAGGTGTGCCATATCATAAATATTAAAATCCTCTTTTATAATTCTCTCTCTCTATATATATAAGTGAATTTGTTTGATTACTACAATGACACGTGGCTACACTTAGGTGTAGTGAAGAACCATTGCAATGTCATCGTCTAAATAATTTGACACATCATAGTCTTAAATATCTTTTTTATTTATTTTTAAATAAATTCAATGAATCTTTACTACACATTCAACATACAATGTATTAGTATTAACTAACGGGTCAAAGTCCACAAAATATTAAGTAAAATGAATGATAATATCCGTAGGGTTTCTAAAATATCGGTTTTGTCTTTCGATGTCGAATTTTAACAAGGGTTTTCATTTATACCATATAAGTAATAGTATGAAAGTATTTTTCAAGACGAACCCAATAAACATTGTTTCATACTTTGAATCAAAGTACTTTTTTGCACGAAATATGCTCTAACGATTACGGAATTGTCTTCATATCTTTAATATTCGTTTCAGAATTCATGGCTTGAGTAATTAAGTATATAATTTGCTTTCTATAGGAAATAAAAAAAAACACCAAGTTCAATCTATTAACATTTTTTTTAAAGTAATGTATGCTATGAAGTTTACTACCCAGTTTAAATAGTTTAACAAAAAAAAATTTAAATAAATTGTGCAATGCATGGAGAATGTGCACCCTTGCTAGATTGACACATAAGTTTATTGAAAAGCTCTGTAAAAATTAAACTACAGTTTTTTAGATTTGTAACTATGAGGTATTACAAGTTTATTGAAAAGATTTTCACCTCATAAATTTATCGAAAAACCCTACATTGAAGATACTCTTAGTAATTAGTTCGGTAAAATTCACTTCATTGATTCAATTTAATGAAAAAAAACACACTTATTATAGCTTTGCCACCTGCGAGAGGGTATATTTTTGCTTTATTTCCCTTTTTATATTACGGCGTCCCAAGATCCGGCCGTTTTCCTCACGTAAGTATTATGTCCTTGCTTCATTTCTTGTTGGGGCAGACACACTAGTGACTAGAGGTGAAACTTATTTGGATTAAATTTAAAATTCAATCCAATCTTGGATTGGACTTTTTGGATTTTAGATTGGATTCGGACTCAAAAAAATATTTTTTAGATTTTCGAATTGGATTCGGACTCACCCTTTCGGAATCCAATAATCCAATCCAATCTAAATTAGATATAAATTAATAAATAAAAAGATATATAATCCAAAAATGATACTAGCCCAAAATAAATAGTATAAACTATAAACTACAAATTAAAATTTAAGGGATTGAAGGCAACAATAAAATGCATACACAAATTAAGAGAGAAAGATCCTTTCAAACAACTCACTCAATTCACGCCTTAGCAATCACTCGTCCACTTGCTATCTCTTTACACATCTGTCTTCTCCATGTACACTAACCGGAGATTACCGAACACCTTTGAAATTACATAATTTGCATTTTTTCTATAATGAATGTTGTAGACTTGTAGTTGACTTCGACATTTCTATTATTATCTGGTAAAGAGTCGGGAAAAAATTGGATTATTCGGATCGGATTGGATTACGGAAAATAATTCGAATTGGATTCGGACTCAAAAATCAAAGTCCAAAATTAGTTTGGATTGGATTTGGACTCAAAATTTCGAGTCCAAATTTTTTTGGATTGGATTTGGACTAGGCCATAATCCAAGTCCAAATCCAATCCAAAGTCCAAACTTTCACCCCTACTAATGACTGCTGTCACGACTAAGAGTTTTTACTTTATTTATTTTGTTTTTGGGGGTTGTCACGTTAGAATTAGATTTTCATCACATGCGCTTTAGCCTCAGTAGTAATAGTACTTTAATTTGTTTTAGATTGTACAACTTTTTGTCTCAGAAAACTAGTGTATGATAAAGTTGGTGTGTATCCCATTTATTTTCCATAACTAAAAGCCCTCTGTTTCATAGTTTTGTTTTGATCATCTTTTATCATGAAATACGCTTAATATTGTCACCTCGTCTAATGATTTAAGGTATATGTTTTTTTCTATTGATTTTTAGTGATTCGGTAATGTTCTTTCACTAATTTTTAATAATTCAATTTAAATTTTGTCATTATTTCCCACTAATTCAGTAAGATCTTATCATTAATTATGTGATTAGTAGAGATTTGTTCTTTACCATTAATCTCCACCAATTGAATAATATCCTACCACTAGGGTTGTTCACTAGTTGAGATCCGGACGAGATCAGATCGGACCACTCGGTGTCCGGTCTGAGATCGAACCGGACCGTTTTTGTAAAAAAATAGCCAAGGACTAGTCTTAATCTTTTGGCGTCATCTCTCTAAACCGGACCGAATTATGGATCGGATTGGACTGAAATCCGATTTAACGGATCCAAGAGCTGGATCAGTCTCATCCACTCCAAAAATTCAGTCCCGAACTATGAACAGTGTTACCTATCGCTGATTTTCATTGATTAGACAACGTACTTTTCCAATAAATAATATAAAAAACACCCATAAAGTCCTCGAATTTCATAATTATCTTTATTTGATCACCAGGTCATGAAACTTTCTATTGTGGGACCATTTTTCTAAAATTTAAATTCCAATGGTATGGTATGAAAATCAACCCCGCCGATATACAAGGAAGAGAGAGGACCATGACTTTGAAATCACGCGCTTATGTACAAGAAAGAGAGAGGACCAATAATTTTCTACTATTCATTGTACCATGTAGCCCTTTCTATTTCACTCGCCCTATCCTAAGTTAGTGGTCCAGTTGATAGGGTACGTACAAAACATACCTTATACTGTATAAAGTTGTACAACATCAACATATACGGATATACATATGAAATACGATAATCAAATAAAATCTAGAATAATAAAATCAATTGTGCATCTTTCTTTTCTTTTTTTTTTATATTCCTAGGACTTTTAACATTTTATCACTCGTCAAAGCTCTTTTAATATTGAATTCGTTTGCAAATATACATTGAATTATTTTTTTTTCAATTACACATGTATTATCGTAAAGATAATTTACTGTAAAATTTAAAATTACATTAGTGATAAATTTCTACATGAACTAAACTAATCTGAATTAAATTGAATGAACTGAGTTGCATCAAATGTAAGGTAAATATATTGAATTGAATGTGTATATTTAGACATTAAATTATACATTAATGTATTGATCATATTTATTGTCTAAAAATATTTCAGTAGGTCATCTATACATTTGAAAAAGAAATTCATATATGTATGCATTTGACACCAATTACCTATGTCTTTTGGTTATTTATTTCTTTCGACCTTCTATTCAATAAGACTATAAACATCCTTTTAATTTATATCTAATATATATATATATATATATATATATATATATATATATATATATATATATATATATATATATATATATATATATATATGTATATATATATATATTTGGGTAAGAGCGCCGGTAATGTGACAAGTGTCACGTTTTGATTGGTCATTTATTATTTTTCTTTTTCTCTTTTTTTGTTAATTATTGTCACTAATGATTTGTCATAAATAAATATTGTATAATAATTGCTAGAAATTGTTCATATTTCTTATTTTTCTTAAAAATTAAATAAAATTAATACAATCTAAAATGACATAAATGTATTGCTTTAATGACATTGATTTGACAATTAGTTAAATTTTATTTTTTATTTAGAATATAATAAAAACCTGAATTAAATATATTTATAAAAGAAGTGTTATATTATTTTTTTTGTTGTATAATTGTGGTTATAAGCACAGGTAACTACAAGTGTCACATTTTGATAAATTATAATTTTTTTCTTTCTTTTAGATGATGAGCCGTTACAAATTATTTTCCATCGAAATAAGGTTAATCTTTCAACTTCTTATTAGCAAAACACACATTAAGGGACAATGGGATCAAACCGGTTGTTGAGTAATAACAAAAATTATATTAATTGGTATAAGCGTCGATTACATAAAAAAAATACTAATCTTTCGTGGGGATAAAAGTCGCTAATATGACAAGGTAAACATGTTTAATTTTTTTTTTTTTTTCATATTTGAGGTCATTAACATGACATGTGACTAAAATTTGCAAGGATATGAGCAAATAAAGTGACAATCAATGATCACATTTAAAGTGATAGTTTAGTAAGTCAAAAATATTTTTTGATTGGAAGCTCCTACTAGTATACATTTGTTTTTTTTTTTTGAAAAATACTTCTAATATACATTTGTATTATTTATAAAAAAAATTATTTAAATATATTAAAATATAGTGATAAAATGATAGATCATGCGTAGTTGTGAGTATAAGTGCAGGTAACTACAAAAATCACATCTTCATAAGTTATTTTAATATTATTTTTTAGCTTTACTATTTGAATATTATTTTTTTTGAGAGGGTACTATTTGAATATTATTAAGTTAAGTTAACTGAGAAGTGATAGATATTATTTTATTTTTTAGTCGGAGAATGATGAGTGGTGTGTGTAACATTTCGACTAATTTCTATTTTTCATTATTCTTTATGTACTTATGTATAATTTTAAAAAAATTCAAAAAAAAATTTTGAACATAAAAATTAGTGATAAATGGGTCGCCCGTGCGTAGCACGGGTAAAGTCCTAGTAATTAGATTAAAACACTATGATTAAATCAGAGTTCGCCATATCAGCGTACTAAATTACTGAATGATGTGTCAATTTACTGATGAAGTGTCAATTTACTTATGACGTGTCTGGTGACTCATGGCCAGTAACAAAAAAAAAAAAAAAAAAAAGAAGAGAGAAAGTAGTAACAATCAGACGTTACAAAAACATAATGGAGTTTAATGATAGATGTTACAAATTCAAGAAATTTAGTAGTGGCTAATTTCTCTCTCATATTGATGAGCCAACAAAAAAATAATTAATTTCTCTCTTATCAATAGATGATAGAACCACACATCATCAATTCATCTCCTACATTCCCAAATGTTCAACGTTCGTATCTGGATCTCGTCGCCGTCGTCCGTCATCTTTCCGGCATCGTGTACAACCAATTTCCATTTTGGTAAAGTTTTTCTTATCTCTCTTGCGATTGCTAATAGGCATTTGGTATCTACATCTCCTCTCTTTGCAAGATAACCCCTCTAACTTCATTAAGTTAATATTGCTTTACATTGTTTTCTCTAAACAGTTATACCAACTTGAATTTTTAAAACTAACTAATTTAATTTTTAATTATAAAACATATGCTGATAAATAGAAAAAAAATCAAAAATTTTAGAAATCGCTTCAAACAAATTGAGAAAATTTATGAGACCTCACTATAATAGTAGAGAGGGTTTGGGGGTACGGGGTGGTGGGGAGCCATGTCGATACCCAAAAACCATGGATTATCCTCCGATGTCTAGTAAGAGGCATTTCCAAGCCTACCAATGACCTGATAACCTACCCTACAGGCCTCCCATATCTCCTAAGGGTTCCCAGTTCGATGTGGTGCAAAAATATCCACCTTCGTACCAGACCCTCCTGAAAACTCAAAAAACGTGGATAATAGCCTTCGTTTTGGGCTTCCCGGGACTCGGGTGTCATTTTTGCCCAAACTTATCTGGGGGGTCTATCATGACCCTAGAGGACCCTTGGTGCCCCGGGAGGGTTTTCCAGATCCCCGAACTTCGATATCACCCATGCCTTTGGTATTTTTGCTCTTACATCAATGTCCCATAAAACGCCCTTCCAAACCTATCACGGACAGATTAAGCGACTCCTCGGACCTCCCAAGTCCCCTAGCGGTGTTCCGTGCGACGTGGTGCAAAAATATCCACTTTCGCTTCTGGGCCTCTGAAAGCCCAAAAAACGTGGATTACAACTTTCGTTTTCGGCTTCCCGGGCCCGGGTGTCATTTTTTCCCAAATTTCTCCGGGAGGTCTATCATGACCATAGAGGACCCTCGGTGCCCCGGGAGGGTTATCCGGATCCCTGAGCTTCAATATCACCAATGCCTTCGGTATTCCGTCTCTTACATCAGTGTCCCGTAAAACACCCTTCCAAGCCTATCAGGGAAAAAATAAGCAAGCCCGAGGGCCTCCCATGTTCCCTTGAGGTGTTCCATGCGATGTGGTGAAAAAATATCCACCTTTATTAGGGGTCTCCCGGAAGCCCAAAAAATGTGGATTAGCCTCCACTTTCGGCTTCGCGGAGCCCAGGTGTCATTTTTACTCAGATTTCTCTGGGGGTTTATCATGAACCTAGAGGATCCTTGGTACTCTGGGAGGGACATCCGGATCGCCGAACTTCGATAACGCCTATGCCTTTGGTATTTCGACTCTTACACAAGTGTCCTGTAAAACGCCCTTCCAAGCCTATCAGGGACTAGATGAGCGAGCCTTAAGGCCTTCCATGTCCCCGACCGTTGTTCTGTGCAATATGGTGTGAAAATATCCACCTTCGTTTAGGGGCGTCCGAAAGCCCCAAAAACATGGATTATAGCCTTTGTTTCGGCTTTCCGAGGTACGGGTGTCATTTTTGCCCAAACTTCTCCGGGAGGTCTCTCATAACCCTAGAGGACTCTCGCTGCCTCGAGAAGGACATCCAAATCTCCGAACTTCAATATTACCCATGCATTTGGTGTTCCATCTCATACACCAGTGTCCCATAAAACAACCTTCCAAACCTCTTAGAGACCGGATAAGCAACCCCGAGTGTTTTCCATGTCCCCTAGACTATTCCGGAACCTTCATTTTTGGCTTACAGGGGCATGAGTGTCATTTTTGCCCAAACTTATTCGGGGGATCTATCATGACCCTTGAGCACTCTCGGTGCCTGTGGGAAGGTGATCCGGATCCCCGAACTTCGATATCATTCATGCTTTCAGCGTTCCTTACATTAGTGCCCTGTAAAAGCGCCCTTACAATCCTATTAGGGACCCGATCACGGACCCCGGGGGCCTCTTATGTTCCCTAAGGGTGTCCTGTGGGATGGAGAGCGAAAGTATCCACCTTCGTTCCGGGGCCAGCCCAGATAACGTGAATTAGTCTTTGATTTTTGGCTTTTCGGGGCCCGGTTTCAATTGTTGCCCAAACTTCTCCGCGATGTCTATCGTCTCTGGTGCCTTGGGACGGTCATCCGAGTTCCCGAACTCCAACTTCATTCATGGGCGGTGGAACATAACGCTCGTTGGGCGCTATGACATCCAGTTTTTGACTGGTTAGATAATACTTTCATTCAAATTTGGCCCGTGTCCAGCTTGAGCCAGCAAGTAATTCGGTCTAATTATTGGAGAAATTAAAGTCAAAATATATGTAATAAACAACTAGATAGATTCTACTATTGAGAATGATAGTCTAATCCATAGAAGTCTAAATGTTTCACGACAACATCTAATCTATATATATATATATATATATATATATATATATATATATATATATATATATATATATATATATATATATATATATATATATATATATATATATATATATATATATATATATATATATATATATATATATATATATAATTGGATCATACACACTGCTGCATCGACACGTGGCATCCACATAAGTGCCATATTGGATGCCACGTTATTTGGGTCAAAGAATTAAATACAATATTTTTTTCACTTTTAGATGCTTCATTAATAATGCTTTTAAATTCAATGTGATTAACCAATTAACGAGGATACATGAACCATGTTATCTATTTAAATTAGGATACATGAACACTATTAAACTTAAACTAAAAAATATACTAAAAACTAGATACAACGAATTTAATAAGGGAAAATAGTCACAAGTAATAAATACATAAAAACTTTAAACTAACGGATAAATTCACGTATTATGCATCTCAATCTTCAAAGTGATTCGATACCCCAACAAATATACATGATTCATGGAGATGGAGCAATATGGTAAATTGGTAAAAAAATGTGAATAAGTTAGGTTTAAACACTATTTTCTTCGATAAATTCTTTTTAAATATAAAAAATAAGAAATTAATTTATCTACGTGAATTAAAACAACCGCTGCCATGTCATAACACATTACATGACACGTAAGTAATTTACATAAAAAAAAGTATAAACCAAATAGAGATAAGAACCAATAGTAGTATATTGGCTATTAATAAGCTAGGTAGATATATTTATGGACGACATAAGCACACGAATTTATAAATATATCGGTTGATAGAGTATATCAAGATGGTAATTATGAATCTATCATTTAACTATTTTTTAGAATAATATTTTAGAGAATGAAAATATATAAAATTAACTTATCCATTTAAATCCAAACAATTGTTATTGCGTGTCATATAAGCAACTTTACACTGCACATATCACAACTTTTTTTTTTGTACGGGTATCTCTATATTATTTATCATATATAGTATTGATAAATCATTAACCTATTTTCTTGATAGCATTCAAAACATATGTTCTAATGATAAAATACAAGCCTGTATATCGCACGGAGCATACACCTAGTTATTATTCCAATTTTGAATATTTTCAGCCAAGAAAATGCTGGCATTACTCCCTACATAAAACATGTCCTACTAAATACTTAATTGAGAAGGATGTACATGGTAGTAGGGTCCGACAATTTTGACAATTTTGACTAATTGAGATGGAGTATTATTTTGCAATTGTTCAATCCGTCACGCCTCTTGGATCTAGTCTTGTATGTGAAAGCCACTGCCCACCTTTGCTGCTGGCCAGCCCACACTCACAAGTCACAACACCCTCTCATTATCGCTTCTCGCTGGATTTTTCCTTTCGTGAGACTACAAAAGATTCCATGACTTGACGCAACGTAAATATATACGTTGGTCATATGACGTAATACCATATTACGTACGTGCGCAAAAATCTCCATTGAAATTTCCTAATTGCAAGGACCATATTGCGCAAGTCACAAGTCAGTAAGTCACACACTAATTAAATAAAGGAAGTTCCTCTGTTCCTCCACTCCACTAAACGTTGCACTAAATTAACGTTATTACTCCATATAGTATCTCAATTAAATTAACGTTGTCCATGAGGTATATGGGCTGCCTATTGAAATAGCCTACCTTATACATCATGTGAAGAATTGAAAGTTTCTAGGAAGCACCTATAGAAATTAATGAGTATGTTTTAGGCAATACGGCACATCCTTCTTGCCAAAACCAACAATAAAAAAGAGAAAGAAAAAAAAAAAATCTTACCATACTATTAAAACACACTGCGGCCTCCCAAGACTTACCTGGTGATGATACGTAGGACACCAACTAAGAGGACCATGTTCGTGTGAGGGTGCCAGGTAAACGCCACATAGCATAAAGCATCATCCAATTGTCAATCATTAATATTTTACCATTAATTGAATTTATTACATTTATTAGTATATTTTCAAATTACAAAATAAAATAACTTTAGTTACGTAACTCAAAAAATTACAAAGTTTACCCAATCGGATTGGATTCCAAAAATACTTCAAAATGAGATATATATGTCCTATAATATTTGGTATTAGCTAAATGTACAAGGCGTGTAGGGTAATTATATTTGAATTATATAAAATGAAAAGTGATTAAATATTTTTTATTTATTTTCTAATTAAAAAATTATTATCTATATATCTATCTTCTATACTAAATACAAAAACACCGGTGCAGTCTTGCGAGTCTCGCCATGTGGCACTCTTATGAGGTCTCTCCTATATTCAGGATGTCACCTAATATAGTCTAACCATGTGGTATCACCCTTTCCATGTGGCATTTCTATGAGGTCAATGCTATCCTTTTAGTTACCATATAATTCACATTTCTCATGTCGCGCAAATATGACCCTTAATTACCATGTGTTGTTATTCTATCCGTTACCTGTCAATCAACCAATACGTTGGCGGTGAATTAGAAATTCAAATAAAAAAAAAAAAGATTTACATCTTAATATTTACTTATTCATGACCTCACTTTGAGTAGTCGAATTTTAGGTCACCATTTATAAACACGTCATGGAGTTATTGGAGTGAATTTTTATGTTCTCTGCCTATTTATATTACGAACAAATGAAGTTCGACATATTATTCATTTTCAAATCTTACATAAAATACCTACTACGGGCAATGGTGCAATACCTAAATATAAGACTAATCCCGGTGCATTGCCCGGGTGCCAAAACTTGTATATCATAAAACTGAGTTGGGATACTCTGCATTTGCTAAAAGAAATATGGAAGCCTCCATTTACTAAATGGAGGTGGATCCATCTAACCAAATTTGAAATTAAATAAATTCAAAGAGGCAAAATTAAAAAAGGAATCCAACCCTCTATTTAGAAAATGGAGAGAAAAGAAAAGGAGAGGATCTCAATCCTAGAATAAGTGGACTTTAAAACAAAATCAAATGAGCATGACCTAAAAAATCAAGTGGGTGTATTTGAGCAGGTGATAAATGACTAGGTGAAATTAAAAGGAAAAAAAATTCAATCATAATAGTATACAAATATTATGCTAAAATCTTATTTAGGTGGATCATGTGTTCATCTAGACATTCTTACATTTACAGTGCTAAGCTAATCTTATTTATTTAGGGTATGTTATCCGCGATTGAACTTTGTTAAATTTTATCTATTCTACTGAACTTTATTTGTTGAACTTTGTTGATTCAATTATTTGTATAACTAGTTCGTATGTTCATTTGTTTAATTTTGTTGTATTTCATTGAAATTTGTTGAATTTTATTGAAATGAACAGAAATAAACATAAATAACTTGGAGAGAACAAACCCTACTTGATAGGCCACATGTCACACTCTTTGCTTAATTGCTTTCATGAGGGAAATAGAGCGACAAATTGACTTGACAATTTGCAAATCTTCTTGGTGCAATCCAGAGTTCTTGGAGCAACATCCTACCGATCTCTATCATTTACCTTTTGAGGATAATTGTTTTGTAGCTTATAGCCGGGCTGTGGGAATTTTTTTTACCCCGTATAAGACTAGCTTAATTCATTTGGGACCTAGTTTTCTCTCTTGTGCACAAATAAAAGAAATATATATTAAAAAAAGAGAAAGACCATCTAATTTAGCTGACGGACTACGCTTTTTGAGCAGTTCCTGCCTAATCAACTCCAATTTTAAAACCACTCAACCTTATTCTGACAAGAACGAATTGTCAATTTCTGTACCCCATTATCGAGCCCCTCAAAAACTTTCTCCTAGGAAATTCTCAACAAAAAAAATTAACATGAAAAAGATTATTCAAAATCTTCATGAGCAAGTTGGGAGCTTACTTGGTAGAGTACCCACACCTTTAAGGTCGAGATTGGGGGTTCGTATTTGCGTTGTGGACTTGTAGGTGCTTGGAGCTTGAGGGGTGCTATGTGTTTGCACCCTCTCATCAAAACTGAACACATAAACATGTGTAAAAGAAAAAATCAGAAAAAAAAAATTATTTCCCATTTCAAATATTTATGTGTCCAATTCTAATTGGTGGTACAAATTGCAACCTAAGAATAACGCTGCACATAACACGCCTCTTGAAACTTTGGATCATTCTCTTCCACTCATGTAATGGGACTTTAAACTTGGCCTGCTTATCAATTCTTACAAGAATCAAAAAATCAAAAAACCTAGCTTTAAAAAAAAATTAAAATAAATAAATAAATAAATAAATATCTCAAAAAAAAAAAAAAAAAACTTGACCCCCTGCCATCCCAGTAAGGCAGTAATACTTCTCTGAGTTATCTCACCTCCTAAAAAACTCGTTTTGACTCATCTGAGAGGGTTTATGGTGGCTATGTCGTTCTTGATCGTGACCCAACTGAGGTTGAAATTGAAATGACCCTTATAAATGGTTCTTTGAAGTTATTTTTTCGGGGTGCTGAGGGTTCCCTCCATTATTTTCCATCCTAGAACCGTGCCCAGAATGTTGAGGGTGAAAATCACCAACAAGAAGATGCAGGTTTGCTTTATAAACTTAAGATTATTACTTGGGTTCGTTTTTTTTGTTTGTGTAAGATTGAATTTTTAGTCTGAAATTTGTCTTGGTTAAGGCTCAATGGTGTTTTGCCCCTGTGAAGATTCTTCTAGTGAGCAATCTGATCGTGAACCCAATGTATTTGTTGGTATGTTTTTATTAATTTTGGTTCTTGCAATTTTATTGAACATCAATTGGTTTTGTTGGGTATAAATGGTTAATTTGTTTTTACTTTCTTGTTTGTATCTTGAAACTTTGGAAGAGCATTTTGTTAATAGTCTGTTTTTTTTTTTTTGGGGGGGGGGGGGTGGAGAGCATTTTGTTAGTAGTCTGATTTAGGAGGTTAAGTCTTGAATTGTAGACTTGAGAGATTATCAATCTATCTATACGGCTACGTGTTTATCTTATAAATGGAAGCATATCTTTGATGCATAAATCTGAGTTTTGAGCTCACCATATGTAGCATGCATAATGATTTTTCCTGTAGAGTTTATCATGCACAGGGAAAGTAAGATTACAGTGTGCAAGTGATGATATGTCTTCTGTAGCCTTCATCAATGTCCTTGAATCTACAAACATGTGTGCATACTTTGATTAATGTATGAGACACTTGTAAACTTTCTACCTCTTTGTGATCATGATTAAGCCTCACCGTTATAGATTTTCTACCTCTTTTTGTTCGAAAATTATTTGCAAGGTGCTAGGTGCTAGGTGGTATTTCTGATCAGGCTAAGTAAACAGGACATTCCGTTCGCATTCCATATGACAGCCCTTCACAGTTAGTAGTCTGATTTAGGAGGTTAAGTCTTGAATTGTAGACTTGAGAGATTATCAATCTATCTATACGGCTACGTGTTTATCTTATAAATGGAAGCATATCTTTGATGCATAAATCTGAGTTTTGAGCTCACCATATGTAGCATGCATAATGATTTTTCCTGTAGAGTTTATCATGCACAGGGAAAGTAAGATTACAGTGTGCAAGTGATGATATGTCTTCTGTAGCCTTCATCAATGTCCTTGAATCTACAAACATGTGTGCATACTTTGATTAATGTATGAGACACTTGTAAACTTTCTACCTCTTTGTGATCATGATTAAGCCTCACCGTTATAGATTTTCTACCTCTTTTTGTTCGAAAATTATTTGCAAGGTGCTAGGTGCTAGGTGGTATTTCTGATCAGGCTAAGTAAACAGGACATTCCGTTCGCATTCCATATGACAGCCCTTCACAGTTAGTGTCGTCAAACGATTCTAATTGTCGTAGCACTGTTTATAACTACTTTCTTATTTGCGGCATGTTTTCAGAGGAAGCGAGAATCTTGAGCTTAGACCAGCTGAAATACTGGCTTCTTTTCACTCTCATGAGCTATTTACGATGCAAGAACCTAATATGAACTCTGATACTAGGTGACACTTTATTAGAACAGATGAATCCTTCACAAACCCTATTAAAGCTTCCTTAAAGAGAGGTTAGTACTTGATCTGGGTAGTACCATGTCACTACTCTTATTTTAAAAGTTCGTCACAGCATAGAATCTAAACCCGTGCAGGCTGGGGGAAGCCTTAAAGGGTTGATGACATAAATCCATATGTAGCCTGATTTGGTTAGTTTTAAAGTATGATAAATTGATGCTTTAAGTTGGTATGTAGAATTTTCATGTTTTCAGAAACTTAGATAGTCGACACTTCACTCGAGTTATGTTGACTTTATTACATTATTTGCTGGTGGAGCCAATGGTTTCGCTTATGTTCAATTATTCTCACCATAGCTACTTTCTCTTAAGCAATGTCCAAGATTGAAGAAAACTCACATATCAACCCATATCTTCTACATGGAGTGCGAGGAGTGAGTGAGATCAGACTAGTGCAAGATGGGTGCGGGGAACATCTTTACATGAGGGTCGACATGCCGGGGGTTGATCAAAAGATGGGTGTTCTGTTGGTTAATGGCGATGACCATTTTATGGTGTATGGAGAAGAAGGCTGTAGGAAGTATTATATGATATGTGGAGGGAATAACACAAAGGAACACCGTCTTGACAAACATCGCCGTTGCTACCTTTTCCGTGTCATCCTTCAATGTACTTGCTGCCGGATCAATAGTGTTCAAGATATGAAAGATGGTGTTTTCAGGGTTTTGTTCCAGAAGGAGCTGAACATGCAAAAGGCCACTGCTTCATCTAATTAATGAGTGATTTAATTTAGGCTTTTAGGGTTTCATGAACTCTTGTTAATCACCTTAATGTTCCCGATGGGAGATTCGATCTACTTGGATAGGGTTTTAGTGATTGGGAGTTGAATACTGGTGAAAAAGGCCTTGCTTTGGTGTCTGGACTCACGACCGTTACAGAAATGCTTAGATTACTGACTTCCGTACTATGTAACGGTGTTCTGCGTGGTCATTTACTTGCTTACATTTGATCAAAATGGCATATTAATCTATCCGCCCTTCTTTTTCTATTGTGAAGTTGCAGATGGCCATTGCTCATTGGATCAATGGTCAAACAACCTCTCTGTAAAAATACTAAATTTTTATAGGGGTAAGGCTGCGCTGGGTACATTCGGCCCTTTACCTGGCTTGGGCAAAGCCTCTTTGGAGGCACTGGGGTAACTTCGACGTACATTTGCCAAGTTTTCTTGAAATGTCGGGCTTTGTTGAAGCCTTTCTTCAACTTGTTTTGAGACTTTCCTTCGATACAAATAATGATACTATTATAAAAAGGTTCAGCAAGCTAATTCATCAAGTTCATTCTATGAATTCATGTTAGAAATTTCACCTGATGCTAAATTGGTTATTGATGGAACCTAGTGCTAGCAAGATTCATCCCAGCCAACCTATGAGGTTAGTTGCTTGGGTGACTAATTCATACCAGTCCCCCCCGTGACATCAGTACCATGTTTGCGTGGAGCTGGCAAACCATGGTAAAAGGCTTATTACTTGGTTTGTGTTGTGAGATTGATCTACATAGACTATTGTCACGGTCTATGGCAGCTTTTCAGTCTTAACCATAACCCGACATACTCGATGTTGAGGCCACCGTCTATAATTGGTGTCTGAGAATGTTCTTCCCCTGCAAATTTGGAGGCTCACCGAAAGCAATCTGTTACCACTCTGTCTCTCACGACTGTCTGCTGTCAAGGGGTGAAAACGCCACTTCAGAGGTCAGTAAAATTTATTCCCCAAATTATATTTCTTTGCATTTTCTGATCGGGCAATTTGAATATTATCACCTAATAACTAGTAACTGTCAGCTTGTTTCTTGTGGTTTTACTTCGTATTTAGACTGTTAACTATCCGGTTTTTCTTGTTTTTAGTTTCTGCTTGTTTTTGGGATTATGATGTATAGGGGTAGTAGAATATAATCCTGGATTGGTTTCTCGATGAAATTTGTGTTTGGTGATGCCAAGGTTCGCTGTTGAAGTAGGTTTATGTCCCACCTGAAAAGATTTAGTGGTCTTGACTCATAAGCATGCATATAAACAAGTGGTTACTCCACCCATAGCCAATTGGTTTTGGGTTGAAACCTCACTTGACTAATATGTGCTCACTTGTTAAGGCCCAATAATTGAAATTTTATCATTCGCAATGATTTGTTTTGGACTAGTTTGGGAGTAATGTTTGCTTTAACAAGGCTTGTATGTGTTAAAAGTCTAGATTAGCAAGACGATTATAAATATATACCTCATTAGTTATATGAACAAGAAGAAGATCAATCTTAGTTAGGCTGATTTGTTTTGCAAAATCAACCTAAGTATGATCTACAATTCATTTATGGTTCATCTAAACTGAACACAAGGAGCATTTTGCTTTTTCTTTAGTTGACCGTCATTTACAATATAAGAACCCCAATCTCTGGGTTGGTAAAATATTATACCAATCACTAGAAATCCTCCCACTCATATATCTATGGCTTATAGCCTGTCATTCTCCCTCTCTTTCTGTTGAGCCTATTTCGAATAAGCCTAGGAAATGACCAAAAGCATTTTGGCTTTAGTTTCAGGATGATTCATCCAGATTCCCCAGAATCACCTTTGTATCAACCAAATCTCACCAATGAGGGGAGAATAGAGAGACTACTTCACATGTCCGATGCAAGAGCTCAATCACTTGCAAAGTTTAGTAGAAACATCTCCGAAACCTTGTTTCCTCAATCTATCCAACCTTTACTTCGTCAACATAGTGGTTTCTACATAGTTGAAGTGGGTATTGGTACATTCGAGATCGATTCGACAATCCCTCCCGGAAAACAAATACTACTTAATTTTGGACACAGGTAGCGATGTCATATGGACAGCATGTCAAGGCTGCAACTCATGTTTGCCTGACAAGAACTTATACTTCCCTAGGTTTCAGTCTTCAACTTACACTCCGTTGCGTTGTGACCAATGCCCCCCGGGCACAGTATGCGTACAAGATCATTGCAATGTCCAATGAGCTTATGCAGATAACACTCAAGTTAAAGGAGTGTCAGCTACAGAAACATTTACTTTTAATTCCTTTGATGGTGAGGCCGTGACCATCCAAAATGTAGTGTTCACTTGTGCACTTCTTGTTCAGAACTTTAAGTGTGGTAGGTACTAAATCATACTACTGTTTATGCTTTCTGGTACATATATCTCATTTACAAGTATAAGATTATCAAAATATTCACAAAAACTCTCGAGTTCATACCATAAACTCATATAGAATACCTTGTCCCAAAATAAGTACTCCTAGGTTTATGTTAGGGATATCCGGCAACCTTCTAAAAATTTGAAGATTCTTTTAATTCATGTATGTTTCGATGGCCTTAGCTTGGATTCGAGAAGGCTTAACATCGACCCTCAAGTATTTCGCATGAGATCTGATGGCTCTGGTGGTTGCGTCATAGACACAGGATGAGCTACATTGTTAAAGAAGCATATAGTATTTTTTAAGTTGCACTAGTAAATCACATTGAGGCTAATAATCCGAACCTACTACGAAGAGTTCCTTGTCCATGGGAACACTTTCAAGTATGCTATAAGCCACTTATTATGGGTAGACAACCAAGTTTACCTACAGCGACACTCCATTTTGCAAATCAGGCGGACTTTGTGATACAACCAAAGCAACTTATGACACCTTATTCGACTGAATCTAATGGTGTCTTGTTCTGTTTGTCTATACTACCAGCATCACCGGGTGGAACTACTATCCTAGGAGCGATACAACAAGTTAATTATCGAATTGTATACGATACTAAACATTCTCACCTACTCTTTGCTCCTTATCGTTGCTCCTTGGATAAATAGAAGTACATAAATTAGTTACTCCATCCAGTAATTGGTTGCTTATGTACCGCTCCTAATAATTCCACAATCTCCAATGGACATACTTACCGCTACTTTAATTCAGTAGATAACAATAATGTTGAACAAATTTGATTTGGTTTTCATGTATACAATGAGAATAATACTTCTTTGCTTAGATTTTTTTTTTTTTTGGTGACACTCCCTTGCTTAGATATTAAGAATCTATGCAATACACGGACCAGAAATCTAGTATTAAAAAATCTTAAGAAATAGGAAAACTAGCCCATGATCTAATTTAGAGTCTAAAATAAATGACCACTAAGTTACTGACTAACAAATAAACAAAAAAAATCTAAAGATGCACTTGAAAACCTCTTTGCAAACACTTTTAAAGGACTAACGTAAACAAGAGAGTTACCACCAAAATTACTCCTATGAAAGTAACCAACCACTACTAAAACTAATAAAATATTTAATTTATTTATTTTCGGAGCACTAATCTATATATAATTATATTAAAAGGTAATGATTATATCAAAGCTTGCCATATTATTCGCTGAATTGTCGGATGACGTGTCAATTTACTTATGACGTGTCATGTGACTTATAGCCAGTAAAAAAAAAAAGAAAAAAAGAGAGAAAATAGCAACAATCAAATGTTACAAAAACATAATGGAGTTTAATGACTCTTTCAATCCCTTCTCTTCATTCTCACAAGTTGTCAAACGTTACAAATCCAAGAAATTGAGTAGTAGCTAATTTCTTTCACATATTGGTGAGTCAAAAAAGAAGAAGAAGAAGAAGAATATAATTCCCATCTCATGAATAGATGATGGAACAACACACCATCAATTCATCTCCTACTTTCCCATATGTTCGACGTTGGTATCTGGATTTCACCGCCATCGTTCGTCATCTTCCCGGTATCGTATACAACCAGTCCCATTTTGGTGAGATTTTTCGTATTTCTCTTTGCAATTGCTAATAGGCATTTGGCATCTACACCTCCTCTTTATGGAAGATAACCCCTTTATGATAACTAGTGATGCCATTGGTCGGCATTTAACTTTGGTAGAGAGAGCTTAAGGTCTTTCGAGGCACGATCCTAAGAGTTTGACATAACTTCTTATTTGACTTTTATTCTCTTGGCCCTTTGTATGAAAATATTTCTCAATCACTCGTTATTCTCACTTAATTCGTGAAGCAATTGGTATGATTGACAAATGAATCCGGTGAGGTCTCGAGCCATGAAAACAGACACATATTTCTCGGTTCCTTGTCTTTCATGAGTGTTTTGATTCACATCGGTTGGTAATCTTTTAGAACTTGCCTTGACTCTTGATCGAAATTGCACTCGATACCCATTTTGCATTGATAGGATGAAGGCATTCATTTGAGCATGATTTTCAACTACATTGAGCTAAATGGCCTCCCACTTTACATGTTTTCCCCCTTTGATACCCCTTTTGAGCTTTTAGCCCTTCATTTGTTAACCACGTTACAAGCCAATTCCTAAATGTTTCTCCCTTCCCGAGCCTTGGCTAGTGGAGTTTGGTAGTTGTTATGAAGTTACGAATAAGCGAGAGGAGGTATGATAGTGGAAAAGGAGTAACTTGGTTGATCATTAGTAACTTGGTTTGAAAGATAACCCCTCCAACGTAGTACCATATATTGTTTCACATTGTTTTCTTTGAACAATTATACCAACTTGAATGTTTACAATTATTTAATTTAATTTTTCATTAAAAAATTACGCTGAAAAATAGAAAAAATATCAAAAAAAAAAAATATAGAAACCGTTTCATAAAAATTGGGAAAAATTCTAAGACCTCACTATGATAGTAGAGAGGCCTTGGGGGTAGGTTTGATGGCACGGGGTGGTGGGGAGCCATGGTCGATACCCAAAAGTCGTGGATTAGCCTTCAATGTGCAGTGAGAGGCCCTTCAAGCCTACCAAGGCCTCGATAACCTACCCCGGGGCCCTCCCATGTTCCCTAGTGGTGTCCCGTGCGATTTGATGCGAAAATATCCAATTTCGTTCCGGGGCCTCCAAGAAGCTCAAAAAACGTGGATTATAGCCTTCATTTTCGGCTTCCCGAGGCTCTGGTGTCATTTTGCCAAAACTTCTCTGGGGGCCTATCATGACCCTAGAGAATTCTCGGTCCCCCGGGAGTGTCATCCGGATCCCCTAACTTCGATATCACCCATGTCTATTGGTGTTCTGACTCTTACATTGATAAACATGAATTTGTTGCATATTTTGTGATGATTTATACCCCAAATTGTTTGATTTAGTGTGTGTTCCATGTCCTTTTAGCTTGAATTTTGTTTCTCTTGTTCCTCTTTACGTTTTTGGTGTATTATGTGCACATATGCTCATTTTAGACCCCACTCTCAAGAGATACAAGAGCATTTACAAGATGGGAAGAACCAAAGACAAGTTTGGACTCTTCTTTAGTATTTTGTCTATAGGATCTTCATATGAGCTCCAAATCAAGTGATTCAAAGTTCTGTTGAAAGCTAACAAACAGAGCTACAACTTTCGTGTTTTACGTTTTTGCTAAATCCAAGTGATACAAGAGCATTTACAAGATGGGAAGAACCAAAGACAAGTTTGGACTCTTCTTTAGTATTTTGTCTATAGGATCTTCATATGAGCTCCAAATCAAGTGATTCAAAGTTCCCACTCTCAAGAGATACAAGAGCATTTACAAGATGGGAAGAACCAAAGACAAGTTTGGACTCTTCTTTAGTATTTTGTCTATAGGATCTTCATATGAGCTCCAAATCAAGTGATTCAAAGTTCTGTTGAAAGCTAACAAACAGAGCTACAACTTTCGTGTTTTACGTTTTTGCTAAATCCAAGTGCAAGACTGCTGAAAATGCGTCAGAAGACAAAAACGGCCAAACCATGAGAAAACGGGGGAAGAAAAACCCCCATTTCACCTCAGCAAGCTTTCCAACGCTTGCTGTAGGTGAAAAACAGCTTGGCTATTTTGACCGTTTTTTCGCCCAGTTTTGTGCCTCCTCGCGCACGCGACCCTTGGGTTATAAATACCCCCTTTTGTACGGGATCTCATGATCTCATCTCATCCTTAGCTTAACTTTTCTAGGGTTTTCTTTAGAGTTCCTCAAATAGTGAGTTTAGAGTAATTAGTGAGTGTTAAACTTTGGATAATTAGAGTTAATCTACTCTTTAATCCTCTCTTAACAATTGGTTGTAAGTTTTCTCTTTCCTATCTCTTTCTATCAATATTGCAAGTTTGAACCTTTGTTTTTGAATGTTAATGGTTATTGGTATTATGATGTGATTATGCTTAATCCCATGATTAGTGAGTAGTCTCCTATCTAGGATTGGGGATTAAGCCCAATTATACTTTATTAATGTGTGAATGACCCCTTCCCCTTGGTTTTGTGGTGAAAACTTCAATGTTGATATTGAGTATGCTTGGTGTTTGATAAAATGCTTGAGAGAGTATTTTGTCTTAATTCTTGTTTATTGAGTCTTACATTGAGAAGTGTGGCTTAATGTTGAACCCTTGATATCAAATTAGTCAATGCATCACGAAAGTAGTTGGGTTGATTAGTGGTTTGTTAATCATCTTATGCTTGTCATCTTTTATGCCTAATTACCACGAAAGTAGGAGTTGAACATGTTAGATGTCTATTATCCCTTGAGAGAGGGTGATAGTTGGTTTGTTTGTGGATGATAACCCATTGAGTCTCTATCATAACCTAAGGGGATAGTTGTTTCACATTGTTAAGTATAGTGGGGTGGAAACCCCAATTCTAGTGTTTTAGCTCATCGAATTTAACCATCAATATTGCATATTTATCTTATTTTCATTAGTTGATAAAGTAGATAATTAAACAAAAATCAATTAAAAATCTCAATTTGCTTAGATTTTCCAATTATAGGGCGTTTTAGTAATTGAAACCCTCGCTCCTTGTGGACACGA
Organism: Tetragonia tetragonoides; assembly: GCA_038025085.1. Classification (NCBI taxonomy): domain Eukaryota; kingdom Viridiplantae; phylum Streptophyta; class Magnoliopsida; order Caryophyllales; family Aizoaceae; genus Tetragonia; species Tetragonia tetragonoides. The sequence continues at coordinate 49,800,935 of CM076142.1, forward strand.
TATCTTTTGTATTACATGATATTTCCGTATACTTGCGAAGAGTATCATACACTAGTGTCCCATATATAAAACACCCTTCCAAGTCTAACAGGGACTTGATAAGCGACCCCGAGGGCCTCCCATGTCCACCTAGGGGTGTTCCGGGGATGTGGTGCAAAAATATCCACCTTCGTTTCGGGGCCTCCCGAAAGCCCAAAAAACGTGGATTATATAGCCTTCATTTTCGGCTTCCGGGGGCTCGGGTGTCATTTTGGCCCAAACTTCTCTAGGGGGTCTATCATGACCCTACAAGACCCTCGGTGCCCTAGGGAGGGTCATCTGGATCCCTGAACTTCGAAATTACCCATCCCTAAGGTGTTCCGGTAGTCCTTACATTGGTGTCCCGTAAAAACGTCCTTACAAGCCTATTAGGGACTCGATAACAGACATCAGGGGCCTAATTTATTCCCTAAGGATGTCCCGTGCGATGTGGTGCGGAAATATCCATCTTTGTTTTGGGGCCTACAGGAAGTCCAAAAGACGTGGATTATACCTTTTGGTTTTTAGCTACCCGGGGCCCGATTTTCGTTTTTAACCAAACTTCTCCATGGGGTCTATAGTCACCCTAAAGAACCTACGGTGCCTCGGAACTGTTATCCGAATCCCCTAACTCCGGTTTACCCATGAGACACGGGATTTGGGACATGGGTCATTGGCGGCTGGCGCTGACTCGCTGAGAGATGGGACATCATATAGTAGTATAGTTATGAATTTCATGTGTTGCCCATTCATTTTTTGACAAGATGAGTCATGTACTCATACAAAAGATAGGATATAATACAAAAGATAAATATAATACGTTATAAGATAATATATTCGGGATGATGCATGGAGTACTGAGGATTTTGATCAAGAAGATCAATATGCGAAACTTCTTTCTCAAGGGGGCTCCAAGACAATTTCTGGTTTGAGTAAGGTTTTAGCTTTTCACGGTTCTATATTCGCCAAGAAGGCTAGTCAGTCTTGAGAATTTTGGACTTGTCCACATTGTTGGTTTATAACCTATAGCAGATGATATTATGACCGCAGATTCATTGTGAGTGGATTTGATTTACCTTACATGCATCCTGTTTTCTACTTCCTTCCGACTACAAATAACATTACGTTGGACTTTTCGCGGTCTTCACTACATACTTCGACTATATATATAACTCTTTTAATATGAATATAAAAATTATAAAATTTTGATTTGTTTGAAAGTACTATTTAAAATGAATCTAGCAAAAATATATTTATGTTGTAGAACGTTATTATTATTTTTATTAATTAATGATAAAAGTTTGTTAACTTTGACTCCAAAAAGTCCAACGTAATGTTATTTGTGGACCGGATGTAGTACTAGACTACAATTAGTTTATAAGCAATGGATACAATCCCAAAAATCTAATTCCGGTTTTGCAATCCCAGCAATAATGGCATAAAGAAAAATTGACATCCTTAGAGTTGGATCCCCTGTCCTATGCATATTTTCCTGTTATCCGGAACATCGAAATGGCAAGCTTAGGAATTTTGCTATACTTGCTAGCCCATCCCCATTAAATATCAACCTAAATTAGCTTCATTAGTGCATTGCAGATTAGTTTGTTTTATTGCATCTTTTGCTTGCTAAAAACAGGTGTAATTAATCCAAAGAAAGTAATAAAACTTCTCAAATCAGTCAAATGTATATATTAGAAACATCAAGAAATTTCATTCATAATTATAAGTTTGTAACTCAACGAACATGAGATAAGAGTTTAATCGTAAAATTCTCGCACCTCCAACTTTAAGGTTTATGATTTTAATATTTTGTCGCTCAAAATTCATTATTCTCCATTTTAGGATTGAGGTTGGTAAATGGTAATGCTCTTTATGTTATCATATGGGAAAAAGGATAAGAAGAAAAGTTGGAACTTACCCAACAGGCCAAACACAGTATGAGAATACCCACTAGAGACCCAGCTATTGTTACCTGCAAAATCTGCCACGACCAGTACACTCCATTATACTCCCGTTACAGCTTTGCAGGAATATCAGATTTGGTCATTTTTCAACTCCCCATTTTTATTTCTCCCCCAATTACCCATCACATTTTGCCCTTTAATTTCTTTCTCATCATCCTCAAATCATATCATCCATTTTCCCCCTCAATTTTCAATTTTTCAACCCATGGCCGATTCATCTTCCTCTCCTTTCTCAGGTCTCTCTCTCTCTCTCTCTCTCTCTCTCTCTCACACACACACACACACACACACACACACACAATTGTGCATCTTTTTTAAACTAATTTCAATGTGCTGTTTTTTATTACAGAAAATGAAGCAGAGAACCACCCATATCAAGACAACATACAACCAGGACCAAAGGGAGCATACGAAGCAAGACAAGTAAAACACGGGCTCTATGTTCGTGTCGACATGCCGGGGGTTCCACCTGACGGTGTTAAGCTCTTCAAGTATGGCGATGCTCGTACCGTCACTTTCAATGGCAAAGCTCCAAAGACCTCACCTTTTGACTCTTCTGAGAGGGTTTATGGTGGCTATGTGATCCTTGACAGAGACCCAACTGAGGTTGACATTGAATTGACTGTCAAAAATGGCTGTCTTAGGTTGTTTTTCTCTAATGCTGAGGGTACCCTTCATTTCATCCCCTCAAAGAGGAAACCTAATTCTCAACAGGATAATACTTCAGGTCTTTATCTCTCTAACTTAAAAAGTTGTTGAATTGGAATTTGGTTGATAATATTTGATATGGTTTCGTTTTTGTATTTGTTTTGCCCTGCATGTTTTGAAGGTTCTCGTGAGCAATTCATCCATGACCCTGATTTAGTTGTAGGTACATTTTGCACTTTATGGTTTTTGGTTTTTTGTGATTGCAAATTGGGTTTGATTTTGTTAATTCTGGGTATTTCATTGATTTTTTTGGGGGCCTTTTCTACTTTACTCTGTGCTTGAAGGTTCGCTGATAAACTTCAGCCCCCACCCGCTCGATTGTTCCTGTTGCAAAGGCAAAGCTACAGCTGTCTCAGGTTGGATTTCTGTATTTGAGCTTATTCATTAACCATTTCTAAGTGTAGGAGAATTAAAACTTAGTACTACTTAATAATGTAGTACTTAATTTGTTCATTATTAGATGTATTTTGTCTGTTTTAGACTTTAGTAGCTTGTTAGAAGGGGTTATAGTGTTTCAATTTTCTGGTTTGTGACTTGGAATTGTGGTCTTGTTGTTATTAAAATTACAAAAACATCTCTCCTCTTTCCCAACCACTCTCTCTCTCTCTCTTCACAAATCCATCCTATAAGATAGGATGATAATAATAGTAAAGAAGGATAATCAGTGAATTCAATTGAATCATTATTTAGAAAGAGATTTTTATTCATTGATTATAAGGAGTGTTGTGTGCGGCATATATACGCCCATAACACATATAAATATTACATGTTATTGTAGAATGTAATAGAATAGCAAATTACAGAGAATACAAAGTTTGAGGATTTCTTTCCTACATTTAATTTCTTGTCTCATATATTTCTCAACATTTGGTATCAGAGCGAGAGGTCAGGGACCAACTCCAATTAAATATTAAGATGGTAGATGTGATGAGTTCCATGAGCCAATTAGTTAAGCTCAATGAGAATAATTATAGTGACTGGAGTTTTCGCATGAAATTTTATTTAGAGGGACAGGAAATGTGGGAGATTGTAGGAGGAAGTGATACAATAATCCCTTCTGAGGAAAACGTAGAAGATCGTAAAAAAATGGCGAGTGAAAGCTGGAAAGGCTATGTTCGCTCTTACGATCTCAATCATAGATGATGTGCTACACAAGGTAAAAGAGGCAAAAACTCCCAAAGAAATTTGGGATACTTTGAAGACATTGTATGAGAAAACAAATGATGCGAAGCTGCAGTGCCTCGAAAATGAGCTGATGTCTATCGAGCAAAATGACATGACCATTGGTCAATATTTCTCTAAAGTAAAATCGCTTTGTAGAGAAATATCGAAGTTAGATGAAGAAAATCCGATTAGTGAGACAAGGATGAGAAGGATCATAATCCATGGAGTTCGATCCGAATTCCAAACCCTCATCACGGCCACTCGTGGATGGCCTACACAATCGACCTTTGATCAATTGGAAAGCATCTTGGCAAATCAAGAAGCTCTTGATCAACAAAAGCCTGGTAATTCCAAAAACAAAGAAGAAAAGGCGCTCTTTAGTAACAAGAAATTTGTTAAAGATTGTATTGTTGAAAATCAAGAAAAAGCGCAACATGGTCGTTGGCAAAAGAAACAACCATGGAGAAGTCCTCAACAAGGGGGAGCTCTTTTTAATGAAGCCAAAGGCGGACATAATGCACAAAGAAGCCAAAGAAAGAATGGAAATTGTTATAAATGTGGTAAGAAGGGTCATTATGCTCGTGATTGTTGGAGTAATCAAGCAGAAGGGAATATCGCCACATCATCTCATTCGAAAAATGAAGAAGTATGGGATTTCCACGCATTATGCTCGATAGAAGAAAAGTGCTCAAGTTCCAAGGTGAAACTAGAATCGTCACCGGAGCTGGTTGAAGAAACTGAAGAGATTTCATTTGCGGTCACAAGTAGCAACCAGATCAGTTATAATGAAGATTGGATAATTGATTCTGGGTGTTCTAATCACATGACGGGAGATCTGGAGAAGCTCTAGAACAAACAAAATTATCAAGGTGAAAATCATGTGGTTACTGCTAACAATACTAAGTTGCCAATTACTCATATTGGCAAAACTGTGATCGAACCTCGATTTGATTCTCAAAAGGTGAGGTTGGAAAATGTTTTCCATGTTGAAGGTATGAAGAAGAATCTCTTGTCAGTTTCACAACTGACATCATGTGGAAAGTATGTTGTATTTGGTCCGGATGATGTCAAGGTTTACAAAAAGATCAAGCCATCAGATGCCCCGATCATGGAAGGGCGGCGTCTAGATTCTGTATATGTGATGTCGGCACAAGAAGCTTATGTCGACAAGAACAGGAGGAACGAGACGGCTGATTTATGGCATGCTAGTTTCGGGCATGTCAGTTATAATAAACTGAAAATAATGATGAAGGAGTCCTCGTTGAATGAATTACCTAAAATTGATGTTCAAGATGGCATTGTTTGTGCTGGTTGTCAATATGGAAGGCACACCAGTTGCCATATAAGGAGTCACAATTCAGAGCCAAGGTGCCACTTGAATTAGTGCACTCAGATGTTTTTCGCCCAGTTAAACAGACATCAATAAGTGGTAAGAAATATATGATTACCTTTATTAATGATTATTCAAGATATGTATGGGTCGATTTTATGAAAGAAAAATCAGAGGCCTTGTCCAAGTTTACGTTATTCAAGGATGAGGTAGAGAAAGAAGCCAGTCGTAAACTACAATGTTTACGAACGGATAACGGGGGTGAATATACATCCAACGAATTCAATGGGAATCTGAAGCAGAATCGAATTCGTCGTCAATTGACTTGTCCTCACACACCACAACAAAATGGTGTCGCAGAGAGGAAGAATCGGCATCTTGCAGATATGCCGAAGTATGTTACATGCCAAAAATGTACCATCGCGTTTTTGGGTGGAATGTATGAAGATGGCAGCACATGTAATCAATAGATTGCCGCAGGCAAGATTAGGGTTCATATCACCGTTCCAGAAGCTTTGGAATATGGTACCTACAGTGAGTCATTTCAGAATTTTTGGTTGTGTTTGTTATGTATTTGTTCCTGATCATCTCCGTGGAAAATTTGATAAGAAGGCAGTTAGATGTATATTTGTTGGGTATGATACTCAACGCAAAGGGTGGAAGTGTTGTGAGCCTTCCACAGGACGCTGCTATGTATCAAGAAATGTCGTATTTGATGAAGCATCATCATGGTGGTCACCACAAGCAGTGTTGTTGCCAGATTCAAAGGAGTTGGAAGATCAGCTCCAGGAGAAAATAAAGGAGACTGAAGCTCAACCACAATTAGACACATAAGATGATAAAATCGTATCATCTAAAGGGGAGGAGGTGACTAATGTTGAGTCATCTGAAAGAATGAAGAGCCCATGGGAAACTGGAGTGCATCATAATACTCTAGAAGCAGAGAGACGTAGTCAGATTGAGGAGCCTAATCAAGGTTTTAAGCCACAACTTCGGAGGGGCACAAGAATAAGGAAGCCAAATCCAAAATATGCAAATGTTGCGATGTTGGCAGATGACCAGGTGATAGAGCCATCTACATTTGAGGAAGCGTCTCAAAGTATTGAATGGAGGCAAGCAATGAAAGAAGAAATGGACGCACTAAGTCAAAATCAAACATGGGATTTAGTGCCTATGCCTAGACATGTACAACCCATCTCATGTAAATGGGTGTACAAGTTGAAGACTAAGCCAGATGGTTCGATTGAGAGATATAAAGCAAGATTAGTTGCCAGAGGATTCTATCAACAATACGGGCTAGACTATGATGAGACATTTAGTCCAGTGGCAAAAATCACTATCGTGAGGGTATTGATGGCATTAGCAGCCAATAAGTCATGGAAGCTATGGCAAATGGATGTTAAAAATGCTTTTCTCCATGAGGAGTTAGATCGAGATATCTATATGGAACAACTCAGAGGGTTTGAAAGTCACTCACAACCAACGTATGTGTGCAAGTTGAAGAAGGCTCTGTATGGCTTGAAGCAAGCACCAAGAGCATGGTATGGAAAAATATCAGAATTCCTATTGAGGAATGGTTATTCTATGGCACCAGCTGATTCGAGTGTATTTGTGAAAGCTCGAGATGGAAAGCTAGCTATTGTGCTAGTATATGTGGATGATCTTATCATCACAGGAGATGCTGAAAGGGAAGTGCAACAGATAAGGGCTAATTTTTCAGTTCGATTTCAAATGAAAGAGCTTGGAAAGTTGAAGCAGTTTCTTGGCTTAGAGGTGGAAAGGACTAGCGAAGGACTATTTCTGTGTCAGCATAAGTATTCCAGAGACTTGTTACAAAATTTTGGAATGCTTGACTGTAAGCCCATTTCAACACCGATCGAAACTAATGTTCGATTATGTTCAGCAGAAGGTAAAGATCTAGGAGATGCAGCAATATATCGACAACTTGTTGGAAGTTTGATATACTTGACTCTAACAAGGCCTGATATAGGATATGCAGTTGGGGTTGTCAGTAGATATATGCAGAACCCCAAGAAAAATCACTTAGATGCTGTTAGAAGAATTTTGCGATATGTCAAGGGAACAATCAACTACGGTGTTTATTTTAAGAAAGGAGAAGCATGTGAGTTGATGGGTACTTGTGATGCAGATTATGCAGGTGACCATGATACGAGACGTTCAACAACCGGTTATGTATTTAGTCTTGGTTCGGGTGCTATATCATGGTGCAGTAAAAGACAACCTACCGTATCATTATCAAGTACAGAGGCCGAATATAGAGCAGCAGCAATGGCAGCTCAAGAATGTGCATGGTTAACACAATTGCTAAAAGATCTTCATCAGCCTGCAAATTACGCTGTGAAGGTGTATTGTGACAATCAGTCAGCAATAAGACTGGCTGAAAATCCGGTGTTTCATGCAAGGACCAAACATGTGGAGGTCCATCATCATTTTGGGCGTGAGAAAGTACTTCGAGGAGAGATAGAGATGCAATATGTTAAAAGTGAAGATCAAGTGGCAGACATCTTCACTAAAGGTCTTAGTGCAAACAAGTTTGTTGAATTCCGCAAGAAGCTTGGGATGATTTCAATTGAAGCACTTAGAGAGAGTTGTCGTTGAGGGGGAGTATTAAAATTACAACAACATCTCTCCTCTTTCCCAACCACTCTCTCTCTCTCTCCACAAATCCATCCTATAAGATAGGATGATAATAATAGTAAAGAAGGATAATCAATGAATTCAATTGAATCATTGTTTAGAATGAGATTTTTATTCATTGATTATAAGGAGTGTTGTGTGCGGCATATATACGCCCATAACACATATAAATATTACATGTTATTGTAGAATGTAATAGAATAGCAAATCACAAAGAATACAAAGTTTGAGGATTTCTTTCCTACATTTAATTTCTTGTCTCATATATTTCTCAACAGTTGTCACCTTTTATGTTAGAATTCACTGTGATGGATTAAATGCTTGTTCCTTGGCACTTATGTAATGTCTTCTCCTTTTCTAAAAATGTCCATAATTAATCTTTCAACCGATTGGTTTGAGTGTATTATTCTCACAAATTGGAATTTCGAGGATGGTTTATGTGTTTGAAAGTGTAAGTAGTATCATAATGAATAAATCTAGAACGATTATTCACTGTGTTAGTCATGTATCACAAACTCACAACTGAATATACAGGATGTGACAGTATGTTTGCACGATGTTATACTGCTAACGAGTCTTCTGGAAGTATCTTTAGTAGTGGCATGTACTCATTAATCTTCGAGAATCTAAGAATATGTGTTTTAACCTCCAAACTAGATTACACTGCTCACCTCTTTTTAATAATTAATCATTTCCATCTTAGATCAGAGTAGTTTTTGTGGGGTAAAATAACCAGACAATTTGCAACGTCTTCAAGATTAATGAAAGTAATTATCATGCCAACTGTACTCCCTGCAACAGTTTACTTTATGTAACTAGCATCATCAAGTGATGATCATGGATACCATCTTGAATCCACTATGTCATGCCAGTACTCTATATGTATGGAAACCATGAAATATGGTCATTTTAGTGTCATTAGTAGTCTTTGGATGCATGAGGTTGTTTATTCTTCGGGAAGTCATGTATCCTCCATGGTTCAGACACAAATTTTTGGTTATTACTTATTGTTGGTTGCGAACTGTCGCTTGTAGTTGTACATGTTTACTTAATTCCTATGTACTGTATTTCATTGCATCCTTTCAGCATTGTGGATACCATCAAAGCAATGTATTAAGGTGACCTAGCTTCAGCACAAGTAATATAATACATATCGATTGTATGTGTCTTGTTCCAAGTTTTGGGTTTTCACTGTAGAGAGATGTACTTGAACATATATGGCTCCCTCAATCTTAGAGCCCTGTTTAAAGAGATATGTCTTCTAAGTGCTTTCGGTTTTTCCTGTTGCTTGAAACAAACTCTGTAACAACAAACACAAAAGTTGAAGGACCTAAACTGACTTCTGTACTGTTGTTTCTGTGTAAGACTTCCATATGGCGGAGAATTTTTGTCCCAATAATTTCATATTGCTGAGAATTTCACTCAGGAAGGTGGATTCTTGTTTGTTAGCTCAGTAGGGGCTGTTACAAACACAAGAAATGCCTCCTGGGGTTGATTCAGTACTTTTCTTTCACTAATTCTTCATTTTGGGCGATAGAGACTGTGAGGGAACTACATCATGCGTGCTCTCATGTTGAAATTTAATACTCGTTTACGTTAGCCATTACTTTGTCAACTGGTGTTGATTAGCAAAACCAATTCACTCCTTTATACAATAATAAGAAATTTACAATTGAATTCATAGGCCTTTTGTGTCAAGTAGCTTCATTTATCTCACAGTTCTCACTGGCACTGTTTTCATCCAGATTCGAAGTAATTTTCTTGATTTTGATCAACTGTGTATGCTCTTGTTATAGCCACTTGACTTGCTTTTTCCCCACTTTGGTTTGTCGTCATTTCTTCTGATTGCTTGCTTGTGCTCACTGTTAATCCTGAATTTTGCTTTTATACACAGTGAGCGGCACTGAAAAAATGTCCCATATCAACCCGTCCCTGCTGCAAGGAGTGGAAGGCATTTGTGAAATCAAGCCACTAGACGATGGGAGCGAGCGTGTGTATGTGAGGGTGGACATGCCAGGGGTTGAATCGAAGAGGAGCGTTGCAATGGTTCAGCAGAATCGTAATCTGACTTTTGGAGGAGGTGGGCGAAAGGAGTATCATCTTGACAAAGATGGCCGCTCCTACATGTGCTGTCTATTCGTTAAATGTACTTGCTGCAAGATCACTTGTGCTGTGCCCATGGTCAGAGACGGTGTATTCAGGATTTCATTCCAGAAGTTCAACATGGAAAAACTTGCTCCTGCAGCTGATCAGTGAGTATTTTAGTTAAGCTTTAGGGTTTTAATACTTGAGGAGAAGGTTATGTGAATATCTGATGGTTGTATTGTCTATCCTCGATTGCTTGACTGAGAGTACTTGTGAGTTGTGACTGTACATATATGGTTATGTCCGTTACCTATCAGTAGTTATTAATTAACCAGCTAATTTATTTTATGGGCCTATCAATGTCTCGCTGGTAGTGACTATGGCCAAGGCCGCAAAGGCTAATGGCAACTACCGTTACAATCTCACATCCTTTGAAGTGTTCAGCTGCTGAGTACTCCTTCGCTCCAGGTTTCCACATGATATTCTTTTTACATTATCACATTCGCTAGTTTAGCTTCATCGAGTGCTTCCTTCGAGTTATAGCATGCATTGAAGGAGATCATGTTGGGCTCCAGCACTGGATCTTGCAAAATTTGATAAGCCTCTTAATCCATGAAGTTCGGTAGAAACAACCTTAGTTGCGAGGAATAGGCATTCTTAACAACTTGCTGACACCGTTTAGAACTTTAGACATTTCATGTTGTCCTGCCCTTTCAACTGCACTTCAGTAGTCCATCTCATTCTCAGCCCCTTAGGCTTACAAAGTGAATTCCTATGGCATATGCTAATTAGCAACTGCATTTTCCTCCCTTGCAATATCAGATGCTGAGTCTCTAATCTAGCCAAGGAGTAAGGACTATGATTGCTTCGTTGCCGCCTTTTTATCAACCTATATTGCTGAAATATACTGATTTTTTTTATTTTTTTTGAAATGAGACTTCCTTTTTTTTTTTTTTAAACTAAAAAACCGCTTTTTATGGGTATGTGCATGAGTTATCGCTTTGTAATATATTTTTAAATTGAAATTTTTTTGCACAAATTTATTTAAATGACGTCACAAGAAATGTCGTTTTTACGATAGCACCAATGCAATTTGTTATGTGTAATCTTGGTAGCGATTTGCATAACATAATCCATTGTTAAAGATCAGACTAGGCTCAAACCCAATGCTAATTAGCTTAAATGGTACAATGCCTAGCCCAAGCTTTGGTTGTAGGTTGCAGGTATTCAGTTCCTAAATTCTCAGATTGACTCCCAAAAAAAAAAAAAAAAAAACTTCGGTTTGCACCTAATAATCACACTGCCAAAAACTAGAACTTTTATTACCCTGCAAATCGTCTGCTTATACAGACAAAAATACCACAGCACACACCAGCTGCGCACACTCTCTCTCCAGTCTCCACACTCCCCCCAAAAACCCCTCTTAAACCCTCCTTTCCTCTTTTTCTCTCCAAAATCCACAGCAACCTTTTCATCCTTTTCCACTGAAAAGTCTGAAACTTTCACCAAACTTTCCAACATTTTCTCTCTCCTCATGGCTTCCTCATCTTCTCTCTCTCCAGGTCTATCTTTCTCTCATATTTCAATTCAAATTACACATTTTTCCTTTCCTGTGTCTATGACTTTTTGACTAATAAAGTAATAATCAACTAATTACTATTCCTTTTTTGTCATTTGATTATATTTTTGGTAGCAGATACTCCAGCCAAGATCCACCCTTACCAGTTCAACGACGTGCCGGGCCCAAAAGGAGCCTACGAGGCCCGACAAGTGGAAGGTGGGTTGTACGTTCGGGTCGACATGCCAGGTGTCCCACCAAACGGGCTCAAGCTGAAAAAGTACAGTGACACTCGTACGGTCACCTTCTCAGGCAGAGCTCCTATTATCTGGGAAAACATGGACACCTCCGAAAGAGTCTATGGCGGTTATGTTGTCCTTGACAGGGACCCACTTGAGATTGACATTAACGTTGAGCTCAAGAAAGGTTGTTTAAGGTTGTTCTTTCCAAATTCTGAGGGTTCTCTTCATAATTTAAGCTGCAAGAAATCTACCAACAAACCCCAAAATGATGATTTTTCTGATAATCATGATGAAGCAGCAGGTTTATTAATTTCTCTCTCTTTGTCTTAGCTTTAGTTGTCCTGTGTGTTATTTATTCATTTAATTCATTTCCTTATAACGTTGTTTATGGTTTACTCATTGAAACTGGGTTTAATTTGGTTGATGAATTAAATAGATTACTTGGAGGAGTTGGAGGCTCTTTGGGATGCCGTTCCAGAAAAGGAAAGGGGTGGTATGTTTGTGTTTATTTATTTTTACTTTTTATAATACTAAGATAATTTCTGTTTTATTTATTGATTGGGTTTAATTTGAGGAGATATGTTTGAAGGATTAATGTAATATGGTTTTGTTGTGCTAAAGATTTTCGTGACTGGTTCCCCTCAATCTACAAAGATGGGTTTTCCTATAAAGCTCCTACACCAGATCAAATGCAAGGTGAGAGGCCTTTTTTATTTTATTTTAGTAAGATTTAAGACAGCATGAATGAATGAATGAATTGTTTCTGTTTTTTTTTTTCTTCTTATTTTTAACAATTCTGGTTATCCATTCTGGTTAACATACTGTAGGAATATGTTGTAAATATGGATAGTTTCCTTGTTTATTGGAAAGTTATATACTGTCTGGTGGGGGGTCACCTGTGGGTGTGGGTGTGGACTCTTGATCATTGTCACTTAGCTTAGTCTATAAATGGAAGTTCTTCAGAACTGCAAATGTGGTTATGAACAATCAGAGATTTCCTGCTAGTACAAATTTAATCGCTTGCTAATACATGATTCCTCATAGTAAGAAACTGGTAATTACTAATAAGATGTTGGTCATATACTCATATGTATTACTCGTATAGTATATTTGTGTTTGATATGATTGCATAAAGTAATGAACCATCACCTAGAGTACTCAAAAAATTGAACTAAATTGGACTAAACATGAACGACACTCATTTCACATTTATACATGGAAGAGATAAATAATGTAAGCCCAAATGAAAAAAACTGCACATAATACCAACTTTCAAATGGTTGCATCTTTCAAGTTACTTATAAGACCAATTTCAAATGGGTTGATATATGCACTTAAGCCACGAAATATGAGTTATTTGAATCTGCTGTATAGACAGTATAGTGTAGGTTCTGCTGATCCATAAAAGTTCGTTGCACCTTTTGGGAAGGTGCTTTGTCTGTAAATTAGACATGCCTGTCTGCTTTTTCATTTTTTAAACTTGAGCATTATGCCTAGCTACTGAATTAGTTTTCTTCCGATTTATGATATTCTTGAATTCCTGAGTTTATATATGCTATGTAGAAACAGAATTATTTTTGCAATCTTTAATGATCTACATTTTGTTTCGCCCTGGTCATTGAGATTAATTAGTTGACTAGCTGTAAAAATGTTACTCGTAGGTTGCGGTGGTGGTAACTTCGTTCATATCAACCCATACTTGTTGAGTGGAGTGGAAGGGGTTTATGAGCACAAAGTGGTGAAGCAAGATGTTGGGGCCATGGACAATTCTCTCACCTATGTAAGGATAGACATGCCTGGGCTCAGTCATCAACAATGCATGGTTAAGATAGTTGGGGGAGGCTCGGAGATTATATATGGAGGTGATGGAGACGAGGAATCTCGCTATGATGAAGGTGGTCGAAAGTACCTTTCCATGGGGTACCAAAAATGTTCTTGTTGCAGATATGTCATGGTCAAGCACCAACTCAATGATGGAGTCCTCAGGATTCTATCCCGCAAACTTCGGGTCAAACCAAAGAAGTAAAGCTTGATGATCAAATTACGCTGCTTTAGGGTTTATGTTAGCTTGACGGTTGTGGTTTGCTTTTCTAGAGCATTGTTGACGGTTTCTGAAGTTTATAACTCTAGCTAGCTAGCTTGTTTTTGGATATCGATAGTACTACTTGGTTTTAGCTATGTTAGTCCTCAGGATTCTGTCAAAATTCGGATCAAAATATAATGTAGCTATGTAGGGTTTATATGGCTTTTAGTTTTGCGTTTCTAGCATCTTTGGGCACTTTAGCGATTTGTGAAGTAGTCACGTTTAGGATTTTGATATCACTATTTGGTTCTAGCAATGTTAGTTTGTTGTTCATGACACATCTCTTAACACTTTCAAATCTGTGAAGTATATTTAACTCTTATATGTTCATCTGTTGACTTGTGTACGTATTGATTCAACAACTATCGCTATCTTATCCTGTCAAAGTGTCTACTAGCAATTAGAATGGCTATATAACCACATTTGAGTAGTCCCTGTATGGCTCCTGCCCTATGGGTCAATTTTACAACATGGTCATGGACATGTATACAGTATACTCCATGATGATATATCAAGACAATTAGTCCCTGGAATTCTATGATAAACCACTCCAACACAATCCAATTGATGCTCTAGAGAAAACAGAGTTGCTTGAAAATCAGCTTGAGCCAAGCCCTTATTGAGAGTATGTACTTCCAGAGGCCATGATTTACGGTTAGATTGTTCAATTGGTAGGTCAGAATAAGTAACCATAGAATTTCGATTAATGGGTATCACTGTATCTTATTGGCGTTCGTTGTACTGTATAGTGTGGTAACTAGTAAGTGAAGTATCACTCTGATGAATGAAATAGAACATGCCCAAAAGTTTCATTCATGTCATTCACGATCAAGGGAAACCCCATGTACTTAGCAGGCACACGCCTTAACCACTCGGCCAAAGCGACTAGAACATTGCTATTTGATCAGCCATAATTAAATTAAACTATACATTCATTCATTAAAATTAATAAATAAAAACTACTCCCGTTTTTGGCTAGAACTAGAAAGCTTGTTATTAGGGTCATATTAGTCCATCTAATCACATTAGTGTGGTGATAACTGATAACTGATAAATTCCAACGACAAAGTCCACATAAAAGAAAATTCTAATATCCCCAAGGGACTATTAGTTCTGTAGCACGCATAGCAAGCAAAAATTATGATTGATCTACAAGATTATTATCTTGCTTTAGTATTGGCTTGAGTAACCAAAAAATTACACACTTTTTAGAGATCGAAGGTAATGATGAAGTTAAAAGATGACTATAGGTCACATAGATGATCGTCATGGCCAATCCAATTCCTTTCTTTACTAGGTTTTCTGATTGTAATTTTCTAACGATTTTCTAGGATAATTGTTTAATTATAAGTCATAGTAAAAGATATCCGATCCCTTGGTTACTACTTACTACAATCTGATAAAATGTTAAGAGTATTATTCCATAACACCAAATGATAAATAAAAAGAGTGTGTCACATATGGAGGTGTTTCAGAAAATCTTATAATTGGGGGTCATTGATCACATAATGAAAGTATGGTACAGTATGTGTATGTTCAATGAATATGTTGTAGTAGTAGTAGTGTGTAGACTTGTAGTTTTGGTAGTCTTCCAGTCTTTCCTCTTCCATGTTCTTGACCAATGTTCCAACTCTGGCGCTGCAGCCACAGCTGGCCTGCCCTGCCCTGCCCTTTAATTTGTTCAGTCACCTTTTTCATTTTTGAACACTCCACACCTAAACAAATCAACCCATTTTCATTTCATTTCATTTCATGCAAACATTTTCACAATCCCATTTTCTCTGCTTACAAACACTTTTACAAGCTTTTCATTAATTTCTCAGTATTCTCACCATGGCTGCTTCTCCAGCATCTTCCTCTTCTTCTCCCTCATCTGGTCATCCCCCCCCCCCCTCTCTCTCTCTCTCTCTCTCTCTCTCTCTCTCTCTCTCTGTCCTTTTAATTTCTGGGTCTCAATTAAACTTGCTGATTAAAATTAATATAACATTATTTGATTCTCTCTGTTTCAGAAAGCGAGGCAAAAAATCACCCATACCAGCAAGAAGACATTTCAGGACCAAAGGGAGCTTTCGAGGTTAAGAAAGTGAAAGACTTCCTCTACGTACGTATCGACATGCCAGGTGTCCCAAACGACTGCTATCAGAAAAAAAAAAGGTGTCCCAAACGACGGCGTCAAGGTTGTCAAGTACAACGACACTCGTACGGTCACCTTCTCCGGCAAAGCTCCCAAATCTTCGCAGCAGTGGGCCCATCACTTTGACAGTAGTAACACCCACAGGATCTATGGCGGCTACGTTGTCCTTGACCGTGATCCTGCTGAGGTCAATCTCAAGTTTGAGCTCAAGAATGGTTGTCTTCGCTCGTTGTTCCCTCACTGTGATGGCTCTCTCCATTTTCTCTCTCCTAATAAGTCCGACGACATTAAACCTCAGGATGAACCAGGTGAAATTAAATTAAATTTCCATTACCATACAAAAAATTGTGTTATTTTTTCCAAGTTTTAGGTTATAATGCTTAATTTGTATTATATTGTTTGGATTTTTAGCGCAAGATGTGGAAGACAAAATCTTTGCTGAGCCCACAATTACCTTCATTGAACACGCACCTCAGGAAGCAGCAGGTACCATTTCCTATTTAATTTAAGCTTTGATCATATTGCAAGATTGTTGTATACTCATATAAATTGTTATTTCTTGTTCATAAGTGACTTGTGTTAATTAAGAAATAATAAAGGATGAATGGAAAACCTGCAATTGAATTAAAATTGAGTTTATTAAGTATGGTGCGTGTCTCTATTGTTTCCTGGTTTGTCATGCTTTTGACTACATGCCTAGAAGTCTAGAACTTTTACTCCTGAAATGGATGGGTTATTGTAAAGAAATAGAGTCTTGACATTTTAGATCAATTTAATCCTGACATTAAGGATCTTAGTCCTTAATTCTGATTTCTGAGTTAGCTCATGACTTAAAATTGCTCACCATATGACATTTGTGAATGACTTGTATCAATGGTCATGTTGTATATTTATGTAATTAATAAGGCTCGCATTATGCAGTACTGGCTTCCCTGGCTTGGTTGCGCTACTGCTCCATCCAATTATTTTCGGCAACCTAGCATCTAGAAAACATTGTTAGTAACAGTTTAGTTCGCACTAGATCTATGTTACTACATCCATCCTGTTACTAGAATCCTACACCTTTGGCATGATATTCTTGATTAGAGATTCAAATTGGAAGTTGAATTTGATGCTTAATTATTCAATTCTTATCTAAAGCCTAGTACTGTCAAGTAATTATGCTTTTTCATGCCGTGGTTCTGCCCTTATTCTGCCCTACTCTAATTTGGACTACAATTCCAGTTGTATTTTTCCGGTAATCCTATATCTAAGGCGTTGTTAAAGCAACTCCAGTAATCAATTTGAGCTTAAATTTGTGATTGATTGGTGTTCTATAGTTCTTGTTTGTAATACTATAGTATATCCACCACACTTTTAATAAGAAGTCACAAATTTGCAAGTGAAATTGAAAGTTGAATGTGATTTTCCAGGAATAAGAGTGATAGGTGGGAAACCAGAAGACATAAACCCATATCAGCTGAGTGGGGTCAAAGGGGTTTACGAGCACAAGACTATGAAGGATGAGGGTGGAACAGAGCTGGTATATGTGCGGCTAGATATGCCAGGGATTCGTGACTTTGGCTACAACATCATTGAGACTTCTGATAGGGCCATAACATTTGCAGGATTCGGGCACCATGACTCTGAATTTGATGAGGGTTCCCGCGAATACTCGGGTGTTCTTACTCCAGTGTGTGCATGCTGCAACTATGGGGTGGTGAAGCATGAGATGAAAGACGGGGTTCTGAGGTTGCTGGCTTGCAAGACTCAGCTTATCAACGCAGTCCCGGTTGCACACGTCTTGATGCCTGCCTCAAGGCCGGGGGGACCTCTGCAACCGTCAACACTTGCTCTACTGCCTCTACATATGGTTAACAGAAAGATGCCTCCAACATTTGAGTGAAAAACTTTTCAATCATCATATCAATCATGAATTTTTTAATCAGTTGCTGCTCATACGAAAGGGGACTTTTGTTGCATACTACTGGCAATGGTTTTTGATATATTTTGTCATAGCTTTGGATACCTGGATATAGCCGTATATGCATGGTTTCAAACCACCTGTTTCAAAACCGGTATCTATCTTGTTGTCACTTAATTTACTAGGAGTACTTCATGTTAATGATTCATGCCCTTGATGATAAGCAAGCAAACTAGAGTAATGCTTATATATGTTTTCTGTGTTTGGATTCATTTTCGGAGCATGCTAGCTGTTCTATTGCTACACAAAATTATGCATGGTGCAACAAGTCAAATTAGCAGATGCTGGTTGATGCTTACAAAAGATTATGGTAGGATTATTTGCCTACAAGTACAAATGCATATCTTAATTCCTGAATGATCCCAACATGACAAGCTATAGGCGCAACAATAACCAACTTGAGGTGCCTCTTGAGCCTTTGTTTGAGTATGATTATAACCTTGGTCCAAAGATGTCCTACAATAATATTGGGCTTGAATTACGCTTCAAAACCATTTGAGTGTCGATTGTGTCATTTCACACCAAGACTTTTAGGGATCAAAGGGAAAGACCTTGTTTAGTACAATGACGATTCAAAATGGTCAAATTATACATCAACACCTTTGTCCAAAGACAATTCAAAATTACATATTGGCCGTGTTTGGTTGTTAGATTGTTACCCAGCTTTTTGAGCAAGTAGATTGTTTGACTATGGACAATCCATTGACCCCTTAAAAATGGTGTTTGGTTGAAGGATTGTTGGGCAGCTTTTTGATGCCAACAATCCAATCTACAAAAAGCTAGCCCCCCCTGCGTTTACCATCAGATTGTTGAGAATGTTTAGTAAAATGACAATTCTAGGTTTAGTTTAGTTTTGGGATGACAATGTTAAAGGCCAGAGCCCATGGGACTTCAACTGGTTGTATATATCTATGAAGGAAATAGAAGAGGAAAAAGGGAAAATAAAAAAAATTATTGGGGTGGGGTGCTGTGGGCGGTGAAGAACAGGTACTACCACAGTATCACTAGGCCACTAGGGTCTAGGAATAAGGATTAGGGGAAAGAAGGAAATGAATAAAAGGAGAAGATTATTTATTTATTTATTATTATAAGGGAATAAAAGGGTGAAGATTTACAATCTCAAATGTTAATGCTAATTAACATGTTAAAAAAAAAGGTTTTAGATAAATAATAATAATAATAATAATAATAATAATAATAATAATAAATAAAAATAAAATAACCATAGTTATAATGATAGTAATGCATTATATTAATGTCTTTATTGGTCATTTTACATCATATCAGCTACTAATAACCAGCTGACTCTACCAAACATTTTTACCAATCAGCTACCTTAACAAGTTAGTCAAACCAGCTAATACAACCAGCTGACAACAACCAGCTACCAGCCACCAGCTACCAGCTGCGTGCCAAACAAGGTCATTGCTATATGGGTGAAGCTCAATGAATTGTGAACTTTTTGATGGTAATCCTTAATTCAATAAATATTTTTTTGAAATTTTTTAATAAGTATCAAAATCAACCCATTTTGATCAAAAAAAATAAATTAACCCATTTTGAATCTTAAGGATTTCGTAGAAATTACTCTTGGAATAAGTATGACTTGGCAAATTAAGGAAACTTTTATGCACGAGTAACAAACAATAATCTGCAGAAATATGTGGTGAGTTGTAAACTTGTAATTGTGACTAATCTAAAGCACTCGATCAAATGTTGATTTGATTGCACAAGAAAGAATGAGATGGCTGATCGCCTGCACCCCATCCCATCCTACTGTAATAATAGTGAATTGCTAAATACCGCCCCAAATTACTACCTACCGCCCCCCAAATTCCAATTTTGCCCTTTTTTAAATTTTCACTCATCCTCTCCCTCTCTAACTCTCACACCAATTCTCCCTCTCTACCACCCACTCTCATACCCAATCTTCATCAACATTCACTCAAGCAACGGCCGCGGATGTCTGCCGGCGAACCGTCGACGGTGGCGGAGGTAAATTTTTTTTTTGCGCATTTTTTTTGCACAGTCGTCTGCGATTTCAGACTCACCCATGGGTGAGTCGTCTGCGATTTCAGACTCACCCATGGGTGAGTCGTCTGCGATTTCAGACTCACCCATGGGTGAGTCGTCCGCGATTTCCGACTCACCCTTGGGTGAGTCGTCTGCGATTTCAGACTCACCCTTGGGTGAGTCGAGATCGACAGACGACTGACCCTTGGGTGAGTCGAAAATCGCAGACGACTCACCCATGGGTGAGTCGGAAATTTCAGACGACTGTGCAAAAAAAATATTATTATTATTATTATTTATTATTATTATTATTATTATTATTTATTGTTATTATTATTATTATTATTATTATTTATTATTATTATTATTATTATTATTATTATTATTATTACTGATTATTGTTTAATTAATTAAAAATGTGAAATGATAGAGGGGAGGAGCCGGTAAATCGGTGCCGAGCTTTTCAAGCCTATGGTTTCAGGAATGGTGATGATAAGCAGTTGAAGAGCCCGTCTATGAAAATTGCATTTTGTTTTGTATGGGTAGAGCTAGGCAGCTAGCTATCTCCGACTAATGATCAGTATGAGTGTAATTATGTACTTTTGTATGGAAGATGTATGCAAATATACATCTAAATAACATTCGATGTTCTCAAACTCTTGTGCTATATTATGCATAGTTCTTGGCAAAGTGCTAGAATCATATATTACTGTAAATTAATTTTTAAAGATGGCAGCCCAGGAAAAGATGAAAATTACTGAACTACTATGCTCATTTCAACTAAATGAAGTGCTGCAGCAGCTACTGAACATCAAGGCAGGGTAGGGGTAGAGGTCGGTTGCACACAGTTTTACCCCCGTTAGAGTCTCGTAGAGAGGTTGTTTCCGTTTGACCCGAGATCCGCAGATACCATTCGACTGCCTGAGTGCCCTTGATTCTCTCAGTGACTTTTTTTTTGCTCGATTCTCTGTGACTTCCATCCTGTTGCTCTGTGGTATCAAACTGACTCAATCTTCTAATGTAGATTTTCAGGGTAAAATCAATCCCTAACTTCCAATAAAAGTGTAGCCAATGAAGCTAATGTTTCCTCACCCCTATTAATCCCAAAGGGGAATTTTTGGATCCAACTATTCTTGTTCTGCAAATATTTAAGTGGATTACTTTTTGATTCTGCACATTCTTCACTGACTATTTGTTACCATATTGTTCTGTTTTTACACTATAAATTTGTTTCATATTCTATATTGTTAGCTCTTTTAAGCTTTTTGTATGATCTTGTCTGGCTCCATCTTGAAGTAACAAATTTCTCTCCAAGTTGTAAATGTGATTGCAAAAGAAACTCTGAACATTTTATGTTCTGACAATGATATCTTACCTGCTGAAAACAATTGAGCTTCCTGTATCTGTTTAATCTATAGTTACAGGA
This sequence comes from Tetragonia tetragonoides, assembly GCA_038025085.1. Lineage (NCBI taxonomy): Eukaryota > Viridiplantae > Streptophyta > Magnoliopsida > Caryophyllales > Aizoaceae > Tetragonia > Tetragonia tetragonoides. The sequence goes on from CM076142.1 coordinate 49,822,281, forward strand.
TGCTTCTTTGGTTGGTCCTTCGTCCTCGAAAATCAAAAGTTTAAGAAATGAAAAAAAAAGATAAATTTCAGTTGAAGTTAAACACAACATTGAAGCAAGCATCTCAGCTTAATCAGAAAATAGAACCATCGAATAGAACATAAAACTTACATTTTTTTACTTAATATTATTACTAATTGTGAGTTGTCTATGCTTGATCCAACTCCATGGTGAAGCCAAGCAGTTTATGATGAATGCTAACAAACACAATAATGGTGCAAACGGTAAAGACATGTTTAACACATATGAAAGGTAGAAATCTTGTTACTGGCATGTAAATACTAACAAACAAATCTCAAGTCAAAGAAACTAATCCAGCTAAATAGGAGGACTAGTAGTTGACGTTCAAACTAACTTTTGAAATATAATAATTTAAAATTTTATTTTACACTCCGGATAAATAGTTACTGTGATCGATTGTATGGTGGATACCCTGGAGTGGACGTGCACAAATTCTTGAAGTGAACCAAAAAAATATTATTATTATTATTATTTATTATTCTTATTATTATTATTTATTGTTATTATTATTATTATTATTTATTATTATTATTATTATTAATATTATTATTATTGTTACTGATTATTGTTTAATTAATTAAAAATGTGAAATGATAGAGGGGAGGAGCCGGTAAATCGGTGTCGAGGTTATTTAGTGAACTAGCTCGGCACCGATTTACCGGCTCCTCCCCTCTATCATTTCACATTTTTAATTAATTAAACAATAATCAGTAATAATAATAATAATAATAATAACAATAAATAATAATAATAATAATAATAATAATAATAATAATAATAATAAATAATAATAATAATATTTTTTTTGCACAGTCGTCTGAAATTTCCGACTCACCCATGGGTGAGTCGTCCGCCATTTCCGACTCACCCAAGGGTCAGTCGTCTGTCGATCTCGACTCACCCAAGGGTGAGTCTGAAATCGCAGACGACTCACCCAAGGGTGAGTCGGAAATCGCAGACGACTCACCTATGGGTGAGTCTGAAATCGCAGACGACTCACCCATGGGTGAGTCTGAAATCGCAGACGACTGTGCAAAAAAAATGCGCAAAAAAAAAAATTTACCTCCGCCACCGTCGACGGTTCGCCGGCAGACATCCGCGGCCGTTGCTTGAGTGAATGTTGATGAAGATTGGGTATGAGAGTGGGTGGTAGAGAGGGAGAATTGGTGTGAGAGTTAGAGAGGGAGAGGATGAGTGAAAATTTTAAAAAGGGCAAAATTGGAATTTGGGGGGGCGGTAGGTAGTAATTTAGGGGCGGTATTTAGTAACACCCTAATAATACCACCTCTGTTAAAGTTTTTTGACAAATAAGTAATAACCAACAGGGTTGTGCCACCTCAAACCGCCATTTTCATCCTTTCTGTCCATTTTCTATTTTCCTTTTAATTTTATATTTCCCCGGTCACCCAACTGTAGGAAACAGCTAGCTAACCCGTACGAAAAAAAAGATCCGTTAACTCCTAGGTTGTTTTCTTTTTCATCTCTTTTCTTGCTGATTTCTGATAATCATTGTGGATGATAGTACTTTATTTTGCTTCTCATGAGACTTTGCCCTTTTGAATTTCGTACCATTTTTAAAAGATAAGTTTTTCTTGATAAAAATATGTTTGGGTTTTGCTGGGTTTTAGATCTTTGTTAAGATAACTTAGGAGTCTTTTGTATATATATATATGTATCAATACTTAATATCTTAGGAATATCAAAGATAGAGTTTGATATGTATTAGGCTAGTTAACAGCTAGCATATCTTGAAGGCTGTATATATACGGCACATCATTAACAGAGAAAGGCAAGAGGAATTGACCTCACTTTTACATGGTATCAAAGCAAGGTTAACAAAGATACCTATAACAATGGCAGGCGATGAAACACCGCCACCACCTCCACCAAAAATAGACTCGAACTCACCATTTTTTCTTGGTCCTCAAGATCGTCCCGGCGACTTTATTACACCAGCTCGCCTCACTGGTGAGAACTATGATGACTGGGCTGCCGAGATAGAAACTGCCCTCCAAGCTCGGCGAAAATTCGGTTTTCTTGACGGCACGATAACCGCCCCGATACCTCCATACACTCAAACAGACTGGATCACAATTCACGCCATGTTGGTTTCTTGGATTACCAACACCATTGCTCCGGAGGTCAAATCTACTCTCTCCAAATATAAAGATGCCAAGCGATTATGGATACTTTAAAGGAACGTTATGCTCTCGTGAATGGACCGTAGTTCAGTTCGTGCTCATACAGTCGCTGCCCAGGCTGACCCTATTATTGGCTCTTCCTCTCAAGTCTTTACTGTTGATCAACGGAAAGCACTTACTAGTGTGTTTGGTAACCTGACACTTTCCTCTAATCGTTTGAGTGGTAGGTCTCTTGGTCACTTGTGGATTATTGATAGCGGTGCCTCTAATCATGTAACCGGTGATCTCTCCCTCTTATTTAACATGAAAGATATATTGTGCCCTGTTGGTCTACCTAATGGGAAGAAAGTAGTAGCAACAAAGGAGGGTTCAGTTCGGCTGTCCAATACTATTACCTTAAATCATGTTCTTTATGTCCCCTTATTAAATTGTAACTTACTTTCGGTGCCACAATTGTGTGTCGATTTAAACAGTATTGTCACTTTTGACTCTTCTATGTGTGCTATACAGGACCAAACGAGGAAGCTAATTGGAACGGAAAGTAAGTAAGATGGACTCTATTAATTTGGGGCGACAAATTCGGTTCAAGCACTCACTGTTGATGCAGAGGTTTCCTCTTTGGCACTTTGGCATAGTCGAATGGGTCATCCTTCCGAGAAAATTGTAAAGTTACTTCCTCCGGTTCATAATATTAGGGGTAGTTTGAATAAAGCATGTGACGTATGCCTTCGTGCTAAGCATTCTAGGGATAGTTTTCCTTTAAGTGAGCATAAAGCTAGTAGGATATTTGAACTTATTCATGTTGATTTGTGGGGTTCTTATAGGCATAAGTCTTCTTGTGGAGCTCAATATTTTTTAACCATAGTGGATGATTTTTCCCGCGCTGTGTGGGTTTATTTAATGGTTGACAAAACTGAGGTTTTTCTCTTGTTATGTCCTTTGTTGCTATGGTTGAACGATAATTCTCTCAAACCATTCAAATTGTACGGAGTGATAATGGAACAGAATTTAATTGTTTGCTGGACTATTTTACTGCAACTGGAATTTTCTTTCAAACCTCGTGTGTGGGAACCCCCCAACAAAATGGGAGAGTTGAGCGAAAACACAAACACATTCTAAATGTTGCCCGTGCTTTAAGATTTCAAGCCAACTTGCCTATTTATTTTTGGGGTGAAAGCGTTTTGGCTGCTGTACATCTAATAAATAGAACTCCATCCATCGTTCTTGACAATTTCACTCCATTTGAGAAGTTGTTTGGCTACACCCCCTCTTATGATGCAATTCGTGTGTTTGGGTCCCTATGCTTTGCTCACAACCAAAACACTAGGGGAGACAAATTTGAGAGCCGAAGTAGAAAATGTGTTTTTGTTGGGTATCTTTTTGGGAAGAAGGGTTGGAGGTTGTATGATCTTGAACAAAATAAATTCTTTGTCTCACGCGATGTGAAATTTTTTGAAAATATTTTCCCATTCTGTGACACTGAGACTAGCAATTATAATCCTGCTGATCATTTTGAGCAAAATGTTGAGGTTGATTTGGACTTTGCTGATTTTCCGGTTGCAAATGATGCTCTTGCTCTTGTTTTACCTCACCACACTCCGCCAGCTTTACCCAACACTGACTCTACTGCACCTTTGAATGTCACTCCTCCTCCAACAGACCCTATTATTGAAAACGAACCTACTTCGGCCCCATCTTCAGGTTTGAGTCCTAGTGAGAGTGTTTCCACTCGTGATGCTTCTGACCCTCTTGAATCAGCAGAAGTTCTAGGCCGAGGCATGCGCTCTAAAACTCCTTCAGTCATGCTTCGTGATTATGTCACTTGTTCTATCACTAGTGAGAGTCCATCTACAGTCAATACTTCCCTTCCTCAGCATGCCTCAGGTACTCCTTTTCCTATAGCGCACTATATAAATTGTGACAATTTTTCTTGTACAATATCACCACTTTCTTGCAGCTATTGTCTCAGGGGAGGATCCCCGATCTTTTAAAGAGGCAATGAAAAGTGTTGGGTGGAGAATGGCCATGCAAGCAGAGATAAAAGCTTTGGAGGATAATGGCACTTGGACCTTAGAACGTCTTCCTCCTGGGAAGCGTGCTTTGGGCAATCAGTGAATCTATAAAACAAAATATCATTCTACTGGTGATATCGAGAGACTCAAGGCTCGATTAGTTGTTTTTGGGAATCATCAGGTTGAAGGTTTAGACTATAATGAGACTTTTGCTCCTGTTGTAAAAATGGGTACAATCCGTGCTTTTCTTGCTATTGCTTCTTCAAAAAATTGGAAACTGCACCAGATGGATGTTCATAATGCCTTTCTTCATGGTAATCTTGCCGAGGAAGTCTATATGAAATTGCCTCCTGGATTTGAGTCCTCGGATCCCAACTTGGTTTGTCGCCTTCGGAAGTCCCTTTATGGATTAAAGCAAGCGCCTCAGGGTTAACCTAATTACAATAAGTTTCTGGTTTTTCATGGGATATAAGATTGAAACCAGTTAGTTCTAGGGAAACGTACACATGGTTTTTCAGGGTTTGATTTGTTGATGCGGTTTTCGTATCAAAACCCCTTTTGTGACAAGCACTTCCTCAAACTGAATGGAGATTAGCTCCAATTTTCAAATTTTGATTTCTAACTTATTTCTAACTTATTTCTAACTTAAATGAATCTCAAACAGTTTCGTTAGCAAAAAAGGATTCATGTCTCCTTTAGTGTATGCTCATTGGTTTGGTTATAAAGATTTCGAACATTTGTGGATTTAAATAACTGATAATTGTTTGTAAATTACGCACTTTTCTTTACCACATCTAATCACCCTACTAATACACCAAAGAAATTGAGTTCATCATTGTATGTACAATGCAGTGGGATTAGAAGGTTTAGAAATTTGAAGCAACATTTGGTTGGTTAGTTTGTCAAACTTTATCATTGCCTGCTCTATGAATGGAAATTGAAGATTCATGAAATTGTTGAGCCACAAATTAGGATAAGAAAAATAGATATTATGTTCTGATCGAAACTAACTGTCTACCCTCATATTTTTGGGACAACAATGGACCGATAATGGTGAAGTGAGTATTAGCAATTGCCTGTAAAAATAGCTGTACGTAATTGCAACACAACAATGATTCTAAACATTTGGTTTGCATACTTGCAAAATACATTTTGTCCCAGTTGGACTTGTTGGCCTCGAGATAAATATTGTTTCTATGCATCTGTACTTTTCTGTTTGCCTCTTACTTTTGTGCCTTGTTGGCCTTGTGTCATCAGACATGTATGGAACTCCAGTTACACAGACTGAAGAGACGCTGAACCAAAAGAGGCGACCTTTCCTTGCTGCTCCAGGCGCCATGGGACATGGTGATGAAGAGACTACAACTGGTTGCTATTTCAAGGAACAAGAGGATTCCACTGAATTGTTGATGATGGTTTTTGAGCTATTAAGAAATTGGAAGACTTTTACTTGAGAGCAGAATCTCAGCCTAGTGGCTGTATTTCTGTTGTTTCTGTCATAGCTGCATTTGTTTTTGATGTTAATTAGACCTGTAACATCATGTCAGCTCATTGCTTTTCAGTTTTCACCCTCTAGCTCTTGCTCCTAATAGCAATGACTTATTATGGTGTGTCATTGTTCATTATTAGGTCTTCATACTCTACTTTCTAAGAAAAAAGAAGTGCTCGTAATGTAAAGAGCAATAATAATCTTCCCCAAAGACTGCGATAATGGCCTCAAGAACTAGAGTGTATTTTGAACTCCTCCTTCTCGGGTTAGTTTCTATTCTTTAGGATGATGTAAGTAGGATGGCTTGGCCACGCAGAGTTAGAATTGTGTAACTTTAGGGGCTTTGCCCCTCACCCGCACCAAAAAAAAAATGAAGAACTGCCATATGAGCCATATCCATACAAAATTAAAGATCAACAAGCATATTGCTAGCCCAAATCCAAACAGAAGCAAGTTCACAAAAAGTCACCCAAGTTCCATACAAAAAACTCAAAAAGCATATAGCTATATGCAGCACTACGAACATAAACTTGTCACCAAATTAAAGCAGCCAAATTCAGCTCCATTCCAAGAGTAACATTAAGAACAGAAACTTGACCAAACTCACCAGATCAAGCTCCATAGAAATGTTGAAGTGGGATGTCCCACATTGATCAAGAAAGAGTGCCTTGAGGTATTTATAACTAAGGGAGTTACTTTATCCATTGCCAATTGATTTTGAGTTGAAACCTCGTTTATGTTATAAACCCCTTGTTGGTTTGATTGGTCCACGATTCAGCCCATTCTTATATTTCTCACTAATCAAAAATTCAATAGGTAATTCGATAAGGTCCTGTCACTTTTTTTTACTGATTCGAGTATGAATGTGGGTCATATCACTGATTTCCAGGGATTGGGTAAGGTCCTGTTACTTTTTTTTTTTTGAGTGAAACTGATTCCCACTAATTGAGTAATGTTTTCTGCGCCACTGATTTCCACTAATTTATTTTTTTTTATACGAGGAACTCTCAGCCACTACTCTTTGAGTGTGCACCGGATAAACCCCGAGTGTATGCAATAGCCTGCAAACCACACACACCAGACAAGCCAACAAGATAAATCTTGTAAACAGGCTCAGCAAAGAGGCCTAGTGGGAATTGAACCCATAACCCTTGTCATGAAATTTCAACCCCACGACCAACTCCACTACCTTTTTAAGGGCCACTGATTTTCACTAATTAGATAAAGTCTAATAAGTGAAAAAAATAAATATATATATATACACCGTTAGTTCCTCTGTTTTCACTTTGGTTATTATCAATTGATAGAGCTGCAATCTGCTTTTTTTGAGTTGGTGCCAAAATCTGCAGGCGATTTCTGTCGCCCTTTTGAAGCCGTATCTTGGACTTTGGACGTACGTGAGACGCTGAAATTGGAATGCTGGAGTTTAATCTTTATCTTCACATGTCACCTAATCTGAGTTTTGGTCCACTTTATAAAGGGTAAAAGTGTCAATGATGTATCATGTAGTATGTTACGGTGCCAATTACAATGGGACTATGAAGAGCAAAAAAATTACAATGGGACTAAAAATATTTTTAAATTTAGCAATTTAATTTATTGAATCTGGTTTTGATTTTATTGTTGAAATTTATTTACAAGTTGCAACTTTTAATACAAAGCCTAGATTATGTTTAAGTAGTGATATTGTCCCATTTATGAGAATGTTGGTGGTTGGAGATTGCTACTCACTTGAAAGTAATTCAATGAAAAAAATACAATACAAATTGTTTGTATTAGGAGATTTGAAGTAACTAGAAAATTGCTCCAAAAGGGATGAGATTTCAAGGAACAACAAATCTATCATTGCTACTCCTATTTTATTGCCTATTGCCACATATTGGTGCCCACCCCAGAAAAGAGAGCAGAGAATATTGTCCTACTAATAATGTTTGATAAATATGGCGATGGCAGAAAATAATCCTACTAATAATGTTTAATCTCAGACAAAACAAACAAATTGTACTGATAATTAATAAAGTTGGTAATACAGTAATTAAATTCGGACACAATGTTGTCATTCCCTGATCAATTTCTTAAAAGATAACAGCTTTTTCCAAATAGAATGAATATCAACAACAAATAATAATTACTCTAATCTTTTATAAGACAATATCTTAATTACATAACACATTCTTTCCAAACCAAACATCAAACCCGCCAATACCAGAAAATGAAGAATCCATACTACTACTCATCAGTACTACTCAGTTTAATTGGTTGCAGAGTAAAGCCAAAATGAGAATGGAGGAGAGAGAAAAGATGAGAAACAAAAAGAAGATGCCGAGGATTTGGCGAAGGGGGCGGAGGTTGTGGAGGATGGCCGGGATGGTGATGGGACGAGGAGAGCGAAGCTGGAGCTGGAACAAACACCGACGGAGCTTGACGTGGAAGAGAAGAAGTGGTGGTAATGTGATGAAAAATGCCAAGTAGAATACCAGTACCACCATGAAGGGTATCCAGTTGCACCGGCACCGGAGCTCCGGCGAGGATGGAAAGCCACGGCGGGTTATGAAGACGCGGTAGAGGTAGACAAATTGGTTGAAGGTGGAGAGAAACGAAGTGGTACCGGCGTTTAATCGGAGGTGTTTTAAGGACAACATTGTGAGGAATCAATATTAACAAATCAATCAACTTTCCAACAACAAAAAAACAAATCAAACAACTGCTCTTACTATCATTTACTAGTAGATCAGACAAGATACCTGAAATTAAAGGAGTATTCTTTAAAGACCATACATCCCAACTCGTAAATATTGGAAATTAAATCATTCTACTACAAGAACATTAAAATTATACGACTTAATTAGCTACCAGAAAATCATTCCGAAAATCTTCAAAAATGAAATCTTGAAATGAATCACCCAATATAATAATCCGATCCAGAGAGGCGCTCCCAAATGAGTTTAAAGGTCCCAACAGAAAAAGAAGCCAGAGAGGAGAGAGAAACAGAGAAACAATGAGAAGCAGATGATGACCCTTATGTAGGTTAAAGCTAAGGCCTGAAAATCGATGAGCGGTGGACGAGGTCCGAGAATGAGGAAGTGGTCAGCCATAAGGGCCCGAACAGCATCGAGAGAGGCATGGAGCTCAACGTACTGACCAACGATGGTATTGAGGGTTGTCAATGGGGCAAAATAGAAGGTCATATTTGTGAAGAAGGTGAGACAGCAAATGCAATAATCTGGTGGGTGTGTTGCTGAGATGATTAGTGTGTATAATGTTACAAAGAGAAATGCGAACATCATGACCCGAATCCCATAAATTTTCATACGTGACAAGTTCGTCGCCATTTCTTTGGTTAGCCTCCTTAATGGACCTCGTAGCATCATTCTGTTTCTCTCTCCTGATTCCACTAGCTGAAGCTCATCATCCTCGCCGCCCAGGCCCAGCTCGTTCATTTTTGGAGGAGAGAGAATATGGTGAGACTTGAGAGAGATACTACCAAACCCAAGAAGATTAATGAGAAATGCTTTTCTCTAATGTAATGATTTTTGGGATCCTCTCCATTTCGTTTCCTAAAAAATCTACAAAGTAACATGTGATTTTTGGTTGATATAGTTTCAAATTTTTAGCAGTTCCATGAATCTAAAAATTTTATGGTTGGAATTTAGCCCCCTGTTTCTATTACCAAGCCTAATTCAGCAAAAGCGATAGCCCATGTAAAATGATTGGGGTGGTAACCTTGTTCTCTATTGTATTACTTCTTCCGTTTTTTTAAAATGTTAATATTTGCCTTACTTTTATATGGTCTTCACTCTCCAATGCACTACTTTGACCATAAATATTTGTGTTTATATCAATGCATGAACTATAAAAGATAGATATTCCGAAAGTACAAATTAAAACTAATTAAAACGAATTTAACAATAGATAGTCCGCTACTAGTGACCGATACCCTGCTTCCCAAGCTATTTTCTGCCCAAACAACATGGTACATGCTTCCTCTAACTTAGCATCAAAGGCCCCTGTGTACACCAAGTGTGACCATGTCACCATTACAATCTCTTATCACAAGTCCCCAGCCAAAACCAAACTCCCCTAACTTACCAGCATCTATATTAAGCTTCCACATTCCCGATGCCGGTCACTTTTGAAGAGAGTGGATGTTTGTTGATATGATTATTTTCTGTTAAGAGTTTATATTCTTCCAACATTTAATAAAATACCAATAAATTATAAAAGGCGTATTCAATCTCCTAATTTATACTACCTCCGTTTTTTGAAGACGTTTATATTTGCTTTTTCACGGTCTCCAATTTCACTACTGTGATCGTAGATAATTGTAATTATACGCATATATAAATTATAAAACTATAATTTTTGAAAGTATTCTTTAAAATGAATCTCACTGTATCATTTTTACATTATAAATCTTTGTATTTTTTCACTAATTCATGGTCAAAATTTGTAAACTTTGAACTTGAAAAATGAAGTGTAAACATATTGGTGAAACAGATTAAGTAATACGGTATCCCAATCTACTATGATACTCTACAATTTAGACCGCTTGATTCTCTATCTATCATCATCCATAAAAGCATATATCATTGTTCGCGCATTGTAGGGTATAAAACCTCATTTGCAAACAAATAACGACTCATGCTTTCATCATTCGCTCTCTCACCCTGCCCTTAAACCCAGAACCTCCCCTAACTCATTTTCCATATTTTATAAATATTGAGTAGCGTTTTCTCATTTCACCCACTACATACATATAGAGAGAAAAGGGTACAGAGAGAGAGTAGAGAGAGAAGAGCGGCAGAGCAAAGAGAGAATGACATTTATTTGGATTAAAGAGTTTGATTGATCTTATCGCTTCAATAGAGAAGAGGAGTTTTGCGAAATCCAGAGAGAGCTCGGGGGAGGTGTAACGTCGACATTACCGTTGTTGGCCGCTAAAAACGGCTTGCTCGGCCGGTAATGCCGAATTGCTTTTTGAAGGAGGGACCTAAGAGCCCTTATTTGTTCGGAAAGTCGAGGATGACTCTGTCAGAATTACCATCGATCTTTCGGGCGTCAATGGTGACGGAGACTTAAGAATCATTGTCGAAGAAGATACCATTTCTTTCCAGGCAGCCAGAAGTACTAATACTACTAATCATAGGTGCGAGTCCTCCGAAGTTGTCAACACCCCCGCTACACCCAATTCCATCTCCATTTCATCGTCGTCGTCTGAACCCGCCATTGATGACCACGCGCCGCCACGTCAGCAGCGGTGCACCGAAATGATGGGTGAGGATGATGTAGAGGATCACAATCCTGAAGATGAAAGAGATGATGATGATAACAACAACAACAACAAGTCTAAGAAACAGTAAGCTCATCAGCTCTTAGTACTCTTTTTTTTTTTCCTTTTTTTTTGACCAATTTTTTTTTCATTGTCTAGCATGCATCTAATCTGCAATAAAATGGAGCACCATGTGTACAAAATTACATATAGCTACAAAGAAACCACAAATTTGAATGAAGTGATAACTATGAACGGAAGAAAAAAAGAATATTAAAAAATGGTTTTGGTCAATGGGTTTTGGTTTTTTGCTATAGGGGATTCCTTAATTATTAAGGGAAGAAGGAGCTATATATGTTTTTTCTTTTTAATTAATTTACCATTTATTTGGATTAAAGAGTTTGATTGATCTTATCGCTTCAATAGCGAAGAGGAGTTTTGCGAAATCCAGAGAGAGCTCGGGGGAGGTGTAACGTCGACATTATCGTTGTTGGCCGCTAAAAACGGCTTGCTCGGCCGGTAATGCCGAATTGCTTTTTGAAGGAGGGACCTAAGAGCCCTTATTTGTTCGGAAAGTCGAGGATGACTCTGTCAGAATTACCATCGATCTTTCGGGCGTCAATGGTGACGGAGACTTAAGAATCATTGTCGAAGAAGATACCATTTCTTTCCAGGCAGCCAGAAGTGGCGCGGGTTGATCGGGCTTTTTCGGGCTCTATACATCTCGTAACATAATATACCATAACATAACCTAACGTGCAATAACTATTAAGACTATAACATGTATTATGATTCTATATCTTTGTGAAACTCTTGTGTTATAAATAGCTTTGATATTCATTAATAAAGTCAGAATAACAGTTCATAATCATAAATTTAACACCCTGAGTGTGAATCATTATTGATATTACTTCAAAATGCATTTCTTTATACTAGTGGTCTCAATCATGTTCTACTGGAGAGCTATGACGATATGGTGTTATCAAACCCTACCTATAACCACTCAGCACTAGGGGAGGACTGTTGCTACACACATGTGTTTACAAATAAAACATTAATCCTGACCATGAATGTTCCAGGTGTTGGTTCTTCTATTAGTGGTATTTTGTTGATAACTCAAGAACCTAAACTTAAGTTTCACATTGAAGAACTCCAAAACCGGGAACCAAATGAGTAAAGAAGGGTCTATGATGGCTTGTTTGAGGTAAATTCGAGCAACTTTAATGTTATGAAAGCTAAGGGTCGAGTTATTCATGGAGTGTTGTCGATTGAAGTCCCTAGATTTGAGAAGCAAGGGGTGAGTTCCAAAGATCATGAAGGGTTTGTTGCCCTTCATTTGGGAGGCAAGTGGGAGGTCTTACACCTCCACCTCCTCTTTTACAAGCGGGGCCCTCTAAAGTCTAACCCTTTTCGAATCAAGGGCCCGTGGTAGTAATATGTAGAGCCGGTAAAAAGCCGACACGACACGAAACAGACACGAAATAAACGGGTTAATGTTAAGATTTTCGACACGATTAACTTAAGTGGGTCGACACGAGTAACTTGTTTAGTTAAATGGGTTGGGTTAGTGTTGAGATTTTAACATGGAATTGACACGCTCTGACACGATTATTCAAACCTGTCGAGAAATATGTCACTTAACTAATGATAATGTCAAAAAATAAAGTTTAAATCTATGATATTCAATTTTTTTTATTGACAAATACACCAATGAAAAGTTACAAGTAATGTTTCAAAATTTCTTTACTATTTTATTAGTTTTTTTTATGTTAAATTTTTTTATTTTCTAAAAAAGAAATTAGATTAAAAAAAGTTAAGCGGTTCAACACGAATAACACGAATATTAAGCATGTTAGGTTAGTGCTGAAGATTACACACACGATTAATGAATGAGTTAGGTTAGTGTCAGGAGTTTTCTGACATTATTATCTTTAACACGAATACAAACACGAAACGACACGACATATTTGCTTATTGTCCCTAGTTCAAAACTTAGCAAAATATAAGTACGTATGCGAGTCAGTGACTCGACCAAGGTAGGGTGTTGCAAGCCATCTTCACAACCAGTAATATTTGGTTTGTATTGGGGTACAAACTCCCTTGAATCCATCCAACTTACCTCCTTTAGAAAAAGAAAAATCATTGAAGAAAAATGTCAACCAAAAATAACACTTGGGAGTTGGGCCTAGCTTCATGAATTGATCAATTCATTTTTGCTCATTCAGTTTAGGCGTTTAGCCCAACATCGCCCCCATCTTTCTCTCTCTCCAATATCTCCATCCCTCAATCGACATTCTCCAGTGGTCTCGTCTCACATAGACATAATAGTTGCTCCTAAAATTCTCTCTCCTTCGAACAAAAGCAGTTGGGCAGTGGGCTAATATCAGAGATCACAAGATGCCGGCAGTTGCTCCACGATCTGGGGAGGCCATTTTCGCCGGTGCTGAGCGTGTTGTATGTATTTTATTCCAATTCCCCATTCATAATGTTGTTAGGAAATTCTCAAAATGAGGTTAATTTCCATTCAAATTGAAATCCAATTTGCTGTCTTTAATCATCTGATTTGCCAATTTGATTGTTTGGAATGAACAGAATGCAGAGTTGTTTACTCTAACTTATGGAGCAATAGTTCGTCAACTCCTTACGGATCTGGAAGAAGTGGATGAAGTTAACAAGCAGCTTGATGTAATGTAATTTTTCTCTCTCTAACGCTTCTGTCTTTCAATTGAAAATAATTTAAAGAAATCTTTGATTGTTTAATATATGTGTATCTTGTTCTCTCTCGGGTTCAACTTGTCCATGTTTGGTTACTCTTAATTGGGCAATTTTTTGATTGCTTATTTTTCTATCTTGGGTTCAAATTGTTCATGTTTGTCTTTCAATTGAAAAAATATAGATAAGTCCTTGATTGGGTTTTGTTGGGCTTGGTTCATTTTTTGTTGCAACGCTTGATCAGTTGGTTGTAGTCTTATTGTCTAACCTGTTATTAGTGATTTACAGAAAAACTAGTTGTTGGGTGAATTCTCATTTTTTTCTCCATTTCATAAACTTCCTCAAGGCATATAACTAATTGATTACTACTTGTGGCTAATTGTTGTTTGAAATCGGCCTATTTAGTTAAGAACCCTTATTTTTTAATCCTGAGGCTTGAGAAATATTTGGAGAAGTTATTGTTTAAAGAGGGAAAACAAGAGCTGTGAGGAGATGAAACCCATCACTAACACACAAACTCCTAGGCAGAGAGCCAATAAGACCCCCAAAGAGATGCGTATCAATGTTCTTAAAGATACATTTGTGTTATTTACAGCTGTTCAGTTTGTCTTTGAACTTATTTTGTCTCCTTCAGCATTTTGTAAACTTCCTTGATAAGCACCTTGCACTGCGGAATGTTTCTGGATTAATTCAGTGTAAGGTATGCTGAAGGAAGGTGTTATATACTTATAGGGGCAGATTATCATAGTCTTCCTGTTCTTTGGGTAGCTAGCTTGAGTTTTTGCAATGGTTGAGATCTGGTTTCTTGTTAATGTTGTGTAGTCAATAATATCCAGAGATAAATGGTTGATTTAGTGAGATATTCTCTAGTTAATACTCTACATCCCATATACGATGCTATGAGTATTTCTGTAACTGTAATTTATGTGTATGGGACTTGATTGTTGACGTGGTAAGGCACTTGACTGTTGATCAGTTATTGCATCATCTGTCAGAAAATTTGGGAAGAGTGTAAGTCCTTCGTGGTGATGTTGAAGTAAGAAAATTTGAACAAGGGTTCTTGTTAACAACATCTAGTGTGCTATGTTAAGAGTAGAAACACGATATAGTTTTCGTGCATCCACAAATCGAAGAATGTATCTTACTAAACTGCTTGTCTTTGAATTACAATACATATCATGTGACCTCCACATCCCTTCCTGGTAGTGACTTGCCTTCTTTAGATTGATGGTGATGCATGCCACATAAGGGGTGAGGTTGCATACATATTGGCCTCTCAAAACTTTGTCTAGGATGGAATTAATGGTTGTTTAGTGATGCTACAGCTCATGTCTTTGTACTTGTACAACATCTGCTGCTTATAGCTATTGCATGCTGTCTCTGCGGTAAAGCCTCTTACTCTCTGTTGGGTGTTTTATACTCTTGTAGGGGTTATAATATTGGTGTGCGCCTAATCGATGAATTTCTAGCGAAATCTAATGTCTCTAGATGTGTGGACTTCAAGGAGACTGCTGAAGTAATTGCTAAGGTCTGTCCCTCAAAGGGCTTTGTATTTTTGTCAATGTTTAGATGATTACAGTGCAATCCCTTGATTATATAGCACTGACCTTTGTACCTGATTTTCTGAAAGGAGGTTCTGAATAATTTCCAGCTGACAACTAGCATGACTTTAGTCATCCCCTCATATTTTTTCCATTTGATAGTCAATTGTCATTATAGAGTTTAGACATGAATTGTTTTTAGTTTTTTATTATTTTTTTTTTAAAGGAGCTTCACATTTGGATTTAGTGCTAAATAAATATATGAGGCGTAGGATTCTTAAAACTGAGGGTTTATAGTCCTTAATTGGCATCAAATGTTTTTGAATGGCTTTTGTCCGTCTCCCTGCTATTGGGGATTGATTGATTGGTAGTTAAGAGATATTAGTCTTATTCTACTGAATTATTCATTGTTCAGTTTTATTGCTGATGTGATGCGCGGTGGGCCTAGTTATTATGGTTGTGATGCGCGGTGGGGCTAGTTATTATGGTTGTTCAACAACGTGTTTGTTTGATGGGCGTCATAAGATCTGATATTTTCTTCTATTGTAGAGGGGAAGTTTCTTCATTATGCTTAGTGCAATTTATAGTTGTTCTCAAAATCTCAAGGTTTAATCAGTTTTATTGCATGTGAGCAGGTTGGCTTCAAAATGTTCTTGGGGGTGACTGCAACCGTGACCAACTGGGATGCAGAGGGAACCACATGCAGTCTTGTTTTGGAGGACAATCCATTCGTAGATTTTGTAGAGCTTCCTGACACATGCCAGGGGCTTCACTACTGCAACATCTTAAGTGGTGTTATGAGAGGAGCACTGGAGATGGTGAGATTTTGTTGTTTCATGACACATACCATTTTCACACTTCTTGCCATTTAACTTGGTCTTGAATCTTGATGCGTCTGTTGACCAATTGCATCTCGGAACATGCAACTGAGTTCTAAGCTTTAACGAATATTAGAAGCCTATGTTGCAAATTGTTAATTCTCTTTTTTTTTGCCATCCTTGCTTTGAGACTGAGTTGTAAACTTCAACTGAGTTCTCAAATTGCTTTAACGAACATGCAACTGACGATGTTATATTTATCCATCCTTTTCTTTATGCAAGTGGTTTTTGCCGTTACTTTCGAACATTAGTTAATTTACGTATTCTTTTCCGGTTCAAATGTTTTAGGTATCAATGAAGACTGAAATCACATGGATCCGTGATATGCTACGCGGGGATGATGCATATGAGTTACAAGTCAAACTTTTGAAGCAAGTTCCAGAAGAATACCCTTACAAAGACGATGAGTGATGTCCTAACTCCTAACTCATTACTTATTAATGTATGTCGAAATATATATAATTTTCTTTCTCACTCTTTTTTGCGTGGTATGTTTTGCAAGATTCACGTTTAAGAAATTCTGGTAATTTGGCGGAAAAGGTTTTGCTTCACTTCTGCATTAAATTTATAATCACAAAATTCAAACAAATAACAAACTATTTCAAAGGTTGTGACTTGTGAAAATGGTGAAAGTTCTTAAATGTTTTTGAAACTATTGCAAGAGTGATGAAAATGAAAGTCTAATACCATCCTCTTCCCTTTATATATGTAGACTAGTACTTAATGGATTTGTTGAGATGGGAAACCTCACTTCTGATACACCCTATTTCTTCCTTTAATATAATAATCTAACTAAAATTATTCCAAGTTTTGACATCAAAAGCTACCAATAAATAGAAGTTTTTATTTTGGGTTAGAACCAATATATATTGCCTTTGAGTAGTATATAGCACTAATGATATAAAAATGATTATGTTAATGGTTAATTATACAATAATAATGATCTTCTTATAAGTGTTAGTTATACTTTGATTTTTGGTGAGATCAATTATTATGTTTATATTAATCAGAGAGTCGGCATCCACCTAGTTAATATCTAGACAAAGAACAAAGCTAAATTGCGTTATATACTGAAAAAAATAAGAAGAAAAAAATAAGAAAGGAAAATTGGCGAAAACCTCCAAGAAGTTTGGAATTTTTGGTTAGAACACCCAAACGTTTTCAACTTTAGCCAGTCCCTCTAAAAAAATGAAAAGCCTTATAATTCCCCCCAACCGGTCATTAAAATTTTTTTTGCCCCATTTTGTCCTCATGTGCTTTGCACGTGATCCTTAATTGCTGAATCCAATTAATGATCACGTATAAAGCACATGAGGGTAAAATGGGGCAATTTTTTTAAAAAAGTGGCCGAAAAAGCAAGGTTGGGGGAATTATAAGGCTTTTTCATTTTGTAGGAACCTGATCATGTAAATTATTTATTTCTTTGCTGTAAATAGTGATATGCTGTAATTAGTAGTCGGTCAACTTGTCCAAGGTGGCAAGTGCCTAAACGACTACTAATTACAGCATATCACTATTTACAGCAAAGAACTAAATAATTTACATGTTCAGGTTCCTACACATTTTGTTTGGGTACTTGCCAAAGTTGAAAACGTTTGAATGTTCTGGTCAAAAAGTTATCGTGATCATTGTTTGGGTCTCGAATTTCTGTTATAGGTTGCATTGCACAAAGACACTCAGGTATAGTCATGCAACATTAGCACAGTGCCAACAATTCAAAATAGAGCACAGCAACTTAGAAGATATACGATACCAGCTCATTTTTCGTTTTTGCGTTGGACAAATGCTTATAAGAACAACCAATATGATCATCCTTTCACAATGGCAGTAGCTACAACCAAATTCGAGACATACTATCAAAGTTTCAATCTTTTCGTTTTATCATGTCAGACACCCAGATACTCAAATTGACACTCGATCTACCAAAGAAAATATGGATGTGTTTCAGTTATTATTTAGATCATCGAAAACTGAAGCTGTTGCCTGTTCGACACAGAAATTTTCTTAGTTTTTTTATTATTATTTCTTTTTCCTCGTTGCATTTTCCGTGTATTTTCACCCTTTTGTGGCTATTCCTCCTCAAGGAAAAAGTAGCAAACACATCTCCTCTCCAACTTTTAGAGTTGCACAACTTAATTATGTTTATTTATGTTTCCTGTATTTGAACAACCCCTAAATGAATTTCAACAACCTATGACCTAGTAGGTAACTAGGTACTATGAGGTGCAAATTTCAACATAAGATAAGAACAAGTGAAAGAGCACTCAACTATCAATAGCATAGATTTCAAAATCAAATTCCTAAAGCAATCTAGAGAACGTCAGCCAAAGAAAACACTACACTAAAACATTTTCATAAGTTTTGGAAGGAATCCTCAGCATAACAACAGCCACGCTGCGCCAAGTGCTAACAACTCAAATTATCACAATGTCTTTTGTAGAAATCATGTCACCTGACTTCTTTTAGTTTCAAGATTGCTAGTATGCTACCATAATCCTCTATATATAACAAAAGTAGCAATTCGAATTCGCAACACCTCACTATTGAAATCACAATCTTAACTTATACATCATACAAGATAGTATAACCTTGGTGATTGGGAATGGGGAAATGATCTCCTTCTGGTTTGATGTCTGGCATCCCCTGGGATACTTAAGAGCTCTCATTGCTGGACCTATGCTGGAAAATGATAAAAATACTAAGCTCTCTGAGTGCATTAAACTAGGTAGTTGGTATTTTGGGGATCTGTCCTTTATTCTCCCCCCTGATATTGTGAATTCCATCAACTGCATCCCTATTCCCAGTAGTGAGTACAGAGATATGGGAAGGAAATTTAGTCTGACTGATGCCTATAAGAAGTTAACTGTTGATCCTAAGGATTTGGTGTTAAGTAATGATGTGCTCAGTGAAAAAAATTGGAAAATTAATTGTGTTCCAAAAATAAAGTTTTTTCTGTGGCTTGCTCTGAGAGACAGACCTCCTCATAGAGCAACCTTGTTTGCTAGGAAATGTGTTGATTCAGCATATTGTCAATCATGTGCTGATAGTACTGAGAACACACTCCATCTTCTCAGGGATTGCCCCATGGCTGCTGAGGTCTGGGATCTCTTTAACTGCCCTGATACCTTCTTTGACTCTGAACTCAGATCCTGGATTACCAGAATACTAGTAACATTAAGCAGAGTAGTGTTAATCACTGGCGGAACCAGGGGTAGGCCAGCAGTGGCTGGCGCCCCCCCTCAACTCAAGAAAATGTCTAATTTTCGGGTAATTTTAGTCCAAACTCCATATATTTGTCTTTGATCAGCCCCCCTTCCCCCTTTGCGCTATATATATTTTTAATTTTCGCCGCCTTACACTCATAATCCTGGTTACGCCGTTGGTGTTAATACCCCTCCTTAGAGCTTCATCTTCCCAATTGTTGTTTGGGAAATTTGAAAAAACAGAAATGGGAAGATTTTTGAAGGAAAATATACACCACCAAACATCACAAAAAAGTTAATTCTAAACCAAGCATGGGATTTTTTCAGCTCTCAAACACCCCATCCCTCACTCATCTCACCAAACGTCAACATAAATCAACCAAATGATCCTCTCAACCAGTCTAAATCCACCCAGGATCCAGCACTTGGAGACCTCCTGTGCAGGGAGGGTTTAAGGTAAATGTGGATGCTTCCTTCAAGGTAGACATTGGAGATAGTGGTTGACTGGCTGTGCAGGTATTTGCAGGAATCACATAGGCGAACGCAGAAAGGCTTTATGAGAAAAGGAAAGCCAACGACAGCCCTTCATGCTGAAATTCAGGGAATTGCAAACGCATTACAATGGATCCAACTTGAAGAGTGGACATATATCATCATCAGCAGTGACTCGCAAAAAGCAGTTAACATGATAAATGGCACAATTGTGGACAAAAGCCCACTAATGCACTTAATTATAGACTGCAGGGAATGGCTGAGTAGAATTCCACATGGGAAGTTGACTTTTGAGCCCAGGAGTCATAGCTGATCAACTGGCAAAAGAGGCGAGAAATGGTGGTAGTTGTAACCAAAACTTAATGACTATTCTTGATACCCCTCCCCAAAACTGTATTTTGCTTTTAGAGGAGGAGACCCTTCTTGGAGGAACCGTAGGAAACAATGTAGATCCTGAACTGTTTATTTTTAGTTAACTATAATATATGCACTAATTTCTAACAAAAGAAAAAAAAACTTATACATCATACACTATCTAACCAATGCCATTACACCTAACAAGATCATAACCAACAACCAAATAACATTACCCACAAATGAATTCTCACCTTCGTTAGTACCGATCCTGGTAGCTTTCACCACCACCATAGCTCCTCCCCTGTTTCTTCATGACCAAACAATGTGAGACGAGACAACTGAAGAATGCCGATTGAGGGAGGGAGGGAGAGAGAGGGCCGATGTTGGGCTAAACCGAGTGAGGAAAACTGAATTGATCAATTCATGAAGCTAGGCCCAAATGTTATTGTCGGTTGACATTTTCTTCATGACTTTTCTTCTTTTTTTTTTTTTTTGTGCTAAACCAAGTACTTCTCGTTACTGAATAACTCAAAAGAAGATTACAGCAGCTACAAGAGGTTCACACATGTGCATCTCCTCAGGGGCCATTGTGCTCGAGGACCCTGATGAGGAAGCCTATGTGGCGAAATTGTGAGCACGATAATTGTTATAATGAGGTATAAATATTACATCCGAATAAAGTGAAAGCAGTAAAGAAGAAACATCCATAAGAGTGGAGCGAGTGACCCAAGGAAAGGGGGGTCCTCGTTTGAGATCATCAACATTGAGCTTTGCATCAGTGAAGAAAAGTCCATGAGAGCCTCCAATGCTCTTTAGGTGGGAGAGGGCTCCTATGATGGCATGAGCTTCGACAATTGCAGGTGATGTGGAGACAATATCAGTGGCTCCCGCAGCAGTAGTAGTGCCGTCTTCATTGATTTTAATCCAGGCAGCCACAGAGCATGAAGGACGAATAGTAGCATCTACAAAATATATATGTTCGCATTGGGGGAGCGACACATGAATATTAGGGGCTGGTGGGATCGGGGTAGTATTACCCTTTGGCAGGAGGTTCCATTCTTTCCACCGTGCGTTGATAGTATCCAGAAGGACCGAGGGGTCCGAGATGCCAAAATCATGATCATGTATTTTCTTGTTACGAAACCACCAGATGGAATCGAGAATGAAGGCTGCCAGACCAGCAGCTTCATGGGAGTTCGATTGAGGAAGCAGCAAGTCCGAACGAGGGTTGAGACATTGGGGTAGCCACTCATAGAGAGAGGTGAAGGCAGTGTTGTCGGTACGGAGACCAAGGCAATGGAACCAAACAAAGCGTGCCAGCAGGCAAGAGAAGAAGAGATGGTTCCCATTTTCTGGAGAAGAGTTGCATAGAGGACAAGATGGATCAATATGAGTGATGCGGTGGTGGAGGATATCATTGAGTGGGATGGCATTTGAGGCTAGTCGCCAAAGGAAGATGCTAATTCGGTGAGGGACGTTAGCTTTTCAGATAAGTTACCAAAAGCCAGGCTCGAAATTTTCATTCGAAAGGGTGGAGTCAGAGAGTAGATGGAACGCAAATTTGACATTGTAGTCCCCTAATCTATCATGTGTCCATAAGGTGGAGTCAGCTGAGGGGGTGGAGGGAAGGGTGATTTGGAGGATGGATGTAGCAGAGAGTGGATCAAACTGCTCGTGGATAAGGTTAACGTCCCAGGCTGAGTTAACAATGCAGTCTGCAACTTTGAAAGCACTTGTAGTGGCAGTTGGGTGGGCCGTAGGTATGAAGCCTGGAAGGTTAGGAACCCAAGGGTCGTTCCAAATATTTATAGTGGACCCATCTCCCACTAAGAAACAGCCAGCTTTGAGGACGAGGTCCCTGTCATTAGCTATCTCTTTCCAGACAGCGGAGTCACTTGCATTTAGGGGCACATGGTGAAATTCGTGACATCTGCAATATTTTTGCTTGAGTAGAGATATCCATGGGCGCTTTGCATCACTAAAAACCTGCCAAGCCAGTTTGGAATGGATGTCTTTGTTGAACTATTTGAGTCTTCTAATTCCCAAGCTCCCTTGCTTCTTGGGGGTGCACATAGATTTCCAAGACTTGAGGTACATGTTTCTTTTATCCGGGTCTTTACCCCACCAAAAATCTCTCAAAACACCATCCATATCATTGCAGAGAGTGGTGCTGAGAGTATTGCTGGCCATGGCGTAGGAGGGGAGTGTGGATGCAACCGCTTGGATCAAAGTTATTCTACCTGCAAAAGACAAAATTTTAGATTTCCAAAATTTCACTTTTTGCTGAATTCTGTCTTTGAGATACAAGAAACGTTGTTTTTTTCCACCAGCTCTAAAGAATGGGAGGCCGAGATAAACAACATTCTTGTCCATTGCCGAGAGGTTTAGGATCCCCTTGAGATGACCTTTGGAAGTGGGCGGTGTGTTTGGGCTGAAAAATACCCCTAATTTTTGTTTGTTAGCACCAAGCCCACTTCAAGATTCCATAAGATCAAGTGCATCATTGATGGCCATTGCATTTTTTTATTTGCACGAGCGAAGATAACCAAGTCGTTTGCAAAAAGAAGGTGGGTGACCCCTTCACAGTTTTTGTCTATCTTGATCCGGTCAATAAGTTTGTTATTCTGCTTTACAGAGATGATCCTGGATAGAGCTTCCATGGTGAGCACAAAGAGGAAGGGTGAGAGAGGGTCGCCTTGGCGTAGACCTCTTTCCGGGGTAATAAAACCACGAGGTGATCCGTTGACAAGTATGGAGAAAGTAGTAGTGCTGATGCATTGGCTAATGAGTTGAACAAATTTCTCACAGAAACCCAGATTCTTCATGATGGTAAGAAGGAAGTTCCAATCTACTTTGCAAAAGCCTTAGCCATGTCGATCTTAAGGGCCATCAAGCCATTTTTCCCTTTGCATTTTTTCATGGTGTGAACAAGTTCGTTGACCAGAATAGTGTTATCAGATATGACACGGCCTGGGACAAAGGCGGATTGGTAGGAGAGGTTTAAAGCGATTGGCAAGGATTTTGGAGATTATCTTTTAGACAACATTGCAAAGAGATACGGGGCGGAAGTCTTTGACAGTGGTGGGGGTGAGTTTCTTTGGGATGAGGGTGATGTGGGTGTGGTTGAGATTTTTGAGAATGAAGCCACTGGCAAAGAAAGCTTGGATCATACTAATGACATCTTGAGAGACTATTTTCCAGTAAAACTGGAAAAAAAGTGCAGGGAATCCGTCGGGACCGGGCTCTTGGTGGGATGCATAAGTTTGACGACGGAGTGGATTTCCTCAGGTGAGGGGATGGAACATAAATCAATGTTCTCCTGCTCATTAACAGAATGTTGGAATAAACCATCAAGGTCGTCAGGAAAGTCGGGGGAGTCTGAGGAGAAGAGGTCTTTGAAGTGGTTAATAAAGGCCTGTTCAATTATATCATCTTTTTGGGTCCATTCACCATCATTGAGTTTAAGTGCCTCAATTGCATTACGACGCCTTCTTATCACAGTGGACACATGGAAATAATGGGTGTTCAAATCATCCTCATTGAATGCGGGATTTCTGTCGGGTAAGGATTGCCTCTCGAGTGTAAAGTTCCAGCAATTGGGCATATAGATCACTCTCCCTTTCAGCGGATGGGGGGTTGTGGTTTTGGAGGTTTTCAATGGCTTTTGTGACTTCCTTGATACCACTTTGAATGTGCCCAAAAGAGTTTTTATTCCAAATCTTGAGAGCCCCTTTTGTGAGTTTGAGTTTCTGCTTGAGAATGAGAGCTTTAGAGCCAACAACAGGGGATTCCCACACTTTTTTAATTGCATCAATACTCGAGGAATCACGAATCCAAACTGCCTCGAATTTGAAAGGTTTGGATTTTTGAGGAGGTTCACCATGGGTGTCAAGGGGAGGAGTATGGTCAGATTTTATGATAGGAAGATGCTTGATGATGGCGGAGGCAAACAGATTTCTCCACTCAGGGCTAGCAATACATCTGTCAGGTCTCTCTCTAAGGATAATTTTCTTCTCCTTTTTTTTTATCCAAGTGAAACTAAAGGAGGTAAATTGGATGGATTAAAGGGATTTTGAACCCCATTACAAGCCAAATATTATTAGGTGTTAATATGGCTAACGTCTTCTCTTGAATTTTGAGTTTTGAATAGTATGATTTTAACAACCAATTTAGCAGATATATATGCAGAGTAGACAAATAAGTCATAACCACGGTCTGACTCTCAGAGAGAAACATAGCTAACCAGAACCCTACATCAAAAGAAAAGGTAAATATGATGGCAAAGACAGGAAGAATAAGCTTTCAATTCACTCTCATATATACAATTATTTACATCCGTGAATATAAACTAGAGGAAGAGTGGAGGCGACTATATCTGATCAGCAGCCTAGATCTCAGCACAAGCAATACCACATCTGATCAGCAGTCTTAATGTTGGGCCAAGCAGATATGGAGACTATGCAGGAGCAGGACGCAAGTGAAGACGTCGCTCAGTCCAGCAGAAAGAAGCCAAACTGCATTCACTGATAGCATGTACTCAAGAATCTCAAGCAACACCATTGACATTGCTGTCGCTCAGCTCCAAAAGTCTCCATAAGATCTATCCGAGATGAATGAGTAACCGTTGTTCAGGAGCTAGGACTTGAAAGCAAGCCATGGAATAGGAATTCAGGTTTAACTCACTGCCTCCTTTCTAACGACCCCTACACGAACCAAGCAAAAGAGATTTCAAACATCACAAAATAACTTTAGTGTCAAAGTAATCATTCTAAATAACGCACAATGACTAGTTAGCAAAATTCTCAGTACACTATGTTGAGAAGCTTTGAGTTGCAGCCATGACCTATACAGCACAAAATTGGACACAAGTCACAACACAAAATACATTTCCAATTAAGAATGTAAACACAAATCAATAGAGGCCCCCTTTTCATAGGGTTGCTGGAGGGGGTTAACAACATGAGACTTCAGAGTTCAGAGACTACATAACATAACCAGTGGCCCATAATAACATTGGTATACCCATTACCTTATATTCCTCTTTCCTTTCATGTTTTAAGGACCATGCATATTTTTCCACAATTTCCCAGAAGGTGCGCAAGGTACAAAGGAAATATTGTCTGATACCAACATCCAGAAATTCATATTCAAGCCTGTACAGCTAAGAAAATACAAATACATTGTCATTCTCTTTCAATGTGTCTTCACATCCCAAATACTTGTACAAGCCGCTCAAACAAGCAGTCAAGCAGTGTGCATGTCTGTTTGTTGTGTGCGTGTGTCGGTGTGTGTTTGTGTGTCACGACTGAGTTCAATAGTTAATCTGACTCCTCTAAAAATGTCTTCCTATCTAACACGGCCTACAGCCTTATCTGGCGCTCTGAGGTCTATCATCTTCATCAAAAAAGGTTCTATAGCATTCCATCACCTCAAAAGATGTTGATACTCAGCAATCAGCACTCATTGTCAAACAAACAGTCACAGTGGCTGGAGCTGTTGCAGCTCCAAAGGTTGAAATATATGTTCACCCAAGACCCAACATCTCCAGTTCATGGCCATGCCAGCAAGGGGAAACACATCTATCACCTATTCAACAACTATCACTCTAGGATTTCAACCAACTTTTTTTTGACAATTAGAACTCAAATTATTAATTTGAAATAAACAAGTACTCCCTCCGGTTCACGGAAATCTTGACGTTTGGAGAATGACACAGAAAACAAGGAAAACACATTTGAGCACAAGAATTCCAACTCTACCCTTAAAAGAGCACATGGGGTGTTAAGAGAGAGAAAATAATGTCTCAGTGGGGGCAAAATGCTTTTGTGGGAAAGGGAGGGGAGAGAGTGGGGAACATAGGCACATCGGGGTGAGTAGGTAGGAGGGGTAAAATAGGAAAAGGTTCTCAAATACAATGTCATATAAGGAAACGTCAAGATTTCTATGGTCCAAATATAAAAGGAAAGCGTCAAGATTTCCATGAACATTTCCATGAACCACAGGGAGTACTTAACTTTGGTAGCTACTACAAAAACTATTGCGTGTATAACATCATTCAATCCATCCAACCCCACCTTCTAGGAAGGGTTGAGTAGAGGTTGCATTTTGTGCTTAGGCAAGGCATTAACATGCCCCTGATTACAAATAACTACGCCTGTTAAATGCTTTTCTTTATTTCTATTCTTCTACAACCACAACCACGCCAAGAGAATTTCACCCAACCTCAGATCCACAAATACAAACAAGTTCAGAAACTCAATACTTTGCAAGATGTATTTTTGTCTTCTCTGGAGTCTCACTTCAAAGGAGTAGCTTCCAACCTCCCCTTCCCCCACCCCCCCTTTCCAAAAAATAAAAGAGCAACAATGGTTATATACTAATGTATTACTAAAAAACTCAAATAATGTTCAACAAATAACAAGCATGCATAATGTCATAATAGAGATTTTAAACCCATATTCCTGCACGGCAAAAGAATATCTGACCAAGAAAACACCATCTAAACAAACTATTACAGGTTGCACAAGGACACTTAAATATAGTCATGCAACTATAGCACAGTGCCAACAGTTCAAAATAGAGCACAGCAACTACAACTTAGAAGATATACCGTACCAGCTTGTTTTCGGTTTTGCGTTGGACAAATGCTTATAAGTGACAACCAATATGATCATTCTTTCACAATGGCAGTAGCCCAAATCCGAGACATACTACCAAAGTTTCAAACTTTTTGTTTTATCATGTCAGACACCCAGAATCCCAGATACACAAATTGACACTCGATCTACTAAAGAAGATATGGATGTGCTTTAGTCATGTTTCAATTATTACTTAGATCATCTAAAACTGAAGCTGTTCAACTGGCAGAAGCTTTCTTATCTTCTTTTTTTTTTTTTTTTCCTTGTTGCTTTTTCTGTGTATTTTCACCCTTTTGTGGCTTCTCCTCCTCAAGGAAAAGTAGCAAACACATCTCCTCTCCAACTTTCAGAGTTGCACACCTAAGAACAACTTCAATTACGTATTTATGTTTCCTGTCTACAATTGGTTTGAACAACCACTAACTGAATTTCAACAACCTATGACCTAGTACTCTAGTAGGTACTATGGGACCCATCTCGAGCGAGGCCCAACACGAGGTGCAAATTTCAACATAAGGTTGGTAAGAACAAGTGAAAGAGCACTCCAACTATCAATAGCATAGATTTCTAACTCAAATTCCGAAAGCAATCTAGAGAAAGTGCGCCAAAGAAAAGGCTACACTAAAACATTTTCATAAGTTTTGGAAAGAATCCTCAGCATAACAACAGCCACACTGCGCCTAAGTGTCAACAACTCAAATAATCACAATGTCTTTTGTAGAAATCATGTCACCTGACTTCTTTTAGTTTCAAGATTGCTAGTATGCTACCATAATCCTCTATATATAACAAAAGTAGCAAGTCAAATTCACAACACCTCACTATTGAAATCACAATCTTAACTTGTACATCATACTTTATCTAACCAATGTCATTAAACCTAACAAGATCATATACAACAACCAAATAACATTACCCACAAATGATTTCTCACCTTTGGTAGTACCGATCCTGGTAGCTTTCACCACCACCATAGCTCCTCCCCTGTTTCTTCATGACCAAAGCCCTTTCTCTCTCCTTCTCCGCTTTCTCTCTCTTCAACCTCTCCTCTCTCAACTCCTCCACACTCTTCTTCCTCCTCTTTTCCCCACCACTCTTCCCTTCACTCTCTCTCTCCTCCTCCATCACCACCGGACTCACCGCGTACCATGGCGCCTTCACGCCTTTCCCCGCCACACCATACCCTAGCCTATACTTCTCATCCTCCGGTCCAGTCACCACTTTCTCCTCCTTCTTCATCTTCTTCTTCTTCCTCTTCTGATCATCATCCTCTTCACTCTCTCTCCTCTTCTTCTCCGTGACAAAAATTGGATCGAAAATCTTAATCCCATCGAACAAGTTTATGTGCTTCGAATCAGAATCAATTTCAGATTTTGGTTCGACTAGTGGTTCTGATTTCGGAGATTCTTGCGGTGGTTGTGGTGGTGGCGCCTCCGTGTCAACGCCGCGAGCACGGCGGAGCTGCTGGAGGCGAAATTCGGAATCGCGCTTACGAGATTGTTCGCGTTTTAGTTGTTCCTCTTTCGCAGCTTCTTCTTCGTCTTTGCGAACTTTTTCGCGGTTGTCGAAATTGTAGACGTTCCATCTTTTTTGTGGGAGGATGTTTAGACCTCCATGGCCACCCATGATTTGGGGGGTTTTTTTGGTTGATTGAATTGGGGGAGAGAAATTAGGGTTAGGTCTCAGGGAGAGAGAAGCTGTTGGATCGATTGAAATTAGTTGTCTTATTTTCAACTCTTTGCAAACTTCAACTAGTCCTGTAGTCCCCTCTCGGCTCTCTTACACCAAATTTAATTCTTTTTATTTTTTAAATAAAAATAACTACAAATAGAAAATAATTTTTACACTTTTGGGGTGGTTTTGAGTTTTCAATTTTTTTGAAAACTAAAAATCAGTTTTTGGAAACCATAATTTTTGGTTTTCAGTTTTCAGTTGTCAGTTTCAAAAATAAAGTAGACAATTATAATGGGAAAAATTTTCAGCTCCAAATAAAATTTCTATAAGAAAATAAAAAAGTTTAAAAACCAAAAACTTGTAACTCGCAACCACCCCAAACGGACTAGTTTTCAAGAGTAGTTTTACTCATTATTTATCAAAAAAAAAAAGTAGTTTTACTCATTAAACCTTTTAACAAATTAATGACTTAAATTTTGGAAATTTCAACAGGGAAAAAAAAAAATCAAAATCAACTAGATGAAACATGAAAGTATGTAACCTACTCATTTAGGGATGGATCACACAATCCAAAATCACAAAAAACTTGTAAAACATCGAATTACCATTAATTGATAATAAGAACCGAGAAATTTCTTGTGGTTGTAAATTTTGTTTTGCAAGTCTGAATTCGTATAGACCTTTATGCACTTTCATTCTGTAATCATAAAATAGAACTAAAATTTTACTACTTGAGGAACTTTGAAAGAACTTTTTCCAATTTCTTTCCAATTTCTTTCAACTTTTACTGATAGTTTTCTCTATTTTATACTCCGTACATTTTACTAGAGCTTGGGAATATTCAGGAGATATGAAAATTGAGGATTTTTAATGACCAAGCTTCACTGAAATTTCAAAGGGTTGAAGCTAGCCACAAGCAATTAACCAGACTAGATTGTTACAATGGAGATCTAAAATAGACTGGATATACTATCGTACTATATTCATTCTCTATAGAACTGCGGAATATAGCAAGACAAATCTTACAACTCGCAACCATTCCAGATTCTTTAATGTATGTCTGCTGGAAATTACATTGATCATTCCTGAAGACTATTGGAATAGAACCAAGGAAAGAAAATAAACAAAATGAAGTTCACCCTTCACTGTATACATAAACCATCTGCATAAGAGCAACACACGAGTACATTTCATAACTTGCTCGCTAGTGGCTGTTCATAACTCGTAAGATATTAATTTCCTCAAACGTTTCATAGGGGTACATTCCTCATGCAACTCAAGGTGAATGCAAGTGTACACTTCCATATTCTGGATAACAGAAACCTGCATATGTTCAGTGCAATGAGCTATTTTCCACGCGAGTTGGATAGTTGGATCATGTGATGAGAGTTGACAACATGACATTCTAGGTAGAGGCAGGAGGACTACACTAGGTGGTTGTTGCTGCGGTTGTTGTCAACAGTCGACATACCTGCCAGTCTGCCACTGATACTTTCACGATATCCAATCTCTGACAGGGTTCATATTTTAGCCATTAACAGAATCCGATTCTATCACATGCAAATTTCACAAGATTGATGTTCCACAAATTTCCCCTCAGAATATGAAGTCACTGAGTTGAACATGCTTGTCTCTCCCAGCATCTCGCCGGACAATATAGGCACTATCTTCAACATCTGAATTTAAACAATTCATCCTGTGCCTGAATCAACAATGGACAAGGTGTCAATGTCATAATAAAGTCATTCCAAATGAAAACCCACATATTACATAAAGCAAACAATGCTCACCATTCAAAATGGTCCTCACAGCAAATGGAGCCCCAGATAATAGCCAATCCAGCTCCCTTCCTGCAGTTGACATTGAATTGAACACTTTGTTTAGAATTATTATAATGGCTCATAAAACTGTCAGCACTTCTTATTTATTGTGAAGTTGCCGATAGTCGTCGCACTTTGGATCCTGGGTCAAATGGAAACAGCCTCTGTATGAGACTCTGTTCTCATAGGGGTAACGCTGCGTACAACCGACCCCCCTTACTCTGCCTAGGCGGGAGCCTCTTTGAAGGCACTGGGGTAATGTTTAGAATTATTATAATATTAAGTCATATGCTTAAAACAAAGTACATAAACATACATATCAAAAAGATAACAAGGTGAGAACCCCTTGAAGACATGACCATGTTGTACATAGCCTCTGTCTCGACAAAGAGCTATTACCCTTCCCCCCCCCCCCCCCCCCGCGTCCCCCAGTCTATGAAATTCCCCAAGAAGAACATTTAACGCATTCATATCACAGGGATTTTAAGTTTTCAGTCATATATAATTTGACAAGAAGAATGAACTCTGCTTCATGAACAGAAAACACCTGACGTGCGGGAGTCAGGACTAACATTGTCCGCTAGGCTTTGCCCAACTAATCCCATGGGCCCCCAAGTTAAAACGGTCAGGAAAAAGCCCATATCACAGACTGATGCAACGTCTTCAAGTTCTTGGTGATTTCGATTAGTGAACATGGGACTCTTTACAACCACGAATGAGTTAACAGAATTTATGATGAAGGAAACAGGATATCATGATGCTTGATGCCTCAGGCTGCATGCAAGATATTCAGAAAGCTGATTGAGCTACATCTGTGAGTGGATTTAGAACACACACCACTTTGGACAGTATAATTAGGTGAGGAGTGTCATGCCCTATAATCGTTCCCCTTTCACTTTTATGATCAAATGATAAAGAAGATGTGTTTTATAAAAATGAATTAATTCATTAAAGCAAACAGAACAAAACAAAACTATTCAAGGAAAATAATACATACCATTGTGCAGTGTACATGTCATAGAACTTGTCGAATGCCTTGTCCAAACAGTAGTGGCAAGCTAAAAGATCCTTTACATCAGTCACTTCGCACGTTGGCTTACAGCATTTGACCTATATGCCAGTAACACCTTTACAAATTTCAGTATAAAGAAAACATAAATGTGCTCCAAATACAACTGTCTCGTTTAAGGATAGTTTATCAGTTTGGCTAAGAATTATTTAACTCAACATAGATATATGATACTGTTAATTGAGAGCATTACTTTTTTAACATGGTCACCAAACTTTTTGTCCTGCGAAGTTCTGGCAATCCGGTACACTATTTCAATCCAGTAATACATTCTAAACCAAAAGCAGTTCAACAACAAATCCTCTTAGAACTTAAAATCCATAGTCTCTTGTAAGTCAGCATGCAAATCCTATCTTTGGAGCACTTCTCAACTTTACTATCCTAGTTTACGTATTAAGTAATAAGTATCACAATTTGAGTTCAACAAAATCTACTTCCTTTCGTGCTACCATTCACCTAGTCAAGTTCTGTTGAAACAACAGCAAATACAGCCTCATGCTATTACTTAGAAGGCCCATGAGAAAGCTTGCTTCCAATATTATTGTGCAAGCAGATAGCAAAATCTTGACACGCATTATCAGCAAGAAAACAAAAGGAAAGCTGAAAACACATGTACACATCAGTATATAGAAACTGCAAGGGCGATATTTTCTCTCTTTCTATACAAAGCTAGAAATTTTGCATATCAGCTTGGCTTGGCTCATTTAGTTGACGGACGAGCTTTGCCTGAGCTTGTTTCTTAGATAACATGGGTATTCGTGCTTTGTCAGACTAATTCTATGGGCCTCTCAACTACTCGAACCTGGGACTCTGGGAGTTGGGACCTCAAGAACAAATATCAGAGGCCTTACCAGCTGAGCTACCCACTCAGGGTTGCTTTGCCCAAGCTTGTTCACGAGTGTATTGGTTTGTTTAAAACCTAGAGACACATGAAAGGAGTACATATCGGGAGAAACCCAGTATTATATAATAGGCTTAGCAAAGCTAGAAGGAAATTTGTTCCATTGTACATCAAACCATAGCAAACATGAAGGCAGTCAGGCAGCACATGAACAAGAGGAAAGCATTCATATTCACTGTACACTCAAGTGCAAAGTTGAAACAAGCACCAATATTATCATCCAAACTAGTTACTTACCAAGCGCTTTAGTTTATGAGAATATATTTGTTGATGTGCGGGGTTTGTTAAGATATGCCTATACAGATGACCTGCACTGAAGAGTTATTCAATATCAGTTGACCAAGCAATTGCGGAATCCTGTCATGCACGACTCATGAGACATGCTAATAGTTTTTACAAAACTACTAGTGACCATTTTTTAGATGCTGCCAAACAGTAACTAAAGTAATCCCCAACTGTACCCCTTTCAGAGAATAAGCCCGATGCTTGACCTTCAAATCAGAAAATTTTCTATGGAGGCTGATTTAAGAAAAGTCACCTCACAGATAAGCAAAGAAGAGTCTTCCTGATTTCTATACTCAAAAAAGTGTTGATCATACCATCTAGCAAAAAGGTCAGGCAAAAGGCTGAAGTGTACCAGGATTTTTGTATCCTTATTACTAGCGACACTTTAAACATGTGACAAACAAAACTCTGACCCAGAAAGAGGTCTTCATATATAATAGATTGGGGGTGGTAACGGAATGATTAGTGAGTCTTGTGACCTTGTGATTGATGTCATATTGTAAGGTAAGAATAAATCATAATTAGCTCAAAAGATATCGAATCGACATTGCTCCAGCATACCTGTCACAAAATATGGTATTGCAATCAAGGCATGTCGCCAAAGAAGTTGAGTCGCAGCATGTATTGCATTTGGCATGTGCCAAGTTCTTACTTATTTGATGGCATCTGAAATAAAACATTAAGATAAGCTGTGAATAACAGACCCCGCGGGGGGGGGGGGGGGGGGGGGGGGGGGGGGGGTTGAGGGGGAACACAATCAATAGGACGAACTGTAAAAGGAAGTCAGAAACATGATGATATGTAGTGTTAGTACCCCAAACATTTGCCCCAGTAAGACTCCGTACTACTTTCTCCTATCTCCTCTTTATTTTCTTGAGCTATATACAGTTAAAAGTAAACCAAAATCATTTGACCACTAATAAATTGTAATGACAAATTCATTCCAAACAAAATATTATAACATTGCAAAACTCTTAACTCAGGTACACTTAGGGAGGTGTATTTGGTTACCTAATTGTATCCATGATTATTTTCTTTTTATATATTCGTATTTATTTTTAGGGTAATTTACTAGATAGTTGATCTTGGGATCTTAGTTTTATTATGAATAGCAAAGTAGCATTTTATGTTATTAGGAGAGTAGATTATTTTATTACTTGTGCAAGTAAGCATTTTAGGTTATAAATACCCCTCATAAGCTATGTTATATTTAAGGTCTGGGAAGGGTTTCCAATGTAATCCTAAACCATCCTTTTCCTAGCCCCTCCCTCCCGTTCCTCGACTTGAACCAAATTGCCTTAAAACGTATTACTTGTGGAACTTACACTGACAGAAATTTTATATCCAACAAACCAATCCTATACTATTATCATATGAACATAACAATACATGTATTAAAACCACAAAATCCATCTTTCTCTAATCTGATGAAATACTTCGAATTTCACTTCTGAACCATCATATTAGAAGAGATAAAGCTAGTAGACTCATACTGAAACAACAAAAGGCACTTATAGATGAGATAAAGCTAGTAGACTCATACTGAAACAACAAAAGGCACTTATATGCAAGCAAAATGAAGACACATATACAAAAATCAAACTTATTCAGATGCACAGACCTTCTATATAATTCACGGAGATTTCCAGATATAATTGATGACCTCTTGTGCTCAACTGCACGCTACATTGAAAGGAACCAATTAGGCACTTTAAAATTGATCATAACATGCACAATTGCTGTGAGAATTTTAGATCATTCTATCAACTAAGAGAGCAAAAAGACGATGATACAGAGATGAAAAGAAAATTCAGAGATTGAACAAGAAGCAAGAGGAACCTGACAGCTATCTTGGGTGTAAGGTTTGGCTATTAAACAGTCTTCAGCAAGGTGACCAGGCTTATTGCATTTCCAGCTACAAGAGTAAATTATCAAATATATTACACAAAGAAGCAAATAAAATTTTAAATAATAAAACAATTGGGAATTTTCATTTTCATAAGTTTCCAGTGTTCATCACCAATTCACCACATCTACAACAGGAATTTTAAAACCAAGCAGCAACTTGGGTACTTGGGTAGTCAATAATGCCTTTGGGAAATCATAAACATATTTATGGATAATTGTAGCATACTGGCATAACTAACTAATACTCTCTCATTTTTCCATTCTTTGTGAAAGGTTCTGTGTCCTATTCTTTTCTTAGTTAGACAAGGCACGCTACAAAATCTTAATTTTCGTCAAATATTGAAAATCATATATTCAAGACATCCGGATCCCCTAACTTCAATATCACTCATGCCTTTGGTGTTTCGGCTCTTCCACCAGTGTCCTGTAAAACGCCTTCCAAGCCTATCAGAGACTGAATAAGCGAACCCGAGGGCCTCCCATGTTCCCTAGGGGTGTTCCATATGATGTGGTGTGAAAATATCCACCTTCGTTCCGAGGTCTCCCAAAAGTCCAAAAAAGTTGGATTATAGCCTTCGTTTTCGGCTTCCCGGGGTCGGGTGTCATTTTTGCCCAAACTTCTCCTGAGGGTCTTTCACGACCCTAGAGTACCCTAGGTGCCCAAGGAAGGGCATCCGGATTCCCCCGAACTTCGATTTCACCCATGCCTTTGGTGTTCTAGCTCTTATACAAGTGTCCCGCAAAACGCCCTTCCAAGCCTATCAGGGGCCCGGATAAGACCGGGAGGACCTCCCATGTCCTCCAGGGTGTTCCATGCGATATGGTGCAAAAATATACGCCTTCGTTCAGGGGCCTCCCGGAAGCTCAAAATACATGGTATAGCCTTTGTTTTCGGTCCCGGTCCCCGGGAATCAGTTTTGCACAAACTTCTTCGGGAGTCTATCATGACCCCAGAGGACCCTCGGTGCCCCGGGAGATACATCCGGATCCCTGAACTTTGATATCACCCATGTCTTTGGTGTTCTGGCTCTTACACCAGTGTCCTGTAAACCGCCCTTCCGGACCGGATAAACAACCCCGAGGGCCTACCAAGTCCCCTAAGGGTGTTTCGTGGGATGTGGTATGAAAATATCTACCTTCATTTCGGGCCTCCCAGAAGCCCAACAAACGTGGATTATTGCATTTGTTTTCCGCTTCCCGGGGCCCGGGTGTCATTCTGCCTAAACTTCTTCGGGGATCTATCATAACCCTAGAATACCGTCGGTACCCCGGGAGGGACATCCGGATCCTCGAACATCGATATAACCCATGTCTTTGGTGTTTTGGCTCTTACACCAGTGTCCCGTAAAACGTTCTTCCAAGCCTATCAGGGACCAGA
Organism: Tetragonia tetragonoides; assembly: GCA_038025085.1. Classification (NCBI taxonomy): domain Eukaryota; kingdom Viridiplantae; phylum Streptophyta; class Magnoliopsida; order Caryophyllales; family Aizoaceae; genus Tetragonia; species Tetragonia tetragonoides. The sequence continues at coordinate 49,858,108 of CM076142.1, forward strand.
TAAGCTACCCCGAGGGCCTCCCATGTCCTCTAGGGGTATTTCGTGCGATGTGGTGCGAAAATATCCGCCTTTGTTCCCGGGGCCTCCCGGAAGCCCAAAAAACGCGGATTATATAGCCTACGTTTTCGGCTTCCTAGGAACAGGTGTCATTTTTGCCAAAACTTCGCCGGGGCGTCTATCATGACCCTAGGGGACCCTCGGTGCCCTGGAAGGACGTCCGGATCATCGAACTTTGATATCCCCATATCTTTGGTGTTTCGGCTCTTACACTTGTGTCCCGTAAAACGCCCTTCCAAGCCTATCAGGGACCGGATAAGCGACCCTGAGGGCCTCACATGTCACCTAGGGATGTTCTTTGCGATGTGGTGGGAAAATATCCACCTTCGTTGCGGAGCCTTCCGAAAGCCCAAAAAATGTGGATTAGGCTTCGTGTTTGGCTTCGCGGGGCCCAAGTGTCATTTTTGCCCAAACTTTTCCGGAGGTTCTATCATGACCCTAGAGTACCCTTGGTGCCCCGGGAGGGACATCTAGATCCCCGAACTTCGATATCACCCATGCCTTTGGTGTTCTGGCTCTTACATCAGTATCCCGTAAAACGCCATTCGAAACCTATCAGGGACCGGATAAGCGACCCCGAGGGCCTCCCATAACCTTTAGGGGTGTTCCGTGCAATGTGGTGCGAAAATATCTACTTTTGTTCCGCGGCATCCCGGAAGCCCAATGAACGTACATTAGGCATCGTTTTCGGCTTTTCGGGGCCATGGGTGTCATTTTTGCCCAAACTTCTCCGGAGGGTCTATCAGGACCCTAGCGGACCCTCAGTGTCCTAGGAGGGACAACCGGATCCCCGAACATTAATATCCCCTAGCCTATGCCTTTGGTGTCCCGGCTTTTACGCCAGTGTCCGTAAAACGCCCTTCCAAGCTTATCAGGGATCGCATAAGCGACCCCGAGGGCCTCCCATGTCCCGTAGGGGTGTTCCGTGCCATGGGGTGCAAAAATAACTACCTTCGTTCCGGGGCCTCCAAGAACCCAAAAAACGTAGATTATAACCTTCGTTTTTGGCTTCCGGCGCCCCGGATATCATTTTTGCCCAAACTTCTCCTGAGTGTGTATCAGGACCCTAGCGGACCCTCGGTGCTCCGGAAGGGACATTCAAATCCCCGAACTTCAATATCACCCATGCCTTTGGTGTTCTAGCTGTTACGTTACATAAGTGTCCTGCAAAACGCCTTTCCAAGCCTATCATGGACATGATAAGCGACCCGGAGGACCTCCCATGTCCTCTAGGTGTTCTGTGTGATGTGGTGAAAAAATATCCACCCTTGTTCCGGGGCCTTCCGGAAGCTCAAAAAACATGGTATATGGCCTTCGTTTTCGGCTTCCCGGGCCCCGGGAATCATTTTTGCCCAAACTTCTCCGGGGGTCTATCATGACCCTAGAGGACCCTCGGTACCCCGGAAGGATATCCGAATCCTGAACTTGGATATCATCCATGCCTTTGGTGTTCCAGCTCTTACACCAGTGTCCCGTAAAACGCCCTTCCAAGCACAAGAACCAGATTAGCAACCCCGAAGGCCTCCCATGTCCCCTAGAGGTGTTCCGTGCGATGTGGTATAAAAATATTTACCTTCATTTCGGGGCCTCCCGGAAGCCCAACAAACGTGAATTATAGCCTTCGTTTTCAGCTTCCCCGTCCCCGGGTGTCATTTTGCCCAAACTTCTTCGGGGGGGTCTATCATAACCCTAGAGTACCCTCGGTCCCCCGGGAGGGAAATTCGGATCCTTGAACATCTGTATCACCCCATGTCTTTGGTGTTTTGGCTCTTACACCAGTGTCCTATAATATGCCCATATGCCCTTCCAAGCCTATCAGGGACCGGATAAGCGACCCCGAGGGTCTCCCATGTCCTCTAGGGGTGTTCTGTGTGATATGGTGCGAAAATATCCACCTTCGGGGTCTCCCGGAAGCCCAAAAAAGTGGATTATAGCCTTCGTTTTCGGCTTCCCGGGCCCCGGATGTCATTTTTTCCCAAACTTCTACGGGAGGTCTACCATGACCCTAGGGGACCCTCGGTGGCCAGGGAGGGACCTCCGGATCCTCGAACTTTGATATCCCCATGCATTGGTTGTTTCGGCTCTTACACCAGTGTCCCATAAAACGCCCTTCCAATCTTATCAGGGACCGGATAAGCGACCCCGGCCTCCAATGTCCCCTAGGGGTAATTTGTGCCATATGGTGCAAAAATATCCACCTTCGTTCCGGGGCCTCCCGAAAGCCCAAGAAAGGTAGATTATAACCTTCGCTTTTGGCTTCCGGGGCCCTGAGTGTCATTTTTGCCCAAACATCTCCGAGGGTCTATCGGGACCCTAGCGGACCCTCGGTGCTCCGGAAGGGACATCCGGATCCCCGAACTTCCATATCACCAATGCCTTTGGTGTTCTAGCTCTTACACAAGTGCCCCGCAAAACGTCCTTCCAAGCCTGTCATGGACCTGATAAGTGACCCAGAGGACCTCCTATGTCCTCTAGGTTGTTTCGTGCGATGTGGTGAAAAAATATCCACCATTGTTCCGGGGCCTTTCGGAAGCTCAAAATACATGGTATATATCCTTCGTTTTCGGCTTCCCGGCCTCGGGTATCATTTTTGCCCAAACTTCTCCGGGGGGTCTATCATGGCCCTAAAGGACCCTCGGTGCCCCGGAAGGACATCTGAATGCCTGAACTTCGATAACACCCATGCCTTTGGTGTTCCAACTCTTTTTTTTTTTTAGATAAGAAAAAATTTTATTAATCAAATAGTGAAAGAATACAAAATGGAGGATAAGGTATCCTCAAAGCACAAGGATAGGAATAAAGTATCTACAAATCACGTCAATGACGTTGAATGACCGTCAGTGGCACCCCCTTGAAGGCACCAGCCGCCTTCGCCCACAGGGATGCCAAATAAACTATATGTTCCCAAACTATATCGCTACTCTTTCCCTTGTCAGAGAAAATCCTCGAGTTCCTCTCTAGCCAAGTGCACCAAAGAATAGCTAAACAGGCACACCGCCACAACATCCTACCCTCCTTCCCCCTCCGCATAGCAGAAAAACGCATTTGTAGGAATTGCCCCACAGTAGCAGGGCACACAAAAGGCTCCCCACACAACAGCCGATCCCACAACGCCCTCGCAAAGTTACACATTACAAACAAGCGACACATCACACACATGCTGGGAAAGAGACACATATGTGGCCTCCGCCGTTGCACCATATCACAAGTATTCACCTTACCTAGCACCAAAGTCCACACAAAAGCACGAACCTTCAGAGGAACCTTTGACTTCCAAATATAAGAGGAAAGGGGAAAATGTGGAAATTGTGACGGAAGGCTAAGATGATGAAGGAAGGACTTGGAAGAAAAAACCCCAGAGGAGTCCCCCATCCAGGTCCGAGAATCGTCCCTAGGGACGAGAAGCCTAGTGTGGAGCACACCCAGGAGGGAAACGAGTTCCTCCATTTCTATATCCCTGGGTGGTCGCCGAAAGTGTAGGTTCCAGGAACCACCAACTTCTGAGTAAAAATCAGCCACAGGCGCCCCGTGAAGAGAGGTCAAACGATAAACCCGCGGATATGTAGAAGAGAAAGTAGTTTCCCCATTCCACACATCTTCCCAGAACCGAACCCGTTGACCATTACCCACGTTATACCTGACCAGGGGAAAGAATAAGGACGATACCTGGGAAACGAACTTCCAAGGGCAAGCATGGGAGATAGTGGAGCTGGCTCGGATGTCCCACCCATTATGCTGAAGGCCGTACTTTTTTCTGATAACTCGGTGCCATAGGGAGTCAGATTCTAGGGGAAAACGCCATAACCACTTACCCACTAGCGAAATGTTCCTGGACACCAACCTACCAAAACCCAAGCCCCCTTCAATTTTCTGCCGGCAAACATGGTCCCAACTAACCAGGTGATCCCTCTTACCCTCTCCAACCCCCGACCAAAGAAAGTCCCTCATCATCCTCTCAATCCTATTAGCTACCCCAACAGGAATTTTAAAAAGGGAAAGGTAGTAAAGAGGGATGCTAGCTAGGCAGGAATGTAGAATAGTGATCCTCCCCCCCAACGAGAAATATACCCCTTTCCAATCATCTAGACGCTTAGCCACTCTAGACACCACCGGTTCCCAAAAGGAAGCCGATCTGGGATTACCTCCGAGGGGCACCCCCAAATAAGTAAGCGGCCACTGCTGAACCTAACAACCCACTAGACCAGCCAGGGAAGTCAGAACATCTTCCCCCACGTTGACCCCCGCCAAACTACACTTAGACAAATTAATTCGCATCCCCGACACAACCTCAAAAACTTGTAAGAGCGTGAGTACCCTCTTAAAACCTTCGGCTTCAGCCGACAGGAAGAGGATCGTATCATCGGCAAACTGCAGGTGGGAAACACAAACCCTTTCCCGACCCACCCGGAAATCTTCAACAAGCCCCCGCTCCACTCCCCTATCCAACATTCGGCCAAGAACATCAACGACTAGGGTGAATAGAAAAGGGGACAGGGGATCTCCCTGGCGCAAACCACGTGACGAAGTGAACCAGTCACGAGCCGCCCCATTAACAAGGACAGAAAAACTAGCGTTGGACAAACAACCCCTTATCCACGAGCGCCAACGCCCCCCAAAGCCCTTCCTATCTAGGACGCGATCCAAAAAACCCCAACTAACCCGATCATAAGCTTTCTCAAAGTCCACCTTAAAAACAATCCAAGAGTGGTTATTCCGGCGAGCACCATCAACCACCTCATTAGCAACCAAAGCTGCATCAATGATCTGGCGACCCTCCACAAAAGCGCTCTGGGCAGCCGAGATAGTCCCAGTCAAAACCGCCCCAAGTCTAATAGACAGGACCTTCGTCAAAATCTTATAGACGCTGGTGACTAAACTACTATGCCTAAAATCCCTCACCTTAATCGACCGATCCTTCTTAGGGACGAGGGTGATAAAATTAGAGTTCATACTCTTCCCGACCACCCCTGTGTCATGAAACTCAGTAAAAAACCCCAGCAGATCCTCCTTGATGACCTCCCAGCAATCCTGGTAATAGGCCATAGTGAATCCATCCGGCCCCGGGGACTTCTCTCGATCCATCCCAAACACCGCAGCCCGTATCTCCTCTAACTCAAAAGGGCGCTCAAGCCAATCCCGAAGCAATGGCGTAATAGGTGACCACTCAACTCCCTCCAACATCGGTCTATCAATCACTTCTTCCTCAAAAAGACCCTTGTAAAAAGCTGTAATCTCATCACTAATCCTATTCACATCAGTCACACGCTCACCAACATCAGTCTCCAACTCCCGCACAAAACTCCTCCTCCGCTTCCCATTAACCACTTTAAAGAACAACCTAGAACTCACATCCCCCTCCTTCGCCCATCTCCCCTTCATCTTCTGACGCTGACTCTGCCTCTCCTTAAGCAAAACCTCCTCTAGACTATTCTTCAAATCAACACTCTTCCTCAGCAACCCCTCAACATGGCCCTCCTCGCTCAAGGCCCGATCCGTCACCAAAATCTCCTTAAGAATCTCTCCCTTTCGCACCCGCACGTCTCCAAACGTCTCCTTATTCCAAACTTTCAAACGTTCCTTAACAAACCTCAACCTCCTCATGAAACAGTACCCCCTCCATCCCTCAACCTCACACTCCGCCCACCAATCCCGAATCTTAGCCCCAAACTCCGCGTGGGAGCACCGCATATTCTCAAAGCGGAAAGGGGTCGGGCCCCACTGGATGGGGGCAGAATGTAAGACAAGGGGAAAATGATCAGAACACGAACGGGGCAGGATCTCCTGTACCAAAGATGGAAACTCATCCTCAAACTCATTCGTAACAAGGAACCTATCGATCCGAGAGGCTACATCCCCGCCTCCCGCTCACACCCCAAGTAAACTGAGCATTACCGAGAGGCAAATCGCGGAGGGCAGTCTCCCTGATAAAGGAGTCAAACTCAATCATAGCCCCGGTCAACCCCCTACCACGTCGTTCCCCCGCGTGACGAATCACATTAAAGTCACCCCCAATAACCCATCTAGGGGAACATAGACGAGCAAGAGCCGCCAACTCCCAAAACGACTCCCGGTCAGCAACCCCACACGGGCCATAAACAGAAGACACCCACCAATCACCCCTCCCCCGAACACTCAACAGAACCGACACAGTAAAATGCCCAAAATGAGACTCGACTCGAGTCGCAAAACGGGTATCCCAAGCAATAAGAATACCCCCCGACGCTCCTACAGAAGGCAACCAAACCCAATCCTTAGACCCTGCCTCCCATAGGCTTCGAACAAAAAAAGAATCCACTCCCTCAACCTTTGTCTCCTGAAACATTACCACATCCGGAGACGCACGGCGGACAACTTCCTGCACTAGACTACGCTTCCCTACCATCCCCAGACCATTGACATTCCAGCTCAAAATCTTCATCTAAAACCACCAATACCCCTAGACCTACGACTCCCCCCTTCCCCATAATTAAGGGTCGTCTCAAGACCCCGAAGATCCCTAATACCAACCCTGTTTCTCCGAGAAGGAGGTCCCCTCGGAGACACCTGAACATTAGCTACGTGACCTGACTTACCAACAACCCGAAAATCAAGATCACGAAGAAGAGCCTGAGGGTTCCGGTCGTCCCTCCCACCCGCCAATGGTGGAATGGTCACAACCGTCCCCCCGCACTCTGACTCCCCATGGCACAACGGAGCAATAGAACCTTCCGGCGCTATCGACAGATCTAGCGTTACGCCTCGCCGAACATCTCCATCTCCCCCACTTGCACCTGAAAAAACGTTAGCAATAGAACAAGCAGGAGCTTTTTGGGGAGTAGCAACAAAAAGAGAATAAAAGGGTAAAGGGGAAAAGGAAGTAGAAAGGTCCTCCTGGGCACGCGCCCTGGTATCCTCGGCACAAGACAAAGGAACACTGTAAATGGGCTCCGAACTCTGTTGCGTCGTCACATCCCGACCCCTCTCAGCATAAAACAAATTCACCTCCTCAATCTCCTCCACCTCCTTATCCTCAAACTCCCTTAACCTACTCAAAAGTAAATCATCGTCACCATCCATCGACCCAAGAAGATCATCCTCATCATCATCATCCAAAATTGATTCCCAGTAGGAGGAACCCCCTGGGTCCTGTTAAAATCGAAAACAGGTTCCCCACAAAAGTCCCTTTGTAACCTCGCCTGAGACTCAGCTACAGGACCTTCACCTTTACCCGCTTGCTGAACTCGTGCCCCAACCTCCGCAAGCCAGGTACCAACCTGACACAGTTCTCTGAGAAAACCCCCTCTCCATAGCGGAGAAGAGGCTACATCAGCCCGTGTCAACTGCCCACGATCCACCAAGCCACTGTTCTGCTTCACCCCCTCTGACCCCCTAATAGCAGCCACCCCCCCGCCACGACCCAGTAGTACCCTCCCCGCAGACGGGCCCAGAAGCCACCACTGGCTCGCCGGCATTAGAAGTAATTGACGGTCCAGCACCCTCCTCGATCACCGGCAACTCAGCCATCGGACCCACCGCAACAGCACCCTCCTTCACCGACCCAACCTCGACCACCGGCAGCTCAGCCGGCGAAACCACCGCAACAGCTCCCACCCCCGAGCTCGCTACGCCACTATTCCGATCTCGCCGAACCCAGGTAGGCCCACTACAGGCTTCGCCGGTCTTTTCTGCCACCGTAGCCACCTGCCGTGACACTGAACTCACCGGTCGTGGTGGCCGGTGACCACCGGTGCTCTGTCCGGCAGAGCCAACCGCGGTCGAACCTTCGCGAATAATCCCCAAGCTTCTTCGTCCACCTTTCGAATTGGGCCCCCCTCCTAACCGATGGAACACTGACCCAACACCCCTTTCTAATCGTTGGGTGGGCTGAACATAATTAGTTCCAAATGGCCCAGCACCTTTTGCATGTGGGACGGGCTGTAAGAAGGTATTATAATTATTTCGAGATAAATGATTCTTATACTTATTTCGAGATCCACTAGTGCCTGGCCCAAGTCTATTAAAAACAGGCCTAGAGCTGTTATTATAAACTCTAGTATCCTGGGCCTGATTTCCTGGCCCAAGTCTATTAAAAACAGACCTGCCTCCAACATAAGAAAACCCACGTGACTGTAAATTCTCCCTATTAACTCGGTCAACTCCCACATAACTCTGGCGAGAATCACGCACAAAATCCTCTCGCCTGCCAAAATTATCGCGACCGTTACCAAGGTTCAAGCGCTGCACCTGCTGGCTCTCCCACCTCCGATCAGAAACATGCGCCTGACCACCATTAACAGGCCTCCTCTCCGGTGGCCCTACCCGCCCAGAAACACCCTCTCCTCTGGTCACCCCAGCGTACTCGCCCTCCCTGCCATTCCAATTAATTTCTGTAGACCCGCACTTCAGACAGCAGGGAACACGAGGAGGGACACAGGGTAGGTGGCCTGGGTGGCGTACCTGTGCTCGGATCTCCTGAACTCTCCGGATTGCATCCATCATAGCCGACCATCCCTTACTCTGTTTGTCCTCTGGAACTCTAATTGACACTGGTCAATCATCATAAGGTATCCTTTCAAACAAGAAGAAACGACCTCCATTGTTCTCTGCAATTCGAAGAACCAAGATATACCCCTGACCCACAAACTTCCGTAGCCACAGATCAGGAGCCTCACCCTTCCACAAAGATAGTGCTGACTTCGCCCACCATTGAAACTCATCCTTCTTCATCCTGATTTCAAACCTCTTCGTCCTTGCCATCTCTGTGAAACGAAAATAATAACCATCAAACTGTAGAGAGAATGATTTCCTCTCGGCTACAAAACGAGTAGCCATAATTGAGTAACAACACCAAAAAGATAAAGATTTAAAATTTAAAACTAAAATTAAGATGTTTAGAAGGCTCCCAGAGCCCCCCCACCACCGGTGGGAAGGTGGTTCCCGGTGGCCTACTAAACACCGAACTCTCTCTCTCTCATTCTCAACTCTTACACTAGTGTTCCGTAAAACGCCCTTCCAAGCATATCAAGGACCAGATAAGCAACCTCGAGGGCCTCCCATGTCCCTAGGAGTGTTCCGTGCGATGTGGTATGAAAATATCTACCTTCATTTCGGGGCCTCCCGGAAGCCAAACAAACGTGGATTAGCCTTCGTTTTCAGCTTCCCGACCCCGGGTGTCATTTTTCCCAAACTTCTTCGGGGGTTCTATCATAACCCTAGAGTACCCTCGGTGCCCCGGGAGGGACATCCGGATCCTCGAACATCGATATCACCCCTTTGGTGTTTTCGATTATACCAGTGTCCTGTAAAACGCCCTTCCAAGCCTATCAGGGACCGAATAAGCGACCCCGAGGGCCTCCCATGTCCTCTAAGGGTGTTCCGTGCGATGTGGTGCGAAAATATCCACCTTCGATCCTCGGGCCTCGTGGAAGCCCAAAAAACGTGGATTATAGCCTTCGTTTTCGGCTTCCTGGGCCCTGGGTGTCATTTTTGCCCAAACTTCTCCGGGGGGTCTATCATGACCCTAGGGAACCCTCGGTGCCCCGGGAGGGACCTCTGGATCCTTGAACTTTGATATCCCCATGCCTTTGGTATTTCGGCTCTTACACCAGTGTCCCGTGAAACGCCCTTCCAAGCTCATCAGAGACCGGATATGCGACCCCGAGGGCCTCCCATGTCCCCTAGGGGTGTTACGTGCCATGTGGTGCGAAAATATCCACATTCAATCCGGGGCCTCCCGGAAGCCCAAAAAACGTATATTATACAACCTTTATTTTTGGCTTCCGTGGCCGGGTGTCATTTTTGCCCAAACTTCTCCGGAGGGTCTATCAGGACCCTAGTGGGCCCTCGGTGCTCCGGAAGGGACATCCGGATCCCCAAACTTTGATATCACTCATGCCTTTGGTGTTCAAGCTCTTACACAAGTGTCCCGCAAAACGCCCTTCCATATCATGGACCTGACAAGCGACCCGGAGGACCTCCCATGTTCTCTAGGTGTTCTGTGCGATGTGGTGCGAAAATATCCACTTTCGATCCCGGGGCCTCCCGAAAGGCCAAAAAATGTGGATTAGCCTTCGTTTTCGGCTTCCCGGACCCCAGGTGTCATTTTTGCCCAAACCTCTCCGGGAGGTCTATCATGACCCTAGGGGACCCTCGGTGCCACGGGAGGGACCTCTAGATCCTCGAATTTTGATATCCCCATGCCTTTGGTATTTTGGCTCTTACGCCTGTGTCCCGTAAAACGCCCTACCAAGCCTATCAGAGACCGGATAAGCGACCCCGAGGGCCTCAAATGTCACCTAGGGGTGTTCTGTGCGATGTGGTGGGAAAATATCCACCTTTATTTCGGGGCCTCCCAGAAGCCCAAAAAACGTGGATTATATGCTTCGTTTTCGGCTTCCTGGGGCCAAAGTTTCATTTTTGCCCAAAGTTCTCTGAAGGTTCTATCACGACCCTAGAGTACCCTCGGTGTCCTGGGAGGAACATCTAGATCCCCGAACTTCAATATCATCCATGCCTTTGCCCAAAGTTCTCCGAAGGCTCTTACACCAGTGTCCTGTAAAACGCCCTTCCAAGCCTATCAGGGACCGGATAAGCGACCCTAAGGGCCTCTCATGTCCTCTAGGAGTGTTCCGTGCGATGTGGTGCGAAAATATCCACTTTCATTCCGAGGCCTTCGGGAAGCCCAATAAACGTAGATTAGGCTTCGTTTTCGGCTTCCGGGGCCCCGGGTGTCATTTTTGCCCAAACTTCTCCGCAGGGTCTATCAGGACCCTAGCGCTATGATGCTCGGACTCGGCAGATTACCCTGCCATACCCGTGTCGACACGGGATATGGGTCGGACACGGCAAAAAAACCTTGAACACGAATGATCTGCTTCATGCCACCGCAAGCCATTGCGGAGTGAGAATGAGGAGAAAACAAAGAAGATGGAGCGAAACGAGAAGGATGGTTTTTGGATGAGAGAGAAAGTAACGTTGGTTAGTAGATCTCAATTCTTGAATGTAGAGTTAACAATAAAGGCTTTTAACTTTTCAAATATGATTGTGACAGCTGTAATGAATGAAATTCGACTTTTTCACCTTTTCAAAAGTATTTATTACTATCACAAGTACCAAGAAGCTACAGTTGTGCAGCACAAATACTTTACATGTGCCTTTCTAGTTTCTACGTACAAAAACAATAAAAGACACTTTATGTTACCTTTCTTTTTTCTTCCTTTTCATTTTCCCCTATTAATCTGATTTATTTTATTTTTCTTATTTCCATGTCCCCATGTCCATATTTTAAAATTGGAAACTTATCAAACAAGTCCCAGTGTCTTCAATTCATAATTTTTACATGTCCGACCCTTGGATCACACGTACCCGAGTCCGAGCATCATAGCCCTAGCAGACCCTCGGTGCCCCGGGAGGACATCCGGGTCCGAACATTTATATTCCCTGGCCTATGCCTTTGGTGTTCCGGCTTTTATACCAGTGTCCCATAAAACGCCCTTCCAAGCTTATCAGGGACCGGATAAGTGATCCCGAGGGCCTCCCATTTCCCCTAGGGGTGTTCCTTGCGATGTGGTGCGAAAATATCCACCTTCGTTCCGGGGCCTCCCGGAAGCCAAAAAAGGTAGATTATAACCTTCGTTTTTGGCTTCCACGGCCCCGGGTGTCATTTTTGCCCAAACTTCTCCGGATGGTCTAGCAGGACCCTAGTGGACCCTAGGTGCCCCAGAAGGGATGGGATCCCCGAAATTCGATAACACTCATGCCTTTGGTGTTCTGATGCCAGTGTCTCGTAAAACGCTCTTTCAAGCCTATCAGTCCGGATAAACGACCCCGAGGGCCTCCCATGTCCCCATGGGGTGTTCCACGCGATGTGGTGCGAATATATCCACCTTCGTTCTGCGGCCTCTTGGAAGCCCACAAAAAGTGGATTATAACCTTCGTTTTCGGCTTCCCGGGGCATGGGTTTTTTGCCCCAACTTCTTCAGGGTGTCTATCATGACCCTAGAGGACCCTCGGTGCCCCGAGAGGGACATCCGGATCCCCGAACTTCGATATCACCCATGCCTTTGGTGTTCCAGCTCTTACACCACTTTCCCGTAAAACGCCCTTCCAAGCCTATCAGGGACCGGATAAGCGACCTTGAGGGCCTCCAATGTCCTCTAGGCGTGTTCCAGAGCCTTCGCTTTCGGCTTCCGGGGGCACGGGTATCAGTTTTTCCCAAAAGTTTTTCAGGGGTCTATCATGGCCCTAAAGGACTCTCGGTGCCTCTAGGAGGGTAATCCGGATCCCCGAACTTCTATATCACTCATGTCTTCGGCAATCTGGACCTTACATTGGTGTCCCGTAAAAACACTCTTGCATGGCTATGAGGGACCCGATAACAGACCCCGGGGGACGCTTATGTTCCCTAAGGGTGTCTCGTGCAATGTAGTGCGAAAATATCCACATTTGTTCCGCAGCCTCCCGGAAGGCCAAAAAACGTGTATTAGCCTTTGATTTTCGGCTTCCCGGAGCCCGATTTCCATTTTGTCCCAAACTTCTCCGTGAGGTTTATGGTCACCCTAAAGGACCTCCAGTGCCTCGGGAGGGTCATTCGGGTCCCCGGACTCCGATTTGACCCATGGGACATGAGCGTTGGGACATAGGCGCTTGGAGACAGGACATGGCGCTCGTTGGGCGCTGGACATTGTCCACCCATATTTTGTTTCAATAATTTTTGATGTATTTAGTTCATTTCGATCCATCGTCTATTATGATAATATTTGATAAAAGAACTTTATAATAAAGTATTCTCAAGTTTGTTAATAAAAGGCTAATAATCGTTTCCTAAGCACTTGGTTAAATATAGATCAAAGTTTACAATATGACTAATCATAATAAGTAGAACTATTATGCAACAAACAATGTCATTTAGGGGTAGGTACCTCTAACCTTATTGAAGCACCACACAAGCCAATAAATTGAATTTCTTTTTTTTTTTTTTTTTTGTCAAAGGCTAATACACGGTCAGTGAATGACAATTACCATGACTTGAGGGCATCCCTCCCCTTAACACTTTCGAATTTCCCCTAAACAAATTAAGAGTTAGGCTGCGCATGAAGCTCTCCAAATCCCGCTTTGGTCTTGTTTTAGTTTTATTTACTAGTTAATCACATAATTAGCACCAAAAAAGAAAAAAAGAAAATTATTACAACAACGTTAGAAGCGAGACAACCCTTCAGAAAACATTAAATTAAAAAAAAATACTAAAAAAGAGCTGAAACAACCCGTGCATCGTACGGGCATGCACACTAGTAATCATCAATATTTTCCCTCTTTCCACAAGCAACTTTATGATATATTTGTGCCAAACAACTCCCAAGTAATTCATGTCTTAGATGGTTACGAAGATCTTACCATTCATAAGTTGATAAGCAAGTTCTCTTTTTGGACCATCGATTACGTTCATAGTCCCAAGTATCGCCCCCTAATTCATCCAATTCTGAAGATCCATTGGGTTCATATATAGACAAAGCTGAAGCTTGATTACTAATGGAACTCTACCAACATCAAATTTCAGTATTAGAACAATGTGTTCAAGCTTTTCAACAGCTACTCTTATGGGATAGGCAAAGTTACCTTAGGAAGGTCACCGTGTTTTTGTTTCAACAGCTCAGCCTTGCAATCCATACTACATATATCATCGTCAGTCTGCCAAACAAACACACATCAAGAACACTGTGACTTGGTTACAGGAAAGTCAAATAAAGAGAATCAAGATTCAAGACCCACAATGCAAAGCTTGGTCATAATTCAATATCATACCTCATCACATATGTACTCGCCAAACCTACCACAAATAACACAGACAGGCTCTCCAGGAAGGGGAAAACGTTGCTCAGTTTGAGTTTTAACTCGATCAACTTGATCCACAAGGTCTAAAATAAAGTATCAAATATGCAGTCAGAGCAGTGTTATATACCACAAGGCTTCTCATAAATCACATCACACAAATAAAGGCATAAAACAGAGGATAGAAGTTCTGACGTGCATAAAGAACATCTGGCTAGAAAGACACCAAAAGAATACATTTAGGGACGTAACTGGAAGGATTAGGATATTCGCCAGTTTTTGGTACTAATCGTATTTTCTCCTCTTGTAAAAAAGTCTATAATCAGATGCACGATAAATATAGTAAGTTGGGTGGGCAACAGCCTTCACTTATGTCACCTAGAAACACAAACGGGTACATGGATACAATAAGAAACAGACAAAGGGGGACACGGATTTCTAAAAGGGTAATAACAGAAACGAAAAGGAATGGCCATAAAAAAACAATAAACGTGCTCAGTGATATAATTACGATACTTCCTGTGTTTTGCGCTCAGAAAATACTAAATAGATCAGCAAACGATGAATAGTACACGGACACCAGGTCCAGGGTTGTTTAGCTGCAACAAATAGTGTTTTTCATGATAAGATCCATCACAAACTTGACTAAAAACAGTTCCATCACACTCAGATCCACATTACCATCTCAAATATCAACATTTACACCCAAACAACCCCTAAAGACAACTTCAAAGATATGACCGAAACACCACGAAGAAGCCCTCTCGCGGTCTCGCCCCTCCCCCCCCCCCTTTAAATTATTGAGAATCTTTAGAACTTTACCAGAGAAAGCACACATTTAGACTTTCCAATACCTTGCCCTAGGAGGATCCTCACTAGTGGTCGTTGAGTGTGTGCTAGGTGGTGGTGTCTCATAAAAAGAGAGAAGGGACAGGAAGGTTCAGAAAGAGAAAGAACCGGTCTGACACCGATCTACCCTTATCAGACCACCACCACAATTATGTGGTGCAAAGCCATCTCTTTCAGCACCACAAGGTGTTGCCACCTTATGTTACTCTCCTGGATTTCACCGTAGTTATTCTGTCCTTCTCCCCTCCGCCCTCCCTTTTCAATACTTAAAACACATGAGCAACCTGAAATGTTTCCCTTACACTTCGTGACTGTTTCTACAGGCACTTCAGATTCCCGTCTTCTACCCTTCCTGCATTTCCATGATTCATAGGTTTTGACACACTCGCTATGCTTACATCTAGCTCATAATGGATCAAAAGCCATGAAGATTATCCTTGAAACTGTAGAAATCAACATCTTTTAACCCAGAAGACCAACATCCTTACTTATAAAGTGGAATATCAGACTTGAACATTTTGTAGTGCAAAGCGAGAAACAGTCATTCACATTTAGTAATAGTAGTATAAATCACAGAAACAATAGCTGCCTGAAGTAAAAATAAAGAAAGGCACCTGAAGTCTGTTGCACTGATAAGCCTTGTAATGCTGAGGGCCTATCATCACCTGACATTGAAGTGGAACAAATTTTAGGCAGGTTTAGAAGAAACTCGTCACTCTAGGAGATAAACTAAAAAGGCAAAAAGCATATAAAGCTGGAGATTCCTAGCTTTTAGTTTTATTATACCATTACTACATAAGGGTATCTAAAGGATTAAGAGGCTTTGCTTGAGAGAAAGGTAGATATGTACTCATTTTATTTGCTGCACAAAGAGTACAGTGGAGTTCTTGTAAACAGAAAATTCAAAATTATTGTAATCTGAGACAGGTGAGAATTCATCAAACAGGGGACCCTCACAACTAAATGCACCCAAAAATACCTACACCTTTTCCCAAATTTTTATTCAAGCTGAAATTTGATTCAATATCTACAATGGCATTTTACTATTTACCAGTCTAGATGGAACAAAAGTTAGATGATAATGATGATGAGAAAAAGCCCAACTCTTAAAAACCTAGTAATTCTTTAGCAGCTCGATATACAGTAGAAGATGATGATCTAATCTGAAAACTGATAATGGAAGAAAGCTAAAAAGTACTCACTATCTGTATCACTTCCATATTCCACCAATTGTAAACCAGAATTAGATGATCCCTGTCGCAATACCAAAAATTCAACAAATAAAGTAAAAATACAATGCAAGTAAAATAAAATGCCAAGATTTCAGATCATTCAATCTTTACATGATACTATATACTAATCATATATAAAATTGCAATTACCAAAACATCAGGTGTCAATTCCTCAAAACCCTGAGCTGAACAAGCTTCCTTCCTATCCAATTCACAAATTCCACAAGACAGAAAAATTCACATATATCATAATTCATCAAATAATTCGGCTATATAGGATAGGTTAAAGATATGTTTGCACCTTATTCTTTGGATATAGTCCTGGTGAGACATGGGGCCATCATCAACTTCAATTTGTCGGGACGGTGGAATCTTCTGACGACGTCGTTTTGGTCGGCGCTTGGAATCATCGCCTGTGGAGGAGAGAGAAACCGGAGATTCCTCCGGCGGTGGAGCATTTCCGGTGATGATATTATAATCTGGAAAATAAAGTAGGCAGGGTAAAGTTGTTAAATTCAATTATTGAAAAAGGGTTTAATATGATGAGTAATTTGAGTGCATACTTTGGAGATTTTGAAGAACTGAAGAGAGACTGTAGGATTTTTTGTATGCGAAAGAGGGAGTCTTGTACAAATTCGACCTCGTCGTCATCTCTCTCTTTTTTGGTTTCCTCCTCCCGCTGTATGTTTATTGACTTCTTGACTTATTTTTTGGGTTTTTTCCGGTTAATTTTTTGTTTTTGAGTTTTTGTTGTTTTTTATTTCGGTTAATTTTATTTTTTTTCTGGTACTTTTTATTTTTATTTTTTTTTTTGGTGTAGAAGAGGAGTTACTTACGCCCCACATAAAGTCATGAACAGAAACCATAATAATTACTCCCTTTGTCTCAAAAAAACCCGAACCTTTATTTTTTACGGTTTCCAAGACACCACTTTGACCGTAAATAACTATAATTATATGAATATAAAAATTATAACAATGCGATTTTTTGAAAGTACTTTTAAAAATGAATCTAACGAAAGTATTTTCATAATGTGGATCTTTATATATTTTCATAAATTAATGGTCAAAGTTTGTTAAGTTTGACCTTCAAAAAACAAAATTTCAGGTTTTTTTGAGACGGATGGAGTACTTTCTAACATTATACAAAAACTTGTGTGGACTTAATCCATTGTGGACAAATACTTGGAGTCACCCCCTACTTCACCTAGAGCCACCCCTCTCTAAAAGTGGAGTCACCTCTACTTTACCTAGAGCCACCCCTCAAATTTATACTTGGCACCACCCCTACTTCACCTGGAGCCACTCCCTACTTTACTTGGAGCCACCCCTTACTTCACCTGGAGTCACCCCTCAAAATTACTTGGTCCACGGTGGACTAAGTCCACACAAGACATGCTGCTAACATTACGTGACCATGTCACACCTATAATTAGGCCTGGCAAATAGATCAGGTCGGGTCGAGTTCAATCCAATTGACTTGTTTTTTAAATGGGTCGAAAACTCCAACCCTAACCCAACCCATTTAATAAACAGGTCGACCCGTTTAACCCATTTAACTAATTTATTATAAGTAAAAAAAAAGGTAAAAACTTGATTTAAAGGGGATATATACCCTCAAATTTCTATAGTAAGTAGATATATACAAAAAAAAAACTATTGGTTTAAGGAAAATTTATACTTTTAAGTAATTATTAATTATTTGGCTTATAAATATTTACTGGATTTCAAAAATAAAATTGATAATATGTAAGAAAACAGGTTGAATAGGTCATTTTCGGGTTGAAAATTTCAACCTTAACCTAACCCATTTAATAAACAGGTTGAAAATCTCAACCCTAACCCACTTTTTTCAGATTAGGTTCAGGTAGAGTTATCGGGTCGGGTCACCTTTTGCCAGGCCTACCTATAATATTATTAGCTAAGATGGGCTTCAAATCCGTGGGTGCTTCGTCGAAGTATTGATAACGCATCTCTTGAGTACAACCGGCATTTGCGAGTCAATTCGCTGCCATGTTTGCCTCTTAATATGCATCGTCCATCCTGATTCTCTAATAAGTGCTCGGCAATTCCTTACAATGAATATTGCAAGGGCATGGCGAGTTGTCTCCTGTTGCGTCATGTTCACCACCACCGACCTTCGAGTCATGTTTGATGCAGAGTTGCTAATCCGATCCCTAGCTCTTTTGTCAATGTCAAACCACGCATCAATGCAAGAATTTTTGCACGAGTGACAGTGCAAATCCCATAATTCTCTGCATAAGCTTTGACGAACCTCTCGTTGCTGCCGTGCAAGATTCCTACCCCTCCCGCAATGCTGGGGTTACCTTTCGAAGTCCCATTTGTATTTAAAAGCATCCAACCTGACTTTTTATCATTGTAAACCTTGAAAATTTTGGCAAATCGCATCTCTAAGATCACCCCAATCAGATCAGCATTCAACATATATGAGAATTCCTATTAAAAAAAAAAAAACATATGTAAGAGTTGATGACCAAATAACAATATATTTACTGCATTTTTTTCTTGAACTATCAATCTTCATGAATGGTGGTATTACCTTTTTGCTCGATCTATTACATCTCATGTGCGAAACCGCCTCATTTGAGTATTTTTGTTTACCGAAAGTGCTTTAATATTCACTATGTCTACTAGAGAGCGTACGCCATGAAAAAAGAACTTGTTAAACAAAAAAAAAAATCATTTTTGGAACTTAAGATAATAATAATAAGAAAATAATAATTTTGTGTGAATTTCCCATTTAACCCCAAGTATTTACTGTTACCGCTATTAATACTTCTGATGAGTGCGTAATTAGAGCTATTTTCCATGTGATAAACGCACTCATTTGATTGGTTTCATGATAATTGTATCGTTTCTTTATAAGATTTTATAATTATTTTGATAAGGATGACTACTTGGGGTATGTTTGTGTTTTGGTATGTTTTTAGGACATTTTGAGACCCCGAGGCTTGGTAGAGACTTTGGAGATGATTTGGAGTCGCAATCGTCAAAGAAGAAGTCGAGGAAGATGCCTTAGAGAAAGCCAAGCGAGAAGAGAAGTGCAAAAATGAAGTTCAAGGCAAAATTGCACTTGCACGACCATGCAAATTCAAAGGCTAAACCTTGCATGACCATGCAAGTAAGTCAGTGAGCTTAAAAAGGGTTGCACGACCATGCAACTTTGCTTCACATTTTCCGCACGACCATGCAACCTGCCGGAAATCGAGAATGCAAGGTGTGACCTTTTCCATTCCAATGGTTTTTCACCCTAATCCGTCTACATTCATTTTGGGGGTTATAAAAGGAGAGAGAACTGATCTCTTTCATCATCTCTTAGCACCTCATATTCTCTCTATTCTCTCTCAAACTTTTATGCTTTTTTAGATTAGAATCAAACTCTAGTTTATTATTGCAATTTGAAGATTGGAATTGTTCTTTTCAAGCTTTGTTCAAGTTCTTGGTTATTATCCATTGAAGCACTTTTGGGTATTTCTAATCCCTACTCTCTCTCTCTCTCTCTCTCTCTCTCTCTCTCTCTCTCTCTCTCTCTCTCTCTCTCTCTCTCTCTCTCTCTCTCTCTCTCTTTCTCTCTCTCTCTCTCTCTTAGTTTATTTAATCTAGTTTATGATTGTTCTTAATCTTGTTCTTGAATTCTTGCTTGATCATGTTTAATTTAGTTTTCTTAGTTTCTTTGTTGCTTTTGATTATCATGAGTAGCTAATTCCCCTTTATCTAGGGTTGATGTAGCTTGATTGAATTGCTTGATGTTTAATTAGATAATTGGAAACTAGCATGTCGTTAGAGTGTTGCACAATGATTGATTGTTTGCTTATTGTTTATCCTTGGTGATTAATTTAATTCGAGAGAAGAATCTTGATCGCCCGAACTCAATCTTTCATCAAGTTTGCCTGACCACGAGAGTAGGTTAGAATTACTTGGGACTTTTTGGATAGAATTATGTTCTTCATGTTCTTGATATTTGCTTGACTCCATGAGAATAGGTAGTCGAGTTTTATATTGAGTTTCGCCTTTGATTCTTCGAGAGAAGGTTTTAGGTTCTTTGTCCGTCATTGCAACATTCGACATGACATGCTAGTTGAAGTTTATTTATCCACATCAAGTAGTTTAATTGAGTGAAATCAACCCTAGGTTCTTTAATCTTGTTGTTTTCTCATCATTGTTAGCGATTTAGTTCTTTGCTAGATTCACAAAAAATCCGCTTTTAATTGCTTAGCTTCTTTAATTTAAGAAATCTTAGTACTTGGAACGAAAGCTCCCTGTGGATACGATATTTTTATTACGACGATATACCCGTGCACTTGCGGGCCTATCAACTTCTATTTTCAAATATATCGTAATGTTGATAATAGAATGTTTTTTTTTAAACGTAATTTACTTCAAATAACTCAATTATTATTTTAATATATAGTGTTTGAACAAATGTCTAGTTGACACTCTTAACTATTCGGTAGACGGAGGATGTACTTTACAAAATATTTATTTTTCATGCTTTTGATGCAAAATAGTCATAACGACCCATAATATATGGCTTATGTTGTAAAGAGCTTGAAATGTCTTAAATGAGAAGTATCAGCTTTAGAAAACGTTTATATCTTCGTAAGAAGTTTTAACTCAACTAGAGTAGGATTGGTTAGAGCTTGTACTTCTAGAGTTCAAATGTAATTCTTGATTAGACTTGTAGATTTTGCTCAATTTTTCATTTGTATTTTGAATTGATTTGGTCAATGTCAAAGGAGGGATCAAATAAGAACGGAACTGCTTAATGTAAATTCAAAATTACTAAACGCAAATATTTTTTTCCCATTATTTTCCAAAAGACCCTTTTGTAAATGGAACACAACTCTCTCTATTCTCTCTACTCCAATGACCCTTTTATCTCACCAGCTTCGTATTCAATTACAGTTCAATTAAATCACCACCGAATATAATTCTATGTGGACAGTAATTTACACAAACAACAATGGAAGATACAAAATACAAATTTTAATTTTTGGTTTTTGTTTTGGATCGAATTTCTACATGTATCGCTATATCCTTTCAAAAAGAAAAAAGTTAGGGTTTATAGGTGGTGACTGGGTGGAGTCCTGCGGGCTGGGTGGCGGTGGCTAGGCATTCGAAGAGAGAGAAAACGTCATCTGTGTCGTGGCGTTTGTTTCAGATCAGTGAAGAAGCGGATGGGTTCGTG
Organism: Tetragonia tetragonoides; assembly: GCA_038025085.1. Classification (NCBI taxonomy): domain Eukaryota; kingdom Viridiplantae; phylum Streptophyta; class Magnoliopsida; order Caryophyllales; family Aizoaceae; genus Tetragonia; species Tetragonia tetragonoides. The sequence continues at coordinate 49,879,260 of CM076142.1, forward strand.
GTGCTTTAATGGTGGTTTATGGGTGGGCTACTTAAAGGGCAGCAGGCGAGAGGGTGGTTGGCGAAGCATGATGGTGGTTACCTGGTAGGCGAGACGGTGGGCGGGCAAGTAGTGCGCGTCTGTGAGGCGGAGCATAATGAACTTCATCAACAAAATCACCCAAATGAAAATACATTCAATCAAATAACCCAAATGAAATTCCATTAAATCAAATCACCAAATCTCCATCTTGTATTTGGAACTCAGTCAATGCACCCTCTACGGATCATTTCTCTATTTGATTGATGAGCAATAGTGATTACTATTAATCAATGAAGATTGGTATCTAAATGTTGTCGCTCATTAAGAATGTAGGAGAGAGACGAGAGAGAAGAAGGAGAGAGGTAAGGGGTGAAATATTGTGTGAGGGGTATATTTGGAAAAATAATTTACGTTTAGTAATTTTGGGATTTACGTATAGCAATCCCCAGTAAGAACGGGACTGCTTAATAAAATAAACCCAAGCGTTGGTTGGGAGTCTTGGGAGTTGGGAGAGGGGTCAGCCCGATCATCAAACAGCAGCAATAAGAGAAATCACAGGCACTCCAAAGTCGAAACCCATTGGCAAATCAAACTCTCAAATATACGTTTTTGAATCTTGAGCAAGGGGTCACTCATTTTGATCCTTTTAAACCACACCAAAACCCCCAAATCTCAACAATTCCCGCACTCTTTTTCTCTCTCTAAAACCCTAAATTCGATTCATTTTCAATAGACCTAAATTTGCTCCAATCAGATCGGAGATTTTGCAGCCATTTACGATGGCTATAATCAAGAGCAGCTTCTCATTCATAGTAGGAACAGTAATGGGAGTATATGTTGCTCAAAATTACAACGTTCCTAACATCAGAAAGCTCGCTGATACTGGCATGGCGATGTTCAAGCACCTTGAGGAGACTTATCGCAAGCCTAAGAAACCAAGCGACGATTAGTACTACTATCCACAATACCCTGGATTTTATGAGGTTCTATCATATTGTAACTCCAAACTACCAGTTTATGAGTTTTGCTTTTTATTTTTGGTTATAATAGGGATGATCATTGTGGATTGGGAAATTTTTTCTGATGAGATTGTGGAAAATACCTGCTATTATTGACCATATATGGAATTGCATTGCTTTTGGCAATTATGAGTATAATTGTTTCCTATTGATTTTCTATTGAATATATGATGCTTATGGTGATGCTGATTAAATTGTGAATACTCTGTATATTTCATACTCGAATTGAGGGTGTTCAGTTTCATCTCACTTTAATTAGCTCAAAGCCCCCTAAAACCCCCCAAAAAAGAAAAAGGAAAAAAAAAAAGGACTGGAGAATTCACATTCTTAATGTTTATGAGGAGTTGAGTACTTTGACTTGATTATTCCAATAGTCAGGATACTCTTATCATCTGGTGTTATCAATAATCTTGCATTGCAAATTTTTATGTTATGCACTACCAATATGCTCAGTTAGCATGCTAAAGTTTGGTCGTGGGACTGCTTTCTAATAGATCACTAGTCCCTGTTAATACGCCTCTCCTGCCGTGGTTGCTTTACAGGGCGCATTGTTTACCCTGATGAAGGAAACCACATCTTAGTAGGATTATTGGTTATACACATTTTTTGTGTGTGGCTGTTAGACATATAGAGATGATATAACAGCAAGATAATTGAACTAGATGCAAACTGACAGTACAACAAAGTTGAATAATTGTATTCACCCATGTACACAGTTCTCATCGACAAGTATTAGTAACATAAATTAGAACCTACAGGGAATAGTAAAAGATGCTATGTTTAACAGCAAATGCTTTGAAAGGTTGAATATCCACTGCTTGTGAATTTGTGATCAGAGTTCAGAGTTGGATAGGTCACAGATTCTTGCTCGATATCATGTATTAGATTCCTGATCATTAATATCACAGAACCTTGGAAAGTCATTGCCTTCAAAACAATTCAAACTGTCTTCATGTGCTCGGTAAAGATATTTTGATGTATAGAATGTCAATTTTACCTTCGGCGACCACCCCGCGATATAGAAATGGAGGAACTCGTTTCCCTCCTGGGTCTCCTCCACACTAGGTTTCTTGTCCATAGGGACGATTCTCGGACTTGGATTGGGGACTCCTCTGGGGTTTTTTCTTCCAAGTCCTTCCTCCATCATCTTAGCCTTCCGTCACAATTTCCACATTTCCCCCTTTCCTCTTATATATGGAAGTCAAAGGTTCCTCTAAAGGTTCGTGCTTTTGTGTGGACTTTAGTGCTTGGTAAGTTGAACACGAGTGATATGGTGCAACGGCGGAGGCCACATATGTGTCTTCTTCCCAGCATGTGTGTGATGTGTCGGCAAGATGGAGAGAGTTGTTTGCATTTGTTTGTGATGTGTGACTTTGCGAGGGCCTTGTGGGATCGGCTGTTGTGTGGGGAGCCTTTTGTGTGCCCTGCTACTGTGGGGCAATTCCTACGGATGCGTTTCGCTGCTATGCGGAAAGGGAAGGAGGGTAGGATGTTGTGGCGGTGTGCCTGTTTAGCTATTCTTTGGTGCACTTGGTTAGAGAGGAATTCGAGGATTTTCTCTGACACGGAAAAGGGAATCAATTTGGTTTGGGACCACGTAGTTTATTTGGCATCCCTTTGGGCGAAGGCGGCTGGTGCTTTCAAGGGGGTGCCACTGACGATCATTCAACGCCACTGGCGTGATTTGTAGATACTCTATTCTTACTTTGGTTATTTGAGGATACCTTGTCCTCTATTTTTTTGTATTCTTTCACTATTTGATTAATAAAAATTTTTCTTATCTAAAAAAAAAAGAATGTCAATTTTACATGCTTGGAGTGCCAATTGTGGCATAATATATTACACTCTTCACGTGACAGATGGATAATTGTGTTTGCAGCATATCTAATAAGGTTTAGGTGGTATTGTTGAATTCCAGTATGACCTGGACCTTCCTAACTTCCCTATATAAGTTACGGGTAAATGAATGAGGACCTATTGTTCGTGCTAACACCAGATAGCTTTCTATCCAGGTTTTGGTTTTGTGGTAATTCAGGACTGGCAGCAGATGCCAGTCTCTGCAGCATCTTTGCTGGGAGTTTTTGGTAATGGAAATCAAATTGTTTTCATTACCCCCGCACCCCCCTACACACTGTTTTTCTCTTTAATGGACCCAAATGTTAAGCTTTTATTGACAATGTGCTGATTAGGCTGCCAAACAATGCATATTCATTTTTGTCTACTTGGAAGGTCATAGGTAGCTTTGATGTATGGGTCTTCTAGAATTCAATCTTGTGGGATTGGTTATGAATTATGATGCTAACGGAGTGGTTATCATAAATTGAAGTTCTGTAGTGACCAATCCTCTGGAGATTATATAATTTCTGTTATTCTAGTATGCCCTCAGGCACTGTTAAGTATCTGTTCTTATGCCGTGGATAATCGTTTATTTTCTATGCTTATTTGGCTTCCTTTTCTCTATATTGGTTCACATATCTGTGTAATAGTCTGTATGTTTAATATATTGATTCTTAGGTGTCAATGCAATTTCTTTTTGCAAATATTCAATATTATCTTCGATTTGTCATTCAGTGACTCGCTATGCGAATTGGACTTGTTCTAAATCGGCTTTGGTTTGTCACACCCTACAGCTGGTATTGCAACCGCTGGTTCTCTGAATGTGGTTTGCTTCTAGTTTTGTAGTGAGGCCATGTCTCTCCCGGGATTGCTTATGTGTGCAATCAAATGCTCATGTACATATGATTTCACCAATGTGCCTGTTAGGAGCATTGCAGTTTCATCTTTCTTTGTCTGAACTAGCATTTAAGCAAGACTAGCAAGTGACTGTTCAATGATGATCATGAAAACTGTTCGGGAGGAGTTTGTCTACATTTTAGTAGATCACAGCTTACTACTTCTATTTATTATTTACTGAATGTCAAAGCATCCCTGATCTCACTATTGATATAGATTGTTGTTACGACTTACAGGCTTCTACCTTAAAGAACTCAGGTTTGTTTCACTTTCTTGACCAATATCTGGTTAGCTAATCCTTTGAAAATGTCTTAAATCTCCATTGCGAAGTATTTGGACTATTACTAATGGCCTGATTTTCCCTTTCATGAGATTGTTGGGAATGAGGTAAGGGTGGCATGGCTCGAAAAGATTGTAGCTTTGAGCACCGCACCTGAAAAGCTACCTTTCATTTGGCTGCTATGATTCATACATCTTGAACCATTGGGGAAGCGTGATTGCTGATTTACTGTGCTGAGAATAGCTGTATTCAGTAAGTTTTGTGCTATTAATTCTTAATTACATCTGCATTTAACACTGACATTCTTTCTGCCATGAGTTTATATATGTGTTTTTAACCTGATAGAAGCATTTTTGTTTGGTTGCATCACAATGCTTTCTATACAACTATGCACTTGTTTATTTATAAAAGGTTCATGTTCTAGAAAAGGAATGAGATGGCAAGATTGAATCCTATCCTCTATATTTGATTTGTAAAATATTGTTTTGTTCCCTGCATTGCTGGTTAGGATTTTGTTTCTTGGAAACGGTAGAACATTTGTCTTTGTATTAGTTGCTTGTCTTAACAAAATAAGTATTTGTTTCTCCATAAATCCATAGAAGTAACCTCTTCAAGAGATATTTGTGAGAGGCGCCATGGATACATGTGAGACGTGTGCAACCATGCACTCGCAATTGTTTGTGGAAGGGTGAAAAACTTCTGTCTGTTTATCTACAGCCATATTCAAATCTTCTGTGGAGTTTGTCCACAACCAGTCAGATTTGTTTGTTCTTGTGTGGTTTTATCCACATCCATAGTCAGTACTCTTAAGTTCTTTTAACCCTTATGATTCACATCTCAATAGCACTGCTGCAATCAGGTAAAACACAGAACAGATAGGAAGAGCCAGCCAGCCATAAACAATCCTTTTCTTCTACTTGACGAAGGCTTAGAAGTGTATTATGAAGTTGGGACATGCATTGACATGTCAAAAGTTGAGCTGAGTTAGAATAAGACGAAAGCTCAAATGGGAAAGTCTGGTACTCCATGATTGAGGTTTTGTTTCATACAGATTATGGCATTCATGGGGGTTCCTGCCTTGTTAATGTTACACGTGTGTTCTGATTTCTTCTCTTTTTTTTTTCTTAATCAAGTGTGTTCTGATTTCACGAATATGATGGGTAAATTCGTTGTTTCTGAAGCAAATATGATGGTTCATCTCCGTACATGCAAGTTAACTGTGCATATTCCTGTAAGAACTGAAGTATGCTTGTAATTACCGGGGATGTGCATACTGTATGAAGTATGAACAAATGTAGAAGTAAAAGAGCAGATACCTTTGCACACACACCATGCTCTATGGCTGATATTAGGCTGTTTATTCTTTAGTCAATGATCTGACACTTTCAGTGTTGCATCCGCTGAAGCTAAGTAAATGACTGACTGTTGCATGACATTTCATTCATTCATGAAATCAATGCTGAAAGCTGGCACATAATACAATATAGTCATATAGACTATAATAGAAGAAACGACATCGACTCTTAGATGTTTATCGGGGAAAGGCTCTGTATGTCTATGTGGACATCTATTGTATGAACCTTCGCACTCTTCAGGCCATTTGATTTTGCTGCTCCTGGGATCCTGGAAAATCTGAAATTTCAGCAGCCCAATGATCTAGTCACCTTAATGATTTGCAGCTGTTACTTATTGATAACTTTCATCTCAAATGCAGGTAATCAGCGCCAAGGAATAGATAGAAGTTCTGTTGCCATATCATTTGCCTCGCTGAGTAAAAATTCCAATATATAGCTGAACTGGATTCTTGCAGGTGATCAATTTCTGTAATCCTCATTATTTTCCTCATGTCCTTTAATTTAATCAACCCTCGACTGATGATTGAGAGGCACACAGAAGCAGGCGTCTAGTTTGGATAATTGCATTAGCCCTTGTTTTATCATTAAGTCTACTTATGTATTGATTCGGATATGTAGATGCTTTTGTTATTTGACCAGAAACCAGAAACTTGATTGAAATTGAAATGTAGCAATTGAACTACACTGTATCACAATTGTCCTTCCTGAATTCCTGTGTCCCCATATGCTCCAAGCTAACATAATTTATGAGGGAGTGGGACTGTGGGAGGCATGGAATGGGGCCAACTGCCTAGCAAGACTTTACAACAGTCCAACAACAGTATTCTGGATCTAGATATGAGAAGGGTTGGATGGGGGCCCAACTTCCAAATTTTGGTACTAGTATAAATTGATCCCAAGCATTTGAGCATATCAATATGCTTATGGATAATTAGATATCCAAGATATGGATCCTCCAATAAGTTTAGGTAGGGAAGTACTTTATGTGAGTCAAGCTATCAAACACTGTAAAAAGATCGAACATGTTTATCAGAATAGATCAGGTGAGTGCGACCTTTCAAATGTTTGTTTGTAAGTAGATCTCCCCCTTTCGTGTATTGTCTTTGTCAATTTTTAGCCATTTATGTGAACATTTGTGAATTGTGATGTGAGAAATTATGCATTGTCCCGGCCCCTGCTTGAGAGCTAATAAGGTTGATACTTGACTGGCCATGGGGCATAGTTTGGTTTTCCATGAGCTTAGTTGGGTCGTGCCTAGGCTGTTGACTCGATAATAGATTATTAGGTTGGATAGGATATGTTCTTTTCCACTTATCTTAGAATTGATTTAATTTAATGAAATTCAGTTTATTTATTTACGTTTTTTTCTCATAAATTACTATTCAATCCAATCCACTCATAATTATAGACTTTTATAAATCAAAGTTAAGCATTCTCCTAAGAAAAACAATTAACCAGAACACATGGCTTTAGCAGGCCGACGTACGGCTAGATTGATGCTGCGTTTAGTATTATAACTGTTTAAATAAATACTCCACAGATCCCTTGAACAACCAAAGGCAATGGTTGATGAGCTATGCATATACATGAGTACATGACATGATGAAGCAAGGTATATGAACGAACGTGGATAAACAACGCGTCTCTGATGACTAAAGATTTCTGGCGCTACAAGGTATGACATGTCATGAATACGATCGATCTTCTTACCTTGATAGGGAAACTTGTTATTTTGGCTCTTTAGGGGAAAACAACAGGAGAAATTTACTGGCATAGTTCTAACAAAAGGGGCTCTGTTAGCATTGATGATATAACGTGTGCCCGACAAGTAAACTACAATATATATATATACTACTTACGGATTGCACAAAAACTTGTATAGGACGGACTTATGGGATATGGTATCTCATATTTTCCCCCTTTCCTCTCTTTCTCTCTCCTCTCTTCCTCCCAGGCCTCACGGACCTATAACATTAATATGACCAATTCAAATAATCCCAAAGCTAAGGTTGTAAGATCTATATGAGCAAATCTAAAACGCAACAACGACATTACAGCATGAAAAGTGTATGCATGTAATGATAAATGCCTTTCCATTTCAAAGTTATGGGCGGATCTTTTGTCACGAAGAAGCCTCCTCCCTGTAACTTAGGGGGATTTTGTTTGGAACAACCTGCAGCCATGCATCTTTAGCCTTTAGGGGGGGAGTACTAATAATAATGGGCCTCAAAGTATAAGACGTAAACCAGCTTTTTGGTCTCCTCCAATCATGCATTCCCCTTCTGTAAAAGAAAAGGAAAATTATTATATATAAAAAGGGGTTTAACAAAAGATGGGAGGAAAAAAAAAAAAAAAAAAAAGAGAAAATTTTCTAAAAATTTAAAAGTATAAGATGGGTATGTAGAAAGAAACAGTAGTGAGGCTGGCCACAAATCAGAACCACTTGCCAAAACGCACCGTATGGGTATGTTCTGTCCACAATAATAGTGTATGAGTCTTCTTTGTAACAAATCTTTCCATGTTGGTGGTTTAGATGTCTCTAGGATTTCAAAATAGTATCCTCTCCTACTTGCAGTTGTGTGTAGTTTGTGTTCACTATGATACCGACAATGAGTCTATATGAGCATCTCCTATTCCGACCCATGAAACACTCCGACCCATGTTAGTTGGTCCAGTTGGAGACTTCGGGTCTAAATGAGTCCATTAATAATTATCGACTACATCCTCCATCGCAATTTGTTACTCCCTACGTTCCATTGTATAGGTCGTTTAAAGTTTTTGCAGAAGAATTAAGAAAATCATTAAATAGTCTCAACTTCAACAAAAATAGTTTTATTTGACTAGATTATCCTTTGCCTTTAAATTTGATAAGAAAGCTGAACAATTAATAAGGTAAGCCTTGTTTGGCAATTGGCTAGTGGTATTGGCGGTTGGCTAGTGGTTGGTGGTTGACGACTAGTATTGTTAGCTGATTTGACATTGGCTGGTAATATTGGATGTCTGGAAAGAGATGTTTGGTAACATTGGCTGGTAACATTAGCTGGTTATATCTAAAATGACCTATAAGGACATTCATATGATACAAGAATTTTCTTCTTTGTTACGAGATCTTTGCGAGATTTCAGGCGTGACTTATGGAAAGTTCGGTTTCCGCCTATTTATGGCAAGTTATCATAAAGTTTGATTTCGTTTAGGATTGTTTCCATATAACAAAAGATATGTATAGTTAACCTAACTGTATATATATTCCGTGATAATCAATACAGAAAGCATCTTTTCTGCCTCAATCTTATCATGGTATCAGAGCCTCTTTCTTGAGGACCTTATTAAACACGTTTTCGCTTCGCCGGTGGCGGACTATTGTCCGTCCGCCACCGGACCATCTCCAAAAACAAAATTCATCACATATATATCACTCAAGCTTCCGTTATTGTGCTGTGTTTCATCTCTCACAAAAGAAAATCATCTGCCTTCGGTAAGGGGTTTAACTACTCCTCTCATATACATGGACACCACGTCCAATTTCTTTGTCAATGATACTATTGGTGTTATTCAACCCAAAACCTTTCTTTTGTCAGTCAGTTAGAGCTCATAGCCCGGATTATTTGCTATTTACGATTTTATGCCCACCTAAACTCCACATCATACAACCATCACATGGGGTTTGGGGAAATAATTTAGCAATAACATCGATTGACATAAGTCATAACCAAATCATGGTTTAACTTAGCATTAAAGAAATGTGATTAAACCTTTCCATGTTTCCTTCCTACCATCAGTCCAACCATTTTGCCCTTTTTGACCTTGGAAAAGGAATTGAGAGAAAGACCAAAGTAATAATGTATTAGAAATTTAGGACTGATAAACATTTTTCCTTACGTAGAAAATCCATTTATTGTAACACTTTTGTTCATTTCAAGTTCAGTTTTATTCAGATGAAAGGAATAGACCCTAGAATCACTAAGATGTGTGTTTTTTCCATGGAAGTAAAATGATTTGAATGATAATATGTACGAGTAAAAGAAAAAGTATATTCCTAAACTGAATTGTTATAAATTATACTAAAATAAACTGAAAACTATTAATATGTGTTTTTTCCCCAATTACTTGGATAGTGATTTTATTCAATTCAAGGACATACGGTTTCTCACATATTACTATTTATGTTCTAAGTGAGCAACAAACTAAGAATACACCTTTACTACTCCTATATATTTAAAACAAAAGGACAAAATAAACCTAAACTATTGAAGCGCTGATGATCGGGCACAGAAACTCGTCTTCTTGAATAACACTATTTTAGAAGTTCATTTTAGTTAAAGATGACATATTTGCATATGACAAATGTTAGAATTTGGCACAACAAAATTTGTTATCCTTACCTAACTGGATAGTTTTCTTTGGAGATTCAACTAGATCTAATGATCCACTATATGTACATGCTTAAATTTTCAAAAAACCGAATGTGGCCAGCTCCTTGGATAAGTTAGATTCTTTTTCTTCTTCTTCGTATTAGAAGGAGAGCTAATTTGCCCACGTCAAAAAATTAGCCTAATTAGGGAAAGCTTTGTATTTAGAAGTAATTGTTTAAAAGAAAAAGAAGCCATAGCATATTATAACGATTTTTCAAAGGCAAATATCCAACAAATTACGCAACCCTCGTTCCTCGGATAACTACTATACTATTTCCATACATTAACAACATATATGGTGCATCTATTATGTGAATTAGTATAAGGCAACCTCAAAGTAAGGCGCAGATGCCTCTACAAACAAGCATAATGTCGTTATGCTTGATTATGGAGGTGACCTTACCTTGAGGGCCGAGACTGTCTTATAGTTTATAAAAGACTTACTGTTAGCAGTTAAATATTTGTTCCAATTTTAAGTTTGCAACAGTAGTAGATAGAAATGGTGCATAAAACATAGAGTAACATACATAATGTGTGGTGTGGTGTGACAGAAGTGAGGTAAAAGGTGGAAGGATAGTATGGTAAAATGGATGAGATAGACCTTTTTGATATAAAAGGGGTGCCTAATTTAAATAATAATAAAAAAAACAAGTTAAAATAAAGGGCAGAAGCAACAGTAGTGTATAATGGTAGAGCAGTAGTATACCACTTGGAGGGGACACAAAAGCCCAGAGGGAGATATAGAAAGAGAGAGAAACAAACAAGAGGAGAGAGAAAAGGAAAGGAAAGGGGGTTATTGCCCTCCAGAAATAATCAGGGAGCGAGGGAAAAATATTTAGAGATAGGAAGAGAAGAGAGAGAAAGAGAGCAACTTTATTACCTTTTTTATGATGCACGCATCCATGGCAGAACAGGGAAGGGTACAGAGTACTGCTACGACACAATTAGTGTAGAAAACAAGAGAAGAGAAGAAGGGTAAGGAACAAGGAGGTGAAACCAAAAAAAAAAGGAAAAAAAAACCCACAAAAAGAAAACAAGTGAGAGAAAAAGCAAGCACATGAAGAAGAAGCAAACCCTTCTTCTAATAAGAGAAGAAGAAGAAGAAGAGAAAAAGGAAACAGAGAGCTGAAAGAAATGTTGGTGCAGAAATTAATAGATATGGTAACAACAACAACAACAACAACAACTCAAGCCACAAGAAATTTACAAGAGAAATATTTCAACAATTTCAACATCTTTGCTGAAATGGGTTTCTTCTAGATCGAGAAACTATGGTATACCCAAATCTCAAAATTCCTCCTTTTTTGTTTTAAATTCTTCACAAAATCAAATCTAATCTAGGGTCTGCTTTTTTATTTCTAGAAAGTTTGTGGTTATGGTTAGATTTTGGTTCCTTTTTTTGAATTTGTTTGATTTTTTCTTTGTTTGTTTTTGGTTTGGGGTGTTTTTTTGTGTTGTAGATGCGAGCTATGCCCTACAATTTGCAAGGCAAGGGTGTGGTAGAGGTTTCAGGTCTTAGTATTTCACAAATCTCTTCCCCTTCTCCTAAGTGGAAGAGCTTAGACAAGTTTCAGCAACACCAGCAACAAGAAACAGAAACAACAACAACAACAACAACAACAGCAACAGCAGCTGAAGAAGAACAAGAAAAGAGAGAATTTGAGCAGCAATTTCAAGCTCCAGTCTTTACTAGTAAAAGCACAAGTATTGTAACTCCAACAAGAGCAACAAGTTCTGTTGACAGTGAACCCACATCTACTCTGGATACTACAAGGAGAAGCCCTAGCCCACCCACCTCCACATCCACTCTCTCCTCTTTCAACAACAACAACAACTCCGGCGGAAACTCTGACAACACAGCCGGTGTGGCGGACCCTGCATGTGCCCAGAAAGAGGATTGGGCCCCGGAGCTCCGTAACGGGTCGGATAATGTCACCGGTGGGAGTGCTGCTAACTCCGGTGGCGGGGACGGGGACGGTAGCGGTGTTGGTGGTAATGGTAATGGTGGGCTTGGAATGGAAGAGTGGGATAGTATGTTCCCAAATGGAGATGGGGCTTTATTGCCTTGGATCATGGGTGAGGCAGATGATATGGGTATGGGTTTGAAGCATTTGTTGCAATCTGGTAATCCTGTTGACTATGAAGGCAATGCTGGCCTTGGGGTTGTTGATCAAGGCTCTGGTTTGGAGAGTCTCTCTCCTCCGCCACCGCAACCGCCCCTTTCTGTTGGTGGTGCTGAAGGTAATGGGGGTTTCATTCCTAGTAGTGGTGGTGGTGGTGGCTGTACTTTGGGTTTTAATGGCAAGATTGGTTCAATTTCGCCTCATTGTAACCCTCAGAACAATATGCTTGGTTCAATCACTGCTTCTCTGCAAGCTGCTTCTGGTGGTGGTGGTGGTGGTGGTGGGTTGGGTTTCCCACATCCACCGCAGTTTGATGTTGCTGATGAGAAGCCTCAGATTTTTAATCCACAATTGGTGATGAACCAACAACAGGCTCAGAGTATTGGAAACCCTAGCTTTTTTATGCCACCATTGGGTTATTGTCAGCTTGAACAGCATATGTTTCAACCACAGGCGAAGCGCCATAACCCGGGTATTGTTGTGGACTCGAATCTTGTTCAGGTTGCTAAGAACCCGTTTCTTGATCAGGGTCATGAGATGTTGTTGAGGAAACAGCAACAACAGATGAATCTGCAGCAATTGCCAATGGGTTTGGCTCATCAGTTGGTGCCTCAGCACCTTCAGCAGAAGCCAGTGATGGTGCAGAAACAGAACCATTATCAGCATTACCCATTGCCGGTCCATCAGCAGCAGCAATTGCAAGAGCAGGCCGTCAAGGACCAGCTCTTCAAGGCGGCAGACCTGATTCAAACTGGGAATTTCCAACTCGCGCAAGAGATATTGGCGCGGCTCAATCACCAGCTCTCCGTTCCTGCGAAGCCCCTCATTAGGGCGGCTTTGTACGTCAAGGAAGCTCTACAAATGCTCCTTTTGATGGGCAACCCAGTTGCAGCTCCACCGTCGAAGACCCTCACACCTTATGATGTTGTTCATAAGATGAATGCCTACAAAGTCTTCTCTGAGGTCTCCCCTATTACTCAATTTGTGAATTTCACTTGCACACAAGCCATTCTTGAGGCTCTTGATGATGCTGATGCTATTCATATTATTGACTTTGATATTGGTTGTGGTGCTCAATGGGCATCTTTGATTCAAGAGCTTCCTTTGAGGAAAAGGGGAGCTCCATCCCTGAAAATTACTGCCTTAGCTCCCCTATCAACAAGCCACCCCTTTGAACTCAGCCTAATACGTGAAAACCTTGTCCAATTTGCAAATGACATTGGTGTTGCTTTTGAACTTCAAGTTATGAACTTGGATTCATTTGATCCTTCTTCATCTTCAATGCCCAATCTTAGAACCTCTGAGGATGAATCAGTTGCCGTTAATATCCCCATCTGGGCATCTTCAAATCGGCCATCTGTTCTCCCATCCATCCTCCGGTTCATCAAGCAACGGTCCCCGAAAATTGTGGTGTCTTTGGACAGAGGGTTTGATCGTTGCGATGTTCCTTTCCCACAGCATCTTATCCATACCTTAGAATCCTGCACTAATTTCTTGGAGTCACTTGATGGTCTCAACATAGCATCAGATATTGTGAACAAGGTCGAGAAGTTTTTTATCCAGCCTAAAATTGAAAACACTGTGTTGGGGCGCGTCCATGCCCCTGACAAGATGCCCCATTGGAAGAATCTATTTGCTTCAGCTGGCTTCTTGCCCATGCAATTCAGTAATTTCACAGAAACCCAGGCAGATTATGTGGTGAAGAGAACTCCCGGGAGGGGATTTCATGTAGAAAAGCGCCAGGCGTCTCTTGTTCTAAGTTGGCAGAGGCGGGAGCTTGTTGCAGCTTCGGCATGGAGGTGTTGAGTAGCCGCAAAATCATCAAGCAAGGAGGTTTGGTTCTGCATATTAGTCACATTGCCTTCCAGAGGTTTTTAAGCTTTACTTGATGCATGATATTGTCAATAATTAGAAGCTCTGGTGATTATGACACCTCCTTTTGTGGCTTGAAACTTTTCCATTCACCTTGCTTGTTAGCCTCCTATCCTTTCTGCCATTAAAGATCTGGCGTATTATTTTCCGCTGTACAACAAAACAATTAACTGGAAAATTTAGTAGAGGTTTATGTCCTTCGATGACATTCTAATTGTTATCATATTTTGCTGTCCATGTTGGATTCACAAGCAACATTACTATGCTATTAAGAATGTGTTTGTCTTCTTGATATATGTGATGTCTTGGTGATGACACATGAGGATCAGAAATGTGGAAACATGTTTAGTTCAGTTTGGTGATGGTCTCTAGATGCATTCTCCCTGCTTTCTTGTGAACTCTGACTTAAAAACACTTCCTAGTTTAAGAGAATTCCACTCCAGAAGCGAGGTTTGTTAGTTATTAGGTAATTTCACGATTGTGTTAGTCAAAGATTATCTAGAGAGAAGCTGTTAATGTGTTAGGCTTCGAGAGGTAGTTGCTTAACCGTCCTGTTCTAGTGATAACGCAGAGGACAAAGTGCGAAATCACCATATGTTCTTTGGATATTACACTTATTAGAGTATATCATTTGCACAAGTCACTGGTTTGATGAGATCAGAAGTTAGAATGGTTCTGAAGGAAAACATGGAGAATGGATTAATCAGAAGTGTGAGCCATCTTCTTCTCTCCATGTCTGAAGGTACCTACATTATCTTCATGTTTTGTCCTCTTTTGCATAAACTTGCCCGCAGTAAGTAAACACACATAGGTGAATTCTTCTGATTGCTGTTGCAATAGCATAAATGAATCTTTGTCTTTGTGTCTCATTTGTTCTGTGTGATCTTAGTGGGGTCATCAGTACTTGCTCATGAAGCTCCTGTTAAACCCGCCTTTTACTCTTATGTGACCAAAGATAAATGATTGGGGATTTCAAGCTCATTGTATTGTAGCTCTTTGGAGTTGGTTGTGGTGACATTAGGTGATGGAAAACTAAACTTTGGATGTGGTCACTTGAGTTTTCTATTGAACTTGCTAGTTGCTATAATCAACTTGCTCTTGTGTTCATTATTGCGCCGCTAAAATCTTTTGTTTGGTGGGGGAATAGATCTTCTTTGATTAAACAAGTAAGTAATCTGTTTTCTATAGATCTGTTTATTTGCTAGTTGCTAAATACTAGGGGTTGTATGGTGATTGATGAAGGAAAAAAAAAAAAAAAAAGAATTACGCTCCCTTTGGGCACGTCCATGAACCCTGCCCCGAGTATCATATTGGTTCCAGACTTTCGGCGTTGATACCTTGTATTTGCAAAGTTTTGCTGGGAATGTCTTGACAACGTTGAATTGATAGTGTCATTTACGTGACTGCTCTTTTGGTAACACACAAGTAGTAGAAAAACTCAATGAATGATTAGTGTCTAATATCTGTTTTTGTATTAAATTTCTTTGGTAATGAGTTATACTTATGAAGGGAAATCTAGGATTATTATAATTACTGTGCATTGAATATGGTCCCCCAAGGGTTTGCATTGTTTTAGTAGACAACTGCTAATCAGACCACATGGGTCATGTTTGATTGATCCATTAGCTTGAGTACTTTAGTCATTTTCATTTTGGTACCAATATTATTTTAATTTAATCCCATATGTTTATTTTTTATTTCACGACATCAAAATGTTAAGTTTTAGGTGAATGCTTTGTTTGCAAGTTGGCGTTTAAACTTTATTATTATGTAGGAGATTGATGATAGAGCTAAATAGAGGGGACAAATTAAAAGTTATAAAAAACCTCACAAGAACATGCTAGGTATGGACAAGGACAGTTTATTAAAGATTAGCTTTTATTATAATAATTAATTAAAATGTAGTTTAATTTTGTAATTCTGTGCTGGTCCCCCATTTTTGTATATTTAATTAGAGAATTATTATCAAGAAAACCTCCTCTTGTGGAGGTCGCCAGGTCGGTATCATTGAAAACTCTCTCTTTAGTAATCTTTTGGTAGACAAAGTTGATGATGGGAATGCATGATTTTCTTCTTATGTTTGTTAATAGGCCAACTTTACGTCTCCATTAATCTTGTTCATGTTAGCATATTTGTTACTCTATACTATACCCATCAACCACGGCAAAGGGTCTTGTTAACCGAAATTTAGTTATTTCTCCGTGAGGCACGTATACGCAATAATGTTACACTCACGTAGAGTACACTAATGTACCGGATCCCATCAAAACTCTGCAATTAAGCATGCTTTCGCAAGAGTAGTACTAGGATGGTTGACCTTCTGGAAAGTTCTCGTATTGCACCTCTTGTAGAACTCAACAAAAAAAAGGAATAATACTCCATTCATTGGTAAGTGGAAGTTACCGCCTTAGAATGTCAATGAAAGTTTTCTCATTGTTTTGTTTAGTAATTTTTTTATGAGGCGGTCTCACGTATGAGACAACCAACTTACTTTTTTGCTTACAAGTTTCAATTTTTCCCTCTTTTCACCACCCTCACGTATAAGGCCATCTCACAGGAGTTGACAAATTATAATAAAATCATAATGGTTTTCACAAATATTACCTATTGATAATATCTCAATTTTCATGTTTCTTGCATTTGCCACTCATGACTGCGGCCATGTGGAAACTGTTAAACTTTTATAATTGGGCCCATTAAAGAGTGTTTATAATATCAAGGACAATTGTCAATTATGATATTTTTTTTGATGAAACCATATTCTTAAATTATGTCACAATTCACAAAAAGGGGTATTAATTCTGGATTAATCAATGTTAGTTGGAAAATTAAGAAAAACAACAATTTGAGCTAGAATATGATCTGAATCTAGAGTTTGAAAAACCCTCCAAGATGGGAGGACCATTTGCTAGTTGTAAAAAGTTGTAAATTTGTGTAGTTTTGTGGATTTTAGTTGCGCAAGTGGTCCAACTCCACCCACGTCTATCATGGTCATAAACTCATGGTGCAACTCTTGGATGTTCGAAGTTTTAGAACTTGGCCCTTTATTTGCTTCCTTATATACATACTTACTTATTTTGTACTCGATTATAATCCTCGATGGTTTATTTTTTCATATGGATGTTGACCAATGACCATTTCTTTTTCTTTTTTCATGTCTCCATTTATTATTTTCATTTTCTGGTGGGGGGCATGGCATAACACATAGAGAAAAACTCAAGAGAAGTCAGATGTCAATGTTGGTTCATGTCTCCACTTTTCTTCTCTGGCCTGATGTTTCCTTTGACATTGTATTGCTCTAATCTTTTCTATAATCAATGTCCAAGCCACGTATTAAGGTATTACCTATGATAAAGACTTGTTCATTAGAATGTCAACATTGACCCTTTCTCTAGTCAAGAAAATTTGCATTCACGAATTTGTTAGGGGTTACCTACTTTTGATCCAAATTAATTGATTTGATATTTCTCAAAATGCTTATTTATCTTTGACTCTTTTAATTCTGGCCTATATGAATGCTCATAAAATATGCATAAATTCTTTCCACAATCTACCAGGTATATATATTAGGGGTGTAACTGAAGGAGCCAACTCGCTAAGTTTTGGGGCTCGTCTCACCAAAGGTTTGGTTCAAATGAAGCTCGAGCCAAGTCCCAGACAACTCGAATGCTTTTTGAGCCGTGCTCGAATCTATTATAACTTGTTTCAATCGACTCGATTGGCTTGATTGACTTGGTTTTCCCCTCTATTGAAGATTTTTAAACAAATTTAAGGTGACGCGTTTAAGTTTCAAATTTGAAAAATCTAATAGGATCCATGGTTTGCGTACTTTTGAAGACATACACGTGGCAGTGGTTTATACAAGTTCGAAGATCTCAAGGCAAATGGCAGATGGGTATTGGCAAGTAAAGTTATTGCGATGTGCTACACTGTTACTGCCCGCACCCAATCATTTTCGTAAATTAGAAAGACAAAATTGACCCCCCCCATTTTGGTACGAAGGATTAAAGCAGGCCCGCCTGTCAGTGATTTGATCAGACGGCTCAAATACTTTGACTGCCTTGCTTCTATATATTTCGACTTTAGATTTATTCATTATTATTTTTTGTTTTCCTTTCCACGTTTCCCAAACTTGCATAAGACAATTATACAGTAACTTTCGTTTAGACTGTCGAATTTTTTTTATTTTTTTTTTATAATATGGGTCACTTTTTATAATAAATAACTTCTATACTTTTATTTAATTGAGGTAAAACTGTCAATTTTTTTTTTATTTATTTTTTTGGTAAAAGATTAGCTTTCTATTATCAAATGTTCAGAGTTTACAGAATACTCAGGGCATTCCCTGACCGACCCAATAGCAACAAATACTATATTTTCCTATGCTCTATACCACTTATACCTCCTATAGATCTATATATCAAAGAACTTAGCAAAGTTGCCTCTGTACAAGCTCATTGAACCATTGCCTATCACTGTCTCCTAGTTTCTTTGGCAGCAGCCGGTTGACCGTCAATTTTTTTTGGCATATAGATATAGTAAATGAGAATAGAGTTATTAAAAAATTTAAAAATTAATTGGAGAAAATTTTTATATCAAAACAAAATCAGTATTGTCTACTTAAATTTCATTCTCTCAAAATATTATGACTATATTTGTTAAGAGTATAACACATATGTGAGTATCCCACGTAAAAGAATTGGAAAAAGTAATTATATTGTATATAAATTAGTGAGTTACTCCACCTAACAACAATTAATTTTAGGATGGAACCCCACTGAATTTGTATGTAGTCTACTCTCTTTCACGTGCAGGCCTGCATGCGGTAGGCCATTGAAAATTTTCATGTGTACTACTCCGTAATTTCTTGCAATGCAATAATAATTAATTGATCAATTTTATTGGCTAGAATCCAAGCTAAGTAATTTCTCCGCGATCATGTTTAATTTGTAGAAACTGATACGGTGCATATTCGAGTAAAACTTATTATGCATATATATAGGTGTACAATAAGTTTTAAATGATGCATATATATATTCGAGTATGAAAAAAGTGTAGGTGTAGAGGTAAGCCATGCGTGAAAATTAAATGATGAATGTAGCATATTAGCATGCATGGTAATTGGTATGGGGTGATGATGGTAAGCGATGATGATAGATAGATGCCGTGTGCATATGATCATCCGATCCAGCTGCTTAAATTCACATGACGAAGTAAGGAATAATATATATGTATGATCCTTCCATGATCATATATTCATATATATACGGATATATGATCCTTCCCTCAAGTTCTCCATCCTCAAGGCACCTACAATAGAATTTTGATGAGAAAAAAAAAGCAAGGTATCTTATCTTTCACAGTGGAAAGTTTCCTTTTCGGTAAAATACTTTTTATTTTTATTTTTAGGTCGTTGTTATTGACAGGCCAAAAAACACTAATACCAGGTTATTAATTATTAGTGTTGACAACTTAACCCTTTACATATATGAGGCAAAACACCTATTTTTTTCTCCATTATCTCTTATTGCCTTATTTACAAAAAAGTTATGGAAAGACATATAATTAGGGATCCTATAGTTCCACAAACTTAGACATTTGGCATTGATAAGAATCAACTTATTATTTTCCTTAATTGCTCTAATCTCATTCGTGTGCTCTTTTTGCTTCCTAGAGAAATACATGCGCATAGAAACTTCAACCCCATCTCCATGGCAATAGACAATCTTTGAGCTCATGTTGTTGACACAATAGGAACAAAATAATGGTGGATAATAAAAGAAAAAAAATAAGGTAATAATGGGCTGAATTAATGGCAGTGTAACAAAGTTCCACAAGGGGAAATGGTTTCTATTGAGATGGAAAATTTTCGTTGGTAGAAATAACAATTTGCATATTTCATGAGAGTGATGAAGTTGAAAGCTTTCATATAAACTGGTTCACTATTACAGCTCAATTTCATGCAAAGCTCTATAGTTCCTTTGTCTTTCTTTCTTTTTTTTTCCCATGGAAGCTCTATAATTCATTACATTTGATAGTAACTTAGTAAGTGATCACTTTTATGGTATTAGAGTATGATTACATGCCGATCGAGATCGATCAGTTACATGCCAAAATCAATCACAAACTGATATAATTTGAGTGTATGAGTCTATGACAACTTCTCTATCAATTAAACTTGTATATTTTGTATGAATGAACATGTTTTTTTTTTTAATATTTTTGACAAGATTTTTATAATTGTTATTATGATTTACTTCTATATATTATTTTCAATATGTAAATAAAGCAAATGTACACAACAATATTGTGGAGAAGGATAATTTAGATTGTTTCTTTTTATAATAAAGGGTTAAATTGTCAATTCAAATAATTAATGATCTGGCAGTAGTCTTTTTTGGCCTGGCAATAACAGCAGCCTATTTTTATGGGAAATCCATAAAATATTTGCTTGTGCGCAAATGGCTTTGGCCGCGCAGTTATTAGCTAGTAAAATGATAAATGTATCGCGGAAGCGGACTGATATCCGCGATGCGTATCAAGTCGTGCTTGTCGCGGCATAAATTTTTATATCGTTTATTTATCGGCCGTATCGGCCATTTATCGACCGTATCGGTCATATATCGGCCCTATATCGGTCGTGTATTGGTTGTATCGGTCAAGTATCGGCTAAATAATAAACAATATCACGTAGCGAAATATCGCGTATCGGCAACCTCAAAAACCTATACAATACGGCCGATACGATACATCGCGGCCGATATTTAATACCTTGCATTCATGTGAAACTTATCTTGATTTGTTTTGAGAGATCAATAACCCGACGCAAGTAGTAAATAATCATAATGATCTACTTATTCCTACATAGGTGGTACTATTTATATATGTCGGTTATTGGCAAATTTAAACATCGTTGCATAAAAGGAACACTTACAATGATGATAGTAATAATAATAAATAAAAAAGTTAAAAAAAAAAAAAAAAAACAACAAAAAAAAAACTTCGGAAAGAAGAAATGAGTGGAAAAGAAATAAAGGGAAAAGAAATTGAGCTATTACCTTTCTCACGTTTGGTTTTAAAAATAAGAAGGAAGTAAAGGGAAAGAAAAGGAAATGATGGGAAAATTTTTCTATGAAATCCTCTTTTTCCTTTATTTCCTCCCAAATTGGTGAAATTTGGACGGAAAGTGAGTTTAAAACTGTCATTCCTTTCCTTTCCTTTCAAATCCCATCAACCAAACATTTTGTTCAATTCCTTCTTATACAACTAAACGTAGGAAACATAATTATTTCATTTCCTTTCTTTTTCATTCTATTCCCTTCTCTACATTTCTTTGCCTTTCTAACCTACCTAATATAACCACATTAGTTGTAAGAGAATTAAAGAGGGAGCGAGAAAGAGAGGCTGAAAAAGTGGGAAGCTTTTAGGAAATAAAGGGGCGTTACACGTTGATCATAGAAAGTGTGTGTTAATGATAAACACCTTTTATGAAGGACAATAAGAGTAGTGCTTTTGTGAAGAAGAAGGCTCCTCCTAAGAGTGAGGGGGAGAAAGATCTGCTCCATTTGGGGTTCGCACAACAATGTAGATGCTGCATGCCCACTAATTAATCCCACTTCTACCCACATAGATACAGGACGTGCATACCCTTTTTGCCTTCTTCTCTATATATGTTTTCTCAATCATGCATGTAATATTAAGCCATGCAGCCTATGAGTTGGCGTTCAACACATAAAAAGTGAAAAAAAAGGTTTTTTTTTTTATCCCTTTCAAAGGATAAAATGGAATATCTTATATGCCTTGAATTAAATGCTTTGTTGGAGACTTAAGAGTGTGAATAACCATGCATGGGATCGGTAAACAGGTAATAAAATCATACTAGATACATAAAAAGTTATGTTTGCGATAACTAGCTAATTGTAGTCATGAGTTGTCACTATTAATTGTAAGTTGTTAGTTGTAGACTTGTAGTTGTTTAAAATAAAAGCGGTTGCTTGACAAAACTAGTTGTAATAATAATGAGTTGAAATGTAAAATAACATAATAGCAAAATTGAAAATGGAGGGTAAATTGGAAAATCGATTCCGAAAAAGCAGCTTTAACTTTTTGAAAGTAACTACTCGTGTATAAGTAATAACTATTACAAAATATTCGTGTAGTAGGTAATTTCCACCAATAAAAAAAGGTCAAGCTACCCCTAAAAACTTGTTTATTAAACAAAACTTCTTTAAGATTTTGTCACGGAAAAGCTAAAGCTCTCCACTGAAAATAGCTAGGTATCATCGACTACTGTAATTACATTAACTCAGAGAAAGCTACTAAATAGTTACATGTTGATATCATTTATAACTGATCTACTTTTTTTTGTATAGATTATTACTACTCGTACTATTATTCATTTCAGTTTAATCCACTTCAATGAAAAAGAATACACTATCCTAAAGTTAATGTTACGAGATCTTGTTACAAGATCTCCGAGATTATAGGTGTGACCTTTGTAATATTCTGTTACGCCCATTTATGGCAGGTTATTTTAAAGTTTGATATTGTTTAGGATTGTTTCCTTTTAGCAGAAGATCTTGTATAGGGTTAGGGCTGTATATATATATTGCGTACAGATCAATATAGAAATCATCTTTTCTACCTCAAACTTGTCATGGTATCAGAGCGTGAAAGATCCATAAACAAACCCTAAACCAAAACTCAAAAAAACCCTAAACCCTAACAATGGCCGTGGAAGATGATCCACCACCACCAAAAATTGACTCAAAATCCCCTTATTTCCTAGGTCCTCAAGATAGACCTGGTGATTTTATTACTGCAGCCAGATTTAATGGCGAAAATTATGATGATTGGGCTGGTGAAATTGAAACCGCCCTTCAAGCCCGAAGAAAGTTCGGATTTTTAGATGGTACGATTGTATCTCCAACACCTCCTTGCACACAAGATGATTGGAATACAATTCAAGCCATGTTGGTATCTTGGATTATGAATACCATCACAACAGAAGTGAAAAGTACCTTGTCCAAATATAAAGACGCCAGGCGTCTATGGGACACACTTAAGGAGCGATTTGCTCTTACGAATGGACCACGCATACATCAATTAAAGGCGGCCATCTCTGACTGTAAGCAAACCAAATCCATGTGAGTTGCTTCTTACTATGGCAAACTCACGGCTCTATGGGAGGAATTGCATAACCATGAACCCTTGATTACTTGTTCTTGCTATACAAAGTGTACCGCAGGCCTTGAACATGAGCGTCGCCGTGCAAAGAACATGCTTCATGAATTTCTGATGGGTTTATATACTCCATCTTATGATCCTTTGCGATCAAATATTCTTGCTCAAGACCCTCTGCCCCTCTCTCAGCCGTGCCTATTAGTTAGTTATTCAAAATGAACGAGTTAGAACGTCTTCGTCCATGTCCGAGGAGACATCCGACGTGGTTGGATTTTCTGTGCGAACTAGTGGGCGCACACGAGGCAAAATAGAGAAATCTGATAAATCACATCTTTCTTGCACCTACTGTAAGAAGACAGGCCACGAAGTAACTAATTGCTTCGAAATTCATGGATATCCAGAATGCTGGGAGGATCGTGTGAAGTTTGACAGCGGATCAGGTATGACCAAACTAATGATTGGTCGTAACCAAAAACCAACGACCTCTTCTTCTTCTCTTGCGACAGGACGTGGTCGAGGGGGGGTCCGTGCCAATGTTGCAGTTGTTTCAGAACCCACTGGAACATCATCTGCAGAATTATTTTCCGTTGATCAGTGAAAGGCGCTTGCAAGTGTCTTTGGTAATATGACTGTTTCTGGTAATCGTTTGAGTGGTAAGATTAATGGTCATTCTTGGATTATTGATACAGGTGCATCTAATCATGTTACTGGTAATCTTTCTCTATTATTTGATGTGAAAGACATCTTATGTCTTGTTGGTCTTCCTGATGGAAAGAAAGTGGTTGCAACAAAGAAGGGATCATTACGATTGTCGGATGCTATGACTCTCACTCATGTTCTTTATGTCCCTCTCTTGAATTGCAGCTTATTGTCTGTGTCACAATTGTGTGATGATTTGGATAGTATTGTCATTTTTAATCGATATGTGTGTGCTATACAGGACCAAACGAGGAAGCTGATTGGAACGGGAAGTAAGCAAGATGGACGCTACTACTTCAAGGGACCACAAACAGTGCAGACAGTCACAGTGGATGCGGACGCTTCTTCTTTGGCTCTTTGGCATGCTAGGATGGGGCATCCTTCAGAAAAAGTAGTAAAATTGCTCCCTCCCGTTTGTAATTCTAAAGGTAGTTTGAATAAAGCCTGTGAAGTGTGTTTTAGAGCTAAACATCCCAGAGACAAATTTCCTTTGAGTGAGAATAAAACTAGTCGAATTTTTGAACTAATTCATATTGATTTGTGGGGCGGCTATCGTCATACATCTTCTTGTGGTGCTAGATATTTTTTGACTATTGTGGATGATTTTTCTCGGGCTGTGTGGGTTTATTTGATGGATGATAAAACAGAGGTCTTTTCTAAATTTATGTCCTTTGTTGCTATGGTTGAGCGACAATTTTCTCAAACCATAAAAATTGTTCGGAGTGATAATGGAACAGAATTCCGGTGTTTGCTTGGTTATTTTACTGCTTGTGGTATCCTATTTCAAACCTCATGCACTGGGACACCACAACAAAATGGGAGAGTTGAGAGAAAACACAAACACATTCTAAATGTTGCCCGCGCCTTGCGCTTCCAAGCAAATTTGCCTATTTATTTTTGGGGGGAGAGTGTTTTGGCCGCTGCCCATTTAATCAATAGAACTCCTTCCACTGTCCTTGACAATCTTACTCCGTTTGAGAAATTGTTTGGTTATTCTCCATCTTATGATGCCATTCGAATGTTTGGGTCTTTATGTTTTGCCCACAATCAAAAAACAAAGGGGGATAAATTTGCGAGTCGGAGCCGTAAATGCATATTTGTTGGGTATCCTTTCTGTCAAAAGGGATGGAGGCTTTATGATCTTGATAAACATGAGTTCTTTGTGTCACGAGATGTAAAATTTTTTGAAGAGATTTTTCCCTTTGTTGACACGGAAGCTAGCAATATTAGGCCAATGGATCACTTTGATATGGATGTGGATATTGATTTAGACTTTGCAGATTTTTTTGATGACTCCACTGTTGCCATTGTTCCTAATACCGGGGATACAACATATGAGGGTTTGGATGTGCCTCTTATCCCCGATGACCCTCATTCCTCTGCCACTACCAATACTGGGTTTGACCAAACCACAAGTCCGGCAAGCCCAACAGAAATAGAACAACCTAGTGTTGTGGACGATTCTGTCCAAACTGAGTCTGGGTCTGACCAAACTGAAGAACAGGCAAGCTTAAATAATCAGGGTTCCGAAGAAGTTTTGGGTCGTGGAAAGCGCACTAAAACCCCTTCGTGCTCCTAAAGGATTTTGGTACTCACAGCGTTGTTAAAGAGAGTCCATCGACCACTGCTACTTCCCTTCCACAGCATGCCTCAGGTACTCATTTTCCTATAGCACATTATATTAAATGTGACAATTTCTCTATGCCCTATCGCAAGTTTCTTGCAGCTGTCACTACAGGGGAGGAACCTCGGTCATTTAAGGAGGCCATGAAAGATGATGGGTGGAAGCAGGCTATGAAAGAGGAAATTAAAGCCTTGGAGGATAATGGTACATGGACTCTCGAATCGCTTCCACCTGGCAAGCGTGCACTGGGCAATCAATGAGTTTATAAGAGGAAATACCTCTCCAATGGAGATCTTGAACGGTTAAAAGCTCGCTTGGTTATTTTTGGAAATCATCAAATCGAAGGTTTGGATTACTCTGAGACCTTTGCTCCCGTTGCCAAAATGGCAACCATTCGTGCCTTTCTAGCCATTGCCGCTTCCAAGAATTGGGAACTTCACCAAATGGATGTCCATAATGCCTTTCTCCATGGTGATCTTGATGAGGAAGTTTATATGAAATTACCTCCTGGTTTCACGTCCTCGGAGCCAAATCTGGTTTGTCGTCTTCGCAAATCTTTATATGGCTTAAAACAGGCACCCGTTGTTGGTTTGCAAAACTGGTCACTGCTTTGAAAGGGTATGGATTTCTTCAGTCTTACTCTGATTATTCATTGTTTACTTACACTAAAGATGGCGTGCAGCTCAATGTCTTGGTGTATGTTGATGATTTAATTATTTCTGGCAATGATTCTGTTGCTTTAAGTGTTTTCAAGGCTTATTTGGGTGATTGTTTTCATATGAAAGATGTTGGTCCACTTAAATATTTCCTTGGTATTGAGGTAACACGGAGTTCAGCTGGCTTATTTCTTTGTCAAAGAAAATATACTCTTGATATTATTACTAAGGTCGGCCTCTTGGGGGCCAAACCAGCAGACACTCCTATTGAACAAAATCACAAGTTAGGCCATGCTATTGGTGCCAAACTTGATGATCCAGAATCCTATCGACGGCTTGTAGGTCGTCTTGTGTATTTGTCTGTCACACGACCTGACTTGGCATATTATGTTCATCTCTTATCTCAATTTATGCAAGATCCTCACCAAGAGCATTGGGAGGCCGCTTTGCGAGTTGTGCGTTACTTAAAGGGAACCTCAGGTCAAGGTATTTTATTGCGAGCTGATAGTGACTTATCTTTAAACGGATGGTGTGATTCAGATTGGGCTGCATGTCCCCTCACACGGTGATCCTTGACCGGTTGGCTGGTATTTCTTGGTCAATCACCTATCTCATGGAAAACAAAGAAGCAAACCACTGTCTCAAAGTCTTCCGCTGAAGTAGAATATCGATCCATTGCTGCCATTACTTGTGAACTCAAGTGGTTGAAATGTTTGTTATTAAGTTTGGGTGTTCACCATCCTAAAGCTATACCATTGTTTTGTGATAGTCAATCCGCTTTACACATTGCCCGCAATCCGGTTTATCATGAACGCACCAAGCATATTGAAGTTGATTGTCACTTTGTTCGAGATGCTATTACCGAAGGTTTGATTGAACCATCATATGTGCCTACGACAGTGCAATTGGCTGACTTATTTACAAAGGCTCTAGGTAGGAAGCAGTTTGATCTACTACTCAACAAGTTGGGCATCGTAAATCCCCACGCTCCAACTTGAGGGGGGTGTTACGAGATCTTGTTACAAGATCTCCGAGATTATAGGCGTGACCTTTGTAATATTCTGTTACGCCCATTTATGGCATGTTATATTAGAGTTTGATATTGTTTAGGATTGTTTCCTTTTAGCAGAAGATATTGTATAGGGTTAGGGCTGTATATATATATTGCGTACAGATCAATATAGAAATCATATTTTCTGCCTCAAACTTGTCAGTTAATTATTAATTGGGAGTAGTAGTATACTAGTATTAGTGTAATTAAAATTAACTACTAAATGACTACCGTCTACATATCGTATTTACATACATCTGAGGTTTCTTTATCCTTACAAGATTTGCCATATTTTCTTATCCTAATTCCTAAGGACTCGTGAGGAAAAGTATTCAAAACTTGTGAATTCTGAAAGTCTAGTCTTATTATACTAGTACTGTAGTAGCTAAAGTAAAATTGAATGATAAAGAAGTTGTTTTCCCCGAGAAAAAGGGACAAGGAATTAGTAAAAGATACGAAAAAGATAGACCATTATTAATTGTAAAGACAACATCACCATCGAAGTGAGTAAAAGCCAATATCGATCAGAATAACCAAATCTAGATTTAGACAGCCAAAAACAAAATCGAGACCCAAGTAAAAAGGAGAAGAATTTAGCATGATTATGGGATGTACGTGTACCTAAGCAAAAGGAGAAAGCAATAAAGAATTTTATACTTAGGCACCGTTTGGTTGGGGTGAAAACAGTTTTTTCATTTTCCGTTGTTTGGTTTACAATGAGAAGGAAAATGGTTTTCAGAGGGAAAAACATTTTCACCTATATAGGTGTAAATGTTTCCCCTTCAAAATGAAGGGAAAACTGTTTTCCGTTGGTGGGACACTATGTCCCCGGAGCACTAATAGCGGACTTGATCATCGGGTTTGGTTGTCGGAACTTTGGGTCATAAAAATAAACTCGCACCCGACTTGATTGGGCCTCGGGCCGAACTTTCGGGCCACTTTCTCGATATTGTTTTTTTTTCCTCACATAGGTATAACTTTTTACTCCGATATGCGTTTGAGGTGATTTTTTTTTTTGAATTACCTAACTTTTCAAGATCGACGCAACTATAGTAAATTTTATGTTTTATAAAATATAATTTTTTTGGAAAATTGTTTTCCGTTGTAACCAAACAACGAAAAATGTGAACGGAAATACATTTACACTGAAAATGATTTTCCGTCCAACCAAACAGAGCCTTAGTGAAAAAACAAGTTTGATCTGATGAGGAGTTGGCGTCACACAATTGATGTGCTTATTACCTTTCCTGGTTCATCTCTAAGCTTAGAAACAACGCAGTATCCTCGCTAGCTAGTTACTGTTTTCAATTTATTCATGCCATTGAAATCTTGCATTTATATAGTTGCTTGCAATTTTTAGCTTTTCGGCCAAGACACCACAATAATTAGTCGATCTGCTGATCTAATTTAACTTTCGATTTTACTAAGAGGTGTTTAGGTTTTCCTTTCTTTCTTTTTTTTTAATAAGAACTAGGAGGTGCGTATTTAGCTTATCGTAAAATATCTTATACCGTAGGAAACTGACAGATAAAAAAATTGTTAGGCTAAATTTGTTTACTTCAGTTCTACCCCAAAAAAGAAAAAGAGAAATAAGGAGATAGAGAGAAAACTTTAGCCCTACCTCCTAGAGTATGTGATTTGGTCCCAAGAGGGGTCATTTCTAAGTTTAGAACTTGTGTTATTGGTGATATTTTTTGGACCATTCTTAGTAGTGGGTGAGATTGTTTAGTTGCAGTACTCAAGCACTTCATCTGCCTTTTGTGGTTTCTTATTCATTTTTGCTTGGAGTTTATAATCACAACTTTTATTGACTCTCAATTTTCCAATAATGATCTGTATATGTATCCTACACAAGGGTCAACCTTACATGTAAATTGAGAATGAACCACCCATGTCCTTGTCACTAGCTACATACAAAGAACTAGCCAACTACCTACGAGTATAATTTTAGGCCAAACATGATCTAGTGAATTTTAGTCCAATTCACGATAATTGCTTCTCAACCAAGCAGAAATTCGTGGAATCATTATGTCTTTTCATAGTTAAATTTGGATCAACATATGTCAATTGAGTGCGTCTTCTTTATCTAGATTGCAAAATTGAAAGGATATTTGATATCCAATAGTTTGGGG
Organism: Tetragonia tetragonoides; assembly: GCA_038025085.1. NCBI lineage: Eukaryota > Viridiplantae > Streptophyta > Magnoliopsida > Caryophyllales > Aizoaceae > Tetragonia > Tetragonia tetragonoides. The sequence goes on from CM076142.1 coordinate 49,908,420, forward strand.
GTTTAAGTCGTAACAATGTGTAAACAAGCAAGAAGGATTTGTGTTCAACCATTGTGCTTACAAAAACAAAATTCAAGTATTCAGAACATTTTCCCTTTTTAATACCTTTTTTTTTCCCTTACATTGAAGTTATCTATAATCTTAATTATAACATTTTGCTACTCCTAAATTTTTTGGGTACGGAGCAAGAATCTTACCTTGGGCATAAAACAATTTTAAATTTCTTGACCAATTATCCCACGCACCCTTTGAGGTGTCTATAAGCTAATGCGAAAAATACTCACTGTGGTTAACTGTGGATACCCTTGGTTGTGAACCAAAAGAAAAAGAAAAAAGAAAAAAAAAAACATTTTGAACTCCTAAATTTACGGCCAACCAGATTTAAGGGCCCATTTGGCCTAACTCCCACAAATTCAACTTCTCCTCCCAAATTTGTTCTTGTTCACCCCTTTTTATCCACTCCCCCCTCCATATCCAACTTTTAAGAAGTTGAAATAAAGCTACAATTGGACTAGAAGGAGAAGTTACAAAAGGGGGTAAGGAAGAATAAATTTTGAGAAGAAAATAAGAAGTTGCTAGAAGGTAGACCAAACGGGCACTTACTCTCGTTCCTGCTTCCGAGCAAAAACACACAAGTAGGTCTCTTGCAAGATTAGCTTCTCTTCCTCAGATATCATTATTTTTTATTTTTTTACTTTTTATAAATTTTGATGTCCCTTTAGTTAGCAATCTTCCAACAGGAACGAACCATTAATCCTAAAAGGGACAGTGTGTTGTTTATCTATCATCCCTTCTTGTTGCTTGGTTGTCTTAAAGTGTTTTTAGTGAGTACTACTATTATTTAATTTCCTCACTTATTATCATAAGCAATCTTTAATACAAGTTTACAAAACTACTACTACTTTACTAGGAGTATATTATTGCAGTACTCACAAGAAAACTTAACAAAATAGGTAAGTGTGATCTCAATCTAATAAATTAAATAAAAACTAGAAAGTCTTCAAATTCAAGGTGGCAATTGGTAAATAATTAAATCTTTCTACTTAAACTACTATATTATACTACCTGTTATTTGTTTAATTACGACATAATGATTGCAAGTTTGCAGCCAAATTAGGCTAAAGCGTTGAGGGTCCACATAATTTACCCAGCTAATCCTCTAGTAGTTGTTGATTAAACTTACTTTAAGCATTAGGAATCCATGAAGTGGTTGGCTCAGTGGTAAACAAGTTACAATTTGTACACCAGGTCTTGGATAATTCGTAGAATACCCGAGATTGTGCGTTAGAAGGTGCCCTTTAGCCATGCCCAAAAAAAAAAAAAGAAATTCTTCTTTGCCAAACCAAAATAAATAAATAAAATATATTAAGCATTACGAATAAGGTCTCATCTTGTAAAAGGACGATTTGTATATTTATATGGTAATGAATAATTAGTCATTTTAGCTCAATAAAAAAAAAAAAATCTTCTCATTTAGACTTGGATAATTTCCGTTCAGATTAGCACTTGACTAAGGCATAATTGTTTGAACGCCAATGAAGATAACAATGTGTGAGAGAAAAAAAAAATATATTTAAACTGAAGTAAATTAAATTGAACAAACTAAACTAATAAACCGAACAATTGAAAATTTATAAGAATACACCATAACTAAAGCTAATAATTTTAGTTAAGAGTGACTTGTGGGCTTGTGGCATTAGAAAATTTGCCTATACCAAAAAAAAAATGTTAAGGACTTTGGTAACTGTGTTGATGGCAACTGGCAAGGGAGCATGCTTAGGTGCCAATGTGCCGCGGGCTTTGTCAAGGCAAAGTATAAGTCGGACATGTCATATGTTTATGCAATGCACATGTCGGAGTAGCAAGTACCAAATACTATGTACAAAATATGTTGTACGTTCTAAGTTTTATTTTATCGAATTTGATATCTTTTGTAGATACAATATGACTAATTATTATTAATAAATTTTATTGAGGAAATAAATAAATTTCTTTTACGCATACAACAAGATTATTATGGGTATTCTTTTAGCCAAAGCTAAGAGTAATCAACTTGATTATATCCATCTACTTTTTTTTAATGAAGTTGTAGGTTTATTGCAATGAAGTTATAGGTTAGTAATAATGAGTTTTACTACATTAACTAAGAATAAATAAATAAAAAGTATTAGTGTAGTGAAGACATGAACCATTGAGTAATATGGAGCAAGTTTGCCACTATTTATGGATTATGGATATACTTCTTGGTCTTCGACCCCCTCAATCACTACGAACGCCTTCCGATCAGTGGAATGAGATGTGCGACACTGCTTCACACCTAAAAAGAAGCCAGTCAGCAATGCCTAGTTAAACTTGGAGATGGAAGTCTATACTAAGATTGACCTTGCCCAAGCCCAGACCAAACACAGAATCAAAGCCTTGGACTTGATAATATCCTCCTATTTATGCCACAACGAATATTTACTGTACTCTCTAATGGATATCAGGTTATCAACACAGGGGGGGCAAACTTTATGTTACTCGTATCTTTTTTTCCTTCTTTTTTTTAACTATAATGACGCATGCAATAGCTCGCAAACCACATGCACAATGTTACTCGTATCTAGTTCTGGTGGAAATAGGATAACCATGTCACAAGCTCATAAATTTTGAAGCCACTTTGATATACTATTGCTGAGACATCCTACAAAATAGTCCTTGACAAACGAGTTTGAAGCAAAGTGGAGTATGCTAGATTTTAAAGCCACTTTAAAATATTATTGTTGGGCCGATTAGGCAGTTTGATGGCCTTTAAAAGTCCACTACTTAGGTGTTTAAAAGGTCCACTCTCGGACCTCGTGGCCCAACGTATCAAATTTGGCAATCATTTGCAACGGCTGGCAATTAACTCGGCCTACTCAGGCATTCGACTAGTTGGTGACCCCGTACCTCGCACGGGTTAAATTAACCTTAAATGATTCACCATGTTGCTTCAGAATAAAATTAAATTATATTTTTTCATTTTTCAAATAGTTCAAAACCATCCCTTTTTTTAAGGGAATGAAGAGGAAAAAACAGTTGTCTGGTGTTACTATAACACCAAGAAAATTTGCAATGTTGGTTTTATTGATGAATTTTTTTTTTTTTTGAAAAAAGGTACGTCACTTTTAATGAAATATTTGTATCCAAACTCCGAATCAAAATAATATGATAGGGCTTTGGCAATGGGGTTGAATTAGTTGTACCTCCATGCTACAAACTGTGCGTTCATAAGAAGTCGATCCATCATGCATCTAAGAATGTACAACTATTGTTCTGAAAGTATCAAGTACATATTAAAAAGGTTAAATCAACTACTATTACAAAGATGTCTCTGTAGTCGTTTATATGCTTATCTTCAACTAAACAAAAGTTTGTTTAAAATAAAAAAGAAAGAAAGAAAGAAAGATTATCAAATGGCTCATGCATGTAGGATCATTCTAAGTTCTGAACAACATTTCTATTTTCTTACTCCCTCCGTCGCAGAGTACTATTAGTTTTCTAAAGTGGAAAAACTCTAGCTTCAAAGTCACTTTTTAAGTAGAGAAATCACTTGCTCCATTGTGTAATCAACCCCTCTAAACCTTTTTCCTGGTAAACTAAAGCTGCTAAAACGACACTTAGTATAGTAGTGTATAGGTGCTGCTTCTCCTCCTGCTTGGCTCCTTCCTACAATTAAAACGTCAGTAAATGTACTCAAATGTGAAGCCATCAAAATTAACATAAAATCTTTTTTAGATAATTAAACATTTGTAAAACTCATCATGCCTATTGGCTCGGCAAATAGGTACAGCCACTTGACCCGACCCACCCCTAATAGTAAACACTAAACACTAATGCCTTCAAATGGATATCCAATATAAACTCTAAAAAGGTTAATCCCTAAGTTGTTTCTTTCTTATTTTATTATCAAAAGTAACCTGCAAATCCCACATTTGAAAACAGCTTATTCAAAAACTTGTGATTAACAATTCTCATCAACTTGGCAGTAGCAGAACAGATGATAATTCTCTGAATACATTTTACTCCTGTCACATAAAACCTTTCATCAAGATCTATTCCATTTCATTCTGGTAAGTGGTTCACAACTCATGGGATGTGTACATCTACAATCTGTAAGATGAATCCCGAGAAGGCAATCAATGTAGTATAGTTAGAATCAACTCACCTAGAAGACAGGTTTACAGACAATATGGGAAGGTTTGCGTTCATACAAGTGTAGATGGATTGTAAGTGTTTCAACTCCTGCAATAAAAGTGTAATCAGCATTTGCTTGATCAGGGATAGTGCAATCACCATTAAAAGATACTCCTGCAATGTTGTTAAGAAGCTGGTATTTTCTGTTAAGCTGGTAGGATATATAGTTTGAGAATGTACAGAGACTACCAACAGAGATTAATAAACATTCTGAACTTCCATCTCCTCTCTCTAAAATTCTCAACATTGCTTCAATGGTGTATTGATGTTCATACTCAACAAAAGTAGGAGAAAGGGAAAGGTTGAACATATTGGTATGGTGGCAACAATAATATGCAACTCTCTTTAAAATTCTCAACATTGCTTGAATGGTGTTCATACTCAACAAAAGTAGGAGAAAGGGAAAGGTTGAACATATTGGTATGGTGGCCACAATAATATGCACCTCTCTTTAAAATTCTCAACATTGCTTGAATGGTGTTCATACTCAACAAAAGTATGAGATAGGGAACTGTTGAACATATTGGTATGATGGCCACAATAATATGCACAAAATTGTGGGTTGTTTAGAGCAATCATTTATGAGTAAAATTGATATTACTGAGTAAGTAAATATAGAGCAATCATTGTCATCTATGAGATTTTGGCTACGGACACTTTGAATTTTTGCTGTTCAATGTGAGGTTTATTGCAATTGCAGAATTTTAACAAAAATTCATGGCTACATTGACTAACCTGCTAGATTGTTTTTAATGGAACATAAGTAGCAGAACTAAGGAGTAAAGAATTAGTACAACAATTAGCAACATTGGAGACAAAGTGCTATTGCCTCAATTCTATGACTGCAGGAATCTTAACTCATTTATCAAACAATGAACACATAGCTCTAAGTGATTATATAACTGTGTAAACCAACACAAATTTGATTGTTTCTGATAACATTTAAAAAACTTGTCAGTGTAGATAGCTGTAAAATATGTGAACATTACTCTCTTATAAAAAAAAAACATTACTCTCCCTAATGCCTAGCTGGAGAAAGGAAGTCGTAATTGTAAAGCAAAGAAATGAACTGAAAATAAAGAAAAAACATTTGAGTAAAAGAGAAAGACCACACCTAATTAGGCCGTATGCATGCCAAATACAACAGCTTATTTTATTTCAAGATTTCACCCCCACCGTCACTGACCAATTCCAGTCAACCCTATCAAGCACTACTTTCGAAGATCACTACTCTCTATCAATGAAGAATGGTGATACTGATAGTTCGTACCTTTAGGGAAACCCCTGCTCCATCTATCATGCAGGAACTCAATTAATTTGAGAAATTCAAGAATCAAGAACACCCGTCAATTTAGGACTTAAGAGCTTGGATACTGCAGAAGTAATCAAAATCTGATAATAAAATTGAGAATGCATTAGACTTGCAAGTTGCAATAAAATAAAGTCGTTAGCAGAATTGAGCAGCAATTATAATGGACATAAAAGCAGCAGATGTCAGAAATTTTGGCGTCAGAGAACAATAGAGGTAGAATTTATTTTTTACATAGAGGAGAGAGTATACAATTTTGGACAAATAAGCAAAATGGAAGGAACAGCAGACATACACAAACATAGAAGTTTACTTCTTAACAAAGGTGATTTATTCAAAAAATAAATAAGAGAATATTCAGGGCAGCAATACATGCAGCCTAGGACATTAAATGGTGTCTGTACTTCTCTCTAGATTGAAGAATTTACTTGATTTGGAGAAAACCAGTATAAATGTCCTTCACCTATCCATTATTGTCCACACTGAGATGTAGCCAAGCCTTATAGATGACGGATGACTGAAGCACAACGACAAATTAAGAGAACCACCATAAAGGTGCTTCACAAAATGGCAAAGGTTAAAGGTTCATAAGACTACACAAATTTGTGAATCAAGATACATGGCTCTGCTAGTAGTATTCTGAACATTAAATTTTTGACGTTGAGGAGGACTAACTTAATAAATCTCATCAGCAATTTGAAGCCAGGGTAACTCAGAAAACAAAAAGAAAGAGACTTTGGATTGGTTCTTTACCTTCAACTTATCTCCTTGATCAGTATAGCCAATTTTCAGCATCAACTTGTTCCTTTTTCAAATTGAATGTTCAAGACACTCCCTTGGAGCTTGGAGAAGCTCCTCTTTGAAATCTGTCAAGAAACAAATATCAAGCAAGAATAGCGAATAAACTGGATAAGATCACAGTACGAAGAACCTATAAGATATATATGAATTATATCTCATTGGACTTATATACACATAACGGAGAAAAGTAATACGTACAAATAAAACCAGATTTAAGCATCCCAAACATCTATATTAAAAACACAATATCCATATTTTGCAAGCAAACTAAACTGGAGGAAAGCAAAATTGAATCCTGAAAACTCAATGGAAGACAGATTCAGTACTCTTGACAATAATTATTAACATCATATCTGCAATCTCAAATTTATACATTGCCTTTTAACTCACCTTGCTTTTCATCTGGATCGGAATAGTTATCAAGTACTAAATTGATTAACAAAAAAAAGCCAATGACAATAGTGACCAAAAGGCACGTAAGAAAAATTCAGCAAACCATCTGACCAAACTTTGAAACGAAACTTATGATGTACAAAAAAAGAAGAGGAAAACTAAACAACTTCTACACTAAAATTAACCAAACAATTGAGTGGATGGTAAGCATATTTAACTGCCTAACCCAGTAAGGCACCAATGCCAATCAGAGTACTTGAAATAGATACAAACAACAACCATTGTCACCTCCAAACTTGTGCATAAAAACCCTTCAAAGAAATATTTGAACCCAGAAAAAAGGGGTAAATATCTACAATTGCCTACTGCAACAAAGTAATAAAGATTGAAATTGGCTTAAAATTAGTGGATTATTCAAATTCGTTGAACAAAAACATGATTTGATTTTAAAAAATGCTTATAATGTTTCATAGAAAGGAGAGAGAAAAATGAAATGAAAGACACTCAAGCTTTTCATAAGTTAGGAGGAGGAGACTGGAGAGTACCTTTGAACAGTGGCGTTTGATGATACTGTTTTTGTCTCGTCGATGAAGGTTGTTCATCATCTCCTCTTTTGGGGTAAGCCACAACGCCCATGGAGAGAGAGGAAGAGGGTTATAAATTTAGATTTTAGATTCAAGAACATGATAATTTGCTTCAATTGCGCACATAAATATAAAATTTTAACCTAATTAAATAGATTTAGAAGGTTCTGGCAAAAACCCAGATGAAGAATAAATCATCAAGACACAATTTTGCAAACGTATTCAATAAATTCCAACCAGATTAAGATAGTCTAAAACATGTGAAAACTAATTGATCATAGAAAGTTCCTTACTTGAATTGAAGAAAGAAACTAATCCGCTTACTGCTATACAAAGAAATCCATGTCAAGCAGCAACCACCGACTTCAGAGAGAGAGAGACTGCTTGGGAGGTGCGTTTTTTTGGGCAGATGTAATGGATAATAACGATTGGGAGACTTTGTAACTGATTGGGAAATGACGGTTCAGTTTCAAGGCACAAAACTGCATCTTTACTTTTTTCGGGTTAGTCAAACTGAATTAACACGTCATACTCTGAATTCGACCACCATTCAACATGTCAGCGCTAATTTGTCAAGCTGTTGTTTAATATATGTGTTTTAAACAGATTATATAAATTATATAGATTGGGTAGGATGTATATTCCCATTTCACTTGTTTCATCCTTATTCTTGATCCTTCTTTTAGAATCAAGAATAAGGATGAAACAAGAGAATTGAGAATATACCTCATAACAGTATTTTGATCTCTTTCTATTTAAAATATAAGATATTTTTTATATAGTTTATTTTAACGTAATACTTTTTGTTCAAAATGTTACTGTTATTTCGTGATAAGATTGTTTTATGTATATTTTTATTATAATACATATTGCAATGTCCAACAATATTTTAAGTGTCGTCAAAATATTCATAAAACACAAAATAAATTAGCACAATAAATCATCATAAAAAAATATATTTCTGACCAATTTTATTAACTACTCATTATTAAATCTGGTAGATAAATTCATAAAAGCACACGGTACCTGATAAGAAGATTATTTTTTCTAGGACATTGGCGAGAAACACCTATTAAAATCAACATTTTGCAAAAAAAAATTATTTTCTAAATATTACCACCCTAGATCACTTGCGTATCATTTATCATCCTTTGTTCCGATTCACCCTCATGTTAGGTTGGATAACCGCAATATGTAACTCAATTACTCAAAATCGAAATTTTAAAAAATGTTTTCCAACAAAAATTCCTTTCTCCCCCTCCCCCCCCCCCCCCCCCCAAGAAAAAAAAGACAAAATCATTTCTTGCGGCCCAATCATAGACTTCTGAAAGCGTACGAGCGACTGGGCTTAAAATTAGCATAATAATCTTAATATTATGCGTGCAAATCGCCAAAAGAGAAAGTTGATTGATTAATCAATCCGGGTTAGCAAACAGTCAACTAATAATTTTGTTGATTATTTTTTTTTGGTCACAAAAAACTAATCCACTATTAATTATTTAAGTATGAGAAAATATAGTCCGCAAAATTACTTACAAGGAAGAGGTTGCTTTTTAAAGTCGTCATGATTGATCATCCAACTTTATCCTGAAACTTTTTAGCCCAACCGAACAGAAGAACTGGTTTTTGACAAGAAACCCAAACAAAAACCAAACTTCCTCTTCTCTCCCATCTTCATTCATTTTCTCTCTCTTCTGTGCTACTCCTAATCAGTTCTTCTACTTTCTAAGGTTCGTTTTGTAGATTTTCTGCTATTTATATTTCGTATAGTACCCTTTTCATCTTTATTTTCTTTCTTCTTTATTGGTTATAGTAATTCTGTTTTCACTTTGTATTATCATGGTTGATCATTGAATAACACTTGGCGTTACTGTGTAATTTTTTTTGGGGGGATTAATTGGGTACTAAAGTTTAGTGATTTTGACTCCCTTTTGGACTATTCATTGTTTGTTGTTAAAGTAGGGTTCTTGTTGATTGGGGATTAATATGACGTTTTCTCTTTAATTGATCTCAGTTTTATGTTTTGTTGGGTTATTTCACCCGATTATCTTTTAATATTACTCATTTGGTTGTCTTGATTTTTCTGGTCAATCTTGAATATTTTTCTCCCTGCCCCCTTTTTGCTTAAGGCAGAAAAGCTACAAGGGCAACTGTATAATGAATCTTGACGTTGCCCATATCTTGTGGTTGTACTTCAGGCAGACAAAGGCTTTCAGCCTTATTTCCTCAAGTTCTTCATTTGGGGGAAAAATGTTAATCTCGTTACTATCTTTTTAATGGGGTGTTTTGGGATGGGTGAAGTAAGTACTAGTTCGCTACCTTTGTTAGCTGGGGCTTAAAGATTATGGCTTGGAGTTGTAGGTTGATTGCCTCTTTCAAATGGGATGGTTTTATGATGGATGATATTGTAGAGGTCAATGGTGGATCATCTTTATTTCTAAAGAGGCCTAGAAAGCAATGGGATGGTCTCTGGCATTCTAATAGAGATAGAATGAGTTTGGTTGTATGAAAGGATTTTCCCTTTGCTACTTTACGTGGTTGCTGATGATGGAGCTACGATATACACATCTTTTTTCGAGAAATTTGGAGGTGTTCGATGGAGTTACAATCTAGTCTTCTTTTTCTACGTATTTGGAGGTGTATATGGAACAGTGAATGACTTAATGCTTTAGTGACAGCATATGAGAGATAGATGATGCCTGGAACTACTCCTTTAAGCAACATCTGATCAATTTGAGTCTTTAAGATATAATTCCTTGCATCACTTTAATCAACTAATCATATTCAAGCTATGATTGTATTTGTTTGTGCTTTACTTTATTATTTGACATCATCCGAGTTGATGCTTCAATGTTTTCTGGTTCATTTACTGATCTATTGCCATGAGAGTAGATGTTTTGTATCTTTACGCTTTTTTGAGGTACTGCTAGAAGTTAACAGCATATGGTTCACTCCAGAATTTTGTTTCTTTTTTTTCATGTGCGTAACTCCATCTAATAGTTGAGTGGTTTACACTAGAAGCCTCTTGTTTGAAGTTTGGGTTAATCCGTTAATTGGTCACAACTTACATATGATGTTTGTACACATCATGAACAAAAGTAGCTTCAATGGACTTTGTTGATTGATTTATGTTAAACCATGAGGCAGTCATCCATCTGGTAAAGACTACTAGACTTTAACCAGACTCTTGCGAACTGTATCAATTAGTTGCAATAACCTAGTTGTAGTGGCAGAATCTGAATGTTCTATTCCATTGTTTCAGGAATAATGGCGAAGAGTTACTTCAAGCAAGAGCATGATCTTGGTAGGCTATATGTCCATACGATTCTTTATCTTTTGAGTTTGTTTTTATTGAGGTTCCTTTTCAATATTTATTCTAAATTATCTGATAAATGTCAGAGAAAAGACGTGCAGAGGCTGCAAGGATCAGAGAGAAATACCCAGACCGAATTCCGGTAAGATACAATGTTGTCTGTGTGGGTTGGTGCATGTTCTAGTGGCTATTCATGTTGATTGCTTTATAAATTGAGTATCTTGTTGGATCCATGCCCTAAATTGTGGAATTTGCAATTGAAAGACAACTCTCCCTGATAGAGAACTCGGATGACTGTAGCAGAGTTTTAGGTTGAGTTGGTAAAAACTTATGGTTTGTCTATCTGTTTACGGGGAGAAGTTTCTTTCATATGCTCTTAGTTGGCATGTGCTTGAACATGATCATTGTTCTATCTGTCTCTGAAGTCTGAGCTCCCAAAACTGCCCGTTGTCAGGGTATCTCCCCCCCCCCCCCCCCTAATACATAAAAATTCATGTCTATGTTCCAAAATCTTCTGTTTATGCCGCTCAACAAACTTCTGATCATTGTTTTATGTCCATGAAGGTGATTGTGGAGAAGGCAGAGCGAAGTGATATTCCGAATATAGACAAGAAAAAGTAAGCACTGTTCTTGCCGCTGTTTGCATATATAACATTTATTTACAGTAACTCCTTGCTCCCAGTTCTCTTGTATGTTGTCTTTCGTTAATCTGAACTTTGTGATGGTTGCTCAATGTCATGGAATTGCGTTCTAGGCCAATGTGATTCTGGTTAGGTTAACTGGTTAACCATAATGAAGCAGCTAGTTGATGGTGCGCACTGCACAGACCCGTAGGGAATCCTTTTTTATTTTATTTTGTTGTCTGCTTCCTTTGCCTTTTGCTGCTAACCGGGATTGAGACAGTGATTTGAGTCATCAGAGCCAGAAGAACATCCTTGTTCAGTACTCAGTAATGTTGTAAAAGCATAAACATGCATTTAGAAGAGAGACTACCGTGTCACAGTTTGAACGGTGTTTATGACCCAAATGTTTGCTGTTTTTGTAGTTTTACAATAGCTTGTTCATCATAGCATCCATAACATGATTGTCAAACTGTTCATAGCCAGCGAGTTCACCAAAATCCCGTCAATATTTTGATACACCAGCTCAGCTTTAGATATTGAGATTTCAGCAAGGGGTGGCCACCTGTAAAAGTTATTATTTGGAGATTGAGCTATTGGTGTCCATTTGTTGAATCTCTAGGGATTTTGTTGGAACGCGACAAGTCCTGGCATAAAAAATGGGAGTTCCTTTAATGACTGGTTCGGCTTGTACAGGTTGCCTCCATAAGCCAGTCATGCCACGTAAGTCCGTATTCAGCATTATCAGCGGTTCTTTACTTGTGCAACACTATTAAGAGTGTTCAGACCTTTCATTCACTCACTCAACATGTTGATTATTGTACTCTTCTCAGAGGCAACTAATATCAGGGCCACCTCCTCACTGAGTTTGACAAAACTGGGAAATGTGCTTTGTAGAGTTCAAGTTGCCCTCGTATTCTCTTCTGTTGGCATAACAAAGGAAGCTTTGGTGCTAAGTTAAGGGTCCATTACAGTCAGGCCTGGCCATGACCTGTTTCTTGGTTGCACTTATGTGAATTGTGCTAGGGTCCTAGCTGGTAGGCTGTTAGGAGATCAATCTTCTTGGGCCAGTAATATGCTGAGCTGGTACTGACCATAAACATGTGGTTTACAGGTTCTTATTTCTTAATCGTAGTCATTCAGTGAGGCCCAAGTATGATTGACCTTTATGCTTCCTTTAGGATCCAATTAATTACAGCTTCAAAGTACCATGAACTGTTGGCAAAAATTATCTTATCGAGCAAATTGATTTAGTGTAGGTAGGATTCAGCCTACAATTCAAAGGACCTGGGCTGGGATAGTTGATTCCTCTGAAAGAGTGTGATGTTAGTTTTTTTCTTTCACAAAGCATCTTCATGTTTCGATTAGAATGTGGGTCACTCTTTGTCTATTGAATAGAGTTGGTTCTGAGTTGTGACAATACCATCCCCCTAAGCTGTCTACCCATTTCCAGTGGCGGGTCAGAAAGGATGTGGAAATTATTCTGTAATGTAAGTGCTCTCACAGAAAAAGGAAAATTCGGAGCCTGAAAGAGTACTAGCTAATGAACTTCCTGAAATCGTTGTCTTGATCTCTTTCTCAATTTTCAAATAATTTTTGTTGAGATATATGTATATCAGCCTTTTGAGTGGTTCAATTTGTTTATTATTGCATGATTACAATTTCCTTAAAAGGTGAAGCAGCTTATGTTATGGCGCAACTGTATGACCCAGAAGTTAGGATTCAACTTAGTTAACATAGTAAACAGTATAAATTAGCATGACTGACGATCTTTGTCTGCGTATTATTGAGGAATAATGGACATGTTAGACCTCTTGAGATCTTTTACAGGCTTCAGCTGTGATGAAAATAATACTCCATGCTGGTTCATGATGTAACAGGTACCTAGTGCCAGCTGATTTGACAGTAGGACAGTTTGTTTATGTAATCCGCAAAAGGATCAAGCTAAGTGCAGAGAAAGCAATTTTCATATTTGTGGATAACGTCCTCCCACCTACTGGTAAGTACTGGGAAGTTATCATATCCAAGAATTGGTAGTAAGTTAGTAACATTGTGCCGCACTTTTTTATGAATGTTATCTGACCGATAAATGCTCATATGGATCGTCTTATTGGGTTCCTGCAGGAGCGATCATGTCTGCTATATATGAAGAGAAGAAAGACGAAGATGGATTCCTCTATGTTACTTACAGTGGGGAAAACACGTTTGGGGGTCTTGGCCAGGTGTAGCTATGAATTACTGTTATTCTAAAGCTGTCATTTTGGTTTCGCTATTCCAGTAATTGGGTTGGAATAAGGAGTTATGTAAATGCTGTAAATAATTGCTATCATATGCTGACTAATGGTAAATTTCCATGGTTTAAAAAGCTTTCTGCATATGTACACACTAGTTTCTGCTCCCAACTGGAAGGGCCTTCCAAAAGAAACGTGATCTTCCAACTTTGGTCTTCATATATTAATAGTACTGATAACAAAATTGGGGAAGATAGTAGAATCAGCTTTTATGGAGCGTTAGCCCCATGTATTAGCTACCAGCTATGCCTATAGGCTATAGGTATACCCATTAGCTTCGGTCATCGATGGTTAACCCCTATGTGGTCACTGCAGCGGTTATCAGTCCATATTAGCCTTGGCCCTTGGGTGAGCTTTTATTGGTCATCCGTTCTAAGGGTTAGAACACTGAAGCTGAAACTATAGATGAGTATAGAGTTTAGGTCTCATATTACCTTTTGGGGTATAGGAGGTCTTCTTTTACTATGTACCTTGTAGAAGTTTGAGAAAAAAATTAGGTAAAAAATATCTATGTGGAAAGTCGGAAATGGAGAATTCACGATTTTTGCGCTTCTGGGAGATCACAAAATAAAAGTTACTTTCACAACATATTGCACGGAACACCCCTAGAGTATATGGAGGCCCACAAAGTCAATTATCAGTTCCCTATAAGGTTTGGACGACTATTTTAGTAGTTATACACACTAAGGGGCCTAAACACCATACCATGAGTGAACAAACCAAGTGGGGGTCCTCTTCGGTTACAATGGACACTCTTGTGAAGATTAGGCAAAAATCCCAACCGTGCCCTGAGATATTGAAAATGAAGGTTATAATCCATATTTCTTGTACTTTCAGATGGTTTCAGAAATATCACTAAGGACATCTCTAGGGATGTGGAAGACCCACAGGGTCGATTTTCGAGTCCTTGTTAGGGTTGGACGATCCTTTTATTGGTCACCCATTTTAAGGGTCCGAATACCGAAACAGTAGGTGAGTACGTAGTTTAGGGAATTGGATGACATTCACGGGGCACCGTAGGTACCCTTCCCTTCGGTTACATCGAACCCCGGATAAATGGGGGGGGGGGGGGTTAAATCTGTTAAAGGTAAGGCGCAAATGAGGGCTTTGATTGTTTTATAATCTTAGGACATGTTCTTTTCAACTTATTCTCAATTGGTCCCAGTTGCCCCCGATTGTCACCAATTGCTCTCAGTATTAGTTTAGACTTTTCAGTTGTCCCCAGTTACTCTCAGTTGGCCCTGATTGACTCAGTTTTGCTCAATTTTCAGTTTTGAGTGTTTTGATAATAATAATAATAATAATAATAATAATAATAATAATAATAATAATAATAATAATAATAATAATAATAATAATAATCAGTTTTTATCACTTGTTTCCAATTTGACCCAGTTACCACCAATTATCACCTTATCAGTTAGAATTTTTAATTGCCACCAATTATTCCCCGTTACTCCCAGTTACCAAATATCAATTTCCAATTAAAAAAAATGTGCCCTTCGTGTAAATTATAAAGTGTTATATGACTCAAACTAACTTAACTTTTTTTTGTGTGTAGTTATTAAGGTCAATGTAATTAATTTACATGTAACAGAAAATGAATATTAAATCTGAGGGAGACTTTTAATGTACTTATGATCTGAATCCTAACCACAAAACCAAAAATCCTATTGACAAAATCAGCTTAGCTTTAGAAATAGAGTAGTACTCTTTATTAAATACTGTAATGTGTAGGCACGTGAGAATTTGGCATGGGGCATAGTGCATAGTCCTTAGCCCAGGAGGGCGCAGCTAGGCGGTTTGACCATGTACCCTTGTCCCTTAATCCGACCCTACCGCCCACTCCCTTTTGGGCCCTCTGTGTTTATTTGCTATTGGCCCACTTCAGCATTGAGGCCACACCCTCTTTGGGCCCCTTTTCAGTTCTTTCTTGAATTGAATCCCTCCCGTATTAGTCACTATAAATGACATGGTATTTGACTGTTTCTATGGGATAAAGGTTGCATGTCTAGTAAGCTCTCGCGACTGTAATTGTGAGTTTAGATGTTACTAGTAAATATTGTGAGACAGATGAAGTAGACAATAGAGGCCGTATAATAGTATTCCACATAAAAAAAAAAAGTGATTCAACATAGGTGGCGTTTACTTGTAAGCAACTATTATTACAATGTAATCCACCATTTTATAGAGTAAATGTGGGTAGAAAAGGAAGGAGGGGGAGTAGAAAGATGAGATTTGGGAGCTTGATTGCATTGCTCAATGTAATCAACTTTACATAGGAAAATGATGAGGGAGATGAGATAGAAGTGAAAGCAATTATGATTACAAGGGAAGATGTAATCAATCTCCCATCCTTCCTTTCTACCCCACTTTTACTCTTGAAAATGGGTATTACAATGTAATCACCATTACTCCCAAGTAAACAGGCCTATAGTGTTTTCTAACTCCGTTTACAATATAAATTAGCTTTCTTTGATCTTTTGGGTCTTTCACTATAAAACTGAATCCAATTCTTGTGAATGAATTGAAAGTAGCTTTATTGAAAAATCTTTTCGAAACTTGTATTAAAAACTCTATAACAGACTTATAGTATGCTCGATATATATCACTTATTTAGTTCAATCATATTAATTCACTACAACTTTTTCTAAGTGGATGTCATAAGTGGTATAATTGGTAAAATCTTGAAGAGAGTAATTCCATGTAGAAGGGTCTTTTTTTTTTTTTTTTCCTTCTTTTTATGTCTCCTTTGAAGGGAATATATGAGACTAATAAGAGATTAGTATCTATGGTCAATTATTAGCCATAGCTAGTATAGTGGCATTTGGCTAGCAAAAGAATGGGTTAGCATGCTCATCAACAGTTCCTAAAGACTAATAGAAAGGTATTGGTGCAATGATCTAGTCATAACTCTATTACTCAGGAAGGGCCTAGTAGCGTGTAGTTCAAAAGGACAAATTCTACCGTTCCACTTTGAACAGGCAGACGAGATCAGTAATTCCTGCAATAAAATAAGGTAAATGTAAATTTCAAGAATTTGGAGCACAGTAAAAAAAAATTAAATGGGAGAGACACAAGACATGCACCACTTAATCCTAGAACACCCAAGAATAGGAATGGTGTTCCACTTGGGAAACAAATGGGCAAGCCGCCCCCTATCTTCTCTGTTTCTTAGCTACGGAGTACTACCAATGGTTCCCTATGTTTTTATGTATACTACTAGTAGTTGAGCATATGGAGCCCAATACAAAGTAACTATTACTTCTCCTTCTTTCGATTCTTTTTCACGTACTTAGTAATTGATTCAGTTCACTTCAAGTCAAGACGCTCTTATCAACTAGAAGATAATTTTGGTAAACCGTCTATCCCAATACATACGGGTATAGATGTTATGTAACATATATTACTTGTAGTCTAGTTTTTTTGATACTAGGAACCCTCAGCCACTGCTCTTTGAATGTGTTTCAGATAAATTTCGAGTGTATACAATAGCTTGCAAACCACACACACCAGGCAAGATAACAAGATAAATCTTGTAAACAAGCTCAGCAAATAGGCCTAGGGGCCGAAAATTAAACCCATAACCTTTATCATGAAATTCAACTTCACAAACAACTCCACTACTCTTTTCAGGACATTACTACTTGTAGTCTGGTTAGTACTACTTACTCATATATACATACAAATGTCATAGTAGTATTGATATGGTAAGATTTAGGCAGGTGTTTTGATATATGTAGACAAATGATGGTGGGGCAATGGTTGAGCCCACAGGAGATTAAGGGTAAGAGAAGAAGGGGGACAAGGGTAGTCCATGAAGATATTGAATTGGCAAAATCAAGGTTCATCATCACCCAAACACCTCCATGTTCTCGCAATTAAGACCGTACCTCATTCTTTTCCCTTTTTTTCTTTAACACGTTTCCTACATTTAATGCCCTAACTAGCTATTTATTTCATCAACTTATTCACATACCAATCAGCATAAATACCTGCCCACTTCCTCAAACTTACAACACAGGCAACTCAAAAAAATAGAAACCCTCGAAACATATATCGGTAGCTATCTAGTGTTTGATCTAGTTCGATCGATCTCTTGCTCATTTTACTCAGAGGATTAATATTTTCAAAGATAAACATGTCTTTAATCGCACTTTTTATGGCCTTCTTACTCCTACCATTGCATGCATGCAACGCAAGGCACACTACCTTTGGTTTTGTTTCTTACACCAAGTCCAAGGTGAAGTTGATAAATTAGCATCAATTATTTCATTATTCCCTTGTTTGGATTTTGCATAATAGTAATCCTTATTTCCATGCGACAACAAATAATATAAATGCACTTCTGATGTATTATGCTTGTATTGTGCAGGATATCAATGCGGAGAAAGCAACGCTACATGAAGGGGACATCGAGGTTTTTCATGCAGTTTTTGAAAGAAAAGATTTATTATTAGGTATGTTTGTCTGATCTTGTTGTTGCATTGTTGCAATCACTACGTACTAGAATTAATATTGTCATTAAGAAGAGCTAAAATCCCTAAGTAGCTACTAAAAGCAAAAATGTATACATTTATACTTACAATTACTCTCTCCAAAATAAAGTATATGTATGAGTAACTGACTTCGGAATGGATATTAGTGTAGTAGTGAACCCTCAACTTATTTCCAATAATAACTCGAGTTCGAGTCAAAAAAATATGTACAAGTAACTGAATTTACATATATACCTTCTTTTTGTTTTTATTTTCGATTGAATTTACCTCGCTTAGCTAGCTAGCCAACTAATAAGCTAGTGAGGCAAATTTGTCCATACAACTTTTTTTCCCTTTCCCTTTAGTTTGCATGCATTCTTAAGATATTTCATTTGTATACACATATCTGACTTGGCAGTCGCTTTATTCATTTTCATTGTGTCAGATAATTCTTTAATAATGAGCAAGTCTTGCATGCATAAAACCAACTAATACTCCTAGTAATTAATGAAGTTATTATTTAGGAATGTTTGGGTCACTTATTAGGAATAGTGAACATCAAATTATTTCAAAAAAAAAACCCGTCTTATGAAAAGTTAAAGATAAAATCGTCTTACACAAGTTTACGTGTTATTATTTAGCCTAATATATATGAAGCTACATTATCTAATTAATAAGCTTCTATTGCACCCCAGGAATAATTAAGCTTCGTTCTGTAAGATACTGAGATCTAATCTATGGGCTATGCAAACGTTTTATGTGAACTTATGGTCTAAAATTTTTTATGTATTAATTTGACAGGAGGCGAAATCAAATCGACGGCTAACTTGGGCAAAAATCAAAGGGTTATGGAACTGAAGGTGATTAGACTACATAATTGTACAGCTTTATTCCTTAATTGCTTAGCTTCTCATCTTCTCATCATCTTAATTAATATGTTTCCCATATAATCCTTGTAGGGTTTGAATGAGAAGGCAAGATTGATGCTAGAATATGCCTCACAGGAGACCAAGGAACCAACTCATGCATATGAAGATGAACCCACCGGGGACGTTGTGGTCACTGATTATGTTCAGCCCCACCGGAAATCACCAATTCACAACCATCATTAAATTAAGTCTTTGTTAAACTATATTTTTAACTATCTATATATTGTATTAGTACGTACTATCATTATTCAATACTAGTGTACATGTATACATTATCGATTACGTGGCCTCTTTATAATACAGTTCAAATTTCATCGATCAAGCCGCCTCATATGAATATTTGTGTTTTTGATACCATGCAAGTTTTTCCTGATACATATAACAGGAAAAACGTCTTAAATAAGTTTTTCTAGTTATGTTGTTGTTTCCGGGTTCTTTAAAGGGTATGTAACTGGTTTGGATTTTGTGCTTATTTTTGTGACGATTTATGGAGAACAAATTAATTATGTTGTGCGTAAATGAAGAGACAGTATTCAATATTCATCAAGTGTAGGCCATGTTTGGTAAGTATGGAGAGAGAGAGAGAGAGAGAGAGAGAGAGAGAGAGAGAGAGAGAGAGAGAGAGAGAGAGAGAGAGAGAGAGTCAGATCTGCTAGCAGCAACTGCAATATCAGTTGAGCTCAACTGCCGTTCTTCCCTTGGGGACCTCTATTTTGGGTTGGTCTTGGTCAAGCCACGGGACAAATTATTAAATACACTCTCCTTATGTAACAAGCCTCTATTATTGTCACCATGTTCTTACAATATTTGTTCTATGTTACTGTTGGAAGCATGCGAAGTCATCCTTAAAAGTCTAAAATTGGGATATGAGTCTCATTGTCCCAGCTCCAGCAATGTTTTCTTGCGTAACTGGTCACAAAATCTTGTATAAGACGGTCTTAGTGTAACATCATACTGTCAACCTCAAACAAATGTCCCAAGAGACCAAAAAAATACTCCACCCTTCTGACCTGGAATGACTTTGGTTATCAATTATGGATCAGGGAGTACCAAAAATGGATAAGCTCCTTGCTAATACAAATTAGTAGTTCCGGGATTACGACACTTGGAAGTTGGAACAGAAAACACAAATAGAAAACAAAAAAAGGGATGTGGATAGACACGTTTTTAGATGAGCTAACGATTTGTGAACCACATAAATCTTGTACTAGCAACTTACAGATCAATCAAAAGACATATGCCCCATATGGCGAGGGAAGAGCATACACATTTGGGGCCAAGCCCTGTAAGCTATCTTCCTCTTGACAAATCTGGAACCATGTAGCCCATTGTGGTATCAAGATCCATATGTTAAGCAAAACAGAGAAAACGTCAACAGGACATCACAGCTACAACGATATGATCAAAGAAAGTGACAGCGCTTACCAAGAAATTGTAGCTTACAATTTGGTGTTCTTGTCATGAATGGAGAAAAGAAGAAAACGTATACCCTACCTGTCATGTGAAAGAATGTTCCAAAAAGAACAATTCTAGTTGCAAGAAGTCGAAATGGTTTTCACACCAGAAGCTAAATTAATTGCACCCGACCGCAATGATATGAGCGTCTACTCATGTACCAGCATTTCTAAGAGAAGCCAAGGATCAAGCAGTGCTACAGCTGAAAATAAAGGGCTTCACACATTCAATGAATTCGGATGTCTTGATCCCCATTTTCAAATAGACCTCCCCTCCACCCAACCAGAAGTAATCAGGAGAAAGCTTCACAATAGCTTCATCCAGTATAACCTGGAACAGAGAGATGTAAAGCTGTTAGTTACGCACAAGAGATTATTGCGCATTCTCTCAAACTACTTCATGACATCCAAGTTTGAAATTGTTCAAAATTGAAAAGGTTACACAAGTCAAGCAAATAGCATTGCTTTCCCTAGTCAACAAACAAATAAACTAAATACTCAAACGTGTAAACAAAGTACAACACAATAAGGCGAACATCAAATGACAATCTCTATAATCCTCCACTTTCGACGATTAGAACATAGCCTCTATGCAGTGTACGCATTGACCGTAATAAGACAGTCTTCTCTTAGTAGATTCACAGCTCTTTCATACCCCAGCAAGCCTCCCCTTGGTCCCCCAGCATCCTGTCTTTCTGCATCTTTGACCCTGCCCTTGTTTTCTTGTTCTTAATATAGAACTCATTCATGAACCATAAAAGGATGATAGAAGAGAAGGACAGTTTCTAATTACCCTTTAAGTATGACATTCTACATTTCATTTTTTCCATACCAAATCTTTTCCTATAAGTGCTATGTTGATAAACCTTATGCATGATTTAGCATGAACCAAGAATCACCTCAAATTTTCATAATTTTCATAATTTTCAAACAAAACTGTATAAAGTAAAACATTTGTCTATCTAGTCAGAATAGCATACCAATTAACCAACTTTGTTATTTTGCACACTAACATTATTTAAGCTCAGAAGCGATAGGAAACCACAGTAGCCAGGTACAAGTGTCATGATCAACCACTCGAAACTATAAACTTCAATGTGAGAAAAACTGACAAGCATTGAGTCTATGAGTCTTCAGCTAAAATGTCTGTTCAAGACTGCAACGAGTTTCATAGAATTCCACACTCTAAGAGAATCATGAACTTCATGGTAGAGTAAATTTTCAGACATGATATGGAAAAAGGGTAATCCAATTGCTAGTTCTTGAGTGTGTGTTAAGTAGAAGAAAACATAATAAAATAGAATTCTAAGTTTCTAAAATTCCCACCTGGGATCCAACCTCAAGTGAAGAGGGTCCAAATGGTGGGTTCCAAGTCAACCAGATAATGATTGCTTTATATCTATAATTGCATACAACCGCAAACAGGATGACAGAATTTATACCTAACCAAGACAGCGCATAGGATTATTTGCTGCACAAACAAGGAGCAGAAAAAAGCAAACCATATGCAAGTACTGCACAGTGCACATTCACCCCACCAAAAAAAAAAGAAAAAAAAAAAAAAAGCAAGAATAGCCAAGGGGACTTGGGTCTGACCCCTCTCATTCAATGCCAAGATTTCTTACTGATGAAGATTTTGCTGTAGATACATTCTGATATGTGAATCCTGATATCCAATTATAAGCATCTGAAGTGCGGATTTATGATAAAGTAATACAGAGTATACTATATTTGCTACAGGATCATGATATCACTTCTTGCAAAAGAAACATGATTGAAGTTACAATGGACAATCTAATAGGACTTTCACTTCATGAGTATTATATGTCAAGATGACGTCCTAAATTACTTGGGAACCATATATGCTTACCGGAATGTCAGTCTTCATGCCAATACATGTAACAGCATTGTGCTCAAAGCCAGTCAAATTGTTTGATATCTCCTCTGGAGCAAGCCTCACTGGACAAATAAATAATAGTCAGATTCTAAGCACTGGAACTACACAAGGAGCATCAAGATATTCAAGAACCAGTAGTCAATGTTGAAGAAACAATATCTCTGAACAGGGAAATAGGAGTCATTTGACCCAAAACAACTGAAATATCACAAGAGAACAAAACTGATGCAGGTGCATCTGTGCTTTTGATTCATGAGGCCTAACAAATAGAAATTGAGCTCAAATATGCTAAACATAACATTTTTAAATAACATGTGTGTCCAAGCTTTGCTTGACTAATCCCCATGGGCCCTGAAGTTAACAACCAGAAAAACCTCCAGTGGCCCAAGAGGACTCGAACCTCGGACCTCTGGAATATTTCTCAGAGGTCTTACCAACTGAGCTACCCCCTTAGGGTTGTCTGCTTAATATAACTTCATTAACATTAACAATACCCTGGTGCCTCCAAAGAGGCTCCCACGTCCCACCCAGGCAGGGTTGTGTGTGTGTTTGGGGGGGGGGGGGTACACAAATGTGTAAGGCTGTACGCAAACTTAACCGTGGTGCTGCTTTCCTTTTACCCTTGATTTGAAGCGTGATGACCATCAGAAACTTAACAATGAATACGAAGTGTAGACACTTTGATAAGCCATTGTTTTCTAGTCCAATATATTACAGAGCCAAAGAATAGTGAATTTTTTTGGCTTCGGTAGAAATAGACATCAATTGAGCTCAAGTCTACATAACTCCACAGGGTAATGTCCTAGAAAGGACCTGATTTAAGCTGCAAGTCATCATCAATTTTTTTCGCGACATTATGTAAACTCAAGAATAGCTAGGAATGCATCGAGGTGCTCAGTACCTCAGCCACACACCAGAACTGAAGCCTTGGTAAGAAAGAAAATTAAACTTGTAAAGAAATAGACTATGGGAATGAGCTAATTATTAAGAAAAATAATCTGAACGACAAGCTATGGCCTAAATCACTCACGAAACAAATGCCTTAAGCCTTATGGTTATATGCAAGGACCAGGGCAACATCTCGTTAACACAAAGTCACTCAATGACGACGTCTGATAAAAATAGAATAAGAAGTTGATACATATACTCTTTGATGCCTCCCCCAAAAGAACATGGCATTATCCGAAGGATTTGGGAAGCAAAGACTAAAGACTAAAGACAGTACTTTTGATGCTCATATCATAAAATTTCACATAAGCATGAAACAACCTACATGCAAAGGAGATATTACTTAACTTCATGTATTTAGTAGGAGGACAGGACCTGTAACACATCTGCCAAATATTTGTCTAAAATAAAATTTGTATGACTAGCTGAGTCTAAGGTACTTCCACAAGAGATAGTCAACATCTAATAACTTGCACCGTAATAGAGTTTTTACTCACTGTTGAATTTCTTTTTTGGTACGTTGCCCTCATTGAGTGAGTAGAGATAGTTTTTTATCATATCAGCGTTCAGTCTTGCTGTATACTGGAAAACAGGCCAGAATCAGTAACCAGCAGTCTGTAGACAATTTATGAAAGAAAAGAGACAGGTAAGCACCTGAAGAACAACAACATAGTACTTTGAATTATTGCGATTACTACAATCAATAATGTGAGATTGGGCTTGGTTATTGACCTGAAAGTAAAAAAAATACAAGGTCAGAACTGCAGCAGACTCGAATATCCAACCCCTAATGTTCTCTTGATGAAAGAAAATACAGGATACCTTGCCCTTTCATCGCATATGTACAATTAATGAACGGAGAACAAGATAAATGTTGACATCTTGAATCTAATAAGGGGAATGACTTATAGTCAGGTGGTGCGGTTAGGCCTCAGGCATTCCAAGCTACACTGGAGGAAGAGCTTAAGGCATGAGGACGACATGATGATTTTAATTGGCAAAAGTTTTAGCTACCAATAGCTGATTGGTAGGTGCTGAAATATCAAAGAAAACAAAGCCAAACATTACTTGGATGATCAAACAACCAAAAGACTATATGAAGAAGCTATCTTTCTTCCACGAATTCTTTTCTTCCAGGGGTCAGGAACCATTGGCACTCTTGACTTGGAAGTTGGATGGTCTTCTTTTCTCTATTTTCTTCCCCCCCTATTATCTATTTAGACAATTAGGCCATGCTTCAAGTCATTAAAGGGAACCCACCGACTTTTTGACAATTAATAAGCTATGACTAATGGCCATTACTACGCACTACCAATGGCTACCTGCCTTGCATCCATTCAAAGGTCAGCCATTTGAAAACCAATTACAGCTTTTTTGGGTCCAAGTTCGTCATGGGATACCATCTAAGGAAAGGGCTATATTTCCTACTTTAATCTTCTGGAAAGGCAATTAATTATTTACAATTCATAAATTACTGATGCAATGCATACTCAGGTACAGGAGTATTTCCTACCAAAATCAAGTTCAAGTCATATAATGTCATCAATCTACAGCAATCCCATAATTTAGTAAAAAAGTAATTAGTCGTCAAGTACCTAAATTGGGCCCCAAAAAGTTCCCAATTAATCAACATTCAACAATGAACTAAAAGTCAAGCATTCACCCTTCCCTCAATCTTGGCGTAGCACCATAATCAGAAGGGTTTTTATGATTTATGGAACCCCAATAAAACTCAGAAATAAACCCCAAGGGCACAAATTTGCCTGACATTATAACGATAAATGAAAATCATCATGAAAGGGGGTTAATAAAATTTTAATTTAGAAAGTGGGGGGCGTACCAAAACGATGCTTTTACATAGATGATGAATAGAAGGAGCGCCAAGGATGTCACGCCGGGCTTCAAGAGAAAGGTCGTAGTAATCTGAGGGGACTACTTTGAAGGCGAAGTCTCGGACGTTATTTGACCGGAGAATGGCGGAAAGACTCTCGGCGGTGGCGTCATCATCGGCGGAGACGGAGGAGAGAGAAAGTGAAGAAGGGAGGTGGTCCTCGTCAGGTAAATGGTTGAGCTCGAGGTCTGAATTTCGTTCTATGGTTCGTGTTTGGCCTCTTTCTTGCTCCTCCGGTGCCTGTGCCGCGACCTCCATCTCTCTTTCTCTCTCCACTGAGCGGAGAGAAAAGAATGTTGCGAGACTGCCAAATGTGTGTTTTCAGTGAGTGGACTAATGAGACCACGCGTAGCGTAAGCTTAATCGGACTCATGGGACTTCTGATGGGCTTAAATGGTTTACAAGTTTACAACACCCCACTGCGATTTAAGAGCCAAATTTTTGGGAACTTTGAGATGGTAGCTTTACTAAATTTGGCCCAATAGTGTATGAGTTTCTGGCTTTCTGCCCTTCAAGATTAGGCTTAAAATTCAAATGGTTTGGCATTTAGGGGTAAGATTTAAAAAAATGGTGATGCTCTCTCTAGACGCCTCATAAACATTGTCCTGAGTCCTTATTGTTAGAAATCTATACTAAACGGGGATATTATTAGAGACGTGATTAAGGATTACTGTCCTTAAGGTGATATTAGCCCCCACTATTAAACTAGTTGTTGTAGGGTTACGGCTAATTCATCCCAGGATTACTCTAATTACGAAATTCTATAGACAGCATTACTACGAATTTCCCTATGAACATTGTCGTGGCTGAAGAAGGAGGAAAGATGGGATAATCTGAACCAGTGCCTTAATCCCCTATTTATAGGCAAAATAGGGGGCAGTTACCAACAGTTTACAAAACTGTTAATTAGGATAATTACGGATTTTATTTAATTAAAATAATTAAATAAACATAACCGCAAAAGTAAATCATTAAGGCATTGTTAAACGATGCATTCGTGCAAAGTGCTAAGTGTTTTTAAATATAAATAATATATTATACTTAGTACACACTTAGTACATGTGCATAGTTCCCTCCATAATTTCAATTCAAACTATGAAAGTACACTACACCTTATAAAGTGACCAACTTTCTCTTTCCCCACCAACGTGGGACTTCTCCATTCTCCTTGTTGTAAAGACTAATACTAACACTTATGTAGGAGGTCAGTCGCGAGACGTGCAACGTAGCTTAAGTTGAAAATTTGTGTAAAAATACCTAATAAAATCAATATCTAGTGAATTTTTTTTTATTAAATTATTATTTTTGCACAAATTCGCATATTAAAAACAAATCCCCTAAGTTTTACCAACTTAAATCACTTTTCGCTCAAATAACAATAATTTGTTATCATTTCACCCTTAGCTTAGGTTGAATAACTATGTAAACTATTTTGTGCTCCTTAAGACCTTAAGCATATATGGGGTGGAGTTTTTTTGGCTAAGTTCTTTATAAACTCAATATTCAAAAGTGTATTAAATGTTTTTATCCAAACAAACTTTGACCTTCCATAGGTTTTCTATTTTATAATTTATGGAGAATTCATATGTAATTTTATTGATACTTCAATACCTTTAATGAAAAACACACAATTCAACAATTGATATATCTATGGGGCTTCTTTGCTATCATTAGTTTTGTTTATCATCTTTATATATATATATATATAAAGATGGCAAATTAAATGATAATCTAATGTTAAAAAAAGAAAGCGATATGTACAAAGAGAGGCATATGTTTAGTTGTTTTTGGGCGTGTAAACGCCTTTCATGTTACCAAAAAAAAATAAAAATTACATGAACAAGATAAATTAAATAGAATAACAATGATATGAAAATCTATCTAACTATTTACTCTTGATGTGCAGGTTATTGCCATTCAGAAAACAATTCACCACACCCTCTCAAAACCTTTATAATATCTAGTCAACTCCATTGTTTAAACATTGATCATCATGTCCCCTTAGCTTTCAGTTCAGTACGAGACGAACAATATATACAACACCTTCTAATTAAAATAATTAATATTTTGTGGAAAAGTGAGATACGATGGATTCCATGAAGACTTATGCTCAATTTCCTTTCCTTCCTTTCTCCCCCGCTATATTTTCTTCTTTTCAACGAAAAGAAAACATGCATGAAAATCAGGTTGACGGATTTTGGCACCTAGATTTCAGTTCTGGGATGGATCTCTAGTTCTACTTAAATTTGGCACATGGTTTACAAACTCATAAAGGGATATCCCAACGTTAAGTACGATTCTAGACTACTGTTAGTTTGGTACTAATAAATCCTTAATTCTAATACTTGGTCTAAACGATCGCACGCATATATATACCCTCATTTGGACTCCAGATATCACCATTAGTCCACTAGCTACTACGTTGATGATGCAATCCATATTTAATTGCTTGATGCAGCCAAGCAAACATAATTTGCAAAATGGAACATGGAAAAACGAAACTTGTGAAACAAAATAGATTGCGGTATGGGAACAACGAGATGAAAATAACATTAACGTACATATTCAAATGAAATGATACACACATACACATACACATACAATTAATTAGTGTCACTTTGTTTGTATTTTACATTTTTTATTACTAGTGTGTAATATATTATCAAAATGTTTATAGAATCAAACCCAAAGAATTGATTTTTTTTCTTTTTGCAAAAATTCCCTTTAGTTATTCGTCCATATTTAGTACTTAGATTACATCAAAGTTCCTCTATTACTTTTCTTGCACAAAAAGAAAATAGTTTTCCTCTAGTAAACCAGAAAGCTCCTAAACTTTCTTGAGTGACAAGTCACCAGCAGACAAAACGCGTGTAGACTGCGGTTGATTCCTTCTTTTTTCACAATGACCATATGATTAGATATGGCAGTCCTGACCCGAAACTGATTACCCGACCCGATTGACCCGAAACCGTAACCGAATATACCCGAATAGTGGCAATCCGATTTAGAACCAATTATCCGAAATGATTCGAACCGAAACCGAAATGTTATTGACCCGACGATGACCCGTATCCGAATCAAAATCGAACCGTTCACAACCGAAACCGATTTGATCCGAACTAAATACAAACCGATTCAAACCGACCTAAATCGAACATGACCCGAAATCAAAATAAATCGAACCTGAAATGGGTTAAACACTATTATTTAATGGAAATAATTATTTTTTACCACAAAATTTAAAGATTACACACTAAAACTTACTTAGTGTTAACCCGATTTGGTGATTTGAATGGAAATTTGAGAATGAACGCTCAAAATATACCCTGACCCGAAAGTTCAGACCTGTATCCGAACCCGATTCGAAATGATACAAACCGATTTTAACCCGACCCAAAAGTAACCGACTTTTCAAACAAAAACCGATCCGATATTGACCCAACCCGTATGAATCGACCCGAAATGATACGAAAAAGATACAAGTCCGAATAAACCCGAACCCCAAATACAATCGAACCGAAACCAACCCATACCCGAATATAGGTCGACCCAATTAGACCCGACCTGTAACCGATCCGATTGACCCGTTTGCCAGGTCTATGACCATTCCACCACCCCCGCGATGATCCATTAATGATCGTAATTACCAAAAAATAAAAACCTTGCTTGAAACCCCAAACCAAAACCACTATCAAATTTGGTCTTAAAAAATTCCCCAAACCCCAATTGGTCAAAATTCCACCAAATACCCCTGATTCAATCGCCCACTATAAAATCCCCCTCTAAAGTCTAAACCCCCATCAGAAAAACTAACCAAATACAAACACACAAAACAATCAAAACTCAAAATGGCAATGCCAAAAACACCATCAGGAACATCCCTAAGTGGTCTAGACATAGCAGATGCATTTTTCGCCCCAATCCAAAAATCATCACCACCATCACCAACAAAACGCCACATAAAGATATCCATAATAGGCACAGGCAACGTAGGCATGGCAATAGCCCAAACCATCCTCACCCAAGACATTGCCGATGAACTTGCCCTCGTTGACGCTCTTCCCGATAAGCTACGTGGCGAAATGCTAGACCTCCAGCACGCCGCCGCGTTCCTCCCACGCACCCGTATCGTCGCGTCTACTGACTATTCTGTTACGGCGCACTCTGATCTCTGTATTGTCACTGCTGGGGCCCGCCAGATTGTGGGAGAATCGAGGTTGAATTTGTTGCACAGGAATGTCAGTTTGTTTAGGAAGATTGTTCCACCGTTGGTGAAATATGCACCTGATGCGATTTTGTTGGTGGTTTCTAATCCTGTTGATGTTCTTACTTATGTTGCTTGGAAATTGTCTGGGTTTCCGTCTAATAGAGTTATTGGGTCTGGTACCAATTTGGATTCGTCTCGGTTTCGGTTCTTGATCGCCGATCATCTTGATGTTAATGCTCAGGATGTTCAGGTATGTATACTCGTATTCAACTCTACTTGGTTTTTTATTTTTATTTATTGCCTTTTAATTATTGATCAGTCAAAATGTACTTAGATGGTCAAATTAAAACATACTGTATGATCTATTACCTAATATGCTATTTGTGAAAATGACGAGAACACATTTTATAAGCAAATTGCTACGGAAATGTAAGAAATGGAAGATCTTTACAAGTTTTACTAGTCAAATCAGTCTACAAGCATCTAAGAAATGGAGTATTGTTTTTTTTTTTTTTTTCTTTTTCTTTTTTAGGTGAAAGAATGAATTACTACTGGGGTGTCTCTCTCTCTCTCTCTCTATATATATATGATTGATTAAATAATACTCTATGAAATAATTTATAAAGACAACCCCAGTGATAAGTTTATAAAAGGATATACTCATAAGATTCAAGAACCCACCTTCTGTAGTGATTAACCCATAGAACTCATGTGCATTGTCTCTGGCCAGATAACGTTTCATATGGGGAGTACTAGATTAAATCATTAATGCACACGAATATTTTATCACATCTTGATTGTATGTTTTCACATGCCATTTTTTTTTTGTGCCATTTTTCATCTTTAATGCACACGAATCATGATCATTGATCACATATAGATGGGGTAAATTTGTTTTCCTTCACGATTACTCAATTACTAGTAGAAGTTTATTAGTTTAGTGTGAGTTAGCTTTGTGATTAGTGTAGTATATGATGATACTTCATGAAAATTCAAGTTAGGGGATGAATATCGATCTTTTTCCGTCATCACGGGTGACCTATAAGATTACTCATATACTGAAATTGGAACCTACAGGCATTTATAATTGGGGAACACGGAGACAGCTCGGTGGCATTATGGTCAAGTATAAGCATAGGAGGGGTACCGGTCCTAAGCTTCTTAGAGAAGCGCCAAATCGCGTACGAGAAAGCAACTCTAGAGAAAATACACAAGGAAGTCATCAACTGTGCCTACGAAGTGATCAAGCTCAAGGGCTACACCTCATGGGCAATTGGATACTCGGTCGCGAACTTGGCTAGATCCATACTCCGAGACCAACGGAGCATCCACCCTGTGTCCGTCTTGGCGAAAGGGTTCCACGAAATCGATGGCGGGGACGTGTTCTTGAGCTTGCCTACCCAACTTGGCAGGGGTGGTGTCTTGGGGGTGATTAATGTGCCTATCACTGATGAAGAGGCTGATAAACTCAGGGAAAGTGCTACGACCATCTTGGAATTGCAAGAGCAGCTTGGTGTTTAATTGAAACTTTGAAAGTACTACTACTCTACTATGCATTTTAATTTGATTTCTGCCTCTTTTCTCACTTATTTTACTTTTGATTTATACTTTCTTCATTTCCTTGATCAGTTGATCTTGTGTATGTAGATTATGACTTTTTCGAGGATTGCTCTTACTGATCATTTCTTTGAAAGAAATAAAGTTCCACCCAATTTATATATGGAGAAATTTAATATCATCATTCATGAGTAAACAAGTCTTGTGTTGTTAGACCAATCCACGGAAAAATAGGGTCGCTATTTAAAAAAGTAAGGGTCACGATCAAACTGTTTTAAATAAGTTTTTGTGTACATGGGTTTGTAATAAGATGAGTCTTATTCCTCATTTTCTTGTCAATTACTCAACCAAGTTCAGATGAGCCCTATTTCTCATTTATTCTCATTTTAATGACAGATAGCAAACACAAATCAAAACCCAACTTAATGAAAGATACCAAACACAAATCAAAACCCAACTTAAACATGGTATATTGGACGCGACATATCAAGAAATTAAAGGTATAGCAAAATGATTTAATTCTAAATCACTAAGAAAGTTCCAAAAAGTCGAAGAAAAAAAAACTTTGACAAGACTAGATTCTGATCAAATTTCAAAGGTCATTTATGTATTGAAAAGGGTTGGGCTTAGATTCTGATCAAGTGTATGAAAAATGGGGTTTAACAAGGGTTTAGATCGAAATAGAGGTCAAAAAAGCCAAAACATGGCATAAGAGCGTGACGAGCTACAAAAGGTGAACGGCAGGCTAACCATGTGACACTGCTGATGCTCTAAAATAGGGCGAAGCATGGGCAAAGGTCACTGAGTCACTGAGACATAGCTTAGGCTACGTGCGTTTCACATAAAGTTTTGTTAATTTGTTCTATTCTGGGTCTATTTCTTCGCTTTACGCAGCCGAAAATCATGATCAAAAGAACTTCGTCATTTTTGACTTTCTTGTTTATAAACTTGGACCAACAAGCCCCTTAACATATTAGAGTTCGTTCTTAGTAAATCAGCAAAATGTTGTCAACTCAAACCCTCAAAAAGAGAATTGAAATACTTCTTTATCCAACTCAATTCATCTCGAACCTATACTCATCTCGAACCTATATTGTCTTTGATATACAAGTTTAAAAGAAAAAATTTCTTTTGATGAGCAAAAAAAAAGTACAAAAGAAAAAAAAGGTGTATTTTTTTTTATCTTAATACCACAAAGTGTGGTACTAATCTTTATTTAATTTCAAATCATCAGACTTCAAAACATTAAGGACTTGACTTGGGAGGGACTCATCCCAAAGACGACGACCAACGACCCACGGAAGCACATGTGCTAACTCATGGGCTACACCATTACCTTCTCTACCTACGTGGTACCAAAAAACTGATTGAAACTTACTACTAAACTCTAAAGCATCTTCAATAACTAAATCAAACTCACTAAGGCCCACAACTCTAGAATTGAGGGCCTTAATCACACGAAGACAGTCACTACGCCAACACCCGTACCCTTCTCCCCAAGGCAACCTGCATCCACATTTACCTTGACAAAGCCTGTGCGAGGGCGACGCCAAACTGCAGGACATTTACTTCTCGTACCTCCTCGTGTAGCTTCACTCTTAGCTAGCTCCTCACGGGTGCGGTTCACAAACTCCAGGACTTGTAAAGGATCTTGGAACTCACCTGCCAATAAACGTTTATTACAAGCACTCCAAATCGCCCATGCGACAAGGCAACAACGTTCCAGTTCTGCTGTACCACAAAAGTCCCCAACAGCCCACAACCATTCTTTGAACGAGAGACCCCTTCACGACACAGCGCTGCCCGACTCACTTAATTCCCACACTGCACCTGCATACGGACATAAGAACACAGCATGCTCCACATCTTCCAGTAAGGCAGGACATGCTTCACAATTGCACGGAATAGAGTCCACTCTTCTATGCAGATTCTCACGCGTAGGCAAAGCCCCGGAGCAAGCTCTCCACACAAAAAATTAATCTGAGGCAATAAGTTCAGCACCCAGATCTTCTTCCAACCAGCCGTATCTCCTCTAGACGAGCCAGCCACATCACGATCATAACTACCACGAAACGCTTCATTGTACGCATTCTTCACTGAATACACTCAATTTTTCTCGAGACCCCAAATCAGTTTATCAAGAGGCCTTCTCCAACTGAGGTGAATAGCCAAAATACTCTCCCTCTCGAAAGGTAAGAACATCAATTCTTTGTGCCAAGTCCCAGTTTGCTGATCAATAAGGGAAGCCACACGCATGTCAGGATCATAGTCTCCCCGAGGCGAAAACATCTTTTTTGAACCCGAGCGAGAAATCCACACGTCACCCCAAATCCGAACTGAAGCTCCATTACCAATTCTCCATTGAAGACCCTTCGCTAGCATCCATTTAGCCTCCCAAATACCCCTCCAAGTGTAACTAGGATATGATCCTAACTCAAAAGAAAAGAAGTCGCCATGGGGAAAGTACTTAGCCTTGAGCAGTTGCTCTACTAAACTTCCCGCATCATTCACAAGTCTCCAGGCCTGCTTGCCAAGTAAAGCCCAGTTGAACAACTTTATCTCACGGAAACCCAAGCCACCACGAGCTCGCGACCGACAAAGCTTATGCCATGCTACCCAATGAATTTTCCTTTCGTTATTGCGTTGTCCCCAAAAGAATTGGGATACCAACGAACGGATATCATTACAAAAGGATGCTGGAAAGTTGAAAATACTCATTGCATAGGTCGGAATAGATTGGGCCACTGCCTTTATCATAACATCCCTACCCGCCTTCGATAACAGCATACCTTTCCAACCCTGGAGTCGCTTCCATAACCGCTCCTTGGTTGAGGCATAAATAACTTTTTCCGACCTCCCCACAACAGTATGGAGCCCCAAATACTTATCAAATTGCTCCACTTCAACAATATTCAGCTCACCAATGACCTCGGCTCTACGAGGTCCAGTTGTACCCTGACTAAACCATGCACTAGTTTTGTCTCTATTAATCATTTGGCCCGACGCCTTCTCATACAAGCTCATAATATCCCCAACTACCTTAGCTTGTTCACTGGACGCCTCAAAGAAGAGCACACTATCGTCAGCAAAAAACATATGAGTAACCTCAGGAGCCCCAACGCAAATCCGAACTCCTTTAAGAGCATTCCTCTCTGCAGCTCTCCGAATCAAACCTGAGAATGCTTTCGCACACAATATAAATAAATACGGAGAGATAGGATCACCTTGACGCAACCCTTTCTGCGGAACAAAAATATCTGAAGGTTGTCCGTTTACCAAGATGGAGAATGAAACTGAACGAACGCACTCCATGACCCTATTTACCCACGTACCATCCAACCCAAGTCTCAACATAAGACGTTCAAAAAAATCCCATTCGACCCGATCATAAGCTTTAGCCATATCAAACTTCACAGCACAAAAACAATTACCAGACAGAAGTCTTTTCATATAGTGAAACAGCTCAAAACTTACCAAAATATTATCTGAAATCAAGCGCCCCGGGGTGAATGCACTTTGGTTTACAGAGATAATTTTTGGCAAAAAAGATTTAAGTCTATTAGCAAGCACTTTGGACACCAGCTTATATAGAACATTGCAGAGGCTAATAGGCCTAAAATCAGTGATAGCTTTGGGATCCTTCTTTTTTGGGATAAGCACAATGTTAGTATGGTTAAGGCCCCTAGGCATAGCAGCCCCATTCAATACATTAAGCACCAAATCACAAACGCTCTACCCACAATGTGCCAATACGTCTGAAAAAACAGGGGACACATACCATCCGGCCCCGGGGCCTTTATAGGATGCATTTGTCCCAGGGCTTCCTTAATCTCCTCATGTGAATAACGCCCTGTAAGGGTGGCGTTCATATCAGCAGTAACACGCCCCTCAATACCATCCAGCGCCTCATCCACTTGGGTAACCCCTTGCGACCCGAACAGCCCCATAGAATAGTCACGAGCAACCTGCATGACCTGCACATCCCCCGATCTCTCCACGCCATCAGGGTCTACAAGGCTTTTAATGGTGTTCTTCTTCCTCTCAGTGGCCCGACGGTGAAAAATTTTAGTATTTCGATCACCCGCCTCAAGCCATAAAACTCGGAAACGTTGTCGTCAAAAAATCTCCTCCTCACAAACCAGAGATTCAATGTCGCGTAAGAGCGATTTCCTAGTATCCAGCTGCTCCCTAGACAGCCCACCACCATTGAGCTGTCGCAACTTCCGACGTTTCTTTCTCAAGTCCCTGAACGTCCTTCCAAATGTAGCTTCACCCCAATTAAGAAGTTCAGCCGCGCAAAAGCTTATCTTCTCACAAGCTGAATTGCCACCCATAACCCAAGCCTCACGAACCAGCTGCTCACAACCCTCGTGGGAGGTCCAAAGTTGCTCAAATCTGAACATCTTCTTAGAACGACAACTCACAGGCGAGGCCTCGGCTAGGACCACCTTAATCGGTGCATGGTCAGAATGATCCCGATCAAGATGGAGAACCTTGGCCCTCGGGAACAAGTCGAGCCAAGAGTCCAAGGCCAAAGCTCTATCAAGACGACTCTGCACATTAGCCTCACCTTCCCGTCCACTATCGTAAGTAAAAGGGTACCCTTGATAACGGACGTCGCAAAGGCCACTCATATCCACAACCTCTCTGAAATTTCTCATCTGCCAATCAGCTCTATCGTTCCGCCCTGACATCTCAGTACTAAATAACACTTCATTAAAGTCGCCTACACACATCCATGGATCTTGTCTCGAGCTTGCAAGAGTACCGAGTAAGTCCCACGAGAGATGCCTATTAGAGACCTCCGGCCAGCCATAGAACCCCGTTAACCTCCAACACACATCTCCCATGCCACTCTCAACCAAGACATCAATATGGTGAATAGACATAGAAAGTAGATGCACCACTACCTCCCCACGCCTCCATAATAAAGCAAGACCCCCGGACCTACCAACACTATCCACCACAACACCATCATACACACCCAACTTCTCTTGTACACACTCGAACTCACGTCCACTTAGCTTCGTTTAGGAAAGAAACACCATGGACGGGGCCTCCCTCCGGATCAAGTCTCGGAGCAATGCAACTGCACGGGGGTTGCCCAGCCCCCGACAGTTGTAGCTTAGGCAACTCATTGGACCCGGCGGGATCGGGAATCTCCGACCTCCGCAGATAGAATATCAACGTCAACATGGCTCATTTGAACCCTTTTACTACGACCACCATCATCCCTCTCCTCCATGGTCACATCAACCTCCTCCACGACCCGCACTCGCTTACCAATTAGCTCTTCCCCACTCCCCAGCTCCTCCCTACAGTTCACTATCCCACCACTACCCACCTGACGAGCCAACTTCTTCCAGCGACGGCCTGCTTTCTCTTTGCCTTTCCCCTTATGCATCTCACCTGTGCCAGGACAAAAACTCTTGCTCCCAACATCGCCAATATTTAACGAACCCAGGTTTGGAATAGGCTCTTCAAGAAAACCAAACTCCTCACCAGCTTCCTTCCCCTTCTCCCCCCTACCCATAGTAGCTAAGGTCTCAGACCCCGACAACACTGTGATACTAGCACCCACCATCTCCCCCTTCTCCTCCATAGCCTTAGTGTGAGCCGCCTCACTATTCACCTCTACTAGTTTTGATCTCCTAGCATCAAGCCCCTCCTCTCTTATCCCCACTCCTAGACCACCTTCAGTATCTCTCCCATCCTCAAAAATGATTTTCTTCTTGCAGGACCCAGTTACGTCATCCCCAAGAGTCTGAAACAACTTAACCTCCTTTTCCCTCTCAGCAAGGGACTGTCGACGAGCCAAGCGATTCGGAGTAGCGCGAAGCCAAGCCCCATACTGAAGGCCCTCGGTCTTGGTCTCCTCCTCCCCCATAGTCTCGCATTCCTTCACTGTGCCCCATAATTCCGCAGGCATAGCAGTAATTAGGCAGATGTCTATATTTAGTTTGGAACCACTCTCCATCAGCAGCATTAAAAGCCAGGGTCAAACCCCTCTTTAGAGGTTTATTAACATCAACCTCCACTCGAAGATTTAATGCCTTATCCCATCCAAAGTCAATCGACGGATCATAGGCCACAAACTTTCCCAACTTATTACCTACAGTACGCGCCGTCGCCACATCACGCCGCCCGAACGGGAAATTCAGCACCTTGACCCAGAATTGACAGGAACGAAACTGAATATCATCAGGTTAGTCACAACCACGCACAGCTTGCAGAGCCAATAAATGACTATCAAAACTCCAGGGTTCATGGTTGAGAACATATGCCCTATCATTCTCGCTTGCAAACTGGAATATGAACGTGCGAGCATCCAGATCCTTAATAACTAAACCATTACGAGGACGAAATATTTTCTCCATCGTTGATTTAAAAGCTCTCATATTAAAAGGCCTCTGCGTTAACAACCGTCCTGCTAAGCTAAACTGGATCCTCTTATCATCACCAGCAGGCCGAGCACTATCGATCACCACAACGTCCTCTTCCTCCTCCGTTAACTTGAGTTTTTGCCAATCCTTGGTTAGGGTTTCTGCCATGACGCAGCAAAAGAGAATCCTACCCAAGAAGACAGCCTTAGAGACGTCACAAATAAACGCTCAAGGAAAGTAGCACATCAATCGAGAGAGATCTCCTGAAAGGAGTTTTAGAGATGGCTGACGGCAGGCGCAGCTTTCTAGAATCGCTCTCACAACCCTAGAGGCAGGAGAGTTTTTTGAGTAACTCGAAAAAAAAGGTGTTTAATAGCCAATGTAGCAACTACTCTTGATCTTCAACCAGGACTCCAGGAGAAAGTCTAATCTGAAAACCAAAACTCTCAGGGACCGTTTGGTTGGGGGTAATGATTAAGGGGGTAATGGAATGAATTTTTAGGTTAATTGGGAGGTATGTAAGGTAGTGGGGATTAACTTTTGTGAGAAGGAGGGTAATGATTACCCTCATAAGGGATAATTGAATCCCACCTCCCCATAATTCCCCCCATTTTCCTTCATTTTCACCATTACCCCCTCTTAATCATTACCCTCATCACCACTTCACATTACTATTTTAGCCTAAAAATTCATTCCATTACCCTCTTATTCATTACCCTCAACCAAACATACCCTCAATCTTTACTCTAGTCCTAAAAAAGTAAGGCCCAAAAGCCTTGAAATAAAACACTCTTTGGGCAAAAGTAAGACCCAAAAGCCTTGAAATAAAACACTCTTTGGGCTAAAGGCTACAGCCCAAACATCTTAAATTCAGCCGAGTGCGTCCTCTCTTAGCACTTCGGGTCTTCGACAGACGCTCATCGATTCAAAGGAAACAATCACTCGCTGACTCGCTGTAACTCCTAGAGAGAGAGAGAGAGAGAGGAGAGAGAAAGAGAAAGAGATGGCCGGAAGACTGAGCAAAGCTGCTTCAACTATACTGGGCGGAAACGCCGTCGTTGGGCGCTCCATCGGTTCCTCCCTCCGTCAACGCGCCGGTATGGGCCTCCCAGTCGGCAAGCACATCGTCCCCGACAAGCCGGTCTCTCTCTCTCTTTCTCTCTCTCTCCCTTCATCTGATTTCCTTTTTCTATCAAATTTGATTTCTCAATTTGATTTTTGGATTTTGCATTTTAGCTTCCGGCGAATGATGAGCTCACCTGGGACAATGGGACCTCATTTCCTGAACCTTGCATTGATCGGATCGCTGACACTGTTGGAAAGGTTAGCCAATTTCATTTATCATTTCCTGTTCCTGATTTTAGCATTGTCAAATCAAATGTTTGGGTAATTTGATACTTTTTTTTTTTAATTAATTTGATTGGAATGTTAGTATGAAGCATTAGCTTGGTTGTGCGGTGGATTGAGTTGCTTCGCGGCACTTGGTTTGGCTGCTGTTTGGAATGATAAGGCATCAAGGCTACCTTTTGTAAGTTCAAACACCGAACTCTTCTGATTTCTGTAATTAGATTATATATTTTGGCTAGGTTTGAATGTAATTGGGTTTGCGTTAATTAATGCCACTGGGACTGTTGTCTGTTAGTATGGTTTGTCTACAAATTGTATTTTTTCATTTTTGGCTCAATTGGGTAGTGTATGTCGAGTTGAGTTGAGTGGATTTGGGGTGTGCAATATAGTGGCTTTGTATTTCATATTTTCCATTGTTGTCATGTGCTCGGTTTTGTGGACTTAGCTAGAAGTATTCAATATGGTATGTATTTGGTTAGACTAGGCTTGAACATTATTCCATGAACATTTTTAGGGTTCAAGGGGGTGTACCTATCCGTAGGTAGAATATCCAACATGGGTAGTTCAAGGTGAAACAAAATGTCAATGAAAGATAGGTCCTAGACTGATAGCCCATGGGACGTAGTTTGTGACATTTGCTGTGCCCTCTAGACAACTCTTAGGGCTTGTTTACTTGGGAGTAATATTGATTATGAGGTAATGCACTCTTTTTATAGAATAAAGGTGGAGGGGAAAATGAAGTAGGGGAGGAGAGAAATGAGAATAGTGGGGGTGATAACATCCTTTAGAGTAAGCACTTTGACCCAACTTCAGGCATTTCAAGATGATCACATGGAAATGTGGTAGTGTAATACATTCCAATTTTCTAGTCTCTCTCTTCTCTCTGATCTCTTTCCCATCTCAACCTCTACTCACTAAAGTTATTGCATTACATTACTACTAAGTAAACGCCACCTTAGTATTTGAGCAAGCTTTAATAGTAGATGTATAACAAAAGTCACAAAAAGGTGGAAGTATTGTTCTTCACATAACGAGTTCAGCTTGAGTATTGTCTTTCTTATAAGGTCGACATTTATAGTTTGATGGACAGGGAATTGATTCTTCTGCTAGACAATGCTAGACTTCATCATTGTTTTCCATTTTCACATTAAAATGCAAAGCGATGCAGTTATGCACTAGATGCAGATTCACATGAGTTTGGATTAGTTGCTCTAGTTCTGCTAGGATTGATAATAACTATAAGGCTATAAGCCTATAACTGCATCTGTGGCCTATCTTGGATTTTTACGATGCATGTGTAAGAAGCTAAGATTAAGTGTGCCATTGACCTCCACGGCTCCACAAGAGGCAATTTTGCCATCATTAGAGCAACTTCAATGCAAGGTCATTTGGGAGGTTTGTGGAGAAAAAACCTTTCAAAAGAGCCTCATCACCAAAGTGAAAAAGGTAAAAACCTTGAAATACTACAAAATGATTCTGCTGGACAAAGCACTTTGTCCATGACGAAATAGAAATTTGGAGAACAGTCTTCCCCCAGCCAGACAGGAGTGTCTCTCCCCAACAGTTGGGCATGTCCATGGATCATGTGTCTTCAGGCCCCTGAGAAAACACGGGCACCTCTATTTGAATATCTCTCATGCTTTGTAATGGGAACAGGCGTCTGATGTGATAATTAACTATGTGAGCCACAAAGCTTTGAGTAATAGACTAATAGTAGTGTTTTCTGAAAATTAGAAAATTAAAAAGTTAATATACCGATTTGATGATGGCCCAACAATAAAAAGGTTATTAGGATGTTATAGCATAAGGTGAACAAGGTTTCTAAAAGTGGGATATTACACTGATTTATGTGGCATGGGAAAAACCTCTAGGGGAGTTTGTATTGTGGAAGATGCTCTTAGTATAGACAAAATACAAATAGATGAGAAGCACAAAAAAAACAAGAGGAATGAGTTTTCTTCCCGACCGATAAGCAAAATAACATTTCTGCAGGTGATTCCTTTTGATCAATGAATGTGGCATTGTAGCATGTGATTCCTTTTGAGCATTCTATTGTTATAAACATATGAACATGGTTATGAAGTCAGTAAGAACAATTGCTTTATGGTACATCTTTAAGTTTGCGCTTTATCAGGGCAATGAGGATTTCAATTTATCGATGGTCAGAGTTTTGTTATCCCGTGCCCATAAGGTTTAGTACTCAAATGTATACAAGCATAGAGTTTTTTTTTTAATGCTCTTGGTGCTAGGGATGTCCCTTCTGCCTTCTGGTATTGATTATTGAACAATTAACCAAGAGAATTCAGGTGGTATCTTATTTTGCATCATGCTGTATGTTGATTGTTGGATGATAAATTATTTGATTGCTTTTGATCATTGTCTTTGGATAATAAACCCTCTCGTTGCCAGGGAAGGGGTAAGGCTGTGTAAAATGACCTTCTTAGCCCTGGGCAGGCTCTGCATTAGGTGATTAGCTTTTGAATGCTCTCTGTCTCTAGGCTAATCGTTGGCAATTTTTCTTTTTGTGTTGACCAGGCGCCAAAGGTGTATCCATATGACAATTTGAAGGTAGAGCTTGGTGGAGAACCATAGGTATATCTGCTCGAACAATTGTATAACCAATGTTACTTGGCCTATTTTGCCAACCTTGGTCTGTTTACTTCCTTCTGTAACTCTGGGATTTAAATAAGGAATTCGTTCTTTTGTTGCTGAGGTTCATTTCTAACATTGTTATGGTTATGCGTGCTAACATTGCTTATTGTGCTTATTGTGATAAGTGCGGCTTTTCTTGCGGATGATATTTGACTGTGTTACAAATAGGTTTAAATTGTTAGGTGCATGCTTGCTCTGTAGATGATGTAGCATGCAGGCATTATTTCGAGCTACATGGAAAGTAGAGATTCTCTCTATCCCAGAATGAGGGCATTTATATGTGATGGTCATTGGTACTTGAGATTTAAATGTAGGTTTAAGGATACTTATTAGACACATGATGATCGGTGGATCTACTCAAATTATATGAATGTTTAAGCACAGGAAAATGAGGTTTATAAGAAGTACAACCTTTCTTGTCCCCTTCAACTTTTAATCAGCTAATCATGTCATCCTCTTACACAGTGTGGAAGTTAAGGCCACAACGAAATCGTGATATAGCTTCTGTTCGACATTGCTACTGTCACAGGCTCACAGCTTGTGGATCACATTTCTGATATACTGTAATAGCACTATTTACTAGCGCGTTGAGATTCAATATAATTGATCTTTGTCCAGGTGGTTTTCCTGTTCTTACATGATTCAATGGTGGAAGTGGGAGGTTGGAAAGATCTCGTATCAGCAGCTAGGGTATGCACTGCAGCACTAGTTTGTGTTGATAGCTCTATTTTGAGGACCATGATTGGTTTACACTCATTGTAATATACATAAATGTGTTTATGAGTCTATCTCTTTCCTCCCTCGTGGGTTCCTTTGGATTTCATAGGGGTATTGTGGGTGTGGGGTAGAGGAGAGAGATAGACTCAGAACACATTAGTGTATATTACACTATGTGTAAGCTTAGCATTTCCCCTCTATTTTTGGCAGTTTGCTTAAATGTGGTTTAGTGTTCAAATAGGTTGAAGCCATGAGGTGGCTTCACATCTTATCTTATCATAACACATGAGTTGACTTTGTGGCTAATTACTCCCAACATGAAGTCAGCACTTAAGTTCCTAGCCAACATTTGTTGGAAACAATCCACCACCGCTATGTGTGATGTGTCTACTCCAGCACCCTATGCTATAAAATGATCAATGTACAAAAAAATTGGGATTTTATTCTCAACTATTTGATTCTATTTATATATCCTACCTAAAATGAAAGGCAGAATATCCACCTAATATAAGTCGATAATATATATCCACCTAATATAAAATCGACTAGACTGCATTTTACATTCAAATTGAACTCTTTCCAAAAATTACCATGACTTAAAAAATTGAGTTGATTTAACATATACTGATTTAATTTGTATCTTCTCCAATCCAAAATACACGGAAATCTAATAAGACTCGACCTCAAGATCTAATTACCCCAAATCACCCAAAGCGAATCTGATCCAAACGACCTATTTGAAATCTCTTAACGGATCATTTTTCTTTGGGATGGTAGTTTTTTTTTTTTTTTGATAAAGCATAGAGGTTGAGTTAATAATGTAGTGGGGCTTTTTTTTTTTACGGGAAAAGAAATTCCATTAATTGAAAGCCATACGACACTTGATACTTACAAGAAGAATTGAATTCAACAAGAAATATATCTAAAACATCAGAATACATTCGAATGAAAAAGCTATGTAGCACTAGAGATTCAACAATTCCGATCGGCTTCCATTTAATCGCTGTTTTCCATATTACAGCCTCTTCGCGGAAGACTCTGCTATAGCTTTGAATGCTCCAATCCGACATCGTAGACCACCTCTTGATAGGGATGTAAATGGATTCATGATCCGCGGATACCCGCTCCATCCGAACCGAATATATGGATTAAAACCCGATTAAATGGATGACGGATGGATCGGATAGCGGATGGAGCGGATGAAGGATGAGATTTCTCATCCGCCAATCGATCCGCGAATCCATCCGTCACCCGTTTAGATATAAAAGTATAAAAGAATTATATAAAAAAGATATCAAACCTATGTTATATTTACATCTTAGTTTAATTTTACTTGTTTTCTAATTTGAATTGTTATTATTTAAACTAAATTGTGTTATTTTTATTGTTACAAGGTAAAACAATCGTATATGAGTTAAAATTTTGTTTGACTACTAATAGTTTTATTATAGTTGGAACTATTTTTTGTTTTTAGTCCATAAACCGTTAAACACTCGATCCAACCACTAATCCGCGAATGACGGACGGATTGGATATGGATTGGATGGCTCGCGGATGACGGATGAAGCGGATTGATCAAATGGATTTCGGGGATGGAGCGGATGGAGCGGATGATGCTTTACCCGATCCGAATCCGATGCATTTACATCCCTACCTCTTGATAGA
Organism: Tetragonia tetragonoides; assembly: GCA_038025085.1. Lineage (NCBI taxonomy): Eukaryota > Viridiplantae > Streptophyta > Magnoliopsida > Caryophyllales > Aizoaceae > Tetragonia > Tetragonia tetragonoides. The sequence continues at coordinate 49,952,071 of CM076142.1, forward strand.
ATAGATTCGCCAAAATACCATACGAACAACAAAACAAAAAACTAACAATACTCTCAAAAAGTGAGAGACAGCTGAACCCAATAAATGAGACAAACTAACTCTCACAGATGAAGAGACTGATATTATTTGACATACTAAAACTAAAAAACAGAACAAAACAATGAAACAAAAAGAATTGGGGCTTACCATTAGCAAAGAATTGCTAATGACAGCCCCTAAATCAAAAAGCGGCTAGGATTTTTTTGGGAGGGATGAGATTGAGAAAAAATTGGAGTTCTAATTATGTAGTGGGGCTTTAGTAACTCTTGATTATCCAGGAGACGAATAACTAAAAGGATTTTCCCAGATTTTTTTGTTTTGTTTTGTGAGGGTCCTCCTTGTCACCTTGTGTCCTTGATATTCAGTATATGAAAAGAAAAGAAAGGAAAAAACTGCACTAAACGAAACAAAGCAAAACGCCTGCCTGAGGCCCAGCATAGACTCTCTCTCTCTCTCTCTGAAGATCGAGCTGCCGCTTTGTTTCAGCAGCTGCCCACTCTCTCGCTCTGAAGATCGAGCTCTAACCGACCACCATTTCGACGTCATACTGCAAAGGACCTCAGGTGATTCTCTCTTTCTAGACCTGCTCCTAGGTTTTACTAATTTTAATTTTCGCCTAATTTTTATCGAAGAATCAACAAATATGTATCGCATTTTCGATTTTATTGTTGTTTTCTCTTAGGCATTTCCTTCATTTCGAATCTGATCACACAAACGCTTCAATTTAGGGTTTTTGTTTTGACCAATGACCTATAATATCTATTTTGTTGTTGTTTCTCCACAATTTCCATTTTTTGCATTCCATTTCCCTTCTTATTGCTACTCAATATTCATGCCATTATTTTCGGGGTTTATCTTTATGTTGATGATGTTGAGGAAGGGGAATAGGCGAGATAAAATTGATCTGATATTATACATACAAGCAATAATGCACAAATTAAGTATGCTCAGAATGGCTTTTGCTATGGTTAAACTTGCAGTTCTAATCGAATAATGTATATATCCATAACAATAATACTTAGGTTTAGCCACATCAGTTATGCTTATTGTTTTCTTGGCTAGCCAGTAGCCATAGTTAATATTGGATCTCAATCACACCTTGCCAGCACAGCAATGGAGCTTACTTGGTCTGTTGAACCCCTTCTCTTAAACCTAGTTTTTTAAGGAATATCACAGGATTGAGAAGAATCCCAAACAATGAGATGCGCACTTTCTCTAAAAATTTCGACAGGATAGGCCTCACGTGTAGCGCCCATTTTAGTACTTCCTCTCTTCGGAATTTATCTAGGAAGATAAGAACTACCTTCTAATTTTATACTTGGAGATCAATCCTTGACGAAATCACAACAACGACAACAACCAAAAATGATCCCACCGAGGGCTGGGTTTTGGAAGGTCCAGATGTACGCAACCTTAACCCTAGCTAGTCCAGTCCTTACGGAATCAACACCAACAATTGGCGGTAGAGGAGACACTGAGAAACTCTCTCATGATGTTTTTTGTGTGTTGTGTTTTCTGATTGGGGAACGTGTGCTTCTTCGTTTTTCATTTGTGGAGGATGTGGTCAACATTACTTCGTTTTTTATGGGAGTATTGAAATTGATCGGCTAATTTATTGTTGGTGGGTTGAAGGCAAGGATTCTCTGAAAGTGCACATTTTTTCGATTAGGTGTATTTGGATGAAGCAGAATAACAGTTGGTGCGTTGAAGGCCAGGATTCTCTGAAAGTGCACATTTTTCCGATTAGGGGTATTTGGATGAAACAGAATAACAATAGTTTTTTCGTTTTTTGAAAGCAGGATAACAGGTCTTTTTAGAAACCCAGTACTTCCAGAAGCCTCTTTTGTATGTTTGCTCAAGTCCACCTCCATTGCCTGTCCCTGTCCCTTCTACAAAAGTATCTCAAGTCTCTCTTGTTCTAATTATTTTTCCTGTCTTCTTGGGAGAGGACTTCTCATCTTCCCTTCTGTGAAGGATTTATGTATTAGTAATCTCCTTCCATTATGAATTACTGATACCCATAGATTATCTTTGTTCCTATCTTTGTTTTCCATACTATAACCAGACGTCCAGCCATCTCCACGGCTTCACACAGCTCCCATAACTTGAGGTAATTCAATATGGTAAGGCTACTAGTTCATCTTTCAATCGCGCTTTATTTATCTAACCCTAACATCACAGGTCTGAATTCACAAACTATCCCAATCAGTGCCTTTTTCGTCCCTCACTCATAGTTCTCTAAAAAATTTCAATGTATTTCATGATTGAACACCAAAAAAAGACACCTGATTGCTAGATGTCTCTGCTTTATTCCTGCAACGACTCCTATCCTGGCTACCCTCTTTGAGTCTTTCCCCCATAATTTCAGATTTGTTTTCTAGATTCAGCCCAATTCTCTTCCATGTTTTGCAGACACTGCTCAGTTTCTTCTGCAGAACCCGGAGAATTGATTTTAAGTGGAGGAGTTTAGACTAGATATTTGCTTCAATTTTCTAAGGTTATTTTCCTTTGTCCCCTTAGGTCTAATTTTAAAATTAGTTTCCCTAGGATAAGGTTGTGCTTATTCAGCCATTTTCATCAGAGTCCCCTTAATTGGCTAAGGAATATCCTTCTTAGTACCATCTAGAAATTCTATATAACCATTACACTATTTGAGAGCTTGTACTTATGTCTTATTCAAAGGTGTCCTTTCACCCATTCACTGTCAATTAAAATTTTACTTGAATAATAAACTATCAGTTTAGTTCTATTCAAAGAAACTCAGTCTTTGAGTATTTGCAATCCCATTTCATTACCTCTTCCTTCACTGACATGCTGTCATTGTTTGATTATCCGCATCATTAGAGTGATCTGAATCATTTGGCAACCAAATTCTCATTTTGGAACTGTTTGATTCACCTACACTGTCAATCAGCTCTATAGCTGGTGACCATCCATCTTCCTTCCATACCTCTTTGACCAAGGGTCCCAAGGAGGCCCCTGTATTATCCTGCTTGATGTATGAGTTTTGTGCAGCAGGAGAGCTGAGCGATGGAAGCTTTTCAGCGATGTGTCTTTTTGTGAATGTTGTGGCTGGAAAGGATTGATATTGATGCGTGGCTTGCCCATGCATCAGATATAAATATTAGAACTGGTTGCAGATTGTATAATTTTTTGTGCTCGTGCTACAAGGACTGTCGTACGTCGCGGACTTGTGGTTGGGTGGCACTTCTATAGCATTATATTTATTGTTAGATTCTTGTTCCTGTAGATTGTGATGTGGAATTTGTGGTGTAATAGAAAAAGAAAAGAATGCCTTAACCCTTTTTTGCTCGGACTTTCAGTTGTAGTCTTTGAACCTGATATGTCTGGTTTGTACCATTTTCTTCGGAGCACAGGCTAGGAGTTTGGAATTTGACTAAATTGTAACTAGCATGCTAGTATTTGTTTAGGGTGATGAAATCATATTTTCTGGATGCCCTGCTTTAGTGGAGTTGTTGTAAGCATCTTTTTGTTGAAGATATTCTTTCCCTGCTTTTGAAGCTTTCTCATCCTGTTATTTTTATACTTTGCTTGCTCATCATATGTTCCACCACCTAACCAGGAAGTAACTGATAGATTCTGGGGGTATTCAGCAGCTGAAATACTCAAATCTGCAAGACTGAAGCTGGTATGGTCTTGTAAGCTGACTTCATTGTCAGTTTGAATGGCATTTTGTTCAGAGGAGGAACAAACTGAGGACTACCTCTTTAAGATAGTGTTAGTTGGTGATTCTGCCGTTGGGAAGTCAAATTTGCTTGCAAGATTTGCTAGAGATGAGTTCTATCCAAATTCGAAATCAACTATAGGCGTAGAATTTCAAACACAGAAGATAGAGATCAATGGGAAGGAAATTAAAGCGCAGATCTGGGATACTGCCGGGCAAGAGAGATTCAGAGCTGTCACTTCTGCATACTACAGAGGTGCAGTTGGGGCTCTTTTGGTGTATGATATCAGCAGGCGCCAAACATTTGATAGTATCGGTAGATGGCTCAATGAACTTCACAGTAAGCAATTAATGTGAATTTGCTGGTTTTATTCCTTCAACTTGATTTTCGTCCCTTTGATTGATAGTTTGTGATATTTGTTTGGCAGCACACTCTGATATGAATGTGGTTACGATACTTGTCGGCAACAAGTCTGACCTCAGGGAGGCAAGGGAGGTCTCTACAGCTGAAGGCAAGGCTTTGGCTGAGGCACAGGGCTTGTTCTTTGTTGAGACGTCTGCCTTAGATTCATCCAATGTTGCTGCTGCTTTTCAGACAGTTGTTAGAGAAATCTACAACATATTGAGCCGTAAAGTAATGCAATCCCACGAGCTAAAAAAGAATGATTCGTCGTCATTGAGTAATGGAAGGACCGTAGTTTTACAAGGAGATGAAAATCCAGCAGAGACGGCCAAAAAAGCTGGTTGTTGTAGCTCTTAGCCCCAAACTTTATGATGTCTAGACAATGCTATCTTTTCCATGTGATTAGATTCTTCTCAAACCCAATATCAATTCCTGCTTTTTTCTTATGTTAATGGTTGGTTGAATGATATTGATGAGAGAACTGAAGGATGGCAATTTGTAAATGATATTGAAAGAGTTTTAGAATATCATGTATCCTTAGTTGCAGTCTGCTTTATCCTTCAGTTCGACATTTGTGAAGAAGTGCAACTAAAACCTTGACATAGGCTGTTTATCAAGCAAATAAATGTAGACGAGTACACTTTTCCAAGCTCATTGGATGAACAGAATGATATTCTAACTGTACTCGGCTTGGATTGTTTTTGTCAAAAAGAATGATGAATTCAAGAGGGCCAAATTTTTGTTGTCAATTGTCGTCGTGATCATCACAGTAACTTGTATAGGAAAGACTTATGAGATATGACCTCACATTTTCCCACCCCCTCTCTTTCTCTTACCTCTCACCCTTTTACACCCCTACGTAGGGGTGAGCATAGGTAGGTACCCACCTAAACTTTCGAGATTTAGTATTGGAATTGTTTAGACCAGTTCCTCGAAACTGAGACCGAGTATTGGAATTGGTTGGACCAGTTCCTCGAAATTGATACCCAGACTTGGAATTGGCAGGTCCAGTTCCAGGACCAGGTACCCATCCCCCTATAAAATTTCTTTGGATGAATGCAAATATTATCTAATTACTAAGAGTTTACAGTTGTACTATAGTACATCCGCTTCGAAATTAGTAAAACAATATCAAAACACAGAAATTGTAACCTATGTGATATCAAAAGGTAAGTTAGCAGTAGCATTAAGCCATTAATAGTACTAGGACCAATTTTAATACCAATTCGATGTTTGGGAGATACTCAATATTAGTCCTAGCAGGTACCCACTGGGTACTGGGTCTGAGAAAATGATACCCAGAATTGGAATTGGTTGCAACCAGTTCCGAATTTTGGGATCCAGAATTGGTATTGGTAAGAGCAGTTCCAGGTCCAGACCCACCAGGTCCAAACTAATTCCAATACCAAAATCAGGTACCCAGGACCCATGCTCACCCATACCCCTATGGGATAGATCCGCTCTACACAACACTTATTGCATAATCGTGACTTCATGAGAATCTATGGGATGATATTACGAAACATGTCTCCTTGTGCACCAAAAATAGGAAATAAGGGAACCTGAATTTGTGTTTGTTGGACCAAAGATCTCCACGCTTAATATTGGTTAAGGAAAGTATTCTAGTTAGAATATAAGTCTAGTTTATGTAAAGTATTGTTGAGCAAGTCAAGCATATAATATTGTTTAGATATTATTTAGTAGTAGTTTCCTAATTGTATTAGGAGTCAAGTTAGGTTAAAGTAACCTAATTGTAGTCTAGTTGTGGCCTATATAAAGAGGTCACAGGAGAAGGTAAAAGTATGAGAGTGAACGGGGGGTTTGTCCCCGGCTCCATCAGTCTAGCTAGGTGGTTGGGTATGAGAGTGATCGGGGGTTTGTCCCCGACTCCATCAGTCCAGCCAGGTGCTCTAGGTTGTTCTCGTCGCCATGTTCAGTATGTCGAGTTAAAGTATAGTACAGTTTAGCCCGTGGTTTTTTATCCCTCAAGATCAAGGAGGGGTTTTCCACGTTAATATCTTGTGTTCTTTACAGTTATGCTTCCGCGTGCGTTATAGTCTAGTTAGAGTCCACATCAAGAGGTCTCTAAGTAAAGAGAAAAGCCCAACAAATGATATCAGAGCATGGTTAGATCCTGCGGTGAGAGGTTTGTTGGACCAAGTCCACGCTCAATATTATAGCAAGCAATATTTAGCAAAGTCCTAGTCCGGCAATGATTAGCAAAGTTACGTCCAAGTACCAACAAGCACTTAGATGAGTTGGTGAGGGACTCTTCTAGCTTAAGCAGAGATCTCGAGTTCGAGACCCTGTGAATACAGCAGTGTTAAATACTTGTTGGGAGAGCTTTTCCGCTCTTGTGATCCCACCCGACTCGGTCCGGATTCAACCGGACGGTCTCAAACCAAAAAAAAAGAGTTACGTCCAAGTCAAGCAACACTAGAGGAAAAGTATTCTTTATGGAAGAGTTATTTTGTCCACTTAGGAAATTAGTGTCTACGGCCAAGTGATAAAAGTGTTCAGAAAAAGTAGTGTTTTTGTTAGCATAATAGATCAGTGCGCCAAGTCCTTGCAAGTGTATGTTGAAGTTTGCAAGAGGTTTAAGCTCGAGGGGAGGTAGCGCAAAGTTCTAGTTGAAGCATCAATCAAGTTGAAGAATATTGAGCGTGAGGGGAGGTTTGTTGGACCAAAGATCCCTACGCTTAATATTGGTTAAGAAAAGTATTCTAGTTAGAATATAAGTCTAGTTTATGTAAAGTATTGTTGAGCAAGTCAAGCATATAATATTGTTTAGATATTATTTAGTAGTAGTTTCCTAATTATATTAGGAGTCAAGTTAGGTTAAAGTAACTTAATTGTAGTCTAGTTGTGGCCTATATAAAGAGGTCATAGGAGAAGGTAAAAGTATGAGAGTGAACGGGGGGTTTGTCCCCGGCTCCATCAGTCTAGCTAGGTGGTTGGGTATGAGAGTGATCGGGGGTTTGTCCCCGACTCCATCAGTCCAGCCAGGTGCTCTGGGATGTTCTCGTCGCCATGTTCAGTATGTCGAGTTAAAGTATAGTACAGTTTAGCCCGTGATTTTTTATCCTTCAAGTTAAGGAGGGGTTTTTCATGTTAATATCTTGTGTTCTTTACAGTTATGCTTCCGCGTGCGTTATAGTATAGTTAGAGTCCACATCAAGAGGTATGTAAGTAAAGATAATAGCCCAATAGTGTTATATGCATAAGTGGTTTGGCTTGGTTTCTGCGCTGCTAAATGAGACCAAAACCAAAAATCACTATCATTACGACCCAATAATCAACGAGGGGCGTGCAAAATGCCAAAAGGGGTGGTGTGAAATGCGGCAGCCACCAGCAAACTTGTGTAGAAATCCGAAGTTAACAAGACTAAACAAGTGACTTCCAAATTAAACTAACACCACAAAAAAAACAAGTGGCATAATTTTTTTATTTATCATTTTGTATTTTTTTTTGAGGGGTTTTATAAGAGATACGTGAATAGTGAATTGATATAATGTAAATTGGGAGTTAAGATCTTCTCTATTTATCCAAGTAAATGGAGGTTTTCATTTACTAAATGAAGGGTCAGATTTGCTTTTTACAAGTTGCTTTTTTATATTTCAAAATATAGAGAAGTAAATCTGACTCTTCATTTAGTAAATAAAAGCCTCCATTTACTTAGGTAAATGGAGAGAATCCCAAGTCGTAAATTGGGGTAGGAAAAATGGAACCTATAATAAGTTGCAATCATCGATCAGAATTTAGGTTGGACGTTTGTGATGATCAGTTACGGTCTATCTCCCTCTCTCACTCTCTTCACCGCTAAGCATATTAGGAGCCAAAAATTGTCTTAATTATATGGGACCTAGCTAGGTTGCTTTGCTGGTTTCCTCACGGAAAAGACGACTAATTGACTATAAAATAAGAAGTAAATGTAAGTTGGTGAATTTTCCTTCAGGGTTATTAAGGGTTATTTATATATTATTTGCATTATAAACTGAAAGATTACAAAGATATAATAGGATTATAAGATAATGGGCTAACATGCAAACTTAAATCTAATAGAAAACTATCTAGTATTTACAATATTAATAAACAATTAACGATTGAAGATGACACTTGATGAAACGTAGAAACCAGCTATTTTATTGGAGTCATGCATAAATTAATTATCTATTCTTGTAAGAAAAATCTTCATCTCAATTAACATCTGATTAGATACGAGTATTATGAAGTTAATTAAATCCCCAAGGTAATTTATCATGAAAACATGGATACGCATGATTTAATAACTCTGGTCGTCGTGGTTTTTGCGAAGCTTAGAATAACTATTTTATTTTGTAGTTTCTTATGAGCATTCTTCGCATGGTCATCCCTGAGGGGGTGCGGCATGTGCGACCGCATAGGGCCTAATACATGAAGGGGGCCCAAAACAGAAGAAAATTTAATTTTAGTATATATACTACTACCTCCGTTTCACAACAATAACAACATATACCTAAAAGGGATGATTCATAGAAAAAACAACATTTCTTACTTTAGTAAACTTTTTTGATATAAAATACTATTATGCCCCCCATTTATATGACTTTATTTCCTTTCATCTACCCCCACTCCCTCATTAATTAAAGGTTATATTAAGAAAGTCTCAACCAAAAACAGAGTGCATTGGTCTATGTGCCAAAAGTAAATGTTATTATTGTTGTCGAACGGAGGTAGTAAATGATATGATTAAAATACAAAGCTTACTCATTGGTTCAGTGGTTAAGTGAGGAATATGATGCACAAGAGACCCAAGATCAAATCTACTTGCTGTCAATTTTTTTTATCCCCCACAAGGACCTCTAAAACATCACGATTGAAGTTGAGAGCTGATTTTTTTTTTTAATTTTAGCACAGGGCCTCCAAAATTACAGGGACGGCTCTGATTCTTCGCCTTGTTACCCAAAAAAAAAAAAAAAAACTGTGCAAATTGAATGATAATATGGTTAAACTCGACTGTATGATAAGCCAAACCGAATTGCTGACTTGCTGATTGTTCATTTTCTTCTTTGTTTTTGTCTTTCTTGACTAATGAGGATAACAAATTTGAAAGTCTCATCAGTATGAAGCAAGTTGCAAAAATTACACGGTGAGGTTGAGATTCAATGTAACATACACTTACTAGCTAACAAAAGGTTTTTTTTTTTTTTTTTTTTTTTCGGGTGGTGTGTGATTATCTATAAATTATGATATATCATTATAACCACAACCTTTTTCTTGACTATATTTCGAAGTGAGCAGTTCAGACATGTAAATTACTGCTCATTTAAATTCGTACTCAATCATTTTCAAGTTCAGACATGACCGATCAAAGTAGCATTAATGCTAAACAGTAATGAAATATCAAGCGAAAAAGATGATGCAGAACAAACAATCCTAGTTTCACTTCCCTTATTTAACTAGTATTATATCAACCTCTAATCAAAATAACTACTAATTTATATCAACCAAATTTCACAGCACTTCGGCTAGATGATAATGTGAAACCAATTATTTAACTCAATTATGTTTTATCCCCATACTTTGCACGGATTTCTAAAATAATTTTATTAATATATTTAATAATATAATGCTTAAAATATTTAAAGTGAAATTATTAATATTATTAGTAAAAGTATATTTTATTTTATTTTTGCAAAGATTTCAATCTATAGGATATATGCTAATTTTTATTAAAAATAATATTTTCATACCACCTTCATTTGTAATGAGATTGGACTAAATTTAGACGATAGAGAATTAAAAACAGTTTATGTACACTAATTCTAATAAGTAATTCAATTAATGAAAAAAATTAATAAATTCATTGCATTATTAACGGTATATGTGCACTAAAAATTGATACCTCATACTCGTTTTATATGCGGCACAACTAAAATTATATGACATAATTGTTCACATGTGGCGTTTAGTTTACATGTCATCTGTCTACGAACATTTTCTCTTTCGTGTCATCCACCGCACGGAAAGGACTTGACTTTTATACGATGTATATAGATATATATTTCATTTTAAATATTTTTTCAAATCCAATCCAATAGAATCAAATTTATAATTGTATGACATACACAACTAAAATAAAATTTTCACTTTGAAAATGATTGGTAATGAATACTATTCATAGGGATACTCAATAATGTGCTCAATGGCCCGCTGGACTTGGAGTTTTGCCGAAGTCCAGGAGATCTTTTTCGTAAGCCGTTGATGAGTAATAGCATCTTGAAATTGCTCATAAGCTTTTTTGAATTACCAGTTACAACAAATGAAAATTTCTCGCAGTGGTGAGATTTAGGGAGGATTAACGTTGATCGTACGCATCCTTGTTCTTAATAAAATTACTATGCTCCTTGTTTGTCTATAAATATGTTTATTAACAACATCAAGAAGTCTATATTTTTTAGGAACGGTAAAGTAAAATAATGCGCTATCCACCTCAAACTCCACTGAATCAAGAGCTACTCTATTTAAATGATAATGTTGCTTAACTGTGTGTCACTTGTATTTTTACCTTATATGCATGGCTCCCTCCTCTAAACAATCATATACTCCTATTTCCAGTGCAGTAGGACTCAAGAGAACAACTAATCTGCGCTGAACTATAGAATCATACGTACTTCTAACTAGTGGGGTAGTATATGATCGAAGGAGGATTACAAATAATGACAAGTAAACAAAACCAGCTTATACGTTGATTGAACCCTCTTCACGTCGGCCATCCATCATTACTTACTTATATATAATGATTATTTCTCAAAGTATATTTATTCGTGAAAATATCTGAAATATCAAAAAAATTCAACTATAAAAGCCAAAACTCAACACCTCAATTTTCATCAGTGGCCTTCGATTCCTAATTACTTTATTTTGAGCTTTGTATTTACTTAGCTTACTAGTTCCTCCAAGATGGCTTCAAAAACTTTGGCATCAACTGCCCTCATTATCCTTATTCTTAACCTTGTGTTCTTTACTATGGTGAGCTCTCACTATGTCCCATGCCCACCACCACCACAGAACTCATCAGGTCACCACACAAGCCCATCGACACCTCTTCCAACCACACCAATGACACCAGTAGTACCGACACCAATGACCCCATTACCAACCACACCACTACCACCACTAACACCACAGAGCCCTTCACCACCAATGACCCCACTTCCAACCACACCAACGACCCCACTACCATCACCACAGAGCCCATCAGGTCATCACCAAAGCCCAACGACACCAATGACACCTCTTCCAACTACACCAACGACACCAGTACCAACACCAATGGCACCACTGACAATGACACCAATGGCACCACTGCCAATGACACCAATGGCACCAACCACACCAATACCATCACAGGGCAATTGCCCTATCAATGCCCTCAAGTTAGGTGCATGCGCAAGTGTATTGGGCGGCTCGCTAAACACAGTTCTTGGTACCCCGCCAAGTGCCTCTTGTTGTTCTCTCATTGGAGGGTTGACTAACCTTGAAGCTGCCGTCTGCCTTTGCACTGCCATTAATGCTAATGTCTTGGGGATCAACCTCAATGTCCCTGTGTCCTTGAGCTTATTGCTCCAAAATTGTGGCAAGGGAGTCCCCTCTGGCTTCCAATGTCCACCAACGACAACCATGACACCACTACCAACTACACCCATGACACCCCTTCCAACGACACCCCTACCAAGCACACCGACAACACCAACAACACCACTACCAACCACACCAATGGCACCAACTACACCAATACCATCTCAAGGCCAGTGCCCTATCAATGCCCTAAAGTTGGGTGCATGCGCAAATGTATTGGGCGGCTTGCTAAACACGGTTCTTGGAACCCCACCAAGTGGCTCTTGTTGTTCTCTCATTGGAGGGTTGACTGACCTTGAGGCTGCCGTTTGCCTTTGCACTGCCATTAATGCTAATGTCTTGGGGATTAATCTCAATATCCCTGTGTCATTGAGCTTGTTGCTCCAAAATTGTGGTAAGGGAGTCCCCTCTGGCTTCCAATGTCCGTCGACAACAACTACACCACTACCAATGACACCAACAACCCCACTACCAAGCACACCGACGACACCTCTACCAAGCACACCAACAACACCCCTACCAATGACACCAACAACGCCACTACCAATGACACCTACAACACCAATACCATCTCAGAGCAAATGCCCTATTGATACCTTGAAGTTGGGTGCCTGTGCAAAGGTGTTAGGGGGTGGCTTGTTGAACACAGTTCTTGGAACTCCACCACCAAATACCTCTTGTTGTTCTCTCATTGGAGGATTGGCTGACCTTGAGGCAGCTGTTTGCCTTTGCACTGCTATTAAGGCCAATATACTAGGGATCAACCTTAATGCCCCAATATCCTTAAGCTTGTTGCTCCAAAATTGTGGCAAGGGGGTTCCCTCTGGCTTCCAATGTCCCTAAACTATATTATCTTCCTCCAAACTCACATCATAAAGGCTCAGTAATTATTCTATTTTTTTGTATACAAGGTCGTCCCTTGGTGACCTTGATCCTTATGATTGTTGTAAGCTTTGTCTAAATTGATCCATAAATGAGGTTTCTAGACTAGCTGAATAAAATGTTTTGTTTGATAGATTGATCTCTGTCTTCATTTTTTATTTTTTTTTTGGGGGTCATGTTTTCACTTAAATGGTAGTTCTCCATGGTAGTAGTAAGCCAAATCTTTGGCAAAACTCAATAGTAATTTTCCAGGATGCATACAAAGCAGCCAAAGAAATAGCATCAATTTTAGTTTATTGACAGAGGTTTGATACTTTTGTCCTCGATAATTAATTACAACCTACGAGACAATGCGAACTTGGAGATCCAAACAAAAACAAAGGCAAAACAAGTAATCAATTCAAAATGGAAAACTCAAACTTATGAAAGACCATGTAATCCCAGTTTTAAGATGAACTATATCAACAACACTTATAAGTTATATGACTGCCTTGATTAGAATTACAGAGGACTTCAAAAGGTCGCGTATCTTTTCAATTATTTCGCCACCTAAAGTTTTGATACAAAGTCAACAATTATCAGAAATTACATTTGGCCCAGAGCGAAAAACAGAGGAAAAGCAAAGGCTCTGTTTCAGCCTTTCTTGAACAAATACAGAATACTAGTCTTGTATGTCAATGTACTTCTTGAGGTTTTTTACGCCTAAAAAGATGCAATACTAGAAAATCATAATTAGGTTTTAAAGCTGTCAATTTAGAGCCGTATGATTATATAATGGGTGTATGTTCTGAACAAAAAAAGACCCTAATTTAGAAATTTTATATGAGTAATTCAACTTATAAAGATCAAATTGAATCGCACATGTGTACTGGTTGTTGTAGTCCTGTAGAACAAGTGTAATTACATGTTCTGTCCTTTTTTTTTTTTTTTTTGGAATCCAAGAGGTGTTGGCTCATTGATAAACAAGTTGCAACTTGTACAATTTAAGCAAGAATTAAAATTAAAAAATAAAAAACCAAGGGAATTTAGCATTTAGATCCGACATATTTACTGGTATCGAATTTCACATATACTACATGTAGATCTGCATGAATTATGTAACTACATGAAACAACAGAATCGTATATACTTCCAAGAGTAAGTAAAAGAAGTTGCAACTTTTTTGCAATTATCCTGTACTAGTTGGTATTTAGAAACAATTATCTTCAAGCTATATATGGAGGAAAGACAAATAACAACTAAACAATAATGGAATAAATAAATACCGATCAAGGCCAGCTTGTGGTGATCAGTGATAATTGAGCCTTCTTCACATGGTTGCCCTACAAAATACTTTTATTTACTCCCAACATTATGCACAATCTTCCCCTATAAAACCTAACCCAGCACTTCAATTCCCACCACAATCCCTCCAATCACAACCCATCTTAACTCTAGTAAACCTCTCCTTAATCTTGTATTAGTTGCCTTAAGATGGCTTCAAAGGCTTTGGCATCAACTGCCCTCCTTCTTTCCTTGAACCTAGTGTTCTTCACTATGGTGAGCTCCCACTATGTCCCATGCCCACCACCACCACCAAAGAGCTCATCGGGCCACCACCACGGTGGCCACCACACTAGCCCATCGACACCAACAGCACCCGCCGTGCCATATTCTCAGGGTAAGTGCCCTATTGATACCCTGAAGCTAGGCGTATGCGCCAACGTATTGGGTAACCTACTAAACCTTGTTGTAGGCACCCCACCAAAGACCCCATGCTGCCCTCTCATTGATGGGTTGGTTGATCTTGAAGCCGCTGTTTGCCTTTGCACGGCCATTAAGGCTAACATCTTAGGGATTCACCTTAATGTCCCTCTCTCCTTGACCTTGTTGCTCAATTACTGTGGCAAGGGAGTTCCTGCTGGATTTCAATGCCCCTAAGATTTGAAGATGGTTTTGTTGCCATTAATATTCTTTCCACAGGCTTAATTATTTTGTCATTTTTTTGATCATTAATTCATTTGAAGCTAAGTATTTTGGTTTGCTTTGAGTTGATCATCAGTTTATATATGTGAAGTATTTGATTATTGTAGTGATCAGCCGCTCCATCACCACCTATATGTTATTTGGTGTAACTTATCTTGGATTCAAGTAATCTTGATCATCTATATATGAGGATATTGATTTATGACGAGTGTATGATGGAGTTCTGTTGATTAGCAGCACCAATCTAGTCATTGAGAATATATATGTTGTCGGAATTAACTACTAGTAAATCGTTACTAGTGAGTAGTGACTAGTGAGTGACCTGTCCCCCGACATTCTAGAAAATTTTGGACCGGGAATTAATGCTAAAAGTGTCCCATGCTTTACTTGCATGCCCCATATGGTTCATGGAGTGATGGCCTCATGGGTCCTCCACACAATTAGCAAATTAACAACTTGATCACAAATATACTATTTCCTCGCTCCTTGTGTCATGAAAATCTTTAAAATTTTCACGGTTTCATAACACCATTTTAATCATAAATAATAATTATATCTTTAGAATTTTTACGGTTTTATGACACCACTTTAATCATAAATAATGATTATAATTGTAAGAATGTAAAAACTTATGAAACTAGTATTATTTATAAAGAATTTAACATTACCGTTTTTACATTGCAAATTCTTTTACTCTTTTACAAAGAAATGGTCAAAGTTAATAAATTTGGTCTTACAAAATCCAATGAAAAGATTTACTTGGGAAGTAGTTTAATTTATTTTTTCCTTTTCTGTTTTTGGTGTGATTCTGTCAAGTTTTAAATATAAACGCATTCATGTCTACCATTGTCAAAAGGAAAAAAGAGAGCCAATAATGTAATTTGCGTCATTGCTTTAATTATATATATGGAAATAACAAGATTTTATATGCTGTTGTTTTTTAATTAAATACATACGTTTAAATTAATATTACTATATATGTCATTGATGCCATTGGGCATTTCATAATTCAATGATGGTATATTCTCTTTGGTCTGGAGTAAAAAGGATCAACTTCAACTTTATTTGTATCAATCTCCTAGCAAGCAATAGAGAAGGAAGAAGCTAGAAACATGAAAATTCGTGTTAACTGATTGAACTAGCAGACTGGCAGCTCTCTCTGAAAGTTTACATTGTTTATCACGGATTATAATGCTATTTTGATTGATGTAGCCAAAGTCACGGATTAGAAAATTTGAGCATTGAAGTTTACGAAGGAAGAAAACAACATTCTAAATTTACTAACATGTCTACTATCATGACATTGTTCACAGCTGCTAGCTAGCTAGGTTGTCTTCCACGTATAAATTTTGTACACATTTCTATCTTCTGACTTGCATATATACGTGTTGTTTGATTACCAAAAAACGTCAATTTTTGTTTTTACGTACTCAATTGCATGCAATTTCGAGCTTGAGTCACGGGTGGCTCTTCAGAATCCTTCTATAAATTTCCTATATATGCTTTATAATTCATGCATGTAAGTTCCATATAGAGAAAGTCTAATTTCAGTGTCCCTCTAAAGGAATTAACCATGGGGGTTTCACAGCTTACAGCTATGTTTTTCATCTACATGATTTTCATGGTGGTCTCCTTGCCACCCATATATGCCTGTGGATACTGTGGCAAACCTCACCCACCTTACGGCAGGCCTAAGCCTAATCCACCCTATCGCCCGTCACCACGTCATCATGGGGGTAAGCCACCTCGTGGCGGAGGTGGAGGTAAAGGCCCGCCACACCATGGCGGTGGCCCTAAAGTTTTACCGCCAATAGTTGTCCCTCCAATAGTCATGCCCCCTATAATTGTTCCTACTCCTCCAATAATAACCCCACCTCCCGTTATAGTTAACCCACCTCCTTGCGCTCCTTGTCCTCCTTCTTATGGTCCTCCTGGTAGTAGTGGTCCTCCTGGTACTCCCGGAGCTCCTGGCGCTCCTGGTACTCCCGGAGCCCCTGGCGCTCCTGGTACTCCCGGTACCCCTGGTACTCCTGGTCAAGGTGGTGGGGCTCCACCTGGTAAAGGTGGCAAAGGTGGAAGAGGTGGTGGGTATGGCCCACCACCTGGTAAAGGTGGAGGAGGTGGTGGTACCCCTCCCGGAAAAGGTGGTGGATATGGTCCACCAGGTAAAGGTGGTGGGGCCCCTCCTGGAAAGGGTGGTGGAGGTGGTGGATATGGTCCACCAGGTAAAGGTGGTGGGGGTGGTGGATATGGCCCACCAGGTGGAGGTGGTGGGACTCCTCCAGGAAAAGGTGGTGGGGGTGGTGGATATGGCCCACCAGGTGGAGGTGGTGGGACTCCTCCAGGAAAAGGTGGTGGAGGTGGTGGATATGGTCCACCCGGGGGAGGTGGTGGGACCCCTCCTGGGCGAGGCGGTGGTGGAGGTGTTCCAGGTATAAAGCCCCCACCTACAACCCCAGCAACATGTCCAATTGATGCACTAAAGTTAGGGCTTTGCTTAGATGTGTTGGGAGGTTTGGTCCATATTGGCATAGGAGATCCAGTTGTTAATGTTTGTTGTCCTGTGCTGCAAGGCTTGCTAGAGCTAGAGGCAGCTCTATGTCTTTGCACGGCAATAAGGCTTAAGCTTCTGAATTTGCCCATATACATTCCCTTGGCTCTATCTGTCCTTGCAACTTGTGGATTGACGACTCCACCTGGTTTTACATGTCCTCCTATCTCCTAGTGCTTTAGTTTGGTTCCTAATTTGGTTTAGATTAATTATGTGTGCATCTAAAATAACAAGGGGGGTAATTTATCTGTTCTTTACTGTCTGTATCGAGTGATCGATTTTGTAATTGATGTTTTCGCACATAGTTGCTATAGTAGCAACTTGCTACTAATTAGTTGCTTCTTTATTTGAGTGTCACCCTGATTAGCAAAGTTTGGTGTTTTACCACAAATTCTAGAATATAATAATGCATTTTCAACACCAAATTCAAGGAAGATTTTACTTTATAACCAAATTCAAGAAAAATGATCCTATCCAGTGTATCCTATTTTATCATTTACATATTACTCCCTCCGTTCCTGTCAAACACTACCATTTGCTTTTGGCACAAAAATGAAGGAGAGGTTATATTGACATGTGCTTTTCACTTTTACCCTCAAATTTAGTTTGTTAATCACATGAGGTGAGGAGAGAGAAAAAGAGAGGAGAGTGGGGTTTCTTGGTGGGGCTACTTAGGGTTTAATGTAAAGGGTGATATTATAAAAGACTAGCAATTTTTTTACCAAACATAAAAATGGGAGTATTTGTATGAAACATCCAAAAAAGAAAAATGGTAGTGTTTGACAAGAACAGAGGGAGTATATTTTAGGATAAATGTTACATGTTAAATACATTAATTTACACTTCTCTTTGTAGACAACTTCATATGTAGTAAATATATCCGCAAGTGTAATACATAAATGGGAAAATATAGTATTTAAGAGGATTCTAATCCCAGTTTTAATTTTTCTCATCAAATTTAATTTTGTTCCTCGTGCATTATTCCGCGACACTTTCCGTCAAGAGCATGTGAGTCCCTTCTCAGAGTTCCTCTTTAAACATAACAATTTGAAGAGATAACAACGAGTATGTAAACTGTAACCTCTCCTTGAATTTGGATTTAGGACACTTGTTCGTTAGTTGATAATTATTACTCGATTGAATTGATTAATATTAAAGATCACATAAGCATGATGATAAATTTCAATATTCAACACATGACGTCATTATGCATATATATAGAGTTAATCTCATCTTGAGTCGGTTTCATACAAAATTAGGGCATGTTGTTTTTTACTTATTGGACCTTATCCAATCAGAGAAAATTAGTGACAAGACCTCACCTAATCAGTGAAAATCAGTGTCAACACCTTACTGAATCAGTGAGAATCACTTGCATGACCTTACACAATCAGTGGAACTGATCAGTGGCAGGACCCACATTCCTACTCACAGAATTAGTAGCAGGATCTTATTTAATCACTTGAAGGACCTTACTGAATCAGTGAAAATCATTGACAAAATCTTACCTAATCAGTGGGAATTAGTGGAAGAATCTTACCTATTCAATAAGAATCAGTGAAAATAAGTGGAAAGAACGTACCCACTTTAGTAATGTAACGGGAGTCGGTAAACTAGTTAATAACCCGAGCAGGTCTAACTCAACAAGTGCACAAGGCTCCTCTCTTCTTTTTTCTTTTTATTTTTTTTGTCTTCCATGTGGGTCTGTTTATTCTCAGCGAATGACTACAGCAGCTGGCACATTCTTTGCACTGTATAGTATGAAATAAATCATATAGTAATACATTGATCAATACGTTAATGATATTATACTACTATGGTCGGTATTACGACAAGGAAGATTCACGGGTAAGGGAACTATATATGTGTATGATTAGCATCGAGTAATTAATTTAATGGTTTGTTAGATATGTTTATGCTTGCAGAATATTGTAATCGATAATCCCCAATGTCCCATCTTGATCATCTAGGGTTTTATTTTGTCAAATTTAAATCGCAAAAATTTGTATGGGGCAGCCCTAACGTAAGATGTCTCAAACAAGCATATAATATCAGTAAGCAAATCACAAAAATTTATGAGCCAGTCTCAACGTAGAGGTGTCTCAAACAAGCATATAACAATATGATATCAGCAAACAAATCACAAAAATTCATATAAGGCAGCCTCAACGTAAGGTGTTTCAAACAAGCATATAACATCATCAAGCAAATCACAAAAACTCACAAGAGACAGCCTCAACATGAAGCGCTTCAAACAAACATGACTAGAGGTGGATCCATGTTATGCATAATTCATAATTGACATAAGGCAGTGCCACTGGTGCTGGTGGAACCCATAAAATAGCAGGGTCATGTTGGAAATAGTGTAATGAGCTCCCGTGACTCTCTTTGATTACTAAACTTGCATGATATTAGTTTCTTCATAGAGTGCCACTACTACGTGCTATGCCAAGATTGGAAATCGAATCAATTGCACCATCATCAATTCATCATTCATTCATTCATTCGTTTGTTCATATTAATAATTGGTTTAGATGTCCATGCTTTAATAGTCACTGTCTAGTACGTGATCATTTTTCATAATTGTTCGTTGATGATGAAGTAAGTTTACTATCTGGTCTCCGCAAAAACAGATTTCAAACAAAGTGATTTGTCCCGAAAGGGTGAAACGTAACCGACCTGCACTTTATTTTTATGTTTCTCCCACGCACCCTCCCTTCCATTCCAAGCTTGGAAGAAAGGGAAAAAAACAAACAACAAAAGGGAAAGTCATGGGGTGCTCTACCACCTAAGAATTTTTACATGGTTCAGAACAGTGACTCAGTGGGGGATGTTAGTGTATAGCCTATCTAGTCAGTTTCAAGGTTAGCTCATATTGATTAAGTTGGAAACATCACACTCATAGTGTGGTTATAGACGAACTACGAAAACAAAGACATCTTAGCCAGTAAGATAAGAATTAACTAGTCGGTATTATTGCGGAATAAAAAGCTATGGTAATTTAGTACAATACCTTATAAATCAGTAACAACTCATATGGTAATGCCAAACTTGAAAGACTAACAAACTTTACATGTATCATGATTCATGAATTACATAGTGAGGTTAAACTTCTCTAACTCCAATACTGAGTCTTTTCGTAGAAATTGGACAGACATTACTGGGCTAAAAAAACTAATAGTGTATTCAATTGATCAGTACCTTTGTTTTAGTGTACCATACATAAAGAAACAAATCTCTACCAGTTGTTTCGTAATAAGAGCATGACTAACCATGAACTTGCAATTGTTTACTCATGTTACAAGAAGCCAAAAGTTTGCCTTCTTTGTTTTTGCTATCCGCCAGCTAAAACCCTCAAATTCACACATGATGTATCAATCATGTCTCTGTCAATTTTTCATTTTTTTAAATTACACTAGTAAGTCATTATTCTTCCCTTCCCATGCAACCTATAAAATCCCCCCCCATGCTCACACTTTCTTTCATTCCATCGCCAAACACACCTCTACTAGCAAACTAGTTTTACTAGTAGAAGAAATCTCAACATGGCTTCTAAGTTGTCTAAATCCCTTCCCCTCTTCCTAGTCCTCAACCTTCTCTTTTTCTCCCTAGTTTCCGCCTGTGGCGAGTGTGGAAGTGGTAACCCTTACCCTAAGCCAAACCCCAAGCCTCACCCCAAGCCAAACCCAAAGCCTAGCCCTGGTAGTGGCTACCCAGGTTCAGGAGGTGGTAGCCCAAACCCAGGTTCAGGAGGTGGTAGCCCCTCAACCGGAGGTTCAATAGGAACATGCCCAATTGACGCCCTAAAATTGGGTGTATGTGCTAATGTGCTCAATGGTTTGCTCAATGTTGTCCTAGGTAAACCTCCAAAGGAACCTTGCTGTCCCCTCATTCAAGGGCTTGTCGATGCTGAGGTAGCTGTCTGCCTTTGCACTGCCATTAAGGCTGACATTTTGGGCATCCACTTGAACATCCCACTCTCCCTAAGCTTGCTAGTAAACTACTGTGGCCGTCAACTCCCTCGCGGTTTCCAGTGTCCTTAAGATGATCTCTTTGCTATAGTCATTCTGTCTCTTGCATTAATTCGGTGATTCTTATTAATATTCTTGGCTTTTAACCTTGTGACGATTATTGCATTGTGAACTGAGTGTGGCATATTGGTTAACTTCTCGTTTCCATATATGTCATAGGATTGCTGCTCTTATTATAACAATTTGTAAGGTATTTTGATTAAGTCCCTAAATTCCGAGGCTTATTTCAAGTATTGTTTTGCAATTATGCGATGTAACAGTGAGGTAGCAAATCCCAGCTACCTTGTTGTAAATTTGATTATTATTGCAATAAAGATTCGTTTTAATTTGTTCATATGTGATCTGAATCAATTTTTTCATTCCCCTTCATGTTTTCTTTTCCTGTAAATTTTAACATCGTCAATTCCTTCGAGATGATGTTTCCAAGGACCAGCTCATTATGTATGCTTGAGGGTTAGGAGGCGCCTTTAGCACGTCCAAAGTGGAAGGAAGTTCCTCTTTGCCAAAAAACGGAAAAAAAAAAGACAAAAAAAAAAGAGTGCAGATACAAGTATGGAAATAAGAATTAACTATTGTATCTTCCGAAAAATCAAGAGAATAACGAACAAAAACAAAAATCAAGTAATACGGTTCTAAATTTCTTACTAAAAAAACCTAACTTGTAAAGTTTATAGTTGGAGATCAAATTCTTGAATTCAGCAAGAAAACCTAAATTCTAGCGAGAAGTTTAATAAGCAACAACAAACATAATTAAATATCAAACAAAAATACCTTATGAATTGTGGAGGAAGTTGAACTAGAGCGAATCGTACACCATACTTCTGAAATATTCACAACGGCTTGAATCGCCCCACCAATGCAAATGCGGGGAATAAACCTCAAAATTGAAGAGTTCTACAAGGGAAAAAAATAGGGGTTAAGATTTAAAAAAAAAAAAACAAAAAACAAAAAACAAAAAAAACAGTGCAAACGCAATTTACAGAAGCAAGGCAAACTGAATTGTACAGAAACTGACCTTTTCTGGAGAGAGAGTTCGAGTAAATTGACTTTTGGGATGAAAATGAATTTATTTTTTGGAGTGAGAGAATGTCTGGGATTGCTTTTAACTGAGAGCGCGATTTTCAATTACGTGTCTACATGAAAATTTGGGCTGCGCAATGTTATTGCTCCAAAATATGAAATCTCGGCCCACTAAGAAAATTTTTATCGTTGGAAATTATATAGATAAACGTCGAAAAATGGCTCAAAAACCAACGCGCAGGAATTCTCACTGTCGAACTGCAGCGCCAGTGTTTAAGCGTCGCAATACCGCATTGACACTCATAGCTTGTTTACTTTTTTTTTTTTATCCATTTCAATAGTACTTTCGAAAATCATACTTGGATAATTTTCTTATTCATTATATTTGCAATTATTTTTAAGTTAATGTAGTGTCATGATGAAGATCCTTGAAAATAAATAACAAGATTTATTTGAAAGCACGGAAGTTAATAAAGTTTCAATGGAGTTAATAGCAGCCAAAATTAGATATAAGTCAACTTTTATCAATCATATGATAACTAATACTGTATTGTAGAGTAATTGGTTAAGACCGCACTAGCATCCATCAAATTGCCATTCTCGTGATTTAAGAGTGAGTAGATCATATGTCCACTTCAGTTACCTGTAGAATCACAGAATTATAGTCAAATTAAACATGATTTAGCAAATTGCGCAAAATTCCACCACCTCATAAAAAGCCAAAAGTTTGCCTAATTCCTTCTTGATCTGCCAGCACCCAAAATAGCCAAGTTCACATGGTATAGATTCAAATTTATCTTTTGAATTACACTAGCTTATTGCCCTGCACTCCCTTGCTTGCCTCTTAAAAAACCCACCCCTCTTCACACGTTTTTTTTTTTTTTTTTTTTTAAGGGGAATGGGGAAATGGGAGGGGGGATAATGAGCGCAGCAATCCTTGAACCTAAGACGTGCCTGCTGTTGGAGTATCCCTCCTACATGGAGGAAGAGCCCAATTAATTTGGGTTATATTTGCTTACCATATGGGTTATCCATATGATGTTTAAGTGAAGGGCAATTTCGTATATTCACTCACAAGTGGCTTCCCTTATAAGCCAAAAGGTTAGAAGGGCTGAGTGCAAGAGAGAGAAAGCCTAGACACTCAAAAAAAATCAGGAGAAAAGTCTAGAAGAGAAGAGGAGAGAGAGAAGAGGAGCCACCCACGAATTTTGGTGCTGGCAGCCCAGAAATCCGCCCCGATCGACGACCAAACGAACTCCGATCGTCGCGAGATTTTAGCACGTTGTTCCTGACATCCCCCTCTTCAAATCCAACGGTCAGAATTTCATTTGGAGCTCTCTAATTCAGTTTTCTAAATTCAGCTCTTATTTTGTACGAAATTGTATTTCCACTCTTTTGGGTGATGATTTGGGAGACTTGTTGTGCCAAGGTTGATCCTTGATGATTGTGAATACCTCTAGTTGATCTAGGGAAGAACTATTGTTGTACCCACTTGTTAATTTGTTGATTAGTGGAGGTTTTGGCACCGTTTGTTAACGGTCCCGTGGTTTTTTCCCCACATCGGGGTTTCCACGTAAATCCTTGCGTCTCCTTGTTTATTTACTGTTTTTGGGCTGATTTATAGTTCCATTTGCTGCTGTCATTTTGGTTCAATATTGTTTGGTTGCTTGAATTGGTTATTGCTCATCTTTGCATCACAACCGGGGAAAAAGTCTTTGTTGCTTCCGCTTGTGTATTTGTGTGCTTTCCCCAACATAGTGGTATCAGAGCTTTGGTTAGAGTCATTGTGAATTTGTTGTGTTGTTAAAGATGGATGAAAAATCTGGTGTGCACGGAATGATTAGTTTGAATTCTGGAAATTACTCCGTGTGGAAAACTAAAATGGAGGATATCCTTTATGTGAAGGATTTGTATGAACCAATTTTAAATGCAACCATACCAACTGGTGTTGTTGAAAGTGAGTGGAAAATATTGAACCGTAAAGCCGTTGGAACAATTAGACAATTTGTTGATATGAGTGTCCTCCAACATATTGCCAATGACACGAATGCTTATACTCTTTGGAAGAAACTTGAGACCATGTATGAAAGGAAGAATGCCTTGAGTAAAGCGTCATTGATTAGAAAACTTGTGAAACTGGAATATAAAGATGGTGATAGCATAGTAGTTCACTTGAATGAATTTCAAAGTTTGATTAACAAGTTGTCTGCAATGAAGATGAATTTAGATGATGAGCTGCAGGCATTGCTACTACTTTGCTCATTGCCAGAAAGCTGGGACACTCTATTTGTATCACTTAGCAACTCCGCACCAGAGGGCACGCTGACAATGGAAATTGTCAAAGCTAGTTTGTTGAATGAAGAAACTAGAAGGAAGGAAATGAGTTCCTCCACACAACCAGAGGCTAATGTGACACAAGAATCAAGCAGGGGAAGAAGTAAGACTCGATATCCCCAGCATAGAGACAAGTCCAGGGGGAGATCAAAATCAAAGGGTAAGATCATTTGCCACTATTGTGATAAGCCAGGCCACATTCAAAAACATTGCAGGAAAATGAAGAGAGACAAGTCCAGAGAAAGGAAAGAAAAGGGTGAGACATTCGGGCAACAACAAGAAGAGAAAGATAACAACACCACTGCAATTGCAACAAGTGATGAATTATTTTTTATTGGTGACCATTGCCTAAATCTAGATAGTGATGATTGTACTTGGGTGATTGACACGGGTGCTTCGTTTCATCTAACCTCGCACCAAGATTACTTCTCATCTTACACCAGCGGTGACTTTGGCTATGTAAAGATGGGGAATGATGGCTCATCCAAGATTGTAGGCATGGGTACAGTGTGTTTGGAGACATCCACAGGTTGCAGTTTGGTGTTGAGAGATGTCCGACATGTTCCAGACATTCGGCTGAATTTGATATCTCCTGGGTTGCTCGATGAGGCTGGTTACTCCAGCAACTTTGGTGGTGGAAAGTGCAAGCTTATCAAAGGAAGTTTGATTGTGGCTCGTGGGAGCAAGCAGAGATCCTTGTATGTGATGCAAGCTAAGTTGTGCAAAGGAGAAGTACACGCAGTTGATGATTCCTCCAGCGAGTTATGGCACAAGAGACTTGGTCACATGAGTGAAAGAGGTATGCAAATGCTTGCTAAGAAGCAACTCCTTCCTGATGTTCAAGGTATGTTCTTGAAACCCTGTGTTGATTGTTTAGCTGGAAAACAACATAGGGCAGCATTTCATACTCGTCCCCCATTTAGAAGAAAACATGCATTAGATCTTGTTCACACTGATGTATGTTCTATGGATACTAAGTCACATAGCGGTGCACTTTATTTTGTTACTTTTATTGATGATTATTCTAGAAAACTGTGGGCTTTTGTGTTGAAAACCAAAGACCAGGTACTACAGTTTTTCAAGCAGTTCCAGGCCAGAGTTGAGAGAGAAACAGGCCGGAAGCTCAAGTGTGTTAGAGCTGACAATGGTGGAGAGTACAGGGGTCCATTTGAAGAGTATTGCAAAGTACAGGGCATCAGGCTTGAGAAGACAGTTCCCAAGACACCTCAGCTGAATGGACTTGCAGAGAGAATGAACAGAACAATTGAAGAAAGAATTCGATGTATGCTCTCTCATGCGAAGCTGCCTAGGATTTTTTGGGCCGAGGCAATGTTTACAGCAGTGTACCTCATCAACCGGTCACCTTCAGTTCCTCTTAATGGAGATGTTCCGCAGAGAGTATGGACTGGTAAAGAGGTATCATTCAGCCACCTGAGAGTCTTTGGGTGCCTTGCATATGTTCATATTCCCAGAGATGAGAGGTCCAAGCTTGATAGCAAGACAAAGCCATGCATCTTCCTAGGGTACTCAGAGGATGAGTTTGGGTACAGATTGTGGAATCCAGTTAGCAGGAAAGTGATTAGAAGCAGAGATGTAGTGTTCTTTGAAGACAAAACCTTTGCAGATTGTGAGAAGAAGAAACAACCAGAGCCTTCTCCTAGTGACAGCGCCAACTCAGATCCAATATTTCCTGAAGTAACTCCTAGAGTTCAAGGGGGAGAACAACAGGAAGATGGCAATGATGATCATAACAGTGATGATGGTGATGATGTCCAGCCACCACCAGATCATACACATGAAGAAGAACCCCATGTACAACCAGAACCACAGTTGAGAAGATCCACCAGAGAGAGACAGCCTACCTCTAAATATCCAGCAGATGAGTATGTGTTGATGACCGACGGGGGAGAACCTGAAAGCTACGAGGAGGCTATGTCACATGAGCACTGCAAGGAGTGGTATAATGCCATGCAAGATGAGATGAAATCCTTGCATGAGAACCACACATATGACTTAGTGGAGTTGCCTAAGGGCAAGAGAGCACTCAAGAACAAATGGGTGTACAGACTGAAAACTGGAGAAGATGGTTCACCACCTAGGTACAAGGCACGTTTGGTGGTGAAAGGCTCAGGTCAAAAGAAAGGCATAGACTTTGAAGAGATTTTCTCTCCAGTTGTAAAGATGTCTTCTGTTAGAGTTGTTCTTGGCTTAGCTGCTAGCATGGATTTGGAGTTGGAACAACTTGATGTGAAGACTGCTTTCCTCCATGGTGACTTAGAGGAGGAAATCTACATAGAGCAACCAGAAGGTTTCCAAGAGAAGGGAAGTGAGAAGCTTGTATGCCGTTTGAAAAAGAGTTTATATGGCTTGAAACAAGCACCTCGACAATGGTACAAGAAGTTTGAGTCTTTCATGAAAGACCACAGTTTCCACAAGACACATGCAGATTCATGTGTGTTTGTGAAGCATTACGCCGGAGGTGATTTTCTCATTCTCTTACTTTATGTGGATGACATGTTGATTGTTGGACAGGATAAGGAGAAGATTGCCAACCTGAAGAGTGCCTTGAGCAAGTCCTTTGCAATGAAGGACCTTGGCCCTGCAAAGCAAATTTTGGGCATGCGTATCTCTCGTGATAGGAAGAACAAGAAGATATGGCTATCACAAGAGAGTTACATCCAGAAGCTGCTAGAGAGGTTCAAGATGGACAAAGCTAAACCCGTGAGCTCGCCACTTGCAGGTCACATGAAGCTAAGCTCCAGCCAGTGTCCTACAAGTGAGAATGACAAGAAAGAGATGATGACGGTGCCTTATGCATCCGCCGTGGGGAGTTTGATGTATGCCATGGTATGCACTAGGCCAGACATTGCACATGCCATTGGGGTTGTTAGCAGGTTCATGTCTAATCCTGGTAAGGAGCATTGGGCAGCAGTAAAGTGGATCATGCGGTATCTCAGAGGTACTTCTAGAGTGTGTTTATGCTTTGGTCCCGGACAACCTGTGTTAGATGGCTACACAGATGCTGATTTGTCGGGTGATATTGATGCTAGTAAGTCTACCTCCGGATACTTGATGACAATTGCAGGGGGAGCTGTTTCATGGAAATCAAAATTGCAAAAGTGTGTTGCTCTGTCTACCACAGAATCTGAGTATATGGCAGCGGTTGAAGCTGGCAAGGAGTTTATTTGGATGAGAGATTTTCTAGAGGAGTTGGGTTTGAAACAAGACAAGTACCCTCTTTATTGTGATAGTCAAAGTGCCATCCACCTTGCCAAGAATGCAGCCTACCATTCCCGAACCAAACACATACGGAGGAGGTATCATTGGATTCGAGAAGCGGTAGAAGACAAGTCATTTGAGCTTGTGAAGATTCACACCGATCTCAACGGATCGGACATGTTGACGAAGGCCTTGCCTAAGGAGAAACTTCTTGTTTGTAGAAAGATTGCGGGCTTGGTCGAGCCCCCCATGTAGGAGTGAGGGGGAGATTTGTTGGAGTATCCCTCCTACATGGAGGAAGAGCCCAATTAATTTGGGTTATATTTGCTTACCATATGGGTTATCCATATGATGTTTAAGTGAAGGGCAATTTCGTATATTCACTCACAAGTGGCTTCCCTTATAAGCCAAAAGGTTAGAAGGGCTGAGTGCAAGAGAGAGAAAGCCTAGACACTCAAAAAAAATCAGGAGAAAAGTCTAGAAGAGAAGAGGAGAGAGAGAAGAGGAGCCACCCACGAATTTTGGTGCTGGCAGCCCAGAAATCCGCCCCGATCGACGACCAAACGAACTCCGATCGTCGCGAGATTTTAGCACGTTGTTCCTGACATCCCCCTCTTCAAATCCAACGGTCAGAATTTCATTTGGAGCTCTCTAATTCAGTTTTCTAAATTCAGCTCTTATTTTGTACGAAATTGTATTTCCACTCTTTTGGGTGATGATTTGGGAGACTTGTTGTGCCAAGGTTGATCCTTGATGATTGTGAATACCTCTAGTTGATCTAGGGAAGAACTATTGTTGTACCCACTTGTTAATTTGTTGATTAGTGGAGGTTTTGGCACCGTTTGTTAACGGTCCCGTGGTTTTTTCCCCACATCGGGGTTTCCACGTAAATCCTTGCGTCTCCTTGTTTATTTACTGTTTTTGGGCTGATTTATAGTTCCATTTGCTGCTGTCATTTTGGTTCAATATTGTTTGGTTGCTTGAATTGGTTATTGCTCATCTTTGCATCACAACCGGGGAAAAAGTCTTTGTTGCTTCCGCTTGTGTATTTGTGTGCTTTCCCCAACATAGTGGTATCAGAGCTTTGGTTGGAGTCATTGTGAATTTGTTGTGTTGTTAAAGATGGATGAAAAATCTGGTGTGCACGGAATGATTAGTTTGAATTCTGGAAATTACTCCGTGTGGAAAACTAAAATGGAGGATATCCTTTATGTGAAGGATTTGTATGAACCAATTTTAAATGCAACCATACCAACTGGTGTTGTTGAAAGTGAGTGGAAAATATTGAACCGTAAAGCCGTTGGAACAATTAGACAATTTGTTGATATGAGTGTCCTCCAACATATTGCCAATGACACGAATGCTTATACTCTTTGGAAGAAACTTGAGACCATGTATGAAAGGAAGAATGCCTTGAGTAAAGCGTCATTGATTAGAAAACTTGTGAAACTGGAATATAAAGATGGTGATAGCATAGTAGTTCACTTGAATGAATTTCAAAGTTTGATTAACAAGTTGTCTGCAATGAAGATGAATTTAGATGATGAGCTGCAGGCATTGCTACTACTTTGCTCATTGCCAGAAAGCTGGGACACTCTATTTGTATCACTTAGCAACTCCGCACCAGAGGGCACGCTGACAATGGAAATTGTCAAAGCTAGTTTGTTGAATGAAGAAACTAGAAGGAAGGAAATGAGTTCCTCCACACAACCAGAGGCTAATGTGACACAAGAATCAAGCAGGGGAAGAAGTAAGACTCGATATCCCCAGCATAGAGACAAGTCCAGGGGGAGATCAAAATCAAAGGGTAAGATCATTTGCCACTATTGTGATAAGCCAGGCCACATTCAAAAACATTGCAGGAAAATGAAGAGAGACAAGTCCAGAGAAAGGAAAGAAAAGGGTGAGACATTCGGGCAACAACAAGAAGAGAAAGATAACAACACCACTGCAATTGCAACAAGTGATGAATTATTTTTTATTGGTGACCATTGCCTAAATCTAGATAGTGATGATTGTACTTGGGTGATTGACACGGGTGCTTCGTTTCATCTAACCTCGCACCAAGATTACTTCTCATCTTACACCAGCGGTGACTTTGGCTATGTAAAGATGGGGAATGATGGCTCATCCAAGATTGTAGGCATGGGTACAGTGTGTTTGGAGACATCCACAGGTTGCAGTTTGGTGTTGAGAGATGTCCGACATGTTCCAGACATTCGGCTGAATTTGATATCTCCTGGGTTGCTCGATGAGGCTGGTTACTCCAGCAACTTTGGTGGTGGAAAGTGCAAGCTTATCAAAGGAAGTTTGATTGTGGCTCGTGGGAGCAAGCAGAGATCCTTGTATGTGATGCAAGCTAAGTTGTGCAAAGGAGAAGTACACGCAGTTGATGATTCCTCCAGCGAGTTATGGCACAAGAGACTTGGTCACATGAGTGAAAGAGGTATGCAAATGCTTGCTAAGAAGCAACTCCTTCCTGATGTTCAAGGTATGTCCTTGAAACCCTGTGTTGATTGTTTAGCTGGAAAACAACATAGGGCAGCATTTCATACTCGTCCCCCATTTAGAAGAAAACATGCATTAGATCTTGTTCACACTGATGTATGTTCTATGGATACTAAGTCACATAGCGGTGCACTTTATTTTGTTACTTTTATTGATGATTATTCTAGAAAACTGTGGGCTTTTGTGTTGAAAACCAAAGACCAGGTACTACAGTTTTTCAAGCAGTTCCAGGCCAGAGTTGAGAGAGAAACAGGCCGGAAGCTCAAGTGTGTTAGAGCTGACAATGGTGGAGAGTACAGGGGTCCATTTGAAGAGTATTGCAAAGTACAGGGCATCAGGCTTGAGAAGACAGTTCCCAAGACACCTCAGCTGAATGGACTTGCAGAGAGAATGAACAGAACAATTGAAGAAAGAATTCGATGTATGCTCTCTCATGCGAAGCTGCCTAGGATTTTTTGGGCCGAGGCAATGTTTACAGCAGTGTACCTCATCAACCGGTCACCTTCAGTTCCTCTTAATGGAGATGTTCCGCAGAGAGTATGGACTGGTAAAGAGGTATCATTCAGCCACCTGAGAGTCTTTGGGTGCCTTGCATATGTTCATATTCCCAGAGATGAGAGGTCCAAGCTTGATAGCAAGACAAAGCCATGCATCTTCCTAGGGTACTCAGAGGATGAGTTTGGGTACAGATTGTGGAATCCAGTTAGCAGGAAAGTGATTAGAAGCAGAGATGTAGTGTTCTTTGAAGACAAAACCTTTGCAGATTGTGAGAAGAAGAAACAACCAGAGCCTTCTCCTAGTGACAGCGCCAACTCAGATCCAATATTTCCTGAAGTAACTCCTAGAGTTCAAGGGGGAGAACAACAGGAAGATGGCAATGATGATCATAACAGTGATGATGGTGATGATGTCCAGCCACCACCAGATCATACACATGAAGAAGAACCCCATGTACAACCAGAACCACAGTTGAGAAGATCCACCAGAGAGAGACAGCCTACCTCTAAATATCCAGCAGATGAGTATGTGTTGATGACCGACGGGGGAGAACCTGAAAGCTACGAGGAGGCTATGTCACATGAGCACTGCAAGGAGTGGTATAATGCCATGCAAGATGAGATGAAATCCTTGCATGAGAACCACACATATGACTTAGTGGAGTTGCCTAAGGGCAAGAGAGCACTCAAGAACAAATGGGTGTACAGACTGAAAACTGGAGAAGATGGTTCACCACCTAGGTACAAGGCACGTTTGGTGGTGAAAGGCTCAGGTCAAAAGAAAGGCATAGACTTTGAAGAGATTTTCTCTCCAGTTGTAAAGATGTCTTCTGTTAGAGTTGTTCTTGGCTTAGCTGCTAGCATGGATTTGGAGTTGGAACAACTTGATGTGAAGACTGCTTTCCTCCATGGTGACTTAGAGGAGGAAATCTACATAGAGCAACCAGAAGGTTTCCAAGAGAAGGGAAGTGAGAAGCTTGTATGCCGTTTGAAAAAGAGTTTATATGGCTTGAAACAAGCACCTCGACAATGGTACAAGAAGTTTGAGTCTTTCATGAAAGACCACAGTTTCCACAAGACACATGCAGATTCATGTGTGTTTGTGAAGCATTACGCCGGAGGTGATTTTCTCATTCTCTTACTTTATGTGGATGACATGTTGATTGTTGGACAGGATAAGGAGAAGATTGCCAACCTGAAGAGTGCCTTGAGCAAGTCCTTTGCAATGAAGGACCTTGGCCCTGCAAAGCAAATTTTGGGCATGCGTATCTCTCGTGATAGGAAGAACAAGAAGATATGGCTATCACAAGAGAGTTACATCCAGAAGCTGCTAGAGAGGTTCAAGATGGACAAAGCTAAACCCGTGAGCTCGCCACTTGCAGGTCACATGAAGCTAAGCTCCAGCCAGTGTCCTACAAGTGAGAATGACAAGAAAGAGATGATGACGGTGCCTTATGCATCCGCCGTGGGGAGTTTGATGTATGCCATGGTATGCACTAGGCCAGACATTGCACATGCCATTGGGGTTGTTAGCAGGTTCATGTCTAATCCTGGTAAGGAGCATTGGGCAGCAGTAAAGTGGATCATGCGGTATCTCAGAGGTACTTCTAGAGTGTGTTTATGCTTTGGTCCCGGACAACCTGTGTTAGATGGCTACACAGATGCTGATTTGTCGGGTGATATTGATGCTAGTAAGTCTACCTCCGGATACTTGATGACAATTGCAGGGGGAGCTGTTTCATGGCAATCAAAATTGCAAAAGTGTGTTGCTCTGTCTACCACAGAATCTGAGTATATGGCAGCGGTTGAAGCTGGCAAGGAGTTTATTTGGATGAGAGATTTTCTAGAGGAGTTGGGTTTGAAACAAGACAAGTACCCTCTTTATTGTGATAGTCAAAGTGCCATCCACCTTGCCAAGAATGCAGCCTACCATTCCCGAACCAAACACATACGGAGGAGGTATCATTGGATTCGAGAAGCGGTAGAAGACAAGTCATTTGAGCTTGTGAAGATTCACACCGATCTCAACGGATCGGACATGTTGACGAAGGCCTTGCCTAAGGAGAAACTTCTTGTTTGTAGAAAGATTGCGGGCTTGGTCGAGCCCCCCATGTAGGAGTGAGGGGGAGATTTGTTGGAGTATCCCTCCTACATGGAGGAAGAGCCCAATTAATTTGGGTTATATTTGCTTACCATATGGGTTATCCATATGATGTTTAAGTGAAGGGCAATTTCGTATATTCACTCACAAGTGGCTTCCCTTATAAGCCAAAAGGTTAGAAGGGCTGAGTGCAAGAGAGAGAAAGCCTAGACACTCAAAAAAAATCAGGAGAAAAGTCTAGAAGAGAAGAGGAGAGAGAGAAGAGGAGCCACCCACGAATTTTGGTGCTGGCAGCCCAGAAATCCGCCCCGATCGACGACCAAACGAACTCCGATCGTCGCGAGATTTTAGCACGTTGTTCCTGACATCCCCCTCTTCAAATCCAACGGTCAGAATTTCATTTGGAGCTCTCTAATTCAGTTTTCTAAATTCAGCTCTTATTTTGTACGAAATTGTATTTCCACTCTTTTGGGTGATGATTTGGGAGACTTGTTGTGCCAAGGTTGATCCTTGATGATTGTGAATACCTCTAGTTGATCTAGGGAAGAACTATTGTTGTACCCACTTGTTAATTTGTTGATTAGTGGAGGTTTTGGCACCGTTTGTTAACGGTCCCGTGGTTTTTTCCCCACATCGGGGTTTCCACGTAAATCCTTGCGTCTCCTTGTTTATTTACTGTTTTTGGGCTGATTTATAGTTCCATTTGCTGCTGTCATTTTGGTTCAATATTGTTTGGTTGCTTGAATTGGTTATTGCTCATCTTTGCATCACAACCGGGGAAAAAGTCTTTGTTGCTTCCGCTTGTGTATTTGTGTGCTTTCCCCAACATAGTGGTATCAGAGCTTTGGTTGGAGTCATTGTGAATTTGTTGTGTTGTTAAAGATGGATGAAAAATCTGGTGTGCACGGAATGATTAGTTTGAATTCTGGAAATTACTCCGTGTGGAAAACTAAAATGGAGGATATCCTTTATGTGAAGGATTTGTATGAACCAATTTTAAATGCAACCATACCAACTGGTGTTGTTGAAAGTGAGTGGAAAATATTGAACCGTAAAGCCGTTGGAACAATTAGACAATTTGTTGATATGAGTGTCCTCCAACATATTGCCAATGACACGAATGCTTATACTCTTTGGAAGAAACTTGAGACCATGTATGAAAGGAAGAATGCCTTGAGTAAAGCGTCATTGATTAGAAAACTTGTGAAACTGGAATATAAAGATGGTGATAGCATAGTAGTTCACTTGAATGAATTTCAAAGTTTGATTAACAAGTTGTCTGCAATGAAGATGAATTTAGATGATGAGCTGCAGGCATTGCTACTACTTTGCTCATTGCCAGAAAGCTGGGACACTCTATTTGTATCACTTAGCAACTCCGCACCAGAGGGCACGCTGATAATGGAAATTGTCAAAGCTAGTTTGTTGAATGAAGAAACTAGAAGGAAGGAAATGAGTTCCTCCACACAACCAGAGGCTAATGTGACACAAGAATCAAGCAGGGGAAGAAGTAAGACTCGATATCCCCAGCATAGAGACAAGTCCAGGGGGAGATCAAAATCAAAGGGTAAGATCATTTGCCACTATTGTGATAAGCCAGGCCACATTCAAAAACATTGCAGGAAAATGAAGAGAGACAAGTCCAGAGAAAGGAAAGAAAAGGGTGAGACATTCGGGCAACAACAAGAAGAGAAAGATAACAACACCACTGCAATTGCAACAAGTGATGAATTATTTTTTATTGGTGACCATTGCCTAAATCTAGATAGTGATGATTGTACTTGGGTGATTGACACGGGTGCTTCGTTTCATCTAACCTCGCACCAAGATTACTTCTCATCTTACACCAGCGGTGACTTTGGCTATGTAAAGATGGGGAATGATGGCTCATCCAAGATTGTAGGCATGGGTACAGTGTGTTTGGAGACATCCACAGGTTGCAGTTTGGTGTTGAGAGATGTCCGACATGTTCCAGACATTCGGCTGAATTTGATATCTCCTGGGTTGCTCGATGAGGCTGGTTACTCCAGCAACTTTGGTGGTGGAAAGTGCAAGCTTATCAAAGGAAGTTTGATTGTGGCTCGTGGGAGCAAGCAGAGATCCTTGTATGTGATGCAAGCTAAGTTGTGCAAAGGAGAAGTACACGCAGTTGATGATTCCTCCAGCGAGTTATGGCACAAGAGACTTGGTCACATGAGTGAAAGAGGTATGCAAATGCTTGCTAAGAAGCAACTCCTTCCTGATGTTCAAGGTATGTCCTTGAAACCCTGTGTTGATTGTTTAGCTGGAAAACAACATAGGGCAGCATTTCATACTCGTCCCCCATTTAGAAGAAAACATGCATTAGATCTTGTTCACACTGATGTATGTTCTATGGATACTAAGTCACATAGCGGTGCACTTTATTTTGTTACTTTTATTGATGATTATTCTAGAAAACTGTGGGCTTTTGTGTTGAAAACCAAAGACCAGGTACTACAGTTTTTCAAGCAGTTCCAGGCCAGAGTTGAGAGAGAAACAGGCCGGAAGCTCAAGTGTGTTAGAGCTGACAATGGTGGAGAGTACAGGGGTCCATTTGAAGAGTATTGCAAAGTACAGGGCATCAGGCTTGAGAAGACAGTTCCCAAGACACCTCAGCTGAATGGACTTGCAGAGAGAATGAACAGAACAATTGAAGAAAGAATTCGATGTATGCTCTCTCATGCGAAGCTGCCTAGGATTTTTTGGGCCGAGGCAATGTTTACAGCAGTGTACCTCATCAACCGGTCACCTTCAGTTCCTCTTAATGGAGATGTTCCGCAGAGAGTATGGACTGGTAAAGAGGTATCATTCAGCCACCTGAGAGTCTTTGGGTGCCTTGCATATGTTCATATTCCCAGAGATGAGAGGTCCAAGCTTGATAGCAAGACAAAGCCATGCATCTTCCTAGGGTACTCAGAGGATGAGTTTGGGTACAGATTGTGGAATCCAGTTAGCAGGAAAGTGATTAGAAGCAGAGATGTAGTGTTCTTTGAAGACAAAACCTTTGCAGATTGTGAGAAGAAGAAACAACCAGAGCCTTCTCCTAGTGACAGCGCCAACTCAGATCCAATATTTCCTGAAGTAACTCCTAGAGTTCAAGGGGGAGAACAACAGGAAGATGGCAATGATGATCATAACAGTGATGATGGTGATGATGTCCAGCCACCACCAGATCATACACATGAAGAAGAACCCCATGTACAACCAGAACCACAGTTGAGAAGATCCACCAGAGAGAGACAGCCTACCTCTAAATATCCAGCAGATGAGTATGTGTTGATGACCGACGGGGGAGAACCTGAAAGCTACGAGGAGGCTATGTCACATGAGCACTGCAAGGAGTGGTATAATGCCATGCAAGATGAGATGAAATCCTTGCATGAGAACCACACATATGACTTAGTGGAGTTGCCTAAGGGCAAGAGAGCACTCAAGAACAAATGGGTGTACAGACTGAAAACTGGAGAAGATGGTTCACCACCTAGGTACAAGGCACGTTTGGTGGTGAAAGGCTCAGGTCAAAAGAAAGGCATAGACTTTGAAGAGATTTTCTCTCCAGTTGTAAAGATGTCTTCTGTTAGAGTTGTTCTTGGCTTAGCTGCTAGCATGGATTTGGAGTTGGAACAACTTGATGTGAAGACTGCTTTCCTCCATGGTGACTTAGAGGAGGAAATCTACATAGAGCAACCAGAAGGTTTCCAAGAGAAGGGAAGTGAGAAGCTTGTATGCCGTTTGAAAAAGAGTTTATATGGCTTGAAACAAGCACCTCGACAATGGTACAAGAAGTTTGAGTCTTTCATGAAAGACCACAGTTTCCACAAGACACATGCAGATTCATGTGTGTTTGTGAAGCATTACGCCGGAGGTGATTTTCTCATTCTCTTACTTTATGTGGATGACATGTTGATTGTTGGACAGGATAAGGAGAAGATTGCCAACCTGAAGAGTGCCTTGAGCAAGTCCTTTGCAATGAAGGACCTTGGCCCTGCAAAGCAAATTTTGGGCATGCGTATCTCTCGTGATAGGAAGAACAAGAAGATATGGCTATCACAAGAGAGTTACATCCAGAAGCTGCTAGAGAGGTTCAAGATGGACAAAGCTAAACCCGTGAGCTCGCCACTTGCAGGTCACATGAAGCTAAGCTCCAGCCAGTGTCCTACAAGTGAGAATGACAAGAAAGAGATGATGACGGTGCCTTATGCATCCGCCGTGGGGAGTTTGATGTATGCCATGGTATGCACTAGGCCAGACATTGCACATGCCATTGGGGTTGTTAGCAGGTTCATGTCTAATCCTGGTAAGGAGCATTGGGCAGCAGTAAAGTGGATCATGCGGTATCTCAGAGGTACTTCTAGAGTGTGTTTATGCTTTGGTCCCGGACAACCTGTGTTAGATGGCTACACAGATGCTGATTTGTCGGGTGATATTGATGCTAGTAAGTCTACCTCCGGATACTTGATGACAATTGCAGGGGGAGCTGTTTCATGGAAATCAAAATTGCAAAAGTGTGTTGCTCTGTCTACCACAGAATCTGAGTATATGGCAGCGGTTGAAGCTGGCAAGGAGTTTATTTGGATGAGAGATTTTCTAGAGGAGTTGGGTTTGAAACAAGACAAGTACCCTCTTTATTGTGATAGTCAAAGTGCCATCCACCTTGCCAAGAATGCAGCCTACCATTCCCGAACCAAACACATACGGAGGAGGTATCATTGGATTCGAGAAGCGGTAGAAGACAAGTCATTTGAGCTTGTGAAGATTCACACCGATCTCAACGGATCGGACATGTTGACGAAGGCCTTGCCTAAGGAGAAACTTCTTGTTTGTAGAAAGATTGCGGGCTTGGTCGAGCCCCCCATGTAGGAGTGAGGGGGAGATTTGTTGGAGTATCCCTCCTACATGGAGGAAGAGCCCAATTAATTTGGGTTATATTTGCTTACCATATGGGTTATCCATATGATGTTTAAGTGAAGGGCAATTTCGTATATTCACTCACAAGTGGCTTCCCTTATAAGCCAAAAGGTTAGAAGGGCTGAGTGCAAGAGAGAGAAAGCCTAGACACTCAAAAAAAATCAGGAGAAAAGTCTAGAAGAGAAGAGGAGAGAGAGAAGAGGAGCCACCCACGAATTTTGGTGCTGGCAGCCCAGAAATCCGCCCCGATCGACGACCAAACGAACTCCGATCGTCGCGAGATTTTAGCACGTTGTTCCTGACATCCCCCTCTTCAAATCCAACGGTCAGAATTTCATTTGGAGCTCTCTAATTCAGTTTTCTAAATTCAGCTCTTATTTTGTACGAAATTGTATTTCCACTCTTTTGGGTGATGATTTGGGAGACTTGTTGTGCCAAGGTTGATCCTTGATGATTGTGAATACCTCTAGTTGATCTAGGGAAGAACTATTGTTGTACCCACTTGTTAATTTGTTGATTAGTGGAGGTTTTGGCACCGTTTGTTAACGGTCCCGTGGTTTTTTCCCCACATCGGGGTTTCCACGTAAATCCTTGCGTCTCCTTGTTTATTTACTGTTTTTGGGCTGATTTATAGTTCCATTTGCTGCTGTCATTTTGGTTCAATATTGTTTGGTTGCTTGAATTGGTTATTGCTCATCTTTGCATCACAACCGGGGAAAAAGTCTTTGTTGCTTCCGCTTGTGTATTTGTGTGCTTTCCCCAACACCTGCTCACTCTGGTCGCGGGTATATTGCTTTCATACCAATTGATATAGACACTGTACAAAGTTATGCAAAGCGCTACTCTAGAACAACTTGATCTAATCCATAATACCTTTAATTAACCAACCTCAATATGAGGTCGTCGAAACTCCTGCAATCATACTTACATACAAAATACTAAAAGTAAAATGAAGGCCTTATCCAGAGATTGGAAACCATAGAATTATTTTAGGAACTACAACGAAACTCATTCTTACCACAAGCAATGAAAGTTGGTGTAAAACTCATTCCAAAACAACTGATCTACGCGCTGTAAAGTTCTAACCTGGGACTTGATTTGATCCATAATATTCCTTCCGTTTACGAAAAATGTTAACATGTACTTTGCACGGCCTCAAATGTATTACTTTGACTATAAATATTTGTATTTATATGAATATATAAAATATAGAAATAGATTTTTCGAAAGTAGTAATTAAAACGAATTCAAATATAGTATTTTTACATTGTAATTTCTTATATTTTTTCCGAAATCAATAGTCAAAATTTGACCTTCAACAAGTAAATTTTAACTTTTTCCGAAACAAGGGAGTAACTTTTAACATCAATATATGATCAATACTTCCTACGATCAGTTTGGTGCGTAGAAGATACTGACCTAAACGAAACTTGGGAAATACTTATAATGGACTTTAACGGTACATATATGACATAATGAAACTTACGGAATGAATGAAGTAGATTGCGAAAGAAGGAACAAATAAAAGAACAGGGCCTCAATTGAATTAACTTAGTCAAGCTGACTTTTGCAAAACATTACAATATATGAGATTTCTCGGCTTATTATCAACCCCATAACAATATAATCAATACAAACAACAAATGAAAGTAGAACTTCTCCCATGAAAAATAGAAATGGTGCATAAGAAAAACAAACAAATCAACCACGCAAGGGAACACTACTACTCAATAATGAAAAAAATGCAACTCGGGAGAGAGATCATGACGAGGAAACATGTAATGATCAGGCACACTGGAAGCCGGTGGGGAGCTTACAACCACACTTGTTAACAAGAAGAGTAAGATCAAGGTTGAGATTGAGATGGACAAGACCCAAGACCTTAAGATGAACGGCGGTGCAAAGGCAGGCCGCGGCATCAGCTGCAATGAGGTTGCCGATAAGGCCACAGCATTGCCTCAATCTCGAGTCACCGATTTGAAGGTGAACGAGATCATTAAGGACACTCGCGCACACATCCAACTTAAGGGTGTCTTTTGGGCATTTATCAATGGGTGGTGCATATGTGTAGGATGAGAGGGTAAGGTTACACAAAACAAGATTCAATGCAAGAAAGAGAGCAATTGATGCAGAGCTCTTGGTGGCCATTTCTAATTTTGGGAAAAAAGGATTGAGTATATAGCTTAGCTTGTTACTCTGATGACTAAAGAAAGAAGAAAGGTAATTGTTTGATGATGGAAAGTTGACAAGAAGGCAAAGCTATTTATAGAAGTGGTAGGCTGCTACTGTATAGTAGTGTATACGTAGTAGTCTAAACGGACGAATCTTTTAATACACATAAATTGAGCTGGCTGAATCAATTATGAACGCATCACATAATGCTCATATTTACACAACTGTTAATCTAATTTATTTATTGTATGTTAATGCCAGACTACTCTCCCCATAATGGTCTTGATTAAGATAATTTATTAATAATCTAGTTGTAATTGAGATAGAGCCAAATCATTATGTATGTGGGAACTGGGAAGGAATTTAATTATTGTTACGAGTACTATTGGTGATCAGAGGACAAAATTTGTGATCAGTACTTACTAGATGAAGACATTTGTAAGTATAATGGAATGTATTTTCTTGCAAGAAACAATTGCAGTGCAAAAACCGTATTGCATGGGGGGCTGAGTGCTGACGTATACGAGTCATACCCTTACACGGACTCTGGACAGTCCGTGTAAGAGCCTAGTGAGGCCGTGTAAGCTCTTAGCTCGCCACACAGCTGAATGCTTGTATAACAATCTCTATATATACCGTAAATTATCCTTAGATTTCA
Organism: Tetragonia tetragonoides; assembly: GCA_038025085.1. NCBI lineage: Eukaryota > Viridiplantae > Streptophyta > Magnoliopsida > Caryophyllales > Aizoaceae > Tetragonia > Tetragonia tetragonoides. The sequence goes on from CM076142.1 coordinate 49,992,685, forward strand.
GGGTCATTACCAATTAATAGACTAAAGGTTACTTTGTTTTTTTTTTTTTCTTCTCGAAATATAGACTAAATGTTCCTAATTTACTAATAATGAACTACAAATTCATAGTGAACAAAGTAAATATTTCGATTCTTTAAGATGGCTCGTGGACTTCGACTCTCAGTAGTGTCTCTTTTCAGTGATTGTATTATATATGCATGGAGGGTTTGAGATGTTTAGATGTGTATGGCTTGGCGACACTCTTTTGGTGCTTTACACTTAAAACTTTTAGTGGTGTATTGATCGAGTGAGTAATGTAATAGCCGTATTAAGCATTATAGACTACAAAACTTATACTCTTTTCCGTGTTCACTTATTTTTCTTATGGGCCGGGTCAATATCTTCATTCACTACTTTGAGATCATTCATATTTGATATCCGGCCAGTTATTAATAATGAATAGGGAGTAAACCATTACAGAAACAAAATTTACAAAATAAAAACGTTTAATCCTTGTCGTCCCAAATCATTCTAGAAACAAAATTTACAAAATAAAAACGGTTAATCATTGAGAACTTCCCGCATTAGATGGGATTTTCCGCAGAATTCTCCTAGATTTGAATTCATTGAGTTGGACACTAATTACCGTATGTGGTTGAAAGCGTGACTGCACTGCATGATGAACAGTGAAGGTATTTATTAAGAAATTTATAACAATCACCTCGGATTTTACTTGAATTCATTTGTAAAATACTGTAGTTAAATTGGTTTCTTCGCATGGTAATCAAAGGCGTGGGAATTAGTCATTGTGTACTGTGATCGACGGTGGATACCCTGACAAAAAAAAAGTCATCTAATTTTATTTAATTTTATGTTACTAATCTAGCAAGGAGAGGCTTGAATCTTCTGGAAATCTACTAAAACTCTGACAAATGTATACTCCAGTCGCTTTCTCTTTTTGTTGATAATTTATACTCGCTCGTACACGGAGTTGCTAAATTGAAAAATCTAGTGAAGTGTACGGCGTATTGACCACGGTTCTCTTCATTTCTAGTTCTTCTCCCTAAATTGTATATGTATATAAGTAAACGTGCACCATTGATAGATTGACACGTAGGATTAACACACAAGCATATATTGACACGTAGACTTTGACACATAAGCAAATATTGACATATCATCAAAATAGTATAGGTGCATGTATCTTCTATTAGTAATATTTAATTATTATCTTAATGTCATAGTATAGGTGCATGTATCTTCAATTAGTACTATTAGCATAGGTGCATGTATCTTCCATTATGCATATGTATCTAATAAATTATTACCAAACATTATTTTTATTGGAACTAAATATATAAAATCGTGCATCACGCGGGGCATGTAATTAGAATTAAACAGGAAATTAAGAAAGTTGATTTGATGAGCATAGAAAAAGATAAGTCCACAGATTAGAAATTTCGTAACAATATGTGCTATAGGCGAAAAATTCGTTTCAAGTTTGTACTATTGAAAATATTTTAGTTGTTATGAACACACAAACCGTGCATCGCACGGGAAATGTAACTAGTTAGGAACATAATTAAAAGGTATAACAATGAAATACTTAGGAACTTCGTAATTCTTATAAACTAAATATACATATTCGATCATCAGCAGTAGTTAACCAATTACCATATGAAAATCTGGTAGATTAATCTTGGTTGACAATATATATAAAAATGTACTGGAGTTGATCAATCTGGCATATATTAACAAGTAACAAGTAGTGTGCATTATTTGATGTGCTCATATATATTGTACTTATTCATCAGTATTAGTTTACCTTATGAAAATCAACTAGAATATAAGTACGTGGAGATCATTCTGATCTGGCATTAACAATTAACAATTGGTCGTTAATAATTTGATGTGTTCATAATTGATCCAGCTCAATTTATGTAGAAAATATTCATCCCCATGTACTAGCCTTCCTTACATGCAATCTATAAATAGAGCATCCCTCTTGTGGATTTCCATCATCAAATACTTTACTTCATCGCTTTTAGCATCTATTCAGAGTATCAAGCTATATACTCTTATCCTTTTTTCCCATAATTATTAGAAATGGCCACCAAGAGCTCTGCATCAATTGCTCTCTTTCTTGCATTGAACCTTGTAATGTGTAACCTTGCCCTTTCTTCCTACACATATGCACCACCCATAGATAAGTGCCCAAGAGACACCCTTAAGTTGGATGTGTGCGCGAGTGTCCTTGATGATCTCGTTCACCTTCAGATCGGTGACCCCAAATTGAGGCCATGTTGTGGCCTTATCGGCAACCTCATTGCACTTGATGCCGCGGCCTGCCTTTGCACCGCGGTTCATCTCAACGTCTTGGGTCTCGTACATCTCAATCTCAATGTCGACCTTACTCTTCTTGTTAACAAGTGTGGTTGTAAGCTCCCTACCGGCTTCCAGTGTGCCTGATTCATATGTCTCCGGCCTCATCATGATCTCTAGCTCGTCAGTTGCGCGCGTTCTTTGGTCAAGTAGTATCTCCGTGTGTGCGTGGTTGATTTGGTTCTTATGCATCATTTTACTTTTTCATGAGAAGAGTTATTATACCTTGTTGTTTGCTTAATTTTCATTTGATCTTGTACGTGCTTATTAACAATAAGCTATAAAATGGCATTTTCTTTTTTTTTTTGTTATGGATCGGAGTTGGAGCTTTACTTTACTTACTAATATACAGTTCAGTTCCGAACCTTAGTACACTGAAGACCAACCTAATTTCGATTAAAAAAAGAAAACTTCCCATTGATTATACTGTTTTAGCATGATCCCCAATTGTGTTTCAAGCTACTCTAATTAGAATTATGCGGCTAATCTCTTATATACAGTCTGACACGCACGTAGGGATGGATAATTCTAAACTAGCTTATTAAAAAGTATGCGCGCGGCTATATATAACAAGAATCAAAGGATGTGCATGAGCTCATGTTATTGAAGTGGGATGTCTCACTTTGGTTAAGATAGAGTGTCTTAAAGTATTTACAATTAAGAAAGTTACTCTACCCATTGCTAATTGGTTTTGGGTTGGAACCTCCTTGAAATTATAAACACACTCTCTTTCATAAGCCCAATTATATGAGAAAAAATAGAACGACTGCCTCATACGAGATTTTGTGCAGCAACAATGCTCGACAAGCGAGGTGCCTGCTAGAGATCACTTACCCGATCCTAGATCGCATTATCATTGGAGATTAATTATCCGGACAGATTAGTGTAAATATTGTACCCTTGCACATGTGGTTTATAGGCTCAATCAATCATACATGCACGCATGTGTGAAATTAAAGTTGAAGGTGTTCCTAATGAAAATTAGAAGAAACAAATATAAAAGTGTATGCTTGATATACGATTCACAAATAACTAACGTATGTACTACACCTGATGAATACATCTAATAATAAATTTTATTTTTATAATATGCTAGTGTAAATAATTGATTTGCGCACCCTTCAACGGTTGCATTGCTTTGAGGCCAGAATTGATGGGTGAGACCAATAAGGATGGTGGTCTAGTGGTTTTAAACTTACTTTTAAGTGGTTTGGTAAAGCAATGTTATGGTTTCGAATCTCATTCCCTTCATGCCTTGTGTCTGCTGGCTTCTAGGAACTATACTAGCCCCTTGTTGGTGCTACGTTGACGGAGCGAGTCAGTGCTTGCGCTGGTTGTTCGGCTAGTTTGATATGTTCGCTATTGAATACAAGAGTCCGAACATGACGAAGCGGAAGGTGCATCGGTTGACATTCACTTGCGCCCATTTTTCGACAAGGAAAAAATAAATTAATTGATGGGTGAATAGTACTAATTAGTAAGTGTTGATCGACATCAAATCGCATAGTTGACCAAACTATTGCGGTTGTGGACCTGTGATCAGATCAAAACTATTTGTGGGTTCTATGTGAAACCTTTAAAAAGCAAATCATTAACCAAAAATCTCGCAAAATTTGGCATTTAGTTGACCACCAATTTGCAAGTTGCTTGCTAATAAGTTGGACGTTCGTTCACGGGCGTACTAACCACAATTTTTAATGTGCTTCAAAGCAACTAATCACATATGCCGTTTCTTCTGTACTCATCTATCAAGGACTTCTCATGATCATTATCTAATTAAAAAAAATTAAGCGGATATATATGAAAAACTAACATGTATAGTTTTTTCTTTACTACGTGATAGTTTTTTTTTTACTTTCAACTAGCATTTATCAAGAAACAACGATCTAATACAAAAACAAGTACCAAAGAAAAGGAAAAAATATTTTGCACCAAAAAGAAAAGGCACAAATCTAATATGGAGGACACTAGGAGTCTAGGACCACAGGCTTACCCCAAAGCGGATTGGCGAAGTTGGAGTATGATGCATATTGATTGTACTTCCTCCGCCCCTCAAGAGTCATTTGCTTTTTCAATGTCAAAATTTACAAAATTTGACTCAGCCCCAATATCCTTATACACTCCTTCAAACTCGGGTTGTTGTCTAAGGAATTCCGTCACTAGAGTAGAAATATGAATTAATATGGCGAATTTTATCATTGTAACATGAGAATGTTGTATGAGCTAGGCCTAGGATATGTCTTGTACGTATAGATTGAAGTAATCCTAATTTTTTTTTTTTTTTTTTTTTTGCTTGTCGATTGAAGTAATCCTAATTGCTGTTGGGTACTATATGGAACTTAATTATGACTATTATTCTTCGTTTTTTATTTTGTTGGTGTGCGTTAAGAGAGGGCCAAGCCCGAATAGACACTGCTTCTTGTTACTACGTTGAGGAAGTCAAATTTAAGTTGTCATCTTTAGACACAAAAACCAAATCTATATTCTAACATAGTTGCTCTAATCGGTCAAAAATAGTTTGTACCAAATGTTAGGTGCGAAGCTAGGAAAAACTAGGCAAGTGGGAATTTGGTGTCAATTTCAAGTGGATATGATCATTAACTGTTACCTGAAAATATATTATGTATACTAATGATACATCGATAACCTCTATCTATACTTACCTTAACACCGACTAACTCATACAATTACATTACAAGTAGATGTCTCTAATCCACATTCACACATTCTAGTTGTCTATCTTAACCTCTACATTTTTTTTTTATACTAGTAGTTTATTAAGGATGTGTTCTTTAGGGATGAACTAAACTGAATTGTATCTAACATCACTAAATTTAATTGAACACCATTGAAGTCAATTGAGCATCACTGAACTGGAATAAAATACCACTTGATATGTGATAAAAAATGTATGTTTTTAAACTGAACACCATTGAACAGAACTGAACTGAATTAAAAATCATTAAACTGTCATAAGACCACCCCTAAACTAAACTAAGTTGACCCGATAAATTTTAAAGAATAATTCCTAAGTCTTCATATGTTTTTAAATATTATCGTTCATTGTCACTCATCTAAACACTTTAATCTTTAAGCAAGAAATTCACTTGAGAAGGGAAAAGAAAAGAAAAAGAAAAAAAGAAGAAGAGAAGTTGAGCATACATGATACTACTACTGAATTACTGATGGATGAAGGCCAATTACTGGTAGTTACAAAAGGCCCAACCAATGGGCTCCATTAGCTGGTTTATGAATTCCCCACATCCGGAATGACAGATCCGGACTAACTCCTTTTCATCACGGGACTCCTTTAACCTAGATCTAGGAGCCCGCCAGCCCGGTCAGTCCAAAAATAAAATGCAAAACTACAAACTGAAGACAGCCTAGTAGTAATAATAACTTTAATTTAAGTCTGAAAATTAATTTAATTCCATATACAGGAGTTCACAAGCCATTTTTTCATCACATGGCCACCCTTTCATTTTCCATTTTTATCAATATATTTTAGGTGAAAGTCCAATGAGTGCATGCCTGGATGGTGTTATTTCTTCCATCATAATTTATAACGTATTCTTATTCTCTGTTTCAAAATCTTCTACCCACTTTTACTTATTATCACGGAATTTAATGTGAGTTTATTTTATAATAAAAAGCTCTTATTTACCCTTCCTTCAACATAAAAGAGAGGGTTGAAAAGTAATAATGACAAGATAAAAAGTAGGGATAGATAGGTCTTTAACATTCAAAATATGAGGAGTTCATATCCTATGTTGTTACAACAGGGGATCAGTTTCTCTTCTCTCTATCTCTCTCATCCAACCTCCTAAACTTTCCCTACAATCCAAGGGCTCAAAAGAAAGGAAGACCAATTCTAGGGTGAGATTAAAAGGACTGCACCTCTACTGTTCCTGAAGGAACAACAGAGGATCATCACCCAAATATGAGTACTTAAAGAGAAGGGATAGGAAATTTTGAAACGGATATAAATAAAAAGTGGGTAGCAGATTTTGGAACGAAGAGAGTAAATTACAATACAATATAGTATCATCTAATATAACAAGAAGACAATAATAATAAAATAAAACAATACCATAGCTAATCCCCTATAAGACATTATAAATACACCTCACTAATCCTAATCCAGACACTAAGCTCAAAAAAAAAAAAAAAAAAGCCAATAATAGCCATAAAACAATCAACAAGCGGGAAAAGATGAAGTCCATGAGCTCATCAATAACTGCTCTTGTTCTTTCTCTTAACCTCCTCTCATTTGCTCTAGTTAGCAGTTGTAACACTTGTGTACAGCCAAAGCCAAACATCCCTATCATTAACAACCCATCACCATCAACAAGTGGTAATAATGGTCACTGCCCAAGGGATGCCCTAAAGCTTGGGGTATGTGCTAAAGTGCTCAATGGCCCGGTGAATGCCGAGGTCGGGGCCCCATTCCACCACCCTTGTTGTAGTGTCATTGAAGGGCTGCTTGATTTGGAAGTTGCTCTTTGCTTTTGTACTGCTATCAAGGCTAACATTCTAGGGATCAACCTTAATATCCCCATTGTTCTTAACTTGCTTCTCAATGTTTGTGGCAATAAGCTCCCTTCTGATTTCCTATGTGCCTAACCTGGTTTCGTTGAGAACGTTTTCGTTCTTAGGTGGTATTTGGCCTAGTTGCATGCCTACTTTTAGGTGCTTCTAACTTTGCTTTGGTGTAGTAGCTTATGATCAAATGTTATTACGGTTCTAAGTTCGTTTTGTTTTATTACTAGTAATTAATTAAGTTTGCTTTTGGTATTAAGGTTCGTATGTTTAGTTAAGTAATTTTGTCAAAAATGGCAAAATTTGTGTCTTGTACTCTGTTATCCGATTTGATTTTGATTATTGTCAAGGGTTGTATTTTCTTAAGTCGCCTCCGCCAGTGTTTCTCATTTTATAATTCAATGCGTTTTCCTTTTAACTTGCACATATATTCTATGCTAAACAATTTTATTAGCTTTTGTATCTATATATGATCAATCTGATTCCATAATCCATATAAAATATATTTCACATAAAACAATATTGTATTTAGAAGATCCAATGATACAGAGTACGTACTATGTTCCAACTTGACAGTTTTATAAAATGCTTGGACGTTCCCATGAAACTCAATTGGCTTGATTAGTTGACTATATATCCTACTTTAGTCTAAATGTTCTAATCTTTTAATTAAGTTATATATGGAGCAAAAATAATAAAATAAAAAAAACAAGAACAGATTTTTAGTAAGTCTTGTGTGAGACCACTCACAGAAAAAAATGGGGTCACTATTTAGAAATATATGGATCACTTATTATGAGACGTGATCTTTATCCCACTAAAAAGCACTCGTTATTATTTTTGTTTTTTATATCAACCTTCATAATTTTTGTGCTTTTGTTTAGTTTGTTTTAAAACGAAAAAAAAAAAATCTTCCCGTTGCTGGCCCTGGCCCGCGTTTAAACTGATTTGCCTGACCCACACTGAATGACGCTCCGGTCCTCAACCGTGGTGCAGGCCCACCAAGTCTATACCAAGCCCAACGTGTTGTTGGTCACAGGCCCACACACTAGATTGGGTTAAGTCAATATATGTGGACCAAGGATAAAATTAGAATCTAGAATTCGAGAAGTGTGGAATCGTCAAATAAAAGCCCAAGTCCACCTAGCGATGTAGGCTCGGGTTACATTTGTTGGCTATTGGGCCCTTCTTGTGTCTGTTTTTTCTAGATTGGGTTATTCGCCGAGTATTTTGCATTCCCGCTGCACGTCGCAAATTACTCGTACCAAACAGTGTTTAGTATCTAATATTTTTTAAAAATCAATATTTATATATAAATTTTATTAAAATATATTTAAAAATTTATATGCTTGTAAACAAGCTCGACTCGTTTAGTAGCTTGAATTCGGCTCATTTATCTTAAAGGAGCTGACTCGAGCTCAATAATCAAAGCTCGTTCGAGCTTGACTTCCGAGCTTGAGAACGAGCTCGAACAGAGCAGGCTCAACTCGACTCGACTTGTTTACATCTCTATCTATCAGGATCTTATAAAACCCAGTTAGCTATTTTCTACACATATTTTCTTTTTCTTTTTTTTTGCATTTTTTTTTGGGTACAGTACCTCATGTAATATTAACCTCCTCATTATGAGTTGCCTGTAGGAGGTGTAGCAGATTCATACGGTACTACAACTCCTTTAATTTATACAAGTACTCCAAATATTGTAAACTTGACTAATATGTGATAACCATGATCTTCTCAGATAAGCATCAATAATGTTTCAATATCTAATAGAAAAGAATATATATATATAACGAAACTGAAACACATAAATCAAAAAAGATGTATTTATTGTCTGAGCACTACTACACAGATCATAAACACATACAAAATGGAAAGTTTCATTTAATTCCATCAACCCGATTACAGTGGAATTGTTTCTTCATTATAAAATCCAAAGAATGTTGGTATCATTATCATAATTATCAATATAACATGATCAAAAGCCATTTTCTAATAAAATAGATAGAGGACATGTATTCAAGTAGGATTTAGCATTATGTAAGATCGATGATGCTATAGTGTGTGTGTGTGTGTGTGTGTGTGTGTGTGTGTGTGTGTGTGTGTTTCTGTTTTTTGAGGCCGGTGACTCTAACTCTAAGTAGTTTGTAGGTTGAGTTTGGGGAAGGTGGTAGACTGGTAGTTGATTAAGGTGATGCTCAACATTAATTTCATTTCATTGTAGCCAAGACAAATAAACTAGAAATTATTAGTTTGAAGCATTATGTTTAGGTGACCTCATTTGAGGCATCTCAAACAAGTATGATGTTGTGTATGTTAATGTCAGCATGTATGCTTCATTATAGAGGTGACCTCAACTTGAGGCGGTCTCATAAGGAAATATATCCTTTTGTTCTTGAGATGCCCCCAACCCAATAGCATGCTAAATTGCTAAGCATGTGAGAGAAGGGGGGGGAGGAAATAAGCAAGAAAAAAAAAAGAAAAGAGAATTTTTCCTTAGTGAGATTTGAACTAGGGTGGGGACTGGGGAGGGAATCTAATAATACGAGTAGTATCTTTATTTAGGTAGAATATCAATCAACTTCAAGTAGTCTTCAATTCATAATCCTGAGTACCAGAAGAGATACAGCTATAAGAAAGATCTCCTCTTTTTTCTTTTTTTTGGTTGTTTAAAATCGTGCTCGTAAGTCGTAACGGGTAAATCAGCCCGTGGTAATACACAACCTTAATTTTTAAGTCGGTTTTACACGCCTGGGTTTGACTTACTATCTGCCGCGCCACAGTGTGGCCCTTCAACCAAAGGCAAAAGGCAATTTCCCCCCAATTTAAAACTCTCAACTTGGCAATTTATTATTTTTACTGCCCTTTGAAAATCGGAAATTGTTGAAATCAAAACGATGAGTAGCGAAATAAAAAATAACGAAAATGGAAGGGAACCTAAAAAACCAATTTGAACTACGATCAAGGAACAGCTAGACATGGCAAACAATTTATGTTGTCTTCCCAATCATTAATTCATTTTATTATTAATTGGGTACAATTATTTAGGGACTATAAATAGTATCTTTTTGAAAAGAAATTTCTGCAGCACGAGTAATTGTTGTTTATTCCAACACTTCATTGAGCTACATCTTAAAATAGTTTAATAGTAAAATAGTTAAACATACAAATAACTAAATCTAATTGTTTGAGCTGCTTCACTTTTTCTTTTTCTATTTACTAGTATTTAGTTGTCTTATCAAGGTGATAATAATTTCCTAGATAATTAACTTTGTACAAAGACTGATGAAAAGTATATATATAAAAGAATTAATTAGTAATTCCACTCAAGTAAGCTTATTGTTATATACTGGATCCCATTGGACATGCATGAGTTGAAGTATGGATGATACATAATGCAAGCCCACCTATTAAGAGCCTGAAAAATCGTAAATTTTTACTTGCTATTGGGAGTATATACCCCTATGAGGCCCAAAGATTTTTTGAAAATTGCCGCCGAAGAATATGACATGTCAACATACATACACAACATATGATGGAGTGTAAAATTTCAAATGTCACATGTCACTATACAAAGAAGTAAAGAACCCAAACTAATTTGAAAACGCAGGGAACGAAGTTGGTCACTAATAGTGAGCTAATAAGTTTGCTTATCTCATGACAATTACTATAAATTCTAAAATTTCAGGGATGTGATGATGAAAAGAGTGAGTCGACGTGAAAGGATGAAATACGGAACAAGAACTGAATTGGCCATTGGGTGGTTAAGGATTTGCGTGACGCATGTCATTGGCTTTTATTAATTTTCCTTTTCTTCTTCGTAATGATAAATCCATGAAATCTTGAGAAAACTGGGAAACTCTCTTATTATGAAAATGATGTTTCTGCTAGCTAGTTGACTTTCAATAATAATAATTTAATTGCATAATTAACTTACTAATACATTCTCCTATAATACTATTTGTTTTGTACTTCTGAATTTCGTGATAAAAACAAAATACAAAAGACTGGATAAAAGATGGGACTTGGACTGGTTAAACTCAGTGTATTATTTAATCACATAATTAATTAATGTATTGTTAATTTAATTAGTGATTGACATGCATCAACCTGTTTGTATCTTAATTCTGGTAAATATAAATGGGGAAATAATTATACTAACTTTTTTTTTATCAACATAATTATACTAGCTAGATAGAGTGTTACGCATACAAGTAAGAAAATGAAGACCAAGTCCACATATAAATGATAAGTAAATCAAGGAAACACTATTTAAGACCTACCTATGAATATGATTAGCCCACTTGTCCAGCAATGCCTGTTGGAATCGGGGTGGCTTTTGGATCAGCTGAAAGAATAATGATATGATTCAATAACACTTAATCTTGATTCTACGTATTAATAATCTACTCCATTCTATTTTACTTGTTCTTTTTTTTTTGTGCGATTCTATTTTTAATTTTATTTAAAATCATTTAATTTCTTCTTCCCTGAGATGATCGATGTTTGCTTTCCTTTCTGATCTTCTTTTTATAGAGCATTGCTCATTTAAGGGCAAGCACTAGTGATGATCATTCTTTTTTCCTTACCGTACGTGAACAGCTCTGAAATTGACAGAGACAAAAAAAGGCTATAGGCAAAAAAAAAAAAGAAGGGAAAAAATAGCAATAATTTTTTTTTACGGGGGATTATAATAAGCAATAATTTACATTGCCAAAAACAAAGAGTATTAGTACATCTCCTAAAAAAACAAACAAATAATTAAATAGAGAACTAAAACTTTCATACAACTCCCTCCGGACTCTCTCCATGTACTATATATTTCGGTCATCATCAAGTAATCAATAAATAACCTTGTCTTTACATTAGTTTACATAGTACTTTCTAAAACAAGTTATCATCCACTTGATTGACTATGAAAATTCAAGTATATGCAACTAGCTAGCTCCAATTATTGTTATAAGTACTACTACTTGCTTGGATACCCTGCCTTATCACAAACTTCTACTCTCCAATCATATTTTCAAAACTATTAGCATATAGAGCTAGTTAAAAGTGTCAAGTCTGGAAGTACAAATCAATCGATCTCGATCACGATCACTCCAAAGAAAAAAAAAAAAAAAAAAAAAAAAAAAGAACGAAATTTTGTTTTGAATTATTGGTGTGACTATATATTTAGTATCTATCCATTTTAAAGCAGGGGTGTACACATTATATTGTTTGTTCTTTATTCATATAGAGACTCGTATTGAGGAGTATGAGACGACAATTGGTAAAGGAGCATTCTAACTCAATAAATATAAATGGTACAAACCTCTAATACACTCGTATGTTTGTTATTCATGTTATATCATAATAATCTCACAACCAGGTTTGTGTAGCAAACGCAAACGGCCCAAATAAATCAAGTAAAAGCTTGCATTGGAAATGCCCCGCATGTCACTTCAGCCGACCAATAAGAAAGAAATATTAAGGAAACGTCTGAAAAGAGTAAAAGATACAAACTCCTCTTCTCAACAAATATCAAATCATTTTAGGCTTATATCAACTAACCGAATCTTTTTAAATTAGTTCTCAAACGCTTTTCCTTTCCTTTTCTTTAAAAAGAGCCAAGAGGGGCAATGCAACTTTAATTTGTGGTGGAGATTATTTGCTGACCTGATCCAACACCACTAGGCGAGGCGTTGACACATGGTTCAGTTCCTTGAGCCGTCCATGGTCGTTTTCTACAGCTCTGACGCATGCAATCCAGTGCTCGCTTAGTAATTATAGTAATGGTATGTAGTCGATCTACCAATTCTTTTTTTTATTTATTTGAATGTATATTATTTTTTCGTAAATAATATTTTTGTTTACGTGAACATTTTACTTGTCCTTATTCATTATGATATTCGATGGATTGTTAATTATAAAACCAAGGCCACAAACATCCTTGCTTGCCAACCGCGATCAACATTATCAAAGCACATAAATTAAAAAAGACAGAAATACGTAATCATATAGGAAAATCAGAGGTTAGTGCACGGATTTTGCGAAAAAAATTAAAGTGAATTAAGCAGATTAATTAGTAGTATAACCTAGATTTTGGAGTATCGTCTAACACGGACAATATACATAATCAAGTTTAATGCATTAAACGCTATTGCATCTGAAGCCCGTGATGCAAATTTTGTACGGCATTGGCCCTATTAGTGAAATAGTGAGTAGTACACGTACAATTCAACGAGTACTTAAATTTCGTTATTTGATCACACCGAAAAGAATAATTTTTGATGATCCATTATCATGTAACTTGATTTGAAAATTTACTACTTAACTCGTTTTACTTTTATTTGAGTAGTTATGTTAAGTGTACTTCAATTCACTTCAACTCATATCGTTTCAACTCAATATTCTATTTAATTCTGTAAAAAAAATCATATAAATAACTTTTTATTCCATTATAAAGGGTCGGTTTTGAGTTTTTAACCAGGTATAAATGGAAAGGGTCAAACTGGGAAAAAAAAAAGCAATTAAATTCATGTTATTCGTTCAAATAAGTTTAGTTAAGTTCAAACCGGCCAAATCAGTTAATTTCAATTGTAATCATGAAAAAGAACAAACATTTTTCTAAAAAAAAAAAGAAAAGAAAGAAAAAGAACGAACCTTAAGAAGAGTTGAAATTTATTTGGTTTTATATTCTCCTCATCTTATTTTTTAGTTGAGTTCAATTCAATCTAAAAATATAATTCAGTTTAGATTAGTGAATTTCTATCTAATTCGTATCTTTTCTTTTTAACCGTGTCATATGAATTATTATTTTATTTTTTTTTTATTTTTTTGTAAAACATGCATGTCCTAGTTCTGAATTAAGTCAATGACACCGTTGATAATATCCATATCACTTTTGGAGTTCCCCAATTATATGAACCAAAAAACGAACTTCGTCATGCATGGTAATTTATATTTGTATTTTCTGTTCTGTATTAAAAGCATTATCATAATAAATTGGTATCATCTCGCAACTTGTCCACCATCATCTTTTGACATGATGAATAAGGTCGATGTCTAATAGCACAGTAGCATTGGACTACCAGGGATGATGGATTATCGCTCTCCTAGAAAACACCTACATCACGAGAAATGTGAACTGCATCAACGCTAATTAGCAATAATGCTCTGCGTACCTATATATTCTGAATTTCTGATGGCCTGAAATTTTCTTATTTTTTATTTTCCTTTTTTTTGTTGTCCAAAAGCTTCAAAAGTTGGTTTTTGCTTTTTGGCCTACATGAAAAGCTATTTTTGGACCATAATCACGTGAGAGTGAGACTCAATTTGGGTATATATATATATATATATATATAATTCAAATAGGGAAGACAAGTTATCTCTTAGATTAGGAAACGACTTTTCCCATGATTTTTTTTTTTTGGCAATGTGACAATGTTAGTGGAGCCCATCCTAGTTCACTCAAAAATAAGGTGGTAATTATTTTAATTTGTGAGATGATCGACTACCATTGGTCCGGGCTGCATAATAAATTTTCTATTCCTAGTTTTCCAAATCTACATATTAGTGTGTACTTCCCCCTTCTAAAAAATACCTGAACTTTTGTTTTTTCACGGTCTCCAAGACACCACTTTGATCGTAAATAACTACAAATATATGAATATAAAAATTATAACAATATGATTTTTTTGAAAGTACTTTTAAAAATAAATCTAAGAAAAATATTTTCATAATGTGAATCTTTATATATTTTCATAAATTAATGGTCAAAATTTGTTAAATTTGACCTTCAAAAAGTAAAGTTTCTGGTTTTTCTGAGAAAGAGGGAGTAATATTTTTCACTGAACTAAAGTGAGTAGTAATAATATGTGAAAGAAAATATATGTCACTAAACTAATCATTACAAAACTGAATTAAACGAAACTCCACTAAATTAAACTATTTTAAATATATGGAAAAGCACATATATTTAACCAATAATTTGGTGGCAAAAAGTTCAAAGGCATCAGTTTTATTATAGGCCTACAATTAGAGAGTACAAAATGAAGTCATACAAAGATTCTCGGGATTCACGGAGAGAAAACTTTTGTGTAGAAAAAACATGCATCAAAATAGCACAAGAAATAGGAATTGATCAGGGCATAATGATTAATGAAGCAGCACCATGAACGGTGCTTAATATCGAATGGATCAACTAGTTAGCTACTTTACTGAGTGGTACTTCTTCCCCAACCCTAGGACTTTTACTTTTCGGATCCTACTTTGGTAGATTTCTAAAAGTTAATAAAGTTGGAATCTCTTTTCCACATTCAGTGGAAGACTACACTCGATCACATGTTTCTTAAAACTGTAAAGAATCACTCAACAATCCACGAATAGTACTGCATAATGCTATCACATTCCTTTTTGTCTTTATATACAGTAATGCTAAAATTATTTGAGTTCTATACCAGTTTATGATGATATCCCGATAAGATTTCGAACAGTTGTGCTAAACTAGCTTGTAAAACAGGGTGTTTTTCCCCACCTATCTAATACGGAATATTCAATTTAATTTAGTTCAGAATAATTCACTCCAATATTATTCTGTAACATACTTTTTCTCTCATAAGTTATTTTTCAATTTAACTCAATTATGTACCGCTTATTAAAAAAAAAAAAAAAAACACACAACTGACTAAATGATGCAAATGGATGTTATGTGTTTTGATGATGACCACATAGTATTAGACATATATATAGAGGAAATATTGTGGAAGACCAGAAATACATACGGCTAGCTGGTAAAAGGTTTGGAGTCATTGTGAGTACGTAATTGTGTTTCTACTTTCACCTAATATGCTGGAGTAGTTGCCAAGTTGAGTACAAATAAAAAAGAACGGTGAATTTTCTTGATTATTTAGGACAGTAATTGTTGGGGAAAACTACGGTATTTACCCACAATCACAACAACAGATAGTCGGAAAAATAAAGTGCAAGAACCCAAAAAAACAACACAAACAATTTTACGTGGAAAACCCCTCTCAATTAAGGGAAAAACCACGGTGCGGATCTCCACGCACTAAACAATAATCCACTATGATAATCAAGAGTACAATCGGCAACAATCACAAGATCAATCAACAAGTAAACAATCTATCTTTGGTATTAGTACAAATTGACAAACTCTAACTCAATTTGGTACTCCCACAAAACCAAAGATACACCCACAAATACCTGTCGATGATCGATCGAATACTCTGATTTTCTTCACCCGAACAAACCGAGGCAGCCGTAAACTGGAACAAACCTCTTTGGAGAAATACTCAATTTCTCTCACTCTTTGTTTGTCTCTCACTCACTTGGCTCTCACTCTTCTTTTGGTTTGTTTCGGCTCTCTCTCACATGCCGTGCAAGTTTTGTTTGCAACAGCGGTTCTTTTATAGTCAATCAAAGGTTTTTATTTATTTCCAATCATCAACTATCTTCTTTCAATACTAAAGAAAACCAAAAGGCTAAGACCTTTTGTTTTCCCAACCTTTTGACTTCTTTTCTTTTTCTTTTTCTTTTGTTTTATTTTATTTCTTTACAAACTTAAATAAAATAAAACACAACTAAATATTATTTGGTATTTGGGGCGTTACCTCAACAGTAATGGGGTCCCAACGTTGGATGGGGACTGGGGAGGAGGAAGAGGAGAGGGGGATCCCAAATTCCTGATGAATATGAACAGTATGTACATTCTTACTCCACTTCTGACTTGTGAATGCATACACCCCCCTTACATTAGGGATGACACGCACTAAATTTGAGACCCGACTCATCGCGAATCTAGACTAATAGGGCAGGTAGGATCTCTGCTTCTTTCTAACATTCAAATTAGATCTCGTAAACGTGTCGGTCAGGTCGGGTTTTGGTCGGTTAAAAACGGGTCGGATCAAATACGAGTCGGGTTAAATACGGGTTGGGTTGAATACATCGGGTCAAATATGGGTTCGATTTCGGGTTACCCAATGGGTTTAACATATATCGTCTCACAACATTCGGGTTGGAGTCGGGTTCAGGTTGGGTCATTTCGGTTTCGGGTCAAAACGAGTCGAGTCATTTCGGGTTTAAATCTTGTCGGGTCGAATTTTGGTCAAGTTTATGGCGAATCAAGTTCGGATCGGTCATCGAGTCGGGTCAGTTTTACCAGCTCTAATTCAAATGGATCTACTAAAATCTGAAAATTTGTATCAACTTAACACAATGGGAAAAAGTTCTATATAAATACATACTCCATTCGTTTGCAGTTACTTTTTTTAGGTCAAATTTTGAAAATTTTAACAGTAACTTTTTGACAATTCTCACTCTTTGAATTGATATTAAATCTTTTTTGAAAGTTATTTGCAAAATATCAGACAAATTTACTTATATCACATGGGAGACCATCAAAAGTAAATGAGAAGTTTTAAGTTACGGGAATGAGCTAGTGGTAAAAAAATGTTAATTAAGTAAAAATATTGATGGCATGTTTGGATTAAGATAATGATTAAGGGGGTAATGGAGCAAATTAAAGTGTAAAATAGTAATGTAAATTGGTGATGAGGGTAATGATTAAGGGGGTAATGGAGAAAATCATTATCCTAGAGGGAGGTGGGTAACTATTATCCCCCAATGCAAGTAATCATTACCATCATTTTCACAAAATCATTCCATGCCGGCCTACGGCGAAATTCGAACCCTCAACTTTAATTAAGGATGGATGAGTCCCTACCACTCAACCACACCTCATTGGTTACAATTTTCTGCCTATTAATAGAATTAATTTTGCTCTTTAAAAACAAATATTGAATTAACTTGATGCAAACTAATTATGTGGGTGTCTGGGTGGCATAAATCACATGAAAGGAAACGTTACACTGCTATGGGCATCCATCAGAGAAGGGTGCACTGGAGTTGGGGAACATGCTACAATAATTAATACTCTTTCAGCCTATTAATTATGGATAAGAAATCATGGAGTAATGAAAATAAGAACAATAATGCAAACAGAGAATAGCCAAACTGGAGTGTATTTATGGTAAAATGGAAAAATACTGGTTTAGTTAAAAGAATTAACAAATTGAAAAGTGCTAGAATCTGGCTCTCTCTCTCGCTCTCTCTCTCCCTTTGCCGGGTCCACTCAATGTCAAGCTCATGAGTTGGTCAAATATTTCATTTTTTTTTAAATCGAATTTGTATGTAATAAGTACTTCTTAGCTCAAACACAGGTGTCAATTAGCATAATTACAAGTTTAAATAATTAATAATGAATTTCTATTAATTGAGCTAGGGTGGGTCCAGATTCTTTTTTTTTTATTTTTGGTTCAGGATCAAAGATATCTACCGTCGACTACAGTGACTATCACCGCGCTGGCTTGTAGGCACCTCAAAGGGTGGGACAGCTGGCCAAAGAATTTTAAAGCTGCTCCATGCCCAAGGCGAGATTAGAACTCTCGACCTTGGTTAAGGATGAATAAATCCCTTACCACTCAATCACACCTCCTTGGTTTGTGGGTCCAGATTCATGTAAGTAAGACGTGGGACGCAAATGATACCACTGTTTTTGCTCCCCCAAGCCACATCTATAAAAGCGCTTAACGTGAATCCGTATGCTCAATTATCTCTCTCTTTTACTAATCTTCCTCCTTTCATTTCCTACTTTTCTACTCTTCCTCCCTTATTAACAGAATTCAGCTTATTGGAATATACTACTACTACTACTACATAAATGGCTCTTCCTATAAGTGATGATTTTGGAAAAACTCTTATGGATGCTTGGGACTACAAAGGCCTTCCCGCTAATCGGGCCAAGACTGGCGGTTGGATCAGCTCCGCCATGATTTTAGGTCCTTAAATCATCCTTCTTTTCTTTTCTTTTTTGTACTCTCATACATCTCATCTAAGGCACCATTACAACGAGTATAGTCACCCTTTTTGAGGGTAATGAGACTCGATCCATAGTTATTATTAGATTTAAAGGGGGATGCGCCACTGCGCTATCCCCCTGCTAAGCTCATCACGAGTGTTGTTGTTATAGCAGTATATATACACTATTATTTTCATCAATTTAACATCTAAATGGCTTTTGATTTTGACCGGGTTTGGGGTTTTACCATGATGTTCAGGTGTTGAGACAAGTGAGAGATTGATAACTCTGGGAATAGCATTCAACCTGGTAACATACTTAACTGGTGTTATGCATCTAGGCAATGCTACCTCTGCTAATACAGTAACCAACTTCTTGGGTACCTCCTTCATGCTCTGTCTTCTTGGTGGCTTCATTGCTGACACTTTTCTTGGCCGGTTAGTCTCTATTATTATCTTATTTTATGATTATATTACTGATTTTTTTTCTTTTTCTTAAGAAAATTAAGATACGTTGATAATATTTTTAAGGCCCTGTTTTTAGCAATCAAAATGGAATTTAGGATTTAAAAAAAGATACGATGAGTAGTTCACAATGAGACAGAGGTAGATGTCCTGGGTACTCATGGCTCACAGGACGTGAACGTGAATGAATACAACTAAATAAGGTCCCCCTCTTCATTTAATGCAACTCACCAAAACCATTTCTAAGTATATACACCCTCTTGTTATACTAGTTGTTTTTCCACCAAAAATAAAAAAAAAAAAAATTATTTTAATTAAAAATACCATTAATTTACGTATTTTTTCTGGTCCTAGACCGTCTGGAATTTTGTCCTGTCTAATAAAAACTACAACTACTATTTGGCTATGAAAATTATTTATATTACAAGTTGTTGCTTACATTTGGTTGCTCTAACTCCTTGCTTGACAGATACTTGACCATTGCCATCTTCGCCACTATTCAAGCACTGGTATGATCACAGAATCTTCTTCATGTCTTTTCAGCCCTGGAAAAAAAAAAAGATTCCCCTTTATTTACCATATACAAATATAAGAGTAGTTAAAAGTGAAACAACACTTTTAGTAGTTAAATCATAGTAATATATATTTATATTAAACGATGTATTTTCTGATATTATTGGACGGCGTGCACCTAAATAAGAATCAAACGTGTAAGGGATTCATATTGCAAATTAAGGTTGCTTAATATCTCAATTATTTGCATCAAAAGCTAAAAAGATTGTTTTGATTGGTATAGGGTGTGACAGTTTTGACCATATCAACCATAATCCCGAGCTTGCGTCCACCCGCATGCCCACCCAACTCCTCGACATGCATACAAGCCAACGGTACACAAATCGGGGTCCTACATGTGGCGCTCTACTTGACGGCCCTAGGAACGGGCGGGCTCAAGTCAAGTGTTTCCGGGTTCGGGTCAGACCAATATGATGATACAGATAAGGAAGAAAGGGCTCAAATGACAACATTCTTCAATTGGTTCTATTTCATCGTTAGTTTTGGGTCACTAGCAGCAGTAACGGTGTTGGTGTACATAGAGGACAATTTGGGGAGGAATTGGGGTTACGGCATTTGTGCTTGTGTTGTTGTGGTTTGCCTCTTTGTCTTTCTAAGCGGAACAAAACGCTACCGTTTTAAGAAACTTGCGGGGAGCCCACTTACCCAATTTGCTGCGGTTTTTGTCGCGGCTTGGAATAAAAGGAAATTAGAGCTGCCCGCTGATTCGTCGGAGCTTTTCAACGTTGATGAAGTGTCAGAGACTAGTGTTAAGAGCAAGCAGAAGTTGCCCCGCAGCAAACAATTCCGGTTAGTTCTTAATTTCTCTCCATCATAATCACTTTTCACTTTTGCCCTTTTTCTATGCATAGTTTGGACGGTGTATATTCTGCGGTTAGTTGCAGCCAATCGCAAAGTAGGTACAATTATCACAAGATTCCCAACTTTACAAGGATATATGCGCCATATAAGATAGACACGCGTAATAATAAAATTGATGTTATTGTCGTGTCATAAAACAATATTGTCGAATCATATTTTGATGTAACCTTGATGAAAACTTGAGTAGAAACAGAAATCTATGATAATTCATGTATAGAACAAACCTGATCATCAAATCTGATAAAACACTAATTAAGTAATTCGATAACACTCAATTCTTTGAAACTAGACGATGTCCAATATAGGTGAAGACATTGCGTTTGAAGTTGTCCATATTGGGTGAAAACACTCTGTTTGGAGTTATCTAGTATGACATCAAATCACCCACTAGGTTAGGAAGATGATACTGTACTTGATACTATATGAGATATACTACCTGCTACCAATAGTACTATACATACAAGTTCAACGTCACCGAAATGGGTGAGCAAAGGAAAACGTTTGGCACAGTTTGTGAAGCGTCAGGTCCATCACCCTCTTAGCAATAAGTTAATAATGTGTTTCTTGGGGACACCATGGCTCTTAATGAGGGAGAAAGTGTAGATATTGACAATATTATTTAATTAAACCATCCAAATCCGTCACCATATGAAATATATATTTGTCTCGTCTATATATGTGAGGATACCCCAACCAGAGATATTAGATTCCCTTTTTGTTGCTCAGATTCAGACTCTCTCAAACCAAATCAATTCAAACAGTTAATCTTTTGGTGACGCATGTTTTTTCGTCGTCTTTATAAGATTTTTCTGAATTTTTTTCCCAACCGTAGTTATCAAGTCAAAACCTTGACCCCATCAAAAAGATTGGTCAATTTTTCAAAAAGTTAAAACCTTTGAAGGTGATAGCAAAGATTACCTTTTTCAGTTTTCTACGTTTTTAACGAACGAACCTCATCAGCCAATGAATCAATTTGATAGCTAAAAGAAAAATCTAAACTTCCTTACATAGAGATGACTTAAGTTTTATCCAACCCCCCATTTGGCAATTTCTTGCATCCTACATATCTGATTAATCATTAATGCAACTCCAAAATGTGTTAAAAGTTTTTTTATTTATTAAATCATTGGATAGAAGATAATGTCTAAATTCTAAATACAAATGCGGGTGGGTTGTGTTCTTCTCCACGGATATGAACTGAACACCACATAACTGACTGAAATAGTAATACAATGTGAGAGTAAACGTTCGTTATTAAACTGATAATTACTGAACTGAATCGAACCGATTCTAAAAAAAATAACACACCCGAAATCGATGCAAGTAGATTTGCAAAAATATCAACTAGGTGTATATTCAAGGAATCTAAGCATGACCGCAGAGCAGAAACCAGAAGTCCAGCTGTGGCATGTCATACAGAGCCCCCCCCCCCCCCCCCCCCCCCCCGTTGAAAGGGGCTTAATTTTCTGCATAAGGCAAAACAACCTTCCCCAGCTAGGGACGGCCAGAAAACAGACCACTCTGTGCCGTCACATACCAATGTATTATGTACAGTACAATTCATTTTTAGGAATATTCATTTCTTCACTTGGAATCCACAATCTGATATCTCTCAAGTCTCAAGATTCCATATCCGGGTTCGTTGGACTGGACCATCCTCCTTTTCGGTCTCTGCAAAAACAAGTAAAGTCATTAGAAAAGTCTACCATTGTTGTACAAAAATATCTTTTTAGAACAAGGACAAGCAAAGACTTCATAACACAACACAAGTAGTGCAAGTATGAAACTAGCTGCTATCTTTTCTAGGGGAGGCTTTGATTTTTCTTCACCTAATTCCAATCTAATTGGTTCAATTTATTTTACATGCCAAAGCACAACCAACTACTAGTTAACTAAATAAGGATCCATTATTGGACTAGTAAAGGCTCATTTTTAACTTAGGAGTTCATTTTCTAATATCGCAAGGAAGTCTACTCATAGGTCAATAAAACACATAAGAGAAATAAGGACTAAGGTTGGCGTTGTGGGTGCTCTACCATTGGTCTGATGGCCTCGCATCATGATAGGCTTCTCAAACAATCTATTCGACGAGGCCCAGTTTAGTAGTTTACCCTTTTATGAAGAAAAAGTTGCAATGTTTTCTTTGAGCATCAACTTAATTGTTACACTACTCTAGTCTCTAGCAATTTGGCTAATGGGTACTATTTTTATGTATAGATTTTTGGAAAAGGCTGCCATAAAGACGCAAGAAATGGGCGAGGACTTGGGCCAAGTAAGCAAATGGAGGTTACAAACACTAACAGATATTGAAGAAGTGAAAATGATCCTAAGAATGCTCCCCATTTGGGCTACAACCATCGAGTTCTGGACCATCCATGCCCAAATGACCACCTTCTCCGTGTCACAGGCCGAAACAATGGACCGTCACATTGGGTCAAGTTTCCAAATCCCACCAGCCACAATGACAGCCTTCCTTATAGCCAGTATTCTCCTAACCGTGCCCATTTACGACCGTTTGGTAGCTCCAATTGCAGCCAAATTGTTCCACAACCCACAAGGGCTAACCCCTCTAAGGAGGGTCGGTGTAGGCCTATTTTTAGCCACGGTGGCGATGGGAGTGGCAGCTTTGACCGAGATCAGGCGAATCCGCGTGGCGCAAGCCAATGGGATGGTGGATAACAAGAATGCCGTGTTACCAATGACCGTGTTTTGGCTAATTCCACAATTTATACTAACTGGTGCAGGGGAGGCAATGATATATGCAGGGCAATTGGACTTTTTCTTAAGGGAGTGTCCTAAGGGAATGAAGACCATGAGCACAGGGTTGTTCCTTAGCACACTATCACTAGGGTTCTTCTTTAGCACCATTATAGTTAACGTTGTGACCTCGGTCACCGGACACTCCAAGCCCTGGTTAGCTGACAATCTTAACCAAGGGAGACTTTACAATTTCTACTGGCTTTTGGGGATCATTAGTTTGGTGAACTTCGTCATGTTCTTGTTTTGTGCAAAGTGGTATGTGTACAAGGAGAAGTGGCTTGCTGCTGAGGGTTTCGAGGTCGAAATGGACGAAACACCAGGACCTAGCTGCCATTGATCACAGCCAAGCCAGTGTTCTTCTTTTTTGTGTATTAATATGATCTTGTGTATCCTTTTTTCTTTTTTCCTACCCTTTTAAATTTACTAGGAGTCTTTCTAATTTTTGAAACATACATAGGTCTGTGAAACTTTCCTATTTAGAGAAACATCTGACAGGAAAGGTGCAGACTTTAAGGTATACTTGTAGTATATACATGCTTGACATATTTTTGTCCATGGACAAAATACAGTGGCCATAAGTGGGGGGCTCGGAAGAGCTTGATCGAATAAGGGCCTTTTCGTATCATACACAACCAATTTTCAATACAACAACTGTATTCATCTTTACACATATATATACAGATACTATCTCCTTCTGGATTGTAATTTTTTTTATACGAGGAACTCTCGGGCACTACTCTTTAAACAGTATACATCGGATAAACTCTAAGTGTGTACAATAACATGCAAACCACACACCAAGCAAGCCAACAAGATAAATCTTGCAGACATGCTCAGCAAAGAGGTCTGGTGAGAATTGAAGTCATGACCTTTATTATGAAACTTAATCCCACGACCAACTTCACTACCTTTTTAGCACACTTCTGAATTGTACTTGGTACTCAGGGGCGGAGCTACATGGGGGGCTGGCATAGGCCTGGCCCATGTAGCTCGCGCCAGTTGTTCATGGTTATTATGTTCTGGCCCCTGAACAGAATATATAAACTAACTTATCCTACATGACATTATCAGCGTTACTTGCTTCAGTGGTCAGAAGCCCAGATAGCGTTTGGTATCAACCAGAGTTCGAGCCTTCTTTGTTCCTATACTTCATTTTCTTTTTTCTTTTTTTATGCTTTCCTCTCGTGCACTATGCTTCTTACCTTCTAAGTGCTTGTTGGATTTATTTACCTTCTCCTGTTACATTGAATGGATTCATTAGGGTGTTTATTGTTTAACTACTTCTTCAATATTGTTTTTCATTGTTTTATTCTTACCTTGTCATTTGTTGTTTAGTTATTTATTTTATTATCTGTTATCTATTGTCCACGGCTGATATACTTTCACCATAAAGAGATGTGAACCATACTCCTTTAAGGAAAATCTATTAATTGACACTTTTTTGATAAAATAGATAAATTCTATCCAAATAAATTTTATTACAATGTAATTTGATCTAACGAGACAATATGTGACAATTTTTGTCGAATCCATTTACTTAGATTAGTAGTTACAGAGTTGTTACTAATTTCTATTTTAACATTCAATTCTGACGCCTGGTCTTTTTTTTATTTACTTTTATCTTCGGTTCTCTTGTAAGAAATTTCTGGCTTCGCCCCTGTTGGTACTCCATATGTTTTACCATTTTCACAATAGATTGACAAGTTTGAGTTAATGTGTATTCAATACTTACAAAACTATCTTTATTAGCTTTGATATGGAAATATATATACAGGGTACTGAGATTAAGATATAAAGTGACAACATACATACAATAGTTAGTGATTAGAAGATTGATCATAGGAACTGAACAAAAATTAAAACACCTTAACCATTATTAGATTATCTATTGATTAGCTGTTTTAAAATACTCCCCTTATCTACATCTTACAAGACCACTGATTAAATGCCTAGGGTTGCTGATGCCTATAGCTAGCTTACTGGGTTAAAAATGTCTATGGTGAACATGTGATAAAAATGGCTGCCAATACCTAATAATAATACTAGTCTTCATTCCCTTCCAACAACCGGCCTCTTCTTTCTTCTGTTTGTCTCGCTACCCCCTACGGACAGTAATGGTGTACGTTGCCACTTTCAAGCCGCCGACAAAGTGGTGGCTATTGGCTAACAAGCAAGTAGTAATAACCACCACTCTTTTCTCTCTTAGCTTCTTCACCTACACGCTTGTTGCTAGCCTCCACATGCTTGATGCAATGCTTCCACTTTCAAAATAATGATCAAACCTGTGCTAGTGCTACTGTTGGGGAATTTTACGATGTTCCATCCATACAAGTTCGAGATAAATATATGTCAATAAGTAAGAAGGATAACACAATAAGTTTAACGTGGTTCGGCCCCAATCAATGGCCTACGTCCACGAACCTCATATATATGTATTATTAATTAATCAACCACATAACTAATTATACATCCTCTCTAGTGATACACAAAGTGACTCCCTCCTTCTTAAGCACTACATTCCATCGCTTAAGCACACTATGTGTTTCCCTTGACATCCCCTCCATGGGGTGCGTCCCCTTACATGGTGACTCACTCTCTCTCTTCCTCCATTTAGAGTATGAGCTCACATATGAGATATCCAACCCTAGCCTATAAGGCTATAACACTCCTTATATAGGCAAAGTATTCCTAACCCTAAAACCACTAGGCTAAGGAACACATATTTTAGGATACTAGTTTCCTAGTTACACAATAACACCTAGATATTATCCTATTCAAATAGGTAATTACATACCAATAGAAAATCCCCATAATATCCTAAAAGATCCCCAAAAGATTGGGAGAAAATCTCCCAAAAGCAAACAAACCAAACCGCCGTTCGTTGGCTCGGATGGGACCGCATGGTCGTGTAGATTTTCCCTCACAAAGTTGCCCAGTCGTGCGGCGTTGACAGCCCTTGTTGTCAGCTCCGCATGACCATGCAACAATACACTTCCAAATCTGCCCGACAATGTGTTCTCCACTTTTCCTCGTTTAGCTTTGCTTACTTGTCCCCTCATTTTCGGAACCTTCCAAACTATGTTGGGTTTACTCCAACAGCTATCAGAGTTATCAACTTTATGCACCATCTTAAACATAAAATCAAAAAGTGGCCTTTGCCTATAAGTTAGACATTTGGGTGAGTTAACTCAAAACTCATATGAGTCGATATTTTTGTATAAATTGGACAAAAAAATTAATATTTGTGAGTAAAAGAGTATTATCATGGGACAAAAAATGGATACCGTCAAATAAAAAGTGTTATTTTTAGTCGAGTTATATATGAGTTTGCTGGAGAATGATAGGTTGATTTACTAGAAAAGAAATAAACATAATATTCAAGTCATTTGACCACCTACTGAATCAATAAAATATATCCGGATCCTACCTCATAAAAAGAATTTTACTAAAAACAAATTATTTTACGAGGCAGGCGGCAGCATTATGAAATGAAGCAGCCAAAATATTACTTGTTTCAATCTAGAAGTATCAATGTTTCCACTTTCCCGCCTCATTTAGTAAAGTTCTTTCGGAAATAGTCTCTTTATTAAGGGACTAGTTAGAGGTGAGGCTATGTACATGTGAACCTTCTCAAATTCCTTCCTAGACAGGATTTATACTGAATCGTTGTTGTTGTTTATGAAAAAAGAGGCGTGGGCCCTTTGGCATGCAGTCCTAACATATTTAGGTTTGAGAATTCGAGCAATGGACCAACGTAATCCATATTGGCAAAGCCGTGATCCTGGTTGTACTGTGATATCACCAATTCCGAACAATGTGTTGGGCTTACGACTTTCATGGGCCTGGTTTATGGAAAGCAAGGAAATGGGTGTACAGTACAGTGTATATTATGTCATAGTCCCATGCATATACTATACCCGAAGCTCTTTGAAAAATTTCCTTCGAAATGAAGATTTGTTTGAAAATTGCTCACTTTTTTTTTTTTTTTTAATCCTGAGTGTAAACTGTAAAGTACATAATATTTCGTTTAGAAGATATGTTTCGTTTCACGTATTAATTAGTGTTCCGTTTATTTTAATTCATTTATTTTGAATTCTGGGTGTAAAGTACATAATGGTGTGCATCTCAATTCATTTATTTTGAATTCGATTCATCCCAAAAAATACACCTTAAATTAAAATGTACACTACTTGATAAGTGAGGTAAAATGTATGTTTCTGAATTGAACATTATTATTAAACTAGACTGAAAATGACTTAATTGAATTGAAAATCATTGAACTGAACTAACCTGGTAAGCTTTAAAGAACACACCCGTAGATGATGAACTAAAAAAATTTCTCAAAGTAATTCTGAATACTTTAGTGTCGTACAATTCAGTCAAATTCAATGTAGTTAAACAATTGTACAACCTTATTGTTGAAATGGATTTGTGTCCCACATAGAAAAATTAAAGGGTCTTGAGCATACATATAAGGAAGTGGATTACTTCACCCATTGCCAATTTATTTTAAGTTAAAACCTCACTTGACTTATTATGTGTGTGCTCATTTATTTAGGCCCAACTTATCACTTAAACTTTCTTATTCCAAGATATTAATTCAAAATCATACGCGTGTCTTTGAAAGCTTCCACACATACTTTGGAATCAATTCAATATCAATTTTTTTTGGCCACTGTTATTGCCAGGTCGAAAAATACTATTGACAGGTCATCAATTTTTTTAGTTGACAACTTAATCCTTCATACTAATAAGGCAAAATACATATTCACTCTCCACTATCTTTAAGTGCTTCATTTACAAAAACATTTATAGAAATACATTAGAGTTAGAACCCTACAACTCCACAAATTTGGCAATAATATTGGGAAGGGATTCAGAGAGATTCAGAGACGAACAACTCGGATCATGTCCTGTAACTGTTTGAATTTCCATGATCCACATTTTTACTGCAAACTTCCATGCTTACTATCTCTATATACTTGCTAGCGGTAGCGTAACTTCTCCAATCAATAGTTAAATTTAAAAAAAAAATAAAAATAGAAGCTCACCGGACTCCTTTTTATTTTCTATTTTTTTAAAGTATAAATGACTAGAAAATTGTGGGATGTGACCTCATTCAGTGGTGTATGAGAGTGGATTTAGAAGAGAAATTCTCATTTGCTGGTCAATCATATATCTTAATATGTATATATGATAAGAGTAGACAAAGTAATATTATGAAAATAGAATATGAATTTTGTCTTATTAATATAAAGAGTTAAATTGTCAATTTAAAAATTTAATGGCCTGGCAATAGTAATTTTTGGCCTGACAATAACAGCGCCCTTTTTTTTTTTGGGACTTAAAGATTCACAAAAAATAAAAAACAAAACAAAAAAAAACAATTCCCTTTTAGTTAAATTTGTTTAAATAATGAAAAGGGACCTCATCATCGAGATAGGCTAACAGGCCTAACACCTCATTAGCCACTCAATTCGAGGTATCATTTGGTAG
The DNA here is from genome assembly GCA_038025085.1 of Tetragonia tetragonoides. Classification (NCBI taxonomy): domain Eukaryota; kingdom Viridiplantae; phylum Streptophyta; class Magnoliopsida; order Caryophyllales; family Aizoaceae; genus Tetragonia; species Tetragonia tetragonoides. The sequence goes on from CM076142.1 coordinate 50,021,599, forward strand.
TAAGTCATAGTCACCAACGTAGAATGTAACGTGAATTACGTGATACTACGACAGTTCAGTATTGTGAAATTGAAAATTTAGAATGATTATGGTCTTCTCTCAACTTCTGGCTTTTATGTTCATTGAAACTAAAAATTGAAATAATACTTAATTGTTAAACACATGGCAGTATCATCAGCGATGAAACACAGTTTTTAATATTTTCATCGCTCAATAATGGATCGGATTGATTAGTGAACTGTTAGACATAATTAGTTTTAATTAGTGAACTGATAGTAAACATATGCCAGCCATGACATTACAGTACTATATATGCTACCAATTCGTGGACTTGGAGGTTTAGAACCCAATTAGCATGAAATTATCAAACTAACCCGCAGAACATGAGGCAGCAATCTTACAACTATCATATTGGGGGTGTTCGGATGTTGGCTTGTGGGGTGGTTTTTGGCTATATTGGATGTTTGACCAGTACACTATCTAATATTGGTGTTTGGAGGTTAGTTTGTGAGATTGACTTTTGGTTTCCCACAAGCCAACTTTTGAAAAGCCAAGGAGGTTAGCTTATGGGTATTGGCGGGTGACATTAATATAGTTCAATGACATAATAGTCCAAAACTTGCAATTATTTACTACTATGTTGTCAAATTCCTCAATCATATGAATGTCTTTATAGGTCATTTTAATTATAACCAACTAATGTTACCAGCCAATGTTACCAAACATCTATTTCCAAACATCCAATGTTACCAGCCGGTCAAATCAGCTAATAATACCAGTCATTGACCACCAGCCATAAGCCAACAACTAATATCACCAGCCAATTACCAAACAGGGCCATTATCTAGTTGAAATATTATAAGAGTTTAAAGCACGCCACATAGGATCGGATTTCCATGCAAGAAAGTATTTTTATTGTAAAAAGTAATGTTTTGGAGAATGAAAACAAGAGTTGACTTATGATAAATAGTTAGATTATATTGGCGTTAACTATAACTTGATATTTCTCAAATATTCAAAATCAAATATAAATTTTCTACACATATACAAAAAAATATTTTTTTCCCTCTTTTCAATATATATTTCTAATTTTCTACCCACGTGAATTACAAATTATTAATCGGTAAATTTAAGGGCTTTAGAGGTCACAGTAACACTGATATCTTCGTCTAGGCCACGCCCCTGTCAACACATTATTGGAAGTGTTGCCCTACCAAAGGACGAGAACATATTTATGTGCAAAATAAATGAGTCATTAAATCCACCCACATATTCCACCAATTTAAGCTAGAACGCTGCTTGATTTTCTTCATTGCATAGCATAAGCCCCATCTGTTAGAAAAGATACTGTAAAACCAAAAAATAAACACAGAAAACAAGAAAGAATGTGGGCCGAATGATTTACTGTAAACTCAGATTGTTGTGTCGTGGTACGAAGGCCACTACCTTAGAAGCGATTTCGCCCGGACTAGTGCAGTTAGAACAAGGCGTCACCCCCCAAGGTTAGCACAACGCTCCTCTATTTCGTGCACTCGGAATAGAAGAGTTGAAACTCTAAGAAAAACACTGCTCAGTTGAGTTTTTGGAGGAAGAAAACGGTTTCTGATTCGTAACTGACGAATCTCATAAATCTGGATTCTCAGTTACGACTCGGCCCAAAAAGTAGACCCCACCACACCGCGCACGTGTCACAAACTGAACCGGACGAACGGCGGCGGCGCGCGCGTGGAAGAGTCTCCTTTCCAACTCAACTAAACCATACTAAAACATTGGAGTATATAAACCAATGAACCTTTTGTAAATCTACCAATGTGGGACAAAAGCCTTTTACTCACAAAGAGAAACCCACTTGCAAACACCTTGAAACTTTGGCATTCTTTCCAACACCATCAATGAGTCAAATCAACATTATTTTCTTCATTGCATAAACCCCATCATCTACACTAAAAACAGAATCCCGATTTCCTCTACTTGATTTTATTTGTATGAAGATATTTAACAAAAGAAGCTACTAATCGATTTGCTTTTTTTTTCTTTTTTTTTTTGTTGTATTAAGTTTATTGTAGCATATGTTTCATAAGATTCAATGGCCCAACCATTGCTCACATGGTTGAATTAGGGTTTGTTCATATTTCTAATTGTTTTTGTTTATTTTAACAAAAAATCGACAAATTTTAAAAAACACAATAAATAAAATTTAATAAAATTCAGTAGAATACATAGGGGGTGTTTGGATGTTGGATTGTGGGGTGACTTTTGGCAAAATTGGATGTTTGAACAGTCCCCCGTCCAATATTGGTGTTTGGATGTTAGCTTGTGAGATTGGCTTTTGGGTTCCCACAAGCCAACTTTTGAAAAGCCAAGTAGGTTGGCTTATGGGTATTGGCTGGTGGCATTGATATAGTCTAATGACATAAATAATCCAAGACTTGTAATTATTTATTTCTATGCCATCAAATTCTACAATCATATGAATGTCTTTATAGGTCATTTTACATATCACCAGCTAATGTTACCAGCCAATGTTACCAAACATCTATTTCCAGACATCCAATGTTACCAGCCGGTCAAATCAGCTAACAATACCAGCCATCAACCACCAGCCACCAGCCATCAACCAACATCTAATGACACCAGCCAATTGCCAAACAGGACCACAATCATTCTAAAGTAGCCATATAAAGTCAATTAACTTTTCTAAATTGAATTGTTGTGAAAAAAGTCAAAAAATGAGAAATTGCAGGGCAACTTCAAGGTGAAGAAGGAAATAACTTACAGTTACTAGATATTTTGTATACAAAATCTAATAAAATTCAGCGTATGTTGTTAAACAAAAAAGATAGTAATCAAAGAGTTGGTCATGTGTGCTACAGGAAAATAAAATAAAAATCTAGATATTAGATGCAGGAGCAGGCATAAACATTGGAACATTGGCTGTAATGTTGTGATAATTATTGGCGCAATTTGGTGAAAATCACCTTAAAAGTTACACCTTTTGTTTAGTACCCCCTGAACTATTGCTATTTGTTCAGTATCACCTTTAATGTTACAAACGCCGTGGAAGTCACCCCTTAAGTGAATTTCCGGCCAAATCTCTTAATTTTCTTCCCATTTTACCCTCACGTGTCTCTCATGTGACTTTTAAATGATTTGACCAAATAATTAAATAAATTAAAATACAAATGTAACTAACTAAAACTAATTAAACTCATTTAATTTTTGTCTCCTCTTTCTCTCTCCTCTCTCCCCTCCCCGTTTCTTCATCGGCGACAACCATTAATGGCCCTTGAAAAAGCTCACACACACTCTCTCTCATCAACTTCCGTCTATCTCCTCTGTATACACCAACTCGAAGGTACTGACCACCATCTCCGATCTCCCTTTCTCTCTCCATCTCCCACACAAACCGCCATTATTGGTTGTCGACCACCATTTTTGGTCGGCGATCACATATTGAGCCTCTCAAGCCACCGATATGTGATTTCCGGCCATGAACCATGGTCGACGACTTGCGAAATTCCCGATTGAGTCTTCGGCGAGCTTCGACTGGCATGCATTAGCTTTAGAATTTGCGATCTGCCATTTTCAAGCTAAGCTGCTCTGCTTTTTTTTGTTAAATTTTCGTTTTTGTCTTAGTTTTCGATTTTGTTCTATAATTTCGATCTGAAATCATATTTGGTGGTCGAATTTCGATTTTGATCTTGTTATGTAATTAATTCTCTTCTCATTTTTCGTTTTCATTATGTAAATCAATGTTATGCGTTTGAGAAGAAAGCTTGATAGGCTTTTATGGAATGTCAAGATCGTTGTCAGAAGTCTCCCGTCCAGTCAAAATTAGAAGTAGATTGGCCATACCCAGAACTTTCATCACTAGTTCCTTGTGAATTCCTCGGAGACTCAAAGTACAAATTGGTAGTACCTTCATTGACGGAGCCGATGTCCTCGCCGGAGCCAGAAGAGAGGCGCTGGGTTAGGTGAGTGGTTGCGAGGAGAGAGGGCGCTGGGTTGCGAGGAGAGAGGCGCTGGGTTGGGTGGGTGGTGGCGAGGAGAGAGGGACGTTCTTGCCGGAAAGAGAAAATGAAACGGAGAAGATAAAGGGAAACTGACAGAGAGAGAAAGGGGAAAATTTTTGGGTTTATTTGGTCAAACAATTTAATTACAAATAGATAAATAAAAGCTTGGTCAAATCAGTTTTTAATTATTTGGTCAAATCATTTAAAAGTCACATGAGGGGCACATGAGGGTAAAATGGGAAGAAAATTAAGGAATTTGGCCGGAAATTCACTTAAGGGGTGACTTACAGGGCGTTTGTAACTTTAAAGGTGGTACTGAACAAATAGCAAGAGTTCAAGGGGTACTGAACAAAAGGTATAACTTTTAAGGTGATTTTCACCAAATTGCGCTAATTATTGAGGAAACCAAGCAACTTAACATAAAGTTCAGACATGGAGTAGTATAATGACAACCCAGATGCCAATTGGACATGTTAGCTAACAAATACGCTGACAGGAGATACTTTTTCCCGTTTGATTTTAAAAGAGAGGCAGATCTTGTAGAGCTTGCCTCGGACAATGCAGCTCATAACCAAAACTTTGTTCACGGGTAACTTTTAGTGCCAATTTGTTTGAACACTTTTAAGCAAAATTTTTATTTTATCTTAGTAAACCGTGTTAAAGATTTAATCGTTGGTTTAGTTTATTATTATTATTGTGGTTTAATATTTATTTTTAAAAAATAATCGTTGTGCATACATGGAATTTTTCAACATTAACCATTGTGATTCTCTTTTCTGAATGGATGCCAGAAAGAAATTGAAAACAAAGAAATACACACAGATTTAACGTGGTTTACCAATTTGACTACATTTACGAACAAAAAAAGATCATACTATATTCAGCTATCGAGGATTTTACTAAATACAATATATATTGAGAAAACCCGGGTTACATAATACCCCGCATTGATCATTTAGAGTGGCACAGTGAATCCATCTTTACGACTTCAAGGTATCAACCTAAAATTTCTAGTTACAAGGAAATGATTTTTGGATACCAAAGGTGTGTTCATTAGAGCTAATTTGTATTGATTGGACAAGTATATTAATCTGATTGGGGTAAATATGTAGCCCTTTATTAATATTCTCTGATCGGGTAAGTAGTCTATACTGACTGAGTAAATATATTGATCTGATTGGGTAAGTGTCCTGATCTGATGGAGTAAGTGGCCTTATATAATTATCATAATAAAAAGTAATCACAATACTACATTATTAATAATAATTAATAATACTAATAATAATAATTATATTATTATAACAATAATAATTATTATTAGTATTATTACCGACCAAAATTTTACAAGAAAAAAATGTAATAAAGTATGAAATGGAGCAATGAGATAAAAATAACGGATAGATGAGTCATTTAAATACTGAAATATTACCAACAAAAAACGGAAATAAGATTGATAAATTTGGAACGAATGTGAAAAAGGAAATTGATAGATGAATTTGGAACATAGGAGATAAGTACTACTCTTTTCCCTCAAGTTGGCAAGTAGTTAGACATTAGTCGGTGAAAAGCTTGTCACGTGTGAGAGGAAACTTGGAGAGTTTTGGTAAGCAAAGGCTCGAAAAACAGAGAAGGAAGGAACATTTCAGGCGAAATAAAGGACTATAATCTAGAGTATTACTGATTGCACAATCCATTATAGATAGAATTATTTGGAGTGCGAACATGGTCACACAGTTTTTGTGGGTGCAAATGATGTCAAGTTAAATAATTATGCCAAAGAATGTCCAAAGGAAACATAGTACTATTAATATGTATGACTATTACTCCCTCCGTCCCTATATTTTCTTCTCACTTTCCATTTTGAGCAGTCCCTATATATTCTTCTCATTACCTAAAATAGTAATTTTTCTAGTGTTAAATCCCTATACTACCCCTCACTTACTCATCAAACCACCCCATGTGCTTGTGGTCCCAGATTTTTACCTCTCTCTTAACTCATTACATCAGGGGCAAAGTTGACAAAAATTGGCTACTTTTACCTTTTCTTAATTTGCGTGCCTTTTGGTCATGAGAAGAAAATATTGGGACGGAGGGAGTACTATTTTCAGGTAAGCATGTGTTGGAGGCTACTGTTATCTACAGTTGTGTGATTGTGTCATATTACCCTTCAGATTGAAGCCATATGAAAAATGGTGAAGAGTATAATCTATATGTGAGTGTTCTGTATTGGAAGAGTTAGAAAGAGTTGAATTATATATACAGTATAAGTTAGTGGATTACTTTACCTAATACCAATTGATTTTAGGAAAGAACCCTACTAGAGTTGTGCCCAGCCTAATCTTTTCCACGTAGACCAAAATGTATTAATTTGAGTTCTATTTACCATTTACCAAAGGGAGACCTTCATTTGCTAAACAGAGGACCGCATTTACTTCTCTATATTTTTAAATATAAAGATGCAACTTTGAAAAAGCAAATCTAGCCCTAAATTTCGTAAATGAAAGACTTCATTTACTTGGGTAAGTAAAGAGCATCCCTATACGGGCTACACGTATTCCGGACTTGAAAGACTTCAAGAAAGTTGCCTAGCCAATAACAACAACAAGATTTTTTAAACTAACTAGTGTGGATGCCCGTGCAATACACATGATGTTTCAACTCTTCTTGTTTTTTTTTTAATAAATTTTTTTAATGTTTTCTTATCAGTTGCCTTACTTCTAACTTTGTTGTAATAATATTTCTTTTCTTTTTTGGTGCTAATTTAGTGGTTAACTGGTAAATAAAACTGAAACAACACCAAAGCGGGATTTGAAAAGGTTCATCTGTAGCTTAACTTTTAATTTGTTTAGTGCAAATATTAAAATGTTGTTGGTAGGGATGCCCTCAAGTCATGCTAATAGTCATTCACTGAATGTGCATTAGCTTTTGACAAAAAAAAAAAAAAAATCATTCATTGGCTTGTGGTACCTCTATAAAAGTTAGAGGTATCTAATACCCCTAAATAACATTGTTTGTTGCATTTCAGTTCTACTTATTATGATTACTCATACTGTAAACTTTGATCTATATTTGATCGAGTGCTTAGGAAACGATTATTTGCATGTATTAACAAACTCGGGAATACTTTATTATAAAGTTCTTTTACCAAAGATTATCGTCAAGAGATAATCCATCGAAATGAACTAAGTACATCAAAAATTTATTGAAGCAAAATTTGGATGACCCATGTTCCATGTCCCATGTCTCGGCACTCAACAAGTTTCAAGTCCCATGTGCTAGCACCCATGTTCCAATGGTGAAATCGGAGTTTGGGGGGTCGATCGCGAATGACCGTCTCGAGGAATCACCGGAGGTCCTTTAGGATGATGATAGACACACCCCCCTCTCCTCGAGAAATTTGGGCAAAAATGAAAACCGTGCTCGGAAAAGCCAAAAACCAAAGGCTATCTATAATCTACGTTGTTGTTTGGGTTTCCGGGAGGCTCCGGAATACCGAGTGCATGGGTGATATCGGAGTTTGAGGATCCAGATGACCCTCCTGTAGCATCGAGGGTCCTCTATGATCATGATATACCCCCTGGATAAGTTTGGACAAAAATGATTTTTGGCTCCCCGGGAAGCCGAAAACGAAGACTATAATTCACATTTTTTGGGCTTCCGGAAGGCCGTGGAACGAAGGTGTATATTTTCGCATCACATAGCACAAAACACGCCTAAGGGACATGAGAGGTCCTTGGGGTCCCTTATCCGGTTCCTGATAGGCTTGGAAGGGCGTTTTACAGGACACTGATGTAAGAGTTGGGACACCAAAGGCATTGGTGATATCAAAGCTCGGGGATGCAAGTGACCCTCCCGGGGCACCGAAGGTCCTTTAGGGTCATGATAGAGCGAGCTCCCGGAAAATTTTGGGCAAAATGACAACCGAGTCCTGGAAAGCCGAAAACGAAGGTTATGATCCACGTTTTTTGGGCTTCCAGGAGGCCCCGAAACGAAGGTATATATTTTCGCACCATATTACATGGAACACCCCTAGGGGACATGGGAGGCTCTTGGGGTCGCTTGTCCGGTCCCTGATAGGTTTGGAAGAGCGTTTTACGGGACACTGGTGTAAGAGTCGAAACCCCAAAGGCATGGGGTGATATCGCAGTTCGGGAATCCAGATGACCCTCCAGGGGCACCGAGGGTCAGTAAGGGGTAGACTCCCGGGAGAATTTTGGGCAAAAATGACACACGAGTCCTGGGAAGCCGAAAACAAAGGCATCCATATTTTTTGAACTTACGGAAGGTCCCAAAATGAATGTGGTTATTTTCACACTATATCGCACAGGACACCCCTGTGGGACATAGAGGCCTCAGGAGCATGTTATCGGGTCCTTGGTAGACTTGAAGAACCTCATACTGGACATCAAAGACTAATACATGATTTTTGGATAATCGAGTATAACTCACCAACACCACGTGCCGCCAAACAAAAGCTATAATAATCTTCGTTTTTCTAAAACAGTTATGTCATGAAATTATTTCTAAAACAGTTATGTCATGAAATTATTTTGACTTTTGTCAATGGGGCAAATAAGTGGCTGGAGACTGATCGAAGTATACCTTAGTTAAACGTGAGTATATCTTTCTAAGTTATTGTATTTTCGTTATGCTTTATTATACCTCAATGAAATTTACCTGAATATTAATATTATTACTCTGTTCATTCCAAAATGTCCTTTGTAATTGACTTTCATAGTCTGCAAGATTACATTTTGATCATAGATAATAATACTTCTATAACTATAAATTTTATAAAAAAAAAAAATAATATTTTGAAGATATAATTAAACAAATTTGAAAATATAATTAAATATAAATCAAATAATGGTATTTTTAGTTACTTTATAAATATTTCTATATATTTTAAATTAATGATTACATTTGTAAATTTTAAATTTAAAAAGTACAATGAAAATAAGATTTTGAAACGAATGGAGTAACGCATATATACCCTGAATAGTGGACGCGTAAAACAAAGCCCAACTTACTCAATTTAACTTTTTTCTTTATAGGACCCTATATCCTAAAAATTTGGGCATGCTGTGTGGGTTCTATTCATCTTATACCAGTGCTGGAGGGTTACATTACATGGATCGATCTAATAATTGAGCAATCAGAGGCTCAACTCAAGCCGTCCACTTTGCTCTATATACTTTTCAGTTTTCATACTCCTAGTAGCTGAATAAAAACTCTCTAGTTGAATATTTTTTGAAGGACTCGTCGTTGATCATATGTATTAGTAGCCTATAGGTGAGTAGGTGGAGTGAAATTCCCTGGTCATGCAGATTAGGGATATCATCAAATATTCATTGTTTTGTATTTGGCTTAAAAAAAAGCACAATCATGAATCATATTAAACAAATTTATTTGAGATCAAGCTAGGTGGAACTTGTTAATTATTAGTAATTACTGGAGTAGGAAATAATTTCTTTTAGAATTGTCAACATTGACAGTTTTTGTGGTCTTCTTAAATGCAATTAGTCCATGAAGAAGAAGAAAGGATCAATTACAGACCACATACAAATTCTAAGAGTAATCTATGTGAATAACTTTCCCTTTTTTTAGAAATTTTGATTGGTTAGTTGTCAATTTAATAATTGACATTTGATCACAACTAATTATAATTAGCAAAACCAAAGAAGAAGATAATAAACAAAAGCTCCATCATTGTGGGTAATTAATCAAAGGAAATGCCGACCCAATATATGAAACTAAACTAGCATAATAATAATAATTATTATTATTAAAATGGACTAATGTATTTTCAAAGATTCCGCCAGGTGTCGATAGATTCGTAAAAGTAACATTATCCAACGGGCCTAAACTACAGAAACATGATCAAATTGATCATGTAAAATGGATGAAATACATTATCCAATGGTTACCGACTTATGTAACCATAGACGTGGACGCAGATCACATAACCTCCCACGAGTCTCCACCTATAAATTCTCTCTCCTACACAACACCTTCTCATTCAAACACCACAACCTCTCTATTGCTCACTCTCTCTCTCTCTCTCTCTAACATCTATTGTTTTCTCTCTCTCTTCCATAAACAAGGGAAACAAAGTGAGTAAGCTTTTTTTCTTAAGAAAGAAAAAAAAAAACATGTCCCTCCCTGAAAGTAAAGATGCACTTTCTGATGCATGGGATTACAAAGGCCGACCTGCCGAAAGGTCCAAAACTGGTGGCTGGAAGAGTGCCGCTATGATCGTAGGTCATTTTCTCTCTCCTCCCTCCTTATGGAACAATGTATTTTTATTTTTTATGGAACAATTTACCCCTCGGGTTATTTTATGGAACGTACGGCCTCAGGTATTCCACGGACGAAATGTTGATTGTAGTATAAAAATGATTGGTTGCAGGAGGTGAGGCATGTGAGAGATTGACAACACTTGGAATAGCGGTGAATTTGGTAACATACACAACAGGAGTTATGCACTTGGGCAATGCTGCTTCAGCTAACACTGTTACCAATTTTATGGGCACATCTTTCATGCTCTGTCTTCTAGGTGGTTTTGTTGCTGACACCTTCCTTGGCCGGTTAGTACTACTTAGCTTATATCAACTTATTTGGTTTTTGAAGCATATATATGTTTGATTTTAATTAATTAATTTACAATAACATTATTGTTTTTGTTTTCTAATTAGACATTCAATTTTATACAACAATTTTTAATTTTACACACTAATAACTAGTTTTTTTGGGCGGTTTGGCAGGTATCTGACAATTGCAATCTTTGCCACAGTTCAAGCATCGGTAAGGCAACCTTGTCTTATTTCAACCATGTCGTCTTAACAAAATCAGCTTGCTAAGTAGTATTAGTCAAGTCCCAACTAATTTGGTAGCTAATTTGGTGGTTGAAAGTCTTGGTTTTTAGGTATTCCCGCTTAATTTGTGACCTAACAATATTAATGCTACCATCCTTTAGCTTACAAATAATTCTCCAATGCATACTAACACTGTTAATGCATGTTTTATTTTTTTATTTATATTTTACAACTACTCGAGTTTAACATACCCGGTAGGTTTTCGCAACTTCCCAGTAATAGTAATAAATTAATCAAATATTTTTTGGTTTGGCAAAGAAGAATTTCCTTTATCTGTGGGCGTGGTTAAACCTCTTAACGCAGGACCTTGGATATTACATGAAATAATTCTTGTAGGTACTCCCTCCTTAAACCCATGACCTAATATACAAATTATAACTTATTTATTAGTGAGTCAATCACCTCTTGGATAAATAAATCAAATACTTTGCCCACATTAAATTTGAAACTTATTTACCGTTAGGGGTATGTTGGCGTTTCTGCTACTTTTTTTTGGGAGGGTTTATGTTACCTTTTATATGATGACAATCACATAAGCAAATACAGTACTAGGAATAGTACTCAGGATTTATATTTAAATTCAATAATGGCCCGACAAAGAGATCATATTAAGAGTATTTAGTTACTTTAAGTTGAAATGGTAAAATGATTTGACTAAGAGTTTGATCTTATACAGTCTCCTGTGTAATATAAGTTCAAATAAAAAAGAGGCAATAATTGGACACTCAATCATAGAGTCCATCAACCAATAGGGTATCTAGTCGTCAAATTGGGTGAAAAACCACATGTGCACGAGGAATACATTAATCAAATATCTAACAACTAAGTAAGTTACTAATTGTAGTGTAGTGGGGCTCCCTCCACATATTTTCTCCTAGCAATGATCTAGATTCAAACCTCATTTTCTAATAAAATTGAAGGTTACTTTATTTATTATTGTCAAAAAAAAAAAACAAAAAAATTAAGTTTAATTTTATTATTTTGTGATTAGGGTGTGGCAGTATTAACCATATCAACCATGATCCCAAGTCTCCGGCCACCACAATGCCCGGCCCAAGATTCGACATGTGCTCCGGCCAATGAGATCCAACTAGGGGTCCTGTTCATGGCCTTGTACCTAACCGCGCTAGGAACAGGCGGTCTAAAATCAAGTGTATCAGGTTTTGGGTCTGATCAGTTCGATGATTCATACAAGGAAGAAAAGGTCCAAATGACCAAGTTTTTCAATTGGTTCTTTTTCTTCATAAGCCTAGGCTCACTAGCAGCAGTGACGGTATTGGTATACATCCAAGACAACATGGGCAGGCAATGGGGTTATGGAATATGTGCATGTGCAATAATGATCGCCCTTGTAGTGTTTTTATGTGGCACAAGACGGTACCGTTTCAAGAAACTTGTGGGCAGCCCGTTAACACAAATTGCTGCTGTATTTGTTGCTGCTTGGAGGAAAAGGCACATGGAATTGCCTTCAGATTCATCTCTCCTTTTTAATGTTGACGATTTGTCTGATGGCAAAAAAATCAAGCAACAATTGCCCCATAGCAAGCAATACAGGTCAGTATCGTCATTCTTCTTGTCATCTTTCTTTTATTCAGAAATATTAGTATTAAGTAATTCGGGCTTTCCCCTTTTGTATACTTGCTTTAACTGTTAATTTATGCCTAATTTGACAATTTTGTTCCCTTTAAGCTAAATAAGGTTCATTTTTGACTAATACAAGTAGTTTTTATGTTCGGCACATTTTAATTTTCTAAAAGTACTATTTAAAATTTATTCAATTATAGTAGCTACGTCATATATTTTTAAATAAAGATAGTATTTGGTATGTTAGCTATATCATCAAAGTCAAACTTAGGAAAATATTTTTAAATGAAGGTAGTATTATTAACTTTACTGAATAGCCATGGACTCCATTGAACTGAAATGAACTCCACGAAAATGAATTGAACTTAATCAATTACTTGAAAGAATAAGTAAAAAAGAACACACCTTTAATAATTTCTCATTAACTTTGAGTGTGGAAAGTTGCTCAAAATGCAACCTTATCAGGTTAGATCCGTTTCGTGTGGGCTAGAAAAGGTAGCTTAAATCCTAATTAGTCATGCATCCAATAATAATTTGATCATGGCCTGGCATGTTATTAGGTGCCCCATAGAAAAGACAATGGGACCCTTCCAGGTACATTGATCGCGTGATAAGTTCCTTTGCGTCCATGTTTGGGTCCTCTAATATTGGGTAGGTGTCATTATGAATATCTAGTCGTTATCAAGATTCTCCATGATTGATTTCCTTTAGAATATGGTCGATCATATGAGGGTTTGAAATAGTAAATAGATGTCTCTTCTGAAAAAATGCTAGTGAATGTATCAAATATATGTAGTGATTTGTTATTTTTGACTTGGTGTCTTTATAAGAACAGTATCATCCAATAACCCATACCACGTAGTTTGTTACACCATATGTAGGCCATAGCCCAAGATTGTGGACACAAAATCTCATCTGATTGGCTAGCCAAGCCACCGTGACATTGACCTCTGTCTGGTGACATTATTGTGATGATTGATCGCACCAAATCTCACCAATTTAACAAAACATCAAAACAATTTTTACTTCTTGCTTGCCCAATCACACTAAATTCTATATACAGTTGAGAATTTTGAAGTTAAAATTTTCCTAATTTGATATGTTAGCCATTCCAATGAATCAATCATCCATGATATGACTGCTTAGCTTTGTTCCCAAATATGAAATATCCCTAGTTTGAGTTTAGGCTACCCTATATACCAATAAGGCAATAACCATACATATACAATATGTGCGTTCTTTAGAGCTTACACTGTCAGTTTAGTTCAATTCAGTTAAGTTTAATGATTTCCATTTTAGTTACGTGATGTTCAGTTTAGTTCTGTGGTGCAGTTCGAGCATACTTTTTGTCTCACATATCTAGTTGTGTTCAATTCAATGCAGTGATGTCCAGTTCAGTTCAGTGATATCCAGTTCAATTAAATTTAGTTCAGTTCAGTTCTGATTAGTTCAACTCTAAAAAAACGCACCCAATATACCAAGACACCCAAACGGGATCAAAACGGTGGGTCGATTGGGACCATCTTACAAATATAATATGTACCTACATCTTTGCAGTTTTGGTGTTTTGTATATCCTCTCTAGTAAACTAAAAAAGATAGACAGATTTTTTGGTGGTCCAAAAAATATCAGACACAAATGGACAAAAAATACTACCCAACAGATACTGAATAACAGGGATGATAAAAGGAATAATTTTTGGAGTTTTAGGAGTAAATACACATGGTATGCTTATTGTATTACTGCATATATTGATTAACTAAAACAATCAATATCAAAATATTGACGAGAAAACGTAAAGCTCATGTGCACGAGCTGCTGGCCTTATCTGTCACCAATCAACTTCCTTAGATCAAGATAGATGCACAGAGTTGTCAAATATTGTAGTCTAGATTTAAAGCCTGATACTTTGTCAACATGTGAAATCATGCAACTAAAATTTCTCTCATGTTTCATTACTGTATGTGGATCATTATTCGTTAACAATCTGCTAATCTTTAAATTGATGTCCTTCAGGTTTCTGGACAAGGCAGCCATAAAGGATACCCAAATGCCTACAAATGTTAGCAAAGTAAACAAATGGCAATTGTCAACCCTCACTGATGTAGAAGAGGTGAAATTGGTGATTAGAATGCTACCAATTTGGGCAACAACCATCATATTCTGGACAATTTATGCTCAGATGACAACTTTCTCTGTGTCACAAGCCACAACAATGGACCGTCACATTGGAAAATCCTTCCAAATCCCAGCTGCATCGCTTACCGTCTTCTTTGTAGGTAGCATTCTTCTAACAGTCCCAATATATGACAGGGTAGTGGCACCAGTAGCCAGTAGGCTTAATAATAACCCCCAAGGCCTTACGCCACTACAAAGGATTGGAGTTGGTCTCGTGTTCTCGATATTGGCCATGGTATCGGCTGCTGGAGTTGAAATCAAGCGTTTAAAGACCGCGCAATCAGATGGATTGGTAAACAAACCAGGTGCTATAGTCCCAATGAGTGTATTCTGGCTAATTCCACAGTTTCTCTTTGTTGGAGCAGGGGAAGCCTTTACTTACATAGGGCAACTTGATTTTTTCTTAAGGGAGTGTCCTAAAGGAATGAAGACTATGAGTACGGGGCTGTTTTTGAGCACTCTTTCCCTTGGTTTTTTCCTTAGTTCACTCCTGGTGAGCATTGTGCAACAAGTTACTGCCCATTCGAAGCCGTGGATAGCAGATAATCTGAATCAAGGAAGGCTAGACTATTTCTACTGGTTGCTAGTTGGATTGAGTTTCTTGAATTTCTTGGTGTATTTGGTGTTTGCAAAGGGGTATATCTACAAGGAGAAACTGCTTGTGGAACAGGGGTATGAGTTGGAGGAACCAGAACAAAGTTGTCATGCATAAAAAAAAAAGTCCGAAAATTTGAAGGGCAAGACCACACTTTTTCGCACGTCTTAGATACAAAAGTTACACTGCACTTTTTACTGTATCTGTAGTGGTAAAAATCCTTAGTATACTTAGTAGCTGTGTGAAACTTTGTCGTGTAGATCGACAAGGCAGTGTAAGCAAGAAAAAGGTGCATAAAAGTGGAGGTAGCCAATGTTTTCCTTGCGACGCTTTTTGGTATAGTTGCAACTTTGCAAGTATTATTGGAGGCATAGAATTTGTCCTTACTGAAAAGGACAAGTACAATTATAAGGGGGGGCGGCTAAGTCCCCCAAAAGCCTCCCAAAAAAACAAGAAAAAGAAAAGAAAAGAGGACAGTGTCTCTGTTGTAAACTTGTAATGAAAAGCTTGAAGTAATCTAATACAAAGTCTTTTGATTGATTTCATCTCTCTCATTTCCTTTTAATGGCTTCTCAATCATGGATGATGAATCTATAACGTTTGGTTATTGGCTTCTTTATTTACTAATTAGCATTGTCAATCATTAGACATTCTTATTTCCGAAACAAAAACAGAGGAATTCTCCAAACATTTGGCAATTTGGTGTCTTCAAAGTCTAAGATTTCAATAGGTTCATGGGTTACTAATAGAGCTGTCAAAATTTGATCCGACTCGAAAATTCGACCCATACCGACCCGAAAAGTCTGGGTCATGAATAAAGAATTCCAACTCAAAACCCGATGCATACCGAACCCGAAAAACCGACATTTATTGGGTCAAACCCGAACCCGCTCTAGATCGCCCCGTTGGGTTGGGACGTTCAAAATAAAACACCTCAACATGAGAAAAGTGGATGACAATTGACTTTATCATATCAAAACTTCTAACATATCAACTAACTTTGACATTTGTAATTTCATATTTCTCTTAAATAAGAGTTTTTTTATTACTTATGAGGATTTTTATACTTCTTTTGCATTAGTCAAAATCCAATAACAAGTGAAAACCTTACAAAATATTTTTCAAGTAGATTAGAACCATGTCTTTTATGTCTAATATCAATATAGTACGACAATTTTTTATTTTAAAGTTGAAAATAAAATTAATTATGCAATTAAAACCAAATTAAAAAATTAAGTGTTCAACCCATTGAGTTGACCCGAATCCAAACACATTAGGTCATGAACAAGTTTTTCTAAACCCGAAAATGAAACGACCCGACCGAAAGTGATCGAATCCGAACCCGACCCGACCGACCTGTTTAACACCTCTAGTTACCAAGCTATAATTGGTCATCTGCCGGAGAAGGTTGGGGATCATGGGTGACGGATACTTGGTGGAGAGTGTAATCAGAGAACCTTTTTTTTGTGTGTGTGTGTGAGTACTCAGAGAACTTTGTATGAGCTTTTTCTCTATCACTAAAGTTTATCCTTTAATATTAGATTAAAAAAAAGGCGAATTTTTGTATATATTCAGGTGTATCTAACACAATATACCACATTTATTTAGCCCATACTTTTATTCAGATCAAACCCAATATTATTAATAATATGGCACTTGTGGGCATATCAACCACCATATACTTGAGTGTATATATTTTACGCGTTGAAAAAAAAAAGGTATTCTGCTTGAATGCCGGATGGCTACTAGAAGTCTAATACTCAAGCCTCCGCAAACTTCCCTATAAAGTTGCACCAAAAAAGAAAAACTTCCCTATAAAGTGAACTGATGTGCTATCTTGATTATCTTGAATAGCTTTAACATTGAGTTTGGTCACTACTTACATCTTACATTGTGGGTGCGTTTATTAGAGTTGAACTTATCAGAACTGGACTGATAACTGATCTAAACTGAACTGAACTGATCTGAACTAAACTGAACTGAACCGAGCACCACTAAACTGTACTGAACTGAATCGAACACCACTGAACTCAACTGAACACCACTGAACTGAACTGAAACATAAAAATTATAATGATCAAACCCGAACCCGACCCCACCGACATGTTTGACACCTCTAGTTACCAAGCTATAATTGGTCATCTGTCGGAGAAGGTTGGGGATCATGGGTGACGATACTTGGTGGAGAGTGTAATTAGAGAACCTCTTTTTTTTTTTTTTTTTTTTTTTTTTTTTTTGGTGTGTGAGTACTCAGAGAATTTTGTATGAGCTTTTTCTCTATCACTAAAGTTTATCCTTTAATATTAGATAAAAAAAAAAGGCGAATTTTTGTATATATTCAGGTGTATCTAACACAATATATCACACTTATTTAGCCTATACTTTAATTCAGGTCAAATCCAATATTATTAATAATGTGGCACTTGTAAACATATTAACCATCATATGCTCGAGTGTATAAATTTCACGCGTTGAAAAAAAATGGTAATCTGCTTGAATGCCGGATGGCTACTAGAAGTCTACTACTCAAGGCTCCGCAAACTTCCCTATAAAGTTGCACCAAAAAAGAAAAACTTCCCTATAAAGTGAACTGATGTGCTATCTTGATTATCTTGAATAGCTTTAACATTGAGTTTGGTCACTACTTACCTCATAGATTGTGGGTGTGTTTGTTAGAGCTGAACTTATCAGAACTGCACTGAACTGATCTGAATTGAACTGAACTTAACCGAGCACCACTAAACTGTACTGAACTGAATCAACACCACTGAACTGAACTGAACTGGAACATAAAAACTATAATAATAACTACTATTATTATTATTATTATTATTATTATTATTATTATTATTATTATTATTATTATTATTATTATTATTATTATTATTATGAGTTTTTGTTTGGAAATACTATTAGTATAACACTTGACTCGTTCTAGTTTGTTTGCCAAAAAACTTGTATGGTTGTTATAATAATAATAATAATAATAATAATAATAATAATAATAATAATAATAATAATAATAATAATAATAATAATAATAATAATAATAATTAAACACCACTGAACTGAACTGAATTGAACACCACTGAACTGAATTGAGCAATACTGAACCAAGCCGTACTTATGTGTGACCACCCCTGAACTGAACTGAACTGAATTGAACTGAACTGACCGGAGAAGCTCTAAAGAACGCACGCTGTGTCTTTTTAACTCAATTGAACCGAACTCCGCTGAATGAACTGAATTGAACAGGATAGTAACATGTTAAAAAAGAAATAAATCATATCATATCACATCACACGGCTAAACTGAATTGAACTCGTTACTGACTAAGTGGAAAAGAACACATCCTTAATCCCCCGTATATTAGTCTATCAAATTAAATTTTGAACTTTGTGTCTTTTGCAAAATGACTTTGCAATACCAACAAGTGATTGTATCACATATTCACATGTGAGAGGCTTGAAAGTGGATTCTTGTGAATGGAGAAATTGTTTATTATTTAGAACATCGAAAAAAAGTTATGAGTAAAATCAATAATATCAAAATGATAGTTACGAGTTTTTTCTAAAAAAAAAATTGTTCTGAACTATTTGGATATTGATCCGTTCGCAAAAATTCTAAATATGTTGGTAACTAAAACAGAACCAAATAAGATACCTTTTGACGAAAATCTACCCATAAGATTGATTTTTCTTTATATAGAAGTTGTAAATTTCTCAATAATATGTATTACATAGGATTGAGGCACTATTTTCTTCACCTTGTAATAAAAGAAGTCTGAGGAAATAAAGTATAAGGTAAGACATATGCAGCATTGATAAAAATAAAAAGAATTCTTTGAGAATTGTTTTTTAACATTAGCATTATTCTCACTTTTGAAACAATATACCACTACATAAAACTTTATACAAAAACTTGTGGGAATTTAGTTCAGGGTGGACCAATAATTGGAGTCATCTTCTACTTTACCTGAAGCCAATCCCTTCTAAAAGTGGAGCCACCCCTACTTCAGTTAGAGCTACCCCTCAAATTTATACTTGGCACCACCCTTACTTCACCTGGAGTCACCCCTTACTTCACCTGGAGCCACCCCGTACTTCACCTGAAGCCACCCCTCAAAATTACTTGGTCCACGATAAACTAAGTCCACACAAGACCTGCGGAAAACCTTATTATGTTGAATAATCCAGAATCCTAATATCATAAGAACACTACATTATCAATTTTGCCTTCTAGAAAAGCCTTAAATAATCTAGTAAATGATTAAAGAAACTTATTATGAAACTTTGTGGATAGCGAATTCCTTGGCCAGTCTCCTACCGCTTGGGGTGAGAAAATTATTCACTGTAATCGACGGTGAATATCCTTGGCAGAGAAAAAAAAAAAAAAAACTTTGTGGATAGAGAAAGCACGCAGCATATCCGGAATCTTTAAATTTGTGATTACTTTGTGAACACACCTATTCACATTGTCGTTAAGAATACCTGGATGTGGTGCGTTAGTTGATGGTACATTGGGAGACTTTTTTTGGAGGGAGTGGTCAAGCGAGGCGTCAAGGTGAGAGATTATGAACTTTTTGACGGATAGGTGTTCGAAATATGAATTAGAACTATATTTGAATAATCATAGAGATTATATTATAGAAAGGTCGCTTTCTATGAATATCTCCTGGCCCGCCCATAAACAAAGGAGGGCATTTACTTGGGAATCTTGTGAGCTCAAGGGGAACCTTAGCAAATGGTAAACTTTTTAGTGGGACTCTAAAGAAAAAGTGAAAAAGACGTCCACGAACTCGGAAACACTTTATTCCTCAGCCATTTGTTTAGGACTTTGTGATTGTGACTACAGGGCATTCATCCTTCACTACTCATCAAACTAATAAGTTCATTTGCAACTCAAATTCCCAATCAATTCACGAGTTTCAAACCACTCACCAATATAATCCCGTGCCCAAACTTACGGAGGGGAACCGCGTAACTAAACAAAGCTTCTTTTTAATTAAGGGGGTGTAATTGAGTGATAGAGACTCATTCACCTTTAATCAACGTCGAGTGTTCGAATCTCGCTTAGGTCATGGAGCAGCTTTAAATTTCTTGATCAGTTGTCCTACCTTTTGAGGTGTCTACCAGCCAGTGCATGGAATAGTCATTATTAGTGACGATGGATAACTGGATACCCTTGGTGTGAACCCCCAAAAAAATTAAATAACCTAAAAAAATATAGGCAATTGTACGTAGAATTACACTGGTTTTTTTCCTATACAATCGCTTGTAATGGAATTGGCTAGGTGGATCAAATGGAGCACCTCAAAATGCACCTATCAGGTTTATTTGGTGGTAGGAAAACGCTCATTTGTCTGGTTGGATGCTTACTTTGGTTAGCATCAATGCTCATTTCATTGTCCAGAATGCTAATAAACCAAAATGCTCTTTTGATAATTTGATCTCTATGTGTTGCTCAATAAGGACAAATTAGGGTTGCACTACTGAAGACACCTAACCAATTACCTTCATTTTTGGTGCAATTGTCATACACATTAACATCTAGTGCGTGAGTTAGTACATAAACTCGAGAAGATATCTTTCATTCATTCATTGAGATAACATATGAGACGACAAACTTTAAACGTAAATTAAGAGGGGACTAAGCAAAACTTTTTGGCTTAGTCTCATGACAACATACCTCACGTTCGTATCTTCGATAAAGATCCAAGATTTAGTGCTTAATCTTTACTTATGTGATACAATTAGGAAGTATTTTTATGTGAACAACAACTAAAGTCTCCTGTTATGAAAGGGAGACATCATTGTGGAATAGGTCTCCTCGAATAGAGTTCATGCCCACCCTATTAAAGTGATCAATCATCAGAAAAGAGAAGTCACCCTTTACTGATCGCTATCAATATACACTTGTCGTTAGTAGGGTGCAGAAGAAATTGACAACAACACTTCTCTTTTATTTTTTAAGAAATTGACAGCCACACTTGAAGTTTATGTTTGTTTACATGTTATGTGAATTAGTCTTGTTAATTAAGGTGTGTTCTAATCCGATTAACTTTTTAGTGGGTTTGATGTCTGCAAACACGCAATTAGAGAAGAGGTAGACTATATACAAACTTAGTGGATGTTTCATCTCAAATTTAATTGGGGTTAGTTAGAGTAACCCACAAATTTATATATACGAGAATAAGTTATCTCTCACCAATTCTGGCACTTTAAGGAACTCAATTTTAAATTATTCTCTTATATCTTATCACTCATCCTCACATATGAAATACACCTTATTGGAGGTGTTTTTTTCAACTTACATATCCAGTTTTTTTTCAATTTACGGTAATAAAATACACTTGAAACAATGATTCAATTTAGAGTCCAATCCTATTGCAATTCTAGTAAATTGAAAATAAAATTTTAAAACACTACCTTATAAGTTTTGTTTGGCAATAAGCTTGAACATAAACTAAGAGTTCTTAATCATTTATTATCTTTAGTACAATTAGCTGTTTATTTGGTAAAAAGTCAGAATGTGTTAAGAAATTAGTAGAAACTAAGTATAGTCATTATAAGTAGCTGCTTTGCTAGCACAAATTGAAAATTTACATGAGTAGTATTCAAATTTTAGTTGTTATTAGAGTTAAAAATAATAGGATAAACTGTTTGGTACTTAACAATTAAGACAATAGATAAAAGCTCTAACTTTGATATAAAAGTTAGCGCAATTTGGTGAAAACCACCTACAAAGTTTCCCTTTTTGTCCATTACCCCCTAAATTGTTGTTATTTGTTCAGTACCACCTTAAAAGTTGATTCCGCCCTGTGAGCGAGTCACCCCTTAATTGATTTCCGACCAAATTCCTTACTTTTCTTCCCGTTCTGCCCTCACGTGTGAAGCACGTGTCAGTTTAATTGAACCCCCCCTATTTGACAAATTTAATTACCCATTTGACCATTAATTAATTAACTAATTAATAAACTAACTTACAAAAGTAATTGCTTCACCCTAATTTCCCCCCTCTTCTACCATTGTTGACCTTCTTCATTCACCATCTTTATCTTCCTCTGTTCAATTTTGGTTTTCTCTCATCTCTTTTAGAGTCACATCTTTCTCTCTCCTATCCTTTTCTGTTTTCTCCCCATTTTTGCACTAAATTAGCGTTTACCTCCAAATTCAGCAAGATGAACGGGTTGTTGCCACTTTTTTGGTTGATTTTTCCTTACTTTGAGTTGGGGTTGATTTAAGTCGGTTGATATTGAAAGGTAAAGGATGTCAAACTCCTATTCAACCCCTTCTTCATGGACTCAAAACAAAAAAAAATAACATACATATAAATCAATCCCCCAGATTGGACAGACACGCACTACAAAAAAAGATGTGAGAGAGAGAGAGAAGATGAAGAAATCGACGATGACGATGAAGATGAAGATGAAGAAGAAGAAATTACAGAATAACGATTTAATGATAATGAAGAAGAGGAGGAAGAAGAAGAAGAACCTGTTTGAGAGGATGCTAATTCAATTTTAAGTGACTCGTGCAAGTCATGTGAGGGCAAATCAGGAAGAAAAATATAAAGTTTGCCTGATTTTCATTTAAGGGATGACTTACAGGGCGGAATCAACTTTTAAGGCGATAGTGAACAAATAACAACAATTCAAGGAGTATTGGACAAAAAGTAAAACTTTGTAGGTGATTTTTATCAAATTGCGCTCAAAGTTAGTTGGAATTATGATTAAAAAAAAAAAAGTTAGCTGAAATTGTCGAACATACATTATTTTTCTTGTTTGGTGCAAATGCAGACATAATGCAAGAAATATTAAAAAGGCAATTTTGAGGAAATATACATATGATTCAACTCAACATAATACAGTTTGACACGTGGACAACTTTTAGTCATATGGGGTGTCTCATGGTCCATGGAATAGTAACATTTCAGATTGTGCATAATAAAAGTTATTATGGGTCACAAACTCACAATTACAAAGTCAACTTAGCATATATAGGGCAGCCTAGCTAATGGTTGAAGATGGCCCAAGGCCCCCCAATATATCCGACATAGCTATCTCAACACCGAGGTTTTGCACAGAAGATAAGAGCAACCAACCGACCTGAGCACTACACGCAGAACTGAAAAGCTTTGATCTTGCACTGGAGTGGGCCAAGCAGGAAGAATGGAGAAACATTGTCATATCCAGTGATTCAATTAAAGCAAAGCCCACTCATGTATGTATGTGGTAATAGATTGCTGGGAAACACTGGAGCATTGACAATGCAAGGATCCAGTTTGAACCCAAAGGACAGATCTGAGTTGCTGAGATGTCAGCAAAGGAAGTTAGATGTAGACTATGTTTGGCGAAATTAGTTGTAGTTATAGCTGTCAAATGTAGATAAAGGAAAAAAATTAGTAGAATACTACTACAAAATGCCAACAAACTCTCTTTAGATGCAAATTGAGAATCTTATAGCAAACTGTTTGGTAGCAGAGAGTAAAAAATACTCACTAGCTAGTTGTTCGTGCAAATATAGTCGTAATGGTAGTAAGTTTGAACAACTAGTTTTGTTGATAGACCGTCCTGCAAACTGTATTTCACTAATTGAGGAGGAGAGCACTAATGCTTAGAGACTTCTATAGTCTCTATAAACTGAAATTTAAATACATGCACTATTTCCTACCAAAAATAAAAACAAAGTTCAGAGTAGGGATGTTAAGTTAAGACTACTGATTCGTTAGAGAAGTTTTGTTCTCTTATCTGTCGCGAAACTACAAAATAAAAAGAGTTAGTGGACTTGAAAATGTCTCTTTCCTAATTCAAATTCTTCAACCACTCTTAACATCTCTGAACAAGTTTCTTGAGAACATCTGATCATGCGTTGACCGATTGTAATCAACATCAAGAAAAAACAAAATTTTGATAGCATAATTGAGAATGAAATAAAACAAAGATAGATTTGGCCAGCAAAAGTAGCATCATGAGTTCCAGTCCGGATCCTCGACAGTTACTATAAGAATTGCGTAGTGCTTTTCATAATATACACCCTTTGATTAGAGGGGTAGTTTTATAACCGTTAGAGCATTTCTAATGTTACAAGTTTTATGGAGATTTTTTCTCATGTCATCTCATGACTAAAAAACTCCACTTCTTTAAACCTCTTATTCTCTATGCGATAAACCTCTAAGAGATATGTTGTCTATGCCAAATCATAACTCACAAACCGATTTGTGATACTAGTAGGGTTTTTAAGCTTGTCATTATAGTGATTAAGTTTTCTTGGAATCTTTTTTCACCACAAATTTTTGTAAAACCTTGTACTGGAGATGTTCTTAGCCAGATAGAAGGTTGAGCTTTTAAAACTAAAAAGGTAGGGGGAGATGGATAGAGAGGGGAACCGCGAAGGGACAACAAAGGTATTAGGACAACCAAGGATCCAAATTGCATGAGTTCACTCAATAATATTAGAACAATCTCGTTTTTTTGTAAATGTATAATCATAACCATATAGAGATAATTAAGCTTGAATAGCACCATTCTTTTCATTACACAATTGAAAAAATTTACAAATTTGAAGAGAGGAACAGGGAAGAGGAGAAACAAGACAAAACAAAAAAAACAAAAAACAAAAAAAAAAACGAAAGAATAAGGTGATACAAACTGGCAGTGGGTGCCATCTGATATAGACCATGAAGTGCAGTCTCGAGACTCTTGAGGTATTTACTGCTACATTATGGCTGCACTACATTTCACTTTGCTTTTCTTTCCACATTTTATTCTTCCTGTGAAAAATACAAATTGATTATCTAACTATTACAGCTAGGAGTACACGGCATAGTATTCTTCTACTCTTTCTGCTGCTTTACCAGAAAAATTTGTGACCTGCCAAGTGATTTACGGCTAATCACAGGAGGAAAATTGTGATTCGACCTAACTACAATTGTCCCGCTAAAACAATTTATACTTCACATGCTTCACAGCACTAATGTCGAGCCTTGTGTTTGTGTTGTAGAGTAAGACACTCCTGAGAGAACTTATTGAGTGTGCTCCCATTGCTAACCGCAAGCTCTATTGCGTTAATTTGGGGCTTATCAATCCAACTTTCATCTTCCAGGGAGTCCAGACCCGTCAGGTTTTCGACAGCATCTGAAATTCAAAAATATGAGAAATTCAGATCATGGGCATGAGTTATGACGATTGTCTTATCATACTTAAAAAGTATGACGATGAGAACACCCTCATCTTTCATTGTAGGTTTTAATGAATAATAACTAGTTATTCACTCATTCAAAACTTTTTATTAAGGAAAAACCCAACGAGAATGCTGTAGCCTCCAAGAGAAAGTCTCAAATTTTCGCAAGATATTTGGAAACTGATCGAGTTCGGTGATCCGGATGATCATCCCGGCGCACCGAGGGTCCTCTGAGGTCATGATAGACCCCCCAAAGAAGTTTGTGAAAAAATAGCACCCGGGCCTCGGGAAGCCGAAAACGTAGGCTAGGAAACACCCGAAACGAAGGTGGATATTTACGCACGACATCGCAAGGGACACTCATGAAATATGGGAGGCCCTCAGGGTCAGTTATCGTGTCCCTGATAGGCTTGTAAGTGCATTTTTATGGAACACCAATGTAAGGGCTTGAACACCGAAAACATGGGCGATATCGAAGTTCGGGGATCCTGATGACCTTCACGGGGCACCGAGGGTCCTCTAAGGTCATGATAGAACCTCGAATAAGTTTGGGCAAAAACGACACCCGGGCCTTGGGAAGCCGAAAATGTATGCTATAATACACTTTTTTTTGGCTCCGAGAGGTCCCGGAACAAAAGTTGATATTCTCGCACCACATGGCAAGGGACACCCCTAGGGGGCATGGGAGGTTCTGGGGTCGCTTATTCGGTCCCTGATAGGGTTGGAAGAGAGTTTTACGAGACACTCGTGTAAGAGCCTGAACATCGAAGGCATGGGTAATTTCGAAGTTCGGTGATCCGGATGACCTTCCCGGGGCACCGAGGGTCCTCTAAGGTCATGATAGACCCCCGGAGAAGTTTGGGCAAAAACGACATCCAGGCCTCAGGAAGCCAAAAATGTAGGCTGTAATCCACTTTTTTTTGGCTCCGAGAGGTCCCGGAACAAAGGTTGATATTCTCGCACCACATGGCAAGGGACACCCCTAGGGGGCATGGGAGGCTCTGGAGTCGCTTATTCGGTCCCTGATAGGGTTGGAAGGGAGTTTCACGGGACACTAGTGTAAGAGCCTGAACAGCGAAAACATGGGTGATATCAAAGTTCAGTGATCTGTATGACCCTTCCGGGGCACCAAGGGTCCTCTAGGGTCTTGATAGACCCAAAGGAGAAGTTTGGGCAAAAACGACAACCTGGCCCTGGAATGCCGAAAACGAAGTCTATAATCCACATTTTTCAGGCTTCCGAGAGACCCCGAAACGAAATTTATATTTTCGCACCACATGACACGAAACACCCCTAGTGGACATAGGAGGCCCCCGGGGTAGGTCATCAGGTCCTTAGTAGGCGGAAGGGCCTCTTACGGGACATCAAAGGCTAATTCACGATTTTTTGGTACCACCCCGTGCCACCAAACCTACCCCCAAGCCCTCTCTTACTATTATAGTGATGTCTCATAATTTTTCCCAATTTTTTTGATATTTTTTCTTTTTTTTTGAAGGTATTTCAATTAAAAATTAAATTAAATAGCTACATTGTGTGAAAAATTTACAAATAATGTTTTTACGGAACTTAATAATACTCTCCAAAGCTCAGCGCGCTCTCTCTCTCTGTGCGACCGCGCGGGGGTATGTTTTGAGTTTTGAAAGGTAAGAGGTTTAGAATCCATAGAAAAGAATTGCAGACAATTAAAAGGTTCCAGAGGGTGAGTGCCTTCCCACAGCCTCCTCGAAAGGAGAAGACCTTGGGAAGGTGCAAATTGTATTTACCACAAACGAGATGAAAATAATAGTCAGAAAGGTGTTGCACCTGGGTTGGAAATCATGATTCTTCATTGTAGTTAGGATCTTCACTGAATTCTCCGAATATATTTAGACATGCATCCCAATTTCCTTGCTGTCTGGCCTCCCAATAACCACCTTTATAATGGTAAGGTCCATCATCACCTTCTCTCTGAAACCATCTAGGTTTCCATCCATCATCTTGTAATTTCCTTGACTGCATTGAACAAAAGAAAGTTCAGCATAAAATAAGTTGACAAGCTATTAGCATACTGCTCCACCCATCCTCACCACCCAAATAAAGAAAGTACAACTTAGAAGCAGTTGCCTGTATTGACAGAATGCAAGACTGCATATAAGTTAAAAAAGATAAAAAAGAAACTTGTTAAGCAAGTCCTTCCTAAGCACCAGAAAATTTAATCTACAGATGCGCATTCTCTGAAACATACCAAGATGGCAAGATAGTAGACAAAGGACCTCACGACCGACAGCAGAAGAAACAGATATAAATTGGAACAACAATTGAAGAACACAGAATCATTTTTGTTCGACTGCAACCAAAACATTTCATAATCTAGTACCATGGCTGCTAAATGTATTCATCTAGGTGTAGCTACAAAAGTGAGCTTGTGGCTGAAGCTGCATGAAATTAGGCATGTGTTCCAGATGCTTGATGGACATCATTCTTCTTTACCTTTGTAATCCAAAATCTGAGCCCCATAACCCTATTCCAACATCATTAATAACATCCAACTTCTAGGAACACTGGAATTCTGAGCAAGAAAATAATGACCAAGATGACATCATACACATAACCGATTTCATGATAACAACATGGTTTTCACATCTAGCCATTATGTTCATTGATTCCCACTTTTATCAGATTACATTATGGAAATAATTTCATAGGATATAATCTTATTCAAAGTTGAACCAGGACAGGCAGCACGCAGTGCAGCTTCGTGGGACAAAAGATAAAATGCAGACTGCTGATAGGACACTTCAAAAGGGCACGCATAACTAATTGGAGAAACAGACTTTTGAGTGTCATCATACGAAGTATATATAAGCCTTCACTGCAAGGGTATCTTATGTCAAAGATCATCTACATGAAGTATCAAAAACTTTAAGATAAATATAAAGACATACTACAAGAGCCGCAATTATGTGAACAAGACACATATGATGGATTATTTCATACCATTCGTTGCCTCCTCTCCAAGCGTAGTTTCTCAGCATTTGCCTTTTCATACTCGCCATTCTCTAAATGTCTCTGGTCTGGTCTAAGTCTTGAATCTGTCGGTGGAAGCCTCTCCTTAATCCATTATCAAATACCGAGAATCAGACAAATCTGAAAAAATGAGTAGGGCGAATGCAAACGGAAACTGATCTATACATCATATTCACCTTAAGTCCTGGTGTCAATTCGTTGAGAGTGATAGCGAACGATGTTAAGTTGTATCTAGTGAGATTAGGGATAGGCTTCACCCTTCTCCAAAGCAAAGACCCATCACCTGATGAATTTAAATCCTTGGGCTTCTTTATTCCATCTCCTTCGGCATAATGAATACTTTCATCCCACTTCCCGAATACTGTGGCCACTCTGCTTCCTGAAACATCTTCAACAAATCCATGAACCTGCAGAATGCTCAGGTTTAGATTATGTAACAACAATGATTGTAGAAGTTAAAAAACAACTTAAGGTCAACGATACAGTGATCTGACTCCTAGTCTCCTACAACCACTGGAAATGAGGTTTGCTAATACTACAAGCAAGAACACTGCAACAAGCAAACAAAGAAACCTTACACAAAAAATTTTCACGAGTAAAGGGAAAAAAAAAAAAAGGGAAAGAGAGAATAAAATATTAAAAGTTCACCTGGCGAGGGTTCCGGTCAAGAAAGGACTGCCCTTTGAATTTGAGGTTACATGAGTATTGGCGGTTACCACTTATCTGCATTGTTCCGTGATGATCCAAATAAATTTTACCAATGATAAGATTGTAGATGCTAGTGGTGACCTGGAATCAGCAAGAAAGGACAAAGAAACCTTGTAAAAATACATCAGACGGAAATCATGACTTCACAAAAGTACTCTAACAGATCAGAGGATTCATCCAACCACACAGGTAAAGGAGCTCACCTTACTCCACTGGAATCTCTCTCCATCATCAAACTCAAGAGTTAGAAGTCCGACTGGGTCAAGTTGAATTGATTGACCCCAAAATTTGGTTTTGAGGTTGCTGTCTGCCCAGAACTTCCACCCCCTGCCTTCACAATGGCAGGCAATGAGAGTAGGATGATGACTAACCTGAGATCGCAAATGACAAAAAGACTTAGAATTTAAGCTACGTGAAGCTTTTAACTGTAATAGCTTCGAAACTTTTCGATAATGTCATTCATTTGCACCGCAGCTTTTCTGACGACGCTTCCACCTCTAGTGTTCAACACGAATAAACATGCAATTTTGCCTTTCCTTTTGCTTTCCCTTCAATTCATATGCAGTTCCTGGATCCAATAGAGGCTCCTTACCCAGCTTAGCCTATGCTCCTTATTCTCAAATTGAAAATTGACCATGTTGTGTTTAGGGTTTGAAAGATTAAACTACAATGAAACCTGATTTAATACAAGAAGCTCAAGGGCAGTTTCAGAGTATGTACATGTTCAATTCAAAGTTCTTTGCTTCTATGATGCTTTCAGTACTAACCTTTTCGGAGAAAAATCGAAATCCTTTCTCAGGAAAGTCAGCCTCATAGGTTTCCCCCAGCAAAGGATTAAATGGTTTACAGAGCCGACCTTCACACGAAGCATAACCAGAAACAGCAAAAGCTGCAACATTCACAATTCTCATGAGACTGTTTCCCTGAAAGCAAAGAACCTAGGATCACTTACATAACCAAAAAAAAGTAGCAATCAAGCATATTTAACAGCCAGAAAGGTAATCTTATATGCATCAATAATTGATACAAGGTAAAGTTTGACTGGACAAGCATTCTATTACACATAGACTTGCGCAGTTAAGATAGGTTACAAGTATCCAACATGGATACGGTCTAAATCCAAAGGGTTAAACTGTGGTCGTTAATATATGCTACAGAGTAATTATTCGAAGTAGAATTCGATTCCATGTCAATGCACAGACAAGTAGTACGAAAGTGGAAGGTGGATTTCTGGCCTCAACTTCCTCTGCTTTTGCTTAATGAAATTTATGTTAAACTGTATTCTAGCTCTGTCCAGGGCGGCAAAAAACAGGACAATATTTTCTTTATTTAAAAACCTGTGATTGCTGATAGTACAG
The DNA here is from genome assembly GCA_038025085.1 of Tetragonia tetragonoides. Taxonomy (NCBI): domain Eukaryota; kingdom Viridiplantae; phylum Streptophyta; class Magnoliopsida; order Caryophyllales; family Aizoaceae; genus Tetragonia; species Tetragonia tetragonoides. Next base: position 50,052,097 of record CM076142.1, read on the forward strand.
ACTAATAAGCCAATCGAATGACAAAAATCAGGATGAGCGACAAGACCAACAACCATTGTCCACCATTGGGTGCCCTGAAATGCTGAATAAGAAAGAAATAAATAAAAAAGCATGAACTTACAGCTTTTCCGTATTCATATGCTCGATCCAAGAGGTAAGAATACTCTAAGTCTTCACAACATTTCTGAAGCGATGATATAGGCTCATTGAAGTACACTGGGAGACACACTCTTGTGAGATCTTTCCCTACATTGTCCTTAATCATAGACCAGAGACTGACCGCTTTCTCCTTTTCAACTGGATCAGGAAGCTTCGTGCGCCTTTCAATATGTGAACATATGTCATTTGCATCACCACCTTCTTTGTCCATAAAGTTGCCAACACAGTCTGAACTTTCTTTTCTTGTTCCACAATGAGCTGGAGACTCAGAAAAATAGTCCGTTGTGTCATAATAGCAAGGAACCTCTTCATCTGATGCCTCCTCTATATCTTGCTTCTCAGTGTCCTCAGATGACTCAGTTGTGCTGCATTCTGAATGTTCAAAGCAAAACATGTCAATGAATAATAAATGTAAAGAGCACACATATGGATTTGATTATGATAAGACTACCAGAATCAGAAACTCAAGCTCTGTATAGTACATAATCAAATAATTGATCGAGGAAAATGAACTGAAGCCCATGCAACAACTATTGAGAATCCAACTTCAATCTTATTCAAAAAGATGTAAGAACCACGTTGCATCATTTTAAAAAACTCGGATAGTTAGTATGTTCAGCTCCTTACAATTAAGCATGACATATAAGTGTTCCTCCATATACATTTAGCATGTTATATGAAAGCCATTCTTGGTAGTAACAGAGTAGACAGGAGCCATAAAAGTTGAAACCTGGTTATTAGAATGATGATATGATACTTGCTTCCAAAATGCGGATACCCTAGATGCAAACTTAGAAATGTTCTCTTATATGCCTCCTCACTCCTCTTCTACTCACTTGAATTCACAATATACGTCTATTGTAGAAAGCTGATGACAGGCTTGAGTCATCTCCAGTTTCGTCTAACATGGCAATATTTTTACTCTGTGATTTCATAAGCCCCAACACCAAAAGAAAAGACACTTACCTATTGGCAGTATTGTCCACTTTACAAGGCACTTCCATTAAAATTAAAAACTAGAACAGCATTTAGAAGAAAGACATCTACAATGGGCTACAGAGGGCAGCCAATAACCACGAGTATAAATGCGTGATTACTTCACCACTTCCTATGTCAACCTTCCAGTAGTTAAACTCCTATCTTATGCATAGTACTCCCTCCGTCCCCTCTTTACGTTGGTAGTTTGACTTGGAACGGAGTTTAAGACAAGGAAACTTTGGCTCAAAAATGACTCAAAAGACCCTTGCTTAAGTATGAGAGAGAATATGGTGGTTCCTTGTGGTCCATGAAGTATGAGGGAGAATATGGTGGTCCCTTAAGTGGTGTATAAGTAATCTCATTACTTTTCTCTTATTTAAAACGGAAGTACCAACGTAGAGAGGGGACGGACTAAATGGAAACTACCAACGTAAAGAGGGGACAGAGGGAGTAAAACCTACCACAAAACACCATATAAGGGTCAAAGATCCTGATTCGGAATCACCAATGATAGTTATGTTGGGACTTTTCATGTGCGTTGAGTAATGATAGGATTATTGCTAGAACCCCAACATAAAAGCTTAACCTTTTGGGTTGGAATGAGGCTAACCTCTCTTGTAAGTTCCCTTTGGGCCCATGCCCATGAATTGGAATCAAAACTGAAAGTTCCCCTGAGCGAAGGCATGACATGGCTTTCCAATGGTGGCATTTTCTCATGGATGGACTTGACGCAATGGCCTTCGCACAGTCGCACACAGCTTGATGATATGATGAATAAGGTCCACAGGAAAATTGAAGGGCCACACAAGTGAGAAGGAAATTGTTTGAATCTCCCACTTGCATTGAGTAGTGAAAAGAGTTTCACATGAAAAGTTAAGTGGCTAGAATCTCCACCTCACAACTTAAGCTTTTGGGTTGGAATGGATCTAGCTCTTGTGTAGCCAATTCTCTTATGGACTCCTGTTTGGGCCTCTCAATACAGAATATGATTCATAATTACGTTTGTCTCAGGAAGAGATAGTCTACTCTTGATTTTTCTAACCAATCGAGTAAGGCTAGGGTCTGAAATATCCATAGTAGGTTGTAGTATTAAACAGCAGCACAAAGGTCTATGGCGTATTTGAAATTTTGAAGGTGACCTAAAAGAAAGATTTTACAGCCCTCTTAGTAGCAGTGTGAGGCTGCATACATATAACATCCCTCGCCTAACCCGCCCTAGGTAGTAGCCCCGTGAACAGCATTGGAATAATAGTATAGTGCATATAAAAAGAGAAAAGAGTAATCCTTGTTTCACATTGCTAGTAGTTCTATCCTGAGTGTGCTAGTCATCCTTCACTTCATTCCCGGTAAACCTTTTCATGGAAGAATAGCAGAGAGCCATGCAGCGAGGAGGGGGTTGATTGAAGAAGGAGAAATTTAGGTTGTAATCAAATTAGAAGCAGCAAGCTACAAGTAGTAACTGCTGAACATCTCTCACAGTAGTCCTCCTGAAGTGAGCTGGCTCAACATCACTAAAATTAAAGCATGTCATTCAGAAACCCAAACAGCCCTTGACTTAACTTAGGAATGAGGCTGAGATCAGAGATATGTCAATGAAGTCGTACAAAATTTTGCTCGTTGTAAAAAATAAGGAGCTCAAACGTTTACAACTATGATAGAGGAAAACATATGCCAGCGGATGCCTTTACCAATCATTATAGTGGGGACGCCATATAAATATATTTCAAACATGAAAACTAATTCGATCTACAGCACCAACATCAAAAGGGCTTAAGATGCGTGAAAATATACAGAATTACAAGCACCATCAAACATGAAGAAACTGTAAACATCAAGGAGAAGTAACTAAGAGCCAAAGAAAGAAGAAACAAAAGCCTGAATAAGCAGAGTCACATTTCTTGTAATGGATAAACAACCAACACCACAAGTGAGGCTGCTGTCAAACTCAAATTGGTAACACAGGTGACCAGGAATATTAGCTTCCAAAGATAATAGGAAAACCATTATAATCGTACACTTCCCATAGGATAGCAGAACCTTTACATTATGTAGCTCAAGGATATATATGCATCATTGCATCAACTGATATAATAGGATTAATCAAACCATGGAAAAATACATAAACATAACTTGAAAAGAGCACTCAAGTAAAACATAACAAGGAGGGTAATAGACAGAAGGAGCACCGTAGCATAAATACCACTATATTTTGCACGTTCTATACCAGACTCCTCATGCTTTGCAAGTTGAAAATCACTTCCATTTATCTCTGGGGTGTCAGTTTCAAGATTTGCTGCCTGCAGACATACCAATAGTTGTCAGAGTAAAGAAGCATTAAAAATGGCATATCTGCATAAATCGTAACAGCTGGTCAGCACAGAAATAACTTAATTCACTTTCATCTCCTTAAAAACGAGGTTTAATTTAGAGTTATGCATATGCTCAAGATCTTTGTAACAAATGGGCACCATGTTATCAGGCATTTTAACTACCAAAAATTTTTCAAGTGAATGTTGTAATTTTTAGGATTTCTCTATTGTTTTTTTTTTTTTTGAAGGGAGTTTTAAACAAACCACCATCTACAAAACTTGTTTTAACAAAAAAAACCACTAGGTTTCTCATTTTTCGCGGCGAGGGCATTACTGGCGGCAAAAACAGTAGACTAAAATACCCTTATGTGATTGTTGTCAAGAGTTTAAGTACAATAAGGAATGCGGATTATGGCAAGAAAACACAGCATGAGTCGTAAGGAATTAGAAATGGGAAACTTGAAAGCATGCTGCACTAAGGAGGCATATTTTGGTCAGGCTGAGTTGCTTTTCCAACAGAAATGGCTTCGGGTGGCTACCGGAAAGGAAAACCTCATAAAGGTGGTTTCTATTAACAAATATTATAGAAGGTACACAAATATTTTTCAAAGATGGTTTCTGATACTCCTAATACTACCATAATACAACCATTTTTCAAAAACAAAAAGACGAAAAAAACTGTCTAATGGAAAAACAGCATATATTATGTACTCATGGCAAGCAGCTAAGACAATTAACGTCCAAATATAACTAACTAACCTAGAGCCGTAAGAAAAGCTAACTATAAATAGTCGCCTAATATCCAACATTAAGAATTTAAGAACAACTGACTGAATTGCTCTATGATGTATATGAATCAAAGGTCTTAAAAAGGTCTAATTTCCAACGCTAAGAATTTATCCCAATTTACAAAAGAAAAATAACCAAATCAGCCTTTAACATATGATTCAAAGGTCTATTAAAACAATTATCTTACTGGTATAAAAAAATATGAAACATCATTTCTAATAAACACTCAAAATAGTACTTGAGCGCAGACCAAACTAGGATTTAAGGCCTTAGTGGTAAGGACTAAGGAGTGTCCCTTTTGAAATATTTTCAGCAATTATGGAATACCTTCTCTTTAGGAGAATTTTCAATGATCCTATTTAACTCCAAACAATTGATTTAGTTTCAACCAAACCTTTCACCCCTTGTTGTGGAGGAATAATGATAAGAAAAGGCGAAATCTTTTCGATGCCCCAAAACTTAACCTAATCTAAATTTTCACTAAGTCGCAGAAATTTACAAAATTTAATAATAGAAAAAATACTAATGCAATCTAACACAGACCATCTATGATGATAACTTATGTTAGCCACTGTAAACAATCTATTTCAGCCAGTTTCCTCCATTTTCAGCAAGAACATGACCTAACTTGTAATGCCATGATTGGTGAGCCCACGATTAACATTGCTGAACTCAAATCTGAAGGTAGACTTCCTATTTAATGATTTAGAAAATCCATGATCTACCATAAGGGAAGGGTTGTAAATTAGCAACAACATGCACAATGCTTATAAACTCCAAATTTCACCATGTATTCTCGTTTCATAATTTGTCTATGAACCTAATCTATCTTTGCTTTATCCCAAATACTCGTACCATTTATTTTTTAGGGAAAAAATCCAATTCAACATCAAGTATACATACACTGTGTTGAGCTATATATACACGGTATGGTTATTGGTATCTCTACATAATCATATCCTTTGTCAAAACAGTACAATAGCATGTAACTCATAAAACTTAGCTATAAAAGTCAATTAGCAGTTTTCTAAATAGTTTCTATGGGGCTTATGCAGATGTAGGGGTAAGAATTCATATAAAAGACTCTTCAAAGGGCCCAAGAAACTTTTAATGAGTCGGGTTCACCACTTGTTGACATGAAATTGTTTCATCAAAATCATCATATCATGAAACAATCTGATTGGATGTGCTCACGTGTCACTACAGAAACCATCCTTGTGCGAAAAAACAATCTTCATGGCCCCTACCATAGGCAAGAGCTTCATGCACTGGCTGACGGTGTTGTTGCTCACATTTTAGTTTTCCTATGGACAAGATAGCCTACTGTCCTACCAGGCTACCATAGACATCTATAACATAACAAATATCTTCCAAAAACTTCTCTATAAACAAGACTTCAAAACTTCAGGACTATGCATAACAGAAACTCAATAAGGAACAATCTTCAAAATTAGATAAAATATCCACCTCAATCATGAACATGAACTTAAATGATAGGTATACTCTTAAGAAAAATATACCTCCAACTGTCTTAATGTATCGAGCAAATTGGATCTTTCTGCACAAAGAAATTTAAGCTGCCCTTGTATTTCTGTGAACTCTGAAAGCATAATCTGCTCACAATCCTTTACAAGCGACTCATTGACCCCTTCCTCAGCCAAACGCTTCTTTAACCTTTCAGTGGAAATAGAGATACTGCCAGGAGAAAGAGAGAGATTATCATTCAACGGTCTCAAAGAGAAAAGACTTCTTGTTGATGCCAAAGCTTCTAGCCACAGCTCCCTTTCATGCTTGGAATTAGTCCTCAGGTGAAGTGTCTTTGTAGCTGTAAATATGTAAAACCTCCTATCGTCAGACCTGCTCTCTCGAAATGATGACACCTGCTTAAAATTTATATGTACAATTAAATCACCACCATCACCCCAGCTCCAAAAATACCTTTTACATTTATAAATGCCTCGCTACCCAAAAAAAGGCCACCTACAATCTAGGGAGTAGATTTTAATATTGCAACTCACTTGTAAAAAAATACATGAAAAATGAATAACTTTACATATATAAGTGGGCCTCAGAGTGATTTTAGTTTATGCTGCCACTATCATGAATAAATTTAGTTATAATACCCTTCTAGCCAAAATGAATGAATGAACTAACACTCATTTTGAATAGAAATAGATTTAATCACTGAAGGGGGTAATGAAGTATAATTAACAATAGTTACAGTAGTGGCGACATCATATTAAAAAGATACTCCCGCCGTTTCCTTTTAAACTTCTTACTTGCTTTTTCATGGCCTTCAATACGGCACTTTAACCATTAATATCTCTAAAATTATACAAGTAAAATTTGTAAAAATTTGATATTATAAAAATACATTTTCTAAAGGAATTTAATGCATATAATTTCAAATCACAACTCATAATGAATTTTTATATATTAACGGTCAAAGTTTACAAAATTTGATCTCAAAAAAGCAAGTAGAAAGTTTAAAAGTAAACGGAGTGAGTAATTACTTAAAGAAAACGCAAAAAACCTCTTAGAAGTCCTTTATAGTGGCAAAGCTTAAAACTTTAACTTGTTTAAACCCTAAGCTAAGCTATCTAGCTAACACCATTAAAGAGTAAAGACCCACATTGAAAATCAAACCACCTAGATCCCACAGCAGTAAAGAGATAAGACAGACAGGCAAGCTCAAGATGCCACTCATAGTAGTCGCTAGCTAGGCCCAGAAAGCAACATGAAAGCACAACTTTACAACCAAAGCTTAAAAGTTGATAAAATCAAATAAATAGACCAAGTCCCAGCACAAATAGACCTCCAACCCAACAAATCATAAAATACAAATAAGAACAGAAAGAAGAACATTAATAAATTATTTGCCATCATCGCACCAGACCCAACCACTCATCTTTTTACCAGTTTAGATGTAGAAATTCTGATCAACCCCTGGGAGAAGACTAGAAATTGCACGCAACCTCATAATGTCATTTCAGAAATTCTTGGCAGAAAAAGTCAAACCCAGCACTGTTTTCCTGACCAAATATTTTAAAGAACCAAACTTTTTATTCATTTGGGTATCCTGAGAAGAAGCAAGGAGAGGCATGCAAGAAAGAAAGAAAAAACTGATACCAACAAAAGGATAACGAAAAATCCCAAAACAGAAAAGATGAATTTTTTCTGAAGCATGAGAGAGATAAATGACTGATCGTATGACGTGACCCACAGTATAAAATAAAAACCTAGGCCTACAACATATAGATGCCTAGCCACCTGCTGATGTGACCCACTGCGATTTAACAACCAGTTAAGGCTAGTAAAAGAAAAATAAATAAAATTCCCCAAACAGATGTTTCCTTCTATCTTTCTTTCTCTCCAGTGCTATAATTTTGAAAATAAATTTTAAAAAATCACAAGAAAAACACCAAAATTCATAACCACAAAATGACAAGAGGAAAAAGACGGTGGGAACTGGAAAAGAACTGGGGAAAAAGAGAGATGATTGCAGTAGTTGTGCAGAGCTAGCAAAAAAAAAGGTTTGGTCTTTGTTGCTTAAACAATGTCGAATAAATCACCAACAAATTTTTCAGAAATGACCCAAATCACAAAATGCATCAAATGGGTATTTCTTTTTGATCAAACCTTTGCTTCTAGTGGCAACATTTCCATGTCAAATCAAACCCAACTCATATCTCATTTTCTTTTCTCTCCCATTCAGACATTTCATCAAACAGATGATATGCATTATTATCTCATTTTCATTTCTATTTTTCTTTACCTTCAGATGAACAACGGAGTTTTTCCCTTTGCCATGATGATGTTTTCTTCTCCCACAGCTATCGATCCTATAAAGTCTAGCGGAGGTGACGTCACCAATGACCTTAACATCGTCACCCAAAGAAGAAGAGAGAGAATTGAGGCTTTGAGGAGAGAGAATCTTTGAATATGAAAGAAACCCATCACCCCTTAACAAAAACCAACGAGATCTCCATCCTTTGCCGTAATTGGTCCATTTGTAAAGGGGTCCAGCCACGCTGACGTCAGATCCCCAGCAACTGCTTTTTGTTCCGATAACGGCATTGCCCGAATCTGATCCAGGCAACCCTGGGCAGCTCTTCAGACTGCCCACCCTTGACAGTGCTAGCTCCGGTGACCCTAGCCCAGGCCCGTTTCTAAAATCCGGGCTTGGGCTGCTTGACCCGCCACCTTCTAATGATATACAACATAAAGGATGCATATCTTTTACACGCATTGTATTTGTTTATTTCCTTGTTTGATTTATCTGGGTTAGTAGTAACCCCCAAAAGAATGTGTTTTATATTTTTGGGTTTTGATTTTTTTGGGGGGGTTTACCCAATTAGCAGCATTTTGGCATCATGATGCCACTGATAAAATGGGAATCGCCCATAAAAAGAGGAGGGAGAGAGAGATGTGGGTGGGTGGTTTTAAAATAGGGAGAGTAAGATTTATAATTGGGTTGGGATGAAATTGGATCTATTTATGCTGAAGAAGTGCAGAGAGCTGCAATGGTGGACGGGAGAATAGAGAAGAGAGAGAGAGAGAGAGAGAGAGAGAGAGAGAGAGAGAGAGAGAGAGAGAGGGTAGGGGCCGTGGGGGACTGAAAACAGAGGAAAAAGGCAATTACTACTTTGAAATCATAAATCCTTTTGGAAGGGAATGAAGTTATCTCTGATCTGATTTTTTGGGTGAACAAATGTGGACTAATCCGTAGTTTAGAAAATAATAAATAAATAAACCCAAAAAAAAAAGTTCTCTTGAAAGAAAATAGAAAAAATTAAGTATTTTTGAGATAGATTCATAAATAGTCATTAATTATAGGGATGGTAATTTGTTGGGTTGAGCGGGGTTCAACATGTAAAATCAAATTAATATTTTATTTTACTAATGTGTTTAAAATATAATTTTCCCTTTAAGAAAATATCAAAATGTTTTGTTTTTTTTTTATCAAAAGTACATCAATTTGTTTTTTGTTTTTGTTGATGAACAAACATCACATTGTTATTTTTGTCAAACCGTTTGAGCAAATATTTTTATAAAGCGATAATGTTATATATCACAAAGATTGTTGTTTTTGTTAAATCGGGTAAATTAAATATTTTGTATATATATCTTACTTTGTTATGATCGAATAATGCAATTTATTCGCTTATATAAACAATGGTACGTCATGTAATTTATACTCCTCAACATAAGGACGAAGGTGTTATGTTAAATAAGATACTTTTTTGTGAACATTGTAATGCACCTTAAGTGAAACTATAAACACTACAAAAGTTAAAATTTGGCTCAAAATGAGAATCTTAAAAGCTAATAACCTACAAAAAATATGCCATCAAATTAGGATAATACATTATATTTTTCCTTTTCTTAGATATGTGAACAGTATCGTATGAACATGATCAGTTTAATATATCAAAATTAAATTATTTTTGTAATATTGGACAAAAAATAAGAGTGTATCTATCACTGAAAAATAATATTTTAAATATTTTAAAAATGAATAAAAGCACAAAAAAATACCATATCTATTTTATTCGCAATATTATTATTTTATTAATGAAACCTTCATGAATATGTATTAAGCTTTAGAAAATATTTATTACTTACAAATATCCATAGCATACATATGTTTTTTAAATATTCTGTTATTTTTGTCAAATCATTTGAGCAATGATTTTTATCGAGCAAGAATGTTATATTTCACAAATATCGTGCTATATAGAATTAGACAAAGTAAGTCATTAGTTTTTCAAAATTAATAAAACTTGACTAATAAGAAATAGAGATCGGTATGTATGAGTAGGGTTGGGGTTTTCAATTTGAAACTTGAAGTCCAAAGGTTTTGGAATTGTTACTACTTTTGATTATCTAAATTGAAATTCATATTCAAGCCAACATTTTAAAAAAATCCGAATATCTAATTTTCAGATAATAATCAAATAGAAATTTCAATTTTTCAGATCTGATGGTTGGATTCAAATTTGACCTATACCTAAATGGCTGGATGTTGATACCTCTCAATCCTAGAAAAAAATCTAAGCAAATATAAATAAGATAAATAAATAAATGTTCCTTGTTTTTGTTCCCATTCATGATATAATATCTTAAATATCTCACTTACAAAAAGAGGCATATCTCAATCTATATGCATATACGGCAGTTGTCATTTAATTTTTTTTTTTTTTTTTTTTTGTTCTTTTCAACTAACAAACGCTGAACGAGAGTAAATTTAGTCACCCCTCAAAAAAAAAAAAAAGGAGTAAATTAAGCCAAACTTAATTTAATAGTAATATATGGGAAAAAGATATATGCTGCAAAACTAAGCTGGGCTTAACTTCATTAAACTAAACCAAACTTATTCATGAATTGTGAAATTGAAAATACCATAATTGTAACCACCACAGCACAAACCATAACCCTTAATGTAACATCATGACCAATTGAATTCCACTTTGTTTTTACTTTTTCTTTTACTCTTTTTTAATTCAATTGGAATTCGTTCTTAATTAGATTAACATGCATTTTTGTTCTTAACCAATTACAATATTAGTAAAACTAAAAGGTAAAAGTTTTGTTACACCTAATTTTAAGTTGTTTATGTTTTTTTTTGAAACATTTACCAAGAGATGTTATCTGAAAGTCCGATCCCCATTGGTTATTGATATTTACACTTTATATAGATACACGGATTTTGATCCATTATAATAATGCCGGTAGCACTTAGTAAGAGATCGATTATGACCAATAAAAACTTGCACTTAACTATTAATGTTGACACTTAAAGTGTGTTCTTTTTCATATTCTTTCTTTTTTACAAGTTCAATTTAGTAAGGCAAATGACAATTTTCACATTTTATAGTCGTTAATTACAAGGTGGGAGTGGTACCACTACACCAAATTTCAATTCTCGAGTGGAAGTATTTATGCAAATAATAGTGTGTGATTATGGAGCGAGAAGGGGAGAGCCGGAGGGATGTATCGAAATATTCAAATATATACAGTGTAGTCAGTGTAAAGTAGGGTCTTACTAATAGGTCATAATGTGGACGAAGAGCGAACAAGAAGATAACTAAGCCTAGTATAGTAGAAGTAATGTAGTAGCGAGTACGAGTGCTTTGATTACCACATGTGGCACATTAAACCAAAGCTCACGCTTGAATAAGCTAGGATATCTCCTTTACTTGTTTCCTCTTTTATTTTCTCTCCTATCGCTTTTACAATTTCACCTAAGCTAGAGACCAGGGTAAAGTGTACCAAAACTTACTACTTTTATGTGGTCCAATTTTGGTCGACAAATCCATAAGCTAAAGGTTAAGTTATAAGTCTGTTTATAGTATTTGTATTCACTCACTAGTGCGTGCCCATTTTACTGTACGTACGTGACCCAATGATTTCTGTCCTAAACCCTAGGAAATTCATAATCCGTGCCCACTACGGTTTTTCATAAACATTTCTGTACTTTGTTTATATGGGTAATTAATTAAATTAAATTAAATGGCACAGGGTTCCTAAAACTCCCCAACACTACTTTTATGCATAGTCATATTGTACTCGTTGTTACATCATTCGATTTCGATATAAACATTGCGTAATCGTTGAGGAATACACGTGTCAGTGTATCACATATGTGTTAAGATTGAGTAATTGAAACACAATAATATAATGTCTTTTTAAAAGCCTTGATATTTTGTATGTGGTAGATAGTAATCGTCGTAGTATACTACTACTCTGTTTCTGATTTTTCTTCCCATTTTACTTTTTTCTGTATCCAATACGACAATTTGACTATAAATAATTATAATTTTATAATTATAAATTTATGATGTGATATTTTTGAAATATATTTAAAGTCGAATCTAGTCTAGTAATAGTATGTATTTCACAAAAACTTTTATAAAATAGTCTTTTCATAATTTTTGGTGAGACGAGACTCACATTTCAATATACTCCATAATAATGGTTACCGCTCACCATAAGTAATCTCTATATTTCTAAAAGTAGTCCCAATTTTTTGTGAGTTGGTCTCATACAAGATTTGTTGATAGTATTTTTACTTTGCAAAACTTTATAATTTTTTTTAAATTAAGGTCAAAGTGTATACTTTGATCTCAAAAAGTCAAATAGAAAAAAAAAATTTTGTAACGGTGGTAGTTGTTGTTGTACAATGTGTTACCCTCCGATCCTTGGAGGCGCCTTAAATTTATACACTTTATACTACAAAAAAAAGCGTCACATTAGCGTTCAATCTATATACCCTTACCCATACAGAGTAATATAATATCTCAATAGAGTGTTATACCATTGAACTCTCAATTTATGTTGTGGCTTTATTTATTACCCCCGAATAAAACCATGAATGGGTTCATCCTCAATGACTAAATGGTAATTAAAAAAAAGGAGAGTAATACTAGTTGTGAATTATTTGTGATGGTGCATCACATCATTGTGGCTTGTGACTTGTGAGAGACCATTAGACAAGTAACTATATGTAAAGACGTCGGTCACGTGTGTAACACTAAAAATCACGTGGGTCGTAACAATTAACATTGTCCAAATCAAAAGTCTAATCAAATTAAAGCACCAAGAACGCAGAAAGATCACTTCTAATTCTACGTGTCATAGTAAAGAACACGATTAGTAATAATTCTCTAAGCTAAGGTAGCGTTGACGATCTAGTACGTGTCAATAATACCTCATGAATTGTCATGACTCTTAAGCCTTCCTATTTATTATTTTTATACAAGGAACGCTCCGCCACTGATTTTCGAGTGTGCAGCGAATAAACCTGAGTGTATGCAATAGCTTGTAAACTATACACCAGGTAAGTTAACAAGATAAATCTTATAAATAGACTCAACAAAAAAGTATAGTGAGAATTGAATCCATGACTTTTGTCATGAAATATCAATCCTACGATCAATTCCACTAACCCTTTCAGAACTAAGCCTCCCTAGTTAGCTATACCAATTACCATCCAAATAAGTTTTTTTTTTTTTATTTTTTTATTTTGCGGGGGTATCCATTCCATTTTCCAAGCCAGTTTCCACTAATGACATGATAGATAATTGACCGTTTCACTATACATATGTGCTACTCCACATCAAATTATGCCATTCCTATCCGAGAGTGACCGCCATCGCTAATGATTAAGGTTAGTTTTACTTCTACAGTTTAAATAATTTCGATCATCATATTTTGTCAAAATATATTAATGGATTCCAGATTTTGAAAATTGGGATGAATATCGGGGCTTCACTATTGTCCCTATTACGAGTGTAAATTATAGAATTCATATTATTCCTTCTGTCCCGACAGGTGATTTAGGCACAAATCATTAAAAAAATAATGTAAAAACAAATTAAATTTTAGGTTTTATTTGCATTTGTTGGGCAGAAAATCATTTTAAAAATCCTTTTCAGTCTAGAATATATTTTCGTTTACATTTTATGTTGTTTGATTAAAAAAAACAATTTCTTACAAAACTGTTTTTTCAAAATACTACCTCCGTTTCTAAACAATGGTAATATTTACTTTTGCACGGTCTCCAATGCACTACTTTGACCATGAATATTTGTGTTTATATGAATACATAAAATATAAAAAATAGATTTTTCAAAAGTACTAATTAGAACGAATCCATTGATAGTATTTTTACATTGTAAATCTTTATAATTTTTACGAAATCAATGGTCAAAGTTTGTAAAGTTTGACCTTCAAAAAGTAAATGTTATCATTTTTCGGAAACGGAGGTAATAATAATTAACAAAAAAAAACGGTTAGCATAGTTGCATAGATATAAAAAAGTTATACTTATTTGAAGAAGAAAAAAAAAAACAAATTTGAGAAAGTAGTCTGAAAGTCCGGCCCGAGACCCGATCAAGTCGAGTACGGATTTGATTTTATTACCCGATAATCAGACTTGATGTCAGATCCATTGTCAATGCTCTATGAATATAGTGTCCCACCAACAAAATAATAGTTTTTACACATATGAATGTAAATACTTTTTCCCCTCAAAACTATTTATTTCTTATGGTAATTCAAAGAACAGAAAATGAAAAAATTATTTTATAGAAAAATTGTTTTATCCCAATTAAGCGGAGCCTAAATATAAAGTACTGCGAATGCCATTGATTCTTAGTTTAAAATCAAGTGTAAAAGAGACATGTGGGACAAGCTAGTAATTTTGGGTCAAAAACCTTACAATACTAAAAACAGAGTGTCAATTACATTTGGCGACCGACACCATAAATGAGAAGTTGGGAACTGTGAAGTTCAATCGGGAATGCATAGATTATTGGTGAAAATTTAAGTAGAAAATTAATAATTTGAGAGAAAAATCAAACAAAATCGCAAAAGTGCAAAAGTTTAGCGGCCCATATACTTACAAAGGAGCACTAGTACCATAAGAATAAGATCCTTGGAGTGGAACTTGGGGTTTACGTTAGAGATGGTGGGGATTTGGATCCAAATGCTTCATTCATGTGTCCAAAGGAGAGGAGAACGCCTTAAGATGAGGATGCGTTAAACACCATAATCCATTCACCTCCGTAATAAAGGATACTATGCGATCGAGTTACTTTTTTGGGGAAAAAAAAAAGGTGAGATTGGTGGAGGTTTGAGTTTAATCAGGGAGACATCATGGTCTTGATCGTTGATTTAAGGGTAGTAGTTATTACTCCGTAGATGATATTGATGCACGTAATTGTCAAAATATAAGTAATTGTTACTCGTACTATAGTACTCCGTCCTTCTCCAAACCATGTTGGGAGGAACAGAGTGGAGAAACTTGATTGCTTTTACCTAGAACCGTTAAACGGGTCGATCCAACGGGTTATAGATCGAGTCACTTTGGATTTGAATTGGTTTTTGGGTTCGAATTCACTTTTTAGTTCATGTTACCAGATTGTAAAAGTGTTCTGGTACAGAAAGTTCTATCGGAATCCTAAAAAAACAAGTCAGGTTTTCGTATGGAGTCAACTTTCGACAGGTCTAAATTTACCCGATCTCTACCGTCTACTCTTTCTTTGTCAAGTCTAAGATAAACTTCTTCCTTTCTTGTTCTCTTTCAATCATTTCGGTTCATTATGGAGTACTTTTCTAATGATCCTCTAAAAGGTAATTTGTATGCTTAGAACTCTAGAAGATATGCCATTTATTCTTGACAAGTAGAGATCAAAAGAAGCTTTAATTTGTTCTTTGTGCATGTATTATGCATCCCCATTATCTTTTTTGGTGGTTGCCAATTATGGCAAAAGGTTTCAAAGGGTGATCAGTTGAAGTACTCACAACTCATAAGTGTATAAACCACTTTTGTGGACTTGTGATCTCCTTTGTCAATGTAGACCTAGGGAGAAACTAGGCATAGTTGTATCCCATTTTCAACTACATAAAGCAAATGGTGACCTTAAATTGGCATTTGGCAACGAATTTAAGATACAGCTTCATTGTTTAAATGGGACCTCAGAGCTAACTACTAGTGCTTACTTTCAATTTCCTGAATAGCTCCCTTGAACAAGATCTTGATTCTTCAGTAAGATTGATTGGCATGATTACACATGCCCAACATCATGCATCTGTCCTAACATTAGTTTTTTCTTTCAGTTTCCCCCCTCTAAAGGTAATTGGAACCTTATGATTGACCCCATAAGTTAGGCATAGAATCAAACATCAATAAAAAGTATATTAGGGCATTTCTAGCTTTTTGTCATACTACATCATCAATCCTCAAATTTTTCTCTTACAAACCTCCCCCTCCTATTAAAAAAAAATAATAATTCTAAAAAGCTCTTAAATCTGTAAAAGTTTATTACTCCCCTCACCCTCACAATGAGGTTTGTGGGAGTAAATTTTTTGCTTATCCTTTTTTTTTTCTCCCCTCACAATGAGGTTTGTGGGAGAGCTTTGTACTGCTAAACCTATTTTTAAGTTTTTTTGATCTGCACAAAATTCTCCCAAAAACCTTTGATTGAGATGAGATATTAGTATTAGACTACCTTATCGTTTGGTTGCCAAAGGGCCCTGTTTGGTTGACGCGTAAGGGCTCTTTTGTTTTCGTTGTTTGCATGCTAATACATTTTATTATTGTTATGTTCGATAACATTCTATTTTTATACATTTTATTTTCTCTCCTGTTAGTTTTATTATACAATTCATTCGGTTTCACACCATTCTTCTCAAAAGAACACGATCAAATTAAATTGCAGGAACAAGTTCTACATACTACCTCTCATGCACAAAGTTCTAGTACTTCGGACAAAAAAGTGAAGTTATATTTTATAGGCATTATATATGTTATAACAACTCCTGAATTCTACTACTTGAACTCAATTCACTACTGAAATAATCAAGAGCTAAGAAATAGTAACGTAATTGATCGAAGATAACTGTAGCAGGAAGAAAAATGTTGATCAACAACCAATCAAATCCATGTTTCAGAAGTACACAACAACCAACAATTAAAACCAAATGGGTAGGCATAGGCATCCTAAATTGGATGGGAAACAACTCATAAGGAATGGATGACTAATTAAAAGTCCCCACAGCAGCTTATGTATATTAGTGCCCTGCCCTTTTATTTCCCTTCTTACGTACATTTTACTAATGTTTGTTTGCCCCCACTATATATCATTTCAATCTAAATCAAATTACATTTTTCTCCAACAAAACATGTGCCTCCCCATAATTCTCAGTATTATCCTTTTATATATATATATATATATATATATATATATATATATATATATATATATATATATATATATATGACTCTCTTGTTGCTGGTTCAATTCAAAATCTTGGAATCCTTTTTTCAATAATGCCAATCATACCGGCCGGTGAATGAGAGGAATGAAAACAGATTCAATCATATTAATAATTTATGCAAGAATGTAACCCAACAACCAACCACCTGATGGTTTTGAGTTTTTAGTTTTTTTGAAAATTAATAATTAATTTTTAGAAATCATAATTTATGGTTTTCAATTTTGAGTTATCTGATCGTTTTGAATAAAAAATAGATAACTATAGAAGGGAAGGAATTTCAACTCTAAATAAAATTTATATAAATTTTGAAAATCAAAAACTTGCAACTCACAATCACCCCGAACGGAATAATTTTGCAATTTCTTTGAAATACTTAGTTCAATACTTTCAACAAATCAAGCTGATTGAATATATACGATGTTTCTTTTACTTAAGTTAGAGTGTCTTATTTAGGGTTGAATTGAACTGAATTCAACTCCACTTAACTGAAATGAAAACTACTGAACTGAATCGAACACCTTCGAAATGAATTGAACCTCACTTTTTATGTGAGTCAAAATGTGTGTTTAGAAACATAACATTAGTGAACTGAGTTGATCATCATTGAACTGACACGAGACCCCTACTAAACTGGCTGGGCGGGTAAGTTCTAAAACACACACCATTAATAGGTCAAAACATTTGAAACATACTAAATAATAAATATATGATCCTTTACCAATATCGATCCAAAGATAGTACGTAAATGTCGAAATAATTCACTTAATGCGTCTTAATAGACAAATAGTACAGGGAATGAACCATTTTTTATTTTTTTTTTTGAATAGGTAAGGAAGTCGGGCTCTTTGGCCCATAACATTATTTGGGGAGGGGGATGGCCTAAGGCTCATACCACAAATACCACCCTCAGCTCTAAAGTTGAGGGGAATGAGACTTGAACCCCCAACCTCTAGGTTGGAGGTGTGAGAGCTCAACCAAGTGAGCTCCCCACTTTTGCTCATAGGGAATGGACCATGGTCCTTGTAGAAACAGTACACGTGGAAGGAGTAATTTTAGGTGCATATATACTCCTTAATGCGTATTTTTTAACAAACACAGATTTGGGGTTGTTATGTGATTCTGCAATTCTAGCAATGCAATTATTCTCTAGTATTCTGATCTTAAGTTTTAATGAAATAATCTAGACTATAATTTCTTTTGAGGTGGCAAATTGAAAGTTAATCATTGATAAGAGATTTCAGCCGAAAAGTGTGTTTTGATCGACTACCTAATAATCCATATAGTAGTTGGATTTAGCTTAAAATAAAGTGCATGTTGGGTGCCAAAATGGTAATCGAATCGTCATACAACTAAATTCAATCATGCGACAAAACGAAATACTCCACCATCTTTATACCCAAATCATTTGTCAAGATGCTCGCTAATCTAATGCTTTATCATTATTGGTCACAGAGGAAACCAAAAGCATATTTATCACGGGCGTAATAATTGGTTTAAAGACCAGTAGTCCTGCTTTTTTGACTCCTTTCTTGAATGATATTGATATAGATATAGATATTGCCATATTGGTTCAAGTCGCTTGACATTTACCTTTCGCTTCACAAGCAGCAACAATTGAAAGGAAAAAGGGTAAACGTGCTTGAAAAGTCAAATTGATGAGCACTATCTGTCTATTTTTTTTATGGTTTAGTGATTAAGAAGGTGTACCTATGGTTAGTTAGTGGCGTATTCAGGATTTAACAGTGGGGGGAAATTTAGAGAAAATTTTCAAAATAAAATTAATGAGTTCATCTAATACTCAACTTATAAATTATTCATTATGCCTCAGGGGCCAAGAAGTTACAAAAAATAAAAATGAATTGGGAAGTTTATTGTCTTCATTCTCACTTAAAACAAAATAAATTTTGAATTTCTCTTTGCCGTCGAAATAAAGATGAGAAAAAAGAGGTGGTTCTAACAATCAAGTTAAATTTGAAGCAGGTTGTATTAGCCAATATATTCTCCTGTTTCTTTCCCCTTATAAAAAATTGTTAAAAAACCGTTGAAAGGTTTGGAGATACTACAAAACAGTCGGGATCCTCAGCTGTTGTTAAACGAATAATAGAGTACTTTTTTTTCAAAATATCTACCATTGGATTGATAGGGGGGAGATTTTGACCATTAGATAAAGAGCGTGCATTTTTTAAATTTAAACGATTAGAAGAGATAGAGAGAAAGGAACAGTAGAGTGTTGTAAACTTGTAACATCAGAGGATCTATAAACGACTCTGTACATGAACATTTTCGCATAGACTTGGGTCATGCTCAAGATTAAACTGCTCCAGAACGGTCTCGGCCTCTCGGGTGCGCACTCTTTTGTTTTTGGTTTTTTTTTTTTTTTGATAATTAGGGTGCGCACTCAACAGTGCAAAATGCGCAATACTGCACAGATTCGGTCTTAAGAAAAAGTAGCGTCTTTCTCAAAAAAAAAAAAAAATATTGTTGACTGTCAAAGTTCAGTCAACGTTTTTGGTGAATCAGAATGATATGAGAGATCTGATCACATTGTGTCCAGTGTGAGGTCCTAATCGCGGGGGCCTGTCAGTCTCAGTCTGCTTATTTAAGTTGGAGTATTATATAAGGCTTCACCAGTTCAGATCAGCCGAATGTTGTCATCCTCAATCTATGGCCTGCTGTAAATTTCTCTAGCCACAGCCCTCACGCTTCAGGTGCGGTCCTCATTGTTCTGGCCACTGTCCAACTTACCAAAATATTCTACATCGCACAATGTTTGTCTTAAATCTCTTAGCCAGTTATCGTATCCTTGAACTAACGGGCAAATCAACGCAAGGAAAAAGTTACGGTTGTCGACGATGGATTTCCATGGTGTGAACCAAAAAACTCAGCTAGTAATTAACAAAACATTTCCTTTTGTACATGTCAACTAGTTCTCTACTTCTCTCTATACACTATTTAAAACTATTATAAGCAATATCCTCTCACATCTGCCCCAACTTACTATTAAAAGCTCTCTTATGAGACCGACTCAAGATGAGACCTCCTTTATTACAAAATATGACATAAGCAGGATGTCATATTTGTTAGAGAGGGCATCACCTTAAGCCCGCCTCATACGATTTTTTGTGATTAATGTTTTGTTTCATCCTCTCAGTGATGCATACAGCCAAGTTTCATTAGATAATGCTCCCTACCCTTGCTGTCAAAGAGAGTCCCCTCTAATATCAGTCTTCAGATGTTAATAACTGGCAATTTGTGACTCCATAAAGACAAAGTACAAAGAGAAAGAGACAAGGACCACAAACAATGGTGAGGGTCAGTTAGATTTGATTCAATGATTCACCATTTTCGTCAATTATACAATTAACTAATCCAGCAATCGGGTCACTTTGCCTCTAGATATGGTTCATTATGACCTGGACTAGACTATAGTTTGCATCTAAGCAATACGGCAAAAAACTTCACCACCAACCAAATCTTTTGGATTTCACTCATCGAGGACATTAGCTGTTTGTTTCACTCAACAGCTACTAGGAGGGACAAAAAGAGATCTCCAGCTACACTTCCATTATTTAATCATTAAACACAAAACTACATTATATACTTCACTCCACCTATGTGTTATCTACCTCGGCCCCCATATACTAGAGTATGTTGCAAACTTGCAATTGGATAATTAATTTGAGACGAGACCAATGGTACATCAATTTCGGACAGAGGGAGTATTATTTTTGAACGGACCCATAGAGTGTCCATTCCAAGATTTCAACCAAATTGAAAATTTTACAAGTAGCAAGTAGCAATTTATCAATGTTAAACTACAATAGACCTTGTATAACATAAGGTAATTAAGTTGGTAAACAGAAGAAATGCAAGGAATGAATTTCGAAATGGTAATCAGTAAAACATAGTAATGCAGTAGGAGAGCCATCTCAATATGAATTTATATAATCAAAACAAAACAATTTACTACAATTAGGTGAATCAACCACACAGCAATAGCCAGATTTACAATTTGCCTTCATACAATATAATCAATGAAACTCAAAAGGTCCAGAATTCTAGAACCTCAAAAAATGATGAACAAACAAGGCATTAGCAACACCCAAACAAGCACCAACAACAACATCAAACACATAATGCCGTCCAAGCAAAACCCTAGAAACCGACGTAACAACCGCCCAAACCAATCCGACAGCCACAAAAACCTTAACAACCTCACCACAATCCCAATCTCCAATCCAACGGTTCACAATCGTCTCCCCTTTTCTCATCGTCATCTGATCTAGCCCATCAGCAATGGCGGAAATCGAGAGATAAAGAAAAGAGGCGATGAAACAAACCCTAGAAGCGTGGCCACTCGGGAAAGACCAGTGGTCAACGGCGAAAGTGAGGCCCATAGACTTGTTGTAGATGGGCCGCGGGCGGCGAACGAGGTGTTTGATGAGCCCAATGAAGATGATGTCGAGAAGGAGGCCCAATAAGAGAGAGAGTGAGATGGAGTAGAGGGTGGGTGAGGAGAAAGAGCGAGGAGAGAGAATGAGAGAGAGGGCGATTGGGAACCATAACCGCCCACCGCCGGTGATCTCGAGGAGTTTGAGGAAGGCGCGTGGGATGTATGGTGAGGTTAGCGCGTGGAGATTGTGGGACCAGGTGGTGTCGAGGTTGGCCACGTGGCTGAGCAAGGGTGGTTTTGATGGTTGTGGTTGTGGTTTTGATGGTTGTTTTGGTGGTGGTTTAGTAGCCATGATTTGGGGGATGTTTTTGCGGGGTGGTGGTATTTTAAAACTTAAATTTCTAGTGTTTCAGTAACAAACTATCTATTTATTTATATGGTATTACCTAATCAATAGGAGATTTTTAAATCAATTTTTTTATTTTTTTTATTAAATACTCTAAAACTATTCTCTTTTTTCAAAGGTGTATTAGAGGACAACATATCCAGGTAGTATTACTGAAACACCAGAAAATTGCTACAAGTTTGCAAGGTTGATGACTAGATGTCCCATCAAAAACAAGTTGAAAAACAGGGTTTATAATCAAAGGGCCCTTTGAGGATAATATTTTCGATTGGGAAATTTGCATCTCAAGCCCAAACTTTATTTAGATGTTATTGGACCGCACTGTGTTGTTTAGTAAATATGGGCTGTAGTCTGTAGCCCATTACATTTTTTAGAAGTCCATTAGGTTTTAGCCCAACCAAGGTTTGGTTGGACGGGAAGTAAAGAAGGAAAGATATGTTGCAATAAGAATAGAGCGCAAGAAGGAAGGACTAATAGAGAGGGGGAAAAACTAGAGGCGGCAATCGGGCGGATCGGATCGGGTTAGGTCGGATCTTTTGGATTTGGGTTATTATGGGTTTGGGTTATATCGGGTCAGGAAAGTAATCGGGTCGGGTTGGGTCGAGTCAGATTGATTCGGGTTTATGCTGATTTCGGGTTACGGGTCGGGTTAGTTTGTGTTTCGGTTAAGTCGGATTCGGTTTAGTTCGATTTTCCAGTCATATCAGGTCAAATTTAATTCATGTTTCAGAGCATATAAAGTCGAATATAATATGAAAAACTCAATTTTATATGAAAATTTTCAATAATATGGATTACATGTGTGTTAAGCAACTGCTTTTTCATTCATTTTGAATATTATGTCATTATAAGTCAGATATACTCGGATTTCGGGTAGAGTAGGTTCGGGTTTATTTTGGTTTTGGATAACTTCGGGTCGGGTGTTATCGATTTTGGGTCAATTCGAATAACGGGTGTTGTCGGGTGTCGGGTTGGACCAGGTCGGATCGGTTTCGGATAATGATAATTGATACATTTTCGGATGTCGGACGGGTCTGATATCTTGGATTGGATCGGATCGAATTTTGCCAGGTCTAGGAAAAACATCCACTATATTCTAATGCACATTTAGGTTATTGTTATTTCTATTAAAAAAAAACTTAAACATAAAAATTGTCTCACATATCAAGTGATGTTGAGTTCAACTCAATGACTTCAGTTCAATGGTATTCATCAAATCAATTCAAGGTGATTCCGCATACTTTTAAATAAGCCCAATATTCAGCAAGTTTAATTTGCACGAATTTTAAATTCTTAAATGTTAAGTTAATAAATTCAATCAATTTTAAATTCAATTAATTTTCGAGGTGAAAAAAAGGGAGCATTAGTTAGTAGTGTGGTAAACTGTCAATGAATGTACATTCACATTGATCTAACACCTATCTATGTGGAGTAATAGTTTTGTAATGAACTTTCTAAAGAAATATTTATTGTTTTTTGGAGATTAGGGTGCGTTCTTTTACACTTATTTTCATTGATTAAGTAAGGTTTTTCCACTTATTTCCACTGATTGGTAAGGTATTATTTGATTCGATAATGTACTTCAACTGATTCAGTAAGATCTTGCCACTGATTCTGTGAGTATGGATATGAGTTTTATTTGCCACTGATTGGATAAAATCCTTACACTAATTTTCATTGAATCAGTAAGGTGTCGCAAGTGATTTCTAGTAATTAAGTAAGACTTTAACGCTAATTAAGTAAGGTCTAATAAGTGAAAAAGAAGATATTCTATTTAGGCGAGAATGAACATCCTCCATATGTACATGAGCGCCAGGTCCAGGATCACGTATCTGAGTGGACGGGCGTAGGAGTGGGACAACCTAATGCTACCCCGCACTGCATCATGTATCGCTTTTATAAGATTTAGACTTATAGTATGCAGTTTATTCATTCAGAAGGAAGGACCACTGAATTCTGATGTATGATGAAATGCTTTTATTGCGTTACATATATAGGCTGATATGATGAGAGCTGACCAAAATGTATTGGAGTTACTGACAAACACTTAAAATCTTGATTTTGGACATGATATGACTATATGAATATGATACAACACTTATGAGATTCACATGCTGCCTGAATGAAATCTGTGAACTAAAGCAATCAATCAAAGCTGCTAGCATTGTTGTGCCGATCCGAAAATGCTGAGCTCTCCGAAAATATTGATATTTCTGATCCTCATGGTCATGGACGTACCTCATCACATTCACATACCCTGGCTGTGCTGTCTCTCTCAAGTCTCATCTCATTATAAGGCTCTGTTTGGTTGGGGTGAAAACAGTTAACCTGAAAAACAGTTTTTCCATTTTCCGTTGTTTGGTTTACATTGAAAAGGAAAATGGTTTTCAGGGGGAAAAACATTTTCACCTATATAGGTGTAAATGTTTTTCCTTCAAAATGAAGGAAAACGGTTTTCCGTTGGTGGGACACTATGTTCCCGGAGCACTAATAATGCACTTGACCATCGGGTTTGGTTGTCGGGACATTGGGTCATAAAAACAAACTCGCACCCGACTTGATTGGGCCTCGGGCCGAACTTTCGGGTTGCTTTCTCAATATTATTTTTTTCTTCAAATAAGTATAATTTTTGACTATGATATGCGTTCGAGATCGACGCAACTATGTTAGTAGATTTTATTTTTTATAAAAAAAAGTTTTCTAAGGAAAAATGTTTTCCGTTGTAACCAAATAACGGAAAATGTGAACGGAAATACATTTTACACTGAAAATGATTTTCAGCTGAAAATAGTTTTCAGTTGAAAACAGTTTTCCGCCCAACCAAACAGAGCCTAATTATCCATGATCATGCCTAAAAAAACTTCATTCATTGCTCCAAAAGTTATACCCTGGCCTGAATATTATTACCTACGAATGAATTCAAGTTTCATTTACATATTCATTCAATTTTATTTAATTACATTTTCATTAATTTGGGCTACATATCAGCTACGGAGTACTACACTTATAGGCTAGTGTATTTAAGTAATGGATTAAATTTATGTGGACTTCTGTTTTCCTTTGAATTTCTGGCTCATTCAAACTCAGCCCAAAATGAAGGTGCGTTTAAAAGCAAAGCAAACACACCTCAACTCCTCAAGGCTTTGCATTACTTAATAAAAAATATAAAATTATTTGGGTTTTGAATCATCCGTTTAAGCTTTTAATTGGGTCGGCTCCAGCAATAACACAAAACATATTGGAAAATGACCACGCTTATACACGTTTTGATTCTGAAATTTGAGCACCTCAATCCTCAAAGGAAAATATTTGGTTTATCCAGTGGGTTTTTGTACCTGTCTCTTTTCTACTTTAAATGTCAATTTTTAAAAAATAGACAAGAGAGAATATGAGAATAGAGAACGGAATAAATAAACACAAAAAAAGATGGATTACTAACCCAATAAATAAATGTATCATTCTTCCACGTCAAAAGTCAAAACAATGTTGCAGGTAGGTTATGAAGGCCATGTTACTTGGTACGCAAACATGTTTAAGTAACGCAGATAAGTCATTGTGCATCAATATCCTTTTGAATTGAAATGCTTCAACACTTCACCTGTCAGATAGTGTTAAATTTGAAAATGCATTTAATGATTTCGTAGTCTCATACTACTATATAGTGGGTGCTTGATATAGAATATGCACATTCTTGTGTACTGTAATTAGATTGAACTTCTTGTGATGAACTTGAATATGGAAAATTGGAGGTAAAAGGAGGAAAGAGGCAAAAGGATATGTGTATTGGTATGTTGCGTATTGTGGGAAAATGGAATTTGCCACTAAATATAGCTCTCTTTATGTAGTATTGTGGCAAAAAAAAAAGTTGCAAAATGAAAATAGTGGTAGATTTTCAATTTGCCACCAAATCTTTTGTGGCAATATTATAATTTGCCACTAAAAATTGTTGTGGCAAATTTACAATTTGGCACTATACTTTTTGGTGGCAAAAAATATTTTGCCACTTAAAAGCCAATATACAGTGGCAACAATGAAAAATGCCTTAAATATATACTGTGTCAGAGTACTTGAGGCAAAATTTAATTTTGTCACAAAAGACCTTTGTGGCAATTTTTTACTGTATTGTGGCAAAAAAAAATGCCACTAAATCCTCTTTTTCTTATAGTGTATCTGATTTGTACCTAGAATTTGGTTGCATAATAGTCGTCTGTATCAACATTTTATCTTAATGGACGACATACATAACCATGATCATGATCCTCGACGTCAATTCTCACTTATTTCTTATTTCCAACAAAACATGAAAACATTCTATCAGGAGAAATTAAAATCTCAAATTAATATAAATATAGGACATCATACATTAGGATCCATTCCATATTTAATGGATGACAAAGGGTGCCTTTTTTTTATCAAAATTGGACATCATTGAACTGAATTCAACATTAGTGAAATGGACATTACTGAACTGAAGACAACAAATATGTTTCTAAACTCATCGCCACTGAACTGAACTGGACATCATTTAACTGAATTTGAAATCACTGAATTGACATTTGTTGAAGTGGGTTGTCCTACATTGATCAAGAAAGAGTGCCTTGAGGTGTTTATAACTAAGGGAGTTACTCCACCCATTGCCAATGGGTTTTGGGTTGGAACCTCCTTTATTTTATAAACACTCTCTTAATGGGCCCAATTTTGGTATCAAAGCGGGCTTTGGTCTTGCCTTTATGAACCCTTGTTGGCCCACATGTTGAAGCCCAAATGAGGCAATTGTGCGGCGAGGTAGTTTAATTTGACCACTGTTTACCCCACTCGCATGTGACTGGCCCAAGTTGGGTTTGATTAGTCCACGATTCAGACCAAGATGGGTTTTTGCGTGAGGCGGGGTGTTGAAGTGGGTTGTCCCACATTGATCAAGAAAGAGTGCCTTGAGGCCTTTATAACAAGGGGAGTTACTCCACCCATTGCCAATTGGTTTTGGGTTGGAGCCTCTTTTATGTTATAAACACTCTCATGAAAAAAAACTGACCGTGAAAGCTATTACTCTAAAGAACGCAACCAAACTGTTCCTTTTCATTTACTTATTAGAGCATCTCCAATGCAAGGTTTTTGGAGAGGTTTGTGAGGTGAAAAACCTTTTCAATAAACCTTTACCCCATAGTGAAAAACCTAAAACCTTTAGTTTTTACAAAGTGGTTTGTCTAGACAAACCAGGTTTGTAGCATGTTCTTTTTCTATGTTGGATCCCTTAATGTGAGGTTTTCAAAGGTTTGTAACATTGGGAAGAAGGGGTTTGCAAAATTGGATTTTTACATTTATGATGTGGCACACCTAAAAACCCAATTAGAGGATTGTAGTATTGGAGATGCTCTTAGTAATTGTTTTATCGCAGTTTAGTTTATCGAATCACTTTAGCTCAACTCACTTGAGTTTAATTTATTTCAGTTCAGTTGAGTGGTCTACCTTTTCACTCACATTTTACTATATATGCAGTTTAGTAAATTTATTTAGTTCAGTCCAATCCAATTTAGTGATAAATAACACATCCAAAATAACAAATCAACACACAATATCCAACTATCCAGGCCTTTAATAAAGAATAATACGTAGTAGTAAACTAATTCTTTTCAATGAACTACGAAAACAGAAAGTTGAGGTTGAACTCAAACATGAGTTGGTAAAAAAAGTAAAATTATTTGAAAGTTTGAGATTTGAAAGCGGGTTGGAAATGTAAAAAATGGTTAAAAGAGGAGAAAAAGTGGAAGGTATAACAACAAAGTCAAGGAATAAAGATGATGGTGTTTCATTGCATTTACCTAAATCTAGGAATAAGCACAACAAGGGAAGGTACTCGTACCAGTAAAAAGAAGGCTAAAAGAGGGTTAATTTTGAAGCACGAATTTTGGGAGATCGGAAAAATGAACCACGCTCCAAAAGAAAGAACGAAAGAAAGAAAGAAAAGGGAAACAAGAAAGAATGAACGCACTTCCAAGCTGGGCTCTCTCTCTCTCTCTAATAGAATCTCTAAGCGTGACACCAAAGGCTGGCAATCCCTCGCCCACCATTACCATATCCCCCATCTTCTTAGCCCACTAACCCCCCACCCAACTCCAGTATAAACTCCCACAACCATTTTTTGCATAATTGCATCACTTTTTATCCTTATGCTTTACTCAATTCAACAACCTTACCACATTCAAAACTTTTTTTTTTTATTTATTAAACACTTAGATCATTTACTTTGCCCTATGTCAATTCAAAAACCATACTTACGTTTTATAGTTCTAGGTACAATAACATTATATGGCCATTGTTAATGATATAGGTTTATTTAGATACTAGATGATATAGGTTCATTTAGATACTAGATGATCTAGCTAGATACCACTTGTGCAGTTTGTTCTTTAGCCGTAATTAAGAACATCATATTTGTAGGGATTTTCCTTGTTGGTATCCGTTGTAGTTCAGTTCAGGAGTGTTCTCGTGTCAGTTCAGTGATTTTAGTTCAGTTCAGTGGTGTTCATTTCAATTTAATGGTATTGAATTCGATTCAGTTCAACTCTAAAAAACACACCCATAATACTTCTTTTGTCCTATGCAAACTTATCTTTAATTTGAACTTTTTGAATTGAACTACTTCAGCCCAATATATAAAGAACATTTAGCAAAATCGCTACATGAACAATATGTGTGCGTTTGTTAGAGCTGAACTTACTAGAACTGAACTGAATTTAACATTACTGAACTGGACACCACTGAACTGAACTGGTCACCGCTGAATTGAATTGAACACAACTTGATATATAATAGAAAGTAGGTTTTTGAACTCAACAACACTGAATTGAACTGCACATTATTTAACTAAATTTTGAAATTACTAAATTATTAACACCCAAACTGAACTGGACTGACCATATAAGCTCTAAAAAATGCACCCTATGTAAGTTTTAGTAAATGGGCCTTTTAAGTTTGCACATGAACTTATCATAAACTTTAGGAACTTAAGGAAAATACAATAAAAGTAATTAGGATGCCTCTAAAAGAGGATACTTAAGCAAATGGGTTATAAGTAGTACACTACTAAATGAGGACTACGCATGTCAATGTGATTGTCGCCTTGTGATGAGGCTAGTTGTTGTTTTCCCTAGACCAGCAATTTAATTACTTACTAATACCTGTAACAACATGGTACACTACGCAACACAACAAAACACTTGTATGTGGTGGTTTCATTTAAAATTCTTAGAAGTGTCGTTTTATTAGAACTTTCAGTGCTTTCAACCTTTTTAATTGTACGTTGTGGATACTTTGCTTGCCAGCTTCCATTCTCTTTCTATTCTTCTACTTCGACTATATCCCCACATGCTATTCACATCCCAACTTTCATAAAAATAATATTATTATTCGATTTGTTCCATTTCCATCCTTTGATAATTCTCCTAGATCTAGCTACTATAGCCTCTTATTAGTGCCATTAATTCTATTCTTACGTCGCTTACCGGATTGATTAAGATATTATTTCCAGAAGGTTTAGTACTCCGAGGATCGGAGGGGTGCAAATTTTGAAACTTTACTTTAATTACAGGAATGCCCATCTCTTATTAGTGTCCATAATTTTACGTTCGTGATCTCTAAGTGTGAAAAAAAATTAATAATTATGGTTCACGAGTTTTAGAGAATAAATTTCATTGGGTTTATATATACAGACTACCGTCGCTACCTCTCCTTCACATCAATATAGCATAAATCTCGACTCTAATGTGTAATGGTGGATCTATGTTGTAAGTTATGGATTCTATGAAACCCACTCGGATAGATTTTTTTTCCTATCCATATGTAGTAAATAAGAAAATGACTCTAACTATTTGAACTGATTTCTGGCTCCATTACTACTAATTATGTTGCACATAGTCCTACAGAACGAACCTTATCACACCAGTTCGAAGTTACCATAGTAATTAAGATCTATATATATGTACATGTCTTAGCTCCATGCGAACCTCGACCGTAGCAATCAGGTGAGTTGATTGCGTAAAGGAAGTTCATAAATGAGAAGAAGGGATAATGTCCATGGGATTATAAATAAAGCTTTAAGTAATAAACCTCCAAAAAGTAAATAAAAAAGACACAACCAAAGATATTGCTTTGATTAGAAGTAACCCTAGCTATATACAGTAATATAGCAATACATCAATAGTTGTTGCAAGAGCAAACTCCATTCCATTTTTAAGAAAACAAACATGACTTTGTTTGGTGCCCCATCTACGTATACCTTCTATTCTATTTGATGAACTAACATGAGGATCTTCATCTTTTCTTCTTCTTTTGTGTCCACAATCTTAATCTGCCAAAATCACACGCTGGCAAATCAACAACTAAACATCACACAAATTTCTTTTTTTCAATGAAACTGAAAAATATGGGTTCCCAAATTTCTAAAATCATGGCAAATCTAGCTATCTATCGTTTCATTATTGTCCACTTTGAGGAAAAGTGACATCCCTGGCCCTTCTAATCACGGTTTTAAGGAGAAAAGTTGGAATAAGACATTCTTTCTCTATTTACCTCACTTTGCTCAGGAGTATTATCATTTTCCTAATGCCCCACATAATCATCTTGATTTGTTTTCGGCTATGTTTGGCAAAATTAGTTGTAGCTGTAGTTGTCAAGTGTTATTAAAGGAAATAAATTAGTAGAAAACTGCTAAAAAGTGATACAAAAGGCTAATAAATTAGCTGTAGCTGTAACTTCAGATAAAAAATCTAATGACAAACTGTTTGGTAGCAGAGAGTAAAAAACACTAACTGCAAGCTTCAAACTGTAGCTTTTATTGAAAAACTAGCTGTTCGTGCCAAACATAGCCTTAGTGTTGATCACGTACTTATTCAACATTATCTATTGATGTTATGTTTCAATAATATGCTAAAAGTTTGTTTTGTCACATTATAATACTCCAAATTACTCGAATGGTATATTTTGTGAGCCATCTATGACCATTTGCTATATATGCAGTACTTTTTTTTATTCTACCAACATCATGGAAAAAGTTACTCCGTACTATATACTCAACATATATTCCTACGGGACCCTATACATTGTTAAGACTCGTTTACTAGTTAGTAACACAATGATGTAATGTAATTATTTTATAGAATACAAGGTGAGAAATGAATAAGAGAGAGGAGAAATATGGGAAATGAAAGATTAATTACACGAACCAAAGGGTGAACCTTACGACTCCATGCACATCATAACGTCAAACAAACAGAAAACAAGCAAGCCAAAGGGGGTCCAAATTACAATAACAAGCAATGCAAATAATACAGTACTGAGGATGGTAAACCCGTGAACCATAATTATGAATTGTTTTGTTGCTATTAATTACCTTTGGAGCTTACCCGTAATTTATTTCTATTTTTGTCAACTCGTAATTTATTTTCTATTTCACA
Source organism: Tetragonia tetragonoides (assembly GCA_038025085.1). NCBI lineage: Eukaryota > Viridiplantae > Streptophyta > Magnoliopsida > Caryophyllales > Aizoaceae > Tetragonia > Tetragonia tetragonoides. The sequence goes on from CM076142.1 coordinate 50,083,366, forward strand.
TACATATGGATCAAATTCCCTAAAAGCCAAAGATAGTAATTGCCTTGTGAGTCTGTGACTAGGGGTGAAACTTATTCGGATTAAATCCAAAATTCAATTCAATTTTATTTAAATTAGGCAATTTGGATTGGATTTTTTGGATTTCGGATTGGATTCGGACTCAAAAAAAATATTTTTTGGATTTTTGGATTGGATTCGGACTCGCCCTTTCGGAGTCCAATAATTCAATCCAATCCAAATTAGATATAAATTAATAAATAAAAAGACATATAATTCAAAAATGATACTAGCCCAAAATAAATAGTACTATAAACTACAAATTAAAATCTAAGGGATTGAAGGCAAATAAAATGCATACATAAATTAAGAGAGAAATATTATTTCAGACAACTCACTCAAGTCACGCCTTAGTAGCCACTAGTCCACTTGCTATCTCTTTACACATTTGTCTTCTCCATGTACACTAAGCGGAGATTACCGAACACCTTTGAAACTACTTAATTTGCATTTTTTTATAGTGAATGTTGTAGATTTGTAGTTGAGCTCGACATTTGTATTATTATCTTATCGATAAACTTTTTTTTAAGTAATGGACGTTGTTGTAGAAAAGGTAAAGAGTTAGGAAAAAATTGAATTATTCGGATCAGATTGGATTACGGAAAATTATTCGGATTGGATTCGGACTCAAAAATTAAAGTCTAAAATTAGTTTGGATTGGATTTGGACTCAAAATTCCGAGTCCAAATTTTTTTGGATTGGATTTGGACTAGGCCATAATCCAATCCAAAGTCCAAACTTTCACCCTTATCTGTGACTTAGGCTCTGTTTGGTTAGGCGGAAAATCATTTTTAACTGAAAAGTATTTTCAACTGAAAATCATTTTCAGTGTAAAATGTATTTCCGTTCACATTTTCCGTTGTTTGGTTACAACGGAAAACAATTTTTCAAAAAAATTATTTTTTATAAAAATAAAATCTACTAACATAGTTGCGTCAATCTCAAAAAGTTAGGTGGATTCAAAAAAAAATCATCTCAAACGCATATCGGAGTAAAAAGTTATACTTATGTGAAGAAAAAAAACAATATCGAGAAAGTGACCCGAAAGTTCGGCCCGAGGCCCAATCAAGTCGGGTGGGAGTTTGTTTTTATGACCCGAAGACCCAACAACCAAACCCGATGATCAAGTCTATTATTAGTGCTCCGGGGACATAGTGTCCCACCAACGGAAAACCGTTTTCCCTTCATTTTGAAGGGAAAACATTTACACCTACATAGGTGAAAATATTTTCCCCCTAAAAACCATTTTTCTTCTCATTGTAAACCAAACAACGAAAAATGGAAAAACTGTTTTCCAGGAAAACTGTTTTCACCCAACCAAACGGAGTCTTAGCTTGTTCATCCTCTGATCTTCTGATCACTTGTTTTTCGCAGGGGACATGATGTTATCTAAAGTATCGGTCCTAAGGATCAATGCAGCAAGAATATCGTCCCACAAACAAATACTCGTATTAATTTCGGAAAGCACAACAAATTTAAAACCACTTAATTAATTTAAATACTCAATATTGTAAATCAAAATTTGTATTTTGAAACGGAAAGTTAGAAGTTTGGCGTAAATAGCTAATTCCTAATTGATTCTTGTTATTCCAATAGCTAGTGAGTACTCTTAACAATTATTGTTCACTCCTAACTCATACCAAAGTAATAAGAGCCTCATAGATCTTGAGTTTAATTAGGTTTCGAGTCGACATCCTCTTGAATTTCCATTTGCCCAACTTACAATGTATTTTTTTCTTATTTTAGAATCGTTTCGATTAGTGGAAAAAATACACCCTTATACTTTTTTTTGGAGAGCAAGAGAATGTAACCCATGAATCATTCTGTTATAGTCATATGGTTTTATATTTGTGAACTTGTTTATACTCCATAACATGTGTACACACCAACACTCACGATGATGAGTAAGCATCAAATTATAAGAGTAAACTCCGATTATCCATACATATTAAACGAAGCATCAATTAAGCTTTAACTTGCCCCACTTACAAGAGGTGGATAGCTATTCCCCAAAAAAAAAAAAAACTTTAACTTTAGAAGTGAAAATAAAGGCATAAGTTTGGGACATAGGACCCCTACACTCTCATCACTATGTGAGTAAGACTTTTATGAGTTTGGTATTGCCTTGAAGACATTCAATTGTTAGGGTGTGTTATTTTTTATTTATTGGACCTTACTCAATCAGTAGAAATTAGTGACAAAATCTTATTGAATCGGTGAAGAGCAGTGAAATGACCTTACTCAATCAGTAAAAATCAGTGGCATGACTCACATTCTTACTCACAGAATCAATCACAGGTTCTTATTGAATCAGTGGAAATCAGTGACAGGGCATTACTCAATCAGTGACAATTAATGGCAGAATTTTACTCAATCAGTAAAAATAAGTGAAAAAGAACACACCCTTACTCTAATCACATTAATTAGTTTTTTTTTCTATTATCTGTTTCTCTATCTTTCAAATTGAACATCGAATAAGGGGGGAATCATGTAAGCAAAATCTGTAATTGTACAAGAAGGGTACATCCGTCAATAGACCTCCCTATTCCAAATCAAATCATAATTAAACCCCTAATTAAATCACACCTCGTGGCCCGTATGGCCGTATTTATTTTCCACCCTTTTGTCTCTTCACTTTCCTCTTACCACCTAAAATACCCATTTCACCTGCCCTCAAATTTTAAAACCACAAACGCATTACACATATAGAGCGTTAGTGACAGACAGATTCAAATACGAAATCGTACATAGATTGAAATAGAAGAGAGAGATGATTGGAGAGAGAGAGAAACAAAAACCCAGATAGTGTTCTAACAACAACAACAACAAGAGGAGAGAGAAAAGCAAGCAAATAAAGCTTCATTAATGGCGGCTGGTTGGGTCAAGTCATTGCAATGTAAATCAAGAGCCTTTGAAGATGTTTATCACCCAAGTCCTAAACATCAACTTCTCCCTAGCACTAGTTGCAGAAACAGCGTTCAAAACCTTAAAGACGTCATTGATAACACCAAACCCAAATCCAAACCCATTTCCAGGCCCAGACCCAAATCGAAACCAAAACCCAATGCTATAAAACCTGAACCACATTCGCAACACAAACCACCACTAGCTTCGCTTCCTAGGCGTTCCGGCTCTGTAAAACCCAAGCCCGACCCGGTTGCATTTTTATCACCTGCTCATATTAATGGCCGTGTCAGGCGAACCGTGTCCGCACCATTAAGTAAGGGACTACTCGGGGACACGATTTTTCCATCCGTGTCCGAGTTACCTGAGGGCCACCCTTCACGCAACGTGGTCGAGATAATATTCCAGACACGGTGGGGCCCGAAGGGATTTTCGGGGCGTGTCGAGATGGTTTTCAAGATTCAGAATATGCCACGGAACGTGTCAAGGTTCGAGGAGTATCGTGACTCGGTCAAGACACGGGCCGTTTCTGGAGATGGGGACACGGCTCGGTGTAGTGCTGATGGAAATGAAATGATGAGGTTTCGGTGTTTGGGACCCACCGCGACAGGTGGCGTGATCGATGGCCGAGATTGCGGGGGTGTTTGGTCAATCAACGGTGGGAAAGGGTCCACGTCTATTTGCACGTTTTCGGGCAGCGGGGCAGCTCATGAGAATGCGGGTAAGGGGAAAGGCAGACGGGCAATGATGGTGTGTCGGGTAATTGCGGGCCGGGTTTCAAAACGGGTCGAGTTCGGGCTTGACTTGGTGTTGGATGTGCCAGGGGAGTATGAGTTTGACTCAGTGAGTGGGGAAAATGGCGAGTTGTTAGTGTTTGATAATCGTGCGGTTTTACCTTGTTTCCTAGTCCTCTACAAATTGTAAAGAGTAATAAAGACATCTATCTCTTCCCCAAAAAAAAGAAAAACTTTATCAACACAATGTTTACCCTTTCTTTTTCTTTTTCTTTTTTTAATTACCTGGAGCGTTAATATTTTTTGGGGGGCTAAAATTTGTGTAAATGTTGTGTTGATAGATGTTCTACTTCTACTAATTGTCGTCTTCGGTTTATGTGCATATTTGATGGGATTTTTTTAGCAAGAGTAGTACTGAAATGAAAAAGATATGGTGTAATTGTTGATGAACAAGCTAAGTTTGCTATTATATTTCTGGTAATATTTGCTGTAATTTTTTTGAGTAAGTTAAGTTCATTCTATGGTGCCTAAAGATGAGTTTTTGTTTGTTTATTTTAGGTTATGTTTGGCAAAATTAGCTGTAGCTGTAGCTTTCAAGTGTTATTAAAGGAAAGAAATTAGTAAAAACTGCTAAAAAGTGATACAAAATGCTAATAAACTAGCTGTAGCTGCAAGTGAAAGCTTGCAGGGATAGCTTTCAAAAAATTAGCTGTAGAGAGCTGGGGCAGTAGCTATAGCTGCAGATTGAAAATCATATTGCAAAATGTTTGGTAGCAGAGAGTAAAAAATACTAGCTGCAAGCTTCAAGTTGTAGCTTTTACTGAAAAGCTAACTTTTTGTGCCAAACATAGCCTTAGAGTGAGCACTAATTTGGAATAGATATTGCAGAATTTGAACAAGTAATCAGATAGATATACCTGGAAAAATGGATTTTGTCAATGTTTTGGGGGTACAAGGAAAATTTCTTATGATTCATGCGGGAATATCATAAGAATCGTGGGGTATCTAGTTAAGATGATCTAAGCATCTTGATTTGTATTCCAGAATTTAATAAGTTGCATTTATGATGATACGTGATTATGAATATTGTCAGTTTTTGCATGGTGGAGGTAGTAATAATTCGCTCTATAGCTTCTGAATTTAAGACCTCAGCAATGGCGTTTAATTAAGAATCACAAACGTCTGCAAATTTTTGCAGTTTAGCTTGTCAATTTGATGGATGGAAGTTTTGTTTGATACCCGTTTTCTGTATATATACTTTAATTTTTGAATATATGCCACATGTATCAATCATACACTTACTCCTAATTTAACTTACTCCTAATTTAAAAAGAACAAGTATTTGCACTTGATGTGCCAACTAGTGGCGAACCCAGAAAACTAAAAATAAGGGTGCAAATTTGAGAATAAGGGTAAAAATTATAGAATTGGGGTGCAATAAGAGCCAAAAAAACTAAAAAATTCTACAAAAATAGGAAAAATTGTACATTAAAAAGACAAAAAAATAAAAAATGGTGGTGCAATGGTTTATCTATAGCACCACCTAGGTTCGCCCATGGTGCCAACTGCCTATTACCATTCACATATTATGTGACTTTAGGACCTAAAGTATAGTATTGGGGCTAAATTTTTAATCAAGTATAATAATCTACTCGTCTTTGCTTCACTAATAATAGAGGATTACAGTTCTTGTAGATAGAGAGACCCAAGCTAAATTTAGGAGAGTTTTGCTTTTTTCTTTTTTGGTGAGGAATGTTTAGGAGTGTAATTACATGCTTCATACTATAAGAGCATCTCTAATGCTATAAAGTTGTGGAGAGATTATTTACCTATGTAATGTCATAATTTAAACATCGTACTTTTATAAACCTCTTATTCTCTATTTATATATAGGTTTGTTGCCTATGCCACATCATAACCCACAAATTAGGTTTGTTTACCGGTTTATTTGTACAAGTAGTGGGGCTTTTAGGTTTGTCACTTACGGGGATGAGTTTTTCTTGGAAGCGAGGTTTTTCTAACAATGGAGCTTTTAGGCTTGTCACTATGGATATGAGGTTTTCGATCTTGAAAGCGAGGTTTTTCCTCAACAAATTTTTGTAAAAACCTTACATTACAGATGCTCTAAGTACTAAAGTAGCATGACAATAGAAGGAGATACATAGGACATTTTTGCCCCTAGTATTATCACATCTTGAATGCGTACACCTAAATATTTCAAACTGATTTAAAGTGAAAACCATTGTATATGTTACGTATCACACAATATGTCCAAACACCTAAGGATTAATTTACAACAATATTACCGTTCATATTTACGGTAAAAAGATAAAAGATCAAATAAACATAATTATGACAATTATATATGTAATCAATGTAAAGCGCAAAAAGAAAGAATAGCACAAGGGAGATGTTCTTTAATCGTTGAAAGATTGTAAGGAATCATTATTGCCAAATATCCTCTTGATCATGAATCCTTTAGAGAGTGGATGAAACGTTTTCAGGTCATGGAATGAAATAAATAAATAAATAGGCAAAATATTCAATGACCCCTTGTAATAGTATAATTTTAAATTATTACGACAAAATCAGTAGGTGCTATTATGGTCTGCTTATTCGACAAAACACACATGTTTGTATTTGTCCTCTACATAGTCAATGGCATTGGGTTGGGTTGGGTTGGTTTCACTGCCGTTGATTGTGGTGATGATGATGGTGTTGAACTATTGATGGACAAATGGATCATTACTTTTTCGATCATTATTTGTGCCTTTTGTATGAATGTAAATAAATCTTCTCTCTATATATAAAGCTGGCATATTTCGTAAGTTTTAAGCCATGCCACATCATTAAATGTATTATTAGAATAATTTTTAAAAAAATAAAATTGAGAGTTTGACTTGGGATGAATAACTAGAGTTTTATAAGTGTTATAACTTAATCTTTGTCAAAAGTTCAAAAGCAAATGTAATCTTCTACACATCTTAAAAAAAAAATAGTATTTGTACCATCGTATTCGCATCGAAAAATACTTCAAAATAAGATGCATTTACAATATGTTTAATCTTCACGTATAAAATATAATTTAAAATGTATAATATTGAAGAATAAAATAACAAAAAAAATAATAAAAAAATATATATCTTGACCCGTGCATCACACGGGCATCATTACTAGTTAAAATATATAAGTATGGTATATATATAGTCGTCATATAGATAATCTTTTTTTTCTACCTTTTCTGGAAAATACAACTACTTTTGAGTGGGTAGGAGACAAAAAGAGTAGCAGCATTCTGGAAATGATATGGGCTTAGCATTTGTTTTGTTATGTTTTAGATTTGTATATATCTGCTTTGTTTATAGTACATAAATAATTTTGAGAAAGATTAGAAATCATCTATGAGATTCCAGATTAGAAGTCTAAGAATTGAGTATACATCGATCTCGGGGGTGAAAGGTGAATAAAGTTCACCGCTCCAAACCTATATGTAGTGTTGTATCTATTTATTACAAAATATAACATTGATTAAACTTCCAACCATTAACTCAATTAATTTGTGACTTTTTTAATAAAGTTTGCCACAGGTAAAAATGACAAATTGACAACTGGCGATGTAAAGTAGTACAATACCAAAAAAAAAAAAAAAAAAAAAAAAAAAAAAAGCCATAATCAAACTGCATATGATCGCGAAGAGAAATTAAAAGAGCAATGGTCACTTCCCCTTGATTCAAATTACTTATTTTTGGGAGGATCTAATAACCAAAAGTCACCACCAAGTTCCAAATATGTAATGAAATGGTATGCCATCAGATGGAGACATGGCGAACAAAATTTACCGGAATCCAGAAACGACTGTTAGTATGATAATTTACCAAAAAGCATGCTAGGATGAGTATACGTTAGAGAGTTGGTTGTTGAAATGACATGTTTGCTTGGCTTATGAGGGAATGAAATCCCAGTTGTATTTGCATAATTGTATTTGTATGGTGAATGGTCTTCGTCATTGTCGTGGTCCAACTAAATAAGGCAACTAGCAAACCCATAACATCTCGACATGGAGGAACCAAGTGACCATCTTCGCCAACATAACATTAAATGAAATTTGGGTTGTCTAGTGTTTATAATATTGATTGAAGAAACTCTAAAAAGGATATTCTGGTCACTTCTTGCTATGTTAAAAGCCATGCACAACGGTGTAATCAATCACATTTTTCACCATGTTATTATGATTACTTTGGATAGTGTAATCAATCTCATTTTTTCAATCTTCTTTCTCTTCATTTCTTTTTCACTTCACATGTCACATCTATCCTATAAAATGATTATAGTAAGTAAACACCACCTTACTGTGACCAGTTGTGGAATTTCTTAACACCAAGACTAGAAAAGGAAAAAAGAACCGTATCCCTTTAAATAGCCAAAAAGGTGAGGTGAGAGTCGAGATAAAGTTGCAGCAGATAAAAGAGAAATGTCAAGCTCAGCTTGCCTTTTCTAATCAAGATAAAGTCAACAACCATAATGCACTTGATACTGAGAGGACAAATTAGTCCCTGCTAATCATGTGGAGACCCTACAAATACGAAGATTTTCGGAGCTCAAGCCCCACTAAATCGATTTTGATGTGTCTGCTATTATGGACAGGAAATTCTCAGCTATATCAAAATTCACTAATCATCAAGAGATAAAAGGGTAAAGATAACAGCAGATAATCCAATGTGAAGCTGCCATGCCAATTGTGTCCTCTGAATGTACAGTTTGTCATGCTAGAGCAAATGTTGTACTAATGTGCTTCCACAAGTATGTATAACGGCTTCCCCTTCAACCGTTCACGGCCCTGCAATAAGTTGTGGATTTGTTAAGAGCATAATGTATAATGAAGCAACAACACATCAACAATTTGAGCAGCTGCATGAAAAATAATGTCCGAATTCCGATTCTTGTTTAACGGGATACTGGTCTGAATAATGCAACACAAATCCTAACAAAATTTCCAAAATGTAAAACCGTGCACATACAACCTTTCTGATCTCATCGAAGTGCATGACTAGACAGAGCACTCAACCATCAAACTGTAAATTTAGACAGCATTTGTGCCTATAGCACCATTGTGTGGAGTAAGGATTTCTGCACAGGTTTTCCAGAACAGCTCTCCAAGTTTCTGCACAGGCTTTACCATCTTGACTTTCCTAGCCTGATGTGGATTACAATGTGTTGTTTTGGTGGTCTTGTTTGACACCTAGAGGTCCTTCTCATGTCAAGGTTTGTATACTTCACAACATACTAACTGATGATAGCCTCAGATCTGCCTGATGAATACCCCCTACCCTAGTCCCCACTGACCAGATCCATGGAAGGAAAATGTTAAATCTAAGTCCTCATCGAACACCCCAATTCATTTGTTATGCATTTTCAACCACCACAGTTACCCTGAGGTTCACTGAGCTTCATCCTTCAAGATCTTGTATGGTAAATGATCCTTTGTCAGTCATCCCGTTTTGAATCAAAGTTAGGGGTATAGAAGGAAACCAACCACCAATTTCACCTTGTCTTAATCTCGGTGCCCAAAACAAGTGAGTACTTAAATTTGGACGGAGGGAATATATCCTTCCAACTAATTTCATGGCAAAAAATCTAACACATTCGGATATCTTAAAATGCCAAAACAATTGGGGATACACCTTATATAAGCATTAGCAAATGATATCCTCAAGTTGGTTTGCCCCAGTAAAGAAACACCTACACGGAAGTGCTAAAGAAAGGAGTAAGAACACCTCAATCATGTGTATGAATTAGTCATTTCCAAGGAGCTTACTGACTAATGCTAGCCCTCACCCCAAACTGATTAAGTTGAGAACCACAGCTAAATCACCAGATAATGAAAAGAAAACCTTAATCCTGCACATTATCCTCGTTCAAAGAGATATCAAGTCTCTCGTCTCCTACCAGTCTACCACTGCTTGGTCCTGACTTGTATGTATCTAATTAGTTACCAAACATTATTAAGATTCTCTTCCAGGGTTACTTCTCTTGTTTCCATTTGTTTCATGAAGGATTTAACTCATAATTGCATGATACACATTGAGAGAGGAAAGCACATATTATTCATGTAAATATAAGCGGGAATAACGCGTGCCACTAAGATAGTAAGAGTGATTGGCAATTTGGCATTAAGTTCGACTGTTTTATCCACCACCAATAAAAGCTATAGAGAATGATCACAACTTTATACATTGCTTTTACCATAAATTTTTACACCAGAATGATGATATTGAGAAATCTGACCTTAAGATCTGGTAATTCAATGACGCATGCACATTCAACTACTTCTGCTCCAGCACGTTCTATACAGCAAAATGAAATATGATCAAGATGAGTTCGCAATTAAAATATGAAGAACAATATTCATGCAGCCATTTTCTATTGTATGCCTCACAAAATTTAGCTAATTAAAGTTCGTCTTAAACTCTGCACCTTCAAACTGAATGTTACTTATATTAATCAATTGACTTCATACTTGTCCACATAGATGACAACTGAACCTACGAAAATGAAACCAGGCTCTGCAAGAGTACCCAGTTTAGCTTGGGCAAGTATAAGAATACTATCTGGCAACAAGCCTATTGCTTCAAGTTGGACATACCATCAAACAGGTGGGGAAAGTTCTCCCTAAACATGATCGTATTTCACATATATAAAGAGGTCATTTCAGTTACTGTTTCTCCTATGTTTTAATCTCTTGATCCCACACAACATAGCACACTTTAGAAGCAGGAAAGGGGAATTGCTACAACAGTTAAAAGCCTAAAAACTTCTCTTACCCAGCAAGCTCATAGCTGCACATAGAGTGCCACCAGTAGCAACTAAATCATCGACGACCAAAGCACGGTCTCCATGTTCAACTGCTCCAACATGCATCTCCAGACAATCTGTCCCATACTCTAACACATACTCTTCTGAGATAACTTCTCCTGTCAAGATGAAATACTATCATTTAGATTTAACTATTTAAGATCAACCAACTTCCAACACTTGCTCATTATCAGACTGGAAGTTGTGTATTTTAAATGAAAAGAAACTTAGTCATAATCTACAAGATGCCTCGACACCTCACTGATATGATGAAATCTCATGAAAGTATGAAACAAAGTAAAATTTGTAGATTATAGACCACATCTCTTTGAACATTAACTTAAAATTTGATTAGACAATTGTACAAATAATAAACCCTTCACACTGGTAATTATCTTCGGCATAGAAGCAAGGAATAGCTATTTCAAGTACAATCATTATGTCAGAGAGAGCATCAGTAAGATGTCATAATCTACACGATGCCTCGACATCTCTGGTGACAGACAAGGCACCAACTCCTACACCTAGTTCATGGTTCTGTCGCGGTCTTGAAACTATCAGCTACTACAAACAAATAGGGGTCCTGAAGAGACAAGGTCACTATCAAGTAGTGGAACCTCATGCCTACGGTTCAGATAAATATCCAATTCAAAGTTGTATACTACATCTCCTCACAACTTGACATCATCCCCTCTTTCTATTTTCTTCGCAAGTACACTGAAGGCTACCCTTTTACAACGTGAATAAAACTTGCTTACGTACTCCCTCCCTCTATCTCACCTAACCTTCTTGTTTGTTAACTGTACGTTGACTGGCGTTATATACTAATTATTTTGACATCGATTACAAGATGATATATTAAGATTACCTAAGAAGAAAGGGAAAATGTTTTAAACGAGTAACGGTAAATTTCTAAAACAAAATAGCTCCTAATGCTCAAAGAAGTCAACAGTCTGTACAATTATTTGTTGACAGGCGGAGTGTATATTAGCAAGTTGTCCAAGAATAAGTTAGTCATACAAATCGAAATTGATTCATCATATATGCTTACTAAACAAATCTATTGAAAACTTTGAGATTTGACAACATTAACACCATTATTATCGTAAACAAAAGCTGGATGAACATACCAGGCAACTTTTTCGGCTTTCTTAGTGGCACAAACTTTGCTCCTATTGCCAATGCAATAGGAGGACCAAAAATGAAACCTCTCGCCTCAACACCTGGCAACACGAAAAATAAAAGTAAACATCTGATTCAGTATAAATCATGAGACAACAGTTCCACGGTCAATGCAACGGAAGTGCTGTAGAAAGCTGGAAGTTGTGCCCCCAGCATGGAGCAATTTAAGACTAAACATGCAGGTATGTATAAAGGAGCAATCAGTGATCAATATTGAACTTTAGTATCTATCATGTTTGAAGTTGCAATGAGCAACAATAATGGATGTGATATACACAGACTTCAATTGATGAGAGAATCCACAAGCTGTGCCAATGCAAATTGATCACCAATATTGGGAATGGAATATCAAATATAGATTCTGGACAACAAATATTGACCTTTCGTTTTCTTTTACTCGAGAGTTGAATACTAAATATTTCAACAGAGTACAATATAGGAGATCTTAGACCCTATTTTATTTGATGTGTGGGAATTGTTTTGGAATAGGAATGGGGTCAGTCAATACCCAATTTTCTGATTGGTGAACCTTTTTTGTTGGTAAACACTCCAGGTATGGAGTTTACCATACCTACCGATGTTTAATGGTTTTACTGATGCCAAGCCTCATGGAATCAAGAATTTAAAACAGGGGGGTGAATCCGAGCTTTGCTCGACTAATCCCATGGGCCCTGAAGTTAATGACCAGGAAAACCTCCAGAGCCCCCGAGGGATAAAACAGAAACTATCCTTTCTCACTCCTCTCCATTTTTTTCCCCTACTTGGACATCCTTCGCCATTCAATCTCAATTTTCTCCTAATGTTTCCTTTCTCTCTCCTTTATGGCCTGTGGATGGATAAAAATATTGAACTAGAATTGATCAATTTTTTTTGCAAATCAAACAAAAAGGAGATGAAGGAGGTTGTGACTCTTGTGACCTGTGAAGGTAAAAATGGTTTCTAGGGGGGGGTTGCGTAAGCTTTTTTTTCCTTTTTATTATTAGGCCCCAAGTCCAACCAAACAACTAACTTGGGTATGAGATTTTATATTCATTCCATACCCCCCTAGTTCAGTGATTCCATCGATACCTATAAACGATAAACGCCCCTTTCCATCCATACATTACCCATTTATGGTAAAAATAGAAGATAAACGGAAACAAGTGATTCAAGTACCAGTTACAAAAGATAAAATCATGTTTAATCCCAAACAAATCATCTTGGTGCTAATTGCAGCTTTCGCAGCCCTATAGGCTATGGGCTCATCAAACAGAAATCATAGTCCACACATGTCAGTAATCTAAGATAGCAATATTAGAGCTAAGAAACACATCAATTACAATCATTTGAGAAGATAGATATCATTTCTATCTAATCCCATGATGTTAAAAGAATAGATAGCTGTTTCTACCTAGAAGGAACTGTTTGATATACAAAGCATAACTACAATTTGAGCAAGAAGATTGCAAAAGTTACAAGACTAGTTTTTTTCCCCTGATCACAGGTGGACAGCAATAGCCAGATAAGCACGCCAAAAAAAGAGACAAAAATTAACTAATATGCACATGCCCTGAGATATAAAAAAATACCCTGGCCCATATCACCTCTAAATGCAATCAAAAGAACTACAAACATGCACATGGATAGGGTACCACCAAGTGAAAAGATTTGAAAAACTTCCCTCAGTCTCATGTTGCAGGAAAAGGACACAAATTTAAGTTTGACAAGGACAACACATAATAGTGTATCTTACCAACATAAATAGAATCTAGCCAGATGAGACTCCTAGGATTATAACATTTCTCCTTTGCTTTTTGTGCATTGCTAGAGGAACACTGCGGTTTAAATGTAATACTCCATATTGGTACAAATTCATCGTTTACCATAATTAACGCGGCAGTTAATTTTGCATTTTCTATTCACGCCTAAAGCTTTTTTGTCCAAAGAAAAACGGAATCTATAAAGAATACAGTACTGGCAATGTACAGCCATAAGAGCAACAATAATAGAAAGGTTGATCTTCTATAGCCGGATTGATGGGGGGCAGTCAATAATGAGAAGGTGAGAATAAACCAGGAACAGAGAACCCACTCAATAGTAGAATTTGGACTTCATCACTCAACTTTAGCCAAAGGACCAAACGAATCAAGAACCAAATCACAAGGGTCCACCACTATTGGATCCAGCGACAGGCCATAAAAAAACAATGCAAGCCCCTCATTATATTCACAGATGGTAATCAATAACACACCCCACTAAGACAGCCCCACGGTCAAACAAAAATCACTCCAAACCAACAACAGTCACTTCCAAAATGTCCCCAAAAGGACTCTTAAAGCCAACCAGAAACTTGGGCATACTCAAATGGAGTACTCTATTTGATTATTGAACTCCCAATTTTTTAACTCCCAAAGTTAGGCCCACCATTTTTTCAAGCTAGAATAGTTTAAAAGGCTGGAAAAAAAGTTCCAAGAACCTTTTGCTATTGAAAAGTATACAGAGAGAGTAAACTAGTTTCCACAATACCCTTTTGTACTTTTTAACAAAAGAAGTTATTGCTACCCACCATTCATCCATATTACATCACAAAGAAGCTGTCTTTCTTTAGTTGGGTTTTCAAAATAGACTTCTGACAAGTAGTGCAGGACAGACATAAGAACATACAGGTGTTTCTACTACATATCCAACACAAGTTTTTGAGTAGTGCTAACAAGTCCAGACTGTAGGACAAACAATAAGTTCGCTAACAAATTTTTGAGCAGGAAGAAGTAATTTAAGACAAACCCACAACAACAACAACAACAACAACAACAACAACAACAACAAAAAGCAAACAAAATATGTAAGTAGGAAATGGAATCACCTGCAACTACTGAAATGTTCTTGCTTTTGTAACGCTCAACAAACATATCAATAGTATCCTTGAAGGCCTTGGGGTCAAGCAACAGAGTAGTAATGTCTTGAAACATAATGCCTACAAAAAAAAATTCACAAAAACCCATGATTTCCCACATTTAATTAGGCATTTTTCGATTTCATCAAACACAAAGGAGACCAATTGTCAAATATCACAATGCTAATTACCCAAACCATAACTTTCCTCGAGAAATACACATACCACAAAATCACCATTTTCCCACTTTCACTCAAGCAATTTATCAAACACCCAAAGGGCCATTCTTCCCAGGAAACAAAGTGCTACCCAAAAAAAAGGGAAGAAAAGAAAAAACGTTTTCCCTGTTTTCAGCTACGCATTTTATACAAGACCCAGAAATCAAAATGCCAAAAATATAATCTTTAAGAAAAATAAATGAAAAAATCAGTACCGGGTTTGGGGAAATCAGGGATGACCCGAATTTTAGTTTTGATGTCGTGGAGACGAGAATCATCACTATTACAAGCCGACATTGTTGTTGTTGTTGTTGTGGTTGGGGGGGAAGAAAACATTATAAGGGAAGATATAGAGGAGAAAAGGAAGGCCTTTTTTCTCTCTCTCTCTCTCTTCTGTGATTCAGGTGAAGACAGAATCTAAAATATAGAGAGAGAAAGAGAGAGGAGAGAGAAAATGGATTGAGAGAAGAGAGATAAAGGGGTTGGTAAAAATGGTAATGGTATGGGGAGGTGATAATTGCCTCTTTATCTATAGTTTAGTCCTCTAATTTAGACCTTTTTATTATACTTTTGATTATTATTTTACTGTTTTATTAACTTTACTATTAGTGGGTCTAACTTAACTTAGTTTATTTATTTGTGTGTTAATTAGCCTAATTACTACTTTATTTTGTTAGATGGCAATTCCAAGTGGTCAGCCACTATAAAGCCCACGTTTGAGTAAATAGATCAAAAGAAAAGACTTTCATTCTCAAGAGATAGAGCCATATAAAACACTCAGAGGAGAGACAATCTCTACATAGCACTTTCCTTCAATCAGAGATGCCGTTAACAACCAGGAAATTATGGGCAATTGATTTCTTCGATCTTCTTCAGTATTTCAAGGGAACAAACTTTATTCCACTACCCACACGGTTAGGGTTTTGGTCAGTATAAAAGACTTACACCTGTTCTCAATTCGGATCATCCAAGCAACCCACAATTCAGATTTGCTAGACGAACACTTGAGCGTTTGTGAGATCGAGAGGAGCGAAACGTTTAGCAAGTTTATCCGAAGCAAGTGAAACATTCTCGGTTACAATTCATAAGTTCTTCTCTTTCCAATTTGATTCCTTTAGCAATTTTCAGATTTTACTTATTATCTTGTGTCCTTAGAATTATTTATTTTCAGTATTGGTTTTGAACTCATTCAACGTGGATTGAATTTACTTTGATAAATTTCAGTTTTAGTGGTATTCAGATTACATCGGATTTTAATTTCAAGTTACAGTTTATACTTGATGTGTTATCTCTCTTGTTATAAATTGTTAGCTTTTACTAATTGTATGATTCGGCTTAGTTTGAATTATGCAATATAAGTGGTACTAGTATAAGTTGAACCTGCGATATGGTGAGATTTAGGCTAGTGATGTATTTTGATCAATTGGAATTAGCATTTATGTGCTAAGCTTTGACAGGGTAATTGATGTCTTTCTATAGATTAATGCTTCTAGTTTAATCTTTGTAAGTTGCGATATATTTTCCATGATTAAATTAGTTTAGAATCAACCTAGGCTTAGTTCTAGATTGATTATAAGTACGGAAAGATAGGGAGGTCCTGTTACTAGGAACTTTACAGATTATCTATCATTAATCCTAATGAATTATTAAAGAAGGGTTCTAGATTGATTAGTTAAGAACGAAGGTATTCTGAGGGTATTTGTGCTTATTAGTGTGGTGCTTGTTTCATAGGTTACTATTAGTATTCGTTAATTTAGTTCTTTAAGTTTTGATATCATTCATGAAAAAACTCCCCATTGATGTGAATATTGTATAGTAGATTAGATTTTCGGATTAGAAATTAGATTATCTTCTCATAGGATGGATCCTTATTTACCCTATATTATTTGTTATTTTATATTTAGATGGTAGAAATAAAGTTTAATTTAGTACACCTAATGACATGTACCAGGAGGAGAGAGAGCAAGAGGTGGAGGGGCTCACAGCTCACTACGCTAGGGATGAGTGAGTACGGAGTAGTGAGTTAGTGAGTATGAGCATAAATAAATAGAGGAACCAAAGAACGATGATATGAAAATCTCGGGTTAGATGAAAACACAGATTTAGTGAGAGAAATTTTCAGAGAGAGAAAAAGGGGCTTCTGATCCTCTAGCTCTTAAGTAATTTTTTGTAGTTTAATTTTCTGTTAAGGAAATTTTGGGTGAGTGTGAAAAATAAAGAAGGGGAGTATCACGAGGTCCCCTTATATATAGGGTTTCGCGCGCTAAATTGGAAATGGGTTTGACCGCTTGAGGAGTAAATTTTTTTGCATTCATAACTTTGGGAATTGTTCCCTTAAAGTTGGATTCAAGCTAAGTGGGGTTCAGATCATCTATATATATTTTTTTTTTGCTAAACAGTGATCATCCATATTTAGTTTTGTAAAAAAGATCACATTGATACTGGATACTATATTCCTTTTCAATAATTTTAATTTATTTGATTTGATCTAATTTGATTCGATTATCTAAGTGATATTTTCTAATCTGATCTGATTTGATAAGTGACACTTAAAAGGAGATAAGTTAGCAGTCATGAATGTATTATGAGGAAAATAGGATATATGCCTTGGTAGATCTAACAACTTTATGGAAGATGTTAGAGTATATATTTAAGCTAATATTGTGGAAATTTATGTTCATCAGACATTCTGGAAATAAAATCAAACCACATAATGGCGCATGATTATCAATAGATGGTCATGTGACGACTGGTTCATATTATATTACATGTATGTTGTAAATACATCAAGTTTGTGTAACCTAACTGAATGAATACTTAATTAGTGGGGTGGGGGTAGAGAAAAAAAAAAAGAAATAAGAAGAAATAAGAGTTTATACCCTAATAGTGTGCTGTGTGCTAGAAGATTAGCTCCCAATAGCTGGTATTTTCATGCCATACCAACTAGGAAAATGAGTGTCATACTCACGCCAACTATATCATACACTAGTTTTTGTGTGTCTTCTTTCTTCTCTGAGTCTCTCTTCTTTTACAATATTCCTAAGTTACTCCCCTATATTTTAAGTGTGTGGTTTCCATTTTACTCTCCTCGCATATAATTGGTGTGTTATACACTGTACCACATGTATGCCAATCACAAATTCACAATCTTACCAACTAAGGTGAAGGAGTAAAATTAGAGTTTTACCCACTTTTATGTGTCTATTTCTATCCTCTCTCTTTTATCATTACATCCAAACTATCCCTTAAAATCCAAGGGAAATAAAAGAGATAGACACAAAGACAGATTTGTGGATAGTACACACCGTATATAGGAGAAACGGTCCAAGATGAAGGCTTGGTTGTGTGATTGATGCAAAAAATGACTATGTGAAGCACAACCTCTACTTGCATCGCAAATTCCTTAGACCTTTTTTATAAGTTCACTATCCAAAATCTTGAACAATCAAACTTTTGGTGTAGTCCAAAGTAGCTTACCTACAAATTCCCGGTCTATTTATAGAGAGGCTCAAAATCAAATCAAAGATCCTTACCTAGCTACTTAATACAACCTCATGTTCATATCAAAGTTGCTTTCCACCATGTGGGCACTTCACAAACTCTTTCCTTTTCCCACATAGAGAAAGAAAAAAAAATGCTCTGCTTAATTTGCAGATAACATTAAAATCAGAAAGATATGTGACGGAAACAAGCAAGTTGCCAAATCCACAGCATGATATTGATATACGTACAATGGGATTCCACTGTGTATGTTAGATTTGGGAAAGTGACACAGCGCTTCTGTTTTTTCTGAATTATTGGACATCATTTATTCAAAAAGAGCAACAACTTGCTTGGTATCCACCTTGGATCTTATATTGCTTGGATCCCACTTTTAAGGCGTATGTCCTGAAAGGGGTAGTGGTGTTGATTGGTTGTTAGGTTGAATTCCATGACAAAGATTATGGTTTAATTCTCACCAGGTCTCTTTGTTGGGCCCCTTTACAAAATTTATCTTATTGGCTTGCCTAATGTATGTGATTTGCAAGCTATTACATAACCTCGAGATTCATCCAATGCATACTCAAAGAGTAGTAACTGCGGGTTATTTCTCGTGGTAAAAAAAAAAAGGCATATACTTGTTCAAAGTATATAGTATTCATGAACATACAAAGTATGTGTTCCTTTTCATATGTTATTATTGTTATTTATTTATTTATTTATTTATTTTTATTTTTTTTATCTGGTAAGACCCTACCTAATCAGTGAGAATCGGTAAAAATAAGTGGAAAGAAAAATGTTTGGTTGACTCGGTGGGTGGGCAACCCACCTTCACTTTATATTTATCTCTCTCTTACCTTAAATGTCATTTTTTGAAAATAGAGAAGAAAGAATCTGAAAATAAAGGAGAGATATAGATACAAATGGTAGATGTGTTGTCAACCCAGTAGGTGAATGTATCATTCTCTAAATGGAAAAGAACGTACCCTAAATGGTTTGCTAGCAGCATGGATGATAATTAGAGAAGAATTACTACAAATAACAACAAATAAATACTTTTCTTTTTTATAGAACAAATAAATACTCCATCTGTCCCACAATATAAGTCGTTCTAGAAAATTGATTTTTCCCATATTATATAAGTCATTTTAGAATTCCAACAAAATATTTATTATTGTTTGCCATTTCTACCCTTCTTTCACATTACCTCATTAGTTACTCACTTTTTGGCTAAATACAAAGTCAAGGAGTAAACTAGTCAAGTTTAATTATTTTTGATAAAATTGAAACTATTTAATAACTTTTTTAATTCGTGTATAAAAACCTTAAACAACTTATATTGTAGAACGGAGGGAGTATTGATTTGGAGGGGATAATTTAGATATACTTGGAAGGTCGCTATCTCACCTAACACTAAAAACAATTAAAACCCAGTGATCATAGAGAAGTGAGAAAACAAGGAATGTTGTGAACACCTTGATCCGTTTTTAAAATTCCGGGAATTTCGCCTTGATACAAAATGAATAGAGCCCATTATCTTTCAATCTTGCAATAACAAGTCTTATTGTTCAAATAATTGGTGGATCATGACTGAAAAATAAAGTTAAAAAAATAGATAATATTGAGACCTATAACTTTTAAGATTATGGTTTTGGGTATTAATTTAGATCCTCTATTGTTATAGTAAAGGCCGTCATTGTCTTCTCTTTATCTCTCTTCTCCAATCATCTAAACACTATGCGCAATCCAGTAGCCCAATAAAAAGAGAAATCAATTTTATGGTGAGATTTAAAGGACAACACATCTGTTGTTCCTATAATAAATACAGAAGATCCTAACCCTTTGAGTATATAGCATTTTCTTTACTCGACTTCCCATTCCCTAATTGTATGCATAATGTAGATTATTGTATTGACCTTGTATCTTTCAAAAAATTAAGTCATTTTAACCTAATTCTATAAAATGTTGCAACATAACAGTAATACAAGTTGCCAATGCAAGGTAATGATCATGATTTGTGACTAGTGATTGCCTCTCTAACATGATTTTATTTTCTTCGGGGTAAATGCCACAATGTGGATGAAAACAAGTTCGGATTAATGTCTGCTGAACTACTTTACCATACTAGCTAACATTTGTCCTTAAATATCTTGTTGTATCTTCTTCATATACACAGACATGTCAATACTGCAAAACGTCTTTCAAATTTAATTGACACATTTTTTTTTCTCTTGTTCAAAAATTACGTTCAACATAACAATGTAATTTAGGGACCAATGTAATTTTAGTTTAATTTAGTATAATAAAAAAAATAGAAAAGATCTGCACTAAAAAAAAAAATAGAAGATCATAGGCCAAAATGACAACTTTGCCTTGTGCTTTTGCGACTTTACAAGGATTAAACAATTGCGAAAGAGAGTCTAACCCAAGATATTGAATTGAGAAATATAGGTAGCTAGATTTGTCCAATTTCAAATACGAACTACACACTTGAGTACGTGCATCTTGTCCAAAAAAAGTTATAAAAAAATAGAAATAATAATCGATCGACGCATGAGCATGGGAGGGTGAGTTCAGGACAGGGTGCCCTAAGTACGAAAGGACAGTTGAGGGGTTTAGGTACAATTACAAATAAGGGGTGGGACTTGGGAGGATCTTCCGAAAAAGGAGTCCAAAGATTTTGCTGTCCCACTTTCTCAATCCCCCATTTATTATATTTTTCAAGTCCAAATGATGCCATGCGCCAACATTTCACCAACCAGCAGGTTTTGTATGAACTTAGTCTACCGTGGACCAAGTAATTTTAAGGGGTGATTCCAAGAAGTAAGGGGTGGCTCCAGGTAAAGTAGGGATTATGTCAAGTATATGTTTGAGGGATGACTCTAGGTGAAGTAGAGGTGATTCTACTTTTAGAGGGGGGTGACTCCAAGTAAAATAGGAGGTGACTCCAAGTATTAGTCCACCATAGACTAAGTCCACACAAATTTTTATATTCACTAATTACCGCTTTGCCCTTTTCGCTCTTCCTTCCCAGACCCCATTCACCCAAGCCCATAGCCATAGATCATAGACCCCAAACCTTCTAGTTAAAGTTTTTTTTTTTCTTTTATTTCCCCCCCCCTTCTTTTGAGTATATCACTTATGTAAATCTGTAGTGACATGAACATCTAAATAAAAAAATTGAACGGTTTTCTGAAAAAGATTATTTTAAAAAATATTATTTAGATTAGGCTAAGTTAGAAAGTATTTTTCAGAATGGTGTCCACGTAGGCATGGCAATTCACGAGTCGCGATTTTTCTTTTCGGTCGAAAAGTAAAGCTGCTATGAACATCAACGACTTTTTTCTACAAGAGTCACTAACGGCAACGACGACTTTGGTTAAACAAAGTCGACATCGCTGTTGGCGAGTTTTGCATGCGTACTAGAATTCCGCGGAAATTGATGAAGGCTGAAAGAAGGAACACGACGCCGATGGCGTGTTTCTTCAAGCAAAGTCGATGTTGGCAACAACGACTTTGTTTAAGGAAACACGCCATCTGCGGTAGCGACTTATGTCTGTGGGCGGAACAAAAAATAGCAAGGCTCGTGAATTTCCGAGCCTACGTGGACACCCTAATGGGAAATACATTCTAACCCATTCTAAATTGGGTAATACTTTCTAGAATAGCCTCTTTTAAGGAAATCATTCAAATAAATTAGAAGAGAGTAATTGGAAAAATAAATTTGAAAATTCCCTATGATTTCACTTTTCAAGAACATAACGGAGTAACTGAAAGGGGAAAATTATTATTGATCGCAGGTTAATACGACATTTTCAACAACCTTATTCCTAAAATAATAGATTTAAAATAACAATATAAACAACATACCTTTTTGAACATACTATTTGTTTGTTTTTTTTTTTTGCTGGTACTTAACTTCTAAACCATGACTCGATCAAATTCAACAATGTATAATTAATAATTAGTGACAACGTACCTTTTTATTGACTGTATACAAAACCTAAAAATCTTGCAAGTTTAAGTCCATGCAAATGTGATTATAAATCAAAGCTTTTAGAAAAATGTGGCCAAAAATTTGCTGGAGGCCCAGTGATAGTGGGGAAGCAATAGATGGCTTTGGCTAAAATTAGAAATAAAATCATTATGGAAAATTGGCAATACTGATGTTTCTTCAAAGGGACAAATTAAAGAGAATTGAAAGATACCATTCTTTTCCTATCTAATCGCAATAACCACATACATGACATACAAGGGAATAATGAGACTTCCTACTAATGATATGTATTTTGAATTCAACACCTCTAATTATCAACAACAAGAAATACATAAATTCATACGTTAAAGAATCAAATGCTGGTCATCAATTATAATCATCAGGACCCATTGCTGACTCCATGATCTGAAGATTCGAAGGAAGCAATGCAAATGATAAGCAGACAGAAAGGAAGCTACCTTTGTTAAACAGTGCTTCTTTACTATTTGTCTATTTCATCAAGATAAATTAAATAGTGAGCAACTATATATTAGACAAATAGTGCTAACCTATATTTTGTATATAGTTGACTTATTAAAATGGGGATGAAGTTTGCACTGCTTATTTTATTACGAAGTTACTGATGATCGTCGCCTCTTCAAACGAAGATTTAAAACCAAAAGAGCATCTCTACTTTATATGGAAAGAGATTAGATTAGAGGCAACCAATAATATAATTTTGCATATATATAAAAACTGCAAAAGTCACTTGAAAAAACACTCAGTGGGATACATATCATGGATTTTATTAATTATATTATATAATTAAATGTGAAGAAAAATAACATCACGCAAATTGAATTTGTCACTGTAACAAGTAGTTTACAAACATTGACCATTGATTTATAAATAAAAAAATAATTCAAAATATAAAAATACTATTTTTAAATTTATTTTAAATAGTTTATTGAAAAATTATATATATATTTTTTTTATTAATTTATGTATGCTTTTATTCATATAAATATAATTATTTAAAGTAAAAGTGCTGTATTAAATATCGTAAAATGATAAATGTTACAGTAAGATTTTTCAAACACAATGAAAGTAGAATAAACGGTTCTTCAAATAGTTAAAACGAAATTTGGAATTTGTTACCTTCAATATATGATGGGTAGGGTAGATACAAGGTAATGTCAGTTTGGACCATAAAACGTTTTGGTCAGCGGTTTTATTGGTTGGGCTTGGGCTTCTCAGAGATAAACTGTGCTGAATGGGCCTTTATATATGTTGCCACTTGTCAGTGTGAGCCATGACCTCACGGTGTGGCAAACTGGCCATGGGATCAAATTTGAACCACTGAAATGACTCAAAGTCAAAACATGGCACCACCCATGAGAAAGTGAAATGACCAAATCCCCCCCCCCAAATTGATTAGGGTATTTTGTTACATAAATAAGAGGTGTTTTCGCGGTTAGGAGTTTTGTCCCAAAAAAAGAAAAAAGAAAGAAAGATAACATGAATTTGTTGCCAAGATATAACCGGAAAATCGTATTCGAATAGGTTGGTAGATAAACTCTTTAAATGTATGATCATGATAAAATCTATAAAAACACGAACCATATTACACAGGTCATATATTGTTATATACCGATGAGGAAAACAAGGTAGGACGGTATGCTTTAATGTTTTGGTTTTGATTGAATTGAGTTCACTTTCAAGAGAATATATATTTGCACTTCACTTACTCATTAAGCATTCAGCATTCAAGTCATGAAACTATCGTTAGCCATCTAGCTAGATAATTCCCTACAACCCCCCCCCCCCCCCCCACCCCAAAATATTTAAGTGAAATAACATGTAGTAATACAACAGTGGGGGAGCAGGCAGTAAAAGTATTTTGGAATTACCAAATTTAATCAGGGTGTGTGGATATGAGTATACAAAATCATATTGGTTTTGGTCAGATTTGAAGCAATAAATGGGTCAAAATGTGATTGCTGGATATGGAAATGTGAATTCTGAGTGATTATGGTCTCCTTCATAGGTTACAAACAACATGCTTGGATCTTCCAAACATCTTTCCACCTGTTTCCTTGCAGGGCACCCCTTGCAAGTGCTGCATTTGTAATAGCTCCTACATTTTTATATATATATATATATATATATATATATACACACACACACACAATGCATGATCAGTTACTTCATAGATTATAACCCAAGAACACAGGCAAACACTAGTCAATAAAATGAGTAAGCTTAGCTTTTTACCTAGGATGAGGAGAGCCTTTAATTGGTTTCTGCCCATATTTCCTCCAGCAGAAGTCATCAGCTGGTATATCAGCTATTTTCTCGCTTATGGCAGGGACTTTGATTCTTCTCTTTTCCTTCCGTTTCCTACAAAAGTTACAAACTAAGATATCTCACACCGAGTGATTTTGCCAAGACACTAATCACTTCTTTCAAGGCAAATGCCTTAATTACAAGTAACAATGGTCTTGCGAGGAGTGATTGTTGCATTGGCAAAATCACTGCCCGTATACCCTTTTAGCCGGGTCTAAGGAAGTTCAAATACGCGGAAGTTTTTTTTCCTTTTCTTTTTCATCTCCCCCTAGACCCTTGACAATCTTGTAATTAAGATGGAACAGAAAAGGATAGCGTCTTATTTACCTTTTCTTGGAGCAGTGACAAGTTCTGCTTGAGGATGCACACTTTGTGCTGGTATCTCCACTGAATGTCAAAACCCCTGATGACAGGGAGCTCTGCATAAGCATTTGCTTGCTGCTTGTGGTTGATCCTTCCATGAACAACACAGGATTCAAATACGACCTACTAATAATAAGATTAGTTGCCCCATTCATGAAGCTGAATTCTTTGGTAGGAACCTGAGAAGATATACACTGCTTCGAAATAGGAACATGATGAGGATCAACCATTTCCGTAGGGTTCATGCCTCGGATTTTAGGCAGGGGACCCTTCTTGACCCTCTTGGGATATGTCATTGCTGTTGATGCTGATTCCTCAAGAAGAGAGATGAATTTCTTGAACTCCTTGATTGCTTCAAGGGCGATTAGGCTCGATTGCTCGATGCTACTTCTCGGTTGGTTTTGATCAGAAACACAGCTGATAAATTGGTGAGCATATCTTAAGCCTGTTTGGGCCACTTCATTGGCTTGTGAATCCAGTCTTACACTCAAAACACATACATCTGAAGTAGCTTGCATTGTTGAAGATATTGGAAAATGGGAGGGGGTGGGGAAAGAGGGGGATCAAGAACCTTGAAAGGACGTATGTATCCACTTGAAATGGCCGTTTTGTTTGTTGATCACAATAATTCAGAACTAATATTGCTTGACTCAACCTTATTGTTTAAAAATTATTTGCATGTGTATGAATTTGACCATACAACTTTGTAGTTAATCACCACTATCATAGTCTACATTAGACACAGGGGATGTCATAATCCATGATATTAGTTGCTAATTAGTTTTAAACTCCAAAGTCATAAGGTGTTTATGGATTAAATTAGCAAGATTACATGTTATCACGTCTAATATCTTGCTGCTTAGACAGTCAAATGTTGTTAATCAGCAGTCCATGTTAGCATAAGGTGCCAATACAGACAGAATCATAATAGTCATTGCCTACCCTTTCGCTCGTATGATTCACGTGCATGCTTAATTTACTAGCATATACGCAGGTCAACCAAACATTGAAAGCTATGGGAGATTGAAAGTTGTAATTGAAAACTTATAAAATTAATAAAATAAAAATTTAATCCCAACCTGGAACTGTTTGGAACATTGATTTTGCAATTACCGGGCTGGTGGCTGTTGGAATGGACGTGCAATAGAAATGGGGAATGGGCTATCAGGTTATGGAAAATCTTTCCAAAATTTGTGAACATGGGACATATATGGTCAACAAAATTTGTGAACATGGGACATACAGGAGTAGTCAAAATCGTAAGGTATTTATTCTTACTCACTCCTTTTTTATCCACTCCCGCGTCTACCTCCAACTCTAAGAACTTGAAATAGAGCTACAATTAAGTCGGCTTTTTAACCTATCCCAGCCCAAGACGACGGACTGATTTGGCCCGAGAAAGGCACGGTGAGATGGATGGAGAGTGGAGACCAAGCAGCAAGGGTCATAGTACTTGATCATCAGTCATCAAGTACATCTCCTAGCTGCTGCTGCTGCAGGGTCATAGTACTTGATCATTCAGCGGAATTACAGAAACGAGCCAAAGCTAGAAACGTGGTTGCACAAACAATCCTCAGAGCTTTCTTGAAAGTTGTGCATCATCAATTTTTATCAACCGTTCTTGTGGTTCGGTAAAAGAAAGTTTTTGGAGTAAGTACAAAGCAACTGCTGCTATACGTACGTTCTTATGGCTGAAGAAATGTAAAGGGAGGTCAAATCCAACTGCTATATCCATTCCAGGCGTTCTACCGTTGTGTACAAAATAGCTTGCTTATCTTTTTTTTCTTCTTCTTTCTATTGAGAAAGGGGCAGTCAGTCTGTTAAAATGGACAAATTTGATTAATTATCACATTACTCAAACACGGACCGTACAACGCACGGGCATGCACTTAGTTGTCATGAAGAAGTACAAAGTGATTATTATACGAACCAGAATGAAGGATCGTTAGTTTAAGTGTGAATCGGTGAAAGATAAAAAACAGAGTTTCCTGGGCTAACCAGACAAGATGGACAGCTAGCTGACGGCGACCACTGTTGTACCACACATACCATCAATGTTAGGATAATAAAGATTATTAGCTTAATAATCAGGGTATTAACATCATCACCAGAATTTGTCCCCACGACTTTGTAATACTTTGTAGGTCAACTCAAACTGAAAATTGCACTATCCACACACCATATTGTCATCCATTCATCCCAATGCACAAGGCTACGTACCAAAGCTAACAGAAATTATAGGCGTGCAATAGAACCAACTCTTAATTCCTATGAAAGAAGATGAGAACGAAATCGTGACATTTATGCACAATATTCCAATTCCGATTAATTCCTATGGGACATAACCTCTACAACCAGAGCTAGGGAATGACTACGTGATCTCAAATGAGTTGAAGGAATAAGTTATTTGAGTTTCACTGATCTAAATATAGGAGCTGTATCTATAATACCTGTGTCATTTTATAGTTTCTGACTTCACTCGTAATATCTTCTGTTACTTACTCTGGACCTCTTACTCCTTTTCAGTCTACACCAATCGTCTCCATCAGCCATCTTGCCCCTCATCTTTTTGTACTCTCGAGATCTTATGACGCCCTCCATAATGTTAATATCTTCTCGAATTTCATGTCTCGATAAAATGGAAAGACTAGGCAATACATCTTTCTGAAAATCTTTCATACGGGTCCCCCTTTTCAGCTTATACCTGCTATCCTTCTTCTCTGAATCATCCACAGTGAATGCATTTGAGGTAACACAATAATCTTCAGGGTTCATCTCTTTTGCCTCCAATACTAATGCTTCATAAGACTCTGCAGAATGCTGAGCTTTGTCGTCTTCTTCATTTTGGAGCTGCGTTAAGGTCACTTTTGCCAAGCCATTTTGATTGCACACTTGAGTTTCACAAGAGATTTTCACAAGTAGTTCAGCCGCTGTTTGAACTATCTCATCCACTTCTGGTTCCTTTCTATCGATGCATTGAATATTTGATTCAGTGCTGTCACACGATTTCTGGTCCTGCTCTCCTGAATGATCAGCTGGCGGACCAATTTTCCCTTTTTGGCTCTCAACAGAGGTAGAAAAGCTAAAATCTCCACATTTAACACCAGACTGCATGGTCTTTAAGCTGCTTGACTGGTGATCAATGATACAGTCAGATTCAGAAGAGCTAGACAGCTTGTGGCAATTTGGGAGTTGAGCAGCCATTTGATTTAGACAGGGATGTGTAAGTGGGAGGGGTTGCACATTTCTCTCCATGTTTGCTTCAGCTCCAACTGCATCAACCCGATCTATGTCACATGAAGCACCATCTGAGCCCTTACCTGATGATGATCCCACACTCTCAATTTCTTTTGGGTTACATCTGCTACTGCAGAGGTCCTCACAGGAATCAGAATTAAGTTCCATAAAGCTCATCTTGCCTCCGTCACCTTCTCTAAACTTATTATCTTTATTCCACTCAACTTTATTGGTGTCTCTGTAGCTCACTGAAAGACCGAAATTCAAATCTAATTGCTGATGCACAGAAGATTCAGTGCACTTATTGACATCTGCTTGTCTCCAAGCTGGGCTGACACAGGTGCCAATGGCGCTCTTGGGATAATCCTTATCTGACACACCAGAAAAGCTAGTCCTTGATAGATTATGCACAATTGAGTGATTGTCGGAGAAATATGAAGAGTCTTCAAGCTGAACAATATTAAGGTCCAGATTATTTGTTTTGTATGTACCTATCTTTTGATCCTTACTTAAAGGATCAGCAGAAAAGAATTCTCTATGGTGTTCATCAAATCCTGCAGATGTGAGCACATCAACAATCGTTTAGTTCTAACCATCGAGCAGTTTTGACCTTACTATACAAGCAAGACTAAAAACTAATAACATAACAGCAAACTGTCACCCCTACAAACTGATGATCGTACACAGTGTTATAGCTTAATTAATAATACCTGAATCGTATGGTGTCTGTCTCTGACAGTTCTGGTCAATGGCTACAATTGATCTACTCACTGGAGTACCATAGGAGAAATCTCTCATTCCACTTTTTGGAAAGCCTTCTAACTTAAGCTTGTCTCTGGAACAATTGTTTGTAAAACCAAAATATGGGACTTCTAGATCAATGACGTCAGAGGAGGATGCACAAGTATTATTAGGCAGCCAAGATCTATGGACTTCACCCTTCTTGTTAGCATCTTGTCCAGTGCTCAGCGAGAGCTGTAGTTTATCCAGATCAGAAACTACTACACCCTTAGAAGAATTCTTTGATTCAATGGATTCTTTCAGGAAACCTCCAAGAACCTCTTTCCCTGATAAATCATTAACAGAACGACTGATAAACGGATCAGCTGAAAGATGGAGATCAAGAGGCTTCTGCATAAAGCCAGGAAGTCTGTTCTGCTCTTGCTGGTACTTGAAGTTTTCAGATTGTATAATTTCAGCCTGAAAGAAAATTTATAACATTCAAGATCATCACCGACCACGCAAGAAGGGGAGGGGGACTTATAGATTCACTGAGTTCACAAAGATGCCACATGATGTACACTGCAGGGAACATTGTCTCCCTCCCAATAACAACAGAAAATAGGAAAGGAGAGAAAGACAGATAGTGACACCCTGAGGCCTAACCTAAACCAGGTTATTATTGGAAGATAGCTTAACTCACCATTGAACATTTTGCTTGATTATTCTGGATTACAGATATTGAATTCAAGCCTCCTTTATGCAAGTTGTAATTATCCAATCCGTTCCGCTTATAATCTTCCATCATAGTTATTTGTATTCTATGCAGTCGATGAAGTTCATATACCTGAAGTATAAAAAGTTGGATGTACGTTCATATCTGTTCCAAAGTGCAGCGTAACATGTTCTACAGATTCTAGATCCAAGCGGATTACATCTAACCAATCAAAATAGATTTCTCGCGATCTAGTTCTTTCCAGTGAGAATAAATAGTTCAGTACAGTGAGAGATTCACAAAGATATTGCTAGTTATAAAATTGGTGAGCAAATTTATACCTGCCTCATAAACACAAGCTCTTGATTGAGCATCGTCTGCTTTAACTTTTGCTTCAATGAATCTGTGCAACTCTGAGCGGAATTCAGATCAAGATCACCTCTGGTGAGCATTTTATAATTCTGGGAGCTAAGAGAAAGTGGCCACCCTCACATTTGATTCTCCCGGTCGTCTATTCCAGCATAGCTTTCAGAATGAGAATTCAGTAGGGTGAAAGTGGGCTGCACTGTCTATGATATAAATCTGCGACCTAATCTAGAAAGGCAATTTCATAAATGTAGTAACGTAAACGTTTAGTATATCTTGAACCATTGCCCAACCTGTAACATAGAAAGATGAGATAGAATTCAGGTAACGCTCATGTCTTATTGCATTTGCTAATTTTCTTGTTATGGTTTTCAGAAAATCAGGAGCTAAAGCAATCAATGGTTATGTAACTAGGATTCGTGAAAATTTCCAAACACGTGTACATGTCCAAGTGTCTCTAAAATATTTACATATTTTGGCCTAAAATAAATGTCATGGATCCACCCCTAGTCAGAATGATGAGTATCCTATACAGATAAATAAGGCAAAATGAAGTGTCCGAGTAACATATACCAACTGGGAAAACAGCTAAAAGTAGGCTGACCTGTTTAAGCTCTTCAATTAACCACTGAAGAAAAGATTGACCAAAAAACTTCTCACTAAACGAGGAGCATGAAACCAATAACAATGAGATACCATAGTATCACAAAAATAAGCATATAAGGTAACAGCAAATAGCTTCTCAAACAAAGGTACAAGATTCACTCAAATCACAGGGGATTCGGACAGTAGTAACAGGGATTAAAAGATTTACAACCCACAATCCCATTAACAAAGTGTGATGATCCACTCTGCGCTCAAATTCAGTTTTCACAATGAGGCTCCCAATTCAAGTAAGGAAAAAAGAGATTACGTAGCTAAAACGATTTCCACCACGTGGATTGGGGCAATTCGAACCAGGAGACAAGTAGCATTCATTTTTCCATAATGCAGCCACAAAAACAACAGTTTATGAGACTAAGACACCACCAGTCGCCATTTGATGCTAGGGAACACTTCAAAGTTAGACTAAAACCAGATGAACTACCTGGCTAACATGCCAAACCCTCGGGTCTTTTTCCCAAATCTGACTAACATATAATGATAGAGAACGGCATCAGGTTCAGTGGTTTTAAAAGATAAATGTGATTTGCAGTATACATTTTCCTAGATTTCAAGAAGCACTAACCCAAAGAAGGATCTGTTTCAGGGTACTCAACCTTTCTCATACTATAAGCTAAAAGAAAAAGAACTAAGCTTGCAATTTCCTTAAGCATATACACTATGAATATCCAGTATCCACCACAACATATTTCTTAACCATTAACGAAACAGAATCTAATATACCAACAGTGATCACAGTTGAACATGTATGGCACTAAAAATTTTAGTCGAATAAGATTTATTAGTTCTATACACCATGTGATTTAGGGCTCTGTTGTACACTATTTCAATTAGGCACAAATTTATTATCAGCATTTAATAAAACCCAACACAAAAATAATTAGCAGGAAAATTCCACCACAATGATATACCAGAACTTAGTAAAATCAAGCTAATAGTAACAACAAGTAACACTAACATATAATCATATACTTAGGAGAGTACATAATAATATATGTAACAGTAAACCGTTAGAAAGTGATTAAGAACCGTTCTAGAGACAGTGAATTAATAGCAGACACACAACGTAAGCATCGGAAAACAAATTACTAATCACAACAAAAAAAAGAAGTACAAATACAGCTAAAACCACACATAATTCACAAAGAATAAAACAAATAATCATATAACCCCAAAAACAAAAACAAAAACAAAAAGAAGCAAGTACCAAGAAAATTATTAGCTCCATCATATCATGAAACCATAACTGGAAAATATCATAGAGGAGAGAGAAAGTACCAGGATCCAGAGAAGTACGAAACGACGACGACGAAGAAGAAGAAGAAGAACAAAGAGTGTTGACAACACAAGTAACACAATGTTGGTTGAATTGAATGACTCCAAAAGGGTCGCTATATTATTGCATATATAAACATTTAAGAAAAAGAAAACTTGCTCTCTCTCCCTCTATAACCCACTTTCTCTCCCTAGAAGAGGAGGAGAGAGAAAGAATGAAGGGGAAGAATCAAATCTGATAATTCTGAGAGAGGGAGGAGAGAGAATATAAGGAGAGAAGGTTAATGTTGTTGGAGAAGATTAAAAGTAGCATCAAAATCGGCTTTCTGTATCGAGCGAGCCAGCGAGCAATTTATATTAAGTTTCTGTCTCTTTCAGTCTTGTGTCTTTCTCTCTCATGCCCTTGGGTTTTACAAATTAACATTCATCAGTCGTTGGGATTCCCTTCTTTTTTTTTTTCTCTCTCTCTCTTGGGTTCTCTCTCTCCTTTGGGTATGTGTTGTTATTTATTCTGGAGTTTGAGATTTCTGTTGTAAAAAGAGGACCAGTCAGAATTTGTTGGGACAGTTTCTATGCAACAAAAGCCACGCTAAAACCCCCCATTTTCCCTCATTACTTTACTCCTTATATCTAATCTTGTACTCTTTTGCCCTCCTTTTTCTCTCTCTTCTCCCTCAGACTCACACACACACACACACACAGCTTATGTTTAGGGAATTTTGCAAATTGCAACAACTTGTGATCGAAGATAAAGATAATTGTTTGCACTTTGCAGCCATCGATCTTTAACGCAAGAGCAGTTACATACAGTATCTCCTGGAGGGCTTTGGCTAATAAATCAGGTTGGTACAATGGTACTCGATCCAATTTGGTTTTTGGGCCGTCGTATAGGCATAAATTAAACTTATTTGACAATAAAAACACACAAAAACTTCAATAAAACGTTTTTTATAACTTTTAGCGAGATGAGAGTCACTTTTCAATGAAATCAGGTTCACCACAAGTAACTCCTACAATTCTACAAAGTAACCCCTATTTTTTGAGAGTTGGTCTCACACAAGACTTGCTGATAAAAAAAATTCACTAGGATATGGCTCTATTTTGTCACCCAATTTTAATTTAGTCAAGTCCAATTCAATTCAGCTCATGTAGGTATCTAAATAATTATTCATTAAATTAAATTTAATTCAAAATGGTCATTTCAGTACATATTTACTTATTTAGAGGGTATTTTGTTCTTTTTCACTAAAATAAATTGAATTGAAGTCGGTTGAATATTAATATATGAGAAAAGAAAAGGATCAATGAATTGAATTGAACTAAACCAATTATTGAGTAAGTGAAAAAGAACACGCCATTATTCATTCGAGGAAAAACAAAGACCCTAAATTGAAAAGAACACAGCTTATAGTCTTTATAGGGATGTGACAAAATCATTTCACTTAAAGCGATACAGAGTATATCTCTCCCAAAAATCAAGCACAAGCTAAGAAAACTTTTCGTGCAATACAAAGAAGTAAGGAACAACTAAATTATAATGTGTTGTGGGGTAGACAAGTCAATTGTATTCGGATTTTTTGTAAGGCAATACCATTATGATCTTGAGAACATCTCGTGATTTCTACCCAACTCAATACTTTTTTGGAGTTCATAAAAGACGCATAAGTTATAAAATTGAAATTTCTTTAGTTACTTTGTATGAAAACTACAAACTTGAGATTTAATGTACTTACACAGCACCAATATTGTTTTATTTTCTAGCTTTAAGGAACCTCAATTTTTACAATTGAACCAAACCTCACATTTTTACCTGACTTGTTCCTAAATTACTTGCGAATATGTGTTGGCTCATTATTTACTAGGAGTAGCATTCACGAGTAATGAAATGTTTCCACAGTCCACACAGACTGAGACCACACATGGTTTCCTGCCCGAAAGAAATTGCGGAAGGGAGAGAGATAAATGATAAATCTCAATAATTTAGTTGGGGCATTCATGTTAATCAGCTTTGTTGATTTACTCAAGTGGTCAACTTATTCTCTCTCTTGTATAGCTGCTCCTATATATGAATCTATGATAAGAGTCACATGGCGACATCAGTTACCCTCTACTGGCCTCTTTCTAGGCTACTATATATGTAACAAAATTACATGAACTTTGTCCTACAATGGATATGGTTTACAATTTTTAATTTTGAGATGTTAAATACTCCCTTTTTCGTCGAAATTTATATTTTCTGTGAGTTGGTCTTACACAATACTTACTAAATACAAGTACTTACTAAATACTAAAGTTTGATTTAGTGTGGCAACCCAGCTAAGGCCAGTTTGTTGTGTTTGAGCTCTCAATATGAGTGTACCGAGCTGGAGCTCAAATGAGCTTGAACTACATTCCACCTTTTAATTGCATATTGCCACTGATTATGAACAAAAATTGATTCAAAGCAATGCGAGAGAACAATTACATATATACTTCCATTCTCACTGTCTGAGAATTACAAACAGATACCAGTACAGTACAAGGTTCTCTAGCAAAACTAAACTAAACAGCAAAAGAAAAAAAGAAGAAAGATTACAAAAGGCTACTCCAAATACTCCTCTAAAACAAAGACTACAGAGTAGAGTATAGAGATCTCCAGGAAGGCATGCATCAGGATGCAATGCCAAATTTCCTTTCTTTTCTTCACTGCAGGCTATTTGATACAGAACAAGAACAAACATCAGTAATTTCTTAGTCATCATAACCATTATCAGCAACTGTGAATAGTTAAAACCTTATCTCCATTCATCAATGTTACAAGTATACAATCAGAACAACTACACAAGGCACAAAAAACATGATCCACGCTAGAGCAGGAAACTCTACACAGCTCCACACCATATATAGATTAACCTTAACACACTGATATTGTTAGAACTTCACCAAAAATCAAGTTCCGAAGATGTTCCACAGTGCTTTTGGAAAAAATTAGGGCTTATAACCAAGAACCTTGTTTGGCGGGAACCAGCTCTTCAAACCATAAATTAGCGAATAATAGCTAAAGGACACTCCAAGATATGTGCACTAAGCTTCCTGACCTTCCCCAGTGAAACCTAGTCCTATCCCTAATCTTCAAAAAGACACACTACGTATGAACTGCGCACATCTATTCCGTCTCCTCTCTATCTCTTGTTTTTTTGTTTTTTTTTTGCCTTTTTTTTTCCAGATAGACATCTCTTTATTCAGATAAGGTGGGATGATGCGTTAGCATCAGGTCATCAAGTTACGAGCGTGAGCATTAATGCATTAATCATGGCATTTGGGACTCTCTCACTTTTGAATGGTGGTGATTCTGGTCCTAGAGGTCTTAGTGTCCTTTTGGCCACTTAATCTAGGTCATGTCCGTACAAGATTAATCCGTACAAATAAGCATTTGTGATTAGTGTTAGTTATAGTGCACCCTGCATGTAATTAGCATAATTAACAAATGTAATTAGTTGTTATTTGAATTCCCTAAGTAGTTGCTGAGTAAGGCGCGCCTAAGAGCACATGGGGCAGGTAAGGATGAAGAATGAGGCTCCTTACAGCTCACCCACGTTTGTCCTTTTGCAAGGACAAGCAACAGCTGTCAAGTGGTCCAAAACGGAAGGAAATGGGCTCCAAATTGTACTGCACGTATTTGACTCATTTCTGGGCAAAATACTGAAGTTTCATTTTGCTTGGGCACTACTCTTGGACAGCTCACCCTTTCTAGAGTATTCTTAGGTTATTAGGGCACATTTGTGACCCCTATAAATATGTAAGAACAGCTGATGTAAAAGGCACTTGTTGATGAATGAAAAATACACGGCTGCTGCCTTCTTACAAATCTTGCGTTCTTTACAATAATCTTAGGGTTATTTGGTGAGCAAGTAGTATTCTTTATCCATAGCTTGGTGGTTTAATCCTTTATAGCTTTGGTGGTGATACTCATTATCCTTTCTTCTCTTAATCCTCTGTTTTTGTTTACAAATTGCTAAGGTTGTAATTGTAAACGTATCATTTGGTATCAGAGCATAGGTTTAACCTTAGCACCATTTTCTCTCATCAAAGTTCTCTCCTTTCTTGTCTCAATCACGTCCAAAGTTCCAATCTTTGAGTCACAAAAGAACCCATTTACAGCCCAAACACAATTCCTAGCTTAAACACAACCAAACTCACAAACAGCCATGGATGATGAACAAATACCCAGAAATTTAACTCTTGAGCAAGCTAAAGAGCTTAGGAGAGAAAGGGAGATGCGTGAGGTTAAGGAACAACTTAGCAACCTCACCCAACAAATGACTGATTTTCTCAACATTGGTGGAGGTAGAGCTCGTTGTCGAGGTGATGATGATGGTTCTCTTAGTCCAAGGAGAAAAGATGAGCAATGGGGTGATTTAAAGTTTGAACCCCCTGATTTTGATGGTGGTACAAACCCAGATGACTATTTGGAGTGGGAGCAACAAATGGGTAGATTGTTTGATACCGAGGGGTATAGTAAGGAAAAGAGTTTCAAAGTTGCTGTTTTGAAGCTCAAAAAGTATGCTTCTTTGTGGTATGAAAGCATGAAACTACAAAGAGAACGTGAGGGTAAATCTAGGGTGCGTTCATGGCCCAAGCTTAAGAAAATCATGCACAAACGCTTTGTGCCCCCTTCCTATACTCAAGATCTCTACCTCAATCTCACAAATTTCAGTCAAGGAACTCTAAGTGTAGCAGATTACATTAGAGACTACAAATCCGAACCGGCATTGTAGAGGATCCACAACTCTCAATTGCGCGTTTTATTTCTAGTTTAGACACCAATGTTGGTAATAGAGTTGAAGTACAGCCTTTTTGGTCTCTAGATGATGTATACAAGTTGGCTTTGAAGATTGAAAAGCAAGAGAAAGCGAAGAAACCAGCAGCAAAGCCCACATTTAGGAGTTTTACTCCTCGGGCAGAAAGTTCTTCTAAAGGGAGCGAAAATGACAAAAGGTTTCCTAGAGATCCTAAGGCCAACAAGGATGCTCTTAGACCGTCTCTCTCTAGGAAATGCTTCAAGTGTCAAGGCTATGGACACTTTCAAGCTGAGTGCCCCAACAAGAGAGTGTTATCTCTCCGTGAGTATGATGAGCTTAGGCAATTGGATGACGATAAGGAGCAGAATGAAGAGCAATCTATTGACGATGAATTGGACATTGAACCTGACCAAGGCTCACCTCTATTGGTGGTTCAAAGGGTCCTTCATGCTAGAGAGGCAGAGGAGACACTATCTCAAAGGGAGAAGATATTTCAAACCAAGTGCATCGTGAAAGAAAAGCTTTGCACTTTAATCATTGATGGCGGTTCTTGCACCAATGTGGCGTCTACTCTCATGGTGGAAAAGCTTGGATTGGCCACCAAAGAACACCCTCATCCTTATTCCTTGCAATGGTTAGAGAAGGGAAGCAAAGCCAAGGTAACAAAACAAGTCACGATCCCTTTTTCGATTGGAAAAGTATACAATGATGAGATTTTGTGTGATGTGATCCCCATGGATGCTTGTCATTTGCTGTTAGGTAGACCTTGGTTATATGATAGAAGAGTAATGCATGATGGCTTTAGAAATGTTTACTCTTTTGAGGTTCAGGGAAAGAAAATTAATTTGCAACCCGCAAAATTGTCTTTATGTGGGGGAACGCAAGTTGGGGAGGGTTCTTCTGTTTCTAACTCATCAAAGCATGCTATGATTGTTAAAGGTGCTGATTTAGAGTATGAAATGGTGCATGGAAATGTTGTTTATATGCTGGTGTTGCTTGGGGAGAATGAGAACATTGTTGGAAAGCCTTTACATGCGTTAATGCAACCTTTGCTTGAAAAGTATGTCGACGTGTTCCCATCTGATTTACCCCATGGTTTGCCACCCATTAAGGGCATAGAGCATCAAATAGACTTTGTTTCGGGAGCCTCACTTCCTAACAAAGCAGCTTATAGGTGTAATCCCCAAGAGACTAAGGAGTTACAACGTCAAGTAGAGGAGTTACTTGATAGGGGATACATTAGAGAGAGCATGAGTCCTTGTAGTGTACCAGCTCTCCTTGTGCCAAAAAAGGATGGAAGCATGAGAATGTGTGTTGATAGCCGTTCAATTAACAACATTATCATTAAGTATAGATATCCAATTCCTCGCTTGGATGATATGCTTGATGAGCTGTTTGGTTCTTGTGTCTTCTCTAAAGTGGATTTGAGGAGTGGTTACCATCAAATTAGAATGAAGGATGGGGATGAATGGAAGACAGCCTTCAAGACGAAAGGGGGTCTTTATGAATGGCTTGTAATGCCATTTGGGTTGTCCAATGCTCCTAGCACATTCATGCGTCTTATGAATGAGGTATTGCGTTCCTTTATTGGTAAATTTGTTGTTGTGTATTTTGATGATATTCTCATATACTCTAAGAGTGATTCTGAGCATGTGCAGCACCTAACACGCGTTTTTGAGGCTCTAAGGCAACACGAGCTGTTTGCTAAGCTTGAGAAATGTGATTTCTTTGTTCCTAGTGTCACGTTTCTTGGTTACATTGTGTCCAAGGATGGTATAGCTGTTGATCCCAGCAAGGTTGAGGCGATTAAGACATGGCCTACTCCTACTAGCATCACGCAAGTAAGGAGCTTCCATGGGCTAGCTTCTTTTTACAGAAGATTCATCAAGCAATTCAGCTCTCTTTTAGCACCACTTACGGATTGTATGAAGAAAGGTGTGTTTGAGTGGACTCCCATAGCTCAAAATGCTTTTGAGGCCATCAAGGAAAGGCTTAGCTCCACCCCTATACTAGCTTTGCCTAACTTTGATCAACCATTTAAAGTGGAATGTGATGCTTGTGGAACCGGTATTGGAGCTGTTTTGGTGCAAAATAAGCGTCCTATTGCTTATTTCAGTGAGAAGTTGAATGGTTCAAGAGGGAATTACAGCACTTATGACAAAGAGTTCTATGCAATTGTGAGGGCTCTTGATCATTGGGCTCATTACTTAAAACCAAGGCAGTTCATTTTGCACTCTGATCATGAAGCGTTGAAGTATATTAATGGGCAGCACAAGTTGAGTTCAAGACATGCTAAATGGGTGGAATATCTTCAATCATTCTCCTTTGTATCTAAGTACAAAACTGGTGCAAGCAATGTGGTAGCCGATGCTTTATCAAGGCGACGTTCTATGTTGTTTATCCTCGAGGCCAAGGTTTTAGGCTTCTCTTTCATACGGGAACTTTACAAAGATGATCCAGATTTCTCTCCCATGTTTAATGGCAGCAAGGAGGTGGAAAAAGGCCCTTTTCACATTCATGAAGGGTTCCTTTTCAAGCACAACAGATTGTGTATCCCTAAGGGCTCAATTCGAGACCTAGTTATAAGGGAAGCTCACTTAGGAGGATTGGCTGGCCACTTTGGCATTGTGAAGACTCTTGAGGTCTTAAGTGAGCACTTTTATTGGCCAAGAATGCACAAGTTGATGCCCAGATCAGAAGGCCCTTTTAAAATCATCGAGAAGATCAACGACAATGCATACAAGCTTGAACTGCCTGGAGAGAGTTCAATTTCAGCAACTTTTAATGTGGGAGATCTGCTGCCTTATTTGGAGGATGAATACCTTGATGATTTGAGGGCAAATCCAAAAAAAGTTGGGGAGGATGATGCGTTAGCATCAGGTCATCAAGTTACGAGCGTGAGCATTAATGCATTAATCATGGCATTTGGGACTCTCTCACGTTTGAATGGTGATGATTCTGGTCCTAGAGGTCTTAGTGTCCTTTTGGCCACTTAATCTAGGTCATGTCCGTACAAGATTAATCCGTACAAATAAGCATTTGTGATTAGTGTTAGTTATAGTGCACCCTGCATGTAATTAGCATAATTAACAAATGTAATTAGTTGTTATTTGAATTCCCTAAGTAGTTGCTGAGTAAGGCGCGCCTAAGAGCACATGGGGCAGGTAAGGATGAAGAATGAGGCTCCTTACAGCTCACCCACGTTTGTCCTTTTGCAAGGACAAGCAACAGCTGTCAAGTGGTCCAAAACGGAAGGAAATGCGCTCCAAATTGTACTGCACGTATTTGGCTCATTTCTGGGCAAAATACTGAAGTTTCATTTTGCTTGGGCACTACTCTTGGATAGCTCACCCTTTCTAGAGTATTCTTAGGTTATTAGGGCACATTTGTGACCCCTATAAATATGTAAGAACAGCTGATGTAAAAGGCACTTGTTGATGAATGAAAAATACACGGCTGCTGCCTTCTTACAAATCTTGCGTTCTTTACAATAATCTTAAGGTTATTTGGTGAGCAAGTAGTATTCTTTATCCATAGCTTGGTGGTTTAATCCTTTATAGCTTTGGTGGTGATACTCATTATCCTTTCTTCTCTTAATCCTCTGTTTTTGTTTACAAATTGCTAAGGTTGTAATTGCAAACGTATCAGTGGGAAAAGAGAAAGTCCAAAACCTATATGAAGAAAACAGAACAGATTGAAACAAATATCAGTTGCTTACCTTCGAAACTGGCCTAAACTTTGCCTGCTGGAATTTAAGTTCGTAGTCATAAGAGAATGAAAAAGAAAGTGAAATACCAAACATGGATTAGAACATCGGTCCAGTCCCGCCTTCTTTGTCCGCATTAGGGATGCTTGAGTACACACAAATAATATTGGACATATCCCATCCCCAGTCCTTCCTCCTTGATACAGCTAGACAAGGCCAACGATTCACCCTGACATAGTTCTGCCTAATCTTTCCGTCCTCATAAGAGCTGGTAACGACTGTGAAAGTACACTCATGTCCACCCCAAACCTTGTCATCAGGGTCCGCAGTTATGCTCCCGTCAGGATGGAAATATCGGCGCATAGGACGCCTTGTGCTGCCCCAATAATGGTCAAGACTTTTCCAATAATCCGGAGCAGTCTGACATTAAGAGCAAACTTTAATACAGATGAACATGAAGAAAGCTGTAAAGAGGCCCCTTTTCTTTTTAGGTAGGTACGGTGAGGCCCCCAGAAGGGGGAAATAAACCTCTACCAGGGGATGAGAATCAATCCAATGTCTTGCAGGTAGTAGGAGGGAATGGTGGCAGCACTCACTCCACCCCCACTCGGAGTCCAGAAAAATCAATGTGCCGTACCTCTAACCAACTGAAACTAGTAGGGAGCTTGTTTCTGAGTGACCCACTGTCCATGCAAGAACATTCTGGCCAGTCATTGCAGAACACCCATAATTACAAAGTGAGATGAGTTAAGTGAGATGAGTTGCATAAAGTTACTAAGTTCAGAACTCAAAGATGCCTCAATAAAGTGGAAACTCCAGGCATAGTCACAAAGATTATCCTGCTTATTGATTACTTAAGAGAAAGCAATAGCAATAACGGAAAAAGGTAACAGATTGTGGGCATCACCGTGAAGAGACACCAATCTATGTTGCACGGAAACAAAAAAGGGAAACACGAAAACGCCAATCCTCAGAAACTTCTCCCAAATTTTTGTTCAAGTTTTAAAGTTTCCGAAAAGGCATACTTTAGAGTTTCCATGCAACAAAGGACACCAGAACCACCACCAGTATGGGAAGTCTAGAAAAGTCGGGTTATATGTAGCCATACCTCTAATCAAGCAAAACTAGTAGAGAGCTTGTTTTGTTTCTGATTGACCTATTATCATAGTACTGGCACAATATTAAAGAACACCCATAATTACAAAGAGAGATAAGTCACAAAATGTTACTCAAGTTCAGAACTCAAAGATACCTGAGTGAAATGAAACTTCCAGGCATGGTCCCAAAGATCCTCCTTCATGATACGAACCTAAAACCAGCAAAGATTGATAATTTTATATGGCAAACTAATGATAAAGGCACCAGAGTCATATTCAAGGAGAGCAGCAGGAAAACTGAAGGTAAACGCACACGCTTGCCATCGATGACTGCACGGGAATAAGAAGCCAGTTTTGACAGTCCTGGTACTTTTGAGCACCGAGGTATATGTGCTTTCCCAACCCATAATAGCTCACACTATAACAAAAAACACAACAAGGCATCTCTTCAGAATACTGCTCAGTAATAAAGATGATCAATTTCACTTCTACAACCATACAGCTAGAGTACTAGAACTTAGAAGAGTCATTTATTGCAACTTCTCTATACAAAATCAGTCTATAACGCTGAACTAACATGATGAGTTCTCTCAAGAAGTAGACAAGATCAAGCATACGTTTTTTACAAGTTCTCTCAAAATAATTTACAATTGCTCAACAACTACACAGAAATTCTTAGATAATTTAGAATTTGACCAATTGAGAACAAGAATTGTATAAGCCGATTGATACTTGCTGGGTTTTCTCATTTGCTTAGGAATCAAGCAATTGAAGTGAAAACACCATGGTCATATTTGATTGGCAGCGATGAAATTAACACATTTAATAAGGAAATTCCGACAATTTCAGGTATTCTCTAATTTCCGCGACCCTTTAAATTGCCTATAAACCTAATTTCACCGAAAAATCAGCACTTTAACATCACAATCAATTCAAAATAGAACATGAACCAGAATTAAACATACCCATTAAACATGATTCCCATGAATTGAATCGAATTGAATGGAAATTACCAGGGGTGACCAAAGGGAATCAGAGGAAGCAAGAGAGAACCAAGGGCGTGAGACGAGAAGAGAGCGTGCAAGGCTGAGTGCATCGATACAACCAAATATTTTCATCATCAACTCAAACCCTAAAACCTCCATCGGATCAGTACTATCATTTTCTCTCACATCATCACTCTTCCTTCTACTCTGCTCACTTTCGTCCATCTTTAACGTTTATTCGAAATAAAAACAGAGCTTTAAACAGACAAAGCAACGAACTCAGAGAGAGTGAATGTGTCTAAGTTGTGAATATGTGTGTGTGGGCATATTTATATGGGGCAGTTTCAGGGAAGCAAGAAGCTAACGAAGTTTCGAGATAGATGAGAGAATCGGGTAATTTGGGAGTGACACGTGGATGTCATGTTTGTGACATCCGTAATGACGATTTTGGGAAGATAAGGACATAA
The DNA here is from genome assembly GCA_038025085.1 of Tetragonia tetragonoides. Classification (NCBI taxonomy): domain Eukaryota; kingdom Viridiplantae; phylum Streptophyta; class Magnoliopsida; order Caryophyllales; family Aizoaceae; genus Tetragonia; species Tetragonia tetragonoides. Next base: position 50,126,363 of record CM076142.1, read on the forward strand.
TAGCCATAGGGTGGATTCTGGACTGTGGACGAGGAGAGAGAGTGAGGGTGAGGGAGGAAATGAAATCACCTGAAGGCCAGGGGAAATTGGTCCAATTGGGGATTTTTCAGGGGAAAAGTTTGAAGAATATGGAGTTTCTTTATTTAGACCGGATTTGAACAATGATATTGTTTGATTTTGGGCACGAGGAAGAAACCCAGTTTGATTGGTTTGGGGTTTGACAGGGGATTTTTGTTTTGTTTTGTTTTGTTTGTATGCCAAAAAGCAGGATGTGCTTGATAATAAAAAAAAATAAAATAAAAACGAGAGGTTTTGCAAGAAAGCCGGTTACTTGCATTATTGTGTTATGTCTGTTTCCAAGGGACCAGCCCCATCCCTCCTTTCGATTTGTCCATGTTTTAGAGTAGTATAACCAGTCATCTGTTTTGGCCATATCTCTCTCTTTCTCTCTCTGATGGTGGATATGGTATTTAATTTTAACACAGCAGTTCACCTGTTTTCCTACAGAAGATATGTCAATGGCTCAATGCTAACCATCTCTCCTTTATGTATCACCTAAACTCAAATTGATTTTGTACCAAGGGTGTGTAGTGTGTATCTCTCGGAGAACTGAACCATTCATCAAGATAGGGACTTTAGTGATTAATATGATTGATATGAGTACTCACTAGTGCAGGATCGGGATACTACGACACCTAAACTACGGCGGATATGTATAAAACCGTAGTAGTTTAGGGTGCGGTGGCAATTTTGTAAATAAATGACTGATATACTAAGACGGATTATTGAACACCGCAGTAGTATATAGGAAACTACTTCGGTTACTGTTACAGCCGCAGTAGTTAGTAGGAATGAAAAAAACAAAAACAAATAAACGCTCGGAAAGAACTGCAATTTGCAAATGAAAAATAGATCCCTCAAACCCTCAGTTCCTCTCTTTCTCTTTCTCTAGTCTCCCCTCTCGCCATCTCCAAACCCGGCCGGCCAGCCTGCACTCACCCTCCTCTCTCTCCACCAAAATGAAAATCGACCCACCCTCCATCTTCAACCTTATAGCTCGTTTATCTTTTTTATTTTACTGTTCTTCACCGTCATCTCTCTCACCTCACAAAATCTTGTCTCCTCCATTTTTGTTCTTCACTAAAACAATGTTTCGAGCAAGGTACAAGAAGTTTTTGGGGGGTTTTGAAACCCCAAACGCGAAAACACATGTTCTGGGTTCGTGAGTTGAACCAAATCAACATCTGGGTTTTTGAGAAAACCTAGATCTGAAATTGTGTGCTCGATTTTTCTGGGTTCTCTATTCTCCATCTCTCCTCTGTTTTGAGTGAGAATTTTGAGCAGCTCCACCAAAAAAATTGTGAGATTTTGAAGCACGAGAAGGAAGAACCCTAAAATCGATTTAGGCGTTTTTTATTTAGTTCGAAAATCTGAGTTGTTTGAGTTGGGTTATCTTCTCTTTCCCCCCTATTAGTCCATTGAAGTGACTCCTTTGAAGCTGTTGGAGCTGATTTGAGCGAAATCGATTGGGCGAAGCCGTGCTGAGCGAGTTGACTCAGTAAGTTCTTGGTTCATTTTGAGCGATTAAACTCTGAATGAAGTTATGGGGTGTTTAGGGTTTTGTGTTTGTGTGTGAATTTTTAATTTGCATTTCTGGAGAAATTTAATGTGGTGCAGGAAAGGGGATTATTAATTTATTATAGATATCTTGCTGAGTTTAAGAGCGGTGATGAGAGGAAAGATGTTGAACTGTCTTTGAAGGCTTATGAGGTAAAAGAATTAAAAATGATCTGTCTTGACCGACTCAACCCATATCTACACAGTAGAATCAGTAAGTTCTTGGTTCATTTTGACCGATTAAACTCTGAATGAAGTTCTGGGCTCATATTTTTTCAACTGGGCTATATGATTAATTGATTTTTTTTTGGCAAAAATGCAGGAGCAACCAAGAAGGTTTGACTTTGTACCATTTGAAGAGCCGTTTACAGGTTAGATCAGATTTCTTTTAGCTATTGATGATGATCATGTATATTTGTTTTACCGGAGATGAATTGATAATAATGCATATGATGCTCAATTTTCCTATCTATTAATATATCCAATACAGTAAACTAATATTGCTTCCATTTTGTTTAAACTAGGTGTAGAAGTACATGCTAGATTTTAGACCTTGATTTCAGTTTATCGTTGGCTTGAGAAAGCTCCTATGCTACTGTATCATAATGTTGTGTTGGCTTTGTCCATTTCTTTTTTGAGGACTGAGAGAGATTGTATATAAGTTATTGGTTTGTTTGTTGTTAATTGCTAAATTGAACATATCTTGGTGTTTTGGACATTCAATTGCTGGCTGTATTCTGTCGAGGAATTTGTTTGTGTTGCTGCAAATCTTGAGCAACTGTGCTGGTTGTATGGAGTATGGACCTGTTAGGGTTTTACTACTGAGTTGGTTTTGACCGGTTGAATTCCAAATGTACTGCATGAAACTCTATGCAAAAATGCTATTCTCTCTTCATTCTGACCACATATCCTTTCTTCAATTAAATGACGTGAAAATGTTCTTTGTGACCAGATTGAAGAATTCATGTTCTTGCATCTGCTTCTAAAAAGCGAAACAGGTTGTCGTCACGACAACAACCAACAGTCGACGTGGCTGCAGCCAGCAGCAGCTGCTGTCACAGAAGTAGCAGCCAGCAGCCGCTGTGACTGCAGAAGTCGCTGTTAGCTGTTACAGCAACTGTGATAGCAGCAACAGTAGGCCAGCAGCCGTTACAGCAGCAGCGGGAGGCCAGTAGCTGTAACAGCAGCAGCAACAGCAGCTGTTACAGAATCTGTGACAGCAGACTGCAGCCGCGATTTCAGAAGCTGCTGTCACATTGACTACTAGCTGCTGTCACATCACTAGATGTGGTCTGCTACTGGTGGGGGATTGTTTTGCGTATCTGAGGTATGTAATTTGGTTATTTATCATTTTTTCTGTGTTGTAGCCATGATTGCAACTGGATTTTGATTCTAAAAATTTTGGGTTTTCCTTCGTTGAGAATGGGTGATATTGTTAGGTCTGATTTTGGTTGTGATCATTGGTTGTTGCCTAGAATTTCGGTTCATATTTTGTGCTGGATGTTTGTTGCGTGGGAATTTGTCAAATTAAATGATCTGTAGTAAGCCACGGATTCCGTATGATTTTCTGGAATTTCAAAGCAATGAACTTGAGATCGCTACTACAAGGAACTCCTCACAGTTTAACTTCCTCAGTGAACTGCTTCTTATTGAAGTACTCTATGGTCTAGTTCTTCAGAGACTTGATCCAGTATTATAGAAACCCTATGGTCTACCACCTACTGACACCTTATGGTTCAGTAACTTAATTTATTTAGTGATAATGTGGCGTAGCATCATACTTCTTGTTGACATAGCTTAAAATAGTTTGTTTACGTAGTGATAGGTAGGTAAATGGGGTTATCTTTTGTTCTGTTCCTTCAATTTCTGAACTCCTTGCACAATGCATGGCGATCTATAATTCTACCTATTGAACTTGTTCTTTTTGATGAAATGACTGATTAATCTGGAGTATCTTGGATGGCTTAGCCGATAAATCGCAGTCGTAGCCATTCATTCACTTCTTTAACTAATTTGTTGGTTGAATGAAAATTGTGTGTGAGACTTTTCCTTTTAACATCTCTTTATCTTAGTTTTGTTTTTTAAAGCAGGTTTAGGAAGAGGGCAAGAGTTTGGATGTCATTGGCTGGCTCTTCAGTAGAAGGTGATAGCCTGTAGAGCTTCAAATTGTTTGTTTGTGTATTTTCTGCAAAATCCTGTATTAGTCTTATGTAGATCAAATTGTAAGACAAAAGAGTGTATGATAATTTGTTGGTTAATGAAATATTTGCAGGTTGTTTTGATTGATTATTGAGTTTCTAATTAATGGTTTTCAGGTTGAATTTTGTTGCTAGCTCTTTAAAATTGTTATTTTCGTAGTACAATTTTGGCACGCACAGTATAGTCAATAGTGGAAGTCAAAGGAAAAAAAGAAAAGAAAAGAAGAGTGGCATATACTACTGCAGGTTGCATAGGGTACCCGCTGTAGATTATAATAAACTACTGTTTACGCAGTAGTTTATTATAATCTACAGCGGGTACCCTATGCAACCCGCAATAGTTTATATAAACTACTGCGGCTCTTGACCCGCAGTAGTTTCTCTATATTCTACGGTGCCTTATATTACCGTGGCTTTTTTACGACGCGGATCCGCAGTAGTATGTGTATTTTACCCGCAGTAGTATGGGGTATTTTGTACTAGTGTTAACGAGTTTCGAACGTACACCTAAGCTATAAGCAATCAAGGATATTGAAGGATTCTTCGACCTAAAAACTGTACATGCATGATAGTTAGTTGGTGTTATTTATTTAAACTAATGTTTTATTCAATAGTTTTGTGTGTGTCAAAACTCAAAAACATGCCTTTAACTTGAATGGAATCCTATGTTTGTCTTTTATGTAGTCTTCATGATTCATATTGGTTTGTTAGGAATTCTTAACGTAGCTCACTTAATTTTTTTCATTATGCTTTGTTTAGAACAAGTTATGTTCCAATTTGCACCATTCAGAGGAAAAAAGAGTCATGCACGTAATGACAATTTTAGCAATCATGGTATTGGTAATGAGTGATTTATCATTCACATTTCACATTCTAAGATGAAGAGGCGTGTATTACAAATAAAATAAAGAGAAACATAAGCACTTATTCCTTCATAATTTCACATGAGACAACCAAACTAATATGAATCGGTCAAAAATATCACTATATAATCTTAAAATATCATTTAATCAATGTTTAGTGTTTATCCAATAAAACCGCTATTATCATATTTTCCTCCTATGTATTTTCTTTTCTTTTTTTTCGATAAGTCACCTCATATAATTTTTTTATGCACAACCATGGTTGAGACTCTTCATGATTCATTTTTATCCAACGGTCATAAATCCATCACTAAAGAACTTGAGGAAATTTTACCAAAAAAAAAGTACGTAAGCAAAAATGTCACCAAAAAAAACTTAGGAAAAGTCGCAACAAAAAACTAATGTACTTAAAGGAGCTAGGAAAAAGCATTTAAAATCCAAGCAAATGCCACACCTCACAAAACACCAAAAAAAAAAAAGAAACCAACACAATGAAGGACTTATGTCCTGTCAGTCAAGGTGCAAAATTCGGGATTAAACTTCAGAGATAGTTAACTCGTCGATTTAGTAGATCGTAATGTTTAGCTAAAGACCGCTTACGATAAATCGGACCGATTGGATTGGACCAACTACTAAATGCGATGGGCCTAACGGGTCACACGCTTAAGTAATCGATGGATCAATAATTAATTAATGGACCTAGGAGTCGCATTAGTTAATTAGTAAGAGAGAACGGTAAGTGGGCCTACCTAGGGTTAGCCCACTACATGTGAACTCTACAGTTTAAGCCTCCTTCTCTCATATTTTCTCTCTAAACAACCAAGCACCTCTATAGCCTAAGGAACGGTTCCTTGTGCTCGTTCTAGCTAACAAACGTGTTTGGATTGATCAATACGATTGCTGTGTGGACTACGATAGAGGGATTACACTTGGAATCCTAATTCGCATATATCGATATTTAATCGATCAACGAGGCACGCATCAAAGGTATATATATGTTTATTTAATGACCCATCAAGTTTTCTATTTTTTAATTGTCTTCCGCTTATATAATTAGATCATTGCAACTAGATCAGGTATCATAGCCTAATTAATGAGTTAATTAGATCACTTTATCAATCCTTTTGTTTTCGGTGCAATTGGCGATTATTTTGTTGTTGTTTTATTCAATTGTTTTCGCTCAATTGATCTGTTAAAAAGGTCAGAGAAATTATGCATGTTTGCGTTCGGTGATGTGGACAAGTGCATCAGTTTTGTTTTATGCCTGCTTTGTTTGCTGGGTGTGAACTAACCATGGCGTAAGTTTTGTTTTCACATGTATTGATCAAATCATGATTTTAATGATTAGATTATTTGTCCTTATTTGATCAAGTTGTGCAAAGCTGTGCGTATGATGGCCAAAGTCATGTTTTATGATCTTAAAATATTTGGTGTTAGATCTTTTAGCATGATTTGAATACTTTTATGTTGTCACTCATAGTTGAATTCGCCAAAGTGGCTTTTTTTTAGGATCTGAAAGAGGAATAATTTCATTAATCAGTTAAACCACATATGTCCAACGATACAAACTCATGCCAAAGTGGCTTTGAGTTTAAAGCATATTGCGTCTATTTACGACAGTGGTCTGCGAGTCATACCTAGGTTATATTATGCTCTTGTTTGTTGCGTATCCCTAGTGTTATTTTGGGACTAGATCTCAAATTTGGCTGACCCTTTTTACATTAATCATCCATATATAATTATTTTATTTTAATTATTAGATAATTGAATTACTTGTTAATTATATGGCTTTGGATATATTTTATGTTCTATGGGTCATCTATCTTATGGGTGAATGAATGTATGATCTAGTATGGCCCAAAATACGATCTGCGCACCGTTTATATTTTTGTAACCAAAATACGGTATGTAACACCGTCGTATTTATGTAATTTATTTTATTGCATTAGCTTTAAGTTTAAATTTCTAAGTAGAGTTACAAAATGTAAACCTTGAAGAACGGAGCCTTGGAGGAGATCGCGATTCAAGTGGGAGATTTTGAAGATTAGATCTTTATTTTTTCCTTTTAGGGGCCATACTAGGATCATTTATTTATTGCTTTAATTATTGCTTAAATTAGATTTATTGCTTTAATTATCGCATGCTTGATTTATTATATTGTTTTAATATAGCTATTAGTTCACATATATTAAAACAATTTATTAAATCTCGTCCCAAGGAAATATTGGAGTTTATGCCCTCCCAAATAAGGTTCACCCATTACACTTTTGATCATTCATAATGGGCATCGCCAAAGCGTGACATTAATTTAATCTTGAGTTAATGCGGGTAAGTCTAAGAAGAGATTTACAAGACTATTTTGGTTCCCTCAAAGATATGAGTAAGGAGTCCTTACATATCGGGGCAAAGGGATAGCATATTATATGCCTATCAACCAAGAGTTATGTTGGACATAATTAGCAAGGATTGCTTACCTATTTTGACTAGTGTGATTGACAAGCCAAAGTTTGGTCACATTAGAGTAAACTGAGGGTCTTGAAATTATTTTATTCATAGGGGCACCTTAGAGGATGAATAAAATAGTAAATAATTTTTCTATTTTGGAAATTGATTAAGTTATTTATTGATAAATGTACTAAATTTTTGCATATTAGTTCTGTTTTGTAGCAATGGCCAATGAAAGTAAGTCAACTTTTAACCTAAAGTCGATGCTAGACAGTGAACGTTTGGTTGGACCAAACAATTACCTGGAGAGTCATCGCAACCTAAGAATAGTTCTCAGGCATGATAAGAAGGAATGCGTCTCGGAGAGGCCTATTCCAAGACTTCCCGAAAAACAAATGCTTAATGTCGGGAGGGGAAAGAAAGGGGTCACTTCAAAGGGTAGCTTGTTGAAAGACAAGGGTGGTGTGACCAAGCCTAAACCTAAGCAACGTTGACCGCTAAGAAGTCGTCCTTAACTGCGGATAATCAGTGCTTCCATTGCCAACAAAAGGGGCATTGGAAGAGGAACTGCCCAAAGCTAAAGGAAGACCTGAAGTATGGAATGATTTCCATGACTTCAAATGTTTTCGTTATTGAAATCAATCTAGCTACAACAACTTCTGATTGGATATTGGATACCGATTGTGGTACTCACATTTGCTCAAATGTGGAGGGACTAAAACAACCTCGGAAGGTAACTAGAGATGAGGTGAACCTACGAGTCGCAAGTGGGGCCAGGGTGGCTGCCTTGACTGTAAGAACTTATGTTTTGTCGTTGCCCTCGAGCCTTGAACTAGAACTTAATAATTGTTATTATGTTCCTAGTATAAACAAAAACATCATTTCTCCTTCTGTATTGGATATGGAAGGTTTTGATATGCGTATTACGAATGGTTCTTATGCGGTTTCAAAAGATGATGTATTTTATTTTAGTGCTCGTTTGCATGATGGGCTTTATTTGCTAAATTTTGAAAAACATATACTCACTATCAATAACAAAAAGGCTAGAACTAATGATTCTAACCCCACATATCTATGGCATTGTCGATTAGGCCATATAAATATGAAACGCATTCAGAAACTTCTTAAAGAAGGGATTCTGGACTCATTTGACTTGGAGTCATTTGATACTTGCGAATCATGTTTACTTGGCAAAATGACAAAGTCACCCTTTCTAGGAAAGGGAGAGCGAGCACAAGTTGATTGCTGGAGTCAGTAAAGACTTGGCCTTGGAAGTGTTTTCGAAAAGTTGATTGTGAAAGGTTACACTTATGCCTCCTTCCAGACCGAAAGAGATGGTTCCCAATCCCAATCAGGATTTGTCTTCTGTCTCAATGGAGGAGCAGTGACCTAGAAGAGTGCTAAAGCACTGTGGCAGATTCTACAACGGAAGCAGAGTACATCGCAGCTTTGGAAGCTGTGAAGGAGGCTGTTTGGATACGCAAGTCCATGGCTGAGCTTGGCGTTGTGCCTACGGCGGCTGAACCGTTGGCTCTTTATTATGATAATAATGGAGTCATCGCCCAAGCCAAGGAGCCAAGGTCACACCAAAAGTCTAAACATGTACATCGCAAATATCACATTATTAGACAGTGGGTCAAGGATGGTGATATTAGTATATGCAAGGTTCATACAGATGATTAGCTTCATTGTTTTAGATTATGAAATGGTGTTCATGATTAAAACATAGTTCTGTACATTTATCACAATGAGTATTGGTCCTATTTAATTTTCTGTATGATTTTGAATATTAATCCAAAATAATATAACACAAATATCCAAATAGGTTATCAAGATGATGTCTTGGATAATGAAACCCTATTGAGTGAACTGGATTTTGTGGTAATTTGTCCCTAATCTAGGTGTTAGAATTAGTTTCTAATAACCGGTGATGATTAGATTGCAAGTTGATCTCACTGCCTGTTTCATGGGCTGGAGACATGGGATGTCAAGGATCATTTGCATAGATATGAATTGGGCATTCATGATCGGACAGACCCACCATGAGAGTTCTTTAAGAACGAGTAGTCATATTAGACTCTCATAAGACTATCTTGAACCATTTCTAAAACCTGAGTGGTTATGAATAACGACATGAAGATTAGTGATCTGTGATTACTCCTAACGCCTGCGTAACAGGAGGCAATAACGGATACATCTGGATTATTGAAAATCATGTTGGAATTCATGAATGCACAAGACGGAAATTGTCTTCCCTACGGGGATCGTTGTCTTATGGGCCTCTTGTAGATTTTGGACTGTGAAATGCATGGCCGTGCTCAAATGGATTATTGGATAATCATTTGTCTTAACAATCAAATTCGGGATCAAGAAAAGATATGAACATTGTAAGGATGACTATACTTTTTACCTTACGTTCTATCAAGACACTAAGTGACAAGGGAATGGATTTGCACACTTGTCTTAAGGACAAGTGGGGGATTGAAGGATTTATGTGCTGTCAGTCAAGGTGCAAAATTCGGGATTAAACTTCAGAGATAGTTAACTCGTCGATTTAGTAGATCGTAATGTTTAGCTAGAGACCGCTTACGATAAATCGGGCCGATTGGATTGGACCAACTACTAAATGCGATGGGGCTAACGGGTCACACCCTAAAGTAATCGATGGATCAATAATTAATTAATGGACCTAGGAGTCGCATTAGTTAATTAGTAAGAAAGAACGATAAGTGGGCCTACCTAGGGTTAGCCCACTACATGTGAACTCTACAGTTTAAATAGAAGAGAAGGAGGATGTAACTAGGTTACAGGTTTCAACTGATAGCCTTCTTCTCTCATATTCTCTCTAAACAACCAAGCACCTCTATAGCCCAAGGAACGGTTCCTTGTGCTCGTTCTAGCTAACGAACGTGTTTGAATTGATCAATACGATTGCTGTGTGGACTACGATAGAGGGATTACACTTGGAATCCTAATTCGCACATATCGATATTTAATCGATCAACGAGGCACACATCAAAGGTATATATATGTGTATTTAATGACCCATTAAGTTTTCTGTTTTCTAGTTGTGTTCCGCTTGATTAGATCATTGCAAATAGATCCTTCACACACTACGCGGTACGCACCTAACTATCCCAATGACACCCCTCCAAACAACATCCAGGAAAGTGGCCGTAGTCGGTGGTGGCGCCGCCGGGCTAGTGGCGGCGCGTGATTTGAGACGCGAAGGTTTGAACGTGGTTGTCTTTGAGCGTGGGGCCCAGCTGGGCGGCACGTGGATTTACACGCGCGAGGTTGAATCGGACCCAATTGGGGTGGACCCACTCAGGACCATCATTCATTCGAGCATCTACAGCTCTCTCCGTACTAATCTCCCAAGGGAAGTCATGGGCTTTCGTGATTTTCCCTTCGTTGCCACTGGTAATATAATTGTGTTATCATATTCAATTCAATATTCATTGATTAATTTTGGATTGTTGAGTGATTGAGGGTAGAAATTTAGAATATTTTAAGGTGGATTATTTTGCTGTTTTTGGTGGTTTTTGTCATTTTTTATGGTTTTGGTTTTCTGTACTTTTGTTTGCTATTTTGTACAAGTACTGCTATATGTATATGATATGAGGTTGATGGAGTTTCTTTCTTTTCTTTTTAAAATTGGATTAAGTAGTGTCTAATAAAGTTGGCATCTGTTTAACGAAAGCACAAATATGGAACTGTTAATGAGACTGGCTGAGAAAAAGTTGATTTTGGGAACTTACATCATCCTTTAAAAGGTTGTTTGGCAGTTTAGCCAAAAAAAAAAAAACAAAGGTTGTTTGGCAATTTCCAATTTTACTCATTTCATTATAGTGGAGCTAGAAATACCCATTGAGACTTAGCAAATTCTATAGCAAATGGATCACTGTCTTCATTTTACTAGTGATCTTGTTGGTTGAAGAATGAAATTGTATAGCAATTCAACCACAAGTCGATAACCACTCAAGGGAGAGTAGGGTTTGCTGATATGTGGTTCCTTGATGATGTTGTCCAGAAATGACAGTTTTCATTCCGAGGATTTAAAGGTATTAACTGAATGATGCAGGAACTTGAAAGTTATGAAAATATGTAACTTGTTCCATTAGAGGGACAAAAGTCAATCGGGAAAACTGGGGGATTGGTTGTCTGGATAAGACTTACATAGTATGATGTTTGTTTTCTTCCTTGCAGGGAAAGCCGATAGAGATTCACGAAGGTTTCCAGGTCACCAGGAGGTGCTAAGATATTTGGAGGATTTTGCCCGTCAGTTTAGACTAAATGAGTTGGTTCGTTATCAGACTGAGGTGTCGCATGTTGGGTTGAAGACAGATGGGAAATGGACAGTGAGCTCTAAGAGTAAAGATAAATATGATGGGAAGGAATTGAATGAAACTTATGACGCGGTTGTTGTCTGCAATGGACATTACACTGAGCCAAGGATTGCCGATATTCCTGGTAACTTTTTTATTGCTATGATTATTCATTATGTTTCTTAGCTACGTATGTATGATTTATGCAGGCTTCATGCTAAGTGAAAGACGGATAGTGTCCTATAGGTTTTTTTTCCCTTTTCTTTTCCTAGTTGTGTTTTGTGTCCATGGCTGGTGGATCAAGTCTTATAAATGGTGGATTTATTTGCTAAGTGAGTTGATGTGACATACCAGGATCGAGTTCGTATGTGATTGCTCTAGGGAATGGAAAACTCATTGAAAGAATATCAACCTAGGAGCTCTATTATAAAAGCTTTAATTATTTGTTTAGCTAGAAATTGTCCTAGAAAGCTTTGCATGGCCTGACGATGAAGCACGTTATTGATCTTTTCACTAAAAGATTTGATAGGATCCGGATTGGGTTTAATTGTGTGAAGAAAGCTGCTCTTGGAATTGGAAAAATGATTGAAAGAATTTCAACCTAGGAATTTTATTAGAAAGCTTTAATTATTTGAACTGCCTGTGAAGAACCTTTAGAAAGCAACACTTTTCTGAAGTTCTAGGCTAGTTGTACTAATCTTAAAATGTGTCATCAACATTTGAGAGATTTTATTTTGATATTGGCACTTGAGCTTATTTATAGATCACTACTTTTGGTTCGTAAACGTTGGTTACTGTGAATAGCAATTAACAAATGTGAGCAAATACTGCACCATCACATGAAAACACGTTGAAAAGGAGCCAAACGATAGCTTTCTTTTATTGGTCATATGCATCACCATTTGAAGAGACTTATCGACTGAGGTCGTTTATCAATGTCAGTTAATCCATTTAAAGTACATGTTACCACTCGTTTAAAGTAATAGACCATTACTGTTAGAAACGGGGTATCTCTTACAACTATTATGTAATATTTGCCGTATCCTTATGCCCTTATGCTGACTGATAAATTTTACTGGATGCTAGCCAATAGTTTTGTTGACTAGGTTATTGGAGAACTTTTCTGTGAGAAAACGATTGAGGTGACTGCTGAAACTCTAGATCCTAATATGCTTGTATGCAGGATAATAATACTTTGTTACTCTTGATATTTTTTTTATCAATACACTCTACATTATTTGATGATATCTTGCAGGAATCAATCATTGGCCAGGGAGGCAAATTCATAGCCATAATTATCGTACTCCAGAACCTTACCACGACCAAGTATGTATTTTCAGTTATCATCTTAAAACTAAGGGGCATGGGCAGTTTATATCCAGGTGCCTAAATGGCTAAATCCTTAGGGTGACAAAAAGTTCTCTAGAAGTACTTCCACGGATTCCATTTTATATATGGAGTCTGTTCACAGTACCCTGACTCCATAAACTGTGATTGAGTGTTGTGCAACCCCGTACCCTTCCCCTACGCACGATCAAAAGTAAAAATTCCACGTAAAGTTTGTGCGTTGATGGTGAAATCTCAGTCCATTTCCTTTGTCATTGCAGTTTGGTATGAGCAACTGATTCTGCTTTTCTTAATGTCTTCTGCTGGTATCAGGTTGTAGTTTTGATTGGCAGTGCTGCTAGTGCTGTTGATATAAGTAGGGACATTGCTGGAGTTGCTAGAGAAGTTCATGTAGCTTCTAGATCAAAACCAGCAGGATCTTTCGGAAAGCAACCTGGTTATGATAACTTGTGGCTCCATCCAATGGTAAAAGCACTTACCTAGGGTAAAATGTTGGTGCCTATCTGAGATATCCCAAGGGCGGCATTGTCCTGACTCTGAGGATAAGTTGACACCACATTTATCTTACAGTGAAAACAATGCAGATAGAAAGTGCTCAGAAAGACGGTACAGTGGCATTTCAAGATGGGAGTATGGTTGTTGCAGATCTCATTCTCCATTGCACAGGGTATTTTAAGTTTGTTGACAACAACCTTCTGTTGAAAGAAGCAATAGTTAGAATATTAATACCAGTACCTCCTAATATAAAAACTTTCAGGTACAAGTATGATTTCTCTTTTCTTCACTCTAGTGGTGCTGTGAATGTTGATGATAATCGGGTTGGGCCATTGTACAAGCATGTTTTCCCACCTGCATTGGCTCCTGGGCTCTCTTTTGTTGGTCTCCCATACAAGGTAAGATTTTCTCATGGCGTTATATTTCCATGTATAGTGGAAAATTCTGCTCTAACATCAGATGGCTGGACTAACTGATCAAGGCTTTGCGAGTTGGTTTTAGGTTGTACCATTCAACCTTTTTGAACTTCAAAGTAAGTGGATAGCGGGCATCTTATCAGGACGAATATCACTTCCTTCAGAAGGAACGATGATGGAAGATGTAGAGGCTTTCTACTCAAAATTGGAAGCTGCAGGAGTTCCTAAGCGATATACTCATAACATATATGATTATCAGGTAATTTTTTCTCAGGAGGCAACAGATTTCTTGTATGCTCTCTTATCCAAAATAAGTGCGTGGTCTTTTGGGTTGAAAATTTTTCTAGTGACAACCTACATGTGATGGTTTTAGTTGGGCAAAAGGCAAAACCTTGGCACCCATGCTACCCGAAAGTGGTTTCAAGGGATGGTTGTTTAGAAATTGAAAGAAGCCCAATATTGCCTGTGTAGGAATTGGACAATTGTTTGAAATATTTAAAATTGGAAATTTTCTTGGATGTATGTAGTACACTGTACATCTAATTCTTTCCTTCTCTATTGGCTCCTGGCCATAAATTTTGACTAGAGTAGGATCCATACGTGTGTCTGCTAGAAGAGTGGAAGATTCTATGGGTCACCTGAAAAGAATTTGAATTAACAGAGTATAAGACATATACGAGGATAGAGAACATGACTATGCTAGAATATCAGTTTTCCCCTTTGCTTTCCATTGATCTTATCCCTCCTTATACTGATGTGCTGCTGCTGCTGACGGTTGCTGTTGTTTTAAGTTTTTGTTACCGCTGCTTTCTGTTTTGTTGCTTGCCGTTTCTGGTTGTTACTACTACGTTTCTGTGCAAGTTGCTAAAGTTGTTGACTTCAATATGTGATTTAATTTCAAAAAGTTTGAGCAGCCTGTTAACCCATGGGCAAGCCCTGCCCGTTTAGTAGGGCGGTCAAGAGCAACGGTTTTCGGCCTCAGGGGCGAATAGAGACAAACATTTTGGGGCCTGTTTGTCAATTTTTCTTTTGTGACTTGGCCCGAGCCCAAAATTCATCACCTCTGGTGTTTGCAGTGAGTTTAAAACTTGCATAGTTTTTTTGGTATTGATTTTATGTCGTAAATAGTCAGCCGGACAATGTATACAGTGAAATTTGGCTGGTACACTTATAGGGCAAAATTTTGGCTAGTATGATGTAGCCACCCCATTCTACCAAGTCATTGCTCGGTTTTGTTAACCTTTACCTTCGTAGACAGATATGTACGTTATGCAAAATAAGTAACTCTATTACCTATATTGTGGCAGGTTGAGTATGATGATTGGCTTGTTGCTGAGTCCGGTTGCCCTCCCATTGAGGAATGGAGAAAGGGAATGTTCTATATGAATGCTCTTAACATGCAGACCTATCCTGAGACTTATCGTGACGAATGGAACGAGGATGAGTTGATCTTGCGAGTGCATCAAGATTTTATTCAGTATTTGTCTGCTGAAGGCGGTGGCATTGTTGCTGCTTCAGCAAAATCAGCACTTTGATTTAAACTTGCTGAGGTGATTATTCTTCTCAGCCTGCGTTCAGATTATGGTAACTGGAGGATCTCTGATTGATGTGAAAAAAAAAACCTACACAATATGTGCACCAGCCGAGAATCGAACCCGGGTCTGTACCGTGGCAGGGTACTATTCTACCACTAGACGACCACTGGTGCAGTTATAATTCTTGATGGATGATGAATTTGACAAAGGACTTGTTTTGTTGAAGAAGCATTATTGCTCCATCACGCACCATTATTATCTTTGTGCCTATCTTTTATGATTAGAAATCGTGAATAAATGATGTGAAAATCTTATTTAAATCTTTTTGTTTTGTCCTCGAAATGAAATTTTTAACTATGGTTCCCTCAAAAAACTCTCTCAACATCAATGACTTCTTTTATCCTCGATCAGTCTGTCGTGCTTCTCAAATTAATTTCGGATAATTTTTATGAACTTATATATTTCGAACTTAGCTAACCTTAAAAGTGAAAACTAATGTAAATAGTATGGATGGAAAAGAACATTCCTTGAATTTGTTGAGCTACTTGTTGAGTCATTGTGGTATTGTTTGACAACCTTTTTATGTTTTGAGCTTCTACAGATATATATTTTTTTTTGGTAACAAGCTTCTATAGATATATTATGAACACTGAACCAAATACCTCATTGTCAGTGTCACCAATCCACTAGCTAATTATTTGCCAAACAACACATTTCAACACATTTGCCACTTTCCACAATACATTCAAAATTCACAATGTATATGATGTTCTCTTTTTACCAACAAGAGTGGTGGTCTAGTGATTTCAAATTTACTCTCAATTGTTTTGATAAGGTAATATTATGAGTTCGAACTTCGGATTTTCATTTTCTCATGTCTTTTATCGGTTGGCTTTTAGGAACTATATTAGCCCCTTGTTTCTCCTCAAAAAAAAAAAAAAAAAAAAAAGCCCCTTGTTGCCTTGTTGGTGCTACGTTGACGGGATCCGTGCTTGTGTTGGTTGTTCAGTTAGTCTAATATATACGATAGTAAATACGAGAATCCAAACAAGAATTAGCGGTGGTGCATTAATCGCCATTCACTTACACCCCTTTTTTAACGGGCAAAAATGGTATTCTTTTTGGTTTTTGGTCCGACCACAAAAATGTTTACTTATTTGTTTGGTTGAGTGAACCACAGAAATGAGAAATGTTGTTAATAACAGCAACTTGTTTAATTTTCGAAATATCCAAACTAGCATAACATATTTACAGCCAACCAAATGCAAAACAAATGAACACCACATCCAAATGAACAAATTGACTACTTTCTCTCTTCACCAAGTTTCCCCAATCCCAATGACACCCCTCCAACTAACATCCCGTAAAGTCGCTGTAGTCGGTGGTGGCGCCGCCGGTCTTGTGGCGGCGCGTGAGCTGAGACGCGAAGGTCACAACGTGGTGGTGTTCGAGCGCGAGTCCAAGCCAGGTGGCACGTGGATTTACACCCGCGAGATCGAATCGGACCCACTTGGGATGGACCCACATAGGACCATGGTCCATTCGAGCATCTACAGCTCTCTTCGCACGAATCTCCCCAGAGAAGTCATGGGCTTTCGTGATTTCCCTTTTGTTGCCACTGGTAAAATTATTGACTCTATAATTATTAATATTGATTGATTAATTTTGGGATTGGTGACAAATTTGCTTTTTGTTGGGGGTTTTATATGATTTCTTATTTTGTTCTGTTCTTCGGTTTGCTTTTTCTTGTTTTTTTAAAGGTCTTCTTCTTTTCCTATAAGTATTGGAGTATGATAGGATGTTGATGGATTAATTTTATTGTTTAATTTTGGATTACTTGTTAAAGTTGGTACTCCGTATATGTTTGACGAACGCACAAATATGGGACTGTTATTAAGACTGTCTGAGTAAGAGTTGTTTTTGTGTGGAATGATTTACATCACATCATTTGATCACCAATAGCAAAAAGGAGGAAATTTCCCCAACAATTACCTGATAACACTATTTCTATACTTGGGAAGTTGAAAAAGCATCAAATGATAGTCCACAAATTGCTATACAGAAGAAAAAGCTCGTTTGTGATGATCTTAAGCTGGCAATTATTCTAGTGGGGTTAGAGACTTCTCTCTCATTTTATTGGTTCTCCCTGTTGAAATTTAGCCATTCTGTAGCAAATGGAGGATATTATTCAATAGCAAATGCAACCACAACCACCCAAGACAGAGTTGGGTTTTCTGATTCGTGGTTGATTGATGATGTTGTCAAGAGAGAACAGTTTTCATTCTGAGTATTTGTAGAGGTGATAATGAATATTGAGGAATTTAATAGTGTTGAAAATAAATAACTTGTTACATGATCGACTGATCGAGGGACGGACATAGTCAGGGAAAATTTGGGGATTGGTTGTCTGGATAAGACATATCTGATATGGTGTTCGATGTCTTCCTTGCAGGCAAGGCCGATAGAGATTCACGTAGGTTTCCGGGTCACCAGGAGGTTCTGAGATATTTGGAGGATTTTACCCGTGAGTTTAAACTAAACGAGCTGGTTCGTTATCAGACTGAGGTGTGGTATGTTGGGCTGGGGACAGATGGGAAATGGACAGTGAAGTCTAAGAAGAAAGATGAAGACGGTAACAAATTGGATGAAACTTATGATGCAGTGGTTGTCTGCAATGGACATTACGCTGAGCCAAGGATTGCCGACATTCCTGGTAACTTTCTTTTAGCTATGACTCAATTTGTGGCATAGCTTCCTATGTATGTATGTATGTATGTATGTAAGCGAGCTACATGCTAAATGAAGGATGGATAATGTCCTAAAGTTTTTCTGTTCTTATGTGTTTTGTGTTACAAGGTTGGTGGATCAAGTCCTATATATTATTGATTTTTTTTTTTGTCTAA
The DNA here is from genome assembly GCA_038025085.1 of Tetragonia tetragonoides. NCBI lineage: Eukaryota > Viridiplantae > Streptophyta > Magnoliopsida > Caryophyllales > Aizoaceae > Tetragonia > Tetragonia tetragonoides. The sequence goes on from CM076142.1 coordinate 50,144,510, forward strand.
ATAACTTGATATGACATACCAGTATTAAGATTGTATGTTATTTGCTCTAGGGAATGGAAAAATTCATTCATTGATTATCAAGCCAGGTATATTAGAGAGCTTTAGTGACCTGACTATGAAGCACACTATTGTTCTTTTTGCTATGAGACTTGATATGGCGTGCTAGGATCCAGGTTAGGTGTGAAGAATATTGCTCTTTGATATGGAAAATTATTTAAAGAATATCAAGCTAGGAATGTTGTTAGATAGCTCTAGTTATTTAATCTCCCAATGAAGAACCAATGGAAAGCAACAGTGATTTGACTTCTGACTTCCGAATCGAATTGGTACTAATCTTGAAAATGTGCCATCAGCATTTGCGAGGTTTTATTTTGAACATGATACTCGTAGCTTATTTACAGAGCACTACTTGTGGTTCGAAAACAATGTTGGTACTGTGAATGACAAATGTTGATCGTGTAATGCAAATTCCCTTGTAGTCCTGCATCATCATTTGAATAGACTTATTGACTGAGTTCGGTTGGGAATGTCAATTACTCCATTAATTAAATTAAAATTGATAGAGGATATACATGATTCAACTCATTCAAAGCAAGACCATTACTGTTAGAAACTGGATATGTACAACTATTATGTAATACTTTTCATTCCTTCTTATGCTTGCTGATAAATTTTGACTGCATGCAAGCCACTAGTTTTGTTGACTACGATAAAGAAAAGGTTTTGTATGATGTTTTTTGATGACTAGTGAAACTCTAGAACCTAATATGCTTGTATGCAGGATGATAATGCTTTGTTTGTTAGTTCTTGATATTTTTCTCATTGTTACCTTCCACATGATTTGATGATATTTGCAGGAATCGATCATTGGCCAGGGAGGCAAATTCATAGCCACAATTATCGTATTCCAGACCCTTACCGCGACGAAGTATGTTGTTGATGTATTTTGAGTTATCTTTTCTTTAAAATTATGGGGCATGGTCAGTTTTTATTCTGATCTCTAAATGCTTAGGACACCAAGGAGTATGCATAACAAGTTCTTTGTAATTATACGATGAATTGTTTGAAACATGCATCATTATCTAGGCCACCATGTGTAACCCCCTCATAATCTGAATTTTGTGGACGAAAAGCTCTCTAGAAGTGCTTCAGTAGTTTGCGATTTATATGCGGAATATCTTAGCTGTACCGACTTTAATAAACTGTGACGGTGAGCACTATTTACCCTCATCCCCTCCCTTCACATTCGCCCAAAAGTAAAAGTTCCTTGTAAAGTTTGTCCTTTGATGTTTTGATGGTGAAAGTATCAGTCCATTTATTTTTTGTCATTGCAGTTTGTCTATGAACGACTGATTCTGCTTTTCTTAATGTCTTCTGTGGTATCAGGTTGTAATATTGATTGGAAGTTCTGCTAGTGCTGTTGATATCTGTAGGGACATTGCTGGAGTTGCCAAAGAAGTTCATGTAGCTTCTAGATCAGGACCAGCAGAAAGTTTTGGGAAGCAACCTGGTTATGATAACTTGTGGCTCCATCCAATGGTAAAAGCACTTACCTAGGGTAAGATGTTGGTGGCCATCTGGGATATTCCATGGATGGTATTGTTTGTCCCTCATGTTGGGGATTTGTTGATACCACATATCTCTTACAATGAAAACTATGCAGATAGAAAGCGCTCAGAAAGATGGTACGGTAGCATTTCAAGATGGGAGTATGGTGGTTGCAGATGTGATTCTCCATTGCACAGGGTATTTTGATGTTTTATTGACAACAATCTTCTGTTAAAAGAAGCAATAAGCTTGGAATTTTAATACCAGTAAGTTCTGATGCAACAAATTTCAGGTACAAGTATAATTTTTCTTTTCTTCACTCCAACGGTGTTGTGAATGTTGATGATAATCGGGTCGGACCGTTGTACAAGCACGTTTTTCCACCTGCATTAGCTCCTGGGCTGTCCTTTGTTGGTCTCCCTTGGAAAGTAATATTTTCTTGCAGTGTTATATTTCCATGAATATGGGGAAATTGTAATCTCATTGTCTGATGGCTGGACTAACTGATGAAGGCTTTGCAAACTTGGTGTTAGGTTGTACCGTTCATCCTTTTTGAACTTCAAAGTAAGTGGATAGCGGGCATTTTATCAGGACGGATATCACTTCCATCAGAAGGAAAGATGATGGAAGATGTGGAAGCTTACTACTCAAGATTGAAAGCTGCAGGAGTTCCTAAGCGATATACTCATAACATAAATGATTATCAGGTAATCCTCTGGATAAGCTAACCCCCTAGAAAAGAAGGATAAATTATCTTCAAATACTTTAACGTTCCCTTTGAGACTTCACATGGTAATCCTGGTATGACTTACTGATAAGTGAGCTCCATAAACATTTTTCAATAGGGAATTAAAGCCACATTTTGAAAAGGCTCCAAGTTTGAACACCTGAGGCAATTGGGAGATGGTATATTTGTAAAATCTGGTTCTGCAGTTACAGTAGAATTCATTCCTATTTATTAGTGTTTTAATTAGTTACCTGAAAAGATTTATGTCATATGACATGCCTGCTCTTTTTGTATGCTCTCTTCATCAAAAATAATGCCTGTTTGGCTGTTTTACTAGTGACTAGTTTCATTGAATGGTTTAAGTTGGATCAAGCCCAGAAACCCATGTCATGCAAAAAGAACTTTCTTGGGAGGTTGTTTAGGAAATTGAAAAGAGCCCAATTTTGTCTGTATATGAAAGTGGAGAATTGTTTTGAAACATCTAGAAACCGATGATTTTTGGGGATGTATATATAGTACGTTTACTCCTTTCCTTCTGTATGGGCTCCAGCCTTTAGGCCATAGATTTGACTGGAGCAGGATCCATAAGAATGTCTGCTAGAAGAATAGAAGATTCTAAAGATTCACTTGTGGAAGAATTTGAATTAACAACCAAGAGCTAGTAGGATGATAGAGGACATATCACTTTGCTAGCATATCAGTTTTGCTGTCAGTACTCAGTAGCCATTTATCAATCCCTCCGTATCTGTTGTTTGTCATTCGATTATTGGGTTTTCTGTGGCAAGTCAAATAAAGGATTAGTACAACAACCAGGGATTGGATTTTTGTCACATCCGTTTGTTTCCTTTTCACATTAAGAGAATGCACTATCATCTTCCCTCATGTCTACTCACTTGATTGCTACTTACGAACTGATTACTATGTGGGTTTGGCGAATAAGTTGACTTTGATGTTGAAAATGTTTTTGGTTGGGTAAGTCACTTGCTTGCTTCTTATGAATTGTATACTGTGTTGGTTTGACAGTGAAGATGACTCAGATAATGAAAAAAGACTGGGGGTTGGTGTCCTTAATGTGTGTCTTCAGTTAAATATTTGTTGAGCCGTATGCCCGTATGCTCATGTATCTTATAGTTGAATTGTTATTTCATATGAAGTTGATGTAAGAGTATTATACTTCAATTAGAGAAATATGGTCGTTTTATTGTGCGTGCATTTTCATCATAATTCTCTTCCCTTGGTTCTCCATTTCTCCCTGAACTACTTGCGCTATTTTTATAGTATTGATTTTATGTCTGGAATAGTTAGCCAGACGTATATGGCGAGTTTTGGCTAGTATCATTAAGCCAATCCTATTCCAGCAGGTTCTCGTAGTCAACTGCCAGCGTAAAATTTGCACATATTTTGTAATATTGATTTTTATGTCGAAAATAGTTAGCCAGACAAATAGACAATGTTAGGAGTATCATTTAGTGAAAACCAATTTAGCAGGTTCTTGCTCCATTTTGGTAACTTTTACCTTCCTAGACACGTGTTATTCGAAATTAGTAACTCTGTTACCTATCTCATGGCAGTTCGAGTATGATGATTGGCTTGCTGCCGAGTCTGGTTGCCCTCCCATTGAGGAATGGAGAAAGGCAATGTACTCTGCAACTGGTCGTAACCGGAAATCCCGGCCAGAGACTTATCGTGATGAATGGGACGATGACGCATTGATCTTACAAGCACATCAAGATTTTATCGAGTACTTGCCTGCTGAAAGCAGTGCCATTGTTGCTGCTTCAGCACTTTGATCTAAACATGGTGAGGTGATTATTCACTCAAACTGTTGTTAATGACATTGTATATGGTGGGGGTTACTCTTACTTGAGAATGGGGACAGCAGTGGAAATAAACAACCATAAAAAAAGTCTACAATAAAATTGCAACAGCTGGGAATCGAACCCGGGTCTGTACCGTGGCAGGGTACTATTCTACCACTAGACCACTGGTGCTGCTGTGCTAATTAGTGGTTGATAAAGAATATATCCATGACAGTCATACACTATAATCTCTGTACAAAGTTTATGATGACGGAGCTTCAAATACCTATAGACTTGTATTTGCGTCCAGATAGATTTTTCATAAAAGGGCGAGACTTTGATCTGTTTAGCAATTTGCGCATTTGTACCAAAAAATAAATAAAAAATAAAAAATGGTCTTAGGAAATTTGGAAGTCGTTTTATTTCAGGTAGGCGGCGTCATTATATTGCGTTTTAAAGGGATGAAATCCAGGGCCCACTTGCCCATCAAAACAAATCTGGTCCATTGGGCCCTCCACCTTCGATCCATTCCCAACTTGCTTACCAGCTGTATCGCTGCACAAATCTCACGAATTAGCCTCATATCCATCTCTCTTCACTCTTTCATGTTCAAAACTCCATTTCGTTAAAATAGTTCTTTTTTGTTTTGTTTATGTTTGGTTTTTTTTTGGTGTAGATTAATTTCCTAGGCTCGAGATGGAGTTTATGGAGTCCTAGAAAGTTGCTTTGACATAGAATGTGTTCTTTTTCTGTAAATTGAAATGAATGTAGCTAGTCCCACTCCCACCACTTGTGATGGTCGAGGTTGGTGGTTCAGGCCTCGGGAAGATGAAAATCCCTTTGTACATGGGTTTGAATTCAGGGCTGTTCACCGGTCCAGATCCGGATAGGATCGGACCCCTCGTGTCCGGTCTTGGACCGAACCAGACCGTTTCTTAAAAAATAGATAGGGGACCGGTCTTAATGTTTTGGTGTCATCTCCCGTCCGATCCAGACTGGGCCGGACTAGGGAGCGGACCGAAACCTGATTTGTTTGTTCCAAAAATAGATTCGGTCTCGTACGGTCCGGCCTTGGCCTATCCCAAAAACTTTACTCTTGAAGGCTGAAGCATACCAACATCTACAATAGATTGGTCATACTCGGCTTGGCATAGAAAACGAAAGTAGATATGGTAGCATTAATAAGCATACCTGTGATAATTAATTTCTACTACAGAAATGAAGCTAATTGCAGAAGGGTAGGGAGAAGAAAACCATGCCCAATCTCAAAGAAGTTTAAAATATTTGAGAAACATACTAGAGTATTATAATAAACAGGACCTAAAAATAAATAAAAATTAAACTACAATCTGTGGATAAACTTTAGAGCTAATCCGCAAAAAAAGAAAAAAAAGAAGAAGTTACTACCCTTTTTCTCTGTCGACATAACTCTTAACCCCAGTTGGAGTTATAGCTGCCCATTTCACCTTACTAGGCTACTAGTCTACTAGTCTACTATAGCTCCAAAGTCCAAAATCAGTATTAATTGATTAATTAATTAATCTCAAAAAGAGAAAAACAAAAGCCACCTGCAAAATTTTGGAACCCATAAAAATTTACTCCCCTTTGCCAAACATGTCCACATCTTGCCTTTTCCAGAAGTAGAAAAAAAAAGTCACTTTTAACAAAGAGGCGCCCGGTTTGGCACGCTTTTCCTCCGGTTCACTGAAGGACAGGACGGTTCAGAACATAGGGTTGTCCGGTTCGACCCGCGATTGGGCAAAAGATTACTCCGCTTTTTCCTCACAATATCTGTTGTAGCTGTGCACATTAGAGCGGTTCGAAGGTCACTACTCGCTGTTGAACCGGACGAGGTGGGAATCGAACCGGACGAGTCAAGGACCGAGTCAGGTGTGACTGGGAACTCGTCCAAGTCAGAAAAACCCAGCATTTTGTGGTCTGAGAGGTTGATTGTTAAGCTCCCTTCTGTTGAAATTATGTGTTGAACCTGAATTATAAACCCAAAAAGATAAACACCCATTTGAATTATGAGAATTCTGTGATGAATCTGAATTATAAACCAATTGAACAAACACCCATTTGAATTATGAGAATTATCTGTTGAACCTGAATCTTAAACCAAAATAACATAAACCCCATATGAATTATGAGAATTATGTGTTGAACCTAAATTATAAACCCAAAAAAAATAAGACCCATATCAATTATGAGATGGTCCACACAATTAAACAAGAGAGAGAGAGAGAGAAATTAAGACCTTGCAGGAGAGAGAGCAGAAAATGAAAGGGTCCTGGAGATTGCGATTGCAAGTGAAGCAAGAACTGCCTGGATTTTTGATTGCTCTGGTTAGAGGTCTTTGTCTTAAGAACACCACTTTTGCACTGTTTGTGATGTATGCCTTTTTATTTAAAACATAAAAAATCAAAGAAATTAGACCCAGAAGTTGGATTAGAATAAGATTATCTGGGTATTAGATAATTCTGAATTATGATTAATGAAGTGAAATTAGACCGACTTACTTGAACACCAGAGCAATCCATTAGTCTTTCAGCATCAGCCAATTTCAGAACATCCTGGTACACGTATCTTCTCACCTGATTCAAATGAACAACAAAAATCCATAATTTAAAACCAAGAAAAAAATTATAATACTAATTGAATTATTAGGAAACAGAGATTTTTTTTTGTCACCTGTAGAAGAACATGTTTACGATGGCGAAAGAGACACTTTGGACAAACACTAGAAGAACAGTCAAAGCAGAAAACATTCTTTTCAAGTCTCTTAGCTGATTGATCACCATCATGAATCAAACAGGGCTCAAAGAATTTCTCATTCAACAGTGCATCTAACCATTGAGGAGTTGAAGGAAAACCCACCTGAATTTTCACACCCAACAACAACCAAAAAAACAAGCCAAAAATCAGACTTTTTAACAAAGACAGGAAAATTCAATGAAGGGGAAATATCAGATAAAGTGAATTTGAATTTGACCCACCATTTTCTTTTACTCTGTTATGTTATGTGAGTGCTTGAACGAGTACAGAAACTGGGGTTTAATTAGTGCAGAGCAAATGGCGCCTGGGAAATGGGGTACTATGCTATAGTGGGGGAGAAATACTGAAGCTGGCAGGAGAGAAATAGATAGAAAGAGGAGAGAGAAAAAAAAAGAAAGGAAGAGGAGAGAGAAATAGAAGAGAAATACTGAAGCTGGCAGGAGAGAAATAGATAGAAAGAGGAGAGAGAAAATGAAAATGAAATGGGGGAATGTTTGTTTGTTTGTGTTGGAGAAATGTGATTGGATGAGTTTTATGGGAGGGAGGAGGGAGATGTTTTGTGGTGGGTGCGATGGTGGAAATGGTGTACTGTAGCCTTCCTGCTCTCTGCTTTGCTCTCAGTACCAACAGTGCTTGTCGTATTAGGAAATACTTACGAGAGAGAGAGAGAGAGAGAGAGAGAGAGAGAGGGAGATGTGAGACAGAGAGAGTAAGAGAGAGAATGAGTCTGATTTCCCTCGTGCACGTACAGGATTAGGACGTTTTTAGTGACTAGTGAGCCATGCCATTTAAGCCATTCTTCATTTTTTCAAAACCAAATCTTTTCTGAGGCTCTAGGGGCAGATTCTTGAGGGATTAATGGTGTTTTTGATGCTGCCCAAGCCCAACACATGATAAATGAGATTTTTTTCATGAGAGATTTTTTTTCATTGTAAACATATTATCCTGCAATTCGTTCATTTTGTGTGAAATGACCGTTAGAGCACCCTAAAAAAGAGTAAAAATGGATGAGTTTCTTTCCCCCCAAAAAATTATGTCCATAGTTCGAACTAACACGCTGTACAGCACAACCTAGCCTGATTTTGCCACGGTAAGATATGTGACAACGGTAAGATATGTGACACGAACAAAAGTCGTCGGTGCCACAAAATTTACTAGGCAGATCGTGTATGGTGTGTTTTGGAACCTCAAAATCATAATTCACACATGACATGACTCACACAAGCCAGGATGACCCAAGTCCATCTTGTCAGTTGTAAAAAAAAAATGGTAAGAGTTGATTTAACTCGAATTTCGGCATAAAACTATCTTTACGGATAGGATGTAAGCAAGGTAGTAAGGTAACACAAGTATAATTGTAGAGTATGTAAAAGAAAAGGACAAGTAGCATGCGCATCCATCACTGATTTGCTGCCAAGTGTTGCATTGGCACTGATTGTTTAAAAAACTGTTGGTTTTCATCTGATATTTTTCATCCATCACTGAGTTTATATTTTTACATAATCATAAACTTAATTTGTTCAATTTGGAGTAAGATTGTATCAGAAGCGATTCCTGTCACTCCACAGGCTGTACGCCTGTACTGTAAGTGGCATTTTCCTTCAGCCTTAACAAGTTCAACGGGACTACACAATTGGCAACGTTAATCAATGATTGCATAACAATGAACAATGTCTGCCTTGATTGATGGGAATGACTTCCAGTGAATTGAGATCCATCGGAATTACTAGACCAGCCTAGATACTGGCCGAGTGGCGGGCCGATTTCATTTGCAGTTAGATAGCCCACATTTCATGATCATTTTCACTTTGGGCCCCTAAGATTTCCTCCACTGCCCAAATGCTTTAACCTTTTTTTTTCCTTTTCTTTTTTTTTCTTTTGCTCATCAAAGCTTATCAGCAAAGAACAAATCTTGTGTAAGATAAACTCACAATAAAACAAGATTATTATTTAGAAATATAGAAGTCATTTATTATAAACTGTGACCATTATTTCACTTAAACGTGACCCTCGTCTTACCAAAAGTTTAGAAAGACCGTTTAAAGAAGTTTTTGTGATCACAAAAATATTATTTTTAATTTTTTTTCTTTTTATTTTTGAATATCAACTATCATATCTTTTTGAGTGAGGATAGCCTGGCAAAGAACAGTGAGAAATCCGGTTGAGTAAGGATCCTCTGCTGTTTTAAAAAGAACAATAGAGTACAGTCCTTTAAATCTCCATCTTTAGATTGGAGGGGGTGGGTTTTGGGCCCTTCGATAAAGGGGGTGGGTTTTGGAAATTTAAACATGTAGAGGAGAGAGATAGAGAGAAAAAATGACAACGGAGAAATAAAACTGCAGAAAATCCAAGAAAATCCAAACACCTTTTTCTAATGGTTCGTGGCCTTTAAAAGTCTCTAAAACTACCCCCAAGAATATCATTTTTTTTCACTTTCTTGCCCAGCTAAAGACCTCTCCTTTTTTCAATCATTTCCTCAAAGTAGTATTCTCCAGTTAATCCTCTTTGTTTGAACTTAGAACCTCCAAGTTAGAAGATAATTGAGCCTGGTGAGTGCAAATGGGGTTCGTCTCTAATTAAGTCCTTAAGAGTTTGCTTAATGAAATCATTATGCATTAATGCTACTAGATCAGACTACATAGCTATCTCAGCAAGACTGGTTAAGCAGCCTTCTTGTTGTTTAGTTCATTATCCACAAATTAGTTCTCATCGCTGGCAATAGTCTTAGGAACATCAAACATGGCGCTCTAAGCAGCTTGTAAGGTAAATCACAAACTCATGTCATGTCATACACTCATACTAGAACATTCTTGTTCACACGATAAGCTAAGTAAAAACAGGAAAAAAGCATTCTTGTTCACTATATTCACTTGTTGCTAAAATATATTTCAGGTGAGGATAGCTTGATAACTTTGGCTACAGAGGCAGCAAAGAAAGCTCTTCACATGGCACAAGGTTATCCTGATGATATCGATACTGTCAGTGTCAGGTAGCTATGTTTTGTCTAATGATATTTATTTGTATTCATATTTAGTTCAGCATCCTGAAGACCTGAACATCTAACATTTTTCTAATTTTCCAACCTAGATATTGTTGCTCGCAGTCTCGCAGACAGAGGTGTGTAGCATAAGGAGTATCACAGTTGTTTGTGATTTCTTGCTTCTCTCCATATTTCTCTCAACTTCAAGCAGGAAAGTTGCTTAGTCTAGCTTATTTGAATTTCTCTTGATTCAGAGATTAGGAGAAGTCACTACATGTTTGTTTCCTTACAACTTAGATGAGAACAATCAAGTAGACTGTCTTTGATACTATGTGGTCCTCAACCTGCACAATTTGGTTTCAGCTACTTCTACAAAATTGATGACTTAAGTTAAGTGCCATTTCTTTGATTTGGTTCCATACACTGAGAAAGTTGTTTTACCATGCTGAACCCTGAAGTTAGGTCTTAGATATTGACCATGATTGAAAGGGAATCAACTATTGAGTTACATAGAGATGCATATCTTCAGTTACTGCTCTATCCTTACATACTCGTATATGTTTCATCCTCTATTTTTTACTCCCTCCGTTCCATAAAAACCTAAACCTTTGCTTTTTGAAGGTCAAGCTTAACAAACTTTGACCATTAATTTATGAAAATATATAAAGATTCACATTATGAAAATACTTTTGTTAGATTCATTTTTAAAAGTTTTTCAAAAAATCGTCTTGTTATAATTTTTATATTCATATAATTGTACTATTTACGGTCAAAATGGTGTCTTGGAGATTATGAAAAATCAAAGGTTCGGATTTTTTTGAGACGGAGGGAGTATTTATGAAGGATTTGATAATCTCACTTGTTCATTTACACAATCTCTAATATAGATTTATATATGATCAGGGTTTTTGTCTCTTCTACAGTTCCTATATATCCTGTTGTGGTTGTCTGTGCATGGATCAGATATTTGAGTCACTGTCTCCACATGAATGCTTCCTGTCAGCTTAATTGAACATTTTGGATGGTTGAAACTCAACAGAGTCCCAACTACAAGAAATTGGAAATTGCTGCAAACAACCTCGCCTTAACTTGTTAACTGAGGCATAAAACCATGTATCTTTGATATGTTTACATTGTGTTCTAGGAGAGAAACAGAATAGAACCTAATTAACAATCAAAGTGTGGAACTTATTTTGAGATAATGGAGTTTAGTATCTTACAATTCAATATCCTCTATCTTACAGTCTTACTCTATACAACCATGATCATTTCACAACCATGTCAAAGTTAGATCCATTTATTAGCAGAATGGCTTCCATAAATACGTGTAATATACAATAGATTATTCATACACAAAATATACCTAGGGAAAAGAATGAAAAACAGAGAATTAATAAATACAGAGACTCTACCCCCAAAAATGATATCCCTAGGAAAAGAATAGCAAAATTATGCACCTTTCAATGAGCAACACCAGAAAGGTTGCAACTTTGCAGCATCATTCAACGAACACCATAAACTTGATTCAACCTATCATTAATCCTGTCCAAAGTACCATCAATTGCAATATCAAAAGCATCCTTTTTAGTCCTCAACCCTAAAGAACTCCCATGCTTCCTATACATCACCATGGGAATCATCTCCATCACTTTCTCCCTCATTCTTCTCACTTCTCCTCTTGGAATCCCCATCAGCACATCCACCACTTTCAGCCCTTTATACACAACATCCTCTTTCGGAATTGACACCGAAAACTCCCCAAATTCAGCTGTAGGAAGATGCCATTGGTATTGAGTTTTCGCGGATTGGTCCTCAAAGAAAACGGGGATACAACCTGCCACTATCCCGTCGAATGTGGATCGCCTCGCTGGTGTCTCCCCTGGTGGCTGCAGGCAGAAACTCGCCTGCAGCATTGGCTTCATATACCTAGCCAACCAATTACAATCATTGTTCAGCAACCAATTACAATCATATGAAGCCAATGCTGCAAGCATTAACTTCGCTTGCAGCATTGGCTTCATATACCTAACCAACCAATTGACAAATTATCGAATTTATATATTTTTTACCTGATAGGATCGTGTTCGCAGATCCCATTAGAACAATCAACAATGTCGCAAACCTTATCAAACCTGTGATTCGAAAACCCTTCGATCTCAGACGAATTCCTCGAAACGCATTCCTCCCTAATACTCCGTCTAATATTCGGGCTCCCGGAAACAGACGTCCCACCACCACCAGCAAACAACATCAAAGTACTCCTTCGAGATCTCCTCACACGCAACACCCATGACTCAAGCAATGCCAAGGTCGGTGGATGAAACGACGTCGGATGAGGAATCGCTTGCTCTTGCCACGCCCACGCTCTCGCCTCCAATGTCAAGGCCGTGACATTAAAAAACTCGGGGAGCGCCAAGAACGACGTTCCCCACAACCTCGGAGAATCTTCATCATCCTCATCATTACCATTACCATTACCATTACCATTACCATTACCAATATTGTTGTTGTTTTTATTAGTATTAGTATTTATCCGCTCAGCAAACGCCGAAGTTGCGGAAAACAACTTCGGCGGTGGCTGAGCGAAGTCCCAGGCGGGACGGGCCATGACAAGAAAATGATCATGACCGTCCCGCCGGTCCCAGATTTCCGGCTCGTTAGAAGACAGGAAATCGAATAATTCGAGCCCATGGTAGTGGCTCGAATTATAATCAGGACCATATAAGTATCGCATTGCATCGATCCCAGAATAATAAGGTAAAAAAATGGCGTTAGCAAGAGTGGGATTTGAAGTTAAACAAGGGTATTCAAGTAAACGGCGATGAAAGATGAGTTCAAGCATATGAGGGTCAGTACGGTACCATGAGTGAGAATGGTTGTGGGTTTTTTGGCCTAAACCATGGTTGGCTAAATAAGGGCAGAAATCATCAAAGAGAGGGAAATATGAAGAGCAGTCAGAGAGAAGATCTGTGTTAAATTTTGGGGGGAGTTTTCTGATGTGGATGTAACGACCATTACAGTCTGGATCTGTGGCGGTGGAAATAGAGAGGGTGAATAATATGGTGAGGAGAGAGAAAATGAAGGTGGTGGTAATGGTGGTGAAAGGGGCCATGGAGATTTGGGAAGATCAGATTCTCTGTGGGGTGGTTCTGATGAGTGTCGGCATATCAGAGTGAGAAGTCTGAAAGGTCTTTTGTTTTTTTGTTTTTGTTTTATTTTTATAATTTATTTATTTTTTAAATTTGAAGGGATTGATTTTGTGTAATCTGTTTGGTGGGAAATGACAAATATGGGCTCTAGATTGTGCGTGATGGATGGTAGGCCCTGGTACTGAAACGAGGGGATGTGAGGGTAGAATCGGAAAATGCACAGTGGTATCAGTATGGCAGTATACGGTGTTGAAAAGCTGCTGCCATTAAATTTCTCCTAAAGTTCTGGTAACTGCATGTGCTGTTTCACTGTGGGGGCTTTCGGGCTTATTACTTTATAAGTAACTGAAGAATTTATTTGATTAGCAAAAAAAACTGAAGAATTTATTTGAAAATTAAAAAAGACATTGTAGCAGTCGAAATGATTTCTTTCACATAAATGGGCTTGGGAGCCCACTTGGTTCACATTAGTGAAACCCACAATTAAGCCTGCATCTGATCAAGTAGGAGTCTAAGAAAGTTGTAACCCCAAGTGTAACAATATACTCCCAACACAAGCATCATTCATGAGCAGATGATTGAAGCTCAACATAACACAAAGTTTAAGACAATTTGTCAAATCTTTAGGTAAGTGGAGCTTTGGAATCAATCCATCTATATAACATGCTTCGTCTTTCTAATAAAACTAACATTATGAGAAGTATTTTGTACTCCTTGTTTCAATATCATGAAACACATTTGATAGTACTAATTACACCCTTTGTCACTCCAATAGATATTTAACCATTGTGAAATAAAGTTCGCAAAATTGTATCGACCCTAAAATTTATGTTTTTGAAAGACCACTAACCTGAAATGAAAATAAGTAAACTCAAATCTAAAATTATATCTAAGACGTAAAATGTAGGGTTTTGAATAAACATTTAGGAATTGAGATGAAATTAACCTGAACCATATTCAATTAGCCATCTTACCACATACCAATTCGTTTGAAGATAAGCTTGACATAACTTTTATGTTCAATGAGCTAAATCAGAAGTAGGATAAGACAATGCTAATATGCACATGATTTTACCCTTCTCTAGCCCAAACAAAGATTATATATGTGTTTGCCCCTATAAAAGGTTGATCAGATGGGACATCATAAATCACCGTGACATAAGTAGTTCTAGTTTACCATGCTTATTTGGAGAAAACTTCATTTTAACCACGTTATCATGTATTGATTGCACACTCTTTTTACCAATTAGGCATTAACATCTGGCTTTGAATTTTGAAGGACTCACCTCCCTTGATGTTATTCCCGATTGGGCACTCGGATTTCAAGTGCCTTGCAATGCTTTCATGTTGCCTTTCTCAGTGTTCACTAATCACTAAACATCTTAGTTTAATACAATAAAAAAAATAAAAAAAATCAAGAGAAATTTTACTCAAAACTTTTAGTCAAATCAAGTCAATGTTGACTAGTTAATTTTGTTTCATCAAAAAAAATTGACCATTGTTAAGTTAATGGTTTGACCTTAATATTGCACGTTAAAGTGGGTGTCTTCTTTTGCATAAACGATGATCATATCATGTTACATAAACACTTGCCCGCTTGCCTCCGGCGTTGCTGGTTGATCATTCGTTCAATTCGTCTTCCCTCCACAACCCATCTCTCTGTTTCTTCTTCTTCCCCAAATTCACCCGCAAGAAAAAAAAAACACACAACAAAGTTTCAATCTTTTCAATCAAGATGATAAAATCTCTATTGAACCGTTTCAAAACCTCACGACCCTTCAAAGATTTCTACATAGATTGGATTAGCACCCTAAAATCAACCCTCCTTCCTCTCTTAACTCACTCTCTCTCCTCCCCGACACCAGACCCACTTCTCCTCGCTACCCACGTTGATGTTCTTCACACCCATTTCCGTTCTTACTTCGCTGCACTTGATCTCGCTTCAAACGACGACGTTTCTTACCTCTTATTCCCTGATTTTCGTAACCCTCTCGAAAAACCCTTCATGTGGTTAGGCGATTTTCACCCTTACATCTTCACCAATCTTCTTCGTTCTTTTCTTGAAGACGAAGATAGTGATGAAAATGATGATGGGCAGAAGTTAGAATTTCTGGGTAAGTCTTGGAATGTTGTTATGGCGTGGAAAAATGATGATGATTTTTCATTGGGCCATAAGGTCGAACAGATGGAGTGCACTTTGAGATTGATGGTTCCTTCTATTGTGGCGCGTTATAGAGATGCTCAGGGTGGTTTGGTGGGGAAATTGGCAAATGGCTGGAGTAAAGAAGGTGGGAATTTGAAGGTGGAGGGTTTAGTTGGAGAAGTTGTTGATGAGCTTACTTGTGTTTTCTTGGATGCTAATAGGTTAAGAAGAAGTGTTCTTGCTGATATTATGGGGGCTTTGAATGTTTATCAAGCTGCTTTGTTTCTTGAAAGACTTGCTCAATTTTATGTTGGGTTTAGGGATTCTAAGTTGTTAAGTCAGTTTAAGAAGTCTAAGTTGTCTCTTGATTGATGGGTTGTGGGTTGTTCCTCTGGAACTTTGCTTTTGAGGATGAATTAAATGTGGGTTTTTGCATGGGAGAAGAAGTGTCTTGGAAATTTATGTTTTTTGGGTAAGTTAATTTTAGCTTTTAGCTGTTCTAAATCGATATTTTGCATTGGTTTTTGTTGGTTTTGTTGACATTTTTCCCTTGGGTTCTGTTGTTTGCAGGGTATTATCAAGCTGATAATCCTTGGTTAAGTTATGTGCCGGAAGATCTTGTTTTCTTGATGTAAATATTGTTCAATCTGCTTGTGAATACTTCACTACGAGAGAATCGTACACGACTTCATGTCGTAAGTTTCGTTGTACAAAATTACTCTTCATACCAACAGTTATACTGCAGAATTCATTTTGATTTTGTCGGTGTAGATACTCTTGTCATTGCATTTATAACTTGTTACATTTGTCTTGCGTTGTATGATGTGAAATGTTATTTGTTTTGAGTCTCAAGTGAAAATGATTTTTGTCAGTTGTCAGTACAGGAATAGTTACAATCTTATCTTAACAATGTTTTTGTGAACTTTCCTGTTTCTTCGCCACTTCATGGTTGATCACCATATCATTCTCGATCTGGCTTCTTAGACTTTTTTGCTTGATGGAATTTGGTTAGACGTATTCTGTCCTCTAATGCGATTACTGAAACATCGCCCCTGTTAGGCTGTTACTAAGATGTTAGGTAGATTGAAAACATGTTTCCATTCATAGCAAAAAAATGTAAAGTTGTACAATTCACCAACAGATGAGTTACTTTAGCATCCAAATGCAATGATACAAAGGTTTCGTGAAATTTCCTTGTTCTGATAGTGGTGTATATTTGTCCGTTTATATTTAATCACCTTTGTTTTCCAGCATGCATCGACCCTGACCTTCGTAGCGCTTTTAGTATGAGGCAAAGGCACATTTTACTAGCTTTGTAAGTCTAGCCTCTGTAATATACACTGCAATAAGGATAAGAACTACAAACAGATCACAAGAAGCTTCATGAGCATATTACTGCTGGCTTCTGTCTCAAACGACGTGCTTTATAATCATTGATATCATCCATTTGCATTTTACATCTACTTCCATCTGCAGCTCGACATCCTCCACCCCCCTAGATGCCAAAAGCTATGACAGCATCTTTCCACGTTTGTTTGGTCATTTCGACACTGCTTGAACAAAGAAAAAAAGAAAAAAGACAAAGCAGTGTCATATGACAGTGCCTAAAACAACCCTTCTCTCTATCTCGCTGAGACACCCTTTGAGTACCTGTCGAAGACCATCATTCTGCATTAACGAAGCCTTCTTCTTTTCCAAAATAGCATTGTTGACTATATGGTGTTTTTTATTTAGTCAATTTTTAATAATGCTTGAACATATAAACTTATTCAAAGACCATTGTATGCCTATGCCCAATTTAATCATGCTAAAGCACGTATTTATTTGGTTTAAAGGATACCAAGCCATCAACCTATTGCATGCAGCCTTAGCCGTGCAAAGTGCAAACTGAGAAGCTGCTTCCATTAGACCTTAAATTGAAAATGCAACAACTGCCTGTTACTTCACAACAAAAAAGAAATCAGATATTAATTTGCCAAAAGGTGTTGCTGCCAATGACAAAATTGATGATCCCAAAGCAGAGAGAGGCTATTGTAAGTTAGCCAATTTACTATGCATAGCACAAAAGGTTAAATTTGTGAAGGATGGTGTCTGCAGGGTAATGGTTTTTCTTAAATGTCTACATAAGTGGCATACTTTAGATGAACATGGTTCTCTAGTCTTCAGGTTTTAGTAATCTTGTCATATGAATCTTGTCGAACTTCCATGGTAAGGATTCGTAATCTATCCACTAACACTGAAATGGAATATTGTTTTGGAGCTAATTATTTGAAAGGATCACCTTAAACTGTTTAAATTCATCCAAAAATATGGCATATATGAAATATTTTTTCTCTGTCTCATCAGGAATTGATTGTCTTGATGTTGAAGCCACCAATGCAATTTGCAAGATCATGATGTAATATTTATATGGTTAATTTGAGTCCAAACATGTTTCTCTTTGTCCAAATTGGCAAGCTTTTCCAAACCTATGTTATATCCAAGCTCCATTAGTTGATAATTCAACAAATATGTCTTGCAGTTATTCTTGTCAGTTTTTACATTTCCTTCCAATTAGTTGAAATGCTCCCCTTGCCATCCTTTTTTGGTTTCTGTTGTCAATCTACTAGATGCTCCGCCTCCTTTTCTCTATATGTGGTTTAATTTATTATTTTTTGTGATCGTGTTCCCCTTCTTGTGTCCAGCTTTGATTTACGTTCATTTTTCCTTGATGTTTTCTCATCCAGACTATGATGAAACATAACCAATTATGTGTGTAATTCCCATCCCTCTTGTTAACCCTCTCTCACTTATTCAGAGCATTTAGTGGTCATACTGATCTGCATATGTTGGATTTGAAACATGTTGATATCCAGATAATAAATGCAATTTAAGGTCTATCCAGAAACGGCTGCGTACATTTGAACCCCCTATCCTCGCCTCGGCGGGAGCCTCTTTGAAGGCAGTGGGGTAATATTGATCTTGATGTTGATGATGCTGATCTGTTTATGTTGGATTTAGTATGTAGTTTCTTCTTTTGCATAGGTATTCAGTCTGGTAACATGTCGAGATTCACATAGAAAAGCAATATGTAATTCAATCTTTTTAGGTTATGTATCACGGATGCTTAGCTTAGGAACACAAAACAAACAGGGAGGTACGAAGAAAGAAAACCGTCCACCCAGGTATCATGACATAAAATTATGGACAAATAAGTGAATATCAAATGGCAATCAATTGTTACCTAGTAAAAGGATAGTTAGACATCTATGTATGATATGGCGGTAATATTGAGTGCAGGTTCACAATTTTGAGTTAATAACGTGGGTATATTTTAAA
This sequence comes from Tetragonia tetragonoides, assembly GCA_038025085.1. Lineage (NCBI taxonomy): Eukaryota > Viridiplantae > Streptophyta > Magnoliopsida > Caryophyllales > Aizoaceae > Tetragonia > Tetragonia tetragonoides. The sequence continues at coordinate 50,162,949 of CM076142.1, forward strand.
AATATAAAAAAAAGTTAAAAAAAAAAAAAGTGAATCTTTGACAAATCTATATCAAAACAAACCACAGAGGTGATCATTACAATATTTCTTGAAGTAGCACATGATCTGCCCATGTGTAGCATGGCTCAGACCTAGTAATTTATGGTTAAAAAAAATCTGATTCCAGTTGAAAATGTCATCTGTAGATCCTAATGACTAAGATTAGGTTTGAATATGTCTTCTGAACTGCATGATATATTGATCTCATAAGTGAGTTAAGAGGTTCCTGTAATCTTTGATTGAGCTACATGCACACTAAACAAGTTATCTATTGCTTAGGCTACACTCTAAGATAGTATCAAAATTAGATCTCTGTGATGGGCATGTCATAAATATGAGAATATTGCAGTTACTTGAAATACTATAATGGCATTATGTACAAACAATTCTTAAAAGCTTAACTCACAATAAATAAAACAGGTCCAAACGGAAGTTTAATGGGTGCTTAAATAATTTATCTTGTGACTTTGATGACCTGCTGACAGGATTCCATATCCTTAATGTTGTATTTGAAAGTACAAGTGGAGCAGATGGGAATATTGACCTCAGTCCAGCACTCCAGGATCTGCATGTATTTGAGCTTATCTGAGTTCTGAATGCTGGAGAAGTTCATATTCCCTGAATTTAAGGCTTCTAAATTGCTCTCCCCAACCCAATTGATCTCTTAGAAACAAGGTACCAATTCCAACTGCTGCCTCACATATGTGCATATTTTTATTATCGTTTTCCAGTACCTATTCTGTTTAATCATATTAAGGATTAAATGGTTTAGTGCTTTTGAGTTGGTACAATGCAGGGTCAACCTCATCATCTGTGGAAGCTATTCCATACATTTTATGTGAAACTGTTGGTACAGTGTCATCCACTCATCTGATAGTTGCCTACAGAATTTTTATTTGTCCACCTTGAGTAATTAGCAGCATGCCTTTTCATGATGGATATGTGGACGCATGTTATAGGACATTGAAGTTACATGGCCTCATAGACAGAGTATTCAATTCCTGTGTAACTATCTGCTATAAATAGCAGCTGTTTACTTAAATTTCAGTACCTTAAGGGCCTAAAAGGTCTGAACTTATCTCAAACATTTTTACTACTGCATTCACCGAGTCGGTAGTTTGAATATAACAAAATATAACTATTTGTATATATATATTTATACATATGGGTATAGATTAGTAGCAGAGTAGCAGTGTGCATGACATAGTAAATTCCTAGCTTTTGAAGTGCACCAAATTCATGTAGGAGTGTTTATGCCTTGACACCTGATGCACATAAATTACTTTTAATATCTTGAAGCTGACACCTGAACTGCATGGTTTTTTTATCAGCAAGTGGAAAATTTTGTGTCTGTTTATGTTTGACTAGATAGTACTTTAAAGCAAACTGCTTAGCAAATTATATCCTAAGACATATTGGATGTGAATTGTGTGTATTGATCAGTCATCGGAAGCCTTGATAAAAACTTGCAGTTTTCATTCTTTAGTAGAGTTATTCTTGTTCCTAGTTGTATGCTTGGAGTACTATATTTGCAGTGATTGAAGAAGCTTTCTTACAGGCTTGTCTTGTTGCATTTTTTTACCATTTAAAACATTTTCTGCTCTCCATTGGATAGTTGGATTTATTATCATATATCAAGGCTTTCAAATATTCTCCCAAATCAGGAACTTACTTTGATTGTTTCCCCTGAGCTGCATTGTTTGAATGCTTGATATCACTTTTAACTCCATTCTAGAAGAAAGGATATTTTATATATTTTTCATCTTCCATGAGAAACAAATCTTGCATCTGATTGTGTGTGATTCTTAATGTTTATTTATTTATTTATGGTCTGTAATTGTCTGATTTTGCTGATCATTTTCTATATAATTGTCTGTCTTTAACCTGAATCACTTAGTATATTAAGCTAGCTGTGATTATATGGAAAAATACCAACTACGTAGTTGGTTGAGCTACAATTCCCCACCAATTCTTCTCCAGTAAGTTAATCCAAAGAATCCATGAAGAAAGCTTTTGACCATTCTCCAGTGAGACTTTTATCTGTACATACTATATATTTTTGAGTGAAAGAGTACCCATACTGTCCTGTTTAGTTACATACTCTTTTTTGTCATGTGATAATTAATACTCAGCTACATGCCTAAGTACATATATAGATACAACCAAAAGTTTGATCCTTGTGGTAGGCATAGCAGAATATGTTAACATGTTGATACTCTCTCGCACAAGTGGAAATAAAAAAATAATTTAGTTCAATAATGTGGGTGCTTGAAGATAAACTAATCTGACTTTCAAACCACCATTATGCCGAATAATCCACTAGAAAATACAAGCGGAACTAATTGCAGGCTTGGAGCATTTAAGTATAGTTTAGAATACACTTCATATGGCTAACGTTGCTCCTAAATCAACAACTTGCATCTTCCATATGCTGATTTTTGTATGGAGAGAGCCATGTTTTGTTTACGTTTTTGTATTCTGTTAGATGTAAGGTGCCACTTCACTTTGTAGATGGCTTGATTGTCACTCTTCAGCTTCCATGTTGCTCAATTGCAGGGATGTTCAATTGAGTAGTTTAGTGCTGAAAGTTAGTACTTAGTACAATGTCATGGCCAGTTATCTGTGAAAGCTGTTCTCATAGTAGATCATTAGGTTTACTGCTTTTCTGATTCCATCTCAATTAGTAAGATTGGTTAGTAGCTTCTAATGCTCTTGATAAGTAGTTTGGTTGCTAATGGCCTAATACTATACTTGGAAATAGCAACTGAACAGGATGATATTTTATTTGTACATATGTGAAGCTGTTGTGCTTACTGGTCTCGGACTACATGGTAATTGCATTATGAGTTATCCATTTGCTTTGTTGACTATTCTATATGCAACTTGCTTCCTGTTAATTATCTGTATTCTTGTTGAAAGTATTTTTCCTTAGATCTGTCAGTGCAGCTACTCCAATGATAATTGTCCAAAATTAGCAACTTGTACTATTTTGCCTGTCTTCCTTACTGATATAGCTCTAATTGTTCCATTTCTTCTTTTATATTTTAATGTCTCACGTTTCATGACAAATAATTAATCATGTTACAGTCGGCAAGACATGCTTGTGTCGACTTGCATGCTCCATGTTCATAATTGTTTGATTAGGAAATGCTAAGTTTATTTTAAAACAAGCTGTATAGGGCTATGTGCATGCCATGATGTAGAGGCCTTTCGACATTTTCTAAGTAAACATACTTGGAACTTAAATCTGATTTCCTTGGAAATGCCTTCATAAGGATCTTGACGATGTCAATTACAGCTCGTTTGATAATGTGATATGTCCTTGGCAAACCACTTGTGTTTTTTGGAGTAATTGATTGGCATGATCGATAGGAAATTGTTCAATGCCTCAGAGAACACTGCTATCCTTTTTCTTTGTTTGAATAACAGCTACTACATGCATTTTTTGTTGGGAAAGATCCATAGAGCTGTCTGTTGTTTTTTTTGATCTACATTTTACAATGTTATCCTCCTGACCAAGGTTCATGCTTAGAGATGTTAGCATCTATTGAGTGTGTAGTGCTTCTTAGAAGGTGAAAGGGCATATCTAGCTTTATTAAGATCTTACAAGTGCATGAAAGGACAGTGTAAGTAGGGTCAAGATCAGAATGGTATCTGAAGTTACCATGGCGAATCCTGGTTTTCATTAAAACCTGCAGTATTTGGTAATATCTGATCACCTGAAGTGCATGGAAGTGGATATTATATTTCCAGTTGACATATTGTATTATTCTTTCGCCTGACATCTGGTTTTGATTGTTCAGATAGAGGTTTTCTGTATTAAGTATTACTGCATACATGGTCGACATCTGCAGTGCTGCACAAAGAGTATGAGATGGCATGCAGGCCCTAAAACTGGAAGGTGATAAATTAATTCCACTTGAAGATCTTGGAAGACATTTCTCATCTGAAACAACTGTCTTAGAAAGTACAGGTAGGTATCAGCACTACCTGGAGCAACTTAGCTTGACAACTTTCTGGTGCTTGGATCTGTCATCGCCTGAAATTTAAATTTTAACACCTCATTTCAGAAAGCAAATTGTACTTACAGTATATCACATACTCGATCGTTGTCTTGTACTTGCGTAATAATTTATGTGCTTGTGAATATAATCAGATTTTGCATTATGCGATGGCCAGGCTTATCAACATTTAAAAGGATGATCATGTTTCAGGCATGCAAAAACAGTCCATGTAATGGTACTCCGACCGTACGAAAGCGGTCCTGGCTAATATGAAGGACCTCTGTCTGTTTCTTTTTTTTGTGCAAAGTGTAGTGTCTAATATTGTAAAGTCCTTTTCTAGTGTTGGTACGGAGTACTTGTTATGGACTACCGACTACAGACGTATAAACGTTAAGCATCAAGTCTTAACTCATTTTTGCCTTTATGTGTTGCATTGCCATTTTTGTTGGTTCGCATTATTGCATGTTCATGCATCCGCGAGAGCTCTCCGTGGAGCTAGGGCGGAAAATGACACTGCACTTTTCTTGTTTTTCTTCCTTCTTTTAAGTCAATGATGGAACATGAACAAGTTTACAAAAAAATCTTAGATCAAATTGCAAGTTGGCCGACAAATATTCAATCTATTCATCAGAATTTTCATTGTTGATCATAATCAATTAAGCTGTATTATGTTACAATATTATTTTTATTTTTGTACATAATAACTTAGTACAAGACTGGAATGGGAATTATAGGCGTTTCAAAAATTCAAATTAACATTGAGATCGACTTTGATTCTAAAAATTAAAGAACTGTAGAGTACTAATTAGTCATCTCTAATAATTCACTCTAAATTTAAAGAGTGCGAATACTATTGCAGATGGATTAGCTAGACGGGGTCTTAATAGATCAGAGGAGTTGAGTTTGTAGCTTAGCTGTAACTTACTCTTGCAATCCTGCCAAGAAAATGAAAGTATCTATTATTAGTACATTTATAGTGTTAATTGTAATTGATTGAATTGTCAGATCTATTTTACTTTGCTTTTATTTGGTCACGTCCGTTATTTTGTGAAAATTGTACAACCTCTATACACAACTACTCACACAAGACATACAGTACCATTAGAAAACTCACTAATTTGCAGTAAACAAATTGAGCAGCATACAGTCAGCACCTAATCAGCAATTCACGTTCATCATCATGCGTCCACATCAAATACAATCAAGTTTCGTGTTGCTAATTTTCATTTTCATTTTCATTTTCATTTTCATTTGATTAGTGGGACCAAAAATTGTGTGGGGGAAAAAAGATGTTATCAGTTTCTCCAGAAAAGCTTTAACGTTTTTAATCATCTTTTGTTTTCCTCAATCACGACAAGGTTGCATCGTGTTATTTAGTACCCCTTCCGAATTGGCTATGCTGCCTTAATTCAACTCCTTGTTTGGCCCTTGTACGCCCTACTAAACATCGCCTTTGCCCTTGTTAGGTGCACTTTGGAAGCGTTGTACGAGTAGCTTGTAATTTCTAATTTGCAGAGGATAAGGTAAGAGTACAAGTGGTAACTGCTTTATTTTTACAACTTCATAATTAATAGGGGGTTTAAATTTACATACGTGTAGAGAGAATAAATTATTATCTATATTTCTTTGCAGGGAGATCTCCTCCTTTGCTTAAGCTCGTATGCCTGTGTGATTTGCGAACTATTGCATGCGTCCTTGTAGCCAAAAAAAAAACTTGTACCTTGTAGCCATTAGTGTAGTACTCTTCATCCAACATTTATATACTCCGTAATTTTATAATTAGTTTGTATAGTTAATTTGTTAAACTTTGTTTATTCTACAAAATTTTCTTAAAGTTGGTTGAAATAAACAGAAAGAAACAAAAATAAGTTGCGGAGAACAGACCGAAGATACCAAAGAAAAGAAAAAGTGGATTCTCAAAAGAAAAAAAAAAGGAACAATGAAAAGGTAATAGGAAACTAGGACGGTAGGATAGGCAAAATCTTGGCTACACTTAGGAGGAGCCAACTTGGCTACACTCACAATGAAGTATTGGGTTAAGAATAATGAATTCTACTATATTTTGAAACTAGATATGAAGCCTGTGCGTTGCACGAGTTAGGTATTAATATTTTAAAATAAATACACTCATATGATATTAATAAAAATAATATTGAGGATCGAAGTACGTTGACAATTTGACTTTGGTAGTTTGGATTCATATTGGACATGAAGATAATCTTGTGCATTGTAAGCTAAGGTTTAGTGGAAATGTTACATTCAATATTATCAGTCAGATGCATATATGCACCAAGAGAAAGGGGGAAAAAAAATTGCCATAATCTCTTTTTTTTCTTATATATTTGTCATTACTTTTCTAAAAACTTTTCAAGTAATTTTTTTTCTCTTACGTGATGCTATATGGACTATGAAACTTTGTTAAAACTCTATAACTTATAAGTCAAGCTCTTTTATCATCCCAAACTTTAATTATTTGTGAACTTTACATGTTCGTTTATGTGGTGACATACTTCTGGCCGGAGGCTACCTAGTTCTTCATATTTTTGAAATAATTTGTCAGAATGACATAAATTATTTGTTATTTTATATTAGTTTTATACTTGTATATAATATTTAGTGGAATTAGCGTTGTATACTAAGTTAATCTGAATCGTTCCTTTTCAATTTGCACTGCATCTCATTTTGTATTTTATTTATTCTCACATTTTGTGTCCATTATGTCATTTTGTTCCGTTATCTTTCGTGCCATTTTGGTCTGCTCCGTTCTGTTTTACACATTCTGTTGAAAAGATTAGGACCTTAGAATTTGTTCTTTTCACCTAAAAACTACAAAATAATGTTACAACTTAATAACACCAGAAAATACATCCTTAATTTTATATCTTATAATTAATTATAACTTATTCTTTCACTTGTATCAAAAAAAATAATAATAATAACTTCTTCTTTATTTCTTTCACCTGATATTATTTCTTAATTATATTTTTGTTACATATTTAGCTTAGTAGCTTGCATATGTGGCATTTTTAATTCTAATCTTAGATGATTCCGTAAGGTGGACGCATCCGATACGGTCATAAAATACCTCATTTATATATATAGTATGTGTATGTTTGTACGTTACACGGTTCATGGTGTTAATTAATCATATCGATCGAAAATCATAGGTATAACTATCACTTAAGAAAAATTATTTTGTATGATTAAGCATTAAATTAATCATTCTAATATCATTAATGCTATAAAATAGGATTATTATGCATTATAATGGGGCACATTGAACAATTATAACTCTTATCCCCAATTTAAATTAGATTATTTTTTAAATTTTTACCATACAAACTCAAAATTAAACCTATTTTATTAGTAAAATTGACAAATTCCTATTAAAAATGATTAAAAATTGAATATTTAGCTAACTTATCTTTCTTGTTATTTTCACTTAATATTAAAATATTGGTTTAGAATGGGAGAGAGTATCATAACGCTACTGCGAAAGGGTTTTTTTCCCTCTTTTCTTTTTGAATGCGTTTTTTTTTCCCATGAATGTGTTAGCAGGTTAATTATTATAAAAAAAATATGACCATAGGAATACAACTTCCTAACTAATATGTAGTGAAAAAAAATATCGTGACTATATTTTTGTCTTATGTTTTCTAATTAAAATTTAACTTTAAAAATATTTTATTTTAGGATTTTATGTGCTTGCTTAGCTGAGGTGGTGCGTCTCTAAGTGACTCGAATAACATAAACCATTGCTGTCATTGAAAACATTTATTGACGTTTCCTATACTCTTGCAAAATGTCAATACATAAGATATAAGACAAATGAGTCTTGTTTTAAATTGAATTTAATGTTCTTTTCATTGGTGTATCTCCTAGAGTGTGACCAACCCACTTGAGTAATGTGTCTATCTATCTCCTACTTTAATTGTTATTTTTTTTGTTGGTGCTACTTTGATTGCTATTTTTGAAAATAGAGGAGAGAGATAGATACAATACAGTGTGGGTGACCAACCTAGTGGGTGGATGTATCATTCTCCATATGACAAAATGAGTATTGTTTTAAAGTACGTTTCGCGCTCTTTTCATTGGTGTAAGATATTTTAATTTTTTAAACATGAAACAAAAGTTATATTGCTCTTAATGTTTCATTATGTTCAATGATTTACTGTCATAACTCTAATATTCTCTCTTTTCTAACTTTCTATTTTTGATTTATTATTGTTATTTTTTTTAAAAAAAAAAGGTTCGCTTAGGTGGACGCGTCTAATGCTGTCAAAAAATACCTCTAATATGCCCGTGCGTTACATGGACTATGACTATGTAATGAAATTAATATAATAAATTAAATTGTAATCGTCATTCTTGAAAAAAAATATTAGTAATATATAAATAAACATTAATATAATCCATTTAATATCAACAATGCCATATAATAAGATTTGTATGACTTATAGCGGACACTTTATATCATTTAAACTCTTATCAACAATTTTTCAATTAATTTTTAGTTAACTCACCCCCATATGTTACCTAATCCAAACATTAGCAGGTCAATATTGCAAAGTCTTTCTATACTTCTTTTTTTTCTTGGTCTAAGGGAGGCATGGAGGTCATCGATCCAAAATCTTTCTATACTTGATGTTAGTATGTCAATGATATATGTTAATATCGAAATACCAATAACTTTCTAAAGATGTGATCCTTCTTTTATGCTAAAATAGTTTAAATTTGTAGTATAAACATAACCACTTAAGAGTTAAGCCTGACTGTTAATATCGGAATACCAATAACTTTCTAAAGATACGAAATAGCCTCATCTCTCTCCCCTCTCTCTAAAAAAAAAACCCTAACCTCCCTTTCTCCTCCTGCCTCATCTCGGGGCTACCACTGGTATTTTTGCCAGTGGTTAGCCCCTCTATTATTATATTTTCCTTGCTTTCAATCTAGTTTTTTAGTTTAATGTTCGGTAGGATTATTAATAAACTTTCCTTTTGTGGGAGATTGTTTGAGTCTCCGCGTTCGTCGGAGTTTGATTGGTCTCCTCGTTCGTCGAAGTTTCATATAGTTTTGATCATCGAGTTAAGTTTCATGAATCGAGAAGACAAGTTCGATCTGCTATGTCAAGGGGATATATATTTCCAAATAGTTGCAGCACGTTTCGTGCTTACCTCCGATCGTAGGGATCACGCATTGGCGCCCCGCTTTCTTTATAGCATAATTTATGCTATGTTCAGGCAGTTGATGATTAATTGTCAGTTATTGACAGAGCCGATCAAGTTGCCGATTTCTAGCAGTGATGTTGGATTTGGTATTTACATATCGACGGAGCTGATCAAGACATCGATTTCAAGCAACGATGGTGGAAGTCATATTCATCTTGGTATATTAGATTATTGTTCTTGTTTTCAGAATTTTAGGTGGAGTCATATTCGTAGGGATGATAATTGGGTTGCTTATGAGTTAGCCTATTTTGTTCATTCGAAAGTAGATATTAGTTGTTTTATCGTATTTGGAATTCCTTGTAGCGTGAACAACGCGTTGATTTTAATTTTGAGTCAATTAAATAAAAATTAGTATCGTATTGCGGCATTGAGATCAAAAAAAAAAAAGAGTTAAGCCTGACAATTGCCTTTCTTAGATCCACCTAAGCTTTAGAGAGGGTGAAGTATGGTCTTGCATTGAAGCTGCGACATATTGTGGGTTGGTATATTAGCATTAGTGTGTATATGTACACAAAGGAGGTGAAATTATTGTAAACCATATGAGACCTTTAATTCCCATTTTGTTTCAGCTAAAAAAGGAAGGTATTGTATTAGTCTAATATGTTGGACGAAATCAGTAAGATTATTGCACCAACTCCGTTAGCAGTAGACAATCATATTTTGGAGATCTCATTATAAAAAGTTCGGCAACTTATAATTCACCTTTATAGATATTTACTTACTTAGGTGTACGCGTTCAATGCTATCAGAAAATGATTCCTTTATTGTCATCAAAAAAATGACTCCTTTATTTTAGATTAGATTAAATTTCTGTAACTATTTTGTTTTTCATTGCAACTTTTTAGTTGTTTCAAACTAAATAATTGTTTAGGTGGACGCATCCTATGTTGTAAAAATACGTCCCTTTTATATATACGTTATTTTTTAAAATCAATAAAACATACTACAAATGAGTCTCATTTTAAAGGATATTTCGTACTCTTTTCAATAGTGTAAGAAATTTAATTTTTTAAGCGGTAGAAGTAAAGTTATATGCTATTTAAAATTTAATAATCTACTCTTTAATTATTTAGGAAAGTGCAACTTTATTATATATTCTATACCAAAATCTATATATCTATTTTTTATTTAAAATTAATATTATATTACAATGAGGAAAGTACAACTTTAGTATATATTCTATTCCAAAACCTATATACCTATTTTTTATTTAAAATTAAAATTACAATGGCTCGCTTAAGTGGATGCCTTCAATGTTGTCATAAAATGTCTCTAATATATAGATATTATGATATGATTTTATTAAAAAATTAACAAAATAAAACAAAAAAAATAATATGAGATGGTGTAGCCAAGTTGACTATACTTGGGTGTAGCCAAGAACCATTAATAGGATAGTGCCAGCTGTAAAGGCTAATAAGTCGCCACGTGGAACCACGTTTACGGCTACCGTTAGATAAGGCTTTGCCGTCGACGGGCGACCGCCAGGGACTCACTAGACGGGTAGATCGTAAAACTGAAAGGGTCCCACATGACACGTGGGCACGTATGTAAAGTACAGTCACAGGTGTTCGTCCTTCGCGCCCACTCGCCTTCTACTCATTTACACGTGTCGCCTACCATTTCAAATGTTTCCTCGTTCTGTTAGTGGTACCGACTACCGACATATTCTAGTTGGTAGTTTTCTTCAAGTTTTTCTTGTTACTTTCATTTCATTATCGATCTTATTTTTTCTTGGCCCGCTGTTATTATCAGGGCAAAAAATACTAATGTCAGACCATTAAAAATGTAAGTTGACAATACAATCTTTTATATTAATGAGGCAAATTACATGTTCTCTTTCCTCTATTATTAATAGCCTTATTTACAAACAAATTAATAGAAAGACATTATAATTAGATATCCTTCAACTCCAACAATTTAGCAAATTTACATTCATGACAACTAATTTTTTTTTTCCTTAATCGTTCCAATGCCATTTTTTGTGCTCTTTTTGAGCAATTGCTGTAAACGTGGAAGAAGAATCCATTATCATACCCATTCAATGGTGCATCAAAGTGGAAGAAGAATCCTTCATCAGAAGAAATACATGAATTACCTAGAAAAGTAGAATTTGATAGTTTGGCAAGTTAACTACTAGTCCGAAACTTATTAGATGGCTGCTCACTCAATAATATTGTAATCAAAGTGATAATCTTGGAACTTTTAGAAGCTTTTGGTTCACGAATTACGGTTGCCGATCAACATGCCCATCACTCTTAAGTTTTTCTAAATGCATGTATATGGTTTGCGAACTGTTTTATGAGATATCTTGTTTGATCAACTCATCCGATGTATATAAACACTTAATTTCTTGAATATTTTGTATGGAATGAAAGTGCAATATGTATTTTTGGACAAGATTCTTATATGCGTATCATTATGATTAAAATGGTTATATACTCAATATTGGAAATAAGGCAAGTGTACACAAATTAGTATTTGAAAAGAGAGAATAATTCGTGTTGTCTTTTTACAAGAAAGAGTTAGATTGTCAACTAATTATATTAGTGGTCTGAAAATAGTATTTATTGGTTTGACAATAACAACGGCCTTTTTTTGGTTCAAATAAAATAATTTTCATGAACCATAATTTGAGGGAATGTACAAACTGTCTGTTGGGCTTATAAATCAGGCCATGGCAATGCAGCATGCCTTCACGTGGGATTTTTTTTTTTTTTTTTTTTTGGGCATTTGGCTCATTAGTTGTGTTTATTCCAACACAACTCGCTCTGTTCTGAAATTTCATTTCCTTGATTTTTTAAGTTAAAATTTACAAAACTTAATCATTAATTTTAGAAAAAAATATAAAATTTTACAAAGTAAAAATATTACAGGATTATTTAAAGTATTCTTAATTTCTGTAATAAATATTTATTTAACTGACAATTTAAAAGTATAGGTTCTTAATTTACCTCACACAATTCAACATATATTGACTGCTTAATAACAATATTTCTTTAATAACCTTTTGAAATTTGAAACTTGTTTTTTGGTAACATTTTGATTTTAGTTGGAAGGAAATCAACATCAACCTTCTTAAACATATAAAAGAGCATATATGTGGAATGAGAGCTCGAGCATTAAGAAGTGGAAGTGATTGACTTCTCTCAATCCCCCTCCTCTTTCGAGAAAAACATTCAATTCTCATTCATGTTTGTTAAATGGGTCCTTGAATTATGCTCGTGTCGCCCATCGTACTCTAAGGCAACAAAATATTAGCATGATTAGGGATCTGCATTGTAATATTAGGGATCAAGTCGGTAATAATGTATTTAATATATGTAATTTGTCCTGGATGACTATGCTTATTTTTTCTAATATTTATATAATATGAAAATTAAATTAAAGGAAAAAAGAGGTGGGAGGGTTAAAAATGTTTCGAAATGGAGCAAAAACCCATATTGCCTTGTAAAACACGTCTTAATAGAGAGCCTATCAAAGTCTATAAATACCCAGACTTCTCCGTCTCCCATTCCCTTCTTCTCTTTCTCTTTCTCTTTCTCTTTCTCTTTCATATTCCCATCTCTTTGACGGCTCACCGCTTTCTCACCTCAAAAAGGCCTTTCCTTTATTTCTCTAATCATCCCATTTTTTCCCGTTTCGCTCACCGTTTCGTTTCCGCCGTTGGAAATTTTCGGATTAAAATTATTATTTTTAATTTCTAGGGGGAAATTTTAATCTGCATTGCAAGGACGACAACTTCCCTTAATTGGGTTCCCTCCTTCCCCAATTCAGGTTAGGTTCTGCAATTTTCTATCTTTTTATTTTTATTTTTATTTTTATTTTTATTTTAATTTCTCCAAATAAATTGCATATTTTTTTAAGAATTTAATGCTTGTTAATTCTTGTTGTAAATTATACATTGTGTTTTTCTCATCGCAAGATCTGATTTTTATGTTGCCCTTTAATTAATCTTTATGTTTTGTTTGTTGATGGGTTCTCATTTATAACGACAGCTGTTCCTTAATTCAATGGCTTTTTTCGGTGAAACATGAAAATCCGCTGACTTTCATAACACTGTATTATTCTCATGTTATTGTTTTTCGTTTGTTAATAATACTTATTTTTGGCGGTGGACGTGGTGCACGTTGGGTACAAAATTATTTCTTGTCCAGAGGGATTTTATTTATTTATTTTTGGTTATTGTCATTGTTTAGCTTGTCAAGTATGAATCTTTTTTCTTTATTGTTTCGTGTCAAGTTTTATGGTTGTGGACCTTGTGTGGTAGGTACATATAATTGTTGTTCCACTTCACCATACAGAAATTTGGTGGTTGGATGCGTGATAGTGTTTTAATATCCCAGTTAATTTTTTGCGGTGTTTGGTGGTTTGATCCGTTCTGGTTAAAATGGTACTAAAATGCTTTCAGTAATTTTATGGGAAAACTTCGATGTCATATTAATCTACAAATGAAATCAAGTGTCTTTAATTGATTCCTGGTTATGAATCTGCTATGAATGATGCCATTTATGATTGTTATGGCAGTTTATTAAGAAATTAAGCTGTGCCATACATGAATATGGTTACATCATGGAAAGTTATGCAATCATACATAGTTTTACCACAATTGGGATTTAATTAGCTAGATGGCTTGTTTTAAGGATGCGAAAACGACTACTAATCTCTAATTTTTTTCATTGGAAAATGATGCTTTACCCAACTGATTTAACATCTTGCAATCCATTTCAGGTGGTCTTTGTTTATTCTCAAGGGCCAACTTCTTGCAACCAGAAATAGGAGTATAGTACAGGGTCCATATGCCATGTATATGTTGGAATTTAGTTTCAAGACACATCTTGAAAATGACCTAGTTTCCGCAAACGTACCTTGATCAAAAGTAATTGAATGGCCTACTTTCGATCTCTTTCTCCATTGCAACAATTTGGTTTTTGTAATAATAGCGATAGCTTTTCTCCTTCACCTAATTGCTGTCACAATCAAGTCTAGCTAAATTAAATCATCATTTATCAATTCGTGATACCCTTGATGTGCTTACAATATAAGATGTCCATGAATTGTATTGCATTTTTGCTACCTTTTGCATTAACGTAATTGTTGGGACCATTTTATGTATTTTGATGGGAAATGGTATGAACCTAAATATATTATGAGTTTAGCGAAATTTTTGTCAATTTTGTTGACATTCGCCCAACCTATATCTTGTCAAGAATATTGATCTTTGGGCTACTGTATAACTCGAACATATTTCTGTGCACTTGACTATTGGTATAGCTAGTGATTGTAGCATTGGGATTCATTTGTATGTGTAAGCTTATTTCAATGTTGAGAGGAGTTATCATGATGGACCCTGCTTATTTTTTTTTTTGTTCCTACACATATGAGTCTCTTTGTTTAGTTGTTATTCTTCTCATTTATTGATTTTAAGATGTGCTAATTGGTCAGCTAGATCTTGAATGATCTATTTTGGCATGTCAAACATTAGACGTTGTTTGATATTGAATTTTTAATTTTATATCCTGTACGTTGTGAAATATTGATCCTCTCATTTCGCTCTCTATGACCTTTTCTTCCCCCTCAAGTTCCATTGTATCTTGATACAGTCTTCATAACGTCCAATCTTTGTGGATTCTTTCAGAAGTGATCCATTTGTTTCTCAAGATGAAACCGTAAACACACCCTACATAACTTCTCTTTCCTCTTTCCAGGGCTAATGCAATCGGTTGCTCTCTTGGTCTTAGAGTTGCAGGCAGCATTATTATGATAATCTGTCAAGCGTTTCTTTGGTTCTTTTTAGTAAACTTTTTCTGTTCTTGAACTGGATAGAAGATCCCTTACGGCAACACTTGAGTGGCTCTTTGTTTATTTTGAGGGGGAAATCTGTTAGTACATTTATCTCCTAGAATCAAAGGCCTCCATCTAGTATATGTGGTGGCCCCCTGTTTTTTAAGCCTTTTTCTTCAACAAACGTTGAGTGGAATGAAGCTCTTTTAGCCTGAAATGACTAGAGTCTTTCATCACAGACATCCAACTCTACTCGTAAAAGCACTTTCCACTGTGTTGATGTCTCAACTTATGGCTTTTTCCTCTTTTACACCTGCTGTTTCTTTTTGATTAACCAGCTGGACTTTTTAACCTCATATGGTTTTGTATGTACACCAGTTAGTGAGTATATGAGGTAAAATGTTTGATTTGCTTCTCACAGTACAAATAAACCTCTTTATCTGGTCTTTTATTTTAGACTTAAGTATTTCTGCTGTTTTAATCGAGGGAGTTCCCTTGTGATCTTATTGATCTCTTTATTAAGATTAATTTCGGTACCTCAAGTTTGTTTTTACAAACAAAAGCTGGTGGTCTTGGTAGTTCTTTTTGGTTGAAGCCCATTTTTAGCTTAATAGTGACCCTTCATTTGAAGTAATCTTACATTGATCAATTGGGAGCATTAATGTGTCTTCTGGTTGGATTCTTGTTACGTAGCTGTTAATCGATTCTTTGAGACAAAGAGAACCTTAGCATAAAAGAAATGAATAAATTTAGATTACCAAAGTATTACCATATTAAATGCTGCTTGAGATTAATACCTTATTAGTTGCTGCTAGTGTCGGCAGCCCTTTTGTTTCTTCTTCATATGTTTGGTCCATAACAAGTTGTATCCCAAGATTTTATCCTACCAAGTACCGAAGGAGCTGTTACATCGGATTTGCTGATACTAGAAGAACATTAACAAGATGTTGTGTATATTTGCAAGTACTTTTTACATGCTTCTGTAATTCCTCAGCTTCTCTTAGCTTTGCTGCTGTTTTATAAGGCCGAAATACCTTAAAGTGGTGGTCCAATTCATTATTTTAATAATGTGGTAAAAATGTTCCAAGAGACATTGTTTAGTTCGAGTTGATGATATAGCTTGTCATAGTCTAGATACTTATTTAAGGTGTCTACTAGCAGGAGTAGTTGGGCATATAGGTTATAAAAATGAAATGAGAAAACAATAAAAATAGTTGTAGAAATGATAGCTTGCAACGTGCTGGTCATGAGTTCTATATAAATGCAGGTTACTGATAGTCTGCTAGCCTCAGAATTTTATACAAGTTTACTCAATCAAAGTGTTTTCTCCTCGCTTCTTTGACTTTCCATTCTTTTGTCTAATGAGCTCTGTTGCGAGTGTGTATGAAGTGCCTAATGGATTTATAGAATTATGAGTTTCCATTGAGCTAAATGTATTTGTGCTTCACGCAGTACTTCAAAATACCTTGCTGGGTGGAGGGTGCTTGAAGGTAATGATGTGCAGCTACTTTGTGTAAATGCAGAATAGATGTGGAAATGACAAGGTACTCATTTTACACAAGTTTGATTTCACTGTATACATATTGACTCCTTACAGGAGTCATTCTGAATTTGGAACTAATCAACAAATTTAAACCTCTTATCAGCTTTCAGGTACTTCATGCTTGATGGACTGCTCGCCAAGCTGCAACGACAAGAAAACGTTAAAAAGGTGGTTTTTCATCGATAAAAGAGTCGGGTAGAACTGTAGAAGAGTTTCCAGAAGACCTAGCTTATATACTCCAATAACTGAAACCTGCTCATAGATAAATTAGAAGCAATTATAGCTATTGTGTAATATTGCAACCAAACTGGATACATTAGACATGATGTCTGGCCAACCGTCCCCTGTCCTCGCTGATCCCTCTCCCATAAAAGAGTCAAGAGTGGGAATACATCCTAGCCTTATTCCTTACTCACAATCTGGAGCATCATTCTCAAAAGGGATGTATATATCGATCCCCAAGAAGAAGTCTAGCAAGATTGAAGATGTTCTGTCCAACGGGTGGTTGGATGCCATGAAATCTTCTTCCCCTCCACGCAAAAAGCTGCTCAAGGACTTTCATGTTGGAGTTGCTTCAGACGATTTTGATTTTTCTTATTCATCTTGGATGGTAAATATATCTTTTTACTATCCTATGTGACCTACCTATTTGCTGCATATCACTTCAGAAATAAAATGAACTATTCTGTCATCCAAAAAATGAAAGAAAAGTACAAAAAGAAAAAGAGAGTGGAACTTTTCTGATATATAGTTCATTGCTACTTTTTATTTTCTTATAGTATCATTAATTTTTATTTTGAAATTGTAGATTAAGCATCCATCTGCCTTGAATTCCTTTGAGCAAATCATCAGTTTTGCAAAGGGTAAGAAGATTGCAATCTTTTTGGATTATGATGGGACTCTTTCGCCAATTGTGGATGACCCTGATCGTGCTATTATGTCTGATGATGTAAGAGTCTACATCACTGACACTTTTGCTTTGTTGTAAACGTCAAGCGTTGCTCTTTATCAGAATGAACTTCTGGTTTGGTTGAAGGAAATGTTTTTCTGATGAATTCTCTATAATTTTTTAATTAACTAGATGCTTTCTGCTGTCAAAAATGTTGCCGAGTATTTTCCAACAGCGATCATTAGTGGAAGAAGCCGTGATAAGGTAGCTGGTAAAATCAATACGTTGGCCAAAATTTGTCTTTGGACATGTTCTCACAGTTGTGGCAATCTCTTAGTTGTATATCAATCCTAAATATGGGTTTCTGACCATGCATATCTCAGGTCTATGAGTTGGTACGTCTAGCAGAATTACATTATGCTGGTAGTCATGGGATGGATATTATGGGTCCGGTGCACAAAGTTTCTGATGCCCACTCTAACTCTAACTCCTCTGACCAGCAGGTGAGTTAAACTATGTCAGTCTTGATTTAAAAATTTTCCCATTTGATGCAAATTTGGCATGCATATCTTTTTTATTCTGTTTGCCTTCTGATTTGCAGGGTAAGGAAGTAAATCTTTTCCAGCCTGCAAGTGAATTTTTACCCATGATCAACGAGGTACAGATAATTCTCTAGAAAGAATTGTTTTATCTTTTTATCGCTTGTCGCTTAGTGAACGCGTTTTTTATGTAGCTTCTGCTTTTAACATTGTTTTAGGTTTTTAGAACCCTTGTTGACATTACTAAGGACATTGAGGGTGCAAAAGTAGAGAATCACAAGTTTTGTGCGTCTGTACATTACCGTAATGTAGATGAGAAGGTGAGTTGATGTTGTGATTTTATTGATAGTTAGCCAGTTCCCCCCCCCCCCCCCCCCATTTTTTTCTCATGACAGTCAGATAACCCCTGCTTCACATGAATGGAACTGCAGAATTGGCCTACTATTGCCCAGCGTGTGCACGATACTCTAAAAAACTATCCTCATTTGTGGCTAACTCATGGGCGGAAGGTAATGCCACCTTGTTAATTGTAGTTGCAGAATTACCAATGACCTGTCCTCTTGAGAAAGTTGACCAATGTCACTGATTTTGATTTTTCCATTGCATTGATATATGCAGGTTTTAGAGGTTCGGCCCATTATTGATTGGGATAAAGGGAAAGCAGTTGAATTTCTGCTTGAATCCCTTGGTATTTCCTCTATCCCTTTTAAGTTGTCAGATGTTCTTTATTAACTTCTGGTGGGAATTGGGATCACTGTTCTTATGAGCCACTTTTTTCACAGGCCTGAGTAGTAGTGATGATGTGCTTCCGATTTATATAGGAGATGACAGGACTGATGAATATGCGTTTAAGGTATTATATAGATTTTGATGCCCCCTTGGTGCTTTTAAATGTCAAATCGACACTGATGAATTGATGATAACATAGTAAATCTTGGTTTGGTATTTATTTAGGTGCTGAGGAAGGGGAATCGAGGTTTCGGAATTCTCGTTGCCTCTGCTCCGAAAGAAACCAAAGCCTTCTACTCTCTTGGAGACCCTTCAGAGGTGCCTACTTGCATCCTTTGTTTCAATATTTGGACTTGGATTTTGTTGTCATTTTTAGGGATCTAATGGTGAGCGTTTACTGTCTGTTTGAAATGAGCAGGTTAAGCGATTTCTGAATGCCTTGGTCAAATGGAGAGAGCAGAATCAGAGCACACTCAGCTGACTGGCTTCTTTTTTATATGCTTTAGAGTGCAGAAATAATCACCCATCTATGCATCCAGGCAATTAGATGCCTGCGTCATTTTTTTGCTTGTTTTGAGTTCCATTACTGTTCTATTAAAAATTTTCCGTCTCTCCACCTTGAGTAAATTTTTGTTCAAAAGTGGAGAGTACTCTTAGTTCAGCCAAGTGTTTGTCAATATATTAATGATAATGAGTTTAACGTACTTTGTTGAGTTGATTTATAGAGACAAATAGACTCTCAATTCTCTATATGTGGACTCGTTTTCTGCGGTCCGTAGATGAACGTTTTTTGCTTTGTACTTAGTCTTGAATATTAATTTTGTGAGAAAAAAGGTAAAATTGCAGAGTAGAACAAAAATGAATTGAATTTATTGAAAATAGAAGTCGAAATGAAAAGGGGGCTCAAAATCGAAATATGAGGAGTTTAGGTGGTGTGTACAAGGTAAAGTAGTGTTGTTTCTTCAAAGTTTTAAGTTTTAATAGTGATAATTTGGATTCGTTATTTTTCCTCTTCAATTCCTTTTCTCTTTCTATTTCTGCTCCTAATTACCGGTTTTTGGACTTTTATACCATGATCGAGTGGTGAAAGAGGGAGGCACATATTTGTCCCCCTATAGTGATGGTTTTTGGCTCTTAAGAAGTAAAAGTGTGTTGGGTGATGAAGTGGAATCCCATCCCTAGCGGTAGTTGTCATATTGAACAATATTTACTATTGTTTCAGGTCTCATATTCCTTTTTAAAGAGTTTTATTTTCTAACGTGGTAGGGATTATGAAGTGTCATCCGGATAAAAAAAAAGGTGTTATTATTTCATATTCCAAATTCATGATTGATCATTTGACCCAATACATGAGAGGGAGAAATGGATAATAGGAGAGCTCTAGAGAGACTAATGAATAGAACTTTGGTGGTGTGGGAAACACAAACAAACTTCAACAAGCAGTTTATCCCATAATACCTAGTAGCCTAGTCATGTATAATTGGTTGTGGTAATTGTTTATTAATATAATATTGGAGTTTGAGTATAATTGATCAGTTATAGTTGATTATGAAGTTGTCGTTAATAAATCTTTTATGACCATTTTTATATAACTTAATTATCACGCAAAAATTGATCAAATTCTTAGCCTTAAACTACATAACCGAAAAAAAATGAATTTACAAAAACAAACCCCCAAATATTACTTCACTAGTTTACTACTTCACTACTTCACTTAACTAAAATAGACTGTTGAGAGAACACTATCTTCTCTATATATATAAAGCTGACATATTTCATGAGTTTTGAGTCATGCCACATCATTAAATGTATTATTAGAATAATTTTTAAAAAAATAAAATTGAGAGTTTGACTTGTGATGAATAACTAGAGTTTTATAAGTGTTATAACTTAATCTTTGTCGAAACTTCAAAAAATATAATCTTCTACACATCTTCGAAAAAAAATAATATTTGTACCATCGTATTCGCATCAGAAAATACTTCAAAATGAGATGCATTTACAATATGTTTAATCTTAACATGTAAGATCATATCCAATTTTAATTAGCGTAAATATATTTTAAAATATATAATATTAAAGAATAAAATAACAAAGAAAATAATAAAAATATATAACTTAACCCGTGCATCGCACGGACATCATTACTAGTAATTTGTATAGGGCGGATCAATTCTAAAACAAAGGAAAAGAACGGAAAAAAGAGAAGGAAAAAAAAAAAAAAAAAAAAGAGAAGGGTGAAAAAAAACGGCAAGTGCTTGTCCTGGTCTCCCACCATATCAAATTATCAATCTCCTTCAATAAACTGAATGATCACTCACTCACTCAACTGCACAGTGCAAAGCAGTAACAGAAATGTCTGCAACTACCTTGTCATCTCCGCCATCCTCTCTCTCCTCTCCTTCTCTTCAGGTACTTCTCTCTTTCTCCCCTTTCTCTTTCTCTTTCTCTTTCTTCATTTCTTGACCTCTGAGAAACTCAAATCCAAGCAGGTGAAAGGACCAAAGCTCACCGTTCGATCCACAGCTGCTAGCATTTCCTTCAACATCCGACGATCACCATTTCCTCAACTTCGCGCTTCCTCTAGTGACCTCTCTTACTCTCTCGATGCCGGTAATCTCTCTCTCTCGCTCTCGATTGAATGTCGTAATATCACATTTCGAATTTCATTATTTGATTTTTTTTAGGTCAAAGTACTGAACTCGATGCTGTGTCGAACTTCAGCGAAATAGTTCCTGATACTGTCATTTTCGATGATTTTGAGAGGTAATCGAACTTTCAATTGCTTAATGCCACTTCGTTTTTCGCTTCAGTTTCGATCATTTCCATAGGTATGTGGTTACTTAATGTAATTTGCTTTTCGGTGCAATTCGTGTTTAAATTGTTTAACAAATTGATAGGTTCCCTCCAACTGCTGCTACTGTTAGCTCATCTCTACTGCTAGGCATTTTGAGTCTTCCTGATACGATCTTTAGGGTAAATTCTCGAAATTTAATTTAGTGAGGAATCTGTCAATTTTTTTATATGTAAGTTGAAATGTAGTGATTAACTGACTTCAAGCTATCTTGGTAGTAGAGTGCTGTTGATACTGCGTTGGCTGACTCTGAATGTGCTCGGATCGAAAAGTCAGATGTTCGATTATCATGTTTTGTCAACAAGGTTTTTTTTTTGCGTTTCCTTTGAATCACTTCGTATTTCTTTGTTTTTTCTCTTTTGCTGGATCAAATGTAGGTTATTTGAAAGTGAATATGGTGTTGTTGTCGATCTGTAGGCTCTAGTAAATTGTGGTGCGGATTTGGCTAAGCTAGTACCTGGTAGGGTGTCCACAGAAGTGGATTCGCGCCTAGCTTATGACACCCATGGGATAGTCAGAAAGGTATTTTTCGTATCTACTTGCTCTTAAAATCAAACCATTTTGTCATTGGGTTATGTATTGATTTCGTTGGAGCAGTTTGCTGGAATATCTTAGGTATCTGTTAATATTTTTGTATGCCTTTTGGTGCATCTAGATGAATGTAACATCTCTTGTAGTATCAGTTTGCGATCATTAGTCCATTGTAGAGCTGATCATGGACGGTTGGCCCATGCTGCCCGTCCATCAAACCTGGAAAATGAGCGGTAATGAACAAGATAATGTTGTAAATTTATAAGAACCTGACACGACCCGATCCAAGTCTGCTTAAACTCATTTTTGATAAGCTTTAGTCCATTGTCACGCTATAGGAACCCTGGTAGGCCACCTTAGTAAACGAATTTTGTATTCACCCCTGACTTTGGTGTTGGACCCTTTAGAGTCGGTGACCAATATATCGGCCATCCAAGCCTAGTAAGGACGTGCTAATTTACCCCGAGGGCCTCCCATGTCCCTAGGGTGTCCTGTGTGATATGGTACAAGAAACACAACTTTTGTTCCGAGGCCCTTCAAAAATGGTACTGTAATGGAAGAAGAATTTTTTTCATCGTTTCGGTTTCCAAGGGCCCGATCAATATATTTTTCCAAAACTTCTCGGGGGGACCAACGTGGACCCTTGGTGACTTAGGTAGCATGTAGGCCATCCGAGTCTCCGAACTTCGTATTCACCCATGATTTTGTCGTTCTGCCATTTAGAGTGGGTGACCAGTAGCACGGCTATCCAAGCCTAATGGGGACCCAATAACCCCCTGGGGTTCCTCCTATGTCCCCTAGGGGTGTCTCGTGCAGTATGGTAGGACAAAAAGATGTAGATAATAGCCTTCATTTTCGTCTTCTCGAGGCCCGGTTGAGATTTTGCCCAAACTTTTTCGACATATCCAATATCACCCAAGAGGACCCTTGGTGGCCTGATAGGCCTTGCGGGTTCCGAACTTTGTATTCACACATGATTTTAGTGTTCGACCCTTTAGATTTGTTGACCAGCAAAACAACCTTTCAAGCCTATATCAATCCGATAACCGACCTAGGGGCCTCTCATGTCCCCTAGTGGTGTCCTGTGCTATATCATGTAAAAATAACAACTTTTATTCCGGGGCTCATCGGAAACAAAAAAAACATGGATTATAGCATTCATTTTCGGCTTACCGTGACTTGATTGAGATTTTTGCCCAAACATATCCGGAGGGTTCATTGTCACCCAAGATAACCCCGACGTGGCCATTCGGGTCGTTATACTTCATACTCACCCATGATTTAGGTGTTCAGCTCTTTAGATTCAGTGACCTGGAAGACAGTTGTCCAAGCCTAATAGGGACCGATAACTGACCTCCGAGGCCTCCCATGTTCCCATAGGTTTGGCCCGTCCAATATGGTGCGAAAATAACAACTTTCATTTTAGGGCTCGTCGGAAACCCAAAAACGTGGATTATAGCCTTCATTTTGGCTTACCATGCCCCGATTGTGATTTTAGCCCAAACTTCTCTAGGGGGTCCGTTGTCACCCAAGAGGACTCCTGGTGCCCATGATATGCCATCCGGGACTGGTGCCCATGATATGCCATCCGGGACTGGTGCCCATGATATGCCATCCGGGACTTTGAACTTCGTATTTACCCATATAAATGAAAATATAATATAAACAACAAACATGTTTCACCTTATACTAGAGTAATTTACATTTAACCATTCTAGGAGACTTTATTGTAGTACAAACTGTACAGTGAAATTACTCAAAGTATCTTAGAATAGTAACGGACATCTTATAACGCATACAAATTGATGACTTTGGAAATAAACACAATGCATGATTATAAGACATACAGATTATTGTCCATTTGTGTAGTGACTACTATTTCATCAGTCTGTAGTTAATGTTATTATATCTGCAGTATCTCAATTTCCATTTCTTTATCAGAATCTATCAAATGGGGTAATGCAAACTATGTTTCAGACAATTCCATAATACAGAGTTTGATAAAATTGAACTTTGTTAAGTAAATGGTAGACAAACAAACTAAGGGAAATTTTGACAATTACGTTACCTTAGTAGGCGAGGAGAGTGATTATGAGTAGGATGGTAGTCCAAGTGCCCACGCCTGCATCACAAATAGGAAGACAAAATCAGTTGAGTATATGTTTCGTTATCAATGTGAAAATTACTGTCATCATAGGCAATAATTATTTTGACAAAGCAAAATTTGTAGTGGCAGTATATAAAAATTTTAAGAGTAAAAGACAGTTAAAAAAATAGTTGTGTGGTTCATAGTTAAATCTAACCTTTAACAGATTTGTTTGCGTACAAAATCTATAGGCAATCAAGGGATAATCAAAATGTGGCATAAGGCACTTTTTATAGGCAAATTTCCGAAGAGACATGTTGGTTGGTTTATTTCGGTTGGTTATCAATCAAATTTTTTTTTTTTTTTTTTACTAATTAATTAAGTTAATTGGTAACTGCTAGTAAAAATAATAGAAATTGAATCTATATAAAATATTTCAGTTATTAAAAATGGTCATGGCAGCAGACATTAGTTTCAATTAAAAATTTAAATATTTATTAAAAATGGTACTGTAATGGAAGAAGAATTTGGGTTCATCACCATATTAGCATCTCGAAATGCATGATGCAGAAATAGATGCCAATGTATATGATTGACTTTAAATTCGAAACACCACACAATTTTTTAGGCAATCAATTGAATCAGTTGTGGGGGAAATAACCTGTAGATGGTGATCTTAATTGTGGCCAATAGCAGTGGCGGTGGGAGGGGGACGATGTTGAACGGAGCGGTCTTCAAACCATTGATTTGAAGTATAAAACGACATGATCGGATGTGGGAGGAAGGCGGTGGACAACGAAGGAGTTTGGTTGAGGGTGGTGATGGAAGGTGTCTTTGATGTTGTGGATGGTGGAGTAGCTGTGTACTTTTAGTACTCTTCTCTTTTCACCTCAGCATCTCATTTGAAAAAGCGAAACACCTGATTCACTATCCATTGCCATTCCTCAGCGTATTCAAGATAATTTGCATTATGTTCAGGATTTACAAATATTAAGCTATGTTGAACATTGTTCAAAAAATGGTTTATTCAGGACTCTTGATTCTATAAGAACTTAGGCCTTGTTTACTGGAGTCAAAACGAGCCTAATCTATTCATCACTTATGGCTTACCTTCCTATGGAACATACAAGGTAGACAACATAAAAGTACATGTTTGACTGCCCCCCTTAGAGCGTCAACAGTACTCATCAAGCCTCTTAGAAAACCAGGGAAGAATTTAGAAATCATTGATTGGAAATGCAACTGATTACATATGCATTTTAATCGTTGAAGCCTTGAAAGCATTGGAGAGAGCATTTCTGATCAGTTTGTGCCTTTTTGGTCATTATGGAGACTCAATTTGGAAATACAGTTTTCTGCGTATTAGTTACATAGTTACATCTTACATGCATATTGCTTATCCCAGCCTATTTTCTTTCACAGTATTATCTCCATCCTAAATGACTGTTTCACTTCCGATTTTTGGACGTCCGTAAAGTAATTCTCTACTTTCTTTCATAAGGAAAATTTACACCTGCTTTTCTGATCCTTTTTTGTGTGACTCTTAGTATTTTGAGTTATGATAACTAATACTTACACTTGGCTTGGTCACAGTCTGTTTCACTTAAAAATATTCCAAGGAATCTCTGATTTGAATTGATGAAATAGGTTTACCACTTTCTTGGGTGTGGGAAGTTTTGCTAAAGTTGAGTGAAGTATGAAGGCAAAGATGTTGAGGAGCATCAACTTTGGATTTAGGGATAAATTGTTAGCAAGTGGAGATTATTTTGTGTTAAGCCTGGCAAAAAGTATTTTTCCTCTTTTTTGGGCATTAATTTTAACCTCTGTTGTGGTTTTTCTGGGAATGTCAAGAGTCAGATAAGAAATATTTTTCTTGTCTAGGATTAACCAAATATGGAAAAAGATTCCATCCTTGTCCACATCCTTTTAATCCTTTCCCTTTAGGGAAGTAAGACGGGGTAGTGATTGATGCTATCTCCCTTGCCCTTCTTCTTTCATAATATCTTTGTTTAACAGCATCAAAACCACGGACAGGAGAAATCTCCAGTTTGATTTCTTGCCGCAGCCTTTTGAACCTTTGAATGGGCTTTTAAACATAAAATATTATTGATCACTTTACTTTAGGACAAGAAATTTTCCTTTTCTATGCACAAATGGCAAAATGAAATTGTTTCCTGAACTACACAACACAAGTCATGATTTTCAAAAATGGGTTTATGTATATACATCAGCCATTCTCAAGCTATCAGTTATGTTCATCATAGGCAGTTGAAGTCCCAATTCATAAGTTCTGAAACTTGGGTACTGGTGTATTGTGTTCATAATTCACAATTTTTATGTTACAAAATTTCAGGTGCATGACTTGTTGAGGCTATACAATGATGTTGAGGTCCCTCCAGAACGTTTGCTGTTTAAGATTCCTTCAACGTGGCAGGTTCCTGAGAAGCTATAAGTTTATAACAGATTTATTATCCCGGCAAGCTTGATCACTTCCGTTCTTTACCACTTGATTACAATAATTGCGTTTATGTTCAGGGAATAGAGGCTGCAAGAGTGCTGGAATCTGAGGGCATACAAACCCACTTGACGTTTGTTTATAGGCATGTTTCAACTTCAACTATCACTACAGCATTGCTTATATTATCCCATGTTGGACTGGGGGGAAAAAGTCATGTCAAATTGGGGTTTTGATGATATGATCTTTATTCCGTTTCTGAGAATTCCAACCTTGGTTGTCTGTCTTTGTAGTTCAATTTGTTGAGGGTGAGATTTGTCTAATGGATTTTGTTGAATCTGCAGTGGTATGCATGTGGTAGTTAAGTATCTTGATTACAACATTAGTAATAGAATCTGAATAACACTGAACACAAAAAGCTGAACTGCTGCACTTAAATTTGTCTTTGCCTCAGTTTTGGCATTCGCAATGTGCATGGCCAATATTATTATCTAAACTTTTAATCTAGAGGCTTTTTACTGAATTTTTTTATTTAACATATTTGCATCTCTTAGAAAGGCTATTTGATGCGTTAGCATCAGGTCATCAAGTTACGAGCGTGAGCATTAATGCATTAATCATGGCATTTGGGACTCTCTCACGTTTGAATGGTGATGATTCTGGTCCTAGAGGTCTTAGTGTCCTTTTGGCCACATAATCTAGGTCATGTCCGTACAAGATTAATCCATACAAATAAGCATTTGTGATTAGTGTTAGTTATAGTGCACCCTGCATGTAATTAGCATAATTAACAAATGTAATTAGTTGTTATTTGAATTCCCTAAGTAGTTGCTGAGTAAGGCGCGCCTAAGAGCACATGGGGCAGGTAAGGATGAAGAATGAGGCTCCTTACAGCTCACCCACGTTTGTCCTTTTGCAAGGACAAGCAACAGCTGTCAAGTGGTCCAAAACGGAAGGAAATGCGCTCCAAATTGTACTGCACGTATTTGGCTCATTTCTGGGCAAAATACTGAAGTTTCATTTTGCTTGGGCACTACTCTTGGACAGCTCACCCTTTCTAGAGTATTCTTAGGTTATTAGGGCACATTTGTGACCCCTATAAATATGTAAGAACAGCTAATGTAAAAGGCACTTGTTGATGAATGAAAATTACACGGCTGCTGCCTTCTTACAAATCTTGCGTTCTTTACAATAATCTTAGGGTTATTTGGTGAGCAAGTAGTATTCTTTATCCATAGCTTGGTGGTTTAATCCTTTATAGCTTTGGTGGTGATACTCATTATCCTTTCTTCTCTTAATCCTCTGTTTTTGTTTACAAATTGCTAAGGTTGTAATTGCAAACGTATCATTTGGTATCAGAGCATAGGTTTAACCTTAGCACCATTTTCTCTCATCAAAGTTCTCTCCTTTCTTGTCTCAATCACGTCCAAAGTTCCAATCTTTGAGTCACAAAAGAACCCATTTACAGCCCAAACACAATTCCTAGCTTAAACACAACCAAACTCACAAACAGCCATGGATGATGAACAAATACCCAGAAATTTAACTCTTGAGCAAGCTAAAGAGCTTAGGAGAGAAAGGGAGATGCGTGAGGTTAAGGAACAACTTAGCAACCTCACCCAACAAATGACTGATTTTCTCAACATTGGTAGAGGTAGAGCTCGTGGTCGAGGTGATGATGGTGGTTCTCTTAGTCCAAGGAGAAAAGATGAGCAATGGGGTGATTTAAAGTTTGAACCCCCTGATTTTGATGGTGGTACAAACCCAGATGACTATTTGGAGTGGGAGCAACAAATGGGTACATTGTTTGATACCAAGGGGTATAGTGAGGAAAAGAGTTTCAAAGTTGCTGTTTTGAAGCTCAAAAAGTATGCTTCTTTGTGGTATGAAAGCATGAAACTACAAAGAGAACGTGAGGGTAAATCTAGGGTGCGTTCATGGCCCAAGCTTAAGAAAATCATGCACAAACGCTTTGTGCCCCCTTCCTATACTCAAGATCTCTACCTCAAGCTCACAAATTTCAGTCAAGGAACTCTAAGTGTAGCAGATTACATTAGAGATTTTGAGCAACTACAAATCAGAACCGGCATTGTAGAGGATCCACAACTCTCAATTGCGCGTTTTATTTCTGGTTTAGACACCAATGTTGGTAATAGAGTTGAAGTACAGCCTTTTTGGTCTCTAGATGATGTATACAAGTTGGCTTTGAAGATTGAAAAGCAAGAGAAAGCGAAGAAACCAGCAGCAAAGCCCACATTTAGGAGTTTTACTCCTTGGGCAGAAAGTTCTTCTAAAGGGAGCGAAAATGACAAAAGGTTTCCTAGAGATCCTAAGGCCAACAAGGATGCTCTTAGACCATCTCTCTCTAGGAAATGCTTCAAGTGTCAAGGCTATGGACACTTTCAAGCTGAGTGCCCCAACAAGAGAGTGTTATCTCTCCGTGAGTATGATGAGCTTAGGCAATTGGATGACGATAAGGAGCAGAATGAAGAGCAATCTATTGACGATGAATTGGACATTGAACCTGACCAAGGCTCACCTCTATTGGTGGTTCAAAGGGTCCTTCATGCTAGAGAGGCAGAGGAGACACTATCTCAAAGGGAGAAGATATTTCAAACCAAGTGCACCGTGAAAGAAAAGCTTTGCACTTTAATCATTGATGGCGGTTCTTGCACCAATGTGGCGTCTACTCTCATGGTGGAAAATCTTGGATTGGCCACCAAAGAACACCCTCATCCTTATTCCTTGCAATGGTTAGAGAAGGGAAGCAAAGCCAAGGTAACAAAACAAGTCACGATCCCTTTTTCGATTGGAAAAGTATACAATGATGAGATTTTGTGTGATGTGATCCCCATGGATGCTTGTCATTTGCTATTAGGTAGACCTTGGTTATATGATAGAAGAGTAATGCATGATGGCTTTAGAAATGTTTACTCTTTTGAGGTTCAGGGAAAGAAAATTAATTTGCAACCCGCAAAATTGTCTTTATGTGGGGGAACGCAAGTTGGGGAGGGTTCTTCTGTTTCTAACTCATCAAAGCATGCTATGATTGTTAAAGGTGCTGATTTAGAGTATGAAATGGTGCATGGAAATGTTGTTTATATGCTGGTGTTGCTTGGGGAGAATGAGAACATTGTTGGAAAGCCTTTACATGCGTTAATGCAACCTTTGCTTGAAAAGTATGTCGACATGTTCCCATCTGATTTACCCCATGGTTTGCCACCCATTAGGGGCATAGAGCATCAAATAGACTTTGTTTCGGGAGCCTCACTTCCTAACAAAGCAGCTTATAGGTGTAATCCCCAAGAGACTAAGGAGTTACAACGTCAAGTAGAGGAGTTACTTGATAGGGGATACATTAGAGAGAGCATGAGTCCTTGTAGTGTACCAGCTCTCCTTGTGCCAAAAAAGGATGGAAGCATGAGAATGTGTGTTGATAGCCGTTCAATTAACAACATTACCATTAAGTATAGATATCCAATTCCTCGCTTGGATGATATGCTTGATGAGCTGTTTGGTTCTTGTGTCTTCTCTAAAGTGGATTTGAGGAGTGGTTACCATCAAATTAGAATGAATGATGGGAATGAATGGAAGACAGCCTTCAAGACGAAAGGGGGTCTTTATGAATGGCTTGTAATGCCATTTGGGTTGTCCAATGCTCCTAGCACATTCATGCGTCTTATGAATGAGGTATTGCGTTCCTTTATTGGTAAATTTGTTGTTGTGTATTTTGATGATATTCTCATATACTCTAAGAGTGATTCTGAGCATGTGCAGCACCTAACATGCGTTTTTGAGGCTCTAAGGCAACACGAGCTGTTTGCTAAGCTTGAGAAATATGATTTCTTTGTTCCTAGTGTCACGTTTCTTGGTTACATTGTGTCCAAGGATGGTATAGCTGTTGATCCCAGCAAGGTTGAGGCGATTAAGACATGGCCTACTCCTACTAGCATCACGCAAGTAAGGAGCTTCCATGGGCTAGCTTCTTTTTACAGAAGATTCATCAAGCAATTCAGCTCTCTTTTAGCACCACTTACGGATTGTATGAAGAAAGGTGTCTTTGAGTGGACTCCCATGGCTCAAAATGCTTTTGAGGCCATCAAGGAAAGGCTTAGCTCCACCCCTATACTAGCTTTGCCTAACTTTGATCAACCATTTGAAGTGGAATGTGATGCTTGTGGAACCGGTATTGGAGCTGTTTTGGTGCAAAATAAGCGTCCTATTGCTTATTTCAGTGAGAAGTTGAATGGTTCAAGAGGGAATTACAGCACTTATGACAAAGAGTTCTATGCAATTGTGAGGGCTCTTGATCATTGGGCTCATTACTTAAAACCAAGGCAGTTCATTTTGCACTCTGATCATGAAGCGTTGAAGTATATTAATGGGCAGCACAAGTTGAGTTCAAGACATGCTAAATGGGTGGAATATCTTCAATCATTCTCCTTTGTATCTAAGTACAAAACTGGTGCAAGCAATGTGGTAGCCGATGCTTTATCAAGGCGACGTTCTATGTTGTCTATCCTCGAGGCCAAGGTTTTAGGCTTCTCTTTCATACGGGAACTTTACAAAGATGATCCAGATTTCTCTCCCATGTTTGATGGCAGCAAGGAGGTGGAAAAAGGCCCTTTTCACATTCATGAAGGGTTCCTTTTCAAGCACAACAGATTGTGTATCCCTAAGGGCTCAATTCGAGACCTACTTATAAGGGAAGCTCACTTAGGAGGATTGGCTGGCCACTTTGGCATTGTGAAGACTCTTGAGGTCTTAAGTGAGCACTTTTATTGGCCAAGAATGCACAAGTTGATGCCCAGATCAGAAGGCCCTTTTAAAATCATCGAGAAGATCAACGACAATGCATACAAGCTTGAACTGCCTGGAGAGAGTTCAATTTCAGCAACTTTTAATGTGGGAGATCTGCTGCCTTATTTGGAGGATGAATACCTTGATGATTTGAGGGCAAATCCAAAAAAAGTTGGGGAGGATGATGCGTTAGCATCAGGTCATCAAGTTACGAGCGTGAGCATTAATGCATTAATCATGGCATTTGGGACTCTCTCACGTTTGAATGGTGATGATTCTGGTCCTAGAGGTCTTAGTGTCCTTTTGGCCACATAATCTAGGTCATGTCCGTACAAGATTAATCCATACAAATAAGCATTTGTGATTAGTGTTAGTTATAGTGCACCCTGCATGTAATTAGCATAATTAACAAATGTAATTAGTTGTTATTTGAATTCCCTAAGTAGTTGCTGAGTAAGGCGCGCCTAAGAGCACATGGGGCAGGTAAGGATGAAGAATGAGGCTCCTTACAGCTCACCCACGTTTGTCCTTTTGCAAGGACAAGCAACAGCTGTCAAGTGGTCCAAAACGGAAGGAAATGCGCTCCAAATTGTACTGCACGTATTTGGCTCATTTCTGGGCAAAATACTGAAGTTTCATTTTGCTTGGGCACTACTCTTGGACAGCTCACCCTTTCTAGAGTATTCTTAGGTTATTAGGGCACATTTGTGACCCCTATAAATATGTAAGAACAGCTAATGTAAAAGGCACTTGTTGATGAATGAAAATTACACGGCTGCTGCCTTCTTACAAATCTTGCGTTCTTTACAATAATCTTAGGGTTATTTGGTGAGCAAGTAGTATTCTTTATCCATAGCTTGGTGGTTTAATCCTTTATAGCTTTGGTGGTGATACTCATTATCCTTTCTTCTCTTAATCCTCTGTTTTTGTTTACAAATTGCTAAGGTTGTAATTGCAAACGTATCATTTTAGTTCAATTTGTTGAGGGTGAGATTTGTCTAATGGATTTTGTTGAATCTGCAGTGGTATGCATGTGGTAGTTAAGTATCTTGATTACAACATTAGTAATAGAATCTGAATAACACTGAACACAAAAAGCTGAACTGCTGCACTTAAATTTGTCTTTGCCTCAGTTTTGGCATTCGCAATGTGCATGGCCAATATTATTATCTAAACTTTTAATCTAGAGGCTTTTTACTGAATTTTTTTATTTAACATATTTGCATCTCTTAGAAAGGCTATTTAAGGAAATGTTGCTTGTTTCTCATGTTTTTGCCATGTTTTTTCAGCTTTGCTCAAGCTGCTGCAGCGGCCCAAGCAGGTGCATCTGTCATTCAGATTTTTGTTGGTCGCATAAGGGTAAATTTCCAACTCAAAAAATAATGAACTTGTTACAACTTTTGGAGTTTATTTTATGTTATTTTTTATGGTAAATCATTTGTGCTTATGTAGGATTGGGCACGTAATCATTCTGGTGATCCTGAAATTGAAGCTGCTGTTAGAAGAGGGGAAGATCCTGGGTTGGCATTGGTGAGCCATACATTTTCATTTGTGGAATTTATTAGCAGTAGTAGTGTATAATTCAATGCTAAATGTTCTATGCAATGCCTTCAGCTATTTGCGCGCTGGTCTACTAACTGCATTGCAGTTTTTAGGATTTCTACGAGATTTTGGTTCTGTAGTTTGGTTTTGCTTAACAAGATGCGTTTGATACTTTGATATGATAAGCTCAAGTAAGACGTGCTGCTAAAACCAATGAACTTTGCTCTGTCTACCCTACTTGACTCATGAGAGCTTGTGATATAGAGTCGTTTCACGAATCTATGAGCTATAAGTTGTAACTCTTGCTGTTTAAAATTTTCAGAACTAAGCTTCTGTGTTGGAGCTTGTCAGTCAATATATGCAGCTCCCTTTCTGATGATTGATTAATATCTGCTTTTGTAACTGAATCAGTCATAGTCTTTCAATCAGAATTATAGCATATTTTTCTCTCAGCCTAGTGATCTGCAAATTCGGATCTCTCCATCCCCATATTCATCACATAGACATCATAATTTGTTGGAAGACAAGTTTGTACAGAGAACAGTGGATGGTGTTGCAGCTATTTGCTGGTGACCTTTTACACCCCCTTTCTCAACACACAAACAAAATGAAATTACTGTACCCTTTGCTTCTTTATTTGATAGTGTAAAGTTTATTGCATATAACAGTCGTATCTAACCCTATGTTACTCGTACTCTTCATTCAATGAAGGTATTCGTGTCGCATTCTTGAATACTAGGATACGATATGGCACTTGGACATTTCAACATAAGCAAGAAAATTCTATAGAAAATAGGTGTGTGTGATCTTTGGATCCACACCAGTACCCGATCTTTGTCTTCGACTCTGAGTAAAATAGATCAAAGCTGGGAAGTCTCAACCCATATGCTATGAGATCCTTTCACTTTATCCTCACTTCTGGCAGTGAAACGATGATTGTGGGTTTTCTTGCTCCATCTTTTGCTTTGTTTAGCCTAACTTGATGAGTGATTATCTATTACAGTTGAATCTTGAATGGACTAGCTCCTTATTGCTAGTTGTTATCTTGAAAGCTTTACTCAGATTTTTTCTTGAGCCTACTCTTTTTTGGCTAGAGAGTTGGACATCACAACTCATGCAAGGTTTTACCAGGATATGACCTGACTTCATTGTATATACATATACAACATTTTACAGGTGACAAAAGCATATAACTATATTCATAAAAATGGTCATAAATCAAAGCTAATGGCAGCAGCAGTCCGCAACAAGCAGGATTTATTCAGTCTTCTTGGGTAATACAGTCTACTTCTTAACTATTCAAGCTAGACCTGTTAAATTCTTGATTGCTCGAGTGTCGGCTACCACTACAAGCTCTCACTTTCTGATTGCTTTGCCTCCAGGGTTGACTACATCATTGCACCTGTTAAGGTACTGCAGTCACTAAAGGAATCTATAACCTATCCTGATGAGAAATATTCTTTTGTGAGGAGGCTGTCCCCCCAATCTGCTTCCATATATGAGTTTAGTCAAGAAGAGGTTTGTTTTCTATCCTTGCTTGTGTCCATACTAAATAGTCCTCATTGAGCTATTGGTTGAATGAGGTCTCAATTTTTGAATGGTTTCCTTAAATGCTTTATCATGTGAATTCGAAATGATTTCTATCTTGTTTCTTTGCACAAGCCAAATATATGAACTATGATTATACCAAGCTGAGGATAAAGTTCTAAATCTGTCCTAAATGGCCTTTCCGAGTTAACTTTGTGAATTTGGTCGGTCATCGTCAATGCTTTAGGAAAATAGTGATCATTGTTCTTGCAACAATAACAACAACAACAACCCAGGGTATTCCCGCCTGGGGAGGTCCTAATGTACTCAACCTTACCCCTAGCTAGTTGTCCAGTAGAGAGGTGGTTGTCTTGTTGTCCTGCAGAACTTATATACATACATTTTTAATGGAAGTGGATAAACACATCAATGAGCATGTAATCTTCTTAATAAGAGTAATAAGGGTTGTTACCTCATTGAACACACAATACTGGAGCACCACCAAGTAGCTTGTTAATATTGGTCTTTTGAAGTAAGGTATAAGTGTAGTATAACACTAGGTTTGTCCTTGGTGTACTGAATTCTTCCTCTTACATAAAATGTAAGACAGCGCGCATCTGGAAAGAAATAAACAATAAAACGATACGTGGAATTCCCTTAGCTTGTATCTTCTTATTTTGGAGGGAAGGTGATTTTGCCCCCTATATGTTGCATATGCAAATACAATAAGTAGAGCAGTCAACACTATTATTACATTGCATCCCCCATTATGCTAGAGGTTTAATTAGCAATACCATGGTTGATAAGAGTGTCGAGTATATTCATGTGGATAAGTTGGAACTGATGGAAAGTGGGGACATTGATGTTTGCTTAAATAATGTCAACAGCTTTTGAAATGGGACCAGAAGAGCTTAGCATCAGCGATGGGCCCTGCTGCTGTGGAGCTTCTTGGTGCTGGGATTGAAGGTCATGCCAACCAAACAAGCAGAGTCGAGGAATTATTTGGAAAGATATGGCCACCCCCAAACGTGTGATCAATTAACCCATCATTGCTCTGCTCGCTCTAGTAAACCACTTCTCAATTCTCGCTTCCAAATAAACAAGATGACTTTTTCACAATTCACTGCGTTGACTGGTCCCTTTATTTTCTCTGGTTATTGGGAAATTGTACTTTGCGTGGTTTTGTTTTTCTCTCTCACTGAAAGATATGTGAATGTGCCCCTTTGGAACCCTTCTTCCTTATTTTTTTTTCCCAATTATTGAAGATCACCTATATAAAGGATAATGATCTTCTCCAATGCCTTATTTCCCGTATTTACACATTATACACGTGGATGCTTGACATGTGTTAAGTACTTTACCTTACCTTTTATATTTGTAGTCAACTTAATATGTGTCAAACATCCACAAGTATAATGTGTAAATGCTAGAAATGGAGTATTGGAGAGGATCCTAATCCATCTAATGTGAAAGAGCTCATGATGTTGGGGATTGGGGAGTCAAAGCTGGGGTAATACAATAGGTACATAATGAGTTGGATTCTCTGTCTCATTCTATGTAGAGTATCATTTACTATCCCAATCACATCCTTACCGATGTGTTAAGTGTATAAGGGAGTGAAACAAAAGATGGCACACAAATTAGGACAGAAGATTCTTATCGACTCTCATGTACCCGAGAAATTACAAGATAGCATCGAAAACGGGCTTGTAAAAGTGATGCATTACGAGTGTGTTCTTGTCTAATCAAAAAGGAAGAATGAGCCTAAAGAATGGAGGACCTGCCATGTTAATTGTCATAACAGAAAGGGAAATCACAATCAAACGGTCAGAGCCTCACAAACAAGAAAACCTATGCTACATCATAAATTCATTCATATTACAGGGAACATAATACGCCACCTTGAGTTTACATCGCTTCTTTCCCATATAAATGTACTTCATTTTTAAATTTATGTTTTAATTCCAAATAATGTTTTCTAAGTTTTTGAAAGTTTTATATTCTTTTGGAGATGTCATCCGACTATAATCTAGGGAAATTACTCACAAGTCACATCTATCCTGAATTTCATACGGTTGCTCTTACACATAGAGGGTTTTTTACCACCTCTCCATGAGATGAGATTCTCTCCAATCACTCCCTCCAATTAACCCATCCAATACCTCACAAAATATAAAATAAGCTTTTGTTTTTCATTCTTTTTTATTAAGTCTTTGTCAAGTATTGAAGGGATTAATTGGAGGAAGTAATTATTGGAGAGGATCCCATCTCCCTTCTGATAGCTAGACTATCCCATTATCAAGAGTCATTTCCTCTTTAACTCAAATCTTAGTCATAGTTTAACAAGCTAAGCATCTTATATCTAATTAGTTACCTCAGAGTAATAATTAGCTAACTTATCAAACATATTTTCACTATGTGCTAATATAACCAGCTAGTCAAATAAGCTAGTAACAACGTAGTACTACCATTGATGGCTGGTATGTACTAGACTACTAGCTACCACCTATGTACTACTCTATTGCTTGCCAAACAAGGTCAAAAGCTTCATCCTAATTGGCTCTAAGCCGATAATGTCTAGCAAAGATATTGCATTTTTTATGAAAGGTTAAAATTATACGTGCATATGATGACAATATGATATGACAAGACCCATATTCTAGACGATATTACACAAGATTAGAGTTATTTTTTATTCATATGAGACGCAAAGGCTAGTACAAACTGCGTGCATCTAACGTGACAAGATCCAATTTTTATGTTATTTTTCTCCCTCTCACCCCTTGTTGCAACAGATCTTATGGTGAAAAAAGCGCAATGGATTTTGAACCATGCATGCAAACATATATCAGTGGGAGATGGAGGATCCAGATGTACTGTAATGCTGTATCATCAGTACGTCCCCCCAAACCCAAATTGAACCCCAATCTCTTTCATTGGTAGTAAAATGCGCATGTGGGAGGGCTGAGACATTAAGAGGAGTTAGGGAGGTGCATCATGTGGAAAGAACACGCAGGATGAACATGGTTTGTCTCCCCCCATCTATCATTAAACTAATTACAACCCCACATCAAATCATTGACCTGTTTGCTACTTACTCATGATTTTGTATTATTATTATTCCTCTCTTGGGTTTCGTGATATTAATGATTTTGTTAATAATCATTTCTTGTCTTTTGCCCAGTTAACAAGATTCATGACATTTGACAGGAGGAAATAACATGTTGATGGATAATATGTGGATAGTGAATTTGTGTATGTAGATCGCGAAAAGGCGCTTCAAAACTATGTCATATATATCATTGTCACTTATCTGTCAATCACACGACTAGTTTTACTAGTTTGTATGCTCACCTCAGTTGGCTGGTAATATTGCTAGACTCATCTCCAATGTAAGGTTTGTAGGAAGGTTTTTGAGGAAAAAAAATATTTTAAAAAAATCTCATTTTCATAGTGATAAACTTAAAACTTCAACTTTTATATAAACCGATTTGTCTAGATAAATCTGGTTATGATGTGATATAAATAATAAACCTATTAGAAATTTGTGGCATAGAGTACAAGATGTTTATATAAATAAGTTTTTTGAAAGCATAAAAAAAAAAACCTCTCTAAAGTTTTGTAGCATTAAAGATACTCTTAATCAACTGCTAAACCAACTAGATTTGAATTCTATAGTTAGAAAGCTACCCACCGATTTCAAGTGGGCAACCATTGCTAGACTTTTCTACATTAAACTCCCAACAATTGACAAAAAATGATAAGAAATCTTGAAGATTTTTTTAGTGAGATTCTAAACCAAAATCGGTAAAAGATTTGACTTAACTAGTGGTTTGAAAGATTCTACGAAGTGATTTAGTTCTATGATTTTATCAAAATCAAACAATTTATTTATTTTCTGATCTCTTTTGAGAAAATTGTATAAATTGGGCCGTATAAGAATGGTTTGATTTTTTTAGGCCTTATAAAATCATATTTGTATTAAAGTTACAGTTGAAAAGCTTTGTTCTTCTTATCAAAAAAAAGAAAAGCTTTGTTCTTATCACCTTAATTTCAATGTACATATAATTCAATTTAATTTTACTTGACATAAATATGACTTCATGTTTATCTATAGCCGCTTCATAGGAGACCTTTTGTAATTTCTATTGAGCATTTAATAAAAAGTCAATCAAAAAAAAAGAGGAAAATAGAGTTAGACTATACTTCAAACTTTAAAATTTTAGGTATCAATCGATACCAAAAATAAACAATTTAGGTATCTATCAAATATTGAAGTGAAAATGTATAGGATTACTACAAAAACAAAGGGCATTACGAGAGCAGTCAATACGCCTCAATTTATTATATATATATATATATATATATATATATATATATATATATATATATATATATATATATATATATATATATATATATATTTTTTTTTTATTTTTTGAGCACGTCTTAAGTTTTAGAAATTACAGTTGTCCCTTGCACAAACCGTCCAGTTTCTGATCACATATTACATACACACAGACACAATATATACTTGATTTCAATTTAGAGAATCTAGATTTCAAATTCTTTTTCTATAATGCAACTTTCTGTACTTTAGATCAATGTCTCTCTTTCTCTCTCCAATCAAGCGGGAAGCCGCCCAATTTGGTATTTCCTGTGACCCTCAAATTTCACACCTATAAATACACCACCTTTTTCATTCTTCTTCTCATATTATTAGCTCCTTGGCATATATTTGCCTTCATTCTTTCATTTATTTCTCTATGTACAAAAATATTCTTCACCATTAACAACATTCATACAAATCATGGTTGATTCATCTAACTCCCTTCTTCCCTACTCCTACGC
The DNA here is from genome assembly GCA_038025085.1 of Tetragonia tetragonoides. NCBI lineage: Eukaryota > Viridiplantae > Streptophyta > Magnoliopsida > Caryophyllales > Aizoaceae > Tetragonia > Tetragonia tetragonoides. Next base: position 50,202,350 of record CM076142.1, read on the forward strand.
CCCGTTGCCCCACGGCAACGAGCCGAATGGGGTGGCTCCGGTGGGCGGGGTCAAGCCCACCAAGCCCTTAAAGATTGGGCTCATGATCCTTTCAGGGCTTATGATATTAGCATTCTTTGTATCCTTGCTTGATTACAACACCAAAGATGATTCTCACAATGTTGCCGGCAATGAGCCCAATGGGTTTCATGACTTGAGCTTGAGGCCCTTACCGGAGAATTTACCCGGCTTAGAGGTCTCACCGGGTTCGAAAGACTGGTTGCTAAAGGTTTCTCGTGGTAAGGCCCATGGCGTCTCAGAGAAGGCTAATGGTTTGCCTTTGAAAGGGCTTAGGGTTCCATTGTTTGATTGGAATGATCTCCAATTGGCTTGGCAAAGAACTTCTTTCCATTTTCAGCCTGACAAAAATTGGATGAATGGTAAACTTTTTCCCCTATATCTCTTTTTTTAATTTTAATTTTCGGTTAAGAATACTATGGTATCAAGAATAAAAAGGTGACGTGTTTTTTGAATGTTAGGAAAAAAAAAAGGGGTTATTAATTAGAAAGGTCAAGAGATTTTTGCAAAGTGAAAAGTGAGGGTTTGAATTGATTGATCAAAAGTGCGTGAAGTATCGTAATCTGTAATGAAATGTTAATAAAGGAGTTTAATTTAAACAACTTTTAGGCTTTAGATCACCATAATACATCATTAACATATAAAGGGTGACAAACTGGCAATATAGTACTTTTGGTGAGCAAAGCTTGTTGCATTGATACCTGGCATGACAAATTGACAATAAGCACAATAAACAGGGAAGAAAAGCATTGGCCTACTGTGTGTGTCTGCATAACATACTTACATTACATATGGTAGGGTATGGTCTCAACAATAGTTAATTTATTTGACATGACAAATTTCTGATATTATCTTGTTTGTTTTTCTGTTTATTCTGCTCCACTTGTGGTTGGTCTACCTGTGGATGTTGCTGTGTCTGCATCATCAGATCCAAACGGTAAACTTACTCTTTTCTCTTTTTCTCATCCTCTGAGTTGTTTTCTGTCATTATTGTTGCTGTTGTTTTGCTCCACGTGACTTGGACCAAGAATCTTGGGTGGGGTTGTTAATACTTAATACTACTACAGCAATCGACCAACACAAAAACTTGTATGACGCGGCCTCAAGGTGAGGCCTCCTCTAACAAACGTGCCGTCATACTCGGCTATAGAGGGGGTCTCACCTTGAGGCCGCCTCATAGAAGAACTTTTGACCGACCAAATCATGTTTTTGATTCTCTATTGGTTGAATGTCATTCAGTTTGATAATTTAAGCCATGTAACTTTATAAATGCATTGTTGCTTAATGTCAGCTGTTTAGGAATGGGTCGAAAAAGTGTAACTACTTTACTCCAGATACATTCGATGTTAATTTGTTCCTTTGGTTTGCATTCTCTAGTACTCTACTATATACCCCCGCCTGAAAATACATACTCCGTCCGTTTCTGAATCATCTACCGACTTAATTATACAAATCATCATCTTCTAGTCCTATGTTATTAAGATTTATGATTTGGAGACAAGGTTTTAGATCCGTTGTCAAACGCTGTTCTTTCTGATTGTTGAGCTCAGTCATACTCAATAAGCCTAAGTGGAGCATGTAAAACCTGCTGTTAATTTCAATGACAGATAACAGATAAAAATCAGTTAATTATGCACATGGTAGTTTTGGGTTCCATATCCTGCTAGTCCTAGTATTGGCTGACTGAATTCACTTGCAAATGACAAAAACAATCACACAGGTCCACTCTACTACAAAGGTTGGTACCATTTCTTCTACCAGTACAACCCTGATGCAGCAGTATGGGGCAACATTGTATGGGGTCACTCGGTGTCCAAGGACCTCATCCGGTGGATCGACCTCTCCATCGCCATGGTGGCGGATCAGTGGTATGACTTCAACGGCGTGTGGACAGGGTCTGCCACCATCCTGCCAGATGGCCAACTTGTAATGTTATACACTGGTTCAACCAATGAGTCCGTCCAAGTCCAAAACTTGGCCTATCCAGCCGACTTATCCGATCCATTGCTTCGCGAATGGGTCAAGTACTCGGGTAATCCGGTCCTCGTTCCTCCACCTGGCATCGACAACAAAGACTTCCGTGACCCCACAACCGCCTGGCTCACCACCGAGGGCAAATGGAGGATCACAATCGGCTCAAAGATCAACAAAACAGGCATTTCCTTGGTTTATGACACCACCGACTTTAAGCAGTACGAGCTCAAGGATACCATCCTACATGGTGTACAGGGCACTGGCATGTGGGAATGTGTGGACTTTTACCCTGTCTCAGTGGCAGAGCCCAACGGGCTTGACACGTCGATTAATGGCCCATCTGTTAAGCACGTGCTTAAGTCGAGTTTGGATGATGATAGACATGATTATTATGCATTGGGGACTTATGATGAGGCCACTGGTACATGGGTCCCAGATAATGCTGCCATTGATGTTGGCATTGGACTAAGGTATGATTATGGTTTGTTCTATGCTTCCAAGACATTTTACGACCAAGAGAAGAGCAGAAGGATTTTGTGGGGTTGGGTTCAAGAAGGGGACAGTGAAGCTGCTGATGTTCAGAAAGGATGGGCATCTCTTCAGGTACTAATTATGTACTATTTCCATTTGATATATAAATCAATACTATATGCAATGGTAGCCTATATATGATAGCTGAACTTCAATAATATCAATGTGTGACATTGTAAAGTCCTTTGTTAGATTTATTAGAAAGTCAATTTGTGACACAAGTTGATATAACGCATGGTTATCAATCAATGCAGGGACTTCCAAGGACCGTGTTATATGACCAAAAGACTAGAACCAACTTAATTCAGTGGCCAGTGGAGGAAGTAAACACCCTGAGACGCAACAGAAAGGATTTCGACAATGTCGTACTCGATGCAGGATCAGTTGTGCCCCTACATGTTGGGCATACCACAGAGGTCTTTACCCCTTTACTTTAGTATGAAAGTAGAACTAATTAAAGAGAATATTGTAGACCCATGGCTGATTTTTATGCTTTGGTGATCCTACAGCTGGACATAATTGCTGAGTTCAACATTGATCCAGAGGCATTGAAGGGATTACCTGTTTCTGATGAGCAGTACAGTTGCCCCACTAGCAAGGGAGCTGCTCAGCGTGGTGCTCTTGGACCCTTCGGACTCCTGGTTCTCGCTAATGATGACATTTCTGAGCAGACCCCCGTGTATTTCTACATTGTCAAAACCGCCAATGGCAGCCTCAACACCTTCTTCTGCACCGATTTGTCTAGGTCAGTTAATTATCTTTTTTACTACTCATTGTTCTGTTTTTGGCATGATCATTTCATCTCATATTGCAAAGGATATCTATCTAATTCTACAATCTACAGGTCATCTTTGGCACCTGATGTTGTTAAAGATGTCTATGGTAGCACAGTTCCAGTCCTTAAAGGTGAAAAATTGTCAGTGAGAATTCTGGTAAGCTAACCAAAATTGTGGTGAATTAAAATCTTTTTTCCTTCTGTTCCTCAAAAATGTTACATAATTTGGGCTAAAACTGAATTTTGTGATTGGAAAAGGTGGATCATTCCATAGTAGAAGCTTTTGCCCAAGGGGGTAGAACCTGCATCACATCTAGAGTCTACCCAACGAAGGCAATCTACAAAGACGCCAAGTTGTTCTTGTTCAACAATGCAACCACCACGAGTGTGACAGCTTCCATTAAGACATGGCAAATGAGCTCTGCACGTACGCTCTGCTACTCCATTTGGCTTCATCTCATTCTCATTTTCTCCACATTCACCGTGATTAGTCGCTCCTTTATCTGAACATAACGCTAACAATGATTCGTTTTCCTGTTTTTTTGTTTTCTTTTTTCTCTCAATTTTGTATAAATGTATATAGGTGAAAGGAAGACATAGAAGAAAAAGAGTGATAGATTGTGTACTGTACTATTCATTTGGCGGGGGCGGATGAGCAATGGGAGTGGAGTGAGTGAAGTGAAGCAATTACAAGCCATGTCATGGCTACACTACACCAACCTCATCCATGCATTCATTCATTCAATTCATTCATTCATCATTGTCCTCTTTACAAGAAAACAAGCGAGCAGAATCATCTCAAGAGTTAAGCCATCAGTATTATTTCTTCATAATTTCATGGCGCGAATTGGGTTCGAGAACTCAGGGTAACAATATGGTGTGACCTGATATTGGTTTACCCAAATTCTGTCGACATAGGTTTGGTGACATCTCCCCCCATTGCTCAATCCCTTCGCTTGTTGAGTTGAAATCCATTTATTTATGTAGTGATACAAATCATATTCAAAGAGAAATCAACTTCCATATTTTTGAAATGTGCTTCTAATTTAAATGTTGGTATTGGTACAACTTAGCAATTTTGTTGCTTGTGAGCTTCTTTTTGGTTTGTTCTAGTGTTCTAGCAATGGTTCTTGACTAAGTGTAGCCAACTTGGCCATACCCTCTCACAAATTTATTTGTATTTTTATTTTTTAAAATTTTTAATTGTTTTGAAAATGTAATAGAATTCATTACAAATAAAACCCACTACTTCATTCTTGGACAGTTGGACACGACTACTTCACTATGAGTGTAGCAAAGTTGGCTCCTCTTAAGGGTGCATTCTTTTTCACTGATTCTCACTGATTGGGTAAGGTCCTCCTATTGATTTCCACTGTTTGGAAAAGGTCCTGTCATTCATTTCCACTGATTCGGTAAGGTCCTTCCACTGATTATCACTGATTCAGTAAGGTATTGCCACTGATTTTGTGAGTAGGAATGTAGGTCCTGCCACTGATTTCCACTAATTTCGTAAGGTCCTGCCACTGATTCCACTGATTAGGTTAGGTCCTTCCACTCATTCTCACTGATTGGGTAAGATCTTGTCACTGATTTCCACTGATTGGGTAAGGTCCAATAAGTAGAAAAAAACACACCCTAAGTATAGCTAAGAATTTGTCGTGTTCTAGTTGAGAATTTCCACACATGTGAAGACTTATAATAACAGCTTAACCAATGGTTCAATCATGATCTTAAGAGTTGGAACCTCCCTACTCCTTCCTTTTCCTTTCTCTCTCCTTCCTCACCACTCTCTCTCCTCCCACCTCCCTCACTTGCACACCTAATATCACCCCATGATGAGATTAGGGTCCTTCCTAATCATGAGATTAGGTAAGAATTTGTGCAGCTTAACGACCGGGCGAGTACAAGTTCGGGCATAACTTTAGCTTATTACGCAAGCTTATTTCATGCAAGGAGCTAGGCGCCTAGGCCCCAAGAGACCATCTATGACTAGTATAAAACCCTTCATCCAATGGCTTTGCTTCTAATTTGTGAGTTATTTACATACATAGGTTTATCACACTTTAGGGACTGAAATAATTTATTGATTACATTATCGCTTCATAAACTCATCTTCTATAAACCCTGTCTTTCACTATCATACAACCTACATCAGTTTATACCTGTTCTTTTCATCATCCGCTCGTTAATTTTATTTATTTATGGAGGTTGTATAATTTTGGCAAACCAAACGACACCTTAGAGCCAATATCCTGATTTTAAAATATTCTAAAGTCTTAGTGCACATAGCCCATTTCATTCAAGAGCTTCCCCTTGCTTTCAGAAAAAAAAATACGGGCATAAGCATTAGTGCATTCTGCTCCCATTAAACTTAACATGGCCCAGTTTTCATAGGTACTTTTTAGGCCATTGGGCTGGTTAGTTTTTACGAGTGTAAGAAGACCTATCATGGACACTCCTACGATCACAATTTTCAAACGAAAAAAACTAAGCTGTCAAATACTACATGTTTGGGTATCCTAGAGTTAATGTGGATTTTTTTTTTTTTTTCTCTTTATCTCCCGTCTAACTATCTATTTTCTTAAAATACCTTCCTTTTTTTTTTTGAGGAAAAAAATAGAAATTGCATTAATAATAGGTCATACGGCATCTATAAACGATATCAAATTCAACAATAAACGGATCTAAAACATCAGAAAACATTCTAATTGAAAGACTATCAAGCACTTGAGATTTAACAATTCCGAACGACTTTCTTTTTATCGTTGTTTTCCATATCACAGCCTCTTTGCGAAAGACCCTGCCATAGCCTCGATGAATGCATAACTCTGGTATTGTAGACTGCCTCTTGAAGAATAAGATCACGGTATCACCGTACGAACGAACTGAAGCCGCAAACTATCAACTTCATGTTCTACCTTCAATTCCGAACTAATTAAATAGAGACTAAGATGTCCTATAGCCAATAAGAAAATCCTCCGAGCAGAGGACACCCGATCGTACTCCATAAACCACAAAAATACCAACCCTCCAAAGATGAAAAGATAATCCTCACAAAAAGGAGTCGAAGTGAACCTCACAAATGGAGTCAAAATGAACCTCACAAAAGGAGTCAAATTAACCTCACAATTGGTTTGATCAAAATCTCACCAAAAGGAACGATTAAAACCTCACAATGGAGCGAAATTTATTGACCTACTGAATCAAAAGGCCAAATAACAATGAAAAATGGAAAAATCTAGTAGAAAGAGGGGCATATCGCTGGTAGATGACCAACGACAGCCCAGATTTCATACCGTATAGAGCTTCAAGAGTTGAGAGAAAAGGAAGGCCAGGGTTTTCTGAGAGAAAAGAGAGGCTAGGTATACAATGATACCTCATGCAACTTTGACCTTAAAATACCTTCCTCTCTAACCTAATACTGGTATTTTTGAGAGTTTAGAGAATTATTTTTCAAAATTTTACCTCAAACTTTTCAAGGATATTATTAAGTTACGGAATAACTTTTTTTATTATTTTTTACACAAAGTAGATATTTAATTAAAAAACGCAAAAAATTAGGAAAAAAATAGAAAAATATCAAAAACAAAATATAAAATACTTCAAAAAAATTGAAGAAAAATATGAGACCTCATTATAATAGTAGAGGGCTTAGGGTTAGGTTTAGAGACACGACGTGGCGGGGAGCCATGCTCGGTACCAAAGACCGTGGATTAGCCTCAGATGTCCCGTAAAATGCCATTTCAAGCCTACCAAGGCCCCGATAACCTACCTCGGGGCCCTCCCATGTCCCTTAATTGTGTTCCATGTCATGTGCTGAAAAAATATAGACATTTATCACGGGGCATCCGATACCAGAAAACGTGGATTATAACCTTCGATTTTCGGCTTTCCGGGGCCCGGGTGAAATATTTTCCCAAATTTCTCTAGGGGGAGGGGTCTATCATGACCCTTGAGGAGTCTCGATGCCCCCGGAAGGGTCATCCAAATCCCTGAACTACGATATCACCCTTGCTTTCGGTTTTCGGCCCTTACATTGGTGTCCCGTAAAAACGCCCATAAAAGCCTATCAGGGACGCGATAACCGACTCGGAGGCCTCCCATGTAACCTAAGGTTGCCCTGTGCAATGTGGTGAGAAAATATACACCTTCGTTCCGGAGCCTCCCGGAAGCCTCAAAAATGTGGATTATAGCCTTCGTTTTGGCTTCCTGGGGCTCGGGTGTCATTTTTGCCCAAAATTCTCCCGAGGGTCTATCATGACCCTAGAGCACCCTCGGTGCCCCGGGAGGGTCATCCAAATCCCCGAACTTTGATATCACCCATGATTTCGGTGTTCAAGCACTTACATGGGTTCCCCTTAAAAACGTCATTACAAGCCTATCAAGGACCCGAAAATCGTCGCCAAGGGTCTCCCATGTCCCCTAGGGGTGTCCCGTGGGATGTGGTGCAAAAATATACACCTTGGTATCCGGGCCTCACGGAAGCCCAAAAACGTGGATTATAGCCTTCGTTTTTGGCTTTCCGGAGCCCGAGTGTCATTTTTGCCCAAACTTCTACGGGGGGTCTATCATGACCCTAGAGCATCCCCGGTGCTCCACGAGGGTCATACGAATCCCCGAACTTCAATAGAACCATGCTTTCGTTGCTCCGATCCTTACAATTGTATCCCTTAAAAACGTCATTACAAGCCTATCATAGATCCGATAACCGACCACGCGGGCCTCTCATGTCCCCTATGGGTGTCCCATGAAATGTGGATCGAATATATACACCTTCGTTTCGGGGCCTCCCGAAAGCCCGAAAAATGTGAATTATAGCCTTCATTTTTGGCTTCCCGGGGCCCGATTTTCATTTTTACCCAAACTTCTACAAGGGGGTCTATCATGACCCTAAAGGACCTTCAATGCTCTGGGAGAGTCGTACGTATCCCCAAACTTCGATGTCACCTATCATCGGTGTTACGGACCTTACAATGGCGTCCTTTAAAAATGCCCTTACAAGCCCATTAGGGACTCGACAACCGACTCAAAGGGCCTTTCATGTCCTCTATGGGTGTCCTGAGCGATGTGGTGCGAAAATATACAGCTCCGTTACGGGGCTTGCCAAAAGAGCCAAAAATGTGGATTCCCGGGTCCCGGGTGTCATTTTTTCCCAAACTTCTACAGGGTGTCTATCATAACCCTGAAGGACCTTTGGCGCTCCGAGAGGGTCATACAGATCCCCGAACTTCGTATCACCTATCATCGGTGTTCCGGCACTTATATTGGTTTCCTTTAAAAACACCCTGACAAGCCTATCAGAGACCCGAGAACGGACCCTGGGGGCCTCTTATGTCCTCTAGAGGTGTCCCATGTAATATGGTGCGAAATATACACCTTCCTTCCAGGGCCCTCCGAATGCCCAAAAACATGGATTACAACCTTCGTTTTTGGTTTTCCGGACCCCGAGTGTCATTTTTGCCCAAACTTCTATAGGGGTCTATCATGACCCTAGAGGATCCTCGGTGCTACGGGAGGTTATACGGATCCCCAAACTTCGTTAGAACATAGAACCATGCCTTCGTGTTCCGTCCCTTACATTAGTGTCCCTTAAAAACGCCCTTACAAGCCTATCAGGGACACGATAACCGACCATAAGGGCCTCCCATGTCCCATAAGAGTGTCTCGTGCAATGGTGCGAAAATATACACCTTCCTTCCATGGCCTCCCGAAAGCCCCAAAAAGGTGAATTATAGCCTTCATTTTTGGCTTCCCGGAGCCTGGTTCTTATTTTTACCAAACTTCTCGTGGGGATCTATTATGATCATAGAGCACCCTCGGTGCCCCGGGAAGGTTATCCAGATCCTCGCATATAGATATCACCTATTCTTTCGCTGTTCCGGCCCTTACATTGGTGTCCCGTAAAAACAGCCTTACATGCCTATTAAGAACCCGAAAACTGACCCCATGGGCCTCACATGTCCCCTATAAGTGTCCTGAGCGATGTGGTGAGAAAATATACACCTTCATTCCGGGGCCTGCCGGAAGCGCCAAAAACGTGGATTATAGCCTTCGTTTTTTGCTTCCAGGGGCTCGACTATCATTTTTCCCAAACTTCTACACGGGGTCTATCATGACCCTAAAGGACCCTTGGTGCTCCAGGAGGGTCATACAAATCCCCGAACTTCGATATCACCTATCATTTTCGGTGTTTCGCCCCTTACATTGGTCCTTTAAAAACGCTCTTACAAGCCTATCAGAGACCTGATAACGGACCCTGGGGGTCTCCTATGTCCTCTAGAGATGTCTCATACAATGTGGTGCGAAAATACACCTTCGTTTCGGGGCCTCCCCAAAACCTAAAAAACGTGGATTATAACCTTAGTTTTTGGCATCCCGAGTCCCGGGTATCATTTTCCCCCAAACTTCTGCGAGGGGTCAATCAAGACCCTAGACCACCCTCGTTGCTCCGAGAGGGTTATATCGATATCACCCATGCTTTCAGTGTTCCGGACTTCCGGCCCTTACATTGTTGTCGCTTAAAAACACCCTTTCAAACCTATCAGGATCCAATAACTGATCGCATGAGCCTCCCATGTCCCCTAAGGGTGTCCGAGGCAATGTGTTGCGAAAGTAGAAACCTTTTGTACGGGTCCTCCCGAAAGCTCTTAAAACGTGGATTAGCCTTCGTTTTAGGCCCGGGTGTCATTTTAGCTGAACTTCCATCGGGGATCTATCATGACCCTAGAGCTCCCTCCGTGCTCCGGAAGGGTCATCCGAATCCCCGAACTTCGATATCACCTATGCTTTTGGTGTTCAGACCCTTACATTGATGTCCCATAAAAAGGCCCTTACAAGCCTATGAAGGACCCGAAAACCGAGCCCAAGGGCCTCCCTTGTCCCCTAGGGGTGTCCAGAGCGATGTTGTTCGAAAATATATTCCTTCGTTCCAGGGGCTGCCTGAAGCGCCAAAATCGTGGATTATAGCCTTCGTTTTTGGCTTCCTGGAGCTCGGGTGTCATTTCTCCCCAAACTTCTACACGGGGTCTATAATGACCCTAAAGGATCCTCGGTGATCCGGGAGGGTCATACGAATCTTCGAACTTCGATTTCACCTATCATTTTCGGTGTTCCAGCCTTACATTGGTATCCTTTAAAAACGTCCTTACAAGCCTTTCGGGGACCTGATAATGGGCCTCCTATGTCCTCTAGAAGGTGTTCCATGTAATGTGGTGCGAAAATATACACCTTCATTCCGGGGCCTTCCGAAAGCCTAAAAAAGTGGATTATATAGCATTCATATTTGGCAACCCGAGGCCCGGATGTCATTTTTGCCCAAGCTTGTACGGGGGGCCTATCAAGACCTTAGAGCACCCTTGGTGCTCCGGGAGGTTTATACCGGACTTCAAACTTCGATATCACCCATGCTTTCGATGTTCCGACCTTCATATTAGCGTCGCTTACAAACGCCCTTACAAGCCTATCAGAGACATAATAACCGACCGCGGGGGCCTCCCATGTCCCCTAGGGGTGTCCCGTGCAATGTGGTGCGAAAATAGAAACATTCTTTCCGGGCCTCCCGAGAGCCCCAAAAACGTGAATTATAGCCTTCGTTTTTGGCTACCCGGGGGCCCGTGTGTCATCTTAGCTGAAATTTCTCTCGGGGATCTATCATGACCTAGAGCACCCTCGGTGCTCCGAAAGGGTCATCCCGATATCCGAACTTTGAAATCACCCATTCTTTCAGTGTTCCGACCCTTACATTGATGTCCCGTAAAAACGCCCTTATAAGCCTATTAGGGACCCGATTACCGACCCCATAGGCCTCCCATGTCTCTTAAGGTTTGATCCTTGCGATGTGGTGCAAAAATATACACCTTCATTCTGGGGCCTCCGAAAGCCCTAAAAACGTGGATTATAGCCTTTGTTTGTGGCTTCCCGGGGCTCAGGTGTCAGTTTTGCCCAAACTTCTACGGGGGGTCTATCAAGATCTTAGAGGACCCTCGGTGCTCCGTGATGGTGATATGGATCCCTGAACTTCGATATCACCCATGCTTTCGGTGTCCCGACCCTTAAATTGGTGTTGCTGAAAAACGCCCTTACAAGCTTATCAGGGACCCGATAATCTACCCCGGGGGACTCCCATATTCCCTAGGGGTGTTCCGTGCAATGTGCTGCGAAAATATACACCTTCGTTTCGGTGCCTCCCGAAAGCCCCAAAAACATAGATTATAGCCTTCCTTTTTGGCTTTCTGAGGCCATGGTGCCATTTTTACCCACACTTCTTCTGGGGGTCTATCATGACCCTAAGGGAGCCTTGGTGACCCGGGAGGGTTCATCCGGATCCCCAAACTTTGATATCAACCATGTTTTTGGTGTTGCGACCCCTACATTGGTGTCTTGTAAAAATGCCCTTACAAGCCTATCAGGACCCGGCAACTGACCCCAATGGTCTCCCATGTCCCCTAGGAGTGTCCCGTGAAATGTGGTGCGGAAGTATACACATTCGTTCTGGGGTCTTCCGAAAGCCCCATAAACGTGGATTATATAGCCTCTGTTTTTGGCTTTCCGGAGTCCGGGTGTCATTTTTGCCCAAACTTCTCTCTTGGATCTATCATAACTCTAGATCACCCTCGGTGCCGCGGAAGGTTCATCCCGATCCTCGAACTTCGATATCATCCATGCTTTCGGTGTTCCGGCCCTTACATTGGTGTCCCGTAAGAACGCCCTTACAAGCCTATTTGGGACACGTCAACCGATCCCAAAGACCTCCCATGTCCTCTAGGGGTGTCTCTTGTGATGTGGTACGAAAATATACACCTTTGTTCCGGGGCCTCTCGAAAGTCCCAAAAACGTGGATTATAACCTTTGTTTTTGGCTTTCCAGGGCCTCTCGAAAGCCCCAAAAACGTGGATTATAACCTTTGTTTTTGGCTTTCCAGGGCTCGTGTGTTATTTTTGCCCAAACTTCTACGGGGGGTCTATCATGACGTTAGAGGACACTCAGTGCTCTTGGAGGGTCATTCAGATCCACGAAATTCAAAATCACCCATGATTTCGGTGTTCCGGTCCTTCCATTGGTGTCCCTTAAAAACGCTCTTACAAGCCTTTCAGGGACCCGATAACCGACTACGGGGGCCTCCCATGTTTCCTAGGGGTGCCCCGTGTAATGTGGTGCAAAAATATACACTTAGATAATATGGGTGTGTTCTTTTTCACTTATCGGACATTACTCATTTAGTGAAAATTAGTGGCAAGACCTTATCCAATTAGTGGGAATCGGTAGCAAGACCTAACTGAATCAGTAAGAATTGTGGAATGACCTTACCCAATCAGTGAAAATCAGCGGCAAGATCTACATTCCTACTCACAGTCACAGAGTTAGTTAAGAGATTTATCGAATCAGTGAAAATCAGTGTAAATATCCTTACTGAATCAATGAAAATAAGTTGTAAAATCTTATCTAATAAGTGAAATTTAGTGACAAGATCTTACCTGACCAGTGAGAATGAGTCTAAAAGAAGCCACCTTAACTGGAAAAGGATAGACGATTGACGGGTGTGATTTTGGCTTTCATGGCCAGCAAGTGGCCAATGAGAAGCTAGGTGGAGTTTTCAGGAGTGGGGAAATGATGAAATTTGTGGAATTCTCAATGGATCATTTCATTGCACATGGTTCCGCGTCCGCGCTGAGTGTGGTTAAATATTTTGATAATCAATATTCAATGCCAATAATGCCATCCATCCCCCCAACGGAAATATTTTGGTGTTTATCTGTCCTACACGAACCTCGCTGGATTTATTCCGCCCCAAAAAAGGCAACACAAAGAAATGAGATTACATTGGCGTATGTTTGGTTGACTTTGTAGGTGGGTAATTCACATTTTCTTTGTATCTATTTTTTTTCTACTTTAAATGTCATTTTTTAGAAATAAAAAAGAGAGAATTTGAAAATAAAGGAGAGAGATAGATACAGATAGAAGGTGGATTACCAATTCAATGAGTGAATGTATCATTCTCCAGTTCTATGCAGAGCTTCTCTCTCTTTTTTCTCTTCCGAACGAAACTTATCATAAATCATAATTAGTGGGAATGACTCCCATTTTGGTCTCACATGATTTAAATGCTTGTGCGCAATTTTGGAATAGAACTTTATTTTCATGGCCAAAATGTCTTTGATCCCATTTTCGGACTTTTTTTCCTTACCTTTTAAAGTTGAAGCTACTCGGCATCGTGAAGGGGTTTAAATAAAATAGTTTACCCACTTGGTAGACTATTTATATGATGTGTGAAATGTTAATTGGTTAACTTTTGGTATTTTATTTTTTAAAATTTAAAATTATTTATCAAAATCTTAATACACAAACTTGTTTTGTAGTGCACATCACATGAATAGTCTATTCGGTGGGTAGACCAAGCATTGTTGTACCTCTTATTCAAACTAGTCACAATTATAGTCACACCAAATCAAATATAGACTAATTACCATAAATCATTTAAAAAGGACAAAAGCAAGTATTTTGTGAGACAAACTCTATGAAAAATGGGGTCACTATTTAAAAATATATAGAGATCACTTAATATGTACAGTGTCCCTTATTATAGTAAAAAAGTGATCTTATACTAGTTTTTGTGAAAGGGCAATATTATTATCAAATTACAAAATACTATTAGCACATATTCTATGTAAGCAAACCTAAAGGAGCAAAACCTTTCAACATCAGACCCGTCAATAGTGCATTATGAATTTATGATGCGAACAACATCACCCTAATTAAAAATGTACTCGTATATATGCATCTAAACTTACATAATTAGCAATAATTATAACTTGCAACATATTTTGTTACTAGGATTCAACAAGTTGAGTCATAGATTTCAATTGGTTTAACACGTCTTGTTTGCTTAATTATGGTATAACTAGTAACAAACTTTCCTTACTTGATGCTTGTACTTGTAGTATAGCCACAAGAAGAAGATTGTATCAAGAGTAAATATACCATTTTTACCATTGCTGTCGAATTCAGGTAAATCCAGAGACAAAGATACATAAAGGCAAGGGGCAGTTGGCGCAACTAGCTAGGGACCTCATTCGTCCAGTTTCACTTGCCCTCACTCATATCCTTCATCCTTTTCTTCTGTCGTGGGCCAACTTGCCAAAAAGATGTAACACATTTCAAGTTCAAACGAATTGTTCCCATCAAAATAATAATTTAAATCACTTGTTGTATGATATGTCAATAATGCCATATACAAATATGATGATCATGTGATGGTGCATAGTTGAGGTCGCAAGCATACTAGCATTGCTCAATTAATTATACATATTATTATTATTATTATTATTATTATTATTATTATTATTATTATGACATAATAAAAGGTTGAATTAAATTATCCCTAAAGGTCCTTTTCCTGCGGGCCAAGGCCAACCCAACGGTCAATCAGCTTGGTGCGCGTGTACCTTTTTACCCTCAATTTCTGACCTATCAATGGGCTGGCATTTGCATTTTTGCATGGCCATTTCCACCCTTCATACCTCATAACCCAAAATTCTTTTTCTCTCTCCTCTCATGAAAATTTAAAGATAGCCCTATCATGACCGACAAAAAGCTTGTCTAATCATCCAACTAAAACCATAATTCTCTCTCTCCAATTTTCTTTTTTCCCATTTTTTTAATGTTATTGAGGTAAGGCTCCATGTTCAGCCAATTTCCATTAATGGCACTTTAACTTGTGTTTTTTCAATTCCAGAAGTTCATAAATCATATTTATCAAAAAATTTAAATATTGTACGAGTAATTTATTTTTTGTTACTTGCTTATAGACCATAGACGGTCCTGGCATAGTGGCATTGGTTATGAACTTCTTTTTTTTCCGTTTATACAAATGTGGCTAATTGCTTTACTTCTTACAAAAGGTTCTTACATTTGGAGATACTTATAATCACCTCCATACGCAAATTAATAAGTATAACTTGTAGGATTATGACATGAATTCTGGAAGTAATAAATAATTAACTTTTAATGTAAGAGAATTTTTTTTTTTGGTTTCAAAAAATATATAACTATCGATGGATGTTGCAAATTTTGAACCGATTGATGAACATAAGTTGCGTCTTCATAACCTTCACATAACTTATGAGGAAATTATTATATAACTACTAAAAAAACTCAATATACTCAAATGGATTACAATATTAATTTGTATTATATTGTCTTGAAATATAGAAAATGATAATGCAATATACATATTATCAACACCAAGATTATATAAATTTCCAAAAAGTCTCACAACAAAAGTCAAATTAACAACTACCTAGCTGAAAATTGTACACCTACCTTAATACTGTATAAAACAATAAGTTCTTAATTTTCTATTGATAGAAACTATAATCCCCATAAAAACTGCTAGTATTCTAAACATTAGAGCCCTCTATCTGTCTTACTCTTTTCCTCATACTATACTCCACCTCTGTTTCTCCCTCTCTCTCCTCCCTCTCTCTTTCTGTCTGTCTAAGTTGATAATGTAAACAGTGAGAGCTACAACATAATTGGCTATCTCTAAATCTACAAATTAAGGTGACAACCTAATTTGTCTCAAGTTAATTCAATCACAATGCCCTCCACTAGCATTCTAGTGTTGTTTGTTCTCAGCATATCACTCTTGGTGAGCTTATCTTCAGCTGGGGATGCCTTCGTTTACCATGACTTTGAAGTCTCTTACATCACTGCATCGCCTTTAGGAGTTCCCCAGCAGGTAACTTCCTCAGATCTCTTACACATTAATACTAATTTCCTGTACATTTTCTCTATTTTGGCTTTCTGGGCATGCCAAATTTTGGTTTTTGAGTGATGGGTATTGCTCAAATGTATGCAAAAAAGGGTAGTCTTTACTATCAGATCTACAAAATGTGCTTTTATTTTTAGGGTCACTAAACATTATAGAGTGAGTTTGAACTTTGAGCTTAAAGTTGCAATTTATTTAATTTTTAGTTAACTTTTATGTGAAATATTCATGTTCATGTAATGTAAGTTAGTTAAAAGTAGCAGTTTTTTATGATTTGGTCTGCTTTGCATGTAGGTCATTGCCGTAAATGGGAAATTTCCTGGGCCAACCATCAATGTCACCACCAATGAACATGTGGTTGTCAATGTGAGGAACAAATTGGATGAAAGTTTCTTATTCACATGGTAACATTTCCCAATCACTCTAAGTTATGCATCTTTTAATTTTGGTGACCAATATGTGCTGCTTTCTCTTTGTTATTCTTGTTCTGGGTTTGAAAATCTCTTATTCACTTGGTATAATTTCCCAATCATTCTATATTTTGCATCTTTTGAATTGGGTCACGAATGTGCTACTTTTTCTATGTTTTTCTTTTTCTGGGTTTGATTGTTTGATGACCAAAAAAGGACCAATTTTTGGGTTACAGGGCTGGTATATTTCAGAGAAAGACTTCATGGCAAGATGGGGTTCTTGGCACCAATTGTCCAATTCCTCCAAAGTGGAACTGGACCTACCAATTCCAGGTGAAGGATCAGATTGGGAGTTTCTTTTACTTCCCTTCTACCAATTTCCAGAGAGCTGCTGGTGGGTTTGGTTCCTTTATTATCAACAACCGCCTCGTCATTCCAATTCCTTTTGCTACCCCTGAGGCTGATATTATCATCCTCATTGGAGACTGGTATACCAAGAGTCACTCGGTTAGTGATAAACTTAAAACCTCATTTTGGAAAAATATGATATAATTTGTGAGGAGAATTCATTTCTTATAGGAAGTTGTTTCTTTTACTAGGATTTGAGAAAGACTTTGAATGGAGGGAAGTCACTAGGGATGCCAGATGGTGTTCTTATTAATGGGAAAGGACCTTACAGATACAATGACTCCCTTGTTCCTGATGGCATTGATTATGAGACTATTGATGTCCATCCTGGTAAGTAATTCAGATCTTAAGTCTTCCATAATGTGTTCTTAACTGAGATATTAGATTCCATTTATCTGTCTTCTTCTGGAATTAACTTTCTCACTTGCTGAACTATATTCTTGTAACTCGTCAAACTTCGAACATTTTGCCTGCTCCGATTGGGATGATCTTGTTGTTGACTTGTGCTGATTACATCATGGCCCATGTTGCAGTATACACTAGCTTTTTGTTGTACACTAATGAAAAGCTGTAATTTCTGGTGACCTATGGGTAAAGGATGCTGTTGTTGTTTTGAACTTTTCTGAGGAAATAACATATCGAATAAGTTGAAATTTACTATCCCTGTTTTAGAAAGGAGGTCTGCAACAGGATGGTCCGATTTCCGGGGAAAAGTAAATGCCGTAGAATCATGTTTTGAAGTTGAGCAAATACACATGGATCTTGGTTTAAGGGAGAGTAAGGCGTCTGAAGGATAGAAGAATTTAGATACAACATTGAAAATAGTGGAAATGAAGCAAAGGTGTTTGGTGAGAAGTAGTAAAACAAGGAAGATAATAACACTGAAATTTGTTTCAGTACGTGACTAATTCAAAGATATTGTTGCTTGTGTATAGTATAATTAACCCTCAACAATGATCTGGCTTGTGAATTTACTTAGGTTGTCTGCTATAGCCAGCCCACCAGTGTCGTATCACATTGATGTATCCAATTTTGTCAGCTTCGCCTCAACTGACAATGTGAAAATGTTTGACAGGAAAAACATACCGCCTCCGTGTACATAATGTCGGAATCTCAACTAGCTTGAACTTCAGAATCCAGAACCACAATCTACTTTTAGCAGAAACTGAGGGATCCTATACTGTTCAACAAAACTACACTAGCCTCGACATTCATGTTGGACAATCTTACTCATTTTTGTTGACTACGGATCAAAATGCCAGCTCTGATTACTACATAGTTGCAAGTCCTCGGCTTGTCGATCAAACAACTTGGAAGAAGGTTACTGGTGTTGGAGTGTTGCGTTACTCGAACTCCAAAGGAAAGGCACATGGCCCCCTCCCAGATCCTCCACAAGATGAATTTGACAAGACTTTCTCCATGAACCAAGCTAGATCTATCAGGTTAGTTCAGAAGTCAATCTGAAATATGACACATTGAAAAATTCTCTTGGGCCAATCGTACTTACTGCTTCTCAATATGTTAAGCTAGTCAGTATAACTCTCAATTATGAGGGTGTTTGAAGTAATGAAAACTCTGCTACATAATAGACTCTCATATCTGGATTGCACATAATAGACTTACTGCGGACAATATAAGAAAGGATTTCTGGTGTTGAACTGATGTATGAGAACTATTAATGCTTGTGCTCTTGATACTCTTAGAATGTTGCCATCAACATGAATGTGGGGACATAATTCAGATGTTTTATCAATTATCAGAACTATCTACGTTTGCTTGTATTCATCATGTGAGGAAATTGGCTTCTCTTACAATGCTCCAGCATAAGTTGGAAGATATCATTGAATTATTGAATCATTAATACCATATTTACTAGAATTTGTCTAGGTCATCCTTTTACATTTTTGTTTTTTGGTTTCCTTCACATATGATGTGCTTATGCATTTCACTCTTCCTCCTCTTCAGTTTCCCTGACTGGCAATTCTGAAAGGCAATATTCTGTGCCAAGTAAAGCAGTCTCTATTTCTATGTTAGAGACATCTATTTCTTGCCAATTGAACACACTTGCAATCAGTTAGTGTTCTTTGCTAGAGCCTAGAAGATATTAGTGCAAATTTTCCTGCCCATTGACCTCTTAGCTAAAGTATGTTGAGGACTCGAGTCTCACATTGAAGAACTAAAGGGAGAAAGACCAACGTATAAGGCACGTGGCTACTCCTATAGTCAACTGGTTTTAGGATGGACCCTCACTTGACTTTTATGTGGTTTGGCTGACCGTCTCCATGGTGTCTTGTCCAGGCTCGGTGGAAGTTTAGTACTCTTTTTTAGAGCATATCTTTCCTACCATGTATCTGACCCAAAACCTTGTGTTTTCATGTAATGCAGGTGGAATGTGACTGCTGCTGGTGCCCGTCCTAACCCACAGGGTTCCTTCAGATATGGTTCCATAAATGTGACAGATGTTTATGTCATCAAAAACAAGCCAATGATGAAAATAGAAGGTAAAAAACGTTCCGCTCTCAATGGGGTTTCATTTGTGAATCCTAAGACTCCAATGAGACTTGCTGATAAGCACAAAGTGAAAGGCGACTATAAGCTCGACTTTCCCCATAGGCCCTTGACAGGACCGTCTCGAATGGAAACATCAGTGATCAATGGAACATTCAGGGGTTTTATGGAAATCATATTCCAAAACAATGACACCAAGGTACACACGTATCACCTTGATGGATACAACTTTTTTGTGGTTGGGTAAGGGTCCTTTTGCTAGTCCTTCAGGTTATGCGAGGAACTTTATGTACTGTCCATCATTCTTAACAGTGTTTTAAACGGTTTCATTGCAGGATGGACTTTGGTGAGTGGTCAGAGAACAGCAGAGGGACATATAACAAATGGGATGGGGTTGCCCGTACTACAGCACAGGTAAGTGCTTGTTTGGTTCTTTTTGAACTTTTGGTTTGACTTCTCATATTAGTCCTTTCTATAATTCAACATGCAGTCAGGGTAATAAAAAAAAACTAGGAAACCGTCAGGGTGATAATAAAACAAGGTTTCCTGCACCGTGAACTTGTTTTGCAATTTGTCTGAGTTACAAGACAAATGCTAAGCACACTCTATTGGAGTCTTAAACTCAAAATCTGACACATGTACTTGGTAGTAGTACCTTGTTTCTATTAATCTATTTTTCGCTTCTTTTTTCTTTTTAGTTTTTTGTGTTAAACTAACCTTGTTAGAGAAAGTGTAAGAAACGACCATTTGCATTTGCAGTTGAATATGTAAATTATTACGCAGTTCAGACTAAGGCTTGGAATGTCATTTTCTTGTAGGTTTATCCGGGGGCATGGACAGCTGTTCTAATTTCACTCGACAATGTCGGTGTATGGAACCTGAGAACAGAAAATCTCGACTCATGGTATCTTGGACAAGAAACCTACATCAAGGTGATCAATCCAGAGGTTGAAAACAATCCAGAGCTGGCAAGCAAGTTTGAGGTTCCCCCTCCAGATAATGCACTTTTCTGTGGTGCACTTCAGAAGCTACAGAAGTATGCATTATTGTTACCTTATTTCCCATATGTCGCCTTATATCTTTATTCGTTTTTCTTACATAGTTGTAGCAAACTCATAATGTTGTATTCTGTTTGTTTATTACAGGCCTCAAAAAGTCTCTTCAGCAGGAAAGAATTCCATTCAGCAAATCTTGATGGTGTTGATGGTTTCTGCCACCATTTTCCTTCTCCATTGAGGCCATTAATGTGATCGTGATCGTGATCGTGATCGTTTTGTGAGCTGGAGCATGGATGCGTCGTGAGATTTGCTTAGAGGGTGATGTCTTAGGCTTGTCAATATGGATATCCACGATCTCCTTGAGACTTTCATTATTTTCTTCTTTTAATTTTTATTAACCCATCCTTCTACAATATTCTTGATGTTCCCACATTCTTGTAGCTTAATTTATTGATGAGAGTAATTATTTTTTATGTTCCTACAAGTGTAATAGTGACCATTTATGAAATGTCAATAGAATTCGACTTGTTATTCTAGGATGTCATGAATCATTCAGTTCTCTTTTTATTCTCGTTAAAAGATTGCACTATGTCTATGTCTCTTTCCCTATATTTTACAGATTAACCATAAGATAATTGTACCATCAGACCATCAGTGTTTCAAATTAGTTCATGTGATTTATCTTGCTGTATCTATCCCAAGATTTTTTCATGTGAATTACTCCCCAGTGAAATGTTCCTTCAGTTAAGCACTCGACAATTAGGTGATTTCAAATCCCATCGCAACTGCATATGCAAGGTTAGGGAGAAGAGAAGTACTACATATGCTGTTAATAGCAGAGGATTTGAACAAAAATCTGAGCTCCTTTAGTGTATCATCCATCTGCCTGTCTGGTGTCTCCGTTCTACGAGTATCAAGTTTGAGTCCAGCCCAACAATGTGCGAAACATGTGCCATGACAAGCGGACAGCAAAGCAAATGCCCAGTGTGACATACGGAGTACAACTTCCCTCAAACTTCCCCCGGGCCCCCAGTATAACCAGCCCAGTGTGACATACGGAGTACAACTTCCCTCAAACTTCCCCCGGGCCCCCAGTATAACCAGCTTTGGGCCAAGTTTTGGAGAGTCCACTGACTAAGGTACTAGATGTCAAATGACAATGTGGTTCAATTTTCTTTTTGTTTGAACCACAAATTCACTTTGGGCACTTTGAACTTGTTATTATTATTCGTATCGGGTCAACTTATAAATAGGTAAAGTACTTTCAATAAATTATTTTTTCATTTAGAAGAATCGAACCCTTAACCTTGCTGAATGATAGAGAGTATCGATTTATTGAACCACTTACATCAACTACTTATTAGCAATGAGATTCATCTTTTTTGTATTTTTCAGTACAATTTTGTGTCTTTGGTGTTATAAACTTATAGACCATGTCAATAGATCATGAGTTCAAACTTACTGAAAAACACTTATATGAAATAATTCGTAAAATACCCAAAACTCTATGTAGGAAGTTGTCCTTTAAAGAGCAAGAAAATTTCTCTTTACCAAACCCAAAAAGAAGCGATTGTTGGCATGTATATTCACTTTCCCCTGTTTTCTATGTTTAAGGATCTGTAAAACTGTGCCCATTTTCTCGAAAAGGCAGAATTTTGTAAGTTTACATTGCAACTCTTTTTTTGCAAATATTAAAAATATATCGGTGTAATATTATTGGGTACATTTTCTCATTTATAATTGTCATAGCTAATTAAATGTGTGCTTTTTTATTTCTATTTTTATAGTTCAAAAAGATATTAGGAATGCCATTTAGAAAAAAGAGAAGAAATTTTAAGAATTCTTTCGACGATTATACTCAAATTCGATTTGATTGAATTCAGAGATCCATTCACCAACAAAAATATGAAAAAGGGAGTTCTTAATATGTTTTTTTTAGTTCAAAATATGAATCCACATATCAATCAAATGCTTAAAATTAATAATCTTGGTTCAATTCATTTGTTAACACCGTGCACCATACGGGTCAAAACGCTATTGCATATATAAGTGTGTGTGCTCGTATCTTACACGTGTACCTTAGGTTTAACTGTTCAACTTCGGGTTGGCGGGTTGCTACAAATATTTTGGTCATGGAGTTACTATGTGGGTCACTGATTGTTTTGGGCCTGCCACACCCAAGATTGTTGGCAGATGGGTGGAGTCCAGTATACACAAAAGCCACTGAACCAAAATTGTCAGGATAATTTGGTGGAGCCAATCCCCGAACTCCCAAAAAAAAGTAAAAAAGTAAAAATGAAAGATGGTGAAATGCATTCTTTTTTATTTATTGCTCGGTAAACTATAAAATATTAAGGGCGTGTTTTATCCACCTATTTTAAATAGGATTTAGTTCATTTCAGCGATCAATTTTTCTCTCACATATTATGATATAACTACTCAATTTAGATTAATGGAAAATATCACATTCTAAGAGCGGGAAAAATCATCTCTTTGTTATTTGCAAAAATTCCGAATCCTTCAAACAAAAAAAAAGAAGATTGGTCAACCGGCAAAAAAATTATTTATTTATTTATTTTTTTTTTTTCCTAGAATGATCCAGAAATGCTCCTGAAGACTAATTCTCCAAAAAACAAAAAGAGCATCTAGTTAGGTTGGTTGGTGGTTGGGAATGGATGAGGAATGAGATGAGTTAGTAAAGCAAGTAGGGAGAGAGTATTGATGCAAACAATAGCTTTCAGTGGGATCAGCTTGTTTAAATAAATTAGGCATCCAATGCAAAAACAAGTTTCGCATATTTCGGAACTTTACAGGTCATATGCTTGCTGTCTACTTTCGGAACTTTAAATATAAAGTACCTAATATTTAATAACTAAGAATTCATGCTTTATACATCTCTTTATTATTTTGACTATGTCTTATTGAATCTAAATTGTAAATTTAGCTTCTAGTTTTTAAGTATGTTTAAAAGTAGCTAATAACACTATAAAAATGATATACGTACGATTTTCGGTTAACCTTATAACCGAACCGGAAAAATCGGTTAACCTGTATTTTCGGTTACGGTTACGGTTCACGAAATTGATGAACCGAAATATCAGTTAACCGAACCGAGTGAACCTTTCGATTCGGTTAACCTACCATGAACACCCCTACTGTCTACAGTCTTAAATATCCTACTTGAGAGTAAAAAAGCTTCATATTGACCCCATCTATCAAAGCTAAGGAAAAGAAAGAAATATGAGATTCAGAGACCACAAAAACAATAAAAACCCGGAAACATATCTATCAACACTTCTGATATGAAATGATATGATATGATATCATCCTATCGGGGCCTGCAAATATCTTTGTCTTTGCTGGGTTGCTCCCTCAGCACCTGCGGAACCTAATTCATTTTAACCATCCTTGTCACTCCTCTCTTTCTTTGCCCCCACCCCGCATTAACGTTTTTCCTTTTCCATTTTCTCTATCTTTTCACTTTTACTTTTAGGGTTTCCTTCAGAGAAAGTTTTTTCCAGATTTTTTTTTTTTTACTTAGCTGATTAATAGTTCAGTTTAGAATAACATAATAGTATTTATTAGTTCAAACAAGACTCACATTTAGATTCTGTTTTAATCCGTGTCAAGAGAAATACCCATATATAAATATGTGAGTATTCCCATCGAGAAAATAGAAAAGAAAAGACTACCATATAAGTTAGTGAATTACTCTACCTTACACCAATTAGTTTTAAGATCGAATGAATCTAATAGGCTTCGGTGTAGCCTACTCTCATATTCTCACCTTATCGTTATTATTATTCTTTTTCTGTATTTGCACAAAAAATTAAAACTATTTCTATATACAGTTATACTTACACACACACACACAAACCCTACTGAAACCATACATTACTACTAAAATTGACAGTTGAAAACTACTAGACTCACAAAACCTCGTGTAAGATATATCCCCAATTGGTCCACACTAGCAAACTGTTTAAATGGTACGAAAAACCAACCCAAATTTGTCTCTAGTATAGACTTGTAAAGTTGTAAGAGGACATTAAAGACCACGAGGAAGTACAAGCTCGATCTTTGTTAAAGAAGTCAATTAATATTTTTCTTTTGAGATTTCAATTGCAAATATTATCGAGTAAAATTGGGTCCGAAATCCATTTACATAGACCTATTTGGGTTTTTGTCCATCCATTAAAAAAAAGATGCAATCAATATTTGATGAATTTACCGAATATGACAATTTTTTTAGGAGTGATTTGACCAGATAAATAATATTCATTTATCTAATATGATTAGATAAGTGGAAATAAATAGGGAAACAAAATTCACATGTGGAAGTACAAAATTCTATATTGATTTTGTGAAGAGGAATTTATTCCGATATAATGATAACACTTTGCCAACTAATAATTTGTACTTGCATGGAATTATTATTGTTGTTAGAAATGTATCTCTCAATGGGTCGACATGGAAAATAAAGTTATGTGTTTAGTAAGTTTTCTATTCAGCAACTATCCTCCTGCTTTATTTTCTAAACACTCCAATCACTATTTTTATATATGGACATTTAGCTGAAAGACTCTTATTTGACCCTAATTTTCCCAGCAATATTGTGCGGAATAAACAAGAAACAAAACTTGCATAATGGAACAAACTTGATTGTAAACCCAAACAAAACGTGCGAGTCTTTTTTTAAGGACCTGAACTCCCGACAACCAAACCCGATAATCAAGTCCACTGTTAGTACTCCGGGCACATAGTGTCCCACCAACGGAAAACTGTTTTCCCTTTATTTTGAAGGGAAAACATTTACACCTACATAAGTGAAAATGTTTTTCCCCCTGAAAACCATTTTCCTTTGCATTGTAAACCAAACAACGAAAAACGGGAAAACTGTTTTCCAGGAAAACTATTTTCACCCGAACCAAATGGAGCATTTGTTTTTTAGTTTTCAACATATGATTTTTAAATTCTTTTCTGTGACATTTTATCTTGCACAATGCCCTACCATTTGATGACACATATGTGGATCAAGATAATCAAACTTGGAGTTTCGTTCCTGCAAACTCCATATGATAAACTTCCGGTGACAAGGAAGATAAATAGTGTAGATTAGTTCGATACATAAACGCAGAAGATATATAGATGACAATTTAAGTACATTTTCACATGCATTAGATGAGATCTATTAATTGAACTTGATAATGGGGGTTATGACTTATGAAAGATATAGCACAGGAATTAGAGAGAATTCGACAAAGTAATCTGGAGATATCAAATTTGACGACCGATCCACCTACTTACATTCGTCATTGACGATTTATAACAAAAGCAGAGCCATAATTAAAAGAAGGAGAAACAAAGTAGTGGACATTGAAGATTAGCATAGATATAGTTGCTAATATGATTGATTAATACGGGGAGACACCAACATTAGCTGAAGCTCCAAAGAACCCATTTTTCATGCGGACATCATCTCCACCCTCCTACATTCCAATAATAATAATAAGAATAATTAGCTTTTTAGGAAAAAACAAAAAAAAAATAAATAAAAAAATAGTAGTTTGTTTTTGCCCTAGATGAAGTTAAGAATGATGCAAATTTAGACTTTTAGAAATGAGATGGGATGAGATGAGAGAGAATGGAGAGTAATTGGAGGGCAGGGTACCTGAGGATGGTGAGGGCGCATGTTACTGGTCCTTTTCGGCGTCTGATCCGGCATCAGCCCAAAATGGATGTGTGGGAAGTGGGCCCACTGTTCATTTTTACCAAAAAAATTATTATTATTTTTTTTTTTTTGAGAAGAATATCGCATTACATCACATTATTAGTATAATAAATAATATAAACACTTACATACATTATTTATCAAGTATGAACCCTAATATAGCTACTCGCAATGTATGTACCATATAATTGAACATAATAAAAGTTTGCATTTAATGGCTTCAATCATTGAAAGAATTTTTTTTTTGCAGTGAACAGCAATTAATATTAAAATTATTTTAATATTCATATTTTATGATAATAGTTTGTAGGAGAGTAATAGGAGTATTAGTGTAGTGGGGTCTTACATTCTTGGCAGCAGCACTGAAGGCTTCCCTGTGAGAAATATCAGGATTTCCGGCCTTGATACGCTGGATCTCATCCCTGCATATATTTATAAGAGACATTATATGTTTATATCCCCCACCAGGCCATTTTCCGTTATTAACGAACAACATTATTTTGTACTACAATTAAAGGAAGGGAACGGGAAGAGAGAGAATGATTGCTTTTTGCTTACTTGATGAACCGGTTGTATGCAGAGGGGACTCTCTGTCTCTTCTCCGTCGCTGTTTCTGGGGGGGCCAAAAACCATATTACAACCCAAAAAAACCCATCAGAAAGAAATTACATTCTGTGTGCTTCTCATCCATAACACCTCTGTGTGTGTGTGTGTGTGTGTTTTTTTTTTTTGAGAAAGAGAGAGAAAGCAAAAACACAGTCTTGTTTCTTGCTCAGACAATTAAAGTAGTTAATAACCAAAAAAGAGAGTAGACATCTTAGGTGTCTTATCAGCCAGCAGTCTCAGACCTCAAAAAAAAACCTAAGTATATCAGCCTCAAACCAAATTAGTAACCTTGACTTGGCCTTTCATTTCTTCTTTTGTTTTTATTTTCCTTCTAGGGTTAAATTTGATGTTTATCCACTATTTGGATTGTTGATCTTCCCTATTACCCTTTTTGAACAAGCAAGCATGATTGCCCTGCCTCTTATAAGACTGCTTATGCTGTAGTTCAATGGTGGTGTAACTCAATCAACCAAGAGTGATAAAAAAACCATTGTCACTCATATACACCTCACACCCCTTAATGACTTTGTTTGAAAATGTTGTTGATTTTAATGAGAGGTAGCAGAGAAGAGTTTGTACATATTGTACATTTTGCACATGCCATATGCAGTCCAGTCAACTACAATTTTAATTTCATTTTTTGAGGGAAAACAAGTACAGTACATTTTAATTTAAAGACCATACTACTTGCTTTAATTTCAATTAGTCCTGTATGACACCAAAGTCAATCAGCAGCTGCTGAAACACACTGAATCAATGACAAAAGTCACTGCAACAAAAGTAGCAGCAGAATTGGGCATGCATTTAAAAAGATCCACAAATAAATTCCACCCTTCACCCTCCCAAAAATTAATAAAAATAAATAAATAAATCAATTAAAGGATGAGTTTTATCTCACGTCTGTTACTGGTGGGAAGCCTAGGAAGTTCATTAGTACTGCCTCGGCTTGATGTTGTTGAGGTCATGTACTTAGCAGCACCACCACTTCCACTTGGTTGATGGCCG
Source organism: Tetragonia tetragonoides (assembly GCA_038025085.1). Lineage (NCBI taxonomy): Eukaryota > Viridiplantae > Streptophyta > Magnoliopsida > Caryophyllales > Aizoaceae > Tetragonia > Tetragonia tetragonoides. The sequence continues at coordinate 50,230,119 of CM076142.1, forward strand.
CCTAATGAGTAATTCGGAACCGAATTCGACATCCCCCCCTACAACACCAATCAATCAATTATTTTAATTAATTCATCGACTACTTAGGATAAGATTGCGTACATCTTGCCTCTTTTAAAGGTCTCCAAAAATAATTCATATGTTCAAGCTAGGGAATATAATAAAAACCCTAGGTATTATATAGAATAATATTGTACCCCAAGAAGATTATGGGAGGTGGGAGAGAAGTGGTGGTTATGGCTCAAGTGGTAGGGGTTGGCGACGGCCGGGGGCTGGAGAAGGAGGCCGGTCCTCAGGGTGACGGGCAGCAGGTTGGTGCAGTGCCCGCATCGGACGGTCACCGATTTGAACATGCTACTGCTTGGCACGCTCACCTACACAAGTTTTTATCCACCAAATTAGCAAAATTGTAATACACAAATAAACCCTAACAAAAAATAAAGGAAGGACAAATTAAGCAAAAAGTAGTGTCATGTTGACTCATGTTAAAGAATATTTCAAATTAGTAATAAAAAAAGGGTAAGTAGAGAGAGTAGAAGGGGTAAATACAGCAAGGACGGTGTCACAGAGGGTGCAATGGACATAACAGAGCTGCTCAGATGGTGGGAGGTGGTCCAATGACAAGCAACTTGACCCAGTAGAGCTTGACATTCTATATAGAGTATTTCTTTCTTTCTTTTTTTAATTTGACTGAGGGTTGAAGTGATCTATCCTGTGAGAGAGGCCAGAAGGGTTTGAATTGATTTGATTTGATTTATGATTTGATTGATTGGTTTGACAGATTAACCAACAACAACACCTTGGTTTCTTCTCCCCACTACTCTCTTCAATTTGATCCTCTTTTCTCTTTTTGAGTTTTTCAGCTTTGGCTATTGCTGCTGCTGGATATGCTCAGAACGAAAGACAGATGAGAGGAAAAGAGAGAAGGAGAGAGAAAGAGAGAGAGAGAGAGAGAGAGAGAGAGAGAGAGAGAGAGTATGTAGTGGAAGTGGAAAGAGCTCTTGATGGCCTAGCAGATAACAATACTACTTGATGATCTACTTCCTCCACATTCATACCCACTTTGCTTCTTTAAGTTCTCTTTTATACCCCCAGCAGGTACATGTATGGATGTTAATTAGTGCATGTCAAGTAGCCATATGGATATACATACATCCATTATCTATGATAGATGTTTACACTACATTACATAGATGCAGCTAGTCATGTGTGTAGGTATAGTATATAATACGTAGATAGATATATATCTAGCTAGATAGACAGATAGATAGATAGGGCATGTAATAAGAATGTGATGGTGGGGTGGCGTTTCCAAAGATTCATCTAAATGAGAGAGAGAGAGAGAGAGAGAGAGAGAGAGAGAGAGAGAGGGGGGGGGGGGAGCAGAAGCGGCAGATATGGGAGGAGAGTGAGAAAAGGACGTTTGCATTTTGTTTCAGCAGCTCAATCAAACAATTACTCGTCTTATATGTTTATTGGTGTTTAATTCAATTCAATTTATAATAGTGTGTAGTTTAGTTCAGTTTATTAACATATTTTTCTCTCATGCAGACCAGTTCAGTTTATTGGTGTTCAATTCAATTGTGTTGTGCAATTTATTGTACAATGGCATCTAGTTCAGTTTAGTGATTTTAAATTCAATTCACCCCCAAAGAGCATACTCAACATAGTGTTCTCTAACATTGAGCGCGAGAGAATTAAGAGATTGTTAAATTTGTTGAGACGGAAAAAGATTAACAATGCTAAGCACTTATACTTTTGCTGGATTGGGAAGGTGTTCTCTAATCTATTCCATGACTTGGATTTCTCTATATATACAATCACGCCAAGATTGGCCAGGAGTGTTCAAAAATTTGGATAATTTTTAGCACTAGCTAGTTATTTTGGGTTGTTCATTACTACCCATGTAATTTAGCAGACTTAGCCAACCAAACCCAGGCCACATTGTTAAAGAAAATTTACTTAAGTACCCTCGCTTTCAAACCGTAGATGAGTTCGTTGAGCAGCTTTTTAGTATGTGCAAATGCAAACCCCGGCCCCGGACAAGAAGCCTAAAATAAAAACAAAGGAACCCTCCGTGTCCGTCTCCGCCTGGCCTGGGCTACTCTTGTACGTACGATCATCATTCATTTTTGGCATTTTTTTATTTTTTACTGGTTTTTTCTTTTATGAAATTTTACTTTTACGGATTTGACCACTCAATCACTCTCTCTTTTTGCATGCAGCTGTGAATTTTAATAAGGAACTCAGTTTACTACTAAAGCCAAATAGGTACCCTCACCTTGCTCAGACCCCTTTCCCTTTTACCACCTTTTATTTGTCCTATTTAAGTTTAAGGAAAAATAAATAGTCTGTGACTTATTAGCTTAGATTGGCTAATTTTAATTAGAAGTCGTCCCATGACTTGTGCAGGTATAGGCTCTTCTTTGCAATATTTTGCCAAACAACCCTATTCCTAGGTTTTAATCCATCATAATAGTAGGACCCTGATCTATATATATAATATATGTACGGTTCTCCAATCTCCATGTACATAATAGATGGGAGAGTCAAGAGTGTACTGAATGATTGACTAAATGACAACCACGCACCATTATTCAATTTCAATCTCATCCCTTAAAAAAAAAAAACCAAAAGGTTTCTCAAACAACCGTTCACCATGCCTAATACTCATCTAAGCGATGAAGGAAGTTAACATTTTAATGTGACATGAAAAAAATGAAGGAAAAATAGCAGTATTACTCCGATCCGTGGTCACCAACTCTGGCCATATGGCCTACCGGGCGCAGGCGGAGTCCTTTTAGGTAACAATGGACCACCTCGAAAAATTTGGGTAAAATTTTTAATCGAGACTGGAGAAGCCGACAATGAAGGCTATAATACATATTTTTGGGTTTCTAGAGGGGGCCGAAGCAAAAATTGTTTTCCACGTACCATAACACACATGACACGTCTATGAGACATGAAGACACCCGTGTGGGTCGGTTAAGGGTCCTTAGTATTTTTTGACATACCTTAGCTTCATTTTGTTGCTCGGCCACTCTAAAGGACTAACACCAAATTATGGGTGAATACGAATTTTTTGGTGACCTCGATGGTTGTCTACCGGAGGAATCCGAGTGAAGTTTAGACATAACTTTCAAAGGGGCTCTGGGTAGCTGCAAATAAAGGCTATAATCTATTTTTTTGTGCTTTAAAATGATTCCGAAAGCAAAGTTCTTATTTTTGCACCTTATCTCATAAAACACCTCTAGATAGGAAATATGAAACTCATGAGGTCGGTTATCGACGATTAACGTAACTTTTTTCCACCAACTCTAAGGATATATTGATAAATAAGGATTATACTAGCTCACTAATCGTGGTTGTTTAAATAGAAGTTCGAGCAAGTTTAGATGATTTTTCAATAACTCATCAAGGCCAGATTTTTGAGAACGGGAAGTTTGAACATTTTGACAAATGAAACCCTCATCAGGAGATTCATGAATTTTCATAATCATGACCCTGTTCTTGCATGTATAGGTAATTTATTACTCTAAAATGAAAGGGCATGTTAGACTTGAAATGTTTAAAAATGATTTTCCGTTTTTTGTTTTGTTTTTTTGGGTGAAGCAATAATTTTCCGCTATTGATTGGTGGAAGCACATTTTTGGAGTGAAATGTTTAAAAATGATTTTCCTTTGGATTTTTGGGGATGGAAATGAGATGTTGCCCCTCTTCCATGTTCCATCCATTATATTTTATGAGTGATCATCTCATTCTCAGTTGGACCTTTTAAATTGTGAGCCCTAATTTCACCATCCACCCCCCGGCCAGTATCCATCTAAGTACGAAGATTTCGGCTTAAAGCCCAACCAATGTCGTTGTAGTACAGTGGTAAGTATTCCCGCCTGTCAACCGGGTGACCCGGGTTCGCTCCCTGGCAACGGCGCATTTTTTTCATTCCCTAATTTACAAATTCAGTCTTGGAGTCTACAACTACATATTCATAATGTCAGACGAGCAACATTACAACACTGTCTGTCCAAGAAAAAAAAGGTACTGTAGTAAGAGAAATTAAAATATTTTTACATTTTAATTCTTGTAAAAAATAAATAAATTATGAGTAAGAACGATCCCACCTAACTCATCTTTTTGCGGGTGAGTATCCAATACTCACCCTTCATCTTGCACTGGACCAAATAAGGCAGTTAAATGTCAAGGCTCAACTATTATTAGACTTATTAATCCCATATTTTCATCATCTACAACGAAATAAAGAAGTTTCAAGGCTTGAATTTGGTTGCAATCTCCATGTTACAAGTAACCATTGGGTCAAAACTTCACAAGCCTCTTAGTTGATTCTAATCACACACTCCTAAAATGAACTGTTTGAACAAGTTTACTATTCGTACAAAGAATAGGTGCATAGCAGAGATGACTATGAAAAATTGGTGGTGGTGGTGGTGGTGGGAGGTGTATAATTGTGCTAGGGAATCGAAAATTTCTTAGTTTGGTTGGGTACACGTACAAACAACTAGGATGTTGCACAACTTTGTGTATGATGGGCTATGGTCCAATCCATACTTCAGATTATTATGGACCATGCCCCATCATGGACTTAAGACATAACAGGCTAGCTCTGGAAGCCCATGGCCCATTTAACTTATTCAGTAAAACAAAAAGAAAAAAAAAAAAGAAAAAGGGGATTGACAAAAACGTGTCTTCTTGCTAACCAGTCATATGCCAAAACAAGAGATATGGTTTGGAGGGAAATGAGTCAATTTTCTTTCTCTCTCCTTTCCAATTCGTAACCTGGAAAAAAACAATGGCAGCTTCTTCATTTTCATTACTGCCACTAAAATCCAGTAATCTAACTATCTCACTCTCAGCTTATAGACCTCCTTATTCTTCTCAGTTCCCTTCAAAGCCCACTGCCATTATTTGCCAATTGGAATCAAGATCCCAGAACAATGAACATCTATTATCATCAGGTAATTAAAGAAATGGTCTTTTTATTATGTGATTCTGATTAATACTAGGAAAGTTTCCAACTTTGAAGTTGATGCAAGTAAATAGGAGAATTATTAGGGAAAAATTGGATGTTTTTAATGCAGAGCCAAATAAATTGAAGGGATTGATATCCACAGCATTGGCAACAGCTGCAGTAGTTAGCTTAAGCTGCTTTGGGACACCTGCTTTGGCTGATTTGAACAAGTTTGAGGCTGACATTCGCGGCGAATTTGGGATTGGCTCTGCTGCTCAATTTGGTTCTGCTGATTTAAAGTCTGCTTGATTTTCTGCTTAATTCAATCTAATTTCCACAAACAATGCTATGCTTTTTGAATTTTTAATTTATTTCCTTTTTTTGTTTCTGGGGATGCAGGAAAGCCATCCATGTCAATGAAAATTTCAGGTAAGAAACAAAGAGTTAGTAGTTACCTTTGATTGGATTGAATTGCAGAATTGGCAAGCAAATAATTCAATTTCCTGTTACAAACATAAGTACTTTGCATAATTCAACCATGGTAACATAGAAATTAATTTCTGGAAATTGAGGAATTTAATGGACAATATTAATTTTATGAATATGGGTTTTGATGTAGGAGGGCAAATTTCACATCAGCAGACATGAGAGAATCAGATTTCAGTGGATCAACATTCAATGGTGCATACCTTGAGAAAGCTGTTGCTTACAAAGCCAATTTCAGTGGTAAGTATTTACAAAAAAACACTGCCTCACTTAAATTTCTACTGCTAACTTACCTAGTTACCTTAATTACAGCAATAAACTTGCAATCATCCTTCCAAGAGTACTACTGCTAAAAAAATAACCTAATTTGCATCAGAATAATAAACAACCAATAACTGAATTACTTATCAATTATCCCATATTGAACCAAAAGAGAAGTACTTACTTACTTAGTAGTCAAGAAGTTTACTTGGACTTAACTTGTGCAATTCTAGCCTTCTTCACCCTCCCTTTACAGTCCCTCAAAGGGTAAAACTGAGGAGCCATCAATCCCAAAACTATACATCCACTTGAATTTCTTGTACTTGTTCCAACTTCTTGAGTACCCAAATCCGTCTTCTCGAACCCGAAACCCGGTTTCTCCAAACCCAAACCCGGAAGATTACTAGGTGGGAAAGGAATTGGGTCATGATCTTCATCATCTTCAAAGTCAATCAAGTGAAACCAATCAGGTAACTCTGGCTCACCATGATCTTCCTTATCATCATCATCCACATTGCTTGAACCACCAGTTCCACAACCTACAGGAAAATCCCGGGTAACCGAGAACTTTCGTTTGTTTGGACTCCAACCCGAATTCTCTTCCCACTCAAAACCCAGTTTCTCGTCAAGATGATCCCCTGTTATTTGAATTATATCTTCCAAGTCTTTAAAGGGTTCAAAGTCAAGTTCATAATTAGGGTGATTATGATCATGATGACTAGAAGGGGTAATTGGGTTTTGGATTGCAGGGTTCCATTTAGGGCAAGGACCACAACCGTGTGGGAAATCACGAACGCCATAAACGAAAGATTGGTTGAGTGCCATGGAAGTTGAAACAGAGTGCTTAGTCTTAGGGCTTTGAAATTGAAACGGGAGAGAAAGATACGGAGAGAGAATAGGAGAGAAGTAGATGGGTCTTTTTTGTTGTGGACTGAGGTCAAATCACATTTATACTTGGGTCAGCCAAGAAAGGGTAAATGACTCAGAACTTGGAAGTTACGTCATTCTAAAAAACCATCTTGGCTAAAAATTAGGACAGCCATGTATTTTTTATTCTTTATTTACACGAAACAAGTTAACATTGAAGTCATCAGTGTAACAAAAGAGTTTAGGCTCTGTTTAGTTTAGTATACTTTGGTTTAGTTTGGTTCAGTTCTATTAGCATTTTGAAAAGAAGTAAATGTTTCTGTTCCAGTAACAATGCATGCTTAGGGCAAAAATTGAAAGTTCTTTCCTATTTCTTGAATTTCTAAAGACATTCGTGTTTGGGCAACTTTTTTTTTTTTTTTTCCTGTACATAAACATGGTAAATTTTAAACAGGCATAAGCTTGTAACGAAATTTCTTTGCATCTAAAAATAAGGAGGCAACGGTGGTAGATTGTGAAGGCGAATGTGAGATAGGAGAAGTCTAGTATTTGAGTATCGGAGGGATACGTCCCCACTCCGAAATGAGTTGGACGAGTCTTAAGTAAGTGTCCTATACAATAAAAAAAAGTGCCCTTATCCATACATTTAATATACGGAATTGCTTAACGTAAATCCCATTTTACTAAACGCAAATATTTTTTTTCCAATACTTCCCACAATACCCTTTGCATTTGTAAAGCACCTTCCTTCTTGTTTTTTTTTTTTTTTTTCCGCTCAATCCTCCCTAATATCATCCCCTCAAATTATCATAAAGAAACGTAAATTACATTAATATGGATGAATCCTTTGATGGAAACAATATTTTGGACCAAATTAATGATAATTACTTGCTTTTCAATGAACAGTAATCAATCTCAACAATAAGCAATTAAAATTACCAAAATAAAAACCCTAACTTCACGAAACCTAGTCGACCACCTCCCTGCGACCCGTGTCGGGCAGAACCACCGGAAGAGCTCCAATGGCGGGCCGGGCTAGCCCGAACAAGTGGACTTAAACATAACGCGATACCCGACCGAGCTGGACTCGGTCTGACTCGTCCTGGACTCGGTCTTGGCATGACGCGACTGGTTACCGGTGAGTCGAACTCGTCCCACCGATTTTCCTCCGGTGACATACCCTTAGGGTTAGGGTTTTAGTTTTTTGAGTTGATGAAATAAGAAGACGATGACGTGGACGTCGAGATTGAGACTGGGCCTGATTGTGATTGATCGGACAGCCGAGATTTACTGGATCTAGATCGGAAAAGCTTTGCTATGAGGTTGAATTTTCCGCTGCTTTGCTTCTTACGGTGGACCTGTGGAGCCGGCGTGTTGCTTGCTCGGAGCCAACTTCTATTTTGGTTGCCGGAAAAGAGTGGCGGGGCTGAGCAAGCGTCCACGACCACGATAGATGAAACATGCGGCTGTTTGAATTCATTGGGGAGTTACAGAGTTGGGCTAGATGAGGAAGAAGATGATGAATTGATTTGATTTGTTGAATAAATGGATTGAATTGATTTGGTGAATAAATGAATAGATTGAATTGATTTGGTGATTGAATACATCTTTTACAGTAGCAAAATGGCCGTGCTCTAAGGAGAGAGGAGAGAGTGGGGAAGTTTTAGGAAAATTAGGATTGAATTATGGAGAGGGTATTTTGGGAAAACTAATTTACGTTTAGTAATTTGGAAATTTACGTTTAGCAATCCCCTTAATATAAACGCCTAATATGTGTGTGTTTTTTTTTCACATAATTGAAATGGACTAAATTGAACTAAACTAAGAGTGTGTTCTTTAGAGCTTACCCGATCAGTTCAGGAGTGGTCTCGTGGCATTTCAGTGATGTTATATTAGTGATGTTCACTTTAGTTCAGTGATGCTCAATTCAGTTCAGTGGTATTCAGTTTAGAAAAATACATTTTGTCTCACATAGAAAGTGAGGTTCAATTCAGCTCAGTGGTGTTCAGTTCAGTCCGATGGTGTTCAATTCAGGTAATGTTTAATTTCATTTCAACTCTAAAGAATGGACCATGATGATAATACAGTATTATCCCCTGATGATAATGGAAAATATCTACTAGATATCCTAAAAATAGATATTAGTATTTCCTAAATACAACGCTTTCCTAAACATATGTTGAAATTTGGGTCACATTCTTCCAAATGGAGCGCCGACCCTCCTGAATCTTTCTTGATTGATTTTTGTTACCTTTTTCAAGGAAGTGGTCGATGCACATCCTTCTTAACACTATGGTAATTAGAAAAAATATATAAAGCGTACAAGGAGTAGCTGGTATAGGGGGTGGGTTGGGAGTGGGGGGGTTTATTTTGTACACTCAACTCTGGGTCAGTCTGAAATGGGCTGGGTTGGGTGGAGACCCAATCTTATCATCTTAAAAAAAAAAAAAGGTAAAAATAAAATAAAATAAAAAATTAGAAAAAATATATAAAGCGTACAAGGAGTGTTCTAGATATGGGAGAAGACCTTTTTTTTTTTTGGTTACAAGAAGACCTTCCTATTTAAAGGAAACTCAACTATTTACAAGGTGACTAAGGCTCTGTTTGATTCACCTTAATTTTACTTAAATTCAGTTCAGTTCAGTTCATGTGGAACTTTATTACTCATATAACTTTTTATTCCGAAATAATTTCATGATGAAAAATGTCATCGGAAAGATCTCAAAGCATACTTTCAAATGAGTCCAATATTAACTATGTTTGGACGAATTTTAAATGGTTAACGGTCAAGTTCAAAAAATCAATTAAGTTCAGTTCAATTCAGATCAGTTTTATCCAGGTGAATCAAACGAAGCCTAATTAAACTAGGCTAGATAATATGCTAGATTACATTAATTGACTAAATCAAATAAATATTTACATATTATTTGTATTATATTCTATCAAATGATCTAACCTACAATTTCTCTTGCAATTTGCAGGTGCTGATTTGAGTGACACGCTGATGGATAGAATGGTAATTGCGAATTGCTGACGAACATAATCATAGAAATTGATGAGCTAATACTTAGTGGCTCTTCTGTTTACAAAAGTCAGCAATCGTAGATGCACTATGTTAATATATAACAAGCACTTAGATGAGTTGGTGAGGGACTCTTCTAGCTTAAGCAGAGTTCTCGGGTTCGAGACCCTGTGAATGCAGCAGTGTTAAATACTTGTTGGGAGAGCTTTGCCGCTCTTGTGGTCCCACCCGGTTCGGTCTGGATTCAACCGGACGGTCTCAGACCAAAAAGAAAAATATATAACAGCCAGCCTAATAGAAAATTTGATGCTGATTTGATTTTGAACCATGTTGATATATATTGATTTCCTTTGATAAGACTTGGTACATGCGAGCTTATTTTTGCAGGTCCTGAATGAAGCAAATCTGACTAATGCAGTCCTGGTAAGATCAGTCCTCACCCGCAGTGACCTCGGTGGCGCTGTCATTGAAGGTGCTGATTTCAGCGATGCTGTTATTGACCTTACTCAGAAACAGGTTCATTATTCCTTCACTTCCATTCTATGTATCATCAATTCATCTTCTGACAGTTCAAATTTCACTGCTAGTCCTTTCATAAGCTGTCAGCTATTCCCTCAGCAATTTTTGTAAATCATTTGTAGATAAGATTGCATCATTTGCATATAGTTTTCTTGTAGATTACATTGCATTATTTGCAAATGAATCTTTTTATTATCTGGCAGGCTCTTTGCAAGTATGCAAGTGGAACAAACCCCCTAACAGGAGTGAGCACCAGGGCAAGCCTAGGTTGTGGAAACAAACGAAGAAATGCATATGGTAGCCCGTCTTCCCCGTTGTTAAGCGCTCCCCCTCAGAAACTCCTTGACAGGGATGGCTTTTGCGATTCAGAGTCCGGTCTTTGTGATGCAAAATAACTGTTCAACTGTAAGTAAGCTCCCATTATATATGATTAATGGGTTGCACTTTGCTGTGTATATACAAAGAGACTATGAAACATGTAAAACCCTCGGTACTAGCTAGGATAGAACAAGTGTTGATTGCCTTAAGCAATATGGTGGTGTGTATAGTTGGAAGTCCTCGGACCATAGGAAATGAATGCTACGGTCTTTTCCTGGTTGAATTGTATTCGTGAAACAAGCAAGAACTGCTGATAATTCTTGTGCTCAGTATAATGGCTTCTGAAACTTGAAAATTGAAGTCTGCTTTTGCTTACAATGTAATGCACAAGTACAGGAAATTTGAAAGGTAGAAACAGAGAAAATTTGCCAAAGTTGAAATATCTTCAACATATTTGTCCTTGATATCCCTGAGACCCTTATTAGTCTGATCTCGCAAGTGACCTGCACTTTAAATCGTGGATGAATCATTAGTGTTACATTTCTTGCTGACATTTAGTTTGAGTCACTTAATCAGTATAAATACATACGCTTTGGCAGTTCATCATCATCCAAAATGAGCTAGATGCTGAAAAATGATGGGAGATGTGGTTCATCATGTTCGTCTCCCTCTATCTCTCTTTCTTGGGCAATACCTCACTTGATTTCCCATATGATCTTTTATGAGACCACCTCAAGGTGAGACCCCCTTTATAGTCAAACATAATATAAGCATGATGTCATACTTGTAAGAGGGGGCCTCACCTTCCGCCTCAAACGAGTTTTTGTGTGATTTCTTTCTTCTGAGACCCAAATTAACACAACACATCCTTTCATTGACAACAAACCAACTCCCTCCAGGAGCCAGCATCTCTCTCGTTACACTTCTATGGAACTATTTACTCGTATTCATCATCTCATGGGCCTTTAGGTCTCATGAAACGCCTTCAGTTCAAGTTTGGGGCCCAATCATACATGGGCTGTAGGTCTAGCATATGGATATCCAATCCATCCAAGTCCTTGTTCAAAATGGGTCTAATTCAGGGAACCGCTCACATCATAATCAACAGGCCTTTTTTACAGGCCTTACGCCACAACCTGGTATTACAATGCCTAAAGGCCTATTTCATGTCGGGCAGCCCAGTTCAGCTCAAGGACTATTTTCTCCATAGATCTTGTCAGGTATAGATGATTCTTGTAAGGTAAGACATGGAAACAAACCAAATAATGAAGACTGATGTAGTGATGTTTGTGCATGTTTTGTTAAGGAAACATTTTTGATGCAGTGAGACAATGTTGCACACCTATTAAGTTAAGACTCGTTACTGGATAACAAGCTAAGTTTCTTCAACTTTAGTCTACACTACACTACACTAGGAAGTTGGGTCCAGCAAAAACCATGAGAAAGTCAAAAAGAAGTAATGTAAACTGTGAGGGAGAACAATGGAGTAAAACAAACAAAAAAGATATGAATAGGGGAATGTCTGCTTTATGGCTGCGCCCTCAAGCACAGCTTGTCAGGGGATGTGCCCTCATACCATGTCACCACTCTTTTTTATATTGTCCCTACCTCACCTCCTCTGTTTTGCTCTGCTTCCTCACTCTCTCCGCCTAATCATACCGGTCTCAGATCTTCCCTCATCAACCTTTCTCATCAACATTTTGTCATCTACAAATCATTTGGTAGTATTCCACTCTACTTTGTATTATACCGATCCCTACATCACAGATTGATGATCATAATTTCGAATTCAGGTCTCCTTTTTTTTCCTCCATTTTTTTTTCTTTTTTTTTTTTTGTTTTTGTTTTTGTTTGACACTCTCTAATAACATTCGGTATCTATAACTAATCCAAAGTTGAATTTGGAACATGTCCTTACAATCATAAGACTCGAACCTAAAATCTTACTTAACGATCAATCTGTGTTGATTGACCTATTTTGAACTTAAACCTTACTTAACGTTAGAATTGTTTCTCTAGTAGATAACATTTTACACCGTCTTATGAGTATGCAAATAGCTAAATTATATTCATAGAGGTTATATATACTAGTACTAGTACTAAATTAAAGAATTTTACCTTATAATATGAACCATGTTGACATAGACAAGATACAATGATAAAACAGATTCTATTTATCATTGATTCATTTGTAACATGACCTTATATATATGAGAATGCATTTTAGCATTGGACTTTTGTTCTATCCGCCCTATTCCCTCTAAAAGGCAAAAGTAACAACATTTTCGTTCAAATATACACAGATCCACAAGATACGTAGGGCATGGAATCAGATGTCTTTAGCAATTAGCATGATGGGATGATGAACTAAAAACAAAAGATCAGTCAAAATAACTTGAATGACTTTTTAAATTTGTAGGGAGTATGATATACTCGTAATTTGTAGGAGTATGATGTCGTATATATAGTTTTATTAGGTGTACTATACTGGCTTGCAGTAGGCGATTCATGAAGGCCGGATCACCAACTGGCAAGTAGATAAGGATTAAAGTTGTTGGATCCTAGGAAGCCCAATATGAAATGATCGATATACTTCGAAAAAGAAGAAGAAAAAAACAAAAGAAAAAAAGAAAGATGTGGAAGCATCCACATGTAGTGCTGCTACACATGTTGAAAATCCAATGATATCATCTTACTTAGTCTGCAAACAACATACTTAATTTCACACTTTAACCTAATAATTCCTTCACACACCCCCCCCCCCTTCCTTTCTGAACATACTTAATTTTTTTTTAAGAATTGGAGAGGTCATTTTAAAATTTATCTGGTGCTAAATATAATAGTGTTTATTCTCTTATACAAAGATTGGATCGCTTAAATAAAAAAAATAATATTTGATTGACCTATTGGATGGACAAGCGAGCGGCCACAAATATATATTGTGTGTCTTGGTTATACTATTGTTTCCCCTTTCCGCTTGATGATATGCTAAGTTGCTAACTCTTACAGTATATTATAACTTGGTTGGTATGCGTGAAAGGAAAGAAGTTAGTGGGTTAAGTTAGTTTCTTGTAGCACAAGGGAGTGTGAAGCAAGTAAATAAAAGCAGAGAAAACAACAACTACAACAACGAAATGGGAACGAAACTGTGATGGGAATGGGCTAGCCTGCTTATCCAAATTATTAAGGCAGTAAATATACACATACAGTGTTTATATTTCTCCTTTTTGGTTGTCTAGCTAATTACACTACTTGGTAACATTATTCTCTCTCTTGATTTGAGCACGCTGAATGATTGTGTCAGGTTGCCAATATATATGTAGGAGTGTAGGACTAAGCAGTTATAATTATAATGTAAAAAATTGGAGATTGCTTAAAAGCAAGATTCATCAGTAGATGCTTGACTTCAACCCAAGTAAGAGACCTGATCTGAGCTAGCATACATACCACTCCATTAAGACCAGAAAGCATAAATTATGATTATGTTCATACACATACTTACACTCCTCCACACACCATATTTATCCACACACACACATATATATATATATTTGAATTATAAACTCACGGTTTAGGGGCTCGAAAATAAAAAAGCTAGCATCTATCATTTAACAAATCTCTGTGGACTATGAAGCTCCAACTTGAAATAATGTTTCCTATTTTTCTTTATATATAAACACAACTAACGCTCCTGAAAGAAGGAAGAAGGTGATGAGCGCGCGATGGAGTTTGTTTTTGAGGCTGATGTAGCAGTAACAGCAACGCGGTTCCTGCAGCAGGTACGTCTTTCAGAATGAATGATCACAAACTACGCATCCAACACCTGAGAGCCCAGAGAAATTAAACAGAGATAGATGATGCTTCGATAAGCTTTTTTTTTTTTGGTACTCCTTAAATATATACTACTTTAGTATATATTTAAGCCGTTTAAGTAGTATTATCGTCCATTAATATTATGATATATAATTATCAAGCTGCATATTTATAATAATGTTTTCTCAGAAGTGTTATATAGTTAATTATACATACAAGAGCATTCAAATTCTGTTGTTAATTATGTTGCATATATAGTTCCCCAGCATCATCATGCATTATATTATTGCTGTATGTAGTCAATGTCCAAAACAGCAGCATTGAACAAGTTACATGACAACAATAATTTCATTACTATTGTGTTTTCTTATTAATTCATTGGTTATTAATTATTAGTACATCGTTCATTTCTTTTTTTATAAGAAGAGAGAATTGAGAATAACTTATAAATGGAAATTGATTTATTTGGAAGTAGGCATTAAGAAGTGAACATTATTGTTCATCATATATTAGATATGCATATGGCCCGGTGGTTTGTGTTGCTATAGAAGATTGCAGTTAATTCCAGCATTTGTGACGCTTAGCTAGCCTTATAGGAGTTCAACCTCTTGCTCCTATTTTAACAAAGCTAAACACAAATGTCGGCATTACTGTGTGTGTATATATATATATATATATATATATCTTGCATATATAGTAGTACTAACTCCATCTACTAATAAGCAATCACATGGCATTGGTTTGAACTTTGAACTAATTAATTTCCAGTATACACATAATACATAAATATCTTGAACTAATTAATTTCCAGTATACACATAATACATCAATTATCTTGCATTATCTTGCATGAGATCGAGATATCAATGGGGTCGAGCACCATGTATGCTTAAGCTCACTCCACATTTTAAAGATCAACTCCCTCGCAAAGGCTGTACATTGATTATGTATCAGGTGCATACATTGATCTTTAAACAAAAAACAAACAAGAACTCAAAAAATTGAAATTTTCAAAAGTATTCGAGCCAATGTGAATGAAAAAATAGAACTCATACTAAGGCTGCTCCAGGATATAGAAATACGGAGTATTTATTTGGTACGGGTGAGGTAGTTATCCTGGCTGAGAATAGGATAACAATATAATTTCACTAGGCAATAAACCACATATAATATGATGTGAACAAGTTAGAGTTGCACAATACAGTACTTAAAATGTAAATCAATTACAATAATAATAGTATAAAAGTACAATCAACTCTGAAATCTCCATAATACATGAAAGTATTTCAGTTGCCTAAATGGATGCTACAAATCAATAATAATTAGCATCGCATCAGGTCCTACATCCATAGTAAGGACCAACACAAGTTGATATTACAAATTAAAGTTCGTTCAATAATACCCTAATTTATTATAGTATTGCGTTACCATTTTTATCATGTACAAGGAACCTGTCCAATATTTCTCTTGTAGTAGCTGCACTCCCTATATTATAATCAGTATTATGTATATTTATATGATCAGATTAATCAGCTAATTTACCATATATTAATTATATGAAATATAAATGTCTTCACTTCCACAGATCAATTTGGCAGCTCGAGGTGGATGTCGAACCATATTGATCAGATCCTACCCCTATATCTTGCTTATTCGAGGAATTAGGGCTTATCACCATGTTCATGTGCTCAGCAATGGGAAATATAGGAGCATTTAAGTAATTTGACTCCTTACTATGAGGATGATTTGGTGCATGCTCTTCATGGCTAAGCTGAGAAGCAACAAACTTATCAAGCACCCTCCAATCAGTAACTTGATCCACCACTTGATCACACCCGTCAATGGTGCCATAGATTATTGAATCCAACGGCGGCTGTGAATGAATCATTTGGTCTCGAACGAGGGCTGAAGATTGCAACTTAGCATTTTGTTGTCCATAGGGCCCCATGGAGCTACAGCTTGCACCACTAGCTTGGGGCATTTTAGGGCTTTCTAGTTGAGGAAGTTGGAGAAAAGGATCATGGTGATGGGAAATGTGGTATGGCAACTCTAGCTCTTGCTTGCAATGGTACATATTGTGGTGGTGGAAATTGTTAGGTGTATGGTAATTGGGATGATGATGATGATGATGAGACATCCTTCTTGGAGAATCCATGTCAGGCATGAATGAAACTTGATCATCATACCAGCATGGGGAGTCGTCGCCTAGCTTGCGAACTGTTGTCAATCTTTTCTTAAACACCCTGCAAACAACCCAACCTTCTTCCTGAAAAAAGTAGATGAACATTGAATTAGCCAAAGATCTTGCGTACGTAAATTGACCTAGAACATTATCCAACACATATGATTATGTTCTATGAAAAATCTTTTCAATTTAGCATGTCTTGATCAAGTTAATGATTCTAAAGAAATCCTCTCTTTCCATGTGTCATTTTTTTTTTTCTATAATGTTGTTTGATGTTGTAGACTTTATATTCGCACAACTTTACTTCCTTTTGCCAATCCGGCCAATACAGTACACTAATATAATATTAGATGATTATGACACGATTGTTGAATTTATGTAAGATCAAATTGTTATTTAGAGAAAATAATCACCATGCAATTAGTCAAAAGCAAAATGATTTCCATCTATAGATTATTAAACTTGCCTGAGGAGTTCCATTTTCATTGGTTTCAAGGCGGTACTCATGCATAATCCAATCAGACTTCTGACCATTTGGTGCTCGTCCTTTATAGAAGACCAAAGTCTTCCTCATGCCAACCAGGTTATGCTTCAAGTAAATGGCCTTGTCCCTTCCTGTTGCTTTCCAGAATCCTGCTTTAGTAGCTCGGTTCGTGCGGGTTCCTGTTGGATACTTCTTGTCTTTGTGGCTGAAGAAATACCATTCATTTTGCTGTTCACTCCCAATCTTGCACATTTCTGTTCAATATTACCGTGTGAATTACATCAAAACAAGAAATTAAAACACGGGACGCAAACTAAAAGATTAGTAAGTGAAGCATATCTCAACACATTGGTTATTACCTTGAAGGTCCCATGGTTCAATCTTGTAAAGATCAACATCTTTAATGACATCAAGATCTATTTTTCTGGCAGCTATTTTTTTCCGAAGATAGTAATCAACAAGCTCTTCATCCGTTGGATGGAATCTAAAGCCTGGAGGAACATGCGAAAATGCATCCATTTTCAACACTACTAGCTTAGCCTGCTTGTCAAATTTCCAAGAAATAAATGATAAGCAAATATTGAATAACTGATACACCTCTTCGCATAAATAAAATGATGCATATTTTGATAAGATAATTTCTATCTATGATCACACAAAGTTTGCTAGTGCCAAATTGGATTTTTGCAAATCACTAGCACCAAATTGTTATTTTCCACATGAAACATATAAAAGTGTCACATACTGAACCAAGCTATAAGCTAAAAGGAGGATAGGCCAGCTAGCAATAGGGAACATATATATAACTTTGCCCTAAGTTGTGGACATAAATTGTTGACAGCCACTAGTGATGCTAAGTTTGCTCTCGGAAATTAAAGCTAGGGCAGATCAAATAAACAATAATAACCAACATATATAATCAAATTATAGGGCTGATAAGTTTATAGTCAACCAAATGTCTCACATAATTATTCGGCTGTGGGAGACAGGAATGATGCTGCCGAAGCAATGCCAATTTTGTTTTCCTTCACACCATACCAATGCAAGTTATATATGAACCCCCTCCCCCCGGCCTCACAGCAATGCAAGGGCAGCTTTGAACTCGTTGGTAATGAGCTAAAAGTCGACTGGTTGAATAAATCAAGATTGATTATTTTAAAAAAATAAAAATTAAATAAAATAAATCAAAGATACATTAATGTGAAAAAAGGGTGTAAATTAAGATGAAAATATTAAGCTAGCTAGTTGGTCTAGTAAACAGCCAAATTACAAATGAGTGAGGTCGAACATACAGTAGGGTCTTATTTTTAGAGAGACAAATTTCTTTAGACATCAAGAGAATATTAATATTGTTCATTCTGATTTCCTATGTTATTTCCTAAATTTGTTATGAAGAGCCACTTGTTTGGCCTATCTTCTTCCAATTCTACTTGTCCTTCCACATTTGTTCTTGTCAAACCCATTGTTATCTATTCCCTACTCCACAAGGAAGAAGCAAAAAAAAGGGGGGGGGGGAGATCAAGGAATAATTGCAAAACATATGAGGTACACAGTAAAGCTAAAGCAAATCACACGTCAATTAACCTTCTGAAAAAGATGAATACACATTGAATAATAGAGTACTATTTGCAATGAAGAAAGAAATCAAAGGAAACCATTAACATATATCCTTCATGATCTACAACATGCAAAATACATGTGAATGTCAACATTCAATATATATAATTGAGCTGGTGAAGTATGCATTCAAGCATACCATTGAAATTAAAGAGATGACATAATTATCATGCATGCAATCAAATCTCACATTTTTAAGTGTTCAAATGCCACCTTTTCACCCGACGAAAAAGAGTATAGAGCCATTTTTTTCCCGTGAATTATCGATACGACTACATGTCATATGCACTTATATTTATGCTTATCAAGTACTATGATTATCCCTTTTGTTCTCCTTTCATCTTTTGAGGGTGCAACCTGTAGGTGCATAAAGATGGACAGCACTATGTATCTTCATAATTCCCATGCCCGTATTGGTTAGACAATGTAGGTATAGGAGTATAATTTTCACTTATATAGATCTCAAAAAGGTGGTCTACCTAGCCATACATGAATGTGAATTCACAAATGCACAATCAAATGTTCACCATCTTACTTTAATTTCTGTCTAAAATATCAATTATAATCATGAAGTTTGGGAAATTAAAATAAACTAATAGAGTATATGAGATCCTTTGGACTTGCTTAATTCCTACTTGTGCCCCATGTAATTCATAAATTTCCCCCTTTTTTTCTTTGTTCTTCGTTGTATAATAAGAAGTAGAAAATTGAATTAAGCTAGAATAGAGAGACACAATTCTAAACATTATTCAAATACATTCTGAAACAAAGGTTGTCAAAGCAAAATAAGGTGTGGAAGAGGGGGGACATAATGCTACTACCTGCATAGAGTTCAATTTTATTTTTTTACTTTTTTTCGGGTGCAAATAGAGTGCAATGTTTTAATATAAACTGCCCTCATAAATAGTATTGAGAAAAAGCATTTACCAATATGAATAGATCTAAACTCAAAATTGTCCTGTCTGTTAATAATCATAAAAAAAAAAATCGTATAAGGACGGAGTGACCTCGACGAAAGAAATCCTTTTTTTTTTCTTCTTCTAATAAGTAGATTTCTTTTTGTTGAACTTCATAACTAACAAAAAAATTGCAACCAAGGGTTACGGTTTTCTTTTCATTGATCTGCGTAAGTAACAAAAAGATCGATCATATATATTACGAAAAACTTTAGACGAGATTATATGGATGGATCAATAAAAGATCAGTTGATGCGAGATTATCTTGGAAAAGGGATGGAAAAAAAAGAAGGAAAAAAGAGAGAGATTGAAATGATTTGAAGAGGGACAAAGCTTAAAGCGAAAGCAAGTGCCACCATGAAAAACCCACATAACCAAAATCAAAGATATTATGATGATCCGGGACAAATTAAACAATAATAATGAACATAAGACGAAAACAATGAGAGAATTAATTCTACTACACACACTACGTTTCATCAAAATTAATTAATTCTAGAAGTAACAATCAGAAGAAATTAGAAGCAAGAAGAGATGATGAGAGAATTGAAGAAGATTTAGTATCAAACAAGCTAATTAAGTAAGTGAACATTTTGAGACCTTTTAAGATGGAGATGATCGGTAGATATCGTAACGTGCTCCCGGTGACCTGAGATCAAACTAGGAATCGAACTTCCTTTTTTTTTTTTTTTTTTTTTGTCACAGTACAGTTTTTAAATTTGTTGCACGCTAGAAAGGAGACAAATGGAATGAATAGAGAACTAACAAAGGTAGCAGGATGTTTGCAAAAGAAGAAAGTCGTGTCTTTTTGGTCTATTATCTTTTTGTTCTTGGGAATTGAACTATAATGAACGAGAGAGGAAGAACAGCTGATAGAATGAATATATGAGCTGATGATCAACTACTGATAATATTCTCTACTGTTCTGAGCAGCTAGCTGTCCATTAATTGGTCGTCGTCGTCGAAGAGAGAGAAAGGGATCAGATCCCGAGGGAGAATGTAAAATGTGTTTTAATGGTGGGGGTGAGGGAGGTTGAAGGAAATGATCGAGAAAAGGAGAATGAAAGGAGAGGTGGGTTAAATAAGAAGCAAAGTTTAACAAAGGCAATATAGATATGTAGAGAGAGAAGGAATATGCCCTAGTAAGCCAATCGGCAATGGTGAAATCAAAAGGAACTAATGACTCTCTCTCTATATATAAACTCGCTCTCATTATCATCATCATCATCATCATAATCGTCATCGTCGTCATCATCATCATCATCATCATGCTCTTTTCTCTCTCCTCCTTATCTTGGGATTGATTGCTGGAAAAGCTTGCTTGCTTTCAGATCACCCGCGCTTTTAATGGGGAGTCTATGCCTCAAACAATGCCATATTCTTATTAGAGCTAGCTATATGCATGTATATACTCTTATCAATTTAATCAAATAGTGAATTCATCAAGAGCCAGCCTATGTTTCTCTTGCACCTCTTTCACCCCCCTACCAGTTACTGACAATGACTTTTTCTGATATTTTTCTAGAGAGAGAGAGATAGAGGTGTAAAGTGAAGAAAAGGGAGCTTTAGCCTTGTTAAAGCTTCATTCTCACAGTGCAGACACAACATAACAAAAAGATAAAGGTGACTGAAATTTTGGAATTATGAGAGGTTTAGCATAGTAGTTAATATTACTGTCATGAGTCATGACAAAAGCTACAAGCCCTGGCCCCTGCTCTTGTGTTTGCACCTTGCCTTGTTCAAGTAGTTGCAGTGTTATAGTACTTCTAGATTTTTATGGCATTGGTTATTATCTCACCTCATTTTGTGCTATTCACATTATCCTTTTTTCTAGGTTAGATTTTCGAAAATCTTTGTTCTCACGTATAAAGTGATGCAGAATTAAACTGAATTTTGCGGATCGGAGTGGAACATAACTTGCAATACAATAAGAATGAACAATAAAAGTGTATTCCTACGATATACACGAGTATTAATATTGTGATGTTTATAAATATGAATGATGTTTACAAATATGAATGATGTTGATACGATTTACTAATATAAATGTACTTCCTCAAATATTATAAATTGGTAGTAGTAGAATCGGCCACTTCGATCTTCACTAGGTCATAAGAATTCATTTTATTTTTATCTATTGATTACATCTCTTAAAAATCAATTGAAGAAATCAAAAGTTCTTTCACAAATTAACAAGGCAATTAAAAGTTGAAGAGGTGTCAATTTATCATTGATGATTTTAAGAGTAACAAACAATTTACAAATTACATTGAGCGAGGTGATTAATAGATGTTAAAAGTGCGATTAGATAGCTAGTTATAATTGTTTCACTTTGAACAGCGATTATTGATTTGGGTGCTAAAGGACTTTTTAAAATTATTAGGACTTGACATTGAGGCTAATGGGGATTGATGACGCGCGTGGTGCTGAATACTCTGACCGTGGCCAACATATTTTAGTTGTATTGTCAAGAGAATAATGGGGCCAAAGACTCATATCCTGTAACATTGCTAAGGGCTTTAATTTGCACGGGGTTTAGCCTTTGGACCCCCTTAATTAACTCCACTAACCACACTGATCAGTATATAACTGCTGAACACCATCAAAAAGGTCCTTTTAGGGTTTTTGTTCATTAATGAAACCTCCAAAATTTGTAGCCTTCAACATTTGCTGCACGCGATCTCTGGTTGGTTGGTCCGCCATTTTTTAATATTCTCTCTCTCTCTCTCTCTCACTTTCCCACAGGAACCCCACAAACCGACTCTTTTTCCATTCATTTCGAAAACGACTCCTCTCCAAAACGCTATTATAATCCTACGGGGCTAAGCCAAGCTTGCGCCGTGGCTGACGAGTGGCGGCTCAAGCCTATACTTCAATTTATAATGGGAGTATATATATCCTTTTTAATATGTATAGTTTTACTTCAATTCAGTTCATCCAATTTTTTTCAATTGAAAAAACATAAGAGTAGTTATTTAGCAAAAACTCATACGGAGTGGTATAATCAAGATCTTACTCCCAATCGACCACATCAAATCTAACCAAATTCAAAATTTTGTTTAAGCAAAATAATCGATTTGAATTTGTAGGGTGTTTGGCCAATCTTTTTCAAATTTCAACTTCTCCTTTTCTTGTCTTCATATTTTTCCCCCTCTATCATCAAATTCAGCTTCTTAAAAGTTATTCTCCAAAAAGGTGAATTTGGTGAGTAAAAGGAGAAGAATGTGAGAATAATGAGAGGATGAAACTGAATTTCAAAAAGTTTGACCAAACACCACCTTAATTTGATATTACTCAGAATCAAAATGAGTTCAACTAATCGAAATAACCCGAGCCGCCCAATTTGTTTTTGTTCATATAGTATATACTAGAGTATATGTCGAAGAGAACTAGAACTCTGGTTTGTGAAGTTGTTGACTACTAGTGTTGACTATGGGGAATTGTTGTTTAGCTTGTTCCTTTTGTTGAATCTGGTATATGGTGGAGAATGGGCCCCATACCAGAATGATTGTGTGCGGGCGATACAGTACGTGGCGGCTGGCGGTCCGGCGTGGGTTAGCCTAAAGATGATGAAGCTCACCGTTTTCACATAACAGGCTCGGTTGGCCAATGTAGGACCCACCCCGTTATCCTCTCAAACGTAACGCGGGACCCACTTTAATTTTTTTTTTGTTATTAAAAGTGTTTGATCAACTCCAAGGGTGCCAAGTGTAAGCAAGAAACCATTACAGTTGCCCCCTCGTGTGTGTGCTTAGGCGTGCCGATAAGCTAATCCTGTCACTTTTCCCCCCCTTGGTTCGGCCCGGTTCGTAGCCCCCGGTTCAGGAAAACAACACAAATAATAATTTATTAAACCAAATTGGTTAAACAAAGGGGGAAGAGGAGAAAAGATATGTTTTGTAATTTTGTTGGTGGTGAGAAGAAGTAGAGAAGTGAAGCAAAAGGGACACACGTGATCTCAGTGTAATGTTGTTCCCCACCATCTGCCTATGTGGCATCCTTGGTTTAACAAAATTAATTAATTAAAATAATGTGGCCTTAAACTTTGATTAGACATGACCAATTATGTATATGATGGTTACTTTATCCTCGATTAATCAATGTTCATAGAGGTTAAGGTAGTTTTATCATTTTTTTGGTTCACGACTAAGATATCTACCGTCGACCATAATGACTATTTCCCCACATTGGTTTGTAGGCACCTCAAATGGTGGGACAACTAGCCAAGGAATTTAAAGTTGCTCCATGCCCAAGGCGAGATTCGAACCCTCGACCTTGATTAAAGATGGATGAATCTCAACCACTAAACCGCACCTCCTTAGTTAGGTAGTTTTATCATGTGTTCCCAAGTACAATCAACACCTTCTTCTAGAATCTCCAATTGTTATAACTTACTTAGGAGTAATTATTAGTTATTACCATTGACTCCTAACTTTTTTACTTAGTTTGTTGGTTGTAATTAATATTCATAATGTTGGTATTTATTGGTTTCAACTTGTTTCTAGGACTTTCTACCATGTGGTTCATGTCTTCTTGCAACCAAGAAAAATATTTAATTTATTCATGCCTTTTTATATTAAAAGGGCTATGATCTGACATGCATGCTCATTTTAATTTATTAAATCTAAATTATTTATATTCATTATGTTTTTGTGCCTAAAGAAAGATATAAATGAGAATATAATGGAAAATCTGGTAAAAAAAAGATTAAGAGTTTTTTTTTTTTTCGCTTATCTGGTCAAGAAAATATTAATGGAGATCTACTTAACCATTCTGATTAGATTATAGGGTCATTTTAACCGAGTCATATCAAGTTAGTGGATTTTTTTTATACCCGGTCAGATCAAATCAGGGTGTGCTATATTTTTACGTACCGAATCACATCAGAACAGTGGAAATCACTTAATAGCCAGTTAGAATAGATCAGTGCAGAAATTACTCAATTATATCAAGTCTGTAGAGATCAATTATCCGGTCAAATCAGATAACTAGAAATCAATGAGAAATAACTAAATAACACACCTTAATTAGCTAGGAAGGAAGTGTACAATGCAGTACCTTTCTTTTTGCTAGTCAGTACCTGGGTAAGAAGAAAGAAGCCCACCACCATCCAGTGTGTTATGAGTTTAAGAGAGACAAAGTGGTGGTCATTTTTGTTCGTATGTACTTAATCCTTGGGAATATTGAATGAGAGATTAAGGAAAAGCTCGACAAAACTCAAAAGGGAGGCTGAAAAGTGGTGGGCTGTGACTTAAAATATGTTTACAAGCGGGGCCAGTCCAGTAATGATGGCTGTTACAGACTCATCATTGTTTTGGTTCCCACGTTTAACCCAGGATGCCCTGCTGCTGGGCCAAACGCTTTGATATGTCGAACACCCATTTGAGCAGCTTCTTCTGCACAACAATTTTTATTTTTTTTAAGATGATAATGGAGACTTTCACTCATAAAAAAACCATACGATATCTAAAATATAAATAACCCTAGAACATACTAAATCGATAGAAATAATAAAAAAAATTCGCTAACAAGCCAATATACTAGAATACTCAGGTGCGACTCCCAACATGCATAGTAACCATGTGGTTCATTTGATGTATCTTCGTCTTTCACGGAAGTGGAGATCTTCACCACAAGTAACGCGATCACTTGCCCACAAACCTCTGTATGATTCCGTCTATCGTGTGTATATCCGGTCCCCAAATTCATACTGCTTCTACTAAAAATCAATCGCACAATAGGCGAAAAAAGAATCCTATAGAAAGGAAGATAAGAAAATCCCTAATAACTCCACAAAGGGAGAAAATTTGTTCAACTCAGAATGAAAAAAAGCTAGAAATCAATATTAAACCTGATAAAAATCATCAATCACATGCCGGGAATGGCCTAAATCGGCCCTCCTGGCCTGAAAATATGTTCTACTAAAGGTTAGGGTTCTGGAGAGAAAGAGGAGAAAGAAAGAAGGGAGGCTAGTACAGACAACAATTATAGTCCTTCGTTTTCTTGTATTTTTCACTTTTTTCCGTTTCATATTTTCTTAACGTTTTCTTGGCGCTCTTCTGATATTCTTAACTATATTTCTAGTTCAAACTATATTTATGTATTGCGAAAAAATCTAGCTACTTTCATTCTTTTTACCCCTAGATATGTAATGTTGTTCTAACTCACTCTTTAGCTAAGTGAACACTAACATCATGTATTGAAGACTGCTTACATGATATTTTACCAAATTGCCAAATTGGATAACATAAGATATGTAATTATGCTTCATAGTTTTAATGAGATGATAGTATTGACTTAGAGGAAAAAGAAGGAGATACAAATATACAATAACATCTCCTAACAAAAATTTTCTTCTACATGCTTGCACCCATTTAATGTCTTTTTTTTATTTATTTATCACTTACTCATCAATAATTAGTTCAATTCAGTTTGGTCAATTTAGTAAAGTTTAATTCAATTCAATTCGATTTTATATATATTGGAAAATTTTCGGGAACCAAGACAATCCCCAACCCTTGAAAAAAAAAGTGTGTACGTACTAATTACCTATGGTGCTTCAAATAGTAAAAATGTGATGCATGTAACCGTGACTGACAAGGGAGAGCCACCGTAAAGTTATACAAGGGTACATATGGACCATGTGAATGAAATATATAAGGGATTACATAATTCATTTCACATTGCAATCAAATGTGTCCTACCAATTATAAGAATACCGTGTACCACTATATGTGGGTAAAGAGTAAAGCTTAGGCAATGTATAATCAGTAGCTAGCTACCTGAATTGTTGGCATGATCTATATACACTACTTCTTTGACAACTTTTTAGCATTTTTTATATTTGTGTACATCATCTATGTGTATATCAGTATATATGTATTTGTTCTACATCATAGATTGATGCTGACCTTTTACCAGCTTTTCTCTCAAAAAAATGCCTGAGGGAGTATTCATTTCGCATTGACTTTTAATGTGTACGTCACAATTTCTCTAAATATAAATAATTTTTCGAAATTTTATTCAGCCTTTTTTTTTTGTTTTTTGGGGGGGTGGGGGTGTCCTGGTGTTAGGCGGTATGTGCCTTGGAGTTATTTATTTATTTATTTTTGGTATGACTTGGAGTACTTTTAGGTTTTGGTTCTAGGGTAATAATTAACGTTGTTGGATAAATCCTTTCAAGTATCGCGTTTTAGTTTTATGAGTAACGAAGTGGTTCTTTTTGATTTTGAATGACTACCCTCTCCCCTGGCCAATTATAAACACAAACATTGATTGTTCATGTATCATATGATGGTAAATACCTTTTTGAGGTGGGTGAATTAAACTCACTTGGTGAGATAGAATGTCCATATTTTTCTCATGATTGTATTTATAGATATTTCTGGTTAAGACATTAATTTAAGGCTAAACAGGCTTTTGTGTCCCTTAATCTAGACCCGGTCAATTCTTATACTGTATTCACCAAGTAACCCATAGCAGTGGTGCCTAGACCCTAGTAATGCCTAATGATTATTATTGTTGTACTAATTGCTCAACATTTCAAAAAATGTTCTATTGATTAATTAATTAATTAATTTATTTATTTGGCTTATTCTTGTCATGAAGGTTTGACTTCTGACATCTGCTAGTCAACTGCTGCTGTTAGTAACTTAGTATAACCTGCTAGCTGGCTACCATTCCACGCATACACAGACATAATAAAATGCTGGTTGTTCCGAGTTGATGACTAATTAGTGTTATTATTATTATGTTAGGAGTATTAATATGAATATCGTCTACACTGATCATGTCGTTGATTTCAAAGTTAAGAATGAGAAAGAGGCTAAAAATTGGAGAAAAATTGACAATTATCACAGGAATAAAGAGAGGCATAATTACCTATAAGTTTTATTTGTCCGTCCAATATTACAATGTGATGCCAATTATGGCAGTTAATACAATAAACACTAAGAAGTACTGAGAGCATTCTAGCAATTCAAGCTAGGCTACTTTAGCTTACCTCAATAGATCAATTGCTTAAATGTAGTAAAAGAAGCATGGAGAAAATCTATTACAAAATCTTACTATTATTTGATTGTAATTTTGGTGCTAACGAGCAACAATATACTCTTCGGCAGTTACACCCGAGGTATATGATGTAATGGTAAAGAGCAAATCTATAAAGATAATGCCGAGCTAATTAAGCTATGAATTGAACAACGTCAAAGGAAGAAGGTATATATGGGACGAACTTCCCAATGCTCAAATCATAATATAGTGTCAGTGCCCTTATATTATTGTCCCACAAGGGAGTTACACTTGATGAGAACGAAAACAATCCTGTACCATATCTGTTGTGGGGCTTCTAAAAGACATAAGGTCATCAAATGCACCATCCATATATCTAATTAACCAGCAATATATGCTCTATTCACACATGCGGTTTTAGGGACAGGGACCTCTTCTCCCCTTTTTTTACCAAGGTATGTATTAAACGAAATTCATGAAATATGGAAAATAAACTCATCAAAACTAGAGTATCTAGCAAAATTCAATAGATTCAAATGTTTTATACACAAAAACTCATACTATATATGAGGCGGCCTTAATGTGAGACGTCTCAAATAAGTATGACGTTACGTTAACATCATGCTTGGCTATAGAGATGGCCTGATCATGTTGATGCAGCCTCATATTTAAGAGATGTATTGCAAACTATATTCATCTCTTAGTTCTGGTAATACTAGTTAAGGATTAATTGAAAGAACGAATAGGATGAGCAAAAAAAAAATTGAAAGAAAGAATACGTAATTAATCAAGAAGTGGGCTCATATGTGGTTTTCGCATGCTTAATATTGAAGTTTTGGCCAACGACATGTACCCTTTTTCAGGCTCGTGAGTCATGACGAGACAAAAAATATATCATTTGAACACTCACCAAATCACCGAATCACTCGCCCAAAAAAGATTTTACTCTTAATTTTGAAAAGGATACGTACTTTAATTAATTTCTTCATAGAAGCAATTCAATTTGGATCCTCTACTGTTTCTTTTTTTCTCTATCTCCCTCCTTTAACTGTTTAAATTTCAAAAACCTACCCC
The DNA here is from genome assembly GCA_038025085.1 of Tetragonia tetragonoides. NCBI lineage: Eukaryota > Viridiplantae > Streptophyta > Magnoliopsida > Caryophyllales > Aizoaceae > Tetragonia > Tetragonia tetragonoides. The sequence continues at coordinate 50,258,696 of CM076142.1, forward strand.
CTCCATCTAATGGTCAAAAACCCACCCCCTCTAATCCAATGGTAGAATTTTTAAGAAAAATACTCTACTGTTCTTTTAGCAACAGTAGAGAATCCCGACTGAAAGCAATTGTAGAGGTAAGTTAGTGGTATGCAATTATACATTATCATTGTAATGAAGAATTTGACTACGTACGTGAAACTTGAACTTTGATTTGTAGTTATTATAAATTCATCATCACAACATTCACCCAATTGCCATGCTGGGGGTGTTACGTTGGATCAAGTAAGTGTTTGGTGGCTTTCATAAGTACAATAATTAATCGAGGTTTTAGCTAAACTATCATATTTATAAACCACTTTTGGATAGTGCATGTCAATTATGTCATACATACTAGCTTTTCATGGTCTGCGATATGCATCTGTGAATCATTTAGGCCAAATTGTCAAACTAAAAGTTTGTTTAGTACTCCGTAGTTATTACTTGAGGGATTTTTCAAATTTCACCGATGATAAAATGAATAAAGAATTAGGTAACTATATTCAATCTTTTTCTTTCTTTGTTTTTTTTGAACCACACGTTCATTCTATACCTTTGCATAGTATTAATCCTTTTCGCAATGACTCGGCCTATAAAGAAATAAAATGCTCTAACAAACCGTGTTTTTATATCTAAAATTCGAACTCTCGACCTTGATTAGAGATCAGAGTGTATCATAATTCCCAAACTATTTTTTTTTTTATTTTTTATCACCAATTCCTAAACTATTACTAGTGGGACGTCAAAGTTAAAATAAATGTGGGGTTAAGGCTTCTCACAATCACAAGGCCGATGAACCGCTACATTTTGGGCTTTACGTTATAAATTTGCACTTGTACTGTACTTTTCATCGGAATACATGGGCTTTTAAATTGATTTTAACCTATTTTCAACCAACCCAAATTTAATCAAACCTGGCCCAACAAATAAAACAGTGCATTTTAGTTGCCATTGCCACCAATCACTTCACTTGTGGAGGCGTGCTTGAGCGCCGAGCTTCAACCGTGAACCTGAAGCCCTCCATTGTTGAAGAAGTATTATTTCTCACAAGGTTTTCTCTTTCTCTCTCCTCTTTTCATCTTGCTTCTTTTTTTTTCTTCATACATTGATTTACTAGCATTGAAATTTGAATGTATATTTCCTATTCGCTCTCTGCAATTTCATTTTCGTCGGTACTAATTCACGTTATGTTCGTTTATGATGCAATCTTCAATTGGTTTTTTTTTTGCTAGTCAGAAATCTTCAATTAGTTAGTTTACAGTCAGATTAGTTCAAGTTGATGATAGCTAGCTCATCCTGATTTCAAGTTTGTAGCAAGACTTTTGCACATGAAATATTTCTCTTCAAATTGAAGAGAATTAGTATGAAATATTTCTCAATTAATTATAATTATAATTAGCCATGCTTAGGTAAAGTTAGAAATTGCTTTAAAATTGCCTAATATCTCCCTAATTTGGGTATGAACCACTCTCCTTTTCTCTCAATCTCAAAATCTATAGTTTTGTTTGATTATCTCGTTTACTGTAATTGGACATTTGCTGTCATCACATTCAACCATGCTCAATTTTCATGGTGCTCTTTACTTTTATTTCATATCATTAGATGTCCAGTATTGCTAACCATGTATGGATGACATAGTTTGGTTTTGGGTATTATCGAAGGGCTTGTTTGTACTAGCAGTAGGTTCTTATTGAAAATATTCGTTATCAAAAGTTAATAGTTCTATAGATATGCTGGCTGCATTACTGTTTGTGGTTAATTTTTGGAGACTTCTAATTGGAATTGTCTCTCATTGCTCACAAAATTGCCTGCATAACTTGAAAAGCAATACAGATGAATTGAAGTTGGCTTTCCTTGCCCTAAGGTTGTGTTTGGTATTTGGATTTGAATTTTCTGATTTCAATTAAGAGGCCTCTACGTCTAGCATGATGGTATTATGACCTAAGATTACAGCACTGTTGCAAATGCTTTCACCCTTCCAAATGCCTCTTCACCGTGTCTGTTCTCCTGTTTTTGTTACCTAGGTTTCCTTGTATACTTCTCCCCAGAAAACTAGCAAGCTTTTCGTTGTAACACACACTCAATTTTGATAGTTTTTCTTGTCCATAGGCTACAACCGGCTTAAGAGGTGCTTGGGCTCACCTGGATCAAGCTTGGTCAATGGTCAGTTGATCCTGACTATTCCTGATATCAGTGGAGTTAGGCTCGACCAGGCTTGTATACTTCTTTCTCCAAATTTGAGAAAAATCCTCAATGGAAAGGTTTGAGTTCAATCAAAAAAGGATTTTTATGTGTCCATTCATATAAATTAAATCATCAATCAGGGGTTGCCTTTGAGCTTCAGCCATGCTCCCCACCCCTTTCTCCTTCTCTCCGCCTAAGTGACTCCTGATTCTCACTGCCCTTTTTTTCCCCTCTCTGGAGCCTCACTTTCAGCTGCAACTTTCACCATGACACTTCTAACAGCACTTACAGCAGCAGCAGCTCAAAGCTGTTCTTCTCAACCTCAACTTTCTGAGCTACTTAAACTTGCCAACCACTAACAGATTTACATTGGCGTTGTGCTTGCAGTCTTTTTTTTTCCAATTTTGGATCTGGTAATGATGTTTACAGATGTCTATGTTTTAGGTTCTTTTGCCAAGGCAGAATCTACTTTAGATTCTATCGGCTGCTTTTGCAAAGGTTTGATTGTTGTATCAATAGTAAAATTCTGGACGTTTGCTAACGACTTATAGTTTAGGATTGCCCTTTATGTTCTTGTTTTTATCCCCCTCCAAAATGCTGCTAACTTGAATCAAACTGTTCTTTCGCCGCTTGATTGATTATGAAGCCAATCCCAAGCTAGAGGTTTCAGATTTCATGGCTTGGCAAGCTTCAAGCTGCCTTTTTAAACCCTGCTGAACCGAGCTTCATGCTTGTCTTGGCTAAAATAAACCTATACATTACTTCTGTTTTTTGTTGGTCTCTCCTTATTTCTTCTCCGGGAAGGGGGGGGGGGCACTGGGAAGGAGAGGAGGATTGACCTTTTCTCCCTGCTCCTTTCAGTATTGTACATGTGGAACCATTGTGCTGATTTCATACCTGTACAGAGTACTTCGGGTTGTTTGCTGTATAATCATACTATTATGTTTCTCTCTTTCATTCTTTTTCTGAATCAACAGGACAAATTTAATCTGGACTTTGACACGGAAAGACATGGCAGCTTCTCTGGCAAGAAAGCTATCTCAAGGTATTTGCTAATAACTATGTATATCTTCTAGTGCCTTGTTATTTCAGGTAATATTCCCTTGTAATGGTATCACTTGCTCTTTCAATTGTGATGTGTTTATTGTGTGATCATATTATCATATATGTCTTTGACCCATGACTCCCCTTCCCCTCCTTCACAACCAAAGTGAAAATAAAGGATATAGAGGAGTAAAAGAGTGGCACATTGTTTAGAGCTATGGCACATGGGTAGATCCATGATCAAATGTCCTGATGCTAGGGATACCTCTTTTTGCTTCATCTATATCTCATCTCCGTCTTAAAACCCATAAAAGAGGTTACAATTAAATCATATAGTTTGTCCAACTGTCTGCCTTTGATGTCTGTAATGCTTTTACCGGCTTGAAAATGGTAACCTTGAGTGGTTAGCTCAGCTAGTAAGGGCTATGAAATCTATTCTAGATGTCACTAGCTCAAGGCTCCTCCTTAGGGCCACTGGAGGTTTTTTGGCTGTTATTCAGGCAAAGCCCAGACACTAATAAAGTAATAATATATTAAGGGGGGGGCATTACTTGACTAAGGTACATGGGTACATGCACTGTGTAATCATTACTACATCAAATATAAACTTAGACGTGTTGTTGTTTAAATAGTTCGATGTCAGAAATTGAATGCCAAAATGCTGCTCATATCATGTACAAGATTATGCTACCTCCTTCATGGAGTGGAATTAAGCCTCTTGTTGAAGGTAAAGAAAGATTTTTCATCTGAAGTAACTTGGGTATGTTTTTGTGATATGGATGTTTTTCGGGTACTTCTAATGCGGAACTTTTATAATTTTAGTCCGGTTTAACTAGCTAACTAACTAACTGACTAATACTTCCCTCTTTTTTAAGTAATATACTTGCTATGAGGAAATCGTTGCATTAGTTGGTAATCACCTATTGGCTATCCCAAAAGCATGTCATGATTGTCAGTAGAGAATTCATACCACTCCCTAGAACAACGGTGACTGCTGTTAAAGTTCTACATTACGTAATTTCATTTGTTCTAGCTCTTATTTTGTGGTTTGACTTGGTATGGTTTTTACAATAAGTGTAGGGGGGCGATCATTAATAGGTGGTCTTAACAATGGTAGTGTTTCGGGTTTACCCAGATCTACTTGTGAGACTACAAGCAGCCATTTTTTTGCACAGGTCTGTTGTCTTTTCTCGTTAATTTGGTTCACTAATTTGAGTTGAAATCGCACAAGATCTCCCCTTGTGGGCTTTACTGTAATCTTCCTAAGGCTACATACGCAATCAACAAACTAAAATTTTCATATGGTTGTTCTGTTTTGAATGCTCTTTAATGTTAAATAATATAAGGTCTTTTACTGAAGTCTTACCTTTCCCTTACATGAAAATCTTCTGTTGTTGCAGCAATTGAGGACTTTCATACAGATGAGAACAAAGCTGAATGCGGTTGACAACTCTGGCGCTAAGCAGGTAATGTGTATACAAGCTTTAAAGGGGAAGAAAGGGGCGAGATTGGGAGACATTATAGTGGCTTCGGTTAAAGAAGCCCGCCCTGGGGGAAAGGTAAAGAAAGGAGAAGTTGTGCGGGCTGTTGTTGTACGGGCAGCCATGCCACGGGGCCGCTGTGACGGAAGCGAGGTCAAGTTTGATGATAATGCGGTTGTGATTCTTAACAAGCAAGGTGAGCCTGTGGGAACTCGAGTGTTTGGCCCTGTCCCACATGAGCTACGCAAGAAAAAACATCTCAAGATTCTTACAATGGCAGAACACCTTGCCTGATTATATTGTTTCGTTGATGGCAGAAAAAGCATCTCAGGTGATGAACGTTTTTTTCCTAGGCAACTGTAGGAGCAAGGTCTCTCAAAGAAATATAGGAGTAACGTCACTTACATGCGCTATTTTTAATTTCTTCTTTTAGCTCGTGATAATAATTTTGTTGTACCATGTGAAACTGAATTGGTATGATTTTCTGTTTCTTTGGGTACATTGTATTTCAATTTTCAAATACTGATTGATGCTTTTGAACCCTGAAATATGTCCATTGCAACTTTGCAAGTGTATAGTCAGTACATTGGCTTTTAAGTTTTAATTAGCTCATTAATTAGTAGATCATTTCAGTATCTTAGAAAGAGTGGTCTATACTCTATACTCTTTTTTGGCTAGTTGAAATATGCCATGGCCTTTGCATCTTCTGTTATACAGTGAGCTAGTGGTGTTAGATTTTGTAACCCAAGACCCAACATGCATGCATTTTGCCTACTTGTTACCTTGCAACTATTTTTAAGAGGATCTGTTTTATGTTAAAAGTGGATATGATATCTGATCGACTATCTTTCATTATTTCTGCGGATTTTGAGTCAAGGGTAAGACCAACAAGATGAAGCTAAGATCTAGGATAGTATTTTCATTTATAATAAGCTCGACAAATTTTTTGAGATGCCCTTTAATTGTGCTCATATGTTCTTGGAGTGCTAAATTTTTACTGACTTCCTACCAAGCTTCAAGGAAATGCCCCATAAGAACTTCATAGGCTTGGCCAAGACTGCAAATCTTATGTACTGAGCATTTTGATCCTAAATGCCAAAATTACTGTCTGTTTGTCCCCAAATGCCAAAATTACTGTCTGCTTGTCTATACATTACATACATGTCAGATTTTTATTTTATTTTTTTTTTTCCGAACACAACATTTGCTTCATATTTATTGGAGTATATCGTTGTATTGGCTAATGATCTGTTGCGTAAAGTCTCAACAATTCTAACCTATTCTTAGATTTATTTTACTACACTTTTAATAAAAAGTGTAATAGGTCTCAAACCAGACATTAAAAAGTTGATGTGCAGTTTATGCTCTCAAGAGTATGTAAAAATTTGCGATAAAGTCCAAATATTAGATTTGTTAAGTTTATTGCATAGCCATATTCCCATGTCTTGGCAATTGATAATCAGATATGGATAACATCAGTGAATATGATAACGTCATTCTGTCCATTTCACAACAATTAGACCGGTTTAGTTTAATCTTTCAAAATGAGATAACTAGCTCACATTCATACCTAATGGTGGATTTTATTGATCAAATTTTAGTTTTTCTCTTGATTAAACACTAGTACTAAAATATAGTGACACGAATCAAATTTCTTCATTTCCGTCATGTAATAATAATCCTTTCCACACCCATTATAGAGTAATCCATCCGTTTCCGAAAAATGGTAATATTTACTTTTGCACAGTCTACAAGGCACTACTTTGACCATAAATATTCATGTTTATATGAATGTATAAACTATAAAAAATAGATTTTTCAAAAGTACTAATTAAAACGAATCCAACGATAGTATTTTTACATTGTCAGTCCTTATATTTTTTCTGAAACCAATGGTCAAAATTTGTGAAGTTTGACCTTCAAACAGTAAATGTTATCATTTTTTCAAAACGGATGGAGTACTTTTGATTAAACAATAAAATAAACTGCAACATGATTAATCATTAGTTGTTAAATGATACAAATAGGAAGACACACAATATCAAGAACTGGACAACAAATTATACATGTTTCCATCCGAATTGAATAAGCAATAACAATGAGAGTAATTAGAGGCTACCTTGATACGTCCCCTCAGCAATTAATCTCTACAAAACACTAATAACCTTGATTAATTAGTGTACATCTTCTCAATAATCGTTCTATAATCACAATTTGCTGGCAGTTGAGCGGAGTTTAAGATCAGTGCCTCGAATAGTACCGACAACTTTGGCAGCTTGTTATAAAAATCCAAGTATGTGTGGTTGTCTCCAAGGCATATGTAGATCTTGGATCTTACATTCAAAACAAGAAACCATCAAGGATGATCATGATTTAATAGTTAAAAAATGAGTTTGTTCATAATACGACTTGCTAGTATCTAAATTATGAGTTGTTCACATTATGGAAGGTAGAAAAGATAATATATAATTAAATTGCGTATTTAAAGCTCAATTGTATTATAATCAAATCGAGGTTGTTTTATATATATTTTGACTTGTTGATTAGAGAATAAATAGATAAATGAGGCACTCGTGTGCATATGAACAAAAGTTTGAGAGACATGATTCATAATCATGTTTTCTTGTGTACACTTACGCACTGTCTTTAGTTCACTCGTGCACATGTTATAGTCTAATGTTTCTGGTGACAAATTTCTCAATCAGGAATTTTTTCATGCACTTATTTAGAAAGTAGAAACATCATAAACAATCTGCTGCTTTTTTTTTTTTTTTTTCTTATTTTTTTTCTTATTTGTTTTAATAGTCTGTTTTCATTTTTATTTTTGATTAGTAGGTTGGGACTTGGGAGGGGGGACAAGGGTGTTGGTGGGATTAGAAGTCCATATATTGTTCATGCACCTTTGGAAGCTAAAAAACAATTCATCAATCAATTACTCTTTCTAGTGATATATGTAATCAAAATGAGATTAGTTTAGTTCAGATTGGCTTAGAATGTTGCTCAAATCATAACCACTATATGAACAATAATAGAGATTACAAGAGGTAATCATAACCTAAATCAATTTACCTTTTCATCATTTTATTCATGTGGCCCCTCTTATGTACACAATTTTTAAGTTATCCCGAGAAAAGCAATACTTGCGTTTTTCGATTGCCTGTGCTTTTCCAAGTTTCAGTTTGTATTGCATGTACTAATTTGAAGTTTCATTTGTGTGGAAAGAACATCAATAGATATAAGAACGTCCAATGGACCTTTCTAATGTTTAATTTTGACACTTTCAAACGGGTGTTGATTGTCCTTTTGCTCTAACAAAATAATTTCATGGTGGAAATAGCCTATCAGTTTCGCGTGACCTAAACTTTCATCAGAGTCAGTATCAAATAAGGTGCATAATTATCTTCACCTTTCTTGGATTAGAAAGGTCAGTTTTGCCACACTAGATGAGGAAGTGTGTGGATTACACTCATGTAAAAAGTGAGAGGGACGGGGAAAAGAATTCATAGTGTCTCCGTAGTCATAGAATATGAGTATATATTTGTAGTTGGCAAAATTGGTCATGCGCACTTATGTAGTACTATAGGGTACATCTCCATTTTCAAATGTTACAATTATGCTGTTTTGCTTACTAGCAATTAACAATACTTATGAAAGGGATTGCTATTTCCAATAGAATAGTGAACAACAGAATGAAAATTATAGCGCAAAATGAAAATAAATAGAATATGCAGTGCATAATGAAACGAGTTACAAAATGGTATAGAATGTGAGATAAAATAAAATGATGAATAAATATGACGCGGGTTGAAAATTGAAGTACAAAACAAAGCAAACAGGAAATTGTGGTACAAAAAACAAACAAAATCGAATGCACTAAGGCAAGAACAATAGGGTCTTATCTCTTATTCGCCCTCAGCAATATCAATCATCAAATTAGGAATATAAACAACCACCATACTCATACTCACCAGGGCACCACATATCAATGCTCACAAACGCTAGCACAAAAAACCATACGTATTAAACATAGTTGTATTGAAGTATGATCTTTACGGTTTTACTAATCACATTAGCAGAGTGTGAGTTCTTCTTTAACTTATCAAATACGGGTAGGTTTTTAGTTTAGTTCAACCATTCCACTTCATGTCAAATGTATATCTTATATATTATTATGAAATCAGTTAAATCTACAGTAACTCAGTTCAATTCAATTCAATTTAATTTAACTCAAATGATTTCACTTAAATTCACAAGAGCTTACTACTAGTAGAGTATAGCATATACTCTCACCAGTCTACAATTTAATCGGAGAGATTGAGGAATCTGAATCACAGGTGACGAGTACGACAGGTTAATTCTTTTAAAAACTTCAAATTGTGTTCCTCTCACACTAAACCTGGTCTTGTCCGTAGTATTACCTAAATTTACCAGTACGGCAACACAAGAGCACCAGCTACTAGGAGCCAAACGGCAAACTCTGACTCTCCCTTTCTTTTTTTATTTCATTTTGTTTGCCCTTACGTTACGTGTCGCTTTACATTCGAAATTTCCTCACCCATTTTAATAAGCTAACAATTGTCGAACAAATTTTAAATTACCATAACAAACAAAAAATCCGATTAAGACATTTCCTATTCCATTCATTAATTACAGAGAGTCTGATCATCACACCCACGAAGCATCGCTGCATTTAATTAGCTGACTTTTTGAATTTTCCCCCAAATTTAATTTTATACAAATTAGAATTAAAATTAAAATTAAAATTAAAATCATAAATAAAAATAAATCACCCACCATCAATTCGTCTCATATATCTCCCCTAGTCCCTGGCTTCCCTTCAACCTCCTCAACCGAACACCTCCTTCGACAAATTCCTCATTTACTACTCTCTCTCCTCTGTTTTTGACATCTGTGGAAAATTCTCCTACTCATCAAAGAATTCACATTTATGCTTCAACTTCAAAAACCCATTTCATATCTGTAAGCAATTTCACATTTCATCACTCAAATATCTCAAATTGTTTCTATTATTCAACAAAAACAGAGCAAATGATGATGAGAAGAAACAGAGGATTTAAGCTGGGTCGAAAACTCATCCGGGTCTTCAAATGTTTCTCCCTAAAAAGAAGAGCCTCATCATGCAAATACCAAAAATTAGAAGGCCAAACAAAGCAAAGAAGCGAAGCAATATCAAAATTATGCAAATGGGGAAGATCAATTCGACAAGGGCTTTTCAATTCGGGTAATAGAAACTACATTCGGGTGGGTCAAGACCCAGTTTTTGAACCCAAAACCGTTCATGTCCCAAAGGGTCACTTGGCAGTATACGTGGGAGAAGGAGAAGATGACACAAGGCGTGTTTTGGTGCCTGTTCTGTTTCTTAACCATCCTCTATTTGGGAAACTATTGAAAGAGGCAGAGGATGTATACGGGTATGATCATCCGGGTCGGATCACGATACCGTGCCCGATTTCAGAGTTCGAGAATGTGAAAACGAAGATCGCTGCTGGTGGGAAATGCAGGCCAAGGGTTCATCAAATTAATTATATTTCAGGGGTCAAGTGTTTGTAATATGTAAGTAATTGTCATATAGTAATTGTTAGTGCACTTGAGAGGGTAATTTTTGTGTTAAACTTGGAAAGTGCCCCTTAAAGAGTCAGGGAATTTGATGATGAATTTGGGGGTGTTTGTGTTTGACCACAAGATTAGTTTTTTCTTAGTTTTTGTCCTTTTTTTTTTTTGAAAAGAATTTCTTTGGTTCCACCAGGAAATTTCCTTAAGAGTTGTACAGAGGAGACTTTTCAGTAAAAGAGATTGGTGATTGCTCATTGTCATTGGTGCTTATTTTCTTTTGACATTTACCAATTTTGCTATGTAGATATTGAAATTTGTGGCTACTTTTTAATCAAAGTATATTTTTTATATTTATGGTAAAGAGAGCTTACCAGCTTATCTTGAATCCTATCTCAAGCTAGACGTCTAGGAGGGGAATTAGGAAAAATGAATTCGAGGACTGTGAGAATCCCTCTCCTATAGGCTCAATGTCATCTTCACCTTCCCAAATCAGTTCAGTCTTCTTTATTTTTCATACTTCACAATTTCACATACTATATTTTTCAGTGGTTTAGGTTGAAAATAACACTACCTCTATCTCAAGCTAGACATTCTGAAAAGGGAAATGTGAAAATTGGGGTGTGGAGAAAGGTTTATTCTTCCATTGAGATACTCTGACTGTAACTAGGGATTATGCTCCCTCCTCTAAGCCTCCATGGAGGTCAGATGCGAGATATGCGACGCATTAGTCAATAATCGAACTTCAAACTTTATGTTGATGACACCCGATATTATTCTTATAGATTCGACCTTTGGCAACGAGCTATTATGATTGTAATTACGTGTTAAATTCGCCCAAAGAATAGAGCGGCTAATAGTCGAGCTACTATGGTTGTAATAGCGGCTAGTAGATGCATGTAGAGATATTTGTTTGACAACTAGCAAAAAACAAGCTACTTACCTCCCCCCACCCAAGGAGGGAGGGTCAGCCAAGAGTTACATCAGTTGGTGGAGAGAATCAGGTTTATAGATGGAGACAATTAGTCAATTACTGTAAACAAATGATGAGGCCGGGTGAGTTATTAAAAGATCATCAAAAGAAAAAAAAGATGAAAAATCAAAATTAATTTTTGTGGAGCTTAATTTTGGACCAGCAAGGAGTGGGCGTCCATATAATTATTTAGCAGGACCACATTAGATTTGTTAGTTGCTTAAAAAATCTGCAGTGTCGAAAAATAATTGTGTTACAATTGCATAATAATGCATTAATGCCAAGCAGGTTGATTAAGAACACCAAATGTAGTCTTGTAGATTGCTGGAATTTCTCAGGTCGGTTGATTTACATGAGGATTATATTCTTTCAGTAACCCAGGTGCCAATATCTTGTGTATGAGTGGAGTAACATGTCCCTTCATGTGAGGTTTCTATACAGGTTCTAGCGGTTGGAAACAGAATGGACTCTTATCAAATCATTACACAACCCCCTTGTACTTTGTGTGTCCCAAGAGCCGAATTCAAAAAGTACTCTTTTTCAAATGCATATTTGCACAAACAACATTGTTGTTGCAATACTTAAACATGACTGCATCTAGTACCTATGAGTGCAATACCTCCGATTAACTACTACTCTCTCCGTTCCAATATAATTGTCTGCTTTGTTTAAAACAATAATTGCTTTCTACAGTAATATAGTTATACTCGAATGCGATTTCGAATCATGATTCGAATTTCAACCATATATAGCCTCCTTTATCTACAGTAATATAGTTATATGCGATTTCGAATCATGATTCAAATTTCAACCATATACGTAGCCTCCTTGTTCTCATGGCGGAATGCCTCTATTGAAGTTATATGCGATTTTGGATCATGATTTGAATTTTAACCATATGTAGATGGCAGAATGCCACCATAACAGCTATCCTATTCCTGTCTTTCTGAACTCAATAACCTCTTATCATTGCTCTAGCATTAGATAAGATGAAAGGCCCCGTTAATCCTTTGAATAAATTATCAACAAACAGTAAAGAAAAAGTCTTAATTATTGCGTAATTTTTACTCCAAAGCGGCCATGCCGTCAATAATTATAAACTGTTCTGTCTGTTGACTGTTATGACATAGGATGATATTGATGGTCCTAACCAACTGAGCTATTGTCCAACTTTTAGCTGGTTGTCTTAACCAACTTCATGAGTATTCTATTGCCCTAATGGCCATATGAAATAGTAACAAGAAGCTAGATTCATGAATATTAACTTGACTCTCACTTTCTACATCTTACTGGCACCCCTTTGTCCTGTTTCATATGATCATATCCCAGCATGCATTTTTATAAGATGGGGACCCTATCAGTATCAAATCCTTGATTGCCCTGCCACCCATCATTCATCTACTCACATATTGGTGCAAAACGGCAAATCAGTTGCAAATCAACCCATAAGTGAAATGCTAAAGACCTCTCATGGACTAATCACCGCGATTTACGTGCCCGCCAACAAAATCTTTGAACTAGACACACAACTGATTCCCTTGTCGAAGTTTTGGTCCAACCCCACACTTATCATATCAATACATGGATGGGAAAATTGTATTGTATTCAACTCGTGCAAAAAACGTCATCTTCCAAAAGTTTAATGGGGGATAAAATCATAAACTAAGGTCGTAACAACCCTCTGATATTATAGGGCACTCCAAAAGTCCACAAGACAAAACATTAAGTACACATTGAAGCAAAAAGACCAAAACTCAGAGCATTCACCAAAAGCATTTGTACATTAATTTGCAAGACTTTGGTCCAAATAGTCTAGAACGACGTTGTCATTTCATTTCCCTGCCTGCATATACAACTTAACTTGTTTTCGACTTTCAGCATCCATTTCAAAGAGGTAAGACACCCGAAACCAAGATAAGAGACTACTAAAAACTACGTTACTACATATGATGGGGAACATTATCATCAAGCACTATACTCATGAAATGAAGGATGCCACTTGCCCGAGTTGTGTTCACTGCAAGCTGCAGCACAAGCTTCTATCATCACAGACTGCGGGATCCCCTCGTTGCAGATGTTTGCGAAAGCTCGCATGTGTTTCATCCCATACTGAGTTAGAGATCCACATTGCTCCTCAAATTCCCGAACCTGAAGATCGAGAAATCAAAATCAGTTGGTTGTAAAAATTTTAATAAAATCAAAAAAAAATCTGACTATTAAATTCAAGCAACTACTATTAATTTGTTTACCATTGATTTTAAGCAATCCCAGTCATCTACAAGCGGCATTCCTGGTTTCCTTTTTGAACTCAGGACTGAAGGGCCATTGTTAGGCCCGAATAAAAGTCGGCCAATCAGCTCAATACTGCCATCTAGGTGTATTCTGTGCTTCATCGTTTCAGTTATCTCGCTGAGGATTTCATGCTTCTTCTCTGACCCATCGCTTGTTCTTTCATACTGCAATAGACCACAACAGATGTTTCAGTGTAACTTCTGCAAGCGACTCTATCAAACATTACTGAACAGAAACAGAAGTCACCTTTTTCCACAGGAAGAGAAGATCTGCATCTCTCTGATTAACAGCACCCATTTTAATATCAAGAGGCAATTTGTTCGGGGGAAGCTTAACATTTGCTGGATCAAAGCCTTGGTAGAGGTAAAGCTTCTCAGGTTTAATGCTCTTATTTCCATATTCCATCACATGTGATCCTGAGTTGTAGGTGTTGTGATTTGAAGTTCTTTCTTTTACCTGCCAAAGCAAATATAATTGCATTCAAATACAATAATCAGAATTGCTTTGACCGTTCCGGTGAGATATGCTTTCCTGGCTCAATTCAAAGTAAGTCTTACCGCCTCATACTGCTGATTGATCGTTTCCTTTTTCAGATTGTGACTCTCACTGCAAACAAAATGTTTTTTCTTCAGATTATGCAGTAAGGTATAAGAAGGACAACAGCTCGGAACAAAATAACTGGATTATAAATACCACAATTGCCAGTCCTTAAATCAGCATTTTTTTCGTATTTACACGCATATGATTAATTGTAAACTCTATACAGGTTCCAAGATTGCTTTGCAAAACAATTAGCATACTGGGCATATTCCTTGCCAGTTTCTAAAAGGAAAAGTTCCACAATCCGAAAGACGTTCACTTGAAATCATGATCAAGACATTGCAAACAGTAAGCAGACTGCAGACACACAATTGAATTTTTCACAAAACAAATTGGATCGGAAATATGGAGAATTAACAGAGCATACCTGTCTTCCATCCACGCAATACTATATAAATCTCCTAAGCATGTTATGTACTCCGGTGGCGGAGCAGGTTCCATTCCAGGGCAATAGGTTCCCCAGCTGCTCTCTTCAGCATTAGATGCTGTTGTGACATAAATGTTCAAATTTTCAGGCATCATGCCCTCAAAAACACTTCCACTTTCACAAGCTTCAATGTATAAGACCTACAAGACATAAACTTTCCTTGGTTAACTTGAGTCCTAGCTTTTAGTGAATTGATTATTAGAAAAATACCAACTTACCATTTCGCTGTAAGTCTTTGAAGCATGTTTCTTCTTTAGAACCTCAATGAAATCCTTCGCATAAATGTAAGGCGTGTTCGGCATACCTGCAAGCAAGGTGCAATACAACAATTTAGAAGCTTTTCTGAATACTCTATATGCAGGATGGCATTTCATTGCTGACAAGAAGGTGGGACTCTAAATTTTAACCACCAAAAAAAAGGGAGTGAAGAAAATCCCATTTTCACTTCAAATTTCTAAAAGCCAATCCCAGAATTTTCATTAGGCTGAATGATGTTAGTTACAAACAAGAGTGCTATGCTAGATTGATTCTATGCTGTGCCAGGTTATCAATGTATATTAGTATGGGTCGCATTATTTGATCAAATGTACATACTAATCTGCCTAGTTACATCACTTGCAAATGTGACCGTAATTGGACAGCATACAAAGAACAAATGAGTACACTTACCTAGAACTCCAGGACCTCCATGATCAGAGTAATAAAAAAAGATTCTGTCATTTGGTTTGCTATCAACCACCTTTCCACTGCCACCTTTCACAGCACTCTTGTCTCCAAGAAGTACAGCGTATATGTTCTGTGCTGTGACATTCTCACCAGTATAGTCCTGTCATAGTCATACCAAATGCATCAGTATAGAATATAGATTGATTGATTGAGATGAATATTCTTTAGATTCCTTCTTATAGAAAACCTTTGACGAAACCTTTTCAATGCATAAGAACTGCAATTACACTTGCATATTTCCTGTATTTGGTAAAGGGAACCAGAATGTGATATTTGAAGGAATCAAGAGCCCTTGTAATAAGAATGACATTACAAGAAAATCAGGGGCAAAATGTTGTAATTTCAGAATAAGCCACACTTCTATCTGATAATCCTAAAAGAAAGAGTGACATAGATTCTGCGGTACGACAGCTATATACCAAGCTTCCTCAACTATTTAGGCGTTGAGAGCCAAAGGCAAGATATATATCGTGACTGGAATCTGAGCAGAAATCAACCTAGACACCACAATCCCCATTTCCCATCAGGCCGGGAACCCCCACACATCAACATACCCTTGGTGTATCAGAAGAAACCGTGTCAAAAACACATAAAACAAGCTTTGTGCAAGCTGATACAAGAACAACATGCTCCAATAGGGATGCCGGACAGGCAGTCGAGCACTTCTCCTATTCTGATCAGTTATCCCTATCTCCTAGCATTTTACTAAAGGTCTCAAGATATCTAAAACCAAACTTGTATACATCAGCTAAGATCACCCCTTCAGCGTTGTGTTCATCAAAATAAGCAGATTTTGTCATTCTGTGTGCATATTAAAGTGAAAAGCCTACCTTGATACTAGTGCAGCATCGTCTAACACAACATCCACAGTACAAAAACAAATTAGCAACATTATTTAGCTATGTACACTAAATAACAGCCAGCAATATTAATATAATGAGTTCAATTCCTGTAGGACTGTAGGAGCGAGAACTGTAGTTACTGAAGCACACATATAATCAAAATTTGGTAGCAATCAAAGGCCTGAACGCAAAAAGACAGCAAAACTTCCGAAAATGAGAAGAGATGAAATTAAGAAAAGTAATGAAATGAAAACCTTAGGAACTCCAGTATAAACATTTTCTCCCTTAGGGTGATTGATAATAACACCGGGCCTGGGATTCAGCTCATTGTTTGCAATATCATCATACATGAACACCACTATGTTCTCATCTTTCAATCCTCCTTTCTTCAGTATCTGATATGCATGGCACACATCTGCCTACAAAGTGCAACACCCAAAACAATCAAAACAAAATCAATAATCAAAATACACATACACAGCACATTTATAGAAGAACAACCCAATTTCATTAAAACATAAAACCCACAAAAAAGAAAAGAACTAAAAACAGGAACTTTTAAGTTTTAATTACCTGATGCCTGTAATTTCCATAGCCCTGAGAACCAGCAACAAGAACAGCCCACCTGGTACCACCTTCTTCAACAGAAGTTGAAGCAGCTTCTTCAGGTTTCTTTTCAGTGGGCATCAAAATGTTCATCTCCCACCGCTTTGCTTGACAAACCCATGAAGCTTGTAGAGCTATAATTACTAAAATTGCAACAATTGAAGGGTTCATCTTGAACTTTGAGAGATGGGTTATCACTGTAGTGAGATAAAAGAGTGAAACGACTAATGAAAAAGATGAAATCTTTGGGGGATTAAATCACTGGAAATGGAGGTGGGTTTTGGAGTTTTGAAGAGGAGAAGAGTGAAAACCCATGCAAAAGCAGGGATTGACACGTGAAAAAAGTGGGTCCTTGAGGCACAAGTGTTAATGTAGCGTAGCTTCTCTATTGCTGTTGCTTATAATACTGGGTTTACGTTTCTGATTTCTGCTGATTTCTGCTCAATCTCTCCCTCCTTTGGTAGATTTTGGGCGGTTTTTTTGTACTTTTCTTCTCCACCTCTCTCTCTTTTGCTGCTATATTTGGCGATTTGCCCTGCATTTCTGTGTTTGCTTCTGTGATCTTATTTATCACATCTGCAAATTTCAATGGGTAAAGTGCAATTGAATGGAATTTTTCATCTTCTGAATAATAAAAGAAAAAGCTACCCATATCATCTGCGTAAGTGATGTTTTTGAGTCAAAAAAAAAAATAAAAACTTTGGAAATGACCATGTTACATAAGTGACAATAGGTACCTAATGTTGAACAAGCTGGAATAGCTCAGTTGGTTAGAGCGTGTGGCTGTTAACCACAAGGTCGGAGGTTCAAGCCCTTCTTTCTAGTGTTTTATTTTCTTATTATTTTTTAATTAATTTATTTATTTATTTTATTTTATTTTTATTTATGTCTTTCGCCTCTCCTTTCTATTACGGTAGAAAGTTTCTTATATAAATCCTAATTTTTTTGATAAATACTAATTGGATTAGAAATAGGAGTTAGACAAAAAAAAGAAAATAGCAAGGACAAAATAAAATAGATTTGATCGTGTATAATATAAGTTATATTACAAGAATCCTCAAAAGTTCAAGTCAATCATTGAAAAAAAAAAAAAAAAAAGAGGTGGTGATCAAAAAAGAATGGAGAAAGGTAAAAATATAATGGATAGAGAAACGGGAAAAGTTGTGTTCATGAGGGGTGACTTTGAGAATTTTCCTCCGGGTTTAAGGTTCGAGCCCAAGGACGAGGAACTAATAAAGTATTATCTAATACCCAAGATCAATAATGAGATTATTCCCCCTAATTTGATGCATGACATCAAATTGTATCAGCCTGAAGAAGTTAATAATCCTCAAAATCTTGCAGGTAATTTTTTTTTTACTGTTCTATACCTGTCTCAACTTATTATTTTTTATCTTTGCTGTTTATTTTTCAATATGTAGCGTTTTTTTTTAGTGTTAGTGTCTTCAATTAGATAGGTCTTGTGGTGTAGGTTTTGAGTCATGTAAAATAGAATAGGTACAATTTGTGAGACTGCTCACACCACTTGATCAGTTCTGATGGTGGGATTTCATTAGCAATCAGTAGAATACCGAACTCAACATCTCAATTATTCAAAATTTAATTTTCAGTAGCTATTTTCTATTTTATTTCTACTTTGGTTCTTGGACTTACGTATGAATTAGATTTGCGGTTTAACGTGAGTTTAGTTGTCTGATAACTTTTACTATATTAAGTGGGGCAGGTTTGGGTTCAACCCAATTGACCTGTTTTTTAAATGGGTCGAAAACTCCAATCCTAACCCAACCCACTTAATAAACAGGTCAATCAAGTCGAAAAAATAAGAATTTCAAAAATAAAATTGACATACGTAAGTAAACAGGTTGAACAGGTCGTATTCGGGTTGGAAATTTCAATCTTAACCTAACCCATTTAATAAACAGGTTCAAAATCTCAACCCTAATCCACTTTTTTCGGGTTAGGTTCAGGTCGGGTTGTCGGGTCGGATCAGCTTTTGCCAGGTCTAGGTAATAGGTTTTTTTTTGATAGGGTAATACAAAAACAGCGGTATATAAGACGTGATACTTGTTAGCAAAAAAGTGATACCACGTACTATACATGAAAAGTGATACTCAAAACAAAAAAGATAGTACCTTATACATAAAGGCGCCTCATAAGAGAGTTTTTAAAGTATATAAAAACTCATATTAGAGGGCCCCATGTATGAGCCAATTAATATTGTTAGGTCATAAAATTTTAATAATTTAGAGAGGTTATTAATTTATCAAATAACAATTTACTAAACTATGGCCCTGTTCTTTTCGTCGATTCCATGCTGCATTCCGTTCTGTTCCAATCCGTTCCGTTCCGTTCCGTTCCGCGCCGCATTCTGTACTTCATTTTGTCTCTCATATTTTTGAATTATCCGCGCCGCGCCGTTCCGTTCCGTTCCATTCATCACCGTCCCACACCATTCCGTTGAAGAGAACAGGGCCATATGTCAATGTTAGAACAAGAGAAAAGTACTCCCTCCGTCCCAATAAATCCTAAACGTTTGCCTTTTGAAAGTTAAACTTAACAAACTTTGACCATTAATTTATGAAAATATATAAAGATTCACAATATGAAAATACTTTTGTTAGATTCATTTTTAAAAGTACTTTCACAAAATCATATTTTTATAATTTTTATACTCATATAATTGTAGTTATTTACAGTCAAAGTGGTGTCTTGAAAACCGTGAAAAAGTGAATGTTCGGGATTTTATGGGACAGGGGAGTATTATTTTAAAGAAAATTTTAGTTTATCGAGTATTAATTTATAGAGTTTTTAGTTTTTACGATAGAACTCAATTAATATTAACCTTATGAAGCATTAGATGTATGGTACAAGTTTTAATTTGAATTGTTTGAGACTTTTCTTTTGGCAGAAAAGAATGAAGCACAAGGCAATGGAAAATGGTATTTCTTTACACCAAGAGATCGGAGATACCCAAATGGGGCTCGACCAAAACGAGCTGCAGGGAATGGTTTCTGGAAAGCTTCAGGGTCTGATACAAAAGTATTTGAAGAGGGTGATGTTACTGGCTTTAAGAGGACTTTAAATTTTTACAATGGAAAACCTTCTGACAATGTAAAAACAAAGTGGATTATGCATGAATACACAGTTGTAATGAGTAACAAGATCAGTAAAGCAGTACCCCAAGATGAAGCTAGTACTTCTAGTGACCCCCAAAACAAAAACAGGGTATGTGAAATACATTATCTAGCCCTTATTATCTACTCTCTTTTTTTTTCTTTTTTTTTTTCTTTTTTTATTTTATTTTTATAATCATGTTTGATTTTTGTTGCAATTAATTGTTGCAGTTGGATGAATGGGTTTTGTGCAAAATTTACAACAATTGCAAGCAAGAGAATAATCCAACCACTGAAGTTATAATAGTGCAAGAAACAGAGGTGACACAAGAACAATTACCAGAACAACAACCTAATGCTCAAGATCCCATGTGTGCCACTACCAGTGCGAGTATTATTAGCTACGTTGACAACAATACCACTATGGCTCCGGAATCGAATGGATATAACGGTGTGGTTGTGCAGAACAATGCTATTCACTTAGGCAACCCATATATTAGTAATGGAGTTATGAACCATGATGAGCAGCCATCAATTGTCCCATTTGGGATGGGATACTCCGAGGGAAAAGAACCCATATATGGTTTCAGTCATCTATGGAATGATAGCTGTATGTGTGTGGGGATGAATAACGGATATAATAATTGTGATTGTGAGATGTGGGAGCATGGTCCGGCACTATGTAATAATTTCTCGGAAAACATCAGTATGGCTGTGGAGATCAATAATGGTGTTTACCATGGCTGCTCATATATCTCTGATGGCGGAATTATGAACAACGATAAGCAGCCACCAAATGTGCCATATGAGGTTGGTGCTGGGAATAATAACAGTATTAGGGATGTGCAGATAAGTACTGGTTGTTGTTATAATAATCCACTAACAACTGCATCATTAGGAATCAGACATGCTGCCAATCATGATGAGAAAGAACAACACTATGATTGCGTAGGGAATGATCAAGAGTTGCCACCGTCATCTCCTTCTTCACTACCACCAGCGGATCCATTGATCAGATGGGCGGATGATCTTATTATTGAGAGTCCTGAGTCTCCTGACCAGGAATCCTAGTTTTTGCATACTTAGAAGTTCCTTACAAAATTAGTATTTTCCATAGGAGTATTTGTTTCTTGAAAAGTATTTTAATTTCTACCTAAGCTAATTGTTGTAAACAGTACTCATAATTTGATTTTATTGTCACCAAATATTTAAATCATAATGCTCTATATCATAATATTTCAATTTTTATTTCTTTTATAACATTCTGTATTTTTATTCTAATTAAATATGTCTCATCTTTATATATTGCCTATTTCTATTAGGGATATTAAACGTTCTAATAATGTTGATTGTATTCAGCCAGCCGTTCTCTCGCTCTCTCTTTTCTCTCAAAAATCCTAGTCTCTTTTTTCTTTGACTCATCTTGGAGCTACCACCAACATTTTTAGCGGTGGTTAGCCTATCTGTTGTTGATTTCTTGCTTTCAATCTAGTTTTTTAATTTATTTTTCTTTATGGTTATTAATAAATTCTCCTTTGGTGAGAGATTGTGGAGTTCTTCGCATTTGTCGGAGGGTCGTCGAATTTCTATTTTTAGGTTCGGTTTGATGAATTAAGAAGACAAGTCCAATCTACTATGACAATGGATTTTGTTCTTCCAAATAGCTGCAGCACGTTTCGTGCTTACCTTCGATGGAAAATGCGATGGCCTCCTATTTACTGTATAGTATATTTTTTGCTATATCAGGGCATTGTCAATTATCGACGAAGCTGATCAAGACGCCGATGTCTAACAGTGATGTTTGGATTGGTAGTCACTTATCGACGGAGCTAATCAAGACACTGATTTCAAGCACTGATAGTGGGGAAATCATATTCATCTTGTTATATTAGATTTATACTTGGTTATGTTAGATTTAGATTTGTTTAGAGATATTCGCCGTTGTAGATGTCGGATTGCTTTTTATTAGAGCTGGCAAATAGGTCGTGTCGTGTCATATCCGTGTTCGTGTCAAAGATAATCGTGTCGAAAACCTCCCAACACTAACCCGACCCATTTATTAATCGTGTCGGAAACCTTCAACACTAACCCAACCCGCTTAATAATAGTGTTATTCGTGTTGATCCGCTTAACTTTTTAAATATGATTTCTTTTCAGAAAATACAACGTAAAAAACTAATAAAAAAATAGTAAATAAATTTTGAAACATCACTTTTAAGTTTCCATTGATGTATTAGTCATTTGAACTAATGAATATCATAGATTTGAAGTTTATTTTCTGATATTATTATTAGTTAAGTGACTTATTTCTCAACATGTTTGAATAATCGTGTCAGAGCGTGTCAATTTTGTATTGGAAATCTCAACACTAACCCAATCTATTTAACTAAACATGTTACTCGTGTCGACCCGCTTAAGTTAATCGTGTCAAAAATCACAACACTAACACGTTCATTTCGTGTCGTATTATCGTGTCGTGTCAGTTTTTGCCGTATGAATGAGTGAATTCTCTTTCCTTTAAAAAATAATGTTTGATTGTGTATATATTTGTGTCCTACTTTGTTGATATATAAATAACCAATGAGAAAAATTATTTCAACATATTATGTAAGAACTTAGAATCATGATATTCGATTTTCAGTTTATCTATTTTTTTGAAGTTTTTCTTCGTCTATTTAAACAGCACAAAACTTTTTTCTTTACAAAAAGATCATAATGTTCTTTTTCTAGAAAAAAAATAATAATAATAGTAGTGTTGATCAGTTAATCATAGCTAAAAAGTATTCCTGTAGGCGTTATGGACCTGCGCTGCACTTAGATTGGGAAATCCTTGGTGCACAAACTTTGGGCGCTTATTAGTTGATTTGTTTCGGCTTAAGGCTATTGTGGTTTTAAAAAGACAACCGATAAATGTGACAACAATGCAAGGGTATGAGACATGAACAAGATAAGAATGTTACTTCATCCAAATAAGCAAGTTCAAAATTTTTCACAAACTGAAACTGGTTCAATTACAGTTGGTTTGCACTTGGAAGAGCAAAACTATAAATTGCATGTAGAACTTAAGTCAACTTCATCGAACTTGGACAATCCCAGCACTCACCAGCTTTTGGACTTTGTTCATCACACCTGGGTTCTTCATATGTTCTTGTGCAGCTTTAGGATTTTCTTGGAAGTCTTGCAAAACCTGACAAAATGCCCATATACAAGGATCAGCAAAACATATGCAGATCATGCCTACTTTTTCCCAAAGCAAAAGTATTTAACCCAGTACCTGTCTCATTACAGGGTCAGTGAGGATGTTTTGGATTTCTGGATCCTGCATAGCCTTGGCCTGTAAAGATTCAGGAGAACACTGTTAAGATCATATCATAGTGATTCTCTGAAACCATACCCTGTGAGCTGCAATAATGCTTTACCTGTCTCTCTTTGAGTTCATCAGGAGTCAAATCTCCACGGCTTGCCTTGTTGATTTGTTCAACACATCTGTAAAAAAAAAAATTCAGAGTCAAAATCATCGTATACTGGAACAAAGAGCTTGTAACAAAGTATCAATGAACCGGAAGTTTCATGTCTTAATACACACCTCCTCACACCATCCAGCAATTCCTGGTTGTTCTTATCATATTTAAGTCCTTCCTGGTAGGTTTCCAACGCCTTTTCATATTCCTTCATGAAGAACTGGACAGCACCCTTTCTAGTATACCCCTTCGTAAATGAAGGATCTAGCTCAATACACTTCTCAGCATCCTTTAAACCTTCAGGCATTGCCCCCAATTTCGTGTAGCAGGCAGCCCTATTGCTGTAAGCCTGCGAAGCATCAAGAACCCAAGTCAATCAAAACATTCTTACAGTGAGATTAAAATTAAATATACAAGTTAATCAATCATCTCATTTTCGCGGCTAAGTGCAATATGGCGAGTATATGATGGGGAACAAACAAACAAACCTTTGGGTCCTTAGGGTTCCTCCTGATAGCTTCTGTGTAATGCTTAATAGCATCAGGATACTTCTGTTCCTTGAAGAATTCGTTGCCTATATGAGACAGGCAGGTGAACAGTCACAATCTATTGCCAACAGGCTAAACAACTGCACAGCGTTGCATTAGATAAGATACAATCAGCTCAAAAGCTACAACAGTTACAGAGATAGATACCTTTCTCACGTTCCTCATCAGCTATTTTTGGATCAAAATACTCCTGCTGCTCCAAATCTTTCTTAGCTTTTTCAGCATCGTTCAATTTTTTCAGTGTATCAGGATTTCGGTGCTCAGTGAGAGCTTTATGGAAAGCTTCAATGGCAGGTTCAAAGTCCTTTGAAGTCTTTGCCATCTTGACCAAAGCACTTCCTTTCCTAGTCAAGGCCCTTGCAACCATTTTGTAGTCTGATCTAAGCTCCCTACCTCTTTCAACAGCTTTGTCACAGTCTTTGATGCACTCATCATACTACATACAGAAACAAAAAGGAAGAACAGATGAATTAGACACAACTCCAACCAGACATTTATCTGGAATACTAAAAAAGAACACTCAAACCCTCCATAGAAACAACTTCTATGTCGAGATATAGATACAAAGAGAATATGGGTTGCCCACCCACTGGGTCAACCAAACATTTTCCATTCCCAATCCCTTCTACCCACTCAATTGCATCAAACTTACCAATAATCATTCATAGCTCATGATATGAGCAAGAAGACATTGAATGCAAGATACATCAACACCAAGATGTGCACCATAAATCACCTAATACCCTACTACATGGCCAACCTCTAAATTAATGACCCCCAAACCTCTATCTTAATTTAGCTTCATTAAAGTTAATGATTAACAAATATCAACTTATTTACGTGTTGAAACATATGCAAAAAATAAAAAGAAAAAGAAAACAGATGCCGCTTTCCCACAAATTACAAACCAATAGTTATGTTCTCCACAAGCTATAAAGTATATACAACCCAAATTGCTACTCAATTACAACTCAGTTACATCTCAATTAAGTTCAAAACCAACTCAATAGAGAACACCAATTATGCCTCAGCCATACAGTACAGGGAAAAGGTTTTTACACAAATTATACAAACCCATGCCATCAGTTATATTTTGAAGTAACCCATTAAAGTTCTTTTCCATTAGTAGAACCTGAGACCTAATACAATCCATTTACAGCGAGTATGCATTACTCATCAAAGCATTGGTCAGAACTAACACTTTTGTATGCAGTATTGTAACCAAATTACTCAATTAAAACTTCAATCAAATTCAAACCCAATTAAAAACAGAACAAACCAATCAAAACCCACATAACCAAACAAACAAACAAAAAAAGATTAAAAATCATACCTTTCCCATCTCCAAGTAAACAGCAGCTCTATTAGTCAAGAAAGAAATATCCTCATCATCCAATTCGATAGCCTTACTATAACTCTCAATAGCCTTCTCAAATTCCTTCTTTTTATAAGCAGCATTGCCAGCCTCCTTCTCCTTTTGTGCCATCTTCTTCTTCTCCTTTTTCTCTCTCACCTCCGGTTCCACCTCCTCCTCCATCGGCACGGGTTCGGGCACCGGCTCCGGCTCCCTCTTCCTCACCTCAGGCTTTGGTTCGGGCGCCCTCTCTCTCTCCTCTCTCTCCGGAACAACATCAGACATGATATCATCATCACCACCAGCTCTCAATTTAATATTCAACAAAACCCCAAGAGCCTGCATAACTCTTTGGTCCTTCAAATACAGATTCAAATTATTAGGGTTTTTCTGAATATCTTGCATCATCTTCACAAAATCAGGCTGCTGTAGAAAAACCCTAGTTGATGGATCCGCCGTCAACTTAGCCCACATCTCGGGCCCCGAAAACGCATCCCCAAACGGAGACCCAGCACTACCCATTGACGGGCCGGGTTTGGGTCGGGCTTGGGCGGCTTGTGCATCTGCAAGACCCGATTTGAGGGCTTCATTATTAGGGTCAATTTCGAGGCCCTTTTTGTAGGAATTGATGGCATCGTTATAACTATTGAGACCCAGATGAGCAGCGCCTAAACGAGAGTAACCCTTGGCCCAATCGGGTTTGAGTTCGACGGTTTTCTTTGCGTCGTTTAAAGCATCGGTGTAGTTGTGAAGAGAAGCATAAGCAGCGGATCGATTAGAGTAAAGGACATGGTTAGATGGGGAAAGGTTAATTGCTTCGGTGAAGTGTTTAATTGCTTCTGTGAAGTTTCCTAATGAAAAGGCTGCGTTTCCTAATGCTTTGGCTTGTTCTGCCATGGTGAATGGTTTTTGAGGAGAGAGAATAAGAGAGAGAGAAGAGAGAAAATTAATGGGGAAATTGCAGAGATTGGGAGATTTGAGGGGACTTAAAAGGAGAGAAGAAGGAGAGACGAGAGAGTTCTTATGGGGAAGTGGAAGGGTTTTCTGGAATGTTCGATGGGATTAAGGACGGACTTTGATAATAAAAAGGAAAACATGATGAGTTGAGGGTTTAATGAGCTGGATTTAGGGAAGACTTCTAATTTCAGTTGTGTTTGGGTTTGGGACTTTTGTTTTTTTTTTCTTTTTCTTTTTTACGGCAATAGGTAATTTAGTTTGGAGTGAGGATCCTCTAAAGTAAAACCCTCCAATATCCCCTCCAATAAACCAATATCATCATGCCACATCACTTATCCATTCCAATAAACATCCAATACTAATTCTTTTTACCTTTTCTTTTTTGGTTTTTGTGAGTTACTACACCAAATACTTCACCATTTTACTTTAGAGGATCCCATCTCTTTAATTTGGGTTTGGAGCTTTTGAGTGGCTTTGGTTCTTCACATGGTGGGGGAGCAAAACCGAATACTTATTGTATATTATACTATTCAGAATAGGAATTGGATTCAACAATTACTAATTGTCAGAAATTGAAATTGAAATTGAAATTGGTTTTGGCTCTTCACATGGTGGGGTGAGCGAAACCGAATACTCATTGGATATTACACTATTCAGAATTGGAATTGGATCCATCAATTGCTAATTGTCAGAAATTGAAATTGAAATTGATTTTGACTCTTCACACGGTGGGCTGAGCGAAATCGAATAGTCATTAGGAATTACACTATTCGGAATTGGAATTGGATCCGTCAATTGCTAATTCTGAGAAATTAAAATTGAAATTGGTTACACCACTTCTTATTTTTTAATAATATCATCGATTCCTGTGTACCCAATTCAATATTAAAATCCAAATTCAGTATTTTTCAAAAACAAATAATCATTATAAAAAAAACATGTAAATTCACCAAGTATAATCAAGTTGGTTTGAGTCGTACATCTTGTGTGATTTCGATTGTATCACTTCATGTTACATCCATAATTGTTTATATAACTTAGCTTTTCTATGATTTGATGACTTGTATTTTATGCCATCCATATCATTCCACCAGTGAGTCTTAGATTACCGGGTGCTCAACCAATTCCGATTCCCAAATATCAGTCCAAAATCAGTGGTTCGGGTGCAACGTGTGACTATTTACACGCGCTAGTTTGTAAGCACCTGAAGTGGTGGGACAAATGGTCAAAGAATTTAAAACTGTTTCATGCCAAATATGAGATTTGAACCCTCAATCTTGGTTAAAGATAGATGACTCCCTCTCTACCATTCAACCACACCTTATTGGTTACCTACTTCTCACTATTGTATACTTTATTTATTAGAGGCATTTATTTAGTGGGGCTTAGAAATTGGGCAAAGTATTTTAAAATTTGCGATGTGAATTTTTGGGTAAGATCTGTGAATTTGAGGATGGCCCATGCAAAAATGGAGCCTAGACCTAGGCTGAAGCCCAATCTCATTCCCATGGGCGTGATGCCAACATAGGGTTTGGACCAGCAATCTAGCCCAGTTTTGAAATTCGCATGAATGCATTGTCGCATTACAAAAACTTGTGTGGACTTAGTTTACGGTGGACCAATATTTGGAGTCACTCTCTACTTTACCTGGAGCCACCCCCTCTTAAATATGAGCTACCCTATTTCACCTAGCTACCCCTCAAATTTATACTTGACACCACCACTACTTCACTTGGAATCACCCCCTACTTTACCTGGAGCCACCCCTTAATTCACCTGGAGGCACCCCTCAAAATTACTCAAAATTACTTCATTTGGAGCCACGACCCTACTTTACCAGGAGCCACTCCCTACTTCACCTGGAGCCACCCCTCAAAATTACTTGGTCCACGGTGGACTAAGTCCACACAAGACATGTTGCCGCATTACAATATTTCTATGGATTTGAATTCACAGTGGATCAAAGATCAAATCTTTTTAAAAAGTACCCCCCATGTTCTTAAAAAATTTAGACTATATCTTTAATTCACCCTTTAATCTACGATGAACTAAATTCACACAAGATAAGTTGTTGCTGTATTAGCGATACTGGTGCCTCAACAAGTGCGTAAGTGTCTGTTTACCCACATTTCAAAATGTAAAACTAAACTTTTTTTTAGAAGTCCATTTTATTCAATGGCTAAAGAAGTGAGCCGAAACTTATAGCCAAAACTCACACACCATTACAAGTCAAAACTCACACACCTTTAAAAAAATCACCTTTAAATCCGAGCAAAATACACCAAATTAAATACCACATAGCTAAAGGCTAAAGCCACAAACACCGATATGAACCCAAAAAAAGGAAACAACTAAAAGACACTTCTAAAACCAAAAACTTAATTAAATTGAACAGAACATAACTGAATTGATTTATTTATTCACTTCACAACTCCTACACCAAAGTTTAAAGAAAAGTAGCAAGTAAAGTGCAGTTTTCATTACTTGAAGTATGCAAAAAACTAGACTAATTTCTCAGCTGGAGTAGTAGTATAATCGTCAACAAAATCAAAAGAATCTGATGGTAGTGAAACTGGAGAAAACGATATGTATAATTCCAGATTTGGACTACTAAAAGGATCATCAACCCAGTTTAAAGGATCCGATAAGGCTGACACTGAAGAAGGAGATGATGATGATGGTGCTAAATGTTGATCAAAGCATTCTTTCTCCTCATTGGCATGTCTGATCCCAATTGGTGGATTATTACATCCATTACTCATCTGCACAGTAGTCACAGTACTGTTAATCTCAGATACTGGTTCTTCTCTATCCTGCTTAAGATCTTCGTTCCGATATGGTGGCGGCTGCTCATGGTTATTGATAACTCCATCACTGCTGATATATGATGAGCTGCAGCTGCCAAAGTCAATAGTACAATTGTTCTGCACAGGCCATATGACATTATTATCATATCCATTGTTGTTCTGCACTGGGTACCCATAAGTCCATATGATGTTATTATTATATGATCCATTGGTTTCTGCAGCCATAGTATTAGTGGTAATGTTGCTGTTAAAGCAGCTGCTTGTAGAGGCACACATATGCATGCTGGGAGGTTGAGCATTATTAACTTGTTCTTCTGACTCTTGTTTCACCTCTCTTTCCATTAGCACTATAGCTTCAGTAATTGGATTTTCCACTTGCTTATTTTTACGGCTGGTCTTGTAAATCTTGCACAACGCCCATCCATCCAACTGCGCGCAACAATTGTAACAAAAATAAAAAAGAGTAGATCATCAGAGAACATACATTTACATATGGTAGATAACATATACAGTACTCTTAAGATAATAAGTATTTGACATACCCTGTTTTTGTTTTGGGGGTCATTAGAACTATTGGCTTCTTGATCTTGGGGTACTGATTTACTGATCTTGTCACTCACAACTGTGTATTCATGCATAAGCCACTTTGTTTTTACATTGTCAGAAGAAGGTTTTCCAGTGTAAAATTTTAAAGTCCTCTTAAAGCCAGTCACATCACCATCCTCAAATACTTTTGTATCAGCCCCTGAAGCTTTCCAGAAACCATTCCCTGCAGCTCGGTCTGGTCGAGACCCATTTGGGTATTTGCGATCTCTTGGTGTAAAGAAATACCATTTTCCAACACCTTGTGCCTTATACTGTTCTGCACAAATATTTCAAATAACCACATCAGATTTTCTACCGCGCGCATAGCCACCTAGGAGGTGGGAGGAGAAATTCCATCCCTCACTAGGTGGGAGATGGGTTTCGAACCCAAGCCTTCCTGGAATTCGGATAAGGTGTTTCAATCACAGACATTATCTGGTCTTACAGCAACTTGGTAGAACATCTAAACATATACATATATAACAATTACGAGTATTCTTTTTTGGGAGATGAGTTGAAAGGTAATTTGGTTAAGTTACGTCCAATTGGATCAAGAAATTGTCATACAGCAAACCCATATTAAAGAAAATACTCATTAGTCATATTTAAAAAAAAAACCCTCAAAAGTAGTAGCAAGGAACAGATTCTTGCTGTCGATATATGCAAAATTATTAACTAGTTAGTTTAATTGAATTCGATATCAATAAATTCAATCACTACACGAGACACTACTTAATTAGAACCATGCATATTATGAAGCGCCAATTCAGTTACTATTATGCACAAAGCCAAGATTATTCAAGAACATGCTGTAAAGTACATAGAGGCAGAAATAGTAAATAAGATGGAAGATACCTGTAAAAATTCCAGGATTACGATCATCATCATCAGGCTTATACAAGTTGAACTCAGGAAACAAATTATAGGGCAACTTTTGATTATTAAGTTTGGGTACAAGATAATCCTTAATCAGTTCCTCATCCGTGGGGTTGAACTTGTAACCGGGAGGGATATACATATACTCGAGGCCGTTTCTGTAGTAGTACATTGTTACTACTTTGCTAGTGCTGCCATTAATCACCATCTTTTCCTTTCCTTTCTCCATTATTCTTGACTCTCGATCTTGAACCTCAGGATTGAGTTAATAATGTTCTAATTCTCTCTGTAATATATATTCTTCTTTGAGGGGCTCTCTGTAATAATAATTTATTTTTTTTGTTTTTGAGATTACTAGATTGGGTTTTAGGTCTA
This sequence comes from Tetragonia tetragonoides, assembly GCA_038025085.1. NCBI lineage: Eukaryota > Viridiplantae > Streptophyta > Magnoliopsida > Caryophyllales > Aizoaceae > Tetragonia > Tetragonia tetragonoides. The sequence goes on from CM076142.1 coordinate 50,289,536, forward strand.
CAAATACTATTTGTTCTCGTAATCTATTGATCTAATCCCAGTTGAATTAGTAGACAGCAGGTCTCAAGTCTCAACTAATCTCTTACAGTTTTTTTTGCTCGTCTACTAATCTTTACAGTTCTTGCTGCCAACAAAAATACAAGAAAACTAATCTATATAGTTATAGGACCGTTGTATGTACGATCCGGGTCAGATGAGGGCCGCGCTTTTCTTTTTTTGTTTTTGGATTTTAATTTCTTTAATATATACTCTCTCCGGACCCCAAATAACTTTATGTTGGACTTTTTGTTATTTTCAAGACACTACTTTGACCTCATATAACTCATATAATATGAATATAAAAATTTGAATTTTTTGAAAATACTCTTTGAAATGAATCTACCAAAAGTATATTTATGTTGTAAGACTTATAATTTTTCATTAATTAATGGTCAAAGTTTATTAATTTTGACTTCAAAAAGTCCAAAGTACAGTTATTTGTCATGCGGAGAAAGTACTCGTATATTTTAACATATTTTATCCATGTATGATTTATCAACATTCATCAACCAGCTAGTTCATTGGTTAGGCGCAGTCCAGCTTTCCCTCGTTCGGGTATTTATCGTTTCACAAAAAATTGTTTAAAACGATTTTATCATAACTTTTGGTAAACAAGGGTTAACTTTTTAGTGGAATAAGCTTTATGACCCATAATAAATCACACAACATTCCAAAATAATGATCTCAGTTTCAACTGAGTTGGTCTCACACAACACAAGGGCTTGCTCAAAAATGTTAACTTGAAAGGTTATAGTTTGAATAATAAAGGTTATTTTTGACCATATTACCATAAAACGGTCTTACACAATGGCTACTCGAAATTACATTTAACAATATATGGAAAAGAAAAAGAACTGTGCTCCTTGATTTCCATTGTCTCAAGTAGTACCCTTCCACTTTTATGAAAAAAATATGAGGCGTTTGCTACATTGATTAAAGATATCCCTGCCAATGATTTACTATCCTATACAGAGGCCGACAACAATCGTGAGGTTCTCCTGAACTTAACATCAACAAATATCAAGACAACAAAATTTTCCGCAAATTCTCAGGTTCAGGGTTGCAAGTTAAGCAGTGACAGTTTCCTCCTTGTTAGCAAGCTGGTTCTGAATATGCTGAGGAACAACATCGAATTTGGCTAGCTGCATTGAGTAGGATGCACGGCCTTTTGTCATGCCTCGCAATGTACTGACATATTGGAACATCTCAGCCAACGGAACTAAGGAATCTACTACCTGCAAAGAATTGATTTGTATGAGTGAAGATGCAATTTAAGCATGCAGATTCTGGAGAATGCTTCGCCACCAGAATCTGCACTTGGACTGACTTGCTTATCCCATTATATCACTAGAAGAAATAAATTTCCATGATCTTTGGAAGTTAAATTTCCATGATCTTTGGAAGTACTAATCAACAATGAAATTAATCAAACTTGATGAAGAAAGGAAACAAATCTACAGGTTACATGTTCTACAATGGTATTATCTTTTAAATGCCAGTCATCCTAAAGGCTTGAGCTATTTACAATAGAGATCTAGAGGTCTAGAAATCAGGACAAACTCCCTTCGCCGTCAATGAGAGTATTACTATTCTACTTCACTGTCCCAAAAAGTAGTAGTTCTTAAAATTGTACTACTAGTAAATAAGTGATATATTTGTGAGCTTCCCATAATACCCCTTCTTCTAACTTAATCAATGCCTGTTCTTTACCCATTCACACAAAGGATAGTTTCAAACAGAGAGCACATGTACGACATCCCGTCTTTTACGTCACCCTCATTCCGAGATTCTAACTTTTCAGGTTAATGACTAGATGAAAATAATAGCAGATAGTGTTGGATGGGATAGTCTCTCAGACCCATACCATAAAAGACTACATAAGCGATTAGTTACTTTAAAATCCAAAAACTGCAATGTAAATACACCATGGTAGCAAGGTGACAGAGTATTTACCTTGAGACCACCAGGCTTATCGCCAAAGCTGTTGATTTGCCCTCTTCTGGAGTTGAGGTCACCGATCACGTCTCCCAAGTGTTCTTCAGGCGTGACAACTTCAACTCTCATTATTGGTTCCAACATCCTCGGACCAGCTTTTCTCATTCCCTCCCTGAAGGCACCTCTTGCTGCCAGCTGGAAGGCTAAGACACTCGAGTCAACATCATGGTAAGAACCATCCACTAATGCAGCACGCACATCAACCACAGGAAAGCCTGCAAGCACACCATTGCTCATACACTCTTCTAATCCCTTCATTACCCCAGGAATATATTCCCTAGGCACTGCACCTCCCTTTATTTCGCTGACAAACTCATACCCACTTCCAGCTTCCAAGGGTTCAAAGCGCACTGTAATATCAGCAAACTGCCCCTGCCCGCCTGACTGTTTCTTGTGAACATACTTCACTTCTGAGACCTTGGATATACTTTCACGGTAGTTCACTTGTGGTGCACCAACATTAGCCTCAACCTTTATGTCAATACAGAACAAGAATCAGGTCAGTACATGAACAAAAACTTCAATTCTACTTGGACTTCTAATGACTTCAGGAGAAAATTACAAACCAAAAAAATTACAAACTACATATATTTCTCACTCAGAAAAGCAATGGTTCAGCAATAAATAGAATGATACCAAGAAAAGACATGTATTGCAGCCAACAGAACAGATTCACTATCATAATACTTACAAACTACATATTGAGATTTATCATTTGACAATATACAACCATATAATTTCATCGATGCAGTTATGCTAGCACCTACTCAAGTCAGTTACCTCAATCAACACAGAAAACCTTACTTTACCAAGAGAATCGAATATATGATATTTGAGGCATGCGCATAGATGTAATCTCATAGTGGCATGAACATAATGCAACTGCAGCATGAGAGACTATTTTGAAAGGAGGACTTGAGCTTTCAGATACTGTAGTAAGTAAACAGTCCAACAGTCACTCGAAAATAAGATGCATCTAGTAAGAGGAACAAACCTTAAACTCCCTTTTAAGCCGATCGACGATAATCTCAAGATGCAGTTCACCCATTCCTTCAATGATTGTCTGATTGATCTCTTCATCACGTGAAAAGTGGAAAGATGGATCTTCTTGGGCAAGCTTTATTAGACCAGTTGCCATTTTGTCAATATCAGCTTTAGTCTTTGGTTCAATAGCAACCTTTATGACGGGGTCAGGGAAATCCATTCGTTCGAGAACAACAGGCTTTTCAGGATCAGACAGTGTTTCACCAGTGATGGTATCCTTTAGTCCAGCAAGAGCAATAATATCACCTGTTACTGCAACCTTAACATCCTCTCTGCTGTTGGCATGCATTTCCAGAAGCCTACCGATTCTTTCTTTCTTCCCCTTGTTCGCATTCAATACATAAGACCCAGCCATTAGCTTACCCGAATAGACTCTCACAAATGTAAGAGAACCAACAAATGGATCGCTCATGATCTTGAAAGCCAAACCAGAAAATGGCGCATCATCACTTGCTTCCCTCTCTAAGATCAATTCTGGGTTTTCAGGATCAGTACCCTTCATTGCAGGTAACTCCTCTGGTGACGGCAGATAGTCCACCACTGCATCAAGCAAAGGTTGAACACCCTTATTTTTAAATGCGGAACCACACATAACCGGCACAAAGCTGGCCGAGATGGTCCCTTTTCTAATTAATTTCTTGATGGTTTCCTCATCAGGCTCATTCCCTTCCAAGTAGCTCTCCATGGCCTCATCATCTAATTCTACTACAGTTTCTATCAGCTGTGCCCGGTAATCAGCTGCCAATTCTAAAAGGTCCGCAGGAATATCTTCCTCTCTAAACTTTGCACCCAACTCTTCACCTGACCAAACCACAGCTTTCATCTTCACAAGATCAACAATGCCCTGAAAAGTGTCTTCAGCACCAATAGGCAATTGAAGCACAAGAGGTCGAGCACCCAAATTAGTGACTATCATATCTCTTGTCCTAAAGAAATTTGCACCAAGGCGATCCATCTTATTAATAAAACATATACGGGGCACCCCATACTTATCTGCTTGTCTCCACACAGTTTCAGATTGTGGTTCTACCCCAGCAACACTGTCAAACAAGCATATAGCTCCATCCAGAACCCTAAGAGCCCGTTCCACCTCCAATGTGAAGTCAACATGGCCAGGAGTATCAATAATGTTGATACGATGCTTGTTCCAGTAGGTCGTAGTTGCAGCAGAAGTGATGGTGATTCCTCTTTCTTGCTCTTGCTCCATCCAGTCCATAGTTGCTGTTCCTTCGTGCACTTCACCAATCTTGTAGTTTCTGCCTGTGTAATATAGGATCCTCTCAGTTGTAGTAGTCTTTCCAGCATCGATGTGAGCCATAATTCCAATATTACGATAGTCTTTCAGTGGAATTTCGCGCTTTCCGTCTGGAAGGAAACACGAAACCATATTTGTGTGAGAAAACCAAAAATAGGACTGAAAGGTGTCCATAGTTCTTGACATACAGACTACAGTAACAAATATGAGTTGGCTACTATGGAATCTCCATGCATCAAACATTCTTTTTCCTTCAGCCAGGCATGTGTCAAGCATCTCCTTTCCTTTAATAGTATGTCACAAACAGCAAACAGACCCTAAGACAAAGTTTCCAAGAGTTGATTCTGGTAATACTGCTGCCTAAATATAGAATTGGCCCACAACTAATGAATCATGATTAGCTTATTGACTAGTAAAGCCTTCGAACAAAGAAGCGTGAGTGAGGTAGTCAAATTACAAAGCCACTATGTTAAAAAAGATGGCATTTTCCTGAAATGATCTAGAAAGGAGAGAGTGATACTATTTAAATACTTATTAATTTTTTACATGATGAAGAAACACAAGAAACAAAGGCAGGACTGCAGCAGCATAGTTTCACACACGCAAACTGAATTCAAGGGGGATTTTATGCACTACGAATTCGATAGTCTTATCTATAAATCAAAACAAGTACAGCATAATCACCTATCCATTCTTCCCAAAGCTGTAAATTCAAAAAAGCAAAATCTTTATGTGCATAATGCGAGCCGAAAAGTAGCATGACCATCAAACTTTTTAACACCCTAAGTATGCATTTTATTACCATGCACAAGACGGTTGGATTCATTAACTTACCAATAACAGCATATTTGATGTGAATTGTGATGGGGAAGAAAGAAGAAGAACAACCAAAAAGAGGACAAATGCAAGAGCTGCTCATACTAATTATGCCTTAAGCCTTATTCATGTCATCTTTAAACATTCTTCCCCACCCCACTCTAGTTTCTTTGTCTTTTTCAATTTTCTCCCACAATCTGTATTCTTCCTTTCATACCAAAAAGAGAAGGGAAAAAAAAAAAAACAACATTAAGGTCATTAACAAATTATCATCTTGCTCTCAAAAAACTTTTCCCTTTACAACATTTCCGCTGTATGACAAAGCAGCTCCAAGTGACTTCTGAACTTAATCAATCAACTTCACAAAGTACTTGGAAGCATTGGAGCTCAGATGAACAATTTATAGCACAATCAATTTAACTAAATGTAGCCTTCGAACAACACTGAATAAAATAAAACCCTATCCAACTTAGCAAATTGATAAAACGAACCAAATTAACAAATTCAATCACCTACAGGAAAACAAGGAACAATTTATCACAACCCAGAAATATCACTATTTACTAAAGTCTAAAACACAATTTATCAAGAAAAATAACCATCTGGGCAATCACAAAATACACCAAAACAAAAAACCCATGTGTTAGCATTTCAAAACAAACAACAAACATGAATAATTTAAGTGTAGCTTACCCTCAGTAGCAGCCATGGCAAAAACAGAGAACTTTTTTTTCTGCTCTTGCAATTTCTGAGCATTTGAGCGGCTAATACGAACATTACCAAAGAACCCAGATAAAGAAGAAGCAGAAGAAGAGGAAATACAGCGGCGATTGTAAGAGAGACGCCGGTGACGGTGGGAGGAGGAGAGAGAAAGTGGCCTATCACGAGAGCCATTGATGTTGCAAAGGGGCTCTATAGTTCCTGTTATCCTCACTGTTTCTGCCGCCATTTTATTTCTCTCTCTCTCTCTTTGGAGTTTTTTCGCTTGAATTTATGGGATTGAGATGATGATAAAACGAGTGTGAGGTTGAGTTTTGGATATTGGGCAATGGGCACTTCTCAGCCGGACATTAAAAGGACTACAGAGATGGGATTGGGGAAAGGGATATTGAGGGAGCTGTGAAAATGAAATTATGACACAAAAGAAGGAATTATTTATTTTATTTTTTTTGACAAAAGCGAATACAAGGAATAACATGAACTAGCTAGAAAACGATAAATCAAACAATTTACAGTCATTACAGCTAGTGCATGCGTATCTCAACTTAGCCTCCAGGGACTTCGTGAGACTGTCCCATGCTTGTCGAGTCACAGGACACTCCTCTTCCTTCCTTGCTAGCCTCTTGCGGATCACCAACGCTTTCCATCCCTTGAGCGAGCACGTCACAAAGTAATGGAGGACACGCCAAGACACTTGACCTTGTAGGCGACCTTACAATATCATAACAGGGGTTAAGACGAGCAAATTTCTTCATTGGGGAGCTGCACGCACCATCAGTAAGACAAAACATAGACTTCCTCTTGGAGCCAACACTTATCCTGCGAGTGTAAAACCTGTTAGAAGTAGCAGTTAGATCGTTAAAATAGTGAGAACCTCCGTAGCGTCGCACTGAGCTCCGGGCAGGACTGTAAGTTGGTTGTTTCTGAACTGAGAAGGGCTTGGCTATCCTCGGCTTTGACTTGGAACTGGCTGAGAAAAGAAAAGGCGCATGACATGCTGGGGAAACATCCAATATACCGTGCGAGACACAAGAAGTCTCAACACCACCAACAACACTCTCTGCTACCTCCTCCTCCAACTCAACATCCTTACTGATACTAGTTTGATCAATACTGGTAATCGAATCGTTCTTCTCCATTTGAGGATTAGGATCCACCACAATACATGGTTCTTGCATCATGCAAGGGCTGCTTGAACTTAACTCCCTTGCTGCAGGAGGAACATGGATCTTAATATTCATCACTAATAGATTGGATGGGTGGTAAAATGTAAAGGATTTACCCTGAACAAGCGTTTAATTGATTAAATCAAAGTGACCAAATTACATTTAGGTTGCTTTCTTTAGAGCTTAGCATGAGTTCTTTAGAGCTTAGCCGGTTAGTTCAGTTCAGGAGTGGTTTCGTGTCAGTTTAGTGATGTTCGGTTTAGTTTAGTGGTGTTCAGTTTAGAAACATACATTTTGTATCATTTAAAAAGTGGGGTTCAATTCAATTTAGTGGTGTTCAGTTCAAATCAATTCAGTCATTAATGTTTTATTTTCAGTTCTTGAATTCAGTTCAGCTCAAAAGAAGGAACCCTTACTCATCAGTTCAGTTCAGTTTAATACCGTTATATTCAGATCAGGGGTGAAGTTCTAATCTCGTATGAATGGGAACACCGTTGAAGAAATTAAGGTTAATGTAGATGTTAATGTAGGATAATGACGCAAGAGCAAGTTTTTTGAGAAACCAATTCACACATAAAAATGGGATTGCTATTTGAATATGTATGGATTATTTGTTATGAGTCATGATTCTTATTGCACTTCAAAGTAATACTCGTACTCTTACCAAAATTTACAGTGAAACAGTTTTATACAACTTTTTGTGCTGCGCAAATGGGGAAAAAGACGAAAGAAAAAAATAAAAATACAGTGGCTATTGTGCTTAGGATAAAGTCCCAATTTGGAGCTGATGTGGCCCATTTCGGATTGTACCTAAATCAAACATCGTGGCATACCTCTCACCCTAAATGTTCTTTGAGGTTCAAAATCCACTGAAATGCTTCAATGATTATGATTCTTTGGACTCAGACACCAGTGACTCAACTATAGAACTTTGCCGAAGTCACTTCTAACCTGTCTTACTATTATTAGATTACATTAGCTAAACAATGCATAGGCCATAGAAATTATGATCATATTACAAATTTTCTGGTTGAGTATCCTCACTATATGTAGTATCATTTCATCTGAATGTTGTCAATACAGTCCTTAGGCCATGGAAACCCTCCTGGTCCTAGAGCTCCTGCCTTCCAAAGATCTGTACATAGATGGATCCACTTCATCACATCAGTTTATATCAATTCGCGGACTTAGGCTATCTCTGCATCTATCTATGAGCTACATTTGATAATAATATGTGAAATATAATTTATATGATTTGTCTTTTAGACCAGTACAGGTTCTGATACAAAGTAAATAAAAAATCTTCTTTCCCCGCTACTTAAGGAAGAAACAAATTTGATCAAAATTCACAATGCAAATAGATGTACTCTATTTGTGCTATCTAGCATTCGGGTCAGTGATGGACATATCATTTTGAGACCACGGTGTTGAATCAGTGTCGTTGCTTCTTGTTGTTGAATGGTCTGCATATCTTCCATTCAGGAATGCAGGTGGTTGAGGGAATGGAAGAGGTCCAGCTGCAGAATAAGAGCTGAGCATAAGAACTACTGTTGACATTGTTGGCCTCCTCTTCATTTCCTCTTGAACACATAATAATCCAATGTGAACGCATCTTATGACTTCATCCTTTGCATAGGAATCTCTCAGTGTTGGATCCATGACTTCCGAAAGTCTTCCATCTCTGCAACATTTCCATGCCTGCGAGATAATAATGTGTGAATGATTCCCTAACTTAATTAGTAGAAGATATAGGTGTCAATTTCTATTGGACTAAATAAGATCAACACATCCTTGGTTTGGGAATATGAACTAGATCAAAATGAGTCATCAGTTGCTGATAGTCGTGTCGATATGAATCCAAGGGTCAAACTGAAACCACCTCTCTATTTTCACAGGAGTACTGCTAAAGTGCTAAGTACACTTGACCCCCTTACCCTGTCTGGGCAAGAGCCTCTTTGGAGGCACTGGGGCATTGTTGATGGCACTAGTACAAGAAAGAAGCTAGACATGGAGTGGCTGATACTTACATAGCTTAAAAAGGTTTCACCTGTTCCAGATTGGTTGTTCAAACCACCAACTCTTTTTCCACTTACAATTTCCAAGACTAGCACGCCAAAGCTATATACATCTGATTTTATGGAGAATTGTCCGTGTATCAGGTACTCAGGAGCCATGTAGCCACTGCAGATCACAGATTTATCCCTTATTAGCTTGATCTTATGGTAATTTTTTTTTGGATAGCAATCTTATGCTAATTTGAATTTACAGCACTACAAACATGAGAATTAGCATAAATTATTGATCAAACTTACTATGTCCCAATAACTCTGCTTGTATCAGCATGAGTTTGCTCAACATTAAAGATCCTTGCAATGCCAAAATCTGATATTTTGGGGTTCATCTCTGCATCTAGCAGAACATTGGCTGCTTTGAGATCACGATGGACAATTCGAGTAGGAGAGTCTTCATGGAGATAAAGCATTCCCCGAGCAATGCCTCTTATAATGTTGTAACGCTTTGGCCAGTTCAATTGTTCTTGTTTTGCAGGATCTGTGCCATGCATACTTGTCATGCTTTCAAAATCCTAACAGATACACATAATGCACATCATGCAACTACTATAACCTTGAGAGTAATTAAGTTTTTATGATACCCTACCAAATAGGATGTAGTCTAGGCTTTTGTTCTGCACGAACTCGTACACGAGTAACTTCTCCTCTTCTGCCAAGCAAAATCCCACCAGCCTAACCAAATTTCTGTGTTGAAGCTTTGCTACCACTTCAACCTCATTCTTGAACTCTTTATCACCTTCCCAACAGCTCTTTGATAGTCTTTTGACTGCTATTTCTTGTCCATTTGCTAAGGTGCCCTGAAAAAACAAAGTGATCATAAAACCAATTGCCAAAGTTAATTGATGAAAAACTTGAACTCATATGTGGTGACCAGTGAGGATTAATCACAACTATGATAGAGAAATTAACCACCTTGTAGACAGCACCAAATCCCCCTCGACCAAGCATGTTATCACTAGAGAAATGTTTAGTGGCAGCCTGAAGAGCTCCCAGTTCATATTGCAAGGACTCGGCAGTATTGGGAAAATCAGCTGCAAGAGGGGGGGTTGCCTGCCCAGCCAGTTTGGGTTCCAAATCCTCTGTTGCTGCACCATAAATGGCTTAAGTGAAAGGTCTTTCATTACTTACCAGAAGCACAAATTATAATCTGAATTCAAGTTTTTGGGTTAATTACCATTTTCAGAATTTGTAACACCATTTTTTGTCCTTGGCTTCTTGCTATACAGGCATATGCCTACAGAGATGAGCGTCACTAGTATGGCTGATGGAACAGCTATGGCGATGGCAATAATTACTTTCTTCTTTTCTTTGCAGCCCAACAAGAAAATAAACAAAAAAAAAAAAAGATTAAAAAGGGTCTCACAAAGTTTTTCATTCATGATCAATCCTCTTTTGAGCAAGAAAGATCAAAATTTACCTGTTGGAGATGGTACTGAACTGGAAGCAGGAGATTTATGTGGTGTTAAAGCACCTGTAAGACAAGCCATCATGATTTTATATTGATGTTCATGCACCTCAATGGTTTTTGTACATATGATTTCCTACCTGGAATTGGAGAGGGTACTGAACTGGGATCGGGTGGAGATGAAGCATCTGTGAGACACAAACCAAAATTGTTTCAGTACATTGCAGTTTACATTACAATGCTCTTATCCCTCCCTTTTACTGGTCGATGTTTAATTGTTTATGGCAAATCAACTAGATATGTACTCCACAAAAACAGAAAAGCGTTGTTCTTTTTTAGGAGTTTCATGATTTGTATTACACCCAGTTACCAAGACCATCCAAGGTCAGGTGAGGCATGGGGACCGAGTTGGTTCAAGATAAGGAGGCAGAGACACAGACACTAGAAGTTATGACCTTTACTGACCAAATATGCTCAGATTTCTATGCAACATTTCTGTAATAAAGAAAATGTGCAGGAGTACTAAAAGTATGCAAGTTAGGAAGTCGTAGCTCTGAAGATAGGATTTTTAGTTTTATTCTATCCAACTTAGATGCATCCCTTTGAACCCCCCAAAAAATGGTGACAAAATACAAGTACTCATTAGATGTGCAGGACACACTCACTTAGACATAAGGTGTCAAGAGCAGCACGAGAATTAGCAATGCCACAGACAGTCAAGAGGCGAATCATATTCTTTTCGTTGGTGGTGGGATCTCCACTAGCATCAATCAGGGGGCCGATGGTGCAGAAGCACTGCTTCTCAGCCTGTACTGTTTGCTGGATGAGAGGACAGCAGGCTGCTTTAGTCATATTGAACGACGAGCTTGAGGAATTAAACTCTGGCTCAGATGTCCTGTTCAAGCTATCTCCTAAGCAATCATTGATCTTCGCCAAGCATGGTGGTAGCTGTTGATCACCTGTATCTAGTTGGGCCGATGAGGGCATAATGGGGATTGACAACCACATCATTCCCACCACCATCACCATAGCCACTTTAATGTAGGAGCACATTCTTTGTTTCTCTTATTCCTCCCTCTTGAACGGATTTCTTCTTGGAAATGAAACAAAAAGCGCTAACAAGGTCATTTACATTACTAGTAAAACAAAAGTTATTGAAGGGTTCTTCAATTTGAGCTGACTGATTACCAGGAACAAATGTTATTGATATCTTCTACTAAAAGTTGTACATGAAGTATTAATTAATTGGTCAATATTGTTCATGGGCATCCATTATAAGGCCTTCAGAAGTAGCTAAGAACCCCTTAGTGGAAGAAAATATATCAGAAAAGGCTTGCTTTAGTCTTTGCAGTTGCTCCCTGTCATTGCAGTTGTTCTCTTTATTCTTCACTATTTTCAATTAGGCTACTTGCCCACTTGGTTTTTAGAAGAATAAACATATCACTATGATGTTCTGACTTATTTCTTTCTCAGTTGGACTTTTTCAAATTACCTTTAATTGATTTAAGCAGGCTGGTATAGCTTCTTAGAAGTGAGGATGAGTCTGATTCTGTTATAAGGCCTTGTGCTCGTGCGGCTCGTGACAACCCAATAATCACCAGGCCATCACCTCCATTACAGCAGAGGAAACTGAACTAGAACTAGCTTGTTTTAGCATTTGGAACTGGTTTCTTTATTATTGATTATTTTCAATTAGGCTACTTGGTATCAAGAAGTATAAGAGATTCACTATTGATGCATCTGACATTTTTCTTTCTTTGTTGGACATTTTAAAATTTTGTTTATTTACTGGAAGTAGTGGAGTACTAGCTTTGTAGAGTTAATGGATCTGAATTTTGTACAGGGGCTTGTGCTCATGCTGCTCGACTGGCACGACTGCTCGTGAAGTCCTGATGAACAAACCATCAATGGAACAGCCATCACCTCCTCCATCACATGTAAAAGAGCTTAATAAGCTTACTGTTTATAACACTTAATTGTCTGTTTGAGTGTTTCTTTGGTTGGTTTTGCTCTGGTTGGACAGTGTCTAATATAACATGTAATCGGATTTCTTGGTTTATTTGCTGTCAGAGTGTACAGTTCGTGGAGTGGGAGTAGCATTTAGCATTCAACAACTAAAAATTTTATCATTTGGTTGGTACATGATGTGAATACATAATAATAATTGACAAGCAATTTTTATACACCTCACTCTAGGAAGAGGCAAAACATTTTGGCCGCCATAACCTCCTTTTTTGATCGCTACATCATATTTCAATTACCTGAGACCTGGCTTAGTAGTAATGAAACCCTTGTTCTCAGACCATGGCATTGAACTTGTGCTGCTCCCTGTCGTTGATTGATCTGAGTTTCTACCAGACATGAATGCAGGGTGTTGAGGCATCGGAAGAGCACCAACAGAGGCGTAAGAGTTGAGCATGAGTCCAATTCCTGCCGTTGTAGGTCTCTTATAAATGTCCTCTTGAATGCAAAGCAAGCCAAGATGAATGCATCTAATGACTTCATCATTTGAATATGAATCTGTCAGTGCAGGATCCATAAGTTCCAACGGTTTTCCGTCTCCCCAACATTTCCAGGCCTGTCAATCACATGAAATATGGATAAAAAAGAAACTTAATCTTAAAGAGTGAACAGATGCAGATAACTCGCTCATACTTACATAGCTTAGAAGATTTTCTCCTACTCCAGATTGATAGCTCAAACCACTGATTCTTCTACCACTTACTATCTCCAAGACTAGCACACCAAAGCTATATACATCGGATTTCACAGAGAATTTCCCATGAACTAAGTATTCTGGAGCCATGTAACCACTGCAGATTCAAAGGGAGGGGGGGGGGGGCATTGCAAATCAGATGATCAAATCCACCTGTCTTCAACAATTATAGAATAGGGGCATAGGGCCATGTTAAGCATTCTGTTATCAAGTGTATAACGGTTCTACTGTGAATAGCTCTGCCTAATTTCATGTATTTTCGGCTGGCAACACAAAAATCTTACAAGGCCTCAGGAAAAAAGCATTTTAATTCTTACTATGAAGAACAGCATTAGGTTTGTGACCGAAACTTACTATGTTCCAACGATTTGGCTTGTGTATATATGTGTTTGCTCGACTTGAGTGATCCTTGCCATACCGAAGTCTGAAATTTTTGGGTTCATCTCAGCATCCAGCAATATATTGGCAGCTTTAAGATCGCGATGGATAATTTGAACAGGAGAGTCTTCATGAAGATAAAGCATTCCTCGAGCAATGCCTCTAATAATATGGTAACGCCTAGACCAATTCAACTGCTCTTGTTTTTTAGGATCTGCACTATGTGTACTTGTTTGGATCAAAATCCTCATGAAGACATATCTAAACTAAACATAAGGCACAGCCCTTCGAGTTTCCAAAAGGCTCTACTAATAAGTACATACCAAATAAGAAGTAGTCCAAACTCCTGTTAGGCATAAATTCGTAGACGAGTAGCTCCTCATCACCAGCCAAGCAAAATCCTAGTAGCTTAACTAGATTTCTGTGTTGTAGTTTTGCTAAGAGAATAACCTCATTCTTAAACTCTTTATCACCTTGGCCAGATATGTTTGATAGCCTTTTGACTGCTATTTGTCGGCCATTTGATAAGGTCCCCTGAACCAAAAACGACACCAATTGTTCAGATTAACTAATGATATATCTCTGAAGAGCAAAAGAAAAACTAATGATGTATCTCTGTATAAACTGAAAAGAGATGGTCAAAATGTGTTGCGCAAGCTTAAGTAATCCAACTCATGCCTAACTGTGGACTAATGAATTATGACTTTCAAGTCTCTTTCTTTGGCTCATTTGCTAACAAGAAAACCCGAACTTTGTTTAACCAGTAGTCTCACTGCGAGACTATCTTATATAATAGTTTTTGTGATTAAAATATAGCTATAAGCTTGATAATTACCCTGTAGACAACACCAAATCCCCCTTGACCTATCTTGTGATCACTGGAGAAATTGTTGGTGGCAGCCTCAAGATCTTGAAATTCATATTGCAAGTTCTCGGGTGTTAGAAAATCATCCTGAGATACCGCAGTTGGAACAGGAGGCGGACCAGCACTAGCCAATTCACTTGGTAGCACATCCTCTGTTACTGCACTTGAAAGAAGCTATCTTATAAGACAAGTCAGCATTAGGTTGCCAAAACCACAATTATATTCTGCTTGAGGATCAAATATTACCATTCTGAGAAGTTGAAACATCTAGTTTCTTCGTTGCTTTCGGCCTCATGCGCAAATAGACAATGCATATAGCGATTAGCACAAGCGCTATGACCAGTGGAACAACAATAATGATGGGAAGAATTGCTTTCTTCTTTCCTGTGGGGAAATTCCAAAGTCTGTTAATGGATGAGCACGCACTGTAGAAATTAGAAATTCTGTCCCCCAAGTTTCAGATTTCATGCTCTAGTCCAACATATTCTCACCCAGATCAGGCGCCTAGGGGTGAGCACGAATACCGGGTACCTGACCAACCCGTTTAAAGGTATAAATGGAAAGTGAAGATTGTGATACCATATTGGGTATAATAATTAGATAAACATCGTCTTACCTGGGTTTGATGGCGGTTCGAAATTTGGGGGAAGCCATTGTGGAGGTTTATTATCATCTGTGACACAGAAACAAAATTGTTTAGCCGATGCAATGGCGTACGATGGTACGAGTATATTCTCACAAATCTTTTTGTCTACTTCCCTCGTATGGACTGCACAAAAGGCGTGGGTGATATCAAAGTTCAGGATTCGGATGACCTTTTCAGGGTACCGAGTGTCCTCTAGGGTCATAATAGACCTCCTAGAGAAGTTTGAGTAAAAATGACACATGGGCCTCGGGAAGCCCAAAACGAGGGTTATAATCCACTTTCTTAGCCTTCCGGGAAGCTCTAAATCGAATGTGGATATTTTCGCTCCACATCGCACGGAATACCCCAAGGGGACATGGTAGGCCACCGGGGTTGCTTTATCGGTTCCCTGATAGGTGTGTGGAATAGCGTTTTAGGGGACAATTATGGTGTAATAGTCGGAGCACCAAAGACATGGGTGATATCGAAGTTCGGGGATTTGAATGACCCTCCCGGAGAACCGAGAGTCCTCTCTGGTCATAATAGACCTCCCGGAGAAGTTTGGACAAAAATGACACCGGAGCCCCGGGAAGCCGGAAACGAATACTATAATCCACGTTTTTTGAACTTCCGGGAGGCCCTGAAATGAAAGTGTATATTTTCACACCACATAGCACGAGACACCCTTAGGGAACATAAGAGGCTCCCGGGTCCGTTATTGCGTCTCTGATAGGCTTTTAAATACGGGACACCAATGTAAGGCCGAACACAAAGGCATACTGGGTGATATCAGAGTTTAAGGATCTGGATGACCTTCCCGGGACACCGAGAGTCCTCTAGGGTCATGATAGACCCATCGGAGAAGTTTGAGCAAAAATGACACACGGGCCCCGGGAACCCAATAATGAAGGCTTTAATCCACGTTTTTGGGCTTCCGGGAAGCCTTAAAACGAAGATGGATATTTTCGCACCACATCGCACAGAATACCCCAAGTGGACATGGTAGGGCCACAGGGTTGATTTATCTTGTCCCTGATAGGTGTGGAAGGGCGTTTTAGGGCCCAATGGTGTAATAGTCGGAACACCAAAAGCATGGGTGATATCGAAGTTCGGGGATTTGGATGACCCTCTCGGATAACCGAGAGTCCTCTGGTCATGATAGACCCCTCGGAGAAGTTTGGGCAAAAATGACACCGGAGCCCCGGAAAGCCGGAAACGAAGGCTAATAATCCATGTTTTTTGAACTTCCGGGAGGCCTTGAAATGAAGGTGTATATTTTTGCACCACATCACACGGGACACCCTTAGGGAACATAAGAGGCTCTCGGGTTCGTTATCGGGTCTCTGATAGGCTTGTTAATACGGGACACCAATTTAAGGGCCAAACACAAAAGGTATGAGTGATATCAAAGTTCAGGGATCCGGATGACCCTCCCGAGGCACCGAGAGTCCTCTGAAGTCATGATAGACCCCCCGGAGAAGTTTGAGAAAAAATGACACACGGGCCCCGGAAAGCCGAAAACGAAGGCTATAATCCACATTTTTGGGCTTCCAGGAAGCCTTAAAACGAAGGTGGATATTTTTGGGGATTTGGATGACCCTCCTAAAGAACCGAGGGTCCTCTCTGGTCATGATAGACCCCGTGGAAAAGTTTGGGAAAAAATGACACCGGAGCCCCGAGAAGCCGGAAACGAAGGTTATAAACCACGTTTTTTGAACTTCCGGGAGATCCTGAAATAAAGGTGTATATTTTCGCACCACATTGCACGGGACAACCTTAGGGAACATAAGAGGCTCCCGGGGTCCGTTATCGGGTCTCTGATAGGCTTGTAAATACAGGACATAAATGCAAGGGTCGTCGAACACAAAAGACATGGGTGATATCAAAGTTCAGGGATCCGGATGATCCTCCCCTGACACTGAGAGTCCTCTAGGGTCATGATATACCCCCGGAGAAGTTTGAGCATAAATGACACCCGAACCCCAATAAGAAGCCGTTTTTTGAGCTTACGGGAGGCGGACAATCATAGGGGACATGGGAGGCCGCAGAGGTAGATTATTGAGTCTATGATTAGGCTTGGAAATGCCTCTTACTGGACATCGGAGGCTAATCCATGATTTTTGGGTGCCGAACATGGCTCCCCACCACCTCGTGCCACCAACGGCCAAACCTATCCCCAAGTCCTCTATACTATTTTTCCCAATTTGTTTGAAGTGATTTTATAATTTACTATTTATTTTTTATTTCTCTGCATATTTAATTAAAAATTAAACTTCCAAATTCAAATTCAAATTTCCAAATTGGGCGATCGAATTCAATAAGCATAATTATGAAGAGTCAGATGGAAAATAGAAATCCTTACTGGGAGATGGGAAATCGACTACAGGTGAATTGGAAGCTGGAGCTGAAGCATCTACATGATGTTCGTAGATCAAACAAAAAATAATTATCAACTGTGTATATATGTTCATACAACACCTGGACAGTGGACACCCCAAAGTTTAAGTCTTCTAATGTACTATACCTTACCTTGGCATAAGGTGTCAAAAGAGGAGAGAGAATCGGAGACATTACACTTGGACAAAAAGAAGATTGCACCTTCTGCCTTGGTGGAATTTTGATGAAGAGTAGGGAGAATGTTACAGAAACACTGTTTCTGAGTCTTTATTTGCTGGTGCATTAGTTGGCAGCAATGGAAATCGCTCTCATTGAACGGCTTGCTTGTGTCTTCAAATTGTGAACTTGTTGTCCCATTAACATTGTTCCGGACGCAACTAAGATAGTCAACCCAGCAGGGTGGTAACCCGTTCACTTCTTGTTGTTGGGCTGTTGATAACCAACATATAACACCAAACCACATGATTATTATTGCCCATACTTTCCCAATTCCCATTCCCATTATTTGTCTCTCCCTTTCTCTCTCCTGTTTTCTTCCTTAATGATCATGGATGAAGGATTTAGAGATTTGTTAGGCTTAGTTTGAGATGAAATTTCTTTGACTGGTGATGTTTGATTTGTCAACGCCCTAGCTAGCTAGCTAATTCATGGCTGTCCATTATGAGAAATTATGAACTTTGCTATGATCTTTTCATTAATCAATTATTTTCTCTCCCACATTCCTGTCTGGTTTTGTTGTGGAAGACATGTTCCTTAACATTGATGAAAAAATAATAATCCTTGCTTTGAACTTTTAAGTTATTTTTCCCTTTTATTTATTTATTGAATCAAAGTCATCAAGTACCTTTGAGTACTACTGGATTTGACTCGTTTGATTTTGCTGTGAGGTTGTGAATTTAGTTGGGGCCGGGGTTGCAATCTCCCGTCTAAATGATTTAAGGGGATTAGAAAGCCGGCCCTATTTTGTGGCCCAAAACATCTACTCCACATTACGATCCAAATTGTATTGCATATACTCTTTATGTTTTTTTCCTTCTTTGTTATAGAAGAAAAGGATCATAAATTCATTCATAGTACTGAAAACTAATCATAACATAAAATGCCACAAAAGTATGTTGAACATGAACTTGCCCATATGGCCCAAAATACTCTCTAATGTCAAGACTCAAGGATTACTACAAAAACTTGTGTGGACTAAGTCCATGGTGGACCAATTAGGGATGAAAGTTTGGACTTTGGATTGGATTATGGCCTAGTCCAAATCCAATTCAAAAATTTTAGACTCGAAATTTTGAGTCCAAATCCAATCCAAACTAATTTTGGACTTTGATTTTTGAGTCCGAATCCAATCCGAATTATTTTCAGTAGTCCAATCCGATCCAAATAATCCAATTTTTTCCTGACTCCTTACCTTTTCTACAACAATGTCCATTACTTTAAAAAAATTTCATCGATAAGATAATAATAAAAATGTCGAAGTCAACTACAAGTTTACAAAAGGTGTTCGGTAATCTCCGCTTAGTGTACATGGAGAAAACAGATGTGTAAAGAGATAGCAAGTGGACGAGTGACTGCTAAGCCGTGACTTGAGTGAATTGTCTAAAATTATTTTTCTCTCTTAGTTTATGTATGCATTTTATTGTTACCTTCAATGTCTTAGATTTTAATTTGTAGTTTATACTTTTTATTTTGGGCTAGTATAATTTTTGGATTATATGTATTTTTATTTATTAATTTATATCTAATTTGGATTGAATTGGATTATTGGACTCCGAAAGGGTGAGTCCGAATCCAATTCGAAAATCCAAAAAATATTTTTTTCGAGTCCGAATCCAATCCGAAATCCAAAAAGTCCAATCCAAATTGCCTAATTTGGATTGGATTGAATTGGATTTTGGATTTAATCCGAATAAGTTTCACCCCTAGGACCAATGGTCTAAATGTCACCCCATACTTCACCTGGAGCCACCCCTCTAATAGTGGAGTCACCCCATACTTCACATGGAGTCACCCCTCTAATAGTAAAGCCAACCCTCAAAAATACTTGGTCCACGGTGGACTAAGTCCATACAAGACTAGCTCCCTCTAACAAGTAGGACGGCGTGCTTAGAGGAGGTCTCACCTTGAGACGGCCTCATAGGAGACATTTTGAAAAATATAGAGAAAAATCAAGAAGATTAAAACAAGCTCGATATAAATACTATACATGCAAAAACTCGCTGGCTCCATCTTTCAGGAATGAGAAGTGATTTAATCCTCAACTCAACCCTTAGTGAAAAGGCTGAAAGATTGCCTCAATCCTTCGTCGGTCTGTCCAATCCTTTTTCATAAACAAAAGTTATAAGGTCCTTAATTATCACACCAAAAGTACCAATTATCATATATAACCAATCTCTTTTCATCAACAGAAGTTACAAGGTCCTTAGTTTTACATACGGAGAGTATGAGAATAACTACCCGTTGCAATACTCGGCATCATATATAAAAGTGAGATAAAACATCTAATAAGATACGAAGTAACATGTACATAAGTCTCCATAATCTCTCTTTCTTTCTCTCTTTATCGCTCTCCGTTAATAAAATTGTGGATCCGCCACTACGACTAGAAATACCTTAAGGGTCCATAACCAATCCTACATCAATCCGTAAACCTCATCTGCTAAAAATCAAAGATTTTAACTAAATCTAAAAGCCAGCATATTCAAACCTAACCATTTGTCTAGTACTCGTACTATTGTATGAGAACCGCTTTTTTATTCACTTAGCTCATATCCGACACAATTATGCTGACACACAAGATGCAACTCTGCAAATCAAATGAGAGGGCACACTAGTTGTTTGTCATAATGTATGTCCTTACGAAGGTTACGCCAACGACATACAGTGACAAGTGACAAGTGATCTATGATTATATATATGCATGTAAGATTTAATTAATTACTTACTAGTATATTATAGAGTACATTATTATACCTTGGCTGCAATTGCTGTTATTCGCAGCCATCCAGGAAAAAGAGATCAGTAACATAACTGGATCTAGTGGCTGGTCAAGAATCTGGTTCAGGAAAATGATTCAATAAAACAGAATTTCTGGTTCAGATCAGCCGCATCACATCTTGTCCAAATGCAAATTATTAAGTACTCCCATACTTACGTGATAGGCTCAAGTGCAAGCTTCCAACATCTGTCCAAGTCAGCAAACTTTTCTGGATATTTTTGAAAAATCATCTGAGCTTTAGCTAAGCTAGCTAATATGTACTGTGCACATACATTCATCATCATAAACTCAATTCTTACCAACCACCACAATGTACTACTATGCGCCACAAGCTATTGATGCATAACTCAACGGCTAAGCTCGTTTTTGGATAATCAGTTTTGAATCTCTCTTAAACTCTCAAAGTAACAAACCCTCACCACAATATAAACTCTAATACAAGTTTAATACTGAAAGAAGGACTCAAAGCACAAGGATATTCACTCCTAAGACAATGAGATTTGGGGATAAAAAGAGACAACACTCTTTGTGTTCAATTTCATTCAAAATGGTCTACTGAGTACATGGCCGTCTTTACCTATATATAGGGGAGAGAAGGGTCCTTAAATAACCTACATATCATCTTAAAAGGATCCTTGCAGTACAAGGCTCAGCAAAGATCCGTTGGTAGGACCACAAGGCGCGTCCTATGCTCACAATGAGCTTGAGAGCGACCTGAAAGCGACAGCTGACTCTACTTTGTACTATTTGGACCACTACATTAAATGCCCTGATTTATTGGTCCTCTAGGCCTATTCCCCTCAACATGTGACTCTTTATCCCTTTAGATATGTTTCCTAAGCTATTACAAAGCTGAGAATAAATTACAAATGCAAACTATGCTTAATTAACACTAATCATGCTTGTACGAACTAATTAGGGCTAAATGCATGCTGAAATTAACTAATAGCCAAATGCTTTATTGTGCAAGATAACAAGCCCTCAAATGCTCCTGCATCATGCACCCGGGGTTGTTTAGGACTTGCCCTCAAGTCCTCGAAGTAGAAAACCTTCTAATAAAGCTCAAACTTGTAAGTGCTGAATTTTCCACCTCGAACTCTACCTCGGATCCGATTCCCGGTTGAGTTTGTAACATCTCAATTAGCTTGCTGAAATTTCACATTGAAGAAAAAATATGGTGTTGCACCAATTCCGACTTTAGGAAAGTGTGTGACTTCCCAATCTGATTTGTACCTCCTTGATATGCCCTCATATAAAATCAGTTTCAAGTGCTGAAGAACTTCACACCGAGTGGAAGATAAGCGGAGCAAGACACTTTCAATCATAGGATTTGGAATGGTTCTTTTGTAACACACTCACTACTCTCATGCTTCCCCAAAGGTTCACGAGCACTTATATCTCCCGGACAGCTCACACCGAACCGTAACATTTCATGAAGGTGAGAAGGAATAATCATGCCTTTGTTTGCTAGACCTTGTTGTGCACGAGCAGTAGAACCTATAGGAATTTCAAACTTGAGTAGGAGTTGTTCCGAAGGCACTGGTTCACCCAAGGAAACCTCAACATAAGACTCCTTTTCTGTCACAAGAGCTGCTGGAATCGTTCTGTGAGCGCAAGGGACTGAATTTACAATGAGAATAGCATGCCCTTCTTGAAACATGTCGATGTTGCTCGTAACCTGATTATCCACTAGAAGACTTTCCACATCGGGCTCTTCACTATAGTCATCCCATAGTGGACCTTCACTCGGAAAAACTTCAACGGTTCCCTCACAATCAAATTGTGGAAAAACAGAAAATTCGCAAATACTATCGTCAATCCGAGGTGACACAAAATCAAAAGATGTGTCAAGAGTTTGATCAACCATTTGACACTCCACAAGTGTTACGACTTCCTTGTTAGAACAACTATTATAAGAGAGGCCAAGTTCACGACATTTAAAACACCTACGCTTTCTCTTAACTTCAACCTTGCAAGCTGAATTTTCAGTAGCTTGCAAGTTAGCCACTTGCTCAAGATCATACGGATAGAAAGATGTTTGTGAAGGGAGCTTTAATAAGAACTCCTTTTTGAGCTCTCTTCGCAACTTACTCCATATTGGAATTTGTCTTTCCCCATCCTTTCCCTTCGAATTTCCAGGAGTTCCCACCAAATCGAAGTAACACAATAAAAAGAACTTGTCACTAGCTCTATTTTCTTGTGATTTGAAAACTCAAGAAGTGTGAACCATTTGTCGACCTTCTCAAGCCAAGTAGAAAAATCTTCCGAAAAGAGAAACCCACCAAACTTGGAAAAGTCAATCTCTCGTCATCATTATAATTGGTTCTGTAGAAATGAGGCATTTTGTGGAGTTGGGATGTGTTTGTGGTTCGAATTGTGTTCGGGCTAACTGGTTCCTTGTGGACTAAATTAGAAATCTACCAAGAGAGTCTTGTAGTATAAGGTCATACCAATCCATAGAAGCAACAATGACATAAACTTGATCTATAAATCGTGAGATATAAGCAAAATCCCAACATAACTTCTGGTCGCAATCCAACAGGACAAGTAAAATGTTTGAGCACAAATGAAGATCAAAGACTCAACCTTTCCACTTCAAACCACTTGGATAATAAAGATAGAACCCAAAATGAGATAACAAGGTAGATACTTAACAATAATCACCACAAAGTTGCAGGTAAACTCCAGAACAAACGGAACAACACTACAATAGAATTCCCAGTTCACGCCAAGAACATGCTATAACTTCACATAAAAAACTGCTCTATCCCACATGGATTTAACAAAAACTACCAAGATATATCCAAAGATAAAGGTCTTAGGAACTCAGTAAAGCATGAAAGTTCACACTTTTACCTTTTGAAGCGTGGCAAAGAACCAAAAGTACAATCCTGTTTCAGTCGCAGACCCAGCAGGAGTGATTGAGGGAAATTGCTTCAACGAGCACTCAAATCTTCTCCATTTGTCTTCAAACCAAAATCAGGTGAAAAAGTACTCTTCAATGAAGAAAAACCTCTGAATGAATGAGCTAAGAAAACCAAAGCTCTGATACCAATTTGATGCATAACTCAACGGCTAAGCTCATTCTTGGATGATCAGTTTTGAATCTCTCTTAAACTCTCAAAGTAACAAACCCTCACCACAATATAAACTCTAATACAAGTTTAATATTGAAAGAAGGACTCAAAGCACAAGGATATTCACTCCTAAGACAATGAGATTTGGGGATAAAAAGAGACAACACTCTTTGTGTTCAATTTCATTCAAAATGGTCTACTGAGTACATGGCTGTCTTTACCTATATATAGGGGAGAGAAGGGTCCTTAAATAACCTAGATATCATCTTAAAAGGATCCTTGTTGTCCAAGACTCAGCAAAGATCCGTTGGTAGGACCACAAGGCGCGTCCTATGCTCACAATGAGCTTGAGAGTGACCTGAAAGTGACAGCTGACTCTACTTTGTACTATTTGGACCACTACATTAAATACCCTGATTTATTGGTCCTCTAGGCCTATTCCCCTCAACATGTGACTCTTTATCCCTTTAGATATGTTTCCTAAGCTATTACAAAGCTGAGAACAAATTACAAATGCAAACTATTCTTAATTAACACTAATCATGCTTGTACAGACTAATTAGGGCTAAATGCATGCTGAAATTAACTAATAGCCAAATGCTTTATTGTGCAAGATAACAAGCCCTCAAATGCTCCTACATCAGCTATGAATACAAATTATATAGGAGTATGGATTTGGAAGTAAAGCACTTCAAACAAATTTACTTTTAAGAGTGATAAGCAGGAAGCAGAATGCTAATTATTATTTTCAATTTTAATTTATTTATTACATTCAATGTGTAACTAATCCGTTGAAAAGAACATTAAGAAATGCATGTCTTTTTACTGCCTCCGTTCCATGAAAATTGAAGAAAGTGAGATACAGAGAGGCCGATATTCGAAATGAGGCAAGGAAAATTAAATGTTAGAGGAATTGCTGGTCACTTACACAAGACCATGTCAAGAAAGCTACTGTCTTTCACAACAAACAGAGTTGAAAAACCAACATAGACCTAAAAACTACAAATGTAAATTAGTTATCAACACAATAACACAAATACAAGTAAGGTCTAAAGGTTGTACCCCCAAAGGTCTATTTCATAAATTAAAATGAACAGCGAAAAAAGATGTTTCCGATGAAATCTAAATCACATTGAAAACCTAGCTAACAAACAACACCAGACCTTTCTTTTTCCTCTTCCTCATCCATGGTGTCCGAAAGTGTAGTGCCCTTGGTTTCAGGCAAGCATCCAGCAAAGAAGCCACAAACTCCAATCACCAGCCCAAACACCCCGTATGTCATAAAGGAATTTGACCTTCCAGCCGCTACCAATGGCGGGCTGAAAATTCCCCCGAACACAAGAGCTTGTCGAGCCATGGACACAGCCGAGTTTCTTACACAAGTCGGAAACAACTCAATGGTGTAGATGAGCATAATGTTAAGCGCCGAACAAGCGCTCAAAAATGATAAGATCTCAAGTCCAATTTGTAGACCCATCATGAGCTCATTATCTTCAAAACTCCCTAAAACCACAACTAGGACACTACAAATGCCGCTTAACATGGTGTAACCCACCAAGGAGCTCTTCCTATTAAGCTTGTCTATCAAAACAAATGTCATGAAAGAGGCCGGTAATTCGGACAATGCATTGAGCGTGACACTAAGGTAGAGGTTGAAGGGTAGATTTCCGAGAGCCAATGGCATACCATAGTAAACAACACCAATACAAAAACACATTATCATTACACCACACAATCGACGTAAGGCCCAAGTTTTTGACACTAGTAAGACCATTGCTGAGTACACATCCACATCGTCTCCTCGTGGCGCCTCATCTTCACCGAAGAAGCTAAGTGTGAGGCTACTACGGTGAAGGGTGGCTATGTTTTTTAGGGCGTCCATGGCTTCCTCCTTCCGGCCTCGAATCAGGAGCCAACGTGGGGACTCCTTGACGAAAAAAAGGACTAGGACGCAGTAGACCAATGCCGGTATAGAAGTCCACATGTACATTGCTCGCCATGACTCCTCCCGATTTATGTAGGCAATCCCTGGTAGAGATAAGAATCCTAGTGAAAAGAACACGAAACCAAACACTCCCACCTGTTGGGGCATAAAAAAATTGATGGTTAACAGGTCAAAACCACTAAATTACAATCAAAATGATAGTTTTAATCAACCATTTGAATAGGTAAAATGACTATACCAATAATAAGGGTATTAATCGGGTGATTAAGATTTAAGTTATAAAGTGTATTAATTTCCATTTCGATTAAGGAATATAACTTTGATTGGACCTCCAAGTCTCCAACCACCCGCATAAACTTTTGGTTGAGTTGGACATTCGTGTGATGGGGTGTATTAAGAAATATACTCCTACTATTAGTTTAAACTTTTGGTTGAGTTGGTTATAACACAAATTTGCATTTGTCATATAGACATTAGTATTAATTTTACTCCTATTCTCTGAAAAGGGGACCTTAGTGGAAGGGCAAAGAACAACAGACCTGGCCTCGCCACCGCTTTCCGACCACCTCGGTGGCCAACACCAACGAGCACGTCCCAATTGCAGCCCGCCCGAAGCCGCACACAAACCTAAGGAGAGCATAAATCCAAATAGTGGTAGAAAACAACGCAGTTAGGATCCCTGAAAGGGACATGGACAAGCAAGACAAGAGCAATAAGTTCTTACGGCCGAGCCATGAATCCGCCAACGTAGCCATCACAAGCCCACCAATAAGGCACCCGGCGAAAAAAGATGACGCCGGTAGGCCCCTAAAAAAGGAGCTGGCACATTGTAGGCCCCACTCTGAGATGACGGTGGAATCCTTGGACGAGTCCCAGGCCCACATAGCGTCCTTAGGGAGACTGCATATGTCCGTAAATGGACTACCCGGCCCATCACAATTGGCTGTGCAGTGCCATGAGGGCCGTGCATCGGTGAAAATGGAGATAAAGGTTTGTTGGGCATCGAAAGCCCAAGCGAACGAAACGATGACACATTGGATCAGCTGTGACCACCCGAAGTTGCTGATGCACTCTTCGATTCGCTCATCGACAGCCGATTTGCTCCGATGGTGGTGGTGCTGATTGTCATGGTTATTATAAATGTGGTCGTATTCGTGGTCATGTTCATCGTTGTCATTTTGGGTTTGGAGAAATGGATCAGTTATTACACCATTATTCGCCATATGCTTTTTTGTTTTTTTGGGGGTGGTCGTAATATTCGGGTGCGGAATACTAGGAGAGAGATTGAAGGTGAGAGATATGGGGGGAATTGAAGTGTGATTGGATTTGGGTGCAAGTGTAAGAACGAATTTGTGTTGGGGAATTATAAAGGGAATAAAATCAATCGTCCAGCTAGGAGCGTGGTGGCTGATCATAACCATGTGGGGGTATTAAGAAAATAACTAACCTGATCATACTTTGTATGTATCATCAAAATTTATTGATATTATGGATCAGATTACGAATGGAGGGGTCCTGTAGGCTGTATCACATTCACAATATGGCTAATGCGCGGAGAATGATGAATCTGATACTTACAGTGATCGTATGCTGATGTGGCGGTGATTGCATAATAATAGCTCATATGACATCTACAAAAGATATCAATTTAAAAAATAAACGGATCTAAAATATCAGAAAACATTTTAATTGAAAAGGAGTCGTTCGGAATTGACAAATTATAGTGTAGTTCATTGTCATGTAAACATCCTTTTATTAGTTTAAATTAGGATAGAAAAGCAAGATTTGGCATTTCCTTTTTTGCAATTAGTGATCACAGTACACTTGTGTTGTTTAATTTCTATAGTGGTAGCTTTATACAGAGGCGGCTATCTTTATTCTTTAGCGGGGATGACTGATGAGGATGAAACGAAAGGGGATGATAGCTTTTGTTGGGTCTTACGTTGTAATGGAAGCAAACTTTAACTCAACAGTCCGTTCCGTAAGCCCAGCGTTCATAAGTACTCCATTGATTTAGACAAGCGTTGGGCCCACTTGGCCCATTTTGTTTACAGTACAGCTAAACTAGCATATGGCACTGCCACAGCATGAGTCACCCGGTAGCCCAATAAGAATCTTTTGTGAAGCATGAGCCCAATTCGCCTATACTCTTAACTCTTACTCCATTATTTATTTTTATTTTTTTCTAGGCCAACGATTGCGTGGTTGTATTTAGGGGTGAGTAGAAATTTCGGGTATCCAATACCGAAATCGGAATTGGCTTGGAATCGGTGATTCCGGAACCGGAACCGGTATTGCCAATTCCAATTCCAATTACCAAAAATAGGAACCGGTACCAACTAATTCCAATTCCTGACTTTTGGGAACCGAAACCGATTGGGTACCCAGTGTAAAAAAATTAAATAACTTTTTCCTTTGTTAGAAATAAAGAATGGTGACAATCTAGTAAGGTTAGTAGTTTAAAATTTCCCCCCCATTTGTAATTTTAATGATTGTATTTGTAATATTAATAATTAAATGATTATATACGTTATTTAAATGATTATAACGTACTTAAAAAGACAAACATACAACCTAAAGGCCGCATTCGGGTCGGAACTTTTACTCCATTACATTTACACAGACAATGTAATTGTCAAAGCTTGTTTGGGTAGGATGTTTACAACTTAATTTGATTTCTCTGGTTTATTAGCAAGTAAAATCTTATGATATCTTCTCTTCATCTAATAAATGGGTAAAGCAAATGGAACAAAAATGAAAGAAAGGAGATTAGACGAATACATAATAAAAATTTGTAAACCAAAAATAAATACAAGTAAGTAACATCGAAATGATGAAAAAAAGAGCCTTGATTAATTCCCTTCATCGATCTCCAAATTAAACGAACAACTAATTGATAATATGAACTATTTGATGTTTACTTGAATATCGCAATTTACATATATCTAATAGTATTACAGGTACTATAGAAAGTAAATAACTAACAACACTTGGTACTTGAGTGGTACGTATTACTAGTATGTAGTATAAACTAGTATAAAGTATACTCTTCGATTTTTTTATTTTTATTTTTTGGTTTAAATGTAAAGATTCACTAAATCTAATTAAGATTGCAGTCTTTGCAGATCTAGATGTACAGAAAGAGTATATAGTATTAATATGTGTTAAGGGTTTTAATTAATGATGAGCTTTCTTTCTAGCAGAAGCATAGCTATTAACAAGAGCCAAAGCATTACTAGTCAACTGAGTGAGCTTCCCAATCTCACCACGGACTATAATCTTGACATTCCCATTCATCTCCGCAAACCCATCCATGCAAGTCCCGGCATACGTTAAAGCAGTGCTAGTCCAAGTTTGAACATCACTCATCACCATGGCCGACGGCTGATTTAGAGCTGCTCCATGCCCAATCTCGTCTATGGACCTTTGGAGTTGGGCCTCGGAGTTGCCCACGGCCATGGTGCAGTCTGAAAGCGCGGCTACTTCGTTGGGCTTAAGCCCACGGATCCGTGAAAGGCGAGCCGTGGTTTTGGAGGCTGATTGGGCTGCGGTTAGGGCTACGGTGAGGGACTTTGTGGCTAGTATTTTTGGGCTTGTTTTGATTTGGGAAGCGTAGCCTGAGAGGGTGGCGAAGCATACTTTGGGGTATGAGGTTGTGGTGCATGAGTCTTTGATGTAGTTGGTGCTTGTGGTGGTTCTAGCGGCTTTGGAATAGGGGAGAGAGGTGGAAATAATTAGGAAGAGGGAAATGATTAGTAGAGTGGTTTGTGTTTGAGAGAGTGAAGATTTCATGTTTGTTTGGTGAGTATTTTGAGTTGTGACTTGATCTCTTTTGTTTTGACAATGCAAGAAAGTGATATGGATGGATTTGCAAGGAGACCGGTGTCCCAATTTATAGGTCCAAGCAAGTCCTTTGCCCATGACTAGCTCCAACGTGACCCACAAGACTTGCTAACCATCAATTACTAACTTTTCTTAAAAAAACAAGAAAAAAAAGAGAAAAAAAACTCATTAATAATCACTTATGCATGAGTAGTAGTATTTACGAAGAAGTGGTTGTTGTGTGCTTGTGTGTAGTTTTGCATTTTCAACTTTCATTCTTCAAATAAAGTTGGATATTTGATTTATGTAAATTGACAATACTTAGAGGTAGAGGTGGTAATTGGGCGGATCGGGTCGGGTTGGGTTTGGGTCGGGCTTTTCAGTTTCGGGTTATACGGGTTCGGGTAATATTGGGTCAGAAGTGTAATCGGGTCGGGTTGGGTCGAGTCGGATTGATTCGGGTTTATGTTAATGTCGGGTTATGGGTCAACTCGAGTCGGGTTAGTTCGGGTTTCGATTAAGTCGGATTCGGATTAGCTCGATTTTCGGGTCAAATTTAATTCATGTTTCAGAGCATATAAAGTCGAAAATAATATGGAAAACTCAATTTTATATGAAAATTTTCAATAATATGGACTACATGTGTGTTGAGTTAGTGTTTTTTCAATCATTTTGAATATTATGTTATTATAAGTCGGATATACTCGGGTTTCGGGTAGAGTCGTTTCGGGTTCATTTCGGTTTCGGGTAACTTTGGGTCGGGTGTTATCAGTTTCGGGTCAATTTGGATAACGAGTGTTTTCGGGTGTCGGGTTGGACCAGGTCGGGTCGGTTTCGGATAATGATAATTGATACATTTTCGAGTATTAGGCGGATCTGATATCGGGCGGATCGGGTCGGTTATCTCGGGTCGAGTCGGGTTTTGCCAGCTCTGCTTAGAGGGAGCAATTTGCCTCTTTAGAAACCTGTCTAGTTAAAATAAGATAAATCGTAAGTTGAATAATAATATATTCGGTATTAAATATTTCTCCAAAAAGATATATATATATATATATATATATATATATATATATATATATATATATATATATATATTCAAAATCGCTTGAATAGGTTAAAGACTTAAAGGGTTCAACTCGCTCTTTTAAATTTTGCCACTAGTAGCTAGCAAGTGACTGATGAAGTGATTTATTTAAGTGAAGATAGCTAGCAGTCAAACTCAAACACCCGTCTGCTAAATTGCTACAGTACAACTATTTAATTAGTTAATGAAAAGCATCGTTTGACGATTGTGAAAAATAAAAAATAGGGAGTATAAAGTACTGCACTAGCTCCTAGAGTAATATTTATGTTTGGCGTAGAAGCCAAAACCCAGCTCATTTCTGCCAGCAATATATGTTATACGTCCGGTCAACATTTCTTCTTCTTCTTTTGAGTACTCAAAAATAACATTATTCAGCAGCAAAAATCAAGTAGAGTAGTTGATGAGTCATTCAGTTCATGAGTTGTGCCCGTATGAGATCAGTTCGAAATTAACTTAAATAAGAAACTGAAATAAGGATATAGAAGAATATAGCTAGGTCAAAACTCAAAGGAGACAAAATTGTAAGTACATTAAATTACTTAGTTTTGACTTTAATTAATTAGAGGTACTTGTACGTATAAACAGTGGATCGAGCAGACACCTAGAAAGTTCATATCTAAGTGTTGTCAAAAGCTCTAAGTTAACACGTGCAAGTGTTAGTGTACAGCTACAATTACCAATAAATTTTAATACTACTAGTTGATGTCCTAATTATGAGAGCCAAAAGGATCATATCGAAACCTAATCATGCATTCCTAACTTACTTCTCAGCTTTTCATGCTTATCTTGAGGAAAACTGGTATTAATTCCCTTTCAATTATTGACACTACATTCCAACGAATTCTCCTAGACAAAATTTTGTATGAGGCGGTCTTAAAATAAGATATGTTATACAAGTATGATATCATAAATTCCGTAAATTTTTATATACTCCCACTTTCACGGAGCTTTGTGGAGCTGGGAGCAGGTGAGATTCATGGGCAGGAAAGAGAGAGAATGGGCAGGAAAGAGAAAGAATGGGCAGGAGAGAGAAAGGGAAAGACTCTATATAGCTAAGTGGAGAGGGGAGTATAACTCAGCTACTGAACTAAATCTTTTTAAATATACCCTTTGTGTTCCTAAATATTTACACTGGTATTCTTGATCTATGATGAACCAAGTCTACACAAGACATGCTAGAACCCGAGAGCAAGTAGACCTTGACTTATGAGGGCCTGAGTTTGAGAATTTATTCCTTGGGAGTTGGGTGGATATCAGTTGGATACTGCCAGATTTAGCCAAGCCGAATTGCGGGAAACCCTCTAACAAAAGAGCCCAAGAAAAGAAAAGACATTAGAAACAGGTTCATTCAGTGTGCTGTGCCTTTGCGCAAACTCAGAAATTGCAAATTGGGCCCAAAACTCGTTGAGGCCCTAGTCTTCCTCGGCAAACCTTCCCATTTTGGCCCAACTTCGATAAGGTCCCAATTTGGCTGTTCATGGTATTGGGCCGGCAGTTGACAGTTTGCAATTTGAAGGTTCAATCGCAGCTTATAAGGTTTAGCATGTTTTGTACTCCATGGACCAAGTAAATTTGAGGGGTGATTCCAGGTAGAGTAGGGGGTGACTCTACTTTTAAGGGGTGGTTGTAGGTGAAGTATGGGGTGACTCCACTATTAGAGAGGTGGCTCTAGGTGAAGTATGTGGTGGCTCCAAATATAAATTTGAGGGGTGACTCCACTATTAGAGAGGTGGCGACAAATATAAATTTGAAGGATGACTCCATGTAAAGTAAGGGATGACTCCACTATTAGAGAGGTAGCCCCCGGGTACAGTAGGGGTGACTCCAGGTGAAGTATGGGGTGACTTTATTAGGTCAAAGACAGGATTTAATTAAGGGTACCCGTACTTATCTAGTGAAGTGACAACGACATTTATTCTTCCATTGTTTAGTGATTAACTGGGAAGGAAAATAATTTCCGCAATCTGCGGCAAAGTGAGATGAGCAGGCCAAACCTTAGTGATTAACTGGGAAGGAAAATAATCAACTCGCTAGTTTCTCACAATTATAGTGCAAACGTGCCATTAAGAAAATGACAAGTGTACTCACGGTACTATCTCGATCTTATTTTTGCAACAGACTCCAATTGGCTATACCTTAAGTTGTACAGTACCAACATCACATATGATATGCCTGCATAATTTGATTCGTTACCTCGAATAACACATAAAGAACAAGGGACTTGATTTTCGTTTTTTATTTTTTAATCGTTGAAGATGATAGGTATCCCAGTGAAATACGTCTGTTGGGTATGGGAGCAGTTTTAATGTCTTTGGCTAACAAATTGACAATATGATTTTCACTTCTGACAGCATCTTAGGTGCTCACCAGTCACCCCTCCCAGAGTCACAGGTAGAAATCAGGTCCATATTGACTGTATACAAAATCTCGTATGAGACGGTCAAAGTGTAGTTTATACAATGTGACTGTAATCAAACCACTTGACAATCTTTATGAAGGATAAAGTTGTGGCTTTTTTCTTTAAACCTTCCAATACTGTCGGTGTTGATTCCACATTTCCACTACTGTCGTGATTGGAGGACCTAATTCATTCTCAAACCCATTAACATTTTTGAAAACAGAGCTGTAGATTTTTCGTCCTAGCAACTCTGGGCACAGTACATCAACATCAACTGCCAAACAATCAAGCTAAGCAGAACCAAAATTCCACACTTTTGTGTAAAAGACAACAGAAACTTTCATTGCTGCAAGACAAGCAACAACCTTTTTACAGATGTGGATATCAATAACACATAAGCCTGATTTAAACTATATAGTTAACACCACCATAATGAACTAGAAGACAGAGATCTGTTACTAACCTTTGTACTTCACAGTTTCACACATACTATTAGACATCCAAGTATGAATTAAGTACCTCTTTTTCTTTGGTAAAATACTGAAGGAAAAAGTAAAAGAAAAAGGAAACTTAAGGATTTTTGACATCTTTGCCAATTCTATTCCTAGCTGCAAAGCGATTTACCAAAGCCAGTGCATTACTAGTAACTTGAGCAACATTAGTTACCCTCATCCTAAGAGCAGCCTTCATTTTAGCATTCACAGCATGCCCAGAAAACCCATCAACACAAGTATTCTCATTAGTTAAAGCAGCACTAACCCAAGTCTGGACATTACTTATGTGCCACATGAAATCTTGGCCATTGGTTCGTCCCACGTGCCCGAGTTCCTTGATCGAACGGCTCAGCTGGTCCACACTATTGCCCATGGTCTGTATACAGTCCTTAATAGCAGCAAACTCCCTGTGCTTGATCCCTCTAGCTTTACTCAACTTGGACACAAAAAGGGCAGCTGATCTAGCCCTGGCTAAGCTCACAGCAAGGGCGGTGATCGCCAATTGGCGGTCACTTCGCTGAATCTTATTTGCATAGCCTGAGAGGCTGTGGTAGCAGAGAGCAGGGTACTGTGTCGCCCGGCATGATGCCCAGATGAAGTTTGTGGCGGATTTTGAGTGCTTTGGATTTGGAGTTACTGCTGTGGTTGTGGAAATGCTGGAGAATAGGCAGCAAAGGAAGAACAGGAGAGACAGTAGTGGTGTTGCCATTTCAAAGAGGAGAGGAAGTGAGGGACTTTTGGTTGGATGTGTCTGTGGGAGTGAGTGTTTAGAGGAGTTAAATACTAAAAATAGTTTAACAGGGGGATGTCAAAAGGTAGATTTGTCTGTCTAATGGTTTGTTCTGTACCTGCTTGTGAGAGTGTGAAAGATCTGCACGAGCCTCTTGTGTGTTGTTTTTTTATCGCTAAACTGTTTTATTCTGTCATGGTTAATCTTTTTCTTTTCATTTTCCCTTACTTTGTCTCCCTTTACCTTTCACTTTACCTTTTCTGTCCTTCCTTTGCTATCCAAAATGATGCACTTCACTAAACAGGTGCTTAGTCTACTAGGTAACTCTGGCTGCTGAAAACATTAAGATGGTTAAATAATTAATAGAGTTGATACAAAGCAATGAAGCATGTAGATCTAAAAACTGACTTAAACAACCAAAACAAGAACAAAAACCCAACTAGAGCAGTATCATGTTAGTATACCCAAAACGATTTCGAAATTGACGTTTAACTATAGGCACGCAGCATGTTTACTACTTTGGCAGTGACAGGTACCAGTCTTTCAAAACAGGTACCTCAGTCAAGGAAACAGTAGGTGCCACAAGAAAAGGCGAAAAGGAAGATTAATGCAAAAATTAAACCTCACGTTTCACTTGATGCCTTGTTCTGGATGGTTCTCAACTCAAAAGTGATTGATACTGTTTAATCATAATGAAGGCGCACAGTAAGCTCAACCAGTGATATTGCAAATGCAATGTAAAAGACAGCATGATCAATACCATAGAAAGCTTTCAATAGCCTTTCACCATTATTATCATATTCTCTATACAAAATTCGGATATACAGGACAATAGGCTCAGCAATAATCACCATTTAAGATGACCTAAGGAGAGGGGGTGGGGTGGGGGGAAAAAGCCGAAAATAACTAACATACATTGAAAAGCTAAACTGTTACATATTTGAGAACGGCCACACGGAGCTTCTCCATGTATTCCACAGCTTCCTTCTGTGCAAGGATCAACATCAGATCATGTTAGATGTAATCCTACTGAAGCAGGCTCTAAACTGGAGAATAATACTGTACTCAAAATTCATGGTCTTATTTTCACCTTCATTATGGTATGCAAGTATACATGAAGGAATATCCTATATTCCTATGCAAAAGATAAGGATCATTGACATTGGTTTGGAGACTCAACTGCACACATCTTGCTTATGGGACTATCAATCTCGAGTAGAAATATCCCATCTCTCTTTTACAATAGCAATCACTCAGTACCACCAAAACCTTACTTGTCAGCTAATCCCTTAATTAAAATCACAAATGTAGTAATTATTAAGGCTTATTCTTCCAGGCTTGTTTGCTGTTTTAGAAAGCATGTTTTCTCTTCCCTTTTCAGGTTCTATAACTACGTAAGTACAGACATTACTATATGCCACTGAAGAAATTTGAGAACGAAGATTCAACCATTCGTTGATTCTTTACCTCTTGCATCCGTAATTCTTTTGTGTGTAATATATCTATTAGTTCGTAAAATATTGAGAAGAAGCTCAGTGGGTTCATACTTAAATGAGAGACACACTTCGGGTACTAAAAGCAGAGAACTCTACAGCAAACAGAGGAGTAGTACGATGACTCAGCTTGATGTTCCCTGATGTATTTCATCATAATAAGGTGTATGGTGTTCAACCTCAGAAGTTCAGAAAAATTCGGTGTCTATCAGATTCAGAAAGAGATGGGACAAACCATATG
This sequence comes from Tetragonia tetragonoides, assembly GCA_038025085.1. Taxonomy (NCBI): domain Eukaryota; kingdom Viridiplantae; phylum Streptophyta; class Magnoliopsida; order Caryophyllales; family Aizoaceae; genus Tetragonia; species Tetragonia tetragonoides. Next base: position 50,325,311 of record CM076142.1, read on the forward strand.
TGTTATTTATGTGCCTTACTCATCCAAGCTACACAAGAGGAAGAGGGCAAAAGGCTCCTTGCTTGCCTCTATCTAATTGAGTAAAAGCAGCCCTTTCTAATACTATATACTAAAATTTTGAGCACGACCGTCAGCAAAGTTTTGTGGCAAGTTGACTTCTAGAAAGTACACGTCAACTGTAGGGCTGCTGTACCTTTTGTTTACGAACCGAGCTCTTTGTAAGACCAAGGGACTCCTAGTTAGTGACCATAGGGCTTCAAAGCATTCAATGAACGACTCACCATCAGGCTCATTTTGCTCTTATACATAAAATGTACACAAGGGACTCAATTAAACATTAGCAGTATAATGAAACCTCAAGAACTTGCAATTAGGTAACACACTAGGCATACTATGGATATAACCAGATAGACTTGCTTTAAGCTTCGTGCAGTGAACCTATTACAAGTATATCTTACATTTTGTACGAGGATTAGGATATTTTCTAGTTTATCCATTCAGTTGTGCACGCCGTAGATATATTTTCCCATGCAATATATTTCAGAAGCCACCCTTCTGGAAGTGCACACACATGACTTTCATTTGAAACATTTCCAAGAGTCTTTCCTTAATTTCTTCCTGTCTTTATATCCACTCTCATGCAAACCAGACAGGGTGTTCTTTCATTTCTATGATGCTATGGATACAGTGTATACTAACACCATAATTTGGGTCATAACTTGATGTACGCACAGTTTCTGCCTTTCTGATGTAACTTTTTTCTATTACTAGTGAAAATTTGATGGAGCTGTTTAGTCTTGTATCGGTTATGCAAAGCTTAATGATGATCTAGCATAGTAGCACAGGTACAAAATTCAAATTTCTGAACTAATACAGGATACAGCACAGAAAATCAGAAAACTGAAATTGAAGAATAAATTTCTAAGCAACCCTACCTGGTTACTCTGGTGTGCACTTGCTATATTCTCATCGAGAAGCGCCAACAGAGATCTGTTCAGCTCGTTCTGCTCAACCATATCAAGTAACTGCCCAAAGCATATTGACATTTCAATATGCAAGCTCAACTCACAACATTTGCTGGTAAGGAGTTCAAAGATATATGTAAAATGGGCACATACAGTTGCCTTTATGTCCTTTGACGTAACGATTTTCATCAGACTCTGCTTTGCATTTACAAGCTCATACTGCATCTTATCATATGCTTCTGCAAAAGGTCAAGGTAAAAAGGTCATAAGTTTTTCGGCAATGGACCTTCAAATAAATCAACTTAGTAGACATGGAAAATATTAGACCTATTCCTTCTGAAAGGGCCTTGTTTAGGGCCTCGAGCTCGAACATTCTGTCCTCAATTTCCTGGGGAATAAATGAAGATCTATAATCCATTCTTAATTTCTTATGCAGCATAGATTAACATATACGTGGAAAACACAGTTAGATAGACACCTGAGTTTTTGTCACAGCAAATCGGAGCTGCCCCATTTCATTTTGCAATTTTTTGAAAAATTCCTCGTTCAATCTGGAAATAACACTTTAAAGCATTACTCCATCGAATAAAATGCTTTTTGCTCAGAATAACACAATAATAACAACAGCAAGAATGATGAGATCTTAGTGTGAAACTCTTTGAGGCGAAGTGTTTGGGGAGGTCAAGTTTACATGGCCTTACCCCCAACAAAGAAAAGTTGTTTACCATAGACCCACAAAGAAAATCAACTTAGCAATACATGCAGTCTGAGAATTCAAAGCCGTAAGCTACATTGTCCCCTCTTCTTACCCCCTGCGGGCCACAACTCCCACTATATAAAACAAGAAAAAAAAGATATAAATAAGCATTGTAAAGAATAATTATATGGACCAGTAAAACGCCTGTCCAAGCCTAATAGGAACCTTATCACCGATCACGGGGCCTCCCATCTTGCAATATGGCGTGAGAAGAACAACGTCCGGTCCAAGGCCCACCAGAAACCCAAAAAACGTGGATTTTGTATTCACCTAATAGGACCCTACGGACCTAATAGGACCCTACGGACCATCGGTAGGTCATTCAAGTCTCCAAAATTTTGTATTCACCCAAAATTTTGGTGTTCGGCTCTTTAAAGTGGGTGACAAGTAAAATGGTCATCTAAGTCTAATAGGAACCTAATAACTAACCCCGCGGGCCTCCCATGTCCCCTAGGGATATTCTAGGCGACATGGTGCGAAAATAACAACCTTTGTACTAAGTCTCTGCAGAAGCCCAAAAAAGTGGATTATAGCCTTCATTTTCGTCTTTCCGGGGCCCGATTATAATTTTTGCCAAAATCTTTCCGCGGGGTCCATTGTCATCTAAGAGGACCCCTGGTACCCGTGACAGGTCATCCTGGTCTCTAAACTTCGTACTCACCCATGACTTCAGTGTTCTACACTGCCCTGTACAGTGGTGGTAGTGAAACGGTCGTCAAAGCCTACTTGGGACCCATTAACCGTTCCCATGGGTCTCTCATGTCCCATAAGGATATCACATGCGATATGGTGGAAAGATCCCAACTTCCATTCCAGGGCCCTCTGGAAGCCCAAAAAGTGTGGATTATAGGCTTAATTTTCGGTTTCTAAGGACTCGGTAGAGATTTTTGCCAAATTTGCTTCGAGGGGTCCATTGTTACCCAAATGGACTTGGGGGTTAATTGTCTACCTAATAGGACTCTACGAACCATCAGTAGGTCATTCAAGTCTCCAAAAGACAAATCTTTGGTGTTAGGCTCTTTTAAAGTGGGTGATAAGTAAAATGGTCATCTAAGTCTCATAGGAACCTGATAACTAACCCTGCGAGTCTCCCATGTCCCCTAGGGATATTCTAAGCGACATGGTGCGAAAAAAACAACCCTTGTACTGAGTCTCTGGAGAAGCCCAAAAAACTGGATTATAGCCTTCATTTTCGGCTTTCCGGGACCCGATTATTATTTTTGCCTAAACTTTTCCGCGGGGTCTATTGTCATCTAAGAGGACCTCTGGTACCCCTAACAGGTCATCCTGGTCTCTGAACTTCGTACTCACCCATGATTTCAGTGTTTTGCCTGTAGAGTGGTGATAGTGAAACGATCGTCAAAGCCTACTTGGGACCCATTAACCGTCCCCATGGGACTCTCATGTCCCATAAGGATATCACATGCGACATGGTGGAATTTACAACTTCCATTCCAGGGCCCTCTGGAAGCCCAAAAAGTGTGGATTATAGGCTTCATTTTCGGTTTCTAAGGACTCGGTAGAGATTTTTGCCAAATTTGCTACGAGGGGTCCATTGTTACCCAAATGGACCCTCGGTGCCCCCGGTAGGCAATCTAAGTCTCCGCACTTCGTATTCACCCATGGTTCCGATGTTCGACCTTTCAAAGTGGGTGACTAGTAAAACGGTTGTCCAAGCCTAATACGACTCGATAACCGACCATAGGGCCTCTCATGCCCCTAGGTGTGTCCCATGCAATATGGTGTGAAACAACAATTTTTGGTTTCAGGGCCTTCCTAGAATCCAAATGATAGTTGATAATAGCCTTCACTTTCGACTTCCCGAGACCCAATTGAGATTTTTCCCTAAATTCTCCAAGGGTCCATTGTCTCCAAAAGGAACCTTCGGTCCCCCGAGAGGCCATTCGGGCAATAGAGTTAAAATGAGAATCGAAGTAGTGGAGTACTAGGGTAACTTTATCTTCCCTTGCTTTGAATACTGAAAAATAATAAGAAAGTTTTCCCGAGATGTATAGTAGCTGAATCCCCTTCTACTTTGGTCCATTTCAAAAAATTGTCCACTTCTTTCTTGCAGCGAAGTTCCATTCTTATGGTACTACCCTTAAAATTTACAAAATTTGAGCAAAAGAAGAGTTACTTGCCAAATATCAGAATTCAAATACTTCAAACTGTCCAATTGTCCATTTCTTTTAAAATACATAAACAAATTGAAATAATGTCCAGGAGTTACATTGTATCTGAGTCTATATGTCCATGAGCAAATAACAAACTTGTCTTCACCAAGTTGAGAGTATGAGGCAAACTTCCAAAGGTCACACTCACACATATTGACATATGATGTACAATATCTCCTAAAACTCAAGTGCTTCGGAGTTACAGAACGAACTTACCTGGGTCTCAACCGAGCAATCTCAAATTCAATCTCCTGAGCCTCAGTATCAAGAAAATACTCAATCAACTCAGCAGCTGTATCTGGAATAACCCGAGACTGAAATTCCACATATCAAAATTCAGAGAAAAACCAAATCACACATCAAAATTCAGAGAAAACACAATTGACATATCAAAATTCAGAGAAAACCCAATTCAAATATCAAAAATCATAGAAAACCCATTTCAAATATCAAAAATCAAAGAAAAAAACCCAAATCACATACTAAATCAATTCAAAATCTAAGCAAAACCCATTGCAGAAAAGTAAAAAAAATTGACCTGACGAACAGCCTCACGACGCTCTTTCTCTTCCCTTAACTGACGCTCATAAGCTTCTCTAGAATCTGCATCTTTGTCAATTCGTTTCCTGAAGTCTAGATTTGCTATATGCCCTGTTTGGGGCGGTGTTTTGAATATACCTTCAGGGTCCTTCATTCCCATGGCAAAAATATTAGATAAAAAAAACCAAAAAAAAAATTGAATTTATAGTTCGAGGAACTTTTGGCTAGAGAGAGAAAGAGAGGAATCACCCAAACGCAAGAAATTCTGGGTCTTGAAGATGAAGGGGTTGCATTTGCGAAAGAGTAGTTCCGGGTCAAGGGGCGTATGGTAGCAATTCCGAAACTCAGAGCGGCCATTGATGGCCCTGTGAGATCGCTGAGATGAAGTGGAGTGAAGTGAAGGTGTCTGATCCTCAATACTATCAGTCTATCTACTTATCCGTTAGGACTTGGGTTCTGTAGCATACAAATGGTTGTTGCCTTTCCCGGCCTTTGCTTCGTTTTTCAACCGCACGTTTCAACTCTTTTTATTTTGGGGAATTTCAATTGGTGCCATTTTACTATTGACTTATCCAACTGGTGTCCCAAACACAGAAAGAAGTCCGATCCGTACCTATTTAAAATTTAAAATATCCATTCCGTCTCCTTATTTTTTTTATTTTCCGTTACAAAGTGATGACGTGGCTATGAATAAGTAGTTTGGGGTTGTTGGGCTTCTTTTTCGAGCAAAATATGTTGACAAAATTGCCCCTCTTCTTTTTTCTCCCATTTTTTGCTCAATTTCCCTCCAAAAATGGAACTGACATTATAAAACCCCTCATTTCTTCCCCTATTTTTTCGTCACTTCTTCCCCACCTCCAAAAAATCACACTCAAAATTTCCACATGGCCTCCATATCTCGTTGTTCTTCCCATGCGCCCCCAAACGCCCTTCGATTGAGAAACGTCTGGTGCAATTACAAACCAGTACCTCGAAGAGCAGAGCTAAGGATCTCTGAAACCGAGAGAAACCCTAACTGCCCTTTTTATCGATGTGACGCCTGCGATTTGTTCAAGTGGTTGAACAATTCGCATGTTGTTTCTTACCCAAATGAAGGCGTCAACAGAGGAAATCGAGCCATTGAAGAAGTTGTAGAAGGGCCAGCTTCTGTTGAAGGAGATCGTGTGAAAATTGAGGTTGAAGAGTTGAAGAAAAATGTTACTGAGTTGAAGAAAATGGTTGAAGACATTGTGAAGCTGGGAACTTTTGGGGTGAAAATTATAGGGTTCTTCGTTTTCATCTTTATTGGGGTTGTACTTGCACTGAAGAAATAAAATTGTGAAATTGTGTTTTAATTAGGGTGAAATTGGGAAATTAGGATTAGTAAAATTAGCCTTGTGTTTTCAAATTGGGTTGTAATTGCAGTTGGTAATGTATAAGTCAACTTGTATTTTGCGTAATGATGTACTATTCAAATGAATGAACAAAAATTTCACCCTTAAATTTCCCTTTCAAATATATGTACTATTGAAATGCATAAAGTTGTCAAATGCTGGAATTTCACCCTTAAATTCCCTGTCAAATGCATAAACTTTGATCCATCAAAATCCATCAAAACTTACACCAAAATCCATGAAAAACTATCACCAAAATCCATCATTTCTTACACCAAAATCCATCAAAACTTACACCAAATTTCACTACATCAGTGTTAGCTACCCAAAAATGGACAGACTTTAACCATCACAATTGTTAAAGTTCATAAAACCACAACAAAACACAGGTTAACAACCACATAAGTCCATAAAACCACAACAACATCAAGCTTTGTTCTTTCTTTTTCTTCCTTTTCCAGATGGCAATGGTTGTGAAGATGAACCCCCTTCTTTTGGTGTTGAGTTGCTCTGAACTTGAGCTATGATAGGTTGAGAAGCAGAGATGACTAGTTGAGAAAATGCAACAGGTTGTGAGGAGGTTGGTGCAGAGGCAGCAGTTGTCTTTCCCTTTCTGATCCTCTTATGCTTTTCCACCAATAATCCTTGACTTTCCCTTCTTAACTTGATCTCTTTGGCAGTCAATCCACCTTTACAAGTCTTGGCATTGTGGCCAAAAGCCTTGCATTTGGAGCATTGAATAGCAGTAGATCTCTTTCCCTTCCTTGGCTCTCCTTGTTGTCTTCTTCTGTTCCTTGATGGCCTCCCTATACTTCTTTTCATTGGGGGAGCTTCAATATGGGGAAGTCCGTAGTCTCGCCACATGTCATCAGATGGTACAGGTCTGATGTTTAGGCCATATGCCTCTTTGTACCTTTTGACACTGAACCATTCTGAAACATAGCTGCTTACATCCTCTTTTAAGAAGTTTATTCCTTTGATTGCATGCTTGCATGGTATCCCACTGATTTTCCATCTCCCACATGAACAAGTTTTTTGTCCCAATGAAACTGTTAGTGAAGACTTTCCATCAATGATCTCAAACTCTCCTTTACCAGCATATAATGGTTTGCACATCTTCCCATCCTCCTCTAACACTCTCAATTGATGAAGAATCTTAGGGCAAACTGCATTGTCATCCCACCCTGCTGCCACATCTTGTCTGCTAGCATGTCTAACCATGGTCACTTTTCTTATGCCTGCAAATTACAACACAATATAGTAGGTTAAAACTGTTTGTAAAGAAAGAGTTAACCAAAGAAAGTGGATAGTCTTTACCTTCTAATAAGGTGAGAACTGGCCTACATCTGTCAACTCCTAAGAGTGAATTGAATGATTCCACAAAGTTACTTGTGTTCTCATCATGGCACAGGTTAGGATCAAATGTGTATCTTGCCTAGTTCTCCTTTGGGCCAAGATCATGAAACCATTGCACTGCCCCTCTTCCAGCTTCCTTATGCATTCTTTCCATTGCTTTGTCAAATGAATGCTTAGAGTATGCATTACAAATCCTCCAGAAAAGAACATGCAACAAAGGACCTGGATATGTTTTTTCGAAATTCATGCAAAGGTGTCTAGCACAGAACCTTCTAAATGCCTCTTCCCACATATCATCTAATGCAGGTTCAACACCCTGAAATGTACAAAAATAGCACGTCTTTAAGCATATACAAAAATAGCATAAGATCAAACATAAACAAATATAATGACATGGAAGTTTACCTTTTGTCTATCTGAAATAATAGTCCAATCTGATCTGCCAGAATCTTTAAGTGTGTGCTTCAAGTGCCAAAAGAAGTGAGACCATGTCTCTATGCTCTCATTTTCAACAATAACATGAGCAATTGGGAAGAGTTCATTATTCCCATCAATGGCTACTGCAGACAATAATACACCTCCATAGTTACCTTTCAAATGTGTTTCATCAACACCAATTAACCCTCTGCAACCCTTAATCAACCCCATAAACTGTGCTTCAAAGGAGATGAAAATGTACTTGAATGTTAAAGGGTACTCTGGCTACTGGGTTTCCTCTATTATTCTGGGATGCTCTGATCTTCTCCAAGAACAGTGTGCAATTGAGCCAGGATTGGTCTCCTTTATTACTTCACAGTATGTGGGCAGCTTGCTATATGATGTGTCATGCCCACCATTTATCATTTCCATAGCATGAGCTTTCATTAAGTATGCAGTTGATCTCTTCAAAGTTATATCATATCTCTCTTCTAGAAGTGCATTAAGTGACTTGATTGGAATAGCTTCATTTGCCCTTATATCATCAACCATCTTATGTGCTACCCACTTGTAAGTTGCCATTAAATTTTGCCCTTGTAGCCTTGTACATTTATGGACATTATGAATTGATTTGATTGCAAATGTATAACCATTTGGCATCTTAGAGGCATGTATTCTAAATGGACAACCTTCAGCTCCACATTCTGCAGTGTATCTATTTGGATCAGATTTCCTAACAACAACAGCTATTCTATTTTGAATACAAAACTCTCTGAAAACCATCTTGAAGTGCTTTTTATTAGTGAACAACATCCATGGTTTCAGTTCAATGTCTCCAAATTCTTCATCCTCATACAAATCCCCATTTTGAAACATCCTATCAAAGTAACATTGTGTCTCATCCCAACTGTCAGGACACTTATGCCCAGAATTAGGCTCATAATTATCAGCAATGCCTGGTATTTGATCATTGTCATCAACCTCAGGTTCCAAAGATGTCTCAGAGCTGTCACTATCTCCCTCCACATCAGATGCTACAAATGATTCACTTGACTCATCATCTTCTTCCACATCAGCCCTTTCTATGGACACACTAGCTTCACCCCTTTCTATACACACACTAGCTTCACCCCTTTCTATAGACACAGAAAGCCCTTGCCATTGCCCTTGTGACTGTTCTGCTCACTCTACCAGAAGAAGAAGGGGTGGTGGATGGAGTGGGGATTTTGGTAGGTAACAAACCTTTCCTAACTGCAGTACTTCTTGAAAGTTTTCTTACTTGAGTGTTAGGTTTACTAGTCCAAGAAGAAGGCTTTGACTCACTATTAGAACCAGAAACAATGTTGGATTGTGGGACAATGAGAGGTGGGTTACTTTGAGAAGTAGGGTGAGGTGGTGAAGGAGGATGAGGTGGTGAAGGAGGAGCATGTTCCAATAATTTCAGCCTCTGTTCAATTAGTTGCAATTTCTTGTTCAATTTAGGATTTGGGGAAATGGGTTTTGGAGAGGTTAATTTAGATGGTAATTGATCAAACCTAGGGTTCCTCCTAGTGGGTGATGTATGATCAAACCTAGGGTTCCTCCTAGTGGGTGATGTATGATCAAACCTAGGGCTCCTCCTAGTGGGTGATTTATGATCAATCTTAGGGCTCCTCTTGGGGCTTGCCTCAGGTGATGTTGGAATTACATGAATGCAAGGTTGTTGGTTATTTTTTGGGGTTGGAGATGATACCAACCTCTGACTCCTTCTCACAGGAAGCTTTGATATTTGTTTTGGTGGCAAACCAACATGAGCAGGGATAGGTTGTTTTGATGGCTGTGGAATATGTGTAGGGGTAGGCTGTTTGGAAGGAATATGAGCATATTCAACCTGTACATGGGGTCGTGGGACAGAGGGATTAGCAGCTTCCAGTTTAACTGCCTGTAACCACACTTCACCAGGACTTTTCAATTTACCTACCCAGAATATCAGCAAGCTACACTTAACCTTGCTAAACAAGTTCATCAAGTCATCATCACTGTTTACCCTTATCTCATCCTTCCCAAGATCATAAGTTAGACATGGAAAATCAGGCAATTCCATCTTTTTGATTTTGGCAATATTCATCAAATCCCTAAATATATCTAGCAATTGACACCTATCTGGGTCTACTTCCATATCAAATACATATCTCCCTAACACAATTTCAATCTTCTCTTATCCATTCTGCAATAAAAAATAACCTAAATTGTAAATAACAAACCCTAAAATTTCACACAGATTCATGACTTCTACCAATATTCGACTAAAGCAGGCACCATTAAACACAACAACATTTTTAAAACTCAAATCACATAAATAACCCTAACTCTCTATAAAAAAACAGAGACCAATAATGATGCTCTTACAAACCTAAAATTGTTAACCACATGAAAATCGCAATAAAATCAACAAAAATTTCAACTTTAACAAACCCAACAATTATAATCACGAAATAACTCAATGTTTACAAATATAATGCAAAATTCACACATTAAACAATCCATAAACCCTAATTTATGAACTGGAAACTTACCTTCTAAACGCGCCAATTCTTGCTTAAAACGCACCACCTCAGTCGTGGGTGATACTTCTTTCGTTGTTGAACAATCAATTTAATGGAGTTTATTGTTGGATTTTCAGAGAATTTTGGGTTTCGAATTTTGAAACTGGGCAGAGAGAGAGAGAGAGAGAGAGAGAGAGAGAGAGAGAGAGAGAGAGAGAAGGTCGCCAAAAGTCAATTTCATGGAGCTCATAAGTCATAACGAGGTCTTAGTTGTGGTGTCGTTTAATGACCTTCTATCTGCGTTTCATTAAGGGTAAAATGGAGAAATAAAATTTACTTAACGGAAAACAATAAATAAGGACACGGAATGTACATTTTGAAACAAAAAGGGCACATCTTGGATTTTCATCTCTAATCTGGGCACCCGTTGGACAAGTCAATAGTAAAAGGGCACCAATTGGAATTCCCCTTTTATTTTTATTATTAATTTGGGTGTCCTGTCCTGTAAATTTGGAAATACTTCGGTTCTAGTAGCTTCCTTAGTGCGCAGTAAAATAATTCAGTGGCGTATCAGGAATTTAGTACTGAGTATTCAAATCGGAGTTTTTTTTATTTTAAATATGGGTTCATTTGACACTCAATATAGAAACTTAATTGTATAATTTTAGAGGTATACAATAATACACATATGATTCATACCAATACTCCACACAAGTTATTATGCTACAAAATGCCTTCCATAAAACATGTACTTTATAAAGCTGACAAAAAAATTACCGAAAAAGAGGGTTGACGCCTGTATGGATGTACCCACTTGTACCACCCTAATACGCCTATGGCAGTGGTGTGAACTGTGAAAGCTTATGAACTAGGTTTTAGAAAACTAGATGTTGAAGGACACAATAAAATTGTCATACAACTCTTAAGAGAGGCCGAGAGGGGGTAGTTGTCAAATAAATCTATTTGTTCATAATTAACACTTGTCTCTTCTTAAATCAGCACGATCTTTAATGGTTGGGCATATCTATAAGGAATGAAATTTAATGGAAGATTGGATGACTGAAACGTAGAGTCAAAGAAGAAATTAATCGAGACACACACATTTCCTTAAATTGGACACCATTCTTCTTGCTGATGCGTTAGGTGTCTGCCTCGAAAGTAAGACTTTCTAACGTTTTTTTTTTCCTTGCCCTTCTAACAAAAAGATAAATTCAAACTTGTACCAATTGATAAAATAGAAGAAGAAAAAAATCCACAATTTAGACTTGCTTTTAACCCAAATATCTTCTTTATATAGAATTTTGGTCATGCAAAAGAGAAACATATAAGCTTAAAAATAAATCTCTAATACTAATCTCAAAAGCCTATACCAACATGTGGTTTCGTATTTTATTCAATTACTCTTATGCTCACTATATTAAAAGGAAGTCAATCATATGGCTTCCAACCATTCGGGAAAAAAAGAAAAACCATAAGAACTTTGGTTTCAGTATCCAAAAATTCATACTTGGGTTCAAATGGTCATTTTTGGCTAGTGACGATCCATATTTCACTCCCGAAAAAGACATTTACATGTCGAGAGTGTTAAAATAGTGGAGATTAGAGTCCCACAATGAAATTTGAGGGGAAACACGGGCATATGAGTTCTCTACACAGACCATATTGTCAATTGGATTTTAAGATGAATCTTCTGACTTTTGGTTAGACCACAGGTTCACCCAAGTCCTATGGACCAAGACTAATCCTGCTCACACCGGGTCAGTCCATGAAGGGGTAAAATGCTCCCACTAATTAATTTTTCTATCCACAAGATTCGAACCCTCGACCTTGCTTAAGGGATGAGAGTGTCGAACCGCTCACACCAACCACTTATTGGTAAGATGAATCTTCTGACTTTTATTGGAAATTTAGCACAACAAATCATGCTTACATAATTTTATCTCTTCTCTATTTTAATTGACGCGTGTTATGTTGTTGGACTGAATCAATTATGGAGGGCTATCAGCCTATCACCCATTCAAGCTGGACAAATTCTTTTCCCCAATCTCTTTGGACTTTGGCTGAAGTAAGTTCTCCCTTTGACATGCTGATTTACATACAAATTACACGACAAGTGCTTCCTCGGAGATTTGAAAAAGTCCTGAATTAGTGGATACAAGTCGTTTATTCAAGGATAAAACTGAATTAAAAACTTCTACCTGCTTCATCCCAGTATTGTACACCATTGTATGAACAATTCAGCCCAAATAAATAAGAACTATTCAAACATTTCTTCATTTTTGTTTTCGTTTTGAAACAAATCAAACTTCAAATAACGAATAATTCAAAGACGTCTCTAGTTATTAATTTATCTATTTCTTAAATCCTTTCCCCTATTACACCACAGTAGTATAAATACCACCCTCCTCGTAGTCGTATAGCTACTCATTTGCCATCTCTCTGTGCAAAGAAGAATGAGAAATATGAGAGGAGGCAAAAAAATACAAGTGGTGATGACAATGGTAGTACTGTTGGGAATGATGTGGTTTTCAGTTTCATCAGCCCAACAGGATTCACTGAAATGCTGGAATAAGATCAGCACTTGCATGCTTGACAAGATATCAAACCTAAAGCTCAACCACTCATTTGATCAGAAAGAGCTCCTGTGCTGCTCCCTCATTCAACAAACAGCACACTATGATAAGCAATGCTTCTGTTCGGTTGCCCCCTTCACTCATCAAAATCCATCGAGCTCCAATTTTCTTTTGCTGTTAAATGTTTGTAACGTCGCTGAGTCACTTGCTTCTTTTGACGCCTTCTGTTCAGGTAACACATTCATATATCCTCGTACAGTCATACTTAACGATATACTCTACTAAGAGACTGTCAGTTCAATTCTAACCTATTGCTGCAAGATTTTATGTTAAATTATTAATTGAGCTGTAATAGAAAGTAATCAAGCCGAACGCTATGGTGTTCAAGCTTGGCTAATATATTGATTAAGGTTAGAGAAGTTCATATTCATTCGTTTACTTTGCGAATGAACTTCGACAAGTATGTTCACAAGTATATAGATAAATTTATATTCACATTACTACATATTACTCCAACTTTCAACTACACATAGAATAATTGATCTTCTTCCTATGCTTGCAGGTTCTACTCCAAACGCTGCCGCGCCCGAGCTCCATTGAGCCACCTCTATAATCAATAAGTTCTTAATTGAACTGGCTAAAATGAACTAAAATTACAGCAAAGACAACAGAGTCAAACAGCCAAGCTCTAAGCCACTATCATACAGTCACTTCAAATTCTGACTATCAAACGTTAGTATATGTTTGCAGCCTTGCAGGGCCAACAAGATTGGGTTTGGATCATTTCCCTTGACATAAATTCTGTAAAGTATATATTTGGCAGTCTCACCAAAGTTTAAAATCTTTTGAATAAGTGCAGTATACATTGGAATTTTACCCCCTAAATACAGGCATAGTGTGCACGTAGCTTTATATTGTGTATATATTGTCAGTAGAGAAATAAAGAACCTCTTAGATTGTGCACTCAATTTTCCCCTTGTGTTATATTTAAATTGGCATTTTTACATCAGATAATGGCTATATCAATTTTTTTTATTCAAGTTCAATTTTCTCTACTCGAATTTCCCCTTGAAATAGGGGCAAATTGATCAATATATTTATGTTATACTAACTATAGCTTCATGCTTTTCACATATCGAAGGAGATACGATACACCGTATTATAAATAAACATTGACAGATTACTCTGCTCGCTCTTACATACCTCACATACTCTTTTTCCTAAGTTCAACATTTGAGTCAATCTCTGCAAAGAGAAGGCAACCTCATATCATTTGCAAGCAGTTTAACATGTCTTGATATTTTTCAAAGGCCAAAATAAAGGAACTTTCTAAAGGAAGGTTGTTTATGCTTTTGCACATGGGAAACTGGAGAGATTATTGCGTGAAACAGATGGAACCCACCCCAATTTTCCCACAAAAGAAGTAGTAACCAACCTTATTTTGTTTGGAGGGACCAATGGTAAAGGGCTTAAGTGTATGTCTTAGTAGGTTGATGCTGATTTTAACTTGCTGCACTCCTGGGATACTTTTGTTCTTTCCAAATCCTATGTTGTTCAGGTATACCCAAATACAACCCATATCTGAATATCTCAGTTATTGAATCTCAAAACTAATAAATCAAACATGACAGTACCACGATCAACTTTATTCCCTTATTCAACTAATTATGACCTATTGACCTTAACAACAATGACCACCACCCCATTATTAACATCGATAATCAAAAGATGAAAATCCTTCAGCGCAAATCCTTCTTACATCATCTGAGTATCCCTTCCACAGAATCCCCCCCCCCCCCGCGTTCTTTTGTGTGAACCATTGCATTGGGTAAGGTGAATACTCATTGATATGGTCCAGCCGAGGAGGCCTGGATGATAGTGCAACGTGTGTGCATTTGTTCCTGCACAGTGAGTTTGTACGTACTTTTTGGGAGAGGCATTTTCGGTGTGTTGCTTGTCCTCCTACTTTTGTTCTACATCGCCAGACTCACTATCCTGTTTCTGGAGGCGGAAAGGATAATAGGGTGTTATGTATCTCGTTATATATCCCCATGACTTGTGTTCTTGTACTGTCTATGACTTTGTACTTACTTTACGAGGGAGGCTTTTTGGGTGTTACGCTTGCCCTCCTGCCTTTGTTCTGCATTACCAGACTCATTAATTACCTGTTTTGGAGGTGGAAAGGATGATAGGGTGCTATATATCCTGTTATTTATCCCCATCACTTATCTTCATATTCACATGATCACATGCCTTAAAGCTAGGTATCTATGAAACCCAAAACAAAACAATAGATAGCTAGACCAAATTTTGGGGATAATCCTCAATGGAAAAGGTTAAAAAATTTACTCCACAATCCCCAACCAATATTGGAACTACATCCCCCCCCCCCCCCCCTCAACTATCCAAAACATAAATATGAACCATCCTGAAATGTTGTCCCATCTACACTTTTTCCCTCGATGTTCAGAAGAGAATTCCCAATTCAAGCAGTTCAACTCAATCTCCTTTAAAATATATCCGCACGCCCGCTCGACTTTCAAGAGCAACTTTAAACAAAAATATTGGCACCAGAGTCACAAACAAATGCTTAGAAACACCTTACGTGAACCAAAGCTGGATACAAACCCCCAACACACGAGTATGATACACCCCAAAGATCCTTACTCATTTTTCTTTATTCACTAGTTCTTTTACTTTCTTCTCTTCCTTCGACAAGAACCCACACCAAAGTAAATGCAAAGTATACCTTCAGCTTCTAATTCAAATATCCTTACCACACACTAATCAAGCTATGAAGTTCGTACACAGAAAGATATTTGTCTAATTTTGTCATATACCAATGACCAAAATCTACAAAATCCCTCCATGAAGAATCAAACTTCACCACAAAATTGCAAAACAACAGTGGAATCAGTTACCTCAGCTATCTTTCAAACAAGAAAGAATTGTTGCAAACCTTTCTTCAAATTATTTGTTCAGTTCTCTTACATCCAGAACTAACACCATCAGAACAAAAACTGAGAGCCCAATAGTCCATCGCCACTTCAAATAATATCATCAGAATTTATCAAATTCACCCCTTTCCCCCACATAAAATCTAGTGAACTACTACATCATTGAAAAAACTAATACCCAAAGCCCTACAAAATCTATTAAGTAATAACAGAAAATCTATCTGTTCCCATCTTAGATATTTTGGGCTAAATAACACTTTTATAGAACCACCTTGGAGTACCATATACAAGTTCAACTCTCCTGCACCAATACTCTGAATTTTTATTTTATGTTTCACATGAACAACTTCCGCATTCAAATCTCAAAATTAACATACATGACAGTAGCATGATCATCCCAAATTCAATTGCTTGTTAGAGGAGATACAAAGGTCTTGATAGTTCCAATCCCTCAACCTTAAGGTTGGGGCATGTTACTCTAACCATTAGGGCATCTCTTGATTCCTTCAAATTGCTAATACGTAGTACTCACCCCCAAACAACCACCCCATTTACAATAACACAATCAAGTATCAAAAGGGAACCTTTATTACATTTCCATTAACTGATAATCCCAAAATTCTTTTATATCGCACCTTTTTTCATGAAAGACCAACACCAAATTTGAAATTCCTCACTTGAAAAATTACTCTACTTCACAATATGATCCCCAACAGACGCTGAATTAGAACTCCTCAAGGGCCCAAACTATCTCATGCACAATTTCACTTTCCAACAGTGTCCCTTTTACATAGTTCTCCCCAAAGTTTAAAAGTAATTCATTTTAATTTTTAGGGTTTTTCTCTTTTACAACGTAAATAAAATCATTTATATTTGAATTCAGTTGCAAACTTTTTAAATCAATCTAGTTTTTAGAACGTTTGTAATGACAAGTTTGAATTCGAGTCAAACTACAAGTTTTAATCGAGCCGAGTCTGAGCCTTAACTTTTCCGACTCGATGAGTTCCCGTGCCGAGCCAAACCAAACCAATCCGAGCCGAGCGTCGAGCCGGCCGGATTCGGGTTCGAGTCGGCTCGGTTACACCCCTGCTATGTGCAACCCTAAGAGATTAATTGAAAATGATTATACATATCCTCATCTTTGTAGGGAGAATAAATTATCCTCCACCATTCTTTGCTGGGAGGTCTACACCTCCACTTGAGTCCGTCAGCCCATCATAGATGGGTTGGCTTGCCTAGTGCACGTCGTTTACAGGGTATTGCATGCGCCCTTGTAGCCAAAAAAAGAAGAAGAAGAATAAGAAGTAATTTAGCCTCACCTTTTGACGATGGAAGCTAGATCAGGAGGTTCTTCATGCCTTGGCCAAATTTGTGATAGACAAACATCCTTATGAGCATAATAATTGGGAAGAAAATAGCTTGATGAGCAAACAACTTGAATAGCATTAATCTTAACTTGCTCCACTTTCTCAGTTGCCACTCTACTAATAGAATGACAAGCAACATAAAAATGGTCAGCACCACCACTTTGGTTCCAATAAGGATAGTCTCAGCTAATGTTGGTCATGTAGTCCTTGACATAGTCCGGTAGACCACCAACTCCGACTCGTTGATCATGTCTCAACCGCGCTATAGAGAAGGGCAAGAAGAAGAGGTCTGCCTCGGAAGGGTCGTTGGTGACAAATTGGCTCTTGAATTCCCAATGCAAGCAGCATTCCTAAGGAGTATCTTCAACTTGACCTCTTTTTCAATGAAACATTTCAAATCACACCTCATACTGAACTTCCAAAGTTGTACTTTCCTTTAAGCAGCTGATATGTTTTCAGTAAAGAATACCTGACAAAAAAACTAGAAATAGCTAAAATGAAACAAACGCTAACTACACATGCCAACCACAAGAAAAATACAGTAACTTTTATCAGCAAGATTCGTTCATTCGCTTCTAACTCATGAACCCCATACCTAATCAAAACTCAAAAAAATGGCAACACAAGAGCACCACTACCAAATTTTCAACCTTTTGACATAGAGAAGAAAACTACCCGAAATCTCCAATATGATACCTTTTGAATTTAATTCAACCTCGTATACCGTCCCTTTTTTATGTTCATCCTCCACAATGGCATATCAATTATCTGATCAAGAAGCCAAAAAATCTGATCCCAATTCAACAAATCTATACTACAAAACTCCCAGCTTCAGATGTAAACGTATTATTACTCACACACCCTAATGAAAAATACACAACGATCTTTGACATTCAACAACAACAACAACAACAACGACCCAGTATAAATCCCGCCTAGGACGGGGTCTGGGGAGGTCCACATGTACGCAGCCTTATCCCTAACTAGTCGCCTAGTAGAGAGACTGTTTTCGAAAGACCCACAAAAATAATAATTTTTTTTTCTTAAAACTTGCAAAAAGTGCATGCAATGAAGAAGGACATGCTGCATAAACAGAAGGGTGAGGGATAGAAAGCAAAGTCACACCAAGCTCGAGATCCTACGCAATGCAAATCACACACTCTATCGAGGATCCTCTACACGGATCCTACTACGCCACATTTTCCTATCTAGGGCCAAGTCCTCGGTAAGTTCTAGAAGAGTCAAATCCTGCCTGATTATCTCTCCCCAGCTCTTTTTCGGACGCCCTCTTCCTCTCTTGCAATCCCTAAGTAAAATCCTCTCGCACCTTCTCACTGGGGCATCTTGATGTCTCCTCCTAACATGCCCAAACCACCTGAGCCTCGTCTCTCGCATCTTGTTGTTGATGTCGGTCACTCCCACCTTGCCTCTTATCACTTCATTCCTGATTTTCTTGTTGTTGATCTTTAACATTCCTTTGCTCTATTTGATAATGGAGACACCAACAACGATAAGACCACACAAGATCTATTACTACTCCACATTTCCAACTTCCGGGAATTTGACCCAAATATGTTCTAATGATACCTTCTAATCGCACACATTCACCCTAATACATATATTAAGTATGAAAAGAAATATATTCATAGGACGAAGCACCACCAAGAAATTTGAGATCCCACAATAACGAAGAAATTCATCTCCAGCACCCCCTCTTTGAGGGATAAGAAACTGGAACCCATGTGTTAGGGGCATTGTGCCCCACTTCATATAACAGGAACTATCCCACATATATGAAACAACTGCTTTATTTGATTTGCTTTCCTTCATAGCATACTAGTTATCATGAGCACATCATCCAGGAATATAACACCAATTTTACCAACATTCCAAAGCATTCCTCAAATCCAAATTCCAATTCCATATCAATCCAAAAGGTTTACCTCCTATTCACAAAAGTTCTCGTTCTCTCCAGAAAATACCATCAAAGCTAATTATTGAATCTAAAAGCCTAAACATGCATCACCACTTCCAAATTCCACAAGAATTTCTGTGTCCCTTTTATTCAACCTACTCCTACTTCCCTGATAAATTGATATGATCCACCCATTCAGATACATAGTGGTAGGACAACATCTTTGAAGGTAAAACAAAATGCCCAAAAGTTGTTATAAATGAGCTGGACAACATATTTTGAAATTCCCCCGCATGCATAACTATATGACAATCCAACCGGGTCCAAATTACCCCAGCTGCTTTTCACACATCAAGTCAATGCTAATGTCTTAACTCAATCTATTTTACACACTTTCCTGTCCACCATCATTAATCAAATCTTAGATCCTCAAAATCGGTACCAGAACCCACTAACAACGTTATGTACTCCTTCAATTTACCATAAAACTGTCGCTAAACCTTAACACCTGTGAGAAGTTAAATCATCTAGGCTGGTTTACATAAGAAAACCACCACCAAACTCTTAAAGAACTCCAGATTCTAAATATTTCCACATACGGCAAATAATAAGCACCTTAGATCCCCTCAATTATACTTCGCAAACTTTCAGCTTCTCTTGTGCCGGTAGAATCTCAGACCCCACTTAGTTTCCAACTCAACCAACATTCCCAAGAGTTTTTCAAATTCAAAACCTTCTCGCCTTATTTGAACCCTTCATCATTACCTCTAATTTCAGACAACCTAACATTTTGGATCTTTAATTTCTTTGATACTAATAATAAAACTGAGAGCAATCATCTCAAAGTCCCCAGGAAAGAACCAAGTCTACAATAAAATCAACAATAAACAATGAAATCAGATGATCTCAACCAACCATTACAAATAAATAAAATTCCGTTTACTAAAATTCCATCTATTCTTGCCTGTCCCCTCATAATGACATCATTAATGACCATGTTCATTACCCACTTTCACGGACTTTCCTGAGTAAAGTCTCAGTTAGAATATAAATCCCTTTCTTCAAATGAATCCTAGGATTTCTCATCCATTGAACATACCCTGTAAAGTCAAAGCACTAAATTCCCAGGAGAACTCAAAAATACATATCAAGACTACCTTTCACTTCTTTCTTTTGCTCTCAATGTTTTGCTTTGTTCTCATACAAATATCCCATAATCCCAAAGTTCCCTCGAAGAACACCATCAATATTTTATTACAAGAAACAAATTACCTTCCAGTTCACATACCATACTCTAGTTAACTACTATAAATTGGCAAAACAGAAAGTCGTCACTATCTACATTAAAGAGCAACCACCAATATGTCCTTGATTAAAGAAAATTTATAGTAATTTAAACCACTTTTAGAATTCTATCCCCTTTCGACCCTAATTTCCCAATCAGACTCCCTTTAACATTATGTCATTATTCAAAACCAAATGCAAAAATCTGATTCACATCCAAGCAACCCCCTTTTTACTATGCCTCCTTGTGGGTCTAACATTCCAAAAACCTTCTTGCACATCAAGTCCCTTTAGCTTGTTCTCTTCCTTACACTAGTGGTGCCATCACAAAATAAAACTCAAAGCTCATCAACACTACTCAACATTTTCAAGATACAAAATTATACCCATATATAAGTTCTATTCCGCTTACTATCTATGGAGTAAAACCTGAAAGCCCGTTCATCTTATAACATTCCAAATCACCAAAGAGATCACAACAACAACAACAACAACCTAGTAAATATCCCGCCTAGGGCGGGGTCTGGGGAGGTCCAGATGTACGCAGCCTTACCCCTACTAGCCACCTAGTAAAGAGACTGTTTCCGAGAGACCCACAAAAACCTTTTTTTTTTTTTTCTGAAAACATTTTCGAAAAAAAAAAAAAATTTATTTTTTTTTTGCAAATCACCAAAGAGATCACCCACATGGAAATCACTTCTACCCCAAAATGCTGAACGGACTTTGAAGTGGGATTACATCAGATCCTGAACTATCCTTCGAAAATGTCGAGGTTAATCTACTTCCCTTTTTCAAATAAAAACCTCAAAGCCCAAAAGTCTAATTGGATTACAAGTAACATTCCTGAGATTCTTCAATTTCAGTCACTTCTCCCACAAAAATTCCAAAACTCCCTTAAAATTTATGAACCTCATACCTGATCCAAGCTCAACAAAACTGCAAATAAATTCCAGTAAGAAAATGTTTCACGAGCACCTCTACATTCAAATTAACAACATTTCCAGCAGTTCCTAATTTTAGCCACTTTTCCCACCTAAAAGCCCAATATTCCCTTTCAATCAGGAACCCCAAACCTAATCCAAATCCTAAAAGAGTTGTTAAACAACCACCAACGGCTCCACAATCCAATACCAAATCCTCCACCTTCTCATACATTGAGAAGATAATAACAGAACTACCTCAACTCACAACAATGCAACTAATTGAGTTCAACTCAATCTCAAAGACCGTCCCTATTTTATGCATTGCTTCTATCTTAATAGCACCATCAACTATCTTATAAAAAAAAACCAAAATACATGATACCAAACACTGAGTCAAATGCCTAAGCTACCCTTCAAATGTAATAAAATCCTACTGGAACACCCTTGCAAAAACTAAATAAGATCTTCAATATTCCTTTTGTTTATTAATTAATAACAAGAAGATTTTGGTGCATTAAAGATAAATCCATCCATATTCCACATTTCCAGTTGTCCGATAATTTGACCTCTTCTCCCCAAATAAATTCCAATGATTTACCCCCTGAATCGTACACCTTAGCATTAGTCTATCTATTAATCACAAAAACAAAATCTCTCCAGGACAAAGCACCAAACAAAATTTGATTGATCCCACAATGAAGAAGAAACTCTATATCCTCACTCAACTCTATCCAATCAACAGAAACTATTCCTCACATTTGATATAACATTTACTTGCATAACTCAATTCCTTTTACTTGATTCTCTTTCCTTCATAGTACGGTGCCCCATTTATAAATTATAATGATCACATCAACCAGGAATATATCACCAATCTTCACCAACATTACTAAGCGTTCCTCAAATTCAACTTTTTTTCGCTTTTTTTCATCCAAACCTTTTACCTCCTAATTCACAAGACTTTTCTTTCCCTCCAGCAATACGATCAAGTATAATGATTGAATCTATTCTAAACTTGCATTCGCACTTAAACAGTAGGAAATAAAATAAACACCTTAAAAACGTTACAAAAGAGCATGACCACCTGATTTTGGAAATCTTCCACCTGCAGCTGCAATATAAAAATCAAAACCTAAGTGGAATTAGATTACTTGACCTGCCCTTAAACGTAAAATCAAATCTAGTATCCCAGGTCCGAACTCAATTCACTAATCCAATTAACTATCCACCATCATTACACAAATTTTAGATCTCCAAAACCAATTCCAAATCCCATAAACGATGTTATGTTCCTCTACTCAATATATAATGATATACCATAAAGCTGAAACTGACCGCAATATTTTTGTAAGAAAGAACCAGGTCATTTTAGCTGGTTACCATAAGTGAACCACCACCCAACGCAAAAAAATCTCCAGCATTCAATATTTTCCCCACTAGAAAAATCATACAAATAAGCACTTTAGATCCCCTCAATTATACTTCTCATGAACCATAAGAACCTATCTTCTCTTATACCAGTAGTACTTTATTTACTTCTCAGAGAAATGTCTTTAATAACCAAATCTCACCCATTTGTTTAGTACCAACTCCACCAACATTCCCAAGAGTTGCTCAAATTCGAAACCTTTTCATCCACTTGAACCGTACATCTTTACCTCAAAATGCCAGACATCCTAGCCTCTAGGATCTAATTCCACTAAGATTTCAAATAATCCCTCACACAAAGAAATATACCTGTAATAAAATCCCCAATGAAAAATAAAATCAGAAGATTTGTTTCCACTTTTACTCTTTTCAGCTGTCGGCTAAAGTCGAATCTGAACTGGAACAAGGAACCTCAACCAACCATATAACAAGATAAAATTCTATTTACCCTATTTCCAATTATTTCTGATTGCTGATCTCTTCATAATAACACCATTGATGCCCAAATCTCGAAAGTAAAGAACATTCCCAATTTTACTGACTTCCCGAATAGATTCTCAAGTAGAACTCTTTTCCTCAAATGAACCCCACAATTGACCCATCCATTGCAATGCCTTGTGAAGTCAAAGCAAAACTTCTTTCCAATTACCTACAGGGGCAATGACTTGGAATCACTCACAAAAATATCATTACTACTTTCACTTCTCTCTCCTATTCTCATGGCAATTCTCGGCAATCATAACATTAAAATATATCACCCGTACTTCTGTACTAACTTCCTTCATACCAACAACAGTTACCAAACCAAAATGCCTAAACTCAAAACAAATGTCTAGTAACATTAGCTCCTCAAAGAACACCATCTATCCTATTTTTAGCCCCAAGGAAAACGAAGCACCTTCAAATATACATACCATACCCTAATTAGCCATTTAATCAGATGTCAAAGCACACTTCACTATCTATGTTAAAGAGCAACCACCAATTTCCAGAACTCCTTGCTGAAGTAACTTCATTCCAAATCGTAAGATTAGACCTCCTTTAAGTACTATTTTCTTAATCCAACTTTCTTCAACACAGTGCCTATAAAGCGCGGATGTCAAAAATCCATTTCACATTTAAGTACGCCACCATTCTAGTATGTGCCCTTGATACTGCAACCTTCTGGATCTAACATACCAAAGACCTTATTGCCGACAACTCCTTTCAGCGTGTTCTCTTCCTTACACAAGTGTCATCACTCAATAAAACTCAAAGCTTACACAAACTACCTAACATTCCTAAGATACAAAACCAACTATCTATTCCAATTATTATGGAACTAAAACTGAATACTCTTTAACCTCATAACATACCAACCACCAAATATCTCAATATCACCCACATGAAGAACCAATTTTATCCCCACACTACTGAACAGACTTCTGAATGAGATCACCTCGTATATCTTTCACACATGCAAAAATATATTCTCCCTTTCCCTTTATCAAAAAAAACTTCAAAGTACAAAGTCTAATAATATAAATAATCACAATCCTTAGAGTTGCTCAAAGTTATGCCAGTTTTCCTACATAAATCCCAAGATTTCCTAACTCATGAACCTCAAACCTAATCCAACCCAAAGAGAAGATGTTCCAAAAGAGCACCACTACCAAATTCTGCTTCTCAAATAAATAGACAACAACCTCAAAACTACCCGAACCACCACATACTTAATGAGTTCAATAATATTTCATACAAATTCAAACCGAAACGGGATAAGAAACCTCAACCAACCACTATGTATAAAGTAAATTCTGCCTACCCAATTTAGCTCTATTTCCTTATTTCTTATTCCTTCATAGTAACACCAATAATGACCAAAACTCAAAGTACTAAACTTCAGATCCAATTTCACTATATCCTCGAATACAGTCTGAACTGAAACTCTTTCGTCAGGTGAATTCCCATAATTGATCCATCCACTGCAATGCCCTACGAAGTCAAAGCTAAAAATATTTCCTATTTCAGACTCCGCAATTACTAAATTCTGAGAATCACTCACATGAATATCATAACTACCTTTTCCTACATTCTCTTATTCTTGCTGCAATTGCTTTGTTCTTGTCACATGAAAAAAAAAATACCAGCACTACTAATCCCCTTCGAACAACAGTTGCCAAACCAAAATACGTAATGTGTCATACAAACATCAAGTAACATTCCCAAATGTTCCTCAAAGAATAACAATTGTCCATTCTTAACCTCACAGGAAACACATTACCTTCCAATACACATATCCTGCCCTAATTTACTATTTAATCAGATGTCAAAGCACAGTTCACTATCTACATTAAAGGTCAACCACCAATTGGAAGTTCCTTCCTTGAAGAAACTTTATTGCAAATCCATAACCACTCCTGGAGTACGCCCTTTGACATAGTGCCACTGTTTATCAAACCCAAATGTCAAACATCCGTATCACATTTAAGTAGCCCACCTTTTATTATGTCTCCTTGATATCGCATCTTTCCGTGTCTAACACCCCAAAAACCTTATTACAACAAGTCCTTTTAGCATATTCTCTTCCTTACACAAGTCCCATCACTATATAAAAGTAAAAACTCAAAAGCTTACAAAAACTACGTAACATTCCCAATATACAAATCAACCATCTATTCCGCCAATAATAGAGTTAAAACTGAAAAACTCTTTCACCTCATAACAGATAAACAAACCAAACTTATGTTGCAGTATATTCTACTTCCTTTTTTCAAATAAATACACCAGAGCCAAAACCTCAATTCTGATTGCTAATAGCGTTCCCAAGAGTTTCTCCAATTTCAGCCACTTTACCACACACATTCCAAGATCCCCTTTTAACTCATGAACCTAAAATCTAATCAAAACTTAAACAGAATTATTATAACACTAAGGAGGAAATGTTCCACAACAGCGCCACTACCACTCAACCTTCACACATAAAGAAAGGAAAACCACAAAAACTACCCCATATCACCACAGTGATACTTAAATGAGTTAAATATTATCTCGAATACTGTCCGTATTCTGCTTTCAGCTTCCTTCATTATCAAACCATCATCTTAGAAAATAGCCCATATATATGTAATCCCGATTCAGCACGCCTTTACTATTAATGCATATATATACCCCAAAAAAATCATTCAAAAGAACGGTATTCCCTATTTACTCAACCTCTTCTCTCCAAATTAATTCCAATCATTTACATTCTGTTTTGCACCCCTT
The DNA here is from genome assembly GCA_038025085.1 of Tetragonia tetragonoides. Classification (NCBI taxonomy): domain Eukaryota; kingdom Viridiplantae; phylum Streptophyta; class Magnoliopsida; order Caryophyllales; family Aizoaceae; genus Tetragonia; species Tetragonia tetragonoides. The sequence continues at coordinate 50,351,111 of CM076142.1, forward strand.
AACCTCCATAATAGGAATGATAACAATCATTATATGGCAAAGCACAACCATCAAAATCGGAAAGATCCCACAATGAAGAAGAAACTCATCTATAAAATCTTTACTAACATTCCCAAGTGTTCCTCAAACCTCAACCATGCATGTTCACTTCCAAATTTCATAAAACTCCAAATAATTCTTTATATGTGCAGCCTTCTCTTACTCCCCCAACAAATGACATTATTCACCATTTCGAGTACCTAATGTTAACACAACTAATATTTGAAGTTAAAAAACAAAAGTCGTCTAAAATGGTTTAGAAAAAAGGAAAGAAAAAAAAAAGATAAAGAGAAAGACTATCAGATTTTGAGAATCACACACTCCCGGAAACTATTTGAAATTCCAACCTAAGATAGAATTAGATTACCACAATGCTCTTCACATATAAAATCTAATATCCAAACTTTACTCATTAATCCAATCTACAGTCCACCAGTTAATCAAACGTTAGATTGTCAATTCAAAACCCCAAAGACTGTTATACAATATACACTCCTATTACAAATAAATAGGATAAACCAGATATTGAGCTGTAAAAGCTACGTCAAGTAAAATGTTCACGGGATTCCAAAGACAACCACAAAACTGTACAAAGATCTCAAGATTCTTATATAATCCACTCCGCAACTCTTCATGTTTGCCTCCAAAATTAACCTTCACGTCCCACTTTAACTCTTCATCTTTACCTCCAAATTAACACATCCTATCCATTAGGATCTAAAATATCTTTGACCCCACCGCTCCCCGCTGCTTAAAAAAAATTGATCACAACTAACGATTACAAATAAATTACTCCCTATATCAAAGTATTTCTATTTGCCACATTCAAAGTATTTCTATTTGCGTATTCCTTCCATAATATTTAATAGCACTATCACCCAAACCTCAAAGTACAGAAACCAATTCCCTATTTCACTTACATCGTGAATAAAGGTCTAAATTCCTTATTTCACTCGCGTCGTGAATAAAGGTCTAAATTCAAACTCCTTTCCCCAAATTAAGGCAAGAGCCACCACTAAATTCTTTGAACTAATCACATAACTGTCGAGACTAACTTTCCCTTCTTTCCATATTCTCCTTGCTTTTGATTGGTTCTCATCAGCAGCACTACTACCCCCCCCCCCCGCACACACACACACATCATTATATATCCTTGAAACTGAATCTTCCCAAAACCACCAATTTGGAGAAATTCCTAAATAGAAGAAAATAATCTACCCATTTTCTAGGAAATAGATCTCCTTTGAATACTAGCTTTTCACTCTGAGTCCCTATAACATCGCACGAGTATCAATTCAAAAATCTGTTTCACAGTTTAAGTAGCAAGGCTTTATATTATGTATTCTTGACACTGCATCTTCCAAAACCTTATTGCAAATCAAGTCCTTTATGCTTGTTCTCTTCCTTACATTGGTGCCATCATTGACTAGCACACAATACTTCTAAATACAAAAGCAATCTATATACCAAACCTTGACTAATCTATGGGTAAAAACAGAAAACTATTTCGTCTCAGAACAGACCAAATCAAGAAATTTCTTGAAACCATCGATATGAAGAACCCATTACACAAATAATACTGAGCCTACTTAGAAATGAGAGCAGTTCAACCATTCTTTACATATGGTAAAATATATTCTACCTCCCTGTTCAAATAAAAAACCACAGAGCCCAAAAGTTCATACAGATTACTAATAACATTCCCAAAAGTTCATCAAACACAGCCGCTTCTCCCACATAAATTCAAATAATCGATTCAAAGTCATGAACCTCAAACCTAATCTGAACTCTAAACAGCATTGTCAAATGAACATCAAAGAGGAAATGTTACACAAGAGCACTACTGCCAAATTCTGAAAGTTCTCATATAACAAGCAGAAAGCCACAATGATACTCAGTGAGTCCAATTCAATCTCGTACCTTCCTTTTTTTCAATTTCTGCTTCCTTAACAATAACATTAATCAAATACAATCAAATAGCCATAACCATACATAATCCCCCTCCAGCACTCATCTACTATAAAATTCCAAACAAAACCGAATCAAATACCTAAATACCCATCAGTTGTAATATCCTACTCCTACTGTTGCACACCCTTTCAAAAAATACATATTATCTTCGAATTCCCCTTGACCTATATGCTCATTGGATATCAAGAAATAGATATTCCAGATTGCACAATGATGCAGACTCTCATCTAATCTTCAACAAGCTCAGGAATACTAGATAACAGAAATTATCCCTCACTGATGAAATAAAATCTACTTCTGTCAGTTCATACCTTTTACTTGATTCTTTTTCCTTCATAATACACTACCAATCATGATCACATCCACCAGAGATATATCACCAATTTCACAAACAATCCCAACTGTCCTCAAATCCAACTTCTGCGTCATTTCCACATCAAACAAAAATAATCACCTCCTAATTCACGAAGGTTGTCTTTCCCTCCAACAATACCATCAAGAATGATGATTGAATCTTAAAGCCCAAACATGCATCACAAACAAAAATAATCACCTCCTAATTCACGAAGGTTGTCTTTCCCTCCAACAATACCATCAAGAATGATGATTGAATCTTAAAGCCCAAACATGCATCCCCACTTCCAATTTGCATAAGATTCTATAAAATTCATTAGATTCAACCTACTCCTACCTCCCCGATAAATAGACAAGATTCACCCATTCAAGTACTTAATGGTAGGACAACTTATCTAAGAGGTAAAAATAAAAGGCCTCTAAATTTACAAGAGGGCAGGACCATCAGATTTAGGAAATCACTGACACGCAGTAACTGTATGCAAATCAAACCTGAGTCGGAATTAGATTACCACAATGCTCTTAACCTGTAAAATCAATTCTAATATCCCAACTCAGTTCATTATATCCAATTTAATGTCCACCATCATTAATCAAACATTAAACCATCTACTTAAACTCCCACTACCCCCAAAAGTATGTAGTCCTTCAAGAAAATATATACCACAATGCTGACATTCAACTGAAAAAACCAGGTCACCAGCAACCTCTAAATTTCCTCCAGATTCTAAATCACTCGGGACATATAATACTATAGCACCTTGGATCCTACAAATCTACTTCCCATATGAACTAAATTCAACTTCTCTAGTAATACTATAAAGCACATTGGATCCCTCAAATATACATCCGATATGAACTCATTCAACTTCTCCCAAGCCCATTTATCTGTTTCCAACTCCAGCAAAATTTCTAAGAGTTATCCAAAATTCAACATTCTCATCCAACTTGGAACCTTTCATCTTCCTCCTAATTTAGACATCCTAGCATTTAGGATATTTAGTATGTTTGATAAAAAAAATACCACCCATCTCAAAGTCCCTCAAACAGAGAGCATATCCGTTCAAATACACCATGAATAACCAAACCTCAAAGTACAGAAGCAAACGCCCAATCTCACTCAAAACCTGGATTAAGATTTATTTCAAACTCCTTTCCCGAAACAAACCTCATTTCCCATCCATTGCACATCCCCAGTGAAGTCAAAGCAAAGAAATGTTTACTATTTTCAGACAACAGCAACCACTGGAATCTTGGAATCACTCACATAAATATCAAGTGTACCTTTCACTTCTTACCCTGATTCTCATTCCTGTTGCCTAGTTCATATAACCACCGCCAGGGACTAGTTACCAAACCAAAAAACCTAAAATTTCATACAAATATCCAGTAACATTTAGAAGTTCTTCAAAGAACACCATATTCTTTTAATTATCCCCACAGGAAACAAGTAGCCTTCAAAATCAAATCTCAACCCTGCCCAGGTTAAATAACCACCGAAATGCAGAAAACCCGTGCTTGAACAAGTTTTATTACATATCCATAATCACTCTAGGAAGTAGATCCCCTTAGAACCCTAGTATTCCACTTCCATTCCCTTTAACATAGTACTGTTTTTATTCAATGTCAAAATCTGTTCACAACTTTAAGTAGCATACCTTCAAACTAAAGATCCTTCACACCTCATCGTTCTAGGTCTAAACATCACTAAAACCTTTTTGCACATCAAATCCTTTTAGCATGTTGTCTTCCTTGCACTAGTGTCATCCCCGACTAAAACTCAAAGCTTATAAATACTATCCAACATTCCATAATAAAAAACGACCTTATTTTCCGCGAATCCTTACCCCAAACCCTGACTGATCTATGGACTAAGAACACAAAACTCTTCCATGTTCCATCTCATAACCGACCAAATCACCAACTTTCGAAGCCACCCACATGAAGAATCAATTTTACCCCAAAATAGTGAACGAATTTTGATATGGGATTACCTTAATTATTCTTCACATATAATGAAGTGTATTATACTTCCATTAATTAAATAAAAACCTCAAAGTCCCAGAGTCTATTCAAACATTCCCTAGAGCTCCTCAAATTCAGTCACCTTTCCACATAAGTTCTACGTTCCGATTCATAGATCTCAAACCTTATACAATAACAAAATTGTTGAATTAACAATGTTCTACAAGAGGACCATTACCAAATTCTCAACATTCTCACATAGAAAGAAGAAAACCAAAAACCTAATCAAGAACCGAAATAACAAATCCCAATTCAACAAAACTCTACAGTAGAATTCCCAATTAACATTGAATCCACCTTCACATATAAATTAATCCTACTCGTACACCCTTAAAAGCAATACTCACTAATTTTGAGAATCATTAGGTCTCAATCCATGATGATGTCCATGGTGACATAAAAAACAATAAGATCTTAATGCATAAATAAATAATAAAATAAAAAGTCTCCATGTTCTACATCTCAATATTTCTGAACACTCTACCTCTTTTCCCCATATAATTTCAACGTATAAAACCTCTATCCTTAATTTTAATCCAAGTAGAAAACAGAATATCTGTGTGCCAAAGCACCACCTTCAAGTTTGTATATCCAACAATGAAAATGTTACCCATCTATAGAAACTTCAACCAGGAAAAATAGAACCACAATTATCACTCAAAGCTTCTTATATCTCCAATCCTACGTACTTCATTCTCCATCCTTTGTATTACACCAATCATCAAGATCCCACCAGCCAATAATATCACCATTTCAACTAACATCCCCAAGTGTTCCTCAAATCCACTTTATTTTATGTATTTTCTAGGAAATACATCTCCTTAGAACACTAGCTTTTCACTATGAGTCCCTTTAACATCGCACGAGTATTTAATCAATTCCAAAATCTGTTTCACGATTGAAGTAGCAAGGCTTTATATTATGTACTCTTGACACTGCATCTTCCCAAAACCTTATTCCAAATCAAGTCCTTTTTGCTTGTTCTCTTCCTTACATAAGTGCCATCACTGACTAGCACACAATACTTCTAAATACAAAAGCAATCCATATCGCAAACCTTGACTAATCTATGGGTAAAATCAGAAAACTATTTCATCTGATAACGGACCAAATCAAGAAATTTCTTGAAACCATCGATATGAAGAACCATCGTTTACATATGTTAAAATATATTCTACCTCCCTGTTCAAATAAAAACAGGGAGCCCAAAAGTTCATACAGATTACTAATAACATTCCCAAAAGTTCCTCAAATTCAGCCGCTTCTCCCACATAAATTCAACTAATCCTTTCTAATTCATGAACCTCGAACCTAATCTGAACTCTAAACAGCATAGTCAAATGAACATCAAAGAGGAAATGTTACACGAGCACTACTGCCAAATTCTAAAACTTCTCATATAACAAGCAGAAAGCCACAATGATACTTAGTGTCCAATTCAATCTCATACCGTTTTTTTTTTTCAATTTCTGCTTCCTTAACAATAACATCAATACTAATGAAATAGCCATAACCATACCTAATCCCGCTTCAGCACGCGTCTACCATAAAATTTCAAACAAAACCGAATCAAATACTTAAATACCCATCAGTTGTAATATCCTACTCCTATGTCGCACAACCTTTCAAAAATTACATATTATCTTCGAATTCCCCAAGACCTATCTGCTCATTGTGATATCAAGAAATAGATATTCCAGATTGCACAATGATGAGACACTCATCTATTCTTCAACAAGCTCAGGAGTCCTAGATAGCAGAAATTATCCCTCACTGATGAAAGAAAATCTACTTCTGTCAGTTCATACCTTTTACTTGATTCTTTTTTCTTCAAAATACACTATCAATCATGATCACACCCACCAGAAATATATCACCAATTTCACTAAAAATCCCAAGTGTTCCTCAAATCCAACTTCTGCGTTATTTCCACATCAATCCAAAATTTTCACCTTCTTATTCACAAAGGTTGTCTTTCCCTCCAGCCATACCATCAAGAATGATGATTGAATCTTAAAGCCCAAACATGCATCATGACTTGAAGTTTTCATAAGATTCTATATAATTCATTAGATTCAACTTACTCCTACGTCTCCGATAAATTGACAAGACTCACCCATTCAAGCACCTAATGGTAGGACAACTAATCTAAGAGGTAAAAATAGAAGGCCTCTAAATTTACAAGAGGGAAGGACCATCAGATTGAGAAATCACTGACACGCACTAACTGTATGCAAATCAAACCTGATTCGGAATTAGATTACCACAATGCCCTTAACCTGTAAAATCAATTCTGATATCCAACTCAATTCATTATATCCAATTTAAGGTCCACCATCATTAATCAAACATTAAACCATCTACTTAAACTACCACTACCCCCAAAAGTAATGTAGTCCTTTAAGAATATATACCACAATGCTGACATTCAACTGTAAAAACCAGGTCACCAGCAACCTCTAAACCATCTACTTAAACTACCACTACCCCCAAAAGTAATGTAGTCCTTTAAGAATATATACCACAATGCTGACATTCAACTGTAAAAACCAGGTCACCAGCAACCTCTAAAAGTCCTCCAGATTTTAAATCACTCGGGACATATAATACTATAGCATCTTGGATCCTACAAATCTAGTTCCCATATGAACTAAATTCAACTTCTCTAGTAAAGCACATTGGATCCCTAAAATATACTTGCGATATGAACTCATTAAACTTCTCCCAAGCCCATTTATCTGTTTCCAACTCCACCAAAATTCCTAAGTGTTCTCCAAATTCAGCTTTCTTATCCAACTTGGAACCTTTCATCATTACCTCCTAATTTAGAATCCTAGCATTTAGGATGTTTAGTACATTTGATAAAAAAAAATTCACATAAATATCAAGTCTACCTTTCACTTCTTTCCCTGATTCTCACTCCATTTGCCCTAGTTCACATAACCACCGCCAGGCACTAGTTACCAAACCAAAAAACCTAAGCTTTCATACAAATATCCGGTAACATTTAAAAGTTCTTCAAAGAACACCATATTTCTTTTAAATATCCCCACAGGAAACAAGTAGCCTTCAAAATCAAATCTCAATCCTGCCCAAGTGAAATTACCACCGAAATGCAGAATTACCCTTGCTTGAACAAGCTTTATTACATATCCATAATCACTCTAGCAAGTAGATCCCCTTATAACCCGAGTATTCCAGTCCGATTCCCTCTTAACATAGTACTGTTATTATTCAATGTCAAAATCTGTTCACAACGTAAGTAGCATCCTTTAAACTAAAGATCCTTCACACCTCATCGATCTAGTTCTAAACATCACAAAAAATCTTTTTGCACATCAAATCCTGTTAGCATGTTGTCTTCCTTACACTAGTGCCATCACCGACTCAAACTCAAAAGCTTATAAACACTATCCAACATTCCAAAATACAAAAACGATCTTATATTCTGTGAATCCTTACCCCAAACCCTGACTGAGCTATGGAGTAAAAACACAAAAAAAACTCTTCCATTCTCCATCTCATAACCGACCAAATCACCAACTTCTCGAAGCCACCCCACCTGAAGAATCAATTTTACCCCAAACAGTGAACGGAATTAGAAATGGGATTATCTTAAATATTCTTCACATACGATGAAGTATATTATACTTCCCATTCCCTTAATCAAATAAAAACCTCAAAGTCCCAAAGTCTATTCAGATTACTGATAACATAAGTTCTACGTTCCGATTCATAGATCCTTTCCGATTCATAAGTTCTACGTTCCGATTCATAGAGCTCCTCAAATTCAGTCACCTTTCCACAGAAGTTCTACATTCCGATTCATAGATCTCAAACCTTATATAATAACAAAATTGTTGAATAGACAATGTTCTAGAAGAGAACCACACTACCAAATTCTCAACCTTCTCACATAGAAAGAAGAAAAACAGAAACCTTATGTCATCATGATGATACTTATGGAATTCATTTAGTATCATGTAATCTGCTGCGTCACCTTAGCACCAACAACTATCTAAATCTAATCAAGAACCGAAATAACTAATCCCAATTCAACAAACCTCTACAGTAGAGTTCCCAATTAACATTGAATCCACCTTCATATATAAATTAATCCTACTAGTACACCCTTAAAAGAAATACACACTATTTTCGACATTCATTAGGTCTATCAATCCATGGTGATGTCCATGGTGACATCAAAAACGATAAGATCTTAATGCATGAAAGTATGAAATAAAAAAATAAAAAAATAAAAACTCTCCAAGTTCTACATCTCAATATTTCTGAGCACTCTACCTCTTTTCCCCAATAAATTCCACTTATAAAAAACTCTGTCCTTAATTTTAATCCAAGTAGAAAACAGAATACCTGTATGCCAAAGCACCACCTTCAAGTCTGTATATCCAACAATGAAAATGTTACTCATCTATAGAAACTTCAACCAGGAAACATAGAACCACAATAATCACTCAAATCTTCTTATATCTCCAATCCTTCGTACTTGATTCTCCTTCCTTTGTATTACATCAATCATCAAGATCCCACCAGCCAAATATCACCATTTCAACTAAAATCCCCAAGTGTTCCTCAAAACCAGCTTTATTTCCATATCAATCCAAAAGTCTTACTTCAATATTCACAAAAAAATTATTTATCCCTTCATCAATACCAACAAGAATAATGATTGAATTTTAATGCCCAAACATGCATCCCAACTTCCAAATTCCACAAGGTTCTAAATAATTCCTTTATGTTCCTCCTACTTTACCGATAAATTGACATGATTCACCAATTCAATTGCAGGCGGGACAATTAACGTCTGAAGTAATAACACAAGGCCTTTGGAATGTTTAAAAGAAAAAAGACCATCAAATTTTTGAAATCCCCTACAAGCATTAGCTATATGAAATCAATTCTAAGAACCAACCCCAATCAATTATATCCAATTTTTTGTCCACCATTCCATGATCAATGACTTACCCTTAGATTCCCACAACCGATTCCATAAAGCAGTAGCATGTTCTGCCTCCTTTAATCAACCTCCTCCCCATGCATCTCAATGATTAAATACACAAGTCATAACCATACACCCACACTCAACTATCCTTGACATATAAATTTAATTCATATTTGACCTCCTTCTTCATTTCATTTTCGTTCTCCTCATCAGAGCAAACTCAAAGCTCATCATACACACACTTGAAATAGCCTCCTATCGATCTCTAAACCTATAAATTTCCTCAAACTCAACCGACTCAACCATAAATTCCAGCCTCATATGGAAGGAGCACTAATATGGAAAAACCTAAAAGACACAACATCAAATCACCTATAAACTATCTTTGTCATATGAATCCAACCCATGCCTCAAAGCACAAAAATCCATTCCTTTAACCATACTCAATGTTTCTCAAATTCAATATCTTATCCCCCATTCATTCCAGTGGTTTACATTCTAACTCACTGACCCTAATGTTAGCATAATAATCTGTCATGTGACTATGAAAATATGTGCACTTTTCAGGAAGTGAACCACAACCAACTTTACACTGCAACTGAGAAAGCAACTATGCTATCTAATTCCTTTAGGTACATAGCTTTTTCTAGTTCCTAGTTAGCTCTTTTTCTTCTACGATGATGCCATCAAATGGCAAAGAAATTAAAGTCTTGCACAATAGCTCAATTAGAGATTCCAACTGGTCTCAATCCCTCTATAGAGTTTATCCTTATTTGCAATCAATTAAGAATAAAGGAACCACAAAATTCTTACTTCATAAACAACATCACACAAAGAAACTTTCTATTGTAGAATACCAAACCAATGACAAAGTCAGATCATCTCAACTATCCAAGACACATAAAATTTGACATTGATCCCACAACTACATAACTCAAATTCTTCTCACCCATAGAGTAACGTAGTTTAAAATCAATCCTTCAACCGCCCAAACCATGTTATAGTTTCAAACTATTTCAACAAAAAAAAACTATCCCCCAAGCAAATCCCTTAATTTACCACTGGTTCACATTTAACTAACTGACCTGATATCTAAGAACATCAAGAAAATCCAACATATCAAGATTCCTACCATATATCACATAATCCTTGGGATCTACACAACTACCCTTTACATAAAAGTTATACTCCACTTCCCCTATTTCAACCATTTTCCTCAATTATCAACCTTCATGATAGTAGCATCAATGATCAAACCATAAAGCTCATAATACATTCCAACTCCGCTAACATTCCCAAAAATATCACAAACTAAACCTAAAAATAAATCTCCATAACTTACTTTCCACTTCACATACCCCAGACAACTTTAAACTCGAAAGAGCTAAAATCCAAGAAAATAGAGTAACTTCTTGCTATTCATCTGATACAATATCAAATCAGAGTACTAAATTCACCATATGAAAAGAAATCAAACTTAGATTCTCTAACTGGAATTGGCAAAACCTTATTCTTCAAATGAAATAAATACTCATTTTTCACTTCTAGTTCACTTGCTCTCTTCCCATAGCATGCACATCAGTAGTCAAATCACAAAGGGAAAAAGTTCACTTCCGTTTCAATGATTTACAGTCCATATATATCCTACTAATTTTCCATTCAATTCACTTGTCCCAACCCGAAACTTAAGCCTAACTTACCTATGAAGCATACCAAATCCTCAAAATAGTTCACACAAAGAATAAATTCTCTTACTGTAAATCCACAACAAACTCCAAAATTATATTACACTAATGCTCCTCACATAATCATCAAGCTACTGCCCTATACTTTGTTCTCCTCCTTTCACAATAAGAACATCAGCGATCAAATCTTGAAAGTCTAAATAATCCTTCCCATAACCTTTGCATTCCACAAAATTCCTCAAACTCAATCTCCTTTTGCCAATAAATTCACAAGTTATATTGTAATCCACATGCACTAACCTTAACGCCAATCTGTGAGGCTCAAAAACATACACTGTCCTATTTCTCAAAACACAACTACTGCTTGGAAGTACCTCACATGAGAATCAACTCTACGGTGTGAAATTTAATTTAAGAAAACAAAAAACACTCTACACTGAACAGGAGCACATAACTAACTTCACATTTAAGATAATCCTACTTCTCCTTTCCCATTTAATTTACTTTCTCTTACACTGTCACATTAGTACACTTATCATTTACAGATCAGTCCTCAAAACCATAAACCATTCTCAATTCAGTAAAATGCCAGATAATTCCTCAAGGTAACCCCTACTCTCAAACCCAACAATTTACCTTCTAATTCGAGTACTCAAACTCTCCACCTAACCTAGCAAAACTATGGAAATGCAGCAATTAATCATCAACTATCAAGTGAAACTTATTCTTCTTCTTTGATCTCATTATTTTACAGGGAAAAACAGACAGTGCATACTCTTTTCAGGAAAACCATGTATCATTCCTCCAAAAACAAGTCAATAAACTATGTTAACACCAGTGAAACAATAAAATCCCCTACATCCCAATAATAACAACCTAAATAACCAGAAAACGTCAACATATTGAAAATTGGTAGTCGAATGATATAGCAAAGACAATCATTAAATTAAAGACAAATCAGCCACAAAAGAAAAAAGAGTAAAAACTAGAAAGTACATACCAATTACCCATAACATGAAATTTCAATTCCAGCCTTATATGCTCATAAACACCACCACATACATAATCCCTACAAAAATCACAACACCTCTATCAACAATCAAACCACCAAACACCCATAAACCCTAATTTAAAGTAATAACATAAAATGAAGATACAATTATTTTGTCTACTTACCTTCTGATCGACATTTATCGAGAAGAGAGAAATTGGAGAGAAGATTGAAATTTCTAGGGTTTCGGACGAATTAAGAAAAGGTTCCTGCAAAAATCACAACATTTATATCAAATTTCGAACCGACAAACCGCCAAAAACCCTAATTCATAATGCAATAACCCAAAATCCGAAATTTCACAATCAATTTATCTACTTACCTTCTATTTGATCTTCAACAAACGGACACTAGAAGACGATGATGATTAAATGGCAGAATATATATATTCGTGTACCTCCAACGGCAGGCCCGCTATTCTTCCACTTCCGGTGACTGATCGACATTTGCCGAGCGAGCGAGAGAGAGAGATGAAGCATTGAAGTTTTTAGGGAAAAATAATGGAATTCATTTGATTGAGCAACTTGGTGAGTGTTTGGGTATTTATGGTGTGTGTGTGTGTGTATGGCGATGGATTGTGAAAGGGCGGGGTCGGTTTACAACGGATCTTTTTTCACAGAACAATTTTCGCATGCCCAGTGTTCTTTAGTAGTACTAGCTACTAGGTGAAGGAAAGTCGGTGACGTGAATTTTGTTTTAAAAAGAAAAACGAAAATAAAAAGGTCGGCCCATAGTCAAATGTACAGTCAACACCACGCGGTAAACATTATTAGGCCCATTGCTAAAAACAATTGGACTGCGATTGATATTAGGTTGGGCTATCTAGCCTCTGGCTCGTCTTGTATAGTCCAATGAACGACGTGGTTTTGATTTTAAATTTTAAATGTACCATGGAATTTACGTAATACGTTGAGCAACCCCGTTTTTAAATAGCAAGTTTTTTTTTAAAAGGACTTCTAAATCAGCAAGTCGTCTTTTTTTTTTTTGGTGGCTTCTAAATAAGAAGTTACCGTTATATATGTGGTGTCTATGTTGTACGAAATCATTTGACACATCATTTTTACAATCCCTAATTGACATCGTCACTAATTATGACTAACAAAATGGAGGGTTGTCCAGGGTTTAGAAACACGAGATGAGTCGGTGAGATACTAAGATCCTGTTTTTTTCGTCGTTTCTATACTGCATTCTGTTTCGTTGCGCACCGCACAGCAATTTCCGTTCCGTTCCACACCACACTGTAATTTCCGTTTCGTTCCGTTCCGCATCGCACCGTAACTTCCGTTCCGTTCCACACCACACTAGTTATATTTATTATTCCATTCCGTCCCGCGCTGCAATTTCTGTTACCGCACTGCGCTGCAATTTCCGTTCCGTTCCGCACCGCCCTGCAATTTCCGTTCCGTTCCGTTCCTCACAGTCCCGCATCAGTTCGTTGACCAGAACAGGGCCTAATAAGGCATGTTTTTTATTTTTAACAAGGGATAGGAGGTAGCTACGCAATTTAAAGGATTACTTATCGAACATGCTTTTTATAAGGGGGTTTTTGAAAAAAGGGTGGTGAATTTTATTAAACACAAAAACTCATATAAGATCGTTTTTTCGTAATTTTTATGAGAAGAGGGTAACATTTAAGTGAAACAAGATTACGGTTCATAAAATTAAAAGTGACCCCTATATAGTGACCCCAGAGTTGTTTCACCCAAGACTTACATTTTGTAATTAGTTTTGATAGAATTTAACATATGTTAATTTTATAAGGCTTGAAAATATGGTGTCTCCCCACGGAAAATGTAGTGGAGTGCTAGCTTCCCATACTAACTACTCATGTCTTCTCTGAAAATCAGTTGGTACACCTCAGTGACCAAACTCCAATTGAAACTAAAAACAACCATTTCTTCTCTTCAGGAATTTCCAATTAGGGAGAAGAAGAGTAGACAGAGGAGGGAGTTCATTGTGCGAGTCTTTGGAGCAAATATTGTAATTGAGGGGAATTTGAACCAATATATATATATATATATATATATATATATATATATATATATATATATATATATATATATATATATATATATATATATATATATATATATATATATATATATATATATATATATATATATATATATATATATATATATTAAATCAAAGATGTTATCATCAGGCCGTCTCAAAAAACAATATAACGAAATGTTCCTAAGAACATGGAGGGCATCTCCATCTTTACCAGCTGGGAAGAGAGTGATATGGAAATGGAATTATCACCTCAATCTCTAATGAGCTTAGCCAAACAATTAAACACCTGAATTTAATACTCCTTAACTTTCAACAGAACCATTATTGTTTATGCCAGGCTATATATTTCCAGCCATGCCAGCCAGTGTTATTAGTCCACCATATTGGGTGGAATAATTCTATCTCTTTGAAGACCTGATCAATTTTATTTATTTATTTTTGTTCACGGGTATCCATCGTTAATCACGGTGATTATTTTCTCGTGCTGCCTTGTAGGCACCTCAAAGCTAGGGTGGACAGATGACCAAGAAATTTAAAGCTGCTCTATACCCAAGACGAGATTCGAACCATCAACATTAGTTAAGGATGGATTAGTCTCTACCACTCAATTACACCTCGTTGTTTGAAGACCTGATCAATTTAATATGTCATTCGGCCAACATATAAGAGTATTAGAATCCTGTTTCAACGCCACTATTCATGGAACTCATGATGGTGAATTATCACTTCCAGCAATAATCTTTGAAAACGTACAAATGGGCTAATTCCTTAAACAATACATTTTTATAATACATAAATAAACCTAGTTCTTGATCGAGTTGCATGTTCTGAGTCAAATGTGATTAGCCATAAAAAGATCTCAGACTGCTGCAAGCACCTGACACAAAAGACAATTGAAAGAACCATAACAAAAAACGGGTATTAGCAGAAAAGATCGATGATGAGCAAAGTTATGTTTACAGTGGTCGTGGTGGCAGTGATGGCAGTTTTAATGTCGGGTTCACCGACATCAGCTGAAGGGGTACCTCCTTACACTCCACCATGCGCAGCAAATTTCGTCAATTGCACTCTAAACACTAACTTAACCGACATCGTTAATGATGCCCTTCAAAACCCTAATGCTCCATACAAATGCTGCACTATTTTTCAAGACCTAGTCAAGGATGATAAACAGTGTGTCTGTAACACATGGGTTTTTCCTCCGAGCATTTCTGGAATGAACATTACCAGTGATCTATTCACTTCCTGTGATGTTGGCACCACTCCTGAGGCCTTGTGCAAAGGTACGTACTCATTTTCTTTTAAATATATGGTTGGAGGCTCAATTAATGTTTTTTTTACCCATAACCTGAAATCAACTCAACTAAAAGTTTAAACGTATAGTTCGAGCGAGGCTTATTCAAATACCAATACTAATTACAATTGACAAAGAGCATGGTTTTGACATGCTTGTTGGCATTTTTCTATTTTAAAAATGCTCGTGGGTATAACCCATTTTTTTCATGGTTTGATGAGGTATTATTATAGTAGGCAATATGTTTATTTCTTAATGCAGGTGTTAGTAACACTGGATATGGAAATGGAGGTGGAAGCAAGCCAAATGATGCTAAAAGAATTACAACTATTGGATTACTATCTAGTGTAGTACTCCTAATTTGGGCAATGATGATATAACGGAAGATCTGCGATGCTAGCTTGTATATTCGACATGAGAAGTTTTCTTTTATGCATTCATGTGTCAATTATGACTAATGACGAATTAATGATTGTGTGTTAATAGGATTTCAATTTTCTACATTGTGAGTCATGTACGATGTCGCAAAACCTTTTGCTGAGTTCAGAACGATTTGAATGAAATTTTCCTTTCTTCCTTTTTCAAACTTCCATTTAAGCTATTCCTATATATATGTCAAGAATTAAAATACATGGCTCTACACAAGCTAGCCCGTTAAAAGAAAAACAACAACAATAACAATGAACTAAGGGTGTGTTCTTTCGGGCGAAATTGAATGAACACCACGACTGAAGTGAATCAAACATTGTTCGAAATGTGAGACAAAATTTTATGTTCCTGAACTGACCACCATTTAACTGAACCGAGAACTACAAAAAGGACACGAGATCACTACTAAATTGACCATCTATATATATTTTTTGTTTTCCTATAGTTGAAGTAAAGAGAAAGGAATTGGGATTCGCTTTTTGTGATTTTTTTAATCAATTTATCACCACATTAGCAATTCAATCTTCCCATGTAACGGAAGTTACAACATTGTCCTTAAAGGTCAAGAAAAAAAAATTGAGTTCTAAAATGCCAAATTGAAGAAAAGTTTAGTACTTAAAAGAGGTCACTTCTGTTAACTTTTTAATTTGGCCCATTATAGAGAGTGTTTATAATATAAAGGAGTTTCCAACGCAAAATCAATTGGTAATGGATGAAGTAACTCCGTTAGTTATAAACACCTCAATGCACTCTTTTTTGACCAATGTGGGACAACCCACTTCGACACTCCGCCTCACGCAAAGACCCATATTGGGCTGAAGCGTGGACCAATCAAAGCCAACTTGGACCAGTCACACGCACGTGGGCTAAACAGGGGTCAAATTAAACTACCTCGCCGCACAATTGCCTCATTTGGGCTTCAACATGTAGGCCAACAAGGGGTCATAAAGGCAGGACCAAAGCCCGCTTGAATACCATGTTAACTTTTTAATTTGGCCCATTAAAGAGAGTGTTTATAATGTAAATGAGCTTCTAACCCAAAACCAATTGACAATGGGTAGAATAACTCCCTTAGTTATAAACAGCTCAAGGCACTCTTTCTTGACCAAACTCATTGTGGTGGCCTAATTTTTTTCTTTTAGGAGTGAGGGTAAAATTAATTTTACCTTATTGTTTGGCCAAAAAAAATAGACATATTACTTTAACCATTGTTGTCCATGTTTTCTTTTTCAACAATTTCTTCAATGAAAATTGATTCGTGTGATATTCTTATATATATACATGACTAACATGAGTAACCAACATATTTTTATACTGTTTTAGTCCAAAATAATTATTTCCTTATAAGACCAAACTAAGATAAGAAAAACTATTTTATTTATTTTCTTCATATTCATTCAAAAGCCATCGGGATTTTTCTATCAAAAAAAAAAAGAGTTTTCAGGCTAAAAAGTAAAAACCATACCGTACGCAGTCATATCAGGTTTCGCGCCGTTTCATCAGGCTTTCGGGCCAATTTCCCAAGGCTGGAAGATGCAGGCTTCAGTCATCCAGCTGTGTGTAGGGCTGTTCATCCGGTCTGGGACCGGATCGGACCACTCGAGTTCGGTCTGGGACCGAACCGGACCGAATGTGGCCGGTTTTAAACCGGACTGGACCGAATTTTCGGAAAATAGACAGCGGGTCGGGTTGATCATTAAAAAATTAATTGCAAAAACTGGTCCGAACCGGACCGAAACCCGGGTTGACCGGTCCAAAACGTAGACCGGTCTCACCCGGTCCGGTCCAAAAAAAGGGTCCAGACCGAATAGTGAACAGCTCTAGCTGTGTGCATATTTATTAAAAAAAAAATTAGGAGAAAACCATTTTTCTTCCTCCAAATCAAATCAAAGTCCCTTGTATGAGTCTATGGAGCAAAGACTTGTCTTGAACGAACATTTTTTATGTCCAAATATAGTCAAAGATGTTATAAGGCGGATCTTGTAAAATAAAAGAAAAAGTCAGCTAGTAATACACCTCGATCTGGCAGTCCCTAATATAGGTAAATTGGGGACCATCTCCCTCTTTACCAGCTGGGCAGAGAGGGAACGAAATATCAGTTCCATTGTTATTCTGTCTCAAGGGAGCTCTAGCCAAATGAAGACTTTATTCGAATTTGATATTCATCATAAGTTTCAACTAAACCACTCCTTACGCCAGCCATGACAAACATGTAGAAGTTTTTTTTTTATTTTTTTTTTATAGGAGGTAAGGAGATCCGTTCCCAAGCTGGTCATCTCGGATGTAAGGCCTAGGAGTTTATTTGGCATGCATGTGGGGGAAAGAGGGAATAAGGAAAAATTAAGGGATCCCAAATATTCTTGGTGTAATTTGAACCTTGATGGAAGATAAGGAAACCAAAGTATATCAGTATATGCTTGCTATTTTATCTGAAAGGAGTTGTTGTGCCAAATAATCACCTGAATTTTATATGTCATACACCAAACATATAGGAGTATTTTGAATCCTTTTTATTCATCATGCGACTCATGATGAGTGATGAATTATTCCTTCCAGCAAGGATCGATCTTTGCAAATTTCTTAAACAAGAAATTGGTACAATAGATAAATAAATAAACCTAGTTCATGAGATGCACGTTCGGAGCGCTATAGTCAATTACATCTGCTATAAAAATATATATGTCCAATCCGCAAGCAACGGAAACAGAAGAGGAAGAACAAATAATTGAAACAGGGAGCACGTAGGAAAAAAAAAAAAAAAAGAGATGAGCAAATTTTTGTCAATGTTGATGGTTGTGGTGGCGGTATTGGCGGTTTTAATGTCTGGTTCACCGGCATCAGCAGAAGGAATACCTGGTAGTAACCTTCCACCATGCGCAGCAGAGTACATGAACTGCACTCTAAACACTATGAGATTAACATGACTGAGATCTTAAAGAACCAGTGGCGGAGCTAGGGGGTGTCAAGCGAGACCCCTTGCTCCCCCACTCGCACCAATAATCAAAAATTTTGTAGGAAAAAAAGAAATTTTTTATTTGTTAAGTATATTATTTCCTTTTTTTTTTTTTTGCATTCTCATTGCCACTCCTCTGGCTCCGCCACTGTAAAGAACCCTGATGCTCCAATAACGTGCTGCAATTATTTTGCAGACCTAGTCAACGACGACAAGCAGTGTGTTTGCAACACCTTTGTCTTTCCTAAAGGTGTTTCTCAATTTGCTGAGTCTGTTTTCCTATCCTGTAAGGTTAACACCACTACTCCTGATGCCTTGTGCGAAGGTACGTACGTACACCCTAATCTCCTCTCTTAACTGTTTGGTGCGTGACATTTATTTTCAAACACTTAGAGAAATTAATTAATTAATTAATTTTTGGATTTTTTGAGGTTATATGTTTGGAATACACTTTTAAATGCCAACGAGTACGTTATTGGACTAAATGTTTGTTGGCATAATCAAATGGTTTGATGGACTTAATTATTTTAAGGCAACTTGTTTTGTTCCTTTTGCAGGTGTTAGTAACACTGGATATGGAAATGGAAATAAAAGTGGAGGTGGAAGTGAAAGCGCTGAAAGCGAAAGCGAAAGCGAAAGCGAAAGCGAAAGCAAAAGCGATGGTAATAGAATTACATATGCTGGATTGCTTTCTAGTGCGATACTCTTGATTTGGGCAACGGTGATGTAATTAAAGAAACACGATGTGCGACTTTAGCTTGTATCTTTGGCATTAAAAAGTTTTTATCTGAGGAGTTTATTTTCTTTTTATTGTGTATTGAGAGAATTTCATTTTACGTTGAATGCATTCGGCCATTCCAATGCCATGTAGAGTATGATGTAATGTAACCTTTTGTTGAGTTCAGAACGAATCAAATAAAGTATTCTTTTCCTTTTCTTTTTGCACGTTCATTATCACTACTAATCTTTATTTTATTCAACATCATGTGTGTTCTTTTCTAATGAATAAATACCACTAATTTAAACTAACTTGATTATTAAATAAGTGAAAAAGAACACACCCGCTACGTATTTAAAAAGGTACCTTTTGAATTTATATCATATCATACCAGACATACTCGTCTGAATAATTATATTGCTGGTCGTCTGCTATTAGGTTTGGCCCGAATTGTTTTGTTTCAAAGCCAAACCTTTATTGGCATTTAAACAAAAAATGGCTACCTAGTTTCCTATGTATAAGTATTAATGAGTAAGTGGACTACTTAACTAATTAGTGATACACAAAAATTACTATAAGACGGTTTTACCGTAACTTTTGGTGAGACGTGTCATTTTTAAATGAAATAAGGGTCACTGCTCAAACCATTAGTGACCCTATATTTCTAAATAATGACCTCATTTTTTTGTGAGTTGGTCTTACATAAGAATTTTTGTTAATACACTTATCATACCAATCAGTCCTCAAAACTATAAACCATTCCTCAATTCAGTAACATTCTAGATAATTGCCCAAGGTAGCCCCTCCTCTCAAAATCAACAATTATATACCTTCTAATTCAAGTACTGTTTAAATGCACGGTTCTCTGTTGAGACACCACCAATACATAATCCCAACACAGATGATAAAGAGAATGGAAGGGAGGTGGTTCATGGCTTTGGCATTTTGCGATTGTTAGCCTTAATTTTTTCCTTTAAAATACCCCTCTTTCTCTCTCATCAATCCTTCATCTCCACCCAAATTGCCGACATCTTAGAGATTGCACATTTGAGTTGCAGTCGAGTTCTTTTTTGGGTTGGGAGAATTTTTTGGGTTTCCTTCATCTCAGAATTTTTGGGTCATTTTGACTTGGTTGACTCTCACAGTTGAGATGATCGATGATTTATGAGTTGAGAAGTTTTTGTGTAGTACTATAATGGCTGTTTTAGTTTGATTTGGTGGGAAATTGTTGATAACGTGGAACACTAGCAAGAACAGACGATCGAACAAAAAAAAAGAAAAAGAAAGAAAGAGCAGGAAGAACACGTAGACGTAGTACTCATAATTATAATCTAGAACGATGAGAGCATTTTGCCATTTATTCTTAAAACTAGGAGGTTACCTATTAGAGATATAAATGTGGAAAACATATATGAAAAGTTATATATAAATACTATAAGTTCACGATATTATATTGGTAATCTAATGTATTTAGAAAACTAGTATTTTCAATGAATTAATTGTGCTTGGAGAATAAGTTAAGTGTACTCTATAAATATAGAGTCTCCCTCGCCCAAACAAAAATAAAAAATATGTGGTCTCCCATACAATAATGATAGGAAACGATATTAGGAGCATATTATATTTTATCGTGGTATCAGAGCTAGCTCGTTCCTAAGGACCTAAACACAATAGCTTTTGTTGTGCCGATGGCAAACTCTAATTAACTTGTTTGTCCGCCACCGGACAACCCAAAAAAATTGAAACTCAAATTAAACCAGTGTTTTTTTTCCGCTTTTGATGGATCAAGAGATCTTTGATTGATTACTATCCATGATTACGACGGAGTTATTGCCCGTTTGGCAGCAATAGATGGATATAGGTGTTCATGTGAAATACAAGATCACCTTGATGACGATAATGAATTTGATCGACGACTATATATGGATAGCGCCGATTTGAAAGTATTGGAGGTAGCGACAAGAAGATGACTTCTCCCTACTTGATGATGTGTGAAGATTCAACAGATAAATCGAAGATTTACCGACTAATTACACTCTGCGAGCATATTGAGTACTCATCACCGACCAATGAATTCTAAAGACTCAATATACTGAATATCCTGAACATATAATATCATTATATATATATTATGTTCAGGATATTATATTAGTGACCTAATATTTTAGAAAATTAGTATATTCAAAATATTAGTTGTGTTTAGAGGATAAGTTAAGTGTAATCTATAAATATGAGGGTCTCCCATACATTAATGATAGGAAGCAATATTATGAGCATATTATATTTTATCATTACTCAGACTACGTACAGACTATACTTTTACTACTATATTTTTAGTATGCTCGGTTTTCTTTTTTTTTTTTTAACCACACAAAATTATTTTTGAGTAAAAATGGTTGAAGGCAAAATGTTATACGCATTCTAAGTAATTGACGTATATCCAAAAGTATCTATCACTTACATGTCAAAATAATAAAATAATAATATTTATTACTTATCACCTAACACGTCATTGTACCTTCAAATTTATAACTTAACAATGTATCACTCTGCATGTGACCATGTTGTCACTTTATTTGATTGGTCTTATCATTGGAAATTATAGTCACGTGTCAAACTGGTGATATGATTATACCCTCAACTAGCTTGTTTGATCCGATCTGATTGTTCCTTATTAATGTGTGTTTCGCTAATTAGAATTCGAAAGTTAGAAGTCTAACCTTCTTTCGAATGAAAATAATAATAAAGAATTTGAGATCTCACAATTTTTAAAATAAATTAAAAAATATAAAGTAGAGATACTTGTAGTTACCTACATTTATACCCACAACTATGTAACACTCGTTATGTTTTTCTCCTCAAAAAAAATGTATCACTTATTATATTATGTGCATCTATTTCCACAAATATTCATCATCTATAACTAGTTAGATGTTTATTTTATTATTTTATTGAATGCAAATAGGATTTATTATAGACAACTAATTAATAGCCAAATCTATCCTCCTTATATGGCCTAATTAGTTAACAATTAAAAACGTTAAATTTGTACATCAATCTCATTTCAAATTGTATCAGATCATAAGAAATATGAACAATCTATATATATAGTAAATTATTTATAGGATATTTATTTATCATAATTCATTACCCTCCATAACAATAAATAAATAAAATAAAGAATAACCAATAAATACGTGACAAATATCACGTTACCCGAGATTTTACCCAAAATTATATTCTTATTGCTAATTTTTCTTCTTCTTCTTCTTCTTCTTCTTCTTCTTATTATTATTATTATTAGGAAAATTCGATAAAAATAATCCGAAATTTGAGTTGTCCGACAATAATAATTCCAAGTTGCAAGTTGTACAAAAATAATCCCAAGTTGTAACTTTTGTCACAAAAATGGATCCACCCATAATGCCGTCAAGTTCGGTCACAATTAGTACTAATTATTAATTGTTTATCACTAATTACTATATTATTAATTTTTATTAATACTTAATAATAACAAAATAGAAAAAAATAGACATAATTATTTTTGGATTAACCCCCACCCCCCAAATCTAACTTCTCTCTGCTCCTCCCCATCTCAGCTCTCAGCCGACCACCACCACCGAATCCCGACCACACCATCCCCTCTGTCTCTCCTGCACACCATCCCCTCTGTCTCTCCTGCACACCATCTTAGGCACCAGACTACTACCACCATCACCACCACCACCAAATTCCTACTACCCCCTTCCTGTTAATGTACACATAATCTGGATATGATAATGTCTATTATTTTTTGGTTATTGGAATAGTTGGATTGTTGATTATTGCTCAGAAATGAAGTAGTTTTGATCGGAAATTGAAATTGATTTTGGGTGAATTGGGGTTGATGTTTGGATTGATTGTTTCAGAATGGCGGGTTTGTGCTAATCTAGATGAGAAATTGATAATAGTTGATTTGGGAAAAGAGTTGAGTTTTGTACTTGATCGATTAGATTTACTAGATCTTTGATTTTATTTTTTTTTAGTTCTTTTGTGATTTAATTTTTGAGATAGGATTTTGTGGATATTGGTTAAATTTGATAAAATTGGGTTCAATTTATGGAAGGAAGAGAAGAGAAGGCCATTGTCAGATTACATGCCAAGGATTCATGGCATGTAAGCTCTTTGAAGAAAGGCATAATTGTAGTAATAAACTAATAATGGTGGTGGTGAAGAAGGTATGAATTTTTTGTGGGAAAGGGAAACTGATGAAACAGAGCCAAATAAGGGAAAAAAAGCAAAGGAACAGAGCAAGAAGGGGAAAAGGAGAGAGAAAATAGAAGTTCTAATTGGTGATGAATGATGATAATGAAGAAGATGATGTGAGGAGGGAGAAAAATGAAGATGGCGGACTGGCGGTGCGCCGGTGCGTACGAAATTTGGTGGTGGAGGTGACGGTAATGGGGATAAGAAATGAGGTTAGGTGGTGGCTGTGGTGGAAAAGGGAGGTGAGTGGGT
This sequence comes from Tetragonia tetragonoides, assembly GCA_038025085.1. Lineage (NCBI taxonomy): Eukaryota > Viridiplantae > Streptophyta > Magnoliopsida > Caryophyllales > Aizoaceae > Tetragonia > Tetragonia tetragonoides. The sequence continues at coordinate 50,375,106 of CM076142.1, forward strand.
AGTGGGTTAATGGAGGAGAGAGAATGAAGATGGGTAATTTATTTTTTTTAAACAGTTTTCGTTAGTTAAATTAACGTTGAAGTGTGATAGAGATTAACGGTGTTAAGGGTGGGTCTATTTTTGTGACAAAAGTTATAACTTGGGATTATTTTTGTATAACTTATAATTTGGGATTATTATTGTCGGAACGCTCAAACTTTGGATTATTTTTATCGAATTTTCCTTATTGTTATTATATTATTATTAGGAAAATTTGACAAAAATAATCCGAAGTTTGAGCGGTCATATAAAAATAATCCCAGGTTGAAAGTTATACAAAAATAATCCGAAATTGTGACTTTTGTCACAAAAATAGACCCATCGTAACTCCGTCTACCTCTGTTACCTTTTAACCGCGAAACTACATGTTTCCTTTTCTTTTTCTTTTTGTTGTTCCTTACCCCACGTTTATATATACTTTAAAAAAAAAAGGTTGCCCCACCCTTTTTACAAATCCAATGTTATGGTTGTTCTATGCATGAAACATGTTACGGTTGTTGAATAAATGACACAAGTTACGGTTGTATGAATAAATGTATATTTTTGAAGATTGTATAATAGAGTACAAATCAGTATTTGACAACAATAATATCAGGGAGAAGGGGAATTATTTGAATCAATGTGGGGATTTCAGATTCTATGATTTATGGGTTTCATTTTCAATTGATTTGGGGTTTTATGTTTGGTGGAAGAAGAGAGAGAGAAATTTATCCAGTCAAATGGGGGGTCAACAAGTCAAAGGTCATTAAATACCGCTCATTTTCGCGCTTAAAAGGTAACAGAGGTGGACGGAGTTAAGACGGGTCCGTTTTTTGACAAAAGTTACAACTTCGGATTATTTTTGTATAACTTTCAACGTGGGATTATTTTTGTATGACCGCTCAAACTTCGGATTATTTTTGTCGAATTTTTCTTCTTCTTCTTCTTCTTCTTCTTCTTCTTCTTCTTCTTATTATTATTATTATTATTATTATTATTATTATTATTATTATTATTATTATTATTATTATTATTTCTCCATCGCCTTATTTCTTGCTCTTATGTTTATTTATATTGTTTAATTTTTTCATATCACAAGATCACTTGATTGTGTCACTTAATTATGTTATATATGACATACTCTCTCTTTTTATGAAAGTTGTACATTTACCGGTTGTATCAAAATTATTTTTTTATGAAATATGAGGTTATTATTTGATTTTAGTTGATTGAGAAACTGAAAACTTTATTTTGGGCAAGTAGTATTTTTGGTGTTCAGACTCTCAAAAAAATTAAACATTATGGTTTCACAATTGCCAGAGTTATTGATGCATTATTGTAATATCCGGTCTTTTTAGTTGCATTTTCTATTAAAAGAAAATAGTAGTAAATTTTTTTATTATTATTTATGATTATTAGTTTATCATTCTTGCTAGATATTAATTCTACTAGTATTATTTTTACATTGTATTAAATGTTTATGTAATTGGGTTTTAGGGATACTATTAGCAATGCCCATGAAGAAAATAAGACAAAACCCAATTAGGTACAAGAAAATGAAAACCCATCTCAGAAGGACTTCCCATCTAACCGACATTTCCTTCCCCATTATAATCCCAGTTGCTATCTCTCTCTCTCTTAAAAACTCATGTTTCTACAAAGTGCAAGCCAAATCTTCCATCATATCATCGCTCACCATCACGCACGCCAGAACCAAGATCCACCCACTAGAAGCACTACAGCTAAACCCCATGACACCGAAGCCTTCTCCATATCCCCTGTTTGCTGCAACCAGCAACAAGAGTAAGTAGCAACAGCTACTTGGTGTATGGACCAGTCACCACAACCACCATCGATCCACCACTGTTCCCCGATTCAATTTCTGAGATATTGAAGTATTAGCTAGTGGGTAATTCGAATTGGGAGCTAAACCTTACCGAAGGACCACGAGCTAACTACATCTATTACGTAGGGTTCATTATACATTTAATTTTAGCCTATTTATGTGTATTGGTGATTGGATTGGTTTTGAAGTGAAATTGGGAACCATACTGTATAGCAAGTTATAGTAATATTTTATTAAAATTCTGTTTATTAGTCTGGTGACTACTAGTTAGGATATGGTATGAGCATGACGAAATTGATCATGTTTGGTTGTGGTGTACCTACTGTTTGCTTGTCTTAAGTAAGGTTAAAATGCTCCGTTCATGTCTTCTAAATTTATTGGGGTAACGAGCAGAGATGTGATTTAGGCAGAGGTTAAAGAAAGGCATTAAGTTGAAATACATGAGATAGGTAAGGCATGATTTTGATGTTCTCAATTGGAAGTTCCTGCTTGCTGTGTAATATTATATATTGCCCATTAAGATATAAGATTACATGTACTCTTAACTCAGACTCAATTGGGTGGAGATTATGTGAATTACTCAATATTTATGTTTCTACTCAAGTAGGAGATAGTCATATGGTTTTTGACAGTAAGTGTACTAAATTAAAGTGAAATAGCATACAAACTAGTACTGTTGATGTGTGGGAGGCATTAAAGTGAAATAGCATACAAACTAGTACTGTTGATGTGTGGGAGGCATATGCTTACATCTTCCATGATTTTCTGTAATTGTTTGTTGTTAAGAAAGTGTTAACATGATGAAGACATGTACATAAGGCCTGTTTCTAAGCATGATTTATGGTGATTGGATCCTAGAGAAAATGTGGAATAATTAAGAAAGATTGAGGTATGTTTTACTTGTTTCTTAGTCATAGGATTATAGTGTCTGCATGTTATATGATCAATTACTCCAATGCTTATAAAGATGAAAGATATGATTAATGAGTAGTTACTCAGTGAGTTATGCGCAAGTACGTATGAACTATAATGATAAGAAACGACGGATGATGTGTTTTTATGCTAGAAGTTAGTTATGAAAAATGTGAATGAGTATATGGCGTGATGAGTAAACGCCATAAGAGATAAGAGATCAACTTAATGTGTATGTACAAGTATAATGTGTAAATGAGATGTTCAATGATTTGAGAAGTTTATATGAGCTAAGATATTTAAGCTACTAATAACGTAAAGTGAAAAATGGCAGTTTGGGCAGTAGGAACCTATGGGTACTCCGAATGTGTTATGAGATGTTTTATGGGAGACGTCCCTTATGAGTTTTGAACTGTGCCCCCAAAAGCGGCATGACCCCTAGAAGCGGTCATTGACCCCCAGATGTGGTCAGCATTTCCAGGGCCCCTAGAAGCGGCCAAGGATCCCCAGAAGCGGTCACAGATAAAAGTTAAAGGAACACATTTGGCTCCCAGAAGCGGCTTGACCCCCAGAAGCGGTCAAGGGTTTAAACGCTCCCAGAAGCAGCGGCCCTAGGAACCTCCCCCATATGCCCAGTTCAGTAATGCAAGACTAATAATAAAAGCTATCAAAGATGACCTAGGGTTATATGAAGTGAAGATTTATAATTTACTTGTGCTTTTGTGTATGATTGATGGTATTATCTTTAGTGTAAGAGCTATGATATTTATAGACGCAGATAAAATAGATTAAAGTGTATAAAGGATGTACTTGATTGATCAAAGTAAGGCATGCTTATACGTTTAGACTTGATTTGAATTTAGAATGATCTTTACGTACTAGATGTGAGTTACCAGCTTTGCTGACGTTGCATAATCTCACCTTTTTGCAGATTGAAGTTATTCTATATACAGATAGTGTGAGGAACCCTTTCGGATAGACGTATGCAAGAACTAGTGGTTGTTCTTTCCTAGAGTTGATTCAATTGTAATAAATAGACCACCTAGAATTATTTTTGAGATTTTTATTAATAGTTTCAGTTGAAGAGCCTTACACTCATTCGTATGAGTGAGTGTGGCGGTAGCGCCCCGAATGTTATTAGAGTCTTCCGCTGGGTTGATTGGATTTTGTTTAATATTTTGTTAAGAAGGTTTTTAATAAGCCTTGTTAGGTTGGGTATAGTATTTACAAAAGGAATTCTGCCGGATTTTCGGCTCGAGTCTATTTATTTTTATTTATTTATTTGAGTAGGAAATTCGGGGTGTTACAATTTACTTTGTTAAATTCTATCTCCAAGTAGCTAAGCCAATTCAAATAAATACCTGAATATAATATCTCATTTGCCAAATATATAGGAGTATTTGAATCCTATTTCAATGCCATTATTCATGCGACTCATGAATGGTGAATTATAATTTCCAACAAGGATCTTTGAAAACAAATATGAGCAAATTCCTTAAATATAACAAGACATATATAGAATAAATAACTAAACCTAGTTCATCATGAGCTGCAGCAAAAAGACATATATAGTCAATGGATTAGCTATAAAAAGATATCCAAATTGCAAGCATCATAAACAAAGTGGAAATAAAAGAACCATAACCAAAACTTGGTAGCTAAAAAAGATGATGAGCAAAGTTATGTCATTGGAGGCCATGATGACACTCTTAGTGGTTTTAATATTGGTTTTACCGGCATCATCCCAATCCCAAGGACAATATAGTCTTACACCATGCGCAGTAACGTTTCAAAATTGCAGTCTAACCACTGAAAAGACACAAGCCCGACGCAAATGCTGCCCTTATTTTAGAGACCTAATCAGGGACGACAAGCAGTGTGTCTGCGACACTTGGATTTTTCCGTCAAATTTATATCCATTTGCCTCTGGTTTGTTCACTTCATGTGGCATTACCACCACACCTGATGCCTTGTGCAAAGGTACGTACACACCATTTTCTCAATTCTTACTTAAATGTGGAGTATGTGTTAAGAAACCAACGCAATATAGTTTAAATTAAACTCATGGTTGGAGGTTCATTTTTGGTTTCATAGCAGTATCTTATAATGTCAAAATCAAATTGGAATTGAAAATCTTGGAATATACTAAGAGTATATGTTGGAATGTGCTTAGTATAAATGTGCAAAAGGTTTATACGCATTGCTTGAAAAATCTCTCCTTATCCTCACCAAAATAAAAAAATAAAAAAAAAATCAATCATTGTCCTGAAAGTTGGAACACCATTGGTATATTATCTTCGTTTAGTTTCTTTCCTTAATTTGACAAGGGGTCAAAACATCACTAACTCGGATCCTATTTTTCGTATTTAACGAATCAAGTTAGGTCAAAGCTCAACTTGTGTTATTACTACCTTACAGCATGTTTTTGACTTTTGAGATACATGTTCGTTGATATTTTTTTCTCTCTCTCTGTTACATAATACTCCAAAATGTGCAAAAAGTATAAGTTAATTTTTGACTTTGCACACAAATTAGCAAATTGTGAATTCTAAAAAAGAGATGGTAAAATGACTAAATTATCCTTAAGCAGTAAATGCAATATTAGAGAGAGAAAATAAGTAAATGACAAGAAAAAGGAAGAAAAATGATTTTGCGTGCCAAAAGTTAAAATATGTCTTATATTATAAAATAAAAATAGTCAAAATTTTTATTTTAAAATAGATGGAGAATTATAGTGCTTGTTTGCATCAGGGATTACATGGACACATTTAGAGGGGGCCTAGGGTTTGGACCCCTTGGTTTGATGACTTTTTTATTTTTATTAATGATAATGTATTTATTTCCTTTTGTAGGTCTTACGGACACCGGTGATGGAAATGAAAGCGGAAGTAACAATACAAGTGCAACTGGAAGCAAGTCAAATGGTGCTAAAAGAATTATAGTTGTTGTAATGCTATCTGGTGTAGTACTCCTAATTTCAACAATGGGTATATAACGCAAAATCTGCAATGTTAGATTTTGCATCTTCGACACGAGAAATATTTTGAGTATTTTTTCCTTATGAATTCATGTGTGAATGGGTTTTTTTCATAAATAAATAAAAATATATTGGTCAATGTATTTTTACAAGCTGCAATTGACTTTCGAACTCACTTTCTTCGGTGTGTTGATTAATTTCATAGTTCTTAAAATGTTCGAGTCCGGTTTTATTTGCATGACTGGTTTGCAAGGTTTAATAAAGTGTATCTTAATTCCTCTAACTGTACTCACATGTCACATCTAATTTTTTTTTGGTGCAATCATGTAACTACATGTTCAACGATCTGGCCATGCTTTCTCCCATTCTTTTGCACTTATGGATCTAACGAAGCACGCACGGAAACCAACTTTTAGTCCAATGGGTTGATCGCCACTACTAAAAAGTGGTCTTTAGTATCAAAATGGCATTCCGGTACAAAAAACCAGTTTTAGTATAAGAAATTCTTATACTGATACGATGGCAATACTTTAGTAATCAGTTAATGTCCTATCTCATACTAATATGTGTTTAGTATCAGAAATAGAATAGATACTAATGTAGCTATAGTATCCGATAAATGAAATCGATACCAATTTATTGCAATATTAGAGGTTTAATTTTTTTTTTTTGAGGTGATATCAGAGGTTTAATTAACTAAGACTAAAGGTTGCAATAGTATCGGAAGTATGATATATTGACACCAATGAATTCGAGTATTAGAAGTCGAACTGATATACTAAAGGTTGCAATATTATCGGAAGTATGACATCTGATACCAATGAATTCGAGTATTAAAAGTTGAACTGATACTAAATGTCGCAATAGTATTGAAAGTATGACATCTCATACCAATGATTTCTAGAATCAGAATTTTAACTGATACTAGAGGGTACAGTAGTGTCGGAAGTTTGACATCTCATATCAATTTATTCTAGTATCAGAAGTTTAACTCATACTAAGGTAGCAATAGTATTGGAAGTATGACATTTGATACCAATGTATTCTAGTATAATTTTTTTTTTTGTTCACGATCAAGGGTATCCACTGTCGACTACAATGACTATCCCCCATGCTGGCTTGTAGGCACCTTAAAGAGTGGGACAGCTGGCCAAGGAATTTAAAGTTGCTCCATGTCCAAGGTGAGATTCGAACCCTCGACCTTGGTTAAAGATGAATGAGTCCCTACCACTCAACCACACCTCCTTGATTATTCTAGTATAATTTTAACTGATAGTAAATTCTACAATACTACTACTAATACTAATCTACCTAATTATTATTATTATTATTATTATTATTATTATTATTATTATTATTATTATATAAAATCGGCTTTTCTTTTACCAAATTAAATTGATGTTGAAGCTACCCCTAAAATATAACTTTTTAGGAATATAGATGTCAAGTCCCACTATAAAATATCTCTTTCGATATGTCAAAACAAAAAAATCAATGTCAAAGCACCTGTTACAACATCGCCTGTCACATAAAAACAATCAAAATATGATTATTTGGCAACCATTACAGCCTCTTTATTTGCTTTATTTGTCATTTGAAATTTTTTATTGAGTATGACAATAAGTTTCGCTCCGTTGTGAAGTTTTAATTAATTGCTCCTTTTGGTGATTTTAATTTCGATCACATTTTAATTGTGAAATGAACTATTTGACTGTTTTTTTTTGCTGAGAAGTTTATTTTAACCCCTTTTCGTGAGGATTGTCTCTTCAGCTTTGGTAGTTTTTAGTTTATGGATTTCGGTAGGGTGTCCTCTGCTCAGACTGTTTGCTTCTTGGCTACATGTATGATATCTTAGTATGTGTCTAATTCATTCAAAATTAAAGGTAGAATGTGAATGAAGTTTATGGTTACGTCTTTGATCCGTTTATATAGTGATATTGCGAATCTTATTTTTCAAGAAACAGTCTATTTATAATGATAGATTTGTGCATTCATCAATGCTATGGTAGGGTCTTCCACAAATAGGCTATAAAATGTAAAACAACGACAAAAAGAAAGCAGCTCAAAATTGTTAAATCTCAAGTGCTTAATTGCTTTTCCATCAAAATGTGTTCTAATATTTTAAATATGTATATTATTGAATTTGATATCATTTATAGAGGATGTACATCCAATAATTAATGAAATTGCTATTTTTCCTATAAAAAAGGTAAAAGCTTAAGGAAATAAGTATCACAAATTAAACCTTCTAAAAAGGATGCAATGGTAAAATAATTTTTTAAGAAATGCAAAATGTTATCTTGTGGTCAGAAACCAGTTAATTAATGTAAAGTCGAAAACCTTAAATAATTTACAATGAGCAGATTCAGTGCTTGTTTAGTTAACAATGGAAAGTTACTCATTGGAAGTAGAAATTAATGGGAAATAGATAGAAGTATATGAGAAGTGTCTTATCTTGTTTGGTTGCATAAAGGAATGTAAATTCATGGGAGTTGATGTGGGAATTTACTTACCAAGCTCTTTGATGGGAAGTTCATGGTAAGCAATTTGCTCCATTTTGGGAGAAGTTACTTCAACTCATTCTCACTTTTCTTTTTTTTTTTCAACCAAACAAGAAGTAAAATCACACTCCCTAGGAATTAGCGCAAAAAAAAAAAAAAAAGTCAACAAAACAGCATTTAGAACAAGAAGTGCTAGCCAAGGACCATATGATTGATTCCCACGATCCATCATTCCATTGCATTATCTGCCAAGCCAGATGATCGACAAGGTTTTTCAAGCTGCGTGTAAAGGATTATCTTTTTCAGTTTATACTACGATGATGAAAACACCATTTTATATTTGACATTTTCTATGATTCTAGTTCGTATACACTTCATTATTATATTCTTTAATAATTACAACTGGTATTATAAGCATAATATAATCTGTTTCATAATCTTGTATATAAGAATACATCGCAGACCGAAGTTGTTTGAAATATACTTCCAAATCATGACTTTCTTCTTCAATAATGGACTAATTTAAAACCTTAGGTACAATAGTAATAATTGAAGTTCTTGATAGAGTATAAATAAATATGTAAATATTCAATTAATTCATACTTATGTCACGTATTCATAAACCACAAACCCTAGCCAGGTAACACTAATAAAAACAAATAGATACATATGAGTAGTGACATACGTTTATTAAGATTGCTATAATGTGTATATGTGAGAAATACGAGTAATGTTATATGGGGATAATCCTTTTTTTTTTCTCACTAAATATCACAAAACAAAAAATGTGTTATTAATTCAATATTTTTTTCCTTCCAATTTTGGAATTGGTGAATGCATCCTACAGTGGCGGATCCACTCTTCACCGAATAGATTCCGCTGAACTCGCTTGAATTTTTTTATTGTTAAAAAATACTTTATAAATTAAAATTTTTCAATACAATAATTAAGAATTGTCCTATGTATTACAAAGGGTGAACTCACTTGACTTGATTTCTGCATCCGCCACTGACATCCTATACCATCATTATAACAATTTTTCTGCTTCACATAGGTAAACTCGTGTACACATATTTGTATCAAAAAAAAGTCGTGTACATATATGATCTTTCTTTAACTTGCTAGACAAAGCTCTTTGAAGGTACGTATAGGAATTAATAGGACACAAATGTTTTAATTGGGCATCCCACATTGGTTTTTTCATACAGAAAATGATGTTGATGATAAACAACACATTAATAAACTTTTTCTTTCTTTTTTAGAACGATATACTAACAGACTTTTACATTATTGTTTTACGCAAAAACTTATATAAGATGATCTTACCGTAAAAAAAATTATTAGAGAAAAAATGTTACCTTTAGACCAAAAAGTGGTAGTTTATTTTAGAATTTTTTACCGGCCAAAAATATAAGTACATTATGTAAAGACATCGAACATGATATGTAGACTAGGCCTTATTCCAAGATATTGAGAATCTAAACAATATTGTTTTTGTGGCATTGTAGTCCATTGCCAATTTGGATCCTCTACTCTTACAACACTCTAGTGTTCCTTTTTCTCTCTATCTCTCTCATCTAACTTTTAAATTTTAAAAACCGACCCCTTCCATCAAATGGCCAAAAGCCCACCCTCTCTAATCCAATAGTAGAAATTTTAAAAAAAGTACTCTACTGTTCTGTTAACAACAGTAGAGGATCCTGACTGGTCCGTTGCTGCCAGCTCGAGTCACCAACAAATTCTTGAAAATACAACTACTATCCATTTTTGTAGAATAAATCCATCGTGTTGTAATCTCTAATACAGTTATACAATCTTAGAAAGTATATATTATATCCAACAACATGTATCCAACACCTCAATAAAATTAAAATAAGTACTCCCTAAAAACAATCAATCACTATTTATAACACATCAGTACGTACAAAAAAGTTAAAACCACATCAATAATAATCCTTCATTCATCATCATCAGATCACAATAGTAGCTAGAGAAATGGGGTGTTGGAAGATGTCAATGGTGGTGGTAGCTGTGGTGTTAATGTCGTCATGGACATCAGCAGTACAGGCACAAGGAGGTTCACCGGACATGTCTTGCATTCAGTCACTTATTCCGTGCACCAACTTCCTTACCTCAACAAACCCACCAGCCACTTGCTGTGATCCTCTCAAGAAGGCCTTCGACACCCAGTTGGAGTGCCTCTGCGCCGCCTTCCAAAACCCGGCCCTCCTGGCTACCGCCAACGTCAATGCCACACTCGCCGCTCAGCTCCCCTTGAACTGTGGCATCACTACTAATCCTTCCATCTGCACCGGAGGTATATATGTAGTACATTTATTTTCATGTCTATATATGTAGATCTTTCTCATTCAATCATATACAGTATATATATGAGTTATATTACTTAGGGAATGTGTTTATGTCGTTGTCAGTTTTGTGTTACATTCTTCTTACATGGCTACATATATTGTTTGATGGGAGTAATTCTAAAGTTCTCAAGATCACTTTTTTTTTTCCCCACAAATTTTCTTCTGTTTTCCCTTCAAAAAAAAAAAAAAAAAAAATACTCCTCTGTCTCTGTCTCTGTCTCAGCTTGAGAATAACATTAGCCCATTAGGCCATTAGCCCAATTCATTATGGATCAAGCTAAGCCACAGGTACAAAAACTTGTGTGGACTTAGTTCATAGTGGACCAATATTGGAAGTCACCCCCTACTCTATCCGGAGCCACCCCTTCTAAAATTGGAACCACTCCTACTTCACCTAAGCTAGAACCACCCCTCAATTTTATACTTGAAACTATCCCTACTTCATCTGAAACCACTCCCCTACTTTACTCGGAGTCACCCCTTACTTCACTTGGAGCCACCCCTTAAATTACTCCACCTGTAGCCAATCCCTACTCCATAGCTTAACTTTAATTAATTTACAACAACAAATGTTTGTGTTGCAGGGGCACAAGCACCAGTTTCCGCTTCAGCTCCGATGGCTCTTGCACCCGTAGGTTCAACCGGAGCCTCCACGCCTTCCGCTTCAGCTCCAATGGGTCTTGCACCCAGAGCTTCAACTACTGGAGCCTCCACACCTGAAGCAGCACCATCTCCAGCAGGTATCTTTTGAAATCTCATTAATACATAATTTCATTTTCAGTACACTGTATATGTGTTGAGCTGTGACTACTAAATCCATTATATATGAGATATGACTAACAGATTAAAATGTCTTTTTTATCATTTTTGCAGGTGCTGCTAGTAGCGTTGGACCAGTCTCCAGCTTGGTGTTGCTTTTGGTTGGCTTCATGTTCTATTAGGAGCTTGCAATTGAACTAGTACTTATTACTGTTGGATCTGGATACCACGCACACTTTTGATTCTATTACCTTATTTATTTGACAATTTTCACACACATTGAGCCTGTTTGTTAACTAATGTCTGATTGGTTTGTAAACTTGACATTGTATTATTGATTCACTTTCATAATATTATTCAAATAATAAATTAATTTCTTTTGATCAATCATTGCAATATATTGGAACATCTATCCTTCCCCCCCCCCCCCCTTATATCGGAAAAACAATTGAGGTTTAATTAAGAAATCAGGATAGTAAATTAAATAATTGAAGTCTTCCTTTGATGTTACTCATTTCATGGCGCTTGCAAAGTCATCTTCGTCATCACTCACCTCATGAATGCTCAACATAAACAACAATTCAAGCCTACTATCGGGTTTGTTTTACTAAACTCATAATAAAAAGAATGTGAGTTTTATTTATTTTGGGCCAAATATTAAAAAGTTGATGAGGAGTAATGCTCCTAGGAGTAGTAAAAATTTGCGCAACACCATATACCAGATTGTGACTAGGGGTGTAACCGAGGCGAGCCGAGCACGAGCCCTAGTCAGGGCCTGCTCGAAGCTCGGCACGGGCTCGGCTTGAAGCTCGTCGAGCCGAAAAAATCAACGTTCGGACTCGGCTCGGTTTAGGCTCGTGGCTCGACTCGACTCGACTCGACTCGATTTGGCCCAGGTTAAATTCAACTCATCATTAGAAACATTAGAAAAAATTAATCAATTTAAAATAAATACAACTATATTTGATTATAAGTGATCTCTCGCGCGTTCTCAGATGGAAAAAAATCTAAAATAATAAAAAGTTTCTATAAATATTTAATGGTCTAATTCAAATAAAGGGGAAAATCAACTAAATCAAGCCACTCGAGCTGACCGAGCCGAGCCATAATAGGCCAGGCTTGGGCTCGACTTGGAAAACATTCGAGTCGAATCGAGCTCAGTTTGACCGGAGCTAAAGCCGAGCTTTGACCGGGCCGAGCACGAAAGCTCACCAAATCGACTCGACTCAGTTACACCATTAATTATAACCAATACTTGAACTCCAGAGTTTTGCCTCCTCCAAAAAGTTTTCACGCGCTAACCATGCATATGCAGCTCATCGTCCCATTTCCTTGCCCCTCTCCTTCCAAGCGTAGCTACTTGGTTTAGGCGGTTGGAAAAAACTATTGGTTTTGAACTTCCTTGATGGCCCTCGCCTACTTGGTTTTAGAGGTCAACGTTGGGAATTGAAATGCTGATCAGGTAACAACAAATGTTCGGGCTGGTCGCGAGTTACACATTTTTGATTTATCAAAATTTATTATCTGTTTATAGAGAAAAAGAAAATTAAGTTGAAATTTTTGAATTTTATTTTTCCCTTATAGTTCATTTATTTTGGAAAACTGGCAATTGAAAACCAAAAACTGATTTTTAATTTTCAAAAAACCCAAAACTCATAACTCATCAAAACCACCTCGAACAAGAAGAGATGTTCCAATAATAGTTAGGACTAGGGGGCATTTGGAAAGTGGAAATGAAATTGTGAGATTATGGGGATGGGGATAGGATTTGTGCTGAGGGGATAGAGAATTTGTATAATTCATCCAATTACTTGTTTGGTACACAGGTATTAGATTTGGGAATAAATTGAGGATTTTAAAGTTAGTTTACCAAAACGTCATTAATGAAAAGAGGAGACAAAATCTGCGGTCATTTTTAATGGACATGATAGTAATTTGAATTTTAAAACTCTTATCTCACCTCCAATTACCAGCCCCTTTATGAGATTAAAAACGTGTGAGAAGAGGCCTTTTTTTTATCTCTATCCCTACCTTCTCTCTAATCCAGTAATTCTCATCCCTTACACCAAACATGAGAGTATTATTCCTCAACCAAGGTAAGGTTTCGATTTCTATCTCGATCTTTCTGCCTCCTCCAACCCCAAAAAAAAACCGCAAAAGTTCAAAACCTATTATTGACTCGTCTTACCTTCCAAATTTTTTTATCGACGCCTCACATAAGACTCGCTAGATAAAGAAAAATAACTAGTTGATCCTCTCTCCTGACAATTGCCTCTTTGGCTCTTTGCTGGCAAAGTCACAAATAGGCAAAGTCAATCTATGACTTTCCGCCGAGCTGCTGTACTTGTTATTTTAGCATCCATTATGAACCAACAACTAGTAAAGAAGATGCATATTGCAATTTAAAAACGAGCTAAAACAAGGTCATCAGCCCCAATCACTTACACAACTCATCAAGATGCTAATAACGTGGGGAATGCCTGCAAGAAAGAAACAATAATCAAATCACTTGAACAATTCAATAGAGTATGTTAAACAATCATCAATAATAATTAAGCATTATTAATTACCAATTTGGCATCTATAAATTGAGAGATCAACATGCATATACCATAACGAGAAACACAATCCTAAAGTCTTCTCAAATTTGACATCAAAAATCAGTCCAAAATGATGAAACTTTCTTGGGTTGTTTTTGCTGTTATGATCATGGCTTGGTCGTGGTCATCGCCATTAGCCCAAGCACAAGATGAAGATATGCCGACATGTGCTAACGAGCTCAACCCTTGTGGTCCGTTCATAAACTCAACCACAGCAAAGCCACCAGCAACATGCTGTAACCCCCTTAAGCAGGTGCTCAAAGATGAGCTCCCCTGCATTTGTAACATCTTTTAACAATCTTGAGTTGATCCAGGCCTTGAGCCTCAATGTCACCGAGGCTCTCACCCTTCCTAAGCGTTGTGACATCGATTTCGATCTCGTATCTGAGTGCGAAGGTAAATCAATACTCCTAAAGTTGTAATTTTAAGAGTACTACTATATTATTAAACCAACAACATTTTCTTGTACATATGTTAATGGAGTGAGTAATTTTTTTTTCAATGTGACAGCTCTTTTGGCTCCCGCCAACGCTCCAGCTCCAGCTTCAGGTAAGAAATTAAATAAGAAATTATCCATCTCTTTTCTTTACAACCAATTTACATGAATATGTTATTGCTGTGAACATCGATCATGCTGCATTTTGTTATATACTCCCTCCAACCCATAAAATCTTGAACGTTTGCTTTTTGAAGGTCAAACTTAACAAATTTTGACCATTAATTTTTGAAAATATATAAAGATTCACAATATGAAAATACTTTTAGAGCTAATTTTGCAAGTTAAATTACTTATTTTACGACGTAATTAGTTGTTTGATTGAGTAAAACAATCAATATTATTTCTTAACAAACTAACAACTATTACAATCCGGCATCAACTAACAATAACTAAGTAACATCTAAATATGAGTCACATCCATTTTGTAATAATAATGTTTATTTGATCCAACAAACAACAACAACAACCCAGTAAATATCCCGCCTAGGGTGGGGTCTGGGAAGATCCAGATATACGCAGCCTTACCCCTACTAGTCACCTAGTAACGATCCAACAAACATACTTCAAAAGGTATAACAATCGTGGCCGAAACAGAAGATGCTTGCGAAAATAACATTACCATTACCCCAGTGCCTCCAAAGAGGCTCCCGCCTAGGCAGGGTAAGGGGGGATCGATTGTACGCAGCCTTACTCCTGTGAGAGTCTCACAGAGAGGTTGTTTTCGTTTGACCCGAGATCCGAAGTGCGACGACAATCGGTAACTTCACAATAAATAAGAAGTACCGACAGTTTTATGAGCCATTTTGCTTTAGTCCATTACATTCCAAAGCCAAAAAGTAAAGAAGCTTTTGGCTCCACTGGAAAATGGTGGACATAAATAACATTATTGTATTAACGTTAGAATGTTTAACTTACACCCTTGGCTCTGGTGTTCGGAAAGAGTATGTAATAATGTATACTCTAGTACTTAAACTATGAGTATTTAGGAGTATATGATGTGATATGAAACTTTATTGTATTAACGTTAGAAGACGGGGAGAATCGGGCACCGATTATCAATCAAACATTATTTGTGTGAACATTACAACTGTGGCAAAGTTTAATTGTCTCGGCTAATCAATCAAGCAATGAAATAGTGCAAAATGATTGACGAATTTTTGCCGTTTGTTGAATCCTCAATTTTCTCATAGTTGAGTACTCTAGTAGACGACTACTACTACTAGTATGAAACTATGACCAATTTTAGTCTTTGAAGAGTTTGAACAAGTCCAACCTCAAGCTGGCACTCTTTAAACTTCAACCCATCTCCCCATCTAGAAATGGCCCACGTGAATAAAACCTCCTCACAATGTGAACTAAAACCGGGCCCCACCCTCACCTGCCCCATTCAAACTCAAAACGTCCCCCATAAATAAAACCATACAAACCCAACTTAAAAAAACTGAAACACAAACTATCATACTCAAAACAAAAAAAAGAGATCAAACCAAATGGCCAACAACCAAAAGTGGTGGTTCACGGTGGTTTTGACGGCGGCGCTGGTGGTACTCACGGTGGCGCAGACCCCTAGTAGCCCAGGTGGTATTCCCTCTTGTGCATCGAAACTCACAGGATGTGCTTCGTACATCAACGCCACCACGACCCCACCACCTAGTTGTTGTAATCCATTGAAAGAAGCTGTGACTAATGAGAGAGAATGTCTTTGCAATCTTTACAGTAACCCAGCTTTACTTCAGGCTTTTCAAATTAATATTACTCAAGCCCTTAATTTGCCTAAGCTTTGCAAAATTGATACTGGCAAAGAAGCCAACATTTGCACAGGTAAATTATACCCTTTTTTTGTTATCAGCTTTTTGTGGATCTGAATTAGATTCTGGGTTTCATTTCACTTTTTATTTAGGTTTATGGGATTTTTTTCATGAAGTTCTTACTTGTTACTCGTGATTTGGATGCTCGTTTTTTAGTGATTAACTTCGTTTCTTGATTGAATTTTGCTTGCTGCCTTTGTTTGATCCTTTTTAATGTCCCTTTTTCATTTTTCACCAATTTTACAATGTCGGTCCATAAATTCAAAGGGTGTAAGTTTTGGTCAATTTTTGCGAGCTATCAATTTGATTTTAAATACTTAATTTAACAATAATATTCAGAGATGCTAATTGAATTTGAGATTTGACAGCTTTATCAATTGATTTGTGTCATTATTTTAGCAATGAACTAATATGGAATATTGATTTTTATGTCTTCAGGTACAGCTGCCTCACCCGGGTCAGCTCAAACACCTTCAGGTACCAAGTTTAATTAGTTTTTACTAATGTGCAATTTAGCTTATATTACTTGTGACCTAGATTTCATTCTCCATTTTAAATATACTTTTGATTATACAAAGGATTTTGGACCTATCTCTCTGCTAGTATCAAAATTATACAGAGTATTATGCAAAAGCAGCAAGTGCTTTTTTTGTTAATAATGTCATGTGTGACTTGGGGTAACTATGTAGCTGGTGGTTAGAGATATCATACCACTGAAGGCCGCATTTCCGAATTGGTATTTTAAGTGAGTCCATATTGCCAATTTGGTATTTTAAAACACTCCGGAAAATAGTTGAATCCCACCTTCTAATATATATGATCTTGCACTTTTAGCCAAGTATGCAAGACGTTGCTTCTGACGACTAGAATATATGTACATAGATCAAAACCCTGCACCATTTTTCGTTTGAAGGGAGCTAGTGATCGCTGTGCTTTCATCCTCCGGAATCTGATATGCCGACTACCTACACATTAAAGGTCATCAGTGATCTTGATTTTGATGTCGGAAATCAACTAGGTGCATTGGAATTATTTGTCTTAGTTGGTTTAGCAGTCTAAGTCCTTGACTTCTAATCGTTGACTAGTTGGGTATGACAATTCAAGGGCTAAATTAAGTACTGCTTTGGAGAAGACCAGTGATATGTTTACTGTAAACGGAAAAAAGGAATGTTGCTTTCACACTCTAGTTTTGGACTAAAAGTCCCATTCCATTTTTGCTAAATCGGTTAATTAATTTGATCAAATGAGGAACAAGTAGTTTGAGCAATACAATTTAGAGTAAGAATAACCATTCCCTACAAGACATTCCATCTCTTTGTCCTGCTGGCTGCTTGGCTATTTAAGTTATGAAATGAAAGTTCTCGTATTATATTTATACAATGATAGTACTCTATGAATAGCACTTCCAAAGATCAAGGGAGCTATTTTTAATTTTGGGGGAGGGGGTGAATTGGTGATTGTTTATTTTGATAATGATTATCTTGGGCTAGAATATAGCAAGGTATCGATTGCAAACAACATTCTCATTCTCATTTTATATCTCTCTGAACCCCCCAAAACTCCACCACGGATTCAAGGGCTGACATCCTTGCATTGCCACTTGACTCCATTCTGGGGTCTTGCCTTTATCTTCCTCAATGTCTCTTATTCATTCTTAAACTTCTGGGAATAGGATAATGATGTTTCAAAACCCTTTTTAAACTTATCATTCGGATTCGTCATTTCTTTTTTCTTTCCTATCCAAACATTCTATAGGGGAAGTTGATGAAAAGAGTCACAATCTATGTTCAATGGAATAACCGTCATTTTCAGACTAATATTTGGTAAAATGAGATAGTCAAGTAATGGCACAGAGGATAAGCACATAATGTATTCAGTGTTCTCCATTGGCTGTATTGGTGGGTCAAGTACTCCGAAATTTTATCGTGTCAATTGTTTCCAACCAACTTTGCCAACATGCTTACCAAATAGCAATAATGGATTAATGGAAACATTAGAAAGGTCTTATCTGAGATTGTATGAAGCCTTGGCCCACTATTATGGTCTACTTGACTTGCTTGGAAGATGCTAAGAATGTTCTCATGAGATATTTTTCTATCAATTGAAGTACTTAACAATGGTGTATTATTCATTGAAAAACCCTTGCAGGTGGGAGCGGATTTGGATCTGGTAAAGATAAAAGTGCATCTGTCAAAATTACGACGACTGGATTAGTTTCCAGCTTACTCATATTTAGCACATCTCTGTTCTTTTACTAGTTGCTCTTTTGCTATTGTGTTCAGAGAATGTCTAATAAACATTTGATTTCTAGCTGGTCATTTAATGTAGGAAATTGATGTAATTATTGATCATATAGAGCAAGGTCTCATGTTGCAGGAGTACAATGTCTTTCGTTCCTTGTGTTTGATGGATCGAAACATGTCGTGCATTTGTTCTGAGTGATGTTTGATTTTAAAGATCTTTTGTGTTGTATTGATATCCTTTTCTCACAGTGGTGTAATCAAATGCATTATTACAGTTAACCTTCTTGTAGTTCCATGTTTTGCCTTTATTGCCCAGCCATGTCCTACTAAACTGTGCAGATGGAATGTTTAAAATTTGAAATTTATTTCTACTATTTTCATCAAATTTACCCTTCCAAATAACATGTTCGCAGTTGAGCATGAGTGTTAGAATATGACGTAGCGAGTAGTCGGGATCCTCTACTGTTGTTAAAAGAACAGTAGAGTACTTTTCTTAAAATTTCTACTATTGGATTAGAGGGGGTGGGCTTTTGGCCATTGGATGGAGGGGGTGGATTTTTGAAATTTAAACCGTTAGAGGAGAGAGATAGAGAGAAAAAGGAACATTAGAGTGCTGTGATCCAAATTGCGTAGCGAGATGTGTCTCAATTGCCACTCATTCGCACCTTCCTTTAAGACAAGCAAAAGAAAAGAGGTTGAGAATGAAACCAAATGAGCTTGTCATACTCTTAGGCGATTATCAAGACACCTTTTATGCTAGAGGTCCCAATTTAAAGGTTTTGAACTCCCATATTTCCTCTGTTGGACCTCTGGTTCCGAATGAGTTGGGTTGGATTGAATTGGGTGGATGCCCTTTCTTATTTTCTTAAAAAAGTGATCGAAAGTATCGTCTTCAGGTCTATATAAACCGTTGCAACCTCCTTGGCGTTTGGTCATCACATACCATCACTTTAGTGCATGATCAACGTTTTTGGAGTATTCAGTCATCCTGCTCATCCCCTACGACAAAAACGATCCATAATGAATGCTTTTTTATGAGCTCATGATTTGAACCTAAATTATTGATGAAAACAAGTGAATGATAAGCTACACTACTACCCACCCCAAATTAAATTAGGTCAATCATCTTCGAAAATCAGAATATTTAAGCTTATTAAAATACCCTAAAAATAAATAAAAAAAAGTTTATTAAAATAATTAAATAAATAAGTAAGGAAGATCTTTATCCATTTAGCAAAAGAAGTTACTAGAAAAACCTTGCTAGGAATCCCAATAGAGATCTCCTGTCACTCACTATTGTCTATTCACTTCCTTTATATTCATCGTCTTCACCATCACCAGCTCTCTCTCTCTCTCTCTCTCTCTCTCTCCTTTTAGTCATTTTCTCATCGCCGCACATCGTATCAAATTTGAAAACAAAATAAAAAAAATGGAAGAATCACAACTGAATCAATTGAAGGAATTCGTCGAACAGTGCAAGTCCAACCCTTCTCTTCTCTCTGACTCTTCATTCTCCTTCTTTCGCGAATATCTCGAAAGGTATTTATCACTTCACTCACTCTTTTTCCACTGTCTCTCTCCTTTATTTTTTCTCTAAATTGATTTTCTCTCTCTCCTTTTTTTTTTTTTGCTTGTTTTTAGTCTCGGTGCACAGCTTCCCCCTTCAGCTTATGGCAAATCAGTAAGTAAATTAAAGTACAAATTAACATTTTTAGGGTTTTTCGATTTTTAGGGTTTAATTTTTAGGGTTTATCGTAAGTGCAGAGATCGACTGTTGATAATGATAGTGACGAAGAAGAAATGGAAGATGCGAAACCCTTTGTGCAAGAAGTAGAAGAAGAAGAGGAGGAAGAAATCGTTGAATCTGATATTGAATTAGAAGGCGATATTGTTGAACCTGATAATGATCCTCCTCAAAAGGTCCTTTTTTTTGCTGCGTATTTTATTATTAGGGTTTTGCAAGGTTTTTGGTTTTTTGGAAAATATGTAATGGGTGTTTGGAAATTCTGCAGATGGGTGACCCTTCAGTTGAGGTTACAGATGAGAACCGTGAGGCGGCTCAGGAAGCAAAGATACAAGCAATGGAAGCAATTTCTGAAGGTTGTTCTTTTATTTATTTTTGTATTTATATTGGGTGTGTTTAAAGTAACTAATGTTGTCACTTGTGAAAATTAGGCAAACCAGAGGAAGCAATTGAGCGTTTAACAGAAGCAATAACACTCAATCCTTCGGCTATTATGTATGCCACTAGAGGTAAATTAATCGATTTGTGCTTTGCTTTGGGCTTATTTGTTTCGGTTTTGATTGGTGGAGTGTCGGTCTTGTATTGTTATGTTAGAATTGATGAATTAATGTGTATTGCCTGTTGTTATTGTAGCTACTGTGTATATCAAGATGAAGAAGCCTAATGCTGCTATCAGAGATGCCACTGCTGCCTTGGAGGTAATTTGTGACCTGTGTATTGAACTGCACATATATACGAACATGCTCATCATAGTATGTAAAGACATTATAAGTTGACTAGTTAGTTTTGACCGATGGTTCGGAAACAACCTCTCTACTAGGCGACTAATTAGGGGTAAAGTTGCGTACATCTGGACCTCCCCAGACCCCGCCCTCGGCGGGACATTTACTGGGCTGTTGTTGCTGTGGTTGTGGTGACCGGTGGTGTTGAAAATTATAGTCATCTACCGACTTAATGGTTAAATAATAAACATAGACTTTGTTCATAAGGCTGCTTATTATAGTTTATTACACACGTTCACAGTGTCATATTGTTTGTTTTGTAGTCTGTAATTGGTCTAACTATCTGTGTGACTCTTGGCAGATAAACCCTGATTCTGCTAAAGGGTACAAATCTCGTGGCATGGCAAGAGCAATGCTCGGTCAGTGGGAAGAGGCTGCTAAAGATCTCCACGTCGCTTCGAAGCTTGACTACGATGAGGAAATAAGTGCAGTGTTGAAAAAGGTTCGACTTCTCCTCCGCTACTCTCTGTGCCATTGAATATCTTCTTTCTTGTCGTTGAGTTTTGGTGGTTTTCCATCCGAAGTAAAAATGTACTTGCTATTGTTGGTTATATGGTTGTGTCTGGTGCTCTTTTCATCACTGGGGCTTACTGGAGAGAGAGAAACGCATCTAGAGACTGAGAATAAACTGTAACATAGTGAGGACTGAGAATATCGAGATACTCTGCCATCTCCCTGTGCCTCCTCATTCTCCTTGATTATCTCTTGATTTAAATGTTATCTGCTTCTCAATTACTTGTTTCTTGATTGCGTCATTTTAAACCCTTGATTATTTGGATTTTAATTCCCATCTAAATGTTGTGTCTGTTGCTAGTGTGTGGGAAAATGATATTATAACCTTTATTTTTCTGAGCTTCTTATCACCATAACTGTGGAGCTAAGATGTGAAATCTCTGCACCACTTGCCCTTAAGGGTAGTTGCTTTGACCATTTTGTACCTCAGGAGTCGGTACACTGAAATTAGTGCCATCCGGTTGCAAAGTCCTCAAACATCATGCATCATCTGTGATATGTTTTTTGTTCTTTTGAGAGATGGGAGTGAGGGGGATGGTGATGTGTCTCTCATAATAAAATTTTTGTTCAACCAGGTTGAACCAAATGCTCACAAAATTGAGGAACATAGGAGGAAATATGATAGGCTGCGGAAAGAACGAGAAGATAGAAGGATTCAGCGAGAGAGACAACGTCGACGGGCTGAAGCTCAGGTTTCTATTCTAGTCGTTTTGTAGTATTAAAGGTCTTTTTTAGTGTTATCCATACAACTAACATTGAAGTTTCTCAAATTAGGCCGCGTATGAGAAGGCTAAAGAGGAGGAACAGTCATCTTCTAGCAGAGGCCCTGGAGGTATGCCGGGCGGATTCCCTGGATTCCCTGGTGGTATGCCGGGCGGTTTCCCTGGTGGTATGCCGGGCGGGTTCCCTGGTGGTATGCCAGGTGGTTTCCCTGGGGGTATGCCAGGTGGATTCCCTGGGGGTATGCCAGGTGGATTCCCCGGTGGATCACCTGGAGGTATGCCCGGTGGATCACCTGGAGGTATGCCAGGTGGAACCCCTGGAGGCATGCCTGGTGGAATGCCTGGAGGCATGCCGGGTGGAGTTGATTTCAGCAAGATATTGAATGTAAGTGAGAGCTCCACTATTGCTCAATGAGTTTAATATTTTTGTCAATCTGATAGTTTACCTGCCATTTGTAGTGCATGCACTAAAGTATTCTTTTTATTCTTGTCACCTGCCGGGTCTCTTTTGTTGATAGTTCATGTTTTTCTTTACGTAAAAGTAGAAATTGAATAAGATATTGTTTCCCTTGGATCAGGATCCTGAGTTGATGGCAGCTTTTAAGGATCCAGACGTCATGGCAGCTCTTCAAGATGGTGAGTAATGTTTAACCCTTTTACGTTAGCTAATGTGGTTATTCAACAGTTCAGGGTCTGGCTACGATATATGCATAGTTGCACAATACAGTATCAGTTTTCTTCTAACCGTTCATTACTTCAGAGGTGTTTGTCCCTGTTTTGATGGTGGTTAGGCGTTGACATTTGACAGGCATGCTATGAGCTTATTAGAAATGAAGAATAGCTGTTTGATTGTAGCTCATTATTAGATTTACAATGATGGCATTATCTAATTTATTTCCTTTTCTTTTTCTGTCCTTTCCATTTGGGTGGGGTGTTGTTGCTACTTCACTAAGAGATATGCTCTGCTAACAGTTGTGGCCTGTGGGAGAGGAGTGATGCATCTATCTAACTAAGCTTTTGATATCTAAGTTAATTCCACATATTTAGCTGCTTCTGTATAATTGATTGTACGTTTATGCTCCCTCTGAGGGAAAGAGACGAATAAATGGGAAGGGATGTTAATTTCATGCTTATTGGTTGTTGCATGTAAGAGGCAAATGTGATGTTTTTTCTTGGTTTGCAAGTAATTCCTTTGGTTTGACAGCCTAGTGGAGTTCTGCAGTTTCTTTTGGTTCCCTGGTGGGTAAAGATAGCCAATGATGGTTGGTGCCTTGTTGGGATTATTTACATTGTGATGCTCACTTCTCATAAAGGAAGATATGAACTCTGAAATTTGGTTGTGTTGCTAGTGGCTTTTTAGTTCGCTGTGAGACTTGTGAGCTGGCGGGATAGAGAATGGTAAAAGATAGGCAAATTTGCCGGAAACCCCCCTATAAATAAGTTCTTGCAAAAAAAGCCCCATTAAAAATTTGTGCCCAGAACCTCGACAACGACCATGCCCCCTCCCCCCCGACCCTTGCAAGGCTGTTTCCAGTGAATTTTCCCTTGCAACCCCCAAAATTTCCCACATAATTTGCACATGACCTGCACATATTAAGAATTCAAGGTTGATGCCCCTCCTTGTTTTGTTGCAGTTACAAGCAAAATGTTGTATCATTACTTCCTCCATAATCAAGGTGATGTAAGGAGGCTGACAAACCAAATCTCCTTCCTCACTTTAACTACTGCTCTGTTCTCTGGCAATTACTCTAGCCATGGTGGTTGTCCTTGGGGGGTGGGGGGTATTTACCTTCTAGCAAAAAGCCAAATCATTTTATTTAGCGGGCTTCTTCTGGTTCTCTGGTGGGTAAGTGTAGCCAAATGATGGTTGTTGCCTTTCCACCTCGCCGGGATTACTTGCATTGTTTGAGATAAGATACCTCCAATCAATCTCTCCAATACCTCACAAAACATGATGTTGTTTTCTTTTTTATTTTGGTCTTTGTGAGGTTTGAGGGATTTATTGGAGGGAGTGATTTGGAGAGCATCTTATCTCACATTGTTGGGCTCACTTCCCAGAAAGAAAGATACATTTCTGGAATTTAGTTTGGTTGCTAGAGGTTTTTGACCATGAAAACTGTGAGCTTGCAGGATAGAAAGTGGTTTGCCTGATATGGACAAGTATTGTTATTCAATTACTTCAGAAAAGCTGAATAGCTATGGCTAGGTTGAGTGATCTTTCTCTATAGCCGTGTGGAGATGGTTTTAGCCATTTAGGTATTGCTTAAGCTAGAATCAATGATTTAGCTCAGAAGTCGGAATAGGCATATGGAGAAAGCCTTTTATAGACTCTCATATGTTTTGGTCTTGCTAGCTTAGGCAGTCTTGATCTATAAAGGTGGTTCGTCGATGGTCTTTGTTGCAAGTATTTTATCCTTGTATGAAATGGTTTGCATACTGTTACAGATGCGGCCTGGTAACGTTCTTAATTCAGTTAAAACAGTTCTATTGTCCGTAAAAGAACTGCTCTCAGTTCTCTGTATAAATTGAGAAGACATTCATATTTTTGAATTGTAATAATGCCTATTTTTTTGTGCTCTTGCAGTGATGAAGAACCCTGCAAATCTGGCCAAGCACCAAGGAAATCCCAAGGTAGCCCCTATAATAGCTAAAATGATGAGCAAGTTTGGTGGAGCAAGTTCATGATACTTGTGAGAGAACGGGTTTGTGACAGTTAATGCCTTAATGGTCAGCCTGCAAGTAGTAAATCTGTTGGAGGTACTCATTTCGGCTTTTGTGGCTCGTATTCTGCTTTCCGAACATACCAAGTGCTGGATTGTGTTATCGTTTTATTCTGGATTGTGTTATCGTTTGTTAATTTGTCAACTGAGTAATAAACAAATTGTTCAATGTTTGATTAAAAAAAAATGAATGTGTAATAATTTCCCAAGGGGGTATAGGTAGACTTGCAAACGAATCGTTTGGGCCGGTTTCGGTTTGGATCTATCATGATTGGGGCATAATTGTTTCATGCTATGCCTGGTTAGGTTTTGGGTCGTAGGCTAATTCGACGGGTCATGTTGTGTTCAAATGCTTATTATGGTTCATTGATCCATATGAGCATAAAAATATTTTGGATGTTAGATTAATCATCGTCGATTAAAAGAAGATATGAGATGGTTAAGGAGAGTTTACGCTAATTAAGTAATTACTCTATGTCAGATCACTATCAATTAACCCATCATAACTCATAAGGGCAGCAAAATGATTTCTTAACTAGTGTCATAAAACACGAAGCAAGAGTGAATTCTATTGTTTTTGTTATCAATATTTTGCGCATCCTAATTAGCTGATTAAGCATGATTTGTCTGCTCGTAATAATTCAACTGCATAATAATGATTTGGTAGTTCATTAGTTTGATTGTCGCTTTTCAAGGGTCCGAGCATTTTAGCTAATGGAGTATAAAGCTGTGTAATTATGCAGCTAATTACTCTTTAACTCACATTCGAGTGACACGGAGGCACCCATGATTGACACATTTCAAAAAAGGGAGATGCCAGATTGCATCCTTTTTACTTCCAGTGGGTACTGAAAGTTGAAACAGTAATGGCTTCTCTGACAATTGGCAACGCTCATTGATCTACAGTTAGCAATTTACTCTCTGTTCAAGGAAACTACTTTAATTAAGGATAGAATATAAAAAATAATAAAAATTAATACAGTAGTTAATAATAAAAATTATTGTTATTATTATTATTAATATTATTATTATTGTTGTTGTTGTTGTTGTTGTTGTTGTTGTTGATGATTATTATTATTATTTAGTATTATCATTATTATTAAAACTAGACAAAACTGGGTCAAATTGAACAAAACTGGATATTATAACTGGTAACTGGGAAAACTGGACAGAACTGGAAACCAGTTGAAAAGAACATGCCCTAAGTCTTGTATGAGGTCGTCTTAAGTTAAGACTACCTTTATATATAAGTATGACGTCGGCATGACATCATGCTTGTATGAGAAACTTTTTCTTGAGGCCGCTTCATACGAGATTTTGTAAAACACTAATTAATGCAAGTCCTAATTGATTCAGGTAATGTTTGGCCTTCTGCATCTCTGCTCCAAGGAGAGATGCTACAAACTAATTAACAGCTGAAGTTTTGTACATCATCTGAATGGAGTTTGGTGCGTGCTTTGTCTGGAGTATGTCAATAAAACGAGCAAAAAAAATAAAATAAAAAAATGGAGCATGTCAATGACTCAATATATCACACTGCTAGCATATAGTCCGATATATGTAAGTTCGATTCTCATTACTACTTTGCAGTTCGAAATCCCCTTATTTATCTCCCAAACTGTAAGCCCTCCTTAAAATTACTCTGTACATACCAACCTTATGTAGATATATATATTGACCTATATAGTTTATGTTGGTTTTTCCACTTTCTGCATGTGTCAATGTTATGTAGCAACAAACAACTAAACAAGGTGGATGGCTTGATAATGGGAGGTTGATTCAAGTTTGGTGAAGTGTGTGATGCATGCAACAGATGTTTTGTTATAATATTGTGAATGTTAATGTTTATATGTAGCAGACATTTTTCTCACCTTGCGTTATGAGAAGCTCAAGCGGTAACTATTAGAGGAACTAAAGATAGATACTTCATACTTTATTTAATAATAAATAATTTAATAAGTAATCTTTAAGAACATGCAATGTATAGCAAGTTAGACAATATTAATGTAGACTACAGGAATGACATTCTCTTGTACAAGCAACTGCGAAATCCGAACATGTCTCCTAAGCTATCACAGTTGTACCGATTTGGAACTCATAACAGCAGAGCAGTGTGGCTAAGGTTTTACCGGACAATATAAATCTTACAAGCAATGCGACCGTGATCGATCATGGTTTTCTTGAGAGTTTGTTAAATTAGGACCACTTTTTTTATGGCGAAGTACCGAACTACTTAGCAAGTTATTATGTCACGAGACTTATGACAGAGCAAGTTTTATATGATACCAATTCAAAAATTGAACTCAATGTTAAGGTCACTATATTTCACTAAAAATTGGTTATCGTATCACCAAAATTTACGACAAGATCGTATCCTATACAAGTTTTTATGACCATGGAAATAAAAAAATTCCACTTATATATAATTGTGGATGTTTTCGTCTGAACTCTGAAAGAAGTACTATATGATTGTTGCAACATCTACGTGTTTGATCATAAATTATTGAGAATGTTGGGGCACTATGAGCATAAGACAAGTGCGCTTTAATTAATGGGGGGGTTTAGGATAATGATAACATGCAATATGATTTAATGAAATTAAATTAATATAATTATTACTAATTGGCAAGGCTCTTTTTGTTTTGTAAAGCACAGCACATTCATTAGCAAGTTAAGCATTCCTTTCACGGAGTTTCATCTGTCTTTCCTATTGGAGAAAGTCTACAAGATATAGTTCTTTTGCTAGCTACAGGTTAAGAGATTTTGTTACGTATATTATACTGATAGTCCAATACTACAATGTCTACAATATAAATATGTTTCTTTTGTCATCTTTTCTAGCTTTTACTACTTGATGAGCTATATGTGAACATAATTTTGGTCAACCTTAGTTTAATCCACTTTTCCAACTGGCTCAATTACTTAGAGCCAAGTGTTGTGGTTTTGGAGATTCAAGTCATACCCTTTTTTAAGAAAGTGGTAGGCCCAACCACGCCCGGGTCGGACCTTGTAAATGGTTGTGCATGTGAGTGGTACTGGTACATACTAAATTAAAAAGGATCCAAAATGTATACGATCGATTTAACTATTTGGAATAAGCCTTAATTAGTTGTAGGGTTGGATTTCATGATAAAAAACGTGGGTGTAATTCCTATTAAACTGATTTATCTTATTAGTCTACTGGATATATATGTGATTTGCAAGTTATTTCATACATTTGGGATTTATTCAGTGCACACTCGCTCTACAAGTAGTGGCCGCGGTGAAAAAGAAAAAAAAAACTATTGGAACAATCTAGAAATTAAAACAAGTGTCAAAATGAAATATTGGGTAGACTATCTACTTCGGGCCTTTTCTGACATGCAACACTAAAAACTGATGATTGCCAACGCGAAAAGTATGAATCTTATCGGAACATTGTCATTGGTTTAATTCTTCCAAGGTGTACACGCATGCGTCTGTGGCGGTGGCCTGTGTGGGAGCTTTAGTAAACTTAAATGGTGTAATGGAGTATGTATGGAGTATCTGTACAAAAGGATGGCAGTAAGCTCCAAACGTAATCATTTAAATAATTTGTGAGTACTACACACTTCTTAATTTAAAAATCAGGCCACTACAATAAAAGATAGCAATATATATTTACTATGAGATTTTATGGAATCTCCTTTAATAAAGGTTTTCGAATTTCATGACCCACATTGGAGAATAATGTGGTAATACAACATTGTTTAATTTTTGCAATAATATAATGTATTACACATAAAACAATAAGTTGATATACTTACTTCACTTTAAATAGAAAAAAAAAACGTTTCACGCCAAAACTAAAAGAAAACCGAAACTACTTTTTGAAAATGAATTCAAAACAAATCACTTCCGAAATGTATAAAAAAATATCCAATTGCAAACCTTCACTACTTTTTTTATGGAAAATAGGAGAGTTAAACCCCAAATACTTTAATAAATAGCAACTAAAATATTGTACTAAAATTAAAAACTTGCCACTAGGATAGTAGGATCACAAACAAAATGCACATAACTACACTACACAATCTGTCGTTGGGTCTATTTTACACTACTTATAATAGAGTGCTTCAACAATTTGAGACTTTCTCACATGAACAAAATTGAACTGGATTAGCGGTTAAACTAAACTAAATAACTAAAAATAAGTTGATGAGAATAGTGTCTTAGTATATAAAGTCTCATGTTTCTTCCTTTTTCCTTTTTTTTTTCGTGAATGACTAGATGCGCAATTCATCGTTTGACAGATCTCAAATTTCCAACCCGTTTTTGCAGAGAAAGGTTGAAGAAAGAAAAATGGAAGAAGAGAAAATGTTCACACAAAATTGGAGTACAATGAAAATTATCGACATTGGTTTGATGATTTTGACGGATAATACGAAATATGGAAAAGGAGAATTTCTGGAGATTGGTAAAACTAAAATTTCTCTAGGAGGTGACAAAAAAAAGGGTCTGAAGACTAAAGGAGTATGAATATTCTCTGTTTTTCTTTGTTTAGTGCCCATCTTTTTTGCTTGATGGTATATTACACCTTTTGAAAGTTCACATGTTACTAACTCCGTTACATAGTACTAATGCTTCTATCACGCACATTACAGTAAAGTGGCATTGTCTACTAGATAGTTGAGTGCATTAAAGACGAATTACAATTAACAGAAGAAATCCATGCACAAAAAGAATTCTGTTTTCTCACCATAACTATTGATGAGATACTGATCATCGATGCAATAGGGATTTTTATCCTAATTAAGGTATAGAAAACTATTAATTGGATTGATAAATGTTAGTCATACTATACGGAGTAGTAAATGATCTTGAATTCTTGATCTTTTCGCATATACGAGGATTCACTTAGCTATTATATTGTGTTATTCTATGATCAAGAGTATGTAATAAAATTGAATTTTGTATAATGACTTCATGTTAAAAGTAAGAAAAGGAATGAAAGTTTACATACTAAATCCTGATCTTTCAGTGAAGTTAGGGAGGAATATTTAGACAAACAGGATGATGAAGCGGAAGGACAATGAATGTCACGAAACGATGCCAAACAGGTTGCATAATAGAATAAATTGTGAGACAAAATGACATACATATACAATATATATAATGAGATGTAACATATGAAATGGAAATGACGGTTGGAATAAGTGGAATGGATTGAAACGAAACGGAATGAAAATAAAACATATATAGGGGTGAAACTTATTCGGATTAAATCCAAAATCCAATCCAATCCAATCCAATCCAAATTAGGCAATTTGGATTGGACTTTATGGATTTCGGATTGGATTCGGACTCAAAAAAAATATTTTTTGGATTTTCGGATTGTATTCGGACTCACCCTTTCGGAGTCCAATAATCCAATCCAATCCAAATTAGAAGAAATTAATAAATAAAAAGTCATATAAACAAAAATGATACTAGCCAAAAATACATAGTATAAACTACAAATTAAAATCTAAGGGATTGAAGGCAACAATAAAATGAGGGGAGAAATATTCTTTCAGACAACTCACTCAAGTCACGCATTCGCAGCCACTCGTCCACTTCCTATTTCTTTACACATCTGTCTTCTCCATGTACACTAAGCGGAGATTACAGAACACCTTTGAAATTACATAATTTGCATTTTTTTTATAATGAATGTTGTAGATTTGTAGTTGACTTCGACATTTGTATTATTATCTTATCGATGAACTTTTTTTAAGTAATGGACATTGTTGTAAAAAAAGTAAAGAGTCAGGAAAAAATTTGGATTATTCGGATCGGATTGGATTACGGAAAATAATTCGGATTGGATTCGGACTCTAAAATCAAAGTCCAAAATTAGTTTGGATTGGATTTGGACTCAAAATTTCGAGTCCAAATTTTTTTAAATTGGATTTGGAGTACGCCATAATCAAATCCAAAGTTTTCATCCCTAAACATATATAGTG
Organism: Tetragonia tetragonoides; assembly: GCA_038025085.1. NCBI lineage: Eukaryota > Viridiplantae > Streptophyta > Magnoliopsida > Caryophyllales > Aizoaceae > Tetragonia > Tetragonia tetragonoides. The sequence continues at coordinate 50,406,082 of CM076142.1, forward strand.
AGAATAAAAGGAAGGGGGCCTAAGTCCTACATTAGTTTATTAAACAGGCAGACACAAAGCTAGCTTAAAAGAAGGATGGTCTGAGATCAATCAAGTGTCGAAACAGACTCAAAGGAAGATAAGGTGCTATCATGAAAGTGATGCTCGATTATCTCCCAAAGATTATGCCGAGTTGCTGACCACAGGGTCTGGTTTGGTGTAGATACAATACAAACCATGGTTTGGCACCATTCTACTATTAACAAGCTAGCTAGGAAAGAGCAATGTAAACGTGGGGGTGACGAAATGAGTGATGGCATGTTTGAGTAAGATTGCAAAAACGGAGAGAATGCGACTCTACTGTGTTGGAGAAATTTTGAGAGGGAAAATTTAATAGCATAAAATAAAAGAATTACAAATATACTCTCAGTGCGTTCCTTTCCACTTATTTTCATTGATTCTCACTGATTGAGTAAGGTCTTGTCACTGATTTCCACTGATTCGGTAAGGTCTTGTCACTGATTTTCATTGATTTGGTAAGGTCTTTCCACTAATTCGCATTGAACCAATAAGGTCCTGTCACTGATCTTGTGAGGAGGAATGTGAGCCCTATCACTAATTTCCACTGATTTCCACTGATTGAATAAAGTTCCGCCACTGATTCGCACTGATTAAGTAAGGCATTGCCACTAATTTCTATTAATTAAGTAAGATATTGCAACTGATTTCCATTGATTGAGTAACGTCCAATAAATAAAAAAGAGCACACCCTCCATTGTTTTTTAGAAGACATTTTTAGATGTAGGTTTCTAGTTGGGTCAGTCCATTATCTTTCACCATTAGTGTGGGCCCAAGAGCTGAAAACACCAGAAGAAGAAGTTAGATTGTTGTTCCCAAGCACCTTTCATGTATCCTTGGTGGGGCCTTACCTTTTTCTCCTTTTCTTTCTTAAAATTATAAATATGTTGGTAGAAGGTGGCAAGAAAGAAAAAGCCATTAAGGTAAAGGACTCTGGTCACCCTTATATAAAGGTTGGTGTGCCACTTTTATCACTTGTATGTGAGTTGTTGCAATTCCCTTTCTAAAGTGTATTTGTGTTAATAATTAGAAGAGAGACTTTGCATTGGTCTAATTAAGTAGTGGTGGTGGTGCTACATACACGGTTATAGCTAGTAATGGGAAGACAACCTTGTTGTGACAAACTAGGGGTGAAGAAAGGTCCTTGGACAGCTGAAGAGGATAAGAAGCTCATCAACTTCATCCTTACCAATGGCCAATGTTGTTGGAGGGCTGTGCCTAAGCTCGCCGGCCTTCGACGTTGCGGTAAGAGTTGTCGATTAAGATGGACGAATTATCTCCGGCCTGACTTGAAACGAGGGCTCCTAAGTGAAGCTGAAGAGCAATTGGTCATTGATCTCCATGCTCGTCTTGGCAACAGGTTCATATCTTATTTTGCGTATATCTCATTTATTCAAAATGAAAGTTTATTCAATAATACTGACTTGTAAGTCTTAAGTGAGTATGTTCATATGCAACAATGCAATTACTAAAGCTATAGAAATAAAACCACAATATCTTTTTTGATTCTTGTACATGAATTTTCACAAAGTTTATCATTGTCGAAAAAAAGTTCTCGATCATTAGATAATCTCCACTTTACCCCAGGGTCGTGGCTCAATGGTAACACTATTGGGGTTAAGGGCTTTGTAAATGTTGGCTTGAAGATTAGGGATTCGAGACTTTTTCGAAGCATCCCTTCCCCCTTCTGGCCTGCCTCATCAGTCTGAGGGACTGTTGAGTTCTCTTGCGACTAATTCTCATACAATAGCCTAGAAGTAGAATTGTATGGACCAATACAGACTTCCGGTTATAAATTTTTTCCCAATAATCTCCACTTTCATGCATTAGTGAAGAAAAACTATGACGCATTTGCTTTAATTATTTTGATTATAATTTTGTGTAGGGGTACAAGATACAAACCTATTGAAGTAAAGTAAATATAAAGGTTACTTGTTACTTACCTCGTAACTTTTGTGTGATAATGACAACCCTAGTATACAGTTTCGTGTAGATTTTGTTCAAATAAAAACCAATGACTCAATAACACAATAATACTCTACAATGAATTTAAAATTATTATATTAGTCGATACTCGTCAACAATAGTAATTAGTTCATGCACGCTCTCAAAAAGCTTTCTCCTCAAACCTATTTTTGTTTAGTCATTTTGGGCGGTTAATCGTTGAAGCTATAAGTTTTTAGAGTTTACTTTTCAATTTACCTTTCTTCTCTCCTTGGAGTAAAAGTCATATCTATACATTAACATTCAATTTAATCTTTTCCTACGTTATTAACCATGATGACTTTTTATCTCACCTCACATAAAGTTGTCACATTTTTTATAGTCCATAGTTGAAAATTAATACTAATGTAAGTATGTAGCTAATATTGACAATATGTTTCATTCTCTAATACTTTCAGGTGGTCCAAAATTGCTGCAAGATTGCCGGGAAGGACCGATAATGAGATCAAGAATCATTGGAACACCCACATCAAGAAGAAACTTATTAAGATGGGTATTGACCCTGTCACCCATGAACCCTTATTGAACAAGCCATTATCCATTGATAATAATCATAATAATGTCCAAATAAACCAATCATCTTCTTCTTCTAATAACAACAATAATAATAATTCTGATATTAGCACGGCAGAATCCCTAAACAATAATAATAGTCAAGCACAATCATCATCATCAACAATGGAGACTAATAATAATAATGATGATCGTCCTAGCAACAACAACAACATCATGGTGACAAACTCCATTATTCCAGCGGAGAATAGCTCGACGAGCGATGATCAGTCTAATAATCAGAGCTTAATCGACAACATTAGCATTGATGAGGAGCTAATAAGTTGTTTATGGGATGAAAACGACGACGTTTCTCCGTGGAAGTTGCCATCTTCATATGTTGATAATCAGCAAGGGTTATTGGAGAGCAATGTCACAGCATTATCTAGTACTATTAACTTGCCAGCATGGGAAGATAATTATTCATGGTTATTGGATTGCCAAGATTTTGGGATTCAAGATTTCGGGCTTGATTGCTTCAATAATGACATCGAAATTATGAACACATTGGATGTGCTAGACATGGGTAACAACAACCAATGAATAGCACAAGTGTATGTATGGTTGGTAAATTATATATAATACATGCTACAAAAGTAGCATGTTATATATATATAATTAGTTAGGTTATTACTTTTATTATGGGTTTATTTGTACCTCAAGAAATTCCCAGGTGGAGATTTTTTAGCCAACCATATTTGAGAATCATACCATACAACAAAAGTGATCTGATACACACAATAGTGCACATAGTTGGTATTGTGTTTGTAAATTATGGTACCATAAGTTAATGAGGCGCCCCCTTGGGTGTGGTCTTCCTGTACGTGCAAAGGAAAGCCTTTGTACATATTTAAATATTATGTACGTATTTTTAAGAATAAAAATCACTCTTTGATATATGAACGTACACGTGTATGACATGTATGCATTACTAACTGATAAAAATATGTTTAAGACAATCTTATACTATATATATTGAAATACTAGTAAATCATAAATGTCACCAAACTTGTTCCTTTCAAGAAAAATGCATATCTTTAAATAAATGTTATTTTATCTATTATATTTTTCAATTAGCTAGCTATAGCGCCAGCCATATATATAAATAATAATAAATTGTTTGACATTATGTACATTATATTTATATATATGAATATGAAGATCATTTGTGCAATTTGCATTATTGTATATATACTACGCCATAATGGTAATATGAATGCTTTAGTGGCTTAATTTGCGCAGTGTTTATTCTGCAAACAAAAATAGAGAAGAAAAGGTTAAGCAATGATTAAATAAAACAAAACCAACCGATTAAGGTTAACTAATGACACTGCCGGTTTGTCTAATTTAACTAGGTTATCCTTCTCAATTAATCAACCAATAATGTGTTAAAGAAAACAAACTTGAATTAAATAAGCTAAGAATAGTAAATAAGTGTTTAGCAATTCACAATTAACCGCAGATTAATTGTAACATCTTAGAAGGTTATAAATGAGTTTCATTAGATACCTTTGGTAAATTTAGTATATGAGAGTCTATAAAAGAGATGTTGTAAATCAGATATTTAAGGAAGAAAGTGTGAAACAATTTAGCAGATTGTTATACTTCCTATATTCTTATTATTCTCCTCCTATTTTGTTTATATATTGAGTGAATACAAGAATTAGCAAATTCTTATTTTCTTACATTTGGTATCAGAACAAGGTTTCTTGCGAATATTATAATCGGAAAATGGCAACAACAAGCAACTCATTTCAACTGCCCCTTCCAAAATTAGTTGGAAGCAATTATGATGATTGGGCTATTCAAATGAAAGTATTCTTCCGCTCTCATGATATGTGGGAGGTGGTAGAAAAAGGATTTGAAGATGTGACCGACCCAACAGCATTTGGGTCGATGTCTAAGGAGGAGAAGGAGACATTACAAGAAACCCACAAGAAAGACCAGAAGGCCTTGTTTTCTATCTTTTCTGCAGCTGAGCAGAAAACGGTATTTTCGAAAATATCGTTAGCTGAAACGTCTCATGCGGCGTGAGATATTCTGCAAAAAACCTACAAAGGAGACGAAAGAGTGAGGCAAGTTCGTTTGCAGACGTTACGCGAGATTTTGAAAATCTAAGCATGAATGATTCAGAATCAATAAATGATTACTTTGATCGGGTCCAGTTAATTACAAATCAGATGCGGGCTAATGGTGAAACCATAACTGATCAACGGGTTGTTGAGAAGATAACGAGAACACTCGTATCAGAATTTGATCCTATTGTGGCTGCAATAGAACAAGAAAATGACTTGCCGACTATCACCATTGAAAGATTGTTGGGTTCGTTGGCCTCTCATGAGCAGCGAATTAACCAACGAAACAACAATTCTAGGGGTGAGCATACTTTGCAAAGCAATGCGAATGTATCCAGCGGTCGTGGCGGATACCAAAGAAGTCGCAGCCGAGGTCGTGGTCGTAGTCGAGGAAGAGGTAACTTTTATACCTCAAATAAAGATATCAATGGTGAAGGCAGTTCTTCGGGTGAAAGAGCAAATGGTGGGCATGAAAAATCCAAAATCCAGTGTTACAAATGTAGACAATTTTGAGCATTATGTATTTGAATTCCGGAAAAATGTACAACATGGTGAGCAAGCAAAAGCGAATGCCGTAGAAGTGACTGAAAACTTAGTTCTTGCCTGCAAAGAAAGTACAGATGCCGAAAACAGCAATATTTGGTATCTGGATACGGGATGTAGCAATCATATGACCGGAAAGAAAGAAATGTTCTCCTTCCTTGATGAATCGGTGAAAGGAGAAATGAGTTTCGGGAATAAGTCTAAAATTCCTGTGAAGGGAAAAGGTAATATTAGTATTCAATCGAAAAATGGTACTAATGTTACGATTGCAGACGTATTCTATGTGCTAGGTTTATTCTGGAATTTGTTAAGCATTGGATAACTTTCAGAAAGGGGGCTCAAAGTTCATATTGAAAATGGGGTGTGCGAGATCAGAGGAAAAAATAATAAGTGTATTACAAAGGTGAACATGACGAAGAATCGTATGTTTCCTTTGTCGGTTCAAGCTAGAACATTGATGAGTTTACAAGCAATGGTGAAAGATAGCAATTGGTTATGGCATCTTCGATTTGGCCATTTGAACTTCCGAGGCTTGAAATTATTGGTGCGGCTAGATATGGTTACGGGCTTACCTCTTACTGAAGCTCTTAGTAGCCCTTGTGAAGGTTGCATTCTCGGAAAGCATCATCGAGATTCGTTTATGATTGGAAAGTCTAGACGAGCGAAGCAACCGTTAGAGTTGGTGCACACGGATATATGTGGACCAATTGAGGTAGAATCTATCGGGAAGAAAAGGTATTTTCTACTATTTGTAGATGATTTTTCTAGAAAGTTATGGGTTTATTTCTTGAAAGAAAAATCTGCAGCATTCAACAAGTTTATGGAGTTCAAAGTACTTGTTGAAAAACAAAGCGGTTATCCTTTAAAGACCTTGAGGTCTGACAGAGGTGGAGAATTTACATCTAATGAGTTCAATAATTATTGCAAGAAAGAAGGGATTCAACATCAATTAACAGCTAGCTATACTCCTCAGCAGAATGGTATAGCAGAAAGAAAAAATAGAACCATATTTGAGATGGCTAGAAGCATGTTGAAGGCCAAACATCTGCCAAAATCATTTTGGGCAAAGGCCGTTTGTTGTGCAATTTACTTATTGAATAGGTGTCCCACTAGGAGTGTTCGTGGACGGACGCCAGAAGAAGCATGGAGTGGGAACAAACCAGATGTGTCTCATTTACGTGTATTTGGGTGCATTGCATATGCCCATATACCAGATCAGAAGAGGAAAAAACTCGATGATAAAAGTAGAAAATGTATATTTATTGGTTATAGTGATGTGACCAAGGGTTATAAGTTGTATAATCCAGATAGCGATGAGATTATAGTAAGCAGAGATGTCCGATTTGTTGAAGATGAAGAATGGAAATGGCATCAAAATAATGACACATCTAGCAATGTCATTATAAATGAAATTCCCATAGATGAGCCACAGACTCATTCTCCAAGTGGTTCCCTAACACCACCAGTTAATAGTTCCTCTATGACGGAAGATGCAAGGCCTGCAGGTCGTCCGCAGAGAAATCGCGTTATGCCAACACGATATCAAGATTATGTAATATACAGAGATGATGATGAGGAAGATTCTACTGATGAGACCCTCGTAAATTTTTGTTTATTTGTTGATTGCGATCCAGTTTCATATGAAGATGCTGCAGCACATGAAAGGTGGATCCAAGCCATGAATGAGGAGATCAACTCAATTGAGAAAAATAAAACTTGGGAGTTGACTTCGTTACCAGCTGGAAAAAGGCCCATTGGAGTTAAATAGGTATACAGGACAAAATATAGACCAGATGGTGAAGTTGACCGTTATAAGGCAAGATTGGTAGTCAAAGGCTATAAGCAAAAGCCGGGAATTGACTATTTCGAGGTATTTGCTCCTATTTCTAGAATGGATACTGTACAAATAATATTGTCTCTTGCAGCGTAAAATAAGTGGAAAATTCATCAAATGGATGTAAAATCGGCATTTTTGAATGGTGTACTTCAAGAAGAAGTTTATGTTGAACAACCACCAGGTTTTGTGAGGAAAGGAGGTGAAAGCAAAGTATATCGCCTCAAGAAAGCCTTATATGGCTTAAAACAAGCATCTCGTGCATGGTATTCTCGCATAGATACATACTTATTGCAAGATGGTTTTCAGAAATGTCCACATGAGCATACATTGTATGTCAAGTGAAAGGAAAATGGTGATCTTTTGATATTGTGCTTATATGTTGATAATCTTATCTTCACTGGGAATAGTGAAGAGATGTTTGCTAAATTTAAAGAGGCAATGATGAGCGAGTTCGAGATGACAGACATGAGTTTGATGTCATATTTCCTCGGTATTGAAGTGCAACAAACTAATGAAGGTATATTTGTTTCGCAAAATAAATATGCCACTGATATTTTGAAAAAGTTCAAGATGGATGCAGCAGCACCTATTAGAACCCCCGTAGCAGAATCGAGATGAAGAAAGAAGGTTGCGATGAATTGGTAAATCCAACTTATTTCAAGAGTATTGTTGGTAGTCTTCGATATTTGACTTCCACAAGACCTGATATTGTCTATGGAGTCGGATTGATTAGTCGGTACATGGAGAAGCCACATCAATCACACTTGCAAGTAGCAAAGAGGATTCTTCGTTACATAAGTGGTACTCGATATCATGGTATCTTCTATACCAACTCAGATAATTTCAAGTTGGTTGGGTATAGCGATAGTGATTGGGCTGGTGACCTTGATACACGCAAAAGCACTTCTGGATATGTCTTTTATCTGGGTAGAAGTGTCATATCATGGTCGTCAAAGAAGCAAGCAGTAGTAGCCTTATCGACAGCGGAAGCTGAGTATATAGCAGCAACATCAGCAGTTTGGCTACGAAAAATGTTAGCAGAACTAGAACATCGTGAAGAAAGTCCAACAACTATTTACTGTGATAATATGTCTGCTATGGCCCTAGCAAAGAACCCCGTGTTTCATGGTCGATCTAAGCACATTGATATTCGTTATCATTACATCAGAGAACTGATTAAGGAAGACGAGATTGAGCTTCAGTTTTGCAAATCTGAAGAGCAAGTTGCCGATGTCTTGACAAAGCCTCTTAAGGCTGATCTATTTGAGAAATTCAAGACTATGCTCGGAGTAGTTGCTCCGAAATGAAAATTCAAGTTTGAGGGGGCGTGTTAAAGAAAACAAACTTGAATTAAATAAGCTAAGAATAGTAAATAAGTGTTTAGCAATTCACAATTAATCGCAGATTAATTGTAACATCTTAGGAGGTTATAAATGAGTTTCATTAGATACCTTTGGTAAATTTAGTATATGAGAGTCTATAAAAGAGATGTTGTAAATCAGATATTTAAGGAAGAAAGTGTGAAACAATTTAGGAGATTGTTATACTTCCTATATTCTTGTTATTCTCCTCCTATTTTATTTATATATTGAGTGAATACAAGAATTAGCAAATTCTTGTTTTCTTACATAATGTACTTGTCCATCATAGTAATATTATTATACTCGTATGTTGCATTATCTTTTTCGTTTAGATTGCTGATAGTTGTTCTTACCTTTCCCCACTGCAAAAGTTTGCCACTGACAAAGTACACTCGCGAATGTAGCTCATATACAGAGGAATAATCAATGGTGGATTGCGTCCTGAAAGGGGTATTAGTGGAGTTGGTTGTGGGGTTGAATTTTATGATAAAGGTCATGGATTCAATTTTCACTAGGCCTCTTTGCTGAGCCTGTCTACAAGATTTATCTTGTTGGCTTGTATTTCCTGGTGTGTATGGTTTGCAGGCTATTGCATACATTCGGAGTTTATCCGATGCACACTCAAAGAGTAGTGGTTAAGAGTTTCTCGTATAATAATAATAATAAAAAAAAAACAAGGATGGATTGGATGCCCAATTGACAACATCTACTCTGTATAAGCAGATAAGCTAGCGTATAGATATATGTGGATGTACAATTATAATTTGATTTCATTTGGGCTATGTTCCATCAAAATTAAAGTTCAAAACCCATCATTCTGGTGTTTTTTTGGTTATAAAAGGAAAACTCCATTCTACTCTTGTTGAGAGGCTGTGAGTTTTACTTTGTAAACCTTTTTGTTTTAGTCGACTACTCATATTTTTGCATCAAAAGTCAAGAGGTAAATGAGTCAATTTAAGTTATTTTGATAGAAATGAGGCTATTTAATAACTTGCTTAATTCGTATCAAAAAATCTTAAAAAGTCTTATATTATGGAACAAACGTAAGTACAATATTATTTAAACCTTGACAACAAACCTCCCAAGAATGAGAAATACTACTTTGTACGTATTTACTTGAGTTAAAGTAATGACATCGAGGGGGTAAAGAAGTACAATGGTTTGTTATTACCTACTAGTACTTATTACGCACTTAATTCCACATACAACTTTTAAGTCATAATTAGTGATCAGATCAAAATGGTTGCTTGGGGGTTGGGCTGAGTAATTTATTCGCGAAAGAAATTAATGTTTTCTGACCAGTGAAGTTTACAGTATGCACAAGCTTAGCTTAGTCAATAAATTAGTACTACACTTTCAGCTTATCTAAGCATGATTAGGGGCTGATGACATGAGAAGTACATCACATTAATTAAAAACAAAATTATTCGAATTTTGAACTGCGTCTCATCTTTGATTAATCTATCTAGTTTCTTTTTGACATGCTTCTGCGTTACAATAGTAAGCAACCAGGACTCCAGGAGTTATAAGAAAATCCATATATATATATATATATATATATATATATATATATATATATATATATATATATATATATATAAGACATTTTATATCACTTCATCAAGCCTTAAAATTAATTTAGGTCAGTTTAGCTTAATTCACGCCATCTTAAAAGAAAACACACTATACTTATTGTCACCGCTATTTCGATCCCAAACCCCTATATTTTTATTTATTTTTTTCCGAACGGTGACGATGTTATTCTACAGCAAACGACTATGACAAACAAGAATATATAGTGGTAGTAAGGTGAATAAGGTGATGCTCCCTTGGTAGACTTGAGAGGAAATGAGAAATTGAAATGTTAATAAGCATGCCTACCGTAAAGGAGAAAAGGGAGGATGGATTATGGATATGGTCCTACGTACACTAACAAAATTAAAGAACCGAAGGTAAGGTAATGGTCCTACGACTGACTATATGAGCCCTTCAAGCTTGTGGAGTAATGACCTGGCCTGCCCTCTCTGGCAAAAGATAAGAAATTGTTTGCGAAAGTGGAAGTTTGAATCATTAATACATCGTTATATATATTGTTGTAATTTTTGATACGAGGAACCCTCAACTACTACTCTTTGAGTGTGCACTGGATAAATTCCGAATGTATGCAATAGCCTGCAAACTACATACATCAGGCAAGTGAACAAGATAAGTCTTGTAGACAGGCTCAGCAAAGAGGCCTAATGGGAATTGAACCCATAACCTTTGTCTGTTTGTTATGAAATTTCAATTTCATGACCAACTCCAGACCACTACCCCTTTCAGGGATATATTTTGTTGTAATAAGAACAACATATTTATATACGGTATGTCAATTATCATAGGAATAGGAATTGGAATTAAGCGGACCAACCAAAAAAAAAACTCGTTATAATGTATATTTTTTTTTTTTGTTTGGATGACAAAAGTAAAAGCGATCGATTTATAAATAGCTTTTTTTACTTCAATTTCTTAATGGGATCCACCAATTAAGGGGGTTGGTAGATTAATGATTCCCCACTTTGTGAACAAGATCGGGTTTTGGTGCCAAAGTAACACCCAAGGACCAATCATATTTCGAGACAATAGCAAAGCATGTACTCTAAATAATAACGTACATAGAATATAAAAGCAAAATGGAAGGAACAAGTAATTTAATCTACAAAGTGCTTAGGTGACATTATATTTGTGCCTAGTTTCATTCACAAATCACGTAATTAGTAACTCACTTTGGCCTTCGGTGGGCCTTTAACTAAATTAAAGGTCCTTGCTAGAAATGTTAGCCACGTGGACTCCATTTGGAGCTTTGCACTGTTGTAGTACGAGTATCATCGATCCAAGTCAAGAATTAGAATGGTTAATACCACTAGGATAAGGTGGAGCACACTGCATAAGTAGTAAGTGTTTTACTCTCACAATTTAATAGTCGGATTGAATGTCAAATTTTCATTTGTATGGGGAGAATATAAAAGCTTTCTTTACTTTTTTTTGCAGGGTGGATATCCTCCTGTATTTGAACCCATCAACTAATCAAAAATAGGTTGACTACTCGTTCAATACATATAATTTAGAGACTATTATAAACGTCCTTGTATTTCCCGGAAAAAGAAGAGTCAATACCGTGTCGTTGGGTTTGAAACCATGGACATGCCGCCTTTGTTATAATGCGATGAAAGGTGGCACCATAAGTCCAGAGCTAAGCTAATAGAGTCTTCCTTAGCTTTATTTCATAAGATGAATAGTCACAATTTTATACGCACACTGGAAATAATGCTCTATATTTAGGGGCAATTCACCATTCACAAAACATTTCCTTTTAATTTCGACCTGATCTATAATGAACCCTTTGGCATAGTGGCATAGTACAGTTTTGCTACCACAAAAACAAAAACAAAAACAATGTAAAAAGTTGGGGTGAGAGAGGCTCGAACTCTCGAGCTCAGGATTACTCAAGATGCTATGAGACCTACGCGCTAGCCAACTGCGCCACCACCCCACATATGTTATAGAAATAATTTACAACATGACATAAATTTTTATTTCAAAAAAGAAAAAAAAAGGAAAAAAAAAGAAAAAAAAAGGTGCGAACATGGAATAAAGTATGCAGAAGCTGATACTCAGTTTTATATTGTTCTTTTTGTTTTTGGATTAGAAGTTTATTCAAAGTGTTGGTACTACTACTAACAATACTAATACTGTAATAATTTTGTCAGTGGTTTTTCCAAAAAAAAGGAACAAGGTAATAGGATCAATGTACTATTTTAATAAGGATTAATTAAGTTAAGTACTCTCCAATATGCACTATACATGTTAGGAATTAGGGTGATATATGTATGTTTATTTATTATATAAGCTTATATAAACCTTTTCCCCTCTCATGTAATGACTAATGGGCACTTGGGCAACTTCGTTGCTTCATCAAAAAAATTAAAGAAAAGTACTCATAATATTGTCTTACTTGAATTAGGATTTCTTTGAGATGAGGAGTCTTAATTTTTTTTCTTACTCTATTATTAAAAAAATAAATAAGTTACAGCTATGGTTTCAGTTTTTTAGGTTTGGCAAAGAGGAATTTTCTTTGAACGTGGTTAAAGGGTATTTCACAAATTAATTTAGGCTCCATTTGGTTGGGGTGAAAACAGTTTTCCTGAAAAACAGTTTTTTCATTTTCCGTTGTTTGATTTAGAATGAGAAAGAAAATGGTTTTCAGGGGGAAAAACATTTTTACCTATATAGGTGTAAATATTTTTCCTTCAAAATGAAGGGAAAACGGTTTTCCGTCGGTGGGACACTATGTCTTCGGAGCACTAATAATGGACTTGATCATCGGGTTTGGTTGTCGGGACTTCGGGTCATAAAAACAAACTCGCACCCGACTTGATTGGGCCTCGGGCTGAACTTTTGGGCCACTTTCTCGATATTGTTTTTTTTTTCTTTACATAAGTATAACTTTTTACTCCGATATGCGTTTGAGGTGATTTTTTTTTGAATCCAGTTAAATTTTCGAGATCGACGCAACTATGGTAGTAGATTTTATTTTTTATAATTATTTTTTTTTGGAAAATTGTTGTTTTCCGTTGTAACCAAACAACGGAAAATGTGAACGAAAATACATTTTACACTGAAAATACTTTTCAGTTGAAAACGATTTTTCGCCTAACCAAATAGGGCCATAATTCGTGTAGATGATTTCTATGAGGCTTAAATCCATGACTTGATTCTGGTGTATAAGTTGTAGCTTGTTTACCGATAAACCAACACGGGTAACTATGGTTTCAGATTTTGGGCCGCCATTGTGTTCACTCTTTACTTTTATCTTGGACCAGATAACATGGCCCGTCACCCAAACGACAAAACGCCTACCGTTAGGCCCAATTGGAAACCATATCTCTTCTCGAAACTTGAGCCCTGACCCGCAGCTCCACTCTAAAATCCAATTCGGGTTTGCTGTGATCGTCGGAGACTACTTGCGGCAGGCAATGGCGGAGGCGCGGAGCTGAAGAGGATCATTCATGGGTATTCCTTACGGGTCGGAATTCTCTTTCCGGGTTTGTTTGAGAATAAGATGGAATTTGTGCAGAGAAATTGCCTGGGATTTTTGAGAGGGTTATTTATCTACGGTTAAGGAATTATGGGGAGGAGAGAGAAAGAAGAAATTTTTTTGCAAGTTTTGTTGCAAATGGAGGATGATTTCAAAGTGAGGTGGTGAAAAATTACAACAATCAAGTGGAATTTCTTGTGACCCATCTCCAATTTTTGCTCATGGTACGTGTCATCCTCTTTTGTTCAAAATGTTTGATTTGGTGAATTTTCTATGACCCATCTCTGCATTCTCTTGTTTGTATCAAGGAAATAGACTATGGAAAAGAATTGATGATGGTTAGTGAGTGCATGTTACTTTGGTTGAATACATAAACATCTTTTTTTTTGTGCAATTTGATCACCCTTACATATCTAGATTAACATTACACTCTTATGTGCTTTCATTTGAGTCATCTCCCTGTGATTATTGACTATGTACATGTGCAATGACAGTGGGGAGTACCAATTTACTATCAGTATCTTGAATTCCAGTTCTTTCCTGTCCAGCCCATTTTCTGGTTGTTGTCTATTTCATGACACTAGCAATATCATAGATTATAATTTTGAGAGCAGTAGCAGGGATTTCACAATTTTAGCCACTGGATTCTTCGCATTCGTGAGAATACAGTGTGTAAATGTTGTGGAAAAACGGGGAACAAAAATTGCTGTTCTTGAATAGTTCCAAGTAGCATATATATAGATAAAGCTGACCCATAGAGTTACTCCATTTCAATCAACAACATTACCCCAGTGCCTCCAAAGAGGCTCCCGCCTAGGCAGGGTAAGGGGAGGTCGGTTGTACGCAGCCTTACCCATGTGAGAGTCTCACAGAGAGGCTGTTTCCGTTTGACCCGTGATCCGAAGTGCGATGACCATTGGCAACTTCACAATAAATAAGAAGTGCTGACAGTTTTATGAGCCATTTTGCTTTAGTCCATATATTCCAAAGCCAATTTCAATGTCAAACAAAATTCAATTTCGTTTCTTGCTAAAATTTACAAAATTCACTAACATCTCAGCACAATCTTCAAACTGCAGTGAGGGAACAAGCTATTTGTCACCTTGAAATGGTTTTGTTTTCTTTCCCTGAAAAGCAAAAGAGAATGAGGCTACTCGTAGTCTATTCTCAACTCACAGAATTAACAATGTCTTAGAGCCAAAAAGCCGTGCACCTTATGCGCCAAAGTAATTATGACGAAGCATAGAGAGTTCTTCCTTTAGCAAGACGTTCTGCTCCTGATTTTTTGTCACAAACAATAGGAGAGAAAAAACCCCCCCCATTATTTTTACTTCAAAACTCAGAAGCCTGTTCAAGACGCTCTAAATGTACCCAATGTATACTTTAGTATGACAGCAGTCACTTTGAAATGCAATTTTAGGAATTATGCACTTTGAGTGCTGCATAACCATATCTGCAGCATGATAGAAGGCTTTAAGTGCAGCAATGTTGGAGTCTGCAACACCGAAAGGCACAGGAAAACCACCGCAAAACTCCTCGTCTTCAAATCTAATACTCCCCCGGCCCCGGCAAGCTGCAGGGCCTGGTCTACCCACACATCTCCTTATACATTAACTTTCCACGAACCTTGGTCCCCAAATAGCTACTTGCCTTATTGTTTTGCTGCCATGCTTATGAACATCAGAACAGGTTGAAAAAGTTGCAGGATGAACAAACCAATTGTGATTGTCAATGCTACCCACCCTTTTTTCCCTTCCAAAACGAAAAAGCTTTGCTTTATCCACCAAGTGCTCAGAGCTTATGCTGTTTATTCTGTTGAAACAAGGGTCATTCTGATATAGTGATAGAGTCCTCAAAGTAAATAAAACTGCCACCCAACCTTCCCCTTTTCTACTTTTCTTAGAGAATTGCCAGAATCTAATCGGCTAACCTGAAAAGGTTGTGATTGAAACTTCCCTAGTTCCCTACTAGGGAAGCATATGATTCAAGAACTCTACCACAAGTTGAGCTTTGATATATGCATTAATTTGCCTAGAGTTCTTGCTCTACATGAGGTCAAGTACCCTTTTATTTGACTTTACACTAGTTAATCTTTTTCTTCATTCTCTCACCTATCTGCTTGCCAACTGAAATATCTTTCGTCAAAACGATGCCAGTGCTTGAGTTTTCTTCAGTTTTTTCAGCATATTCACGCTGCAATGAAAAAATACCAGTAAGTCGGTTACTCATTGAGACATGACTAGATTAAGTTTTTGGACTGCCACATGCCAACTAGTACAGATTATGTTACTAGCTTATAGCACAACTCCTTCATAGTCATGGTGGTGGAATACTAGTGATGAATATGCTGTTGCATGCTTTTGCGGGTTGTTTAAATGGCGTGACGACCTCTCTAAGAAGTATGAGATACAAAAGGTCTCCTATGAGGCGGCCTCAAGGTGAGGCTCTCTCTATTGCCAAGCATGACATAAGCATGACGTCATGCTTGTTAGAGAGGGCCTCACCTTGAGGTCGCCTCATACGAGTTTTTGTGTATGAGATATTAGTTTAGAAATCAAAACCTTTGGCTGCTCCACAAGTCCCAGATCCCCAACTTAGAGATTTTTACTCATACATAAAGACAACAGTAGTACTAAAAAAACAAGGCATAGAAAAGAAAGGAAGTTAAAAAAAAATCTGCCATCTTTTGTTTTAACAAAGGAAGTTATTATGTGATCAGTAGATCTTAAACTTTTTCATTTTGTGAACATATTGTTCTGTTCATCTCAGACAATTTGTCTGGACAACCTCAACCTTAACCCGTTTATTGTCAGAGTGTGGCGGCTTAGAAATTTAGTGCTGGTCACTTGATTCATTTTGGCCTGTTATCACGTACTGCTTTTACTGTATACAAACATGTTTGTTTTGAACTCATACTGTATACAAGCATGTTAAATTGTTAATCTCATGGCCAAAGCTTGGCTATGTTATACAAATTCCCTCTGCCTGGCTATCATAAATTGACATCACAAAAAAGCTGTATACAAGTATACAACCATGGCATCAAATTTCTGGGCAGCCATACTCTTAACTCTCTTAGCTTTATGTTGGATCATGTGGCTAGTCTCCCATAAGAGAAAACGCCCACCATTACCACCAGGCCCATCGGGCCTGCCTGTCATCGGAAACATTCTCTCTCTTGACCCGGAGCTCCACTCCTACTTCACCACCTTGGCCCAGACCCACGGCCCGATATTCAGGCTCCAGCTCGGTACCAAGCTTGGTGTTGTTGTAAGCTCGCCGGTGCTGGCAAAACAGGTGCTCAAGGACCATGATGTCACCTTCACCAACCGTGATATCCCAGCCGTTGGGAGGGTCTACTCATATGGCGGCTCTAACATTGTGTGGACCCCGTATGGGCCCCAGTTGCGCTTTCTCCGGAAAGTCTGTGCGAGCGAGATGCTTGGCGTGTCCACCCTCGATGCGGTGTCCAGTGTCCGCCACAGGGAGATGCGCTGGACCATCACGTTCCTCTCGGGCCAGACAGCCTGTGAACGTTGGAGAGCAGATGTTCTTAACTGCACTGAACGGAGTGACGGCGATGCTGTGGGGTGGGACAATTAAGGAGGGAGAGGAGAGAGAACATATTGGAAAGGAGTTCCGGCAGGTTGTGGCGGAGCTAACGAGGATGTTAGGGATTCCTAATGTGTCAGATTTATTTCCGTATCTGGCCCGGTTTGATTTGCAGGGGATTGAGAAAAAGATGAAGGTTTGCGCGAAGAAATTGGATGTGATTTTCAAGAGGGTTATTAGTCAACGGTTGAGGGTGAATGGGGAGGAAAGAGAGAAGGATTTCCTACAGGTTTTGTTTCAAACGATGGATGATTTCAAGGAGGGTGTTGGTGATGGTGCTTATGGTACCAACAATCAAGTGGAGTTTTCTCTTTCCCATCTCAAAGCCTTGCTCATGGTACATTTCAAACTTCATGCTATTTCATTGCAAATGAAATTGTGGCATGTGGGCAAATTGGGAACCTCAAGTGCTCCTTCACCGAGGTCCAGTGCTTGGTACTTTTTAAAATGATGATACCTCATAAAATGTAGATTTTGGCAAAAAAATATGAAAAAAATCTCTTAAAAGATAGTTCAACTTCAATCCCAAAAGATGTAAACTTGACATATTTTTGGACAAAATTTCCTAATTTATTTATGTGCACCAGTGGTGGTTTAGGTGTATGTTTCTTTTCTTATCAAAATCATTGCATGAGTAACATACGTGGGTAGCAATTTCAGGTCATTTCGTTTTTACCTGTTCTTTTGGTTTTATTCCACTTTCAATTAATAGTTTGAAGCTGAGTGGCCAATCAGGAATGGTGACACAAAGTTGATGACATCTATGATGCCATAATGTTCTGAATTATGTTCATTGATTCATCGAAGTGACATCTATTTCTATGTCATTTTATGGACAGGATATGGTGCTGGGAGGAACTGACACCACCTCAAACACAATTGAATTTGCCATGGCCGAGATTTTGAACAAGCCAGAGGTGCTAACAAAGGTCCAGCAGGAACTGGATACAGTGATCGGCTATGACAACATTGTAGAGGAACACCACATCCACAAACTTCCCTACTTACAAGCTGTTTTGAAAGAAACATTGCGTTTGCACCCTGTTGTTCCTCTGCTTGTCCCTCATTGCCCAAGCGCGTCATGCATTATTGGAGGCTATACCATCCAAAAGGGCTCCCGTGTCTTCATCAATGTGTGGGCGATTCATCAAGACCCTTCAATATGGTCCAATCCATTGGAATTTGACCCGAATAGGTTCCTGAATGTTAAGTTCGACTTCGGTGGTAATGACTTCAATTTCTTCCCCTTTGGGTCTGGAAGGAGGATTTGTCCTGGGATAGCAATGGCTGAGAGGATGGTTTTGTTTTCGTTAGCCTCGCTTCTGCATTGTTTTGTTTGGAGATTGCCACAGGGAGAAAAGTTGGATCTCCAAGAAAAGTTCGGGATCACCTTAAGCAAAAAGACACCCCTCATCATGATCCCCGAACCCAGGTTATTTCATCCTGCTCTCTATGAATAACTGAATAAGTAGGCTTTGCATATGTATTTGTCCCCATTTTAGCTTCATCTGACTTGCTACTTGTATTATTGATGTGTGGCTTTGTGTGCGAAAGCACTTTGTGAATGCATAACAATTTCATGCAATTAATGCAGATTTGATTTGTATCTTAACCGCATGAACACCTTTGTATTCCTGCAACTTGATCATTTTTATCAATAGAATATACATAGCACTCTGTGCAATACACTGCATGTGACTTAAATGTGCTTTGCCTTTCAATTATCTCCCTGTGACTATCAAAGCTGTGCACTGAGATTGAGGATTATTCATCCTCTCCAATTCGAATTCTTGCTCGTGCCCAGTTTAGGTTTGCCATTTCTTCAAATGTCTATTTGATGAGACTAACATTATAATATATATACTCAGTTATTATTCTAAGCATGGTTACATCTTTATCCACTGTCCTTTGTGTGTGTGAAGATATGGACATGTATGGTGTATAGATACTGTCTTGATTGATTAATGGATTCTTCCATTGTAAATCACCCCCCCCTCTCTTTAATCAGTCCCAATGTCTTCTTGTTGGATTTCTTCATCTCTTCTATTTTTGATGTCTTCCTAAGCTTTACCAAATTACCAATCCCTTCGGTCTAATCTTAAAGTGCTGTTAGGGAACACTCTGTTTGTCATCTTGAGTTCGCTATCTCTTGTTAAAGAAGTCATTAGAGTCCAGGACATAAACTTTGCTAACCTCTATACAACTGTTGCGCCCCTAATAAGAGGGAAAGTCATAGTTGGAAAAGTTCTTAAGTGACGCAAGATGAGGAAAATATTGGTAGGGGTGATGCCGGGCAATAAAAGCCAAGATGGATGCTACCATTTTCGTAAACTCAAGTTAAGAAAATGATCGAGGATATTTAGGTGAAGTAGCTTTATAACTGTAGAGGCCTGCATTCAAGGACATAGGCTGGTGCCTGAATGCGCTTCTTGCTTTTGCGAGCTTAGAGCTCGTGTATGTTGATGCTGAATTCTGTGCTTTAATACTTAAAACGTGTTTGAAGTATGTGAAAATTTAGTACACAAAAAGGAAAAGAGATATAAGGAGAAAGAAACTCAAATAGATCTGTTTACAGCATTCCCTACCTGACTATGGCATCTTACCTCAAGTTGAGCTTGATGTGATATATCATATATGCATTCATTTTCCTCAGGATTTTTGAAGTCTGAACACATTGACACTGATAAACTCCAGTAACTAATGGAGGCATGACTAGGTCAAGTTCTTGATCGTTTGCTGACTAGTATATCGTATAAAATGAGTAGTATGTAGTGATGGTGGTGGAATATTAGCGATAGGGTAGATGAAACTTCTCAAAATTTCTCATTTCATCAATCTCCTTTTGGTTATTCTTGGGCTCATTTCTGTCTCTTATGCTGAGAGATTTGTAGGACAGCCACTTCCAATATCTTTCCATATGGGTTGGGAGCGGGAGGAATATATGTGCAAGCACTCTGCTATCGAAAAGGCGTCGAAGCATGTATTGGTTGCATGTTTTTCAGTGTCCCTTACCAAATGGCTCACTGTCTATAGTTAACGAAGGCATTACAGATCAGGGCATAAACTTCGCTAACCTCAGTCCCATTGTTACTTCCCTAATAGTCACTTAAGGAGGGAAGGACATTGTATTGGTGAAGGTGATGCATGCACCAGTTAATCCAAACTCTAAAGACGGTTCTGTAGTTTTAGTTTGTTTTCTGCAAACATCATGCCGTTGTGTATTCTTCAGTTCACTCGTGTACTAAAATTCTGTTTTAGAAGTGTTGTTTGTATTATCATCTATTAATATTTGGAGTGACTAACAGCTTTTTCCTGAATTCGCACTTGTACAGTTTTGCTTGAGTACCTCAATCCAGCCCCTAACTCGGTGGCTTTAAGGGTTCACTCCATTAGGCTGCTGAAAATCAGAGCATAACTTTTTCTTTTAGGTAACTGTACGGTGGTGGTCAGGTTGAGGTTTAATTAGTTAGTCATGGTTGTAGTCTTGTAGACAAAAAAGAAAGAAAAATGGGCTCTAAAGTTGATCAAGGACGGGCTGGCCTATGGCGCCCATCCATCCGGCCCGTTTGCCCGACCCAAATCCGACTGCCGGCCCTGTCCATGGGCCTCATTCAGGCCTGACCCACATCCCGCTCAAGCCCCTTTTTTATCAGCTCTGTGCTCCTATAAAAATAGAAACATAAGAACTCATACTCCCCCATTTTTAGAAAAAAATTTAACATTTGCTTTTTCATGGTCTTCAACGCACAACTTTGAATGTAAATTATTGTATTTACATGAATATGAATTATAAAAAAAAAATATGATTTGCAAAAAAAGTTTGTAAAATAAATCTAATCAATAGTATTTTTAGATTGGAAATTCTTATATTTTTTGTAAACTAATGGTCAAAGTTTGTGAATTTTGACATTCAAGCCAATGTTAAAACCTTACTAGAACGGAAAGAGTGTAAGAATATCTTACCCTAAGATGACTGTTACTCATTATGATACGATTTACACAAGACGAATCGTGATGATGGTTAGGCATGTGAAGTATCGGGATGATTATATAGGCTATGAGTTTTGTTAATATTTTTTTTTTTGGTTCACGACCAAGGGTATCCACCATCGATCACAGTGACTATTCCCCGCACTGGGTTATAGGCACCTCAAATGAGTTTTGTTAATATAATCATAGCTAATATAATCATCACGATATTTCACACAAAGAACTTACTCCGGTTTATATGAAGAAATCACTTTAATACTCTTCCTCTGCAACCGAAGTATAACTATACAAATAAGATATACTTCAACAGTTCAACTCATCAGCATGAGTATGTGCTATGGTGACGGGCTCTTTCTTTTTTTTCTATGGAAATAATTATGACTCAAATCAAATATTCCACAATCGGGGATGCTACCTACGTGCTAGTATGAAAACGTCCAACTAGATCAAGCTATAGGTGGTTGCCCTTGTCCCTTCCCTTATTTGAGTAGAAAAGAAAAAAAAAAAAGTACAGCCCAGATATTTGGGCCGCCATACTATGATCACATAGCATGGCTTGTCATCCAAAAAGAGAAAACGCTTGGCCCAATTGGAACGAATCTCTTAATGAGTCTTCACCCGGAGCTCCACTCTAAGTTTCATTCGGGTTTTCTGTGATCGTCGCCGTCTGAGAGTACTTCCGGCAGGCCATGGCGGAGCTTACGAGGATATGGGTCGCGTTTCTCTTTCTGGGTTCAATTGAGAAGAAGATTAGGTTTGTCCAGAGAAATTTGATGGGATTTTTGAGCGGGTTATTGATCTACAGCTTGCTAATGATGAATGATTTCAAAGGAGGGGTGGTAAATATCACAACAATCAAGTGGAATTTTTGCTCAAAGTAAGGGTACGTATCATCCTCTCTTTCTTTTCCAAATTCCATTTTTATGATTTTGGTGAAGTTTCTGTGACCCAAATCTGTATTCTTCTTTTGAATTTTGTGAAATAGACAATGGAAGAGAATGTATGATGGTAATTTGTGAATGCATGCCATCACTTTGTGTTGGGGAAAACTACGGTATTTACCCACAATCACAACAACAGATAATCGGAAAAATAAAGTGCAAAAAACCCGAAAACAACACAAACAATTTTACGTGGAAAACCCCTCTCAATTAGGGGAAAAACCACGGTGCGGACCTCCACGCACTAAACAATAATCCACTATGATAATCAAGAGTACAAAGGCAACACTCACAAGATCAAGCAACAAGTAAACAAACTATCTTTGGTACTAGTACAAATTGATAAACTCTAAATCAATTTGGTACTCTCACAAAACCAAAGATACACCCACAAAATACCTGTCGATGACCGATCCGAATACTCTGATTATCTTCACCCGAACAAACCGAATCAACCGTGAACTGGAACAAACCTCTTTGGAGAAATACTCAATTTCTCTCACACTTTGTTTGTCTCTCACTCACTTGGCTCTCCTTTCTTTCGTTTTGTTTGGGCTTCCTTTTACTGCCAAACTCAATCACTCGGCTATTGCAAAAACAAAGGGCTTGTCCCTTTTATATTCAATCATCAACCACTAAAGAAGACCAAAAGGCTAAGACCTTTTGTTTCCCAATCATCAACTAAAGAAAACCAAAAGGCTAAGACCTTTTGTTTTCCCAACCTTTTAACTTCTTTTTTTTTTCTTTTGTTTTATTTTATTTCTTTACAAACTTAAATAAAATAAAACACAACTAAATATTATTTGGTATTGGGGCGTTACCTCAACACTTTGGTGCTATTCATCTAGTTTAAATTTGTATTGTCTTGACATAAACATCTTTGTTTTTGTGCAATCTGATCTCCCTTATAGATCTATAATTAACATAGTACTGTGTGCTTTCATTAAATTCATCTCCTTGTGATTATCAACTATATCTATATACACTCTTTACATCATCTGAGATTCTGAGCAAGTGCAATGACAGTGGGGATTACTAATTTATTAATAAATGGCATGAGGACATCCTCTAAGATATATGGAATCTTGGTTTCGAACAAGGCATCCCAAATTGGTTAAAAAACTTCTGCAATCTTTTGCGATTTTAGTTATTAATCAAAGATTTGCCACGAAAAAAGATAAAACAAAGGATGTTATTCTGTGATGTGATCAATGGTGATGTGACAATTATTCCACTTATCTTTTTCTCTTTATGAACTTATTGTCCTGTTCATCTCTGACAAATTCTGTGTAGTTGTGAACAATCTCAACTTTGCCGCTGTTATCAAGTGTCGTTAATAAGTTAAGGAAGAAGGCAATAATTGTCAGAGAGCGGTGGCCCAGAAAGCTTTTGCAAGTCACTCAAGTTGAATTATTTTGGCCCGTTGTCGGTTAATCCCTTAACTGTATACAAGCATGTTTATCTCAAAACAAAGGCTTGGCCATTATACAAATGCTGCCTATCATAAATTGATATCACAGAAAATCTGTATACAACCATGGTATCAGATTTCTGGGCAGCTGTACTCTTCACTCTCTTAGCTTTATGTGTGATCACATGGCTGCTCTCCCAAAAGAGGAAACAACCACCATTACCCCCAGGCCCAATGGGCCTGCCCGTCATTGGAAACCTTCTCTCCTTAGAGCCGGAGCTCCACTCCTACTTCACTGCTCTGGCCCAGGCCCACGGCCCAATACTCAGCCTCCGGCTCGGTTCCAAGATTAGCGTGATTGTAAGTCGCCTGTGTGGGCGAAGCAGGTTCTCAAGGACCATGATGTCACTTTCGCCAACCGTGATATCCCCGCCGCAGGGAGGGGCTACTCGTATGGTTGCTCCAATGTCTTGTGGACCCCGTATGGGCCCCAGTTGCGGTTTCTCCGGAAGGTCTGCATAAGGGAGATGCTCGGAGTTTCCGCCCTCGATGCGGCGTCCAGTATCCGCCACCGGGAGATGCGCCGGACCATCATGTTCCTTTCGGGACGGGCTGGGCGTCCCGTGAATGTTGGAGAGCAGATGTTCTTAACTGCGTTGAACGGAGTGACGGCGACGATGTGGGGTGGGTCAATAACAGAGGGTGAGGAGAGAGAACGTCTGGGAAAGGAATTCCGGCAGGCTGTGATGGAGCTGACGAGGATGCTAGGGGTTCCTAGTGTGTCAGATTTCTTTCCGTATCTGGCCTGGTTTGATTTGCAGGGGATTGAGAAAAAGATGAAGGTTTGCGCTAAGAAATTGGATGAGATTTTCGAAAGAGTCATTAATCTACGGTTGAGGATGAACGAGGAAGAAAGAGAGAAGGATTTCCTGCAAGTTTTGTTGCAAATGATGGATGATTTCAAGGAGGGTGTTGGTGATGGTACCAACAGTCAAGTGGAATTTTCTATTTCCCATCTCAAAGGCGTGCTCCTGGTACATTTCATCCATTTTATTGCAAATGAAATTTGTGGCATGGAGGCCAATTGGAAACCTAAATGCCTCATTTAATGTAGAATTTAACAAATAAAAGAAAAGAAAAGGAAAAGCTTTTAAAAGATGTAAACTCGATGTATTTTCGGACAAATGTTGCTAATTATTTATGGTTGTTTAGGTCTATGTTTCCTTATCAAAATCATTGCATGAATAGCATATTTGGAAAGCAATTTCAGGTCATGTCGTTTTGGTTTCTTTTTAATTTTTTCGTTTCACTGTTGATTTATATTTTGAAGCTGAGTGGCCAATTGGGCATGGTGACACAAATTTGATGACATCTATGATGCCCTTATGTTCTGAATCATGTACATTGATTCATCGAAGTATATATATATATATATATATATATATATATATTTTTTTTATTTATTTATTTATTTTTTTTTTTTTTTGAGGGTTGTGAAGTGAAATCTAAATCTATGTCATTTTATGGACAGGATATGGGGCTGGGAGGAACTGACACCACCTCAAACACAATTGAATTTGCCATGGCCGAGATTTTGAACAAGCCAGAGGTGCTAAAGATGGTCCAGCAGGAACTAGATACAGTGATCGGCAATGACAACATTGTAGAGGAACACCACATCCACAAACTCCCCTACTTACAAGCTGTCTTGAAAGAAACGTTGTGTGTGCACCCTGTTCTTCCTCTGCTGGTCCCTCATTGCCCAAGCGCCTCCTGCATTGTTGGAGGCTATACCATCCCAAAGGGCTCCCGTGTGTTCTTCAATGTGTGGGGGATCCATCGAGACCCTTCAATATGGCGCAACCCATTGGAATTTGACCCAGAAAGATTCCTGAATGCTAAGTTCGACTTCAGTGGTAATGACTTCAATTACTTTCCCTTTGGGTCGGGAAGGAGGATTTGTGCTGGCATAGCATTGGGTGAGAGGATGGTATTATTTTCTTTAGCCTCACTTCTGCATTCGTTTGATTGGAGATTGCCGGAGGGAGAAAAGCTGGATCTTCAGAAGTTTGGGATCACCTTGCGCAAAAGGACACCCCTCGTCATGATCCCTGAACCCAGGTTATCTGACCCTGCTCTGTATGTATAAGTAGGCTCTACATATGATTTTGTCCCTACTTGTAGCTTCATTGGACTTGCTACTACCACTATTGATATCGCGAAAGCACTTTGTGAATGCATAACAAGTTCGTGCAATGAATTCAGATTTGAGTTGTATCTTAACCGCATGGACGTTCTTTGATTTCTGCAATTTGATCATTATAATCAATAGATTAAACATAGCACACTGTCCAATACACTGCATGCGATTTAAATGTGCTTTCACTTTCAGTTATTTCCCAGTGACTAACAAAGCTCTGCACTGGCATTGGGAATTATTCATCCTCTCGAATTCAAATCGTTTCTCGTGCTCAGTTGAGGTTTGCCTTGTCTTCCAAGTTCCAATGTCTATTTGATGTTACTAGCATCATTATAAGCTATTGCCCGCATTAAGCATGGTTTCATCTATATCCAATGGAGCCTTTGTGTGCATGAAGATATAGACATATATGGCGTGTAATACTGTCTTTGATTGATTAATGGATCCTTACATTGTAAATGCTCTACCCCCCCCCCCCCCCCAAGTCCCTATGGATTGTTTTGAAGTCTTCCTAAACTTTACCAAATTCTACGGTCCATTCTTGCAGTGCTGCTAGGGAACACTGTTTGTTTTCTTGAGCTCACTCTCTTGTTAACGAAGTCATTAGAGACCAGGACTTAAACTATGCTAACCTGAATACAACTATTGTGCCTGTAATAGTCATATTAAGAGGGAAGGACATTGTTTTTTTGCCTTAATTGACGTAAGATATGATGTCGGGCAGTAAAAGCCTAGATGGATGCCATCAGTTTCGTAGAAATCAAGTTAACAAAATGACCAAGGATATATAGATAGAGGCTGAGAGACTTGATGATGTAGGAGAAGTGGCTTTATAACTGTTGAGGTGTATCAGGCATGCATGACGGACATAGGCTGGTGTCTGAATGAGCTTCCTGCTTTTACAAAATTAGAGCTCTTTTTGTTGATGCATGAATTCTGGGATGTAATACTTGTCAGTGTTTGAAGTGTGTAAATAACTAAATTTAGTATTTGTCCTTGTCTGGCTTTAAAAAGTATTTGTCCAAAATAAAAATAATAATGGAGGTTATTTATTATCTGGTGAAATATTCAGTATTAACTTATTCTCCCTTGACCAGATTGTCCTCTTCATCTCAGACAAATTATGCTGCAAAAAAGAATCTTTATAGCTGATAATTCTCAGCCTTTCTATATTAAAGAAGAAGATAACCCTGAATTTCAGGTTTTTGATTCTCAACCGTGTAAACACTAGCCATCTTAACCAGGCATTCAGAGGACCAAATCATTTTGTCTGTTTACTTATCTTTCTTGTTCATCACATTAAATATAATTTGTGTTATTGCTAGATAGGGTTTGGATTAGCGAGCACCACAGTATGACCCTGAAACTATCTGCCCAGTTGTGGTCTGTCATGTTGGTCTCTTTCTTCACTGTTGCTGTCTTTTTCTTGTTTGGTTCCCATAGATGGAAAAAAGAAAGAAACGCTTCCCACAGCATAAAACATTTTCTTGTCCAATGCATGCAGGTTTGATTTGTATCTTAAGACCTAAATGTCTTTGTCTATCTACAATGTGATCTTACCTGAAGACATACGTGCTTTAAATGTTCTTCACTTCAGTTATGTTTTTCTGATTATCAATTATGTGCACACCTTCCCTTATCTGGCAAGTGCACTGACAGTGGGGATTAATATCTTGCTCATGAATTCCAATCTTACCTGTGCATCTCTTTTTATGTTTGCTTTCTTTTCCATTGTCTACTTGATGACAATAGCAACATCATAGATTTAGCTGTTGTGAGCATTAAGCAGAGCTTGCTCACCTTCATCAGTAGTTCCTTCACATGAGTGAGAATATGGAGTGTGGATGCTGTCTCGAATGATTGATGCTGAGATGATCAAATAGTCACTCTGGGAGGGAATGGCATTGTACTGGAATCCCTAAGTGGCGCAATATGAGAGGGGAAATAATCATTAAAAAAAACTTCAGCATGCCATCTCTTATGATTTTGGTAGATACTTGTCAACCAAAACAGGTAAAAACAAAAAGGAAGACATTAAATAATCAGTATATCTTCAGCATGCCATCTCTTATGCTGATCTCAGACTCAGACACATTCTGAGGCAAAACAAATCTTTGTCCCTGTGACAATTCTCAACCTTGCTATTTTGTCAAGGGTAATAAGTTACAGAGAAAGAAGACAATGCTCAGGGTATGGATTCTCAAGTGTGTAAATACTAGGCATCTTAGATTCTTCACCAAGTATTTAATTAGGGGACCGAGGTTTTGTCTTGTTACTACCTTTCTAGTGATTCACATTGATTCATGTTGGCCTGCTATCGATTAGTGGTTTAACTGTATAAAACCATGGTAGTTGATAGCAGAATCTTGGCCATGTTATGCACATCCTCGCTATCATAAATAGATATTTTCAAAATGCTGTATATAACAATGGTATTGGAATTCTTGGCTGCCATACTCTTCACTCTCTTGCCGTTATCTTGGATCACATGGCATCTCACCCGAAAGAGAAAACACCCACCATTACCGCCAGGCCCATTGGGCCTGCCCGTCATCGGGAACCTTCTCTCTCTTGACCAGGATCTCCACTCCTACTTCGTCGCCTTGGCCCAGGCCCATGGCCCGATATTCAGCCTCCGACTGGGGGCCAAGCTCGGTGTTGTTATTAGCTCGCCGGCGCTGGCCAAGCAGGTAAAGAATCATGACGTCACCTTTGCCAACCATGATGTCCCTGCTGCGGGGAGGGCCGCCACATATGGAGGCTGCGACATAGTGTGGACGCCTTACAGGCCTGAGTGGCGGATGCTCCGAAAGGTCTGTGTCATGGAGTTACTCAGCGCTTCCAACCTTGATGCGGCGGACCATCCGGTTCCTGTCGGGCCAGGTTGGACAGCCTGTGAATGTTGGGGAGCAAACATTCTTGACAGCCTTGAACATTGTGACAGGGATGCTGTGGGGTGGGATGGTGCAGGCTGGGGAAGAGAGAGAGCGTCTTGGAAAGGAGTTCCGGCAGGCCGTGGCAGAGATTATTGGGCTGCTGGGCTTGCCTAATTTATCTGACTTCTTTCCAGGTCTGGCCCGGCTTGATTTGCAGGGAATTGAGAAGAAGATGAAGGTCTGTGCTAACAAGTTTGATGTGATTTTTGAGAAGGTTATTGATCTGCGGCGGCGGATGAACTGGGAGCATAGAGAAAAGGATTTCCTGCAGGTTTTGTTGCAAATGATGGATGATTTTAAGGAGGGTGTTGGTGGTGATGGTTATGGTAACAACAGTCAGGTGGAATTCTCTATGTCGCATCTCAAAGCGTTGCTTGTGGTATGTGTCCCTCTCCTTTGCTCCGAATGAGATCATTGGTGTACACTATTTTTGTTAATATTTCAATTAACTTGAGCGTAAAATTGACTTGAAATAGTTTTTACGTGGTTTGTTTTCTTCTCATGTATGGGTACAGATTATTGCAAACCAGTTTTAAAACTAGATCAGCTTACCATTCTAAGGAACCATGCTAGAAGAGATTTGGTTTGAAGAAATGTGGCTTGGCTGTTTCAGTCCCCTCGCCCCTCCTGAAAGTAAAGACACTAATGTGGAAGTGGTGTATGATTTTCCTTCTAAAATTATTGCACGGATAAGATATGGGGGAATCATCTCCAAGCTATCCTTTTTTGCCTTTATATTGTCTTGTTTCACTGATTGAAATATATACTGTGAACGGGAGTTGGACATGGTTTCGTAGATTAACCAATGTTGGTGAAGTCATATCATGCACTTCTTATATTCTGAATCATGTCCGTTGATTTACCAAAGTGACATCTAAGTGTAGCTCATTTTATGGGAAGGATATGGTGACGGGAGGAACTGAGACCACCTCAAATACAGTTGAATTTGCCATGGCCGAGATTTTGAACAAGCCAGAGGTGCTAAAAAAGGTCCAGCAGGAAATAGATACAGTGATCGGCAATGACAACATTGTAGAGGAACACCACGTCTACAAGCTTCCGTACCTACAAGCTGTCATGAAAGAGACATTGCGTTTGCACCCTGTTTTTCCTCTGCTGATTCCTCATTGCCCAAGTGTTTCCTGCATTCTTGGAGGATATACGATCTCAAAGGAATCCCGTGTCTTCATTAATGTGTGGGCGATCCATCGAGATTAGGCCTGGCAGTGGGTCGGGTTCGGGTCGGGTGGAGCATCACCCGCATCCATCCATTTAATATTTGAGCTCCACCCATCCATCCATCACCCATGAAAAGCTCCACCCGCATCCAATCCACCCATCATCCGCGGGTGAACGGGTGGATCGGGTGGTAAACGGATGAAATTAATAAATAAAATAAATTCAGAGAAACAGACATAAAGTACTGAGCCGATTTGCTGCTGCCATGCCTGCCAGCCATCCAGTAGCCTCTTAAAAATGCATCTGCTTGATAGTGCAATATTACACAAAAGTGGAGATGCTCATAAATGGTCATAATACTCAAATTGTTACAAGTTTACAAAGAAGACAGCAACAATGCCTTCTATAATACTCAAATTTAGTAACAAAGTCTTAATTTATAACATTACAAACTAGCAAACCAACAAAAAATAAAAAATGTCTATCTTATTTCTTAAACATTCAAAGTCCAAACAACACCCGAAACGAGAAGTAAAGATGTTGATTCAACCTCAGAGTCATTAGTGCTCTTCATTATGCACTAGTAGATGTAGTATAGCACTGCAATAATAACATAATTGCAATTAGAAGTGGAAATAATCAATCCAATTAGAAGCAAAAAAAAAGAAAGAAAAGACAAATACTAATGTAGTGTGATAGTGTGATAGTGTCTCAGCAAATGTGCTTAGTAAAGATGCTGTCTTTTTTTGTAGAAAAACCAATTCCAATTGGGACAATTTCATAATTATTGTGAATATAAAAGCAAAGAAATAATCTTGAAAGAAGTAACGTTGGCATAATCATCAATGAACAAAACTCTGACTTTTATGATCTAGTATTTTGTTATAATTGCATTCAGTAAAATTGGGCAAGTGCCTTAAAACTTACAATTGAATTGGGTATTACTTGACTATCTTAAAGCAGAATTGCCCGACGACCTCCTCTCACAAATTCTGAAAAGGTTGTTGCTGAAGTATGCAGCAGCTACTAGCATTCTATCAAAAATCCTTACCTCTTTACTTATCAATATCATACCAATACATACAACTCCAAAATCCCTATACAACACAACCACCACCAGTACCACAAACCCCATTGTTTTCCCTTAAGGGTCCTGCCCACAGTGGCTAATTGTGCATTTAGTTGAAGATTATGACTTCTTTTCATTCCTAATGCACTACACTCAAATCCACATATACCCACAAAACCCAAACATACCAACAAAATCACACTGAAACAAGACAAAGCAAAATAAGTTGGAAAACTTAAAATGCCAAAACAGAATGCATTAGGAACTCAAAATCATAAACACCCACAAAGAAAAACCAAATCAAAATCAAATTAAATCTGTATCAGAACACCCATTAACCAAATCTGTTACATAATCATCCAAAACCCTAAACCCCCAACGATGAACACCAAAATTTTCGGAAAAAAAAACCTGAATCGCTTTTCCGATGAGAAGGTAAGGACTGAGGGGTTGCTCCGGCGAGATGGTGAAGGGTTGCTCCGGCAACGGTGGCGAGTGGCTGGTGAACTGATGTAAAGAACAATGAAGCGATTAGATGACAGAAATGAGAAAGTAAGAGGAGAGAGGAAATAGGTGGAGAGAGATGGAGACTAACCTTTACCGGCGGCGGCGAGTCGCCGTGAACTCGAGACAGTGGCGACTAGCGAGTGAGATCTGAGTGGAGACTTTGGGGAGGCTGAGAGAAAGAGAGAGAAAGACAGTGAAGTGAATTTGGTCTTAGGAGTTGAGGAAGCGACATAACATTTGCTAGGGTTTGCTTCTTTTTTATTTTTTTTATTTTTTAATATATATATATTAAAATATTAAACGGGTGGTGGATGGATTCGCGGGTCGGGTTTGCGGGTGAAAAATGCTCACCCGAATCCCACCCGACCCACCACCAGATCCACCCACCACCCGCTAAAAAACTCATTTAATCGGGTTTTCACCCATTTATCTGGATCGGGTGGAGCGGGTATCCGTGGATGCGGGTGAGATTGCCAGGCCTAATTGAGATCCTTCAATATGGCGCGACCCATTGGAATTTGACCGGGAGAGGTTCCTGAATTCTAAGTTTGATTTCAGTGGTAACTACTTCAGTTACTTTCCATTTGGTTCGGGTAGGAGGATGTGTGCTGGAATAGCAATGGCTGAGAGGATGGTATTACTTTCTTTGGCCTCACTTCTGCATTCGTTTGATTGGAAATTGCCAGATGGAGAAAAACTGGATCTTCAGGAGAAGTTTGGGATCACGTTGAGCAAAAGGATACCCCTTGTCATGATCCCTGAGCCCAGGTTATGTAATCCTTCTCTCTATGAATAAGTAGGCTCTACTTATGATTGTGTTCCCCCTCTGTTTAATTTGTACTTTGTACCATTTGCTTCAGTGGACTTGCTACTACATATACTATAGATATGTGTGAAAGCACTTTGTGAATGAATACGCATATTTGATTATGTGAATTGTATCTGAACTGCGTAAACGTCTTTGTATTTCTGCAATTTGATCCTCATGAATATATTTTACATTGCACTCTCTATAATAGTACATGCGATTAATTGTGCTTTCACTTTCTATTATAGAAGATGTGCACTGACCTCTCAAATTAGTATCCTTCCCCGTACAGCCCATCTTGGGTTGTCCTTGTCTTCCAATATTTACTGATGAGAGGAGACTAGCATCATCATAAATAGATTCAGCTATTGTGCGTATCAAGCAAGGTTTCATCTGTATGCACATGATCCTTTGTTTGTGTTAAGATTTGGACATATTGTGTGTAAATGTCGTTTTTATTGATTAATGGTTATTTACATGGAGGTTGAGACTTGAGAGACCTGTTGATGTAGGTGAAGTGGCTTTGTTACTGTAGAGGCATGCATGTACATAAGGCACTAGGTGAGGTGGCTTTATAACCGTAGAGGCATGCATGAGGCTTGAGGGACATAAGCTTGTACCTGAAGGAGCTTCCTGCTTTTTCAAACTCAGAGCTCTTGTATGTTGATGCATGAATTCTGTGCTGTAATACATGTTAAACAGAAACTGGTACTTGTTATACAGAATCAGGAGGGGGGGGGGGAGGAAGAACTTTCCTCAAATAAATGTGATTACAGCATTCCCTGCCTGACTCGGTCCTCATACCACAGATTGAGCTTGAGCCTTGATGTGATATATGCCTTCATTTTCTTCAGGATTTTTCAAGTATGAACTGACACCTGCCAAGTACCAGTAATTCATAGAGGCATGACTGGATTAAGTTCTTATTCATCTCATGTACTGACTTATAATGTAGAGAACGAGTAGTGCGTAGTGGTGATGGTAGAATACTAGCGATAAAGTACATGAAGTTTCTCAAAAAAATCCTCTCACTACCTTGATCCCCTTGCTTATTCTCGGGGTCATTTTTATCTCATCTGCTGAGAATCTGGCTGTTAGGACAACCACTTCCAGTATCTTTCAAATGGGTTGGGAAAGAGAGGAAAATGTGTGCTAGCATTCCAGGAGAATGATATATCAACTTCTGTTTCGGGTCCTCGGTAAGCCCAAAAAAACGTGGATTATATTTATACCCTTAAATTTTCGGTTTCTTGGAGCTCAGTTAAGATTTTTGGCCAAACTTCTTCAGGAGGTCCGTTGTGACCCAAGAAAACTTTTTGTGCCCTTGGAAGGTCATCCGGGTTCCTGAACTGCTCTCTCAACCATGGGTTCAAACTTCCGTGTTCCGACCCTTAGAGTGGGTGTCCTGGAAAATGGTCCTCCAAGGCTAATAGGGACCCGATAACCGATCACGGGGGCCTCCTATGTTCCCTAGGAGTGTCCCACGCAATATGGTGTCAAAATAACAACTTTCATTCTGGGGCCTCGGGAAGCCCAAAAGACGTGGATTTTTCCCAAACTTTTTGTGGGGATCTATTGTGACCCAGAATGACCCCCTTCGTGCGCCCAAAAAGCTATGTGAGTCTCCAAAATCCGTACTCACATATGGTTTCGTGTTCCGGCCCTTAGAGTGGGTTTCCAATAAAATGGCTTCCAAAGCCTAATAAGGCCCCGATAACCACCCCTAAGGCCTCCCATGTCCACTAGGGGTGTCCTATATGATATGGTGCGAAATATCAACTTTCGTAGGGGCTTCTGAAAGCTCTAAAAAAAACATGGATTATGACTTGTAATTTTCGGGTTCGCGGGGCCGCTTAAGATTTTTGCCCAAACTTCTTGGGGATCCGTTGTGACTCAAAAGGACCCCTGGTACCCGGGAAGATCATCCGCGTCCCTGAACTCTTTACTCAACCATGGTTTTAGTGTTCTAGCCCTTAGAGTGGGTGTCTAGTAAAATAATTTTTGAAGCCTAGGAGGGACTCAATGACCAATGCTAGGACCTCCCATGTGGCCATGTCCCCTAGAGGTGTCCGGTGCGATATGGTGCGAAAATATCAACTTTCATTCTTGAGGCCTCGCACCCTTATGAAAAAGCCCATTTTATTCTATTAGTAAAGCAACCTTTTAGGAAACCCAAAACTCGTGGATTGTAACATTCCATTTTCGGCTTCCTGGAGCCCCGTTGAGATTTTTGCAAGATGTTCTCATGGGAGTCTATTTTAACCTGTCCTGTGCCCTCAGCCCCTCAGTAAGCCATTTGGGTCTCCAAACTCCATATTCACCCATGCCTTTAGAGTGGGTATCCTGTAAAACTGTCATCAAGGCTAATAGGGACCCGATAACCGATCCCGAGGGTCTCCAAGTCCCCTTGGAGTGTCTCTTACAATATGGTGCCAAAATAACAACTTCCGTTCCGGGGCATTAGGAAGCCCAAAAATCGTGGAGTCCTTCAATTTTCGGCATTTCCGGGCCCGGTTGGGTTATGTGCCCAAACATCAGCGGGGGGGGTCTACAATGACCCGTGACGCCCCCTCGATGCTTCCGGTAACCTAAACACCATATTCACCAATGGTTTCACTGTTCCAATCCTTAGAGTGTTGTCCAGTAAAATAGTCGTTCAAGCCTAATAGGGCTCCGATGACCGACCACAAGGGCCTCACGTGTCCTAGAGTGTCCTGTGCAATATGATTCGAAAATACCAACTTTCGCTCTTGGGCCTCCGAAATCCCAAAAACCATGGATTATAGCCTTCCATTTTCGCCTTCCGGGAAACCCGGTTTAGATTTTTGCCCAAACTTCTTGGAGGGGTTTGTTTTGACCCAAGAGGACCCTTGGTACCCCGGAAAGGTCATCCGCGTCCTTGAACTCCTTAACCATGGTTTTGATGTTTCGGTCCTTGAAGTGGCCAGGTGTCCAGTAAAATAGGTACCCAAATAAGTACCCGATAACCGACCCCGGGGGTCTCCCATGTCCCCTACGGGTGTCCTATGCGAAATGGTGTGAAAGTGTCATCTTTCGTTCTGTGGAATCCCAATATCGGGGAATATAGCTTCTTATTCTTTTGGCTTCCCGAAGCTTGGTTGAGATTTTTCCCAAACCCCAAGGGACTATTGTGATCCATGACAGACCCCCGTGCCCCTGGTAAGCCATCCTGGTCTCCTAACTCCATATTCACCCGTGGTCCGAAACCATCCCTTTGAGTGGGTGTCGAGTATAATGGTCGCCCAAGGCTAATAAGAACCTGAAAACCGATCCTATGGGTCACCCATTTCTCCTGGGGTGTCCAGTGCAGTACATGGTGCTAGAATAACTTCCTTTTCGGGCCCTCGAGAAGCCCAAATACGTGGATGGTTTCAATTTCGCCCAAACTTCTCCAATGGTTCTATTGTGACCCAAAACAGCCTCTCGTGCCCCCAGTAAGCCATCCGGATCTCGGAACTCCGTATTCACCATGGTTTCAGTGTTAATGGCCTTAGAGTAGGTGTACTAGTAAAATGGACGCCGAAACCTAATAGAGCCCCGATAACCAATACTGCAGGCCTCCCATGTCAACTAGGGATGTCCCATGCGATATGGTGCGAAAACGTCAATTGTTGTTCCAGACCAAGGCCTCTCGAAGCTCAAAAAGTGGAAGCCTTCAATTTTCGTCTTCCTAGGGCCCAGTTGAGACTTTTGCTCAAACTTCTACCGGGGGTTCATTGTGAATCAAGTGGATCCCTGTTGCCCCGGAAGGTCATCTACGTCCCTAAACTCCTTACTCAACCATAGTTATAGTGCTCCAGCCCTCGGGGTAGGTGTCCAGTAAGATGGTTGTCCAATCTTTATAGGGACCCTCCCATGTTCCCTAGGGGTGTCCTTTGCGAAATAATGCGAAAATATCAACTTTTTTTCGGGGTCTTCCGGAAGACCAAAAACTGTGGATTATAACCTTCGATTTTCGGCTTCGCAAAACTCGGTTGAGATTTTTGCCCAAATTTCTCCCAGAGGTCTATTGTGACCAATGACGACACTTAGCGCCCCCGGTAGGTCTTCAAACTCCGTATTCACCCAAAGTTTCATTGATCCAACTCTTAGAGTGGGTGTCCAGTAAAATGGTCGTCCAAGGTTAAAAAGGACCTGATAACCGATCTCGAGGGCCTCCAATGTCCCCTATGGGTGTCCCATGCAATATGGTGCCAAAATAATAACTTCCGTTTTGGGAGCCTCGGGAAGCCCATAAAAACATGGAATATAACTTTGCATCTTCGGCTTCCCAAGGCCGGACAGAGATTTTTCCCAAACTTCTCAAGTGGTCTACTTTGATGCAGGACGGGCCCCGTGCCCCCCACTAAGCTATCTAGGTCTCCGATTTCTGTATTCACCCATGATTTCCTGACCCTTAGAGTGGGTATCTAGTAAATTGGTCCTCCAGAGGGGAAGGAAACTACCCTCAAATGGATGTCATACCACATATGGAGCTTGATCTGATACATGCCTTCATTTTCTTCAGGTTCTTCAAATCTGAAGAAACTGACAGCTGCCATAACTACCAGTAAGGCAGTAACTCATAGAGGCATGACTAGATTAAGTTGTTATTCATCTCCGCGTACTGACTTATAAAAGTTATAATGTAGAAAACAAGTAGTGCGTAGTAGTGATGGTGGAAACCTAGCGATAGTAGTGAGCTGAGTAGTGATTATGCTGGCAAAAAAATTCTTGGAACTATAATTTTTAATCCTTTATATGTTGAAGAGGAAGAAAACACCGAGTTTCAGGTTTTTGATTCCAACTGTGTAAACACTAGGCATCTTAACCAGACATTTAGAGGACCAGTAGACATTGTCTATTATCACTTTTGCAGTAGTCACTCGCTTGAAGCATTATCTGTGTTCTGGTAGATTGCTAGATAGGGTTAAGGTAACCAACACTACAATCTTACCCTGGAAAGATCTACCAGTTGTAAATTGTGATATTGCCCCGGAAAGATCTACCAGTTGTAAATTTTGATCTGCCATCTTGGATCACCAAACAAGACTCACGAGAAAAGACTAGCACATCTAAATGAGATACCTCAAAATCTCAAATGTTATGTCTTGTGTGATTTGAATATAGTGCTACTCTTTGTCAGAAAACTAGCACATCATGGGCAGTGACATGGATGTATTTTCCACTAACAAACACTGTAACTTTGTTTGCACTCAGATCACTCCACCAAAATGGGACTCCTGCTTGTCGCTTTCTTATTTCATTTTCAAATATACAATCACTTTCGTCATTAGAGTCACGACCACAGCTTAGTTTTGGAATATTCAGTTTCTGCAAGTTTATATTCCTTTTAGCATCAGTTGATGCAATTGTATCCCCACCCGAAAACGTTTAAGTGCGTTTATAACATAAGCTGTCATCATAAGGGGAAAACAAAACAACATGAAACGTCCTGGCATCTTGGATTAACTTTGCATCTTGAATTGATTTTGATAGGTTCAGTATAATATGAATTAGTCTTTCCATATGAATGTAACAGCCAATTGCTTTTTCCTCCTATACTTCTTTTTCTCATCTATGGTGTGTCTGTTTTATAATAACTTTTGGTGTGGACAGTTTCAGGAATTTCAATTGGTATACACATGATCTACAATATAATTTGAAATTTTTTTTGCTTCCAAGAAAGTTGTAAAGATTTCCACTTAAAACAAAATGTAGAGTCATCAAAGAGGATTTATACCAAGATTTAATCATGGCTTTGGAGTTGTGTTCAAGGATGATTGTTGTTAGCAAAACACAAATTGATCTTGCAGGTATATAATTACCCAAAGGATTTTCTCATTGTAGATGTGGCATGGCATTCTATTTTCCATCCTGTATTCCCCTCAGGTAAAGAAAAAACTAAAACACATGTTATTTTTGTCAAGAAATTAGGGATGTTTGGATTCAGTGTTGCAACCAAGAAGACAAGGTTAATCCACTTAAAGAGCAAAGGCAATTTATTCCCCATGTTGTGAAATTTTATATACAAGGGGCTTGAGTTCCTTTAACTTCAGGTATTCCATTTTTTTCATTGTTTTTGTGTTTGGTCTTTTGCATTGTTGTCTTGGATGATGTTGCAGTCATCCAACATATAGCTTGACAGAAGCAAAAAAGCCTTTCAAGCAGAAGCAGCAGCAGCTTGGCAAACTGGTAGATCCTTTTCGAAGTTTGGTGGAATTCCAAGGATAGGATTGCTCTCAAAGAAATTGACTGGCTTCAAATCAAAGCTTGCTGATACTGTTGGCATAATTGGGAAGTCCTCTTGGCATGGTATGTGATGGAACCCCAAGGTGTACCAGAGCACGATATCCTTGTTCTCTATTGATCGATCCCTGCAGAATTTATAGCTCTGATTTTAGTAAGTTCAAATTGAAGACTAATTTTAGACAGCTACTCTGAACTTAATCATGTATATATAGCAGATAAATGAACTGTTATGTTATCTGTGTCACTCTGTGGAATTCTTACCTCTCAGACCATGTTGCAAGGGTGTCTTCACCTTGGCTCTGGTAAGTAAATAATCCACCAGCCCATACCTCAGTTCCGTTATATGGAGTGACCCATATTTGGTTGTTAGTAAATGCCCCTCTCTTTTGAGGTGGATCCTCTGGATCTAGTAGGCTAGCTGCTGTGCCAGCAGAAACTACCTTGTACCCAACAGGGTTCCCCACCCGCGTCTTTTTATTTGGGTTGACCACATGGAATTCAGATGGGTCATAAAGCTTGAGCTTGATTTGTGCATCCTTCTCCGTCTTGGCAACACTCTTAGTGGTTTTCAAGTAGCTCCTTCAGGGTGACTCCTCAGGCGAGGTTTCCTGCCGTTTGAGGTTCACTTTCACAAAGGAATTATCGGATCCATCAACGTCCATGTCAAGATGGAATGTGATGTAGTGGTCATGGATAACCCCAATGACATTTTCCGACAACAGGGTGCCATAGAGGTTATCCTGGTTCGGCACTTGGTCTATGTTCATGTATGGTGTGCCTTTTATCATCAGTATACCACTTAGTCCAACCTGCAGCAAATTTTACTTTTCAGATTATTGATTAGTACTAGAATTAGGGACACTATGTAGGGACAAAGTAATGTGTTAACCTTGATTCTAATGAGTCCATCATTTTGAAATTCCCAGTCCACAATGTAATCGTAGTTAGCCACTGACGCTGCCATTCTAACCACTAACGTCACCTTCTGCCGGACTTCACGAATCTGCCACATACAAAAAAAAAAAACAAAATGGGATAAATCATCAATAACAAAGTTTTATAAATAGCTCAAAAAAAATCTCTATTTTTTATTATCTTTTGAAGTGATAACAATATAACATCTAACAACTTAGAATGGGAAGGCCAAAACCAATTAGGGAGTACAAATTAGTTACGTTTCATCAATGGTGCTGCACTGCATGAGTACAAAAGTGCCTATGGTTGCCGGATCTTTATTGGATAGTGAATTAGTGATAGATATGTTTTCCCATCAACTTTTCTGGCCTCTTTCCACTTCCTTATCTTTTGATAAGTTGCTTACGCTAGAAAATTGTTTTGTTTTTGTTTCCTTTTCAATAAATACTTCCATTGGAAAAAAAAAAAAAACCCGAATTATCAAATTGGTCTTTTAAATGAACACATTTGGACAATTTGGTCCTATTAAAAATGAATGAGACAAGTTAGTCCTTTAAAACGTAACTATGTGCAGATTCCCCCTCAAAACCGGGTTTAGAGAGAATCTCAAAATTAATTATGTTTTTAATTCTTTTTTGTATTTTGTTCTATCTAAACTATTTTCGGTTGCACTTTCTAATTATTTTCTCTCTTTTCTTTTCTTTTTCTTTTTCTTTTTTCTTTATTTCTTTCTTTTCCTTATTCTCTCTCATCAATGGGCATAATAAGCTTGTTCAACAAACTCAGCCATGGAGGCTTTGTTCCAGAAAACTAAGCCATGGAGCTTGGTTCCCATCATCATCATCATCCAATATCACTACACAACAATTTGGAATTTTCTCCGTCATCCTTCAAATTCTCTCTCCCTCAAAGGCCCTCAAATTTGATCCCCTATTCTCTTCATAAAAAATCCAGCCATCACCATTAGCGCTTTCATGGATTCTTCTTCCAATTCATAAAGGAAACAAATACAAATAACCAATTGAACTAATAAATCAAAAACTCAAAACATTAACAAATAATGAAATGAATAATAAACCTCTGTAGGTTAGTTTGATTGAATTCAGATTTACTTGATTTTTTTTTGGCTATGTCGTTGAATGATGTGAGAGGGGACGAAAGGAGAAAGAGAAAGAATGGAGGTAATCAGAGCAGTTAGTAATTGAGAGGCAGTTAGTGGAAAAACAGGGGAGGAGAGAGAAAGTGAAGGTGGGTGGAGAAAATTTGAGAGATATCAGAGGGAAAATAGAAGAAAAGTGGGATTAATGACGATTACGATTCGGCTCAGTTGTGCCACCTCGAGTCACGGCGGCGCGTACGGAGGAGCTATGAGGTCATGCAGTTACTCGACAATGGCGGCGTTCTTGATATGCAGCTTGGTTTTGTGGTATAGTTCAAAGGGGCTATGGATGAGTTTTCTGGAACAAAGCTTCCATAACCGAGTTTCTTGAGAAGCTTATTGTGCCAATTGAAGAGAGAGAGAAAAGGAAAAGAAAAGAGCTAAAGGAAAAGGAAAAGGAAAAGGAAGAGAGAAAATAATTAGAAAATGCAACTGAAAATTGTTTAAATAAAAAAAAATACAAAACTGAATTAAAAACATAATTAATGTTGAGATTCTCTCTAAACCAGGTTTAGAGAGGAAATCTGCACATAATTACGTTTTAAAGGACTAATTTGTCTCATGCATTTTTAATAGGATCAAATTGTCCAAGGGTGTTCATTTTAAGGACTAATTTGGTAATTCGGGGGAAAAAAAATGTTGATAAAGATCATATAATTCCTCGACTATAAAATAAGTAAGATCAATTTATTTATTTTGTGGATTGGTCTCACACAAAAATTGTTCCGGTTGTTTTCATGTTAAGAATCACCTAGTACATCTCTTAACACAGATAGATGGGTCATAGGTGTTATTTACGCTATCTATTGAAGCTAAAAAAACATTACGTTACCTCCATCCCTGTAATAGGACTCTCTGCATGCCGCCATCCGATATCACCTGCATAGCTCTCAAAAACACAAACCATATTGGACCGGACATACGGTCTACCATCACCAGCTGCAAACACACCATCCATGTAATATGCATTCCTCGGGCAATCATTAAGCGGGTCAAGGGGCATCGCTTGCAACCCAAACCCATATTCGCCTGCATCCATATACGTCTTAAAGTACCATGCATCGGTTGGATCCATGTATGGCACAAACAACTCTGAAGTCATCCCTTTGTACATCACATTCCTTAGCTCACCGCTATCCGGATCCATAACCATGGCTTGGGATATGACCACCCCAGCTCTTGGATCGGGTTTGAGGTGGAATTCCCAGTTTGCCCATTTAATTTGGTGTCCATTTTCAACGGTGAAGCTTGGGCCTTTGGGCTGCTCAATAGATATTGGGTTGATGGGCTTGATTTTGTGATCGACTTTGTTCTGGGCCGAGAGACGATAGTCTGTGTTGGCGGCCTTGGGGATTGGGATGTCCCTTCCACGATCGGAGATCTCCACCACTTGATTAGTGTCCATGTCAACGAGCACAGTCAACCCTTCGATTGGCCTCATGTAGAAGTTAGCCGTGTCCTTCATAGAGTAGCACTGTACCTTAATCAACCTCCTCTTCTCTTCTTTCTTCCCATACCACCCTGCATATGTTATGCATATCATTTACTTAGGGGTGTAATTAATGATTCAATTTTATTATTTTTCCCAAAACTAAAACAAAATAAAAGGTAAGAAAATAAACATCAAAGCACAAGATTAACAAATAAAGAATTGTCCAATAACAAATCAAAGAATCTAATACTTAGATTTCTAATTAATGATTTAATTTTAATAGCTCTTATTTTCTCTTATGAACTATTGTGAAGCAATTACACACTTAAGCCAATGGTTAAGAGGTCCAACGATCTATGACTATATCAAATCGAGTAATGATATATATCTTCTCAAAAATATTCTTATCTATCTTTTGGTTTTTTGTGCCAGATCAATTTTCATTACAATTAGGCATTTTTTCGTACAAAAGCATCTTTAATATATATTCCATATACACTTTTACTATATTTCATAAAAGACGTTATTATCTATCTCCTACGAAGACGTAGATCGTTAGGCATATCGAATATAGAACATACCTGTAGAAATGGGGAGGCAAGCCAAGTCCACCAAGTCAACCCCACGCTCCACCACCTTCCGATTAAATTCGGCACTCTTCAACGGCTTATATGTAGCAGTATTCATATCCTCAATAGTCATAGTAGGGTAACCCGTCAACGGACCCGTATCAACCCGTTTCACCCGGTCCGTACCCAAGTCAACAGTGAGCACGTGAGTTTCCCCGTCAACACGTGCGATGACGGATGCCTTCCTAGGAGGCAAGGGGTCCCCATCCCTCCACCGCATCACACGTGGCTTTGACGGCTCGTCAAGGACAACGGAGTGAAGCGCGTAGGACTTAGCCGACCGTTTGAGCGCGTGGGAGGTAAGGATGGACTGGACCCGGTTTAGCTCCTGGACCGTTAGCGGGTCCAGCGGGTGGTGCGCCACGTCTAACGCGTGGTCGTGGCGCGTGAGGTGAGGGTGATGGTGGTGGTGGTGTTTCAGCTCTAGCTGATCATCAATAAGCAGCTTATTAACTGTATGAAAAGTGTTGTAAGAAAGAAAGTTGATATTTGAGGTGAATATGAAAAAAAGGAAGAGAAAAACTCCTAGTAGAAGAGAGAGAAAGCTTAGGAACTTCCGTCTTTCCATTTTTTTCTAGCTCTCTGTATTTGATGATAAGCTAATAAGCTAAGCTTATTTGTGAAATGGAGTGAAGTGGTGAAGATGAAAGACACCTGTGTTTACCAAAGATATATAGGAAATGATAGCACAAATTTTTATCTAATTTTATAATTAGGAAGAACTCTAATCTCATTATGAGGTGACGTTAGGTATATAAATGGGGGAGAGGAGAGAAGAGAGAGTGGTGAGGAAGGAGGGAGAAAGGAAGATAAATGAGAGAATGAGTAGGGAGGTTTCAACTCTTAAGATCATGATTGAACCATTGAAAGGATAGAGATTCTTTTGTTGTTGTTGGCGTGGCCCAGCAAAGAAATAAAAATCTAGGAATCTCAAGAATATTTCTTTCTTTCTTTCTGATGTGGATGGTTTCTTTAAGATATTGTTTGTTGCTGTTGTTTAATTAAGGGGTACTTTTTTATTTTTAGACAACCCACTTGCATAACAATATAACATCTCAACTCTCAAGGAAAATAGTCTTGCATTTTCAAATTTAGTGCAGAATATCGAGGCTATTACTTAAGATTATTTTTTCTGATCACATGTTTTTCTAATATTGATTGTGTACTTCATGTAGAGATTGCGAATCTCAAATTTACGCAATATATCAAGTTGTTGATTAACAAATGATGGTTTTGAGTTCGAATCACTCTTCCAATTATCTTTATATATGTGTAATTAACTGTAAAAATATTTGTTGACTTCCCATATTTTTTTACATTTGATAAAATTTCCA
Source organism: Tetragonia tetragonoides (assembly GCA_038025085.1). Lineage (NCBI taxonomy): Eukaryota > Viridiplantae > Streptophyta > Magnoliopsida > Caryophyllales > Aizoaceae > Tetragonia > Tetragonia tetragonoides. The sequence continues at coordinate 50,449,962 of CM076142.1, forward strand.
AATTTGCCATTTAAGTTCACATCTTCAATTCATCATGGTTAAACTTGAGGGCAATCTGATATCCATTTTGTTCTTTTGACAGGCAAATGATTTAGTAGAGAAACTTATGAATTCTGTTTTGGAATAGTAGAATGTGTGATGTTGTGTATCAGTGCCTATGTCCCATGTCTAAGGGTCTATCCCAACGCCCATGTTCCAGCATCTTGTCCTACTACGTATGTCTGACAAAAGTCGCAGATTAGATGACTTATCGGGGGTATAGAAGCACCTACTGAATCACAATAGCCCCTTTGCAAATCATGCTCAGGAAGAATATCACTCATGTTAAGTTGTTTAGTGATGCCAAGGTGGTTGTTGACGACATCAACAGAGGAGCCCCTCACCCTTGGGAACTCATGAGGATCATGTCAGAATGTACAAATCTGTTAGCTTCACTTTACGTTACCTTATGTTTTATTTCTAGAACTCGTAATTCAGTAGCTCACTCCTTTGCTGTTTGGGCGGCGAGCTCCTCTTTTGTAGGGACTATGCTCCCGGAGGAGTTCCCTCAAGTTTGCGTTCCTTAAGTTGTATGCTTGTATTTTTTTGGGTATTCTCAATACAATCACGCAACCCTTTGACGAGAAAAAAAAAAAAAAGAATCACAATAGCCCCTTAGAGATGTATTTTGGGTAAAGGAAAACCCCTAATTGAAGGCCATATAATGCACGTTTTTTTGGGCTTTTGGAGGTCCAGTATGAAAACTGTTATTTTTGCACCATATCGCACGGAACACCTTATAGGGGCTATGAAGGAACTCAGTGAAGATTATGGGGTTCTTATTAGACTTGGAAGATCGTTTTATTGGTCACCAACGTTAAAAGGGTTGAACACCGTAATCATGAGCAAATACAAAGTTCAGACACCTGGATGGCCTGCCGAGTACACGGGGGATCCTCTTAAAACACAATAAACTTTCAAAGAAATTTAGGTAAAATTCTCAAGAGGGCCTAGGAAAGCATAAATTGAAGGCTATAATGCATATATTTGTGGGCATTTGGAGGCTCGGGAACAAAAGTTCTTTTTCTATAGCATATCGCACAGGACACTTCTAGGTACATGCGAGACCCAGGGATCATATATCGGGTCCGTATTAGGTGTGTAAGGCCATCTTATTGGTCACCCACTTTAAATGGTCGAACACCGATAACTTGGGTGAATATGAAGTTTGGAAACTCGAATGGCCTGCCGAGGGTACTAGGGGTTCTCTTCGATCATAATAGACTTCCTGAAGAAGTTTGGGCAAAAATCTCAATGGGGCCCGGGGAGCCGAAAATTGAAGGTTATAATCCACATTTTTGGGATTCCGGAGACCTTAAAACGAAAGTTGTTACTTAGGCGCCATATCGCACAAGACACTTTTATGGTAAATAAGAGGCCCACGAGGTAGATTACCGGGTCCATATTTGGCTTGGAATGTCGTTTTATTGGTTACCCACTTCAGAGAGCTGAAGACTGAAGTCATGGGTAAGTACGAAGTTCGAAGACCCGTATGACCTATCGGGGGTAAAGGGGGTCCTTCTAGGTCACAATAAACCCGCCGGAGAAATTTGGGTAACAATCTCAATAAGGTCTCGAGAAGCCCAAATATGAAGGATATAATGCACGTTTTATGGTCTTTTGGAGGCTCCAGTACGAAAGTTGTTCTTTTTGTACCATATCGTACGGGACACTCCTGTGATACATAGGTGGCCTCTGTGATCGGTTATCGTATCCATGTTAGGTCTGGAAGGTCGTTCTATTGGCACCCTTTTTAAATGGTCGTATAACGAAACCATGGGTCAATGCGAAATTCGGAGACTCGTATGACCTACAGAGGGCACGGGGGATTCTCCTGAGCCTTCATAGACCCTGTAGAGAAGTTTAGGAAAAAAATCTCAAAGGGGCCTGGGAAGCCGAAAATTGAAGTTATATAGTCCACGTTTTTTTAGGATTCTGGGACCCTAAAACAAAAATTGTTATTTGGGCACCATATCGCACAAGAACCTCTAGGGTGAATAAGAGACCCACGAGGTAGATTATCGAGTCCCTATTTGTCTTGGAAGGCCGTTTTATTGGTTACCCATTCTAAAGAGCCGAAGACTGAAGTCACAGGTAAATACGAAATTCCATGACCCGAATGACCTATCAAGGGTAAAGGGGGTCTTCCTAGATCACAATTAACCCCCTGAAGAAATTTGAGTAAAAATCTCAACAAGGTCTCGAGAAGTCCAAATTTGAAGGCTATAATGCACGTTTTTTGGTCTTTTGGAGGCTCCAGTATGAAAGTTGTTATTTTTGTACCATATCGTACGAGACACTCTTTCGATACATATGAGGCCCCTATGATCGGTTATCGTATCCTTATTAGGTCTAGAAGGTCGTTTTAGTTGCACCATTTTTGAATGGTCGAATAACAAAATCATGAGTGAATGTGAAGTTCGGAGACTCGGATGACCTACTGAGGGCACGGGGGATTCCCCTGAGTCATTGTAGACCCCTTGGAGAAGTTTGAGCAGAAATCTCAACGGGGCCCAGGAAGCCAAAAATTGAAGGTTATAAACCCCGTTTTTTAGGATTATAGGGACCCCAAAACGAAAGTTGTTATTTGGGCACCATATCGCACAAGAAACCTTTAGGGTAAATAAGAGGCCCACAAGATAGATTATTGGGTCCCTATTTGTCTTGAAAGGTCATTTTATTGGTCACCCACTTTAAAGAGACGAAGACCGAAGTCATAGATAAATACAAAGCTCCATGACCCGGATGACCTATCGGGAGCAAAGGGGGTTCTCCTAGGTCACAATAAACCTCTTAGAGAAATTTGGGTAAAAAATCTCAACAAGGTCTCGAAAAGCCCAAAATTGAAGGCTATAATGCACATGTTTTGGTCTTTTAGAGGCTCTGGTACGAAAGTTGTTATTTCCGTACCATATTGTACGGGACACTCCTTGGGTACATAGGAGGCCCCTATGATTGGTTATCGTATCCCTATTAGGTTCGGAAGGTCGTTTTATTGGCACCCTTTTTAAATGGTCGTATACCGAATCATGGGTGAATGCGAAGTTCTTAGACTCGGATGAACTACCGAGGGCACGGCGGATTCTCCTAAGTCATTATAGACCCCCTGGAGAAGTTTGGGCAAAAATCTCAACGGGGCCCGGGAAGCCGAAAATTGAAGGTTATAATCCACTTTTTTAGGATTCCGGAGACCCCAAAATGAAAGTAGTTATTTGGGCACCATATCGCACCACACACCTCTAGGATAAATAAGAGGCCCACAAGGTAGATTATCGGGTCCCTATTTGTCTTGGAATGCCATTGTATTGGTTACCCACTTTAAAGAGTCGATAACCGAAGTCATGGGTAAATACGAAGTTCGAACATCCGTATGACCTATCAGGGTAAAGAGGGTCCTCCTAGGTCACAATAAACCCCCTGAAGTAATTTGGATAAAAATCTCAACATGGTCTTGGGAAGCTCAAAATTAAAGGCTATAATGCATGTTTTTTGGTCTTTCGGAGGCTCTAGTTTGAAAGTTGTTATTTTCGTACCATATCGTACGGGACACTCCTTGGGTACATATGAGGCCCCTATGATTGATTATCGTATCCCAATTAGGTTTGGAAGGTCGTTTCATTGGCATCCTTTGTAAATGATCGTATACCGAAATCATGGGTGAATGCGGAGTTCAGAGACTCGGATGACCTACCGAGGGCACAGAGGATTCTCCTGAGTCATTATAGACCCCCGGAAAATTTTGGGCAAAATTTTCAACGGAGCTCCGGAAGCCGAAAATTGAAGGTTAATCCACGTTTTTCAGGATTCTGGAGACCCCAAAATGAAAGTTGTTATTTGGGCACCATATCGCACAAGACACCTCTAGGATAAATAAGAGGGTCACGAGGTAGATTATCAGGTCCCTATTTGTCTTGGAAGGTCGTTTTATTGGTTACCCACTTTAAAGAGCCGAAAATCGAAGTCATTGGTAAATACGAAGTTTGAAGATCCGGATGACCTATCGGGACAAATGGGGTCCTCCTAGGTCACAATAAACCCCCTGGAGAAATTTGGGTAAAAATCTTAACAGAGTCTCGAGAAGCTCAAAATTGAAGGCTATATAATACACGTTTTTTGGTCTTTCAGAGACTAGTAAGAAAGTTGTTATTTTCGCACCATATCGTACATGACACTCCTGGGGTACATAGGAGGCCCCTATGATCGGTTATCGTATCCCTATTAGGTTTGAAAGGTCGTTTCATTGGCACCCTTTTTAAATGATCGTATACCGAAATCATGGGTGAATACGGATTTCCGAGACTCAGATGAGCTACCGAGGGCACGGGGGATTCTCTTGAGTTATTATAGCCCCCGGGAGAAGTTCGGGCAAAAATTTCAACGGGGCCTTGGGAATTCGAAAATTAAATGTTATAATTCACATTTTTTTGAATTTTGAAGACCCCGAAACAGAAGTTGTTATTTTCACACTATATCTCAAGGAACACTCCTACTGCATATAGCAAGTCCTGTGAGGTCGATTATCGGGTCTCTTTTAAACTTGGAAGGTCGTTCTATTGATTACCTACTTGAAAATTCGAAGACCCGTATAATCTACCGGGGACAAGGAGGCCTCATGGATCACAATAGACCTCCTGGATAACCATTTTGTTCTTTTCGCAGGCATTTGATTTACTCCGTAGATAGAATTATGAATTCTATTTCACAATAGTAGAATGTATGATGTTGCTAGCTTTTCTAGAACAGACCATTTAACAGAGGCAAACACAAAATTGATTGCGCAGAAATGAATTGGCAATTCAGAGAACCAAGGTCTGCAGATGTTTCATAATCACTAGGACTCTAGGAGTCGTAATAGACGTCCAAGCATTGGCTATGTTTAATTTATTGGCTACAATGATCAAATTACAGATATGTATGTATACAGTTAAGATACAAGTCCGACCTTAATGCATTGCACGAAACACTGCATCCAAAAGGTGTTTTATTAGACATCCATAGTGGAATGAAGCTAAAGGTAGGGAGAACACATTCACATGTAGAAGCCTACTTATTCATAGAGAGCAGGATTAGCTAACCTGGGCTCAGGGATCATGACAAGAGGTATGCTTTTTCTCAAGACGATCCCAAACTTTTCCTGGACATCCAACTTCTCTCCTTCTGGCAACTTCCAATCAAACGAATGCAGAATCGAGGCCAAGGTAAACAAAATCATTTTCTCAGCCATTCCTATCCCAGCACAAATCCTCCTTCCAGAACCAAATGGGAGGTAACTGAAGTCATTTCCATAGAAGTCAAACTTAGCGTTTAAGAATCTTTCTTGGTCAAACTCCAATGGACTAGGCCATACTGAAGGGTCTCGATGAATCACCCACACGTTGATGAAGACACGGGAGCCTTTCGGAATGGTATAGCCTTCAACAATGCAGGATGTGCTTGGACAGTGAGGGATTAGCAGAGGCACAACAGGGTGTAAACGCAACGTTTCTTTAATGACAGCTTGTAAATAGGAAAGTTTGTGGACATGGTGTTCCTCTACAATGTTGTCATTGCTGACCACTGTGTCTAGCTCCTGTTGGACCTTTTTTAGGATCTCTGGATTGTTCATAATCTCCATCATGGCAAATTCAACTGTGTTTGAGGTGGTATCAGTTCCTGCGGTTACCAGATCCTGCCCATAAAACAAACTAGACTTAGACGTCTCTATGATGCATGACTCAACATACATGCTTCAGAATATAAGTTCATCAATTTGGTTATTTTACACATACCGCCATTAACAATGACAAGTGAAACTAACTATAACAAAGAAAGAGAGCCAAAAAAAGGCATTGAAATTGCATCCCGCATTTTTTTTGTTAATGAAATAATTTCTGACATCAAAAAAGAAGTATACACAGTTCTAAGGTAACAAACTCTGGCTTGATTATCTTTGCAGGTTCTACTAGTCCTCCTAGCACCCTGTTGAATTTTTAAGAAGAAGTGAGGGGAATGAAGGGGAACCGATTACCATTACTTAAAAATTCAACACCCCTAAAAAAAAAGGGACAAACAACGTTAACTTTTTATTACCCCATCATTTCCCTCCCTTCCCCTCCATTCTCCAACTCCCAAACAGGCTCTAAGACTAGATCTTATGCCTATCAATCAGACCAAGTGAAGTACTGCATATAATTAAGTACTGCATGTCTGCATATAATCGCCCTATACAATAATCCTTTCTCATAGTTCCACATAACAAAAGGTGCCAAGATGGTTTAGTGGTTACCACTAACTATTAACCCCCACTAATTGTTGGTTCAATTTGCTAAATCCACTTAAACAGCAATATATTCTACCCTAGTGGTAATAATTTTGAGCAATGAAATAGAGTACATACCATGAACAATGCTTTGACATGAGTCCTAGTAAACTCCACTTCACTGTTGTTATTGTTACCTTCCTTAAACTGCTCCACCATTTGTAACAAAACCTCCAAGAAATCCTTCTCTTTCCACCCCATCCCCATCCATGTTCATCATCCTTAACCTTAAATCAATAATCCTCTCAAAAATCACATCAAATTTCTTAGCACATGCTTTCATTCTTTTCTCAATCCCTTGCAAATCAAACCGGGCCAAACCCGGAAAGAAATCCGATACATTAGGCAAGCCCAACAGGCCCGTTAATTCCGTCACAGCCTCCCTAAAATCCCTTCCTAGATTCTCTCTCTCCTCCCCTTCTTTGACGGTCCCACCCCACAGCATCCCCGTCACCACGTTTAGCGCCGTCACAAACATTTCTTCACCTATGTTCACGGGCTCTTGGGCCTTGGTCCGGCCCGATATGAGTCGTACGGTACGGCGGACTTCCCTGCGGCGGATGCTGTACATGGCTTCCAAACTGGAGGCGCCCAGCATTTCACGAACACATACTTTCCGGAGGAGGCGTAGCTGGGGGCCGTATGGGGTCCACGCCACGTCGGACCCGCCGTACGTGGCGAATTTGGCGGCGATGGGCACTTCACGGTTGGCGAAGGTGACGTTATGGTCTTTAAGGGCTTGTTTGGCGAGAGATGGTGAGGTTATGATGATGGCGAGTTTGGATCCTAGACGAAGGCTGAGGATCGGGCCGTGGGTTTGGGCTAATTTGGCGAAGTAGGAGTGGAGTTCTGGATCAAGAGAGAGGAGGTTTCCGAATATAGGAAGGCCCAATGGGCCTGGAGGTAGTGATGGGCCTTTTTTGATTTGGGTGCAGGAGAAGCCATGTGATGAAGGAGAGAGAAAAGACAGTGAAGAGTATGGCGGCCCAGAAATCTGATACCATGGTTTACTAAAATGGAAATTTTTTATGATATATTAGCACATGTATACATTGAGAAATAGGAATCCATGTTATCAAAGGATTTCTGACGATTCTTTCTAGTACGAAAATGTTTATGTACGAGGTTTTTGGTCCGGAATGTTTTGATAGAGGGGAAGGAAAAATCTTAGCTCCGTTGGTCAGTACTAGAGTACTAGACCACCCACATGGCGGCATATGGGTGATTGGGTACTAAAGAATATCTCTTTTTTTTTTGTTTTTTTTTTTTTGGGAGAGGACCACATGAGATATTGAAGATGAGGTTTAGATGAGACCCCAACTCTCGGGGGTAAAACGTATTGAATTGAATGAGAATCGCATTTGTCTTTCAAAGTTCAAAACAAAACAGTTTTGTTTTTGGTTAGGAAAAAATCAAAAGCAGTACTATGAACTATGAGGTGGTGGCCAAAGATTTGAATAGTCCGTCACATAGTGCTAAATTGATAGCGGATGGGTTGGCCAAACAAGACCCACGGGACGGGGAGAGTGAGTTACTGGCATGGATGTCGCTTGAACAAGAGTGTCTGGGAGTTTAAATACATGTCAGACTTGAATGCATTGCACAAAACATTATGCATTCAAAAAGTGTTTTAATTAATACATATCCATAATGCAACAAGCTAAAGGTAAGGAGAACAGAATCACATTATTGAGCCTAATTATTCATAGAGAGCAGGATCAGATAACCTGGGCTCAGGGATCACAACAAGGGGTCTCCTTTTGCTGAAGACCATCCCAAACTTCTCTTCAAGATCCAACGTTTCTCCCTCTGGCAATTTCCAATCAAACGAATGCAAAAGTGACCCCAACGAATATAACACAGTCCTCTCAGCCATTGCTATCCCAGCACAAATCCTCCTGCCTGACCCAAACGGGAAGTAACTGAAGTCATTTCCAGTGAAGTCGAACTTAGCATTCAGGAATCTATCTGGGTCAAATTGCAATGGGTTATTCCATACTGAAGGGTCTCGATGGATCGCCCACACATTAATGAAGATACGAGAACCCTTGGGGACGGTATAGCCTCCAACAATGCAGGACTCACTTGGGCAATGAGGGACTAGCAGAGGAAGAACAGGGTGCAAACGCAACGTTTCTTTCATGACAGCTTGTAAGTAGGGAAGTTTGTAGATATGATGTTCCTCTAAAATGTTTACAATGCCAACCACTGTATCTAGCTCCTGTTGGACCTTTTTTAGCACCTCTGGTTTGTTCAGAATCTCTGCCATTGCAAATTCAACTGTGTTTGAGGTGGTGTCTGTTCCTGCTGTCACCATATCCTGCTCATAATGTTCATGATTTTAGAACATAAGTAAGAATTAAGAAGTGCATAACATATCATCAATTTCGGTTAAAATTAAAGGTTAAAACCACCCCATTTCTTTGCCAAATCACAAATTTATTAGTGTACTTTAATCCGGAAAACAAATCCGTTCGAGTCCACTGATGTTTATATCTTAACCTCTTACTATATGAACCCCCCACTGAATGTCTGAAACTACTGTACTCTCACACCCACAGACCACATCTACAAGAAGATACCCAAAGCTTCACATTACATTCATATCCAAATTACAAAAACAACCAAAATAAACCACACAGTTATATTGGGACACTCTTCAATAATCTATACACCCCTAGCTATTTAAGTTCCATGCTTCCATCTTTATTAATAAATGCGGAAAATAGTGAAGTAACTTTACTAGAGTACGGAGTAACTAAATGCAGTCTGTTAAAAGGGATAGGAATTTGGTTGCCCACCCTCTAGCTAGAGTTAGTCCTACTGAAACTGAGATGGTTTGGGTTTATTTTTGTCCCGAGTCGTCTCTCCGTATGTACTGATAGACAAGTTATCTATATAAAATCTTCGATGTTTACCCTTAAAAAAAAAAAGTAAATGCAGAAAATGGGACAATAGAAATTAGGGGTGAGCATGGATCCTGGGTACCTGGTTTTGGTATTGGAATTGGTTTGGACCTGGTGGGTCTAGACCTGAAACTGCTCATGCCAATACCAATTTTGGGTCCCAAATTTTGGAACTGGTTGCAACCAATTCCAATTCAGGGTATCATTTTCCTGGACCCAGGACCCAGTAGGTACCTGCTAGGACTAATATTGGTTACCTCTCGAACATCGAATTGGTATTAAAATTGGTCCCAATACCATTAATACTATTGCTAACTTACCTTTTGATATCAAATAGGTTACAATTTCTGTGTTTTGATATTGTTTTACTGATTTCTCAGCGGATGTACTATTGTACAACTGTAAACTCTTAGTAATTAGATAATTTTTGCATTCATTCAAAGAAATTTTATAGGGAAATGGGTATCTGGAACTGGACTTGCCAATTCCAAGTCTGGGTATCAATTTTGAGGAACTGGTCTAACCAATTCCAATACTGAGTCCCAATTTCGAAAAATTGGTCTAACCAATTCCAATACCAAATTTTAGGTGGGTACCTGCCTGCGCTATGACAAAATAATTCATCAAGATACTTGTATCAAAAAACAATAAAAAAAATTCATCACATACCAAAAGCAAGGATTTGAGATGGATCATAGAAAATTCCACTTGACTGTTAGTATTATCATCACTCTCTTTAAAATCATCCATCAATTTCAATAAAACCTCCAAAAAATCCTTCTCTCTCTCCTTTTCTACTCCATCCCCACCCATCTTCATCCTCAGCTCAATAACCCTCTCAAAAATCACATCAAATTTCTCAACGCAAACCTTCATCTTCTTCTCAATCCCTTGCAAATCAAACCGGGCCAAACCCGGAAAGAAATCCGATACATTAGGCAAGCCCAACAGGCCCGTTAATTCTGTCACAGCCTTCTTAAACTCCTTGCCTAAATTTTCTCTCTCCTCCCCTTCCTTGACGGTCCCACCCCACAACATCCCCGTCACCACATTCATCATCGTGAAGAACATCTGCTCCCCCACGTTGATGGGCCGCCCAGCACGGCCCGAAATGAACTTGACGGCCCGGCGTGTCTCTTTGCGGCGTATCCAGGACACGGCGTTTAAGGTGGACACGCTGAGCATTTCTCTGACACAGACTTTGCGGAGGAGCTTAAGCTGGGGCCCATATGGGGTCCACCCTATGTCGGCCCCACCATAGGTGGCGACTTTTCCTGCTATGGGAACGTCACGGTTGGCGAAGATGACGTCATTGTCTTTAAGCACTTGTTTGGCGAGTGATGGTGAGGTGATTATGATGGCGATTTTGGTTCCGAGTTTGAGGCTCAGAATTGGGCCGTGGGTTTGGGCTAATTTAGCGAAGTAAGAGTGGAGTTCTGGGTCGAGAGACAGGAGGTTTCCGACTACGGGGAGGCCCATTGGGCCTGGGGGTAAGGGGGGTTGGGTTCTCTTTTGGGTGAGTTTGAGAAGAAGCCATGTGATTGAGGAGAGAGAAAAGAGAGTGAAGAGTATGGCGGTCCAGAAAACTGATACCATGGTTGACTGTAAATCAATGATACCATGGTCCGATCAGTATAAATATGACTCATAGAGGGGCAGATTTTACACTATTGCACTGTTGGTCAATAATAGACCACGCAAACGATTTTTTTTGCTTTTTTATCTTTAAATAAATTGTGTATTATTTTTTGGAGACAATCACACGAGATTTGAGGTTGAGGTTGAGGTTGAGGTGAGACCCCAACTCTCAAGGGTAGAACTTATTGAACACAAGATTTGCAAAGATCAAACAAAAATGTTTTGTTTTTTTTTGTTAGCCAACAGTCGAAACCAATAATACGGAATATGAATTATGAGGTGATGGCCAACGATTTGGATAATCCACTAGACCACTAGTCTGGTAGCGCAAACTCGATAGCGGATGAGTCGGCCAAACAAAAACGGTTAAGGGGGAGTGAAACCATTTCAGGCATTGATGTAGCTTGAACCATAACAAATAAGAGTTCTGGGTCAAGCACTGCGCAAACTCGATAGTGAAACCATCTATGGTTTTTGTTCAACTAGCAATGGTGTAATGAAATAAGAAATACATCGGTAAGTCTTGTGTAAGATACATGATTGGTTCAAATAGGACAATAAGTTCATAAAATGACTAGACCTGTAAAATGGGTTGGGTCGGTCGGGTTCAGAACGGTCACAAGTTTACAACGGGTTAGGGTTATTTTCGAGTTCGGGTTGAGAAATGCTTGACCTTGACCCAGAGTTTTCGGGTTCGGGTCGACCCAGCGGGTCAGTAGCGCCATTTAAAAAAAAAATTCTTCATTAATTTTTTAACCAATATTTTGTTCAAATGAAAGACTAAGTAAAGTTTTACACTACTTTAACTTATATGAACAATGAACATAATATTTTCTTTATGCTTTGCACATATAAAAGAAGTATTAAGTATCCTTAATCAATTAGCGAAATGCTGACTAGGGGTGGATATAAATCACCTCAAGTTGTTATAAGGCTACCAATTCCGGAAAATAATGTAAAATAATTGTTAAATATACTTGAAAAGTGTCTAACTTGTCAAAAAGGCATTCCCGTGTATCTTTTTTATTCATTATATAGAATAAATTCAAATTTTTGGGTCAAACGGGTCGACCCATTAACGGGTCGGATTTGACCCAAAAATTATCGAGTTTAACGGGTTAGGGTCAAAACGGGTTTCAGATCAAAAAACCTTTATCAGAACCCTAAAAAAAGGGGTCGGATCAAGTTTTCAAGTCGGATCAATTTTTTACAGGTCTACATAAGACATTATGTGGGTCTAGTATGCTTAACTATTTAATAGCTTATGGTAAGGAATTACCCTACATAAACATTGCTTTTTTAACAATGGGGGCAAGATCCATTGTACCGTTAACTTTATGGTTTCCATGTCTTAAGTACTACTATATTAATAATACTACTATTAGTAAAATCTAATATATATATATATATATATATATATATATATATATATATATATATATATATATATATATATATATATATATATATATATATATATATATATATATATATATATATATATATATATATATATATATATATATATATATATATATATATATATATATATATATATATATATATATGGGTAGGAGCGCTGGTAATGTGACAAGTGTCACATTTTAATTGGTCATTTGTTGTTTTTCCTTTTCTCTTTTTTTGTTTAATTATTATCACTAATGATTTGTCATAAATAAATATTGTATAATAATTGCTAGAAATTGTTCATATTTCTTATTTTTCTTAAAATTTGAATAAAATTAAGATGGTGCTAAATACCGCACCCCAATTTAATCAATACCGCACCCTAAATCAATGAAGTTACTCATTTAACCTTATGATGTAAAATTTGGAAGAAAAAAAAAAACAAAAACCCATGAATCTCGTCCCCTGCTCTAAAATCCTCCATGGAAGGAAAGCAAATCAAGAAATTATCAGCCATTCCCATTGTGATAGCTCACATGGCCCCATATTTGCTAACGAAGGAATAAGAGTTGAGCTCACTCCATGCCCATTTCACTTAGTGTTTCTTTTTTTCTTTTCTTCATATTCTCAGTACCGATGTTCGATATTCGCTTGGACCTTAAAATTTTCTGAGAAAGAAAGGAGGAAGGGTTTTGTTACCTGCGCCAGAAATTGGCGCAAGTATTTAAAGCCTACGCCCATGTCAGGGCTTGACTATGATAAACCTGCGCCTCAATTGGGCGCAGTATCCCTAAACATGGGCCTAGTTTTAGGAAACAAAACTAAGCTATCTGCACAAATACAAATGAATTTGAGTATAGAATTGTTGGGGAAAACTATGGTATTTACCCACAATCACAACAACAGATAATCGGAAAAATAAAGTGCAAGAACCCAAAAACAACACAAACAATTTTACGTGGAAAACCCCTCTCAATTAGGGGAAAAACCACAGTGCGGTTCTCCACGCACTAAACAATAATCCACTATGATAATCAAGATTACAATCGGCAACAATCACAAGATCAAGCAACAAGTAAACAAACTATCTTTGGTATTAGTACAAATTGACAAACTCTAACCCAATTTGGTATTCCCACAAAACCAAAGATACACCCACAAATACCTGTCGATGACCAATCCGAATACTCTGATTATCTTCACCCGAACAAACCGAATCAACCGTAAACTGGAACAAACCTCTTTGGAAAAATACTCAATTTCTCTCACTCTTTGTTTGTCTCTCACTCACTTGGCTCTGCCTTTTCTTTTGTTTGTTTCGGCCTTCACTTTCTACTGAACTCAATCACGGCTGTTTTCTATCAACAACTAAAGAAAACCAAAAGGCTGAAGCCTTTTTGTTTTCCCATCTTTTAACTTTTTTTTTTTTCTTTTTTCTGTTTTTGTTTTTCTTTTCTTTTTCTTTTTGTTCTATTTTATTTTCTTTACAAAACTAAAATAAAATAAAACACAACTAAATATTATTTGGTATTTGGGGCGTTACCTCAACAAATCCTCCCTCGACCCAAATCACCAAATACCTCCACCTTGTCCGAAAAACAAACCTTCTTCTTCACGGTCTTGCTCCTCCCTACGCAATGACCCTCAACATAGCACAAGTTGTTCTCCGCCTTCCTCCCTTGCACAATCAAAGTAGCACCACGATACACTTTGCACCACCTTCCCGTACCAATGTATCTACACCCTTGCGATGTCACTCACCCAACGAAATCACGTTGACACGAGCATCGGGTACATACCTCACATTGTGGAAAGTTCTAGTCACACCACCATGAAGCTCAATGCGGATGCTTCCCATCCCTTTGGCCTTCAACTTACCACTCCCCATGTTGATGTCACCATACTCTCCATCTTGGCACAAAGTATCAAACATAGCATGGTCTCTACAAATGTGAACCGAAGCGCCGGAGTCCAACACCCAACTCTCTTTGCTTTCCTTCCCCTCATTGTTACTAGCCAAGAACAACTCCTTATTACCATCACAAGACATAATTACATTAGAGGAACCGCTATCATCATCAATTTTGGTCTTGTCCATCTTCTCTTGCAGCTGCTTGAAACTCTTCAAATCATCTCTCATCTTTGGGCAACGACTCTAAATATGACCCTTCTCACCATAATAGTAACACTCCACGTTACTAATGTCTCTCGCGCGAGACTTCGATCTACTTCTCGGGCCACCTCCTCTTCTCTCATGATTCCTCCCTCTTTCGGACACCTCCACAGCTAGTACTCTATCTCCTCCATCACTAGGAGATACACCATCAACCTGCAACATCATCCGATCATTTTCTCCCAACACTGTCATTGCTTCATCTAGTGTAATCTCTGTCCTCCCTACAAGTAATGTCTGCACAATTGGCCTGTAGGACTTAGGTAGTGAAGCCAACAATAACAATGCCTCCTCTTGATCGGAGATCTTCTCATCTGCATTTCTCAACTGACATACTAGCTGGTTAAAACTATTAATGTGGTCCTGCAACGCTGTACCTTGCTCCATCTTTAGCTGGTACAACTCATATCTCAAACAAAGCTTGTTAGTCAGTGACTTTGATGCATATACACTCTGAAGCTTATCCAACAACTTCTTTGGATCTGTCTCATTCAAGTAATTACACTTGATCTCCGGAGCCATAGCTAATCTAATAGTACTGACAGCTTTCTTCTTCTTCGATGTCCATTGGGCATCGGTCACCCCACTAGGCTTTGTCTCATCTAAAGCCTCATCTAAATTTTGTTGAACCAACAAATCCTCAACCGTACTCTTCCACACAGTAAAATTAATTTTACCATCAAACAAAGGAATTTCAAATTTGGGCACACTACCAGACATGTTACTTGCACAAAATAATTCCCCCTTCAACAAATACAGTAATTTTCCCAACACCGATCCTACAACCAAAAGCTCTGATACCACTGTTGGGGAAAACTACGGTATTTACCCACAATCACAACAACAGATAATCGGAAAAATAAAGTGCAAGAACCCAAAAACAACACAAACAATTTTACGTGGAAAACCCCTCTCAATTAGGGGAAAAACCACGGTGCGGTTCTCCACGCACTAAACAATAATCCACTATGATAATCAAGATTACAATCGGCAACAATCACAAGATCAAGCAACAAGTAAACAAACTATCTTTGGTATTAGTACAAATTGACAAACTCTAACCCAATTTGGTACTCCCACAAAACCAAAGATACACCCACAAATACCTGTCGATGACCAATCCGAATACTCTGATTATCTTCACCCGAACAAACCGAATCAACCGTGAACTGGAACAAACCTCTTTGGAAAAATACTCAATTTCTCTCACTCTTTGTTTGTCTCTCACTCACTTGGCTCTGCCTTTTCTTTTGCTTGTTTCGGCCTTCACTTTCTACTGAACTCAATCACGGCTGTTTTCTATCAACAACTAAAGAAAACCAAAAGGCTGAAGCCTTTTTGTTTTCCCATCTTTTAACTTCTTCTTTTTTTTTTTCTTTTTTCTTTTTTTGTTTTTCTTTTCTTTTTCTTTTTGTTCTATTTTATTTTCTTTACAAAAATAAAATAAAATAAAACACAACTAAATATTATTTGGTATTTGGAGCGTTACCTCAACAAGAATTCACGTTGATTCATCCACTTATGCAGAGATTGAGTTGCTTTAAACTTCAATGCTTGATCCCAATTATATTTTTTTTTTTTTTTTGCCGGTATCGAAGTAGCTCAATCAACTTATTGCTTTGATTTCTTGATATTATATATTCCACAAATGGAAGTTAGGATTTACAGCAAGGGATCAAAGTGCTTCATATTAGTAGGTTCTTTTGGTGATCATGATGATCTTTTTCATATTGATTTGTTTGGGCTCTTAAAAATTGCCGACCATGAAGTTCTACCACTACCCGGGTGGGAACGACGAAGAAGATGGTCAATTGAGTGGAGGAAGGGAATGCAGTGCCAAAATAATAAAATAGGGGTAGTTTAGTCTTTAATTTTTTAGGGTGCGGTATTGATTAAATTGGGGTGCGGTATTAATGCGAACTGTAAAATTAATACAATCTAAAATGACATAAATGTAATGCTTTAATGAAATTGATTTCACAATTAGTTAAATTCTATTTTTTATTCAAGAAAATAATAAAAACCTGAATTAAATATATTTATAAAAGAAGTGTTATATTATTTTTTTGTTATATAATTGTGGTTATAAGCACAGGTAACTACAAGTGTCACATTTTGATAAATTATAATTTTTTTATTTTGATTAGATGATGATTCGTCACAAATTATTTTCTCATCGAAAGAAGGTTAATCTTATAACTTCTTATTAGCAAAACACACATTAAGGGACAATGGGATCAAACCGGTTGTTGAGTAATAACAAAAATTATATTAATTGGTATAAGTGTCGGTTACATAAAAAAAAAATACTAATCTTTCGTGGGGATAAAAGTCGCTAATATGACAAGGTAAACATGTTTAATTAATTTATTTTTTAATATTTGAGGTCATTAACATGACATGTGACTAAAATTTGCAAGGATATGAGCAAATAAAGTGACAATGATCACATTTAAAGTGATAGTTTAGTAAGTCATATATTTTTTGATTGGAAGCTCCTTCTAATATACATTTGTTTTTTTTTTGATAAATACCTCTAATATACATTTGTATTATTTATAAAAAATTTATTTAAATAAATTAAAATATAGTGATAAAAGGATAGATCATGCGTAGTTGTGAGTATAAGTGCAGGTAACTAAAAAAATCACATCTTCATAAGTTATTTTAATATTATTTTTTAGCTCTACTATTTGAATATTATTAAGTTATACTATATGATGTATAATTGCAAGTTAACTGAGAAGTGATAGATATCATTTGATTTTTTAGTCGGAGAATGGTGAGTAGTGTGTGTAACATTTCGACCAATTTCTATTTTTTATTATTCTTTATGTACTTATGTATAATTTTTAAAAAAATCAAAAAAAAATTTAAACATAAAAAATACTGATAAATAAGTCGCCCGTGCGTAGCACGGATAAAATCCTAGTTAAGTGAAAAGGCGGGCATTTTGATATATTTGACTTCAAACCGTTCGGCGGCCTACCAACTTTGATACTTCACTTGCTGCTTTTCTAAAAGCAAGAACGATGCAACCTTGCTACTTCTCAATTATCATGATCCACCAAAACCATTCAACCTCATATATGCCCCAAAAAATTGAACCTCTCTGTTTCAGTCAAACATTAAGCATATGGGGGAAACAAGCATTAAGAGATGATGAAAAACTTCCTGTATCTCTCAATCCTTATCTTCATTCCCTTCCTCTCCCTAGCCAATGCCACCAGAAACTCCTCATCATGCCCAATAGACTTCACCTATGTACAAACATTCCCATGGTACACCCAGGATTGTCGTAGCAACGGCGATCATAGAAGCTGTTGCCAAACACTCAGGAGCTTATTGGGCATGGGGCTTGCCCTTTACCTTAAGAACACCTCCAATTTCTATCTCCCCACCCCTGAAACTGCATCTTCTTGCCTTTCTGTGTTTCAGGCAAAACTCGCTGCTCGGTCAATTAACCTCCCGTTGGTCCCTTCTTGCTTGAGCAGCTCAAATGACCTGCTAAATGAACCAACCAGTTGTGCTGGGATCCGAACCATCAAGGACTGGGATGAAAAGGCGAGTCCGACAACTCAACTAAAGGCTTCTTGCGAGGGTGACATGAGGGGATTAGCACAATGTAGCTCTTGTCTTGATGCTGGGATGAAGATGAATTCCCAATTGGTAAGTTTAGCACCAAATTCAACAAAGTGCTTCTATTTTACGATTTTTTATGCTGCTGGGATTGTGAATGAGTATGGGCCGGAGGATCCTAGAGCAGCAGCTTGTATCCTAGGCCTCCCTTTGGCTTCAGGTGATTATGGCACCTCTTCTAGGAGACTAAGCCAAGGTGCCATCTTTGGATTGGTTTTTGGGTTGGTTGGTGCCTTAATTGGTGTTTTGATTGTCATTGGATTGATCTATGTTTGGAGGGCTTGGCATAAGAGAAAGATGGAAAAGGAAAAGCATGACAAATTTGTAAGTAGTTTTAGGGCCCAAGTTTCGCCCAACACAGGTGCAACTTGGTATCGCGTGGAAGAACTAGAACGCGCTACAGATGGATTTTCTCGGAAAAATTTTATTGGCCAAGGCGGAGATGGGGTGGTCTATAAAGGGGTGCTTCCAAATGGGTCCATTGTCGCGGTGAAACAGATTACTGACGGTTTGGATTCCATGAGGGATGAAGAGTTCTGCAACGAGGTTGAGATTATAAGCAAAATTAGGCACCGGCATCTCCTGCCTCTTAGAGGATGTTGCGTAGCGAGTGATTTTTTGAAAGGCAAAAGGAGGTACCTTGTGTATGAATACATGTCGAATGGAAGCCTCAGTGATAACCTGTTCAACCCAGGGAAAAAGTTGACTTGGCCTCAAAGGAAGAATATAATCCTCGAGGTTGCAAAAGGGCTTGCATACTTGCACTACGGGGTTAAACCAGCTATTTATCATCGCGATATAAAGACTACTAACATACTCTTAGACGGGGAGATGAAGGCAAGGGTGGCGGATTTTGGTCTGGCAAAGCAAAGTACTGAAGGGCAATCTCATATGACCACTAGAGTTGCTGGCACATATGGATATTTAGCACCTGAGTATGCTCTATATGGGCAACTGACTGAAAAAAGTGATGTTTATAGCTTCGGGATTGTCATCTTAGAAACTATAAGCGGGAAGAAGGCCCTAGATACATCAAGCTCCTCGACTCCTTTAATTGCGGATATGGCATGGGGCTTAGTGAAGTCGGGAAATGTGGAGGGAGTTTTTGATGAATCAATAAGGGAAGAGGGTCCAAAAGGCATCATGGAGAGATTTGTTCATGTTGGTATTTTGTGTGCTCATGTTATGGTGGCTATTAGGCCTACCATAGATCAAGCCCTCAAGATGTTAGAAGGGGACATTGACATACCGAGACTACCAGATAGGCCATTACCCCTTGGCCATGAATCCTTCAGGTCATCCTCTTGGTGGAGTACCTCCACAAGTGAGAGATCATCAAAAGCCAGCGGCACCAATATCACCTGGTAGATTTTGCACCATTAGAAACTTTTCAAGGCTGTCAACAGAAATCTTGTACTAGCTAGCTTTCTTTAAGGATTTCGGCTATTCTTTGATTAATCACTGTTAGATTATGTTAGATACTATTGTTGTACGTGAAAAACATTAACTTTTTGCGAGTAAAATTTTTTGTTAGCTTTCCTTACCAAACATAGACCCTGTGCACTCAACGATTACTAAATGTTAATGAGAAATAAAGATGATTGTGTACAGTAACAACTGATTATTCGAAAGTCGTAATTTGCTTTTCTAACACAGAACAAGATGGTGGGGACAGCAGAACAACTGGTGTCCGACAATGGCCTTGATTGGGGTCGTGATGGTGGGTGCAACAATAATCAGTTCTGCACTAACCATGGACAGAAGCAATAGGGTGCCCAATCTGTGTGTGCACACTCAACAGCTAGTTTGCTTGAAACATTACTCAAAATCGTTTATAGATTACATGGGAATAGTTGAGCAATTGTGATTACATTGAATAATGCAATCAACCTCACTTTTTTCATCATTCTCCTTTCACTCATTCACTTCTCACCTCTATAGATTACAAGCAAGTAAACGAGCCCTTCATGTTGGAATCTAAACACCATATACCTGATAACATATGTTCCAATCCTTTCCAGCAGGAGAAAAGTACCAGCGATTCTTTATTTAAAGAAGAGTCTTTCTAGAGAGAAGGGGCTTGGTCCATCCTTTGCCGCCACTTAGACCACCGCCAACTGCTAATGCACACCGCCTCTTAGACCACAGCTCACTGTAACCGCCTCTTCTCTCCTTCATCCCATGAATCCAGCTCAACCGCCCACCGCTGCTCACTGTCGTCCACCACCGATCCTCCCTGTTTTCCATCTTCCATCTTGATTTTTTTACTGTAGCCACTCACTTTGGCCTGGTGCTCTCTCCTTAAGGGGAAAAGGAGAGAGAAACCTCAGCTCTCCCCTATTGTCCACCTATTTTGTCATTGAAATGTGTAGACATATTTGCTGTTTTGGATTTTGGATATGACTCTGTTGATAGGTTGGGTGTTCCACATGGTGTTCGATGATGCTATTTCTTCAACACCATGTCTTGTCACTTCAATTTGGCCACCACTTACCGTAGCCATCAATTTTGGGTCGGGCCTGCTATGGTTGTCGCTTGGTGGGACCGATTGATGTTTCAAAGAACTGTCCGCCGGGAATAGTGTGGATGAAAGCATGAAGCGTTGGCTTCGGTTTCGGTTCCGACTATCACCGCCGATTGTCACAACGTCACCGCCACTCGCCACGAAGTCACCGCCCTTGAAGTTGGCCTTTTGCTTGACACGTGGCCCGTTTGTAGGTTGCTTGTATCTTTTGGGTTGTGGACGTGTCTGTTTTTGGGATGTAATTTTAGTATTTCAGTTTGTTTTTTGTGTTTTTTTTTCTTAGGTTGTAATTGTAGGATGGTTAGTAGTTCATGGTTGGAGGACCAATGGATTCAGGCTCCTTACCCTTGCCCTTTTTGGGGGTTAAAATGAATTCGATTGCCTGGCCCGGGCTTTTGGGCGCTCTTCCGGATTCAGAGGGTCCCCAATCATGGATGCAACTTATCCCTACCTTGTATTTGAATTAGGTTCCTCCTCGAGATGAGGAGTCCTAATTCTTATCTTTCTTACCTTAAAAAGGGAAAAAAAAAAAAGTTAGCTTCTTTATTTAGATTTTCCAATCTAACTATTCCTGGTCCCAATTCAAAATTATGAGCCTCACTATATATATTTCATTCCAACCAAGACACCACCAATGTGATTAATCAAATCGATGATTCTCTTACCAAAGGGAAACAAACTAAGGATTTGTGAATGATTAAATTTCAAGAATAGGAACAAGGGAGGGCATAGAAAAAAACCCTCCAATATTCCAATTTAGGATACCGTTTGTATGTATTGAACAACCACAGAAGCGTATTTGACTCACAACTTAGTCAAATCCAAGTCGACATATGGGGCTCCTCTTGATAAGACCCAGATCAACCTATGAAAACAAGGAAAATCAGCCATCAACACAGAGATGACATGCAGTAACATATTTAAATTCATAGAGCTCAAACACAAAATACCTTGTGCCCGAACAAATCGCGTATGTTATCAACGCCATTCAATATCATTGTAGGCCTGTACCAAAGAGACACATGCTTATTCAATTTTAAATAAGTCATATAAACCATTTGCAACTATGTTCAGTCATTCCGGTATCATAATACTAGATTAAGGCGATTAAAGTTGGAAGTCTATTAAAATGTGCAAGGGCAGCAGCTTGTTCTCACCTTTCAAGAGATAAACCCCAGGCAATGACCCGTACATCTTCAGGGAGACCCATAGGAAGCAACATCTCAGGTCTGAACATACCGGAATTCCCTATCTCCACCCACTTTCCAAAGCCTTCATGATAACTGTGTAATTGTAGGCAAGAAATGTCAATGTAGTGATGTACAGTAGTTATGCCTCGAGCAGCAGACTGTTTCTGTCAAACCCAATCACTACAATTTTTCTAAAAAAAAGAGGTAATAGAAACTACTCAGAAAATATGAATGTGTTGTTGTCCTAATAAAAAAACCACACAAACATTGCTGAAGACACATGTCTTACCTGAATATCTCCATGCTTGGCTCGGTGTAGGGATTATAAGCAGGCTTGAATTGAATTTTGGACATGCCTGCATCACCATGAAAAACATGTCATGCCAACAATTAGTCATAAAACCCACATTTTTGGGAATGATATATGTAAACTGGAAAAGGGTCAGCAAGAATGCTGAATAATATCTTCGCACATCTTCATCTTGATGTTGATTTCCGCTCTTGTTTCAAGAATGTCCAGATTATTTTTTACACAAAAAGAGTCAAAATTGTTTCACAGTTCGAAATTTCAAGTGCAATACAAATTTGAAGTATAGATGAGCAAAAAGAAAAATTAGACAAGTAAAAGCCAATTACTACCTAAACGTGAAAAGAAGTCGTTCAGCACACCAATGAGATCCCCTAGAGTGAGCCCTCGATCACATATAAGGCCTGAAACGGGTAAAGTCATAGACAAGTTTATTATCAACAAAAAGAGTAATGGCTACTAAAATTTCTCACAGTTAAAGCAGAGGCATGCATTTACAATAGTAAAAAGGCATGAACTCTTTAAGAAAGCTATTTCAGACCAAAACCAAGCTGGCTAGCCCAAGGGGAGGCCTTTTTGACTTGATAATTTAGTACAAACATGGACTTCAAGTTACTTTACACTTTCTACTTTCACGTCAAAGAAGCATGTCAGCAATCTGTAACTATTAAGAAATATACCTAACATACCAAAGTAGTAAAGTGGATCTAGATTAAGAATGTCAAATTCACTAAAATAGATGGTAACAAAAGAAGAGAAGTTTCATACCTTCTATCTGGTGAAATTCTGCCAAGTGCGTCCGATCAACAGCTTCATTTCTGAATACACGGTCTATAGAAAAATACTTTCTGGGCACAAAAGGTTGCTACAAGTATCACAACGTAGATTGTCATCACCCACTTGAAGGCAAATAATAATTGCAGGAGCAAAAGATGTAAAAGCCTGTTGCGATCTCAAGAAGACCCAGGACTTATATCAAATATTAGTTACCAGCTAAAGAAGGATCCTGACAGTTATCAGTAACTACAGAAACTATCCACTTACGCCAATGAAGAAAGCTCATGACGTAAAGAAAAATGAACACAGGAAATAAAAATACACAAACAGGCAGGAAGGAGAGAAGTAGCAAAAATATAAAGTTTGGATGAGGCCATTAAAGACATGAAGAGTATAATTCTGCCCTTTTAATTGCTTCCAGACCCAAACTGAAGCAGGACGTATAAAAATACATTTAAGTTCAATAATTCTGCACTTCCAATTGCGTACAAACTACAATTCAGTGGACCTTTAAGATGTCATTTACGCCTTAAATTTGTTAAATTGAGACTCTTCAGGCTGTAATTTAAAGCCTGACATGAACCCTTGAATATACAGGCTCAAAAATACTTGAGTATTTGGAGTACAGTGTTTTTCCGTTTATAATTACACATACAGAATAAAACCTTAATACAGGTACACAAAATAACAGTTCAACATCCAAACACACTCTTTACAATTTTAATTTTTAAATCACATGGATCACAAGGAAATGTCTTTTGATAAATGACCATGAGAAAATTGAGGGGAATATTTTTTGCTCACTTCCAAAAGAAATCCAATACCTCTTAATGGGTGGTTATTATAAAAATAGCTTTGAGTGATGAAGGACGAAACATATATAGTGTAAATGCAAATTGGAACATAGTTTTGGAAAAACACAAATTAGTGAGAAAAATTAAAACTGGAAGAGGGTAGTACTGTATAGGCAGTGGACATCTAATTCAAAACATTCTAAATCAATAATTATACAGCTTTTGTGGGACGATGCAGGTATTGACTACAAAGGAAAGTTCTGGCAAAGATATGGCTTAGTCATCATAGTGAAGCTACCTGAGCAAGTGCATAGAGCATCCTCGAAGAAACAGCAGTTGTATGTGTCCGTAAAAGGTTTTTATTTGCCTCCTCTCTTTTCCAGTCATATCCATACCTATGATGGACAAAACTTTGTTAATCCACTAAGAACAGACAAGTATATGGCACATGAATGATGCTAAAACTGATTGACCAGGTAAAAGAAAAAGGACAGAGGATAAAGTGAATTCACGCAAACAAAGCATAAGAAAGACCTACCCTCTAGACCCATAACCACCAAATTCATGAACACGCTTTACCCTCCCAACATAATCTTCAGGCAGCCGATTTGTAGTGGATGGAGCTGCATATGGCCGTAACAAAATAGAATAAGCAAGCCATTCAGAAATCCAAAGTAACAAAATGAATAAGAGCAAAACCCTCAATAAAAAAAAGCTTAAGTGCAAACTTAGAGAAATATCCATCATAAACAGGTCAGTCTTCAACATTGACACCACCCAAGGTGTGGTCTAGGATCTTCCTCAAGAGATAGATTCCGCTCAACGCCCATTCTTCAAGGTAGCAACATCATCTATACTAAAAAGAATTTGGTTTGGCAAAAAGTAACTTCCTTCCTCTTTGGCCGTGGCTAAAGGACACCTCCTAACGCACGACCTCGGGTATTCCACGAATTAATTCGTGTAGGTGCTCCCCAGGATGTCATCTATACTAATTTAAAACTTGGCTTTGCCTTGCCACATGTTACTATTCTAACTACCAATTCCAAGAGTCATAATTTCATCGGTCGTTGTCTATATTTATAATATATAAGTAAATAATAAGCTTGCTAAGGTTCGAACTCCTAACCTTTACTTTATCATAGTAAATTATGCCAATCATGCTAGCAATTTCACATGTCAGCTTAATATCATAGTATAGACTAGATTGTACTTTGTTGATCAAAAAAATAACCTTCAACTTCCTAATATAAATATTTTCCTAACGAACAATATTGGATCATTGTCTTGCAGACCTGAGTAAATAAAAACAAACGAAATTTAAAATGGGTGTGAGAAGGTATTGTGAAGATTCCTCAATACGCTCATTTAAATAACATAATGAATGATAAATTACCTCAACCTATTCCAATGTACACTAATAATTATAACTTATTTTCTTATTATAAACTTAAATTTTATTTCTCCCTACTACTATTTCATATATTTCTATTGTAACTGCAAACTATATTAACTGTTGGATTTGCATGCACTGTACGAGTATTTCTGTAAGCACTAAGCAATTCTGATATTATTATCATATACAATTTTTTAGTTTACATGTTCACAACAATAGAGGTCAAGGAAACAGTTTTCTTTTTTCATAAAGGAAAACTAAACCCGATGCATCGCAAGTGCAGCCAGATAATTAAAATTAACCTCATGAAATTTACACACCATCATCATCATCATAAGTTTACACCACTGATTCAGAATACTCCTTGATACCACTCAAGCCAAGTAGCTAGACATAATATTCCTCCCAAGCTCTCCCTTAAATGAGAGTATCCAACATGATAACACATAACAGCTATAGAGTGATCAATATCAGTGACCCTGGAAAGTAGAAGGGTGTTCATTTTCCCAAAACTGGGGCAGATCAAACTGGATCGGACAAGAAAGTGTATCAAGGTTGAAGAACGGATTAAATGTGTTCCAGACCGGTTTGGACTGGTCTCTCTTTCTTCTTCATTTGTTGGTCTCTCTTTTCGTGTTCATTTGTTTTTTTTCGCTAGTTCATGCTTGTTAGTTGTTAACAGAGGAAAATAAGCTTAGAAGAGAAGAAGAGAAATTTCTTAATTCAGTACTCAAGGTCACTGCTTTCACAAGCCTACACATTTCTAGGGCCTGCCTGTTGCCAATGTCTACATTGCCACATTCTCATAGAAGCGAAGCAAAACTGAAATTTCACACACAATCAACACTGACCTATCATTTCCAGTAATACATTCCATGTACCAATAGGAAAAGCACTACCAAAAAATCAGAAAACTCCTAGTAAAAATAAAAATAAAAAGACTGCACAAAAATACTACCGAATAGTAACAAAGAAATAACAAGTAGTAATGTAAAAACAGAATATATGATTACATAGATACTGGGTAATAAATACATGAGCTAAGTGATGCTATTGCTTTGATTGGCTATGACAAACCTTGCAGAAAGAATGTGTCATGTGAATCACGAGCTGGGTGTTGTTGTGGCTGGAACAACGCATCAAAATTCCAGAAGCTAAAACACAAAAGAGGAGGCAGTAAGATATCACTACCTTGTGCATCCATGCATGAGCTTCAAGCATCCAAGAAAGAGATGAAATCCCATGCTTTTGAGGAATGGTCTGTTTGTTAAGCTTAAATTCCCTCATCCCAAAATGATCGTCTCTTTCACTATTTGGGATGTCCAAAGTAAAGGTGCACTATAGTTTTATAATGACAATTTGTACTTGAATTCTAATCAGAAAAAGCAACTGGTATTTGATTTCCTCATGATATCTATCACAGAAGACTATGTCTTAAACATCAATGCATACAGAAGTTTTTTTAGATAACATGGGTATCCAAGCTTTTTTTTTTTTTTTTTGGCTTGACGATTCCCAAGGGCCCTGAAGTTAATGACCAGGAAAGCCTCCAGTGGCCTTAAGGGGACTCGAACTTATCAATACATACAGAAGTGAATCATGTACTTTAAAACAGAGAGAATATGTGAATAGCTGCTAGTTTTAAATAGAGTACTCCGTATCAAAAAGGTTAACTGATACTCCCAAAACATAAAAGAAAATTGCACTATCATTTTAATATGGCTGACAAGAGACCCAACTTAAACCGTTCTTTAACAATGGTTATAGATGCAAAACACTATCCCTAATCATGTTGTCAAGCATTATATTTCCACCAAGGACATCAATTTCTTAGAGATAATATGTGCATGCATAGTACAAAAATAACTGAATTTTGCATCATGTAACAGACTAATTCAAACTTCCCACTGAGTTGTACTCTGCCTCTTTATTTTTTATCAACAATCAGGGAATCAAGGCCTTTCCAATCAAAGTTAAACAAAGACAGCCTCCTAGATAAGACTGTAAGTACTCTACGAACCAATAGCGGGTGCCTCATTAGAAACACTAGACATCAATAAATTATGATCCTGAGCATTGGCAGTGAAACATCAAAATCAGCAAACAAAGATAGCAGATACCATCAGATACCATATAGGTATCACTAGCTTAGAAGACCTGCGGGAGAGTAATGAGATGGTTTAGACATCTCAGAGAGCACATACCAAATGGATTGGAAATCTTAAATGTTCCAAAACACAAGTGTGGAAAGGACGATATGGAAGCTAATCAGGTAGTAGTAGTATGAGAAGCCGTCAGAAAAGCGGGAAGCAGATCAACAAAGCAATCTCACCCACTACAATCTTTGAAAATTTTGGTCTTTCACATCTCATAGAGGCAGCAACAAGCCAACAAGTCCATAAGTTCAACCCCTATACTATGACGAGGATTTGTTTAACCGTTTTTCTCATGTTTTCAGGCTGGTTTTCTGACTTCATGGGCTTCTTTCTTCATTTTTTATTATTCTGTTTGTTTCATCGATTTCCTTCCTTTATTTGTCCAGGGATGAAATTACTTATTTTGTTTTATGTGTTTCCTGACTTCTTTTATCATATATGCAAGTGTTTGGAGGTTGGATTGGATATCCGATCGCAACAGCCATGACAACTTTTCATATAATCCAAACACCATTGATTGCAACGAATCCATTTAGCTCATTTCACCTAATTGAGTAAAGACTTGAAACAGCTACTGTTTTAAGACTTCATTTATTTCATTGCTTAAGGGGTAGCAAGAACTACTTCAAACCCCCCCCCAAAAAAACGTAAAAGTAATAAGTTTACAAAAGTAATTAAGCTAGCAATTTGAAAAGAAAAAATAAAAATAAAAATCTTCCTCATTTGCTTGGACCAAAAACCCAGAGACGAGTCAGACGACCTCAAATACAGCCCAGATCACTGGCATTTTCAACTATTTGTACCATTGCACTCAACCTACCTCGCTCACCATTTAGGGAGCATCATGACAACATGTTCTTACTACTTAGCAGCACAAGTTCTTCAGTTAAGGCTCTGGATGTCGCAAGGAAGCTGCCAGAGACTACTCCATGTTCAATAAGAGACTAAGACATCTTCACATCTGTCATCTACTACTCAAAAATTTATAAAATTTCTTTCACAACTGAGGGATGTTCTAGGATACTAAACACCGTTTCAAATGAGAAATATATTTTTATCCAAACTTAGCTAAGTACTGCTACAGGAGACCTGGATGCTGTGGGCAATCACATAGTATAACTGGTTTCAAAAAAGAGTACAAATTTGCATCTAAATTTAAC
The DNA here is from genome assembly GCA_038025085.1 of Tetragonia tetragonoides. Taxonomy (NCBI): domain Eukaryota; kingdom Viridiplantae; phylum Streptophyta; class Magnoliopsida; order Caryophyllales; family Aizoaceae; genus Tetragonia; species Tetragonia tetragonoides. The sequence continues at coordinate 50,478,363 of CM076142.1, forward strand.
ACAGTACTTCTACAGCGGACCTGGACGCTCTTGGGCTATCACATACTTAGTCAAGGCAGCCCCCGATGAACCCTAGCTGCATCCATCCATAGAGAAGCGAGGATAAAACTCGATCACAAGACTGGGTTCAATTTCAGGTAATCTCAAGAGAGATTCAATCATCCCCTTTATTACCAATACAACCCAAAGAAGGGAAGAACGCAACCCAAGAAATAACCTCTGATGTCTTATCTCCTCCTCCGGGGGCCTCCACGGCTCCACCCCCACCCCAAAAAGAAAAGTCAATGCTCCAAAATTCTGCCACTTGGGAGGAACTCAAAAACCACTCTATTCTCACATATTCATGCCATCTTTTCGGGAGGGAGTCACGGAGAGAGCAAAAGAAGGATGAAATGTAATGGGTAGGAAAAGCTTCTTTGTTACTCCCTCCGTCCAGGAAAAGTAGTCATGCTTATAGTATTATTTGAATTTGCAGGGCTAGAGCTGTAGGGGCATTTAGGAGTTATTCTATTACTACTATTCAGCGTAACTGGGCTAATCTGTAACTTTTGGTCGTAGAGGACATCTTGTCCTCCTTGTACTTTTGACGCTTCATTGATATATACTTAAAGTTATCTTAAAATATTATTTGAATTTGCAGTTTGACTAGTAATTTCCAAAAGTTCAGCAAGTCACATGTTTTACGTTTTGAACATGAGACAAACTCTTTCAAAAATAGCACCAATATAGCACCTTCACAATCACATACTGTATATGTGATTTGAAAAGATAGCCCCAAATCGAATAATGAAAATTTCATGGAACTTCTAGGACAAGGACCACATATTTCACTCGTCACTTTTTTTAATTTTGCACAAAAGTGAAGAGAGTGGGGAAAACATAGGTACCTGCTCTCAACAAAATTGTTTGTAGGCATTTCTTCAAAGCTGCGTCCACACAAAACCAAACCATGTAACAATGAATATTCAATGCATACAAGAACATTTTCAGTCAATAATTATGAAACACAGACAGTTTTAGAAGCAGGAAGAATAAGTCCCTACCCCATTTGAAGGAAAATCATTTTGAATTGCTGCCGTACCTGAAATATTGATGTTCGAAATAGTTCACTTACGAACTCAATGATAACTCAAGAATTATTTTTAAGTGGTATAACTCGAGATTTTCGGGACGGGGGGGGAAGCAAATTAAATGATTGACATGACGAAGAAGTTGAGAAGAAATATAGAAATTAGGACAAGGAACCCTCCAGAAAGAGCTCCCTCAAGTAAAACTAAATCAAACAAAAGCGCAATTATCACAATGTTGTATAATGCATTCCCTTTTTAAGATCATAGCACTTTTATCCGGGAAGAAAAAAATGTTCTCTCACTGATGCAGCAAGTCATCTAATAATATGGTACAATCACCACATATGCCCCATCCTCTTCCTTCTGTTACTTGCTACAATTTTACCTCTCATTTCACAACCCAAAAAAAAAGTTATTTATATAGGGTGTTTTCTTTTCAACTTCCACCAATCAGTTCAGTTGCATTCAGTCAGTTACATTCTTTCAGTTCAATTGAAAAAAACACTACCATAGTATTTCTTACTTAATGTTATTTAACTTCATAAATCTACTTATCTTCCTAACTCTTTTTTAAATATGTGGAACGATCAACTGTAAGGAAGGGGTGTATATCTAACATCTAGAGTGTGCCTTAGATGGGAACCTCAAACAGTAATATTGCTAGATATTGGGTTATACTATGCTTGCATATGTGGATATGCCACAACTTCCGGTGTAGGCCTTGATCATTTGCATGCAAAATACATCATCAAACGAATACTATATTCATGGAACCCAGACAGACCAACTTCTGTTTTTAATCACTAGAGTGACCTGCAGTTATTTGCAGACGTGAAGTGATCACATCAAGCTTGTACATGAACCCACTGTATAACTGCATCACACTGTAACACTGTCATGACTCATGAATAAACCACAAAAGTCCAGCTCAGCTGTCTGCAACTTATTTTCCCGTTTTTTTACGAGAGGGTAAGGGAGAAAGGATGGTTAAGGACTTAAGGGCCACTCTTGCCTGGGGGGGGAGGGGGGAACTAACACCCTTAACCCAACCTTGAGCAAATGTTGCAACTTAAAAGTTACCATGCTACCCGCAAAAACCATCAACTACTTTAAATCAATAGGCTTGGTAACATGCAATTATTAGTAGACACAAACTGCAGTCAATCTCAGCAATAAATTGTAAACCATGCTAACAAGTTTTGATAATTAAACTATGCAGAAGAGATAGTTTTGAGCAAATAGCCTAACCTTGAGCAAAGGATGCAAGTAACCACCATCAGGAGGCAGACCTTTAGCATTAAAGTTGTACTCTTTAAATTCTATATCCTTCCAGTCACCCCTTCAAATAACAAAGAAAAAATGTTGGCAAGTTAGAAAGCAGGAAAAATATCTCTGGTCCATATAATATGGCCAAGATGTTCTTTTTGTTATATGATCAAAATTAAAAGGTCTTGTTCCGAAATTTCATAAAACTAATACGTTCTAGGTCAACTTCTCTCCAACTGCCAAGTCTGCAAGTTGTAACCAAATCCTTTAGTGGTGCATTCATTATGGCAACAAGATTATAATATGTGTTGTTTAATTGGAACATTGGCCACATTGGCTAAACAAGGCCCACTTTCAGATGAGGGCCCCAGCCCCCAAGAGTTCCAGAGCTGAAAGTTTCCAGAAATAACTCAATCAAGAAAGCATACATTCAATCATTCACCAGTAATGCCTAATTCAAAAACCACCAAAATCATCTACAGGTTTAAGGTCATGAGTCTATTGGTGGAAGCCCAAGAGAACACAAATTAAACAGTTGCCAGCTATGATTTTTATTGCCGATGGTGGGCAGGTCCCTCTCCCTCTCTTTTTCATGATGCGTCTACACAGAGAAGTAAACAGCTATGAGTGTTATTTTGTTTTGGGGTTTGGGCTACTTTTTGGATGGAGCTATATCTGGACGGTTGGGCCTTGGTTACTATTATTTACCATTTAAACATGTTTGGGTTTAGGGTTAAAACCCATAAACCTTTTTAATTTCAAGTAATTATTAATATTTATAAACAAGCTATAGACATATTTTTACTTCCAACTAAGTCTATTTAATTTTCCCCCTAAAAGATCTCTTTTCTAAACATTGTACCCGCACGTGTGTCCAAATTTAGGATAGAATCCCTGCATCCTAAAATTATAGCTATCACATCGGACTCTCAAATCTGCACCCATTTCCGACACCCGTACCCTAGTCCAGGTAACATAGCTCAACATATGCATAGTTGATTCTACTACAGTACTATTTCAATAAACAAGAGAGCTTGCGGAAATTCTATAGAGTTCTATCCTTTTGTAAGTTTTTTCTTATGAGTGAAGGCAGCGTAAGTGCATTGATCATAGACATTGAATGTCAATGACTCGATGTGCATAAATCACCTGTCATTCTGAATAAATGATGAAATACCTTTGCAAATGCTCTCGTATCAGATCTGTTGCTGCTTTCTTTCTTTTCGGAGCATACTTAGGACCCTTTCGAACCGAGTATCCCTTCCATGTCCTAGAGAACAAATTGTATTATGGTATGACAGCAATGTGAAGAAATTTGCATATAGCGGAAAAGTAACCAATAACCAACATTAAGGGGAAAAAAAATGATATGAATATGCAGAGTGGGAAATAACCAAATATTATCTGGAAGTTGGTATTATATAAAATTAGAGGTGAAGACTAACTAATCCTTACTGAGAAGTAATTAGCTTTCTCCGTTTGAGAGCATCAATGTCCGCCTGTTCAACTATCTGGAACCAATAAACAAACATTTAAAATACAAAAAACATTTTCCTACATTATATTTTACGCAAAAATAAATAAATAAATAAATAAAGTAGTGTCATCAATATGACACCAACAAGGTTTCATCCATGAAGAAAAGGAAGGTACAAAACGTAAGGAACCAAAATGATTACTCAAAACTGTAAATATGAAAGAAAAAATTACAAAAAAACAAAGAACGGAAAAAAATAAAACATAAAACATCACATATACACCGATACACGTAATTATCAAGCATCAGATTAAGCAAGACGTGAAGCCACTGAAGGTACCGCAAAAACATCATATTTTACCATGCTAAAATCATATTTCATATACAAGACAATAATTTCTTCCTGCTCCCTATCAATATTTCTCCTTGTGACAGTCAATCTTATGAACCATAAATGTTGTTTAAGAAATAATACTTCCATGAAATCTGACCAGACACTAATGAGAGGAAGATAAATAAATATTGAAATATCTGTTATCTGGAATATGCTTCGGCCCCCTCAATCCGAAGAGTGCATTACAGAAACCAATTCAGCAATTAAAACCATAAATATATCACTCACCTCTCCAGCTTGTATCCGTACAAGCAACTCCTTGACCTTGTCATCAACATGTTGAACCTACATCAGCAAAGTAGATTAAGATTCATGACAACAAACTAAATGGAACAGCAGTAATGCTCCCATTAGTGATACCTAACATTGTCGAAATATTCAAAACCAGCACAAGTTTGAACTCTTGGATTCAGTTAACACGCTTACATGTAAGCTTTTACTGAAAGCAATATACTAAACAAGAAAAGAGACACCGAGTGGAAACAAGTATTTATCGTGCTTCAGTCTTACATAATTATATCGTCCTCTTGAGTTACATCTACTGTGGGTATGATGGCGTGTGTGCATATGTATTATAAGTGATTCTGTGTGCCTGGTGTGTGTATGATAAATTTGGAAACTCCTCCAGAAGCACTGGGCAGTCTTACATAATTATATCATCCTCTTGAGTTACTTACATCTATTGTGGGTAAGATGGCGTGTGTGCATGAGTATGCACCTGTAAGTGAATCTTTGTGCATGATGTGTGTACGGTAAATGTGGAAACTCCACCAAAAGCACTGGGGATAAAACTTCCAGATAGTACAAAAACAACTCACTAAAAAATAGCTCTTAGATAAGAATATGCAGCCCCTGAGATATACATTTTCTTCTAGCAGCGGTAAGCCCTGACACCACAGAAGTTTTAGAACACCAAAATAGCCCTTTCAACTACCGAGCAAAACCCTTTTCAATAGGAATAGCTCCAGGAGGCCTTTTAGCATTCTGATGTACTGCCTTTTAGCATTCTGATGTACTGAAGATTATGGCTATATCTAACTCCCAAGTTAATAGTAAATCTTCATATTCTCTACTACTAGAAATCTTTCCACATAAAAAGTGTATATTTATTTTGTTATTCTTAGTTCCTGTCACAGCAAATAGCATTTAAATATATCACTCGAATTCTGATGGTTGCAGTATATAAACCAAGCTAGTGGACATGTGAGCTCAAAAACGAGAACTGGCACAAACGAAAACAGTAGAACAAAAGCAATCTGATAATATATCGTCTAAAATGATTCAATCTTGGCCATCACAAGAGCCAGTCATCATATTTTGTATAAAGACCGCACTAACCCACTGACGAATGTTTTTTTTTCTAATAACTAAATAAGCAAGTACAGGAGCACAGTTAACAGTCATATGTTCCCCACAGAGTTTAGACAATTTGTAGAAAACTACCTTACTAGGATTTGGGGATGGGAACAAGGGCGGGGTATGTATGTGAATCAGACTAGTCTATTGTAAGGGAGTTTCCTTGTTCTGTGTCTAATTTAATGCTGTATATTGGTAGTTTTAAAGTACAAAATAAAATTTCCTTGAAATGAAGAGTCCGGTAACATAGGTAGACAGCACAGCCATAAACTCATATTATGGCGAACCTATGTCTTTAATGTCCTTTTGAAGGAGCCATCACATACTGCATGCGTCATGTAGCGAAATTTACAGGTAATCCCACCTTATTTGAATTATTCTCACTAACCATAAACCAGATAAATCTTCTCCCCCTCTACCCTTGCAACAAAGAAAAGAAAATGAAGATCGAAATACAAAATAAAAAGGAGAAACAAAGAAAAGGAACAAAACACATGGCATGTCAAAACAAGAGTGAACTTAGAAACTTCATAATACCTACAACCACACCAGAAAACTATTTCAGGAGCAGTAACGCAACAAATTGCAACTAGACAGAAGCGCAATTGAGTTATAACCTGATAAAAGAACCAAAAACTACCAAAGGTTTTACCTTTCGGGTCACCAATTGCTTCCCTCTTTCAACCCATTTATTCTTTATTGCTTGCGCGCACCCAATCTTAAATGCAGAAGGATCCACCTTTTTCTGCATCCAGAATCAAAGTGTCCTAAGATCACAATAATGATCACATAGAACAAGAAAAAAGATAATATACTGAAGCAACATCTACTAACCTGCAATTCCTCTGGTGACATGCCCTCCGGTGGTATAGCCAGGAAGACTTGCACTTCCGGGGAGCCAGCAACAGCATAGGTTTTCCCTTCATCAGTCAGAATCCATCTTTCCCTCTTAATATCCTGAAAATTTAGCAAACAACCAAAATAAAATAACTTTCACCAAAAAAAAAAAAAGAATAATACCCAACAAACATCAAAGCAGCAGTATTCCAATAATTTTATCTAAAATAGACACCACTACACTATGACTGTTTTGAGGCAGTAAATCAGATTCAAATTAGTAATAAAATCACTAGGAAAGTATAACAATGCTGAAGTGTTAAAAGCAAGAGGGGAGAGAGAGTGACCTGAGCAACAACAAGTTCATAAGCATTGAGGCTCTTGACAACATTAACAATGTCATCATGATTGATACCAAATTCAGCAGAAAAATCCCCAGAATCTGGTATTTCCTCATTTTTCTCTAAAAATCCCAAAATCACGTCTTCGGTTTCCGCCATTTCACTCGCTCTGAAAAGCAATTGCTAGGGTTAGAAATACAATTAGAGTAGCAGAAAACCCTAATTTCAACGCCGCAATTGTAATTGGATGAGTTATCAAATAATCTTGCTAACTAATTGTAGAAATTTCATTCCATAAATAAAATACTAAGGGCAAAAGTTTCGAAATTATTTGAATGAAAACAGCTTGCTCCATTTGAACAAAGAAAACTGTAAACATCGAGAGAGAATCTTCAAACTTAAGAGAGAGAAAAAGGCTTACGAGAGAGATGTGAGGAGGTGGAGAGGACGACCGGTGGTAGTGGGTGGCTTGGGATTAGTACCTGTGATCTGCTGCGCCGGCGGCTGTATAATCCGGTTTTTTCCACTCTCTTCAGTCCCTTTATCATACACTCCCTTTTTCTTTTTCTTTTTCTTTTTCTTTTTCTTTTCAAGGGACCATCATTGGATTACAATTAAAGCATTGTTTGATTCACCTACATAAAAAATAAAAAATAAAATAAAAAAATAAATTAAACTGAATTGATTTTTTAAACTTGATGTTAACCATTTAAAATTCATCCAAACATATTCAATACTAGGTGTATGCCCCGTGCGATGCACGGGCTTGTAGTTTATCATTAGAAAATATATTTTGAATGTTATCAAGAAAAAAGATTAATGATTTATTAATAGTGTATATAATAACTAAAATGGAGTTATTCGTACAAAATTAAAGTTGTGCTATGTGGACTATAAAGTTGTTTATGTGACATGCGATAACAGTTTTTTGGATTTAAATGGATAAATTAATTTATATTTTTCATACTTTAAATAATTAATCACAAAATTAGTTAAATGATATATTCCCACACCTTGATATACTCTATCAACCAACACATTTGCACATTTGTGTACTTATGTAGTCCATAAATTTATTTACCTACCTTTATTAATAGTCAATATACTACTATTGGTTTCTTATCTCTCTTTGGTTTAAATATTTTTTTATATAATATTACTTATGTGTCATGTAATGTGATATGGCAACGATTATTTTGATCCATGTAGATAAATTAGTTTTCCTTGTTCACATTATTTTACCAATTTACCATATTGCTCAATCTTCATGAATCATGTATTTTTGTTGGGGTACGAAATCACTTTGAAGATTGAGATGCATAATACGTGAATTTATCCGTTAGTTTTAAAGTCTTTATGCATCTATTACTTCTTTTTTTTTTAGAAGACTTTATGCATCTATTACTTGTGACTACTTTCCCTTATTAAATTCGTTGTATCTAGTTTTTCAGCATAGTTTAGTTTAAGTTTAATTATGGTTCATGAATCTTTCACTCAAAAAAATATTTATATGTTCCAAGTATCCTACTTTAATTAGATAACATGGTTCATTATCCTTATTAATTGGTTAATTTGGCATTAACTTTTGGATATGATGATGATTGGATATGGTGATCGACATGCAGAACACGTGCCAATACAACAGTGTGTATGATCCAATTTTAGTACACGATAGATACATTTTTATAGTATGTTCTTTTTTCCGAAAATTCTTAATGAGTTAATATTTACTCGTTGAAATATGCCGATTGACGTGATATATTAAAAAAAAAATTATGGTTTATAAAACTTAAGTCATTAAAGAATGGAACAATAACTTTTATGAATACTAATGATATAATTTTAATGGTTAGTGAGAGTAGTAAGTCAGTAACTAAACTTCGCCTACTTTTTAAGGTAAATACATCGAATCATGAAATGTCGCCTATGTATGCAATGACATGGATGCCATATGTCAATACAACAATTGTCGTGGTTTTCTTTAATACCCATTGTGATGCACGACCTTGTTAGTATATCATGGATTATAAGTGTCCCGCCCTTTTTAAGTGTCATTTTAGATGTTCGTTGTATTTAATTTGACCTCAATTTGTGGAAAAACTATTTAGATTCAAAATATGAAAGAATATTTGTTGGATTCGTATTGGAAAGTAATTTCACCATATATAATTTTCATAATTTTTACGTACTTCGATTTATGAGAAAATTATGGTCAAAACTCAACATCAAAAATTTGAAACGAAAAATTATTTAGATTCAAAATATGAAAGAATATTTGTTGGGTTTTTATTAGAAAATACTTTTACAATATAATTTTCATTTTCTTAACATACTTCGATTTAATATGTTAAATTTCCTATGCGTCATATTATTTGGTATATAGCGGTTATTTGGACTCCATCGGAATATATCAATCAATGTTCTCATTCTTTTTTAACTAAAATAATTGTTGAAGAAATTAATTATGTTTATGACTACCTTATTCACGGTCACGTTCTACCAATACTATGTTTCTCCATTTCCATAGGGTTTAATCATGTAATGCCCAATAATTGTTTTCTACAATATTGCTCAGGTATAAAATCACTTAGAAAATCAAGATGTACGTATAAAAATTATTACTTGTGACAATTCTCCCTTATTAAATTCGATGTGCCTAATCTTTTGTATAATTTAGGTTAAGTTCATGAACCGTATTTTTGTTGTTTATGTTCATGTATCATACTTTAATTAGATTATAAGGTTCATGCATGTATTTAATTAATTAAGTGACATAGCATTAACTACTGGATATGATGCTGACTGGGTATGCTGACATGGCATGACACGTGTCAATGCATCAACGTGCATGATCCTATATATATATATATATATATATATATATATATTAGATTGGACTCATTTTGAAAGTATGCTTTGAGATCTTTCCGATGACATAATAATCATCATGAAATTATTTCGAAATAAAAAGTTATATGAGTAATAAAGTTATACATGACTTGAACTGTACTGAACTGAACTGATTTTAAGTAAAATTAAGGTGAATCAAACAAAGCCTTATTGTAATATACACAAACTTGTCTAGTGTCTATCTTTATCCTCCCCTTTGGGCCCCTTTGAATTTCATGAAGGAGGTATTTGGGAGAGGAGAGAGATAGACACAAGACATATTTGTGTATACTATACATGGTGTAAGCCTAGCATTTTCCTTTTTCAAGGGGTCATCCGGTCCCTCTTCTCTAATCAACCTCAATAGTCAACACCACTTACCAAATCATCACTAGCGGCCAATAAACGGATTCATTGATGTTTTGCATTGAGTATATGATCAACCATTAAGGTAATGATCAAGTGATTTCAAGTTTACTTTCAAATAAGACAGGATTATAGCCGGGGATAAGTCGATCATCATTTACTTGCAACTTTCTTCTTCTTTTTTTTCCTAATGGAAGCAACTTCCTTCTAATAATTAATCAAAATTATATGATCATATTAATATTGAAGATTTTAACAAAAACATAAATCACTATTAAACTCTCAATTTTGTTTTCAGAAATTATCTAGAAAGTTTCTAAGAATACCACTTTGTACGAAATTTTATTCTTTTTCAGTAGCTACACAGTTTACCTTTATCATGAAAAAAGACACTTGAATTCGCTAAAGTCACCTCACATGTAAAGGTAAATAAAATTAGTTATTCAATTTCATTTGGTAGCATGGATCAAACATTTGCGGATCACAAACTTCCAGAAATTGAATCTAATGAACAAATTACAGATATTCGAACTTTTGAGCTATGGTTTAATTTACAAAAAAAAAAAAAAGAAGTTTTAACTTGTTTGGGAGAGGGATTACGTTAAGCAATGTTGAAAAAAGAAGCTTTGAAATTGAAAGTTACATTCTCAAACTTTCAACTAATATTTGCAATTAAAACTCACAACTAATGTATTCATCTTGTCGTGTCAAACATTGCCTTAAAGACAACGTGAATGAGAATTCAATGCTAACTTGAATGATTTAAAGAATTGGACTTACAATCAATCATATAAGTATCTGCTAGGGATCAAATAGCACTATGAGACAAATCTTTATCTAATATTAGTTCAATTTATTATGAACAAACCAAGATAAGCATCAAACAAGTTTTGAAATTAAGTTGAAGTTACCTTTTTAACCATGATTTTGTAACTTGGTTTTACATTGTACTAGTTGTACTTTTGGTATATTTTTTGTTTGCATTGTCCTTTGCTAGTTATTCAATATTGTATCCCACCCCTTCAAGAAAAGGAGAGTATGGCATTGGATGATGTTCTAGGACTTGTACTTGAGATGTTATTTGTAGTCACTTCACTTAGAAGTTCGGTCCTATTAATATAAGAATGCCTATTATCAAACTAAAAAAGTTGAACGCCTTTTTCTTTAACTCATTCTAATCACTTAACTATCTTTGTGAAGTGAAACTCAAAAGTTAGCAAGCAAAATTCACAATACAACAAGTTGCATTACAACGCATATCCTTTTTCATTTCATTTAGAAAAAAAACACCTCATTCCACAAATCAACACATTCAAAGGTAAAATGATCTTAATATTTGCTTGAGGTCATAAAAGATAACAAGTTGCATTACAACACAAATCTTTTTGGTTTCATTTAGAAAAAAAGTAGCTCACCCCACAAATCATTACATACAAATATAAAATGGTCTTGATATTTACTTGATGTCATAATAGTCCTTCATAAATAATCTTACATTGATGTCTTTCAAGTAAAAGTTGTTGCTTGGCAAACAGGTAGATCCTTCTTAAAATTTGGTGGCATTTTTAAGATGGGATTCCTATCAAAGAAAGTAACAGATTTCAAATCAAAACTTGATAACACCGTTGACATTACTGGAAAATCCTCTTGATAGGATATATGATGGAATCCTAAGATATACCATACCATAATATCCTTATTTTCTATTTCTTCATTCCTGCGAAATTATTATGCAATTTTACACGAGTCAGGACTTTAGAACCTTCAAATAGTCAATGAAAAATAACGTAATTATTGACTTTGGACGGCATGCATGTTATTATAACGAGTGTATTCTATAAAAGTTTTATTTAAATCGAAAGATTTTTTTTAAAGGTTTGAAAGTTCTCACCTATCAGACCATGTTGCAAGATTATCTTCACCTTGACTTTGATATACAAATAATCCACCAGCCCACTCCTCGCTTTGATTATACGGAGTGATCCATATTTGGTTATTGGTGAATCTTGCTCTCTTTTGAGGCGGGTCATCCTTATCAAGCAATTGCCACCTGGAACCACCTTGTATCCAACTGGATTTCCAACACGCGTATGCTTATTTGGATTGACCACGTGGAATTCAGACGGGTCATAAAGTTTAAGCTTGATTTGTGCATCCTTCTCTGTCTTGGCAACTTGTCGAATAGCTTCTACATAACTCTTTCTAGGTGACTCATCAGACGAGATTCTTTGCCTTTGCAGGTTCACTTTGACAAATGAATTATCATTTCCATCCACATCCATGTCAAGATAAAATGTGATATAATGGTCATGAATAACTCCAATGATATTTTGGTCCATAAAAGGTCAGAAAAAAGTATCTAGGGAGGACAAATGATACATAACCCCAATAAATCGCAATTGTGGCCAAGGAGAATCAACTAGCTAGTCAACTACAGTTGTCATGTTGAGAAAATATGCATGATAATTGAATGTGGTATATTATGTAAGATATGAACTCGTTGGAAAGAATCAAGATAGTTGTGAACTACTACTTAGAGAAATAACTTGTCACGCCCTTCACATTAGCAACAATGCTTAATCTTTTGATTAATGGATAGAAGATTTGACGGAATATAATCTGAACTAATCTTTACTTTCAGTAGTCCATCAGCCTGAAATTCCCAATCCACAGTGTAATCATAGTTTCCGATCGTTGTTGTCATTCTAACTACAAGAATCACCTTTGATCTTACCTCACGAATCTGTCAATAAATATTCATTTTTTCATGTTTTATATCGATCCAAATTTTAAAAAACTTTCAACCGGCCTCAAAGTTTAAATTGAAAAATATGTAGTTTTGTTACCTCTTTCCCACTAATAAGCTTCTCTGAGTGTCGCCATCCAATATCACCTGCATAACTTTCAAAGACACAAATCATATTTGATTTAATATATGGCTTTCCGTCCGCAGTCGCAAACACAGCATCCACATAATGTGCATTCCTTGGGCAATCATTAAGCGGGTCAAGTGCGTTCGCTTGCAACCCAAATCCGTATTCACCTGCATCCATATATGTTTTAAAATACCATGCTTCAGTCGGATCCATGTAGGGAATAAATAACTCTGAAATCATTCATTTGTACATCACGCTTCTTAGCTCCCCACAATCTGGGTCTCGAACCATGGCCTGGGAGATGATCAACCCAGCCCTTGGATCGGTTTTTATGTGGAATTCCCAGTTTGCCCATTTGATCATGTGGTCATTTTCAATGCCCTTTTGGTTGTTCAATGGATATTGGGTTAATAGGCTTGATTTTACGATGAAGAGTGTTGTTTTGGGCTGAGAAACGATAGTCGGTGTTGGCCGTTTTAGGGATGGGAATGTTCCCTCCGTTATCTGATATCTCCAACACTTGTTTGGTGTCAATGTCAACCACAAGCGTCAACCCTTCAATTGGTCTCATGTAGAAATTTACGGTGTCTTTCGTGGAAAAACATTGTACCTTACGCAATCCCTTGTTTTCCTCATTTCTCCCGTATCATCCTAATAAATCAAATGAATACAATAACATATCAAATTTGATAATTATTATGATAATTCAATGAGCCATATTAGAAATAGATCGAGATGAATTGTAATACTCCAAGTCATATACTCACTTTATACATTCATATTAAGAGACTTTTTTTTTAATACACTTTAGTATCTATGCTATTATTATATCAATGAACGAATATAATCCAGTGAATCATATTAAAGTTGAAAGTTAAGAGTAATGAGAGATTATCAATTTTCAATATAATCTAGTCATATGATATGGATATTGATTTAGGTAACATACATAGTACATAATGTATCGTAATTGCCTTTTATCATTTTAAGAAAATGGGTGGATGTGTAGTAGTCAACCGGAATTGTAGAAAGATGATTTAAGAAAATTCTTAATTACTTCTAATGAGTAGATTTCTAGGTAATCAAAATAATTCGAATTTCTTGAAGTCAAAATTTGTGAAATTTGCCACTTAAAAGTCAAAACAAAATTTATTTTGAAACGGAAGGAGAATTAATTAGTTATGCTAATGTACTAACTACTAAGATGGCAACAATAATTTTTTTATCAAACCAACTACATATATACAACAATGGAATGATAGTAAATTTTATTTTCAGGTAAATTTTGAAGTCTTAATTTGTATGATAGTAAGAATACAATAAAATTGAAATAAGTAAAAGTATTAACATGATTATTGGTTTTATGCCCAATAATTAGTAAGACGCTTGTTTTAAAAAAAATAATCCCATAATAAAAATTGGGTGTTACTAAATACCGCCCCCAAATTACTACCTATCGCCCCCCAAATTCCAATTTTGCCCTTTTTTAAATTTTCACTCATCCTCTCCCTCTCTACCACCCACTCTCTACCACCCACTCTCATACCCAACCTTCATCAACATTCACTCAAGCAACGGCCGCGGATGTCTGCCGGCGACCAGGAAGTGCCGTCGACGGTGGCGGAGGTAAATTTTTTTTTTCGCATTTTTTTTGCACAGTCGTCTGAAATTTCCGACTCACCCTTGGGTGAGTCGTCTGCTACAGGCGACTCAACCTTGGGTGAGTCGTCTGCTACAGACGACTCACCTTTGGGCGCGTCGTCTGCTACAGACGACTCACCCTTGGGGGCGTCGTCTGATACAGACGACTCACCCTTGGTGGCGTCGTCTGCTACAGACGACTCACCCTTGGGTGAGACGTCTGCTACAGACGACTCATCCAAGGGTGAGTCGGAAATTTTAGACGACTGTGCAAAAAAATATTATTATTATTATTTATTATTATTATTATTATTATTATTTATTGTTATTATTATTATTATTATTATTATTATTTATTGTTATTATTATTAATATTATTATTATTATTTATTATTATTATTATTATTATTATTATTTATTATTATTATTATTATTATTATTTATTGTTATTATTATTATTATTATTATTATTTATTGTTATTATTAATATTGTTTCTTCCATGGTCCAAACGGAAATTTCAGACGCCTGTCCCTTGGTTCAGTCGGTTTTGATAGACGTTTGAATTTAAGATTAAGCTAACATTGTTTTCGTTGTTTTCGTTAGGTTCCTTTGGAGCGGTTCGGTGGTGATGGTGTTGATTACAGTACGCATTTTGTCACTGATGAGTTATTCGATAGTGATACAGATGCAATTAATTGGGCAAAACAAATTGCCCTTACTATCGGGTTATTCTATTCCACCTCTTAGAAAGAAAAGAACTTAAATCAAAATACTTAATAGCATGGCGATACATTTATACAAAACTTCTACCCCGAGCACACGCAATGGAGCCGTAGACAATCAAGTGAAATCCAATCCACGAAATAATTTGATCTATGGACAGCGTCATTGTGGTAAAGGCCGTAATGCCAGAGGAATCATTACCGCAAGGCATAGAGGGGGAGGTCATAAGCGTCTATACCGTAAAATCGATTTTCGACGGAATGAAAAAGACATATATGGTAGAATCGTAACCATAGAATACGACCCTAATCGAAATGCATACATTTGTCTCATACACTATGGGGATGGTGAGAAGAGATATATTTTACACCCCAGAGGGGCTATAATTGGAGATACCATTGTTTCTGGTACAGAAGTTCCTATAAAAATGGGAAATGCCCTACCTTTGTCATCCTTACATGGAATTACCCGCTCTTTCGACACTTGCGGATTACCTTGTTCTATTCTATATCCTCAAAGATATCTTATTTTTTTCGTGATTATTGGAGGTGAATAAAACAACAAATTACAATAAAACAAAAAAGATAAATAAGAAACAACAAATTATAATAACACAAATAAATAACAATAACAATGAAACTCTTATATAAATATATAACAAATTCATCTAGGGTCAATACATCATTTGGCAGCCCGCCAATCTCTCATATACTCCTCCATAATCGATCGAAAACCTTCCGCTTGCTCCGGAGGAATCAAACTAATGAAAGACTCAGCTGCGACGGCTAGACGATAAATAATAATATTAATAATTATAATAATAAATAATAATAACAATAATAATATTAATAATAATTATAATAATAATAAATAATAATAATAATAATAATAATAAATAATAATAATAACAATAATAATATTAATAATAATAACAATAAATAATAATAATAATAATTATAATAATAATAAATAATAATAATAATAATAATAAATAATAATTTTTTTTTTTTGTGTCGGTCGTCTGCCGATCTTGACTCACCCAAGGGTGAGTCGTCTGCGACTGGCGACTCACCCAAGGGTGAGTCGTCTGCTACAGGCGACTCACCCATGGGTGAGTCGTCTTCTACAGGCGACTCACCCATGGGTGAGTCGTCTGCCACAGGCGACTCACCCATGGGTGAGTCGTCTTCCACAGGCGACTCACCGAGTCGCCTGTTTCAGACGCCCGACTACTCCGACGAACTCGAAAATAAGTAAATTAGAGTAAATAAAGCAAAAAAAATTCGAATCCGTGAGTGGTGGTGGTGAGTGGTGGTTTTGCTTTGAGTGAGGATGAGTTTGAGTGGTGGTGAGTGGTTTTTCGAGTGGTGGTGAGTGGTGGTGGTGGTGGTGGTAGTGGTTTTTCGAGTGGTGGTGAGTGGTGGTGGTGGTGGTGGTGCTTTGAGTGAGGATGAGTTTGAGGGAGGATGAGTGATGAGTGAGGATGAGTGAAGGGCAAAGAGGGAATTTGGGGGGGCGGTAGGTAGTAATTTGGGGCGGTATTTAGCAATTCACTAAAAATTAGAAGGTAGAGAGTATAGCATGCCTGGAGACAAGCAAACACAAAGCACGTCTGCCAAGTCAACCCCACGAGCAATGATAGTCCGGTTGAACTCAGCATTAGTAAAGGGAGCCTCCACGGCAACCCTATAGTCCTCCTCTGTCAAGGTCGGGTACCCGGTTAGCAAACCCGTTTCCATCCGTTTGACCCGTCCTGATCTTAGGTTGACAGTGAGCACGTGAGATACACCATCGGCACGTGCAATGACCGATGCTTTCCTAGGTGGCAATGGGTCCCCCTCCTTCCAAAGCATGACACGTGGCTTTGGCGCCTCGTCGAGCACCACGGAGTAGAGAGCGTAGGACTTAGCTGACCGGAAGAGAGGATAGGAGGAGATGATGTCTCGAACCCGGTTCAACTCTTGAACCGTTAGTGGGTCAAGCGGGTGGTGTGCCATGTCAGTCGTGTGGTCACCAATGGTTAAATCATGATCTTAAGAGTTGGAACCTCCCTAACTCCTTCTCTCCTTCCTCTTCTTTTCTCTCTCCTTCCTCACCACTCTCTCTCCTTCCCCCTCCCCCACTTGCACATTTATTGTCACCCATGATGAGATTAGAATCCTTCCTAATCATGAAATTAGACAAGAATTTGGGTATGGTCACGTACCTTGTTACTAGTACGCATGTTGTTGTTATGGGAAGAACTAGAGCAGCTAGGAAGGGTGAATGAAGCTACTAGTAATAGGAAAGATAGAAGCTGTAGGAGGGGCTTTAGTTGTTGATACATGTTTTAATTTGGGAGAAGAATGAACTATTGTGGACTATGTGGAGGTTCATGTATGTATATATATTGAAAGCAAAACAGATTATTTTTTCCAGATCTATAAATGGGATTAAGTTTTGTTCTAATAAGTTATCATGTCTAAAGTGGGTAGGGAAGTAATGTTAAAGGCGGTAGCCCAAGCAGTCCCTACCTATGTTGTAAGTGTTTTCAAACTTCTTATAAGTTTTTTTAATGAGGTCCGCTCCCTGTTCTCTCAGTTTTTCTAGGGTCAAAAAAAATGAGAAAAAGATCCATTGGGTTTCATGGGATAATTTGTGTCGTCCGAAATGTGAAGGAGGCCTGGGTTACGAGATATGTGTATGTTTAATTAGCTAAGCAGACTTGGCGATTGCTAAATGGTGAAGGATGTTTATTAGGTGAAATGTTCAGAGCTCGTTACTATCTAAATGGCGATTTGATGTCTTCGTCTTTGGGGAGGAACCCGAGTTATTCATGGCTTGGTATTTGTGAAACTTTGTGGGTGATTCATAAAGGGATGCGCTAGCGAATTGGTAATGGTCCTAGGGTCAATGTGTGGTCAGACCCCTAACTACCTAGGAATGACTCGCACAAAATAATTTCACAACGTGATCACCTTGACTATGGGCTGGCTATGTGCTGGTTAATTGATTATGTTAATAAAGTTTGGAGGGAAAACAGAGTTTGTTCAGTTTTTTTGCTTGTTGATATTGATCGTATTCTATCTATTCCCTTAAGCTCGAGATTACCAGCTGATATTCCTACTTGGAGTTGGGATAAGAAGGGTAGATTTACAATTCGTAGTGCTTACCGTAGTATAATGGAGGGTCGCAGAGCTGAATCAATATGGCTTCGTCGTCCTCTGTCTGTCATTCTCTATGGAATTGGATTTGGTCTTTTAATGTTCTCCCTCGTATAAAAATCTTTATGTGGCGTGCGTGTAATGATGCCCTACCCACACGTGTGGGTCTGCATAGGCGAATTGAGGCTATTGGGGATGATTGTAATTGGTGTACGGGTCAGCTAGAAATGTGTCTGCATGCCTTGCGTGATTGTCCTCTTGCCAATGCTATATGGGAGGTGAGTGGTTTACAGGAAGTTGAATACTTTTGGGGCTCATTCCTTTCGCGATTGGGTTGAAATACTACATGAGAGTTTGGGTCGTGATGATCTCAGTTTTTTTGTGTGTTCGCTTGGGCTATTTGGGAGGCACGAAACAAGCGTATTTTTAAAGGAACTATCCAGTCGCCTGGTGAGGTACGTGAATATGTGGATAAATTCTTGTCTGGCTTAGATAAAGAGAATGGAGTGAAGCGAATGGGTGGCCAGCTGGGCCACTCGCAGCCACGATATGATAAATGGACTGTCCCAACTCATGGGGTGGTCAAAGTTAATGTGGATGCAGGTAAATTGGGTGATTTTGCTTCGTTTGCAGGTATTATTTGTAGAGACAATGAGGGGTACCCACTTGTCGGTGCTACTCTTAATTTCAATGAGAACTGGGAGGTGGAGATCGCTGAAGCAAAAGCCATTATTTTCGGATTGCGGCTTGCCTTGACGCATGAATTTCTTGATGTAGTTGTTGAAACAGATAATCTTAGTGTGTTTAATGCTTTGAATAAGTTGTTGTCTGGTAGTAGTTCTTTTTTCTTGATTATCGAAGATGCTTTAGCTTTTGTTGGTTGTTTTAGGAGTTTATCGTGGTCTTTTATTAAGAGAAGTGGTAATTGTGTTGCCCATGAGTTAGCGCTTGTGCAACCTTAGGTAGTAGGGAGTCGTTTTTGGAAAGGATCTTTTCCTTCGAACGTTAATGTAGCTATTTTATCCAATTTAGAGAAATTAATGGAAGTTAACTGGCCGACCAAAAAAAGTCACTCATTAAATTACACTACTTTGTGTCTACAAACACTTATTTAAACCTTCTAAAAAGAGTCGACATACTACCAATCGCTCTTTTCCTAAAAAAAAGAAGTGATCACGTCAATTATTGTCATTAATAATATAGTCTGTAAAATGATAGAGTACTTTATACATTCATGTGTAAATGCAAACAACTGGCTATTGATTGGCCAAGGGCCAAGGCCCCCCAATTTATTTATTTTTTTTTTAAAAAGGCAAGAAAATCGACTACGAATGGCCAAGAGTCTAAGACTCAATACAGAATTACAGATTACATAAAGCATATACATAAAAGAAACTACTAAAAATCAAAACTAAAATCCAAATAAAAAGGTAAGGACGGAAATTTCATCAAGTGCTACTTCTTCAAATTCTGTTTAAGAACCAGTCACGGTGATACCGAACACATATACTCCGATCTTCTACCGCCAGGATCACCACCAGCTTCACCATTGGCATTAAACGCCGCATCGTGGCTAGGAGGTTGAGAAAAAAGAGCAAAGAGCAATCACCATCCAGAGAACAAATATTAACGAGGGAGCCAGTCGGTACAAGTCTTTTTTTTCCTTTTTTTTTTTTGGCTTGGGTTTCCAGATTTTAATGTCCTACTACTTCCTTCCTCGAAACACCAGTGACCTGCACCATCATCGTCAAAAGACCCAAACAAAGGCATGCTGAAACAAGCTAAATCTTAAGAAATCCAGTATGAAACGCAGATATGATGATGGTGCTGCAGCATAAAATTAAAAATAATAATAATAAAAAATAAATAAATAAAACATTCCACAATCCATATCGAGAATTGTTGAAAAGCAATCAAAAGATCACTCACGAAAATGAGATTAAGAAAGGCTAAAACATCCGCAAATCAGAGACTACTAAGAGACTAATCAGGCCGTTGAAACCCAACATTGATTTGGAGATTTACTCTAAGAAATGCCTTCTTTAGGCTAACAGTAATGGGAATCAAATATAAATTTAAAACCAGAAAAAGTTTCATTCTTATGGCTTGCTCAGCCTGGAATGAAGAATTGTCTTGATGAATGAACTGGTCCAAATTAAATTGCTATATAAAAAATTATGTTGAAAGTTGTGTCAACTAGTAACACAATTCTCACGAGAAGACTACTGCCAACATTAAATTAAATAATAATAATAATAAATAAAGAGCTGGAAACCCCAAATTGTGCAAATACACATTTTAGGGTTTATGAATGTGAAGAGACAGTTGCCTCTCTTGGAATTAGAGGATAGATTGAGAACAAACCTCAAAATTAATAATGATCTTGGAAAATAGATCTATCTCACAAATGATTTAAAGTAGAAACGGAACCTTTGATCTTGGGATAAAAATTGAGGCTTAAAACTTAGAAGGGATTGGCTGAAGAAAGAGGAGTGAGAAGTCTATGGAAAATTGGGGCTCAACAAAAACTTCAACATATATTGGAAAAATGGAAATTGATACTTAAAACAGATTTTAAGAACCAATCCCATGATGATTTTGCATTTCAAAAAAGTTGGGTGATAATCTAGGAGGCTGGCTGGAGGCTTGGGAATCGGTTGTCTTTAGTGTTGGGATTTCTCTCTCTTCTTTCATTTTCTAAAAGACAGGCTTAAGTCTAGAGAGAAGCCAGAGCCCTTCCGAGAGCCGCAGCTTGACGAGGCTTGAGGGGAACTAGGAAAGTGAAGGGAGAGAATATATACTATCTAATTAATGGACAAGTCGTAAGTAGTAGTATGAATTATTATTTTTTACAATTACTAGCATTACTAGCTAGTAGCTGTGCACAGGTTAAAATCTATACCTTTTTTCCCTTTTTTTAACTCTTAAATATTATATTTTAATGTTTATTTGCAGGAACTAACGTTGTATATGATTTTAAGCATTTATTGTGAATATATAGTAAATGCATCTTATTGTGAAAGAATTTTCGATATAAATATATATGATGATGTGAATAATATTATTATTTTTTGGAGATGTGTTGAAAAGTTATAATTATTGATTTTGAAGATTCAACAAAGATGAAGTTATGATGCTAGTAAAATTCTAACTATTTATTACAAGTTAAATTCTCTTTTTTATTATTCGGAATTTTAAAAAATAATACCAGCTTACATGGCAATCCTATGTGGTGCGCTCTATGCTCCGAAGTATACCAACTTTATTTATTTATGATACATACCGGTTTTTAAACTTGTGCAATGACGGTGCTAAACATATTTGCTCAAATTTATTTTCAAAATAAAATTTATTGTAAATATCTTTTTCTTTTTTTTACTTGCGGGAACCAAAATTTGGATATGATTTTACATGTTTCTTATACATATTGTAAATGCCTCTTATTTTAAGGTACTTTTCGATGCGAATCAAATTATATAAAAGTTATAATTTTTTTAAAATCTCATATGAGACGGCCTCAAATTGAGGCCTCTCGTACAAGCATGATGTCAAGATGACGTCATGCTGTATATAGAGGTAGCCTCACCTATTGAAGCGACCTCATACGAGATTTATAATTTTCTTAATTGCTTGCTTACACGACATTCCTACGTGGCGCGCTCTATACTCTTGAAAAATGTCGGTTTTATATATAAACATTGATGATTAGATTAGATTTAGAAGTATTAAATTAAAATAAAGTCATCCTAAATCTTTTTTCTTTTTTTTTGAGAAGAGCAAATCAATGTTATATATACTTCTAAATTTAAAATAGAGTCTTCTTAAAACTGGAATGTTATAAATACTTCTAACCTTTTGATTGTTTGTTTTCAAATACATTTGAGCAAATAGTGCTTTTTTACACTATACCAAGTAAAATTACAACACATTTGTTAGCAATTGAAATTTACAATTTAGCTTGTGAATTCACAATATAACAAGTTGCAATACATAGAAGCACTGAGGTAGCAAGTGAAACTCAAAAGTTAGCAAGCAAACCTCACAAGGTAACTAAATGCATTACAACACACATCTTAAATCCATATATCCTTACTTTCAAAGGTGATGGAACTCCCTGATATTTGCTTGAGATCGTAATAGCCTTTCATAATGCTTATATGTATGTACTTCCAGTAGAATCTGTAGCTTGGCAAATTGGTAGATCCTTCTCAAAATTTGGCGCCATTTTTAAGATGGGATTTCTATCGAAGAAATTAACGGGTTTCAAATCAAAACTTGATGACACCGTTGGCATTACAGGAAAATCCTCCTGGCATGGTATGTGATGAAATCCTAAAGTATACCACACCACAATATCCTTGTTTTCTATGTCCTCATCCCTGCAAAATTATTGTTTGATATTTTAAGAGCACAACTTCAAAACCTTCAAACAACCAATGATAGAACATAAGAGTTGACCTTGGGTGGCATGCTATTATAACAAGTCCGAATTGTATAAAAAATTTGTTGTAGATTTGAAGATTGTTTTCAAGGATTTTAAGTCCTTACCTGTCAGACCATGTGGCAAGATTATCTTCACCTTGATTTTGATAGGCGAATAATCCACCAGCCCATACCTCGCTTTGATTATATGGAGTTACCCATATTTGGTTATTGGTGAAACTTGCCCTCTTTTGTGGAGGATCATCCATGTCTAGTAAGCTCGCTGCATTTCCACCTGGAACCACCTTGTATCCAACAGGGTTTCCAACACGCGTATACTTATTTGGATTGACTACATGAAATTCGGACGGGTCATAAAGTTTAAGCTTGATTTGTGCATCCTTCTCTGTCTTGGCAACTTGTCGAATAGCTTCTACATAACTCTTTCTAGGTGACTCATCAGACGAGATTCTTTGCCTTTGCAGGTTCACTTTGACAAATGAATTATCATTTCCATCCACATCCATGTCAAGATAAAATGTGATATAATGGTCATGAATAACTCCAATGATATTTTGGTCCACAAGTGTACCATACAAACTTTCGTGTTTCGGCACTTGATCCATATTCATGTATGAAGTACCTTTCACTACTGCTATACCACTTAATCCAACCTATCACATTGAAATTTCCAAATGAATATTAATAACAATGCCCGAAAATGAGCTACTACTCCAAGTAGTCTATCGAAATAGTTGAAAAATAATTATTTTTTTATTTTTTATTATAAAAAGGTTAGAAAGAAGTATCTAATAAGGGAGGAGAAATAAGCATAACCCCAACAATAGCAATAATCGGGGCCAAGGCCATTAACTAATTATCAACTGTATTCGCCATGTTCTAAGAATCTGTGGTGTCAACTGTAAATGACAATTGTTAAATGTGTTATTTTACAATGTTAGAATTTCGGCACAACGGATGTGTAGTAGAACCTTATCTAAATAACAATAATAATATTCACTAATCAAACATATGTGAATATATAAAATGAGGGGGAACAATGGTGGTGAGCATTGCTATGCTCACCCATGATAGCTCTGCAGGCTATCTTCTCTTAAGTCATTGTTATCTCCATTACATAATTTTCTAGATCTCCTTATATACAATTTCTAACTCCTAAGAAATAGTGGTTCATATTAATCTTAAGTTACATCCATTTGATAATGTAAGACTCCAAATGATTTACTATTTAGAGCTTACTAATTATAACTTCCATAATTTAAGTTTGTATTTTCCAACACACCCCCTCAAACTTAAATTATCCATTCAAACGCTTTTGGTCCACTAATAACTCCGATGAACACATTACTTCACATTCTTCTGATGTTCGTGGCCATATGATCTTTTCTAGCCGAAGCCTCCTATAATTGCATCCTCTATGTCTTATCGTCTCTCCAGGATGACTACTACACCTTGAACATCCTGTGAACTTCGTATCATGATTTACTCTTCCCAATACTTGACCTTACTCTTGGATCTGTTCACTGTTCAAAATTGGGATTCCTTGTCCCAACCTTTCTTCTTACAGTTGCCGAGATTCTCTTTACGACTGCGTTGCCACCTCGGTCATACCGAGATTCTTCTTACGGTTGCGTCGTCGCCTAGGTAATATCGAGATTCTCTTGGGTTTCTACCCATCTTGACTTAATAGGGTTTCTTTCTTTTACCCTATTTGTCTTTGAGTTGGCTCTTATGCTTTGGCCACTCAATTTCCTTTGGGTTAGCATGTTGACTACCCAAACCTGAATTTCTAGTTGGCATCTTAACCAATCTATTCTCGTGAGGGAAGCACATGATTTCTTTTGTTGTTGAATTGGAGGAAATAAGATCTACCATCGGCTCTGATACCATGTTAGAATTTCGGCACAGCGGATGTGTAGTGGAACCTTATCTAAATAACAATAATAATATTCACTAATCAAACATATGTGAATATATAAAATGAGGGGGAACAATGGTGGTGAGCATTGCTATGGTCACCCATGATAGATCTGCAGGCTATCTTCTCTTAAGTCATTGTTATCTCCATTACATAATTTTCTAGATCTCCTTATATACTATTTCTAATTCCTAAGAAATAGTGGCTCATATTAATCTTAAGTTACATCCATTTGATAATGTAAGACTCCAAATGATTTACTATTTAGAGCTTACTAATTATAACTTCCATAATTTAAGTTTGTATTTTCCAACACACCCCCTCAAACTTAAATTATCCATTCAAACGCTTTTGGTCCACTTATAACTCTGATGACCACATTACTTCACATTCTTCTGATGTTCGTGACCATATGATCTTTTCTAGCTGAAGCCTCCTATAATTGCATCCTCTATGTCTTATCGTCTCTCCAGGATGACTACTACACCTTGAACATCCTGTGAACTTCGTTTCATGATTTACTCTTCCCAATACTTGACCTTACTCTTGGATCTGTTCACTTTTCAAAATTGGGATTCCTTGTCCCAACATTTCTTCTTACAGTTGTCGAGATTCTTTTTACGACTGCGTTGCCACCTCGGTCATAACGAGATTCTTCTTACGGCTGCGTCGTCGCCTAGGTAATACCGAGATTCTCTTGGATTTCTACCCATCTTGACTTAATAGGGTTTCTTTCTTTTACCCTATTTGTCTTTGAGTTGGCTCTTATGCTTTGGCCACTCAATTTCCTTTGGGTTAGCATCTTGACTACCCAAACCTGAATTTCTAGTTGGCATCTTAACCAATCTATTCTCGTGAGGGAAGACATGATTTCTTTTGTTGTTGAATTGGAGGAAATAGGATCTACCATCGGCTCTGATACCATGTTAGAATTTCGGCACAGCGGATGTGTAATGGAACCTTATCTAAATAACAATAATAATATTCACTAATCAAACATGTGTGAATATATAAAATGAGGGGGAGCAATGGTGGTGAGCATTGCTGTGCTCACCCATGATAGCTCTGGAGGCTATCTTCTCTTAAGTCATTGTTATCTCCATTACATAATTTTCTAGATCTCCTTATATACTATTTCTAACTCCTAAGAAATAGTGGCTCATATTAATCTTAAGTTACATCCATTTGATAATGTAAGACTCCAAATGATTTACTATTTAGAGCTTACTAATTATAACTTCCATAATTTAAGTTTGTATTTTCCAACACACCCCCTCAAACTTAAATTATCCATTCAAACGCTTTTGGTCCACTAATAACTCCGATGACCACATTACTTCACATTCTTCTGATGTTCGTGACCATATGATCTTTTCTAGCCGAAGCCTCCTATAATTGCATCCTCTATGTCTTATCGTCTCTCCAGGATGACTACTACACCTTGAACATCCTGTGAACTTCTTATCATGATTTACTCTTCCCAATACTTGACCCTACTCTTGGATCTGTTCACTTTTCAAAATTGGGATTTCTTGTCCCAACCTTTCTTCTTACAGTTGCCGAGATTCTCTTTACGACTGCGTTGCCACCTCGGTCATACCGAGATTCTTCTTACGGCTGCGTCGTCGCCTAGGTAATACCGAGATTCTCTTGGGTTTCTACCCATCTTGACTTAATAGGGTTTCTTTCTTTTACCCTATTTGTCTTTGAGTTGGCTCTTATGCTTTGGCCACTCAATTTCCTTTGGGTTAGCATCTTGACTACCCAAACCTGAATTTCTAGTTGGCATCTTAACCAATCTATTCTCGTGAGGGAAGCACATGATTTCTTTTGTTGTTGAATTGGAGAAAATAGGATCTACCATCGGCTCTGATACCATGTTAGAATTTCGGCATAGCGGATGTGTAGTGGAACCTTATCTAAATAACAATAATAATATTCACTAATCAAACATATGTGAATATATAAAATGAGGGGGAACAATGGTGGTGAGCATTGCTATGGTCACCCATGATAGCTCTGCAGGCTATTTTCTCTTAAGTCATTGTTATCTCCATTACATAATTTTCTAGATCTCCTTATATACTATTTCTAACTCCTAAGAAATAGGGGGTCATATTAATCTTAAGTTACATCCATTTGATAATGTAAGACTCCAAATGATTTACTATTTAGAGCTTACTAATTATAACTTTGATAATTTAAGTTTGTATTTTCCAACACACCCCTCAAACTTAAATTATCCATTCAAACGCTTTTGGTCCACTAATAACTCCGATGAACACATTACTTCACATTCTTCTGATGTTCGTGGCCATATGATCTTTTCTAGCCGAAGCCTCCTATAATTGCATCCTCTATGTCTTATCGTCTCTCCAGGATGACTACTACACCTTGAACATCCTGTGAACTTCGTATCATGATTTACTCTTCCCAATACTTGACCCTACTCTTGGATCTGTTCACTTTTTAAAATTGGGATTCCTTGTCCCAACCTTTCTTCTTACAATTGTGGAGATTCTCTTTACGACTGCGTTGCCACCTCGGTCATACCAAGATTCTTCTTACGGCTGCGTCGTCGCCTAGGTAATACCGAGATTCTCTTGGGTTTCTACCCATCTTGACTTAATAGGGTTTCTTTCTTTTACCCTATTTGTCTTTGAGTTGGCTCTTATGCTTTGGCCACTCAATTTCCTTTGGGTTAGCATGTTGACTACCCAAACCTGAATTTCTAGTTGGCATCTTAACCAATCTATTCTCGTGAGGGAAGCACATGATTTCTTTTGTTGTTGAATTGGAGGAAATAGGATCTACCATCGGCTCTGATATCATGTTAGAATTTCGGTACAGCGGATGTGTAGTGGAACCTTATCTAAATAACAATAATAATATTCACTAATCAAACATATGTGTATATATAAAATGAGGAGGAACAATGGTGGTGAGCATTGCTATGGTCACCCATGATAGCTCTGCAGGCTATCTTCTCTTAAGTCATTGTTATCTCCATTACATAATTTTCTAGATCTCCTTATATACTATTTCTAACTCCTAAGAAATAGTGGTTCATATTAATCTTAAGTTACATCCATTTAATAATGTAAGACTCCAAATGATTTACTATTTAGAGCTTACTAATTATAACTTCGATAATTTAAATTTGTATTTTCTAACATACAATATATGAACTTGCTCACAAGACAATTTGTGTTTTTGAGAAATAACCCACATAAGTTGTGTAACACTTTTCACGTTTTTTAGATTAGTCACAACTCACAAGTATAAGCTTTTTTTAATGAGCTAATATAATATTTGGCTGAATAACTAACCTTTACTTTCAAGAGCCCATCTGTTTGAAAATTCCAATCCACGATGTAATCATAGTTACCTATTGTTGTTGTCATTCTAACTACGAGAGTCACCTTTGGTCTTACCTCATGAATCTGTCAACAAATATTCAAAACTATAATGAGATATGATATTCCTCTTACACTTATGATTTCATTCAGACATTCATAACTCTATAGTCATACACCAATTTGGATCCTCTACTGTTACAGCACTCTACTGTTCTTTTTTTTCTCTATCTTTCTCCTCTAACTGTTTAAATTTAAAAAACCCACCCCCTCTATCCAATGGTCAAAAGCCCACCCCCTCTAATCCAATGATAGAAATTTAAAGAAAAGTACTCTACTGTTCTTTTAGCAACAGTAGAAAATCCTGAGTGATTATACACTCATACAATATAAAAAGCTTATCATGACATGCACTAATAATGAAACAAGATGACCATAATATTGAGTCAATAAACAAATCGACATACTTTTTAATGTTTGGCACTTCAATATTGAGTCAAAATGTGCATTGCTCGGATATTTTTACTGTACTAAATGTAAACATTTTAAAAAAAAAAAAAGTCACATTTATAGCATTAATGAAAATTTGAAACTCCAAATGCAATGAGATTGGTTTTTTTGACCATATGACTACCAATTAATTGGAACGATTTTCTGAAAAAAAGTTATTTTAAAAAATAATACCTAAATTAGGCTGGGTTAAAAAGCGTTTTTTAAAAGAGTGTCCACGTAGGCTCAGGATATCAGACCAACCTTTATTTATTTATTTTTTCGTTATTTGCCACAAACTCGCTATGGCAAACAACGACTTTCCTGGCGAGTCTTTTGAGACCCAAAAATCTCCGTTTTTCTTCTCTACCCTCCCATTGCTACCATGAATCCCCAAATACTCATGGATTTATTCTTGTTGCTTTAAATTGGGTTGCCTAGTTCCATATATGAAGAATTTCAGGTGATATCAGCGACGCTAGAAGCCAAAGCAAATCTGGGTAGGATTATTGATTGATCCAGAATAAGGGTGAGAGAGCCATTTTTTCCGTCTTTAATTGATCCAAATTCTGACCACCCATCTCCAATCAATACAATACTATAATTTCTACAACTTAAATTGAAGAGAGGTAGAAACTTTTGTGAAGGAAGAATATTTGAACTTTTTTTCAATAAAAATTGGATTACAATGGTGTGAGAGAGAAAGTGAGCAATAAAAATGGTGAATGAGAGAGAAAAACAAGGAGAATGGTGAATGGAAGAGATCGACAAACAGGAAAATCAAAAGAAAAGAAAACAAAGAAAATGGAGTAGAATTCAGAGAGAAAAACAGGGAGAATTGTGTTATTGACTGGTGAGTGAACAAGTACAGCGATTTTGGGTCCGCATGCATAAAAGACTTGCTGTCAGCGAGAGCGAGTACGACAGTTGAAAGTCGTTGTTTGCCACAGCGAGTTTGTGGCAATAACTGGATAAAAAGGTTGGTTTCGTGATATCCCGAGCCTACCTGCATACTCTTTTGGAAATTATTTTCTAGCCTAGTCTAATCTAGCTATTACTTTCTAAAATAACCCTTTTTTAAAAAATCGCTCAATTGATTATCTCGCACATTCATGGAATTATGAAAAATGCGTTCATTGTCCACAAAATGGTACAACGCATCAAATGGCACACCCACATAAAAAGTTCAAGAAACATGCATATCAATTTCTTATACTTACTTTTTCATGTAAATCTGAGTTTTAGCATGTGAAGGCTTAAAATCCAATCTCAAAGAAAAAAGAGGAATGGCAAATTTTATCCCAATAGGTTATCCGACGATAAGAGACAAAAAATGACGTAATTGATATAGAGAAATAGAGAATGGACAAGGAAATAACCCATGCATACAAACATATGGTGGGGTTGAAATGACAAAAAAAAAAAACACACACACACAAGAGAAGAAAAATACGTTGTAAAATTGTTGTTACCTCTTTTCCACTGATAAGTTCTTCTGAGTGTCGCCATCCAATATCACCCGCATAACTTTCAAATACACAAATCATATTTGATTTGATATATGGTTTCCCATCCGCTGTGGCAAACACTGCATCCATATATTGTGCATTCCTTGGACAATCATTTAGCGGGTCAAGTGCTTTGGCTTGCAACCCAAGCCCATATTCACCTGCATCCAAATACGTTTTAAAATACCATGCTTCAGTCGGATCCATGTAGGGAACAAATAACTCCGAGATCATCCCTTTGTACATCAAGCTTCTTAGCTCCCCACTATCTGGGTCTCGAACCATGGCCTGGGAGATGATCAACCCAGCTCTTGGATCTGGTTTTACGTGGAATTCCCAGTTTGCCCATTTGATCATGTGGTCATTTTCAATGGTGAAGCTTGGGCCTTTTGGTTGTTCAATGGATATTGGGTTGACGGGTTTGATTTTATGATGAAGGGTGCCATTCTGGGCCGAGAAACGATAGTCTGTGTTAGCGGCCTTAGGAATCGGAATGCCTCCTCCGTTATCTGAGATCTCAAGCACTTGTTTGGTGTCAATGTCAACCACTAGTGTCAACCCTTCTATTGGTCTCATGTAGAAATTTGCAGTGTCCTTGGTGGAGAAACATTGTACCTTACACAATCTCTTGTTTTCCTCATTCCTCCCGTACCATCCTAAAAAGTTAGATGAATACAATCATGTTATATACTCCACATGTTCCAAAATCTTCTTTTCATTTGACATTTTGAGGTTAAATTTTAAAAACTTTGATTATTAATTTAAGACAAAATATAAAGAGTTTCAAAATAGATAATATCATTGTTAGATACATTTTAATAATATATTTATTTTTATAGTTATAGAATTATAGTTATTCATGGGCAAAGTGTCGTTTTGAAAACCGTTAGAAGAAAAAAATGAAAAAAGAACAATAAGAAACACAGGGAATATCTAATCAATACATGTACATATTATATATTTATATATATCATATATAAAGGAGACATTTTTCTAGAGTAATAAGGCGTGTCACATAAGCAAGAATTAAAAGAGTGCGCCACCTAAGCGAGAATAATGATAAAAGATAATGGGTGTAAAATGTATAGTAGTCTTAGCATCCTTACGGGTGTAAAATAAGACATTAATAAAGTACTAGAGCTTTATGAAGGTTATAATAGATCCTCGTCAAATATTTAAAATCATATATAACGTTTTCTATACATCTCAAAAAATAACAAAAACTACACCATCATATTCGGATCAAAAAAATATTTCAGAACAAGATGCACTCACAATATGCTTAAAACATATAGATAAGAGTATTTAGTTATACTGCCACATCATCAAAGAGCATAAAGTGATGAGACGTGTCATCTAAGCAAAGAGTATAAGACACCTCATCGTGTGATTATAATTAATTAGAATTACTTTTTAATTTGGATATTATTGAATAAGTTAGAGGATAATATTGAATTATAGAGTTTGAGTTTCATTAAAATGAAAAAATGACATGAGACCTAGGCCTAGTAAAATTTGAATGTCTATTTGCTATAGGTATGTACCATTTACAGTCTTATAGATACTTGACAACAGAGTAAAACTAACATCACCAGAAAGGCGGAAAACTTATATATTTAGCATATATAAGTAGTATATATAATATTCCACCCGGCTCACCCTACCCTTATACACGACATTTTTGGTTCTGCAATCTCAATTTTTTTTTTTAATTTGGTTTAATATCCGTGAATCATGTCTACTCTATTTTTTTTTTTTTGAAGAAGAAGAGTTTAATTTGGTGTCTTTCATTGGCTATAAATAGTACTTTGATATGTTAATTATGGACATAACCATGAATTACTTTTTTAACTTTTTGTTTCATCTAAAGATATATTAACCTGTAGAATTTGAATTTCTTTAATTTTTTTTTTGGGGGTAGAATCGACTACGTTATGTTTATATGTACAGGATTTGAGATTACAAATTATATGGAATGATCAGGTCAAATATTTATTATGGTAAGATAATTTTTTCTCTTTTGCCTACAAATTAACTAAGTCTTTTACATTCTCCATCAAAATTATTTTTTTTTTGGTCTTTGCCAAGGATATCCACCGTCGACCACAGTGACTAATCCTCTTGTCCCAACTGTAAGCGTACTAAGTGGTATGGGGCTGACCAATGGATTTTTTTCCATTCGCATATTGTGTCTTGATTCGTTGTTATAAGTTGACTAATATAGTGTATATTTATATATGTGTCTTTCATTGGCTATAAATAGCACTTTGATATGTTAATTATGGACATAATCATGAATTAGTTTTTTTTATTTAACTTTTTGTTTCAATTAAAGATATATTAACCTGTAGAATTTGAATTTCTTAAATTTTTTTTTGGGTAGAATCGACTACATTATGTTTATATGTACATGATTTGAGATTACAAATTATATGGAATGAAAAGGTCAAATATTTGTTATGGTAAGATATTTTTTTCTCTTTTGCCTACAAAATAACTAAGTCTTTTACATTCTCCATCAGATTTTTTGTTTGGTCTTTTTCAAGGATATCCACCGTCGATCACAGTGACTATTCTCCTTGCCACAACTGTCAGCGCACTAAGCGATAGGGGGCTGACCAAGGGATTTTTTCCATTCACATATTGTGTCTTGATTCGTTGTTATAAATTGACTAATATATTGGGTGTGTATATATATATATGTATGAACTTTTTTTAAGGGTTTATATGGACATAATTGGTCAAATAAGCATGTTTTAGATAGAGACGACAATGGATTTGAGACCCAACCCAGACCTACGAATTCAGATCCATTTATAAGGGTCTAGATCCCTTTTCTAGACTCATTAGATCTGAGTTTGGATATGGGTCCAAGTGTCGTAAATGGATCTAGATCTGGGTCCAGCATCACAGACCCAGACTCGCCCCAGACATGCCCTATGGATCCATTAACATGAAAAAAGTAATATAAAAAGAAAAAAATATGAAGACCACATATTAAAAAGATTCCAAAAGTGAAAAATTGACTTTCTTTAATTTTTCAATGAGTATAAAAACGTTGTTAAGTGATATTTTCTAATAAAAACTTAAATATGATGCCTAAAATATGATTTAGAAACAAATCTCTTTATTTATTAATGAGTCCTATTTATGACCCATAGACCCGCTAGACCCAACGGATCTAGAGGCCCTGTAGGATTTGGATCGGGTCTGGATCTCGACACAAAAGTTTAATGGGGTTTGGATCCATCTGGACCCGCCCCAGATTTGGCCCATTGTCATCCCTACTCTAAGATAACACAATGATAAAAGTTACATACCTTAGTCCAATAGAAGGATTTGTGGACAACTAGAGTCCTTATTCAAGTAGATAATTAATATATAACGAAAAAACTTTTGATATAAAATTTTATTACTTGCACTTCTACATACGAAAACGTATAGCAAAGACAAAAATACAAAAAGAAAAATAATATACCTATTTAAAAGATTGCACTTAAAAAAAAAAAACTAATAATAATATATATTTATATAAATGAGACATTTTTGGGGAACATAGGACACGCCATTTAAAACTTTTTTGAAGAAATAAATTCAAAGATATAATTCTCCCAGAATCATAGAGTATCAGAAATAGGGTATTTTTTAAAGAGTTATTATAATCTAACCAATTAATATATGTGCATCAACTAATAATCAATAAATTTTTCATAGTTAAATGAGCTATACATTATTTTTTCATATTTTTTAATGATTACTTATATTAATAGTTATATAATATTAGCAAATATTTTACTTACACGTGCATACGAGTTTTTAAACCAGTATATATGTAACACATATAAAAATAAAATATGTACGTTGTTGTATGGACATTTAACATGCCAGGACTCACCGACTCAATGTCATGCCACTAGTAACTATAAACGTACAAGCAAGATATGCTTATTTTGTTTTATGCTCAATCCAATTTTAGTAAGATGCTTCTTGTCAAAAACAATCCCATAACAAAAATTAGTAGTAAAACGCAAGCTAAGAACTAAGAAGGTAGATATAGTATTATGCCTGGAGATAAGCAAATGCAAAGCACGTCCGCCAAGTCAACCCCACGATCAATGATAGTCTCGTTGAACTCAGCACTAGTGAAGGGAGCATTCACGGGCGGCAACCATATAATCCTCTTTAGTCAACGTCGGATATCCGGTTAACAAACCCGTTTTGACGATCCGATTGACCCGCCTAGACCTTAGGTTGACGGTGAGCACGTGAGAAACGCCATTGGCACGTGCAATGACAGATGCTTTCCTAGGTGGCAATGGGTCCCCCACCTTCCAACGCATGACACGTGGCTTTGACGGCTCGTCAAGCACCACAGAGTGAAGCGCGTAGGAGTTAGCTGACCGGAAGAGAGGATAAGAGGAGATGATGTCTCGAACCCGATTCAACTCTCAGACCGTTAATGGGTCAAGCGGGTGGTGTGCCACGTCACCTGTGTGGTCACGTGCCTTGTTACTAGTACGCATGTTGTTGTTGTTGTTGTTGTCGTCGTCGTCGTCGTCGTCTTTTTTATGGGAAGAAGAAGAACTAGAGGTAGAGAAGTGGTTTTTAGTGTTATTAGTGGCTACTAGGAAGAAAGCTGCTAGTACTAGGAAAGATAGAAGTTGTACAGGCTTTAGTTTATCCATGTTGTTGGGAATCTTGGGATAATAGGCAAGCATGTTTGTGTGGAGATTTATGTATATATAATATTGAAAACAAATACCGGAATCTTTCTTTCTTTTTCTTCAAAAAAATAAAAAGAATCTTTCTTTTTCTTCAAAAAAATGAAAAGAATCTTTCTTGTCCTATATATGTCCTGTTCATTAAATTGTCATTTTTAGCCTGTAAAATGCCAACAAGTGGTCATGCCAAGGCCAGTCTCTGAGGCTTGGAGGGGTCAAGGATAATGAAGGGAGTTAGAATCAGTCCTCTGCTATTTAATGGACAAGTTGGGAGTATTATGAATTTTCTCTTAGAAATATTTAGAATTATTAAATTAAGATAGAGTGTTCCTAAATTATTTATTATTACTTATTGGGAAGTTTAAATTTTAATTTTGATATAATATCTTTAGTACTAATTTTGTATGAGAAGATATCTTGTCTACAGTTTTGTGTTTGCGAATTATCAAAAATCAAGTTAGGAGATAGGTTTTCAATAAACCCTTTTAAAGAAAAAAATACATATTATATATATCTTTTTAGGACATTGTAGGTACCAAGTCTCTTTCACAACTACTCAATCCCCTTTTTCATGTCACTGCTTATTGCTATTTGACAAGCAAGCTTCATCAATTGTCAAATTTTTGGCGATTGTTTGACAATATGACAAAATACACTCCAATCTCCAATGCATATGCCAAATTTGTGGTTTGACAAGTGATTTATACATGGACGGTTGGAGAATGGAGATGCTCCTTGTGAGGTAAGTACCCACTCTCTCACAAAGGAGTAAATGGACATCTAGCTCCATTTAAAGAAGAAGATTCCAACAAGCAATTGCAACTCAGATAACGAAATCTTTAAACTTGGAATCATATATGGGTCAGGAATCAGAACTCAATGCAACGTTCAACCAAACAAAACAATTATAGAATCGACCAACAATAATAATGTTTCATTTAGGTATTTGGTAGGTTGCTATTATTTAATAAATATGGTGAGACTAACAATTTTTTAGAATTATCACTATTATACGTCCTTAAAATTTTGGTATATGATGCTTTTAGTCCCTTTACTTTTATTTTGAGGCTTTAAGTCCCTCATTTAAACTTCTGTTAATATTTTGTTTAAAGCTTACCACCGCCACTTTACCAGTTTCTGACTTCGTTTTGGTCATCACAGATTCACAACTATGAAGCTACCAGCCTACCACCACTTGCTTCTCTCTCTAGGAGGTGGTGATGGGGTTCGGTAATGGAGGTCTAGTGGTGATGGGGTTGGCCAAATGCGTTGGGGTCGGTGGGTATCATGAATTATTGTTGCAATAGTATATATTCGTGTTTGCCCTCATAAATTATTGTTGCAATAGTATATATATATATATCCCTCTCCTAATTAGGAGGAAGAGAGTGAAACAGGGATTGCCTTGTTTTTTGTTCAAATTGAGGAAATGAGTTGATTTTGCTACAATTTGGAGAGATGGAAAGGATGAGGATATATGGCCAGAAATGATAAATCGGTGATCGCATTCTCAGACATGAATTCTTTTGTTGGTTATTTTGGTTAGGTTATAATTCATCTTCAACCGGTGTCGAATTGCCGATTTATGGACCCTGATTATTTTCTTTTTAATTTTTGGCTGCGAAAAAGGAATATTTTTTTATTTACTTTGTAGGTGCTTAAAGTTTCTTAATAGAAATACCAATAGAGTTAAGAAGAGGGATTGATACCACCAAAATAAATATACAGGGACAAAAATTACTGTATACGTAAACTTTAGAGAGGTGTAATGTTGTTATTAGTTCCAATTCAATTCTTTCTAAAATAATGTAGCAGATGTAGTCTACGACCGAAAACAAGTCGAGAGCTTAATTTTGTCTTGTTCAAGCTCAGCTCGAGTTGGAATATAGGCTTTGTGAATTGAACTAGAATAGTACTACTCGACCCTTTGCGCCGGGAGTGTGGGGGTGGAGGGCTCGACTTTACTACTCCTATATTGCTTGGGTCAAAGAACTAAGCATCCCCTTTGCCAAAATAAACAACAGCAACAACAACACTCAAACACAACATATGACTAATAGGAGTATAGAATATAAAATATAAATTGACCCTTCAACCATCAATTTAAATTTTTAGTTGAATTGGTTTAGTCACATAATATCAATTGGAGGACCATCTGCGTGCAACACCACACGTTTCAAGTTTCAACAACTAGTGACTGAAATTATGGACAAGAGCCAACTCATAAGAACGAAACTCAGCCCAATCATCATTATCACTACGCTAAAATCTTCATTGATCCACTACCAACTAAATTGCCTGAACTATTTCTACCTATGTAAACAAAAACAATATATTGATATATCGAATCATGGGAGTGTTATTGAATCATGGGAGGGGTTAATGTCCTACAAAACCTACATTGCCCCCTAACTCAGCCATATAATATATATATATATATATATATATATATATATATATATATATATATATATATATATATATATATATATATATATATATATATATATATATATAAAAGTGAATGTGCACAATTGCTATAATGATATGTATGCATCCACATAAGCTTCTACATCATTATTATATGCCACATGTAAATAATGTCATACTCTAATTTATTACATTCGCACTTTGTCCAAGTTTGACTTTTGATTCGATGTATGTTGACCACATTAGTTGTACATTTAATACTAATACATGCATCGAATTTGGGTGGTATGATGGAGAATAGATACATAAAGTATAACAATTTCATTTATGATCTTGGTAGATTCGTCATTACTTACGAATATATGTCATTATAGAGGAATAATGATATGATAATACTTAATTATTAGAAAGTATTTTTCTGGTTGTTTCATGTATTTATAGGCTATAAATTAGTATGGTAAAAAGTTCAGACATAGCACGGGCCATGCAACTAGAATTAAACGGGAAAAAACAAAGTTGATTTGAGTATAGAAAGGAGATTAGGAATGAAGTAGCAAGATGTGACATAGGCGAAAAATTTATTACAAGGTTGTACCAAGGAAAATGTATTATTTGTTATAAACACACAAACCGTACATCGCACGGGAATGTAACTAGTTCGATCAATTTATAAAAATTTATACTTGCTCCAACGTATTTTGTTTTATTTC
Source organism: Tetragonia tetragonoides (assembly GCA_038025085.1). NCBI lineage: Eukaryota > Viridiplantae > Streptophyta > Magnoliopsida > Caryophyllales > Aizoaceae > Tetragonia > Tetragonia tetragonoides. Next base: position 50,516,318 of record CM076142.1, read on the forward strand.
AACTTAATGATGGTAATAAATAATGATCTCACCCAAGCAATCTCATTTCCCTTAATTCCGCCCTATTCAATTTATTTATTTTTATATGCTTGCTCTAACGTATTTTGTTTTATTTCAATTTAATAATGGTAAGAAATAATGACCTCACTCAAGCAATCTCATTTCGAGTCACCAACCTAATTAATTATCTCGACTAAAGACCCCAAAATCCCTGTTTTTGGCCCACCCACAAACCAACTGTGTCAAGGCTGGATTATTGCCACGCCCTCCTATTATTTCCATCACCCATAAGGAAATATGAGTCCCCCAAATTTTGAAACAGGGTCCTTATGGTTAGAAGATGGTTGGATAACCATTAACACAATTGCCTATTGATTTCTCAAATTCCAATTAATAGTATGTTCCATAAATGATTACAATAGAACTAAGCTATATTACTTCTCTTTAATTCATGCTGAAGCACACATTTATTATTTTGTAAAGGACATAATGAGTAATCAAGATCATTCGTAATATTTATTTGATGGTGTTTAGATGGTTCAACCCCATTGCCATTCACTAATTTTCGTTAATGAATACCTTGCTATATTTCTTCCTTTCTTTATTTACTTTTTTCAACGGAATCAAGATCTTTGAAAATGAATGAACAAAAAGTAGTATTACACCATTGTAATGTACTACTTCGGAATTACAAATAACTTTATCTTAGATTTTTTGGGGTCAAAGTTAACCAGTTTTAACCATTAGTTATGAAAGATTATGACCATTGTATACATGAATGAATTATGATTTATAATAAATCTAATATCCCAAAAACTTTTATAAGACGATCTTTCTGTAACTTTCGGTAAGATAAGAGTCATTTTTCAATGAAACAAGTGTCACTGCTCACTATAAATGACCCCTACATTTCTATATAGCGACTATTTTTCTGTGAGTTGGTCTCATACAAAAGACTTACTATTTATACGACAAAGGCACTATTTATAATATATCACGTGAGTCACATACATGCAGTCTCTGTACAATAGTCACATACATACATGCTTCTTCTTCTTTTTTTAATTTTTTTTTATGCGCAGTAATTAGTAATAAGATGCTTCTTGTCAAAAACAATCACATTATAAAATCAGTAAGACGCAAGCTAAGAAAAGGAAGATAGTTTCATACCTGGAGACAAGCATCCGCAAAGCACGTCTGCTAAGTCAACCCCACGATCAATGATAGTCTTGTTGAACTCAGCACTAGTGAAGGGAGCATCCACGGCAACCATATAATCCTCTTTAGTCAACGTCGGATACCCGGTTAACAAACCCGTTTCGACCCGATTGACCCGGCCAGACCTCAAGTTAACGGTGAGCACGTGAGAAACACCATCGGCACGTACAATGACGGATGCTTTCCTAGGTGGCAATGGGTCCCCCTCCTTCCAACGCAGGACGCGTGGCTTTGGCGGCTCGTCGAGCACCACGGAGTGAAGCGCGTAGGACTTAGCTGACCGGAAGAGGGGATACGAGGAAATGATGTCTCGAACCCGGTTCAACTCTCGGACCGTTAATGGGTCAAGCGGGTGGTGTGCCACGTCAGCTGTGTGGTCACGTGCCTTGTTACTAGTACGCACGTTGTTGTTTTTATGGGAAGAAATACTTGTGCTACAGAAGTTAGTGTTAGGAATGGTGAAGAAGGCTACTAGGAAGAAAGCGGCTAGTACTAGGAAAGATACAAGCTTTACTTGTTGATCCATTATGTTGTTGGGATAATCATAATAGGGAACTAATAATGTGGAGGTTCATGTATAAATATACTGAAAATTAAACAAATACTAGAATTATTTTTTTCTTTTTTGTTTCTGATCTACAATATTATTAGAGTAGATTAAATTATTTTGTCCTATGTCATGTCCATTGTCATTTCTAAATAAAATGCTATTTTATGCATCCATGTGTAAATGTCAACAAGTGGTCATTGGCCAAGGCCAATCTCTGAGTCTTGAGGGGGACAAGGAAAGTGAAGGGATGTAGATCGAATACTCGATCTCGATCTATTTAATGGACAAGTTGGAGGTAATATGATTTTATTTAGAAATATTTAAAAGTATTAAATTAAGATAGAGTGTTCCTAAATTAATTATTCGGAGAAGTTTGAATTTTAGTTTTGATATTTAGTAGTACTAATGTTGTATGAGAAGATATGTTGTGTACAAATTTGTGTTTGCGATTTACTAATCAAAAGTTTTCTATGAGGCCGTCTCAAGGTGAGACTCCCTCTAATAGTCAAGCATGATATAAGTATGATGCGCGTCATGCTTGTTAGAGAAGGCCTCAATTTGAAGCCGACTCATACGAGTTCTTGTGTTTACTAAATATCAAGTATTAGGAGACAGATTTCCAATAAACCCTTTAAAGAAAAAAAAAACAGAGAATTTTTTTTCTAGAACATTATAAGTAAGGAAATGCAAGTTTTTTTTTCACGCACGAGGTCTCTTAGCTTTCACAATTACTCAATCTCATTTTTTATGTGCAATGATTATTGTTATTTGGCAAGTTTCATCAACTGCCAGCAATGACATGTGTTTGACGATATACATTCTAATGCATACTTTCCAAATTTGTTTTACCAAATTTGGATTTGGCAAGTGATTAATATATGGGTTGTTGGAGATGCTTTTAGAGAGATCTAGAGAAAGTGATACCTTGTGAGATAAGCACCCGATCACAAAGGAGTAAATGAAAATCTAGCTCTATTGAATGGAGAAGATCCCAACTCATATGACGAAAAATTCAAACTTTGAATCATATATGGTCAAGAATTAGAACCCAATGCAACATCATCTAAGCAAAACAATTATGGAATGGACCAACAATTATGTTTTATTTAGGTATTTGGTATGGTGCTATTATTTATAACATGGTGAAACGACTAACAATTCGTTAATGTAGATGTAATCTATGACTGTAAACAAGTTGAGAGCTTAGCCTTGCCTTGTTCAAGCTCAGTTTGAGTGGGAAAAGGCTTTGAAATTCGAACTAGAATAATAGCACTACCTGATCCTTTTTTTTGGGGGGGAGGGGGGGGGGAATAAACAACATACATAGTTGTGTGTTTTATTTCATTACAACACTCAAACACCACATATGACTAATATATAGGCCAGAATAGGAGTATATGAGATAAAGTATTGATTGATCCTTCAATCATCAATTTAAATTTTTGATTGGTTAAATTGGTTCATTCACATAATTTCAGTTGGAGGACTGTGTGCAACACCACGCGATCCAACAACTAGTGCATGAAATTATGGACAAGAGCGAACTCAGAAGAAACTCAAACCAATCATCATAGCCACACGCTGGATTCGTCATTGATCCACTATATTAATGGCCCACGGAAATGTTTACGCTTTTCCTATATGTTAAGAACATGGAAATCTTTTCGTTTTCTTATATAGCATTGTATTTGAGGATCCTTTACTATTTTACCCCTTTACTATATGGAAATTAATTTTTTTTGGGAGGGGGGGATATGAAATGAAAAGACAAATTTGGATTTACTGTTCAAATTCAGCAAAAAAAACTTTTCCACCACCACAAAAGTAAGCAAAGTACTGTTCCTTTTATTGCTTTAATCGGGAAAGCAATTTGTTCCTACTAAAATATTATTTTATTTCTCTTAACATCTCATGTGCTCTCTAAAGGATAGAGTTGGATTTCTTGTGCTCAAATGTAATTTTCTTAGTACTCCCTCCGTCCCAATATTTTCTTCTCATGACCAAAAGGCACGCAAATTAAGAAAAGGTGAAAGTAGCCAATTTTTGTCAACTTTGCCCCTGATTTAATGAGTTAAGAGAGAGGTAAAAATCTGGGACCACAAGCACATGGGGTGGTTTGATGAGTAAGTGAGGGGTAGTATAGGGATTTAACACTAGAAAAGTTACTATTTTAGGTAATGAGAAGAATATATAGGGACTGCTCAAAATGGAAAGTGAGAAGAAAATATAGGGACGAAGGGAGTAATATTTGTGACATTCTCCAAACGTCAAGATTTTCGTGAACCGAATAGAGTATTAAATTACCAGAACTAATTCTACCTATTTAAACAAAACAATATATTGATATTACTGAATAATGGGAGTACTACTGAATCATGGGAGAGGTAGGGGCAATTTGCCCCCTAATTTTATCTTGTTCAATGTATGAACTTTTATAGACTTGCTCTAACGTATTTTATTTTATTTTAATTTTATGTTGGTAAGAAATAATGATTCACCCGAGCAATTTTATTTCGAGTCAGCAACCTAATTTATCTCTAATTAAAGACCCCAAAGTCCCCTTTTTCCGGCCCACCTTCCAAACTAACTGTGTCAAGGCCGGACTATTGCCACGCCCTCATATGTTTCCATAACCCATAAGAAAACTAGTACTCATGGTTAGAAGGTAGTTGAATAACCATTAAGGCAATTGCCTATTGGTTCCTAATATTCCAATTAATGATATGTTGCATAAACGAACACAATAGAATTAAGCTAGCTATATTATTGCTAATTTAATTCATGTTGAAAAACACCTTTATTATTTTGTAAAGGCCATAATGAGTGATCAATATCATTCGTTATACCTATTCGATGGTATTAAGATGACAAGTTAATGAATACCTTGCTATCTTTCTTTATTTCTTAATTTTCCTTCTTCAATAGAATCATAATCATATAATCATAATATCTATATATTAGAGGCATTTTTTAACAGCATTAGACGTGTCCACCTAAGCGAACATTTTTTAAAAATAATAACAATAATAAATCATAAATAGAAGTTAGGAAAGAGAGAATTTTAAAGTTATGGCAGTAAATTGTAACCAAAAAAAAGTTATGGCGGTAAATCATTGAAGATAATGAAACATTAAAAGCAGTATAACTTTTGTTTTATGTTTCAAAAATTCAAATATCTTATACCAATGAAAAGAGTGTGAAACACACTTTAAAACAAGACCCATTTTGTCATATATCTTATGCATTGGTATTAGGAGCATATGGAGTGTCAATCAATCATATTCATAATTATAATCATATACATATTATATAGGAGACAGTTTTTGACAGTATAGGACCTGTCTACCTAAAAAATGAAAATATTCAAAATCACAACCCTTCACTTTTTTGGCTTGGCCGAGCAAGATTTTGTCATGAAGGATTAGAATTTCTTACTTTGGTAAAAATTTCCAAACTGTCGATTTAGTTTATGTTATATATATATATATATATATATATATATATATATATATATACAATGGAAGATTACGTGGATATTTGACAAATTAAATCGACAGTTTGGAAATTTTTAACACCATCTTATTCTTGATTAAACACATTTAACTCTCAATGGAGATATTTAGTTCAAGATTTGTAAAGAAAGTTAACGATGAGTATCTTATTTTGTATGTCTTATAGGAAACTTAACTAATAACAATGAGTATCAAGAATATACCGACTTTAAATATTAAATCCATAGTAACCCCACTGTCACACCTCTGTTAAGCCTAAGCAATTCTTTTTCTTACCCCCCTGCGTTTTCCTTTGTAATAATGGACACTCTTTATTTCATTTAGGGTATTTTTTTTAAAAAGGATATGGATACTTGTGGTTCCTTACGCAATTGTTTGGATTTGCCTCTAATTAAGTTTCTACACATGAACCAATATACACTTTCTTGCTGGCTTTGAGCAAACAAAATGGATCAGTTTCTTTCTATGTTAATATAAGTACTTCCTACTAACTTTAGGAAATATTTATTGAACCAAATTTTGCGCGTAACTACTGAAAAATGTATAAATTGATCATTACATATCAACTCGATGTTTACATTAGGTATGTTGTTTAGAGTTTACACGACCAATTTAGTTTAGTTTATGGGTGATTTTGTGTCAGTTCAGTGTTGCCAGTTCAATTCATGGATGTTCAATTCAGTTCAGGGGTGCTCAGTTAAAAAACATACTATTTGTCCACCTAAGCAAACCATTGTAATAAAATTTTAATAGAATCATAAAATAGAAATATAGGTTTTGGCATAGAATCATATATATATATATATATATATATATATATATATATATATATATATATATATATATATATATATATATATATATATATATATATATATATATATATATATATATAAAGTGAGTTCATTTCGTGTGGCCACGATACGTAGGATGCCACGCAAGCGCCTAAAACCGTGTGGACATGACACCTAAGATGCCATGTAAGCGCCAAGTTCGTGTGGTGATGACACGTATGCCGCCACCTAAGCCTTCATCCAAGTGTGTCAAGCATTAATTAATAATCATTATTTGACTTCATAGATACAACCTATTATATTTATTATCAAATTATTAAGATTATAAAATAAAATAACTTTTATTACGCGACTTTAAAAATTATAATTTTTCCTCCATTGGATCAGGTTCGGAAAATACTTCAAAATGAGATGCATATGTACTATGTCTTATAAAGTTGGGTTCTTTTCGTGGGAGGATGACATGTGAGACGCCACATGGGAGGGATATATTCGTGTGAAGATGACACATAGGCGCCACATCGGTATACGTATAAAGTGAGTTAATTCATGTGGGCACGACACGTAGGACGTCACATAGGAGGTGTAAATCCGTGTAATGATAACCCCTAAGCCCCACGTAAGCAAAGCTTGCCAGGCACATAGCCTAATAACTCACTATCAAAGTGTCACTCATTAATGTCTTATCATTAGTTGGCTTTATTACATATTTATTAGCTTTTTTTTATATTACAAAATAATAAAAAAAACTTTAGTTACGTAAGTAAAAAACTTATAAATCTTGCTTTAATGGATTGGATTTGAAAAAATCTTCAAAACGATATATATGCCTTCCAAAAGTTGGGTCATTTCCTGGCGTTGATGACATGTAGGATGACACTTAAGAGGAAATGTTCGTGTGAAGATTACATGTAGATGTCACATGTGTACAACTTGGTTAAATAACAATAAATGACACTTCTAACAATACTGGCCTTAACTATTTGATGTCATATATATTTAACTTGACCTTTAATATTGTATAGCATTAATGAAATTTATTTAACTGGTATGTTCCTACATGATCTACTTAACTAATCTGAATTGGATAAAACTAAATTGGACTAATAATAAATTGATAAAATAGAAGCTTAGTATACTCGAAGAAAGGTTTATTAACCTTTATCTTTTTTTTTTTTAGAATTTTGATGTAGGCTAAAATTATATTTATAAATCAATCTTTTTTACATTCATTCTAATTTTAATGTAGATCGATTTAAATGGGCATTTCATACCAGAAATATTAAAATAATCAAATGTAGAATTAGTTGTGCAGTATAAAATAGGCATGAGGTATCACTTACTATTAGAGATTTTGATATATAATATATTACTAATAAAGTTGTACTTACCTAAATCGTTAAAGAGTAGACTATTAGAGTAACTGATATGACCCACATGGCCACAGTCACTATGTTGCCTTAAACATAAGGTAATGATCCTTCAACATTTAGCTTTTTACTGCGCCATAGCTAACGCGAAAGTCATTTTAGTAATTAAGATGCACTGGTGTCATTAAGAAAAATTTAGCAGTTACTACAATAGAAGTTTTTGTAAATTACTACAAGGATTATTTAGTAGGAGTTCCGTTTTTAATGAAATATACATTAAGTGTGAATTTATTCGTCTATCTATAATTTCTAGCTTAGTTAATCTCATTTTCTGGTTTTTAAAACAAAATATGCATGATTGTTAGCAAGAATGAGCGTACATTTTTTAAAGTTTACACAGTTAGTTCAGTTTAGTTTAGTTCAGGTGTTAATTCAGTGATTTTCAGTTCAGTTAAGTGATTCAATGGTGCTGAGTTCGGAAACATACTTTTTGTCTCACATATCAAGTTGTGTTAAATTCAATTCAGTGGTGTCCAGTTTAGTGGTATTGAATTCATTTCAGTTCAGGTAAGTTCAACTATAAAGAACTCAACCCGAGACCAATTTTTTGGACAAAATTTGATAGATGAGTATGGTTGTGTTATTATTTAGGGATGAATTAAATTGAACTAGAATGAACTGAGTTTAGGGATGTAAATGGATTGGATTCGGATCGGGTGGAGCATCATCCGCTCCATCCGCGAAATCCATCTAATCAATCCGCTTCATCCGTCATCCGCGAACCATCCAATCCATATCCAATCCGTCCGTCATCCGCGGATTAGTGGATGGATCGGGTGCTTAACGGTTTATGTACTAAAAACAATAAATAGACCCAACTATAATAAAATTGTTAGTAGTCAAACAAAACTTCAACTCATATACGATCGTTTTACCTTCTAACAATAAAAATAACACAATTTAGTTTAAATAATAACAATACAAATTAGAAAACAAGTAAAATTAAACTAAGATGTAAATATAACATATGTTTGATATCTTTTTTATATTATTCTTTTACACTTTAATATCTAAACGGGTGATGGATGGATTCGCGGATCGGGTTAGCGGATGAGAAATCTTATCCATCATCCGCTCCATCCGCTCCATCCGCTATCCAATCCATCCGTCATCCGCTCCACCATCCATTTAATCGGGTTTTAATCCATATATTCGGTTCGGATGGAGCGGGTATCCGCGGATCATGAATCCATTTACATCCCTAACTGAGTTCCATACCACAAAATTTAAGTGAACACCACTGAACTGAAATGAGTACGACCAAACTAAATTGAACCCCATTTTCTATGTGAGACAAAATAATGTATGCATGTTTCCGAACTAAACACCACAGAACTGAACTGAACATCAGTTAACTGAACTGAACATTGCTGAATTGACACAAGATCGTTGATGAACTGATCGGGTAAGTTCTAACAAACACATCCTATGTGTGTAGTTGATTTATTCATTGCTTTGATTTTCTAACTTTGTGAGAATTATGATCTATCTTTACAAAGCAAAAACATCGCAAAATGAAATAATAAAAAGGAAAAAAATTGCAACTATAACAAATCATTAAAAGAAAATAGGATAAAAAAAATAGAGATTGACTTAGAAATAGTGGTGCGGCCAAAAACTTCAGGATATAAGTTCAATTTTCGTTATATATTCCTCAAGTATGGGTCCTAAACCTTAAAAATAAAATTTGCACGAAAAAAAACATAAAATAAAATAAAATAAAAAGAATATTTTAGGGCATTTTAACATTAAATTAGAGTATTTTAACAAGAGTTGTGAGTTGTTAAAACTTTATAGTGTTATATGTAGCTCTGCCACTAGTTAGAAAAACAATTGTTAAAGATATATCTATAATAAGTTTTGTCATGTAAGATCATATCCAAAGTTATTACTTCAGCTAAATATTCATGTCTTAATAAGTTTTTGTGCTTATTCTAATATATATATATATATATATATATATATATATATATATATATATATATATATATAATCACAAAAACTTATTTGAGACGGTCTTTTCGTAATTTCTGGTGAGACAATGGTCACATTTAAGTGAAACAATGGTCACGATTCATAATAAGTGACCCCTATATTTCTAAAGAGTGACCCAATTTTATTGTAAGTTGGTCTTACACAAGACTTGCTCAAGCATAAAACTAATACAAAGACAATTAGACTGAACATTGCATCCATAGATTTTAAACCTAGGTTGCAAAGGAGCCATACTAAGCAATATTCATGAGTGTTTTTTAAATTTTTATTTGTACATGATCTAAGAAGTAAGACTCCTTAAATAATTAGACATAAATTGTTAGTAGTAAAATTAGAATTTTTTATTATATTAAACAAAAGATAAAACAAAAAAAAAGGATAAGTGAATAGAGTTTGAAGAAAATTAAAGTAAAAATCGATTTATATTTTTTTCAAAAAGTGAATTTGTTGAAATTGATACCTTTTGGGTTGTCATGTAATATAAGTGATTTTTAATAAAAATAAAAAATTACAAATTAAAAAAATATTGAGTGATTTAGATTTTAGTAATTAGGATAAACACATAAGGATTTATCAAGAGATGACGATTTTAGCTACAAAAAGTTTTAAGAAGTGATCAACGCAAAATTTCATCATTTCTAAACAAAAGAAACAAGGAATTGAAATTGCTAACATATATTCTTATTGGTGCGAGCTTTTTTTAATTTTTAATATTTTAAAGTGCGATTAACAACTTATCTTTTAAAAAGTAGTATTAAAATTCAACCCGTACATCGCACGGGCTTCATATCTAGTATGTATATATTAGAGGTCTTTTCTGACAGTATTGGAGGCGTCCATTTAAGCGAGTCAGTGTAATAAAATTTTAAAATAAATATAAAATAGAAATATATGTTTTGGTATAGAATATATACTAAAGTTGTACTTTCCTAAATCCTTAAAGAGTACACTATTAATTTAAGGTTTTAGAATATATATTAAATTTGTACTTTCCTAAATCATTAAAGAGTAACTATTAGACTTTAAAAAGAATATAACTTAAGTTTCACCGCTTAGGAAATTAAATTTCTTACACCATTGGAACGAGTACGAAATATCCTTTAAAATGAGACTCATTTGTTGTATGTTCGATCTATTTATTTACAATATTAGATGCGTCTACCTAAAAAGGTCATCAGTAATTAGAAGCTGACACAACTAAAGAGTTACATGTAAATACAATAGAAAAGATATGTATATTAGTTATAAAAATTTAAAAAGCAATCTCAAGGTAAATATAATAAAAAAAAGTATGTGTAGAGTAATAAAGAAATAAACGATGAATCTAAAATGATTCTAGGTTCAATCTTTAATAGAATACTATACCATTATCACGTATAATTTTATAACTGTACGTAATATACTGATCCCCCATGTTATTTTAGGTTCCAATTTATGTTCCCTTCAACTTTATAATTATTAGGCTCCGTTTGATTCACCTGGATAAAATTGATCTGAACTCAACTGAACTTAATTGATTTTTTGAACTTGACCGTTAACCATTTAAAATTTGTCCAAACATAGTCAATATTGGACTCATTTGAAAGTATGTTTTGAGATCTTTCCGATGACATAATTTTCATCATGAAATTATTTCGGAATAAATAGTTCTATGACTAACAAAGTTACACATGAACTGAACTGGACTGAACTGAACTAAAATTAAGTAAAATTAAGGTGAATCAAACAGGGCCTTAGTGTACTCCCTGCGGACCACAAATAAAATTACATTGGATTTTTTGCGTTCTTCAAGGCAGTACTTTGACCGCATATAACTTTGCAAAACAAGCAAGCAATGCTTTGCTATTTTTAGATTTACGTCTAAACCTTTTATTTTTTTTGAAAATTAGTTATGTATAAATTAGACATTTAAACTGATTTTACCATAAAAGAAGAATCATATCTTTGGAATGTTAGTTGTACACTTATATCAACATAAGAGTATTGGCGTACCATCACCAAGCATAGAAAAACTTTGAAACTATTACCTTTTGGATCATGTAACATATGGGATGAGTTAATTAATAGTTAATTGAAATTAATGCTAAGAGTTCAAATTAGATAAGATGTCCTATAAAGTCAAAGTAATATAATCTTATTATATGGCATTCATGATATTAAATGGTTTATATAAGTATTTATTCATATATTACTAATAGTTTTTCATAAGTGACAATTACACTTTGATTTTTCGATGAGATTAATAATCACGGTATATTAGTTTTATTATATAATCATAGTCTGTGCAGCACGTGCATACTCACGGGCATCCATCTAATTAAAACTAATGTAAATGGAGGTGGAATAAACCAAAAGATTTCCCTTAATAAATCTCATAAAAACTAAAATCCCTATTTTTCAGAATAAACCAAACAATTTCACTACTCAGTTATCACCACACCGAGTCAAATTCAACATATCGTATACAGTCCCTTCTTCCTGTTACTAGTAATAACTCAAACTGCTCCAAGAACTTCAATCTTCTCTCTCTCTCTCTCCAAATCTCCAAATCCACACTCTCTCTCCTCAAATCAGTTATCACTAACCTTGGCCATCTTTAATCCCCCAAAATGATCTAAATCCCTAAACCCTAACCCCCAAAATCACACTCTCTTTGAATCAAAATTAGGGTTTTTTCTTTTTCATCAATTTCTCTCTCTTTCTTCGATGGGTCACGTAATTGATGATATTCCATCAACACCAGGCAAATTCAAGCCAGAAAAATCCCCCATATACTTCAACAACAGAATAAGATGGTATTCATCTCTCTCAAAATTAACCCTCTGGTCATTTCTCTCTCTCACTCTCCTTCTTTTTCTCTTTCTTCTTTCTCCCTCTTCATCCCCACCTCACCGTACCCTAAACCCTAACTGGGGTGGGCCTGATTGGGAGCGCCGTGTCCGTCTCTCAGCCCGTGTGAAGCCCAACAAGCCCGCCGTGTCAACAGGACACGGGATGACCGTGTTGGTTACCGGAGCAGCGGGTTTCGTTGGCACCCACGTGTCAATGGCGTTACGGCGGCGTGGCGACGGCGTACTGGGTCTTGATAATTTCAATGATTATTATGACCCATCATTGAAAAGGTCGCGCCAGAAGCTCCTAGAACGTTCTGGGATATTTGTAGTTGAAGGTGATATAAATGATGAAGCTTTATTAAAGAAATTATTTGATGTTGTGCCTTTTACTCATGTTATGCATTTAGCTGCACAAGCTGGTGTGAGATATGCATTGCAGAATCCTAAATCATATGTTAATAGTAATATTGCTGGTCTTGTTAATCTTTTAGAAGTTTGTAAAGATGTTAATCCACAACCTGCTGTTGTTTGGGCTTCTAGTAGTTCAGTTTATGGGTTGAATTCTAAAGTGCCGTTTTCTGAAAAGGATAGAACTGATCAACCTGCTAGTTTGTATGCTGCTACTAAGAAAGCTGGGGAAGAGATTACACATACTTATAATCATATTCATGGGTTGTCGATTACGGGGTTGAGGTTTTTCACGGTTTATGGACCGTGGGGTAGGCCGGATATGGCGTATTTCTTTTTTACTAAGGATATGTTGAAAGGGAAGGAGATTAGTGTGTTTGAAGGGCCGAATCATTCGACTGTTGCGAGGGACTTTACGTATATTGATGATATTGTGAAGGGGTGTTTAGGGGCGTTGGATACCGCTAAGAAGAGTACTGGGAGTGGTGGGAAGAAGAAGGGTCCTGCTCAGTTTAGAATCTTTAATTTGGGGAATACGTCGCCTGTCAGTGTTAATGATTTGGTGAGTATTTTGGAGAAGCTTTTGAAGGTAAAGGCTAAGAAGAAGGTGTTGGAATTGCCAAGGAATGGGGATGTGCAGTTCACGCACGCGAATATTACCTTGGCTCAGAGGGAGCTTCGTTATAAGCCCACAACTGATTTGCAGACGGGGTTGAAGAAATTTGTGAGGTGGTACTTGAGCTACTATGAGGGTTCGAAGAAAAAGTCTGGTTGGTGAAATTTGTAGTTTTGAACTGGATGTTGCAGTCACACAAATGATAGGGTCTGCTTCTTGCAATCTTTTGGAGTTTGCTTTTTTGGTACGTGCTTGCTGTTTGCAGGGCATTTCCTAATTGCTGTAACAGATGACTGGAGGTATCTTTCATTGTTTTCATTCCACATCATTGCTTTGTTCTTTTAGGTTAGATTGTGACAAAATAGTTAGGAAGTGTACAGTTTGTGATTTGGGCTACAGAACATTATGGTGATTTATGGAACCTTGCAATTTCAATAACATTGGTTTGTTGTTCTGTTCTTAATTTTTTTTATGAGTTTTCTGTATAAATTGGTATGGAAGTTGTTATCTACTGTACTTCATTATGTAATCAACGAAGTTTTGAGGTTCTTGCCCTTGAGTATAGTCACAAAGCTTAGTCTTCACTTTTCACCCTGAATTTTATTGGAATTTAGTTTATGTTTTCCTTTCTTTTTCCTCTTGTTGAGTTAGGCTGCTGCTATTCAGTTAGAATGGAAAGCACAACATGTACTTGACATGTTTATGTTTTGTTTCATTGACTTCCATTTTGAGGACAAATCACTGTGGTGGATTGGAAACCTGGCTTAACAGGGTGACGATTAATTTGACCTGAAATTTGTGAAACTTGAGCTTAATTAGCTATAAGCATAACTTTTAACATTGTTTTGGTTCCTACAGAAGAGTCTAGAGAAATCTTATCAGTGGTGTGATATGCTTCTTGAAATTATTTGGCCTGAGAAAAACTGATGGAACTTCTGATAAAAGCTAGAAATCTTACTAGTGGTTTGATATGGTTTCTGGAACTGTTTGGCCAGAGAAAAAGGATGGAACTTCTGAGAAAAGCTAGATCTCCCCCGCCCCCCAATTTCTTACTTGTAAACAACCACACTTTAAGAATGTATCTCCTAGGTTTTGATGACCAGAAACACATTGTTTGGTTCCTGTGGTATTTGATGTTGTCTGACACTGCACTGTAAATCTAGTTGTTTACAAAACATTGACGTGGATTTCCCTTAAATTGTATGGCCGAGCAAGACAAATATATTGGAACTCTTGATAACACTAGAGAGTGTAGAGACGCCTTCCCGCCGCCCATCTCCTCCCCATGCCAATTGAAGAAGAAAAAGAAAAAGAATAGGAAGAAAAGATCTTGTATAAAACCTTGCATTTCTGATGTAATGAATCTTTAACATTCTTGAAATGGCTAGTTTACTTCTATGGTGTTTAAAGTTTTGTGACATTGTCGTCCAATTGTACAAACAATTGAGTGCCATATTTTAGTTTCAAGCCACAAATGTGCTGTTAACACGTTATGTGCTTCTTCTCCCCATTTGAAGTGTGGCAATTGATTTGTTTGATTATGAAGTTCTGAGCAATTATCGATGAATCTTTGGTCTACTTCATGTTGTGCAGCACGGCACATTGAAGATTACAGAAAAGAACTGGTGGATTGTGGCATTATTCTTTAGTATTTGGCATTACCACATAGTAGTCTAAATTGCAGAAGTGTGTTTTAGTATACGTCCTTTTCTTCATCGCGATTGAAGGAGCTAATTCATTTTCCTGATCTTTGGCTACTTTCTGCATTCCCTGTGGTCCAACCGTAAGTTACTGTAAGTATGACTGGGGATTAGCTGATGAATGGCGGGAATTTTATTCTAACATTTGACTTGTTGTGTGTAATGGCGTTCTTTTTGCAGCATTTGATGATGCTTTCGTTCTTAACATGCTTATATGAAATTTGTTTAATGACCGTGTTATTGCTACATCAAAAAAGCAGCAGCAATCTGCCTCGATTAATGCCGTGATGTATGACTGGTTGTTTTTTTTTTCTTTGGGTAGTTCTGGTTAACTTCCCCTAACACTTGCTTATATGTTAAGGGCTTGATTTTCCACTACTCGGATCCCTTTGTTTTTGGACGGTTAACCAACTTCAACATAATAATCTTCTAGGCACGTCAGTGTAAAAAAAAAATGCCATTTGTAATATGTTTGCTTTACTTTTGACCTTGGTAGCTGTAAATTGTGATCAATTGGAAACATTTTGATTTATGTTGATAACTGGGATATGTTCTTTTTCAATTATTTTAGAAATGGTTTTGTTCGGTTCAGTTCATTAATGTAGTAATGAGTTAGTTCAGTTATTTGACTTGATTATTGTATAGCATATTACTATTCAGTCCAATTCAATAACCGATTCTGTAGAAAAGAACCCATCCTAACTATAAGTTTGTTATTGATATCGTTACATATTATTATCATGGATGGGATAAGGAAAGGCATCAGACGAAGTGAATTGCCTCGTATGACATAATTAAGTTCCAAGTGCCTGATGCAGTTAAATATGCAACAATCCTATGCAATCGTTGAAGTTTTTGTTAATTCTTACCCTTCAACAATATGTCAAACTTTGAAGGTAATCCCCTTGCTCAAACTCGAGCAAAAACTTTGAAGGTAATCCCCTTGCTCAAACTCGAGCAAAATTTGGTCAATTCGCTACCAAGTGGTCGAGGACAAGCGTAAATGAGAAAATACATAGTAGATTAATTAGTTCTTTTATGATGCATAGTGTGATTATTGTAGCCTTAACATAATCCCAACTTTGTGCTTATCAGCGTATATATGTCATCTAAAGGTGGGAGCAAAGGCTATTGATTGGATTCTTATTTAGATTTTTAATGATCTCCTTTCATACGAAAATATCAATGCTCAAATTTCCTGGTTACGAAAGCTACTCACCTATTGTAAGTGGGTCAATATCGGCTTATTCATGATGCATCATCAACGACTAGCGACTTTTATACTAGTAAGTCTTTCAGTAGTCAATTACATAATTGATATCAACCCACATCTGGGTCATATTAACACCGTTAAGCAATGTGCATAGCATCCAAAAGAAAGTTTAAGATGGACATCCTATTAGATGACCTTGTCTTGCAAGATCAAAATTACACGTAATGATTGTATAATATACTCCAGTAGACTAGTACATCATTTTGTTGATAGGAACATGAATTTATGGTTAAGTATACCGTTCCAAGACGATACCTCCAATCTCTCAGCCATCCCATTCTCTTGAGTATCAAATTGGGTTAACATCAACGACTTTCGTACCTGAACCTAAAGCAACACTCAAATCAAATGTGAATGCTAAGATAAACTCTGCTCTTGATCTCCGTTGGCCTTCTCTAAACAACTTAACAACCCCACCCCATCAACTTAATTGTTGAGCTTGACATATCACTATATCAGTCTTCAATCAAGCTATTAAGAATTGAGAAAGATGGATATAGTGATATATACAGTTTAACAAGAAGCAAAACACTTGTGCTTAGCAAAAAAAAAAACAAAAAAAAAAAAAAAAAAAGAAGCAAAACACTTGTAAACATACCAACACTAAGGCGACCAAGTAGACAAAATAACAAAAGGTTGCATTCACAGTGATCCTTGGAAGCTCCCAAATTGTTGCCTGCCTATACAGAGTCCAGAAAGGTTTCATTGTTTTTCTCCTTGACCTTAAAAGATGTCCGTGCCACAAAAAGTCGAGCACTGGGCGCAAATGCTCTTTTCTGAGTAATAGCTTCACGTAGGTTCCCTTCTTGCATAAAAATCTGGTGGTCTGGCTTTCCTTTCCAAGCTCACCTACACGGCTACACCATAGTATACGAAGAGCATCAGCTGTACGTTCATTTAGAGCTGCAGTAAGCAGTAACACCATATGAAGCTATCAAACATGAGCCAGTTCCAAACTGCAAAAGCAAATTTCAGGGGATGTCATATCATGGCAAGTAGTCAGGTTTAGGGAAGAACGTCTATCAACCTAAATTCTTTATTCAGACACCCAGGACATGCTTTTTTTTATTTTTTATTTCAGAAGACTATTATCATAATCGCGATTTTCCAGTAATAAATGGGCAATAACAAGTTTAATGTAGTAGTTGCATCCTCACAAAATGACACCTGATCAAAAGCTTATAATATCAAAGGGGTTCATAAAGAAGATGAACACCAAATAGTCCCAGCTTCCAGATTCAGGGCTCCAAGCCTCCAACCACTGTTTAAATAGGACATCTTCATTAAGAAGGGAAGGCGGGGAAGAAAAAAGAGAATGAGGAGGATGAATATGATAGCACAGGCAAGAAGGCACCTGAACAAGCCCTCAGTCAATCAATCACAAACCTCTTCGTATCCTTAACCATTACATTTTGTAAGATACTGGCTTTCCAACTGGATCAAAATGTGCAACTTTTAGCATTTCCAGCGAACCCCCTTGGAAAAAGATGATTTGATCAAATGCGGATTTCTAACT
Source organism: Tetragonia tetragonoides (assembly GCA_038025085.1). Lineage (NCBI taxonomy): Eukaryota > Viridiplantae > Streptophyta > Magnoliopsida > Caryophyllales > Aizoaceae > Tetragonia > Tetragonia tetragonoides. Next base: position 50,534,164 of record CM076142.1, read on the forward strand.
CTAATCCATGACCATAACAATTCAAAAGTAATTGATTTTGTATTGCTACTAAGCTAGCCTAGACACCCTCGGAGACTAATCCAAAATGATTAACCTGCTCATACTGACATGAGTTCACCAGGATATCTGTTATACTCCTTCATTCTCGGTTCCCGTGCTTTAAGGTTGTTGTCTGGTTTGTTACTAATCACCAGATCCAAATCACCAATGAGCTGATCTACAGTCACAGGTCTAGCCCTATTCAAGATTAACGTCAAGAATTTGGCCAGGATTCAATTTGTCACGACAGAAAGAAAAAGAAAATGTGACGGATATAGAGAAAATAAACACAAGATTTACAAGGCCCAGCAGCCCTAAGCGAGGAGTAAGGGAGACGCCAATTTAGTACTCGTATTATGTATAAATTACAGCAGATCTGAGAGTCATCAAAGTTCTTTCGGACCCTAGATGCTCGATCTAACAAATGGCTCAAACTCTTAATGCTCGAGTAATGAAAAACACTATAATGTCGTAAACCGGCCTCGTATGGGTTAAATGTATCATTAGTTATTGACAATGTTCATAAGATTACTCTAAATATATGTTTGCTGGATTCTCCATCTCACCTCAAAATACATATGTCCGACCTGGGTTTGAACGCTAAATGCTTCATCTAGATCAATAAACAATCAAAACTTTCATAAACAACCCAAGTCTGATGGAAAGGTACCCATGCTTCAAACTTACACTTGAGTTCAACTACAGAGGTATTCCCCAAAGTCATGTAAAAATTTAAGCAATGACTAAACCTTAAAACAAATTTCACAGACTCGAAAAGCTTTAAGAGCACTAATCACTAGATGACAAAAATTACAATAAAGCAAAGATAAGTCACAGGCAATTGCACTTAAAGCTTATGCTTACGTACCAGGTAAGAGAATTTCTTCCCTTAAAACTTTGTTGAGCCCTTCAAAGATCAACTCATTTAGCTTCAATTTGCTGCCTCTATAGCATCTGATATCAATTTCACATTGACGGAGGTAACATGTAAGAAATCAAACAGGGTATTCCGACTAAGATGTTCATATTAATTCAGCAAGAATACAGTTTTGCATAACTCACATGAGTTTAATGGGCCAAAAAACAGCCAGTTGAATGGTGCCATCAGATAGTAGCGCAAAGCTCATACTCACATGGATCATATGCATCCACAATCAAGTCGACCGATTTGATGATCCACCATTGACATAAGAGTCCAGTTCCCACCAAGGTCTGACATCTTTGCTATGCAGAGGACTATCATCTTCTCCAATTGAATTTTCATGGTTTTCATCCTCAATCTGAACATCCTCAAAATCACTGCTATCACTCCAGTTGTAAGCATCTCTTTCTACTTCTGGATTGTAAGACCATTCCAGCCTCTTCAAGATGTCACGGTCTTTCCACTGACCGACAACTGAAACTGCCTCCTTTTTAGCTTTACCAATCAAGATGTCCCTCCATGAAAAACAGGCATCTGCATTTCTCTTAAGCACCCCAGCATCATTATCACCCACAACCACAGTCTTGAGACATCTCTCACTAGCCTCCTTCAAAATACCCAAGAAATCTGAATCGTCTGAGACAAGGACCAAGCATTGTATGCGCCTATGATCCATCATATCTACCATAGTACTCCTTAGAGCGACATCTGCTGCTTGTGGCTCATCAGACACCGTCTTTACCCAAAACCCAGCCCGTTTCAAATCATCTGCTAAACCATAACCCACCTTAGGGGTCAAAATATCCTGAGCAGAATTCTTATATTTCTCCATCTTCGTCGCATATTTCCCCACCAAATTCACCCTCTTCTTCCCTTTGGCAGATTCTATCTGTCTCAGCCGTTTCTGATGCTCCTGCTCGTGAATTTTGAAATGGTTAACAAGCTTCTCGTTAGTGTTGAAATTCCTCCCACAAACCCGACATCGATATGGTTCAACAGGCTTGATGATTCCCTTGTTTTCTAAATGATTTAAAACCTTCCTCTCCATCCTCTTCTCTTTAACTGCTGGGGGCACATAGCTAAATGCGTGGCAGTTCGCATAAGCTACCATATATCTAACAACCCCAAATGATGAAACTGCCCTTTTTAACTTAATGGCAGCTTGAAAAGGGGAGACTGAGATTGGGGGCTTGTTTTCTAAGTCCCAGAAAATCCCTATTTTGCTTTGGGGAACTTTCACCACTGACGAAGATGACGAGTTTAGGGAACGAAAAGATGTGTATTGACTGAAATGGCAAAGTCTATTCATTGTTGGGTATGGGATTAGTGACTTTGGTCTTCTAATGTGCATTTCATACAGAAAACAGACCAAACTCTGTAAGAAATTTAAGGATACATGGGTTTACGCAAATTAAAGGATAACTACCCTGAAGATTGAAAGAGAGCACCTGAAATGGGCAGCCAGCAAAATCAAAGAGAGTAATAAAATGCTAGCACAAACAACATAAATGATTCTTATAATGACATAATCGAGCACGAACAGAACCTAACACGGGGAGTCGGGACACACAATATTCAGATGTCCAATTACGCTGCACCCTTACCCTTTTCCTCTCATTTCGCTGCCACCGTTCATTCTATAACGTCAAATTCAAGAACTTGAATCAACAGAAAGCCTCTAATAGTGAAAGAACAACCACATTGACATTCAATACTAGCGGAGGCCGAGTATACTTCTTACTATAGACACACAGACGCCCAAAAAGCTTCGAACTTTGTAGAGAAACAATAATTTTACAAACCAACACAATCTTTCATTGCTTCAAAACTATTAACATGACCCCCCCCCCCTAGAACAGATTTCAGTCAAACTTATTAAACATGCATTTCAACGAATAATGAAACAGGATAATCTTAATAGTGAAAATCAAACCAAATGTAGAGAAGAAAAATCAGGTTAACAGTTCAATAAACTAGTTTCAACTCTAGATTCCAACTAAAACAAACCATACACATACAAAACCCTAGCTAGCAGTGGCGGACCCAGAAAAATAAGAGTATGGGTGCAAAGAAAATGGAGGGGCGATCCAAAATTAGGGGTGTCAAGTTCACCCACACCCACAAATACCCTGTTTTTTTTTTTAACTCAAAAATCATAATAATACATTAAATGAAATCAACATAGTCATCGTAGTACAATAACAACCAAATAAAAATTACAATTGTTGTCTACGAGTTTTCATATTTTGAAAGCGGTTTATGATATCCTCATCGGTAACTTGTAGAAAAAGCTCTCTCTCGATAAAAGTAATCAAGTTATCATTCAATAACTCATCACCCATATTGTTTCTCAATGGGCTCTTCACAATCTTCATTGAGGAAAATGCTCTTTTCACACGTGCCGGAAGAAGCATCACTAGCTTCAGAAGCAAATAAACATCTTGATACAACAAATGTTTCTTAGTTTCAACAAGCTTCTTGGAGAGATCATTAATGTCCATTCAAAATTTATACTAAATCATTGTCAACTTTCATCCACAAATGACATAAACACAATTTCACATTTCCAAACAATTCTACAATTCCAATCAATTCCAAACAATCCCACAATTCCAAAGGATTCCACAATTTCAAACAATTCCAAACAATTCTACAATTCTAAACAATTCTCTATGACTTATTCTACAATTAGCATAAACATATATAGCTAAATTAACAAATTTCAGCAACTATTATGTAGCAATTAACATAAACTATTAACAATATATATTAACAAAGAAAATGAGAATTCAATATTCAATCATTTCAATTAAAACAACATGTTAATCAATTAACAAATCAAGAATTGTATAATCATTTATCAATTAAATCAACATCTTAAATTAACTAACAAATTCAGATTAACAACATTAAATCAATAACTTTACAAAATTACCCAATTTTAATCTAAACCCTAATTTATAAATTGAACCATTATCATGTGAAATTGGGGATTTAATTATTTAGGGTTTAACAAAAAACAAATATTAATGATACCTTTGAGGCTTTGATGTACAGTACCGCGCCGGAGAAGAGACCGCCGTGCCGGAGAGGAGACCGCCGCGCCTGAGATGGGCCGCGACAGGGCTACGGCCCACTGGGCAGTGGTGGCCTGGTGGGCGTGGCTGTGGGGGGGCTGGGGCGGGCTCAGGCAGGCCGCGCGCCGTGAAGGGGTCGCGTCACCGTTCGCCGACTCGCCGGAGGGGCCGTGAGATGTGAGTCGTGAGGAGAGAGAAGGGTGAAATTTTGCCTTTGCTAGTTTGCTTTTACAGTTTCACTCTTTGTCTCTTTGAAAATGTCGTGAGCCTCTGAGGGGAGAGAGAGAGAGAGTTGTTGTGTCATGTGTGTAGGGTGAGAGAGAGACGGACAGCTAGTTGCATTTGTCCCCTCTTCACATGGATGTCGCAGACACCTTTCCTCATGGGCGCTTCTGTTGTGCTGTACAGGAGGATCGAGCGCATTTTATGAGCCGTTAGATCTGTGTTTTGATCTCAGCCGTTCCTTTTATTTGTTGCTTTTTAACTTACTACTTGCTAGATTACTCCACACCAAGTCACTCTTATTTATCAAGATGGTCCACCATACAAATTGACTAGTTTACCAAATAAAATTAATGATCCACCAAAAGTTTATATAGTACACCAATTCACCACACTCTTACTTCATTATATCATCTACCTGTTTATAAAAAAACTATCATTTACTCCATGTAAGTCATATCTTCAATCTCAAAATTATTTCATTTGTTTTGGTTGAGCAACTGATTTTTTTGGTGCACTAACCTATGTGCGCAATTACTCCATATCATCAGTTTCCACTCCATCCCAACAATGAAATACACCATTTCATTATACTTTTTACTTCGCCTTACCATCTACCTAATTATAAAAAACTATCACTTACTCCATCTCATGATTATTTCATTCGTTTTGGTCGACCAACTGATTTTTTTAGTGCACCACCCTATATGCTAAAATACTCCATATCATCGATTTCTATTCCACCCCAACAATAAAATACACCATTTTATCATACTTTTACTTCGGCTTACCATTTATCCCATTATAACAAATTATCACTTACTTCATGTTTCTAAATTATTTACTCCAGTTCATCATGAAAATACACCTTATAGGCAAGTTTCTATTCCAAATTACAATGCATATTTTCAATTTTAAAACTATTTCATTTGTTTTGGTTGTTTTGGTCGACCAATTGATTTTTGGTACACCAATTATTATTTTTGGTGCACCAATTGAGCTTTTTTTTTTCTTTCATTTTTGTTGTTTCCGGTTACCAAAACCGGCTACTACCCTTCACAATTCAATGTGCGTGTCTTACACACAAAAATAAATGCGGCGGACCGTGCTGTGCAGCATAACGAAACCTAACAACTTTCCCCATTCCCCCTTTACCCTTCTCTCTCATTAAATTTCTTTTGGGTTTAGTATGGGTGCAATAGGAATTTTCTCAAAATAGTATGGGTGCAATTGAAAAAGGACAAAAGCTTTCTTCAACAAATTTTTAAAAGTATGGGGTCATAGCTAGAGAGAGAGAATTGGGGGTGGGAAAGAGTACCTCATAGACGGGAAATATTTAGTTTGTCGGAGCTGGGACGGAAGCCGCCACGCCACATAAATCTATATTAGTGTATACGGACGGCGCCATTGATAGAGCAAAGAAATGAAAGAGACGAACACAGTAATAAACACAACCATACAATATATGGCAATTTCTACAAATCAAAATCCATTTTACCTCGCCCCCAAAAAAAACAGTTTACCTAATAAATTAAAGTTACCTTATCCTCAACTTAATTTTTAGTTCAATTTTACTTCATATGAAACTTATTACTCAGATAATCTTCTCTATTACAAAATATATTTATGATGAAATTTATGTCATTGAAAAAGTTTAAAAAAATAAATAAATCAATTCAGTTAGTTCATTTTGATTCAGTTTTTTCCATGTGAAAAGAACGAAACCTAACAACTTAAATAGAGGAATTAACACTTGATGTGTTTGAGCTCTCAAGGTCAACAATATATGTATGCACTAATTAAACAACTAACATAATTGCTAGTGAGGTTAACATAGTAGTAGTAGGGATAAATATAGTTTTTTGAAAATGAAATTTATAACTTACGAGACATAATGAATTAGGAAATCGAATCCGCAATATTACCTTATCGAATTACTCCCGAATATATTTGGAATCACCTGATTACCATCCCTAATGATTTCATGACAATTCAATTTATTGTGGATGAGGGGATTAATGGTCAATATTGACAACACAAAGGCAAAGAACCCTTCCACCTATAAGAAAAAGAAAATCTTAAAAACGATTAGGCAAATATACACAGTTGAAATTTGAGGACCTTGAGGCTAACGTGCAATTAGAAAGGCCAGGGGAGGGGAGAGGGTCCCATCACGTGAACGTGGTTGTTCTCGTCTGCCCTCTCTCTCTCTCTCCCCTCTCGAATTGGACAACCAACACAATCAATCTCGAGAAAGAAGGAGAGAGAGAAGAGAGAAGAGAGAGAGAGAGACCCATTTTGATTTGTGTCCAGCCGAACAAATTTCTTCATCAAATTGACCCACTTATGGTGGAACTTGACATGAATTGGGCATAAACAGCTGCAAAATCACAAGTTCAAGCAGCGATTTAATAATGAAGGGTCCAAAAGGCAAAGGTGTTTTCGCAACTCCTGGTGATTACATCCACTTCAAGTCTCAAGTCCCTCTTCACAAGATCCCAGTATGTTCTCTTCATTTTTCCAGCTTTTCTTTGCAATTCTGATTATTGGGTTTGACCTTTTTTAATCAAGGTTGAAGTATTAGATTCTGGGCATTATTTGTCTGTCACTACAAGCTCAATAAGTGGTGATCATGTGATCAATCTTGTGCAAATTGCCCAACAATGGGTCTTCTTGTTTCTTTGGATTGTGGGCATTTGAAAGTTGGGTTCTTTAGACATTAGTTGCCAACAAGGTTTAATCTTGGAGGTGGCATTGGATGGTTTTGAGTTTTTCCATTATCTTGGGTCACTTTCAAAGGTTGGTATTAGTTTTACTTTGTCAATTGAACTTCAAGTTGAGGAAACTATAGATAACTGGCTGATTTGTGCCTGATGGAAATTGTTCCGTGCCATTATGCGCTCAAATTTATAACCCAGATGAGATTTTTCTAGTGAATGGATATGAGCTATGAAACTCCTGAAGGCAACTGCAAGTCTCCATTTTAATTTTGATGGCTTCTTGTCTAATAGACCTTTCTGTGATTTGGTGCTTTAGTTCATCTGCTTTCACTTTGGGTAATGGCAAGGCATCTGAACTGCAAGTTGGTGTGGGGGGAAATCTAGTGATAGGTTAATAGATGCTTGTAGAGCCTAAGTCATCACTTAGTGGCAGTTTGACTTGACTACTGCATTTAAGGGCCTTTGAAAAACCAGCCACCATCAGATTGTTTCCGACTTTCCGTTCCAAAGGCTAGCATTGCCTGATAGATCCATTTCAATCTCTTGAGTAGCGGAATATGTTGTATTGCTTTGATTTATCATTTCAGTTGATCTATTTGGTTTCTTTGTGAGTGTTTCCCTTATTGCTTGAGTTGCATGAAAAGCATCCCATCTTGTTGGAGAATTGTCATTAGGCAGTTGGTCTCTTATAGTTTCTTCTTCCTTTCATTTGCTATGCAATGTGATAACTAGAGAATGGTTAGTACAGGTTGGTTCAAAGCAATGGAGGTATTATGACTTTGGTCCAAAGGTAGTTCCTACCCTTGTCTGTATTCCGGGCACAGCAGGAACAGCAGATGTGCACTACAAACAAATAATGGCATTGTCAATGAAGGTAGTAATTTGATCATTACAAAGTGTTGTCATTACTGCAAAGCTACATTACTATTTTCAGTTTATCACTTACTATGCAGACATCAATTTGTAGACTGCATCCTGTGAGATTTCTATCTGAATGAAGTTTAAGCTAAAAGAGCATATAGAATACTGGAGAGAGCTTCAGGATATTATGAGTTATGATGTTGATAGAGCTCTCTTATCCCGTATTATTCCCATAACTGTAGGAAAAGATGTAAATCTTTTGTATGGATTACATGTTGTAGTTGTATACTTTATTGGTGGAAACATCACTTGAGGATGTCCCCCATCTTGAGTCTTGACAGAACACAAATATGTTGCACAGTTTCTCTTAATGTACACTCGTACTTTTTTCTTTAGAAAAAGTGATAAAAAGTTATAGTACACCATCCGAGCCAGATACTGTCACAAACTCACAACTGATACTACTCCCGGATCCTGGTGATATTCCTCCTTGAAGATGGGATCACAAGATCCTAGGGGATGTTATCATGTCAGGTACAAACAACATCCAAGTCATCCAACTTCTAACTGTCAAATTCAGTTCCCCTATTTGGCAACTTCATCATTGAATCGACAGTCTTACTCGGAAGATTATGTGAATATTACATCTCTCAAGTAATTTCCAACTCAAAGCACTTCTTGGTCACAGTTCTTGTGTCATAAGATTTAACAGTTCATTGATGATGCTTCGGTGGCCTGCCCTGTTCTGTACCTGATGCCTTATGTGGCTCAAATATAAGATATGAAGCCACTGACATGACTTGGTAGATGTCTTGCACTCAATTTCTCAATTCCTCCATTGCAGGCCAAAGACAAGCTGCTTCATTGTCAAATATAGTACTCTTACTTTATCGAAGTCCTCTGAAGATGATTGCTGCTCCTTCATATTTGGTGTACAAACATTAATATTAGCAGCTACCTGTCATCCTGGTTCTAGGAAGCTATTGAAAGCTAATCTATTGCTGTTTTTTTTGTAATTTTCTAAAGTCCAATCTCATTTGAGGTCTTTCCTTGTGATTTACTATATATCAACGCATTATCCGTCATGTGTCTTTTTCTTGGGACCATGAAAGAAATGGCAACAGCGAGTACTTCTTTAATCAAATAGTTTCCATTACTTGTACTTACTACACGGAGCCAATTCTTTTATTTTTTGCCTCCTATTTTTTCTCTCTTCTATTCTCCCCCTACTATTCACTGTCAACAATGAGTAGTTGGCTTTATCTAGATTCATGACTACTCATGAGGCCAATAGTTTGTATTAAATATATGATTGTTCATGATATTAACCATGAGTTTTGGTTTTGCAAATCATTTTTTGCCATGTTGAGTTAATATTGAGTGTTTAAACTGTGCTTTGGCATTGTGATATTTCGATGATGCACCCCTCCTCTCTCTTCCCCTCCCTCTCTGTAATTTCATTTATTTTGCAGCTAACAGAGTTATTTGTTGATTTCTTACTCAGGGTTATCGTGTGATTTCTGTTGATATCCCCCGTGTATGGAATCATCAAGAGTGGATTCATGCATTTGAAAAGTTTTTGGATGCAATCAATGTTCATCATGTAAGGATGCCAAGGTTTCTACCCAAAGTCACTCAGATTAGGTCCTGTGATCTTTACATATGTTTTATATGCAGTAGCTTTCTGTTTCCTGAACTGATTTAGCTAAAGAACTCCATGTAGGGAAGGCGGTGATTTTGGCTGTTTGATAGCCTGAGGAACATGACTTCTTTACCAATTTACATATTGGATAACGTTTGGCTAAAAAGTTAAACCAATATAGACAGATTCATTTAATGCATTAGTCTAGAGATTGCTCCCTGGACCTTGCAAAAAAAGTTTTTAGATCTGGTCAAACTAAATGTAAGAAAGTTTGAAGTTGCACGGAACACTCAACTGATTAAACCCAAGACGCATAACTTGAAGGAAATCGCCATCTCTTTGAGATTATAGTGGAAACTGGAAAGAAAAGTCGTGAAGGATACGGAGGAAGAAAATCAAGGCCAGCCACCAACATTTGGCTGGGTCATGAGAAATGCGTATCATTTCAATTTTTAACGTCATAGGAAAGCAAGATTATCAGCTTTACTTGGTTCAGCCATAGCAATTTGAAGGTTTGAGTATGATGTTTAAGAAAACAAATGACATATGTGGATGATCATCGGTCATTTAAGTTACAGACTTTCATATCTTTCATGATTCATGCTTGCAAAGTTGGTCCATTTACAGTCCAGTTGGAAGTTCCAACTTCGTTCCTTCTTTCTATGTTGATTATCTTTATGTTCAATGGTTGTTTGACTGATCTGAAGAAAGGGTAGAGATTGTGAAATGGTGTCTTTGTTTTCTTCTGGTGGACATGCCCGCTATGCTTTCTGCATCATTTGACTTGATCTGTGCATTGAGCATCTTCCTAAAATGTATCTTTGTATAATAGGTACACATATATGGGACATCACTTGGAGGGTTCTTAGCTCAACTTTTTGCTCAACATCGGCCAAGACGAGTGAAATCATTAATGCTCTCAAATACATTCTTGGATACACGTAGTTTTTCTGCATCAATGCCTTGGGCTCCTGTGTAAGTGAAAGTTCCTTTTCTTGTACTATTAGCTATAGGAATTGACAACTTTAAGCAAGCAGATCTTGTTGATAACCTTTCTCTCTCTCTCCCTCTTGTGTAGTATTGTTTCAAAGTGCAGGCTAAAACTTACAGATTGCTTTTCCTTTCACCGTTGCTTTTGTTATGCAAGTCTCAAGAGACTAAACCAATCTGAGAATTATTCACAAAAGACATTGTTTTTGAATAGAAGTTCTTGACTGTGTTGCTTGATTTATGAACTCTATGTAGGTTCCCATGATATCAATGTGAAATTTCTGTAGGATCTTCAAACATAATTTCTTCTGCAATTATTAACTACTTTAAAATGTAGCTGGTAGTGGTAACTAAATTTTCTACTCACCTGTAATGGTAACTATTAATTTGTGTTATAACTGTAATAATATGAAGTATGATTATTGCTGGATTGTTAAGGGAGATAATCGGATTGATTGTGAAAATTGTGCAGTGTAAGTTGGACACCCTCGTTCCTCCTGAAACGATATGTCTTGACGGGTATACGTGATGGTCCCCATGAGCCATTTATTGCAGATTCTGTTGACTTTGTTGTATCTCAGGTGAAGTATTCAACTGCTGAACTTTTAGTTATTGTCGCTTTTCTATTTTTAGCCATAAAACAAGGTATTCAAAATCCCACCACTTCCTGTATAGCTGTTCTCATCTTATCATTACAATGCGAGCAAGTGAATATTTGTCTATTTCTTAACTTTAATTTTATTTTCGCTTTGCTTTTATAGGTGGAAACACTGTCAAGAGATGATTTGGCATCCAGATTGACTCTGACTGCTGATTCGGCTTCAGTTGGACCTCTTCTGCTGCCAGATGCATCTATAACTATAATGGATGTATGATTCCCATCTAGAGTTTATTATACTCCTATGGATTTGCTTATATCTATGTCTTTCATGAGAATTTTAGTCTTGCCTGAAGCTGAAAGCCTAAAACTAAACCATTCACACATTTACCTTACCACAAGCCCAACTCATATTTTCTTACGGACCCCACCGCCCAAAGTTAAAAGCGATTACGATATTGTGTGTTGGCAATCCATCTCTTGGGCAGTGAAGCACTTTTCTGGTCTTTAGTTTTTATCTTTTATTTTTTACGTGTTTGTTATCTTGGAGCTTTGTAATTGTTTTCCCCTATCACACAACACATAAATGGAGGAAAGATCAGTAATATTGTCATATAATAAATAAATAAACACGAAGTCTTAAGAGAGAAATTACTATCCAGTCTTCGATTCTTTGTGCAGTTGTCTCTTATCCAACACCTAATAGTTTCATGCACTTGACCTGAAAATCTTGTCATGTCCTTTCTAGACAAATGACTATTGTGCGATCCCGCAAGCACTCAATGATGAAGTGGGTGAAAGGTATCCTGGAGCCAGGCGAGCAGAATTAAAAACTGGGGGCGATTTTCCATTCCTGTCACGACCTGACGAAGTTAACCTGCATCTTCAGGTAATCTGGAAGTCCATTTTGTTTCCATTGAAGTTTTCTTTAGCCTGTTGGACTACCATAGAGACAGTGGCGGTAGTAAACTGATGCTTTTCTTGGTATTCAGTTGCATCTTAGACGGGTTCGAGTAGAGCCTCGGCCAGACTTGGTTCCAGGTGCTCCCAAGACTGCTAATGCCGGAAACCCTGACGAAGAGAGTAGAAGAGATTTTGATGACCGCCAGTTCAAAGCTGATGTGGGAAGCTCAGGAGGCCTATCAAAGAATCAACAAAGTGATGAAGAAGAAGATGATGACATGCCACCCAAAGATGAAGAGAGCACTGCAGTCCCTCCAAAAAGTGACAAGCAAGAAGATGAAAGTAATCGGCCTCTGGCTGATAAAATTAGCTGTAGAGGTCCATTAAGAGGTGATGAGAGAGGAGACGAAGATGATCCACCAGCGGATGATCAAGGAAGCTCTACAGGACCATCGAGAAAAGAAAGAACAGACAATGCTGAGGTTCCACCCAAGGAGGACACGGACAGCTCAGGGGGCTCCTCAAAGAATGGTGAAAGGCAAAATGATGCTCCCAAGGATTCGGAGGCAAGTTTCATTTCTCTTGCTCAAGAAGATACAGAATCTAAGAGATCAAATGAGCAGCTTCTCAGTAATGCAGTGAAGTATATCATTGATCTTGATCCTGCTCTCATTTTAAACCAAGTGCCACAAAACTTGACTGCTGCTAAAACCTTTTCTGAATTTCCGCTGGAATTTTTGCTTTCATATGTGCTTCCCATTTATATGGGATCATTATACATTACTTGTGGTTTGTTCTTTTGTAGATCGAGACAACTAGTCGTGTGATTTGAATGTTTGCACTTTGCTGATGATGTTTGTGCTATTTGAATACATGGCGATTTGCCTTGAACTGTTGGGTGTTTATTGTACATTTGTGCTTCTCCGAAAGTGGGGTTCGTTCTTTCAACGGAGCTTAATAAAAGTGAAATATTTCCTGCAAACACTGAGAAGATGAAGCAGCGTGATTGATGGGTCTGAATCTTCTACTTATCATCAACACACATCAAATTATGGTGGATTGTTGTGGATAGTTTACTTCATTTGATGGTTGTTGATAATAGCAAATCAGGGTTGGCCTAGAGTTTAACATTGAAGACTTGAAGTCTTAAGTAATCTAGGAGACTAGGACTATGTCCTAAGCAATTCCTTACCGGCTTGTGTAACACCTCCGTTTTTGAAAAATGATAACATTTACTTTTTGAAGGTCAAACTTTACAAACTTTGACCATTGATTTCGGAAAAAATATAAGGATTTACAATGTAAAAATACTATCGTTGGATTCGTTCTAATTAGTACTTTCGAAAAATCTATTTTTTATATTTTATGTATTCATATAAACACAAATATTCATGGTCAAAGTAGTGTATTGGAGACCGTGCAAAAGTAAATATTACCATTTTTCAGAAACGGAGATAGTATATATGTATCGTACTGAGTGAAGTGAATGAACATGTTATTTATATTTATTTTTATTTTCAATCCTCCGTCTCTCATGTAGATGAACATTGTACAGTTGTACTCATCCTCATGCGGCACGCCTCATACAATTCAAGAGGTTCATGTTATTCTTCGCTTAATTGAGTCATTTATCTCTTCCACATAGAGTTGAATCAATAGTGTATCACATAATTCTCTCCATAAAAGACACTTTTACTATCGAAAATCTGGTGTCACATGCATTTTAGTATTTTGTTTTAGGTAAAATGACGTCTTTAAATAAACTAAGTCACAGTAAGTCTTGGGCAAAAATACATTATTAACTTTACGGTCTTGGGCAAAAATACATTATTAACTTTATGGGCATTTTACGTATCAAACTACATAAACTCTTGGCTTTAAAGATTAAAGAAAAAAAAGGGCTGAAACAATAAAGGACAATGTACCTCAAATTTTAGCTACATCACATACCCAAAAAGGTCACATTACATAAGACTCTACTAACCCTTTTAAATCCCATGTTTCACAATCTGAGCACCAGATATTTCATTTGAATATTTGATTGACCTAATAAAATCCAAGAACATGATCGATCACTTTCACTTAACAAGTAACTGAGAAATAAAATCCTCGTACTGGAATCTCCCATCAGACCCAACATCCACTTCTTGAATCCACTCATCAAACTCCTCTATCTCCAGCTTCTCCCCAATGTTAGTCAATATGTGTCGAAGATCCGACACGGATACGAACCCAGACCCGTCCTTATCCAGGACCCGAAACGCGTCTCGGAGCTCCGACTCAAACGGGTCATCGGGTTTCATGTACTTGGTCATAAGATCCAAGAACCGTTCGAATTCAAACGGGCCCGTTAGCTCCTCTCGAGCCTCGATGGCCCGGAGCTGAGCTTGGGTCGGGTTAGACCCGAGTGAGCGCATTACAATGCCCAAGTCTGATGGGGAGATCATGCCATCACCATCAGTGTCGAATAAGGCGAATGCTTCTCTCATTGAGGCTACTTGTTCTTCTTGATCGGCGTATACGTATTGTCGACCCATTTGTGGTTTTGGGTAATTGATTGATTGATTTTCTCTCTCCTGAAAAATTGGGGTGTTATGGGGACTTATACTATAGTGGGAGATTATGAAGAGGTGAGGAAAATGTGGGGAGAGGTTGGTATGATGAAATGTGAATGTGATAGTATGATTTGATTTGAGAGTGGGAAAAGTGTGCGTGTCTGCCAAATGAGATGACGGTGATCAGATCTTTTATATTTGTCTTGTCTTTTTGCCGCGGATCCAATCTTGTTAATCTTGTCTTATCTTGTCAAATACTACCACCCACGTTATTCATCATCAACTATACTAATTATTTCCTCATGTTGGCTTATAAACACCTTAAAAGCTGAAATAACAGGCTAAAGAATCTAAATTCGCTCCATATTCAAGTTGAGATTCAAACCCTTAATCTTAATTAAGGATAAATAAGTCTCTACCATCCAACCACACTTTATTAGTTATAAGTTGTAATTTGTAAGTGTATCGAATAACCTGATATGAACCTAACTCAAAATTGTTGTTTTGTTTAACTAAATGGATTAGACAAATGTTGTATTTCTAAAGGTCTGTTTTTTTCCACTTATTCGACCTTACTGAATTAGTGAAAATAAGTGGTAAGATCTTACTCAATCAGTGAGAATCAGTGGCTAGACCTTATTAAATCAGTGAAAATCAGTGGCAGGATCTTACTCAATCAGTGGAAATTAGTGGCAGGACTCATATTCCTACTCACAGAATCAGTGGCATGACCTTATTAAATTAGTGAGAATCAGTGGAATGACCTTATTAAATCAGTGAAAATTAATGACAAAATCTTACTCAATCAGTGAAAATCAGTGGTAGAACCTTACTCAATCAGTAAAAATCAATGAAAATAAGTGGAAAAGAACGTAACCACTCGAATCAACGCAATAGAAATTCAAACATTTTTTCAAGAAAAAAAAAAAGAAATTCAAACATGTTGACTACCTTTTACATTTTCAACATGAGGACCATCTCTGAGCTAGAGCTAGAGCTAGCACTATAGTATCCCAATGGGTTAGCCTACTTCAGTTGTTCTCGGGCTTATTGGAACGACTAATATTTCCAGCCCATGGATAGTTTGGGCCACGAATTACTATCAACGCACAATAATCCGGGTGTGCCATCTCACGATTCTTGACCCACAGAAAGAGAAAAAGCAACGAGAAGTCAAAACGCATCGAAATTAGTTAAGCCATACCCCAGAAGGCCAGAAATGACAAATGAGGGCAACTTTCATTGCAATTCAGAAATCAGAGGCCCACATCCACAGAGCATTTCAATTCTATGTCTGGGTCTTACAAGGCCCAAAATATGGGCCTAGAAGATCCACTTTTGAACCCTGCCATGCTTTATTCAGTCCATTACCTTTCAAAAGACTACTAGTAATAAAGTAAACTTTGCATAAAGAGTTGGGTATCACTCCAGTAAATGAGAGCTCAAGTGGTAAGTGCTCCCCCCTCATAATTTAATGGTCAGGGGTTCGAATCCTCATGTAGGGAGAACAATAAAAATCTCCTCTACCTTTCTTTGTAGGGAGAGTCTCCTCCTCTATTTGAGCCCCTCGGCGCATCAGAAATAGATTAACTTGTTCGGTGCGTGTGGTTTGCGAGCTATTACATGCGTCCTTGTAGCAAAAAAAAAAATGATACTCCTCAAGTCGTAATAACTGAGAAGAAAACAACAGCTTCCCACTGGTTCATTTAATCATGTCTATTTTTGTGGCCCATGCCATTATTGCTAAAACTACTGGAAATTCGAATTTGAACTCTCGTGTAATCCAAAGATTGAACACAGATATATACTTTTCGTAGTATCTGTATCTCCTTTGATATTGTGAGTAAATTTAGTGGTATTTTTTTGTGGGCTGACCTGTTATGAGTAGGATTAGACTTGGTTCAATTGATTTGAGTGAACCTGTAGTAAAAAAATAAACCATTTATTCACCTCAAACACAATTATTCACTAAGCAATAGTGATCCTAGTGAAATTCCAACCAAAACTAATAGGACAACAGATAGAGTAACTCACTTGGTTATAAACAAACTCGTGTCACTTTCTTACGGATGATGAGATTCATCTCCGTTACACTTACGGATGTCTCATACATATTAAATAATTTACTTTACCTTTTTTTAGTCAACATAAATCATGTCAAGCATCCACACATACATAATAACTTAGTGCCACAGTAAATTTGTACAAGGAGTTAGAAAATATTAAGTAAAAAATTTACAACTCGCAACCAAACCGAAAAGGCCTTAAGTTCTCCAGATGTAGATTATAATAATCTGAAAATGTATTTGGTCAATTTAGCATTTAGACTAATGGTGTGAGTAATGAAACTCGTAAGCCATTTTGAAGTTGAAATCTTTCTCTAATTCACTTAAAAGTTGAAGCAAAAGTAGATATGAATAATTAAAAGATAAAGAAGAAAAATCTAATTATTATTCCATAAAATAATTGATTACATTCAAATATAATCATTCCTTGCTTTTCGATTGATTGTTTGTGTTTACTTGATTGAGAACACCATCAAACACCTTGGGAGGATGCCTTAAAGGTAGTCCGTTCCATTGCTTTTCTTTTTCCTGCGTCTACCATTGTCATTTGATTTCAAACTAAACTGTTGGGTAGCCTCAGTTTGATAAAAACTACTTTCTCAAATTTAACATAATTATTAGTTTAGATTTTAGAGTTCTTTGTTTGATTCAAAATATATGTGATTTGCGAAACTTAAAGTACCTTCAAAACAATGCTATTTTCTTATGAAGTGAGTAGTTTTAAGCAAGTATATATTAGAATGCTCTTATGAATTGGAAATCTCTTTTTAGAGTGTTCTCTTCCACTGAATTGAAGTAAACTGAATTTTACTGAATTAAATTAAACTAAAATGAATGGTAATGTGAGACAATAATCATATAAGATAAAACGACTACTAAATAAGTGACAATAATATACCTTTACCTATCAAATACTGAAATTGATATTACCTTTCAGGAAAAGGAAAAAAAGGTAAAACCTGTATCATATAAGCCTATAATTAAACATAAAACTAGTTTTGTACAAATTTTAAGGGGATATGTATATATATATATATATATATATATATATATATATATATATATATATATATATATATATATAGCATGCTTAATTTTTCCTTTTCAACGAAGTCAAAATTGGCGGGGAAGGATTTTGAAGAGTAAAGTCGTAAGTTGCCATTGTAATGTCCTTGTTTGCCATTCTTTGTTGTTCCTTCTTCGTTCCATATACTATAATAATATAAATGATTATATATGCTCTAATTTTCAACTTACGTGTTGAATTTTGGAGTGAGAAATTAGTGTTTTACAACCAAAATTCATTGGATTAGACTCTTATCTTGAAGTTGGTATTTATCTACATGCTGTGCTTTTGTAAATTCGGATAATATTCTTACATGGTTTAAATTAAATGGAATTCCGTTGCTTGCCAGTATTTGTCGTTGTCAAATGTCAAACTCAAGAAACAGTTACCACGTACAACATCGGATGCTCCTGCATTTAGTCTTTTTTCTTGACCTTTGCGGCTTTGCCCCGAAAAATCTACTATCAAGTTATTGTTATTGTTGTTTCAAAATGTACCAAAACCAAGCTTATGAAGTATTTATAGCATATTACTCCGTGTGGTCGGGACTAAACAAAATTGAATAGTACTCTTATATATTGTAGCAATTTGATGATTGGTGTGTTATTTTTCACTTATTAATTTATTAGTGATTAACTTTCTTTTATACATACTTTCTCTGTTCCAGGTTTATCTTTACATTAGACTTTTTATGGTCAAAGTTTGTGAACTTTGACTACTTATTTGTGAAAAGTTTCAAAGTTTTACAATGTAGAAATAATATTGCTAGATTCATTTTAAATAGTATTTTCAAAATATCATCTTATTATAAGTTCTACAATTATGAAATCATAAATATTCACCGTCAAAGTAGTGTCTTGGAGACCGTGAAAAGTCCAATGTAAAGATTAACTTGGGACGGAGGGAGTAGTACTATTAAGTTCTTGCAGAGATGCTCAATAAAGAAGATTTAGTGGGATTTGAACCATAGTTTTTGAGTGCGTTTGTTAGATTTTCCACAGTTGGTTCAGTTCAGTTCAGTTCATATGTCAATTCAATGATTTCAAATTCAGTTAAATGATGTTCAATTCAATTCAGTGGTGCTGATTCAGAAACATACTTTTCGTCTCACATATCAAGTTGTGTTCAATTCAGTTTAGTTGTGTCCAACTCAGTTCAGTTGTGTGTGATGTTGAATTCAGTTCAGTTAAATTCAACTCTAACAAAACATCATTTGCCATAAAATCCAACCTCATTACTAACTGTAGTACCCCTTGCAGAAAAGTATAGATAGATAATCAAAAGGTGATACTAAAACGATTTCACATAAGACTATAACCTTGGTCGCAAAACAAGAATAAAATCACAGGTTGAGTGACTTGGATCACTGAATTCCAAAGGTTTACATTACGAATACTAGGAAATTCGGGCACCTTGATACTCGTAGTCAACCCAGGCCACGGCCACATGTGCATTTTCATCTAACCATGTTATGCTCCTTGAGAAAGTAGGTGACATAACTGTAAACACCTATTTAGTCTTGTTTGGTTCAATACTCTTAATTTACAAAAGGAAATTGTAATAACATGGAAATTCAAATTACTAATAAGTAAGGCTCAAATATATTGAATTATATTTTAGTCTAGATCATAAAGTGCACTTTTTTGGAAGTAAAAATATAATTTGAGCTAATTACCTACCCTTGTAGTTAAGCAACTATTTTCATACTTTAAGAGGAGTCCAACTTTCATATAAGTAGTACTCGTAATTTACACCCAACCAATCACAACCTATAATATGTTTGTACTCAACTATTCACTATTTTGGATTTTTGGTATTCAATACCACTACCTCCTAAAATATATAATACTGTAATTCATATCGAACTTGGAAGATGTTTTTGTCAATTCGTTGTTCTCGTGTTAGATACTTTTTTTTTTTAATATCGAAGCAAATGAATATTATCAATATGATTCTCCTAATTTACGGTTCTTTAACATCAATGTTATTCTCTTCATTGTCCTTATGTTTGCATTTTGTTTGGTTATCTTCTATTTTGCATTCTATTTTTCACTCTTCGATCTTCAATCTATTCAATTTCCTTCTGTTCCGTCAATTCTACCAATTAGTGGTTTTTTTTTCCTTAGAAAGGAACATGAGTTTTTTTTTGGGTTGTTGTTTTCAGTCTAGTTGAGTAAATTTAATTCAATAGATAGATTGCAAAACGCCATAGTTTACAAAACAGCCGAATACCCACATCACACTTGGCTCCGTTTGATTTAACTGAATAAAACTGATATGAACTGAACTGAACTGAACTGAACTGAATTGATTTTTTAAATTTGACCGTTAACCATTTAAATTCGTCCAAACATAGTCAATATTAGACTCATCTGAAAGTATGATTTGAGATCTTTCCGATGACATAATTTTCATCATGAAATTATTTCGGAATAACAAGTTATATGAGTAATAAAGTTACACATGAACTGAACTGAACTGAACTGAACTGAATTTAAGTAAAATTAAGGTGAATCAAACTAGTGATGTAAATGGATACTCCATCCGCGGATATCCGCACCATCCGATCCGAATATATGGATCAAAACCCAAATAAACGGATCCTTAAGTGGATGGTGGATGGAGCGGGTGACGGATCGGGTAGGATTCGAGTGGACATTTTCCACCCGCGAACCCGACCCGCTAAACCCATCCATCACCCGTTTAATAAAAAAAAGGAAAAAAAAATAAACTAGTAACCACTAGGATGCAGATGAAGAGATGGTGGATTTGTAAATAGTCAGACAAATTGAAGAATTGAGTCCACTGTCTACTTTATATAATAGACTAGTAGCCTAGTTATTTGACAATCCTGATGTGAGAATATATTTTTCATTGTTATTTTGTGTGATTTGGATTTTATGTATTATACTTTTTCATATTTGGTTTGTATGAAGCTTTAATTAAGTTAGCGAAATGCATGACAGTGGAACAATTTTATTAAAACAGGAATATTGCGTATGGAATTCATTTAGCTAAAATCAAACATCACTAAACCGTTTATCACCCAATCCATCCGTTTAAATCGTGGATGATGGATGCAGTGGATTAGGATTGGATGGTTCGCGGATGATAAATGGAGCGGTTGGATTTCGCGGATAGAGCAGATAATGGTCCACCCAATCTGAATCCGATCCATTTACATCCCTAAATCAAACAGAGCCAATATCTATCCATATCAGCTGCTTAATTACAACGTTTTATGGCAGTGTTGCATTGCATATTTTTGAAATTTAAAAATCTGGTATGGACTATGGAATTGAAATACTTCCAAAAACAAAAAGAAAACAAAAAAGATATTGTTATTGATCGATCAGCTTAATTCCAGGAGGAAAAACCTGAAAAGGGTTGGACTCGAGTTTCGATGCATGGGCGATGTGGGTTGGATTACAGCCGCTCAGCATGTAGTAATAAACAAACAAACAAACAAAAGTAGGGGACTGGTTTTTGTTTTTGAAGATTCCCAGCTTTGCCATTATCTTCCAAATAGCCATAGACAGGTAGTTTGAGAACTGAGAGTGAAAGAGTGAAAGAGTGAGAGTGTGAGAGACTCTGACTAACCTCAACGGCTAAACCCTTCCAAAAGTTAATAGATGTAATAACCTCTCCTTGTAAAAAAAATAGTTCTAGAAGTGACATTTCTAGGTTTTGATCTTTTTGGCTTGAAACAAATTTCTCTAAATGAATCACGCCTTGGATGACGGGTGTGTTCATTTCCATTAAACTGCTCGATAAGTTAAGTGAGAGAGAAAACATATTTTTTTAAATAACTGGAAAAGAACATATCAAATACTATATATATATATATATATATATATATATATATATATATATATATTGGTTTAGATGAGGCGCAGATGTTAAGAATAATCTATATATACATGGAGGGTTTCATTTCAAACGTGGAATCTAATGTACCATGCATCTCAGTCTTAAGTCTTAACCACTAAGGTAAGATATTATTGATTATCAAATACCAGTATATTGTTATATTCAATTTTACATAATTTGAGGAATTATGTAAATTTGTAGATGGAATTTTACAAAAAAAAAAAATACTCCAGTTATCTTATTACTACTCTTGCTACCAAATTAGGAATCTTTGTTGGAGCTAGAATCGAATATACAAAGGCAAACCTAACTTGAGCAAATGTGGAAGCACGTGGTATGAGTCAGTATTATTACTTCTTTGTATATCAATCACCCTTATTATACATTCAAGTAATTTCGCTTTCATCAAAGACCTACAACAAAGACTTCTCTTGCCGTAAAATCTAAACCCCATTACAACAGTAAATTGGTGATCGACAGATTGGATGATCCACCATTCCCTTTTTCTTTAAATCTTTTTATTTTTTATTTCATTTGATGCTACTACTAACTAATCTTGACCATATCCCCATACTTACTCCTGAATATGACACCCATGCTCTTTATTTTACCACATCCAAAAGCTTAATAATAACCCCTGAAAACATAAAGTTTCAGTATATATGTAAATTTAATTGCTCAAAGATGCGTAGAAATGAAAAAGAAAACAACTACTGTAATAGACCTTTCGAAAGTAGTTCCTAGTATGAATCTTGTAAGATCAGCGTTTTAATTGTGTACTCTGTTACATAGTTCAACATATACCTCCAATTTTTCCAAAAAAATTCTTTACTATCTCCTTCATGTACACTTATCGCTTAAATGTTAGATCTATCTATGTAGAATCCTATTTGTGTCCAACCATTTTCAAATCGATCGTTTGAACATGATGATGTCATGAGCCATTAGGTCTATTAAGTTTTTTTCAAAGTTAAAAGTTGGAGAAAGAAAGAAAAAGAAAGAAAGACATCAAGAGAAAAAAAGATAAAGTAATCCCACTAATCAAGCCATTACCTATTGGTTAATTACTCTTCTGTGCACCTTCTAATCACAAAACATCAAAGCTGTTTTAAAGCTACTTTCTCCGTTTTTTTTTCTTCAACCCACTTTTCTTTTAAATCCGTTCTTTTTTCTTCTACCTACTTTCCCTTTTAGTAATATTTTGGGTATTAAAAGACCCATTTATCTTACTTTTTCTTGTCATCGTTACTTTTCAAGTCACTACTAACTCACAATCTCTCTCATGTTAAAGTAAGGACAAATAAGAAATTTTTGTTCCAAAAACAACTCTCATTAAACTCCGTGCAAAAAAAAGTAGGTAGAAGAAAAAAGAACCAAGTGAGTATTTTACTGTGCTACCAACAAAAACTAATGGCCCCATTAAACACTTCAAACAGTTGAAGACTTGAAGCACTTAATAACTAACAAAAAAACAAAATGAAATCAAAACCTCTTCTCATATAAAGTCCACAGTGTGAAATGAAATCTGTCAGCAATTAAAACGAAAAAAGCTATCACCTTTCCACTCCCATACCCCTGTTTGAAAAGATACCCATTATTTTTACTTACTCCCTCAATTCCCCCTAAATTTCTTCATTCATGTTCCCACTACATCTGCCTCTCCAAACACCACTCAAAAAAAATCACAGAGAGAGAAAAACAGCAGAGCAAAAACTAACCTCTCTGAAAATTTTGTACTTCATTCCCCTGTTTTCCTCTGTTTTTCCTCTGTTTTAAATTCTCAAAAACAGAGTTTCTTCACCTAGCTAGCTAGTAGCTAGATAGACAAACAAAAAACAAAAATGGTTACAACTCTGCTACCCACCATTTTCTCTCTCCTCCCCATCATATTCCTATCATTTCTTTGCTATTTCCCTCAACCCATCTCAGCAGACACAGAGCTAAGAGCTTTAATGGACATAAAATCATCTTTAGACCCACAAAACAGGTACTTAAAATCATGGGAAGAAAATGGTGACCCTTGTAAAGGATCCTTTGAAGGAGTTGCTTGTAACGAGCACCGGAAAGTTGCTAACATTTCATTACAAGGGAGGGGTCTCACCGGAAAATTATCTCCGGCGATCGGAAATTTGAAGTGCTTATCAGGGCTTTATTTGCATTATAATGCAATCTCTGGTGAAATTCCTAGAGAAATTGCTAATCTTACTGAGCTTAGTGATCTTTACCTCAATGTTAACAATTTCTCGGGAATTATTCCCCCTGAAATTAGTCACATGGCAAGTCTTCAAGGTTAGTATTTATTTATTTATTTTTTCTTTGAGTTTCATGATTTTATTTTATTTTATATTGTTGTTGTTGTTGTTGACTTTAACTTACTCAATTGGGTTTCTAAGTTCTAACTATACATAGAATTTGGGATTTTTCTTGTGATTGGAGAAAAATGAATGTCGGAATTCGGGTCGATTTTGATTGTGAAAAAGATTGAATTTTTATCACACAATTGAAAATTCTTGTGGGTTTGCTAGGGTTTTTGATATATTTTGTTCGATTTTTTTTAAATTTATTTTCAGTTGCCTTCAAAGACCTTGTTAGACCTGGGGTAACACCTTGTAATCATGGTCGTAGTCGTCATAGAATTATTCCATGGGCCGAGCTTGGAGAATAATGGATGAGTAAATGAATTTCAGTTTGTAGTTGTACTTGTAGACAATAGTAGTAAATGTGGACTGAGACTAATATTAATGGTTGCATATTAATGGATTGCTTGCCCTCCCTTTTCTTGCTTGCTGAAATTGGAAACATTTGTTTACCTGTCAAAAAACTTGTTGTTGCCTATGGACTTCAATGGTTAAATTAGAGGTTCCTTTGAAGTAAAATTGGTGTTTCAGTTTAACCTGACTGCAATATTGTTTGAGGGTTCAATATATCTTGAAAGTTATTTGGGATTTAATCCATCGTG
The DNA here is from genome assembly GCA_038025085.1 of Tetragonia tetragonoides. Classification (NCBI taxonomy): domain Eukaryota; kingdom Viridiplantae; phylum Streptophyta; class Magnoliopsida; order Caryophyllales; family Aizoaceae; genus Tetragonia; species Tetragonia tetragonoides. The sequence continues at coordinate 50,558,654 of CM076142.1, forward strand.
AAAGTTTTGAGAGCTCAAAGTGTAATTCATACACACAAAAGGTTCACATAAGGTTGCATAATAATGTGTTGCACAAAAGTTTGTTGGTATAGTCCATGATTGATGTTTATTGGTAATCCGGGATGGCTACGGTATGGAATATGGGACTTTGTTATGCCGTGAAATTCAGCTCAATGGTGGTACCAGCACTTCTTAGAGGGTGGGATTTGGACCGACCGTTTTCGGGGAGGGATTTATGATGATCTATTGTGGGGTTTGGAAATCTTTCTTGCATTAAAATCTTGCTAATCCACTAGATTTTAGACATTGACATTTATGATGAAACTAAAAACTTGTCAAATTGTTGCATAACTAGGTAATGTTTTGGTTTGCAGTGTTGGACCTGTGCTGTAACCACTTGACAGGCAGCATTCCTACACAGTTAGGATCCTTGAGCAAACTTGGTGTTCTCTCACTTCAGTATAATCAATTGACTGGCACCATTCCCCCAAGCATAGGAAACTTGGGTTCGCTAAAAAGACTCGATTTAAGCTACAATCATCTTTCAGGTCCCATTCCTGTTAGTTTAGCCAACATTCAACTGCTTCATTTCTTGGATGTCAGAAACAATTCCTTGTCCGGGGCTATTCCCATCTGTAAGTCTCCTTCTCCCATTATCCTACGAGCCTGACGTGCTGTTTATAAATTTGTTTTCAATTACAGAATCCTGAATGTTTCCCTTTTCATGAATCCAAAAATTGCAGCTTTGAAGAGATTGGATGCAGGATTTTCGTATGAAAACAACACAAATTTATGCGGGGCAGGATTTCTTGCTCTGAGAGCTTGCACTGCTTTTGACAATGCAAATGTAAATGTCAGAACGCCACAACCCTTTGGGTTGATCTTGAAGAATCACACAGCTCCTACAGATGAATCCAATACAGCAAATATTGAAACCAATTGTACCCACTCCAAATGCTCGAATTCCACGAGATTCCCTCAAGTTGCCATCGTAGTTGGGGTGATCACAGCCTCAGTCGCATTAGCAGCTTCCGGATTGGTGACGTTCTTCAGATACCGGAGGCAGAAACAGAAGGTTGGGAGCATGATCGAGGGCTCAGAGAGTAGGCTCAGCACTGACCATACAAATGATTATCATAGCAAGAGCGCCTCACCGCTTGTCAGTTTAGCGTACTCCTCAGGGTGGGACCCTCTGGCCGATGGCCTGAACAGCGAGGAATTCTCACAACAGGTTCTTCAGAGCTTCAGGTATAACATGGAGGAGGTTGAGTCTGCAACTCAGTACTTCTCAGATGCAAATGTGTTGGGAAAAGGGCGCTTCTCGACTGTTTACAAAGGGGTTTTAAGAGATGGGACTCTTGTCGCCATCAAAAGCATTAATGTGAGTAGCTGTAAATTTGAGGAGGCGGAGTTTGTGAAGGGGTTGAACTTGCTGGTTTCACTCAAACATGAAAATCTCGTCAGCCTGAAAGGGTTCTGTTGCTCAAGGGGTCGGGGTGAGTGTTTTCTTATCTACGATTTTGCTCCAAATGGGAACCTCTTCAAGTATTTGGATGTGAGCAATGGAAGCGCTTGGATTCTGGATTGGCCTACTAGGGTTAACATCATCACAGGCATTGCTAAAGGTGAATTTCACTCACTCAAAGCTCCTACTGAAAATATTGAAATCCATAATAGTGAATAATCCCTGATTTTCTTTTCTCCCATATGCAGGCCTTCATTATCTGCACGAAGGAAATGCAGTCAAACCCTCGGTGGTTCATCAAAATATATCAGCAGAGAAGATCCTTATCGACGAGAGATTCAATCCCTTGATCTCAGATTCCGGGATACGCAAGATACTAGCCGATGACACCATCTTCTCGGCCCTCAAGGTCAGTGCAGCTATGGGATACTTGGCACCAGAGTACATAACCACCGGTAGATTCACTGAGAAGACCGATGTCTATTCATTCGGAGTGGTAGTCCTGCATATTCTTTCCGGAAAGCAACAGCTCACAACTGCAATGCGATCAGCAGCAGAATCCTGGAAGTTGGAGGATTTTATTGACCAAAACCTTGAAGGGAATTTCTCCGTGTCAGAGGGCACAAAGATAGTGAGACTCGCGTTAAGCTGCACCCAAGAGCTCCCGGAGCAAAGACCAAACATGGAGGCTGTAGTTCAGGAGCTAAACTCACGTTGCAGTAGCCCTTGAAGGTTGGGCAATGCTTGATTGATCACAAAATGTACCAAATAGTCATCTTTAGGCAGCTCTACTCTGAGAATGTGGTCAGAATCAAATGTTGAGAGTGTAAAGTTCTGTTAGGTAGGCTGGTGTATAGATTAGGCCATTAATTGATTTTCATTTTTGTCTCACCTGATGATGCGGTAATAACACGAACCAGCACAAACCGGATCTATTGGGACAATATGAGTCCAAACGCTTAAAAGGAAGCAGAGTCTGCAGAGCACGACGTAACATTTAAATGCCAAAAAGATAAAACGCAATAGCAGACTTGACAATCACTTGACATCCTTGAATAGAGAAAATCCATCAGATCTGATGTTTTATCTGCTTACACTGGTATCCTCACACTAAAACATTGCTCTCTCCACTTGAGACAACATTCAACTCTCAGACAATCTGATGTTAACAAAGGGGTTCATGCATTCTCCTGAATTTATCAGTAAATGCTACAATACAGAAGTTGTACAGTGTACAGACAGTACAGTACGATAACTTTGTCAAAAACATCCCTCTTCACTTTCACTAGGCCAACGTATACAGAGCCTAAAATTGATGCTGCAAATTATTTCCTCGAAACTAACTGATCAAAAAAGACAAAGACGGTGATCGTCGATCGACCACCCACGAAACTCAGGCTGCAGCTGTGTGATCTTGATGATCCAGGAACCACTCAGCTGGCCACCATTTGGGTCTAATTGCCTCAACCTTCACATCCTCATTCCCTTGTACAGCTAGTGCACCAGTCCCTTTGAAGGCTTCCTCCAAACGCAAAAGACCCAATCCACGAGATCCAAGCGCAGTAGTCACAGTCCCGACCTTCTTACCTGATGATGTGTCGACAACTACTGAACCAGCAGCAACTCTCTGCTCTAGTTCTGTTTGTAAGAGAGAAATGAGCATACTAAGGAAATGGGGAGCAAAAGAAAATGCAAGGAAACAATATGAAAAAACTAAACCTACCTTTGCCATTGTTGTCAAGGAACTTCAAAGGAAGTAAACGCTTGCGAATGACGCCCCGATGGTGTGTCCGTGCAACCAACTCTTGGCCCACATAGCATCCCTTATCGAAACTTATTGCATTCAGACCTACAAGATTGTATTCTAGTGGGATGGCCTCACCTGAAAAGCACACAAGAATGCTCAATTCAAGTTTTCAGAACGCCAGATATCACAACAAACACGAATCTCAGTTTCACTAGAGCCAGAAAAGGCTGCAAGTTTATATAATTCATGACCAGTTAAAGTACGTGCATAGCTAAGACATAAATCGCTATTTCATAGTTTCTAATGTTTACTTGAATCAATATGCTTTCTATACCTCAAGAATGCAGTTAATGAAGATGACTAAAATTTTCTACATGTGGACCAAATTTTAAGGAATAGAACATGAAAACAGAAAAGGAAAGACCTTTAAGAATCTCAGTTGAGCCTTCTGCAACCCCATTCTCTAATCTCCACAAGAGATAGTTTGCTTCATCAGTTTCCTTGTCAGCCTCAACCAGGGGAGCTGCAATAACCAATGAACATCTTTACACTTGAATCTTCCCTACATGTTTAAAAACCTAGAAGTCATGTCCTGGTAACTCATCTCTACAAAGGGACTGCTGCTACTACAACTAAAACTCACGTGTGGAATTGGATGGAAATATTCCCCTGAAGCCAAGACAATCCAATCTAGGATCCTTGAACCACTCCCACCCTGATTCACTCCCTCGTGAAGATGACACAGCTGCACGATCGACATTACCACCCCAACCAACAGATGCAGCCTCTGGTTCTTCTGCGGATGAGTCAGACAAATTTCCACCATAACGCTGCCAACAACAGAATTCCTCGCCCACATTCTCAATATCTACCTTTGACCTCAACCGGTATCTACATAATCATGATAACATAAAAAAAATCAGCGTGTAAACTGGAGCTGACAATAAAAGGTTCCATATCAGGGGCAGAAAGATACGGACAAGTCCTATGCTCTAGTTAAACTGCAAGATTCTCGGTGCAGCAACAAACCCAATTCAAACCACTGAGTACTGGAGAAAGGGAAAGGAGGTCATGTTGATCAAGCAGAGTAATTCTGATCGAGTCACTGAGTGTTCCATAAAAGTAACCACATATGAACATAACGCCGACTTTAAAGACCTAGCTTGATCCATTTGATTGGACCATGAAGAAAAGCATCATCTGATTTAGTTACTAGTTGCACATTCTCCTATAGTTGTACCAAACGTTCTCTTCATAGATGTGAATAAAGAGCGGAGCAATCACAAAACTATAGTTTCCACTTCCCGCCAGTCCTGTATTGCTACATTTACTCTTTATTCTAACCTAAAACTACCCATGTTTGACCATCAAAAACCCGGATAAGATATGATCATATGACACGATACACATCAATTAGACCAGGATTTGATGGCACTCTCTTCAGATAACTTCTTAGTAACACAGCTTTTATTGGCATATTGCTATCAAAATTACTCGATGCAAACTCATCAGGATTCAGGCAACTAGAAATCAAGAACTACTGCTGCTTACTAACTACCAAGTGAAAGAGCACGCCAAAATCTGTTCTTTGAGATATCAAATTATCAACCAAAAGTAAACTCAGCAAGCCACATTTCGTCCCAAGCAACCAAACCAACCACAGTACTATACCTACCAAACTGCCTTTATTTTTCGTCATGTAATTAGGGAGTACAACACAATTAACTCATCCAGTTCAAAGTTCAAACCAATCAGTCTCCCTATATCAAGCATTAAAAGCATAACATTTCTCACAAACATTTCATCAAACACCTTACAAACACCCAACACAACACAAAAAAAAAAGAACAGACTTTTATTTTTGTTACCTCTTGAGAGTCTCCACCAGCTCATCCACGACCGACCCATCAACATCAGCAAACAGCTCGACCTCATCAGGCCTCGGGCCAGGCCCAGACCCAGTCCGATCAAGCTTCTCATCGGGCCTGGGCGGCCTGTAAATAAAAAAGTCATACAAAAACCTCCCTTGTGGGGTCAACATGGCCGCATACATAGGTGGGGTTCCCACCGTTGGCAAATTCGACGTTGATAAAGTCGACACTTTTTCATCCACTGGTTCACCGAACTTTCTAACATCGTTGGTGACTAAACCCTGTAGGAATTTGACTGTGTCTGGGCCCGAAACCCGGATTATTGACCGGGTTTTGAGGCGGGATGAGACCGGCCCGATGGACCCGAGATGGGTTTGGGTTGAGAAGTATCGGTGGGTGAGGAGAGAGAAAGAGCGAGGGAGTTTGTAGCGGGTCATTTTTGGGGGTGTTTGCGGAGAGGAGAGAGAGAGAGAGAGAGAGAGGTGGGGGTTTTGGGTTTTAGGGAGGAGGGGGTGACACGTGTGGGTTTTGACGACGCGTGTGAGCAGAAATGGTTATGGTTTGGTGACGAAGATGAGAGCACAGAAGGTGTTCGATGAAATAACTGAGTGAAAACTGAAATGAAGTAAGCGTGTCGGTGTGACCAGAGATGCGTGGCAAGAGGAGGTGACTGGTAAGTTGCAAATTTTGCGATCTTGCAATGGGAGAGTCGGTCATACAAGATGGAGTTGGGGTGGTGTATTGGACTAAACGTATATATGAAAATGAAAAACAAAAGTATGTTATTAAATGTACTAATTAACTGAACTGAAGCATATTATTAAATAAATAAAAAAGAACACATTTATTAGTCTTTGAGTAGTAATGATAGTGTGTTATCTGTAAATATGTAAATTTAGGTACTGAAAATTGCCTAAGTAGAGCATAAGGAAAATGAACTTGCAAATAAAAAACAAAAAAGAGTTGAATGGAACGAATCGGAGCAGAATTTATAAAGGGAGGTATTGGTTACTAGAAGTTAGACCTTGTTCGTTTAACTAAACTAGTACAAGTAAAAACAAAGTAAATTTGCACGACAGAAGTAAAATAATTGAATTATGTGAGAGCAAAAGCGAAGTAGATTAAACTAAATCAGACTTTGAATGGTAAAATGGAAGAAACATGCTTTTGATTGCAATTCAATTTAGTGAGTTCTATAGCTTAGCTCATGCTCTTTTTATTTTTGATTATTCAAAATCCAGTCTGGTCCATTTAAAAAGATTCATTTGAGAAAAACACATGACCATACTTTATTTTCTTCAATTTTGCAAATTTAGGTCAGTTAATTAAACAACTAGCACGTACAGTACTACTTGGGGATTTGCAATTGTAGTGTTAATACTTGGAAGCTAACACTGGCGGACAAGGGGCTACGCCCTTATAAGATGAAAATAAAATCAAGTTCTTGAATCTTGATGGTATAAAATGTACAATCGATTAAGTATGTTGTCCTTCACATCTTACCTTTCTGTTTAAGACTTTTTACAATTTTTCAAAAATCTTCGATTATTTTTTTATGATTTCGCCTTTTTTAGAATTTGAAAATAAACCTTTCAAAAGGCGAGTCCTTTTCTAAAGTATTGTACGAAGTAATTGGTATTACTTCTACGTGTGTACATTTCTTTAGTTGAATTTATTAGAACTAAACATAATTTACATAATGGAGTGAACTGAACTTACTCAAAATAAAGTGAACGACTCATACATATATTAGCGCACAATTAATCTAAAAACATCCAAATTCTCAACTAGAAGACCAAAAATCATGTCAAAATCCATTTAATTGTTGAGCCCAGCCGAGTCAATACAATATACAAATACAGTACTACTAGGTTGGACCAACGAATAGAGTGTGGGCTGAATTTTCCAGTCCAGCCGAACCCTCTAGCTCGCTCATGGCCTGGGAACAAAAAAACGGCCCTTTAAAAGACAAGACTATCTCTCTCATCTAATCTTATATACTCCCGTAATAGCTAGTTTTGTGTGGACTTAGTCCACCGTAAATCAAGTAAATTCAAGGGGTGGCTATAATTGAAGTAGGTGGTGGCTACAATTGAAGTAGGTGGTGGCTCCACTATTGGAGAGGTGGCTACAACTGAAGTAGGAGGTGCCTTCATTATTAGAGGGGTGACTTCAAGTGAAGTATGGGGTGGCTCCACTATTAGAGGGGTGACGCCAAGAAGGATGATTCCACTGAAAATAGGAGGTGACTCCACTATTAAAGGATGGGGTCAACGAAAACGAATTTGAATAGACTACTTTTTCATTCTCCCGAAAAATATTGAGGTTATTTTCGAGTTTCTTATCTCCTCTTGAGTCTTGATAATGATCAATGCTTTAATTAGTCCATCTGTAATTAGCTATTCTAAGCTTATCGATCCGATGTGAACAAACATCATATACTTATATCATATGAAATAAAATTAAAATCCAAGCCAGCAAAATAATGTGTTTATCACTTGATACAAACAAGTGAACAACTCATAAAGCTATGAGTATTATTTAAACCCCAAACTTCTAGATACGCCTAGTTGTTTATGACCTTATCAAGTCAACGCAAAAAGCAAGACGTACAACGATTTCACATGTTGTATACTCAATCTTTAGAGATCCAATAATGTGCTCCACTGTGTCAGAGATCATCATGATAGCTTATCCATCTACATCTTGATAACTTATCTGGTCATTTGAAAAAGTCAATGACATGGCATAAATTAATTTTATAAGATCTGGGAAGCTATTATTTTTTATTTTTTTTGTAAGATGGTAATGAGGCCCCATCTAAAAGGGGAGGTAAGGGGATAAATCTCATATTATGTAAATGGGTGTTAGAATTTGATTTCGAGTCTTCCCCGAATTTAAGTGAGCTGGTTGTTATCTCGGCTCCCACCTCAATCCTTGGGAAGCTAGTATTACTTACGCCATACAATAGTGTACCTTGTTGTAACTTGTAACCCTGTTTGGATTAAGCTAATCCAACTTGTTTAAACAAACGTCACCAAATTAATTAATTAGGGGGACATGATAACTAACTACCCGGTAAACTAGAGATTAGTCTAGTAGCTAATTATTAACCTTATTAGATTATGTCAAGTGGCTTAGATGGATGACATGCTTAGACAGCTAGCACATGTATATATATGTAGTAAATTAATTGTTTATTAATATAATCAATCATATATACGTATGTATGTCTTATTAGCATTATATACACGGTAAACTTGTCATAATTGGTGGACAAGTCAGTAGTGATCACCTATTGAAAAAAAAACAGCAACTTGGGTTGGAGAATTCGAGATTAGCATAGTCAAATTAATATTTGGGAGATTGGTAAACTGGTACATTATAAGTACGTACGAATGCGTCCGTGTACTTTGGCGACCACTAACCAATCATACATACCTATTCTTTTTCAGCTCCTTCTCATTTACATTTTGGGGCGGTAATTTTATCAAGGTAATAATTATAACTTTTTTTTTTTTTTTTTTGAATCACAATAATTACAACTTCTAAAGCAGTTACTACTTCTACACTTCTACTTAAAGCATTTATCTTGAAAAGAATGTTTATTGATTTGGTAAAATCACTCCTGTGATTATGTACGAATGCATCAATAATATACTTGGCGGCTTAGCTTGGCGCTCACTAGAGTACGTACAGTAGTAGACACTGCTAGTCATACTTAATTAATTATCTCTTGGAGCGATTTAGCCTCGCTCGTAGCTCGGCCAGTAGGTGAATTTGGCATGTGCTGATCAAAAGCCATAGCGAATAATTGTCATATTGTAATCGAGCAAAGCACTACTTATTGCCGCAATACAGATACAATAATAATCAACTTGTTCCATGTCTGATCTTAAGGTGGAAACAAAACGATGGTGTAACTTTTAGGCAAGTTTCAATTTTTAGTAATCAACTTGCTACATATTTCCTCCATTTCATAAAATCCTAAACATTTGCTTTTTGAAAATATGTGAATATAAGCCTGCTTCCAATTTGGATCATGTCATAATATTATGGTGATAGTACAACTGGATTTTAGTATTTTTTTTTTCTTTTTGATTTTGCTTCTAATAAAATTTTAATTACCTGCTGCTTTATGTACGCCTAATAACAAAATATTTAACACTTCTCTTTGTATATATTTTGTGAGAACACATATATTTTTCAAATATAAAATTAAGAATCACAGTCCTCTTCAATACACCATTTCTCGTAATTACAGATTACACCTCAATCAATATATTCGAAACACTAACATGTACTAAGTATTAATTTTGAACCACATCACTTTAGACAAAAAATATTCTTGTAATATTTAACCAACAAACACAATAGCTAGCCAGTATGACACTTTCCACTTTTTTTTAACACATTTGCTAAATTTTATATGCAGGAAGAGACAACAACAAAATCCAATAGCTAGAAAAAGGTTCCGAATTGATTCCATATATTTTGCAACGTCCTAACTTCCTGTTCATCAACCAATAGAATAAGGCATCTATATATAGTACTGGAGGAATTCAGAATTTGACAACATGAATAATAATGTCAGTTAAGCAAGATAGTAGAGCACGTTTCTTTGTTCAAAACTTCAAATAAAGGAACACTACTTTAAATCATTAATTTGAACCTAATTAACTTGACTAGTTTATTTTCTAGCGACTAATTAACATTGGTTTGAAAGATCTCCACAGTATCCAAAATGTTGCACTATTGCAACTACTTTAATAACCTTGCTACTATGAAAGATATTTGATCGTCAAATTAAAGGAGTGATTGGTGGAAGAAACTTTTTTGACAAATAAAATTTGTAGTGAAAACTGAAAACTAATACTCCGTAAGTAGTTAATGTGAGTGGTTCGGCACTTTCGTTCATCTCTTTAGCAAAGTCGAGTATTCGAATTATGTGAACGGAAAAACTATTTAGTGAGAGCACTTTACCCCTTCATAAACCAACCTAATACGAACAGGATTAGTTTTAGTCCAAGACCTTAGATGAACATGTGATTAAATAATAAAAAAATTATAGTGAATGCCTCTTTTGGCCAAAGTGTATAAATGACTTTTCTTTGTGAGTGCTAAACTGGAAAAGGGGTGCTTACGAGAGCGATGATCTGTGGTGCCATAAATACGAATGCGGTGATATCATGTGGGTCTCATGTATGGCGTCGTAACTCCCCAACTGATCCCAAGCCCAAACGACAAATTAGGTAGTTTTTGGAACCTACGACCCAATCTTTCTCTCTCTTGGTATGATGCTCCCTATATCTGGGGCTTGCTTGACTTGATCACACCATAAACCATTTTTCTTAACTGTGGGCTCCTTGCATTATTGCCTTTTGCCTTTACCATTTTTTAGTACGCCACTCATCTTTTAATTTAATTGATGAGCCATACATTGAGGTATTGATCTCATTCTTTAGATTTAGGCCCTGACTACATTGGGTCGCACTAATAATCCTGAGTACATTAGGTTGAACAAGCTCTGAGTATATTAGGTTTCAGGTTTGAATCCTCTATTTTTTGTTGTACGTAAATTTATTGTACTGACCTATGTATCTCTCTCGGACAAAGAAAAAAACAGAGTATAATTGATGATAATAATAATTAGGAATGGAGAAATGTAAAGCAAAATGGACATCATACTACATACAAACCCCACTACAAGGAAATAATTTGCAAATTGCAAGCATATATTCTTTTAATTATTTTTATGTTGTTCTTGGTAAAGCATATGTATGAACATAATACTAGAAAGCATTTATTATGTGTTCTCTTGACTTTAAAGATAGGGGAACGAATCAAACCGATGTTCCTCCTATACGTGTTGAGCTTTAACTTGGTGATGTCTTGGCAAGGAAGGAAATGAGATCACAATTAACCAAAAATGTTAGTATCATCACATTCACACTATTATATATAGATATACAAAATCTACTTCGATTCACCAAAGTCTATACTATGGGCTCCAAAAGAGAAGAAAGAAATAAGGCACCTATATATGATACTCTATATGATAAAAAGGTTGGTAGTTGAAGCACTCAATTCTATATTTGGGACAAGTATAATTACATGATGGGCAATATCACCAAGTTGCTTTGCTTGCCCAAGAAAATGGATGTTATTCTCACACAACGGTTAGAATTAGCGTTACATTCATTTGTACCAGATGCTTCTTGAAGAGCACACAACCAACACAGGATATTTGCATGCGTAGAAATATATATTTAATCTGTGGAATATTATACAAACACTGAATTTGTTTCATATAGTGTGAATAATGAATGTGATGTAGGAGTATAAAATACAATTCAAATCAACCTTAACATGCTTTATCATGTGCCACTCAAAATGTGAGTGTAAAATTGAAAAGTTGTAATTTCTTTTGATTGTAAAACAATATTGTAAAATTAAGGATGGATACATATTTCATATATGTTAATTTATGTAGAAGGAAGAATGTGGGATGTGGCTAAATTATTAGTAACTTTTGTTTCAACTTTAACTTATAATTGTAATTTGTATAATTGATAACTTATATGATAAGAAAAATCATTTCGTTTAATTTGTTTGCATAATATAATGAGACGCCACTTAAAAGAAAATATGCATTTTGCATCTTTCATCCAAGCCAAACCATCTTACAAAATAAACACATCTCTATTAACTTCGATTAAGTCAAATTGGACGTTTTCACTTTATCTCCTCCCCAACAACTAATTCAAACTACACTCGAATAAGTGCACACACTCACTGTCTAAAAGAGCGCCACCAAACTTCAAATTATATATGTACAAAGTTTTTGCGCCCCAATGTGTACAAGATTATTATTGCTCTACTTAAGCCAAGTAGTGGTCCAACAAAAGAGTTGAGAGCAATTTTTCTATGGAGTGACTAAACTTATCAATTATCAAGTTATGATTTAAGGTGTCATTTTTTATCAATTGGTCAAGTGTGCCAATTTTAATTCGAGATCGAAATATATTTTTTTAAAAAGGTCTTGTTAGTTTGGACCAAAAAAAAAAGGTCTTCTTAGTTTTTTTTATTTATTTTTAGAAGCAACGTCTTGTTAGTTTGATTCATAAACGACAAAAGAAAGAAAGAAAAAAAAAAAAAAAGAAGGGCCAAATAAGAAAAAAAAAAAACTGAGTTAAAGAAATAAAAATGAGGTTAATAAAAAATGGAAAGGAGGTTCCGCCCACAGTAAAGTGGTTATCCCCTAAAATGCAATTCAATCGCACACACACGTCGGACTTGCGGCATCCTCCCAATTGTCAACGCGCCTCTCCCCTCTCTGCCTCTCTTTTAAAAGGACCAGAAACTCACAAACGCAGACCATTTTCCCAAACAACAAAAACTCAAAACTCAAAACTCAAGAGAGAGAAAGAAAGATCTCAAACAAAACCAAGCAACACACATACACGTCCCTGCAACACAAGAAACAAAGACTGCATATCAAGAATTAGAGAACAAAAAACAGAGGAATCAGAATAAAAAAAAAATGAAGCTTGTTTGGTCCCCAGAAACTGCTTCTAAAGCTTATATTGATACCGTTAAATCTGTATGTTCCCTTTTCTCTTTCTACCTCTCCTAACTCTTAAATCAATTTCATCCCAGAAACTCATTTTTCGAAAACCAACAAAATTTGTGTTTTCTCCTCAAAAAATCTCTGCTTTTTGATATTTGAACTTCATATTCAAACAAATAATGTTACAAATCCCATTTCTTGCTGTACCTTAGCGTGTTCTTTTATCGAGTGAAAATTAAAAAGCTGTAATTAATTTTCATGATTACTGATTTGATCTTTGTAAAAAATATGCAGTGCGATTTATCTCAAGAATCAGGAGTAGCAGAGTTAATATCAGCAATGGCAGCCGGCTGGAACGCCAAGCTTATCGTCGAAACATGGCGCCACAGCGGCGTATCCGCCACCACCATCGGCCTCGCCATCGCCGCCCGCCACACAGGCGGCCGCCACGTGTGCATCGTCCCCGACGAGCGCACACGTGCCGAATACGCATCCGCTATCTCCTCCGCCGTCGCCGAAATTCCCCCGGAGATTCTCGCCGGATTCACGTCGGAGATCATCACCGGTGAGCCGGAGGAGGTGATGAGCGAGCTTGAGGGAATTGACTTCCTAGTCATCGATAATCGTCGGAGGGACTTTTCGAGGTTTCTCCGGCTGGCGAGGTTGAGCCACCGTGGGGCGGTGTTGGTATGTAAAAACGCGGAGGTTAAAACGACGTCGTGTTCAAGTGGACATGGGTTTAGGTGGAGGGCTTTGGTGGAAGGAGGGAAGTATAAAGTGGTACGCACCGCTTTCTTGCCTGTCGGCCAAGGGCTAGATATCGCACACGTGGCGGCTTCTAGTGGGTCGGGTTTGAGTTCGGGTCAAAGTCAAGTTAATAAGAGGAGATGGATTAAGCATTTTGATCAAAGTTCAGGGGAGGAACATCTCATAAGAACTGCCTAAGTATGAGATTACATGTCTTGTTATCTCACAAAGTGAAAGAACCATTTTTGGGAGAATTTATTTATTTATTTATTTTATTTTATTTTATTTTTTTTTTTTTGGTGTTTTCTGACTTTGGTTTTGGTAGTGATGGGGGGCAAAGGTTTCTGTTGATAACTGACATGTCTATAATATAAATGACTTGGTCTTCATTGTGAAATGTGATGATGATTGTAGTTTAGGACTTTTGTATAGGTTACGGAAAAAAAAGAAAAGGAAAAATAAATGAATGAAGAAAGATCTTTTGTTGAATTCAGTTGAAGGAATTGCAATTGTTTTCTGGATTAGTTTCTATGACTGGGAAAGACTTGACTAAGTGTGTGGAATTGAACAAATTCATACTTTCGTGTCAGCATGTTGTAACAAATATCTTCCCAAGTTGGATTCAATTTTATAAGGTTTCAAGATAAGAATAGTTTTCGTACTCAATTGGGAGCTCACTTGATAGAATACCTACACCTTCAGCCTTGATATTTAGAGGACTTAAAGTCACATTCTCTTATTAACGAGCAAAAAAAAAGCCACATTCTCTTATACGAGTGTTTATTTGGTAGACCTTTAGATCATCTTCTATTTCCGATGTATTAAAAACTCGACTTCCTTACCTATTTATAATAAATATAAAAAAAGACTTATTATTTTATTGTGTTGATAAGTGTTGATCTAGTATCATGACATTTATTTATACAAAAGCGAAGTGGTAAGTGTACTGATTTAGGGTTGGACTAGGCCAGAATCACACAAGTGACAATAGTAGTCGTGCTACTGAAAATTACAACATCGTGGGACCAAATAAAGAGGAAGCAGATGAACAATGATGCGACATAATGTCCACTAAAATTAAAATGTCTCAAAAGGATGTTTTTTTTACTTGCGTAGACTGTGTGACCTTTCAAGAAGAAGAAGAAATAGTTACAATTACAACTGCAACTGCACGGCAAGAAAGAAGAAGTAACTTTGAATCTTCCTCCAAATCTTAAGCTTAGAATTTCATGTATCAAACTGCCTTGTACGCTATGGCACATTAACGCTACCATTAGACAATCCTTATCCTTTACACCTTTACTAAAGAATGACTACCACACAAATGTTCTTTCTAACTTGAATTCCACTTCCGAATTCTGCCGCGTCATTCTCTAAATTAAGGAGCACGTTAAAAATCAATTTTGTCGATATATAATAATATATCATCCGCAACTAGTAGTCCCAGACTCGGCAAAAAGGCCTAGTGAAAATTGATACCATGAGCTTTTCTATAACATCCAACTCTACGACCCACTTTAATACCTTTTTGCATCTCATCTGGAGAATATCGAGGAATCCTCCAAATAAATACGAAACCCTAATTTATTGAAGCAGGTAACTTAAATCCTAAAAGATATTTGCCACACATAAGTACTCCATACGCTGCATTTAGCAACATTTTCCACCAAATGAGGGGCATTGCTTGGTTATCTTCCACAAAAACGCTAATCAGTGATCACAATGTTAGGTAGAGAACCTCAACTGTAAAGTGGGCGAGATACATAACCGTCGGCCCCTAATAAAAAATTATGTCAACAATGTAACTAACTACTAGCCAAAAGGAATATTAAAACGGCCGACAATTGTGCTGTGCGACAATAACATATTCACAAGGAACTGGAAAACTAGTCAAACATGGTCTAGAATATTTGCAGTCTGAAATAAACCATAAAGAATGGACGGCAATGATGTTACTTACAGAAACCGTTAAGACATTAACAATCAAAGCCTACCCCAATATTCACATTGACAAAGAAGTTTTCTATTTCTTGGTCTGAAAGGCAACTCTTCTTTTCAGCCGGCTTTTAGAGATACTAATTCTTCCGTGGCCATCAAAAATTATCTCTTTTGTCTAATTCCTTGGTGTAATCTACGCGTACCTCTTATCTCTTCAGTCCCCATGACCATAAGAAGTGTGAAAATAAGACAATAATACCGAGTACAAGGTTCCGGAAACTTTCTCTCAGCTCAGCACTCATGGATTCAGTCCCAACCATCTTTACTTCTTCGAATGGATTTCTTCTGCGAAATGGCCTTCTTGTTCTGCAGCCGTTTCTGCTCAGACTTGGCAGCCCTTCAAAATTAGGAAAACCAGATTTGAATAAGTAATGCAAGGCAGAAGGCACAAACACAAATGTTGACATGAACTAAACGAGTATATAAATTGGGGAGTTCAATTTGAGATATTGGAAAGATACATACAGCTTGACTATTTTCTTCTTTTGCTCTTCAGATGGAGGTGGTGGAACATAGGCAGCAGTATCAATGATAGCCTGGGTTCATTTTAGTTAAGATAAGTACACATGGAAAGGCTAAGCACATAGGAATAACTAAGCACCATGTCAAACTGAAGACAGAGGAAGAGCCACATGAAGACATATATAGATGATCTTTCCGAGGGAAAACCCAACACAAAACTGACAGATCTAACATCATTTAACCATTCAATCTGAGGTCAAGAAGATATTGCAGCACTAGAAGTTGCATTAATACAATAGACTACATGAGCACTTCACCTGCAGCTTTCTTAGCCCCAACTTGGATTAATTCGCAATGGTTCATTGCAAAAAAGTAAATAAACAAACGTGGCATTGGGAGTACAGATAAAACAGTAAATCATATCATAAAGCAGAGGAGGGAATATGAAGTTGCAAGTACCTGTAGTTTTGCTAGAGCATCCTGAATGTTACCCCTAAAGAAGAAAGTAAAATGAACTGCTTATTTTCTCACAATGTAAAGCTGAAAAAAAAGAAAGTCTTTTGGTAAGAACTTTACTGCTGCGTCCGAGTCCTTGTGGAAGAAATCACTATCTCTCCATCTTTGTTAATCCTATTCTTCTCCTGCGCAACCAGAAGCAGCTCATGTGTTTCAGACAGAATAAGTGACCGCAGTTGTTAACTACAACAAGTTATCATCTACAACAAACAGGGAACACTCCACTTTTCATGGAAAGCATAGCATCATTGCCAAAACTAATTTTAGTGCGGACAGGGGACAGCCATATAAGAGGGGAGACTCGTCACAACCGGTTTCATATGTTGACAACAACCCCGTACGGATATCCCTCTTCACAGCCAACTGCAATCTTTGCAATTGTTTCATCTTCCATCAAAATTTCCTTTTGGTCTTATTATGGTGAATCAGAATACACGATTAATCATTATCAAGGGATTCATAATTTGACAAAGTTTCTAAGACAGAAACATCCATTTTCTCCTAAGAAGTGGTGCAAACAGATCATTCATGAGAATGAAAAGCCAAAACTCATAAAGGGTGAGAACCAAACCTGTTGCATAATCTTGTCTCTGACTCTTTCACTCAGCCAAGTTGCATTTTTTACATTGAAGCGCATATCCACCTTAGTGTTTACTGCATAGAAGAGATCATTATAGAGCTTGGTGAATTTTAACAGTTAAAGAGCTTGATATTATTCACAAAGAAACCTCTTTTTCCTTGATAATTTAGAATACAAAGAAACTTAACACACCTTTATTGACATTTTGGCCTCCAGGTCCTCCACTCCTCGCAAAACTCACATTGACATGCTCTACAGAAGATGATAATCAATTAGCCTGGGTCCAGCCTGAGATCAACTAGATTTAAAAAGACTCGCAAAATAACTAAACCACGACATACCAATATGTTTATGGCAGAATTAATCATCATCAAGATACCCCCTAAAAGAACTAATTGCATCAATTTTTTTATCACTACAAAGGCAGTTTTAGACCTTAAGATGAAGGGGTGGAAGAGAAAGAGAAGCGCATACAATTGCACCAAAATCAAGTGGTGGAATCTTAGAGGAACCTTGGGGGGTCAATTTAAGGCCAAGGTTGAGTCGGATAGCATATGGAAAAGAGAAGGGAATGCGAGTCAAATGTGGACAAGGGTGGCGGATCTCATTAGAAATGCGGCAAAGGAGACCTTAGGAGTTGCGAGAGGGATAGAAAGTAGCAAGAAGGAATCCTGGTGGTGGAGTGAGGACATTCAAAACAGGGTGAAGGCGAAGAAGGTGGCCTATAAAGCCTTAATGGATAGCACTGTAGATGAGGAAAGGGTGGAGAAGAGAGAAGTCTACAGAGCGGCAAAGAAGGAGGCAAAGAAATCAGTAGCAGAAGCCAAAAGTAAAGCCTATGAGAGCTTGTACCAAAGGTTGGCTACTAAGGAGGGAGAACAGGACGTTTACAGGTTGACGAGAGCTAGGGAGAGGAAGACTAGGGACCTGGACCAAGTTCGTTGTATTAAGGATGAGGCGGGACGAGTTCTTGTGGACGAAGCGAACATCAAGAGGAGGTGGCATGGGTATTTCAATGAGCTTTTTAACAATGTAGGAGACGTAGACATTGCGTTGGGTGATCTTAGCACATCCGAGCTACACCGTAACTACAGCTTTTGTCGTCGTGTTACGAAGGAAGAAATTAAAGGGGCCATGAGGACGATGAAGAGTGGAAAGGCAGTAGGACCAAATGAGATACCCATAGAGGTATGGAAGAGTTTGGGGGAAGAAGGTTTATTGTGGTTAGTTAGGCTTTTCAACATGATCCTCAAATCTGCAAGGATGCCGGAGGAGTGGCGGCTCAGCACATTGATTCCTCTATACAAGAACAAAGGAGATATTCAAAGCTGCAACAACTATAGAGGTATTAAACTACTCGGTCACACCATGAAGCTATGGGAGAGAGTTATTGAGAGGAGACTAAGGAAGAGTACCCTTATCTCGGACGACCAATTCGGTTTCATGCCAGGGAAGTCAACAACAGAAGCGATTCATCTGATTCGACGTTCTATGGAGTACTACAGGGATAGACAAAGGGACTTGCACATGGTTTTCATTGATTTGGAGAAGGCGTATGACAGGGTACCAAGGGAAGTTATGTGGAGGTGCTTGGAATCCAAGGGGGTCCCAGTCGCCTATATTCGAGTGATTAAGGATATGTATGAAGGAGTGAGGACTAGGGTCAGGACTACAGGAGGGGACACTGAGCAATTTTCTATAGATATTGGGTTATATCAAGGGTCAGCGTTGAGTCCCTTTTTATTCGCAACCATTATGGATGAGCTCACTAAGACTATTCAGGGGGATGTGCCTTGGTGTATGTTGTTTGCCGACGACATTGTTTTGATAGACGAGACTAGAGAAGGTGTTAATGCCAAACTAGAACTTTGGCGGGATACACTAAAGTCAAAGGGATTTAAGTTAAGTCGGACCAAGACCGAATACTTGGATTGCAAATTTACAGGAGATGGGGTTACCTTGGATATGGAGATTAAGATCGGTACTGAAGTGGTACCGAAGAGGGATTGCTTTAAATATCTTGGTTCAATCATACAGGAAAACGGCGAGATTGATGATGACGTGACTCATCGTATCAAAACAGGGTGGCTAAAGTGGAGGAGTGCAACGGGTGTCCTATGTGACAGAAAAATTCCACTAAAACTTAAAGGCAAATTTTACTGTACAGCCATCAGGCCAGCTATGCTATATGGGGTGGAGTGTTGGCCGGTGAGGCAGGTGCATGTGCAGAAGATGCGGGTGACCGAAATGAGGATGCTTCGCTGGATGTGCAACTCCACAAGAAGAGATAGAACTAGGAACGAAGTGTTAAGAGGCAAGGTGGGAGTGACCGATATTGACAACAAGATGCGAGAAACGAGGCTTAGGTGGCTTGGGCATGTGAGGAGGAGGCATCGAGATGCACCGGTGAGAAGGTGTGAGAGAATTATACTTAGAGACTGTAAACGAAGAAGAGGACGCCCGAAGAAGACTTGGGGAGAGGTAATCAGACAGGATTTGACCCTTCTAGAACTTACCGAGGACTTGGTCCTAGATAGGAAATTATGGCGTAGCAGGATTCGTGTAGAGGACCCTCGTTGGAGTATGGGTTTTGCATTGGCTAGTAATAGAGGTTGATTTATTTTGTTCATAGCCTGTAGTGCCTTCTTCACTGTATGTTGTTCATCTAGTAATATCCTGTGTTAGTATGTTTACAGCTTTACTTTTCTTGCCCTTTTGATCATCCCTTATTGCTTTATTACCCGAAAAAACCGTTTTGAAAATGAAAAAAAAAAAAAAAATTTCGTGGGTCTTTCGGAAACAGTCTCTCTTCTAGGCGACTAGTTAGGGGTAAGACTGCGTACATCTGGACCTCCTCAGACCCCGCCCTAGGCGGGATACTTACTTGGTTGTTGTTGTTGTTGTTGTTGTTGTTGTTGTTGTTGTTGTTGTACAAAGGCAGTTCATAATTACGGTTTCTATCCCAAACAGAATGTCAATTACTTATTTTTTTAAAGTATTTACTGGAGTCCAAACACTTCCAAAAATATCCTCAGTAATGCAAGTTGGTCTGGAAGTTGGAAAATAACTAAATAGTGGTCTAAAAAGACAGAATTAAGAAAAAGCCTGAAGTCCAAAATATCCCCAGATAAATTTTACTTCTGCCATGAATTCATGCGAAGTGAAATTCTTTCTAGATGACCTCAATTAGATAACTGGCATTCGTTTCGGGACAATTGGAGCAAATAACCTTATTCCATAAATAAATGCTTAACCCCATGGTAAGAGAACATATTCCTCACTGCCGACAAATCCTTAAGATAAAAGTTGATGCTTGAGTACCATTCAAAGGGCAACATATTCAACTATTATTAAAGCAATTCACTGATTAACATATCCAGACTCCAGACAGAAAGAGTAAACGAAGAGAAATATCTAAGCAAATCAAGCCTTGTCCAATTCAGCTTGTGCATCTGTTTATTGCATCAACATAAATGACCTAAACTAAGAATAGTGGCATTCTGTTCGGGACAAATGGAGCAAATAACCTCATTTCATAAAATAAATGCTTAAGCCCATGGTAAGAGCACATATTAGTCTAAGTTATTAATTACTTGTAGCAGGTATACTACGAATCCATCCAAAGTGAAATTCTTTCTAGATGACCTAAAATCAGAACAGTGGCAATCTTTTCAGTAACAAATGGAGTAAACAACCTCATCGTACAATAACATAAGTTAATGCTTAACCCAAAGTAAGAGCACATATTCCTCAAGGCTGACAAATACTCGAAAGATAAAAGCTGATGCTTGAGTACCATTCAAAGGCCAACATATTCAAGTATTATTAAAGCAAATTATTCACTGATTCACAGTTCCAGATTCCAGACAGAAAGATAAAACTACGAGAAATGTCGAAACCAATCAAGCCTTATCCAGTTCAACTTGCACAATTCTGTTTATTGTATCAACATTGTAAATAGACCACAAGTCCACAACCAATATTGTACACACTTGGTTGAAGAAATCAAAACGAAATCGAAACTAACCAATGGTAAAGAATAATACTTCCTACATATGAAATTCCGTAAACAATCAAGAAAACAGAACAATAGGAAAAAAGAAAGAGAATCAGCACAACCAGCAAATTCCTATCATAATTTAGTTAACTCAAATGTCCAATCCAATCACCAAGATTCCATTCCTTTGAAACATCAATTTCCAGATTATCTTTAACCAGCAATATGATTCTGATATGTCACATTTCATTGAACCATCAAACAAAAATCAAATTCCTATCCATTTACTCACACACACACACCGATATTTACTAAGTATAACCTAAGAAAATCAAATCCGATTGAACATCACATAATATTCGAAAAGAATTATCGGAAACGAGAAAAGAAAAAGAAAAAGAAAATATTACCGAGAGAGATCTTTGGTGGTGGAGGTTCGTCAACAGCTGAATTAGCACGCTCTTCAGCTTCCAAAAGAAGCTGCTGAACCTGAGATAATCTCGCCGACGCTTTTTTACCGGCGTCACCATATTCTGACGCTGCTCTACATCGGATACTGCCGAAACTGCTGATTTTACGAGTGTCCAAAAGTGAAAAGCTTCGAAACAGCGCTTGAGTATCGCGTTTTGATGCAACAGCTCGAATTGTTGATTTGGAGATTCCTTTGAAGAGAATATTGGTTGTTATTATTCTGCTAATTGCTGCCATTTTTTGTTTCTCAGTTGAAGATGAAGATGAACCCTAAAAGTTGGATTTGGACAAAAAGGCTGAGAATCATAGCGCGCCTAATTTTGTTGTCTTGTTTTGTTTTTTTATTAGTTTTTTTTTATGTCATTGAGCATTTGTGGACGGGAAAAGAGGCTTTTACTACTGGGAAAGGAAAATCAATTTATGATCATTTATTTTATTTTCTTTCCACGAAAAAAAGAAGCCTCCCTAAGCAACTGAAACTCCAAAACACACAATAAAAGCACAAATTCTTCTATGCTCTAAGAAATTAACTATAATGCAATAGGTTGTTGGCTTAGATTTAGAAGAACTTGCTTCAATGAATGGGAAAAAAAATAATATATTTTTACTAATGGCTTCTTGCTACTCGTTGAAAATAATAAAGGTCCGATTATTAGTGTAACACGTTATGTACACTACAACATTTTTTTATATCGTAGTTTTTTTAATGTGTCTTGTCAAGATAGAGAATCATAGTTTTGTCATTGGGAATAAAGTAAGGCAACTAATAGGTGTGGAAATTAGTTTTTAGGGAGTACATTGATCCTAATAGTTGAAGCTACTACTTTTAGAAATGTAATGAAAAAAGTATTTGATCTTGGTTTTAGAAAGATTATAGTGAAGGAGATAAGCTCAATTGTTATAAAAGCTATGCAATGAAAATTGAATTTCACAATTATAGAAATACTAAACACAACCTAATTTAGAGATACGAGAAGATAGAAAGAGCATGATCAAGTAATAGGAATACTTAACGCCATTTAATTTGGAGATATGCGATAATACCGCATATATAATTGTTTATCCAATATGTAGTACAAGACACTGAATTTCTAACACCATTGAAAAGAAACCAAATGATTAACATTGTATAGTTGTGTCAAAATTTTTTATTTTATTTTTGTTTTTTGCTTTTTAAACCGAGCGAATGCAATGTGTAAAATAGTTGATGTATGAAAGTGTAAAAATAAATTAAAAAACATGCAAGATCCAAAAGAATCAACACACAGACACACACAACCCGTTCATCATATTTCTAGAGATCTTTTATCCCACTTTTAGTGTTTCATTAATGCCTCACCTCGACACCTCCTACATTTCACATATTAGATTTTTATATTTTATTGATAAAAAAAAGTTTGTTAGTATGATAACTGTATAGATGGATGGAAATATTTGGGACACGAAATAGTATACGAAAATGGAATGAGTGATGCCCTCTCACAAAAAAAAAAAAAAAAAAAAAAAAAGTGGGATAAGTGATCACATTTACTTTCCGATAGCTAGATGTGAACTACAATATAGAGTCACTGACTCACTGTGCCGGCGCATCTCAAACCCTTCCTTTACAAACCCAATAACTACTACGCTGATATGCAAGTGAATGGCGACCGAGGCACCTCCTGCTATATCATGTTCGGACTCTCGTGTTCAACAGCGAACATATCAGACTAACTGAACAACCAGCGCAAGTACTGGCCCCGTCAATGTAGCACCACCCCCTTTTCGACTAGCAAAATAAAAAACTACTACGCTGATATCATGAAATCTGAACGCATGGCACAAAACTACACATGCATCTCCGAAGAAAGTTACTGACCTAAAATTAACGTGCAGCTCATATAAACATCATAGTACTAACTACTAACTGCAGAATAGGAGCGGAACTTTGTAAAAGCATGTCATTCAGTCGCCACACTATGGGACTTTAACATGCCTGCTTATATGAAGTGCAATCTCGTTATACTCCGTACATTGCAATACCCGCATTTGGCAGTCTGAATGGAAAAATGAGACATTACTCTCAAACTCTACAACAGCTGATACAAACTAGCGACATGCCTAGTAGGATGGTGGGAGCCTACTGTGTGAGCTAAAAAAGGCGCAAGGAAGAAGTGAGATTGATATGGAGAAAAACCAGTATTCGTCATCAGCTATACGCATATACCTATACCTCGCAAATCTTTAAGCCCTTGTCCTTCCCCGAGATCCACGATCTGATGCTGGCCTCCCTGTCCGCTGCATATGAGCTGTTCCATCACTCCCACTTGCCGTACGTGAATGGTTGTTTCCAGGATGCGGCAGAGGCTGGGGAGAAGGAGCCCAGCCTGCCCCGTTTGTCTGTCCATAATTGCCAGGTTCCAAATTACCTGTAGGCCGCTGCATATGAGCTGCTGCATTACTCCCACTTGCCGTACCTGGTTGGTTCTGACCAAAATGCTGATGCTGGGTAGAAGGAAGAGCCCAGCCTCCCCGATTTGTCTGTCCATAATTGCCAGGTTCCAAATTACCTGTAGGTCACAGAACAAAAGCAAAATGAAGAATATCCAAATTAAGATGGTGCTCTAAAAGTACCACCGAATGTTGATAGCGCATATACATCCAAAAAACAAGAACATCTCTTTCCTGAGATATGTCAGGAGTATAAACTATTTAGTTGTTTCTAGATAAGATTAAGCAGAACACAGAATCATAATGGAATCAGACTCGCAGCGGGAAAAAGTAAAAGTGCGACTAAGAACTACTAATTACTAGTGCAGTGCTTACCTGTATTATAACCTCCCTCTAACCTCTCTTTCCCGCCAGACAAGTGCCTTCCAGCACTCCCCTCCCAAGCTTGTTCAAAACCAGCAAGCTCTCCTGCAGTAAATACATGTCAAGGACTTCAATATGTGAGATCATCATTCCACTGTCACCTAGTTTCTACAATTCACTTGTATAGAAATATACCTTCATTAAGATTATGCAACATCTGCATTGTGTCCACTCTTCCATCAGAATTAAGCTTCCTTGAGAGCGTATGGCCCTATACAGCCAGGAAAACCATCACATTCCCATACTGTTCAATTACCATCAGCTGACATCTATCTATTGAGCATCAAGGTGAACAACGGTATCCAATAAACTGACAATGTACCTTGGTATGAAGTCCCCTCGAGATTCTGTGATTGGCTTGACCTGTGGTGCTATCAGCTTCTTTAAGCTCTTCAAATGCCACCTATACAAACAAGTATCCGTAATCAAAACTAGTGCAGAAGGTAATTCAAGAGGTTGCACACCCATCAGTATGCATCGAAAAATACATATTTTAAGGATTCTAAATAAGAATTCTGCTACTCACTCCATCGCTCCCTGCTCTTCGGGACATACACTTGGTATAATATGGTCCATTAGCACCACCATAGGATACAGTAGAGCTCTGGAAAGTAAAACATTGAGACTGTGACTGAGGCGGCTTCCTGCTACTGGACTCATTTCTGTACTGAATGTGCTTATTCCTCTCTTCTGCCACCAAAAAAAAATATATAAGCATTTAATAGATAACAGGCAACTAAATACTTGATGGCAGCAATCCACTTTACCAGCAGCAGCATCATCAGGGACCTCAACATAAGGTTCTTTATCTACTCTACAGTGCTTCCTAGGATTTTCTTGTGTCTCGCTAGCACCTCCATTTCCTGCATCCTCATCATCTGAGTTTATCTCCTCAATTACAGGTCCCCTTCGCTTATTCTGTTGTGGCACTTGCTGCTCTATAAACCCAGTTGGGGCAGCACCACTGAAAGGACTACCCCTTGGGCCAAAGAAGCCAGGCTCAAACATGCTACCAAAAGGACTTCCAAACGGATGAGTGAAGAAAGGGTCATCAAAGGGATCGCTTCCTCCAAAAACACTTGAAAACAGACTCTGGTGGCCTCCCAGGCCACCAAATCCACCAAAATCAGCAAAGGGGTCAAAGTTCAAAAAACCACCCCTGCCTTGTCCCCTTCCCTGCATGTTTCGTTTAGCCAATGATTCGTGTTCCTGAAAAGACAGCAGCAAAGTTTCAACGCATCACCCTTCCTAGAGATAAAGACAAGTTCCATGTCAAAACAATAGAAATCAAAACCCCACGAACCAAAACCTTCAGTCAACTGCAACATAAGCAGCACGTATTTGATTGACTTGAAAGCATATACAGAGAAAAAACAGCCTTTTAATGAGTTATGGCAAACAAGTTTATGATAGTACAAACAATAATGCGTTTCGAATTCCTGAACCTTGATCTAAGAATATTTAACTCAGGGTATGTTACCAATAACTACTAGGAAATAATATTACAGCACATAATATGGTAAAGAGAGCCCATGCTAATCATAGGCTCGTAGCTTTTGGGTGACTTCAGATATGGAAATTCCCACTTCAACCCCCAAGCAACCACAGCTTGTTGCAATATACTAGTCTTTAAGCATGGATACATTATGTACAAAAATGGAGCTGTATTACCTAAATTAAATAATCGTCTAACAAGGCTAACAGAAGCATGGTTATTCTAATGGAAGCACAAAACCCACAATAACAATAATCCAATGTGGAAGGGATACAAAAAATATATTACACAGCACTATCCGAGGCATAATTAACAAAGAGACTCCAGTTTCATTGTTTTGTTGTTCTGTTTTTTAGTTTTAGTATGTCGAATAATATCAGTCTCTCCATCTGTGAGAGTTAGTTTGTCCCATTCATTGGGTTCAGCTGTCTCTCACTTTTTGAGAGTATTGTTAGTTTTTTGTTTTGTTGTTCGTATGGTACTTTGGCGGATCTATTCTATCAAGAGGTGGTCTACGATGTCGGATCGGAGCATTCAAAGCTATAGCAGAGTCTTCCGCGAATAGGCTGTAATATGGAAAACAGCGATTAAATGGAAGCCGATCGGAATTGTTGAATCTCTAGTGCTACATAGCTTTTTCATTCGAATGTATTCTGATGTTTTAGATCTATTTCTTGTTGAATTCAATCCTTCTTGTAAGTGTCGTATGGCTTTCAATTAATGGAATTTCTTTTCCCCTCAAAAAAAAAAAAACAAAGAGACTCTAGGTCTAGACTCCAGGTCTTATTTTGTCAGGGGAGACGGAAACCTGAAGTACATAATATTTCAATTGTAAGCAAATTGTCTAAGTCTTAAACTCAGTATCACCTCAAAAATGGAAAGTCTTAAACTCAGTGTAAATGGCCTTCAAGAAGCAGCTCAATATAAGAACACTGTTGTCCCATATTTCCACGGAAATTCAAGCTGCCTCTTAAAGGCAAACAAAACATTCCAGATAGCATTAACTAGGAAATGACAAACCATGGCACTGGTGTGCACACTTGAGTGGTTACATCAACTAGATATAGACTTCTTGATTATGTTTGACATATAAATTCAACACTCCACGTGATTGTGCAGGGTTAGATTTGAAACTGCGGGATCTCCACAACTGGCATATTATCGCTACGATTTCATTATTATGAATGATTTACCTTCTTTGTTCAATTTGATCAGCACTATCCTGCGCCGCTTTTTATTTTCATTACAGTAAAATGTCACCATCTCTTTAACAGCCCTAACCCTTTTCACGTTATTTACTAGTTACAACTAGAACCCAGCTAGCCCATAATGACATAATTATGTTCTAGAATATCACATCTGAGAACCACTTCAATTACAAAAGGACTTTTTCCCTAAAGCCTTGCGCAAGGGAGACTACAGTGAGAACTGCATCTAAACCTAAAGATCTTGTGTTTCAAAGAAAAGCAATTCCTTTAAGGGACAGATTCTCCTCAGTCCAATGACACTTGACAAATCAGCACAGCCAACAATTGCACATGAATACATGGCCATCATCAATGCCTCTGCTTGTATTAGCACAATCAACACAAATTTCCATGCAACCTATTTGCAAGATGGTAAAACTACTTGGTCAACACAAGAACCCAAGATATGCGAAAGTTAATATCCTCGGAACAACGATCAGGCGACTTCACTACAGCAGTGAACTTCAACCAGAAATGATCCTACAAGATGGAGAATTATACCCTCAACTCCACCAACAACAGGAATCAACTTTCAAAGTAAGCTGGATGTGTAAAACTCAAACGAACTAATACCCAAAGCGAGTGACAAAATAAGTATCAACAAGCCCTGCTTCTCTTCTCCAGCCCCAGCAACAAACTTCACATTTATACTACATTTCACCTAAAAATTAAAAAACTGCACAGAGAGCGTTTCAGTGAAGTATTGAAAACGGCTACAGCTTTCTTTGATTGCTTTCCAATTGCTTTAACATGACACTTAACCAACATTTCCACAATTTTCCATAATCTTCCACCCAAGTAGTTTAGTATCCAGTTTCTATTCCACAATTTTACCCTCTTCAAATCAAACAAATGGAAAAAATAAATTCTAACTGCTATGCTTTCAAGCATTTCCGCAGATTTACATAGATAAGCTACAGAAATTAAGCACAAGCAGTTTGTCAATGACAAAAAAATCGGCAACTTCGAAATAAAGAAGCCAACGACACAAAATCAACCAACAGATGCACCAACCACAACATAAATCAATCTAAGTCTACAATTAGCTGAATTGTTATCTACAGATAACAATAACAAAACAACGCATTTAAACACGAGCAATGATCAAAACAAGTAACGAATCAAGAAACAACAACAAAGATATTGATACAGAATTACAGATAAAAGGAAAATGAACATATGAAACCCTAACAAGATAACAGGAGTGAGAAAGCTTACCGAAGGAATTTGGGTAAATTGAAGGAGAATGGAATGAGAAATTAGTCAATTGGAAGAGAGAGAAACCCTAGAAGTTGCGAAGAGACGATGATCAGAAATGCACAGAATTTGATGAAGTTGCTGAAATGCCCCCGTTTAAGGTTACGTGGAGGTTGCAAGGCAAAATATTCCAAGTAGACAGGTGGCTATCTTTATTTGTTGTTTTAATCGGAAGGGATGTAAGAAAGTTTTGAGCTATGTTTGGCATAATTAGCAGTAACGGTGAGCTCTAAGGTGCATAACGGTGCTATTATTAGGTAGATTTTATAAAGTAAATTTTCGGAAAAGTTCAACATCCTCCTAAAAACTTAGATTTCACCATTTTCATGCAAAGCTAATTTAGAGAGAGCGTGCCTTGTGAGAGAGAGAAGATTATGAGTATAGAGAGAAAACGTTAAGATTTCATTTTTGTTTGAACTCTTTTGTTCGATTCGGATCTAATTTAATGTAACGGTTGATTAAGGATTTATTATCCGCCAAAGCGAGTAAGTAAGCAATATAAGTTTCACAAGAAAGTTCTTAATATTAACAACCGCATTAAATGCGAAAAAATAAAATACAAATATTAACTGAAATCAACTGAATAAATTCTTTTTAGTTTCACATTTAACTATTTAAAACTCGTCTAAACATATGCAAAATATGCAAGCGAAAAAATTAAAGATGATCAAAATAATTGCATAAGTCATCTACTTGGTTAGATCCCCCCTAATTTCAAGTGATAAAAAAAACGACTATGTTTAGCAAACTAACTAAAAGTGGTTGAATAATGTTTAGGGTGTTGTATAGAGACAAAACTAAATTGGAAGGAAATGGGCAAGTAGATTAAATTATGAGTTTTTTCTTTCTTTTTATTGCAAAAATCTTATTCTTTCCTAAGTCAAACACAATATATACTTAGGAACAACACTAATGCAAGTATGGGAGGTTTGTATGTTGGTCACTCTTGGCCATAATTGTTTTAGCCATTCGAATTGTTTTTTTTACCTATCTTATTCAGACTATTGTATAAGGATACTTTAGGAAGGGGATTGTGTGGATTATCTTTGTTGTCTTGTCTTTTGAAAATAAATTGAAAAGAGAGATATTAATTCCTTAAAATATAGAAAAACAAAAATAAAAAACTGCACAATAAAACTTCTTCGACATATAATGAGGAAACTAAAATTCTCTATTTAAGGAGACATAAAAGGTCGTATAAGACTGTAAGTGTGAACCTCATAATAGGAAAACGTCACTTTTAACTACTAAACATATGGAGTACCTTTTAATTGTTAAAACCTTTTTTAACCTTAAGTTTCAAGTTCAAGATCTTTAAACCTAGTTGGTTAACCAAGTTTATGATCTTATGGTTAGAAGGTATGTAAATAAGTTAAATCTTAAAACTCTTTTCCAAATCAATATTTCGCACCTTTTGTTTTAGTGGGTTTTACTAGCTACTTTTTTAAAGTTTTTTATTTTTTTTTTGAGTGAAACTTTCCATCAAGTAGAGTTTTGAAAACTTGAAACGTAATATATTTTATTCCCCCACTCAAATGGGTTATAATTGTAAGAACTCGATCTCCAAACTTCAATCATTTTAAAAGTTAAGACTCTCGAGGCTAGCTACAACCCTTATTGGTCCCAAATGATTTTCTTGTTCGAAATTGACCCATGAAAAGAAAAGCAGAGTGTAAGCTTTATGGAGGTCAACTATTATAACCTCAACCATCCAAAATATATAATAAATAAAACAAACAATTAAAGCTCTCAACCATGAAGTTGCAAAAAGATTGTTATTACCATTGTGATCCTTTTGATGAACTCAAAGACAAAGTAGAAGACTTTGCTCTTTGTCCATATGCTACGCCGGTCCATATACCTCATATATAGTTGTGTCCTGAACTCCCCGGTGTATTTTGTGGATACACACAAGTTACTCAATAATCTAGATAGCTGACGTACTTTCACTTCATCACAATTTATCATTTTCTTCATATCACTTCATCTTTCATTCTTTTTATTTTGCCAAATTAAATACAAGCTCTTTGCTGATTTCACTAGCTAGTTTTCAAGGCTCTAGGCTTACACCAAACCACTTATCACCACAGGTCCACAACCCACGGTTAAAAACTTATTACCATCATCAGTCCATTGCTTAAAAAAGTTTGTAGGTATGAAGTTCACTAAATCAATGAAAACCCATAGGAGCTAGACTTGAAATTGAAAAAAAAGTAAGCAAATTACAGTAATTTGAAAACTTGATCAACATGCATTTCATTAATATCAAAGAACTTAAAGGGTGATCGATGTGAGGAGTTGGAAGTTGGTACTTAATAAGTTGATTGTGTGAAATCTAACTTGAAATTCTATTTCCGTTTTAAGGGTACCACCATGTACAATTTAAATTATAGCTGACGTCTTTACATTTTTAAACAACATTAATTTCTCGAGTTTGGTCTCATAAAGGCTCTTAGATAGTAGCTTATAAGAAGTACTACTACTCTGTACTCCGTAGACGATGGACTAAGATTCGTCACTAAAGGAAGACCATATATCGTTAGTATGACATGGTAGCAATTTTGGTGGCTAAATTCTTCTCTTATGAGGTAACCTCTTTTCTCATTTAAATGGATCATTTTTGTATCTAAAGAAGCTTATTTTTACTTTATAGCCATATTTTATATATGAAATCGTTTTATATGAGTTTTTTTTTTAGGAACGGCAAATATGAATACACTGCGAGACAGAGGAGTAGAGGAACGCAATAAATGTAACGTTATTGTTATAGCTGAGCTCCCCATCTTTATCTAAAATTTATTGACTTCACATGTTTCGTTTCCACTCACTCTCTTAGACACACCCATACTCCACTCTCTGTCTGTCTGTCTCTCTCTCTCTCTCTCTCTCTCTCTCCTCTGGGTTGTGGATGAGAGGATTAAATAGGAGGTGGTTGAGGAATTCAGAACAAACTTAAATGAATGCACATTAAATGTTCTCGACCCGTTACGCATGCTATTCCCCCAAAACAATGAGGAGGTCATTTAATGCGTTGATTGTGATTCCAATAGTCTACAATTTCTGCTACGATTCAATTCTACTTACTTTCTTGAAAAGCCCCACATTCCTCAATCCCACACCTATATGGTTAACTTTGTCTTGTCTCTATAGTTTGTGCTCTAACATTTGCATTAACTAAACTGTCATGGATTTAGATTAATTAAACTGACATGGATTAGTAATGCTTGGGAAATTCAATTCTGTTTCTTTTCTAATATTCGAACATCGAACCATCCTTAGCATTCATTCCCCTTTTTACAAATGGACAATGGCATTGAGGGGAGACAAACTCTATTGGTTGTTTGACTTGTTTCCAAACCACGAGGTATTCCAAAAGTTTATATTTATATGTTTCTAGTTTGTCAAGGACATGCATATAATGCAGAGTAATATAAATTTAGTACTTCCAAGGTTAGCATGTCTCAAATTGATTGTCATTCTTTCTATCTTCGGTTGTTTCAATTCACTATTCTAATTTGTTAGTAGATGTACTTTTAGCCAATCAATTGAATATCGCAATTTTTTTTTTCAAGGATAATGTTAGACTCCATTTATAAAAACTTTTATATATTCCGTAATAATACTTAGGGCACATTCTTTTCAACTGGAAATTGGAACTGGTAACTGAAAGAAACTGGACAAAACTGGAAAGTCTAACAATAATTTTATTATTATTTTTATTTTTATTATTATTCAAATAGTAATAATAATAATAATAATAATAATAATAATATTTATTAATAATACTAACAATAATAATAATAATATTAATAGTAATAATAATACTATCATTAGTATTATTTTAAAAATTAATATATAGTATTAGTCTTATTATTATTACTTTTTTACTTTTTTTGAGTAGATTATTATTATTATCATTATTATTAAAACTGGGTCAAACTGGGCAAAAACTGGACAAAACTGAGCAAAATTGGATATTATAACTGGTAAATAGACAAAATTGGACAAAACTGGAAACCATGTGAAAAGAATATGCCCTTAGTGTTAATGGGATAAATATTGGTTTATCCTGGGTGTTTACCAACATCGTGGTTGAAATGTTGTTAATAAGTTACTTTTTGTGATTTTTTTATTTATTTTTAAGTTGGAAATAACTTATTTGAATTTCAATGCATAACTATTATATTTGTAGTTCACATCATGTGGATAGACTACCCACCTGCAAATTAAGCAATTTGTGTCAATGTATCATTATTAGTAGATATAGTTCTCATCATAAATTTATTTTGGAATAATAAGTTATCTAAGTGATATAATTAAGAGTATACATAAACTGAATTAAACTAAACTTAGTGAAATTAAGTTATGACAAAGACCACCTTAAAAGGTTGCATAAGTAAAACGATGTCCTTGGTATATGCAATCTCCGTTTTTGTTATATATGGTTAACTGAAAGGTTCCACAAGTGTCGTCAGGAATGGCACTAATCAAGATTTGGTAGCACCCCAATTTGATGGGTGTCCAAGAAAAGCCTAAAGGCTTCATCGATTATTGAACAACTGTACGGTTACTAGAACCCTATGGCTTACGTAACCCAAGTCCATAACATTAATTTAGCTAGCTAGGCTCCCCATTTAAAACCAACATACGCTAAAACCTCTACAAATTAATACTCGATAAATTAATAATTTCTCTAAGATAATAATTTTGCTCAGTCTCGACTCGAGCCTAGGGTTTAAATTAATAATTTCGATAAAATAATAAGATAATAATTTTCCGAAAGACCCTCATATAATTTCAAGGTCCCATAAAAATTATAAATTAATAATTATATAAAATTACAAATATAACTAGGACAACTTAGTATAACATGACTCTATTTTTGTTTGTTTTTTCTTAAAATTTAAATCCAGTTGCACTTCATCTTTAACTATCCTTAGTGCATTCAAAAGTTTTAATATTGCATTCTCTTATACTCACGTACGTAGTGCTTTACGTATTTGATCTATCAATAAAAAGCACATTTTTTTTATATGTTTAAAGTGTTAAGAATAATGCACATTCGTTGAATTGAGAAAACTCTATTTAAATTAATAAATTTTTAATTTTATATTAAATATTATCTCTTTAAATTAATAAAATTACGCGGTCCCAACATTATTAATTTATAGAAGTTTTACTGTATATAAAAACAAAGGTAATGGAGCTAGCCAAGCTCATATTGCCTATTTCTCTGGCTGGTCAACTTTCTGCCCAGATAGTAAATGTCAATGCTATTCCCTCCATGATCAGTCCTTATATTACAACTTACAAGTACGTTTTCTCCTTTTCTCTCCGATTTGAAGCTCGATCTCATTCAATTTCCTATAATAATGCTTTAATAAGTCAAAAATATTTCTGTGTTTAAAAATATATCAGGTTTTGAATTGTTCACATCCTGAAAATGGTGAAGCACATGTGACATGTTTATCAAGACAGTGCTAATACTGTGCATTGTTAAAGAAGCTATAAATAAGAACTCATAATTATGCCCATGCATGCAGGGGAAAATAACTTGCACAACTACTGTTACAATTTAACATTTACCAAACAATAGTATAAAGTAGTATGATCATATATAATTCATATATATTATACTCATTAGTCATTAGCGCAGTGAATCCTTTTTGTTTTTGTTCTAATTCCAAATCCTGTTACATTCTTTCATGACTTATTCTTTGGGAAGTCATGATTATACCCATCTTTTCATCATAGTTAAAGAGAGAACATCTTACTGCTTAAGGTAATTAATAAACAAACTTCCTTATGGTAACTTAAGTATTTGTAATATTGCCTAGCTACTTATTATGCCAAAAACTAGATCACATCTTTGAAAACTATTGTTAATTAAACACTACTAATTTCAAAGAGAGAACATCTACGACAAATGGTTGGTGTATGTGAGTGGTTCGGCACTCTAATTCCTTAACCAATGTCAGAGGTTTGAATATTGGAAACGAATGAAAGCACTGCTTTGTTGGGAGCACTTTACTCCTTCATAAACCAACCTGATGCGAACATGATTAGTTCTGATCCAAAAAATTTAGGATAAACTGTAATCCTAATCAAAAGAAGAGAGAGAGAAGATATTGTAATAAACCCTCACACTAGTGAAAATAAGTCTGCATAGTCCTATGTGTACATGTTCAAGTGGCAAATAGGAGGATTAAAACAAGTGACAATTGCAATTCAAAATATATGCCTAAATTGCATGTCCTAACGTACCCTATGATAGTGGGGCAGTGGAATTTTGACATATACCATCATTACTAGGAGACAAAAATATTACACCACCTCTTAAACATACCTTGAGCGACCGAAACGAAAACGAACCCAAAACCAATAGGACAATTAACCTTTTTCTCATTTTCTGACCGCCAAATTACAAAAAGCCAACCCACCCATGTCACTCATGTATATAGATCACTAGGTCAGACATCAGAGATCAGAAAATTAAAGACACACTAGTCGAAAGAAAAATACAGTACTCTATATTCACAATCCCAAACCCCCAAACCAAAACCCACTCTCACTCCTTCCCCTTCAAATTCTCTCTCCTCATCTCATCATCATCATCATCAATGGCTCCTCCTTCCTCCTCCTCTCCTTCTCTCCCCCCTCATCACTCCCATCTCTTCACTCCCGTAAGTATTTCAAATTCCACCCTTTTAAGATTTTCTTTACATAATATTTTCATTTTATAATAGTAACAACATTTATTTTTCTTTGGCAGATTCAAGAAGGCAACGAGACTGATGAAACAGAAGAACGACACCGTTTAGGATCATCATCAGCAACCTCAACACCCGTTTACCACCACCACCCGACCCCACTTCACGAACCCGGTAAAAAGCCCACAAAAACAACAACAGTACCCACCACCGGAAAACCCCGCCGGGTACCGGAAAATCCCTCCACCGTTGACCGGAGTGTTTCCTGCAACATTTGCCGTCCCACTACCCGCAGCGAAAAATCCTCCATGGTCGTAGTCCCCGTCGAAAATGGCAACCATCACAACCACCGGTCCCTTTCTCTCTCCTCGCCGAGTCCAACCAACGGCCTCTTCAAATCCCTCATTGCCGGAATCTCCAGAAAAAGCCCCAAACCACCAACAGTGGGGACGGGATATTCCTCGCCGGCGAAGTCATCTACGTCGTCTTCAGCCGAGGAGCAGTGGAGGATCGCGGTTGCGGAACTGTCACACAAACTAATCCAAGCGACGAGGAAACGAGACGAGGCGATACTCGAGTCGAATAAGCTGAAACACTCGATGACCGAGCTTGAGAAGAAGCTTACTCGACTCGAGGTGTATTGCCACAACCTCAAGTCAGGACTCGAGAGTTGTGGGTACAATAATCGGAGCCCGAGTCCAAGCCATGCCCGGAGTTCCCCGCTCTTTAAGGGCGGGCAACTCCGGGTTGATAATAGTAATAGTAGTAGTAATAATAATAATAACAATAATAATAATGAGGTGATGATTAAGCATTTCTTGGGTTCGGTATCCGAGGCTCGATCTTCGATCCGGTTTTTAAGCAAGTCACTTACATCACAGCTGAAGTTAATGGGTGTCAAAGTGCTGGAGCGAGTTTCGGCTATTCTAAGGTCTTATGACATCAAGTTCTCATCATCAAGTAATAGCAATAACAATACAAGAAGCTTGCAGTTTTATTTGGAGGCTTTGTTAAACGCTGCGTTTTTCGAGGATTTCGAAACGGCCGGGTTTCTAAAGAGTTCTACAAACCGGGTCTTGAACCCGATTGAGAGATCCGAATTGAATTACGCTGATTTTAAGTCATTGAAGGATTTGTGCTGGGAGGATGTTTTAAGCAAAGGGACAAAGCATTTTAGTGAGGAGTTTAGTCGGTTTTGTGATCGTAAAATGAGCGAGATTGTAGCAATGCTAGGATGGAACCGGGTTTGGCCCGAACAGCTATTACAAGCGTTTTTCGGGGCTTCGAAAAGCGTTTGGTTAGTTCATCTGTTGGCGAATTCAGTTCACCCGAGTTTAACGATATTTCGGGTTGAAAAAGGGGTGAAATTTGATCCGGTTTATATGGAGGATATGGGTGGGGATAAAGCGAAGAAATTGGTGCCTGCTTTTGTGAGGATTATGGTTACACCTGGGTTTTATGTGTATGATAATGTTGTCAAGTGCAAGGTGCTTTGCAGGTATTATAGTAGTAACTTTAGTGTGTTTAGTGGTAATGGTGATGATAATAGGATTGCCTTGTCACCCTCTTGAGGATATGAAAAAGATATGATGGTTATGTTATCCTATTAAAATAGGAAAAAAGGTGAAAGACTTTTTTTATATAATATAATTTGTAGCATTATAAAGTTTGGATTTGTTAGCACTTGATTAATTTTTAGTACCTTAAGATTAGGTACTAGGTGACTTTCGAGCTTGTTTTAACAAGTTGTAGCCGATTTTTAGCCAATGGTGTGTGGTGTAGTACTATTGGTATATTCTAATTGACCATAGGGATGAGGTGACAAAGTAAGCTGAAAGGGGAATGAGGTCAAATGGAAACCCCGTGGATTTGTTTGATTTTTGCTCTTTTGCTATTTGGGTTTTTGTGGGAGTTTGTTGAGGTAACGCCCCAAATACCAAATAATATTTAGTTGTGTTTTATTTTAGTTTTGTAAAGAAATAAAATAAAACAAAAGAAAAAGAAAGAAAAAAAAAGAAGAAAAACAAAAACAGAAAAAGAAAGGAAAAAGAACGGCAGAAGTTAGGCAAGAATAAAAAGCCTAGATTGAAATAGATTGCCGTCAGAGCACAGCCGAACAAAAGAACAAGGAGAGCCAGTGAGAGAGACAAACAAAGAGTGAGAGAAATTGAGTATTTCTTCAAAGAGGTTTGTTCCAGTTTACGGTTGATTCGGTTTGTTCGGGTGAAGATAATCAGAGTGTTCGGATCGGTCATCGACAGGTATTTGTGGGTATATCTTTGGGTTTGTGGGAGTACCAAATTGAGTTAGGGTTTGTCAATTTGTACTAGTACCAAAGATAGATTGTCTACTTGTTGTTTGATCTTGTGATTGTTGCCGATTGTACTCTTGATTATTATAGTGGATTATTGTTTAGTGCGTGGAGATCCGCACCGTGGTTTTTCCCCTAATTGAGAGGGGTTTTCCACGTAAAATTGTTTGTGTTATTTTCGGGTTTTTTGCACTTTATTTTTCCGATTATCTGTTATTCTGATTGTGGGTAAATACCGTAGTTTTCCCCAACAGTGGTATCAGAGCTTTTGGTTGTAGGATCGGTGGTGGGAAAATTACTGTATTTGTTGAAGGAGGAATTATTTTGTGCAAGTAACATGTCTGGTAGTGTGCCCAAATTTGAAATCCCTTTGTTTGATGGTAAAATTAATTTTACTGTGTGGAAGAGTACGGTTGAGGATTTGTTGGTTCAACAAAATTTAGATGAGGCTTTAGATGAGACAAAGCCTAGTGGGGTGACCGATGCCCAATGGACATCGAAGAAGAAGAAAGCTGTCAGTACTATTAGATTAGCTATGGCTCCGGAGATCAAGTATAATTACTTGACTGAGACAGATCCAAAGAAGTTGTTGGATAAGCTCCAGAGTGTATATGCATCAAAGTCACTGACTAACAAGCTTTGTTTGAGATATGAGTTGTACCAGCTAAAGATGGAGCAAGGTACAGCGTTGCAGGACCACATTAACAGTTTTAACCAGCTAGTATGTCAGTTGAGAAATGCAGATGAGAAGATCTCCGATCAGGAGGAGGCATTGTTATTGTTGGCTTCACTACCTAAGTCTTACAGGCCAATTGTGCAGACACTACTTGTAGGGAGGACAGAGATTACACTAGATGAAGCAATGACAGTGTTGTGAGAGAATGATCGGATGATGCTGCAGGTTGATGGTGTATCTCCTAGTGATGGAGGAGATAGAGTACTAGCTGCGGAGGTGTCCGAAAGAGGGAGGAATCATGAGAGAAGAGGTGGTGGCCCGAGAAGTAGGTCGAAGTCGCGCGCGAGAGACTTTAGTAACATAGAGTGTTACTATTGTGGTGAGAAGGGTCATATTCAGAGTCGTTGCCCAAAGATGAGAGATGATTTGAAGAGTTTCAAGCAGCTGCAAGAGAAGATGGGTAAGACCAAAATTGATGATGATAGCGGTTCCTCTAATGTAATTATGTCTTGTGATGGTAATAAGGAGTTGTTCTTGGCTAGTAACAATGAGGGGAAGGAAAGCAAAGAGAGTTGGGTGTTGGACTCCGGCTCTTCGGTTCACATTTGTAGAGACCATGCTATGTTTGATACTTTGTGCCAAGATGGAGAGTATGGTGACATCAACATGGGGAGTGGTAAGTTGAAGGCCAAAGGGATGGGAAGCATCCGTATTGAGCTCCATGGTGGTGTGACTAGAACCTTCCACAATGTGAGGTATGTACCCGATGCTCGTGTTAACGTGATTTCGTTGGGTGAGTTGACATCGCAAGGGTGTAGATACATTGGTACGGGAAGGTGGTGCAAAGTATATCGTGGTGCTACTTTGATTATGCAAGGGAGGAAGGCGGAGAACAACTTGTGTTATGTTGAGGGTCATTGCATAGGGAGGAGCAAGACCGTGAAGAAAAAGGTCCGTTTCTCGGACAAGGTGGAAGTATTTGGTGATTTGGGTCGAGGGAGGATTTGTTGAGGTAACGCCCCAAATACCAAATAATATTTAGTTGTGTTTTATTTTAGTTTTGTAAAGAAATAAAATAAAACAAAAGAAAAAGAAAGAAAAAAAAAGAAGAAAAACAAAAACAGAAAAAGAAAGGAAAAAGAACGGCAGAAGTTAGGCAAGAATAAAAAGCCTAGATTGAAATAGATTGCCGTCAGAGCACAGCCGAACAAAAGAACAAGGAGAGCCAGTGAGAGAGACAAACAAAGAGTGAGAGAAATTGAGTATTTCTTCAAAGAGGTTTGTTCCAGTTTACGGTTGATTCGGTTTGTTCGGGTGAAGATAATCAGAGTGTTCGGATCGGTCATCGACAGGTATTTGTGGGTATATCTTTGGGTTTGTGGGAGTACCAAATTGAGTTAGGGTTTGTCAATTTGTACTAGTACCAAAGATAGATTGTCTACTTGTTGTTTGATCTTGTGATTGTTGCCGATTGTACTCTTGATTATTATAGTGGATTATTGTTTAGTGCGTGGAGATCCGCACCGTGGTTTTTCCCCTAATTGAGAGGGGTTTTCCACGTAAAATTGTTTGTGTTATTTTCGGGTTTTTTGCACTTTATTTTTCCGATTATCTGTTATTCTGATTGTGGGTAAATACCGTAGTTTTCCCCAACAGAGTCAAAGTAAACATTTGGTCTCTTTTTGATTGTTTTCTTTTGCTTGTATAAAAAGGGAGAAAATGGAAATGTTTTGTTCCTTTCAAGATTCATCAGTTTCTATGGTGAAGGTGACTTTTCATGTTTTTGATGAACCTTTAGAAGGGAATTTTTGATGTTTACTTTCTGGGTTAAGTTTTAGCTTCACTGTTTTTGGCTCCTTGTTTGTTTGAAGACTCTGTTTACAGTTTGTAAGGGTATGGGGGATAGCAGGCTTTGGCTATTGGCTATCCTGGGTTTTGGCCACATGATCCACTGAGGTTGAACAGATGAATTGGTTGTGGGGCAAAAAAAATTTCTTTCCTTTTATTAGTTGGATCAGGATCACCCATCCCCACTTCCTATCCTCATCAATTTGATACCTTTATAAAAAGTACGAGTACTAGCATATTTCAATTTCAAACATTTTGGAAAATTGGTTTTGGATGATTTTTGATTTTGTTTCGAGGGTGATGATTAAGAAACAAGAATTCCTCTTATGAGGTGGTGATATGTATGATGAGTCACTTTTTTGTATCTATGTATCATTTTTTATGTACGGTGATATCATGTTTATTGTTCACAGTTATCACCTCTCATGCTTGTCGATTTCATATAAGTTTTTGTCGGTTTCATATAAGTTTTTGTGGTAAGGAACAATCACTAGGTGCAACTTGATAGAAAATAATGTCACTTTTAGTAGGATTGTTGATGGGTAACCGGATACCAAGCGGAGGGAATATCATATCGTGTCATAGTTCTATACCATATTGTACTGTACCAACTACCAACCACCATATAACTTGAAGCATAGCCGTATGTAAAAGGATAGATGAATACTACATGTCACATGTGTGATGTCGTGAAAGAACTTGCTTCATCCAGCAACCAGCATGTCAATGGCGTTAGCCGTCATGGGATCCGAAATGGAACATAAATAAATTGGTGTGCGGTGTGCCCCTTTGCTAGACCGTAATTCAATTATGTCATAAACCTTACAAGTTCAAACTATACATTATATAGTATTGGTTAGGAAGGTGATAAGAGTAGAGTATATTAGTGGAAAGCTCATTGTCAGCAAAGGAAGTGCAACGAGGGCACGTGAGAATGACAGAGGGGAAATGCTAGTAAGAGTGTCATGGTCGATGGTCGATGGTCGATGTGTCCATTGTTCCAAACGTTATTAGCTGGCTTATCATCCCCATGCCCCAAATCAATGAATTTTGTCCTTTTCATAACTTACTAATATTAGGAATGAATATGGCCCCATGAAATACTTAGACTGTAAACGAAGAAGAGGACGCCCGAAGAAGACTTGGGGAGAGGTAATCAGGCAGAATTTGACCCTTCTAGAAATTACCGAGGACTTGGCCTTAGATAGGAAAACATGGCGTAGTAGGATTCGTGTAGAGGATCCTCGATAGATTTTGGTTTTTGCATTGTTTAGTACTAGGGGTTGATTCATTTTGTTTATAGCTTGTAGTGTCTATTTCACTTTAGCCTGTTCATTTAGTAACCTTTTGTGTTAGTATATTTATTGCTTTACTTCTCTTGCCCATATGATCATTCTTTATTGCTTTAATTAAAATAATAAAAAAAACACTTTTGCAAATGTATTTAAAAAAAAAAAAAAGTTTTTGTGGGTCTTTCGGAAACAGTCTCTCTTCTAGGTGACTAGTTAGGGGTAAGACTGCGTACATCTGGACCTCTCCAGACCCCGCCCGAGGCGGGATACTTACTGGGTTGTTGTTGTTGTTGTTGTTGTAATATGGCCCCGTGAAATGTTAAGCTTCTAATTAAGTATAGTAAAGTATGTTATTGGAGTATCTATGGTCCATTGGTGTATGCGGCAAAATTATCACAAACTGAAGCTTAAGCTTCTTCACTTCAGTGCACTTAATAATGACACCAGACTTTTACCAAATG
Source organism: Tetragonia tetragonoides (assembly GCA_038025085.1). Classification (NCBI taxonomy): domain Eukaryota; kingdom Viridiplantae; phylum Streptophyta; class Magnoliopsida; order Caryophyllales; family Aizoaceae; genus Tetragonia; species Tetragonia tetragonoides. The sequence continues at coordinate 50,600,228 of CM076142.1, forward strand.
ATATCTCAGTGTACTACCTTATGGTTATACTCTATAATAATTATATAAACACCACAAACATGCAATGGACATGGTGAAACTAGTCCAATAATCCAATATCAATTATCATGATGAGCGCTTACTGCTTACCTATTCACTTAATCATATACTCCGCAGCGAAGAGTAGTGATCATGTGAGCAAATACGAAAATCCTTTGTTTTCTTATTCTCATGGAACGGTTTTTTTAGTTTAATTTTTTTGCAATTTAGAAATTATGAGTTTAATCGATCATAGTAGGTTAGATTAAAGTAGGTTAGACTTTAAACAAGTGACATATTTGGTGTGTTTTTTTTACTATACTAACTGTTGGATTGAATTGGGATGGGCTGAACAACTGAACTGAGATGAGCTGGATAGTAATATGTGAGAGAAAAAGTACATTAGTGAATCGAATTGATGAAATGATGCAATAATTGGGTAAGTGAAAAAGAACACACCCATAATTTATATTGTATCTGGATAGGGGATACACAAGAAATTAAAAAGACATCAAGAAGCCGAACAACCATGTCTTGTGTAGTAGGAAAGAAGGCCATCAACAATTTTCTTGTAATTATTAGTAATTAAGTAACTTATCACCACAAAATTAAACTGAATAGAATTGTTACTTCCCTCCTTCTAGAAGCAACCCCTAACATAGCTATAATTTCAAAGTGGGTCGATTTTTTTGAAGAATTAATCTCAACTCACAATTAAAATAAAAATCTCAACTTAAAACCTATCAAATTTAAAGGTGACATGACTAAATTTTCCTTTATATTGACTTTTATCTCAAAAAATATCAATTTTTTTTAGGAAAATTCGACAAAAATAATCCCAAGTTTGAGCGATCCGACAAAAATAATCCCAAGTTGAAATGTGTACAAAAATAATCCCAGGTTGTCATTTTTGTCACAAAAATAGACCCAGACTAACTCGGTTAAGATTAACGCTAATTATTGGACCTACTTGTCGTTAATTATCAAAGTATTAATGTTTATTAATTCTTAATAATAAGAATTTTTTTAAAAATGGATAAAAATCCCACCACTCAGATCTAATCTTCCTCTCTCCTTCTTCAATTCCCTTCTCACGCACCAGCCCACCACCCACCTCACCCTCAGCCAAGCCACCAGCCCACCACAACCAAGATCGATCACCCCCTCCTATGTCCTGGCCTCCTCACCATCTCAGCAACTAGCCACAACTCCACCACCACCAGTTCCACCCCCATCTCCTTCACCACTCTCCACCATCGTCCCCCCCACCCCACCACTCCCTCTCCTCTCCCAAACGCTATCCACCACAACCACCACTAACCCCACAACACCATGACCCGAATCCACAAGAACATCTCATCGCGTCTCAAATACGCCGCTGACTACCCATCCAGGTTCGCAAATTCCTCGGTGGTTAAGGGAGAGGTGGGGTGAAAAGAAAGATGGAGTGATGGTGATGAGAGAAATGGGGTGATGGATATAGTAGCGGTCAGAGGAGAGAGAGTATATGGGAGGCAGTGGGGAGGATGAAGATCAAAACATAGTGAGGGAGAGCTGGGTGGTGGTCGTGGCTGAAGAGAGGGTGGGTGGGTGGTGGTGGTGGAAGATGTGACAGAGAAAGGAGGGGAGATGGGAGGAAGAGGAAGATGAGAGAGATGGAGGGTTAGGTAAATTCGGTTAAGAGAATTAATGAAGTTAATGAGGATTTAATTTAATTAGAGTTAATTAAGTAACAGAATTAGACCGTTTAAGTTGACAGTCTATTTTTATGACAAAAATGACAACTTGGGATTATTTTTATACACTTTTCAACTTGAGATTATTTTTGTCGGATCGCTCAAACTTGAAATTATTTTTGTCGAATTTTTCTTTTTTTTAAGAACAATCTAAAGAAATATCTTGAGATGAACTTTCTCACAAACATTTGCTTTAAAAATGGGTTTTGTGAAATTTCTTTTTTCAAAAATAAGACATTTTCCCATAGAAAAAGAAGAAAAATCCTAGAAGTAGCATGGCAAAGAAATCTGGAAGTCTACGCAAAAGAAAAAGGAAAGAAAATTCAATCAAAGCAAAAAAAGGGAAAGGGTCAATTCCGTCTAGCTTCAAGAAACCCAACCAAAATTCCGCCGCGTTTGCCAACCAACGGTTTCTCTCTCCTTTCTACAAATCTCTTCTTCTCCGTTGGTCCGACTATCTTCAACGATTGTTGCCTACCAAAATCAGTCTCCCCATTTTCCCCCAATTCCTCGATCTCCTCGCCGTCTGCCTGACCTAACCTATTTTCTCTCTCCTCTAATTCACTCCCAATTGTTTTTGGGTGATCTCACATTAAACAATCACTTAAATTTCCCCTCTCAAATTTAATCACAATCATGTCGATGTCTGATTCTGATTGCTCATCTCAGTCCGGTGACTACAAACACTTCCGTCAAACCACTCGTGATCGTAAGTTATATAATTGATTTATGTTTTGAACTTCAACTGAACATTCATCTTTTTTCTTGCTTGATTTGTATGTTATTTTTCTATTTTTTATGCTTTGAACTCAATATATTAGCTTTAGTGAAGTGGGATCAAATTGTTGGGTCACTGAACTGTATTTAGATTACTAATACTACTCTTGTTTTATTTGGTGCTGTTGATTTTATTGAACTAATTGGGATTTGCCCTATATATGATTGAGATATCGAATTCCAGGAAAAAGAAAGTTGATGGCTTTTTGGTTTACTATGTGAAAATGATAGAACTGACAGGTTGGTTTGGTTAGTGTGTTTTGCAAGATTGAGAGGCTGTTTGGTTTGTGTATGTATTTGTCGTCTAAGGAAAGCAAAATAAAGTTAAAACATATTTCATTATCACTATCTAATTTGTTTTCTAGTCTACTAATTCCTCATTACTTGCCACATTTGGATTTGCTGCACTCACCCTAAATCAAAGTTTTAAGAACTTAGTTTAATTGTTGGATATTGCAAGGAGGAATAAGGTTTAGAAGCTCCTCTTCTCGGGGGTGACTCTTAATGCATCTTATGTAGTAATTCTGATCAAATTCATTGGATAGAGGCTGAGACCAATAGCGCCACCAATTGTTGATTGAACTCACCTTTGTTTTGGTGGGTGAGCAGCTGTATTGCTCTCTGTGATGGGGCATGCCTTTTTTTAGAAAGGGTTTTGCGGTCTCCGGAGAACATAAATGATGAGCATGCCTTTTGTCTTGTGACAAGGATTGGGTATCGCTGTGGATTACAAGGTTAGACATGGCTATTTCAAGAATTTGTCTCTATTTGCTTCAAAGAAGTCTCCATGTGTCACATTTTTATGTATAAAGAGGGTCAGACCTAGGTAATTTGGGTTACAATTGAAGTCTACATTCATAATAAACAGATATCTTGTGAATTAGAAAGAAGAGTTTGACATGGTGTTTACATAGGTTTTCAGAGGATATCAGTTGTGACTTATCATCATGTGTTCGTCATCTGGTATAGTGGTATGGGATACCGGTATCTGGTTTCTTGGTTGACTAGTAATACTTTGATATCGAAATGTGTTGAACATTTGAAAAAAAGGAAACTCGCTTAAGTTTCCGAGTTCCTGGATGGAGAAGGAATTGCAATCACGGACAATGTTGCCAATTGAAATTCTTGACTTTGAAGCTTTAGCCAACTGGTTTGTATTAGTGAAGCACTGAAACTATTCTGTTGTCGTCACTTCTATGGCATAAATGTTACCTATGTTTCAATTGGTGTGTATTAGCAAGACAGACCATATGCAACTTCATAATGAATAAGAAATGCATACAGTTTGATGAATCATTTTGATTTAGTCCATCATATTCCAAAGCCAAACATCATGCAGAACATAAATAGGTTGTTATTCTTCAATGATAAGAAGTTAAGAACTGAAGTGATTGCCTTCAACATCTCCTTCAATCTTTGTCTTGTGCTTTAATTCAGGTTTGCTTCATGAGATGCTTGGATCGGTGAAGAAGGGGAATTCTCGCTCAACTTGGAAGGTATGTTTAGGTTTCTGTTTTTTACTTATGTTTGGTGTTTTGATAGAATAAATGGCCATCTATGTTACTCAGACTTTTCGTTTTACCCTAGAAGTACCCATGTTGGACTCTCGAGTCTTGACACTTAGACATTGGGGTGTGGACACTTGCCACTTCGTGTCAACACATGCAAACTTTTCAGAAAATATCCATGCTCAAAACCATAACACAAACATGTTAGTTACTTTACTAAACTATGTAGTTAGCCTCTATATTGAACCAGAAAATCTGTATTAACTTTCTTCCTTGCTGGTGCCTATTTCTTGATTCCATGCTTTTCTTCTTTCCTTGCCTACTAAAATACCTTGTTAAAGAAAGATAAATGAAGCAGTAAATCAGAATAAACTTCAAATTAGACACCGGTAGAGCGTTGTTTACTGGACGAGGTTGCAAGTATGCGATTTTGATATTGTTGTAAAAACCCTATTGCGAGTTCCTGGAGAATGTTGTAGTCCAACAATGTTTCTTCTGGCTTGATGTCTTGTTCTTATCATATAGGTGGCTTATGCATGATAGCGTGTATCAGGTGACTTCTATTTGTCTGACTTGTGTGGCTCTTAACTTTTAGGTTCTCATCATGGATAGATTTACAGTCAAGATAATGTCATATGCTTGCAAGATGGCAGACATCACTGAGGCAGGAGTTTCATGTGAGAAACAAAATTCCTACTGTTTCTCTCTATCCGAGGCTTTATATTACCAATATTGCAATAGCTAATCCGTGATGTTGTTTCACTCTCACTGTTCACTTTTTGCTCATTTATTAGGAAAGTTTGCTGGAAACCCCCTTTAAATACAAGTTTTTCTCAATATCCCCCTTACAAATTTGCTTGATGTAAACCCCCGTTACAACCCAAATGCCTTGTCCACCCCCCGGTACTAATCCAAGGTTGTTTCCGGTCAGTTTTGACATGACTTCCCATTTTTCCCTTATTCGCACATGAGAAGTACATGGCAGAAATCCCCATTTTCCACTTAATTCACCCCCTCCCTAATCAGATTCCCTCATTTTATTTCATCCTCCTTCTCCCAAGGCCCCAGTTTAACTATGAATTTCAATCGATGATGAAAATGATTACATTTTTGCTGAGCCTAGTAGTTAGTGCTGCTGAGAAATTAGAGAGGGTTAATACAACCTTAAGAGTTGAGTAAGAAGACCAGCAAGGCAGCAACACATCAATGTCAACACAAGGAACCAGAATTCAGTAATGATGAGGAACTAAATTGGCAGTACATGAAAATATGTCTACGATTCAGATGAGCTGAGGAGCTCGGTTGGATCTGATGAGGAACTTTGTGGTGCACTTGTGTTTAACCCTGAAATAATTTGTGGGAATCAGAGTAATTAGGGAGGGATGAATTAAGTTGGGGAATGGGGATTGGATTGCGTCATGTGCCTCTTATGTGCAAATAAGTAAGGGCAACTTGGGAAAGCTGTGTCGAATTTGGCTGAAAATAGTCCTGTATGGGCACTTGGATGGCAGGGCGTTTGTGTTATAAAGGAGGGGTTACTTTAAGAAACTTTTTAGGGGGGAGGAGTTTGACAAAACCTTGTATTTAGAGGGGGATCCTGCAAAATTTTCTTTATATTAGTGATGTGGAGGAGAGTTAAAAGCAGATGCCTATCTCTAGTTTTAGTGTGATTGTGTTAGTTTCTGTCATTATGTTTTGTTTATCTGGTGACTTTTTTGATGTAGCTCATTTTATTTTGCTGTGACTTTTGCTCTTTATGTTGGCAACATATTTCCTTTTTCCCGTCTGACTGGTTAACAAGGGGAGAGATAGATATTTGGTGTTAGTGGTAAATGGTTGTTCTGGGAGATTGAATAAGTGACTTGGATGCTTTCAGTTGGGTACATAGTTGCCATGTGATAGAAACCTGGTGCTATTTTGAATTCTATGGCTCAATTGGGTGGTCTGTTCTCCTGCTTCTTGGGCTACTATGACAGATTTGAAATATGTAGTGGAACTGCTTAATGTAAGATGATGTATAGGCTGTTTAGCGAGGTCTCGAAGTAGCTTGGGGTAATTGAGAAGTTTGGAGTATTTTGTGCCATATTGGGACCCGCCTATCAAGATAAGGGATTTTCTCGCGGAGTCTGTTCTTTCACCTGAATATAGCTGAACTGAGCTGATTCACACTGAACTGAATAGAATCAGTAGTTTGATCTTGACGTTTAGCCTTTTTAACTCGTCAATACACCTTCAATATTGGGTTCATTTGAAAGTACACGTTGGACGCATGTATCTCATATGACTATATTATAATAAAATTATTAAGTGATAAGTTCCCATATAAACTGAAATGAACTAAAAAAAAGGTGAGGAGAACAGAGCCTTAGTTTGGTAACTAGTCTCCATAATCTTGAATTGAGGAGGAAGGAGAAGAGGTTACTGTGGTGCAATGCTGTGTTTGCGATTTTTTTGGTGTCTGTGGCTGGAAAGAAATGCTCGGGTCTTCGATGGGGTGACCACCTCGTCCGATTTGCTTTGGGATGGAGTCACTTATCTAGCATCTTTATGGGCTAGGGCCCCAGGGGCATTTAGGGGTCATTCTATTACTACAATCCAACGTAAGTGGGCTAATTTGTAATTAGTTTCTCTTGGGAGGACATCTTGTCCTCATCTACTGTATTCTTTGATACTACTTTAATAAAAACTTTCTCTTTATCTAAAAAAAAATCTGTTTAGGGTTTTAGGAAAAAGGTGTTATCTGATATTGTTTCCTTTTGTCAAATTGCCTTCTGAAGTGAAGGCAGATCTTGAATGTTGCTCCACTTCGCTACATGAAGTGGTCGAAAGGATATTACACGGATGATTTTTGCAAATTTGAAAAATCCTATGGTTATGTTAGTTGGAGTTTTTTCGCTGATGTTTTGTGCAAAGAGAATGGGTTTGGCAAATAGCTGTCCAAGGAGGATGGTTCCAAAGGAGTTCACGCCCTCTATAAGGATTCGGGCTGGGTTATTATTTGTAAGTTAGTCTAGTTGATATTTCGAGCAGGATGGTCCATAAGGGCGATAGTTTGGTGAGTTGAGGTTTTCAAAACAGGAAGAGAGAAGGGCTTTATGTTTCTCAATTTTGGTTAGATATTCTTATTTTCAATGACGCCATTCTTTTTTCATTTGACTACTTGGAGAACTGCAAAATATTCTAATATCAATCTTTCTAAGTATTTTCATGGACATCAGCTTGTCTTCGTTAGGTTTGCCTCTAGGTGGTTGCAGTATTCAGGGCTGGTCTCTTCATAAGGAGTTCATTCAGGATTTCAGTGTTGCATACTGCTTTGGACCATGTGTTATCTAGAGTTTCTGAGAGGCTTGATGGTTAGAGGCTTGCTTACTTTTTTTGGGGGCTATGGTTGCCTACATTTATCTCCTTAAGGTTACTCTTTATTTCATTACTTGGGTATACTACTATTGAATGTGGGAAGAAAATTGAAAATGGTGATGAATGTTATTCTTTTGGGTTTGTTTTTGAAGATTGGACTTAGGAGTGAATAGTTCATTGGCACTTCGCTCATAGGCCTAATGCAGAATGCCAAGATGAAGATTTGGTTTTGTTTATATGGGTTGATGTCTCCTTATATTTCTGTAACGTAAAATGGTGGTGGTTGCTCTGGAACGATTGGTATTAATATAGTGTCATCAGGGGTAAGTGTGAACTTAAATGGAAGTCCGAATTTGGTGAACGCATGCTTTCCCTTGGAAGTTGGAACATGGAAATTCTGTAGGATATTTCACTTCTCTGTTTTCTTTTTCTCCTGTGGTCAAATATGACACTTAGATTCATTGTTGACCACAAGTTTGATAGGACACTTGGGAAGAGTATCTTTCCTTTTGCTACTGATTTCCCTCAGCATCTCTATCAATGAGGTCAGAATGATGTCTTATTTTGTTGCCTTTAAGGATGTGTGCGAAAGGGATTCTCTTTTTCTGGAAATTTTCAAAGTTGTAGCAATGCCTATGACCTTGAGTTGGGGGAGCTTACAGCTGTGATTTCTATCCTGGTACCATTCAAAAATTCTTCTGAAGCAGATTAAAAGTGTTTAACGGTATAAATTTTTCCAATGGTTTTACCTGTAAATTTGTCCAACATTCTAGGTTTTCTCATTGTCCTCAATTTCCTTGTCTGAATGCTGTCTGGAAGTCAACAGTTCCCTTGAAGTTAAAGCTTTTCTGTGAACCGTGGCTCTGAACAGAATAAACACCAATTATATGCTCAAGTCAAAGGTCTGATAAGGTCATTCCACCTAATGCTGGTATAATCTTAGAAATGATTTTTACCAACTATTTTAATTGCACGGTTGATTGATTGTTTGGAGGAGGATGTTTGTGGAGAGATTTGGGTTGAGTTATTGATGTAGAATGTTTGCCGGAGAGATATTTGGACAAGAATACAAAAATGCATTAGGGCAGTGCTCTTATAGCAGTTTGCACGGTTCATCTGGGGGGGAGAGACTTCCTAAGATTTTGATAGACATGTCCTTTTGGATCGACTACTCTACCTAACATCCCTATGGATTGCTGAGCTGGGCATATAGCGCGATATCTGTAACTGACTTGTGATGCAACTGGGAAGCTAACTGGCTTTTACATTGTACCCCTTAGCCAAAAAGGGGGAAATTTTATGTTTTGTTCTGTTCAAACCATCCCTCTTTTGCTATAATCTTTATGCTTAATTTTTCTTGTGTCAACAAGGTACTTATTTTTTTGGGTGGATACAGTGGTGGAAGACATATACAAGCGGAGACAGCCATTGCCCACAATGGATGCTATATACTTTATTCAGCCATCAAAGGAAAAGTAATGCAAATTACTCTTCCATCATTATAGTCAGTCTTGTTGCTATCTTAGAATATGTTATGTTGCATTCACAACTTTCATTCTACCTTCACCTGTTTTTGATTGTTATCCTGTGAACATGAGCCTTGGTCATATATGGTCTAATTTGGTTTACTGGACATCTCTACTTCTGTCACTCCTTTGCCTCTCTTAAGTTGGGGATGCTATCGCCATTCAGTTAGGATTTTCTGGTTCTTGGTTACGGAGTACTTATTGTTTTCATCATGCAGCTGATTTAGCCTATGTTGGTTGCAATATAAGAATAACTTCATTACTGTAATAAAACCAGCAAAGAACCATATCCTTACAAAATTTGTCAATCCTGATGATAGCAAACAAATAAACTTGAAATCTTCAGCATGTACTGGTTAACTAATGCATTTTTCTGCTTGCTGAGGTTCTGACTCCAAATTCATTGATGTCTTTGAATGTTATGCAAATTATTGTTTAGAAGTATGGTGATATTACAGAATACCAAGTGATTAACTGTTCTTTCTGTTTCCTGTGCCACCATATGTTTCTTCAGCTTAGTAGCTAACATTATGCATTGGTATATACTAGAAAATGTGGAACACAGTTTACTCAAGCAAGCCACTTTTTTTGAAAAGCCACTTAGTGTGTCAGCTAACAAAAAGTTCCATTTGCATGATTTTAAATTATTCTTGGTTCTAATATATTACTCCCTCAGTTCGCAGTTGGCCTTCTCATTTTTTCCCCTCCCCCCGAGAAAATGTCCTTCCTATATAAATAGTGGCATGTAAATAGTCTTGCGGAGATTCCATTTTATTAGAATGCTCAGTCTTAGCTGCATTTGGTCAAAATATGGGCAAATATAAGGTAAAAACTTTTTGAAAGTGTTCTGCAAGATGGGAGGCCAATTGTACCTGGAGTAACAAGACAAGAGTCACAAAGACCATATACCCTCTCAAATCTAGTATGAACAATTGAACACAAATACTCCTTGAGATCTGATATGCTTTATGCTGATCAATCATACACATTTGTTGATACCAGGAATCTTAAGTCTTAACCTCCTCTACACTAGATTTATAAGAAAATTTTATAGCTTTCAGATTCAGAGTTTCCTGCTCTTCTCCCTTTTCCCCCCTATGCAATGGATGTTGAACTGTGATTTTGTATTTGTGTATCTCTCATATTCTGTGATCCTGTAAAATTAGAGAGTTACTTATCTCCCCATAACTTATCTTTGCTTCTCCCAAATGTCAATTTGCAGTGTTGTCATGTTTATGGCAGACATGGCTGGAAAATCACATTTGTACAAGAAGTAAGATTGTTCTTTCAACTGGCATTATTGTTTTCTCCTCTTCTCCAATGTTTGTTTAAATAATTTCTTAAGCACTAAAGTAACAATTTCGTTTGTGTTTTTGTTCTCATCATTCATTAATTTTTCTGGCAGAGCATTTGTTTTCTTCAGCTCACCCATTAGTAAAGATCTAGTCAATCGTATCAAGAAAGATCCTACGGTTTTGCCCCGAATAGGTGCATTGAGTGAGGTTATGGTCTTTTATTTATCTGGATGTTGGCTAAAAATACATTGGCTTCAAGTGAATATCTGAAAAAATGCAACTCTTGGTTTATTGTGCAGATGAATTTGGAGTATTTTTCTATGGATAGTCAGGTGAGTAATGTTAATGCTGTTTTGTCTGTTGTATTTGTTACTATGTTGTGAAGTGCATTGTTAATCAAGTTGTACATGATCTTGAGTGTTAGTGCCGTATTTGTTACTAGTTCCACCCCCACCCCCCAAGTAATCTATGTTTAATTGGTTTCTTGATCACATGTACGGGTCCGTTCTGGATTGTTGTTGTAGTTGTTGTTCGAATCACCCATTTACAACCTCCTATTACTTTTTTTAAAAGTTTGGTAATAACACCTTTTTGCTTCATTCTTTTTTGTTTTGTACCTCAGTTGTCTTGATGATTAGTACTGGTGCATGTAACTAAGATCTTGAGGATTGAGCATGCATTTTTTTTGGAACTAGCAAGAAAGCCTCCCTCAGTCCCTCTTTGAGAGATATGAGACTTGAACCTCAGTCATTGCTGGGACAAGTGGGGGCACACCACTATGCTACCCTTCCCATGAATGGATTATTCATCCTCCCACTGAGGTTGTGAGGCTTGATTGTATTTTATTTTTCATTTTTTTAATGTTGTTTGGTTGAGAAAGATTGATGTCTTGTGCGTAACTTAGTGGCCTGCTGCCTGTCTGTTGCTTCTTTTGGTGTCTTAGTTTTCTTTTTTGTTTTTTGGGTTTGGTTAGAAGTATAATGATGTTCCATCGTAAAGTAATTTCATTCGAACCTGTTCTAGGGCTTTGTTACTGATAATGAAAGGGCTCTGGAAGAGCTCTTTGGAGATGATAACCATGGGAAAATTGAGGCATGTTTGCATGTGATGGCTGGTCGAATTGCAACAGCTCTCGCTTCCATGCGGGTAGGTATTGTGCTCTGTTACTCATCCATAGCATTGCACGGTTTTTTAAATCTTAGACTACGTTGTCAACAGGAGCTTCCTTTTGTTCGCTATCGTGCTGCGAAGTCTCTTGATCCCACTACATTGACCACGTATCGTGATCTACTTCCTACAAAGCTAGCTGCTTATATTTGGAACAATTTGACGAAATATAAGACTGCAATTGCCAACTTTCCCCAGACAGAAACCTGTGAATTACTCGTTCTTGACCGATCAGTTGATCAGGTATGCAAATGAGCTGCTTGATTATATGCAAGATGCAAATTTTTTGTTACTCCTGTTCAATATTTAAAGCTTTTATTTTCAGATTGCTCCAGTTATTCATGAGTGGACCTATGATGCCATGTGCCATGATCTACTGAATTTGGAGGGAAATAAATATGTGTATGAGGTATGTCTCCATATTCCATGTTTCTTACTACTGTTTCTTGATACTCAATTTCTTTTGGATAACTGTTTTTCTTGTATCTGATTAAGGTTCCAAGCAAATCGGGAGGGCCCCCTGAGAAAAAGGAGGTTCTTTTGGAGGAGCATGATCCTATCTGGATGGAGCTTCGACATCTACATATTGCAGATGTGCGTTTCTTCTTATCTTTTACCAATTTTTCGGAACTACGAAGAGTTTTGATTCCTCTGTGTTGTTAGGCTAGTGAACGGCTGCACGAAAAGATGACCAACTTTGTGACGAAGAATAAAGCTGCACAAATCCAACATAATTCAAGGTTTGGGAGCCTTCTACTCCACACTTCCCCTTAAACTGTTTTTTTTGGGGGTGGGGTGATCTAGTAGATGCATTCTCATTACTTCTATTCATCTCATTTATTATGGCTGTCTTAAAGTTGTATTCACGGCATTGAGTAGCTATAAAGGCTTGTCATTACTCATTACTTCTATAGTTCTATTCGTCTTATATATATGGCTGGGTATTGAAGTGTTTGCACTCGTGCATAGAGCAGAGGGATGGCTTCTTTTGCTGTCATATTGCAACTGAAATTTGTTCTCATTGGTTTTGTTCTCTCTCTAGAATCTACATTTGTATACTTCAAGATGTATTTAAAAATTATGTTGGCTTTGTGTAGTTCGTGTCTTTCAATTACTGATTGGCCAAAGTAGGTCTCAAGTTTTGGTAAATAAGCAGTTTTCAGTATCCTTCTTGCAATTTCCGTGACGTTGCTCTCATAATTGAGTTCAAATGATTTTGCAGAGATAGTGGTGAACTATCAACACGTGACTTGCAAAGGATGGTCCAAGCTTTGCCTCAATATAGTGAGCAAATTGATAAGCTTTCCCTGCATGTGGAGGTTAGTATTTTATGTGAGCAAATTTCTGTGTTTAGCAGTACTGTGGTAGCTTTTAGAGCCAACCTTGAAAATGATGATCTGCATCTTTTGTAGTATGTGTGTTCTCCTCTGCAATGAGTTATCTTTCTGTTTATCTGTTCCATCTGAGATTCTTCTATTATTATTTTCATAAAAAATTGACACCACTTGTACCTGCTATATAACTTTTAGCAGTAGGTCTAGCATAAGACGGTCATAACGGTCAAAATGTAACAGTTTTTGTGTGAAAAGTAACACCTATTGTCCAAAAAGTAACACCTATTGTCCAAAAAGTAACAATTTTTTTCCACAGTCAAAAATATCTAAAAAGCACTTTTTAGTGCAAAAGTAACATATTTGATTCAAAATGTAACATTCGTCTCAGGCTGAGACTGTTTCATATAAGTTTTTGCCAACTTTTTTTAGATAAGGAAAATTTTTGTTAATCAAATGTTCAAAGAATACAAAAAGGAGGATAAGGTATCCTCATAAGCAATTCGAAAAATCTATAAATCTCGCCAATGGCATTGAACCACCGTGAACGGAACACCCTTAAAGGCCCCTCATGCCTTGGCCCAAAGGGAAGCCAGATAAACCACATGCTCCCGAACAAAATCAGTTGTCTTCCCTGCATCGGAGAAAACGCTCGAGTTCCTCCCCAACCAAATGCACCAAAGAATGGCCATACAAGCACACCTCCACAACAACCTCCCCTCCTTACCCCTCCTCATTGCAGCTAATCACTTCTGTAAGAATTCCCCCACCATGGCTGGACACACAAAGCTTGCCCCACAGAGCAGCCTATCCCATAAGGACCTCGCAAAGTCACACAACACAAACCAATGGAAGCCACCCTCCCCATCATGGCGACATTACACACAAAATCCCCGTAAAAAGGACTAGCCAGGCTTCCGACGCTGCACCATGTCATAAGTGTTCAACCTATCTAGCAAAAGTCCACACTAAATCACGAACCTTCAAAGGAACCTTAGACTTCCAAATATAAGTGTATAAAGGGAAGTGAGGAAATTGTGAGGGAGGGATAAGTTGATGGAGGAAGGACTTGCAAGAGAAGACCCCAGAAGGATCCCCAACCCAAGTCCGAGAATCGTCCGTAGGGACGAGAAGAGTAGAGTTAAGGACACTTAGGAGGAAAATAAGATCCTCCATCTCTCTGATCGTGCGGAGATCAGCGCAAAGCTTCACATTCTTGGACTACTTTCTTGATACTATTTAATTTGGTTAACCTTTGTGCATGTAAATCTGCACGCAAAGCTGTGGCTGATTTTTTTTTTTTTTTTTTTTTTTTTTGCTGTATTAGCCTTTATCTTAATGACGTAATGGGGGTTAGAAGGTGCGGATTCATTTTTTTCTTCTTTCAAATGTGGTCTTGGTTTGCAGAGGTTGTTTCAAAATCACAGTACGTTAAATTCAACCGAAAGGAAGTCTGTTTGGTGGTATATTGTAAAAAACTGAGTTAGTATATATATTCTTGCCCAGCTATGATGACAAACATTTGTACCATGCATGGTTGTATTATACAAGAAAATTTTGATAAGTTGTTTCTTAATTCAGTATTTTAAAGTTTGTTTGTCATTTTAGCTTCTGTTGTAAAACTGTTGAAATTAGCTACCTTTAAGGTGCAAATGTGACTAATTTGTTACTTCGATGACCTCAATGGAGTCAGCTCAAGTGTAGATCCTCAGGTCTTTTGGTGACACCCAATTCAAGGGGCTGCTTTTATGGGGAATATAACAAGTCCACGAGATAGACAACTCCTTTGCTTCTAAGCCCCCAAATGGAGCTATTGCTTGTCGGCTTCGGGATCACTCTCCTGCCGCCAGCCAGGGCAACTCCTATATTTAATAACGGCAAGACTAGCTGGCTTCTAACGAGCAAGGAATGAATTCAATACCAAAAATGAATCTGAAGTTCTTAGGGGAATCGAACCTGCAATCCTCAGGTTATGAGCCTGATGAGTGCATGGCTTCTTCTCTAATTCAACCAAAGTGCAGGGCTTTCTTATGACAGAGCTTAGGAAGTAGTGCAAACCTAAATGATCAGTCTTTTCGTGGATAAACCGAACACCTGAAGAAACTTTAGTTCCTTTTCATAATTTCAGTAATATGCCGAGCAATGATGGTAGGGTCATGGACAAATGGGTGAGCTTGGGTCGTCGCCACGTCGGACAGTGCCATAAGGCATAAGGGTACACTTGACAGAGTACTTTTTTTTAGATAAAGAGAAAGTATGTATTAATAAGTATAAAAAAATTACAGCAAAAGGAGGGCTTGATGTCTTTTAAAAGTGTCTAGTTACAAATAAGAGCGGTCCAGTTAAGCTTAGAAAGGATAATTGTTGGTGCAGGGGATGAAAAAAAAAGATTTAAGAGGGAGAGACACTTTGAAATGATTTGTACCGAACATAACTGTACATTATTAGATTCTATTTCTTTTTTCTTAATAGTTCACAAACATTATCCAATAATATTTTCTCACATTTAATGAGTCAACTAAATTGACGGGCATGATTAACTAAAAATTTAATGATTCTGATAAGTATTTTCGACGCCCATTATTCAGTGTTGGCTATTGTAAGATTTTCCATTCTTCTCCTTACCTGCCCATTTCCTTCTAAGAATTTCTGTCAGTATTCTTATCTTAGTATGCTGATTACCTACTAAACGGGTCTGGTGCTGTTACCTGTTGATACTGATCACCTTGGTTATCAGGAGAAGGGATCACGTTCTGGCTACTTTTTGAAATCTCTTATGTTTCTTGTCCTATGTTCCTTATGGCCAACCTCATTAGTATACCTTTCTTATTGTCTATCAACTAACTGTAGCTCGTACTCGTACTTGCTCCAGTTGAACCTCATATATGTTTATATTTTGTATTTTATTTTTCCTATTTTCTTTGTTTTCTATCATCTAAGGTCTTAGTGATGCTTTCATTCCACTTGAAACTCAATTTTATCCTTTTAGCTATCTCATTTCTGTATTGTCATAGTAATTGGGTTGGGTCCATATTTCTCTCTTTTATTCCTCCAAATATCACTTCTAAGTTCTCACTCATGTTTTGTACATTAGACTTCAGGATAGGTTTTCACATAAATGTTTGTTATGCCTGCTTAAAGTTCTAATGATGCCACACCGTTTATTGTTGTTTCAAATTCTTACTCACTGCAACAAAGGTTATGATCGCTGTTCCAGTGCTGTTTTTCATTTAGTAATATTGCAATGTCATAATGACATGGACGTGGTGCTGAGACTTTTTTCACATAAATGTTTGTTATGCCTGCTTAAAGTTCTAATGATGCCACACCTTTTATTGTTGTTTCAAATTCTTACTCACTGCAACGAAGGTTATGATTGCTGTTCCAATGCTGTTTTTCATTTAGTAATATTGCAATGTCATAATGACATGGACGTGGTGCTGCAGATTGCTGGAAAGATCAACAGAATTATTAGGGAGCAAGGGCTTAAAGATGTTGGTCAACTGGAACAGGACCTTGTCTTCGGTGATGCTGGAACCAAAGAAGTCATTAACTTTTTAAGGACACATGAGGTAGAGGCTTTGAAGTTCAGTTGTCTAGTCTCGTGCTATATTAGTCGGGTCTTCATTTCACCTGACATACTCGTGTCGGATACTCAATCTCCCAGATGTGTATAGACACTTAGTGGGCTGCCCGACACTGGACACATATCTTAGTTGGACACTTATAGCTGAGTACGAGTAACAAAGCTCTCATGACCTACTAATAGAAGCTCCTTTGCAGGATGTAAGCCGTGAAAATAAATTGCGCTTATTGATGGTATATGCTGCTGTCAATCCTGACAAAATTGAGGGCGATAAGGGCGATAAGTTGAAGCAGGTAATACCCTAAAAAAAACAGACTGAATGCAGGTACTGTAGGTAATATGCCTATCAGTTGTCGTTTGGTGCTGGAAATCTCTTAAGCTGCGTTTGTTATCACATCTTATGACTTTGATATGTATAACTCTTCTAGATTGTGGTATTTGTGGTTGTATAACCATTGTTGGAACAAGGACAGGAGGAAATTCCCTTTATGTGTATGTGGGGGAGGGAAGGGGGGGGGGACTAGTCCCTGAAATGCAACACCTCATTTATTTTCACATGGTTTTTGTAGCTGTTACTCTTCTACAGTATTTTTTTTTTCAATCTATGGTGACAGTTTCTTTTTGTCTGTTTTTTTTTGGGGGGGGGGGGGGTGGGGGAATACTCATCAAATTTGAATCAATCTACTATGTTTTAGCAAGTACAAGAGAAGGAAGGGGGTGGGTGGGCTATTGCCTGTTTTCAATGAGTGGCTCCAGCCTATGAGCCAAGTTTAACTCCCTTTATTTTTCAAACGCTGCGTTTGATTCTCCTGAAGTTTTAACTTTTACTTTTCTTATGGTGCATTTGTAGCTAGCAAGATTATCATCAGATGATATGAATGCTGTTAAAAACATGAAATTGCTTGGGGGAACACCTGAAACTAAGAAAAGCTTAATTGGAGAGTTTGCATTGAAGTTTGATAGTAAGGTATGCGTCCTTGTAAAATGCTTTTCTCTTCTCCTGTTTTAAGTCTATATTCTCTTAAATATTTCTTGATACATAATTAGAAAAAACCTGGAGTCAGAAAGGAGCGAAGTGGTCAAGAAACAGCATGGCAATTATCACGTTTTTACCCAATTATTGAGGTATGTAATTACTCTATCCACCTGGTTAAGTTGGATGTCATGGAGGAACAAGCGGTGCTTGTGTAATTTGCTAGATAAGCGTGTTTCATTCTTTCAGTGGTTCTTCAATCCGCATGGTTCTCCACTTAACCTAAGATTATTTCTTGCTTCCATTTTGACTGTTTATCTGTATTAAAACCGGACTAGAAGTGTCGAGTTCAGCATTGTCTTATCTCACTTGTGTGAGTTGTGACAATGTTGCTAATTTCAATGTTACATATTTTTAACATCCTTGGTATCTAAGGTATTTCACTCTTTTATCATTCAGGAACTTGTTGAACAGCTCAGCAAAGGTGAGCTTCCTAAGAATGAATACCCATGTATGAATGACCCAAGTCCTACATTTCATGGGTCTTCTCATCCCGCGACAATTCAGTATACTGAAACACCAGTTGCACACTCTATGAGGTCTAGACGGACTCCAACATGGGCTCGGCCTCGAAATTCTGATGATGGGTATCAAAGGTAACAAATAGTTTTTTCATCGTAACTTGGAGTATGTTGAACTTTTTAATTTCTACATGGTGTCAATAATGGTGGCGAGAACTTGTGATCTCTCTTTACTTGTGTCGCTATTTCTTCTCTTGAGCATTCTACTATAGTCATTTCCTCCTTTTAGTGCCATGGTGCTTCTTTTTGTTCTGCTTTGGTATGTGGTTCTTTTTCTTTTACCTTTACTTTCACTCTCATCCCATCCCCTTTCACAAACATCCCTTGCCAATTTGTCTGATGCTATTGTGTTTCCAACTTTTTGATATTCCCTAGAAGATTAGGAGCAACTGCAATTCATGCTCTCACTCAGTTCCTTCTGTATGTCTTTTGTTCTTTCGGGTTCTTATCTACGTCTATGTTTTATGTAGTGACTCAGTTCTAAGACACGTGTCAAGTGATTTCAAGAAGATGGGCAGGCGAGTCTTTGTATTTATTGTAGGTGGTGCTACTAGATCAGAGGTAAGTAAAGCTTGACACGTGGTCTTGATTGTCAATACCTGTTTTTGTGCTGAAATCACATTTGTTTTGGTTCTTCCCAGCTGCGAACCTGTCATAAGCTTAGCACAAAGTTGAATAGGGAAGTTATTCTGGGTTCCACCAGTATCGATGATCCTCCACAATTCATTACGGTATGAAAGATTTCTTTATTTGTCAATCTGTCTGGAGAAAACCTGGCATCTTTGAAATTTCAGAGTTGATGTTAACGAGACCTCAGTATAGGTTTCACACTTTCACCAGTGTAAACCAAATTTAACTGAGAGCCTAGCATGACATGTTTTTCTTCTTAAACTCTACCATGAGAATCTGGGCTATATGTTTGTAGTCTATGCTCATCAGTGTCTTCATTAACCAAATTACCCATGTCAAACCCTTGGATATGCATATCATATGACATTTGGACTCTTCTCCCTTAAAGTAGTCGTTTCTCAGCCATATTGATCCTTGTAGTTCTTGTAGTGGACTGGTGGTGTTAAAGGCTGCATTTAACGTGTAATGTATACATGGATAAAGGTGTAAAGAAATAGTAGTAAAATTTGCACTGGTTAATCTTAACAAATAGTCGGTGGGTACCCAATCTGCATTTATTTATCTCGTCGATAATTTTATTCCTAGTGCTACCTGCTAGTTCCCTTGCACTTATGTATTGCGGGTTTTGTTTGTGCAGAAACTGAAGTTGCTGTCAGCGAATGAACTTTCACTTGATGACCTTGAAATATAGATTTCTTAACTTGCAATTGTAATCATCATTGTATAATACACTCTTTTTTCCCGATGTGTACAATATGTAAAGTAGCACTGTTAAAGCCTCTTTGCACATTTGGAATGAGTACACTTCTGTGCTTGTTCAGTTTCGGCCTTTCTTGTAAGTCATGTGCCCTGTAGAATATCACAGCAATCAAACGCAGCTCTGATCCAGAAATATGATTCATGTCAATAATTATTGATCTCATAACGTAAGCATTCTTTGATCTCGAATTGTTCATTATTTGTTGTAAACTATACTTGGTCTGAACTCTCCCTCTCTCTCTCTCTCTCTCTCTCTCTCTCTCTCTCTCTCTCTCTGCTTGCTTACACTGGAACGAACTTTCTGAGGAAGTTTTGTTTTGATCTACACAAGACTCTTTTTTTCAATCAGAATATTATGAAACTTTCTTTTTTGATCTACACAAGATACTGTGAAACTTAGATACTCTTTTCTTCAATCAGAATATTTTCTGAAGGGGTGTACTAATAAGAGACGTTGACCAACATCCTCAGAAATAAATTGATAATACAACTAATCTTTGCGAAAATGAAGAGAAAGTTTGGGTAATGTTTTGCATCAATGGCCATGTTACAGATATTCGCACGTGTATCAACCCTGGAAAACATTGAAGCTTTTAATTTTATGAGAGAAATAACATTGAAGCTTGAAAATGGTGTATAATCAGTTGTAAATTTGGTATTGATAAATCAATCTCAAAGACTACCATTACAATTGTCTCTGTAGGAAGTTAAAAAGGGCGGTAGAATAACTGGTAGAAGGAAGATCAAACCCGGTAGACATGTAGCAGCGCTCATACATTGTAGTTCTAAAGATCAAACATGGTTTGGTTGCGAGAGAAAGGTCTTGACAATACCCATGTTAAACGGAGCTGAGAACACACAGCTTTACCACTCAATCTGCAGGAACCGGGAAGCTCCTTCCGGCTTCCTGTAAACTCACTTTTGATAATTTGCGCCAAAAGTAGAAAGGGAACAAAAAGTGAGCATAAAGAACTTAACTTTAATATCCTTCCAAAAAAGCAGCCGACGTTAGGGTAACACACCGAGCTCTTCATTTCGTGTTTGGACACTTCACCGATGGGAAGAAATCATCGCAAGGGTGCCTCTGCCTTTGGCATCCAGAATCAGCCACATTTTTTTTCAGCTTACCTCTTGAAGGATATCATGTAAGAGGGTCTCAGCCTTTCTTTTCTTGGACTCACCAGCTAACCTCTTTACATATGCAATATAACCATCAACATCAAATTTTCTTTTGCAACCCGCATAGTTCATGTAACGAATTTTACCAAATACAGGCCGCTCCTTCCACCCCTAGCAAAACAATAAAGAGAAAATGAAGTATATCAAATCACAGCCAAGACAGTACTGAAATTCTGAACTGAAGATTTGGAGACTGGCGCAAAACCTGGTCATGTACTCCACAAACAGACCACATGCAGCCAACATATCCACTTGGGTCCCTCCCGTCTAGCTCATACTGCACACACAAAATACTAGTCAAAACGAGGGTTTATAGTTATGATCTATGATTTGGCATTTATCACAAATGACAATCCATCGCAAGGAGTTACCTTGTCGTTCAAGTAGATTGCTATTGCAAGGGCTTCTTCAGGTCCACTCGTCCACTCAAGAATCTTTTTTGCCCAATACATGCTGTATATCAATCCACATGTTCAACATTTGAAGATGCAAACACATCATAACAAAGATTTACAGAATTCCAGTGATGGCTAGCATTAATAAACACAACAAATGTCGATAAACTTCTAAACCAGAAAAGGGTGCAAGCCAGTGGATAGTAAAAACGTGTATTCTCACCTATGACCAGAAAAGGCATATACGTACGGAAGGCAACTAGAAAGTAACCCGTGGTCTCATTATTTATCAATCTCTTTACCAGTAATAGGTCTCATTAACCTATGGTCTCGTGATAAGTAGGGAGACGCATAACAATTCAATGACAAGTAAAACTTGAGTTACGGAAGTTACTTGCCGCATAAATCCGTGCATCTTCCCAAAATGAACCATCTCCAACTGAGAAGCATTCCACAGCTGAAAAGTACAAGCAAGATAATATGCTCACAATTAAAATATACGAGGTAGGCAAATTGCAGAAGTGACAAGTGTACAAATGGAGCACTGGGTTTGATTACCGACTTATACATAACCTGACAATAGAAAATATGGGATACAACAACAATATAATATCTTTAGATCATTCTGTTAAACAAGTAATAGCTTACAGGATCTGCAGTTTGTCCCTTCTCCAATTGCTCCCTCCTGCAGTGTTATCAATCAATTAAGTACTGACAATGTAAGCCACTTAAAAATTAGTCTGCTCAAATCAAGAACAAAATTTTCTCACTAACATGTACACGTGTTCTCTTTCATCAGAAGCATGGTCCATCAGTGTCTTGCGTGCCCATTCCCATGCCCCCATGATTGAGTCATAGTGAGGCTGATAATAGCAGTAATTGTCAGCAAGTTCTCTACGCACGATTAATTCCTCGAGAAATGCATCAACCGCCTTCAGATCAGTAAGAAGACAACAACAGATCAGGCTATGTCAGAAATGTCGACAAAGAATTCCATAAACAAAACTCAGATGAAATGAACAAAAAGGCGAAGCAAACTGTTCAATCCCCGGAAAAATTTATACTACTGACAGTTGTTTTAATAATTTGAATGATTGGATCTCTTTGGACTTGAACACCTGAAGAACCCCCTCCTCCACAAGGCCAAGGAAAAAAAATGCAATGACATTTATTAACTAAAATCAGATGCATAGGATAAAACTTCAGCTTGTTCTAAGATACGTGTGAACTATATTACTCAAAATCTCATCAAACTAACCTCAGGGCTAAGTTTCCGCACATTGCGTGCCTCAAAGGCACATCGCTGTGCAGATATCTGGCCAAAGTGTAAGTATGGAGAGAGACCAGAAAGTGCTCTTGGCTTTAATGGGTTGTTCCGATCCACAGCATAGTTCTTCAACCTTTTTGTCAAGAAGCCATTCATACTTCCTTTCAAAACTTCCATTGCAGCATTTTCACCAGGTTCACACCAACCAACTTCAGGCACATCTGCTCCCTTTCTAATCAAAACAATTACTTACTATGTTACAAGTCTAATTATACAGTGGAAACTTGATTGCAGAAAAGATTAACAAGAAAACACCCACACCATCAGCATATGACCATGATGAAATACTGGTTGCACGAATAGAAAACAAATAACAAAACAGTGCCAGTAAAATAAATGTTTTGCTATCATGGCGATCATTGTTTCTTAGCAAACAATATAATATATACATTTAAGTGCTATAAGAGATAAGAATACATCTAACTTAGGTAGCATTGGGTAACATCTTGCAAGTCAAAAAATCAGTTAGTGTATTGTATATTGGACTATTCGCAAAAGAGTCTTACTTGAGGTAATCTTCGATGAGCCCGTCCCAATCTATAAGCGGAGGTGAGGAAGCCCATGTTCTTGTTGGAGGTTGAAGTGTTGGAAAATCAATCAAATAAGTGGGAAGCAACTTATTTATTTTACCCCTTAAAGTCTTTGCACTGTATTCCAACTTGCTTGACGCTTCCCAAACAGGCACAACGTTGTGTGCATCAACTTCATGTATTGACACTGAATCACTAACCCTCTTGCAGATTTCTTCCTTGTACTTCCTAATTTCCCTTAATGGCGAGAAGTCAGTGACCAACAATGAAGCACCACATTCTTCTAAAAATATAGGAATTGTCTCTGTAACTTCTCCCTGCATATTTGAGAAACAGAAATTTAACTTTCTAACATAGTGCACGTCATGGAAAAATGCAGAAAAAACCTTTTTCTCATGTACAATGGTACAACTCAATTTGGGGTCACGCCATCTTACAATTCACCAAATGGCAATCATAAGCAAAAGTCCACTTACCCATCAACAAGCAACCAAAGGATTAGGGGCAAAAAAACCATTTAAAGAACTGAAAGTCTGAAACCCTTTGTTGGCACTTGGGCAGTGACTAAAATAGTAAAATCAAGGCTGCATTATGCCTAGAATTTTTACAAATTGTCCCAAGGAAAAATGCTAAAAATTGAAACACATTTGCGATTCACCAAAATGATCAATTGATCCCAAAAACCCTAAAGAAAAATTCTCAAAATTGAACCTAACTCTTAATATCAAAATGTAGCTACATTTCACTAAAAACAAGTAAATATAGCAACTTGCTTAACTTTAATTTTTCTTTTCCTGAAACTCACATACCTAGTAATGTGGAATTGACAAACAAAAAAATAAATTCAGCAGGAAAAGAAATGAAGAAAACTTGCCTGGAGCAAAAAGAAAGGGATATTAAGGGAAATTCCCAAATTTGATTGCAATTGCTTCAACCCTCTCAATATGAACCCTAAATGTCTAGCCTTTGCCCCTTTAAACCCATCAAATAAGTTAAATGCAACAGCTACTCCCACATTCATCTTATTGGCTTGATCAACAGCATGGATTAAAGCCCAATTGTCCTTCACCCTTTGATCCCTGAACATCCAGTACACCACCGGGCCTGCTACCGGGTTTGATCCGGGTTTTATGATCCGGATCCTTCCCGGTTGGACTGTTGTGGTTGTGGGTCCCGCTGAAGGCAGGACCTTTTGAGTGCTCATAGTTTTTATGGGTTGAGAAAAATGGGAGCTTTTGGGTGGGTTTGTGGGCAGAGAGAGAGAGAGAGAGGGATGGGGGTTTGGGAAGTTGGGCACAAGAGAATGAAGCCATGAAGGAGAGAGAAATGGAGGGAAAGCTGAGAAGGCGCTTGTGAGTGGATTTGGACTTATATACGTGGTTGTCTATGCTCTCGACACGTGTCATGGGTGTGATTTCATGATTTTACTCTTTGTTCCTTTTTTTTTCGAGGTGTCATGAAGAAAAGATTTGACAATTGATTTGTGAATTTCTTTCTCCTTCTCAATATGGAAAAAAGTCTTATATTCCATCCCCAAATGAAATTTAGGAAATTAGAGCATACACTAAGATTGAAAATAAAAAATTCATTGAAAATAAAAAAACATTCTTCTTTTGGTTGAAATTAAAAGTTGAGATGGAAGCTTGGGCGGTGCCATCCTCATTGAATTTAAATACTTTGGCTTATTGAATTGCCATGTCATGAAGAAATGCAACCATCTTTTGAGTAAGCAACATTCGTGTTAAAATAAGAATATGAAAATTTCTTTATTTATATCTTCGTCTAAGATTGTCCAGTATAGTGTCTAGTTATATAGTAATTAATTAGGAGTAAGGTTGCGTATATCTCGACCTCCCTAGATTTCGCTCTAAATGAATTACTTACTGCGTTGTTATCCCAACGAGTAAAAAAACCCATCACAATCACAGAGGACCAGTTAGTGTAATATTATATTCTTCAACAGATGAAGACGATAAAATCTGCGGAGCTGTTATGTAACTGTAGCAGATTAACCAAATCATTGTATTGATTTTCCTTTAATAATATCCAATGAATACTACAATTACAATTTTCATTCTCCTCTTTTACACTTCTACAATCGATCCTGCCAACCATAACTGTTTCCTCATACGATACAGGTGCATCAAGCATCATAATGTAAATATATATCTGCAGAGGTGTGATCTGCAGCCTCTCTAAGCAGTATCAGTGTATCACCGATCACAATCTGAATCCATCAACAGGAACACGCACCTTCTCCAACCAAGTAGAACTCGGCCTTCAATCATAAGCTGAATCGTAGTTCTTAGTTTCGACTTTCGACTGACGACCCTTTTGCAGCTGATATCAAAAATTTACATTACATTCAAGCTTCTTCAGACTTGCCCCTGAGTGTTCAATACAGTACTAACTAATTTTTCTGATTTTGGATATATATTTATATGTATACATAAGTTGTTTTCATGAACCGAAAACAAAACACTGTTAGGCCTTTTGTATGTATATATGTACATATAATTGACAAAAGAAAATTTCTTGCTGTAGTAAAGCTTTAAAAATAGTTACTACAGTACAAGATTCATGATATCATAGTGTATTATAGTAGGAGTATGATTGTCCTAAAATTGGTCATGGTATTGTATATAGACGAAGCGAGGTCACGGTCAGGAAGAATGTAGGCAGCCCAAGACCTTAAACACCTTGCGCATTCTACGCCCAAATTTACTAGCCTTTCGTGTAACAAACGAAGGGAAGACTACCATCGGAGGGCTTGCTTGTTTCGGAGAGCTTCCATGCATAAACACAGCTTTTGAAGAAGTGCCAAAAGATTCGCCATGGCTATTGCTGTTTCTCTTTCGAAGAAAGAAGCTCCTACTTCCTACTTCCCCAATTTCATTTGATCTGTCCAAGCCTATTTACCATGCATATATACACACCAATCAACATGGCAGTTGTTTAAAGATGACCTCAAAGAAATCATATAGGTGTATCACATTTTATGATCAATTAGAGTATGAACTTCTAATGAATACATATGCAATGCGGAAATGATACATGCATGTGAAGGTTTGGAATTGAAGTTAGAATTGAACGAATTGGACTTACTCTCGAAACTGAAGTAGGAAAGATGCAAATCAAAGGAGGAAGCTGCGCCCTTGTCAAGCCGAGGCAACCGGCCTTCTTCCCCATACTTTTGGACGATGAGCTTGATAATGTCCTCCACACTTGTCCCCAATTTAACCAGAGTCCTTATAGGTCCAGGGCTCCCTTCCACTGTCACTGTAATCAGCACCTTTGCATCTTTCTCATATACCTGCAAATTAAAGGCATCCCCAATTACATTAATCATTATCCAACTACGATAAAAGTCACCCCGTCCCACGGTCTTATACAAGACTTGTTGCGATCCTCTTTGTTAAGACTGTTACACTCAGTACGGACAAAAGACACATTGAATTATGAATTCCAATGTGTAAGGGATTAGATTTAAAAACCCAAATTTGTCTACTTGTGTGCTTAAAAATAGAAAATAGTGGATATACACACCATTCTGTTAGTCCCCTGCTTTACTAGTAAAATCCATATCATACACACAATACAGATGCTCGTATCTCAAACAAATGGCGTCCCAATGGGACATTTCACACTTAATGCCTTGATGGAGGATAATTTCTCATGAAAAAAGCGAGTATATGTTACAAATTGACCTTTTTCCATGGAAAAAGTATAAAACAGTTGCATAAAAAATGCACCAAACAAAACTTGCTTAGCTTGATAAATAAATTCTTAACCGATGATCAAAATTATGGATCAAATACTTGGAATTGGAAATAAGCATACACAAGAACAAAGACAGAGAAAGGAAATTTAATGCTACATACATACCGCATTACTATATTGACTTAAAGGAGAAGATGATGGAGATAAGAATATGTCGTTGTGAGTATGCATCCGAGAAAACCATCCCCCATTGACCGAACTTGGGCTCACGCCAGCATCATCGCCATCACCGGTGGCCTGATCAGAAAACAGGGGGGCTGACGGGCTGCGGTGGAGTATCTGAATAGGCCTAGGGGACGGCCTCGATCTTCGAGGTGTCCCCGGAGGAGTATGTCGGAAGGACCGGCTGGATCGTTGACGGAGATGATTAGGAGTTCTGTTGGGTGGCATGAATGATAATGATATGATGATGATATTGGATATATGAGGAAGTAAGTTAAGGGAGGGCCAAACCCAAAGAAAAGCAATGGATGGGGGGGAGGCAGTTGCTTAAGTTGACAGTTCCTGAGTTTTATATGGAAACCAAAATGGATGGTAAAAGTGAAAAGAAATAGGCCATAAATGTTGGGATTGCTGGTTTTGTGATTGCGTGTTCCTGAGGTATGCACCAACGAAAAAGTATTCATGTTTCGTCCTTGTCATTCATATACTCGTTTAGTCTTTACTCTCCACTACTACCCGACACAGGTGTGAAAACTACTCATCCATTGGACTTGGGGTTCTTCCGGAGACAATGTGTAAGTTAAGGAACACGAGTTTTGAATTTAGTTATGTCTTACTAATGTATACTTGAAGCTAATCTTCACATTTTTTCGTAATATTATGGGTGTGTATTTTAGGATTGAATTGAATTACATCGAATTAATTGAGTTTAAAATTACTGAACTGAAATGAATACCACTGAAATGTAATGAACACCACGATATGTGAGACATAATGTATAAATCTAAAATGAACACCAATAAATTGAAAATCACTCAACTAGCACAATACCACCGCTAAATTGAACTTGAACGGACAGAATAGGTATGTTCCAAAGAATACCCCCTATGTATTACAATGGTAACATACTCAAAACACATGAGACAATTTGAAAGCAATAAAAATGCGAAATTGAGTTTAAAGCACGGGTTGCAAAAGGTTATAATTGGAAGGCAACAATGTTCAAAAGCCTTGTAAGGTGAAATCCACATTCATTGGAACATAATAGTGAGTAGGGGTCTTTTTTAGATTGTATTCTTTACCACTTTTTAAATCTTACTGAATCAGTGGCCGTCAATGCAATCTTTCTTCATTGTCCCAATACCGTATCAGCAAAATAATAGCCCAATGGATCAGAACAAAGAACTGTGGGCCTGAAATCTTCACACAATTTTGGGGCAAAGAGCAGCCAAGGACCAAGGTGTAGCCAAGAAATTGCTATATCAATGACAAGTGGCAACGCCTTATTGAATCAAATAGAGCTTCCTACTGTTTATTTTTTAACCTAAAAAAGGAAAATTTTGTTCATTGTTCAATTGTTCTCCAACAAAGGATATCCATTACCGATCTGCACGTGTACAAATCAATGTCACAAATTCTTACCTAATCTCATGATTAGGAAGGATCATAATCTCATATGAGGTAACATTAGGTGTGCAAGTGGGGGAGGGGAGGAGAGAGAGTGGTGAGGAAGGAGAGAGAAAGGAAAAGAAAGGAGAGAAGGAGTAGGGAGGTTCCAACTCTTGAGATCATGATTGAACCTTTGATTGAGTTGAATTGATACCTACTTCGGTACATATTACTCTACATAACATCTTTAAACTCTACTGTACAATCAAAACCTTCATACTTAAAATACTTGAAAATTCAATTTATAATTTCATTGAATTCATTAAGAGGTTTTACTCCCTAATCACTGAACAAACACGGATATATGCACTTGTTTCAACTGTGCACCGGCACTTACAACTACAGTATCTAATGTCGGACCAATGAATTTTCTCATTATTTCCCCGCACTTTAAGTCTTGTGTAGTCCGGACTTATCCCGTAGTCGTGAGAGGGAGAGAGGTGAGAGAAAAATCGGGGAGAGGAAATGTGACAGGCCATGTCCTATATAGGCCTGGCATGGCAATGGGTCGGATTCGGGTCTGGTGGAGCATCACCCGCATTCACCTGAATAATTTTTCAGCTCCATCCGTCCACCCATCACCCGCGAAACACTTCACCCGCATCCAATTCATCCATCATCCACGAATAAATGGGTGGATCGGGTGGTTAATGGGTGAAATAATCAACTTAATAAATTAAAATCGATTGGCTATAAAACAACTAAACATTTATATTCGGCAAATCAAATCGCATAATCACCAAAGTAATTATTGTCTACAAGGCGGCTACTTACAATTATTAAGCACAATATTACAACTTTACATCAAAAGCTACTACCTATACTAACAAAGTTTAAAAAAACAGAAACTAATCTTATCATATTTTTTGAAATTTTCTACTTTTATAACTTAGAAATACTAAATGGGTGATGGGTGGATTCATAGGTCGGGTTAGCAGATGAAAAATCATCATCCACCAATGATCCACCCGTCACCCACCCATTCACCCGTTTAATCGGGTTTTCACCCATTTATTTGGGGCGGGTGGAGCGGGTATTCATGGATGCGGGTGAAATTGCCAGGCCTAGTCCTATATAAGTTATTACGCTCTTTGAGACATCATCTCTTAAAACCCGTAAAAAAAAATCTAAAGCTCTTTGTCCACTTGCTACTTCCTTGGCTAAAATGTCATGCTACAGTGCTTACTTGGTTGCATGAAGTTGTGACTATTTCTAGTAACTTAAGCACCTACTTTGAATTAATAAGTACCACCATCCAAACCACCTATCCTTAAAAAAGGGATTGGTGTATACTTTTCTGTGTGCTGTGCGTTCCCACTTTAAGGCTTGAAGGTGAAATCAACTCTGTCAATGAACAAGTCTCTCTCTAAGATTATTATTTTAGACATCAATCAGAGATAAGCACACAAAGTCATCCAAAAATCACAGCTAGGCGAAAAATAGAGCATCATTTCCTAATTATTTCTTCTAGGTTCATCTTCCAGAAAAAACCTAGTAAGATTTCGCTCTAATATGATGTGAAAGACCGACAAATAGATCATACTCATGGCTTATGGTAACTTCAGATTTCAATATTTGATTTGTACTATAAATTTGCACAGAGAAAATAGAACTTACTAACATTTAAAGACGCGATCGGATTAAACGAAGTATAGGGTGTTTGACATTTCAGGCAAAATAAGCAGCCATCGGAACATGGCGAGTTCACACAGCCTGTGTTATGGGCAAATCTATAATCTATTAAAATGCGTTACTCTGGAGAACCCTAACTCATACTGAAGAGGCAAATTTAGTTAGAGACTTACAGCCTTTCGTAACAGAAAGGGTGGGATGCGATTGCGAGCATGGTTTACAATTCAATAAAGTTCATATCCATATGTCATATCTTTACACCTCCATGATGTGGGAAGTACTGAGATGAAACAACAAAATATGTGGCCAAGTGTACAACCCAAATCCAATTTCAGGTAACCAGAAATAAACTACTCCGTTTGTTCTACAATTAGATATTAGTCACCATCTACTAAAGGACACAAACGACTACCTGGGATTTGACCAAATTGTACATCAAACTAAATGCCTCATCATTTCAGCTTAAACTTCTTTAACTTTACCTCATCGAAACAAAATGAAGCGAGTATGTGAATCATGTTGGCAATGGCAAGTCTTTGTATATTTGGCTAATAAGTACCGAAAGGTAGCCTAGTTGGTATTGACTTGTGCAGGGTTCCCATCTCACCAAAGTTCAACTCCTACTAGAGGCATTTCGGGGGAGGATTTCTCATCTCTTTATCCTCTTGCCAATTGCCTGGCCTGTTTAACTGGATTAGGGCCAAAGATGGGGTAGCCTAGGAAAGACGTCATCCTCACCGACCTAAGAAAATAATAAAAAAAATATTTAAAACAAAAAAGAAGATGATATGCTATCCAAAATGCTACATCTATTTGGGAGAAGGAGGTACTGGGACCTATCCGATTGCTAGCAGCCTGGTGTGCGTTGCTAGTGGCCTGAAGTCGTGAACGACAGGACAGATGAGGGCAAAGATTACCACCAAACAAATATACTGCTCAGAATAACTATATACTTTGTGCACCTTGAGTATATCTATAAGTGACTATAAAATCTGAAAGTTTTCCAACGTACCTGAAGATGAGCTCGTATAAAACTTTTAAGGATATACAAGGTCTCTGGTTCGCCGCAGCTCCAACCGTGTTGTGAACTTCGTGATTCACTGATTTGGAAGGTTTCATGTTGATTCAATCCAACTACAACCAGAAATATTAGATGATCCCACATACTTGACATTCTTCCTCACTCTCTTCACATCATCCCACCTTTCATTTGATGCATATATATTGGCAAGAAGAGAAGAATAAGCAGCTTTATCAATTTCTAAATCGAAGCAGTGCTGAGCTGCAACCTCTCCAAGCTCAACATTGTTGTGTAATCTGCAACCAAGAAGCAAAGCTCCCCAAACTCCGGAATGAGGATGAATTGGCATGCTCTTAATCAGACCATATGCTTCGTCTAACCTTCCAGCCCTACCTAAGAGGTCAACCATGATACCATAGTGATCAGCTGAAGGCATCAGCCCAAACCTAGTCATTGACCTGAAGCACTTATAACCTTCTTCGACCAGACCAGAATGATTATAAGCAGTCAAAATCCCGGTAAATGTGACTAAATTTGGTAAAATACCAGCATTTAGCATCTCTTCAAATAACTTAATAGCATCATGCGACTTCCCATTCATTGCGCATCCCAAAATCATAGCTGTATAAGCCACTAAATCTTTCTTAGCCAATCCATGGAACAGTTCATAAGCCTTGCCGATGCTTCCACACTTGGCATATAAGTCAACTAATGCAGTTGCCAGATGATCATCCACTTCAATCCCACTTTTCCTCATATAAGATTCTATGCAAGAGCCAAACTCCAAGTCCCCTAACTGAGAACAAGCAGATATAACACTAACCAAACTCATTTTGTCGGGCTGACCAACAATCTTTGTTTCCAGCATCTCGTTGAACAAATGTATTGCCTCTTTTGGGCAACTATTTTTAGCATAGCAAGCAATCATGGAATTGAATGAAAGCACATCTTTATCAGGCATAAAATCAAAGAGCTCTCTAGCAGATTCAACATTTCCGCATTTCGAGTAACCAGATATAATAGTTATCCAAGATATTTTGTTTCTCTGAGGCATAGCATCAAAAAATCTCCTTGCCATTTCTATTTTTTCACATTCCACATACCCACTTACAATGGCATTCCAAGAGGCCAGATTTTTTTCTGGCATCTGCTGAAATAAGAAAGATGCCTTGTCCATATCTCCTGATCTTGCATAGCCTGAAATCATTGAGTTCCACGAAACAATATCCTTGAATGGAATCTCATCAAAGAACTGTTCTGCTGTAGCCAAGTCTTTAGCCTTTAAATACCCTGCCAACATTGAATTCCAAGAAACCACATTTTTCTCACCTATCTCATCAAAGACCCTCCTGGCAGCATTCATATCACCCAGTTTAGCATAAAAATCCAAAAGAGCTGTTTGCACATAAACACTATGAAGGATTTCATATTTGGTAACTAGTGCATGGATGGAAACACCACCAATTTTATAAGGAATACGGGCACATGCTCTCAAAGTAGATGAAGTAGAAAATGTACTGGGATGCAATCCCAACCTATGCATCTGAACATGAAGAGCAAATGCCTCCTTAAATTGTCCATGCTGGGCAAAGGAACGTATGACACAGGACCATGAAACAGAGTCAGGATACTGCAGATGATGGAGAATAGTCTGGACATAGTGGATAGTGATTGGAGTGAAACTACACAGAGAGGCGACCAATTGACGGACCAACTGGATCTCAAGATCATCGAGATTGTTAATAAGAATCTGGGCATGGATTTGCTTAGCTTGTTTCAGAGTCAAACATTTGTTCAATATTGTATTCACTTGCGATAGCAGCATACAGACAGTAGAGCTTACGAAATCACACTGTATAACATCCACATACCATGCCTTCTCAGTTTCTGAGTAACCATTAAAGAGTCGTACTGATTATCATCGCATTATGAGAGATACTTCTTGAATTATGTTTTTTCCTCCTCATTGTAAACTACAAGCCTGAGAAGTTCTGTTCTTAGACCTCTTGGAATGCTAGCTTACCCTATAGGGAGGGCATTAAGATCCCATTAGCAAGATGCCTCTGTCCAATTAAAAAGACCAATTAGTTGATATTCGATACATACTTTATCAACTAATATTTTCAGATAAGAAGATTAATCTATTAAAAATCCATAAAGCAGAATATACTACAGGACAATCCATCAGTTCTTAAAACAACACAACCTAATCTCGAATTACAGATAACTTCATATAAGATATAACCATCAAAAGTTCTGATTTTGTCCCCTAAAAAAGTGATCAATGCAAGGAATTAAGGGCCAATTACAAGGCAAAATTCAATTAACCCACAAGCCCTCTTCTAATTAAACAAAAAACCACATTATAGTTTCAGGTTCATCTTATTAAAAAAATACTACCCACAAGTCAAAACAAGAAGAGCAACAATTTTACTTCAAACAATCTCAAATAGAGAAATGCTACTTCTAGTCCAACGATTTCTCGATTTTTCATGTTTGAAGAAAACCTTGAATAGATTATCAACTAGAAGAACAAGACTAAAACCCATTAAAAAGACGCGAATTCTAAAAAAAATAAAAAATTAGTAGCAAGTTTGAACAAAATTGAAAGGCGTATAGCACAAACCCATTAAAATTAGCAGCAAATTCAGAGTATCAATATCAGAAATTGAAACCTTAAAATAGTATCCAGAAAAATAAAGAATCATTGATGTGATATGAAGCTTACCGGATAGTTAACGGCGATAAAGGGCGGCGAAGAAGCTCAGCTCTGTTGATTGGGCGAATGGAAGTATCAATATCAGATCAGTTGTGTGGTGGATTGGTTTGCTGAGATGAATTGTGGAAAATGAAGCCCGATCTTGGACATTAAGAAGTTGGGCCGCAATAGGCTCTCTCGATTTGTGCAGCCCAAACTGTAGCCTGTTTCGCCTATCTCGTATCTACCAGTGCCTATTGGCTGGACCTGCGTCCAGCTAAGTTAGCTGGACCAGGCCCAGTCCACAGGCCTGTATCGCATTTCCGTTTTCGCGAATTATGGCCTGCTACATGAATCGTATGGCATTTCGCGAAAGGCCCTGCTACATGAATTCAAATTTTTTACCGTTTCATTTGTTTTGCACTAGTGGTTTTGTGGGATCGTGGTCCCCCCACCCACTTTTTTTCTTTTCTTTTTTTTTAAACTCTTAGTTACTTTTTTTTTTCGTTAACGAATTTTTTAAGTTTTTTTTTTTTTTTGTGTGACCTAGTTCTTATTTTTAATGATCATTGCATTTATAATTGATGAACAATCCGACAATTTTTAATAAACATTACGTTTATAACCTATGAATAATTAGGTTATTTTAATAAACACTACATGTATAACCTATGAACAATCAGACAACTTTCAATGAACATTACGTTTGTAACCTATGAACAATTGACTATTTTTAATGAACATTACGTTTATAACCTATGAATAGTTAGACTATTTTTAATGAACATTATGTTTATAACCTATGAACAATCAGACAACCTTTAATGAACATTACGTTTATAACCTATGAACAATTAAACTATTTTTAATGAACATTTCGTATAATAACTTATGAACAATTTGATTTTTTTTAATGAACATTACGTATATAATTAACCTTTGAACAATTATTAGACTATTTTTATTGAACATTACATATATTACTTCTGAACTACTGTATTAGACTATTTTAATGAACATTACGTATATAACATTTGAACAATTAGACTACTTTTTATGAACATTACATATATAACCTATGAACTAGTGTATTAGACTATTTTGAATGAACCTTACGCTTATAACCTATGAACAATTAGACTATTTTTAATGAACATTATGTAAATAACCTATGAAAAAAATTAGATTATTTTCAATGAACATTACGTATATAACCTATGAACAATTAGACTATTTTTTATGAACATTACATATATCACCTATGAACAATTATACTAATTTTAATGAACATTACGCATATAACCTATGAACAATTAGCTAGACTATTTTAGTGAACATTACGTATATAACCTATTGAATAATTAGACTATTTTCAGTAAACATTACGTATATAACTTGTGAACAATTAGATCATTTTAAAATGAATATTATATATATAACCTATGAACTATTGTATTAAACTTTTTTTTTGAATGAAAATTTCTCTACTAAAAAGAAAGAAAAAAAAAGTAGTAGCAACAAACAAGTGAATCAATAGAAAAAGATATGGGTGATAAAAAAAAATCAAATGAAATATATTGCAACAAAATTACAAAAACGAAAAAAAAAAATTGAAAAAATGAAATCATGATCATCTTGATGATCATCCTCATCATCATCTATCACCCATTATAAATGAACATTATGTTTATACATTATGAATAATAGAATATTATAAATGAACATTACGTTTATACATTATCAAGAATTAGACCTTATGACCAATTAGACTATTTGTAATGAACATTATGTTAATACCTTATGAACTATTACTCTATTAGGCTATTTTAAATGTACATTACGTCTATACCTTATGAAAAATTAGACTATTTTAAATGAACATTTACATTTATAACTTATGAACAATTAGACTATTTTAAATAAACATTACGTTTATACTTTATGAACAATTAGACTATTTTAAATGAACATTACGTTTATACCTTATGAACAATTAAACTATTTTAAATGAACATTACGTTTATACCTTATGAACAAGAGACTATTTTAAATGAAATTGCGTTTATACCTTATGAACAATTAGACTAAATTTAATGAACATTATGTTTATACCTTATGAATTATTACTCTATTAGGCTATTTTAAATGAACATTACGTTCCTATCAAAAGAAAAAAAAAATGAACGTTACGTTTGTACCTTATGAACAGCTAGACTATTTTAAATGAACATTACGTTTATGCCATATGCACAAGTAGACTATTTTAAATGAACATTACGTTTATAACTTATGTACAATTAGACTACTTTAACTGAACATTACGTTTTATGAATACTACCTTATGAATTATTAGGCTATTTAATTGAACATTATGTTTATATACCTTATTATGAATAATTAGATTATTTTAAATGAACACTACGTTTATACACAATGAACTATTAAACTATTTTAAACGAACATTACACTTGTACATTATAAACTATTACTCTATTTTAAATGAACATTATCGGATTTTTTTATGAACAATTAACATATAACATATTACTTAGGAGTATGAACTATTGGAGTAGTTGTTATGAACATTTTTTTTCTTTTATATGTATGAATATTTTAGCAGTAAATTTGTCAATATATATTATGTCACCAAATTACTCTAAAAAATAAAGGAAAAATCATTATCATCATCACATTCACTTATAAACGATGAACAATTAAACTACTTTTTATGAATATTACGTATATAACCTATGAACAATTAGAATATTTTTAACCAACCACCATCCAACCAATAAGGCCACTGTTAGTCAGAGGAATCTCATAGAGAGGAGAGGAGAGAGAAAGAGTACGAAATAAACTCTTGATTGTGACAGAATTGTATTGGAAAGATAAGTGAATAATACACCACCACCATCAGCAATTTCGTTGCGGTAATGCAGTTAATCAGCCATTATTGGACTTTGAATGGTATAAACCTTGACTAAGCTAGTAAGAGACTTGTCACCCACCGACCCTTATGATTGAAACCAACATCAAATTGATTGGAGCCTAGCTTTGTGAATCCAACCAACATCAACCACCACCAATCACCCAGCTTTCCTACCACCTCCACCATGCCCTTCAACTTCACCACCACTGGCACCTCACCACCCGGCCCCCCCTCTCTCTCCTCCGGGCAGATCTCCTCACCACCACCGGCAATCAACATTACCACTGCGCCGGCTATTAGCCGACCTTCATGAGTCATGAAAGCCACCACCCGTCGACCACGACCAAGGAGCAACCATCGGTTGAATTTCTCTCTCATGGTGAAAAACTTCAACCCCCTTGAATATGGAACTTGATGAACCCTAAAAATCAAAAGGAATCTATCTACACCGATTTTATGAACTAATTTTGCATTTACAATCGTAAGAAAACCTATTGAGATCAATGGAGTTGGAGATCAGAGAGAGAAAATAATGACGGTCAAAATTAGCAAAAGAGCGTTAGATGAGGAAGATAAAGTGAGGGACATGGCACAAAATTACGAAAATGCCACCGCAGTTCTAATTATTTACAAATTTGCCACCCTAGTTCATCCAACTTGGATGGGCACAGGTCCATATAAAATTTTTTAGTATCTTCTTCCAACTTCGACTTCTCCTTTACATCCATATAAATGTGAGAGCAGAAATTGAAATTTGTGAGAGTTAGGAAAAAAGAATACTTCAACTTTTCGCAAAAATTAAACTAAACAATTAACAACGTTCGGCCTAAACTTTTTGACATAGGTGTGTTAAATAAGGAGGTGTGGTTGAGTGGTAGGGAATTATCCATCCTTAACTAAGGTTGAGGGTTCGAATCTCGTCTTGGGCATGGAGCAACTTTAAATTCCTTGGCCAGCTGTCCCACCCTTTGAGGTGCCTACAAGCCAGTGCGGGGGATAGTCACTTTGATCGACGGTGAATACCCTTGATCGTGAACCAAAAAAAAATATAATAATAAAAAATAAATAAATAAACATATAAATATCAACAAAATTCGATTGAAGGGTTGAAGAGAATACATGGACGATGGACACATTTATGTTGTTGTAGACTTGTAGTGAATATATATTAAAAATAAGAAAAATTTTCACTTTGGTGCCTTGATGTATTGCATAATTATTTTTTAGTGACTTGTATTTTTCATATTTCCACTTTGATTACCTAAGATATTAGAAAAGATTTCAATTTGGATATTTTCGTTAGTTCCGTTAAATTTTTCTGTCAATTTAATAACGTGGCTACTAATAAATCTAAAACACATATTTGATAACCAAAATACCCTCACTTAAATAAGAGTTACCTAAAATTCTTCCAATTGCATCCACCTCCATTTGAACCACCCTACTAACACCACCAAACAACCCGACAATTCAATTGCAATTGCATCTCAGTGAATTAAATCGATCACAACAACCTGACAAATCAATTCCTTTTTCTCTCTTCTCTCTCCACCTTCTGGTTTGTTTTTCCCATCTTCTACGGAGTAGCCAATGGCGACATCAAGTCAACAAGGAGGTGGTTCGTCTTCGTCATCTCCAAATTCAATCAATTTCTTTTTTCTTTTGCTTGCAATTTGTTTTCTGTGTATATAATTGATTGTTTTCACTAGATTTTTATTGAACTGTTAATTATTGTCCATTAATGGAGGGGTTTGCTTATGCCAGCTACATATTTGGGTTGTGGACCATATGCAATTTTGGTTTGCCCAGCTTCTCACCGGCGTTAATGGTGAAGATGGACGATGAAGATTGATGGTGGTGAACGGCGAAGATCGATAACGTTCGAGTGCCAGAATTTAAAGGGTTTTAAGCTCGTTTGTTATGAATTTGAGCTGATTATGACGTTTTATAGCTGATTATGATGATTTATAGCTTATGCAACTTCAAATTTTAGGATTTTTGAAGTACTAATTATGTAAGTTTCATTTTCATTTTGGGTGAGGTAGGCGTAGTGGTGGAAGTGAGGTGGTGGTGCCGTGGTGGTGCGTGATGGTGGAGGGGAGAAAAAATGTGGTGGTGGACCTGGTGGTACTGTGTGTTGGTGGTGGTGGACTGGTGGTGGTGGCCGGTCGCCGGTGGGGATGGGGGATCAGAGGAGAGAGAGGAAAAAAATAGAGATGGGAAGATAAATTACCAATTACCCCCTCAAAAAAAATAAAATATCTTATTTGTCCCTCTTTTTAATGGAAAAATTAACGGAGAGGATGGAAAGTAGTAAAGGAAAACAAAACTAATTAACTCAGGTAACTAAAGTGAAAATATGAAAAATACAGATTACTAAAAAAATGATTATGCAATACGTCAGGACACCAAAATAAAAATTTTCCTAAAAACAAATAAACTGAAGTAAATTGTATAGTAAGAGATGAAAATTGACTTTTCTAGAGTTCCTGAGATATAATTCTAAAGTTATGGCAATATAAATAACATCTTCGTTTTTTTTTTTTTTTTTTTTTTTGACAACATGAAAAACCAAGCAAGCAAAGAAAATATATAAAAACATGTGTAAGACGAATTTATCGTAATTTTTGCTGAAACAAGAATCACTTTTTAGTAAAATAAAAATCACAATTCATAATAAATGATCCAGATCTCAACTTTCTTAATGTTGCATGCCAATGTTCCAAATGTTATGTGGCACTTTATAACATAGTGAAAGTAAACTCTAATCAAGACATGATATATGTAAAGTCATTCAAATGTCCTATCTTATTCATCACCACACCACTACCACTACCACTACCACTACCACCTACGTTTTGTCTCTTTTATTCCATGAGTGCTAAATACAATATGAATTTTTAACAAATACAACATTTTTTGAAGGAAAAAGACCTTTGTATCCTTGTTTTAACTTAGCAAGCTTTCTGTTCCTCAAGCTCCCTTTCTCTCTCTTCCGTCACTCCCAATCCAACTGCAACTATTGTAAATGCCATCACCCACTATTATCCACTTGCTTTACCAGATTTCTTACTTATGGATCTTACACAAAGGATGAAAAGCATACCACATAGTTAGAAAATAAGAAAGATGAAAACGCATGAAAGAGACGATGGGCACATAGTTAAACCATACCACATAGTTCAACACTTCCAAGAAACAGGGGAAAGAGAAGGACAATTGATTCTAAATTGGGCAAAATTCTGGACTCTACACTCACCAATGGGAATACAGTCGCTAATGTTGGCGACTTATCTCCATAAAGCCGCTAGCCTCAGGCGACTTTGAAGGTCAATCGTCACCTGGCCCAGGCGACCACATCTTAGCTCTGCCGCTAGCTTTTGGTGACGGTGATGGCGATGAGCCGCTGCCTTTTGGCGACTAGTTGAACTTTTGGTCGCCTAATTTGGGCGACTATAAGGAAGACTAGGTTTCTTTTTATTTTATTTTAGACATTCTTTCTATAATTAATTGTCCTATGACAAATATTTGAAAATATTAATAATTAGTTAGGAGCAAGTTTTGTACGAGACAGACCTACATAAAAATAGGGTCATATTTAGCAATATGGTTCGCTTATTATGAGGTCAGACCCTTATTTCATTAAAAATGATCGTCTTTTCACCAAAAGTTACAAAAAGACTGTTTTAAACAAGTTTATGTGATTACGTAGTTGGGTTTGATAATATTTAAATAATTTTATTTAGGCTAATTAAGTTAGTATATAAATCGTATTAAGGCTTCTTATATAAAAAACAACAAAGGTCACACAAGTCCCTATCGTTATCGTACAACAGCAAAGGTCCCTATAAGTTAGTACACCCCTTTCCCATTTTCCGGCCATCTAAGGGTATATGCGACCAAAAATACAATGTCAGGGTTCTATACAACCAAATTTGAACGTTTATGACTTGTATAGCCAAAAGGGAGAACAATAGGGTCTATATGACCTTTGTTGTATAAAAAATAATTGTATTAAGAATACCCTAGATAATGTTTTGAATAGTTATTATAAAATAGAATTGTTACACAAAAACTTGTTTGGGACGTTCTTATTTAACTTTTAATGAGATGATAGTCAATTTTTATTAAAATAGGGTTGGCTCACTACTTAAAGTAAGTAACCTAAGTGGCCCCTGACCAACAAGCACTTAGATGAGTTGGTGAGGGACTCTTCTAGCTTAGGCAGAGATCTCGGGTTCGAGACCCTGTGAATGCAGCAGTGTTAAATACTTGTTGGGAGAGCTTTGCCGCCCTTGTGGTCCCACCCGACTCGGTCCGGATTCACCCGGACGGTCTTAGACCAAAAAAAAAGAAGTAAGTGACCCTTACATTTCTACTAATAACCCCACCATTTTTATATGAATTGGTCTCACACAAGACTTAATCAAATTGTTAATATTAATGTAAATAATTGAATAGTGTTACAAGATTAACTTGTGAGAATTTATGTATTATGCTTGCACCTTTTGGTGAAAAATGACAGCCAAAGTCTATGAACAATGACCTCCCACAATACATTTTGCAATAATCACGTATACTTAAAATAAACAATTACGTCAAAAAAATGAATTTCACCCTTTACTGTAAGTTATGTTAATAAAAAAATCTTAATTCAACTAAAACACGAAAATAAAATAAAAAATTCACTAAAATTTACATGAACTTTACTAATTTTAGTTTTCCCCTAGATCCGCAAATTTTATATAACTTTTCATTATTTTTGATTACAGCCGTCCATTATTGATGAATGTTAATCAATACAGCCACCAGAAATGGGTGACTGTCAATCAATATAGTCACCAGATGTGGGTGACCGTTTTACAATAAAGTTGCCAGGGTTGGGTGACAATATTCTTATGTTGTCGCCCGATATTGGCGACTCTTTTGCCACATGGTCGCCAACTTTTGGCAACCATTTTTCCACATGTCACCAGAAGTTGGTGACTATTATCTAGTATTGTCGCCATGTTTAGGCGACTGTCTCTTTTATCGAGTTTTTTTTTAACATCAATTCGTATCAAAATTTAATAAAAATGAAACATTTGAGTTGAAAATTACATGAAAAGATCATCTTCTTGAGTATTTTCATTTGATATTAAGGTGTTTGACAATTTGAATGTATGATTTAAAGATAAATCAAGATTATTTTCAAGTGTGAAGAGAGAGAAAGAGAATAGAAGATTGTTGGTGGGAAAGGAAAATGAGCAAATCTAAACAAAGGTACATGAGTCATTTTAGATAGAAAAATGTTGTATTGTTTAAAAATTCATGTTGTATTTAGCATTTCCCTTTTATTCTGTCATGTTATGTACCTAGCCTTGTTATTTGATTCAAAGGAGCTACACCACATAAATTCAATTCTGAAAATTTCCTAATCTGTACATTTCCTCAAATTAATGTGACATATTGTGACTTGTGACTTGTGACTTGTGAGGCTAAAAAACTTGGTACTATTAGCACCAAAAATAACTTGTACTATATGTGAAGGGACGTAAGGTTATCAGGTTATGTGGTGCGGTGAGCATCCTAGCCTTTGCTTGCGCCCTTAACCGACATCCGCGGGTTGCAATCATCGTCCTAGCTATAAGCACAGCACATGATATCCATACGAATCTTACAGAGTAGAAAAATGCAATGCATTGTATCTCCCATAAGTAATTGTCACATACTTTAACCCTCCTACGCATGCAAATGTCTATTTTGGGTCTGAAACATGGACATAGCTACCCAGGAATGACGTCCTGAAAGGGGTAGTGGAGTTGGTCGTGATGCTGAAATTTCATACAAATGTCATGGATTTTCAATTTTCATTAGGCCTCTTTACTGAGCTTGTCTACAAGATTTATCTTGTTGGCTTGCCTGGTGTGCGTGGTTTGCAGACTATTGCATACACTCGGGGTTTGTCCGGTGCACACTCAAAGAGTAGTGGTTGAGGATTCCTCGCATCGAGAAATAAATAAATACCCAGGAATGACAATCTAATTGGGGGAGTCCGAGATTATTGCCTTGTACTCTGATACCATGATAAACTTCCGATAGGCCCGAATAAGGCCCATAAAAGGAGAAAGCAACACCACATATAAATCAATTGAAAATTCATCTTAAAATCAAATGGTAAGCAATAAGAGAAATAACCCACTTGAATTATATGTTGATGTTTCCCCTCAAATATTCCTATGTTAGACTTTAGTCTTCACATACTTTAACGGTTGACATTCATAGTATATACTACTACTACAAAGATACAGTATAAGAAAGCAAATATATATGTGAGAATTGATAGAATTATACACATCTTATCAGTTAACGTTATAATTTCAAGTACAATGGTCTATGCTATAGCCATGAGGTAAATCTTCATGGTAAGATTAACTAATTAATCCATCAACTAATTATTAGTAATCCATTGCAACTATATATCTCTTTAATTCTCTTTCCCTGTTATCGATCGGGAGCAGTCAATTTCATGCATAATTAGGAATGTAATGAGACTAATGACCAGTTGTGAGGGGTTTGAATCCTCATGTAGGGATCGGAGAGTAATAAAAAATCACCTCTACTTTTCTTTTTAGGGAGGATCTCCTTCTCTATTTGAGTCTGCCGGCCTGTTAAGGATGGGTTGGCTTGCTCGGCGCGTGTGGTTTGCGGACTATTGCATACGTCCTTGTAGAAAAAAAAAAAAAAATAGACTAATGACCCAGTCCAACCGACTTATTATTATAGCTATATAG
This sequence comes from Tetragonia tetragonoides, assembly GCA_038025085.1. Lineage (NCBI taxonomy): Eukaryota > Viridiplantae > Streptophyta > Magnoliopsida > Caryophyllales > Aizoaceae > Tetragonia > Tetragonia tetragonoides. Next base: position 50,643,347 of record CM076142.1, read on the forward strand.
CTAGGCACTAGCTAAGCTAGTTAAACCTTTTTAAGGGATAAAAATGATAAGAAGGATACGATAATATGTCAAAAAAGTCTACCCACTAAATGATTGATTTAGTTTTCTAGGCATCTCATCATATGATATAGTTGTGTTGTGTGGCAGTTGCAAAATTTATCTTGTGCTATCTGTTCATCCTTGTAATGTACTGTGTTTCAAAAACAACCACAAAAGCGATCGAAAAGATTATCGAGAGAGAACACGGCCCACCCCTCACATGATTATATCTTGAGATCCGTATCTATATCTTTTTACCACCTTTTCCCCCATGTAAATCCATAAAGGGATATACAAACATATATATACTTTTGATGTAAAAAAAAATCAATAAGTATATGAAAATAACAAACTTATTATACCGCGCAATTGGAGACATTTTATTTTCATGCTCAATTGGTTGCTTGTAAATATTTTCGAAGGAAATCAAGGAGGTGTGGTTGAGTGGTTGGGATTCATCCATCCTTAACTAAGGTCGAGGGTTCGAATCTCGCCTTGGGCATGGAGCAGCTTTAAATTCCTTGGACAGCGGTGATAGTCACTGTGGTCGACGGTGGATACCCTTGGTCGTGAATAGGCCTGGCAATGGGTCGGGTTCGAAGCGGGTGGAGCATCACCCATATCCACCCATTTAATTTTTCAACTTTATCCATCCACCCGTCACCCACGAAATACTTCACCCGCATCCAATCCACCCATCATCCACGGATGAACGGGTGAATTGGGTGGCTAACGGGTGATATTAATCTACTGGACAGTCAACTAAACATTCAACAAAAATTTAACAAGAGTACATTTTGTCTCCTAATCTACTTGACAAACATAATAAATTTGCGCATCATATAATGCTCATTGTTCAGTTTCAAGTTGAACAGAAAAAACTCAATCAATCTTGAACATAAACTAAAGGATTTATAACCTCTGACCACATTACAGTGGCATCTAGCAACACTGATCTCCTCCTCTCCTAATATCACATAAGCAAACGTAATGATCCAGGCCAGAATTAGGAAGTAGGAGTTAAGTTTTTGTTTTTATTTTTTGTTTATATATAAAAATTTAACCTATATACATAAAAAATAATGTATATGGGTGACGGGTGGGTGAACGGGTGGATTCATGGGTGGAAAATCATCACCCGAATCTCACCCGCCCCATCACCCGATCCATCCGTCACCCGCCCCATCACCCATTTAATCGGGTTTTCACTTATTTATTTGGATCGGGTGAAGCGGGTATCCGTGGATGCAGGTGAAATTTCCAGCCCTAGTCGTGAACCAAAAATAAATAAATATTTTCGAAGGAGCATTTTAAAAAATGTTGATTTGGAGAATATATACTTTTTCGACTTTACTCAAATAAATGATATATCTAAGTCATATAATAATGTAACTATTAATTTTTTTTTTCCCTTCATAATTTTTCTCTCATCTCTTCTCTCTCTGATCTTTCATTAATCTTATAAGTGAGAAATGATGTTATGCGAATATGCGATGAAATGAAAAACAAACATATATACTTACATTACATCATAATTAAACTGTCTTAATCGATGAGTTCTTATAGTATGGATATATGTAATTTCGTATAGACCAATTCTTACATGGTGATTCTTACGCTTTAGATGGGTGTGACTTACATTTACACTCTATCACATGCAACAATTCTCGAATAAATTACTTGATCACTTCTTCATAACCTCAAAGCTAAGGCCGGGGTGATTTTGACTTGATCTATGGTATACAGAGCAAGTTCATGCAAATTAAAATTTTGTGCTAAAGAGAAAATTACTCCTAGTTAAGAACGAAAAAAGCACTTTTGTCAAATAAGTCAAACCTAAAGCAAAGTGAAATTAAGTTAAAGGTTGAGTTGTCGTGGGTTTATTACATAATTGCATGTGAACCATTTGAAAGAAGTAGAATATCAATCTTTGTACCATTTTAATTATTATGTATTGTAGATTTGTAGGGTAAAGATTAAAGAAAGGTTAAAAAGTTAAGAATGGTATTATTACACAAAACTGTAACACAGAAAATGTTTAATGGATGCATGCTTTTCATGCTTTAGTAATTTCCTAATGCGCTCCAGCCTTCCCCACCTGATCGAAATCTGGGTGGAATTAAATCGCAGGAGTAGCTAGTTACCCGCATCCGTATGCACGCCTGGTCATTAAGGTACATACTATTGTTTGGTAAATTTCCCTTGAGGGTTTACTGTATATCATTATGAATATATACTGAGGGATTACAGATTAGGTTACAGATAATGGGCCTAGATACAAGCCTAAACTAATAAGGAAACTATAAAGTATTTACAATATTAATTTCCTAATAATTACATTATCTATCACACCCCCGCAGTCGGAGCGGGAGAACGACGAACGCTCAGACTGGAGCGAAAGTCATTAAACAGAGTAGAAGGAAGGCCCTTAGTAAAGATGTCAGCGTACTGAGAACTAGAGAGCACATGAAGGTCCCGAACATGACCAATGGCAACCTTCTCTCGAACAAAATGGATGTCAATCTCAATGTGTTTCGTGCACTGGTGTTGAACGAGGTTAGTTGAGAGGTAGACGGCACTAACGTTGTCACAATATAGCATGGTAGCACGAGCAATAGGACACTGGAGCTCAACAAGAAGGTTGCGAAGCCAGCAGGTCTCGGCCACTGCATTGGCAACGCCACGATATTCGGCCTCGGCACTAGAGCGGGAGACAGTACCCTGGCATTTTGAGGACCAGGATATGAGGTTGTCACCCAAAAAAACACAGTATCCAGAAGTGGAACGACGCGAATCCGGGCAGCCGGCCTAGTCAGCGTCTGAATACGCAGTGAGACCAGTAGTGGCAGATGGGTATAACTGCAGGCCAAAGTCAGGAGTGCCCTGGATATATCGCAGAATGCGCTTAAGAGCCAGGAAGTGGGGCTCCCGAGGGTCATGCATGTATAGGCAAATCTGTTGTACCCTATACGAAATGTCAGGCCGAGTGAAGGTGAGGTACTGAGCACCCCGGCCAGGCTGCGAAATAGTGAAGGGTCCGCGACTGGGGGTCCATCAGGGCCAAGTTTGGACCTTGTGTCCACAGGGGTGATGCAGGGCTTACATTCGGACATATGAGCACATTCAATAATCTCAAGAGCATACCTCTGCTGAGAGAGGAACAACCCAGCGTTGTTTCGAGTAGCCGTGATGCCAAGGAAGTAGTGAAGAGGACCCAGGTCAGTCATGGCGAACTCAGTGCTGAGAGATTTAATGATCTACCGAAGAAGAGTATCCGAGGAAGCTGTAAGAACAATGTCATCAACATATAGGAGAAGATATGCAATATTCTCACCCTGCCTGTACACAAAGAGGGAGGTATCAAATTTGTTGTTGCTGAAACCAATACGACCCATGTACTACGCAAACCGTTGGTACCAAACCCGAGGAGCTTGCTTTAATCCGTAGAGGGATTTGCGTAACCTGCAGACATAGTCAGGATGAACAGAATCATGAAATCCAGGGGGGCTGATGCACATAGACTGTCTCATGGAGATTCCCATGGAGGAAGGCATTCTTGACATCGAGCTGGTGAATGGGCCAGTCTCGAGACAAGGCCAAACTAAGAACAGTCCGGATAGTAGCAGGCTTGACCACAGGACTGAAGGTCTCATCACAATCAATACTAGGGCGTTGTGACTTCCCATTGGCAACCACTCGAGCCTTGTGGCGCTCTAGGGACCCATCAGAGTTGAACTTGTGCTTGTACAACCACATAGATCGAACCACATTGACCCCTGGGGGTCGGGGTACCAAGTCCCAAGTATTTTTTTTTAATAAGAGCATCATATTCAGACTGCATAGCAGCCTGCCAGTTTTGGTTCCTGAGGGCATGGACATGAGATCGGGGAAGAGGGGAGGGAGAGGGAGAGGTGGAAGTAGAGACATGGAGGTCGAATATTTTCTTTGGTTTAAAGACACCAAGTTGGCCACGAGTGGTCATACGGTGGTGTGTGGGAGTGGGAGGAAGGTGAGGTGGGGAGGGAGGCGGTGGAGTGTGAGGGTCGGTGGGGGAGTCGGGAGGGGGTGGGGGGGCCGTGGGGGAGTCGGGAGGGGGTGGGGGGCCGTGGGGGAGGCCGTGGGTGGCGGTGTCACCCACGGAGTGGGTACGACCGTGGTAGGGGAGGGAGGGGCCGTGGCCGGAGGGGTGGGTGGGGAGGTTTGAGGAGTGGGAGGAGGGTGAGGTGGGGCGTGAGGACTAGCTCGGGTGAGGTGGGACAAGAGAACCGGATAACTATACCATGAGTGTCGAACAGTTTTAATAGTGGTGTGTTATCGAATTCCCCCCCATGATCACATTGGAAGGCCTTTATTTCACAATTAAATTGGGTACGAACATAAGCACGAAAATGAAGAAATTTAGAGAAAGCTTCACTTTTTCAACGGAGAGGATAAACCCATAAAAATTGTGAGTAATGGTCTAAGAAAATGACATAATAGCGTATACCGCTAACACTGGAAACGGGGGAGGTCCAAACATCGGAGTGAATAATGTCAAAAGGGGAGTGAACTACAGTTGTAGAGGAATAAAAGGGGAGTCTAACATGCTTTCCTAGTTGACATTCATGACAAAGAGGAGAGACATTGTCTTTGTTACACTCAATAAAACCATGTTTAGCTAAAGACTGAATGATAGAGTCGCCGGGATGCACAAGACGTTGATGCCATGTGGACCGGCTGCAGGTGAGGAAAGCTGTGGGAGATGTGATGGTGGAAGAGTTATTTATGACTGGATAGAGGTCCCCTGTGCTATCACATCGGAGGAGGTGGTGCCTCGTTAGAAAGTCCTTCACAGAAAAACCAAAAGGGTCAAATTCAACGACACACCAATTATCTCTAACGAAATGACGCACTGACACAAGATTTTTGATGATGTGAGGGGCGACGCAGACATTTTGAAGGTGGAGGGGACGGGAAGTGGAAGGTATAGAGGAGTTGTCCATGCACGTCACAGGAATTTGGGAACCATTACCAACAGTTACTGAATTAGCAATGCTCGAATTAAAAACAGTACTAAGTATACCTGGCTGGGACGTCAAGTGGGCTGTGGCTCCTGTATCCATGTACCACCTGACTTGCCCGGGGTCCTGCAAAGACAAAGTATTAAAAACCTGTGGCAAGTTAGTGGGCTCCACTGCGGCAGAATAGGCGGACGGGGGCGCGGGAGCAAACCACGTCCATGGGGCGGCCATCCCGGCTCCTTGGGCAGCGGGGCTGACAGCCGAGGCCTAGGCCAGGTGGGCCGTGGGTGGGCCTGTCGGTGCGAGGCCGAGTATCCCAGCGCCGCCGGATGCAGGAGGGGCGACGGACTGGGCAGGCTGCGCGGGGGAGGTAGGCGGCTAGTGCGGCCACCCCCCCTGGCGGTGCATGTGACGGGACCCAGAAATCGGGCCAGGCAGATTGCACGGGCTGCGCAGGCGCGGTCTGGGCCTGCTGCTGGTTGTCGGACCCATTCCCCTTGTTCTTGTTGTACCTGTTGTTGTTACGGCCTTTTTTGGAGTTGTTGGTGGTGGTGGTTGGGGCCGTGTTGGGGTTGGCAGAAGGTGGGAGAAGGGATGGGGAAGGGGTTGGAGGTGGGGCGATTGGGTAATATGGGGGATAGGTGGGGAAGGGGGTCGAGTAGAGGGATAGTGTGGAGTGGGCGGGGTAGGCCGGCGGTGGTGGTGGTGGGTAGGCCGCGGGCGAGGGGTTAAGGGACTGGGTGAAGTAGGCAGAAGGAGGGGTCGGGTAGGGGTACGGGTAGGAGGGTTGGGATTGGGAATATGGTTGGGGTTGGGAATAGAGGACCATGGACGAGGAGGAGTGGTCATGGTGCCGGGATTGGCTTTTTGGAGCTTTGGCAAGACGTTGTTCCTCTAAAAGAAGCATGGACCGGCATTGGAGGAAGGTCGGGAACGGTTTGTGGTGTTGTATGACATTATAGATGTTCTCAAAATCATCATTCAATCCATTGATGGTATGGCTAACAATTTGTCGTTCGGGAACGAGACGCTCAATGTTTTCAAGTAAATCGGTGATGGTTTTGATTCTATGGCAGTAATCACTAATGGACATGTTACCTTGATCTATATTAGTAAGTTCATTTTCCAGTTGGAGGGCTTGGGCATCTTTGTCATCATGAAAGAGTTGTTCTAGGGTAAGCCAAAGAGTACGGGCCGTAACCTTTGTTTTTAGGACAAGGGTTAGCAGACTGGGTGTTATAGTACCATAGATCCATAATTTAACAAAACCATCGACTTTTTTCCATTCAATATCATTAGGTCCCGAGGGTACAGAGGTTCCATCTATATATCCCAAACATCCAAAACTTAAACAGTGGGTCTCAAACAATTCCCTCCAAGCATCATAATTAAGTTGAGCCAAATCAAGCGTTAAGGGAATATAAGTCTTAATATTATGAATTGCATAAGGTTGAGGGGTGGGGGGAGGGGGGGTTAGGTGGCGGGTTGGGTTGTTCTTGTTGGTCTTGGTCATCAGTGGCCATAATAACAACAAGCAGTAAAACACAAATAAACAAGAACAAGAGTAACAGGAATAAAAGAAGCAGGAATAAAGGAAGTAGAAAGAGAAGTCCACGGTGAGGACGGATACCGTGACCAAGGATCACTCATGGCTGAGCCGTGAGGAAGGAGTGAGGCGCTGGCGGAAGCTTCGGGCGAAGGGGAAGGCGGTCCGGCTGAGCAGGCCCGGACGGTGCTACGGTGGTGACAGGGGACGTCGGCGGTCGGCGAGAGGTGGAGCGGACGGCCGAGGCCTTAGGTCACTGTGCACGGCTGAATTTGAGAGATAGGTAGGGTTTGAGAAGTAGGCTCTAATACCATATTGTTTGGTAAATTTCCCTTGAGAGTTTACTGTGTATCATTATGAATATATACTGAGAGATTACAGACCAGGTTACAGATAATGGGCCTAGATACAAGCCTAAGCTAATAAGGAAACTATAAAATATTTACAATATTAATTTCCTAATAATTACATTATCTATCACATACTAGAGACTTGCGTTTATTTATATGGAGCATGTATTTTTGGTGTAAAAGAAACATATATACTTATATGAGAAGGGCGGCTAAGACCTTCAATAATGTTCAATAACCATAGCGATTAGCTAAAGTTTTTATGTGGCGTGTTAAGAACGACCCTACCTAGCCTATCTCATCTCAAGTCAACAACTCAGTCTATCTCGGATTGTAACTAGGCTATTATTAATGGTCCCCAACCCCTATTAGTCCCCGGCTCCCACTCCGAATTAGCTAAGTCGTGGCTCAACTGGTATCCCCTATATATATTTCCTTCCATCAATCACAACTCATCACAAGGAAATATAATATGATCTGAGACTCAAGACTTGAACTTAGGACCTCTAAATTGAAAGATGAGAGGATGGGACAACTATTAAGACAAATGTCTCTTGGTTAACGGATTTAAGTAAATGGGTTGCCTGCTCACACCTTGCACATACAATGATAGTGATCGATAAACTGGCTGGTAAGCCATATTCTTGTTTTAATCATAGCGAATGATTGAATAATAGCGGGTCCGTCCATCATATACACTTCACTTACTACTAAGTACTCTAATTAGCTAGACTATAAGATGGCTCTCAAACGAGTCACTGCTGCTGGTGATATTCCATCAAAGGTCAATATGATACAATGATTTTACAGGCAATCAAATAAAACTGCTGTATGTTGTCAGTCTTGCCTTGGATCAACTCGATCAAAATCCCATGTTTAAAAGACGTGACTAGCACACATTTATTTTTAAGTGCCCTGCAGAATAGATAGTGAATGTTATGGACTTTTTTTTTTTTTTTTTGATAGGAAAATGTTATGGACTTGTGGTAATGGATTATCAATATATAATAACACAGTGGGTCCCATTCTCACACATTTTCATCATGTATGTAATTACTAGATTTCCCTACAAAAATAATAATAATAAATACTTGATTCATTTCTTATCTTTGGCTATCATATTTTGTTATTTTCACTCATTTGATATGTCGCTAAGTTCAATTCAATTAAATTCTCCTAAAAAAAAATTAAAAGTTCAATTCAATTCAAAGCAAATCTATTCAATTTAGTAACATGTATTTTTCTCTCACTATTACTATCGCCCTATCGATTTAGCTCAACAAAAATGAACACACACCAAAATTTCTAACTTTATTCAAGATGGAGATAATTACTCGAATATGGTAAGTATATATCAAAGCGTGCTTATTTTGTCTCACTAAAGATTTTCATTTTAGACCTGTCGTTTCAAACAGTTGTTGAGAAACTTGGTTAGGTTTGCACAGAGTAAATTAAGACCCAACAAAAACAGAGTATCAAGTAATTTGTTGGCATTCGAGATTGTATTAAGAAATTTTATCCAAAGTTACATCTCCCATTGGATGGATGTCACTCAATGGATTATTATTGCATGCAATGTAGATCGATGTTTTTAGTACTATAGTAGTGTGCAGTGTATCCCACCTGAAAGTAGCTTTCACACAAAAGCTTGCTCACCATAAAAAGCAGGAATTGGGCGTGCCGCTTTGCTTATTTGAGGCATCCAAAGATGATTGAAATCTGACTTGAGAAAATTTGAGCGAGATATGGATGTGGAAAGTCATCATAATACAAACATAATAACTTTTCCAATTATTTTGTGGGATCCCAATGTTTATGCCAATTTGCAGTCTCTCAGATATCACTCCTATTATCAACTACTACCACGGTAAATGTAAAGTAATTGGTTACCCAAAAATAGACCTGGAAAACGGGTCGAGTCGGGTTTGGGCCATTAGCAAATCTGCTCATTTACGGATCGGGTTAGCATCGAGTCGGCCATCTCGAATCTTTAGCCTGTCGAGTTTGGTTTGGTTTGGGTTATGGGTCAAAATCAGCTATTTTTCTCACAAATTTCGAGTCTCAGGTTCAGGTCGTTAGCATGTCAGATTTCAATCGAATCAAATTTTGCCAACTCTAGGCCTTTACCCAAAAGTGATAGGGAGTATTATTGATAATGATAACAAGAATTAAATCAATGATATACAAATGGCGCGAAGACCAAAACTTCTCAGCGCATGCTAAATTCCGCCCGCTCCACTAGCTAAATATGGTGAATTGGTGATTGATTTTGGAGTATCATATCGATCTGGGATTCTGGAGGTGTTTGGGCACATTTGGGCTTAATTTCAATAATAATGTAGAATTATTAAGTTACTTTCGTTTGATTATGTTCCAATAAAAGCCTCTAGCATCGGAAATGATATATTCTTGCTCTTTGGTGGTACATTGGTACTACAATATTGATGACTATTATTAACCCGGATGTTTTGTTGGTTGGTTTGATATATTTGTTGATTAATACAAAAGTCTTAAATGTCTCGATTATCATTTATTTACACTTTTTCTATTTAATTTTTGTTACCAAATAAAGTGAAATATAAATTCAGTACTAAACAACTATAAATTCATTTCCCTTGTTAGCTTAAGAGTTAAAATGGGATAGAGAAAACTAAGTCTGACAAATGGATCGGGTTTGGGTCATTAGAAGGTCAGGTTATTAATGGGTTGGTCATTTCGGGTATTTAGCAAATTGATTTCGAGTCAAAACAATTGATTTTGGTCAGGTCATTAGCATGTCGAACCTTTTTGGATTGGGTTTGGGTAAGGTTCACGACGGTTTCAGATTGGATCAGATTTTGTCAGCTTCAGAGAAAATGGTATATGTGAATACTAACCGGTTTGATTATTCCATCCAAAAAAATAAAAATTTTGGTTTAATTATTAATAGTAAACTCTTCAATTGAAATGAAACCCCACTGTAAATAAAGTGTAATGCTCCACAATTGACAAGTGTAATCAGAAACAATGAAAAAATTAGGGTATTTCCGTGACCAGGACCCCATATAGGCCACAAACATGAAATCAGAAATCCTGAAAATGATGGGTTGTTCTCATCAAGTACTACTTGGCCACGAGAGGAAAGAGTTTGATGTGTGATACTGATCCAACCAAGTGGATGGGCACGTTTCCAACTTCACAGCCCCTTACATAATTTAGTGACAAACGAAAAAGCTTAACTATATTCAGATCATCAAAGTTTCTAAATAATAAAAAGCTTAACATGCTTACTAATTAAAATTTATGTGGGCGCATTAGAGGATATACAAGATGAGCATATTATTTTATTTATTTTTGGTTCACGACCAAGGGTATTCACTGTCGACTATAATGATTATTCCCCGCGCGGGCTTGTAGGCACCTCAAAGAGTGGGACAGCTGGCCAAGAAATTTAAAGCTGCTCCATGTTCAAGGCGAGATTTGAACCCTCGACCTTGGTTAAAGATGAATGAGTCCCTACTACTCAATCAAACCTCCTTAATTTGAGCATATTATTATCTACATGACCAAAAGTTGCCAAGAGTTTGGCGTAATATGGCTTTAAGGAACAAGGTAACAAACATTTGGATTTTATAAACCTCCTACTTTTTCGATTTATAGTACTCCTTTATCAATGATTCTTCACTACATTTAAGTGTAGTCAATTTGGCCACACCCTCTTATAATATTTTAACTTTTTTTTTTAAAATTTTTTTATTTTTTTCAAAATGTAGTAGAATTCATTCTTATACACCAACTACTTCATTCTTGGATACTCACTACTTCATTGTGGATGTAGCCAAATTGGCTCCTTTTAGGTGTACGCCAAGAATTTGCCCTCCTTTATAAATCAAGGCATACAGATACAGGACATGGCTTAACAGCTCACTGTAGGGGTCACGTGCTGCTCTCTTACGTGGCAGTAGATGACCAAAAATTGAATTTCTTTACAATGAAAATAAGCTTTGTGTCAGACCAATCCACAGAAAAATCAGGTCACTATTTAGAAATGTAAGGATCATTTATAATAAACTGTGACCCTTGTTCAAAAAAGTGACCCTTATTCGAAAATGTGAACCTCGTCTCACCAAAAGTTACAATAAAATCGTCTTAAACAAGTTAAGATAAGGCCAAAACTTATATTAAGGGAAAAAATTTCATATTCGAGTGTACCATGAGTCATGACGGTGATGATTGAGTAACATTTGGATGATGTATATATGGTATTTTCTGTTAAAACATTTTTCTTATAAGATTGATGTTGAACAAAAGAAATTGTTTAGAAATTTTATTTTATTTTTTTTTAAAATTTAGAATTGATTGTATTGCAAAATTTAAGTTATGGAAAGTAGTATATTTTCAATCATCCAATTTTTTTTTTTGGTGCGAATTTTTTCAATCATCCATGACACAATAGATCATTCATCAATCACTAATTCACTATAAAAACAACCATGCTATGCAAGATAGCACCTCAGTTTCTCATCATCATTTGTTTTTGTATGCACGTAACTACTATTGGCTCTACTTATCAATCACTAAACAATAATTCTATAGGTCTCTATTGGTGATCAAAAAAAGTGTCTTTCTATGATGTGGCAATTGCCATATCATCAAGACTATTAATTAGCTTGACATTTTATAAGGGTTGAAACACAAAAAAGAAGAAAATTAAGGGTTTTTTGCAAATATAAGAGACAACATTATTAAACTAGGAAATTGTGATCTCATAAGCAATTAACAAGGAATGTGTAATATTCTTTCTTCGTTGATATAGGAGTAAATTATTCTAATTGAAATTGTTACCATCTTTGTTACTTTCCACCTTTGTATTTATAACCACCTTTCATTCCACCTTTAAATTTGTACTCAAATGTTTAAATAAAATCTATCCATTTTTAGTTTTTTTTTTCTTCTTTCTACTTTCCTTCATTTTACTTACGGTAGTCACGGATGTCAATTATTAAAAAGAAAATAAATAGTTAATCTCCTCTCACATAGTATTTTGATTTCTTTCACTTTCTTTTCGGTAAAGAATAAACTCTTTCATCGGAAAATTTCTTATGTTTTGTTTGAAAATGTAAAAGGTCTTCCAATATTTTCATCAATTGCAACCTTCTACGTACTAATAGGAAGCAAAAACAGAAGACAAATTCAAAAAGACAAGTTGCAAAACTTTTTTTTTTTTTTTTTTTTTGAAAGTGATGAAGTTGCAAAACTAAGCTACACTGGAATTCAACCCACACCCTCCTATTCATATTCTTTGTTCATTTGAGCTATATTCACTTTGTAACACGAACTCGTGTTCTATCTATTCTGACGGCCTAGACAATAATGATTAACTCTTTAATAAGTTAGTAGAAATTAGAAGTAATATATATATATATATATATATATATATATATATATATATATATATATATATATATATATATATATATACCGTAAAATCATAAAAGTATGTTTCAACATTATAAAATTTTAAAACTAGAGTATAATTTATATCTATTTGCGACTATATGAACTTATAATTATTATGCCAAGCAACGGTAACAAACTTAAACTATAAACCCCTTTAATAAAAAAAAGTAAAATTACAAACTGATGGGTCTATCCTAATCGACGTACCATTATAAGCTAACTACTATGATGAAGCATAAAGTTAAATTATGATATTACATAGTAAAATTATGAAACTACAAGGTAGAATTGCAATTGCAATTTGTGTAATCACAAACATACATAAAAAGTGTAGAAAGTAATATTTATTTTACACCTATATGAAATATAATTATATCTAACCAAAACAAAAAAATTTAAAACTATGAATCTATATGAATCCATTTTCATCGGCTATTATAAGTTACTGTGATAAAATTTAAAGCTAAATTATGAAACTACGTAGTAAAATTATGAACATTTCTACAAAAATTATGAGAGTACAAAGTAAAATTAGGATGGTGATGGTGTAATTAATCAATATAGCCTTAATTCTTTAAAACTTAAACCCTAAACCTTAATAAATACTCTATGTTCCTTAAACTCTGGCCTATACCCTAAAGAAAGGTAAATATTATTTTCATATATTGAAATGATCATCTTTAGTCCCTCCGTTCTATATGAAACCCAAACCCTAGATTCTAATACTCACATTAAATCCTAATGTTAGTACAATTGTGAAACCTAAACCCTAAACTCTTAAAAAGTCAGAGTACACCAAAATAGATACAGTATTAGAAACCATATGATACGTGATAGTCCTTAATAACTTTTGTGCATGCTTTGATTGCATTTGATCTCTCCGCCTACTTTTTAACCCATTTATATGTTATTGTGCATAAATTAAATCCTAAACCCTAACTATTTTAGTGGTGTTAACAAAATAATCGTCGAAAAGGTTATTCATCATTTTTGTATATTTAAAAAGTTATTATGTCCCCCGTTTCATAAATTAAAACCTAAAACATAAAAGTACTTAAAGGTTTGTATATTGATATAGTTATGTATCACTCGACGTCCATGAAATCTAAACCCTGAGCCTTAAAAAAGTCAGATTGTAAAACATTTCTGAAACAAGCTAGGAAAGTACTAAATAACATATAATATGGGATAATACCTAAATATTTTGGCCACTGTATTGATTATTCTTATTATCATTGTCATCATTAATTCATTTGGAAAAAGCTATGTATGAAGTGTTTTATAAGTAATATGATAATACAAAATACAAGGTAAAATTCTCAATCCTGTAGTAAAATTAGGATGCATATGTTGTAAATTTAGATTTTCGAAGGCAAAATGTAAGAAACATTGTAAACAAATTAAGATGTATCATGTAATTGATAGAAAAAGTGTTTAGTAGATTGATGAAACCTAAACACTTAAAGTCAAAATTTGTTACATCTTACAAACTGGCTAATCAAGTATTAAGGAAATATATGTGAGAGTCTTTAAAAGCCTTGTCTAGTAATTATTATTTTTGTAATCATAGATATACCTTTATTTTTAGTATATTTTGATATGAAAGTACAGAGTACACGGTAAAATTGTCATTCTTATAGCACAATTAAGACGTGTGTGTAGTAAATCCAGATGATTGGATTGAAATATAAGAAAAATTGTACAATGATAGTAAAATTTGAATAAGAATTGTGGACTTGTGGTTGATGAAAATTAATGCTTTGTACATTGTGGAAAAAGTAAAATTTGATTTGATCAGGTTGTAAAATGTGAGTAAAATTGTACAATGATGGTAAAATTAGACTAAAGGTCATGATTTATTTATAAAAAAAGTACTTTATATATGAATTGGTGGAAAGATAAACTAAACTCATGAAATAATCTAGTAAAATTTTAGTTTTTAATAGAAAAATCGTGATTATGTAAAATAAAATGATTTGGTATGATGTACAAATTGTCTAAATTTTTTTTACAAGAAATATTAAATTACGATATTTTAATAAATTCAAATGTGTTTCATACAATAAAGAGAACATATAACATGAAAGTACACAATAAAATTTTCTTAATTGTAAAATAATAAAGTGTACAAGGAAATAAAGTAGACGAATGTTGCAAGTAGAATATTTAATTTACTTGTTACTTATATGTAAATATTTTTTTAGGGATACACAAGAATATATTTGGAGATTCTACTAAATTCAAATTTATTAATTAAGTATAAATTAATAATAAATTATGAGTATGCTATAAAATTGGGTCTTATTCAAATGATATAATGTATATATTTTTTTTTTTGTTTTTCTGTTTTAGAAGTAGAGAATAAAAAAAATCAATAGTATGAGTCTGTACAACTCGCTCCTCCATTGAAAGAGAATAGTATTATTCACCAAAGAGATAAGAAAGTAATTTTTTTTGTCTCCATATCTCTTAAACTTGACATTAATAATTGAATTTTGTTATAGAAGTAATGTAAAATAAAATTTTAAAAAACTTAAAGAAATAGAGATTAGAGACATAAGTGATAATTGGTATGGCCACTGTTATTGCCAGGCCAAAAAAGACGACTGCCAGATCATAAAAAGAAACAATCTAAATTATCCTTCTCCACAATATTGTTGTGTACATTTGCTTTATTTACATATTGAAAATAATATATAGAAGTAAATCATAATAACAATTATAAAAATCTTGTCAAAAATATTAAAAAAAAAACATGTTCATTCATACAAAATATACAAGTTTAATTAATAGAGAAGTTGTCATAGACTCATACACTCAAATTATATCAGTTTGTGATTGATTTTGGCATATAACTGATCGATCTCGATCGGCATGTAATCATACTCTAATACCATAAAAGTGATCACTTACTAAGTTACTATCAAATGGAATGAATTACAGAGCTTCCATGGAAAAAAAAAGAAAGAAAGAAAAAGGAACTATAGAGCTTTGCATGAAATTGAGCTGTAATAGTGAACCAGTTTAAATGAAAGCTTTCAACTTCATCACTCTCATGAAATATGCAAATTGTTATTTCTACCAACGAAAATTTTCCATCTCAATAGAAGCCATTTCCCCTTGTGGAACTTTGTTACACTGCCATTAATTCAGCCCATTATTACCTCTTTTTTTTTTCTTTTATTATCCACCATTATTTTTTTCCTATTGTGTCAACAACATGAGCTCAAAGGTTGTCTATTGCCATGGAGATGGGGTTGAAGTTTCTATGCGCATGTATTTCTCTAGGAAGCAAAAAGAGCACACAAATGAGATTAGAGCAATTAAGGAAAATAATAAGTTGATTCTTATCAATGCCAAATTGCTAAGTTTGTGGAACTATAGGATCCCTAATCATATGTCTTTCCATAAATTTTTTGTAAATAAGGCAATAAGAGATAATGGAGAAAAAATAGGTGTTTTGCCTCATATATGTAAAGGGCTAAGTTGTCAACACTAATAATTAATAACCTGGTATTAGTGTTTTTTGGCCTGGCAATAACAGCGGCCATTGGTATAATATAATACAATAATAATAAGAACAAAAATAGAAATATGAAAGAGATTGGGATATGCAATATGAGGGAAATAAAATCATGGTAGTTGCCTTAATTTTGTTTCCATATAAAATCATAAAATAATTTTTCTTCCTTTATTATTTTTGCAAATAGAGTTAACTTTATCACCCTTTTCCCTTGTTTTAGGCTTTGTTCCTAATATAATTAACTACAACATATTTTGTTTAATTGCTAAACGACCCTTTTGTTTTCTATTATCTACTTTAACCCCTATGATATGGTATATGCTAATTAATGAATTTGACAATGTGGCAACTGACACGTCATAGGAGACACATTTTTTGTGTCTCTAGTGGAGACCTTTAGCATTGTCCATCACTAAAACTTAATAATTAAAGGGTTTCCCTCCAAATATATATATGTTGCAACATTAAACTAAGTAACGAGTGATCTTTTATTTTGTTTATTAAACGAAAAGATCACCATTTAAGTAATGTCAATAAGGAAGACAACTTTTGACAACACCCACGAACAACACAACTCCTACAAAGAACAAACCACCACTTCTATACGAAACCATTAGTACACCCCTTAACAATTCAAGTACACCAACCTAAACAATCCAAAGAACCACTAAACAAATTGAGGGTTTTTGGCCATTGCCCCCCCAAATGAACATATCATAGGGTCCACAATTATTGCATTTGGGTTTTTATTTAATCCCTACTATCCCTTAGAACCATGCCAAGAGACCATCTCCTCAAATCCCACCCCATCTAAGATAGTACTAGCTAAGTGTACTACTAACTACTCTACTAATTATTAATTACTTCCAACTCTTTATATTTCCCCCCTCTAAAAAGCAACAATCCTTCCTAGTCCCTACTTCCCCACCATATTGGCATGCTCTATCTAATCTAAACTAAACACTTCCCTCACATCTCTCATCACAATTCTTTTAATTATAACTTACATTTCCTCCAACCCATGATTCTCTAAAAAGCAAGCCCCTCCCTACTTTAGATGCCATATATTATCTCACTCTTATATATCTAACAAAATTTTCTTCTAAATTTTTTTTATAGAATTGGAAGTTATTGAGACACAAAAGTAAAACCCTAAATCCCAACCATTCTTTTTTTTTTTTAAAGAAAAATTTTGGATCGAAAGGTTTTCAATTGATTTCATTCCTGTTTAGACCAAAAAAACAACTCCGTCCTTACTTTTCTAGCGTATTGGCATCTACTCTTTATATATACGACACGTTATTTTTTATTTTATCATTATCGGGTTGGAATTTACTGGGAGACAAAAGTAAAATAGAAAATTTGAACTGACTTTTTTTGGTTGGATAGATCGTCAGAGGATATCAATTGATTGTCTATCTAAACAAAACACTCTTTATAGGAAACAAAAGCAACACGTTCCTTGCTTTCCCACCGTATTTGCGTCCTCTTTCCTATTTTGGCTCTGTTCTTTCCGGTTGGGAAAAAATTGAAATGAAATGAGAAATTAATTTGATTTTTTTTTTACATAACCTTTAACCATTTAAAACTTGTCCAAACATATTCAATATTTCACTCATTTGAAAATATATTTTGAAATATTTTCAATAAAATAAGTATCATCATGATAAATTTATTGTCGAATAAAAAGTTATGGGAGTAATAAAATCCCCATAAACTAAATTGAGGAGAACATAGTCCTAGGTACCAAACATCCCCTAACGTTTCAATAATAGATTACAACTTGGATGAGGTGACCTTACCCAAAAAATAAAAAAAATATTTATTTTCTTTTTTTTTAAAATCTTATTTATTTTTCCTAAAACTTTCAAAACCACACCCAATTTTTAACAACACTAAAAATTGTTTATTTTATGTACCATATACAATCAAACCCCTTATATATTTGACATATCAATACTTTTTTAAAATTTTATTTTTATGTTTATCAGGTTGGAAGTTACTTTTTGCTCCGTAAAAAGAGGATGCAAGTGAATGGTACCGAAGCACCCCCGCTACGTCATGTTTAAACTTTCGTGTTCTACAGTGAACATATCAGACTAACTGAACAACCAACGCAAGCACGAGGAGACACAAAGGCATGGGAAAATGGGGATTCGAACCCATGACCTTGCCTTACCATGGGAGTAAGTTGGAAACCACTAGACCATCACCCTTATTGGTAGGTTGGGAGTTACTTGGATACAAAAGAAAATTTGAATATCTGAACTGATTTTCTTCTTTTTTTTGTTTTTTGGGTTGGAATTTGGATAGATATCAACTGATTTTCTACCTAAACTAAGCACTCTTTTTTAGGAAAAAGAAAAAGAAAAAAAAAACCAATCCCCTTTGATTTTTTTCCCACCATATTTGGCATTTTCTACCTATAAACACACAACTCACAAGTACACCACAACTCCGTCATTCACCTTTGCCAGCCCAGTCCAGCACACCATAAAAACAAAATCCAAACGGAAAACAAAATAATAAACCCAAACTCTTTGACTTGTCACTCTCCTTGGTTTCGTCCCCATCTCTCTCTCTTTCTCTCTCCTCCCCTGAATTTCTCTCCGATCACCGGAGAAAGTGACAATGTTGCCATACAAGACCATCGAAGATGCAGAATTTGCCTTGAACCGCACTTTAACCTTTGCAGAAACTCTATGGCTGAAATATTCAGCTGATAAATCAGATTATTTCTTGTACTGCCATAACCTTATTATTCTCTTCGTGGTTTTCTCTATTGTTCCTCTCCCTCTCCTTTTTATCGAGATCCTTCGTACAAAGAATGTCGAAAAATATAAAATCCAGCCTAAGGTCAAATTGACATTTCAAGAGATGATTAGTTGTTATAAAACCGTTATGAAGATGTTCTTCTTCGTTGTGGGCCCTCTTCAGCTCCTTTCTTACCCTTCTATCCAGGTTTGATTATTTATTTTTATTTTGGATTTTGGTTTCTGGGTTTTGTTGCATTTATGGTTTTGGAGGTGGGTTTTTCTTTTTCGGGTTTAAGGTTTTTGCTTTGATTCTTAGGGGGGAATTAATGAACTTGATTTGCATGCTGATTGTTCTAAGAATTCCGGGATTGATTTGACTGATTGATATTCTTGTGAATACAATGTCGATATGGGTATGCCATGGATTTTATATTGTTGTTGACTCATTAGATTAACCTTCATTTGTTTGGAATTTTTTCAAGTAATATTGATTTGGATTTGGTAATTTTTCTGTTGTCTATTCAATTGGCCGTCTTTTTGCTTTTTCTTTTTAATATTTTTAATATTAGATTGGTTCTGTCTTTGTTGTGTATGGGATCAAATCAAAGGAGGAGGACTTTTTGAAATTGATTTGAATGTTTAGATGTTTGTGAAAGTGAATCAAATGTGATTTAGAAGTTTCATGTGTAGATTCTCCTCCATTGATTGAAATTGGAAAGTTTATGCTAATAGAGGCTGACATTTATGGTTGAAGCTTTACGATTTCCATCCATACATGCAATGGAAATCTGGTTCCTATCAAAAAAAAAAAAAGAGAAAAAGAAAAGAATGGAAAGCTGGTTGTTAATTTATCAAATACTTTTAAAGCTTTATAAAATATGACACTTATTAACTGATGATTAATGGGATTGACAAGTGTTGTCTGTGTTGCAGTTTATTGGGATAAGGACTGGATTGCCATTGCCATCGGGGTGGGAGATATTGATGCAATTAGCTGTGTATTTCATTGTTGAGGACTACAGTAATTATTGGGTTCATAGATTTCTACATGGCAAATGGGGGTATGAGAACATCCACCGGGTGCACCATGAATACACTGCCCCGATTGCATTTGCAGCGCCTTATGCACATTGGGCTGAAATTTTGATCCTTGGAATCCCTTCATTCCTCGGCCCTGCCATGGTTCCTGGTCACATGATTACATTTTGGTTGTGGATCGCTTTGAGACAAATTGAGGCCGCCGAAACCCACAGTGGGTAAGCATGCTTATGGCCCCTCATCTTTGCTTTTCCAGTTTGTTGATTGTTACTGATTTTGACATAATGATGTTGAATAGTTACTTACCCTTTTCCTCTATTCTTTTCCTCCATGTTCTAATTAGACCATCACTAAAGTGATTTGGTTTAAAAGGGTCTTCAATTAGCACCATGCTTTTTATCTATAGCAAATATAATCAAAAGATTGATTTCTTTCCGTGACACCTTTATACTCTTTGGATTTCAGATTCCTTTTCTTAAACTGCAGCTTGTTGATGAACTTTTCACCTTAAAATTTATACCTGTAGCTGTACATTTTTTGAATTGTCGGGCTTATGATGTATATGGATACTGACTAGATTCATGTATATATGTAGTTATGTAGAGTCTAGACTCATCTCAATTTCTCAAATATGAATTTCACATCATAATTTTACTTGAATTTATGTTGGACAATGGAGTTGGTTGTGCTTTCATTGCAAATGAATCATCTTTAGTGCATTATCAAGGGAGCAAGTATTAGCCTCGCGTCTCAACTTTTATTAGATTCCTGACTTCTTGGCTTTCACTCCCGGTAAGCAATAGGAACACATCTAGGTTGTTTTCCTTTTTGTTGATGGAATGACGTGTACCAGTTCTTGCTCTCTTGTTAGCTCAGTTTGTCGGAATATTCTTGTCCCAGTTGTTGTGGCAAAGCCAAGGTTAAAAACCTGGCCTTACAGTCATGCTAGTGAACAAGAGGAATGTGATCAGGTTATGAAGAGTTGGCTCTTGAGATCTAACAGCTTAAGCTTTTGTGCAACCAATTCGCTATCCATCTCCACCTACTTCCTGGCTTATAGGATTCTTGATGCAACGCAATCTGCTTATTGTGAATGGTCTTTACGTTGTCATTGTTATGGCTGTGATTATGATATTAAAGAGCTGACTCTTCATGACCTGATCAACCATGATATTAAAGAGCCAACACTTCACCCTAAAAATAATACCTGTAGCTTAAGCAACCATGATATTAAAGACATATAGTGATGTAGTGACTGGTGAGTAAGAAGATAATTTAGCAATAGAAGGCTGCCTAGAATCAATATGTGAAGTTCTGTGCACTTGCATGGTTGCTGCTTGTTTCTACATTACCAAGACAGTGAGTCATTTTCTAGTGAGCATATTTTTCGGGCTTGGTTTTGGAAACTATTGCCATAGCTCCAAAAGTCTAAGCTGTCAGGAAATGGGATACAGTCTAAAATTCGTATTTACAATTCACGAGCAGGAATAAGGAATTTGGTGGGATAGGAACTTTGATAGTTTGATGAGTAGGATTGTGTATAGGCCAAATTAGCCTTATTCTCAAAGTAATAATGCAATTATATACTTCGTAGTACTAGTAGCTATCAAAGTGGTAAAATCATGACATTTTTAGGATTGATCATCTGTTTTACAACTTTCAGTGGATATGCCAGTTCTGAAGATGTTTTGTATAATTTTGCCTGTGATATAGATTACTTACTGATAAGCTTTCTCCTAGGAGAAATCTGAAGGAGAAGTTTGGTCTTCTTTAGATTGAAATAGATAATCCTAAATTGACTTTGTTTAAAGACTGATCATTTTATGTTTTAGATAAGGAGTCAGTCATTTGACTAATTAAGTATTCTAGTGATGTAACTTTTTAGCGTTTTTGTATGCTTTGATTGGCTTTTGGCTGTTCAAGCATGGCATATTTTGATATCCCTTTCAGTTTTGTTTGACTTTCTTTCAAATTGAGGTGGGTCTTGGACTGAAGCATTTAAGACATGCGCTAAAAAAATTCAATGTTTGTCATCATGAGAAATTCCAGTATCAGAGTACTTGAGTTTTGGTATCCCAGAGCACTGCAGTAGACTGCTTTCTTTTGCAAAGCGACTAATCATCTCTTTAATTGGCTTTAAATACTTCACAGTAAAAGTTATGTTACTTTTGTTGCTTAAAAACATTTCAATGCTTTTCAACATGGATAGCTGGTGTGATGAAATGGTTCTCCAGGTTTATAGAGTCAGAGGAGACCATAGCACTATGCAAACATTGACGTACTTCCTATATGAGCTTCCCTAGTGTCTCAACTGTAGAACTTTCCTCTCGCCATAGTGGTGCTTCCCTCTTTATTTTTGCATTACTTGGACGCTTCTGCTTTGGCATAGATTTTACGCATCACGACACCCACAGTGGTTATGTGTGTGTGTATGTGTCCGTGCGCACTCGCATTGCGTGTGTGATGGTGGCCCTCTAGATGTGCTTGTCTATTTTGTTTTCCCGTGCTTGAATCCTGAGTAAATTTTGAGCAAGTGAAATTCTGATGTGTTGTAGATATGACTTCCCTTGGAGCCCCACAAAGTATATTCCATTTTATGGTGGTGCTGAGTACCATGATTACCATCATTATGTTGGAGGACAAAGCCAAAGCAATTTTGCTTCAGTCTTCACCTACTGTGATTACATCTATGGAACTGACAAGGTGATTAACATCCTATTCTAGCTCTTAGTTTTTCAAATTGATTTGAGCTTAAATGTTGACTGCTGATGTCTTTGATCTATTGTCTAATCAGGGCTTTCGTTATCAGAAGAAGCTCCTCGCAAAGGTACTCCTGTGACTCCATATCCTATGCATTTCTCACTAATCTTAACCCATACAAATATGACCAGTTGACTACTGCTCTTTTTGTACCTGTGGCTCAGCTCTTTTCTTTCATCCAGAGGGAAGGGAGGGGGGTGTGGGCAAAAAAGGGGTGAACCTGCACCCTACCATCCCTAGTTCTCATGTGTTATTTGTTATTTAAAACACTTTACTCTCTTTGTGCGACCAGTATATTTAGAAAGATTGTCAGCTAAGGTTCTCATAATTTGTTTCCATGACTAACCCTTGCTGAATAAGCTATAAGCTGGCCTTTTCGGTGCCGCAAACACTCCCGTAGAGTGCACTTGGGTGAAAGCTTGTATCTGGTTTGATAATTAACAGAAATAACATGTCTAATTACATAGTTTGGTGACCACCCGACATATTTCTTAGCCAATGTTTTTGATTGATGAATGATTTAGCTTTTGGAGCTGCTATTCACTCTGTCTCTAAATCTGTTTCACTGATGTTATGCAGTTGAAAGAATCGAACAGCAGTGGCCAACAGAATGGACTCAAGTCTGATTAGTGGGTTCCTTGTCGCTGGCTGGCACTTTGAATAGAGATACCAACATAGATGAAGCTCAATATGTCGAGCTGATCATGATCACATCTTTCACCTTTGTATTCTTGCAAAAATAGAGTTAGGAGTACTAAGGTGGGGGAATTAACATGGAACCAACTATAAACTGTGTAGTTTGCTATTTTCAGTGTTGTGGCCTTGTGGTTGTGGGGGTGGGGGGGGTAGTTCTTGAAAATTCTCTTCATCTGTAGGAAGCTGAGATGTTTCACCAGTTTGATGGCTCGGAAAGGTTTTATGTCCTGTGTCAAATTTTGAGTAAACTTTGGCGTTTGGACGTTTACAGATCAAGCACTGAATCTGGGAACATTTCTCATGTAATATATTTAATATTTTTCGTAAGTTTGTCTCAAACTCGTCTAAACATATTCAGTATTGTAGATATCAGTGAACTCCAATTGCATTTCTGCGATTTTGATACAGCCAGCTTTATTTTACTTGGGAGGATTTAAGTTGGTAAATCAGGTAGCATATCAGGGTTGTTTACGCTTAATAAGATGGTGTTCCGATGGATCTTAAGCATTGGCGAGATGAGAGCCGATGTCTTTTAAAGCACCAAGTGCAAAGTGAAGCAGCTGGTGAGGTTCAGGGGAATGTTCATCAAGCTTTTCATATCCAACAGTATACTTCACAATACAACAGTCATTCCCTTTTGCAATGGCTTCCATTTTCGTTGTCATTGTCTTGTAATCCTTCAATATTTCTCCATTTCGTTGTCATTGTCTTGTAATCCTTCAATATTTCTCCATCGATGACGGTCCAGCGTATCATGTTGCTCTTTTCATCAACCTCGTCGATCCTATCCAACAGTTCTTGGGACTTCCCATCTGTATATAAACCATGACACAACTATTACTCCAGAAGTACTCTCCAACTTTGTTGGAAATAAGATTTAAAACTCAAATCATTGTTGGGAACAAGTGAAAGGTGCGCCACTGCGTGCGCGCGCTACCCACACCAAGCTCCTTTAGCAAAATTTCATGACAATTATGCATAACTTTTTCGCTACAAAAAAAACAGGAGAAAAGGTATACCTATGACACATCCCCAGTTGGTAATAGTACCCACCTCCATGACCATGAGGTCATGAGAATGATCAACCTTAACAGTATGCACTTTGTTGGGCAACATGTTGGGTATGTGATGTCTTTTGGTGGTAGTCATTTTGAAGAACAATAACACAACCTAATTATAACACAAGCTTTGGAAACTTGAAATCAAAGTGCACAAATTATATATGTGAGGAATAATCTTGAACACCCATTCAATCTCGCAATGAGCAGATACGTTAATTAAGAGGGCTTTTTTTAAATTATCTCCACCATATACATTCGTTATTCGAGCAAATGATGAGTGGAAATGTATTAGACAGGAACTTTTGTTGGTTAGATTTCACGAATATTATATCTATAAATATTGAAACAGTGTGGTTTACAATAACAGCCCGTCTAGCTCAGTTTGTAGAGCGCAAGGCTCTTAACCTTGTGGTCGTGGGTTCCGAGCCCCACGGTGGGCGCGATTATTGTTTTTATTTCTTCCCTAGCCCTTTTGCTCTTCCATTAGCCATCTTACACAGTTACACTAGTGTCAAGAGCCTCAATGTTTTGGACTTGTTGATGAACTGGAGGTTTGCAGATTTTAATTCAATGTATGTATGTATTTGCAACCTTTTTCTTCATCGCGGTTTTCCCTTTCTTGATGTGAACATTATATTGTGAACTTAGGTGACTTTCATTTGTGATGGAGAAAATTAAAAGGTGAATCCTTTTACGTATCTTTAAGATTGATGTTGCCCGTTGGCTAATGCAATGTATTCCCTTTGTGCTAATTCTCGTTTTTGAGCTCACGTTTCCACTAAGCTTAGTTTATGTGTTTTGGCTACATCCTTCACCTCTGTGCAGTGATGTTTGCTGCTGTGAAGCCTGTGATAGGATCATAGGAAGTTAAACAACCTTAAGCTCCAGTACAACCTAATACTGAAAACTACTTGGGATTATGTCTCTCCCTCTCAACTTCGGAAACTATTTGTCCTTGTAGTTGAAAGGAAGGTCATTGGGTATAGCTTTCTAATACTTAGGATGTACCAGGGCATAGAGTTTCGCTATAAGAGATTGTCAATCTCAATTCTCAAGGGATGCATAGTCTTATCTAAAGGAGAATTATAGTTCACTTATCTGTTTTCGCTGCGCTTGATAGTCTTCTCTTTTTTAATATAGTGATTTTCCATATTGTATGCTTTCATGTTAACAGGGTTAGCTCAATCCAAGAGTTGATCAAACTGCGGTTGTTTTGAATATTTCTACTATGTGATCATGTAGATAACACTAATGGGAGCATCACCTCCTTATATACTGAAATTGTCGTTGTCTCATTACTTGCTGGTTAGAATTCATGTAAAGTATTTTTGGAACACCATAAATGGTTTGATAACCTTGATCATGAGTATAACAAGTAAGAAATATTGACAGGGAACTAAAAAGATTAGTATGTCTTGTATAAGAAATACTATGATGTTACTGTGGTAAACTCAGTGGCTTCAGTTTCATGATGTTACTGTGGTAAACTCAGTGGCTTCAGTTTCATGATGTTTGCTGCTTAATTATCTGATGCCCTTTTGTGTTTTTCTAATGATTTGCATTAATATTAAGTTCACCCAGATGATTGAACGACATAGATAGATGCTCTCAGAAGAAAGCTCATAACTTCTAGCTACTGATACCAATCAGACCTGCAGACCATAGGTATCTGCTTTCTCACATTTCTGATTTTGGTATTTACCGCCAATTTTCTGGATTGTAATGTATTTGATGCTTTTGCCAACAGCTTGATTTAGCTTCTGTGTAAGTAGACCTGATAAGGAAGCTGATGGTTGGAGCGAGGCTCAACTAATGTTATATTCCTTATCAGAACCTTCAGTATAAAGTATATATGTGAGATGTGACCTTCGTCAATCATCGTGTCTAGCACTCCCTCTGTCCTTTCAAACCATTAGATCCAAGATACTGATTACTGAATGTATGACATACATAGTACATTAGTAGTCTACAGTCTCTACTACCCTTTTATGACAACGTTCGGGCTAATTGTTGGTTGGATTACTCATATTATGGACCCTAATATACAATCGTTTGGAGGCTTTTCCTGTTTATTTGGATTGGAAAGCTAGGCAGTATTGGTTGCCTGATTCTTGATGACAAATAAAAGAAACAGAGGAGAATTGTGGGAAATTTGAGTTAAATCAGTGAGGACTAAGCCATTCTCCATGCTCTAGAGCTATCCCTTCCGAGGATTGGATCATCATCCCTATTCAAGCTTGTAGTAGAGCTGGACTCGCTAATAGGAAGGGCCGTGACAAGGTTTGAGCTTGCTTCAACTGTATGAAGATGTTGGGGCAATCATGGTCTAAGGTACACATTGTGCATACAAGTTTGTGTGCAAATTTGATTGCGGATGGTCTAGAGAGCAAGGAGTTCTTTCTTCTTAGTATGTTGTAGGTGTTAGTTTGTCCATTTATTTGTTCTTAACCTCAACTTTCTTTCTCCTAGAATAACTTTGTTATGAAACAAACAAATATATAAGCTACGGTTTTGCAAATAATTAATGATTGTTCAACTAGACAAAAAAAATGAAGAGGTAGAAAACGAATTTTAAAACCAAATTTCAATATCAGTATTGGTCCCCGAATAAAAAAATTCTGGTTCTGCCACGAACCTGACAACGTATTAAGGTTATAGCTTATATGTGCCCAAACAACTAGCCCACCAATTATTCTCTTTGTGGATAGTACCAAAGAAAATCACAGTGAAATGGTGAAAAGGATATGTACCATTAGCTGGAAAAGCCTTTTTTGCCTTAATAGCAAACCAGCCTTTAATGCATATTGAAGTTATGTTTCTTATTGCAGCTAAAAATGAAGGGACTCATTGAGTTAACTATTTTGCTTAATTAAGCTAAACACCTAACTTTAACCATCTGTATCATGCCCAAAACATGAGGAAGAAGGGGACAATTGATTATCAATCCGTCAAACAATCACCAACCAAAACTTGTACGCTAAAGACATCAATTAGATCTATGATGATGACAATGTAGCATATCCATATTTCTGTTTGTATGAAATTAGGAAAATTCATTATGTCAGCAATAATTAAGATTTTTATTGGTAACAAATATTCCCTCTACTAAGACTCTATTTAAGAGAATAAGAGGGTACAGTGTAGTATTATCTATTCAAGTGTTACCCTTTTTAAGGGAAAATAATACTAATCAAATAAGATGCCATAGTTTATTCTTTGTTTCAAGATTAGTTGTTATGCTAGTTGAAAAGTTAGTAGAAAATAGCAAAAATTGTGATGAAATAGTAGTAAATTAGATGTTTTGCTAGGTGAGATTGAAATTTTGCAAAATTGAAATGTTATTAAATGTTGTTCTTGAAATTAAAAGTTGAAAATAACCGAATAAACTGTTTGGTAACATAAAGCGAAAACACTAGGGGTGTGTTTGGCATAACTGGTTATTTTGCTAGCTAAAATGTCAATAATATGGTAAGAAATTAGTAAAAAGCTAGCTAAAATGTCAGAATATGGTAAGAAATCAGTAAAAAGAAAATTACTAAAAAAATTTCTGAAATGGTAACAAATTAGATGTTTGGCTAGCTACAACTGAACACTAGCAAGCAGCATGGGTAACATTCATATTTAAGCTGTTTTTAGAGCTAGAATTTAAAAATAATAATGAAACTTTTTTGCTAACATAATGTGAAAGTAGTAGATGGAAGATGAAACCGCTAACTTTAACCTAAAAGCTAGCTCTTTTGCCAAACATATATCCTAGATAAAAAGTAAAAGTTGTAACTTTAATTTAAAAGCTAACTTTATTTTGCCAAACATAGTTCTAGATATTATGAGCTTGACACATGTAAATACTCTAAAAGGAAGGGAATTACAAGTCGATTGTAATTTACAACCCTTTTTTATGAAACTCATATAAAACGACCTCAAAGTAAGGTAGCTCATACAAATATAATGTCATATTTAATTTTTAAATGTGATCTCATCTTAAAACCGTCGCATAAGATACTTATTGAAAAAGATCACAGGGTAAAATAGCCAAGAATTCCTTTGCCATAATAACCAAGTGTAAAATTTCAAGAAATTCACCAATGTACCTGGTAGGTCCAACAATAATGTGATTGATAAAAGCCAGCTGTGTTAATTCCACCAAAACTAGTAGCAACAGCTTTCAATGTATTTTGCCTCCTAAATGGCCCGTCAAGTTTTCTTTTCAAAGCCCTTTCTATAAAAGAGAATTTTTTTACCCAATGAGCTTCACTCATCATTTCTTTTATACACTTTAAGGTCTTCTTTATAAGAGCATCATAGGGAGATATGTCACATTTTTTTCTTCTTTTTTTTAGCGATACATGTGGTAGGATCTCTATTGGTAAATTAAGGGACCCATTTTAAATGATATCTACATCTACATGTACCTCCACCTCAATTTCTTCCCGGTAGTTCAAAAATGTGGACAATTTGACACAAAACTTCTCACAAATGCTACCATGTACCATCTAATCATCTATACCCCTATTATTAGTAATTACTAAACCCAAATGATTGTGTGAAATTGGTCTTTCTCAAGTCGTATTTCTTTATTTGTTTCGAGTAATTCCTTTTGCTTCACTAGATATATCACCGTTTTACGTGAAGTTACACTTTACACACTCATGGTGTGATTTAAAATTTAAAAAAAAAAAATACTATTGTTTTTATTGGATCGGAACAAATTATTATATAGACTATTCCCTCCATACCTCACAAATCAGAATTATTTTTTATTTTCTTTATTTTTTGATTTTGTCTTTGTAATGTATGAGAGGGATTATTCGGAGGGAGTGTAGGAGAAAATCTCATCTCTGAAACAACCACATCCTAAACACACATGTAGATGGATTTGAAGATCAGTCGGAGCTATGCGACCTTGAACATATTGATCAATCAATGGCTTTCTTATGAGACCGCCTCAACATGAGATCGCCTCTATAAGCAAGTATGAAGTCATGCTTGTTAAAGGCGTTTCACGTTGAAATCGCCTCAAATGAGTTTGTGTATTGAACTATACGAACTCGATCATTAAACGAATGGATTACAATAATGATTTAATAGAAGGCAGGAACCATACATGGACGGACTACCAAATGTTTATTTAGGCATTGTTTGGTTGGATATAAGATAGCATGGGAAGTGCAAGTTCCATGTAAGTTGTTTAACTTTTATTGTTTGGTTTATCAACTTTCTTGAAAGTAAAACTTCCTTATGTAACTTACTACCCATGAGACATGGGAAGTTGCTTACCTAAGGGGGCTAGGTAAGTGGAACTTTTCATGCTTCTCCCATCCAAATTACACATTTATCCATAAAAAGCTTATACCTATTAACCTATGTATATAAATAAGGATAAAATTGTCATTTGCATTTCTTCCAAAAAAGTTTATTTTATCAACCAAACAATATGAATTTTATAAAATTTCAACTTACTTATGTAACTTCAATTTCCATGAATTTACAACTTTCATATAAAATTTACTTACATGGACCAAACAAGGTCTTAAAGTACAAGAGCGTGAGTAATATATATATGCATGTATGGATCTTTCACGCTACAGCAGAAGGTGAAGTCATGGAGAATATTTTGTTTAGTTGCTTAAGAGCAAGAGACAACAGCTATGGACAAAAGCCACGGTCGTCATATGCCTTCGAAACAACGATCTCCCCTGTGCTAAATTATTTTCGTATCAGGAGAATAATAATAATACCACATTACCTATACTCGAATACCCCAAATCAGCACTATTCCTTTCTCTACCTACTACGGTACTACCTTTGATGTTTCCGTTAATGGCTAACTTTTGTGTGTTATTTTATACTTAGAGTGTATTTGATAGAGCTGAACTTACCAGAATGGAACTGAACTGAATTCAATATTACTAAACTGAATACTATTGAACTGAACTAGACACAACTGAACTGAATTGAAGACAACTTGATATGTGAGACAAAAAGTATGATTCTGAACTCAACGCTAGTGAACTAAACTGAACATTATTTAATTGAATTTCAAATCACTGAATTGACACCTAAATTGAACTGAACTGAACGTGTAAACTCTATCAAGCGCACCCTTACTCAGTAATTATTTCAGTTTAATGATCTAATCTGTCCGATATAATCTCGAACATTTACGTTTTGCACAGTGATTTAGGAGAGTTGGGTTTGACATGTATGTGGCTAGCTCCTTAAAAGTTACTACATATGTAATATTTATTTAGTTCAGTTCAAATTAATTCAATGGAAAAAGCCACTCTCTATCGTTAAATTAAGCAATTAAATTGACTCCTATGTTATTCGAAAATATGGGCAACATTTGAATGTATGCCAAGAAAATTACTCCAAAGTAAATAATCCCTGTAAAAAAAAATTATAATTGTGGAACGACATACTTTTAGAAAGTCAATAATTTAGTTACTGTAAGTAACTGCGCCGGGCCGGCGGTGCCTCGAGGAGAGATCCACATCAAAACATTAGAGTAGTATATGCAATGCACTATAAATTAAATGTCTATTTATTCAAAGTGGTTAATTTGGCTCAAATGGCTATGTTGTCCAGTCAATTCGTCACCTTGGTCCTTAGATTATGAAGAATGATACATTCACCTATTAGATTAACAAAATAAATATGGGTTGTCCACCCACTGAGTCAACCAAACATTTTCATTAGATTATACACTTGTGGCAATGGTGACGTGAATGCCAGTTGTTACCCATGGTAATTTGACTAAACAAATAGTATATGTTTCACATAACAAGCTCTTTCAAAAAGTTTCAAGATGATAAAAAAGAATTACATAAAAAATGGTTAACTTAAAGTTGCTACGAAACACCACTACAAAAAAAACGCTTGTTATCTATCTAAGACGTCAAGTAGTTGGGCTAGTTGCAATGAAATACTCATAGTAACGTATATATTTGGCAAAATTAGTTGTAGTTATAGTTGTTAAAATGTTAAAAAAAGAAAAGAAATTTGTAGAAAACTGACAAAAATTACTACGAAATGCTAATAAACTAGTAATAATTGTAACTGTAGACGAAAGCTTGCATGGATAGTTTTCACAAAATTAGATATAGTTACAGGCTGCAGGTGAAAATAATATGGCAAACTATTTAACACAAAAAAGAAAAAATATTAACTACAAGTTGTAAGCTTATTAAGTATAAATTAGTTTTTTTTTGCTCGTCTATTGACTATAAATTAGTTAATTTGATCCTTTTACATCCAAGACGATGGACGAGTACGGATGGTTGGTCTCCTTATTGAGTACGAATTGAAATCTTATTTATGGTCATTAGATAAGAGCTTACTTTTATACTTTGCCTTTGATTAATCAAAGACTGACTAAATCTGTGACCCGTACAAAGGTTTCGCGCAGGGAAATGCAAAGGAACAAGGCCGTTTCTAGATGCCACATGGAGCATTGGAATTTGGAATGAATGAGCCTTGAATTCTTTGGTGTTGTAGGTACTCTTGTTTTCTTCGTTTCCATGCTACATTCAGTTCTGTTTCAATCCGTTCCGCATTTTGTACTTCATTTTGTCTCACAATTTCTTCCAATATCCGAGTCGTTCCGTTTCATTCTGTTTCTCACGGTCCTGTATCATTCCGTTGACGAGAAAAAGGCCTTATAGAGAAACTAATGCAGTTGCAGACGGGTTTGCTAACTATAGCCTTGTTATCCCTGATTCTTTTTGTGAATCTAAAGCCCCTCTCCCCGCTTGAATGCATGTTCTCTTCAAAAATCTGATAGGGATCGCTACGTCTAAGATGATTACTCTGTAATTTTCTTTGTTTTTGCTCTTTGGGCTTCTTCCTCAAAGGTTTTACATATAATTATGATTAAAGGGTCAATGAATGTAATCACATGGAATATATGAAAATATACCTTTCATACACATTTCTCATTACATGAGTACAAATATTATACTAGTAATCTATGTGGATTAAATTAACTCCTCAAACCAAGATTATAAGAAGAATTGAAACTAAAAATTGACATGGAATGATAAAAAAAAAACACTCAAAATGGTCGTAATGCATAGAGTAATTCTCTCACAAAGGGTGTTTGCTACATTTGGCTATTAGGCACTATTTAGCTAAGGGTGTTGATAATGTTAAGGCAAAAAAAATCACTTTCAAATAAATAAAGCCTAGAAACACTTAAAATTCAAATTTATTCTTTTCAGGTTATTCCATAAAAAGGAAAACCACACATAATATCCAATATTGAATGAAATCACCAATAAGATTTATTCTTTTTTGGCAAAGTTCAAAGTGTTGCATCCATTTAACAATTTTCTGACTAGGTTTTTTTTTTTTTTTTTTTTTTATATAGGTTTGATTATTTACTAATGAAAATTTCTTCCAAGGTTTCAATGCATGATTCCCATTTATAAGTCTTGAACCGGAGACTTTTTACAATCCTATAAGAACTTGAGCGAGCCACAAGTTATTGATCTTTGGAGTCTGAAGGTCTTAATGCTTATAACAACTGTAGTAATTGTTGACCCTTACTATCTTTAACCTAAAGAAAAGAAAAGTGATCACGAAGATATAAAGCATATGTTGCGTATGTTTCATGCATCTATCGCCCTCCTCTCCAATCTCCAATATCTGCGGATCATTTGTTATTTAGTAATGCTATGTCCAAAACCTTACTTATTATGTATAAAAAAATCTCAATACAATAAAAAGAACTTCACTACCATAAAATGGGATGTCATATATTCTTCTGAATGACTTCCTTTTGAAAAAGTTAGTTATTAAGAAACTCTTCGCCATAAATGTTTTTCTATTATTCTTTAGTGCATAATCTTCACTAGGCATGACACAATTAGATTGCCTAACTAGTATGATGATAATTGTCTTGCTTCATAGTTTGGCTTTAAAGGAAGTTCCATAAACATATGAATGCATCTAATCCAAAAAAAAAAAAAAAAAAGATGAACACATTTTACATCCCATAATTTAGTTGACATATCTAAAACATATACAATATCAAACTACACTATTACCCATAATCAAACTATCCCACCACCTTATAACTTATAAGTGTCCTTTTTTGAATGATTTATGAATCTAACACACTATAGGTATAGGGTATTGGACAGAGGCAAAAGAGAGATATAGGATGGTAATTTGCCAAATTTGAGTATGTTACCTACTCTTGAGGCTTTTGAAAACCCAAAGGCTGGATACCATATAGATTTGGTAAACATATTCAAAAATACAAAAAACAATTGGCCTTGAAGCCCAATTGGTCAACACCAATACTTACCTCAGAGACCCAACAAAATATTGGTGGGATCACATTAAATTCCTAGGTTACCCTTTTTATATCTCCTTCTCTCATTGAATATGACCACATGAATAACAAGGCTCAAAGGGAAAGCCAAAATAGCTTGTGGAAGAAAATCCTCCCCAAATCAAAAATTATTTTAACACTCAAAATAAATACTTAAAAATAGTATCCCAGATAATTGACACCAAAAAGGTACAAACAAACAAAGAGAGTGAGGAACCCACACTTTAAAAAAACAACCTAAAATATTGCAATTAAATAAATAAAATCAAACCTGCTTCCTCTTCCTCCTCCACTATATTATCAAACAAGGCCCCACTTAACATGACCCCAACAACACCAACAAAAAAAATCAAAATCAAAATCAAATTAACCACCATATTAACAAAATAAAATGATTTATGAAAAGGGGCGTGACATACAAACTCGAATTAAGCACTTGGTACGAGCTAATGTCGCGTTGTGTTTTCGTACATTGGACTTTGGCGCTCGTTATATATGACCAGCCTTAGTCAATACGCCCAAAAATCAACCTTACTTTCACTTATTAAGCGCGTCTAGTACACACTCGAACAATAAGGACTCCATGAGGAGCCCCTTTTCTTTTTTGCCATTGCCTTTCTTTCTTCTCTTTCTCAAACGTCCCTTTTATCTCTCTCTTCCCTAATTACAATCACTGCGAAACTTCTTTGCACAAAAATTTGCTGTGCCCTGTAACAAACCCACCTACGAAAATCACTGACACCCTTCCAGATCATTTATTCATCCAAAAAAAAAAAGAATTTTCTCTCTCATGGAAAATCGCCGGAGACTCAAATCCCGGCGAATGCCAAAAACGGTTATTTTCTCCGGTTAAAATGTATGGAGAATGAAAAAACAGAAACAAGAAGATGATGAGAATGAGAATGGTACCCACAAAAAATTAACAAACACCCAATTCATTTCAACAAAAACCCAGAATTTCATTTCAAAAACCCAGAAGAAACATACCCACAAAATTTAATCTTTCTTCATTTTTTTGTTGTTTAAACGGAAAATGTCGTCGGTGGTGGTGGGGGACGGTGGTGGTACGGCGGAGGAAGCGACGGCGAAAGCGGTTCATAAAAGATATGAAGGTCTTGTGATGGTGAGAAACAAAGCGATTAAGGGTAAAGGGGCTTGGTATTGGGCCCATTTAGAGCCATTATTAGTCCAAAACGCTGAAACTGGGCTACCAAAAGCTGTTAAGCTTAAGTGTTGTTTGTGTGACACCATGTTTAGTGCTTCTAACCCTTCTAGAACTGCTTCTGAACATCTTAAGAGAGGTACTTGTCCCAATTTCAGTTCTCCTGTTACTACTCCTACTGCTGGGACTCCCCCTCCTCGCCCACTTTGTTCGCTTTCGCCTCCTCCTGCTGTTACCAACAACAACAACGCTAATTCTGGAGGAGGAGGAGTTGTTGCGGTTGCGGTTTCAACCCCGTCCTCGGCTCTCCCGGGAGAGACTCAGTCTCTCTCCTCGGTCCCTCAGGGACAACAGCAACCGCAACAACAACAACAACCGCAGTACAACCACCGGAAGAGGAGCAGCTCGTCTGCTTCTTCAGGTGGTGGTACTCCGAATAGTAATATTAACACCACAACCACTACGACCAACGTGGCTACTAGTTATGTGTCTCCTATCAGTGTGATAGACCCATCTCGGTTTTCGGTTTCGACAACCGAGATGGGTGGCTTTTCTGTTGGTGGTGGAGGTGGTGGTGGGGCCATGGTGGTTCACCACCAGGCAATGTCGGCATTGCCTGGTGGTGTGGGTGGAAGGGATGACTTGTCAGATGCTAGAGGAATGTTTGAGGATAGTATAAAAAGGCTTAAAAGTCCAAAAGCATCACCTGGACCTGCTTTGAGTAAGTCACAAATTGAGTGTGCTCTTGATTATTTAGGAGATTGGGTGTATGAGTCATGTGGGTCTGTATCATTTTCGGGTCTTGAGCATCCTAAGTTTAAGGCTTTTCTACATCAAGTGGGTATGCCTGAGGTTTCCAAGAGGGAGTTTTCTGGGTCTAGGTTGGATGCTAAGTATGAGGATGTGAGGAATGAGAGTGAAATTAAGATTAGGGATGCTCAGTTTTTCCAAATTGGTTCTGATGGCTGGAAACATAAAGTTTATGAGGAGAATTTGGTGAATTTGACTGTGAATTTGCCAAATGGTACTAGTGTGTATAGGAGGGCTGTGTTTACTGGTGGTCAAGTGCCTTCTAAGTATGCTGAGGAGGTTTTGTGGGAGACAATTGCTGATATTTGTGGCAATGCTGTGCATCAGTGTGTAGGGATTGTTGCTGACAAGTTCAACAACTCAGCTCTCAGGAATTTGGAGGTTCAAAATCACTGGATGGTTAACCTTTCATGTCAGTATCAGGCTTTTAATAGTTTGATTAAGGATTTCTATAGGGAGCTTCCTTTGTTTAAGAGTGTTGCTGAGAATTGCCTCAAGCTTGCTAATTTTGTCAACAACAAGACCCAAGTGAGGAATAGCTTCCACAAGTACCAGTTGAGGGAGTATGGTCATGGTGGATTGCTTCGAGTGCCTATGAAAGAGCCTGAATTATTAAATTTTGAGCTTGTTCATGCCATGGTAGAAGACATAATGAGCTCAGCTCGAGTGCTCCAGTTGGTGTTGTTGGACGAATCCTACAAGATAGTGTCTATGGAGGATCCGATTGCTCCAGAATTTGGGGAGATGATTAGGGATATGGGATTTTGGAATGACTTGGAAGCAGTGCGTTCGCTAGTGAGATTGGTGAAGGAAATGGCTCAGGACTTTGAGATAGAAAAGCCTTTAGTTGGGCAATGCCTCCCATTATGGGAAGAGCTTAGGACCAAGGTGAAAGATTGGTGCGGCAAATTCCACATTGCTGAACCACTTGTCGATAGGGTGATTGAAAGGCGGTTCAAGAAAAACTATCATCCTGCTTGGGCTGCTGCATACATTCTTGACCCCCTCTACTTAATCAGAGACAACAGTGGGAAATACCTCCCACCATTCAAATGCTTGACTCCTGAACAGGAGAAAGATGTTGATAAATTGATTACTAGATTAGTATCAAGGGAAGAAGCACATGTTGCATTGATGGAACTAATGAAATGGAGAACAGAAGGGCTTGATCCAGTTTATGCACAGGCTGTACAGTTGAAGCAGAGAGACCCTTGTACTGGGAAGATGAAAATTGCCAATCCTCAGGGTAGTAGGCTTGTTTGGGAAACATATCTTCCTGAGTTCAAGTCACTAGGAAAGGTGGCAGTTAGGCTTATCTTTCTTCATGCCACTGCTCGTGGGTTCAAGTGTGGTTCGTCTTTCTTGAAATGGGTTCAATCTCATCAGAGGTCGAGAGCAGGAATGGATAGGGCTCAGAAGATGATCTACATTGCAGCTCATTCCAGGCTCGAGAGACGAGATTTCACTAGTGATGAAGATAAGGATGCAGAACTTTTTGCATTAGCAAACGGTGAGGATGATGTACTAAATGAAGTATTTGTTGATCCATGATATGTTCTCTGTGTAGCCTTCTTTTTCTTTTTTTCCCCTTTTTTTTAGAATTATATATGATTAGAATTTATTGAATTCTTTTAGCCAATTTCCCTTCTCCTTCCACCTTGTATTTTTGTTTCACATTATGAAGATATTAGTCGCAGCAATGTGGTGAAAGGAGCTATATTAGTAGGATTTTGGATTTTGTATTTATTCATCTGGTTAGATGCCTGATTTGAGTATTGACTTGTTCCTTACCTTGCTGTGACTTGGGAGCCATTTGAGTTGTAGAGAGATAGTAGTATTTTCCATTTGTGAGGATTTGTTAAAGAGCAGGAAGAATGATGTAACCTTTGGTTCCTTTAGATTGAGTAATGAAATGTTTGAAAGGGGAACATTTTTTTTGTTTTCTCCTTTGCATCATTCAAAGCCTTGTTTTCTTTCCATTTACCTTTAGGTTGCTGTACTGCTGTCAATTTGTGGAACTGATTTAATCATGTTCTTTTCTTCATTACTAGATCGTGATTTTTATGTATTGTGCTCTTGTGTGATTTCCTCTGCAATTTTACAAGTAGTTCAGATTTGTTAATGAACATTGCAAAAAGTTGCATATGCAAAATTCTGTTAGCCATTTGCTTTCTCCCTTTGTGATATTTGAACCTCTAGACTTGACTTGTTTTACTATCTTGTGGTCTGATGAAGTCGTCTTAAAAGACGTTCGACTTTAGCCTAGCTTTCCTCATGAATAGGTGACGCAACTCCACCCCTGCATTTTGAAACTATGATTGACCTCATGATCTTGTGCTTACCTTCAAGTTAAAGAACTTCAATACTGTTGATCTGATCTGAAACTTTAGTGCTCCAGCTCAGTGGTTAGCATGGCAGTACTGCCCGGATTTGTATGGTGTACTGGTTTTCTGTTAAAACACAGGCTGGCTAAGCATGATCTGCTCTCTTGCTATTGGGGTTTCTGTTGATCCTGCATTGAATATTTATTTGATGCTTCTTTTGAAGGTCAGACCTGGATATGTAGCTTACCATCCTCCAAACCCGTTTGCTTTGCTTGACAATTTTCTTTTAAGTGCTCTGAAAGATTTTGATGGTTCGGCTTGTCAACGGTATATGTTCATGTTCTTATCCAGTGCAATCTACATGCTGCTTTTCAGATTTTGCTCTTTTCTGCACTTAATTTAATTTTAACCCCCCCCCCCCCCCCCAAATTTGGACTTTTAAAGGTGCATGTAATTTTGGCATTGTTGCATAGAGCTGATGGAAAAAGTTGCAAGTCATAAAGTTCAGGTGACAGTACTTTGCTAATTTATATTTCTGTTCTGGTGGCAGGGGGCTCTGAATGTGATACTGTTGGATCAGGACGCCCTCCTTAGGACGGTTGGCTCACTAGGAATTGTGTCTTCATGGAAGAACTCCAACTGCGAAACGGCTTCAGCAGTACGCTTATTTTTGAGGAAAGGAAAAATAAAAGATGGGTGACTTCAAATTTCACTTTGTCCAAGGCCAGATGCTCTATCAAAAATTTGGTGTGGCATTGCAAAGGATACGAGAAGCGAAATCTTTTTAGCTGGAGGAGCACTTGTTATTGCTGGCTTACATATCATCACACAAATCTTCTAGCTTTGTGTATCTTCCAGCAGAGTGGAACCCCACCATAAAAAAGAAGTGGGAGTCTAGTTTGAAGCATTGGTGGTTGGTTGCTAAGTTCTAAGAAGAAAAAAGAATGAAAAAGTTAATGGCGGTTTCCAT
The DNA here is from genome assembly GCA_038025085.1 of Tetragonia tetragonoides. NCBI lineage: Eukaryota > Viridiplantae > Streptophyta > Magnoliopsida > Caryophyllales > Aizoaceae > Tetragonia > Tetragonia tetragonoides. The sequence continues at coordinate 50,682,158 of CM076142.1, forward strand.
AAAATCAAATCAAGCCTTGTTTTAGCTAGCTTGTGTTTGAAAACATTGCCTTAAGCTCGCTCGTAATGTTCATTGCCATGAGTGATTGGTTGATGCATCTCATCATTGCAGGAAAGGGTCAGGCCAGGGACCCCAAAGCGCCGGAAAGACTGTCGGGCTGAAGCAAAACCAGATGATGCAGTGATAGTGATTTCGCAACCAATTTGAACTGATTTTCTCAGGTTCTTGGTACCAATCTTACAAAATTTTCGTAGGTGATAGGGATTTTTAAGTCAACACTTTTGAGTAGGTCTGTCATGTTTTAGTTCTCATGTACTTTTCTTCCATCTCAAGTTAGCACTTAGCAGTTCAAGTCTTATGCATTTTGCCTAGCTTTGTGTCAATATGGTCATTCTTTGTTAGTTATCAGGTGTTGCTCTTTTGCCCTGTTACTGTTAGTGCCAGAAATGACATCTATTAATTGACTTTTTATTGGCTGATTTCGAAATCTAAGATTGATATAATTAATAATTTTAAAGAAGTGTTGTTGTTGGCCTTTTTGGATTCATGTTTGAGCTGCATTGTTGTCCCAACAGGGCTGTCGAATGCTCTCTTGTTGAATCTATTTCTTTGGTATACTGAAACTGGAGGTATTGGAAACTTTTGTCCTTTTTCTGAAAGAATTATTATTGGAAATAGTGTGATGAAAATGATCTCATCCCTTTTCAACACTACTGCTTGAAATCGGTGTCTTGCTGGACTTCTCTCATCAATCGGAGTATCTACCTGAAACTTATAGAGGTAGTATATATATTGTATATATAACCTCTATATCCCATCATCAATGGAGTATCTTATAATCCTGTTGATGGTATAATTTGTCTTTTAAAAAGTTTGATTAGCCTCTAAAACAATGATGTTCTACAACGTGTTGCTACAGTCGATTTTTTTTTTTTTCTTTTTTTGTACATCATTCCTTTATTTTCAGCTGTTGCTAGACTTGTTACAGTTGATAAAATTTCTAAGTAAATCATTGCTTAGTTTGTACTAGCTACTTGTAATTATTTTCCCCAGTGATTTAAGATGGACTAATGAGTAAAAGATGGATTGAGGCATTCGAGTGGTTGAAGTCGTCAATTATAGTATACTCGTATTGCTAAGGGTGGTAAATGAAACACATTGTTCCCTTTTAAAGGAAATCTCATACTGTAGAAAAAAGTGAGTTTTCATTTTCTGAAAGTTACTTGACAGTATGATCCCATTCAATATATAGCCAGCTTCTCATTCTCCTCATCATTTTACAAAATTTGTACTCATTAGGCACATCTTCAAGAATTAACACAAAAACTCATATGAAGCGGCCTCAAGATAAATTTGCACCTGTTAATATTTGTCAAGATAGTTCCAAGGTTATTGACTCCAAAATAAGTGGCCGGCTTCATAATCATGCAGAACAATTAATTTTACATCCTAGTTTATTTTCCAACCAAATGAAACCTTGAAATTGACCGGTTCACTATAATTTCAATTCAAGCCATATTTTTAAACAATCGAAATCGCAACATAGAGTGTGTTTTTAGCATTGAACTAAATTGAACTCTACTGAATCGAATTGAGGTGAACGAATTACTAACTATAATGAAAAAGAACAAATCCATAGAAATGGATTATCAAATACCATTACATAATGTGTGAAGCTTGTTTTGAACCCAAATAAAATACTAGTTTTAGGGGCTTTGACAATAATTCTTAGTTTAGGGGATTACCCCACCAAGCAATTAGACAATAAAACAAAACAGTGAAAAGGTGAAGAATCAAAATGGGGCATTCACCTTTCTTTTTTGGTAGAGGAGGTAGAAAAGTAGAGGGGAGTTGAATTGAATTAAGAAGGCCGGGAGTATAATTATAGAAGCACAACAAGAGAGGGTTGTAATTGCTCAAGGACACAAATTTCCTGTCGGCAAGAGGGTTTAGTAAGCTGACTGCTTACCAACTAAAGCCTTCTTTTTTCATGCAAATTTCATACTTTCTCTCTCTCTCTCTCTCCCTAAGTTTAGGCATCAAATCATCAATTACATCAACATTTTTTAGGTTTAAAGAGAAAGAAGAGGATATAATCATTAGTATAAGGACGACACACACTACACTTATCTCCTCTTTCTACAAGAATCTTTGCCTCTCCCAATGCAATGCTAATATGCTATGATACTACCTTATCATTATGCAACCCTTTTTTTTTTTCTATCCCTCTAACTTGTGTCTCTCACTTCATTGTTGTTCATTGATTCTCTTCTAAGTTTAGTTGTTCATATAAGGCGGCTTCAATGTGAGTTATCTCAAACAAATATGACGTTATGCTGACGTCATGTTTAGTGCTGAGGCGGCTTCATAAGGAATGCATTACTCCAAAAAAGTACTCCTATTGTGAACCCTATACATTTCAAATGTAAAATTTATGAAAGGTGGGGACTGTTGTAGATTTTTTGATGTGAGTAATTACCTATGGGCCTTTTTAAGTGGTCCTTACAGACAAAGAAGTAGACCAGCACACTTTTTTTTTCAGTACGTCCTCATTTGATAAGGATCTTGTGCTTCAACTTTCAATTGTAATTTTTGTCTTGTAAATTTAGTGTACATGTGTCTTAATTTATAACCTGTATAGCTTCAATTCAGGACTGTATTTGATGGCTGACAACTGATATATTTGTGGCCCGAAGTTGTCGTACATAGAAATTCAATGTGACAACCAGCATAACGACATTCATCCACCCTTTGCAGTAAAAAAAAAAAAGAAGATATTGCAAATTTTGGAGAAAATACAGTAAAATATTTTCCATTCACAAAGCGAAATGGACTACAAGCTACTTACCACTTGAGCCATATGTTACTAGTACATATTAAGAATCATTAGGAAAACAAGGTGCGACTAGAAGTGAGATTTGAAGTATCGTCTTAACCCTTAACTTCAGAGTATGTTGTCATGCTATGCTTACAAGTATGACATTGTGGAAGGATTGGAAAAAATGTACAGTTGAGGTGTATTTTAAGTATCCTAAAGGGCTCATTTACTTGAATATAATGGTGATTGTAACGTACCATTTTATAGGTAAATATGGGTTAGAAAAGGAAGAAGGGGGAGGAGAAACATGGAAATAGGGAATTTGATTACAATATCGATTGCAATCACAATTGTTTTACTTTAGAACATGTAAAGATAATTACATTGGATCGAGAATGATACAATCAACCTCCCAATTTCTCATATTTTTCCTCCTCCTCCTTCCTTTTATATCCACATTTACTCTATAAAATGATGAATTACATTATCATCATCATTATTTACAAGTAAACGTCAGCTACGTATTATTATATTAATATGTTTAATTCTTTCTTAATAAGATATTTTCTACTACTAATATTTTGTTGGATAATCTGTAGTGCAACCAATCGCGGTTGATGTTCATAATTCTATGTACTTTGGTTTAATTTGATATAATGTCATATATCTAGTGCATTACTTTGAGGGTAAATTCAATCTTAAACTAATGTGGCAAAAATTTAGGTGAAACAAATTGAGAATAATTTAGTCATTGATGGAATAGAGTTTGGCATCTTATTCTAATACCTTTTAGCTATCAGTATCAAGCTATCCCCAATTCAACTCGGTGGTTAATAAGTTTCAAGAACCCTCTTGTTTGGAGCTATATGAATTAATTTTTTAAAAAAACACAGGACAAAAGAAAAAGAACCTTTGCCACAAGAAATCGGAGGATCATAGAATATGTTGTTTGGTTTCGGTTTGATAAATCATGATTACAAGTTTAATCTACTAAGTCAAGGAGATTTGTTCTTCTAAATAGTTACAGCACGTTTCGCACTTAACTCTGATAATAGGGAAGACGTGGGGTAACCTCTCATTTACTATACAACATATTGTTTGTTCGGGGCGACCGATAATTGATTGCCAATTATCGATGAAGCCAATCATAACGCCGACTTCTAGCAGTGCTGTATGAATTGATAATTGCTCATCAATAGAGCTGATCACGATAACGATTTCAAACAGTAATGGTGCGTGCCTTATAAATGAATGAATTGTAATTATTACGATTATTATTTTTTGTGAGCTACTCTACTATAGCTAGTAGTATTTCTTGGAATCGATTCATTTTACCTTTAACTCTTGTTTTTTCAAGGAAAATGTCATTTCTTGTCTTTAAATTATCACAAAAATTCATATAAAATGGTTTTATAGTGAAACCACTATTACTCTTTCTTTGCAAGAATTTCATTTCATTATAGTATTATTTCTATTGTAGTATAATTCTACGAGTTTATCCTTGATCATAGTTGGTGGGCTCCTATTCTAAACAGTATAATTGTTGTATTATCGATTGTAATTTTGTGTAGACTTAAGAGGACTAGCTATCACTTCGCTACCTATAGTCTATATTTAACTACATACTCTATATATTTACCTTTTTTGACAAGTAGGGCACCCACTTTCCATTGCTTCATAAGGAAGTTGTAAGCAATACCAAATACATACATAATCAAAATTAAAGAGCTTTTTTTTTTCTTTGTCAATCATAATTGATTTTATTGGCTAGTTATTGTCAAAGGGCTCCATCTGTTAAGCAACCCTGATTTCCTTGCTAATTGAAAAAGATATGTTCATGGCGCCACTCACATAAGTGCTCATTGAATTTAAATAATCGTAGTTAAGACCCCCACTATATATGTAGTATTAGATTAGGTACAAAGCACAATCCTTAAAAGTATCTTATATAGGAATGTGGTTCAATGGTAGAGGGTATGTAGGTATAATATACAATTACTAGTAGTACTTTTAATATTTATTAATATTTTATAGCTAATGGACCACCATTGACTTATAGTTAAAAACATAGAGCAACGTAGTAAATCTTTTCTTTCTTTGTAAAAGAGTAGCTCCTTTTTATGTTTTCAACTGTTCTCTCACATGGAGTATATACATATATTGTGTTTCCTTTCTATCAAACACTTAAAAGGACTATAGTAAAAATCTTTCTCTAATAAATGCTCCTTTTATCACGATTCATAATAAACGACTATTACATTTTAGAATACTGATCCTATTTTTTCTGTAAGTCGATCTTATATAAGACTCGCTTTTTAGTTTTGCGCCTAGATTTATGCTTACATCCAAATCTAGGTAGCCGTCCATCCAAAACAAGAAAAAAGAAAAAGAGCTTAAATTGCATTTGGGTTTACCGCAATGATTCGATCATATGCCAAAGGTCGTATGTAACAATCAAGTGGTTCTTAACCAACTTAATTAAGCCAATCCAATCAGACCGTTATCTTGACAATCATCGATAGCACCAAAACCCTTTTTTTTAATTACAGCCCACGGGGCGCCAAAAAACATTTGTAAAACCCAATTGTCGATAACACGTGGGAATTCTGTAATTTTCAAGTGCTCACGTGCTTCTACAGAGTCTCTCACGTGCATAGCTAGCTTGCCTCACGCGACAACACTCATAACAAAAGTTTATGGTGGAAGTTGTTATGCTGTCTCTTCTCTTTGTATCTCATAAATCATAATCATTAAAATATATTTTATAATAATGTTTGTGTATTTGTTAAATAATTAGTACTTACACTGGTAATTAGGTTTTTAGTTGGAACTTGATTTTCAGAAACAGGAAAACACATCATTGCTACCATCCTCTCAATATAATTAGCTATTATTATCACCGTAAATTAAATCAAAATCATCACATACCTTTTTTTGTCCATTATTGAAAGATATACAGTACATTATTATGCTTTATTAATTTTAATATAAATACAGAGTTGTGGACTTTGGTGGTAGAATTTGGTCCATATAAGATGTATCATGTAAATATGTAGGACCATATCAGTGCAAAAATAATAGTATTATTAATCATCAAAAAACTGTAAACATCATTAGGCGTAACTGCGTAAGGTTGAAAAATCAGGTAGCTGCCTTTTTTGCCGGAAATGTAGGGTAAGCTAGCCGTATCCTTCATCGGGAAAAATCTTCAATTTTAAGAAGAAAAAATAAGAAAAGAAAAACCTAATTTCTTGTTGGGTAGGGAACTAAATTATTTGAGTTAGTAAAACATAATTGTGTTTAATATTTGCAATTATAATAAATTTTTGTGTAATGTTTTCGTGAATCATTTATTAGATATCTTATTGGAAATCCTTAATTCATCTATATTATTTCATGTTGTATCCCAAACACATCCTGGTCGTCTGTAATTTGTCATGCATTCTAGTTAAATTATATATAAATTTAAAAGTTAATGTGTTAAATGTACGAGGGAGTACCGAGTGCAATAGGAGATGATGCCACACAAACTATGTATTGAATTTTTTTGAAAAAGAAAAAGATTCATAAATTTAGTCGTTTAAAAAGGTATTATCTTCCATAGTAGACCTTCTCTCAAGGATTGATGTCTCTAGAAGTATCATAAGCATCACGCACCAATAATTGAAGTTGAAACAGCTCCAATTGATATATACAGTACCATTTTCAATACCTATTGAACATTCTTAATATTGGTTAGGTTACCACTTACACTTCATTAGTGGTGTATAATCAGTAACAATAAGACAAATAAATAGGAAACCCACCTTATATAATTTAAATGCTTATCTCTAATAATGTGTCCACTCCCAATAGCTTAATTTGGTCGAAAATAAACAATAGTATCAGTACATTATACACGTCGTCCTTGTTGATATAATGTAGAGTGGGACGACCCTGACCTCCACAATCGAAGACTACTCGTAATTAAAATATAGACTTCCTTGTCCTGGAGTGCAACGTAATAAAGCCCTAGACATGTAACATTCTTTCGTAATGTGCTGTATATGGTTACTCTATAAGTCTATAGTCTATACTACTTGGAGTAAATAATTACTCCTAACATTGTTTGTGTTCCATAACAAGTAAAAAGAGCATAAAAATTCATATTAGACGGCTTTATATGTATGAGGCCGGATTTTTGTGAGTAAAAATGTGATACCACCGTCCACCATACATAAAAATAAAGTGATACTTATTCTAGATTAACAAGTGATATATTATTCATCTCAGGTCGCCTCATAAGAGAGTTTGTTATGAATAAGTTTCATCCTCACTTTTATCCATTTTACTGTTACTGTGCATCATCATCACGGAGGATACCATTTACCATATGACTTAAGACTTAAGAGGGAGAGGAGTTTTTTTTTTTTTCCTTTTTCTTTCTCCTTCTCTTTTTTTTTTTTTTTTTTTTGGAGGTGGAGTGAAAGGAGTTCTTAATTGGTTAAAACTGATCCAGACTTTTAAATCAAAAAAAGAAGAAGAAGGAACTGATCCAGGATGAAAAAGACATCTTTTGAAACTGATCCAGCCCAAAACAGCTCCACACTTTTGACGAGGTCATGGGCCAGGCATAAACGGACATTTTTGGGCAAGCTTGTTTTTTTACCTAAAGGGAACAATGCAATGGTCTAGGGACGCGTTTTGATGTTTTGTGGGCTTTCACCACATCAGCCCAGACCTGTAGATGCAGTTTAGCATTTTCTACGGTTTTTTTTCTTTTGTGTGCGCGCTTACGTCTACGATTTTCTACTTAATTCAGCATGTCTTGTAAAGACTTAGTCCACCGTGAATCAAGTAAATTTGAGAGGTGGTTCCAGGTGAAATAAGTAGTGATTCCACTATTAGAAGAGTGCTTCAGGTGTAGAATGGGGTGACTCCACTATTAAAAGTGTGGCTCCAGATGAAGCATTGGTTCACCATGGACTAAGTCAACTACAAATTTTTATATACTTAATTACAGGTGTGTTTTTTCTATTTATTGGATCTTACCCAACCAAAGAAATTAGTGAAAAGTTTTTACTATCCGTGTAAAAACCTTACAAATCAGATTTAGTATCACTTGGACAACCTTACCCAATTAATGTAAATCACAGGCAAAGCTTACTTAATTAGTGGAGTACTTAAAAGAGAACACATCCATACTCACAAAATGACATTACTGAATCAATGGGATCAACGACATGATCTTTTTGAATTAGTAGAAATTAGTATCAAGATTTTTTTTTCATCAGTGAAAATTAGTGGCAACCTTACCCAATCAGTGAAGATAGTGTGACTCAGTGAAAAAGAATACATCCCCAATGTATTAAACATCCAATAAAAATCCAAAAATAATAACAATAAGGAACTAGCAAAAGTCGTATGGGCTAATCACTCTGAAATCGATCGGCGTATTACTATGTTAGGGTCTCTTCTCCTCAACTTTCCCTGAAATATTCAGTAAAATTTAGTTTAGTTCAGAAAAATTCAGTAGAGTTCGGTAAACCAAAGAACAAATTTACTCTATGTAATTATAAATTTAGTAAAAATAAGTTCAGTTCAGTTCATTAAATTTCAATTCAATTCAATATTGTGCAGATAAATTCAGTAAAAAGAAGGAAAAGAGAACATGCCCTTAGATGCGCTCTTTAGGTGCAGATAGGAGAAATATGATTTGCATCTGATATGTATATGCTCCTCCAAATCCCGTCAAAGGTGGGATTTAAATTTGGCTATGGTTGTTGTTATTAGGCCACTAGTAACTACTGATTAGTGACTACACCCTGTTCGGTGTTTGTCTACTAATGATAATATTGTTTTAAATAATTTTACCCAAAATCAAAGAGGCCATCGAAGAGGATATGTATAAAGTGAGAAACTTCATGAGCCCAAATGTATGCACTGCACGAGTAGACCCAAAACACAACCTCTTGTCAACAAAGTAACAAACGATCACCTTTCGAGAAATTTTCAGTAAATTCTCCTTGATATAATAAATTAATTCATTCAAGTGAGAAATTTAATGGCCACCAAATTATATATGAGATCAAACTCGATATCTGAATCATCTGATGCACTCTTGTCTCAATCTTTCTCTCTCCAACCTGCATAACGAAGCATCTATCCAAATTAAATATCATCATCAGATGAGATATTTCCATTATTAATTCATCATATAGTCGCACCTGATGCACGATGTACCCTCATGTGGCCAATCAAACAACCCGGCCCGATGGATTATTAGATGGGCCGGGCTGGATGGTGGGTCGACCGGGTGGTCATGGTAGAAGACAGTGGGCAAAGCTATTGCTAAACGTAATGGTTCAGGGAAGCTTGGGACCGGTTCATGTGGTTATGTCGGGGGAGAACTGTGTTCGAGACTTGATAAAAGCGGTGTTAGAGATTTATGAAAGAGAGAAGAGAAGACCGTTGTTGATGATGAATGATGCCAACTGCTTTGAGCTACATTACTCACCCTTTAACCTCCAATGTAACTCCTCTCTCTTGCTCTGCTTCTATTCTTTTACTTTTACTTGGTGGTAATTTTTTGTTGGTTGTCAAAATAAAACGTAAAAATGAATGGAATAAGAGTGTATTTAGATAATTAACTTGAAATTTTGAATTTTTATACAAGAAAATGCATTCATAACTATCATTTTGATGAATTAAAATCGTCCAAATGTAAGGAAGAGGAAATAGGGAGAATAATTTAAAATGTCAAAATGAAAGAATGTAATTTGAAATTATCTAGTTTTAAGATTTTTTGAAAGGTTAAGAATTGGAAAACTACCAAATCTGGATTTATTTTAGGCATTGAATTCAACTTAATCTCTTGAAATTCAAGCATCTAAACAACTCATAGGGTTCTTTGACATACGACAATTGAATTGGAATTTCCCAATTGTTTTACTTACTTCTTAATAGAAAATGAGGTAAGTATTTAAATACTTAGTCACTCTGCGGTAAGTGAAAGTGTGAAATTTAATTAAAAAATATATACTTTTAGGGTCAACCAAATAAGCTCTAACACTTCTCACAGGTAGTAGTACAACTTTTCATGGTGAACTAAACGAGCACTTATAATGTCTTGTTCAAAATACAGAAAAAATCATTTAGTGATTGACTCTTTGATTTTATAGTTAAATATAGAGTAATTAAATCAAACGGAACTCTGATTACAACAAAATGGAATGAATAAGAGTAACTAGCAAAGTCAATTACCATTTCCACTGAATATATATATATATAGATGTCTCGTACATGTTACATCTACATGGTTATTTGTCTTTTGTATAGTGCATAATTGTCAAAAAAAGTTAATTTCTACCTGTCCTCAGGCAATTAATTAATTAAACAAGTGTTAAAAGATTATTGATATGCACGTTTGCAGGCATAAAACAGTATGAGAAGCTGATAAATTTGGGGTCTAGAAATTTCTTTACGTGCCCAAAGCCAAAGGCTGACAGTAAATGCAAGGTAACAGGCTCCGATCAAATGATGAGGACAAATACAAATTCTCCATTTTCATTGGTGAAGCTCATAGATTTTCTTTTGTAAATATTATTCGTGCTTGTGGGGGTAATCACTTTGATAACCTCAAATAAAATTAGACACATAAGTACTTTCAAGGAGAAATGATTTTCTTAGTCTGAATTTTTCTTTTACAAAAACTTATGTGTCCAATTTTAATTAAAGGGTGCAAATTCGAGCCTCGAAATAAGGCTGCACATAGATAACACCCGTCGATATAATTCACAAATCCGAAAATAAGGTCACATTGTCATCTTCCCTAACCAAGACAAATTAGTTGGCCATGGCATCAAGAATATTACAATTGAAGGTGACAATTTTGCGGTTATCAAAGCCATCCGTGCCGAGTGGCACATCCCTTGGGAGATAGAGAATATCATCATCGATACAAAGAAGGATCTCCATTTTTTTGACAAAGTGGAAGTGCTCCATTGTTATCGGGAAGCCAATGCTGCGGCAGACTATCTAGCTTTTTTGGGTCATTCTTGTGATTCGCTCCATCTTTGGTCAAACCCTTTTGACCAGTTTATTACCAATTTGTTGGTAACAGACAAGTTAGGTTAGCCTGCGGGTAATCTGGTCTTTCTTACCTTTTCAAAAAAAAAAAAAAAAAGTTAGCCATTGTTCCAAAGAAAAAAAAAAGAATACAAGTTAGTTGGGCCTTTAGGTATGGACCCTCGAAAATTCTGTACTAGTTGAAGTTAGACTATAAACAGTTGACTTGGAAGATATTTTGTTGTGTTGTGTCACAACTCACAAAATGGGGCGCCAACCCCAAAAAGCTGTTACATGTCCCACTTATATTCCTCTACTCTGTAAAAATAAAATAAAACAGGCTTTTAAATACACGGAAAATAAAATACTCCTAATCTTAATTATCCAAAAGTCCAAAACCCAAATAATTAATTAATTTTGTTCTTTGTGTGTGTTCTGTTCTATAGTTCTATTCTCCTGCTTTGCACGATCCCTCACATCTTAACGGATTTGGGTCGTCGCACGGCAGCAACAGCCAATAGCCTCACCGTGAATCGCCCATCTCTCACTATCCGTCGCACGGGAAGCAACGGAAAGACCGCCGTATACTGAAGAGAGAGGAGAGAGAAGTATGGGAGATCTGATCGCATGGTTGATTTCCTTCTTTATTCTCATTGGTCTTCTCATCATCGTTGTCTATCAGGTTCACTCTCTCTCCTTTTTCTCTTTTCTTTTTCAAACCCTTTGAAATTTCGCATATTGCTGGATTTTTCCTTATTTATATGTTACGATTTAGTTCTAGATTAGCTGAATTATACATAGTCAATCATTTTCGTTTAAGTTTAATTTGCTCTCTTTTCTGTGAATTTGTGGTTCTAGGGTATCTCTCTTTTTAATAGGACAAGCCGACCTAATTGTAAATTTAATAGAATTTCTTGAGGTTTATATGACTTTTGCAAGTGGGTGCAAATGTTTTCTTTTGAACTTTTTTTGGGTGCAAATGAATTTTGAATTGTTGAATAGCCAATTTATGGAAGAAGATCTTAAGTGCTGAAAAATTAAAGCTTCACAAGGCAATTACCATATAATAAAGCTTTCATCTTGACAGAAAAAGGTAGGCTTAGATGCATTCTAGTGGTGAATTTGAGGAAATTATCGTTACTCCGTCAAGGCGAAATCATAAGGTGAGTGCTGTAAGGGGTAGAGATGGGATTAGATGAGTTTTGCAGATAAGTAGAGCAAGCAAATATGAGGATTTGCTGTAAGGGAAGATCACAAGTTGTCGAGAGAGGGGTATTGTCAGTGTACCTTTATTAGTATGATATCTAAGTGGTAAGCTTATAAGCAACTTAATTTGTCAGCAGTGAATCAAGAAATTGAAAGTTAAGGCCGCTTGTAATTGAAGCTATGAGGTCCTTGATTATGGCACTAATGTAGAAGCCATCTGTGTTGTAACTTCTGGCCATATTCTTCTTCTGTGCTATATGATATTGAATTTCTGTGCAAATATTTGAAAGGTGACAAGATGCTCTTAGAGACAAGTTAAAGTAGTTCGATAACACGAACCTTTTAAACCGCAGTAACTGAAAGAAGTTGGATGGAGGGGGACATCAGTAAAGAAACAAGTCAACCAAACTGGAAGGATGAGCCCTATGATGGAATCCATGATCCATGTGCAAGTTTCAGTATGTGCTAGGTATTCTGTTGATACATCTCATATAGGGTTTAGTTTACACCTAAGTTACTGTATATAATGCTCTGTTGTTCAAGTAACCGCATGTATTTAGTTTGCTTAATCCCCGACTATTTCTCCCATTGTGCTTCCCATCGTTTAGATTCAAGGAATATGGTGAAGAGTATTATAATATCCATGTCTTTTTATGCCTCTACTATTTGGTTCTGTTGAGTGCTTCCATTTCCGAGTATCCCCTGGTGAAAATTTCTCATATAAAGTGTTCTTAATGCTTGAAACTTCCATGCAGCTCATGTGCTTGGCAGATCTTGAATTTGATTACATCAACCCATATGACTCTGCATTTCGGATAAACAAAGTGATATTGCCAGAATTTATAGTGCAAGCAGGACTTGCGTTCTTCTTTCTCGTGACAGGGCATTGGCTTATGGCACTCTTATGTGTCCCATACCTGTACTACAATGTGAAAATGTAAGCTTTCTTTCTGCTCTTTATAACAAAAGATAGTTCCGCCTGGTTATGTATTTGAAACTCTTGTGCATCTTATAGTGCTTCATATAGATGTTTACTTCTTTTTCTTTTTTTTTTTTTGTTCTAGTTACTTGTGCTATTTCATATCAATTAACATCTTGTTTTAGATTGGTCACCTAAGAATGCTCAATAATTATCCATCATTTAAAAAAAGGGTCTAATTCCTGTACTGTAACATGAAGGATGGCTTAGTTCAGTTAGTTGGCTGATCGATGTAGCTCTATTGGTTTAGTTTTAATTGTCTTTGGCTTAGCTATGGTATCATTACGGAGTAGTGTCGGAAGTGATTTTTTTTTTTTTTTTTTTTTTTTTTTTTTTTTGTCTAAGTTAAATTCTGCATAAACGTTGAAATTGAATATTTTCTATACATTCGTCAATGATGAATTTAGTTTTTCTCCCCCTGTTTAGATTGCTTAATTACATCTTGAAAACAAGGATACCTTTGAGAAATACTTGATTAATTTATTTTGAGGGATTGTATCGACTATACATAGTAATTTAGTAAACCACGTGTACAATTTCTCAGAAATTTAGAACCTCATGCATTGGTGGGGAGTTGTACTTAAGAGGGTAAAATTGGTGTGTGGATCACATCTCATCTATTGAAGAAAATTACAACTTTCACTAAATTATACTTATAGTAGCATTTTAGTAACAGATAACATAATTGCCTATCAATTATTTTGGATAAGTTTTGTAACAAGCTGTAAAATCAAGTAGGGTGCTTGTTTTCTGGGGTTATACAAATACACATGATATTGTTTGGTCGTTGATATGGTCCTTCAATTTTGGTTGTTCCTTTGGAATTTGGATCACTTGGTTGGCAATTGAGCCCGTACTGCTGACTTCCTAGCTTTGTTTGCCATGATGATCTGCATTGTTAATGCAGAGCAAGCTAGAGTTAAGTTGTATATCTACGTCTACGTCCAAGATTAAAGAAACTTCTATAGAACAGTCACAGGAAGCTTTGTAGGCTTGGGAGTGTGATTGATTGGGCGAGATGCATTACTAAGAAACGAAAAGGTCGTGCACCAGTAAGAGTAATTTTGTTGATGCGAAGATCTTCAGTTATAAAAGAACTTTCTGGCACCCTATTAGGCAATTCTACCTGGGCTCCTCTAAGACGCGGTTAAAAATGGTTCTGACTTCTGAACTGACACCTTCAGACGAAAACTAAAAGGTGTAATCTAAGGAAAGCTGAAACCAAGAGTGCTATGGCTGGTCACCGAACGTTGAAGTAAAACCCATACAATCTCAAAAACTAAAAGGGCATCTACTTTCTGTCAGCATAATTGTTTGCCTTCCTATAACACGCTTAATCTGAAAGTAGGTTTTCTTTTCTATTTGCACTTCTCGAACTTTTCCACCCTTGTTTATGTAGCATATTCTTAACATCCTCCATTTCGCAATGGAATAGCTCCCATGAGAACTTGGGAATCTGAGTGCTTTGTTATCCAAATGAGTTATTGCATTTTTCGTCATGCACTTTGACCTTGTTATGTTTTGGAATTATTTCGTGATGAAGCTTTTGTTGATAGGTGTACTTTATGCTTCAGTTGTCCTGGGAAATTTGCTTTCAGGGAATATGTACATTTGAATGTGTTTTGAGCTATTCTTGTTCTTGCATTGCCAGGTACATGGACAAGCAGCACTTGGTAGACGTGACTGAAATATTCAATCTACTGAATTGGGAAAAGAAGAAACGCCTTTTCAAATTAGGATATCTTATCGCTATTCTCTTCCTCTCATTATTCTGGTATAGTTTCTACTCTAGTTTCAGTGTATGGAGATGATAATTACTCCCTCCGTTTCGGAAAAATGATAACATTTACCTTTTGAAGGTCAAACTTTACAAACTTTGACCATTGATTTCAGAAAAAATATAACGATTTACAATGTAAAAATACTATCGTTAGATTCGTTTTAGTTAGTACTTTCGAAAAATCTATTTTTTATAGTTCACGTATTCATATACACACAAATATTTAAGGTCAAAGTAGTGCATTGGGGACCGTGCAAAAGTAAATGTTAACATTTTTCAGAAACGGAGGGAGTATTTTTTATCAGGAAATAAACAAGTTTTGTTATCTCATGTTTCAGGATGATTTGGAGTGCATTGGAGGATGACGAGCAATACTAATCAGATTGTGATGATTCATTATGAGTGTTTATGTTGGACGTTCTTACACCAAACACTTAACTGTGGCTGTTTCTTAGAACCTGGTTGTTCGTGACATATTCGGCAGGAGGTTTTCCTGGTTCTGGCCGCAGGTTCATTAGTAAATTAACTTGATTGTTGTTCTGTGGATTGTAAACCCATCCTCTTGAAACCGAAGTTCATCGTACACGAACTTATGGTCAGATAATGAGGCTAAAATGAGGAGAGTCCCCTTTTTTCTCTCCCCTTCCCCATTTTTAGTGATTTATTTGTACCACAGACTTGGGAGTTTGGCTTCTGCCACAGAAGAAACTGTAATAGTTGCTTGGCTGTATTTTAGAAGAGTAAAATTTTCCTTCTTTTGCTAATCACCTTCTTTCTAAAGCTTTCTCAAATTGAACTTCATAGGCATGTGTTAGTGTGTTACAGTCTTTACCCTGACGCAGGCTATCTCATTTGAGTACGAGCATGACTTTGAAATGTGCCAACATTCTGCTCATAGCGACACCTATGGGCTATACCATGATCCAAACATGTCCATAGCCATAATATTCAATATTTATAAGGAAACCACTAGATCTGATTAAATACGGGTTTCGAGTCTTTCGACTGGACTCAAGTAACAAAATTAAAACTTTCATAGCTTACTGCCTATATGGCTATATCTTAGACCGTTATATAGACCCACTGAAAGTCTGAAACTATGCTTTAAACAAAATGAAACTTTGACTTAAAAGTAGATAATTTCATTTTTCTGGTGATAGACTGATAGGGTCATTCTGAGTTTCATGTTTTTTAACCATAGTTCATTTTTTGTAATGGATAGTTTCGCTGGGTTCACACAGCTGTGTAAACTCGGGGTTTAGCCAATAAGGATTGAAAATTTTGACATCATCCAAAAATTCCAAACAGATCTGACCCAAATTCACCAATGGGCTATGATATGAACTATGAAGATATTGAAGCCCAAAACCCAAAGTAAAGACCATCTTCGTTATCATTTTCTGATTTTTCCCACCCCCTCTCTTTCTCTCTCCTCTCAACCCCCTTCAATGGCAGTACCTCTTCAGTCGACTGGTTCGACCTCATGCCTCCAAGCAAGAGCTGGAGTCTCTCACCGTCCTCTCAGGTTCCTCTCTCTCTCCTCTCTATCTGTCTAGATTACATTTCAATTTAATTGGCACAGCTAATTTGGTTTTTCGCATTTGTAGTTGTGCGACCAAAGTTTTCGTTGGGCTTAAACCGCAATCTTCAAGTAAACACCTCCAAACTTTAACTTTTTACTTATCTCGTTGCTCTTGAGTAATTTAATTTAGAATTCATTGAAATTTGGTTTTCAATAATTGGTTGGATAATTCTTTTAGATGTCTTTGTTATTTTCAGGTCCTTTTGGAAGTGCCAGACCTAATTTGACGGTTGATTTCTATGATAGAGTTTCTAAAAGTCTCAACTACAACAGGTAATTCACTTTCCTTTTTGTTTTCTCTTTGTTGATAACAGTTTAATAGGATTCTAAGCTAAGCTGGAGCTCAAAAAGTTGTGTTATGTGACTAGAAATGATTTTTATTTGGTGAAATTTAATTGGGCCAATTCAACATATTAACTGAAAGATTTAGTCTGATTAGCAAAAACGAAAAAAAAACTGAAAGATTTAGTCTGATCACAAAGCTGGGTGCTTTATACATATAAATTAGATACTAGCTGAAAGTGGCTCATGTAAGGTCTCTGAATGATAGTCCAATTAAGGCACCTCAAAGTGAACTTATGTTCTTGATGTATGACCCAAACACGCCGAACACTGTATTTAGATGTCTTTGAGTTGTTGATTGATAATAATGGCAGCTCAATGCATTTTTGGTACGGTAGGGGGTGTACATGAGCTCCAAGATGAGCATTCAACACCGTGCTGAGAACATAGAGATTAAATGTAGAAAACTGGGGGAAAGTAAAATGGTAGAAAACTATAGGAAAGCTTTGGTTTTCACTTGTTTGATTTAGTAATACAGTACATTTATATGAGTTCCATTTCCTTCTAAAACTTCAGGCAAAACCGCAAAATTACTGTTGGAGACTAGAGTTGTTTCCCATTTAGATTTTCTTTTCATTTTCCACAATTTTTCCCTAGCCTCAGAAGTTATGCTATTAGGATTTCATTTCAACGCAAGAAATGTTGTGGTGTGTTGACCTTTCAAATTAGACTATAAACAAGCAGAACTCTCAATGAACACATACAACCTTGGATCCACTCTTGTAATGAGTCTTGTCGCTGACTGCTGGTAACATAGCTCAGAAGGACTTCCTTTCTCTTAGTTGGTGTTCAAGACTTCAAAAATGAACAGAACGTTTTTCACTGTAATGATAAGGCTACGTAATTGCATATACACTGCCCGTCAAAGTAGGATTAATACTGATGAGTGATGAGCAGAACTTTATTTCAAGTACAAAGGTTCTATTGTGGAAGTCTCCCATGATGAGTACATTCGACATTCTTTGGTTGTCTTATATACATATACCTTTGCATGTTGAGGTT
The DNA here is from genome assembly GCA_038025085.1 of Tetragonia tetragonoides. Classification (NCBI taxonomy): domain Eukaryota; kingdom Viridiplantae; phylum Streptophyta; class Magnoliopsida; order Caryophyllales; family Aizoaceae; genus Tetragonia; species Tetragonia tetragonoides. The sequence goes on from CM076142.1 coordinate 50,699,913, forward strand.
ATTAAATGATAAAAGAGTGCCTTTGGAGACTGCATGTGACCTCCTTTCAATTTTCATGTTTAACTGAGACTCTGAGAGTGACTCATGTCTCTTTACACAATCTGTCCTGACAGTCCGATTTGCTCCATGTATAAAATGAGTCGTCTGATTTTTTCTTTTGTTACAGATGTAGTGATAATAAACCAATAAGAGGACGAGTCAGAATGATGCCTATTGGAACTCCGAGAGTACCTTATAGAAACCCCGGCGAGGGAACTTGGCAGTGGGTTGATCTATGGAATGCCCTTGTAAGTGATTGCTTTTTTTTCCCCTCCTCTCAACTTGCTTGCATGACCTTGAGCCTTTTTAGGTCTCTCTCTTGTCAGATGCTGGTTTTCCGTTCCTAGTCTCCCCTCCATTCCTCACCCCAAAAGAAAGGAAATGATAACTTGGGGGATGTGTTTTGCACTTTTGTTTCTATGCAACCACATAAAATCTTGCGGAAGTGGATGGCTGATTCAACAATATGACATGTTTGTGAGCTCAATTGAATGGAAGTTTCCATTACAACATTACAGATCATGTTATCTGGAATTCTGGATAGTACTACTTCCATAGCAGAACTCATCAAGGATCCTCTATGAGCGGCTTATGATTGCCAAAATATGTATACTTGCGAATGATAGTGTTAGTTTTGGCAATTTGTACAAAGGAAAGAGTAGCTTTCACTCTGACAAGTTTAAAGTTTCTTGCAATTTACTGGTCCTCTTTCCTTGGCAGTACCGTGAGCGCGTCATCTTCATTGGGCAACATATAGATGAAGAATTCAGCAACCAAATACTTGCAACGATGTTATATCTTGATACTATTGATGATTCAAAGAGGCTTTATATGTACATCAATGGTCCTGGTGGGGATGTGAGTTTTCTGTGATCATATCAGTTGAAGTTCTTGCTTTACTCTAGTATTGTTGCATATGCCCTTCCGTTGTTTCTGGGTTAAATGTCTTTGTGACTCCTTTTGCAGCTTACGCCTAGCATGGCAATCTATGACACGATGCAGAGCCTAAAAAGTCCTGTTGGTACACATTGTGTTGGTTATGCCTACAATCTGGCTGGATTTCTCCTAACAGCTGGAGAGAAGGTAAATATTGGCTTCGCCATGTGTATACATGCTGTCATTCTCTACTGCTTTGGACATAATCAAGATGATGAATTACATGCCATGATGCAAGACTATCATGGAAGATCATCTAAGTGCGGGCAATTGATGATTAGGCTATCGTAAATTCATATCTGTTTTACATAAAAATTCTAGAAAGTTTAAGCGGTTTTTTTTTTCTGGTTCTATTTGCCACCCAATTAAATTGGTTGCTTTAATGGACCTCTTTGCACTTGATTTATCTGGCCTTAAACAATGAAATATCTCCCTAGCTGCCCATTATTTGTTTCCTATAGGAGATATATTACTCTTGTTTCGTTTTCTTGGCTGAAAATTATGTCGAGGCTCAGAATTGCTCAAATGTGATTGTTATTCACTAATTTACAGAAATAAACTTTTTAAACTTATCCAGGGTCATCGTTATGCAATGCCTCTATCAAGAATTGCCTTACAGTCTCCTGCTGGTGCTGCTCGTGGTCAGGTATGCCAGCACTCCTTGTATCTTCTCCCAGAGGGCAGATTTAGCTAGGATGCCTGTTTCCGGTTGCTAAGAATTATGTGGGGTATTTATGCACATTGGTTGATTTGCAGGCTGATGACATTCGTAACGAAGCTAATGAGCTTCTTAGGATCAGAGATTACCTGTACAGGGAGTTGGCTAAAAACACAGGCCAACCTGTGGAAAAGGCAAAATTCTGTTCTTTACTTACCTTTTTTTCAGCTGACATATTTTGATTATTTTCCTGATAAACATGTTGCTCTGCGTGCAGATTAACACAGACTTAAGCAGGATGAAGCGGTTTAATGCCCAGGAAGCTCTTGAATATGGGCTTATTGATCGTGTAGTAAGGCCACCTCGGATTAAGGCTGATGCACCACGGAAAGAATCAACAGCAGGTCTTGGTTAGTGTTGTGTCATTTGCCAATTCTGTAGTTGAAACTTGCACATTCTGAATTTTCTCACAGATCAAATTGTATGGATGTTATCTAGTTGATAAACTGATCAAGACATTAATATGACATAGTTCCCAGCTAATTGGCGATTTTTTGTGGATATATCATTTGTTTACATTTTATGGTGCTGTCTTCTGCTTGATGGTGGTTCAACCTCATTTTGTTGACAAAAACTTGAATGAGGCGGTCTTACCATGGGACAGGTTGACTTGAAAACATTTATGGATGACTTTTTTTTATCCTTGGTTGAATTTTGTCAGTGTTCTGGAGTGATCTTTACAGTTTACTAGATTGATAATATGAAAACCTAGCTTGCAAAGAGATAAAAACCATGATAGTAGTATTTCTCTAAGGTAGCTCTGTTACAACTTGCAAGTTGCAACCAACCTTAAAACTTCATGTAATACATAGCCAGATAGGGAAACAACATATACAGATATACTGATGCGTTAGCAATTCTGAAGGTTTTAGCTCATTTTCGAACAAGGGATGTTTTGATAATATTTTGTTTGTTTTGTGATTAATAAAGATTGAAAAGGAAGTAAATGGAATGAAAAATAAGAAGAGGGAGGATAGATAGCACCACCACCAGGACTATGAAGGATTTAACCACCAATTTTACCAAATATCCCTAAGGACATTATAAAGAACAACAAGGTTTGTAAGCAAAAGGCAACAACCATTTTATATTTTCATTCATCATAATCTATCCATTACATCAGCTGTGCTTACATATTTATAGGGGTTACAAATGTGCCCTAATAACCTAGGAATACTCTAGAATGGGTGAGCTGTCCAAGAGTAGTGCCTAAGCAACTTGAAACTTCAGTATTCTGCCCAGAAATGAGCCAAATACGTGCAGTACAATTTGGAGCGCATTTCCTTCCGTTTTGGACCACTTGACAGCTGTTGTTTGTCCTTGCATAAGGACAAACGTGGGTGAGCTATAAGGAGCCTCATTCTTCATCCTTACCTGCCCCATGTGCTCTTAGGCGCGCCTTACTCAGCAACTACTTAGGGAATTCAAATAACAACTAATTACATTTGTTAATTACGCTAATTACATGCAGGGTGCACCATAATTAACACTAATCACAAATGCTTATTTGTAAGGACTAATCTTGTACGGACATAACCTAGATTAAGTAGCCAAAAGGATACTAAGACCTCTAGGACCAGAATTATCAACATTCAAACATGAGAGAGTCCCAAATGCCATGATTAATGCATTAATACTCACGCTAGTAACTTGATGACCTGACGCTAACGCATCATATACACTTCTTGACAATAAATTATGTACAAACCTTAAGGCAGAGGGATCGATAAAAGGTTTTCCCTCCCACACAAAGGTATGCCAAGTATAACATAAGCAAAATATACAGACATCATAACGAAATTAAAGAACATCAATCCTAGACAGGAAATCATTAAAAAGGATTTCCTAGCCTGGTTGCCAAAGCCAATCTAACTATTGAATCTTAAACTAGCACATAAAATGAGAGAACCCTGGTTTTGAAATAGACCCCAGAGATCATCTTCCTTTTTTCTTTTAGAGATGCATTAGTTTTGCATGCTGTCACTAAACAACTCTTCCTTCCATCCATTGACAACCTTGGCAATAAATGCCTCGATTCTTCTTTCCAACTCGGAATCATGTTCTTGTTCCTCATCTTCTTCCCACCCTACCTCGCCATGACTTCCATTGTCATCGTCATCTTCATCATAACCATCGGAACCATGGTAGTAGTAATCATCATTGTCATCATCATAATCACCATCCGAACGGTGATAACTATAATCATCACATTTACCTTGTTCACCAGCTTCAAGGTCATCTACATAGCCATTGTCTTCATCATAATCATCATTAATACTCGAATTTTCACCTTGCTCCACTGATTCATGGGCGAAGTGGAGGAGAGTGAAAGACTTGTCGAGGTCATTCCTCAAGTTACCATAGTGTTCCTTGGCTACAATGACAATAATTAAGGAGTTGAACAATAAGTGAATAAAAAGATTAGTGGAACAGATTTTTAGAAAATTTTGGTATATGATTGGTGACAAGTAGCAAAGGATGACGAAAACGGTAGCGATAGAGAGAGAGAAGACTAGGAGAATAGGTTTACAGACAATCCTCATGTCACGCTACAAAGACAATGGCTATTTGAGAGCAAGTTGTGTTTGATGCTCTGCTTACAAGGTTGTGTTAAGAGTGTTACTGGTAAGGGCACGTCCTTGTGTATATAAGAGAATGTTTGCATTTGACATTGGTGATTTTCGTGGAAATTATCAGGAGGGGAAGGAATATTCTACATATTTAGTACGCTTACCGTTAATATTGACCTGGGGCGTATAACTGTATATAGAATTACAGGTAGATAGATATAATCAAATCATATAATGATAGTATAAAGCGTAGTCCTTTTACTCCTGTATATGCGGAAGTTTAGTCTTCCAAGTTTGTGTAACTGGATATTTCGACAGCATCAGTAATGACTGCAATAATTTTAGGGATATTCTCTCTTAAATTATTGAGGTCTCAGAGACTCAGACATGGACAATGATTCCGTTCTGAGTCACATTCATTACTCTTTTCTTTTTATTTTTTTGTAGTGGCTTGTCGTTGATTTATATGTTTAAGCTTAGTTTTAAAAGGAATGTTATGCGTAGTCTCACCCTGAGGCAACAATAGATACTACTCGATTACTTATTTGCTTTGGGAAGGATGTCGATGTTGCGTTTTGATTGTGAGAACTTTTCTTAAATTCAATTATGAGAGTTCCTTTCATTTGCAGCAAGGTAAATATGGAATTATTTCTACTTCTATTTGTCTATATGACTATGTCATTTGTGATCATTGAGAAAAGCACAATTACATCAATTATTATTCATTGTTGAAGTTGTTCTCTGATTTTGGGGTTGATAACAAGAAGTTAATAAAAATGTCGATATTATTATGATTGTGCACGATGTATGGGTTAATCTTTAATGATAGTTTTTTCTCAGCCCATGAGGAGAAATAAAAAAAGAAGAAGAAAAAAGAGATCGATCAATTTACAGTAAAATGGAATTACTTTTTAAGACCGTATAAATCTTAGTATTAAATTATTGGTCAAAGTTTATAAATTTTGAGTTGACTTTTCCTAACTTTTCCTTTTCATTAGGAAAAGTCGATGTCCAACAAAGTAATTTCAACCTCGTCAGACTATTGGTGAAAAGCTAGAAAGCAAGAGAGACGAAAGAGAAACTTAATGCTGCAATGCTAATGAAGACCAATCACCATTTATCAGAATTGAAGTGGTAGTGTGTACAAGTGTTCAGTCTCACAGTTTGTAATCTACATAACTCAAAGCCTGCACCAAGACCTTCCCTAATCGACTAATCTAACAGTCCTAACACTAAATTTTCTACATAAACAAGGATTAACTAATAAACAGCTGTAGAAAAATAAGCACGTAAACCGTGCAATTGCCAGTATAACATAAGGTTTTACACGTGATAAACTGGGGGGAGAATTCTCATGGCGGGGATTTTTATAGGCAAATTTTGGTCAGTTGTAGCTAGCATAACACTTAATGGCATCACCAGCTGGACAAACCTTCTGGCTTTTAACCTTCATGCAAAGATTCACTATTATGAGCTGAGCCATTCCTAGTATCATGTGGTACCTGAAGCGTAATGGCCATGGCCTCCGTAACTGTCATGCATTCCTATACTAGAAAGAGGAACGGCAGCAGATGCAGGGGTGGTGCTGATCATGTACTCGGGTTTTTGTTTCTTTGGCTTCTGCTCGTGCTGGTTCCCTGCTAGGAAACTTCCTACCACAATCTGACACAAACAGAACAAAAGAAAACAAATTGTTGATTACTGATGGTCAGCACACAAGGGACGAGACCTCACCAATAATGAGACACAAGAATCCCAAAATTAAGAAATAGTTAAAAGAGTATATGTTGGTATCAATAAAACATTGATATTCAGACATGACATAGACCTCTTAGATTTATGGTAATTGGAAATATCCGCAAATATACATAAAGATAAAAACACAGATCCTGTAGGGTGATTTACATCAATGGCACAATGAAAATACTCCGAACTTGTTTCCACATTTGTATTCAAAGAATACCTTCAGTTGGTATACCAACTACCAAGGAGATGAGCAAAAAAAAACACTACCAAGAAGAAAAGACCGGTATGCACAACACGGGTATGCAGAAAAGGATTTCCAGCTTTTCCCTGCTTGGTTATAGCTTTGCGGACTTGGTTTAAATGTCCAACTTGGTGATGCTCTTGAAAGAAAGGTAGAAAGTAGAAGCTTAAAATAATACCAGTAGGAAGATGAAATGGAGCACACCTGTATGGGACAAGCAGCTACAAGCAAACCAGCTACTCCTCCTCCTACAACACGTCCGTCTGGGCTTGCCAATGAAACACTCATACCTCCTGATCTGTTCCTAATTCCGCCACTTTCAGAGGGCATAAATGAACCCGTTAACGAAAGAATTTCAAAACGACCCTGTGGAAACAACAGAACATTTGGATCAGAAAGTGATTGATACCTGCAGAAAGGACTAGAAAGTTCCAGGACAGACAATCCTTCAGAATAAGTTTAACATCACAAAACAACTTACAAACAGCTATGTAGAAATTAGGATTTAGGACCTAGGAAATACGAATTCTAGCAATTGTATCTCAAGTAATTAGATAACATAATCGTAGAATATCAATGGCCTTCTGTTGATACAGATTCCAGCCAATATTATTGACTGGAATAATGATTAAATGAATAATGATATGTGTTCTGTAAGAGAACAGCCTAAAGCAAAGATCTTTAGTTGAGAGATTAGTGACATAGAGAAACAAAGTTATAGTACACATAGTCAATGTCAAATGAAATGTGGAAACAAAGAGTTTTCATAAGAGGAAAGGACAAAAAATTTAAACATGAGCTAGCTGATAAACATTGGAGCAGAGGTTGAACATATATAAATGAAAAGAAATGTATCCTAACTTCCTTATAAAACTATGGAAATGCACCAACAATCAATGTTGTTCCACTATATTCAGATTCTTTAAATTTCATGACCTTGTGAGATATCACTAAAAGATGGTCTTTTCTTTTTCTTTTTTGATAGGAATAAAACATACATTCTTGAGTCATGTATGTTACCAAAGTAGAGTATATTTGAGAAAAGGTTCAAAATCGCATCTGTCAAACACATCAACAGAAACTATAGTTCAGGGAACACATCATTTCAGAAATTAAGATGTAACACCTCATATGTCAATGTGCCCCCAGACGAGTCGGGTTGACGAAGCGTCACACTGGAAATTACGCCATTTGCAGACAGTATGCATATAGCTCTGGGTCCTTGTTGAGAAAATGATATGACCTTCATAGTTACATCCTAAACAATCAGGAAAATAAAATGGTTAGTGGAGTTAGTTCTCAGATTGATATTAGACCCATATGCATCAACAGCATGGTTTACATACTCCAGTGAATTGCAAGAAAATATGATTAGGTAAAGCAATTTCCATCCAGAACCACAAACAAAGATACGGATTAAATACATAATTGGAGGGGGCAGGTACGGGTGCCAGGGACAGGGTCTACAAAGCCTAGGCATTATCTCCATGATTCTGTAGTAGAAAACAATTGCTCATAGTGAAAAACAAAGGAATCAAGCATTCTACAGAATTCAATCAAAATGGTGTATACATCAGCTGTATATCTGATTAAATTGTTTTAAGTTCCCGTCCATACAAGAATTTACTTTTCCTTATCTACCCCTCATGATTTCAACCGATTGACTGATTGCACAGATATAACTTCATATATGGTTAATTGACTCCTACATCAGGATTCATGAATCCATTTTCCTAATAGATAACACAAGCTAGTAAAAAGACTATGCATGGGAGCAATTATTTGATTTATAATGTGGTCTTCCAATATTTACCTCGCCAGTGTTGACTGTGATGATATGAGGCGTGAAGTTAGCGCCAACAGAACATGATACCCATTCTCCTGCAACAACAAAAATTGAAAACATATATTGCGACTAGATCAGACTACAGCAACAATGTTAATCTTTTGAAATGAAAACTTCATTACTATATCAAAAAGCAACACAGATAGCCAGTATGCAAGTTTTCAATTATCTAGAAACCTGTAAATATCGTCTTAACTTTTATCTTAATCAGACAACCAGCATTTACGCTACTTAAGAAACACGACCACATTACCTTCCACCCGAAAAAGAAAAAAGTTAATAGATACATAAATTCTGTCTGTTTACTGAATATCTTGCTTAATGCCTATCGCACAGGATCATGAAATGTTCTGCTTACATGACCGATAGACAAAGGATGTGCTAACTATCACAAACTTGACATACAGTGATGATTTTGCATAGAAAATGGTAGCAAAAAGGTGAAGGCAGAGAAAGCATAGACCCTCAGGTGTTCCAATCTACCCAACGTCATATAACAAAAACTAATGTAGCAGAAACAGTACATCCACCACTCATTCAGACCAAGTGGCAAGGGAAACAGAAGATAGGACATAAAAAAGGGTACCACAGAATACAGATAAAACTATGCTACATGTCAAGGAAGAACCATTCCGAAAACAACTTTATACTGAATCAACATCATCAGGGCTCTGCTTAAACCTGAAAATAACTTCAGCTTTGCTATTTACTTATCAACCAGCTAAGCATGGACAGGTCATATGACTTAAGTTTAGGCTCTGTGGTATCAACTGCAAAGACTTTATCAAACCAATCATTACAAGTAACCTTACACAACCTTTATTCTCCCCTCAATACAAAAGTTCCTCCACCACAACACAAGTGTTGGAAGTGTAACCACCTGATATGTACCTTCTGGAATATTCCAACCTCAGACAGCTATGCACAGAAACCTTCCTTTCAAAACTACCCTTTTAAAACCCCCAGATGGCTAGATCTTAAAATTTAAGGAGGATCTAGTCTATATGCAAAGGTCCCACTTCTCTTCCTACCCAACAACTACTATACCCAATTCTTCATTGATTAAAACTCATCAAACCCACCAAATCATCACCACATATACTAATTTTGCAACACAATTAGATCTCAACAAACACAACCCTTTTTCCTGCTACACATAAATAAAAACCATCAATCAGCTGAAAAAACAACATAGTACCCCCAACATGCAAAGTTGCATACCTACCCACCCAAAATTTATAGATAAAAAATCAACAAAAATGAAAATTTACCAATATCAATACATCATATAGTACATAATATACCTAAATTCTCAGCCTCATACTTGGGCTGATGATGCTTGATCACAGAGCTAGTAGGCTTCAACTTGGGCCGCTTCTCGGCCGAGAAATCGATGACTGAGGCCGGAACCGGGGCTTGGGCCGGGGCTGAGGCCGAGATGGGCTTGGCAGATAGGGCCACTGTGACAGGCCCATCAGACCCATACTTTCTGGGCCTGCCCCTCTTCTTCTTCACCACTATTCCCTGTTGCTGGAGGCCCACCTGGGTCACCGGCGCCGGCGATGATCCGGTGACCGGAGCTCCGGTGGCATCTGACCTATGAGCTATATGGTAGCTGGTTGGAGCATCTGATCCTAATACTGTTACCCCACTACTCACTCCTTCTTTTGCTTCCATTTCATTTACAAATTAAATTACAGTGCTTTGCTATTTTCCCCGGGAAAAAATTTCAATTATTAGTTGAAATGAACAAAAATCACAAATCAAGAGCAACCCATCAATATTTTTATTTCTTTGCAGAAATCAAGTTGCTAAATTTGTAGGGAAAAAAAATTATTTCTCTGTACAACAGGGGAAAATAAAATAATATAAGCAAAATAGAAAGGAACCCAGCTGAGAAATGGAAAATAAAAAGGATTTGATGAGGATTTTAATTGATTGATTTGAGTAGAAGCTAAGCTTGTCAAGTGAAGCTCAAATCTTCTGTAGCTAAAAACTGAGATTCCACCATTGGAGAGTGAAGCAAGCTTTTGATGGAAGCTGGGTTGAATTTTTTTTTTGAAAATTAATTTTGGGTATTTTCAGGAGGAGAAAAATTTTGGGAAATTCTGCAGAGAAAATTAGGTCTAATTTTGGTAGAGGTAAACTGGGATTTGTTGGTGAGCTTAAAAGACATTACAAAACTTTGAAAATTGTCGGAAATGTGATTATGAATATAAAATAGAAGGAAATGATATATTAATTATTGCATATTGATCACTATAAATCTATAATATATGATTTTGAGGTATAAAATAAAGGAAGGGATATGCGTTTTAGTTAAGAAATGGTTGGTGTCCAGAATGAAATAAAATAAATTTGGTAAAGTTAAATTAGGTTGCCAACGCAAAAGGACATTTCTTGAGTGATAAGGATAAATCAAAAGCAGATCCACAAGGAAAGAACCTTAAATAGTAATAAAATGATTATGACCAAAAAAATCATAAATAACTTTAATATAAGTTCCAATAATATATGTTTCCTCTTCTCAAAAAAAAAAAAGTTACGCTTCCCTTTATAATATTAGTATCAGAAAAGTTCATATCAAATAAAATATTAATCTATGTAATATAAGAAAAAAGAGTCATCAATTTTGAAAATTGCTAACTATTTTTTTTTTAAGGAAAGGGAATTCATTCATTCATAAAAAGCCATCCGGCATCTACAACGGTGAATATCTCTAAACAAATCTAAATCTAACATAACCAAGTATAAATCTAATATAACAAGATGAATATGATTTTCACTATCACTGCTTGAAATCGGTGTCTTTATCAGTTCCGTCGATAAGTGACTACCAATCCAAACATCACTGTTAGAAATCGGCGTCTTGATCAGCTTCGTCGATAATTGACAATGCCCTGATATAGCAAAAAATATGCTATACAGTAAACGGGAGGCCACCGCCTTTTCCCTACGATCGGAGGTAAGCACGAAACGTGCTGCAGCTATTTGGAAGAACAAATCTCCTTACCATAGTAGATTGAACTTGTCTTCTTGATTCATCAAACCGAACCTTCGACGACCCTCCGACGAACGCGGAGAACTACACAATCTCTCACCAAAGGAGAGTTTATTACTAACCATAAAGAAAAACAAACTAAAAAACTAGATCGAAAGCAAGAAATCAACAACGGAGGGGCTAACCACCGGCAAAAACGTCGGTGATAGCCCCAAGATGAGTCAAAGAGAAAGGGGGACTAGGGTTTTTTGAGAGAGAAAAGAGAGAGAGAACGACTGCAAAATAAATTTTTGTATTTCAATCATTATAGCTAACTATTTTTAGAAAAACATTGTAGTAATATATAGCAAAAATTTAATCCTTATTAAATACATAGTTTGTCTAAAAATTTTATTTTTTTGAAATATGAAAAACATATTATTGCCTACAAATTTCATAAAATTACTTGAATTGTAAAAAATGTTTGTTAAGGAAATCTATATCAATACTTCATTTACCCTAAAAAAATCAATACTCCATTTGTGCAAATGTTTGTTAATAGTTTTTACTATTATTTTAACTAATCTATATAAAAAGGGAAATAAATCATGTTAAAGTATATTTGTAGATAACTTTAAGTATATAATTTTTAATGACGACTCAAAAAAATTTTAAAAAAGTAATGTTAAAGTTGATGACAAATAAAATAAAGTCAAGAATTACAAATATTTTGTGATGAGGAGTATTTTTTTTTATTTTTCATCTTCATTTCTTATCAATTTTATCATCAAGAAGTTGGAAAGAATATTTTTTTTCCTAATTATAGTTCGTATGATTTTATGTTATGTAAAATTAGTTCTAATCACTCATATTGAAATTGAAGTTAATGTATTTCACCCTTAAAAAGGGATTAATAAGAAAAGGGAGCATCTGAGATATACATATTTGAGACATTTGGGATAATATTCTTCTAATTTATTGTAATAGTTCATATGTCTTGGCATCTCTTGGATAATGGATATACTGTATACTATAATTCTCGTCATTTCCCCCTTTCCCTCTACCCTAAAAAAAGTTTGTGGATCTTGTATTAATTATGAATCATTGAGAGATTAGTCTTGTCATGTCGACATTGTTATTAAAACTTAACTAATAGTAATTTTTCTAGGAATTTATAGGAATAAATAAGAAAATATATACCATATCTTGAGAAATGTATGAGACAATAATATAACTATTGGACATATATTGATAGGTTAGCACGCTTTTAGGATTCGTTTTTCTTGTTCTAATAATTTATCCTAATATTCTTAAAGTAAATCTCCTTAAAATTTATTTATTCTCATGTATGTTCAACATAAGGTAAACTTTCATTTTTTTTACCTACCAAAAATTTGTAAGCTTTATAAAGACTTTTAATTTTTCAAACAATTGATTCAAAAACAAAAAATTATCCCTTATATACTAACCATAGTACATAAATTAATTTGTAGTAAAAGGTGAAATAGTTTAATTCTTTTATTTATTTATTTACTTATTTTTATTATTTTAAAATGTTTTTTAGCAGGTCTAGAGAGGTTGATACATGAAAATAAGTATAGAGAAGAACAGGATAATATATAAAAAAAAAGTATAGATAAGAACAAAGTACTTATTTTAAATGTTATTTTCAAATTGAGGTGGCAAACTCAATGCATATTGCAGAGTATGCATAATACATTGACAGTGCAAAATATTATTCTTCCCTAGTTATGATGTCAGACACTTCTATAAAATTATATTCCATGTATTGAGAAAATGGTCCTCACATAATTAATAAATCGATGCAAGCAAAAGGAAGAAGTGGAAAGGAACTTTTTTGATTATAAATTGCTGCAACTAAAATAGATAAATAAGATAATATTCAAGTTGTTCATTTTAATATTCTCCACCCACTGAAATTAGGTGAACCAAGCATAGGAAAAGATATTTGTAGTTGAAAACTTGAAATTAATTAGAGATAGATATATAATTTAAAAAATGATTTAAATTGGAGCCGAGTTATTTGCGCGACATTGACCAGCAACAATAGCCAATACTTCAGAGGACCACCTCACGTACTGATGGTTTAGTGGCAAACACAACTCTTGTTCTTCAGTGCTTTTCACTTCCAGTTGGTAAGTAAAGTGCTACTATCTAGATAGTAGCACATTGCGTCTTATTGTTTTTTTATACCAGAGGAGCAATTAACCACCTATAACTTAGCCTAATTTCGATGTTTTTATAACTAGCATTTTAAGTTTGATCCTTAGCTACTTCCTAATAAGTTGAGTGAACTGTTTTGATGACAAAATGACTAATGAGTTGTGTGAACTATCTTGTTAATCTCGTTGAGAATCAACTCTATTTTATCTACTTGTAGACTATCAGAATTATTAAACCAAATAATACATGTTGAATTCACATCAAAAAAATTTACTATTTGCTAGTGATCTATAAATAGTGGGTGAAAAAGTGGGTGCCATTCCAAATTTTTGCACTTGACAATTGTTGAAACTCAATTACTTTAACATGAACCCGGTTAGTCAACCCGATTAGCAGGTCATCTGACGAGCAAAAAAGATTTGGTAGGTCTTCAAGTCATAATGGGGACTTCGCATGGTGAGAAAAGATCCAGAAGAAGTGGGCCAGACCTACTTCCTGGCGTCCTGGGCCAGCCCATCGCTGTGAATTGGTAAAATGTATTGAGATTTTCCGTTGGTCCATTGTGACTGAACAGGACCCCATGCAATATTCAAGTGTACGCAATATTATATTAGGAGTGGATTTTTTAAGCCTAATATGTACCTAATAACTCACTCCGTGGGCCTCTCGTGTCCCCTTATGATCTTTCTTGCAATAGGATGTGAAAATAATAACTTAAGTCCCGGGATCCTACGGAAGCCCAAAACGTGAATTATAGCCAACAAACAACAATTCTGGTATTTGGCCCGGTAGAATGGGTGGCTAGTTAGTAAAACTGTACTTCAAGCCTAATTTGGACCCGACAACCCACGTCGATGCCCCTTTAATTACTATGGATGTCTCATGCTATATAGTGTAACAAATTTCATTTCAAGACCCTCTCAATATCTAAAAACGTTGATTATAACTTTCAAGTTTTGCTTCCCAGACCGATTGAGATTTTATGATTTTATCCCCAAATTTCTTCGATGGGATTCATAGCAACTCAAGAGAACATGTATTTCAGGTATTCTACTAGATTATTAGGTCTCTGAAATTTTGTATTCATCCATGATTTTGGAGTTTGACCCTTAAAACCGGGTGACAATTGACAAGTAAAACTTTTTTGAAAGTTTAATAGTTCACCGTTAGAACTATAAGGGAAAGAAGAATGAGAACAGAATAGATGCAGCAAGGACCAAGATGAATTTGCAATTAATGAAGTAGGTAGTCAACTATAGGGGAATATGATGGTGCTTGGATAATAAAGAGCAAGTATTAGAAAACAAGCATCTGTAGCCAAAACAGAGATCAACAGACATACAACTGCAAGGTTACAGCAACAACAGAAACAGTGCTGTTTGATTGCCATAGAGAATACTACTAGCTAATGCTAAGCTATTAAACCTAGCTAGGTCTGCCAATTTTGTTACTATTTTTATGGACCGTGATTGTGATACATGGAATGTATCATACATGGATTTTGGGAGATGATGTGGGGTTGTGGATGAAGGACACGTGGCAGCCAAAATATCACTTGAGAGGGAAAATGTGAGTAAATGGGGGGGATATTTGACAAAAAGGGGGGAAAACTACACTGACCGCCCAAATACCCCAAAATGTGAAAAATTGTTAATCTCAAAATTAATTATCTCAGCCATTATGATTGAGTGAAGAACTCCGGTGACGACGACTAAGACGGCGACATTTTTCGGCGAACCACAAATTTTTCCGGCGAAGCTTAAAATTATCCGGCGAACCTCAAATTCTCTTTTCTTTGGCTGTATGTTGGAGAAGCTTTCTTTTGCTTGAAGCAAACTCCGGTACGAGCAACGACGATGGCGAAATTATGGTCCAATTAAGCGAGTTGGAGGAGGAAGAACTTATTAGGGTTAGTTTATTATTTCTTTAAGTTTTATTAATTGTGTACCTCATGTCAAATTGATTTAGATAATTGTATTCATGTCAAATTGTTGTGGTAACTGCTTAATTGAAAATCCTTTAAAAACAATTGTTGTGGTAACTACTTAATTGGAAATCCGATTAGTTGTGAAGCACTGTGTGTAGATTTCGATGAACAAGATGAATGAAGAGAGAGAAAGCATGATTTTGTCCCCCGTTAATTATTTAGTAACAAACAGAATTTATTATTTTTCTAGTAACAAACAAATTTTTTTTTTTCTAGTAACAAATTGAGTGAAATATTGTTGATGTTGTGATAAGATAATTGGCATTGTAGCATATAATTTCCTTGTAAAAAGACGTTCATGGGTGAAGTGACTTAATTTATTAGTAACAACCTGTTATTGATTTGTATCAAATTAAGAATGATTAGTGAGTACTCTGACGGGTAGTTATATTTCATCACAGAATTTAGAAGATGCTTGGGGTTTAAATAACGATTCTGATGAGGAAATAGATGCAATGAATGTTGAGAGGATGGTGTCCAACGAGATTGTATTGTATGTGAATCGTGAGAAAGAAAATGGTGTTAATGATGAGAATGTAAGTGAAATGTTAATTGATAGAGATGATGTGGTCGATCATGAAGAAAGAGGCACGAGAGATGGTATGGTGAACTTAAATATAGTAGCAGCAGATGAGCAAGTGAAAAACTTCCCAGCCGAGAAAATGACGTTTAAGGATGGCAGAGAGTTTGCCTTTTATTGCCACAAGTACGTGCACAGAGAGGGTTTTGAATTTTGGGTACGTAATGACGAATTGTTAAAGGAGTACAGAGAAGCTGGTGTTGCTAGGAGGAAGACCGGGAAGAATAAGCCGAGGTACCACATGATGCGTCAAATTCATTTTGATTGCAAGCTAGCTCCAAAAAGTTGTTTGGATGCCCCATATATGTTGATGCACGCCTTAATAAACAGAATATGTTTATGATAACCAAGTGTCGATTGGACCACAATTATAGTTTGGAACCCTCAAGCAGCAGATTGATGACTAATTATAGGTACATTGAGGACTATGTGATGAAGAAGTGTATCGATCAGGATCTTGTCGGGATTCCTATTGTGAAAATATTCAACATGTTCTTGGTTGAGAATGGTGGCTATCATGAGAATCTTCATTTCAGCAAGCGTGACTTACGGAATGCCATAAATGCTTAGCGGAGACGGCAAGTAATAGGAGGAGATGCTGCTGCTTTGAAGGAGTACTTTGATAAGATGAAAGAAGAAAATCCACTATAGTACTATGCTATTGATAAAGATGATGATGGGAGATTGAAGAATGTAATCTGGTCAGATCCTAGGAGCAGAACAGCTAGCAAGTTTTTTGGAGATGTTATAACGTTCGACACAACGTACTTGTGCAATAAGTACCGCATGCCCTTTGCTCCATTTTTCGGAGTCAATCACCATGGGTCATCGATTCTCTTGGCTGTTGCGTTAATAACACCACGAGACGGCCGAGTCGTTTATTTGGTTGTTCAATCAATGGATTGAGTGCATGGGTAAAGCCCCTACAAGCATACTTACAGATGAGGATAGAGCGATAGGAAAAGCTGTAGGAGTTGTTTTTGATAAAGCAAATCATAGATTGTGTTTGTGGCATCTAATGCAGAATGCCGGTAAGAAATTGGGGAGTTTGACAGATTACAAGTACATCAGTGTGGACTTAAGTAATGTCGTTCATGACAGCCTAACCAAGCAAGAGTTTGAGGAGTCTTGGAAAGAGATGGTTAGCAAGTACGGGTTAGAGGAGAATAAATGGCTAAATGAGGCGTACCGAAAGAGAGATCGTTGGGTGCCCTGTTATTGGAAGGGTATTTTTTGGGGAGGGATGTCTTCGACGCAAAGGAGCGAGGGAATTAATGCATTTGTGAAGGGTTTTGTGAGCTTACGCACGGGTCTGATGCGGTTTGTGTCTCAGTACGAACATGCCCTTAAAAGCAAGATCGAAGAGGAGAAAAATTTGAATCTAGCATCAAAGAATAAGCCTACTGCTTGTGAACATACCTTTCTGGTGGAGACCGTTTTCCATGGGATATACACAAACTCCAAGTTCAGTGAGATTAAGGAGGAGATTGATGGTTTGAGAAGGACGAATGTGTCCAAGGCTTCCGCTGCGGGTTCCGTTGTAGTTTACCATGCAACTGAGAAGATTGTCGAACCGATATGGAAGACATGCAGAAAGAAGTACACTGTCACATTGGATAGGGCTACAGATTGAGTACAAATGCTCGTGCAATTTGTTTGAGTTTCGTGGAATAATTTGCAAACACCTAATTGCCTCAATTGATGTTGAGGGCATTGAGCATATACCAGATAAGTATGTCCTAAGTCGATGGAGAAAGGACATAGAGAGAGATTATGAGAACATACGGGTCGGGTTATACGATCCCAATGAGGTGGAGCAAGTGAAGAATTTGCAAAACGTATCACGAATAACTAACTATTTACAGAGGTTGGCCATGCACAATGATGAGAGCCTTCATCTCTTCACGGAAGGGGCAGAAGAGTTGTGCCAGAAGCTTGAGGCAGTTACCGGTATTTCTAGGCCTGAAGACGTTGGAAGTACAGGGGAGCCGAACATCCTATTCAGGAAGAGGAAAGTTTCACCTATCGTTGAAGAAGAAACGGTCCCTCAAGATGGCGCGGAGGACCGCCTGAAAGACCCTGTTGTACAACCTCGTCAGGGGAGGCCGAAGGGAAGGTCAAAGGGGCCATGGGAAGCTAGTAGCAAAGGAGGACCTAATAGCAAAGGCAAAGGGCACTCAGGAGGAGGCAAAGGTGAGAAACCACAACCAAAGAAAAGGTCTAAAAAACCTACTGCATCTGGCCCTGGAGAAGCACCGGGCCCTCGAGAAGCACATGGCCCTCCAGAAGCAGCTGAACAAATCTCGACAAGGAGGGTAAGTTAATTATTCATTGCGTAATTGAATATGTTTGTAACAGGTCCATCTTCCCCCCTTAAAAAAACCAATAACCAAAATAATTAGTAACAAAATGTCCTGAATTTCTGAATATTTCTTTAGGAATCTTTATGAACTTGTTGATTTGTATCGGTTTTTGTAAAAAAATGAAAAACATTCAACTAATATATATGTGTTGAGTTTGTTATGTAGGATGTGGGAATTATGAGCCAATCTACTATGTCTGGGATGTCCATCATACATGGAGGAACAATTCCGCCTCAGGCTACCACCTCACAGGGACCCGTAGCTGAAGTAGCTTCATTGATAATGAGTCTATCGACACCGCCTTCTGGATTACATCAGCATGAGCGCCATTACTTATGTTCTCAGCTGGGACGTGTTACAAGTTCACCTCATTTGCCAATGCACGGCCAACAGATCGAAATTCCTTTTGAGATTGATCCTCACCGGGGTGCACAACACATAAAAAATATGCACGGCTTAGAGCGAGTCCTCAACCCTTTTGTGGATCCAAACCTTAATGTAGCTGAGACTTCAGGAACCACACGCGAAAGGATAGAGTTACCATATCAATTGCAAATGCGACATGGGCACGGCTTTACTGGCGATTACTATTAAAATTGGGAAAATGAATGTCCATTGTATGTTGATTAATACTCTATCCTTTTGGCCTAAAATACTGAAAATTTTGGGAGCGTATGCAATGATTATGGGCTACAATATTGTCTAACTTGGAAGTTGGAATACTATATGGTTTTCGTAAGAAATGGCTTTTTTAAAAATCTGTGTTATCATTTACGTTGTGAATCAGCAATGCAAGACATTTTATCAGTCTTTAACTAGAATATGTTTGTGAAGTTCTATCCAAATTGATGAAAAAATAACCCTTTTACGAAGTTGTCTATAAACCTTTCAACACACCTCATGACAAAATAAATCAGTAACAAGTGGTCGGAAAAATAAATCAGTGACAATTCCATTCATAAGTAAGCCAACTAATTAGTAAGCCAACTGATTAGAAAATAAATCAGTGACAAATCATGTTTCTGAACTAACCAATTCCAAGACATTTTATCATTTACGTTGTGGATCAGCAATGCAAGACATTTTATCAGTCCTTAACCAGAATATGTTTGTGAAGTTCTATCCAAATTGATGAAAAAATAACCCTTTTACGAAGTTGTCTATAAACCTTTCAACACACCTCATGACAAAATAAATCAGTAACAAGT
The DNA here is from genome assembly GCA_038025085.1 of Tetragonia tetragonoides. Lineage (NCBI taxonomy): Eukaryota > Viridiplantae > Streptophyta > Magnoliopsida > Caryophyllales > Aizoaceae > Tetragonia > Tetragonia tetragonoides. Next base: position 50,719,311 of record CM076142.1, read on the forward strand.
GGTCAGAAAAATAAATCAGTGACAATTCCATTCATAAGTAAGCCAACTAATTAGTAAGCCACCTGATTAGAAAATAAATCAGTGACAAATCATGTTTCTGAACTAACCAATTTCAAGTACGCTTGTATGACAACCCATTTAATAAGTAAGCTACTAAGAAATTGCAATTGTACGCAAATACAATTTCATCAACAGAACCACCTCCACATGATGAAGCGAAAATAAAAAAAAATTGAAACTCAATTCCAAAGTCACTGCTTATTAAGCATTGTTGGAAGCCCTAATGATTTTCTTTAGAACATGGCGTCTGCGTTCGTTTCCATCATTCACAATGAGAAAGGATGCAAGTCTGAGGCGAGCATCGGCGATGTTGTCTTCAAAGTTCTGGAAATTTTGATGGAGTGTTAATCAAACGGGTCTTATAAAATTGTTGAACAAAGTTTTAAAAAAATAAAATATAGAAAGTAAATATACACCATACCTTATTAAGTCGGATATTCTTGAGTTCCTTGAAATCAGTTAGAAGCCAACACATGACATGTACCCCCGAATCTTTTGGGCCGTTATCAGCAAACAGTGGGCCATGTGGTATTTGTTTCATTCCCATGGCTTTGAGCTTCACTCTGTCACCTAGAAATGTGAAAACGTCGTCCATAGCTCGTGTCTGCATAATTATGCGCAAGGTAGATATTATATTTTTAGACCCATGCATAAGTATTATTATTGTTGAACATGTTCAATAATGCAAGGTTAGCATCATTCTAATATCATGACCTTGCTCTGCAAATTGGCTTCAATAACAACTAAGAGATAACCAAGCACACTGACCAAGCGGAAAAGACACCTCTTCCTCTGGAAAAAACAACCCATGCCAATCATGAAATTTTGATCACAATACATGCTCAAATTTGACCAACTGTGAAAGCTAAGGAAATGACCAATTCTCATTTGTAACAACTTATTGTTTCCAGATAATTAGTTTTAGTGCCAATAATGAGGTTGAACTACAAGCTTACACACAAAAACAAACCATAATTATCAATTTTCACAAGTAATATCTATTTGTTCCCAGTAAATAACTTTATCGTCAATAATGAGGTTCAACTACAAGCTTACACACACACAAACCATAATGACCAATTTTCGTTTGTAAAAGCTATTTGTTCCCAGTAGATAACTTTATTGACAATACTGAGGTTCAACTACAAGCTTACACACGCACAAACCATAATGACCAATTTTCATTTGTAACAACTATTTGTTCCCAAAAAATAACCTTAGTGTCAATAATGAGGTTCAACTACAAGCTTACACACACACACACACAAACCACAATCAGTTAGGATTTGGGGCTTTGTCTCCTCATTCACACCCAAAAACAAAACTGGAGTTGTATTCCTATAAAAAATGTATACTCAAGAAAGTCACAAATCTCTTAAATCTATTTCAAACAGTCAAACAAACAAAATCAACAAATATGTATTCATTTGTATGGGCAAAAGTAAAAACTGACCAACACATCCAGGCAATATTGATGTGCTTCACTGCTCAGCTCCCTAATACCAGAGTCCCAGACTGTGATTCTCTGTTTCGCGTGATCCATCACGTACAATGACCAACGGTCATCCCAGTATACAGGTATGTATACCTGGAGGTGATCAGTAGTAGGAGTTAAAGGTGAACTGTGATGCATGGAATATTTTGAAATAGTGGAAGTGTGCATTCACTAACTATGAAGGGGCCAGTGAAACTAATAGCAGACCCAGGGTGTTCCATATTCGCCTGTATGCATGATGCCATGAGGATCATTTTTTCTCTAACTTCATCGCTCTTCCCCTCACAATTATACAATTTCAGAACAGAATTCTACAATTGAGGCACAAGTTAAAAATTAAAGCTTGTAACTAAATTATTTGTAATTAATACAAGTATGTTGGATTCAGTTGAAAGAACTCAAACCCAAAGAAACAACAAAATTGGTGTACACATACCACCCATTTAGGAGACATGACCCAGCGGCATGTCTTCTGTGTCTCCTTGTCAGCACGCATTGAAGCCAAATTGAGGTAGAACGACGCTATCTCCATAATCTTAATTTTACAAGAAGATGCATGTATCAAACTGATAGGTTTAAATGTGTGTGTATTCCAAAAAAACTAGTTACTATTAAAAGCATACCTCGAGAGACGTGACCTTCATTCTTGCCCTTTGTAAAAACAAGCTTTTGATGTAGGTGCTTCCGGGAAATTTTGTTCTGCCCAGCCTTGACAATCGTATGGTCCTCCCTAACCAGCGACAAAAGAATTAGAGGACAAAGTAATAATATCAACCAATTTTAAATAGAGAAAAGACAGAGTAAATAAGTAAAAAACCCTTTCAGAATGGACTTCTTGGATTTCATATAATGCATTGTGAAGTTTAGGAGATCAAGAGCATTGCAAGCCTCTATTGAATTGTAGTCACCTTCGGCGTCAGAATCTTCAGTGTCCGGACTTTCAGGTCCCTGAGATACCTCCCAATAAGAAATGTTGGGATCACTATCTTCACTGGCAGAGATAGACTCACAATCTCCCGTATCTTCACTGGCTTTATCCTTTGTAGATCCCTTGTCACTGACCTGACCCCCATCACCAGCTGTGGGGTCTTCCTCCACTTGTCTTGTGCGGGAGGTATTGCTCCTCCTGGATCTACGCAACTCCCGCAACTGAGCCTACAAAAGCATCAATTACAAAGAGAATAATTTAGTGAGCACGTAAAATTCTAATTTCTGTAAATGGTTAATGTACGTTGTACTATTAGGCTTGCTTGTTCCCTTGTTAGGTGTAAATAACATATCGCCAATGTAGAATCGTCTTCCACTTCAGCGACGGGGTTCTCAACCAACCGTTTCCTTTTCTTTGGGACTTCTTGCTCATCTTCAAAATCTTCATCGGTTGTTTCTACCTCTACCTCTGGTTCATTGTGATGTTCAATCTCTGGGGGTTTTTCAGAATCAACAACCTGCATGCATTGTCATTAAATAGGATGGATGACTTTGAATTAAACAAAAGGTAAGTATTTCAAGTGGGAACAAGGCTTACATTTTGGCTAGGTGGTTGGGAAAGTTGCGTGTCATCATGAAAGTTTAAATCATCAATGCCAAACATCATAATCTCCGGAGCCGCTCCAATCGGGTATGGATGTCCATAGTGAACATGGCGAACAGTCTACCAAATAGCCAACAAATGAAATGAGTACCTTCTAAGCAATTTAAATTACTTCGCAACATCTTTCAAGTGAATAGCTGCCTTGACAATCATTACAATAATATGAACCAATTTAAAAGAAGGCACATAAAATTTGTATTGCAATTTGGAAAAGGAATTCCATCCCGACAATGCTATTTAAAAAACAAGGCACCATCATTTACTCACCTTAGCAGCACCAAAGAAGCCTTCAGCCATGATGTCCGAGTTTTTCACCTTCATCAGGTCTTCATCATCCCATGCCCACAGCCTTGGTTTTACGGTGTTCCACCTGACACCGCAGCCGATGTTGATCCTATCCAGATAAAGAATCTATACAGACAACAATGGTTATTGGATATAAGTTTAAGTGGTTACGACTTATTAATATTGCATGATAATAGGGAATAAGCTAACACACCGTGAGAAGCAAAGCAGAACCAGATGATCCACTCATCATTAGGTCATCTCTCTTATCAAACTTTACGATCCAGTTTAGGATATACTCACACCAGTTGTAACTAGAAGCACTCTCCACCACTTCATCAGTAAGAGCCCTACAATGGAAGGGGCTAAGCCAACGACTCTGGGTGTGGCACAGAACAACTCCAAGTGCATAGAACATAAAATGCCTCAAGAACAAAAACTTATTTGTTGTCTCATTTTTGCATATCTTGTAAACATCTTTGTCAAAAATTCTATTTTTATCATTTTTGTACAGGCTCGTCATTGCCACCACCTCCGGGTCACTTGCTTCGGCAAATGGCACCTTCCTATTGTCATGACGTTGTGGAAGGCCAAACACCCACCTTATCATGTCAGGTGAAATTTTTATAACATGTGGCCCTCCTACTTCGCCGGGCTTTCTTATGTGCAGCGTTCTCGTACTGCCATCAAACCTTTTGGAAAGCCAATATGCTAGAGCCTTATCCACCTTGTTGACAGTGATGTAAAGGGGAGTTTCCCACCCAGCGTCTTTAATCCATAGCTTCTGATGTGGGCGTAACTCCTTTATGAGCTTTTTCAACTTCCCAGGGTCACAACGCATGTTTGGTAACCCTGCAATAAAAAGTACCAATTAGATTCCTCCAAATTATTCTGGTATGTTAGGTACGCTTTTTCATTAAAACAAACTGACAATTTTCTTCGCGGGTGTGTTCTTTGCCGGTCTTCCTCGCTTTCTCTTTTGCCCTTCAGGAACAAGCGTGCTGGACCCCTGACCTGATGGACCTCCATCCCCATCCTACAACACAACAACAATTTCAGAACTAAGGCATTTAGGCACTATGGAAAATAAGACACCAACAGACATATTGTATAAGTCCAAATTTTGGCTAAAGTACATACAACAAACATAGGAAGGATTTTACTACAACTTTAACACCACCATAAAAGAGAATTGCCACTTAAATAATTTTTTAGGAACTAATGGATACCTCTTGTGTTGAGGTTGTACTGAGATGCTCAGTTCGTAGGACAGAATTCCCTCCAGTGTCATCAAAGTTTGTGAATATACTGTCAGTGTCCACATCTTCAAATGAAGCGTCCATCTACGAATCTAATTAACTAACCGTTAGTCCTCCATGAACAACCAAAAAAACTTGCTTATAACAGTTATTTCACAATATTAAAACAAGCAAAGGGAACCTGTCCTTATCTCCATACAAACTTCTTTGGACAAACCTCTTGTGTTTCAAATTGCACAACCTCAAAAGGATAGAGTACATTACACAACAAATTCAGGGCATAATTAGACACATGCAATGTGAGGCATACATACTATTATAATCAGAAGAAGGTGGAAAAATACAAGTGTAAATTTTGAAGATCTTCAAGCAACACATTATAAACAAACCCTAACCCTCTGAACTAGGTTGTGGGTAGACAAATTTTGCAGTTTTGGGGAGATAATCAGTGACATTAAGTGAATGAGTAACAATTAAGCAAATATGTACAAAATGGTTCAAACAAACTTCACAATCCACTCGAAAACCCTCGATTAGAAAATTAAATTGTAACAAACCCTAAAAGCTTATAAAGAAATTTACAAGCGAAATTATCAGGAAATGAGTAATTTAAAGAAAATTACCTTCAATATACAGGTGGGCGAAATTCAGTATGTTGAGCAACGTCAACGGCAACGGCAACGGCAATGAAGATGAACAAAGGATGGAAGGTTGCTTTTGCTCTGTTGTCAGACTTCTTGGGTTTCAAACTAAAATTTATTATGTCAGAGGAGGGAAGAAGGCAAGGGGCGGTTTTTATTTCACGTGCGTCGGGCGTGCTTTTATTGTTTCTCATTCAAAGGTAATAATCAGTTTTGTTTTATCTTTTTTTTTTTTTGGAATATAGTTTGTTCCAAATAAATCAAATATTGTCTCAAAGTAAATAATAATAATAGAGGGAAAATGTTCTTAAGGTCATTTAAAGTTCATAAATCACTATTACAATTTGATTAGTTTTTATCATTAAAAATTACCTTTGTATTAAATTGAAAATTACATAATAGAGGTAAGTATTAAAATTGATAAAATTTTATTAAAAGCAAATTCGAAAAAGATTTATACATCTACATTTTAAATCGAACCCCAATAGTTGTCAATCCTTTTGTTGATCCAAACCTAAATGTAGCTCAGACTTCAAGAACCACACGGAAAATAATGGAGATACCATATCAATTGTCATTGCCAAATGGACACGGGTTTACTGGTGGTTACTATTAAAATTAGGAAAATGTATGTGATTATCTATTGCTTAATAGTCTACCCTTTGTCCCTAAAAGACTTTAAAATTTGGAAGCGTATGCAATGATTTTGTGCTACAATATTGTCTAGCTTGGAAGTTGGAATACTATAGACATTTTGGTAAGGAATGTTTTGTTTAAAAACTTGTGTTATCATTTACGTTGTGAATCAGCAATACAAGACATTTATCGCAGTATTTAATATGTTTCGGAACTCCTATCAAACTTTGTGACAAATTAGCCATTAACAACTTGGCCATGAACGTTTGTCTAAGCTGATGCCCAAAAAAATCAGTAACAACTGCCTTGAAAGTGATTATATCACAACCCATTTCATAAGTAAGTCACCTGATTACAAAATAAATCAGTAACAAATCATAGTATTTCAGGACAAAATAAGCTAGTGGCTATTGTAGGCTTTTTTACCGGAAGTGAAGATAAATCACCAAGCAATTGGAATGTATGCTTGTTATCACAACCCATTTCATAAGTAAGATACTAACATGAATTGCAAGTGTACGCAAATACAAGTTTTCAGCAACCGAACAACTTCCAGATGATGAAGCCAAAATCAACAAAAATGGAATTGAAACCGAATTTCATAGTCACTGTATACTAAGCAGTGATCGAAGCCCTAAGGATCTTCTTCAGGACACGGCGTCTGCGTCTGTTTCTAACATTGAGAATCAGAAAGGATGCAAGTTTCAGGCGAGCATCGGCTATGTCGTGAACATACTTCTGCAAATTTATCAAACTCGTCTTACAAAATTGTCCATCAAAGTTAAAAGAAAAGTACAGAACGTAACTACAAACCATACCTTATTAAGTTGGAATTGTTTGGCTCCGTTGAAAGCACTTAGAAGCCAATACATGACATGTACCCCGGATTCTTTTGGACCTTTATCAGGCAACATTGGCGCCTTTGGTATTTGTTTCATCTCCATGGCATTCAGCTTCACTGGTTCCCTTAGAAGTGCAAAAGTATCGTCCATAGCTCATTTCTGTATAATTATGCGCAAGGTAGATATGATTTCTTTAAACACATGCATAAGTATTATTATTGTTGAACTGCTTTAATGCAAGCCTAGCATCATTCTAATTTCATGACGTTGCTCTGTAAATTGGCTTTAAACTCAACTAACAGATAACCAAGCAAACTAACAAAGAGGAAAAGACACATGTCCCCCTGGAAAAAACTATTTCTAACAATCAGACAAACAATGTCACAAAATAATTATTCATTACTATTTGCAAAAGGATAAACTGACCACCACTTCCAGGCAATGTTGATGTGCATCACTGCTGAGCTCCCTAAGACCAGAGTCCCAGATTGTTATTCTCCCTTTCGCGTGATCCATCTCGCACAATGACCAACGCTCATCCCAGTATACAGGTATATATACCTGGAGGTCACGAGTAGTAGGAGTTTAAGGTTAAGAGTGATCTATGCAATATTTTCAAATAGTGCAAGTGTGCATTCACTTACTATGAATGGCCCAGTGAACCTAAGAGCAGACCCAGGTTGTTCGATATTGGCGTGTACGCATGATGCCATGATTTGCAATTTATCTTTTAATTCATCGCTCTTCTCCTCACAACGATACAATTTCAGAACAGAAAGCTACAAAATTGCCACAAGTTAATAATTAAAGCATGTAAATAAATTCTTTAGGAAATAATACAATTATGTTGGAATGAGTTGAAAGACCTCAAACCCAAAAAAACTACAAATATAGTGTACACATACCACCCATTTAGGAGACATGACCCAAAGGCATGTCCTCTGTATCTCCTTGTCAGCACACATTGTAGCCAAGTTGAGGTACAACGACGTTATCTCCATAATCTTAATTTGACAGTGAAATGCATATGCCAAATTGTTAGGTTATAATATGTGCGTATTCCAAACAAAGTACTTACTATCCAACATTATACCTCAACGGAGACGTGACCTTCATTCTTGCCCTTTGTAAGAACAAGCCTTTGATGTAGGTGCCTCCGGGAAATTTTGGAGGCCCCACTATAGACCATGGTATAGTCCTCCCTAAGCAATGACAAATGAATTAGATGACAAAGTAATTATATGAACCAATGTATAATAATGAAAAGACAGAGTAAGTATGACAAAGACCGTTTGCCAATTGACTTCTTGTTTTTCATATACTGCATGGTGAAGAGTAGGAGATCAAGAGCATTGTAATCCTCAATTGAATTGTTTTCATCCTCGGCGCTGGAATCTTCAGTTACCGGATCCAGAATATGAGGTCCATCATCTATCTCCCAATAAGAAATCTCCGCATCAATTTTTTAACTGTCACAGTCTCTCGTACCTTCACTGCCTTCATCTATAGTAGCCTCACAATCTCTCCTACCTTCAATGCCTTCATTGTTTGTAGATCCATTGTCATTGTCCTGACCCCCATCACCAACTAAGGTGCCTTCGTCCACTTGTTCTGAGCGGGAGGTTTTGTTCTTCTTTGATCTACGCAACTCCTGCACGTGAGACTACAAATGCATAAATTACAAAGAGAATAAATTAATAACAAAGTAAAATTCAAATGCACATTGTAGTATTAGGGTTGCGCAAATCAATCTGGCACTTGTAATGACTCCCTTTTAGGTGTAAATAACATACCGCCAATGGAGAATCATCTTTCAGCTGAGCGACGACGGGCTTCTCATACAACGGTTTCCTTTTCTTTCCCTTATGTTGCTCTTCTTCAAAACCTGCATCAGTTGTTTCTACATCTATATCTTCATCACAGTCAACCTCTGGTTCTTTGTGAGGTTCAACCTCTGGTTCTTTGTGAGGTTCAACCTCTGGGGGTTCTTTAGAATGAACAACCTGCATGCATTGTTATTAAGTAGGACAAATGACTTTGAATTAAACATAAGATAAGTAATTTTAGTGGGAAGAAGGGTTACATTTGGGGGAGGTGGTTGGGGAAGCTGTGTGTCAGCATGAAAGTTTAAATCATCAATCTCAAACATAATATTCTTCGGAGGCTCTCCAATCGGGTATGGGTTTCCATAGGCAACATCGTGAACAATCTAGCAAATAGTGAAGAAATCATATGAATACCTTGTAAGCAAATTAAATTTTCAAGTCATTAGTTGCCTTGAAAAGAATGGACATAAAATTTGTATTTTCTCACCTGAGCACCACCAAAAAATACCAAAAAGTTCTATACCAAAAAATATGTACCATGAATTTCTCACCTGAGCACCACCAAAGTAGCCTGCAGCCGTGATGTCAGAGTTTTTCACCATTTTCAGCTCTTCATCACCCCATGCCCACAGCCTTGGTTTTGCGGTGTTCCACCTCACACCGTAACCGATGTTGATCCTATCCAAATAGAGAATCTGTACATACGACAATGGTCGCCGGATATAAGTTTAAGTGGTTACGGCTGATTTATATTGCATGTAATAGAGAGTAAGCTAACATACCGTCAAAAGCAAAGCGAAACCAGATGTTCCACTCACCATTAGGTCATCCCTTCCGTCAAACCTCACCATCCAGTCTAATATATACTCACACCAGTTGCAACTAGAAGCATTCTCTACCACTTCATCTGTAAGAGCCCTACAATGGTATGTGCTCAGCGAAGTGCTCTGGGTGTGGCATAGAACAACTCCAAGTGCATAGAACATAAAATGCCTCAAGAACAAGAACTTGTTTGTTTTCTCGTCTTTGCATATATTGTATACATGTTTTTCAGAAATTCTATTTTTTTCCATTTTTGTACAGACTCGATATTGCCATCACCTCCGAGTCACTTGCTTCGGCAATTGGCACCTTCCTATTGTCATGTCGTTCTGGCAGGCCAAACACCCACCTTATCAAGGTAGGTGTAATAGTCAATACATGGGGCCCTCCTTCTTCGCCGGCCTTTCTTATATGCAGCTCTCTCATAATGCCATTAAACCTTTTCGACAACCAATATGCTAGAGCCTTATCGACCTTGGTGACAAGGATGTAAAACAGAGTTCCCCAACCAGCGTCTTTAACCCATTGCCTCTGATGTGGTTCTAACTCCTTTATGAGCTTCTTGAACTTTGAAGGGTCACAACGGCATGTTTGGTAACCCTGGAATAAAAAGTACAATTTTAGTCCTCCAATTTATTCCAGTATGTAAGTTTACATATTACATTGAAATAAATTGACCATGATCATTGAGGGTGTGTTCTTTGACGGTCTACCTCGCTTTTTCTTTTGCCCTTCAGGCACGATGGACCCCTCACCTGATGGACCTCCCTCCCCATGTTCCTCTTCTACTTGGATCTTTCCCTACAGCACGACAATAGTTTCAAAACAAATGCATTTAGGCAATCTTGACCAGTTTGTGGCAGAGACCAGTTTGTGGCGACATCAATCTACTGAACTATTATTATCACCATACCTGATCATGTTGGCTAGAAGACCCAACACTTGAAATGCTGAAATCTTGACGAACTGATCCATCTGGAGCAACATGGGGGCGTTGATCCTGAATTGTCAGGTAACAAAGATAAACAACATTAGTTTTGTTTCCAAAACTTCAACTTATATTTTACTAATATTTGGCAACATAAAGAATTGAAGCGCTGTAACTTTGGCCATTATACATACATCAGCCCTTTTACTTGCGCCCTCAACAGTCACATTCAGTGGTTCTTTAAGCAACTCATTAATGAGTTGGTCAGTTGACTCATTGTTCATGTCATTGACATCACATGAAAATAAAGAGGACGTATCTTTTTCATTTTGAACCTACAAACAGGAAAAATAAGTCAACATACATAAGCCTAAATTTAGCTCCTTAGTGACTGAACACTGTAGTACTAGGCACCATTATTCAGTCTAAATAACACCAAACAAAAAATTACTTTCTGAACTTGGTACATCCAAAAAAACTTTCAACTATAGACCTCACATTGATACTAAACAACAGTCTCAAAGTACCTCATTCTATGGAAAAACATGAAATGTAGGCAGCCATCAGTACAAATTAAATGCCTATTACACTCTGGAATGACAAGGCACGGTCCGTCTAACAAATACTCACTGCTACGAAGTAGAGCTTGGCTTGGTGAACCACTTCATTCAATCCATTATAATCCAAGGCTGAGACATTTTTTGTAGGCCACACATTCATAACGGATTTGCAGCAAAAAACACTTCATTCAATCCATTATAATCCAAGGCTGAGACATTTTTTCTAGGCCACACATTCACAAAGGATTTGCAGGAAAAAATTCTGAAGGGTAACTAATGACATCAATGGATAATCAGAAGCATGGATGATCACTACCCTAAAAAGTACTTGGCACATAAATATTTTTCTAGGAACAAATTCTTACCTCTTGTGCTGAGGTTGTAATGAGATGCTCTGTTTGTAGGACAGAATTTCCTCTAGTGTCCTGAAACTCTGGCAAATGATGATTTTTGGGTTGGTTGTCTTCATGGTCTTTACATTTGACTATGTTTGGGTCCTCTACACTTGTAAAAACAAAGTCCAACCCTGCCATGTATTCTGCGAGGGCTTCCTGGGATATTTTTAGAGTATTTTGGTTTATACTGTCAGTGTCCATATCTTCAAAAAAAGCGTCCATCTTCGAATCTAATTAACTGACAGTTAGTCCTCCATGAAGAACAATAAAACTTGCACATAAAAGTTATTTCACATCATTAAAACAACCAAAGAGAACCTGTCCTTAACTCCATACCCACTCCTTTGGACGAATGGGTTGTGTTTCAAATTGAAAAACCTCAAACCCATACAATTCATTTATACAACAACTTCAGGGCATAATTACACACATGGAAGATCAGACATGTCATACTAGTGTAATTAGAAGAAGTTGAAAAGGTAATACTGAAAATTTTGAGAAAGATCTTCAAACAACACAATTTAACTAACCCTAATCCTCTGAAATTTGGTAGGGATTATGAAAATTTTCGAATTTTTGGGCGATAATCAGTGTCATGAAGTGAATGACTAACAATTAAGCAAGTATGTAGATCATTATTCACACAAACTTGACAATCCACTCCAAAACCCTCGATTAGGAAAATAACTTGGAACAAACCCTAAAAATTGCCTCAACAAATTTTCAAGGAAATAATCAACAAAACAGTGATGTAGAGAAACATACCTTGAATGTAGAGGTTGTCGAATCTGGGATTGGTCAGCAACGGCAACGGCAACGACAAAGACAATGAAGATGAAGAAAGCGTGGAAGGTTTTGCTCTGTTGTCAGAGGTTTTGTGTTTTGAAACAGAGAAAAACTGTCAGAGGAGGGAAGAAGGCAAAGGAGCGGTTACTAGCTCGCTCACGTGCTGTGTGCGTGCGGGTGAAAACAGTTTTATTTATTTATTTATTTTTTATTGTCGTTGCAGGTAAGCATAACTTGGTTCGTTTTTGTTTTGTAGACCGTTTGTTACAAAACAAATATAGATAGTCACTGGTAAAAGTTAATAGACGGTAAATTGTTTAAAGCGATCAAAACTTTGACCTTAATATTATTTTATTTTTATTTGAGTCAAAGCTTAATATTAATTTTAATTTAACGGTCAAAATGACTAGTACTATTTCAAAAGTTTTAATGATTAAAAATTAGCAGGACTCTGTTTTATATTTTATTTCTTAACATGTGAACTACTAAAACGAAGTGAAATGCCACAATTTGAAAAATACGCTTTAGAGATGTGTATTAGTAATGATAATAAGGGATTAAAAGTTATTTGTAAAGTGATTTGGACGTCTCCGGGTCATTTCCAAGCCGCTCCTTCACAAATCGCCTGGCGACTCCAAATGGTCATAACTGCCTTTGGGAGGCTATCTTGTTAGTAATATGAAAAAAACGCACTAGAGACGTGTATTAGTAACAATAATAAGCGATTAAAAGTAATTTCTAAAGTTATTTGGACGTCTCCGGGTCATTTCCAAGCCGCTCCTTCACAAACCGCCTGACGACTCAAAATTGTCAAAACTGGCTTTGGGAGGCCACTTTTTTACAAAATATGAAAAACACGCACTAGAGACGTGTATTAGTAATGATAATAAGCGATTAAAAGTAATTTCTAAAGTTATTTGGACGTCTTCGGGTCATTTCCAAGCCGCTCCTTCACAAACTGCCTGACGACTCAAAATTGTCAAAACTGGCTTTGGGAGGCTACTTTTTTACAAAATATGAAAAACACGCACTAGAGACGTGTATTAGTAATGATAATAAGCGATTAAAAGTAATTTCTAAAGTTATTTGGACGTCTCCGGGTCATTTCCAAGCCGCTCCTTCACAAACCGCCTGACGACTCAAAATTGTCAAAACTGGCTTTGGGAGGCCACTTTTTTACAATATATGAAAAACACGCACTAGAGACGTGTATTAGTAATGATAATAAGCGATTAAAAGTAATTTCTAAAGTTATTTGGACCTCTTCGGGTCATTTACAAGCAGCTCCTTCACAAATCGCCTGACGACTCAAAATTGTCAAAATTGACTTTGGGAGGCTACTTTTTTACAAATTATGAAAAACACGCACTAGAGACGTGTATTAGTAATGATAATAAGGGATTAAAAGTTATTTGTAAAGTGATTTGGACGTCTCCGGGTCATTTTCAAGCCGCTCCTTCACAAACCGCCTAACGACTCAAAATTGTCAAAACTGGCTTTGGGAGGCTATTTTGTCAGTAATATGAAAAACACGCACTAGAGACGTGTATTAGTAATGATAACAAGGGATTAAAAGTTATTTGTAAAGTGATTTGGACGTCTCCGGGTCATTTTCAAGCCACTCCTTCACAAACCGCCTGACGACTCAAAATTGTCAAAACTGGCTTTGGGAGGCTATTTTGTTAGTAATATGAAAAACACGCACTAGAGACGTGTATTAGTAATGATAATAAGGGATTAAAAGTTATTTGTAAAGTGATTTACACGTCTCCGGGTCATTTTCAAGGCGTTCCTTCACAAACCGCCTGACGACTCAAAATTGTCAAAACTGGCTTTGGGAGGCTATTTTGTTAGTAATATGAAAAACACGCACTAGAGACGTGTATTAGTAATGATAACAAGGAATTAAAAGTTATTTCTAAAGTGATTTACATTTCCAAGGCGTTCCTTCAGAAACCGGCTGACGACTCAAAATTGTCATAACTGGCTTTGGGAGGCTATTTTGTACAAAATATGAAAAAAACGCACTACAGATGTGTATTACTAATGATAGTAAGGGATTAAAAGTTATTTCTAAAGTGATTTACACGTCTCCGGTTCATTTCCAAGGCGTTCCTTCACAAACCGGCTGACGACTCAAAATTGTCATAACTGGCTTTGGGAGGCTATTTTGTTAGTAATATGAAAAATACGCACTACAGACGTGTATTAGTAATGATAATAAGGGATTAAAAGTAGTTTCTAAAGTTATTTGGACGTCTCCGGGTCATTTATAAGGAGTTTCATCGAAAACTGCCTTACGACTCTTGATGGTCGTAACTGGATTTGGGAGCCTATTTTCATAAATTATGAAAAACACGCACTAGAGCCGTGTATTAGTAATGATAATAAGGGATTAAAAGTAATTTATAAAGTTATTTGGACGTCTCCGGGTCATTTATAAGGAGATTCATCGAAAACTGCCTTACGACTCTTAATGGTCGTAACTGGATTTGGGAGCCTATTTTCATAAATTATGAAAAACACTTAATAGAGCCGTGTATTAGTAATGATAATAAGGGACGTCACTGGATCATTTCCATAACAGTGAATATATGAGTTTAACTTTTTCAAATAATACTTTCATGTTGTCCTCATGTGGTTTTTCTTACACCTATCTTTTTAGGACACGTATGACACATCTGATTTGCCGCCCATCTTTTTTTTGGGCGGGAGAAAATTCATCTCACATAAATTGTGCAATAATTAATCAGGAACAATCAGGTAATAACTGGTGATAATCGATATAATTTTAGTTACCAAAATCACCAGCACTTGCTTCTTGTGCAAACCGAATTCCCCCCTTATAAATAGTTTGGATTGCAAACTTCCTCAAAATCATAATGCCCTACAATTCATATTAACCAATACACAATACTAAGGTTAAGGAAAATGGTAAACAAAAACCAAAATACCCCTTCCAAAAAACGCCAAACAATCCTTTCAATTAAGAAAAATCATGCAAGAGATAAGCTTGAGGTTCGTATATTCATGAGGGAACTCATACAACGTGTTACTCTACAAGAAGTGGATGGTGTCATCCAGAAATGCGAGTTTAACACATCAACTTTGGGGAGGCTATTTGATGAAGAGACCAATCATGCATTCATTCCCAAAATACCAAGACGATGGCGGGATATATATCTTGCAAATGATACACTCCCGGTTGCCGATGATATTCTGTTGAAGCACGAGATAAGGAGGTCTGCGAGGCTCACGAACAAGAACATCAATCCATGAACATTGTCATTATGCAACTAAGAATGAGTTGCTGCTTTTGGTGGATATCTAACTAATTATAACTACTAAATATTATGAATATATTGTATGGAAATTATAACAAATTTGAAGGTGTATTTTGTTCACATTATCATTTAGTGTAATGTGGTATTTTTAGTTTCGTAGTATTTGATGTTCTGTTTGGAGGAAACAATTTGACTTTTGTATCAAGGTTTTCCTTGTAGTGTCATCATTAAAAAGTGGTGCTTCTAGTAGGTTATATTTGATGTTGTCTTTCCTAGCAACAATTTTGTAATGGTCTTCTTTAGGCACCCAAAAATATTTAACATTATTTGCCTCAAGCATTTCATTCCTTTAATTTTTTCGCTCTCTTCATTATCCTTCCAACGATAACTCTTGTTCTCCATATATCTCCATGTCAAATCGTGTTTTGCTCAATTATTCAATTGGCAAGTTGGGATGTGACGAATTCAATTGGCAAGTTGGGATGTTTGGCATGTGAAGGTTTGACTAATTGGAAAATGGGTCGATTGCAAAGGGAGAATAAAATTTTCAGAAAAATAAAGGGAAATAAATGTGAAGGAAGAGTTGAAGAGTTTAATTGATGCAACTAAGGAAATGGAGCTTTCATTTGGGTTGGCTCCGGCCTCGTTGATGTGAACTAGTTTAGGTAGTAATCTATTAGAGATATGTACTCTTGTGTTAGTGTTATTGTAAGGAATGTGATGGCTTGTGCTTTTAGTTAGTAACAACTTCTTAAGCCTTGTGCCTCCCTTTCAAATTTTCAATGAAATTAATGAAGAACAATTCAATTCTGCTTTGTTAAATGTCGTAACACTCTCACCGTGATGAATTTTTCAATTAAGGAAGTCCTTCAAATAATTGCGCATATTTTCTGGAAAGCCACTTAGTAAATAACCAATTTCAAATGTCAATGCAATTTAAAGTTATTAAGTAACAACTATGACTTGCTTCATACATATTGAACTTCAATAATAATTTAGTAACAAATGCCTAAGGTTCACTATCCTTCCAAATTTGTTGTCTGAAAACTAGCATGTACTAGGCTGTACTATAAAGCTGCACAGCTACATGCACTCAAAGGTGTACTTGTTGCCTATATTGGCGGGAATTTAAAATGAATTATGCATCTTCTTTTTTTTAGTAACGGTCTAAATATATGCACAACAAACGATATATTAATCGAAACTTTTTCAAGGAAATCTTCATATTGTCACTACATGACTTGTCCTTCACCTCCCTTTCGTTTACACGTAAGATATGTGACTTCCCGCCCTTTTTTTTTTGGCGGGAAATTCTATACCTCCAATTTGTTGTACATTATTTAATCAGGAACAAATAGGTAATAACTGCTAACAATCCAGTTAATTTTAGTTACAAATAGAATCATCGCTTTACTTTTCTGGAATGCGGATTCCCCCATATAAATAGTATTCAACTCTCCACAAACAATAATACTCTCATACTCACATTCAACGATAAAGAATACCAAGCCTAAGAAAAATGGTGAAACAATACCAAAACACCCCTTCCAAAAAACGTCAAACACTCCTTTCAATTAAGAAAAATCATGCAAGAGATAAGCTTGAGGTTCGTATTTTCATGAGGGAACTCATACAACGTCTTACTCTAGAACAAGTGGATGGTGTCATCCAAAAATGTGAGTTCAACACACCAACTTTGGGGAGGCTATTTGATGAAGAGACCAACCATGTTTTCATTCCCCAAATGAAGAGACGAAGCATGTATTCGCTCCCGGTTGCCGATGATATTCTGTTGAAGTACGAGATAAGGAGGTCTGAGAGGCTTACGAACAAATACCTCAATCAATGAATATTCTCAGCATGCAACTAAGAATGAGTTGCTGCTTTTGATGGATATCTAACTAATTATAACTACTAAAATTTATGAATATATTGTAGGGAAATTATAAGAAATTTGAAGGTGTATTTTGTTCACAATATCATTTAGTGTAATGTGGTGCTTTTAGTTTCGTAGTATTTGATGTTCTGTTTGGAGGAAAAAATTTGACTTTTGTATCCAACTCAATATATGTTTCTAATATAAATTAAGATTATCCAAATTTATTTGTGTCAAATTTGTAGAGCTGACAATGCAAAGTATCACAATACAGAAAATTTTATTTTTTACAAAGTTGACAACTCAAGTTAAAACTAGCCACCCAGATGCCAATGCAAACCATTTTCATGTAAATACCCTTAAAAACAATATATTTCCCTCTTAACAGTAGTTTCACATTGGTTGTCATGCTATCCATATTCATAAAAATATAAACAATCAGTGACGATGCTTCCGATACGGGGTTGTAATTTGTCGATTTGAACAACCTTTCTTACCGTCATGCAGCATAATTGAATTCTGCTACCCTCCACAAATCCAGTTTCTGTTAACACCATTGTTACCGATATATTGTGTAATAGAGGACAATTTTCTTGTTCTGGCATTGATTACAAATTTATGTTTTTTGTAAATCAATTTATCAGTAACAATCACACCCCTTTGATCGTAAATAAATCTAATTATATGAACATAGGATACGGGTTTCAAGCATATAGGTGGGGATAATGATTTTTAATGGCTACAAAAGTTAATGAATATTTATTACTTTAACAATGATTAGGAAGAGAAGGATATAGAGTGAATTATGAGACGAACATACAATGATCCATGAAAACGAAAAGACATTGATGTTCCTTTATGTACAAGACTATCATATAGGCCAATATATGAAATTGGTCTTATTAGTGACACCTTGTAGACAAATTGGTTTTGTTAATAGCGACAACAACATTCCTGTCACTATTAAGTGTTATTTTTTTACTGAATCGGAGAAGTATGTTGTAACGCCCAAATTTAAATACCACTTGATTAGAGTGCGGAATATTAATAAATATCACAAATGTGGTACTAAAACAACAACTGTCTTTCAATATCTTTTTCTAAAACTTTTATGAATTATGTTATCTCTCAAATAAATGGATAATCATAATTCATATTATAAATCCACACGCAAACAAGGTTTTTTCCTTTTAACAAAATACACCTTAATACCAATTAGTAATAACAATTATCTATATTAATAATCTAAATAATACATCTCACAAATTAATCAAACTCAAAGCAATTTTCTTGTTTCTTTTATTAAACCTTTCGCCCAAGCATGATAACATCAAATAAACAATTTTCAGATTTTCCACATGAACTCATAATTACCAAATCTTATTAATAAATCAACTTCACTAGGTCAAACCCACATGCAACCATGCGAAATAATATAAACTTCACCAATATGACTTCTTTGTACTCAACCTCATAGATACAATAATTAAACATACTTTTCTTAATCAAAAACTTATGACCGCCATTAATAAATAAACAATAATTATTGTAACTTTATTTATATAATTATTCTTCAACATGCAATTATCAAGCTTAATCTTTCTAGAAGACCAACCTCAACCTTTTCTTAATCTAACATAATCTCATCTTAAGCATACTTTCAAAAATAACAAGCTTATCTTTCTAGAAGACCTACCTCAACGTCATTTCCTAAACCCATAATAAATTTGCAATTCACGCACAAAAAATCCTTGTCAAAATACTTTGTTCATTCAACCTCAATTGGTTCACAATTACCTTTATGTTTAACCTCGGGTCAAACCGAGCTTCAGGCGAGCCCGACCCTACTATGGCTCGGCTTGGTCGGTTCAGTTGGGTCCCAATAGTTGATTTTTCTTTCTATTCGAAAAAAAGAATTATATAATTTTAGAGATTACTTTATGCTTTAAGGTTTTTTTTTTATATGAGAAACTGCAAGGGATCACAAATACTCATATTCAATTGCAGTTATTTTAAATCAAATTTTCCTAATTTTTGTAATGATGAGTCTGAATTTGAGTCGAGTGAATTCGAGGCAAGCCGAGCACCACCCTTGATTGTTCCGCCTCGGCGATTTTTGAGCCGGCCACGCGAAGACCCTAAACAAACCGAAAAGGAAATATAGTTTAATTCTAAAACCCTAAAACCCTAAAACCCTATACCTTATACCCTATAACCTATACCCTATACCCTATGCCCTATACCCCATTTTTACGGTGACTTAATTAATTAGGAACAACAAGGATTTAAATAACTACCAAATATGTGGTTTGTATTAGATAATTTTCCAGGAACAAATATTGACAAACTTATTAAATTCTTTTCACAGAAAAGTACACTTCTTTTTGTTAGTAACTGTTTCTTTTTGTTAGGATCAATTGAAATTTATTTCGGAGGTAACTCCACCATTTTTTGGGAGGGAAGTTCAAAATAAAATGAAAATGTGGAGGGAATAGCCAAATAGGTTTTGGAGGGAAAACAGAAAATAACATTTCTTCTAACTTTCTTATAAATAGGGGGTACATTCTTGCATCATCTACACAACCCTTCAACATTTAGTTTTTTCTTCAATTAAACTTCTGCAATTTCTTTCAACTCCAATCACAAAGTCATCTCATCAAAATGGTGACTCAATCTCAGCGCATAAAAAAACAACACAACAAAGATGTGAAGGACATAAGGTTATTCATGGGAGGGGGGTACTAAAAACCCTTGGTCCTCATGTCATTGAAGACATTTTTAATCATCGTGGTTCATGGATGAAAAATCCGCAGAAATATTTCGAGGAAGACTATGCCATTATCGACAGGCGAAACCCAGGGAAGTTGAGGGTCATGGCTAACTGCAGCTTCACATACAAGCGTCCCCCTCCCACCCCAGAAGCTATGGCCGAGAGGAAGCGTCGACAGATCCGTAATTTGAAGCAATTGGCGATCCTTAAACTTGGTGCTTGAAGATCTACTCGAATTATTGTCTGTCATATCTCTTTTGTCAAAGCTAGCATGCTCTTTTAGATTTCCCTTTTATTTTTTCTTCATATTACTCCTTTTGGTGAGAATTTTGGGTGTTTATTATGTTTGACGCTCGAATGCTTTGTGGTACTCATGTTGTTGCTCTCAATTTCAATGTTTCTGGACGATTATTGTTATCCTTGATTTATTTTTTTCAATACTTTTGTTTGCACCGTTGTTCCAAATAAATTACGTAACTTACTGGCATTAAAAGTTGACAAAATCACTTTTGTATTTTACAAATAAATTCAACTTTGTTACCATTAAAATATAACCTCAATGAATCGTACTTGGTACGCCATAGTTATTAGTTCAACAAATTTACAGAAATACCCTTATATAAAAATAAAAATATAACCTCAATGAATCGTACTTGGTACGCCATAGTTATTAGTTCAACAAATTTACAGAAATACCCTTATATAAAAATATATATACACATAATCACTTCATTCAATTCAGACCCTAATCCTTGAAACCTCAACCCCTCTCTCTCTCTGTTACTGAGACAACAACTTAAGTTCTCTTTTTGCAATACCAACCAACACCGGCGAACACCATGTCTAGCTCCTCAGACTCAAGTGAGAATACTTGTACAAATCTTAGTGGAATTATGCTTCAAATGTGCCCATCTGTCTTCGCTGAAATTTTCCCCAACATGATGGAGGAGTGGATTACCAACCCTATTCCCCCTCACCAACAGCTCACAATCGAGTACAAGAAAATGGATAGTATCGATCTTTTCGAACACCCCAACCCAGGGACGCCTGAAGTTGTGACAAATGACACTAGGTACATGTCTCTACATCAGTTTATCATGATTTAATTAGATTATTGCATATCAAGATAGCATTGTTAAGAAGAATCTTTTTTTATACTTAGTTTTTTTCTTTGTTCCAAATAATAACATGACAGGTCCTACAAAATTCAGATTTGGTCCTAAAAAATACTTGATAGTTCTTGCTAAATTTGACTTGGTAACTTTGTGGTAATTCAAAGGGTGGGGGTCCTTTGCTAGTTGGGTAAATGTTGTTTATTAATTTAACTTGATTCTTCGACTCTAAATCCTCAAGTAAAATTGACAAAATAATCCTCCTTAACAAGTTATCGGATCACTCGTTAACAAGACCGTTATATAACGACCATCTCCTACTTCACACCAATCATCCACATCGAAGCATTTTACATGTTTGGTTGTAATTCATATTAGTAGGAAGTAATATAACTGACTTTTTTACTATACAATTAAAAATCTTACATATTCAATCCTATGCATATTTGGTACTAATTTATTTAGTAAAAACAAATATGACCATGCTTTTCACTATAAGATGACAATCTCACATTTTCAAGCCTTTCACTCAAATCATACTCTTTACAATAATTGTTTAGTAACAAGTACTTGCCATTTTGGTACATGGTTCGCCTTGGTGACCAACACCTTTAGGATGCCAAACCATTGAAAATTAGAGAAGCTATCCTCGAGCCAACAGAGGCAAGGGGTTCTCTTTTGGATCTGCTCATGATAACTGGTGAGGGCAACAACGACAATGCCAAGCCTGCACATCTGTTGAGTGTCACTGACCTCAGTTACTTGAAGTATGTTGAACTAGAGGCCCCTTTTCATGCCCTCCGCTCAATGAATTATGCGGACAAGCAGCTGTTGCCCAATGGGTTTGATGTTTTAGTGGATCCTCCTATGAACATTCGTCAATCCCCAATTGGTTTTCTGGTCAATTGCCAACCTACGAGGCTAACATGGCAGCTTACTCTAACACGGTCCAAGTACACAAATTGGACCATACGGAGAAGCAAGTGGACGTGTGGATTGAACGTCGTGTTAGGAGATCGTGGGTTGGTCCGGACACTACGTCTTACAAAAGCCATGTGCAGGCGCTGTCCCGCTATTGGAGAGTGATGCCGGAAAATATTCTCATTGACTCGTGGGATGAGGGAAAGCTTCATGAGTATCCTCAGTTAGAAGGAAGGCCAAGGCTTCCAGAAGGCTCAAAATTCTTAATTTGGAACGCACGGGGGATCGCTCGACCATCTTTCTGCTCTAATTTCTTGTTTCTATGTCAGCTCTACCGTCCATCCCTCTCCTTCGTGACGGAAACTAGAGTTAGCCGTAAGAATACGGAGGCCATTGTGAGCGATATTACAATCTTTGAGAATTGGAGCCTTGTTGAGCCTCATGGATTTGATGGGGGAGTCTTAATCTTCTGGACTAATGAAGTTGATTTCAACTTCATCAATTGCAATCGCCCCCTTATCCATGGCTTCATGCAAAGGAAGATTCAGGCTCATTGACTGGCTGGCAGTATGCCTCTTGTGTTACTTCATAAGTTGTTTCAACCTGTCACACTACTAATGCATTTTTTCCAATTGCAGGTGTTGTTGTTGGAGAGTTCAGGAAGTGCAACAACAAATGTTTGTTTGTTTCTGTTTTATGCATTATGAATGTTATTCGGACTATACCCCCTGCCCTGGCATGTATTAAACCCACCCCTCCCTAGAAATGTTAATCGTACAATGTTGGGATTTTAACTACCCCCTCCCCGGTTTGTATTAAGCTCCCCCTCCCCGATTTGTATTAATTCCCCCCTCCCGAATACTATGGTTGCCTTTGAACTATTCCATCGTTTGTTTAATTTTATTCCTAATTGCTCTACTTCATGTGGTCATTATTTGTTGATTTGCTCTTGCAAGTATGGCTCACTGTGTCTGGGCCACTCCTATCTTCCTATTACATTTGGTTCATTCTTTCTTCCTTTGTTACTAATAAATCAATTTATCATTGCTTTGCTCTTGCAAGTATAGCTCACTGCGTCTGGGACACTCGTTTCTTTCTATTACTTTTGCTCCTTTCTTTCTTCCTTTGTTACTAATAAAACAATTTAACACATTGCTTTGTTATTGCAAGTAAGTTTTACTGTGTCTGGGGCACGGACCCTCCTTTCTTCCTATTACATTTGGTCCATTCTTTCACCCTTTGTTACTAATAAATCAATTTATCACATCACATACTGCATGTAGATGAGAATTACCAAATTAATTCTTGGTTTTCACTGGAAATAATAATGGCGAAACAAGTTAGTTATTCTCGTTCTCATTTCAACTTCCTATCAACTATGATAACATTATGAAAATTATTGTTCTACCACCACTTACATGTAAGGAAAACAACACCTGAATTTATTTTTCGCTCTACCTACTATAAATACATCATGGAAAACTTGATTGTACACTCAATAACTAATTTATTTGAAGCCGTTGGGAAAAAACCCCAAACTACAACACCAAACAACTAACCACAGATTTGGATTTCGCCCTAATTAAAATCACAATGCCTCAGTGTCCTTTGGATATGGTCTACCGTAAATAACGTTCTCCACAATCTGTCACATAAGCAATGAGGGTTTACCATTTTGAATCTATACATCTTTATAATAATTTAGCATAATCTTCATAAATTAAGTTGTCGACGAAATTACCTTCGCAGCACCATATTCGCCATCTTCTTCAGCGTCGAGTTCCAATGCTGCCTCGAGAGTCTGTTGGTCCCATGCACGGACTCTAAAGTTGTATGTCCTCCAGTTTACGCCCTTTCCAAGGTCAATTCTATCCAAGTACACTAACTACAAATACAACGGGTGAATTAAAACAAAGAGTTGCAAAACATAATGAAGATTAATGTAGTGTCGTAAAATACTTACAGCTAACAATAGTGTGCACCCCCTAAATCCTTCAACAGTATCATCAACTTTGAACCTATAATCAACCAACCAATTCAAAACATATGCAGCCCAGTTGTATTTCTTAGCTTCACAAGCATTGTGCAGCACCTTCAAATGCAAGGGGCTGATTGCGCGCTTCTGCATAGGACAAAGAAGGACTCCCAGTGTATATAACAGGAAATGTATTTTAAACTTCTCCTTGTCATTTTGCTCTCCACATGCCATTCTAAACACATCCCTCTCACTGATGCTTCCATAAATGTGGTCCTTGTATTCCATCTTCAAAGTCTTGTACACCTTCATGCTACATTTGGGTACGGTCAAACTCCACTTTCCAAAAGGAGTTCCTAGCACCCAACCAACCATATTTGCATCAATAACGATGGAATGTCCCTCCCTAATCTTAAGCTTCTTAAAGTGAGGATCAAACCTCTTCGTAATCCAATACCCAAACATATTATCAAGGTCCCTTATTTTCATATATATGAACTCTCCAAATCCCATTTCTTTGACCCAACTGCGCTGCGTCTCTGTTAAACGTGCAATGAATTTACTATATCTTTGCACATTGCAACCCATGATGAAACAAAACAAACCCTATAAAGAAAAATTTTAATTACCAATTACATATTCGCAAACAAATTGAAAACATGATTTCATTTCAATCCATACTTACAGAGTCAGTGGAATTTGTGCATTGGTCATTGTCTTGGATTGGCTCGTCATTCGGTCGACATTCTTTTCCCCGATTGCAATCCTTACTATCCCCATCATCCGCATTTTCCTTCTCTCCTTTGTCATCATCTCCCATATTCCCTTGCTCTTTCTCATCATCATCTCCGTTATCCGCATTCTCATTCTCTCTTCTGTCTTCATCTCCCAACTTCCCTTGCTCCTTCTCATCATAATCTACATCATCGGCATTTTTCTTCTCTCCTCTATCTTCATCTCCCAACTTTCCTTCCTCTTTCTCATCATCATCTCCATCATCCGCATTCTCATCCTCTCCTCTGTCTTCATCACCCAATTTTCCTTGCTCTTTCTCATCATCATCTCCACCATCTGCATTCTTCTTCTCTCCTCTTTCTTCATCTGCCAACTTCCCTTGCTCCTTCTCATCACCATCTCCCAATTCGTTGTCGTCTTTCTCACCATCATCTCCCAATTTTCCTGCATCTTTCTCATCATCTCCCAGTTCCCCATGCTCTTTCCCCCCATCATCTCCCGATTCCCCTTCATCATTATCACCATCATCATCATCATCATTTTGACAAAATCAAAAATATTTCTATATGTTAAAGGCCGATTTACACACTTTGTAACCAACCTCAATATCAATTTATCAAAACTGAAAAATTGAATATAATTCATTCCTCTATGCCGTGCTGAAATAGTAAAGTACTAACTACGCTAAGTCAATGACAGTATTTTATGAAACTTATAAACCTTACCAAACATGTCTTCCTCTTCTTCATGGCCACTTGCTTCACCCTCATATTTCTCCTATTGGCCAGAGTCTTCTTTCGTAATGGTTGTTCAATCACCGGGCTTACAGCAACCAACTGTTTATCCAATTCTGACGGATCCTTCTCAAATGTATGCTCTACATGTGGGGTTATTGTTCCAATGTTTCATTTCATCCATCTTCGACTCACGGTCCATTACAAATAGGTCATCCATTGTGCTTCTTTGAGCCCAAATCTTGAAATCACTCATATAGTTCAAATCGTTTACTCGCTTCCTAATTTCTTTCAATGTGAATAAATCCGAATTTTTAAAAAACAATATCTCTTTCATACCACCGCAGTATTCAATTGGTTCTGACTTCAGTGTTCCACCATGGAAAAGTAAGACAATATAGGACTTTGCTATCTTAATTCTGCAATATTAAGTTTCAATCAACAACCATGATTTTCAATGTTTAGTATTGCTGTATTTTTTTTGGCCAAATGTAGGGTTTCTTAGCGGTTACTACATGTCATTCTCATTTTTCATTCTTTTTAAGTGTACGTGTATGAATGTGGTTTTGCTAGTAGTTAACTTAACACAACTGTTTCTAACATGTTACACTATTGACTTAATTTATTAGTAACAAGCACTATATGTATTAGTAACTAATGAATGAGCTCCAAACCAAATTTACTAGTAACAAATGATGCACCTTGAAAATCATTTATTAGTAACAAATGACTAAAAAATGATCCACCATGAAAATAACGAAAACTTCAGAATAAACCTAAAACAAATTGGATTTTATTGGGAACAAATCAAAACACTGACCTGCGTCTCCACGTCGCCAGAGTACTTCCAAGATTTTTCCCGTCGTGCTTCAACTGCCCAGGTCGCCGGAGTAGTTTGGGAAGGTGGCCCGACTTCTTGTAGTAGATCGCCGGAAACTTAGTCTATTTTGCCCATTTCGGCCCGCCGCCGGATTCCAAAATAATTTCCCCAACCCTAATATTGTTTGAGTTTAGAAACACTTCGCCGGAGTTCTTTAGAGGTTGTAAACACTGTGCAGGAGTCTTTTGTAGGTCGCTAGAGTATTTCAGAGGACACCGGCGTAGTATTAAGGAGGATGTCGGAGGTTTTTGGAGGAAATCGGAGTTTTTGGAGGACGCCGGAGTTCGGCCAAGGTCGCTGGAGTTCTTGAACCTCACTTTCTATTAATTTTTCCAACCATTCTAATTCTTGTGTTTTGATTTCTCCAAAAACATAAACATTAGTGAAATGTTGTTTCTCCCCAAATAATAGGTTAGAGTCTGAATTTTGAACCAAATTTGTTTGAAATTCAAATGAAAATAGAGTTAAAAGATTTTCCCTTTTTTTTAAATGGCTTTGTTTCCAACCAATAGAAAATTGCCACCACATTAATAAAAAAGGATGTATGATACACCCAATATATCACATTTATTTTCCTATTTTTATCCTAATAAGCCTGTTGAAGTAGAAAGAAGAAAATAAAACAGGAGAGAGAAACATCAAAACAAAACATACATAACTAATTAGCAACAGATCCAGGCTTCCAAGAAAACCAAACATACAAGTACTTACTTTTACTATAGAAACCAAACAGACGAGAGTGGTCAAAGTCAACTGGTATTGAAGAAGAGCCAATCGGAGACATATCTTGCAGGTGCAGAGCACGTGATATAGTTGGTTTCGGTTCTCGGTAGTTGCCAGCTAAGCTGTCCCGATTTGTCCGGCGTATCTACAGCCTGTCCCACTCTTCTTTCTTTTTTTCTCCTACCCACGTTTTTCACTTTTATCTGCAACCATTTGCAGTTGCAGGTACCCATGTTCGTTAATCCTCAACTTTCTTCTCCACCCTCTCCCACGGTTTCTAACGGTAATTGGCGGATAACTAAACTATTACAGTAACATCGTTTAATATACGAACTTATTTTAATTTTTTTTTGAAGCAAATATACAAACTTTTCCCACCTAGGATTTTTTGAATTGAGTGATATATGTTTTTCTTTTCCATATTATTATTCAATTAAATGAAATTGATTTCAATTTATTAGTGTATAGTTCAGTTTTTTAGGGTGTGTTCTTTTCCACTTATTGGACTTTACTTAATCAGTGAGAATCAGTGGCAAGACCTAACTCAATCAGTAGGAATCAGTGGTAAGACCTTACTCAATCAGTGAGAATCAGTGGCAGGACCTTATTCAATCAGTGGAAATCAGTGGCAGGACCCACATTTCTACTCACAAAATCAGTGGCAGGGCCTTATTGAATCAGTGAGAATCAGTGGCAGGACCTTACTCAATCAGTGGAAATCAGTGGGAGGACATTACTCAATCAGTGAGAATCAGTGGAAATAATTGGAAAAGAACGCACTCTTAGAGCTGAACTTATCTGAACTGAACTGAATTAAATTGAATTCGATCAACACCATTGAATTGGGCACCACTGAACTAAATTAAACACAACTAACTGAATTGAACACAACTTAATATGTGAGACAAAAGTATGTTTTTGAACTCAAAATAACTAAACTAAATTGATCAAACATCACTTAACTGATTTTTTATTTTTTTTTATTTTTATAATTTGGTGTTTATTCATTAAAGAACCAATAATTCAGTCTTCAACTTGAAGACTAGCAAATTACATCACCACACCAAAAGTCATCACTGACCAAAACAAAACCAAGCAGAGCAAGCAAATAAATACACCATATTACACCTACAACCACGCTACAAAATCCTCGGTTCTAGTAATCCCTTGCTTGGCAAGGCCGTCTGCTATTGAGTTTATTTACACATCACTTAACTGAATTAGAATTTACTGAATTAACACTGAAACTGAATTGAACTGAATTAAACTGAATTAAAATGACTATATAAGCTCTAAAAAACGCACCCTTGGTAAAAAAGAGTATACAGTAAATAAACAAATTAAAGTATAGAGATTATTTTATTATGTAGAAGAGATTTCGTATATCAAAATCAAATGTATATGATGCATGGAAAAAAGGATGGGGAGAGGCTCAAGAAAAGCAAATGTACATGTATTGATGTATATATAGTAAGGAGCCATATATGATGCAGATATGTAGGATCTTCGTGGAGTGTTCTGTCTCCAATCTTACAAACGAAAACGATGAAGTAGATTGTATGTATAGGGGCATCTACTTTTTATTTTATTTTTTAATGTGTAATATCGCCTAGATGAAAAATTAATTAACAATACAATTATTTGAATCTTTGATACAATTTGGGATGTGTGGGTCATGGGGAACCTTTCCCTTGTTCCCAATATAATTGCACGCCTTTGTTTCAGGCCGTAACCCGCGTACGTATTCCAATGTGGATTCATCACTGATTAAAGAATCTATAGCATATGGAGTAGTATTTGCTGTGAAAATACAGAAGATTTGTAGTAAATTTTTATGTAATGGTCAAGACAATCTGATTGTAAATGTAAAAATAAAGGTTAGTACACTTTACTTCTTCTCCTACCTCACCTAGGAGACCTATAACTCGATAAGGTAATAATAATAGTAATAGTAATAGTAATTGAAAATGTCATATTACTAAATATTAACATAGTGAAATTAGTACGTGATATTGGTGTTAGCTCAAAAGACAACTATGGGTATCATTTCACTTTTATTTTATTTTATTTTTCTTTGAACGGGAAGGATCATAATGTAGAATGGTTTAGGTCTTAGTCAAATAGTAGTGGTTTAGACAAGTAAAAAGAAAAGAAAAAAGGCATTGGATATAGCTAGATAAGTGGCTAATATAATTGCGTAATTAGTAGTGATAGTTCATGCAAGCACTGAACGACAGAGTCATTTTCACGAATAAACAAGTTCAAATGTCGGTATTCGTTGCTTTCTTTTGGGGCCAATTAGCCAATAGAAATGCAGCGCAGCCTTATTTTTGTCTTCTACCTTTAATTTTAATTTTAATTAATTTCTTTGCCGGGTCGCTTCTTTGAATATTAATACCGCGGGGGCTCCAACAACGAAACTATTACGTACTAATTTCGTAGATTGACATGAATCACACTACTCATCAAAGATGAGCGGCAATCATGCCTTTTTAAATTGTTAGAGATAAGAAGAGTAAGGTTCTGTCACCTATGTTAGTTGTTCACTTGTTCCAATCACATATGAAATGAAAAGAGCAACTATGGCAATTAATTAGCAATCTTAGACAGCATAATGATGTGTTTGTCGACATGACAAAGCTAATTAACAAAGACATATTGTACTGATATTTTTACCATCCTATGTAATTTGTCTAAGACAGAATCTTTTCACCGCTTTAATCAAGTTTTAAGAGATATTTGACCTTTCTACTCTCGGTTATGATCTAAAGGTAATAGTCATTTTCTCATTTTATATTCATTATAAGATACCGTACTTATATAATCGCTTTAATAATAAGGAGTTAGGCTTTCTCAATCTCATGATATTTTTAATGCTACTCGTTTTGATTAGAGGGTGTGTTCTTTTTCAACTTATTCCAAAATAAGTTCAGCTCAGTTAAACGACATTCGTACTAATCTGTTTAGTTCAGTTTTACCTGGCTTCTTATAAAGTTGTAAATTGATTTCAATATATCCAGGCCTCAAAACATGTTCGAGGTCAGTAAACCCTGTCTGAAGTCTGAACGTACAAATCATTTGTTTAGTGTTGACTATAAACCAAAGTAGTAGCTAACACTCCAAAGTCACATTCATCAACCCCCACCAATAACCGACATTCACCAATAATCAACATTCCATCATTCCACAATAAACAACTAAAACAATTTGTATAGAGAAGAACTGAAGTCAAATTGTAGGAATAAACTAGTCAACCAATTGATGTAAACAAGCTTTCTGTATTTACAAAGACATGATGATGATAATGATGTGTGAAACCAATTAATCTGTTTCCTTTTTTCCCCCTAAACCTAATCTTTAATTTTCTCCCTATACCCAGCAATTTCTTGCAAATTCTTTTCCCTCTTGTTGATTCAAATTCTTCTGATCTTTGAAATGGTCTATTTCTTGGGGTCCATACAAATCTTTTCTCCAAATCTTTCCCCTTGTCTAATTACTACTTGCTAATACTAGTATTACTCAAGTAATTTTATATGTACAAAGTAGCTAGGGACCCCTAATTAGCCCAAACCATAAGCAAGGTATATGCTAAAGGTGTGGATAGAAGGGCACTTTCCACCCAACAAATATTGCCTTTGAGTTCTCTTTAAGAATGTGATCTGATCAGCCCCAGGTTGTACAGATTCTTCCTTACTAGGCTCCCAAGTGATAACAACATTGCCCCTCCGACTCCGGCCTCGTTCCTCTCGGCCTTCTGGTGAAAGATCAATGGCAGCTCCTTCACCTTCAATTTATTGCACCCGATTTTCTCCCTTACTGCCTCGATAGTTTTTGGATCCGCGGGGTACCCATCTGCATCGGTCACATAAAAGATGTTCAGAGCCGTCTTCCCTGTTGTTGAGATCTCGGCCCTTGTAACGTTTAGGCCGTTCTCACGAAATGTCCTGGTCACATCTGCTAGTAAACATGGACGATCCTCGTCGTATAGTTCTAGCCTCACACCCTATAATTGATTGACAGACAAAAGGAATATCATTAGTCATTGTTATCCAATATAAATGATTCTCAATTAGCAATGTCATTTTGAAGTAATGGAGCAAATTAAGTACCTGAGATGCTCTTCTTTGAACGGCAGCTTGTATACATTGAACAACCCGTTGCCTTTCAGCATCTGAGCTAATTGGGGTTCCATCTGTGTGCCTAATATAGAACTCCTGAAATAGAATCACAGAGAACAAATTAGCTCAATATGGCCAAGATCACAACTTTCCTTAAAAGCAAATCAAACAAGATCAGAATCGAAAATATACCAGATAAGCTCGGCTGCCTTGAGAATCAATAGTCCCATGAAAAACAACATATTCCATGTCTGTCAATGTACAAACAACATCAAACAAGAGCTTAGGACGATCTTTGCATTGAACATACACGACCGAGTAACCCCTCCCATTCCAATTCTGGACTGTGACCTCCGGAGTATCATACATCAACGACCCAGAACCCAAAGGGGTTCTTTCATAATCGCGATCAGCAAACATCAATTGATGCAGCCTCCTCTCCGTATGAGTAACTGCCAAGGAAACTGTGGTCTTTGCACTCCTGATATCATTATCTCCCTTAAGCACAGGCCTTAGTTTCGACTCAATCCTCCTAATTCTATGTGAGTCCTCAATCGGGCACCCTGAATCACAATCCTTGAGGTATATGAGGGACGCTATCCGACCATTGTGAGTCCACACTTTAGCATCCACCACACTGCAATGTAGGTCTGATAATACCGCGAAAACCTCTGATAATAGGCCAACCCTATCCGTGCCGGTTAGCTCAAGCGCTGTTAGGCCCTTGTAGCCACATGATCTTGTGAACTGGATGCTTCCAAGTGACTGTTAATAACAACCAAAACAGTTAATTTCAGCTCAGAAGAATAAGTCATAAAACCAATTTAAGACACCCAGAAAAATGGCACCAAAAGCTCTGATCTTGTGTCATAATTACCTGTTCCATGTAGCTAATAACGCTTTCATCCTTTAATTTGTTGCCATCTAAATCCGTTACATGAAAAACTGCAGGGAAGGAATAAAAAACAGGATTAAGGCTT
Source organism: Tetragonia tetragonoides (assembly GCA_038025085.1). NCBI lineage: Eukaryota > Viridiplantae > Streptophyta > Magnoliopsida > Caryophyllales > Aizoaceae > Tetragonia > Tetragonia tetragonoides. Next base: position 50,751,545 of record CM076142.1, read on the forward strand.
GGTAATTAATTCTCATAAGAGCGTTAATCAGAAGAATATTTCTGTAACAGACAAGATTACAACAGGGAATTTAATTAAAACAGTAAAAGTTAGGTTTAAGGTCTCACCATCCATGAACCACCTTCCATCAGATGAAATGTAACCCTTTTTAATCAAAAGATTAAGATCTGTGAGAACTTGAACTGCTTCTAAAAGAATCCCATGTTTCCTAGCACTATCAACCTATCAAAATCAAACATAAATATGAAAATTAAAAATCATTCATCAACACATTTAATTAAGAAAATGAAGATTTGGGTTAATTAACAAAAGTAAAAAATGAAATAATAATAATATTTAGCTTACCTTTACAAGGGTGGTATTAGGGCAAACAGCATTGTCAATAGCCACTCTGTAAGAACAGCAGAGCAAAGTTGGGTCAGAAATCAGAATCAATACTTATTCACACACAAAAAAAAATAAAATACCCAAAATTTCCAAGTCTTTGGGGTTTTCAAAATTCAAACTTTAAAGGTTTGAACACATGAAATTCGTGGAAAGGCGCCTAATTAGAGAGGTGAAAGGGCAAATTTGAAAAGTCTAAGGACAAAAAAGTTCAACTTGACCTTCTAGAGAATTCAAATTTCGTAAAGCACGAAGCAAAATGATGTCTGAAATTAACCAACTAAAATTTGCAAAAAACCCATGAAATATTAACTGAACTTGTCTGTATTACTGTACATATATTTCAGAAATGTTCCCGAAAATTCTGATAAACCAAACCCAATCCAACCCAAAACTCGAAACCCACAAAAAAAATCATGAAAAATATATGATGATGAGACACACAAAAAAAATGAAATTGGAAAGATTACACACCTGGGACTGTCCATACGAAAAAGAAGCTTATCAAACTCATTCAAACATGCTGATGGCCACTCCATATTCAATCTCTCTCTCTCCTCGAAACGGCGTAGTATTCAAATATTCCGGCGAACCTTCCTTGAATATAATAATAATATACTTTTAATATTTGCTCTGTGATATCTGAAAATGGGCCGTTTGGCGTTTGGTGTCTGTGAAGAAGAAGAAGAAGAAGAAGAAGAAGAGTCGTTGTCTGGAGTTCTTATTCTCTCTCTCTCTCTCTCTCTCTCTCTCTGGAAGGAAGGAGTATTTTCTCTCTCTAGAATAAAGAGGAGAGCGCAAAGCACGCTTCTTCGCTCTTCGGCCCTCACTATTTATATAAACGCCTTTCCCATTTTTGAGACCCTTTTTTTATTTTTAATAAAAGAATTTGCTTTTTCGTACGTACATAGTAACCAGTACTACCAGTAAAAAAAAAACAAATCAAATCAAATAATTCCTTTTTTAAATTACAATACACGCTGTAAGTCATACGCAAAGGGATGGGTCCCGACAGCCAATCACGGAACGACGTGTCGGGTAGTAGAATTTTCTTTTACGGTCGGATAGTTGTTGTTGTTGCTGAGTCCAGCTAGGACGACACGTAGTATTGGTCCTTTACTTAAATTCTACTCTACGAGAGTGTGGTGTGAACCTGAACTTGAACCGCTCCCAATACTATTTTTCTTTTTATTTTAGAGGAAGTATCTTGATTATAAGATGGAAGGAAAGGGAATCTTAATCTACATTGAATCAAATTTGATTTTGAGGTCGATTATTATAACGAGATATGAACATCACAAATGATCCTCTATTTTGAAATCGAATTTAACTTATGTTTAAAATTGGGGGTGATTTATTTGATATTGTTGTAAGAATATTGTATTCGCGTGAAATAGTGTGTATTTTTATTGTGTTACTTTCAATAGATGATTTAGTTTAGTATATTGTTCAAGTTTTTTAGGATCAACATGCCAAAAATATATATAGATGAAGTAACATTTTATTGGCAATTGGGTATGGTAAGTAGTGTCGTGTCAATTTGCGTGTTTTTTGTTTAAGCATTATTAGTGTCACCACATTGTTTTAAGATACGTAAAATTGATGTTGACAATTGAATACTATAAGTAGTGTCATGTCTATTTGTGTGTTTTTGTTTAAGCATTAGTGCCATATTGTTTCAAAATACGTAAAATCGATGTTTGTAACTATGCTACCTATTTAATAAAATAATCATTAGAATAATTGAAAAATAAACGTTGTCTAAAAATTTCAAAATACGTAAAATCGATGTTCGTAAGTATGCTACCTATTTAATAGGATGATCATTAGAACAATTGAAAAATAAACTTTGTCTAGAAATGAATTAGACATGTCATTGGATAATTCGTGTTAATATATATCTTGTTACTTCTTTTAGAGATTAAAACCTTGTACCATGCCAACTTTTAGATAACGTCTTAATCAATTGGGGGGATCCATGTGATATACCTTTATTGATAAGTACATATATATAGTACAATATCTAACATTAATTTGATTTCTCACGCACTATTATAAATCTTAGTATTAGGAAAAACTGTTGATTTCATGTAAAGTTTATACTTTTTGTGGGTGTAGTCAAATATATACTAGTTTAACCTCCCCCAAAAATAAAAACCTGAGACAATTGTTATAAAAAAAAATGAGGTACTGTAGTAGGAAAGGGATTATATATTTTAGTTAGCCATCACAACTAATTCCTTAGTATGTCGCTTATGGAGTTAAAACTAACAAAAAGAGTTTCAAGAGCCTAATTGCTTCACATTGCACTTAACCCATTAGAAAGATTATGATTCTATAATCAAGTCAATTAGGGACAACCAATCCTTTGTTAAGGACTCAAAAAATCCTCCAGTCGTGACCGTAATTTCAACTGAATTAATCTCATTAAAAGGCACTCGACAATATGTATTAATTAATATGAAAAAAGATTTACAACAAGTATTAGAATGTGAATGCATAATTATTTTTAATTTCTAATAGATACATTATTAGTATATTTAGAAAGTCCAATAACTCAATTTAAAGGCAAGATGCTCACAATAAGTTATATGAACATTTAAAAGATATACATAATAAAGTGTTATATACTATCACGTGTATAAATACTGAATAAACAAATTAGAGATACTCTATAATTGAGGATTCGGATGCCAAATATCATGATAACTTTGCATCTAGCACCAAAGTTATTGGAGATCAGATAAGGACCCAAGATTCGTTAGCCTAGTAGCTACAGTGCTACATCTTCGTAAGATTAGCCACACACACCCAAAAAAAAGTAGGCATCCCGTAAGGTGCCTCTTGGATCATTTAAGGAGTTATGTATCTAATCTAACACGTGAACTTTCATAAGGGAAATTGTCATGCAATGAAGGAAGTGAAAAACAGATAAATTGATCCTTTATTCCTTTTACCAAGTTGCGTATATAAGGTGGAAATGTGTGATGCATATTCGACTTGAAAGGTAGTAGCGATTTTTTCCAACTACTGTACATCTTTAATGTCAACTCTGAGTATGTTCTTTTCACCTGATTTCACTGAATTAAACTAATTTAAACTAAATTCATTAAAGAGTAAATGAAAAAGAAAAAGAAAAAAAACTCGAGCGTAATGAAACTTTAACAACTACTTGATACTTCCTCCGTTTCTAAAAATGGTAACATTTACTTTGCACGGTCTTTAATACACTATTTTGACCATAATTTTTTGTGTTTTTATATGAATACATAAACTATAAAAAATAGATTTTCCGAAAATACTAATTAAAATGAATCCAACGGTAGTATTTTTACATTGTAAATCTTTAAATTTTTTGCGAAATCAATGGTCAAAGTTTATAAAGTTTGACCTTCAAAAAGTAAATGTTATCATTTTTCGAAACGAAAGGAGTACCTTTTGAATTCACATGATTTAGTTTTGGAAGTATGTAGTATGGGAGATATTGCAATACACCATATATTTATTTAAGAACGACATAGGACACAAGATGAAGAAAACATGGCACTTACTGCACGCATTGCATTAGATGGGTAATAAGGGACTAAAAGCCTAAAAAACGGCATTTATGAGCCAATTAGATGAGAGTATTAGCTAAAAGAGGAACCTAACACACAAATGTTTAACCCAAAGCGGAATAAATGATGTGTAAAGCAAAATTGTAATGACCTCACCAAAAACATTACACAGCTAACAAAATACAAAATTATAAATCGGTTATCTAAGACCCTGTTCGGGGTGGTTGCTAGTTTGTGGTTTTTGGTTTTCAAAATAAAATTTGGGAACAAAACGTGTTTGGCATCGAAGAGGATTCGTGCTGAGTTTTTGCTTATTTGAAAACTCAACCCCCAAATTTGAGAACCAAAAAATTTGGTTTCCGCGGTGCTGTTTCCAGTTACAAAGCCCAACTCTTCCCTTGCTCCCACTATGGGACCCATTGATTTGTCACCCAATTCGTCCTTTCCCTGATGTTTCTGTAGAAGCCTCCAAGTGGGGCCAAAGAAGGTCAGTTTGGTCCAAAGGATAACATGGCACTAAATCAGAAAACCCGTTGTGCCTCTAGTGAAGGGAAGGCCCCTCGTTTTACTACCGACAGCTGCTTGCGTGGCAGACTCCATCATGTGGCCATCCCCTGATAATCAAAAGAATTACGTTTCGACCTTTCATTTAGACTCTTATGTTCTTTTTAATTGAATCGGAATTAATTGAAAATATGACGTAAAAATTGGTTGCCCAATAATCTTGAATTGAATTTGTTATAGGAAGATCAAAAGATTAGAATTGTGGCTAAAGGTGTGAGGGAAAAATAGGTCATCAAGGACAATGGTTTATTTCAATATAGTTCAAGACAAATTATTTTTTAATGCAATTTAGGGCTTTAATTCAGTCAAATTTAGTGAAAATTATACTTCTAACTTGGTCGTTTAAAATACTTTACAACTCTAAATTTGATTTCTAAATGTGAAAATGTAATTTTGTGTAGAAGCAAACAAAAAATATCATAATTTTATTGGCAAGGGTTCAATTCCACAATTTCATTGGAGAACATATATTTTTCAAAATAAAAATCTAGAAGATTTTTAATCAAAAAAAACTTTTTGACTTAAAAAGTTATGATTTCTACTCCCTCTGTTTTATAATATAAGTCATTTCTTTACTTTGACACAAATTAAGAAATTGTGAATTCAAGAAAAAGATATGGTAAAAAGACTAAACTATCCTTAAACATTAAATGCAACATTAGAGAGATAAAGGAAGCAAATGACAAGAAAATGGTATGGTAAAGTGGGAAAACTAACAATAAATACTCATTGAAAAGTGTTAAAAGTCAAAATATGCCTTATATCGTAAAACAAAAATAAAGTCAAATTTTATTTTTTTTTGGTTCACGACCAAGGGTATCCACTGTCGACCACAGTGACTATCCCGCGCTGACTTGTAGGCACCTCAAAAGGTGGGACAACTGGCCAAAAAATTTAAAACTGCTCCATACCCAAAGCGATATTCAAAATATGACTTATATTGTAAAACGGATGGAGTACCAAAAAATGTCAACCAAGTAAATGAAGTGAACCTAATCTCAAGTTGGGGAAGAAAATAATGTTCATCAAAATCAATTTCACCGCACGATCTCATCACATGTGCGCTCTACTACTGTCCACTACACATGACTCATGATCCAAACTTACTTCTATTATTCACATTAACCGGTTGATGAGCTTTTAGAAAAAAAGAATAAAGAAAACTGGAAAAGGAAAAATGGATAAAGACATACTGCCAAGTCATTTATTGAATTTGGTTGCCATTTAAATTTTCACCCGTTTATTTCATATTTTGAAACGGGGAATTCGTTTGCGATGGCGTGGCATTTATGGCGGGAAATGGTTGGTTTCCCGCTAAATGGGGAGGGGGGGGGGGTGGGGGGCACGGTTATGATCGCCGTGGTTTAAACTTTAAATGTCCACAATGTTGGGAGGGACATTTCTCCGCAAAGGGGACCCCACCTAATTTTGACCTTTGGGTGGGCTGATTGTGTGTGGACACTCCACATATGATTTTCTGAGGTGGAGATTATTTGCAATCAAAAGCGGCGTTTAGCTCAAACGAAGAGCTCATCTTTGTTGCCACGTGGATGACAAGTAAGGCCAAGATTTAGATTGCTTTTTCAGATTTCTTCTTTTTTATTCTTTTCTCTCTTTTGGGCACCATCATAAAATGTAAAAATGACGAATCTTGACTACCAAAACAATAATGAAAATGCTTATTGCAAATCCTACAATAATACATAATACTCACAAGCTAATTTATGTGTTCCGAAAAAAAAAACTACTTTATGTGTTGAATGTTTTTGAATTGTTTCACTTTTTTTTTCTTCTTGATTTGTACATGCCTATTTTCTTTGTTCTATAGAAGATAGATAGTCTAAGGGATTATTTCCACTTATTTGATAATTGCTTAGTTAAGTGATGATTAGTTCACTGAATTGAAATATTTAAAGTTGGATCAAGTCAATTTAATAGTGTACTTTTTTCCCCTCACATACTATTATTCATTTTATTCCAATTTCACTTTTAGTTTTTTTATTAGTGGAAAACAACACACCTTAGAATAGTCATATTGGTGGTAATGCACGTGAGGATGAGGTGGGAGTACAAGTGATAAGTGTCCCACTCTCAAAAAACTCAGTGTGTAGGGGTTTGTATTCTCATATATGTAGGGAGAATAAAAACCTCCTCTACCTTTCTTTGTGGGAAGGATCCACTCTTCTATTTGAGCCCATCAACCCATCAAATATGAATTAACTTGCCCGACACGTGTAATTTGCGAGCTATTGCATCTGTCCTTGTAGCCAAAAAAAAAAGGGGGGGGGGGGTAATATAGGTAATGCACGTACTATATGGTATAGCATGGCCAAAGGGCAAAGGGACGCTCCCCGTGTTTTAGGCTTTGACTGTTTGATAAGATATTTGGGTTAAGTGGCGGCAAGCCAAGTTCGAAGGTGGTGAAGAGGTGGGCGGGAGTTTAATTTATTTTATGAGTGTTTAGTGAGTTTGTCTTTACTTTGGATTTTGGGTTTTAAATAGAAGACAAGAAGAGCGCCGCAGATCTCTCCGTGAGACAATGGGGGCATGTTTTCTTCAACAACGTGCGTGGCCTCAACCCATAAAACCAAATCAAAGCCCTCATTACATTAACATATAATGTAAATTTGTAAATTAAATTTAACGAAAGACTAGTACTATTATATTCTAATATATATATTTTTTTGGTTCACGACCAAGAGTATCCACAGTCGATCATAGTGACTATTTCCGCGCTGGCTTGTAGGCACCTCAAAGGATAGGACAACTGACCAAGGAATTTAAAGCTGCTCCATGCTTAAGGCGAAATTCGAATCCTCAATCTTGGCTAATAATGGATGAATCCCTACCACTCAACCACACCTCCTTGATTTTATATTAGAAGAGTACTAGTAAAGAGAGTAGGACTAAGTGACTAAGAACATCCCCTCGCGAGCATTGCATGTCGCATGTCCCAGCCTCGCTTGTTTAATTTGTCAGCGCGCCCCAATATCCGGGATATAGATATATCCCTCTCAACTCCAACTGGGTATGTCCAGACTTGAAAATGACCCAATTCATAAATGCCCGCCACAGTTTATAATATTCACTCCATTTCGTCTATGTATAATTAACTTGCTCTTGTCTTTTGAATTTTGTGAAGCATTCAATTCTACTTCCATTCTCTGTGACCCTTTTTAATTTTGAGGCATTGCTAATTTGCTAGCGCTCTATTGGGGAGGATCATGGAAAGATTTTGCAGCTGCTAATTTAATCAATGGTTTAAATTCAGATCTAATTGGATATATTGGATCTGGATTTCGTTTTTCCTATATCCTATATTACTTTAATATGTGATTTTTATTGTACGGACCAACGGTGGGTACATAGGCTAATTAGCTCTTCAAAAGTACTTCCTATGTTTTAGGGTTATCTTTACATTTGACTTTTTGTGATTAAAGTTCACAAACTTTGACCACTTATTTGTAAAAAGTTACAAAGTAGATGTAAGGTTTTAAATAATGAGTACATGAAATTGGCCCTTCAAATATAGACGTATATGTACGTATAGTTTTAAATAATGCTTTAGTGTTGTACATTTTTTTTTTGATACATACTTTGGGGCCGTTTGGTTGAGGGTAATAATGATTAAGGAGGTAATTAAATGAATTTATAGGCTAAAATGGGAGGTATGTGAGGTAGTGGGGGTTAGATTTTTTGAGAATAAGGGTAATGATTAACCCCAATTGGGGGATAATACAAACCTACCTCCCCTTAGGGTAATGATATTCCCCCGTTTTCCTTCATTTTCTCCATTACCGATCCCCTTTAATCATTGCCTTCATCACCACTTCACCTTACTATTTTAGCTTAAAAATTCATTCAATTACCCCTTTAATCATCACCCCAATCAATACTTATGGCTGGCTAATTAAGAGGGGGATTAACATTCTCTCCAAAGATCATCTGATCATAAATAATACGAGTAGATCCAACTTAGGAATGAAGTACTAGTAGCACGTATATGACATATATATATATATGATGAGTGGTTAGGCTGGCAGTTCAATTAGTTGGAGCAACAATGACTAGTAGTACGTGAATTTGGTCAAAACAGGGACACGTGAGAGTGTCAGTTCGCACGTTCGACTTACTAATCACCTTCACAGACCTACCTAGTTTTATTCAATCTATTTATCGCCGGTTGATAATGAAATCTTGTTTTAATAATATAAAAACATAATCTACATTTTGCAGTGTAAGATAAAACACGTCAACATTTTTTTTGGGTGTTGAATTACAGATTTATTTTAATCGTATTGGGTCGATTTATACATATGAGTAAAATGCTCTCCCAACAATGATGCTCCACTGGCTAGGCATACTAGAAAACCAGGGCCAAAGTTTCTCAAGGTAATGAGGCTGATCCCATGGTGAATAGATCAGTTCCACTTGAATAGTCTGAATGCAAGCTATCATCAATTCATCATGCATGTGAATTGTGATGGATGAGCTGCTTTTATAACTACCAAACATAACTTATTACCTATACACACTATGGTAAAATTTGCAAAACTCTTTATTCGAATTTATTTAGTGGGAATAGAATATAGGGATACATATTAAAACATTGCTATAATAGAAAGTAGGGATATAGATTAAAATTTGCAAAATTAGTTTTCATGTGGTATTAAAAATGTGAGAATTGAGACATTTTAATCTCTATTCCCAGTTCCCACCTCATATTTTCTTTTAACGTGGGTATAGAGACCTTTTAACTCCTATTCTATGTCGATGGCGTGACGGGCCAGGGTGGATGAATTATATCCATGTGAAATAGATGATGATTATACTAAAGAGGGTGGTTCGCTAGCTTGGTGTGGATGGGTCCTAATTCCCGGCCAGCTAATTAAACCAGTGATGTATGATTATTGATAGTGGTTGTGTGGCAACCGTCAAATGATGAGAATTAAGCGTAAGATTAAGGCTAACTCATTAATTAGGGGTTTCGTGGCATTCTGTTGCTTGCCTTGACAAACAAGTTATATTTGGTGCCTGCTTTCTAGCTACTCCCAAGTCCTAACTGCCAATAAAGTGAATGGCGTTGACTCAAATAACTAAATGGTCGTATATAATTAAACTCCCATTTAGTATCCAAATAGATTTTGTTGGCAAACAAATTTCCCACTTGAAATTCAAATTTTGGGCTCCTTGAGACAATTAGTAACCACAAACTACCCAATACAATATTTAAGAGGTGTTGGCTCATTGATAAACAAGTTACAACTTATACATCAAGTCATAGGTTCAAGCCTCCTGAAGAGCACCTACACAAATTAATTCATAAAATACCCGAGGCCGTGCGTTAGGAGGTATCTTTTAGCCACACCTAAAGAGAGAAAAAGTTTCTCTTTGCCAAACCTAAAACTACCCAATACAATATTTAATTATTCCGATAAATATAATTAGTGTAGTTTCCAATTAACTTTTGCGAATCCTCAAGTGCTACTTATTGTTTCCTACTACTCATGCATGCTTGGAGATGGTCTCAAATATCATTTTCATTATCAATCAATGGATTATAATAAAAATAAGTGGTTGTAATAATTAATCACGGTCAATTGATCTTCTGACACTTGAATAAAGCAAAGAGTTATTATTGTTACTGACAATAATTTATCTTATGTAAATAATTATCTCACTAAAAAGATTAATTCAATTCCAAAGCTGGTAGCAGAGAGTCATTTTACATTTATTTAGAGTATATGATCTATTGATCATATGAGAGGGTATATATATGGACGTAGCTTGTCCCTTACGATTTTAGCTCTACTTTCAACTTTTAAAGCATGAGTTAAGATTGCATTATGCATGGATGTGTAACCATGGATGATGATGATTATTTCAGATCTCCAATGTGGTTGACTGCATGTCCTTTTCTCTGTCCGCTATTTGATTGTTGCTTGCTTCTTCGTGAATCTTGCATATATCTTGATCATAAGGGGGACAAACTGCTTAGCTAGCGAGATTCAAAATCGCAAAAACTTATATAAAATCGTCTCACTGTAAGATAATTATTACATTTTGAAAATAGAGTATTAATACTTTTAAACAAATTTTTTTTATTCTTTTCATTTGAACATTTATGAAGGTCGGAAAAAAAGTATTACTTTTCAGATTAAAAGATGTTACATTTTGAATAAAAATGTTACATTTAGGATTGAAATGGCATGTTTGTTTTGGAACTTCTAGGATTAGGAAAATTACTTAAATGGTTCCATTATATATACCAGGCCCAGGACACTTTATAAAACTTCAACAAACCCACCAACCTCTTTAAACTGGGTACAGCCCACCTCTCCCTTATCAAAATTCAAAAGCCCTTAAATTAACTCGAGCCCAAAAATCCAAACAAAATGTGCTTGTAGACAAAAACGACGTCACATTGCTACTTCAAAAATCAAAAGAACCAATCCACAATTGCTAATCTTACTCTCTCACTTTCTCTCTTATTTTCCAACAATGGCTGCCAGTACCCACTCTCTCTCTAGATTGCACCTACCATTACCATTATCAACATCAACAAGACCCAAGTCATGTAATTTACATGCACCCATATCTCTCTCTACCCTCAGCTCTCAAAATTCATTTGTGGGTACTCTCACTTTCTCTCTCCTTCACCATTCAAGGGCATCTCCCATTTCACCCTCAACCAAACGCGCCTCTATCGTTTCTTTCATCAGCCTCCCAAATAAGTAATTCTTTTTATTATTTTTTTTATCTTTTAAAACTTTTTTCCCCCTAACCCAGAAAAAGGAAGAGCTTATGGTTTATGATACTGATTGTTTGCTTCACTTTTATGTTTTGGGCAGGAAACCAGAGGGGCCTACAGGCGAGACATACCCCAAGTGAGTTGCAATTTCGCTTTAATTTGCGATCTTTTTAATGTTCTGGGGTTATTGATTTTGATTGGGTTTAGTTTATGATTATGGGTCTTCTGTTGATTTGGGGGTTTGGTGAGTGTTTTTGGAGATTAAATGTGTTTTGTGATAATGGGTTGGAAAACTGATTGAAATAGGTGGTCATGGAGGGCTATAAAGTCATTTGCAATGGGTGAATTGGAAGCTAGGAAGCTCAAATACCCTTCAACTGGGACTGAAGCTATTCTTATGGGTATTCTTATTGAAGGTTAGTCACTTATAACATTGATGTAATGGTGCTAACTATAGACATATGATAGTGTGAATTTCATTCCTACTTTATACTTTGCTGTTCAGATTGAATGAATTACTTATGCTCTTGTGTATGAATTGTGTGAATTATTGAATTTGCATTGTCTCCTACTCGTTTTATTTTCGATTAGATATACCTATGTGAAGAGAATTGTTTCTCCTCCATATGTATGCTACATTGTGAGACTTCTGCTAGCTGTTTAACCAGAATATAATGGCTTGAATCTAGGCACTTATCTTAAGAAAACTGCATTTCTGTTTTAAGTTTGTACAGAGAGGCTTGTGGTGGGGGTGCGCTGAAGTAAATATGAAACTGAGTATTGCTTGTGGTGCATGAACATTGCATGTCCAGCTGGTGGTAAATTTTGATGCTGAAGATAGTTGAGTTGAGGTAAATGATTACAGTGAAAGTAAATAGTTGGAGATAAGTAAATGAGTTACAGAAGCACGTCATGTGCTTGTTTTATGGGTAACATACATCCTGGACCATGATGTCTATATTGCAATGTTTCTGCATATTCCTCTTCTATTTCCTTAAATACAATCTCACCTGTTTTCTGTCTCCTATTTGATTTATTGTTGAGTGTTTGAGGTAGCACATAATACTATTGAAATGTTGACTATCATAGAGGTCCCTTACACACTTGAGGTATGGGCCTCATGAGAGGCATATATTATATAATGGCATTGAATGTCATATTCATAGAGGATTCAGAAACTGAAAGTATTTATGTGCTCATTGTGAAATCAGCGTTGAGCAATTAAATTATTTTGCTTAAAATGATAAAAGCGGTATTATTGTCATGGTATTATGAGGTTTGAATTGTAATTGACGACTAATTTGATGCCCCCCCCCCCCCCCCCCAAAACAAAGAAAGATAAAACAGAAAGCCAAATTAGCCTTGTGGAAGACACTTAGGTCTTAGGGTAATTGCATGATGCAATACAGTGTGGCGTAGTATTCATCTTCCAGATATGAGGTCTAAATAGACAAAGATTTTTTATGATAGTGTGGAATGGGGGTTGTTTCCAAAGCTGTTTGGTTCTGCTCCCTGTATATCTCTGGAGAGGCTTAAGCGTAGCTTTTTGATGGGAGTGCTATGAAGAACTGTCTTCCAGATAGATAATCAGCTCCGCCTTGGTCTTCTTAGAGAGTGGAACAGAAGAGTGCTAAGGACATTGTATCGAGAATCTGGACTAGTTGCGACTATGTATCACGTTTGGGATGCTAGAAATTTAAAGCACTTCAGGCGTGTATATCACTCAGTTCAGAAATCTTCTATGAGAATTAACTGAAACTCTTTCTGGAGCTGATGGTGCTGCACAGAAAAATGTCAGAGAACTGGCGAGTGCAGAGTTTTACCATTTGTAGAAGGGCTTGCATTTCAGTAGAGCTCAATATATTTTGTGATCCTTTGTCGGTGTTTTGTATTTTTTATTTGATGTCCTCTGGCTGTGTCTTTGTGAATGAGTTTTTGGTACGTTAGTAGCAAGTATTCATACCTAACAATAATGAACAAATAGAAATAATGAAAAGATAGCAGATGAGCTTCAGAACAAGCCATTGTTTCCTGTATCAGCAGTTGAAGGCTTTCTTAGGTTTACCTTAGCTTTGATTGTAAATTATGACCATATTTTCACTTTATTTACAGGTACTAGTCTTGCTTCAAAGCTTCTCAGGGAAAATGGAGTCACACTCACCAAGGTGCGGGAGGAGAGTATTAAATTACTTGGAAAAGGTGACTTGTACTTCTTCAGCCCAGAGCATCCCCCTTTGACTGAATCAGCAGAAAAAGCATTGGATTGGGCTGTGGATCAGAAGCTAAAATCTGGTATGCCTTTTGTCCCTGTTCTCATGATATAGCCCTTTGTTATTTTTCTTACTTGTCTCTGATGATTATCATTTTAAGGGTTTATTGTTATGTTAGAGAGGGAATTTGGTTTCACGTCTTATTGATGGTGTCTTCATCCATACCATGCCTTACTGTACCACTTCCCCTGGGCCTTTTTTATTGTTAGTTTCATAATCATGCAAGAATGTTTCTGTATGCTTAAAAATTTTCTTGATGGCTAATAACGTCATTCACCCTGATTTCATTAAATTACATAAATTTGTTTTGTACATTTATTTCACAAGTTCACAACTGGAATCCAGTAGCTTACTTGGTGAGGCTTACATTAAAGCTTGTGGCTGTGGGTTTGAATTACCTTGTAGAATGTTTTATATGTTCTCTCATCTTTCTTCTCCCCTCCCCCCCACCCTTTAGAAATAAATTTAGTGAAATAAGTGAATAAAAACGTGTCTCAAACCAATCCTGGTACAATCGACTTTTCCACCATGCTAGTTTGACATTTTGTTCATTGTAATTCATTTTACTCTGACCTTTCCTTTTAAACTAGAAGTGCTCCTTTTCAATTCCTTCTCCAAAACAAACATAAATTTGTGTGGGAAGCAAAAAGGTCTCTCAACCTTCAAAATAGTTATATAAAATGAAAAGACTTGGATTTTTTCTAACTCTGATATTGTTTTTTCTGTTTGTGTTTCCCTTTTCTTTTTTGGCCCCCTTTTTCCCCAAAGGAAGACATATAGGATATGAACATAAGTTTTGAACCCATATCGTAATAGAACCGCTAAGATTTCCATAAGTAGAGCTAATTACAGTATATGTTATTGCTTGGCCCCTGATAAATATTTTTTATGTTTCTGCCACTGCTAGTAAAAGGTAGTTTACTTCCATTTATTGGGTGTATTGAGAATTCCCCTTTCTCTTCCCTTGCTTATTCTAATGTGGGGGGAGGGGGAGAGGAAGGAAGGGAGCCTCGGTGGATACAATGCATGTCACTGTTAGCTGATTACTATGTTAGGTACTTAGGTTCCACCAAAACCAGTTGGACTACTATGTGATGCTGCTCCCAAGCGGGGAAGAGAACTTTTGCATGCCGTTGGCTGCCCATCTGGTCAGAGCTGGTCCTTAGAAACTACAGGTTATATTTGAGGAGTCTTGAGATAAATGAGGTCGCTTACACATGAATGCACTTGTGAGGAAAAAAGGTAGCTGATGGAGCTTGAAATTACGTAAGAGAAGGACATGGTGGGGAAATTGTGGTGTGGGATGACTGATCTTAATTGATTAGGCCATGGCTAAAAGTGCTCTTACTGGAGGCTAATATATACTAATAGCTTTATGATCTTGTGGGGTTATTATAAAACTTAAGTTTGCTGGGAATTTTATACATGGTGTAGGCCTGTAGGGTGGATAAAGTTTTCTGATAATTCTGAAAAAGATTCCAGTGCAAGATCTAACTATTGTGAAATTCCACCCATACAGTATTGACTGTCGATGGCTGTAATTTGGCAAGTTGAATTGTACTTTTGTAAAGGTATACTGATAAACTTATGGTCCTTGACACACACACCTGCAAAAGTCCAACAGTTTCTAACTGATTCAAATGATGCTGATTTTTATCACTGAAATTTTAACATCTTCAGAATGAAAAGGAAAGCAAATTAAAAAACAAAAAAGAAGGAAAAAAAGAAAAAGTTGAATGGCTCATAACATAGATGTTCTGCGAGCAGGTGATAATGGAGAAATTACGACAACTGATTTGCTTCTTGGCGTATGGTCTGAAGTGGAATCACCTGGTCACAAGATATTGGTTGCTCTAGGCTTTGATGATGAAAAGGCCAACAAACTTAAATCCCTAAGCTCTAAACCTGGCTTTGATGAAGGGTGATACTTCATTTTATTTTCATCTCTTGCTAACAATGTAATTCTTTGATCATAGAATGCATGTGGGTGCTGCCCAATCTCATTTTAGAAAATCTTGAAATGCCCAATCTTATTTAGAAAATCTTGAAATGCCCCATCTCAATTTTTGTGTGACATAGACGCTTCAATGTTTGATAATTGTTGCTAGCCTGTTGGCTCATTGAAGTATATATAAATGTTTAATATGTCAATTTTGCATCAGATGACTGATATGAGTTACCTCACATTGTGAATAAACTTATTCTGTCAATGGAGGCTGTGCTGTCCTTGTTTGTAACTCTGGAAGCTTGTGATGTCCTGGATTCCTGGGGGTTTATCACTTTTACTTGTGAATATCTTGGGCCCTTTTGGCGACCCAAAATTAGAATCTAAATGCATATAGTGAAAGAATTCGGATAAGCTTTGTTATATCACTGTAGGGAGCTTGTCTAAATACTTCCTGACCAGAACTCGAGGATTGAGATCCCTGATTATGCTAAAACCTCAGGTTTCTCCCTTCTTTCCGAGCTGTTGTGACCCCTATCTTCTTTTACATTATCTGTGCCTGAGGCACGTGTTTGAGCCTTGCTAGCTTCTTCTGCCCAGCGGATTTTTCCTATAAACATCAATAACAAAACCAGGCAGGTGGTTGCCCCTGCCAGGAATCCCAAGAGCATTCCCTCCAGGCCTAGCTTTGCTTTGAAAGCCAAGATCACCGCCAGTGGCAATGCCAGGAGGTAAAATCCGCCAAGACTGGCATACATCCCAAGCCATGGTCTTGCTGTTCCCCGGACAATGCCCCCCGAGACTGTGAGTGGGAAGTTTGCCAGCTCAATTAAGGCCATCAGAACCATCATTTTCTTGACCCCTCTGATCACCCCTTCATCATGGCTGAATAGGGCGCCCCACCACCCTCGGGCTCCCACCATCATTACAGCCCCCACACACCCTGAGATTGCTGCCACTCCAAGCGACACATAGGCTGACTGGTAAGCAGCGTGTGCTCGGTTAGCTCCCAGCTCGTTGGATACACGGGTGGAGGCGCACACCGAGAGGGAAAGCATGACAGAGAACAACAGGTAGTCAAAGTTGAGCACAATGGCTAGGACCCCGACAGCTTGCCTGGCATTAGGCAGGTGCACGGTGAGCAGGACTAGGATCTCGTAGCACCACCACTCGAGGCAGGTGGTGAGGCAGCAGGGCCCGCATAAGCTTAGCAGGGTGATCCATTCCTGAATGCTCTGTTTGCACTACCCACCTTCCCTCCACTTGCCTCCCTTCCTCATCTCTATAATTAAAACATAGAGTGCAAGCGATATCATCACTATGAGGTCACTTGCCCAAACTGCCATAGCAACCCCTTCAATGCCCTTGGCTTTTGACAGGAATATATTGATGGGGATGTGGAAGGCTACTGCAAGAGCAGAGCTCAGCATGATGGGGATTGTTATGCCTTGGGCACTCAAGTAGGATTTGAGAGGGGCGAGAAGGGAGATTATAATTAGATCAGGGAGGAGGTAGAAGAGATACCTTTTAGCCATGTCTATCATGTCCTTCTGCTGGCCAAAATGGGCTAGGATTTTGTCAACATTGAGCCACAAGAAAGAAATGGGCAGGGTGGCCAAGAGGAGCAACAGGGTGGCCATGAACAGGGTCTTGTGAAGGAGCTTGAAGTTGTTGGCCCCATATGCCTGCCCACATATGGGTTCCATGGCCCCACATAGGCCTGTTAGGACAGAGAATCCGGTGACGTTAGCGAAGGTAAATCCAAGCGTTCCCCCGGCCAATTGAAGCTCACCTAGTCGCCTGAGAAATGCTGTTGTATTTGCCAATTTGCCGAACCACGTCAAATTCATTGCCACCAGTGGGACTGCTATTCCTCGCTGCTTCCTTAGTTCAGAAGATAAGTTCCGAATAATGTCAGATGGCCATATGTGCAGAGAAGGTGGAGGCAGAGACGGCAGCTCTGCTTGTGCTGGGGCTGGTGTTGCAGACATGATTGCTGATGAGTACAATGGGATGGTATGATAAAATTTAGTGGCTTGGTCTTGAAATTTAGTTATTGACACAGTGAAGGGGATCTTTAGATAAGGATTATGCGTAAGTGTATGGGTTTCTTAATGGTTTTTTTAGATGTAAAGAAATCAAAAGGTGGTTCAAAAATGGAAGAGCCAATAATGCATGAGAAGGATAAGTTGGTGGGGGATATATAGTGCGTGGTGACTGATGAGTTCATTAGTAGAACAACTGAACAAGCCTCATTTTTGTTCTTAACGTTATACTCTATTACGGAAGTATATCCTTAGTTACAGATTTGGTATCATGGGATATGTTTCTGATATTGTAAAATCTCCAAAGTTGTGTCCCTTGAAATTGTAGTTGGTGAACTTGAAAAAAGCAAAATACCTTTTAAATCACATAAATTGAACTGAATTTAAGTAAAATTAAGTTGAAGTGAACAGAACTAACACATATAAGACTTGCGTTAGCGCGAATACTTGCAAAACGTAAAAAATTAAGATTCTCTAAAGATGAGGGAATCGACTTGGGCTAATCTAGCAGTAAAAGATTTCAATAGATTTATGCCATTATAGCAAGTAGAAGCTCATGTAGTTAAGGATTTGCAGATACCAGATAGGATCATAGGAATAATATAATTGGAAAAGGCCAGATTACAAAATGATCACATTTGAAAAATGAGAGCTTTTCATCATGCTTATGATGATACTTAAGTTACAATGGAGAGCTCATGGGAATGTTAACAAGATAAAGGACGAATGTACTCTTTGTTTAGTGCGACTTTAACGGAAGCATCAACAAAGATACTCCTAGCTAAGCTTATCATGTGATCAATTGATCATGGCCCCAAGTCCCTTCATCCTCCCACGCAAAATATACAATCTAATATTTAGAGGAATGAGGTTATTATATAATGGATTCACATATTAATAGTGCTCTATGTTTTCTTCAAATGATTTTGGAAGTTTAGTAGGACTCATAAGAACTTGGTCCATTACATGAATTAGTTTTACAGGAATGATTCTTATTTTTAGCAACTTAACTCTCACTTAAAAAGGTGACTATCTGAATTTTCTATCTTATCTTATGTACCATTCCCTATTTCAACCACATTTTGGTTGTCTGTAAATTCCAATTTAATAAGAAATTAAATTTAAAAGCTGATGTGTTAAATGTATAAAGGGGGGTGAGATAGAAAATGATACACAAAGTGGGACAAAAAATCTTTAGTGCTTTCAATTGTATCGCTAAAGGATCCTAGTCCTAGAATTGTCTGTTTTTCCTTTAGTAAAACAAAATAAAAGAAAAAGGAAATCCACTTGATACAAATCATTGATGGCCTTTTGCTTTCCTCTATGCATGAATGGGGCAATAGACCCCCCCTTGTTAGTTTAATGAGAAAATCCACTTAAGTCCTAACCAAAACCAGCTTTTAGTGACAAAAACTAACCTTTTCAAGTTTTTGTCTCATACTCCCCCATGTATCCAATAGTTTTGTTCCATTATTCAGATAAGTTTCATAAGGATTTTGAACTCTACTTCCAGAATTCACCATTATAAATCCTCTAGTACAAACTCGAGTTTTTAAAAAGTTAATTTAAGTAAGCTATACCCATGAAACTTGAACTCCTAACCTAATATTACAAGTCATTCTTTAATTACAAGTGAGTTGAAAAATTGAAACACAGTCTTTCTTGAAATATTAATACTCTATTACATGTTGAGGAAAGCTTATATGGAATTATGGATGTATAATCGGAAAAGCAAATTTCAGGAGTAAAACATAGGTAAAGGAAATGCTGCTTCTCTAGTGGACTACAAAGTTAGTTGGGGAGTTCGAAGTAAACTAAGCGTACCACAAAGATGAAAGCATGCCAATATATTTCCAATAGGCACTGACTAAATGCTAATTAATGGAGTACTAATCATTTTTCCGCATAGATGAGTCATGAATAATCTCTCACGACACCGTTCTAGTGGTTCCATACTTACTCCCATATGAGAATTGGGGTTTAGTGCAGTGGCACTACTCCCACCTTCCACCCCTGAAACGAGGGTTTGATTCTCATCCCCAACAGTTTTTTTTTGGGTGCTATTATCCCCAGCAGTTTGGAATTTCCTTTACCATCCCCTCAAGCTACGTTAAGATTGGTTGTTCAGTATATGTTTACAGTTAAACATGAGAATCCTAACGGGAATATTTCGATCGCTATTCACTTACACTTTCTTTTCTTGCAAAGCAAAAAATCATCATCTCAGGTAAGTAATCTTGCACCAACTACAGTTTATCCTAGGAAAATCCTAATATTGTGTCTCATATTATCATATCACCACTTCACCAGCAATCTAGCAGCACTTATACCACAGTAGATCATTCTCCTATAACTGTAATCCATAATATCCTGAGATATTCTTTTTACAGGCTATAGCCCACATTAAGGTTCATAATGTAGTATAGTTCAGTACTTCATATCATAATTGTAGTACCTATTTTCCAGCCCAATAATTGTTTTAGTGGGGATTAGACGTGGAGCACCTTGTTTTGTCCAGATGTTCAAAACATGTATACTCTTTAACTACAAAAGGTAAGGTAGACTGGTAGACCCTTTTTTTGGTATCCACATTATCTGAAATACCCAAAGTTTAGCAGGAAATGAGAAAACATCATTGTCAAGTCCTATAATACTGTTTGTCTGTCTGTGCTCAAGAGTGGTGATACCGTGCTGATAGGATCGGAGTAGTAGTAATGTGGGGAGCGCTCATAGGAGAATTGAGTGAATTCGAGTGAGTCTAATACTGAATATGTTTGGATGAGTTTTTTAAATGGTCAAATGTCAAACTGTGAAAATCAATTAAATTCAATCAATTAAGTTCCAAATTCGTCTTCATATAACACCTTAGTAATAAAGGTGTAACTGGTTCGAGATGGTTTGGCAAGCAATGGGGCTGGGTACTTGGGCAAAGCTTGATTCGACCTTGATTTGAGTGAGTTTTAGCCAACTCAAACGCTCTCCAAGTCTACTTTGACTCTAGTTCCTCCTATTTAAGTGGTATCATAATATAATGGAACTTATCTTGGTATTATCCCAAAATTGTTTTAATTATTTTGTAAATTACGGATTATAAAAGAGAACACTACTACACTTCTAAGGAGTCCAATTAATTTTGGATACATTAATTTTTTTTGGATTTGCATTAAATCATTTTGTAATATACGTATGGTATTAGGCAAGAATTTGAGTTGAGCCCAACTTAGAATAAAATAAAAAAGAATAAAAATAAATAAAAATAAAAAGAATAAATAAAAATAAATAAAAATAAATAAAAATAAAAAGAATAACTAACTTTGCTAAAAAAAAACTCTTAATCTTCTTTCCCTCCCGTTCGCGCTCCTAACAATCTCTCTCTTTCTCCTCTCTCTCTCTCTCTCTCTCATGTCAGAACGTCTCTCCATTTTCTCCCTAGTTCTTTTTCAATTTCGTAACCCTAATCTCTGGTTCAATTCTTAAATGTAACTAGAACAACGGGGGTGCTGCCAATTTCCATTTTACAATAAGGTTCTGCCACTCACTCTGTCCCCCGTTTATTTAATCTCTATTTCATTGTTTACAGCATTTTCATTTTTGCGTCCTATAAAAATTCACAATTCAATCGCAAACAATTTAGGGTTTCGTTTATTTAGTGGATGGTTGATTAAAAAAAGAAAGAAGATTTTGACGGGAATCAGAACCAGATATTTGATTTTAAAGGAAATAAAAAACTGCGTCAATTGTAATGCATTCAAGGTGTTTGTCTTATTGCTTATGAGAAAATGGTTATTTGATTGAACATTTGATTGTTTCTCGTTTGAACATACACATATGTTGATCGACATTGTACAATAAAAGTTATGTAGTCATTTGGGTCCTCAAAAAACATGCAAAATTAGATGATGAACCATGAAAACTAGCTCTGGTTACTATCTTTTTCCTTATATTTTTACTCCTTCTATCAAAGGGATAGCATTTTTATTTTGGGTAAATTAATTTACGTCTCTTTAATGCTAGACTATGGATTTGTTGGATGTAGGGTCTCTCAAAATCCATGTTTTCTTTAAAGGTGGAATATTGGTCGTCTTGGCTGTGTCTAATTTGTACTGTGTATAGTGCAGAGTGAGTTTATTGAAGACACTAGCGGCATGTCGAAGCTCTTCGGGGCTAACTTCATATTCTGGTGTAACTGATCAAAATTTCAAACAAATTTGATATGTCGGGCTTCAAGTCACAAGTCATTGGAGGCCAAAGAGAAAAGTTTGTAAGGTATAACAACTTAAGTCTTGATTATTGGCGGTTTTCTTATCAACATTTTTGTTACTTCTTGCTTCTGGTTTTCGCTAGGCTACAACTTACACCTAGGAGTTAACATATGATGTTGTTTTTCTCACTTTTCAAGGATTTGTTATCCGTTGTCATTGATTAGTACTTGGAATTCTTCTAGTGTGATATTGTAGGAGTGCAATTATTGCTTAACAAACTATATCATGTTCTAATAATTTTCTGTGAATTGCCTTTTACTGTGTGTGAAGTGTTTTGCATTAGAGGAAGGTATACTATGTGAAAACATATGTTTATCATTGATAAATTCGTGTGTTTGATATGCCTGATCGGCTGATCTTGACAAAAGACAAGTCAGATTTTATTTTTGATAAGGGAAACAGTGGAGTTATGTCTCATTTGAGCCTTCTTCCTTTGATCAGCGTCTTGCAGCGTGCAACTTTCACATAGTATGCATTAACAGTAACAATCTCCTTGGTGTGTGTACCAACTCATGAGTGTCTAAAAGTTGGAAGACATATTTTTGTAGACTACTGAAGTTTAGACATATTTGTTCTTGTAAAGTGCTTTGTTTTTCTGTGTTAAGGTCTTTGATAAACTATATCTATTTTATTTAATTGAGGCTGTCGAGATTTAATCCTTCATGTTAAGTGGCTTCTTCTCTTGTCACAGGCTGAATAATATGGACTCATTCTCTTCCAGCACTAGCAATACCAAGCGATTTGCATTCAACATAGAGGGACTAAAGCGTACTGTATACAGAGGCCAGACTCCATCGAAACATTTTTATATGGGAATGGTGGGATCTGAAGACCTTAAGACTTTTGGTAAATCACTTAAATCAGGAGTTACTCGGGCAGTGTTCCCCGAAGATCTAAAAGTGTCAGAAAAGAGAGTATACGGTCCTCAAGATAAATCCCTTCTTTTATGGAACAGACTTTTTGTCATATCTTGCATCATTGCGGTGTCCATAGATCCTTTGTTCTTTTATCTTCCTATTGTTGAATATAATCGAGAGTGCCTGGGCATGGATCAAAAGTTAGCTATTACAACAGCAACTTTGCGTACCTTCATTGATGCTTTCTATCTTATTCACATGGGTTTCCAATTCCGTACTGCATACATTGCACCATCATCCCGGGTTTTTGGATGCGGTGAACTTGTGATAGATACTGCTCAAATAGCCAAACGATACCTACGGCGTTATTTCATCATTGACTTTCTGGCTGTGCTTCCCCTACCACAGGTAATAATATTCTGGTAGCATTCTGCTGGTTTTGTTTTGTTTTGTTTTGTTTTGTTTTGGTCCATGCTATATTTGCTTTAAACGGATCTGATTTTTAATTTCTATTTTTGACTTGACCACTTTTACCTTGAAGGCTGGTACAACCTGTAGTGCTTCAACAGTTTGACAATTCCCTTTGTTCTTTCAGCAGAGTCTTCCTTAATATGCTAATGTATCATCTGGATTAGCTTGTGGCATGCCAATATTGTCCAAGTATATAATTTTGAGTGACATCGATATTTTACTAGTTGTAGAACTCTCAAGTGGAAGCAGGGGAAAAAAAATTAAAGAAGAAAATGGTCTTAACTTCACTGTGGCCAGTGGGGTACAAAAAAAGGTTAGAAGATATCTTTATCAGAGGTTGCCCTTTAAAGTTTTAGAGATGACTGTCCCTTCAATTTAAGTAGCTAGTAGTGTTTTAGAATTATTACAGAAACAAACTAGTGTTTTAATTTTTTTTAGTTTCACATAACAGCTTGAGTTTATTTATGGTCCTTCTGCTAATTGCAGCTGGCATGGTACTTTTATATCGTCTGCTAATTGATGTGCTGGTTTAAGTTACCAGTTGTTCTATGTAGGTGCCCCTTTTTCTTCTTTTACTCTTTTAGTTGGTGGTTTTGACTTTTGAGTATGTTGGTGGCTAGAGGGTGCTTCTAGGTTTTGAGACGGGAGTCCTAATGGTTAAGCTTGTTCTTTTATTCCCTCCTCGTCAGGTTGTTGGTGATATGATTTTCTATGTGTCAATCGTAGTCGTAAGTTTCTTTTCTATGGTTTGTTTCTGTTGCATGTTTCTGGAGTACAAGAGTATCAGGTTCACAAATATTTTTAAGATACAGCACAAATATTTGTCATACAGTGGTTAGGATTTAGAGTAATACGATGCTTCATCCTTGAGTTGATTTCATAAAGTGATATCAACTAAATTTGTTTTGAGGTGAGTGAACACGACTGGATTATAACATTTGTTTGGCATAACATTTTCCAATTCCATGATTCATGAGGGAAAATGATAAAAGCTAAAAGGGTAAGGCGCTGCTCGTGTGGAACATACCCCATTGTTCTACGTATATTAGTGCTCCTATAAACGATTGGCAGTAGTTAATAAGTGCAACGTCGACCATCTAATACACTATTGGTTCAATCTCCACTAATTTGTTCACTAATTGCACTTCCTTACATGCATGGAAATGTCTACAAGGATATTCACTCTCAGATAGATAGAGTATTATTAGACATACTGTATTGCTGTTTACTTGGCCGCATTGAAAGTTTTGTGTGGCATGATTGGTAAACTGAATTACTCTGCCACCAGCCTGCTAAAACCGAAGTATATCTATGATCTGTAGCAAGTTTTTGTCCCCCCTTTGATTTAAAATGCTTTTACAAGTTGGTGCCAGAAGGATGTATATTTTTTGGCTTGTTGAAAAATTGTTACTTGTGGAGGAGATTATTTTTACCATCTTCATAAATAATTTTACTTTTCAGATTGTGGTCCTGAAATACCTTGTTAAAGCACAAGGCAGAGCAATAATGGAAACAAAAAGGTCACTGCAGGACCTTGTCTTTGGTCAGTATATTTTCAGATTTGCCCGGTTTTATCCTCTAACTTCAGACCTGAAAAAGACTGCCGGTGTCTTTACTGAAAGTGCATGGCTTGGTGCTGCATACTATCTGTTGTGGTACTTGCTTTCTAGTCATGTAAGTGATATTCCAACTTATTGTAGTTTGAGCATTGTCACATCCCATATGAATAAATCCTTTCCCTTACCCTGTCTTCCTGGTAGGCTGGTAGCCTCGATGACTTATGACAATCCATCACTTCTCATGAGGCTTCAAATCCTTGGGTATCAGATTTTTGTGACCTTACTCTTACAAAGAGGTTGTTTCTCCAAGATCTTTAATTAGCAACATACACCGGTCGCGCCTACTGGTGTGTGATTTGTTTCTGAGAAGAATATTTTGGTGGCATTGTTGTTACCTGAGGAGTCAGATTAAATTTATTGTGCTAGCTAGTGCATGCCTATTTACATGACAGGCGATGCAAAAGCCTACCTAGTTTCCTACATACAGTCCATAAATTAACTCCTGAATTTGCTGTTTCAAACTGAAGTATGTAAGATGTATTGCAGATTGCTGGAGCCCTATGGTACTTATTTGCTGTGGAACGCATTGATACGTGTTGGCAACAAGCTTGTTACAGTCAAGTTAATATATGTGACAACGATTTTTTGTATTGTGGAAATCATAATATGGAAAGCTATGCGGTGTGGCGAAATATTAGCAGCGATGTTCTTGGTAAGATGTGTTCACTGGATGACGAACAATCATCATTCAACTTTGGGATCTACACACAAGCAATAGAATCTAAAATTGTTGAAACCCAAACTTTCGTCAATAAATTCTGCTACTGCTTGTGGTGGGGCCTACAAAATCTAAGGTGAGTTGCTATTTATGAATCTTCAAGTGTCCTTTTTTTCTTGAGCTGATGATGATGTGTGATTTTGTATTTTAGTTTTACTACGTAGAATCTCAAGGAAAGAAAGTGCTAGTGTGCTAGTTGGATAAAAACCTTGTGCTTTCATCACTTGATTCAATTAGGCTCTCAGGCAGCTTAAAGTTATTAACTTGACCATCTTAGGCCCATAGCTAGTTGAGGGTGAAAGCAATCTCCCCAACAGATTTTTCTTTTGTCATAAAGTAAATGTCTGATTATTTACTTTTTTATGTTCTAGATATCGTGGGTGAAAGAGCTTTGCCCGACTAATCTCACTGGCACCGAAATAACTGGGAGGAAAACCTACAGTGGCCCTAAGGGGGCTCGTAGTAGGTGGCACCTTTATTTTAACTTATTTTAGTAGCCCATTTTTTAATACACACAGTGAAAAAGATATGTACTTCCTCTTTGCATTTGAGGCCTTCTCCCAACATCAAATCTGTATTTTTGGTAAAGTTTCCGAATTGTGGTTTACTGATATTTCTAACAGAAGTTTTTTCATGATTTGCAACTTATTCGGTCAGAAAAAATTATTTGCAGTTATTGCTGCTATTACTATGAAAGTTGTTTTTTGTCTCCCGTTTTGCCTGAATTTAATAATTGCTGTGGTTAATTTGAATAGTTTAGCACACATTTAGTTAGAGGGCTAGAGTCTTTGTTGACATAGCTGCAGAGTGAATCTGTTTGCTATTGATGAGTGCTTTCATGAAGCAGCTTATGCTTTAAAATCTCCTGGCTTATTGTTTCCATTGATTGATCGATTTTTGTTCAATCTTCCTTTGACTTTGCACATTGCACCACAAAAGTATGATCTTGTAGTTTATGGCTACTTTTAGTCTTACTATAGTACTGATACTATGATATTATCTTCTGCAGTACTCTTGGGCAGGGGCTGCAGACCAGTACCTATCCTGGAGAGGTCATCTTCTCCATATGTCTTGCCATATCTGGGCTTATTCTTTTTGCACTTCTGATTGGAAACATGCAGGTAAGTCGATACACAAGCTTACTATGATAACTTTATCTCATTTAAGGACTCACTTATGGGGCCTGTTGTGTGCTTACCCTGATGGTAAAAGAAGTATGTGAAAGTGAAACTATGTTGCTTTTCTAGAATGCAATGTAAGAAAATCAGATCTCACCTTTCTGACAGAAGACAACTTCTCTGCTTCCAGCATAGATGCAAAGCATAAACACAGAAAGATGTCGGCTGAGAAAGCTTTGCCATATATGCAATCATGCATAAATGCATTTCTATATAGTTAAAATATGATGCAAGTATGCCTAATTTCATTCTTTGTTTTGTTGTTTTTGCTTGTCTTATGTTACTATAGCCTACAATATGGAACAACAATTCTTAACTGCAATTGAATTTGGAGCTTGGCTTATATCACATGCATGATGCATGTTTGGCAATATAGTAAACTCTATTAATTTCATTTTTACATTAAATAAGATGACGTAACATTATGATGCTGAAGGAAAGATATCCTGATATTATTGACAGACGTATCTTCAATCACTCACAGTTCGGCTTGAGGAGATGAGGATCAAGAGGCGAGATTCAGAGCAGTGGATGCATCATCGTTTGCTTCCACAAGAACTTAGGGAGCGAGTTAGGCGTTATAACCAATACAAGTGGCTGGAAACTCGAGGAGTGGATGAAGAGAGCTTGGTTCAGACTTTACCGAAAGACCTGAGGAGGGACATCAAGCGGCATCTGTGTCTAAACTTGGTCAGAAGAGTAAGTATCTTAACTATCAGGTTTAGCGACTATGGTCAAAAGTTGTTAATTTTTGAGTCATGAGTCAATTGAACGTTTTGCTTACTCCTTTTGTCATCTGGTCATTGGCCAGTGCCTTTGGCTTGGCTGCACTGCTTAATTAATTTACAACCTTTGTGGCATTAATATGGAACTCAAAATGCTGGCTACTTTGCTGGTCATCTGTCAGCATCTCGAATTGTCAAATTTTATTATTCCTTATTTATGGTCACTCATCTTGTTGTATATATTTTCAGGTTCCCTTATTTGCAAATATGGATGAGCGCTTGCTTGATGCCATTTGTGAGCGCCTGAAGCCGAGCTTATACACTGATAGTACTTACATCGTCCGGGAAGGGGACCCAACTGACGAGATGCTCTTCATAATAAGGGGACACCTAGAGAGTGTCACCACAGATGGTGGAAGGAGCGGGTTTTATAACCGAGGCTTGTTGAAGGAAGGAGACTTTTGCGGCGAGGAACTCTTGACATGGGCCTTAGACCCTAAAGCCAGTGCTAACTTGCCTTTATCAACGCGAACTGTGAAAGCCTTAACAGAGGTAGAGGCTTTTGCTCTGAGGGCAGAGGAGTTGAAATTTGTTGCTGGTCAGTTTAGGAGACTTCACAGTAAACAGGTTCAGCATACCTTCCGTTTCTACTCCCAGCAGTGGCGTACATGGGCCTCTTGCTTTATTCAAGCTGCATGGCGCAGGCACATGAGGAGGAAAATTGCTGAGCTTCGGCAAAAAGAGGAAGAAGAAGAAGATGATGACGAGGACTTTGGAGATTATACAGGAGAGGAGGAAAGGTTGATTAGGCCGCGTACAGAGGTGAGAGTTGACGATGGTAGCTCAAGCCTTGCTGCAACCATCTTCGCCTCAAGATTTGCTAGAAATGCTCTCCGCGGTGTTCATAGGCTCCGGAGTGGGTCAAGTACTACTGGCTTTAGCTTGCAAAAGCCTCCAGAACCTGACTTCTCGAATATCGATTGAGGTTTGTGCTCATGCCTTCAGTTAATTGTGAAAACGAGATAGTTCATCGCGTGCATAGGCGAAAAGTGTGTAGTATAGATCTGCTAACCGATTTAGAACATAAACCTGTAGCCTGTAGCCTGTTACTCCCCCTCCCCCCAAAATACTATGGATTATGGGCTGCAGGATTAGGTGTTTGGTCTACTAATTGAGATGTTGTGGGCTACTGCTGGGCTTTTGTTATCAATGAGTATTGAGTGGCCTTCAACTATAAGTCTCTCCAAAGAAATTGGACAAGTAAAATTATTAAACAAAATAGATACTCTATTTAGTCTAACCATCATTCCTTTTGAGGGCATGATTATCACTGTATTTGCTTAGGGATTGTAGCCATTTCATTTGTAGTTATCTCTTTTTTTTGTTGTATATACACAATGAGAAATCTTCCTTTTTAAGGGGATATGAGACTTGAATTCAGGTTTTTATTGGAATAAAAAGATGTGCGTCACTGCACTACTACTTTGAGCTCACAAATTATGCAAAATTGTCGTGCTCATATGTTTATTCGGATTCTTATCATCGTGGAAGCAAAACACCCCCCCGCCCCCATTCTTAAGCCATTATTTCAAGGAATTCCTTATTTCAATAGCAGATATCTATATATTTTGTTGTGGTATATATCTCGTAGTATATCACAAAAACGATTTTCTGTAACTTTTTGTGAGTCCAGGGTCATTGTTTACGGTTCATAATAAGTGATCCCTACATTTTTAAGTAATGACCCCATTTTATTGAGTTGTTTCATCTATATAAACATCTTCCTTACTTGTTTTCGTTATCGTAGGAACAAAGTTGAACTTTGGTCATACAGAAGACTCAATAGACAATAGTCAACATTGAAGTATATTACTCTTAACTTCTACTTAATATATTTTTGTTAAGTACTGAATCGGAGCTGAGTATGTAACAACAATTCAAGGTCCATACCTAGATGGAGTGATAAAGAGATTAAAACAAAGTTTTATAAAGAGGGCACAATAAATCATGGGAGTTGATTAACGTAAATCGCAAATTACTCAACGTAAATACATTTTTCCTATAATACCCCTAACATATTTTATCCCCCTTTCTCTACTCTCCTCTTTTCTCTCTACTGGTTCTCAACTTCTTCCAACCCCTATCTTCCTCGTATAAGTCGAAATCGAGTGGTGGAAGAACAACAATGGCTGGGATGTGGTGGTAGGGCTGGTGGATGAGGGTGCAGGAGGAGAGAGAAAGTCGCGGGGGTGGCTCAAGAGCAGGAGGAGAGATAGTGGCGCGGAGGAGAGAGAAAGCGTCGCTGGAGTGGTCGGGTGGAGGTTGGACGGAAGGGGTTTCGAGGCGTGGGGGGTGATGACGGTGGGTGGGGCGATATGAACTAGCGGGTCGTTTGGAATTGGGTTTATAGGGTCGTCTGGATCTGGGTTTGTTTGGGGGAAAGGGGTTGGGGGCGGCGAGGTCGGTGGGGGGCAAGGTTGGTGGGGGTGGAGCGGCGCTGGGTTGTGAGAGGCAGGGAGGTGGCTGACCGGAGGGTTGGACAACACCGGGGGGAGGCGGGGAGGTGGCTGACCGGAGGATTGGTGGGGCTGGGGGGTTGATTTTATCGTTTGTTTGATTTTTTTGTTGTTTTGGTTTTCAATTTTTTTTTTTTTTTTTTATTTCGTTAAATCCAATCCATCCTCATTAAAAGTTCATTATGAATTTGGACTTAATCAACTGATTCATCAATTTTGATTAGAATTTAGATTTCTTATTAATGTATAGAAGAAATATAATAATGGAGATTTCACAGAGAATAAGGAATAGAAAAGTATGTGATTTGCAAATAAAAGGGTACTTTAGTAAGTATTGGGATAAAAATATTTGCGTTTAGTAATTTAAAATTTACGTTAAGCAATTTCGTAAATCATACTGTATTATTAAGCAACTAACAAAAAGATAGTCAACTTACAAATGATTCAGCAACTACTAAGTTCACCATTACTTGTAGCCACATCAAAATGCCTTTACCCCTTGCTTAGGTAGACTATCAGGATTCAGGGATAAGCCATAGAGATTTTTTACCTACTTTAAAATCATTAGGAACTTTCTAGAAACCAAGTGTCAAAATAATTGGAGACCCCCAAGATAATTAACCAAAATAGGCCAAACACCATGATTTCTGGAATGGATTAATAGGATTGGATAATATATGTGGAAATTGTAGTCATAAAAGATTGCATTCATGACAAAAAAAAAAGTTCTCTCTCATCCCATGAAACTGATTATCTTACTTTCTGGAATGGTTGACTTCATGATTGCTCACTAAGTTTCAAATAAAAAAAATAAAAACAAATTCACATGATGGGTTTCTGCAACTTAATTATTTCCTTGTCCCTTTTACTTCCCTTTCAAGCGAAAAATGCCTTATGTTACATTACATATAATAATGGGTATGGATTTGTAAATTAAATATATTCCACATGGAATTATTTATGTTTTGCTAATCTTATTTTCAGTATTATTATTAGTTTATTACAATGCTTAATCCAAAATCCAGGCATAATCCAGAATTTACTAATTATTTAGTAGCCAAATTTCTCCATGTGAGAGGTTAGACAATAATTCATTCAACCAGGATTAATGAAGTGTTAATACCTGTATCCCATCAATAATACAGCTAATCCTAGCTATCTAATGTAATCATTAATTCCAAGTACACACCAACTATCAACATACATTAACCAATCATTTACGACAAAAAACGTTTCAAGAACAATTGACCAACTGGATTATATATGTACACCTTGAACAGCTAACTAAATACGTTTATTAAAACAGCTAGGGAAAGGGAATATTGAACCTGTTGTAAGACCAACATTACATATGATAGACGCAATGGTTCGTCATATGATAGATCTCGAACGGTAACATTAAGAGTCGCCAACAAAAAATCTCAGATTTAATTTCTAATTTCTCATATCTCATGGCTGACCACCTCCATCCCTCCCAAAATAATGAAACCAACCAAACATACATACACGCACATTCCAACAAAAAAGAAGATAAGTAGTAATAGGATATGATGGTTTCACTACAGTAGCTTTTACTGGTAAGTATTGCTTTACATGGAAGCATTCTCTTTCTTTCTCTCACCCTTTTGCTGCTATACATACATACAAATACACTGCCTCGAAAAGGAGCTCTGGTGTAACGGCAGTGCACGTGTATAGCAGCACTCCCCCCACATCTCATTCACCACCTTGTCTTTGCAGGCGCAGAGAGAGAAAGACACAGACAGAGAGATCTGAGGAGAGAGAGTGAGCTGTATGTAATATGTATGTATTATAGTCTCTCTCCTCTCTCTCTCTCTCTCTCTCTCTCTCTCTCAATGTCATTCATTCTCGTAAATGGAATAATCTTTGTTTGACAGCTTGTACCCGCCATTGAAATCGTAACCCTTGCTTTTAATGCACCACCACCACCCTCTCCTCTCTTTCCGGAGATTCCTATTTACTATACTATAGTTTAGTAATTAATTACTCTACCAAGCCTAAGTAATTATTAAGCACTAATGATTTCATGGAAAGTTATTAACAACGAATCTACAGGCTAGTTAATATGAACAAACAATTAAGGATACACTAATAGCTCCATGCTTGTTAAGAAAGAGACTTAACAGAAACAGACATGGATTACCATGCAACAAGGAATGAATGTTTGTAAGCTTGTTTAATTTTCTATGTTGTATTATATGTATGGAGTAATTAATTAAGTTAAGCTTCTATATCAGTTTGAAATGCAAGAAATTACGTAAAATATGAACTCCAATCATAAACAACGCACGAGATATAGTATTAATCTACATCAAATTAAGTTAAACCGCGCAGCAATGTAATTGAAGGAAGACAAGTTATTGTGTAGTGTTGGAGTATCCCTCCTACATGGAGGAAGAACCCAATTAATTTGGGATATATTTGCTTACCATATGGGTTATCCATATGATGTTTAAGTGAAGGGCAATTTCGTATATTCACTCACAAGTGGCTTCCCTTATAAGCCAAAAGGTTAGAAGGGCTGAGTGTAAGAGAGAGAAAGCCTAGACACTCAAAAATTCAGGAGAAAAGTCTAGAAGAGAAGAGGAGAGAGAGAAGAGGAGCCACCCACGAATTTTGGTGCTGGCAGCCCAGAAATCCGCCCCGATCGACGACCAAACGAACTCCGATCGTCGCGAGATTTTAGCACGTTGTTCCTGACATCCCCCTCTTCAAATCCAACGGTCAGAATTTCATTTGGAGCTCTCTAACTCAGTTTTCTAAATTCAGCTCTTATTTTATACGAAATTGTATTTCCACTCTTTTTGGGTGATGATTTGGGAGACTTGTTGTGCCAAGGTTGATCCTTGATGATTGTGAATACCTCTAGTTGATCTAGGGAAGAACTATTGTTGTACCCACTTGTTAATTTGTTGATTAGTGGAGGTTTTGGCACCGTTTGTTAACGGTCCCGTGGTTTTTTCCCCACATCGGGGTTTCCACGTAAATCCTTGCGTCTCCTTGTTTATTTACTGTTTTTGGGCTGATTTATAGTTCCATTTGCTGCTGTCATTTTGGTTCAATATTGTTTGGTTGCTTGAATTGGTTATTGCTCATATTTGCATCACAACCGGGGAAAAAGTCTTTGTTGCTTCCGCTTGTGTATTTGTGTGCTTTCCCCAACATAGTGGTATCAGATCTTTGGTTAGAGTCATTGTGAATTTGTTGTGTTGTTAAAGATGGATGAAAAATCTGGTGTGCACGGAATGATTAGTTTGAATTCTGGAAATTACTCCGTGTGGAAAACTAAAATGGAGGATATCCTTTATGTGAAGGATTTGTATGAACCAATTTTAAATGCAACCATACCAACTGGTGTTGTTGAAAGTGAGTGGAAAATATTGAACCGTAAAGCCGTTGGAACAATTAGACAATTTGTTGATATGAGTGTCCTCCAACATATTGCCAATGACACGAATGCTTATACTCTTTGGAAGAAACTTGAGACCATGTATGAAAGGAAGAATGCCTTGAGTAAAGCGTCATTGATTAGAAAACTTGTGAAACTGGAATATAAAGATGGTGATAGCATAGTAGTTCACTTGAATGAATTTCAAAGTTTGATTAACAAGTTGTCTGCAATGAAGATGAATTTAGATGATGAGCTGCAGGCATTGCTACTACTTTGCTCATTGCCAGAAAGTTGGGACACTCTATTTGTATCACTTATCAACTCCGCACCAGAGGGCACGCTGACAATGGAAATTGTCAAAGCTAGTTTGTTGAATGAAGAAACTAGAAGGAAGGAAATGAGTTCCTCCACACAACCAGAGGCTAATGTGACACAAGAATCAAGCAGGGGAAGAAGTAAGACTCGATATCCCCAGCATAGAGACAAGTCCAGGGGGAGATCAAAATCAAAGGGTAAGATCATTTGCCACTATTGTGATAAGCCAGGCCACATTCAAAAACATTGCAGGAAAATGAAGAGAGACAAGTCCAGAGAAAGGAAAGAAAAGGGTGAGACATTCGGGCAACAACAAGAAGAGAAAGATAACAACACCACTGCAATTGCAACAAGTGATGAATTATTTTTTATTGGTGACCATTGCCTAAATCTAGATAGTGATGATTGTACTTGGGTGATTGACACGGGTGCTTCGTTTCATCTAACCTCGCACCAAGATTACTTCTCATCTTACACCAGCGGTGACTTTGGCTATGTAAAGATGGGGAATGATGGCTCATCCAAGATTGTAGGCATGGGTACAGTGTGTTTGGAGACATCCACAGGTTGCAGTTTGGTGTTGAGAGATGTCCGACATGTTCCAGACATTCGGCTGAATTTGATATCTCCTGGGTTGCTCGATGATGCTGGTTACTCCAGCAACTTTGGTGGTGGAAAGTGCAAGCTTATCAAAGGAAGTTTGATTGTGGCTCGTGGGAGCAAGCAGAGATCCTTGTATGTGATGCAAGCTAAGTTGTGCAAAGGAGAAGTACACGCAGTTGATGATTCCTCCAGCGAGTTATGGCACAAGAGACTTGGTCACATGAGTGAAAGAGGTATGCAAATGCTTGCTAAGAAGCAACTCCTTCCTGATGTTCAAGGTATGTCCTTGAAACCCTGTGTTGATTGTTTAGCTGGAAAACAACATAGGGCAGCATTTCATACTCGTCCCCCATCTAGAAGAAAACATGCATTAGATCTTGTTCACACTGATGTATGTTCTATGGATACTAAGTCACATAGCGGTGCACTTTATTTTGTTACTTTTATTGATGATTATTCTAGAAAACTGTGGGCTTTTGTGTTGAAAACCAAAGACCAGGTACTACAGTTTTTCAAGCAGTTCTAGGCCAGAGTTGAGAGAGAAACAGGCCGGAAGCTCAAGTGTGTTAGAGCTGACAATGGTGGAGAGTACAGGGGTCCATTTGAAGAGTATTGCAAAGTACAGGGCATCAGGCTTGAGAAGACAGTTCCCAAGACACCTCAGCTGAATGGACTTGCAGAGAGAATGAACAGAACAATTGAAGAAAGAATTCGATGTATGCTCTCTCATGCGAAGCTGCCTAGGATTTTTTGGGCCGAGGCAATGTTTACAGCAGTGTACCTCATCAACCGGTCACCTTCAGTTCCTCTTAATGGAGATGTTCCGCAGAGAGTATGGACTGGTAAAGAGGTATCATTCAGCCACCTGAGAGTCTTTGGGTGCCTTGCATATGTTCATATTCCCAGAGATGAGAGGTCCAAGCTTGATAGCAAGACAAAGCCATGCATCTTCCTAGGGTACTCAGAGGATGAGTTTGGGTACAGATTGTGGAATCCAGTTAGCAGGAAAGTGATTAGAAGCAGAGATGTAGTGTTCTTTGAAGACAAAACCTTTGCAGATTGTGAGAAGAAGAAACAACCAGAGCCTTCTCCTAGTGACAGCGCCAACTCAGATCCAATATTTCCTGAAGTAACTCCTAGAGTTCAAGGGGGAGAACAACAGGAAGATGGCAATGATGATCATAACAATGATGATGGTGATGATGTTCAGCCACCACCAGATCATACACATGAAGAAGAACCCCATGTACAACCAGAACCACAGTTGAGAAGATCCACCAGAGAGAGACAACCTACCTCTAAATATCCAGCAGATGAGTATGTGTTGATGACCGACGGGGGAGAACCTGAAAGCTACGAGGAGGCTATGTCACATGAGCACTGCAAGGAGTGGTATAATGCCATGCAAGATGAGATGAAATCCTTGCATGAGAACCACACATATGACTTAGTGGAGTTGCCTAAGGGCAAGAGAGCACTCAAGAACAAATGGGTGTACAGACTGAAAACTGGAGAAGATGGTTCACCACCTAGGTACAAGGCACGTTTGGTGGTGAAAGGCTCAGGTCAAAAGAAAGGCATAGACTTTGAAGAGATTTTCTCTCCAGTTGTAAAGATGTCTTCTGTTAGAGTTGTTCTTGGCTTAGCTGCTAGCATGGATTTGGAGTTGGAACAACTTGATGTGAAGACTGCTTTCCTCCATGGTGACTTAGAGGAGGAAATCTACATGGAGCAACCAGAAGGTTTCCAAGAGAAGGGAAGTGAGAAGCTTGTATGCCGTTTGAAAAAGAGTTTATATGGCTTGAAACAAGCACCTCGACAATGGTACAAGAAGTTTGAGTCTTTCATGAAAGACCACAGTTTCCACAAGACACATGCAGATTCATGTGTGTTTGTGAAGCATTACGCCGGAGGTGATTTTCTCATTCTCTTACTTTATGTGGATGACATGTTGATTGTTGGACAGGATAAGGAGAAGATTGCCAACCTGAAGAGTGCCTTGAGCAAGTCCTTTGCAATGAAGGACCTTGGCCCTGCAAAGCAAATTTTGGGCATGCGTATCTCTCGTGATAGGAAGAACAAGAAGATATGGCTATCACAAGAGAGTTACATCCAGAAGCTGCTAGAGAGGTTCAAGATGGACAAAGCTAAACCCGTGAGCTCGCCACTTGCAGGTCACATGAAGCTAAGCTCCAGCCAGTGTCCTACAAGTGAGAATGACAAGAAAGAGATGATGACGGTGCCTTATGCATCCGCCGTGGGGAGTTTGATGTATGCCATGGTATGCACTAGGCCAGACATTGCACATGCCATTGGGGTTGTTAGCAGGTTCATGTCTAATCCTGGTAAGGAGCATTGGGCAGCAGTAAAGTGGATCATGCGGTATCTCAGAGGTACTTCTAGAGTGTGTTTATGCTTTGGTCCCGGACAACCTGTGTTAGATGGCTACACAGATGCTGATTTGTCGGGTGATATTGATGCTAGTAAGTCTACCTCCGGATACTTGATGACAATTGCAGGGGGAGCTGTTTCATGGCAATCAAAATTGCAAAAGTGTGTTGCTCTGTCTACCACAGAATCTGAGTATATGGCAGCGGTTGAAGCTGGCAAGGAGTTTATTTGGATGAGAGATTTTCTAGAGGAGTTGGGTTTGAAACAAGACAAGTACCCTCTTTATTGTGATAGTCAAAGTGCCATCCACCTTGCCAAGAATGCAGCCTACCATTCCCGAACCAAACACATACGGAGGAGGTATCATTGGATTCGAGAAGCGGTAGAAGACAAGTCATTTGAGCTTGTGAAGATTCACACCGATCTCAACGGATCGGACATGTTGACGAAGGCCTTGCCTAAGGAGAAACTTCTTGTTTGTAGAAAGATTGCGGGCTTGGTCGAGCCCCCCATGTAGGAGTGAGGGGGAGATTTGTTGGAGTATCCCTCCTACATGGAGGAAGAACCCAATTAATTTGGGATATATTTGCTTACCATATGGGTTATCCATATGATGTTTAAGTGAAGGGCAATTTCGTATATTCACTCACAAGTGGCTTCCCTTATAAGCCAAAAGGTTAGAAGGGCTGAGTGTAAGAGAGAGAAAGCCTAGACACTCAAAAATTCAGGAGAAAAGTCTAGAAGAGAAGAGGAGAGAGAGAAGAGGAGCCACCCACGAATTTTGGTGCTGGCAGCCCAGAAATCCGCCCCGATCGACGACCAAACGAACTCCGATCGTCGCGAGATTTTAGCACGTTGTTCCTGACATCCCCCTCTTCAAATCCAACGGTCAGAATTTCATTTGGAGCTCTCTAACTCAGTTTTCTAAATTCAGCTCTTATTTTATACGAAATTGTATTTCCACTCTTTTTGGGTGATGATTTGGGAGACTTGTTGTGCCAAGGTTGATCCTTGATGATTGTGAATACCTCTAGTTGATCTAGGGAAGAACTATTGTTGTACCCACTTGTTAATTTGTTGATTAGTGGAGGTTTTGGCACCGTTTGTTAACGGTCCCGTGGTTTTTTCCCCACATCGGGGTTTCCACGTAAATCCTTGCGTCTCCTTGTTTATTTACTGTTTTTGGGCTGATTTATAGTTCCATTTGCTGCTGTCATTTTGGTTCAATATTGTTTGGTTGCTTGAATTGGTTATTGCTCATATTTGCATCACAACCGGGGAAAAAGTCTTTGTTGCTTCCGCTTGTGTATTTGTGTGCTTTCCCCAACATGTAGACTATTATGATGATTGTACACTACTCAAAACCGAACATTTCATGGAACAATGATCATTAGGAGTACAAAAACATGTGTATTATTATACGGTTTAAAATTATTCTCATTTGGGAAATTTGCGAGCTCGAGCTCAATCTTAACCAAGCTGATGATCTCAATCCATTGAATGACCAATGTACAATCCTTAGCTAGCTAGTTTCCCTCTCTTTCTCATCTTCCCCCCCCCCCCCCCCTCACTCTCAAACCACAAAAAGGATGAATCTCACGATACCAACCTCAATGACCAACAACACACTATGATCAAAATACTGTAACAAAGCAAAAACAGAAACATTTTGCAAGTTCTAACTAGTGCACCATAACCTAAATTAAATCTCTCCAAATTAAAGAAAAAACACATGTCAATCGATCAACGTAACGTTGTTTTGTCACTCATCTCCCTACCTACAAAGATAAGTAAAAATGTCTCCTAATCAATCTACTTAGCTGAACCAACAACAATTAACCAAAGATGACCATCCACCTTTAGCTTGCTCGTCTTGCTTCCACTTAATTCCATCCCAATTTGTTTCTTGTAATCTCTCGTTAATCAATAGCTAGCTAGTAGCTTTTGAGTAGTATTGTCGTCAAATTGACAAAGAAAAAAAACCAAGTACACTAACCTTTCCTGATTGAACAAACCTCTCCATTACATTGCACATACATTGCACGAGCACTGGATATTAATCCTATTAGAATGGAGGTCGGCCACCAGACCAATATCCTTCAGGTGGCATCTGGACTGAGTTAAGCAGATTAGGAGGCATTCCATGAAACAAACCCGCGGCTCCATTTGGATCATTCCCGAGCAATTGCTGCTGCTGACCAGGCGGCCCCGCCATCAACTGCTGCTCAACTCCTCCACCACCACCTCCTTGTCCTCCACCTAGAGTTCCCCCTTGCATTCCCATTGGGCCTTGATCTTCCTCTTCCAAGGGCAGCCTTTCATAAGCAGCATTGCCAAATGAAGCAGCCATAATAATAACTGGACCTGATGCCAACAGCTGCCCAACTACAGTTCCTCCAACGACCTGCCCTTGCCCGCCAGCCAAGTAGATCGTTAGCCCGGTGGCTGCAGGCGGAGCGGGCGGGGGCAGGAACGAACCGGCCAAAGACAAGATCTCGAACCGCCCGTGGAGTGTCACTACTGCTGGCGGGGCGTTCCCTGGAGTTGGGGAACTCCCTGGCTGACGGAGGGTAACGTTAGCGACGGTACCCGTCCCGCTAAGGATGCAGACGCCACGCTGGCGGCGTCGTGCAAAGGCGGAGACGCTGTCCATAACGTCACACCCGTCAGAAACCTCCATAACGTGTGTTCGGAGCGCGTTGGCGCTGTCCCGAGTGATGATGATCGGTGGCTTAGGCTTGTTCTTCGATCCTGCGGGTCGGCCTCGAGGGCGACGGGTGATGTGGTTGTCCCCTCCGTCTTTGGAGTCCGGGTTGCCGGAAACGTTGTCGGTGGAGCTGGTGGTATCGTCGTCTCGGTCCCGCTTAGCAGCGCCCTGCGGGCGGGGCGAGAGGTGGTCGGAGTCCGAGGGCTGAGATTGAAGCTGGTGGAATTGGTGGTGGGGATGAAGATGGAAGGGTGGTGGAAGAGAGTGCCCATGTGCTGATGCTGAGACTGGATCCATTATATCATATAGAAGTAGCTATGATATAATCAACCACACAATTAATAATCCACAAAAACAAACTTGATCGGTAGTATTTGCAAAGCTAGCTAGTAGTAGAATGAATCCTATTCAAATCTGTTAAAGCTAGAAGAATTGGGTAGTATTAAGGACAACACACATAATTTTGTGCAAAGGGAACGAATGGAGAGAGAAACAAATAAAAAGCGGAAAGGGGGATTAGGATTAGGATTAGGATTAGTGGAAGTACAAAGGATGATAGGGTGGAATTATGTGTATATTTGATTTTCTGAATAAGAATAGGAGAAGGTTAACTTTTTGTGCTGCTTTTTTGGGTTATCTAGGTAATTAAGCTTTGTTTGATGCTTATTATTGAATCAAAGTAGGAGGGCAAACTAAAGAAGAAAAGGAAAACAGCTTACTAGCTTTATCGTCGACATACATATATACCCCAGAAATAATAATCTTAGCTAGCTGAAATTAGCTTCCGTCCTGCTGAAAAATTATACTGAACCTCTGTAGCTCTTTTTCTGTATAATAAGCAGCTTGATTACAGTAGGCAATCAGATCTCTTCCTGTTGACGATGATCTATTATCAGAGCTAGTGACGAGGCGAAGCGAAGGCGAGGAGAGAGAGAGAGAGAGAGAAATAAAAAGAGAAGATGAGAGAAATCTGGTGAGTAGCTTGTTATGTGGGTTTGTTTGTGTTTGTGATTACATGTGTCTGTGTGTGTGAGGGTGTGTCAAGTGTCACATAATAAGCCCAAAAGTCTACCGAGCTAATATCACTCAAACGATGTTGTAATCCTCCTACAAGTTGTTTGCCCGGCTAATCAACTGGTCAAGTTGCTTGTTAGGGATTTTTTTTTTATCAATGTCTGAATTTGAAATATATGTATTTTATCTTATGTATTGGATTCTACCAACATGGGTTCAATTTAGATTTAAAAGCCGCCATCTTTTCTTTTCTTTTTTTTTTTTTGGTGCAAAAAATCCGTTTTTTTATGATCTAATAATCATTTACCTCCCAGCAATCGGTTTACTCTTGACCCGAACTTATATTTTCATATATCTTTCCTCTTTTAAAAAAGTACATAAATATGTGGTATATAAGTATATTTATTCCTATCTTTTAAAATACCAAAAGGATGACGACGAGTCATTTCTAATGCAAAAACAAAGATAACATAATACATATATTATCTTACGAAATTTCACTTGTGCAGAAGCACATACTATTAAAATTACTTTATAAAATTTTAGTATGCAGATCAAGCTCATCTAATTTCTGTAAGAAAGACGAGCATTGATTAAAGTGGGAGAAGAGACATCGCATTATGAATATCACAAAGTAAGGACACATTCTTTTCGATAGGAATTTGAGTGTTGAATTTGGAGCTTGTTGGCCTTTGCTGAAAATTGCTGATGAGATTTCTTGTTGGTTATGTATTGGATTGTGCTAGCTAGTAGTTTGTGCAATGAATTTTTGTTGAATAATACTGAACTCTTGTGGAATTGATTAAAAGTTATTGAAATATACTCATTTTATGTGAAGAAATTTGTTTCGAGAGAGCTGAACTTGCACTCCCAAAACGAGAGTGAGGTTAGTATTTTTGATTTAAGATATTTTTTTTTTGGATTTAATCATAAGTTTACCTAAAATCTACGAGCAAAACTAATTATGTTCGCATCAGGTCAGTCCATGAAAATATACGCTGCTCTCATTAAGTAATTTCTCCATTCAAAATATTCGAATTCACAATCTTATTTAAGAGATAAAAGTGTTAAAACACTCACAACCATTTATTGGTCTCATTGAAGGTATATTAACCAAAAGTTGACAAAAAAATGGGTAGACTCGAAATGATGAGAGGAGTGGGGTCCATGGGGGCGGCGGCTATCTAATTCCCAATGAGAACACAGGGAACACCCCACTTGCACTACTGCTGTGGTGTTGTCTCTTTTTATATAAATGGGGGATCCAATTAGTGCAAACGTCAAAGGGGCTCATGAACCGGGATCAGAACTTGTCAAAAGGCCGACTCAATATATTTGAAACGTACGTTGTACTTCTATTTGATCTTATCCTGCTCACCATACTGGTTCGTTTTGCCACCCCCGGCAATCAAATACTCCACTACCAACAAATCCAACATATCTTTTGGATTCACTCTTCACTCACATCAAAACCTTTACCTTTTAGCCATAATAAAGGTGTCTTGACCTAATAATTAAAATTGATCAATATGATGTGTACATCAAGTTTTGGGTTCGAATCTGCGCTTTCCCATATATTAGTATATTGCATGTACTGGTCTTTATGCCTCATTTTAAGTAAACGAACTCTTAAATTAGCTTCAGAGTAAAAAAAAGAGCAAAAAAAGCTTCAGAGTAAAAGAAGAAAAAAAAAAACGTAAACACTAGCTCGCTAATAATTAATTTCGTGTAATTGGCCATTGTACTTTGAAGATCTCGGCAATTGTAAGAAACTAAGAATGTACAGTAGTATATCGTAACTGTTAAGTAATTTTCCTAATGCTAACACCTCGGCAATTGTAAGAAACTAAGAATGTACAGTAGTATATCGTAACTGTTAAGTAATTTTCCTAATGCTAACACCTCGGCAATTGTAAGAAACTAAGAATGTACAGTAGTATATCGTAACTGTTAAGTAATTTTCCTAATGCTAACACCTCATGCATAAATATTTGTACCACCTCAAGCATATAAATTTGTACCAATTTACCTAATGCTAACACCTCAGGTGAGGTTATGAAATCTTTAATGGGCCTATATGGCTATATATATTATATACCAAACTCTTAAACAAGTAGGAGCGACAGATCGTACACAAACCCAAATATGATTCCTTCCTAAAATCAACAATTGGTACGGTGTTAGATGGAGTTGTTCATGACGTTTCTTTAGAATTTTATTTCCTCTTTTCTTACGATGTGGGAAACTAACTTGACATTTCCTCTTTTCTTACGATGTGGGAAATTAACTTGAGGGCTCATTGACACTTCACACATATATGATCTCCATTTTAAACTTCTACAAACGTATCAACTTTCTCAGTAGGATTAACTGATTATTAGGTGGGTCGAGATTTAATTGTTGTAGACTTCAAATTGGTTGAGGTTAAACATGCCCATCCCTGCCCTCTTTTTAAGGTTGTTAGGTTGTTACTTGGGCACATAATATTGCTACTAAGACATCTTACTCTATGAAGACATCAAATCATTCTCTATCGCATGAACACTAGGCCCTCTCATAGGACAAACAATGGCCATAATATAATCTTTATTATTGACTCTGATACCATATTAAATCTCCAATGTGCTTAAACTAGCTAGGCTCCCA
Organism: Tetragonia tetragonoides; assembly: GCA_038025085.1. NCBI lineage: Eukaryota > Viridiplantae > Streptophyta > Magnoliopsida > Caryophyllales > Aizoaceae > Tetragonia > Tetragonia tetragonoides. The sequence continues at coordinate 50,794,495 of CM076142.1, forward strand.
GAAAAAGGATAAGTTATTTGTGTAAATAAATTTAGTAAGTGATGTTTTATCCTAAAACCAATCAATGTTAGGTATTATAGCTCAATAGGCTAACGTGCGAGTCTCGTTTTTTCTCTTATTTTGGTGTGGGATTACTCACATGTGGACTCTTGGAAAAAATCATTTTTGGGTCAATTTGATTATTGGATATAATCAAGTTCGAATTAGACTGAAATGGACCTGGTTGATTTTATTTTAGTAACAAACTTTATTTCAATATATTTTCGTTCATCAAGTGGGTTGAATTTGGGAGTATGAGTGTGTAAAAGACTGAAATGAACTGAACTGAACTGAATAATAATATGTAAGTAATTTAAGTCATTGAACTGAACCAAATTGAACCAATTAGTGAAACACCCATACCATAAAGGGGGTGTTTGGATACCGGCTTGCGGGGTGGCTTTTGGTAAAATTTGATGTTTGACCAGTCCACCATCCAATATTGGTGTTTGGATGTTGCCTTGTGAGATTGATTTTTGGGTTCCCACAAGCCAACTTTTGAAAAGCCAAGGATGATAGCTTTTGGGTATTAGCTGGTGGAATTAATGTAGTCCAATGACAAGATAGTCTAAAACTTGCAATTATTTACTTTTACGTCATCAAAATCCTCAATTATATGAATGTCCTTATATGTCACTTTACATAAAACCAGCTAATGTTACCAGCCAATATTACCAACCATTTCTTTCCCAAGATTCAATGTTACCAGTCGGTCAAATTAGTTAACAGTAGTAGCCATCGATCACAACCCACCAGCCATCAGCCAACAACTAATATCACCAGCCAATAACTAATATCACCAGCCAATTACCAAGCAGGGCCAAACCATACAAAGGTGTCAAGAATATAGGAAAGAGAGAAGTAGCTAGAGAGAGGGAGTATGTAGAGGAGAATATGGGTGTGGGCATAGGGCATAGTTTGACCGCATATTAATTGATAGAAAGGCACGGTTGATGGTAGGTGTTGGAAAACCCAGAGAGGCAGCACGAGAAAGAGTAGTTGGAAGTAGTAGTGCGAGGCAAAATGAGAGTGCGAGAAAGACGCGTGGGTTGCGCTGACACCCAACCTGCGTCCCAATTAAACCCAACGCAACCAGACACTCCCCTTAATGCTTAATCTCTCTCTCTCTCTCTCTTGATTTCTCTCTCCATTTCATGAGCTGCAATCAGCCAGAAGTACTGCACATTTGCACCCCACGAGCGCTTCTCAACACTTCCTGACCCATCAGTAGATTTACCCACGATTCAGATGATGCTTCAAACCTTTCTTAATCCTGTATGTTTTCACCCCCCTATAGATCCACTTCCAAGCAAGATTTTAAGATATTGTACTTGATAATCTTATCTTGTAAACCATTAGACGATGGTTGCGTGCGTTCTTTAAAGCTAAACTTATTACTAGTATTGAACTGAACTGAATTCAACACAATTGAACTATCCGAACACTACTAAACTAAACTAGACACCACTGAATTAAATTTAGGGTAACACAACTTGACATGTGAGACAAAAAGTATGTTTTTGAACTCAGCACCACTGAACTAAACTAAACTGAACCGAAAATCAGACATCTGAACTAATTAAACTGAACTGACCGTATAAGCTCTAAAAAATGCACCCTATTATGTGGTTTATAAGTATTCTAATGACTAATGCCTAAGGTTATGTTTTTTTTCTTCTAAAAAAAACTGATGAACTAAATTGATTTTTTTTGCATGACTTTTTACCCCCTTTGAAAATCGTCAATAGTCCTTCAAAATCAAGTCCATTTCAAAATATGTTAAAATATTGAGTAATGTCTAATATTTCGCTCAATTCAATCTATGCGTACTTGACGACTTGTTGTATGTGAATAGCAGGGTTGATCACCCTAAAGTCATAGGAAATTAGGAGTATATATTAGAAATTAACGTGGTATAGATGGTTAAAAAATCACAAGGCCTACTGAAGTAATAATTAGAATAGGCCGACTCTGTTTCTCCTTAAAATTTAATTCATGGCAGAATTTTATCCAATCGATCAGTTGAAATTAGTGACAGGACACCAGAAACTTACCCAATCAGTAAGAATCGGTGGAAAAAAGAACACATCCTGAATATCGTTTAACTGAACAAAATTAAAGTAAACTAGTTATCATCAAATAAATAGCTAGAAAAGAGTACATTTTCCCTCCAAAAATTTACATGTAACTGAAATTCAAACTTGTTGGGAGGCTCTGGAATTGTGAGACGTGACGAGGTTCTCTCGCATGACCCCGGGAAGCGAAGGGCTTAGTCGAGGGGAAGATCGAAGACCCATGCATAAAGATGCTCTTTGTCGGGGCTTCCCTTAATTCATTGCTTCTCCCTTAGCTTCATGGGGGATGGGAGGGGACCACCTCAATTAACCAAATTAAACCTTATCCTTATCTCCCAACAAAAAGAAACAATAAATATATTCATGTAATGGTACTCTTGCTTTCAGCTCCTCAACTCAAGTCTAGATCATGGAGTTTGCTCCCTCCAAAAAACATGGATAATGTTTAATCCATTGGATAACCATTACCAATTAAAAGTAACTTGCTTTTAATTGAATCCCTTCAGTGTTTCTTTTGGACAGACATCATATGTTGACAAGTACTAGTATTTTGATTATGTAGTGTATGAGGAGTATTTCATTTCTTGATAGATTAACATTCTTTTGCTCGGAAACTAGAAAATTAAACTTAAATACTCTCTAACTTTTAACAGTGTCTAAGATGACACTTCGACTATGATGTTCTTTGGGGGAGGTATGCGTGACGGAAGTAAGGTTTCTTGCTCGGTTCCTCAGTTAGTTAATTAGTTTGTGTCTTTTTTCAAATAATTTGTGAGTATTTTTGATGGTTTGATACTTTGATATGTTATTTTGAGGGCAAAAGTAGAGAGTTAAGAAAATGTATTAAATTATTCTTTGCTATTTTAAATTTTGTCACACTGGTACATAATTTTTCGCATTTTTGATTAGCAACAAAAATTGAAATTTTGTAACTAATATACCTATGAAAAGAAATCCATAGCAGAATAATGTTTTTTTTTGGCCGGGTGTTGTCCTGTTAGTTATACATATTTCTTCCTCTTTTCAATTTAAACGATCTTTTTATTTCCCAAAATAGGTCTGATTTTTCATGACTTCTCTCTTTTTTTTTTTTTTTTTTTTTCCGCTTAATTTGGGCGACAATAAATAATATGTGTACTTATATTCAATACAATAATTTGTATTCTTTCAACAATTATGGAACATCTTTTTTTTTTTCATTGTGCATGCTTGATCGAGCTGGATAACTTCAGCTCAAATTGACCAAAATATAAGATGCCAGGAGGGAGCGTCCAACGACCAACCGAGACGCAACGCCAAAAATATATTATAAAGTCAATGCTTAGCTTTTTCAATTGACCCGTATATTGAGTTTCGGACATTGATTATGATGTGCTGCGAATAATAATATATTCTCTCAACGAATTATTTACCCGAATATGATTATTCTCTAAAAATATTGAAGTTGTAAAGTTAAGTAAGTCTTGTATGAGACCAACTCATAAAAAGGCATCACTATTAATAGTTATGGAGGTCACTTATTATGAGCAGTGACCTTTATTTCACAAAAAGCTGACCATTGTCTCATCAAAAATTACGATAAAATCGTCTCAAATAAGTTTTTGTGTGTAAGGTTTGAATCCGCACTTTAGTCAAGAAGAAATTACCATAAATTTCTAATAAAAAAAAGTACTCGTATTAGATTTTTATACTCTGTTGTATACCGTATATTATATAATGAAGGCTCTTGGCCTCTTGCTTATAAAGATCAGGGGGATTGCCTTCAGTACACAAAAAGTCTATCAAAGTGATGCGATGATAGGTTGATATCCAGAAAAAAAAGTCAAGGCTTAAGTTCACAAGTTTACTATTGTTCAATGTTCAGTTTCAATAGCAGCAAAAATCAAAGTCTCTTCTGTCACCTACCCCTTTTCACAAGTGAATATATATAAATTGACTTTCTCAAATCCTTTGTCTAATCTCATGCATGTACTAGATTTGATAGCTCATACTATTTCTCCTACCTATAGAGTTGATCAAACTAGCGCCTTAGATTTCTTGCATTTGTCCTATACAAGCTCTTGTGTACATCACAATAAATTAAACTTCCACGACTAACTACTTCAGAGAATATATATGGGTGTGTTCTTTTCCGCATAATTACTCAATAATTAGTTTAGTTTGGTTAAGGCTCTATTCTCCCTAATTTAATTTAACTTAAATTCACTTCAGTTCAATTCAGTTTATGTGTAACTTTATTACTCATATACTAACTTTTTATTCCGAACAGATTCATAATCATACATACATTGAAAAGATATCAAAGCATACTTTCAAATGAGTATAATATTGATTATATTGGACGACTTTTAAATAGTTAATGATCAAATTAAAAAGTCAATTCAGTTTTTTCTAGTTGAAAAGAACAAAGCCTGATTGTGGAGTTCAGTTGAATTCAATTTTGTTCATTTCAATGATCTACTTTTTCTCTCACATATAACTATTCAATTCAATTCATCGCCCAATCCAGCAATATCACGTGAGTGAAGAAGTGTAATGTTGTTCTTCTTCTCTCTCTGTCTTTTCCCGAGACGTAACGCCTTCATTCATCAGAAGTAGAGGACAAGGAGAGAACTCGACATCGTGCAATTCCATATCAATCTGGTCAATTTATTTTCCCGCTCTACTTTCAAACCAGCCAAGAAAAAAAAGAAGATTATGACATTTTGAAAATTCGAAGAAAGCAGTAAGAATGAAAGAGGTGGGAAGTACCTTATCCTTTTTTTTTTCAATTAAGTCTAATTCAATGAAAAAGATTACACCGTGAGTGATACGACTATATTATTATCTTAACTAGTGTGCATGCCCATACGATGCACAAGATGTTTCAACTCTTTTTGTTTTTTTTTTTTTAAATTGAATATTTTCTGATGGGTTGCTTTGCTTCTAACTTTGTTGTAATAATTTTCTTTTTCTTTTTGGGTGCTAATTTTTGATTAACCGGTACATAAAACTAAAACAACACCAATACGGGATTTGGAGAGGTTCATCCGCAACCCAACTCTTAATTTAATTAGGACAAATATTAAAATGGGAGGGGGTGAAGCCCTCAAGTCATGGTAATAGTCATATACTGACCATGTATTAGCCTTTCACAAAAGAAACAAAAAAGCCATTCATTGGTTTATGGTGCCTCTATAAAACTTAGAGGTATCTACCCCTAAATTACATTGTTTGTTGCATTATAGTTCTCCTTATTATGATTAGTCATACTGTAAACTTTGATCTATATATATTTGACAGAGTGCTTAGGAAACGATTATTATCCTTTCATTAACGAACTTGAGAATACTTTGTTATAAAGTTCTTCTACCAAATATTATCATAGTAAACAATGGATTAATATGAACTAATTACATAAAAAAAAAATCGAAACAAAATCTGGGTGACTCATGTCCCATGTTCCATCGCCCAATGAGCATCATGTCCTATGTTGCCATGTCCCAAGTCCCCTGTTCCATAGGTGAAGTTGGAGTTTGGGGACCCCGATTACTTTCCCAAGGCACCAGAGGTCCTCCAGGGTGACGATAGACCCCACAGAGAAGTTTCTGCAAAATTGAAAATTGAGACCCGGGAAGCCGAAAACAAGGCTATAATCCACGTCTTTTGGGCTTCCGCGAAGCCCCAAAAAGAAAGTGGATATTTTCGCACCGCATGCACGGGACACCCTTGAATAACAAAATAGGCCCCCAAGGTCAGTTATCGGGGTCCCTGATAAGCTTGTAAGGGCGTTTTTATGGGACACAAATGTAAGGGCCGGAACACCAAATGAATGGGTGATATCGAAGTTTGGGGATGCGGATGAACCTCCCAGGGCACCGAGGGTCATCTAGGGTCATGATAGACCCCTCGAAAAAATTTAGGCAAAAATGACACTTGGCTCCTGGAAGCCTAAAACGAAGGCCATAATCCAAGTTCTTTGGTTTTCTTGGAGGCCCTGGAACGAATATGAATATTTACACACCACATCGCACGGAATACCCATAGGGGACATGGGAGCCACTCGAGGTCGCTTATCCACTCCTGATAGGCTTGAAATGGTGTTTTACGGGACACAAGTGTAAAAGCTGGAACACCAAAGATATAAGTGATATCAATGTTCGGGGATCTGGATGACCCTCCCGGGGCACCTAGTGTCCTCTAGGATTATGATATACCGCCAGGAGAAGGTTGGGCAAAAATGAAATCCGGATCCCGCAAGCCGAAAACGAAGGCTATTAATCCACGTTTTTAGGCTTCCGGGAGGCCTCCAAACGAAGGTGGATATTTTCGCACCACATTGTGCGGAACACCCATGGGGGACATGGGAGGCCCTCAGGGTCGTTTATCCGGTCTTGGAAGGCTTGGAATATGTTATACAGGGCACTAGTATAAGAGTTAGAACACCAAAGGTATGGCTGATATCAAAGTTTGAAGATCCGGATGACCCTTTCGGGGCACCGAGGGTGCTCTATGGCGATGATAGACCCTCCGAAAATGTTTGGGCAAAAATGACACTCGGGCTCCGGGTAGCCGAAAACGAAGGCTATAGTCCACCTTTTTTGGGCTTCTGGGAGGGCCAGGAACGAAGGTGAATATTTTCGCACCATATTGCACGTGACACCCCCAGAGGTCATGGGAGGCCCTTGGGGTAACTTTTTCGGTCTATGATAGGCTTGGAAGGGCATTTTACAGAACATAGATATAAGAGTCGGAACACCAAAGGCATGGGTGATATAAAAGTTCAAGGATCTGGATGACACTCCCAGGGCACCAAGGGTCCTCTAGGGTCATGGCAGACCCCCGGAGAAGTTTGGGAAAAAATGACAATCGGGCCCCGGGAAGCCGAAAACGAAGGCTATAATCTACATTTTTGGGCTTCGGGGAAGCCTAGAAACGAAGGTGGATATTTTCGTACCACATTGCGCGAAACACCCATAGAGGACATCGGAGGCCCTCCGGGGCGCTTACCTTGTCCTAATAGGCTTGGAATGACGTTTTACAGGACGCTGGTGTAAGAGTTGGTACACCAAAGGCATGGGTGATTTTAAAGTTTGGGGATCCGGATGACACTTACGGGACACCGAGGGTGTTCTAAGGTCATGATAGACCCCCCTGGAAAATTTTGGGCAAAAATAACACTCGGGCTCCGGGAAGAAGGTGGATATTTTCGCACCACATCGAACGGAACATCCCTTGGGGGCATGGAAGGCCCTTGGCGTTACTTATCCGGTCCCTGATAGACTTGGAAGGGCGTTATGCAACAGTAATGTAAGAGTCGGAACACTAAAAGCATGGGTAATATCGAAGTTCAAAGATCTGGATGACACTCCCGGGGCACCAAGGGTCCTTTAGGGTCATGGAAGACCCCCCAAAGAAGTTTGGGCAAAAATGACACTCGGGCCCCTGGAAGCCGAAAACGAAGGCTATGTCCACGTTTTTTGGGCTTTGGGGAGGTCCAGAATCAAAGGTGGATATTTTCGCACCACATTGCACAGAACACCCTAGGGGCATGGGACCCCTTTGCGGTATCTTATCCGAACATTGATAGGCTTGGAAGGACGTTTTACATAACACTGATGTAAGATTCGGAACACCAAAGGCATGTGTGATATCGACGATCATTGATCTGGATGACACTCCCATGGCACCAAGGGTCCTATATGGTTAAGACAAACCCTCTGGAGTAGTTGGGAAAAAATGACACTATGGCCCCTGGAAGCCGAAAACGAAGGCTATAATCCATGTTTTTTTGGCTTGGGGGAGGCCTTGAGACGAAGGTGGAAATTTTCGTACCACATCGCGCGAAACACCCATAGGGGACATGGAAGGCCAGCGGGGTCGCTTATCAGGTCCTGATAGGCTTTGAATGGCGTTTTACGGAACACTGATGTAAGAGTCGGAACACCGAACGCATGTGTGATATCAAAGTTCGGGGATCCGGATGACTCTTTTCGGGGCACCGAGGGTGCTCTAGGGTCTTGATAGACCCTCTGAAAATGTTTGGATACAAATGACACTCGGGCTCTGGTAAGCCGAAAACGAAGGCTATAATCCACATTTTTTGGGCTTCCGGGAGGCACCGAAATGAAGGTGGATATTTTTGCACCACATCACACGGAACACCCCTAGGGGGCATGGGAGGCCCTTGGGGCGGCTTATCTGGTCCTTGAAGGGAGTTTCACGTTATAAAAGAGTCAGAACACCGAAGGCATGAGTGATATCAAAGTTCGGGGATCCGGATGACGCTCCTGGGGCACCGAGGGTCCTCTAGGGTTATAGTAGACCCCACAGAGAAGTTTGGACAAAAATGACACTCTGACCCCGGGAAGCCGAAAACGAAGGTCATAATCCACGTTTTATGGACTTCCGGGAGGCCCCGAAACGAAGGTTGATATTTTTGCACAACATCGCGCGGAAAACCCACAGGGGACATGGGAGACCCTCGTGGACGCTTATCCGGTCCTGATAGGCTTGAAATGTCGTTTTACGGGATAGCGGTGTAAGATTTTGAACACCAAAGGCATGGATGATAACAATGTTCGGGGATTCGGATGCCTCTCTCGGGGCACCGAGGGTGCTCTAGGGTCTTGATAGAGCCCCCAGAAAAGTTGGGGCACAAACGACACTCGGGCCTTGCAGAAAACGAAGGTTAAATATTCCACGTTTTTTCAGCTTCCAGAAGACCCTGGGAAAAAGGTGGATATTTTTCGCACCACATCGCACAGAACACCCCTAGGGGTCATGGGAGGTTCTTGGGGTGACTTATCCGGTTCTTGATAGGCTTGGAAGGTCGTTTTACGGGACATTGATTTAAGAGTTCGAACACCAAATACATGAGTGATATCGATATTCGAGGATCTGGATATAGTGAACCGACACACACACTATCCTGAACTGAACTAAATTGAAAAATAATACTCATCCATGTCTTAATCTAATTCAAATAGTTTTTCCCCCACATCGATTAAGCTACGTAGCAGAACCCCCATCTAACCATTAATCTAATTAACCTAAGTATGAACCTAAACCTTATAGGTTTTGGACCATTTTTTTTGACTCAAATCTTTCCCATGTGACAAGCATCTGCCCAAAACCTCGAATCTGGGAATTTTGGCTAATGTTTCTGCTAAGTATTTGCAAAGTCACAAGCGTTTGCTTTTGCAACTTGAAATCTGGCTTAATTATCAGTAATCACCCACCCTTTCTACAGAAAGGCTAGCCAATCACAACTTGATTAATAGTGTAGGACTGCAAAAGGGATTAGGACTGCTAATTAATTATTTATTTAAGCAAAACGACAAGAACTGTAGTAACCCATGTGGGATTAGCGATTAATTAGTTTGGAATCATGTTCTTTTTTGCTTTGCTTTGTTTTCTTCATTGACCTTATATCATCAACTCATCCCTAGCCTTATTTTTAGTTTATTCATAATTAATTATTGCTTAGATTTTTGTTTGTGTTAGGTGGTGATTTCCTGTCTTACTCTCATCACCAAATTTGAAAGATGTTTTTGGGTTTAAGGACGTTCAATAGTACATTATTATACTTGTGTAATGTGAGGGTTTGTCTAGTTTAGCCAGCACATGTCTTAACTAAGGGAAAGTCAGGCCTACGTGTATAGATCATTGTCCTAATGATGGGCATGAATTTCAGGGCCCTTAGTTGATTTTAGCTTCGACATTGAAGCAACAATCAAAAAGATGCTAAGAGAGACAAAAGCCACTAACAAATGGAAAATAGAGATAAACGAGAAAAGTTACACCAAAAATTGAAAAAAAATGACACAAGAAAACACAAGTTATCCCCGATATAAAAACGGGTGGAGGTGGATTAATTGAATGATGTTAAGTTAGGATGGATGTGAGTCTATGGTGTATTAGTGAGATACCTATTATTTTGATAACCTATTATCTAATTATTAATAAAGAATACACTAATTATCAAAAAAAAAAAGGAAGAGATAAAAACTAAGAGGAGTTAGTTTTAGGCTTTATTTATAATTGTAAGTATGATAAGTTAACTCACAAGTCATACAAGTGAATTGATATTAACTTGAAAGCTTGACTCTTGTCTAACTCAACTCGACTTGTGACAAACTAGCTAGAACATGTCAAATAGAGATAATTGATGGGTGGAGATCCAATCAATGCTATATTTCTTCGTACGCTCCCTCACCCATATACCCTTTGCGTTAGAAATGTACTGGAAGATGAAATTTTTTACCCATACTCTATGTGCTTGAATGCGTGCTTAATTACTAGAACAAGGGCTGGCTCCCAAGAGTCGAACTCAAAGTCTCTTGCATTGGTCATCTAGACTTTGATTTATGTGAACTAAAACTAATTCAACCAAAGTTAAATTTATGATCGAATAGAGACCCGATCAATATTATTATATTCCTCAATAGCAAGCACATAACACCTCAACTTTATCCTCACCTCATATCGATCAATGTATTAGGGACACCTTTTTAAAGGTTGAATTGTGCTACCTATACAACAGCCGTTACCATTTCGACCATAAGTGAAGCTTTAGTAACATACAAATGCTCCAAGAGTCCAAGCCTCTAAGGCATGCATGCATTAATGAATGATACTAGATCATATACTCTTGGCTAGCTAGCTAGCTAGGCATCTCATCTTCTCGTTTTGGTAAGTCTCGTTCAAACCAGTCCATGGCTGCCAACCTGGACAATGACATTGGCCCGACATTTGATGCTACAATCTCGCTAGCTCTTTCAACGAGGAAGATAATAGGAGTAATGCCCAATTCAAGTACTCCCAAAATTTATTATTATTTTTTTTAGAGGGGAATAGGAGACTTTCATTCATAGAAAAGTCATACGGCATCTACATCGAAAATAACCCTAGAATATACTAAATAAACAGTACCAATAACAAATCTGCTAACAAAACAATTAACAAGAATACCCGAGCGCGACTCCCAACATGCATAGTTGAATAGGAGACTTTCATTCATAGAAAAGCCATACGGCATCTACATCGAAAATAACCCTAGAATATACTAAATAAATAGTACCAATAACAAATCTGCTAACAAAACAATTAACAAGAATACCCGAGCGCGACTCCCAACATGCATAGTAACCATGTGCTTCCTTTGATGCTTCATCTTTAACGGAAGTGGAGATCTTCACCGCAAGTACCGTAATTGTTTGCTCACAAAATGTTGTATGATACCATCGATCTTGTGCATATCCGGTCCCCGAATTCATATTACTTGATACTAAATCGCACAATAGGCGAAGAGAGGATCCTACGAAGAGGAAAAATATAAACATCCCTAATAACTCCACAAAAGGGAGAGAAAATTTATTCCACTTAAAAAGCATAAACTAGAAATCAATGACAAAAAGAGGTGGAAAACATGAATCACAGGCCGGAAATGGTCTAAATCAGCCTTCTCGGCCTGAAAATTTGTCCTAGTAAAAGTTAAGGTTGAGAGAGAAAGAGGAGAGGCAAAAAGAGAGGCCAGGACCTCAATGTCTCCCAAAATTTATTTGTGTACTATTGCTATGTAAATTGTATTTTCTTACTAGAGTTAATCAGTTCTTCCCTTAAAAATAAAATAATTTCTGAGATATGGGCCTAAAATTTTGATTGCATATGTCAAAACTTTAGATTAAAAAGACACTTAAATTTGTAGATATGTTAGCATTTCATTATTTTATATGTTTTACCAATATTTTAATAAATTATTTAAACTCGAAATCGTAAACATATAGTCAGCACTTGTATCAATATTTTGAAATTCGATCATGGCCTAATTACTAATTAAGGAGCCATTTAACCAATAATGATTTATTGATTAAATTACGACTTTTAGAAAAAGTTGTAATTGTAACTCGAAATCAAATACTACTGGATCATTCTAATCTAAAATGCACGCAATTTCTCCTTCAAATATTCGTATATTATTGGTCTCTGAGATTTCAATTGCAAGTTACTAATATTTCTTTTTAATTTAGAAAATAATATAAAATTTGATAGATTAATCATGAAATTAAAATAAAGTTACAAATTAATAGAGACTCATTTTTGAAGTGTCTCCACATAAAAGGGACGTTTTACCGACCATTTGGATGAGAGCCAACAAGACAGGAGTTTTGTCACAAACTATTGAGAAAAAAACCTAGTAGTAGTAGTCCACCTGATTCAAGTAGGACTAGAGTCCACCTCAAATTTGATAAATATTTTGACAAGTCAAATCGAACAAGTTCGTTCATATACTCAACTCAACCACAATTCATTTTCTTGTTAATAAGTTAATAAGTTAATAAGTTGGAAGTTCCATTATTCTTGGGTGGATCTTTTACTTTTCTTTATAGAAAACTGTATTTAGTAATGCTTTCAATCAACCAATTGCTTTCTGCAATGAAATATAACTAAAGATGTCAATGGGTTCTTATCAAAAAAAAAAAAAAAAGATGTCAATGGGTATGCCGTACGGACGAGCAAATGTAGTACGGGCGGTCCAAAAATAATCTATGAGGTGCCTACAAGCCAGCACGGGAGATAATCACTACAGTCGACGGTGGATACCCTTGGTCGTGAACCCAAAAAAAAATATAATACGGGCGGTGCAAAAATAATCTATGACATTAATACTTTAACCATGAGACATGAAAATTAACTTATTTACATGATGTTGATAAAATATTACTCCTAATATCTATGCCTTTTCACAACACAAGTGCTTCACTTTCTTGTTAAACTTACCTAATCCCATAAGCCCCTTTTGTTAATCCTGCTTGATGAATTTATTAATTGTGATTTGTTGTGTACAATGTAAGTATATATAACCCTATTTATAATAGTTCAAATCCTAGCTAATGTGTTGATGTCGTGTCACTTTAATTTTTATTTGCTAGTCGTGTATGATCTAGTATCTACAATATACTTTGCTGCGCTGCTGTTTATAACATTATAATCCTGCATTTGTCACCTCTTCACATTACATAGCATATATTTGGCAGGGCCTTGTGTCACGAGTCATGATTTTGGTTTTCCCTTGACATGTGTAAGGTTTCATTACACAGAGATCAAATTGAGATCATATATACTCCCTTAGTTTCCGAAAAATGATAATATTTACTTTTTGAAGGTCAAACTTTAGAATTTTAGACTATTAATTTTGCAAAAAAATATAAGGATTTACAATGTAAAAATACTGTCGTTGGATTCGTTTTAATTAATTAGTACTTTCGGAAAATCTATTTTTTATAGTTTATGTATTCATATAAACACAAATATTTATGGTCAAAGTAGTGCATTGAAGACCATGCAAAAGTAAATGTTACCATTTTTCAAAAGCAAAGTGAGTAGAAGAGTTACCACTCCTCATTGTAGTGCTCACTGGAGCCGATGGAGGGATGGATAAGGTTCACACATTGGTATAGGAAGTGGTTGCTTTGATGGCCTTTGTAGATTGAACTTCTCTTTTGGTTTCTAGGTTTGTCTTTTACTTGATCTTTTATGTGTTTATGGCTTTAGCGATGTGACGTTTATTTCCGAGTGTTTTTATTTTGTTTTGATAGGTGTATGAGCTGCGATTTTACTGGTTATTAAACTTTGATTCCTATGAGTGTTTGAGCTACGATTGCTTCTATTTTCCATTTAATAAAATAGACTAAAAAAAAAACTTAGCAGGAAGGAATATACCAAATATGACGCATATTTCAGGTATGGACTTTTAGCTTTTCCATGATCAATGTTGATTGCCTTTTGAATTCTGGCGCCATAGTGTCTGACCTAGAAGAAACCTTCAGGTCCCTCCATGGGCCATAACCATAGGTCTTGGCCACCATTTAAGCGCCTTTGTCCCATGTTTCTTTTGTTTGTAGCGTTCTTGTGGCTTCTTGTCCCTTTCCATAGATATACCATCTAATCTGGGACAGTTGCATACTTGCATTGTCTGACCAGAATTTAGTACTGTATCATTTTATAGACAACCACTAAAAGACAGCATTTCTATGGTTTGTGAACCTCTCAAGTTCAACTAAAAGCGCAAAAAATGAATCAGCTGAGCTCGACTCTCAGGTGCCTGTGTTCAAATAAGACGCTCTTAAACAACGCTTTCTTATCAAAACCGCATCTAGGCTCTAACTTTACTGTGCAAGAGTAATAGCAATGTGTATCAATTATACACAAAAACAAGCACTAGGACCATGCTTGTTCTTTACAAAAATTGACTGGAACAAGATCAATACAGTACTTTTGTTAATAAATATTCTTACTCACCATTGTTTTTCTTCCAAAAATCAATTGCCCGAACAGGGATAGAATTGACAAGCCGAAACAAAAAGGAAAATTATGTCAACATCACAGTTACCCTACCTATCTACTAGTAAATGACTAATTTACAACCCTAAGCTTCTGGCATTCAAAATAATGATAATATATACGAAGCAGAAATCAGTAATCTATACGTAGTCGCTTCAACTCAGCAAGAAAAGTCGGACTAGAACCAAGTGTTCGGCGTGCAAGAGTCCGAATATCATCACGGGAACAGTCACGTGAAATACGAACCAGTTCCCACAGTGCACCCCCACTAATCATGTCCTTTGCATTCACCTCTGAGATTGGAAAGTAAATCTTTCATATACAACATGCACGCTGAGATGAACAGTTCAAGAGAGTTATAGGTGTTGGGACTTTACCATGTTGAGCTAGGTGACAAAGCGCTAGTTCAATGTGCCGTCTAATCGGCGAAGCTTCATTGTTGGCATTCTGTACAATCCATTGAAGTGCACCATCTTCTAGCAACAGAGATCTTCCAGTTTTCGATCCTACAATTGGGAGAACATTATTCGTGGTACACTATTGAACATGCATACAATCTAGGTACGATCAAATTTCTTTTTTTCCCTGCATCTCCACCAAGACATAACGGTCATAACCTTTAATCTCATCAAACAGAATGCCACAAACATCACACTCCTGATGGAGAAGTTCAGATATTAACAAAATTCCAAGCCTCAAGGGAACATTTGAGGAAATGGAGCTGTATAAACACTTGCGGCCAGAGGGGTCGGGAGGAATAAAGTGCAAGGATCGAGACAAGTATTAATAGCTCTACAAACCTGGAAAGAAGCTCAAATACACAATCTAACCAGTACAAACCCAAACAAAGTTTTCCTTTTTTTTTTTTTTTTAAATATTTAATCATGGGTTAGGTCTTCAGGTTGATCATATTCCAAGATGCATAAAATCTAGACGTTAAGGATAACAAGCTAGTATAAACTATAAACTATACAACATCATTGCCATCCAGGTCAAGTATGAATCTTACACTAAGAGAGCCTGAGAGAGGCTGTGTCTAATAGACCCACTAAAAAAGATCTTAATATAATACCACAGCAGCAGCATAGTAGTAGAAGGAGATCAGAAGTAGTAATATTGTTGGCAAGGAAAATGAATACAGTACAACTCCTATAAAAGAGACCGAAACATAATGACATTCTTATAAACATAAGAGAGATTTTAGTTCTAGGGAGAAAAATCAATATGTATTCTTTATTTTCATATACCCAATATCAAATTCAAAGAGATAGAGATTAAAACTAGAACTTGCCCCCTAAAATAAACCCATACAATTAACAAAAAACAAAACTACTCCACCCAACTACATGGCTACTGTTGGGCCTTCAGGTTGACTTACCCAATGCACACCTCGAGGCTCCAAGTCCAAACAGAGAGGAAGAAGCAGGTATCTATTCAATTCACAAACAAGTTTTTTTCCTATAATGTTTGATAAAAATAATAATAAATCAAGGTGTTTTACCTTGAGATGATGCCCTTGATTCACATTTTGCGAAATTTGCAATCCCACGAGCAACTTGTGCAAGGACATCAGGATGTCCACATCTGACCATTCCTAGCAATGCCTTAATACCACCTTCACCTCTGAGTTTCATTTGCAGTTTATCTGATGGATAGACCAAAATGTCAGAAACAATTGTACGTACCCTAGGACCTCCCGTCCCAAACAAAAAAGAAAAGAAGAACAAGAGACATCTAAAGACACATGACCGAAATTGTGTTATAAACCTGCTGCATGGTAAATCAGATACACTACTCATTCCGTTTATGAATTAGCAAATGAGATATGCCACTCATTTCCTAATTTTTCTGTTTCTTTTTGACAGATATGGTTTCTAGATGTCAGACCACCATAGTTGAATTATCAGGGGTAAGGTGTCTGCAGCCCAGGATGAATTATCAGGGGTAAGGTGTCTGCAGGTGAAATCACCATAGTTGAACGACAGTCTTCGTCTTACATATCCACTGAACGAGAAGAAACACTTTTGAAGTATGTTTAATGTGGATAGGTATGACAAACACATCCCTCTGCTCTGCAGATTAAGATGAGTAATATACCCAGCATCACAAGTTTAATGTGAGGACATGTTTTTCCTGTATCCATACTAAAAGTCATAACCATACTACAGAATTACGAATTTGAAGTGGGAAATGAAAAGCAGGGCAAGTATATCCGATACAAGGGGTTATAGACATGGCTTGTATAACAATTTATTTCCACATACTCGTTTTAGAACAACATTGACCAGTTCTTTTTAGACTGAAACTGCAAAAGAGGCCTTAGCAAGGTTCCCTGGGAACAAATGTTGTGAAGGTCAGATACATACCATTGCCACAAAGATTAGCAATTGCTCCAGCAACCATACGAAGGGTTTGAGGATCCTCTGCATTAGTTGCAGTCACTGCTAACAAACCTATACCACCTTGGGCCATTATAAGCTCTTGGTTGGTTTCTGAAGAACACAAAAGGAGCCAGCATTATAGTTGATGACATAAAAGAAAATGATATATTCAATACTGGAAACAAAACTAGATTCACCGTTCATTGCCAGATTTGCAATAGCGCCAGCAGCGACCCTGTGTATGGTCTCATCCTCAGAAGTTCTAAGAAGATTCAGCAAGGATGTAAGCCCACCCGCCTCAACAATCTTCTCCTGATTAGTTTCTGCAGGATAGAGGAGAGTTTGTGAAAACAAGATGGTCCTCATAACAGCAAGAATTATCACTATGTTAGAGTGAAGACATGAATGACTCTATTTAAAGGAACAGCAAAGTATCCTTCCAAGTTCATGCTTTTAGGGGGGCCCAAACCGTTAATTCCTTTCAACTCCCGAGATTTATTTCGGACTCAAGCTTAAGGATATGCAAGAAGTTATCCCTTCCTATCAACCTAAAAGGATTCATTGACATTTCCATGAGAGATTGTAGCAAGGACAAGCAGCACACATCAAGGGAACTATGTACCTTCAGCAGCCAAATTTGCCACCACTTTTACAGCATGAATTCGTACATCAGGATCTTCTGCTTCAAGCAATGACAATATTTTCTGCAATCCGACTGCAAGGAAATCGATTCTTGTTACACAAAAGCAAGAGCACGAAAAATAAGCTGATAATAACAGGACTCAAAGGAACTACACATCATAGTTTACTACCTTGCTCAAAGAGTTTCGCTATTGAAGTCTTATCCTCATTTCCTTCTTCATTCATTTGTGGATGTTGCACTGGAGAAACATGAGGATCATCACCGCCGTGACTATTCCCAGATGTCCCTCCATCTAGTCTTCTTCTAGTCTGTATTACCAGCAAGATGCAATACTTTTAAGGTAAATATATGCAAGCAAACAAAGAGAAGCTCAAAAAGTATATGACAGGCCCCAAGAGCATTCCTAATGTTTGATGTAGTCACGGGGATTAATTTTCTAAGCTGACCAATTAAATTTAACCTTTTAAAGTTTATGATTTTTTGACATTAAACTGCTATTGGTGCAAGCAACGGAATGCAATTTAAGCATGGAAGTGGAAAGATGATCTAAGCAGAAGCCATCAATTTTCATGTACCTATTCTATTTTCAAGTTTCTATTTTGATCTTCGAAAGGATGTCCGTAAGAAGCTTAAGCAACAAGACATAATATGCTTTGTTAAAGACCACTTGCCAAGCTCTTAGTCTCTTACCCAAGGTCATGTTTCATGCAATACAGAAAGTCTAAACTGGAGGTAGGCTATTTAGCCATATGATATGATATCATATAATATCATTATCATCAATGCCTCTCACCAGTCACGCTAAGCACGGGAACGCAAGAAAGGGGAGGGGGGGTCCAACAAAGACAGCTATTCCCTTCGGACATTTGATTTAATATGCGTTGACTGTCTGCAACTTCATATTGAATGGAAAAAGAAACACTCTATAGTTTACTGAGCCATTTGATTTAATCAATTATAATCCAAAGCTCAAAAATCCTATAGAAATCTTTCAGCTCCATTGGAAAGGGACAGGAGGCACTCCACATGTGATAAGGAAGGCATATTGAACCTTTAAAGTTAGAGTAAGTCTTGTGTGAGACCAACTCACAATAAAATGGGGTCACTATTTAGAAATGTAGGGGTCACTTTTTTATGAACTGTGACCCTTGTTTTATTTAAATGTGATCCTCGTCTCGTCAAAAGTCATGGAAACAGTCTTATAGAAGTTTGTGTTAAAATTAAGAGGACTATTTGTAATAGAGATGAAACTCCCCACCAAGACTAACACCTTTGACACAAAGAAGAGTTTAAATTGAAGAGGAGTCAAGATACAACGGTGCAATGAACAATGAGATTGATGTTTTTAAGTCATTTCCTATAAAAAATCAAGCACAAGTAACCTCCGGTTCTACAATAAACAAAAGGTCATAATAGGATTAGAAATATGCACAACTGGTTGTATGACGTAGATGGGAAAGGTCCAGCTTTTACGAAGAAAGCAAAATACACAAACTGCTCAACAGTCGAGGAGAGAGTTGCCTGCAGCCTCCAGGAAGTCTAAGAAAATGGGAGAGTCTCTAAAAAAATAGATAAAGTTCCTGCAGTACTTTCAGCATCTTGGACCTCCTGGTGGGAAGCCCTACAAAGTCAGGCATTGACATGAGACAATATTATACAGATTCGGATGACGATTATTCCTCAATAAACCGACTGTACATTTCTGAGTGCTTTTTACTCCACCTCCTATTTCATAGTTTATACTTTATAGGAAAGGTATACAGTGTGTACTTTTTGCTTGGTAGCTACATGTATTCCAATTTATATTTAGTTGCCAATCAAGATTCTAGACAAACACAAGAGTTATACTTTCCATGATCAAACATCCAGAAAAGTAACATCTCATCAGAAGCATATACAAAACACATGCCAACCACTTGAAGAAAAATGGTTATATGCTTCTTGATATTAGGAAATACTTTCGCTCCAATTCTATGTTGCGTTTCTGATGTAGAACAAGCTCAATAAAAGCCCCACAGTATTTCGTGTTTAGTTCCATTCATGGTAATTGAGCATACACCATACCTTTCTTGGAATATTTCGATTTTTGTTTAGTATACTTTACCTCATCCGCCTCAAAGCTTAATTGCAGTAATTGGCTTTGCAGCATGGCTATCTCTCGTTCAAGTTTCTCTCTTTGACGGGCCTCATCCTCTAACATCTTATGAAGCTTCAAGATTTCAGAACTAGCAGCTGCCTGACAGGTGAATATTATTACCAGTTCAAATGTCAACAACATTCACTGGAAGAAACCCAACATACTGACACAAAACAAATCTTCAAGCATATTAGCATACCTCTGATCTCTTTGATAGTGCCAACTGACTTTTAAGATTGTTCACTTCTTCTTCACCAGCCTTCCTCAGAAGAGTTTCATTCTGCAGCAACTGTTTCACTTCAGCAACTTCCTCAACAGCAGCTACCTGTTAGGCACATCAAATGCCCTTCAGAACTGTTTATTATGTTTCAAGCAGTTAAAGGATCATACACTAATACACCGCTGATCATTAATGTACTATGCAAAGCTAGAAGAAAGAAGTTTGCAGCCTGTGAAAAACCACATTATTTAGGAACATATGAGCTGGAATTATGTCATATGAAAGCATGTGGGTTGTAGCCACCATGAGCCGATTTTGTATTCAGGATAAAGAAAATTGATTTCTTATGTGCAAACATAAACCAGTGCTAGTATTATATCCTAGTCTAGGATAATGGTAAATAAACTCATAACTCATAATTACACTAGCGAAAAGTAGAAAACAAACTACAAAGTACTTAGTTGATTAGCAAGTATTTAGTATGAAGTAGGGATACCTCATACCTCTCTGGAAGATTTGTCAGAAAAATCATCCTTAACCCCAGATGTTGTAGCTTCAATTTGCTGTCGTTGATTTATTGCCCATTTCTCTTCAAGCTTCTTTATTGCATCCATATAGTCTCTCTGGTATTCCACACGTTCTTGCTAGAATTTAGAAAGGAAAATATAATTATTACCTGAGGTTCAGAACCAATAACTATCACCCAACGTCCCACCATTAGATCAAAACTGTGTACTAGCTATAACAAAATTGAACAAGAGAAAAAGAATATGCATTGGCATGAACCTTTGATATAGATATATCATAGGAACCATAAAACCACTTACAATGCCAATTTCAACCTGGGACTCAGTTGCCATGAGAATACTCTCACAAACCATCAGAATTAAACATACAATACTGAAGGAATTCAAACAAGAAAAGGAGAGGGGGGGGGTAACAAACAAACAAAGCTCTCACTGAGACTGTTGGCTTTAAATTGTCATCACCAGATTGTACTGTGTAGAGGCAAGCTGGCTCATTAATAAGCACATGAGGTTGAAGAGAAAGCTAAACATGTGTATATGGGGTCTTATGAGCTCACCTCCAAAGCATCAGCATACTTCCTTTCAACATCAGATATGCGATTTTGTGCCTCCTTGTTTATCTCATCTATCCTGTCCTGGAAGTCCTTTTGCAGCCTTTCACTTTCTGCCATCAGCTTGTCTAATTGTATGTCAAGCTTTCTCGACAAACTTTTGTAATCAAATTCCTCCTTTATTTTCAACATGTTTTCAACCTTCATCGCCTGTACAGTACAAATATGTCGCACTTTTAATGTGTAGATGAAATCACATCCACAAACAGACATCATAATCTCAACATTGTAATATGAGATTAACCAAGACCTCATTTCAACCAAGGTACAGTCATACTTGTACATATCCACCTTCCAAACTATTTCTGACCCCTTTTTAGTGCCTCTTTCTTTGGGTGGAATTTCAAGTGCCTTTTTACAACCTTAAACCACTGAAAACTTTTCAAGCCAAGTTGTTCCATTATCAATTTATCATCATAAAGAATAAAGATCACAACAAACAGTACAGAAACAGAATCCAGTTGATCAGATCCCAGACAGAAGGGGACAGGCACATATATTTTACTCACCCTCTGCCCAAACGTTATGGTGCTCGCTGTTTCTGCTCTGTGGCGTGGGGATGGACCAATAGTTATAATCAGTGATGTTCTTGCAGTACCTGTACCATAGAAGTAGCCTCAGGGAACACATTCTACAACATTAGTATAAAGCATTAAGTTAGCATAGTGATGAATTGATGATACCCCCCCCCTCCCACACACAGAAAAAACCAAGATAAATAGATAATCAGATGTCTTCTTCTGTGGAAAAAGGTTGGTCTTATTGATTGTACAAATGACATCTCTTTACATGTAATGCTACAGCTGTGCGTTATGGGACTGAACATCAATGGCAAACAAATAATTGGACTCATATGAGAAGTAATAAGAATACATCTGACCTCCAAATGAATCCCGAAGCAATCTAGTAAGCTTTGAATCACGAACTGGAACATGTGCACTATTTTCTGCTAAAGCATTAATGCACTTCCCCAATGCACTTAATGACATATTAATAGATTTGGCTTCCTCCAGAGTGTGGCCATCACTTCCTAGAAAACAAACAATAAAGTGAAGATTGGATATGTCAAATGGGAGGAAAAACTGAAACTTGGAGCAAGAATGTACTATGTAGGCAACCCAAAGGTACAGGATCAACCCAGGTGACCAGCATGACAAAACTCACCGCCCCCACAGATCATAATAACAAATATTTAATGACAAATCAGGGAATGAATTTTTCCCTTGGAAAATTTACCACACAATAGCTAACAATAAATGTTTCCTACTTGAACTGGAAATACTTGTGTTCAATCAAGAAAAGCTAGCAGTAAAATAAGACACTACTTGCAATTGTAAATAGAATTTCACTTCAAGCATAAACATCCTCTTTACAAGCGATGTACGCCACTTGAACTCTTCAATTCACCTTAAGTACCCATGTATGGAGGACTTGACACCTTATCTTAAGCCCAAATATGCAAGCATCCAAGTCACATATCAAAGGAATCTAAATGCTCATAGCAATGACATTTGAACCATCTAACTGACTGTCCGCAGATACATGAAATAACAAGTCTCCCAAGTTATTCTAAGTGGCATTTTTTGTTTCCATGTATCTTCTTTCTTCACTTTATCCCACTTTCTACATCTCTCACTAGTCACAATCCATCAGATTCATAAGAAAAATGGTTGGATGCTTTTTAACAGACCATAAATGATTTCCCTTTGGCTCCAAGACAACCAACAACCTCAATAGAGCAGATGTTGAACATGATATGCATCAATTTCTACACCTTCACAGTGCACACTATCTTATCCAGCTTATTGTATGGTACTACATATGCATCACCTATGCTATAAAACCAAACAAGTACATAATAGAAGAAGCAATTCAACGGCCCTGATCAGATAAGCACCTGACTTGTTAATACGCTCAGAACCAGCAAGATCCACCACAACTAGCTTTCCCATCCGCAACAGGGGAGGTTTGAGAGTTTTAACCCGAGAATTATCTCCATTCTCGCTTGATAGAGATGAATCCTTCCCATTAACAGACCTCCTAACATGTACCTGCATATGTTGTGAACAACTTGATGTTCAATCACAATAACAAGTGGGCACATGGCACAATACAATCCAACTGGCTGCAAGAACTCCTAATATGTAAATGGAGGTTCATGTACAACAAGGGAGAGAGAGAGAGAGATTAATACCATTAAGATAGCGTGACTACGAGAAGATTCAGTATTCATCTTGGTATTCGCAGCAAACCGGTGCACTTCCCCTAAACTTAGTAGCTCAACAAAACTCTTTTGATTCCTGATTTCAACATAACTAGCACCAGGAAGCGAAACATCTCCATTCTTTGGGTCCTCCACGATGGAGATGTTGTCATTGCTAGGATCAAGTAGATCTTGAATTGTCTCCATGTAGAGCTACACAGAATCATCAGAGAAATAATAAATGTCAAATCATGGAAACCACATCATTGATAGATAACAAAGTGTTCTACGGGATATGCAGGTTTAAATGAAGATTCACCACAAAGAAACAAAGCCAATAATATGGGATACAAACCTGTAAATAGGAAATAAAGACAGAATCGGTCTCTAGACAAATGCCGGCTAATATATCCTCCATTGCACGCACCATGATCCCTCGACCAGCTGTGTCTTTCTCTCCAAGTTCTCCTAGTGTGTAAGTTTTACCAGTACCAGTCTGTCCATATGCCATAACTGTTCCATTGTAACCATCTAAAACACTCTGCAGGAGACGATGGAATGCAAAAACATCACATATTTGTCTTTATAATGAACTACTATAGCACGTCCAGCACTTTCAGATCAGGCAACTAAAAGCCTGAGCTAACTAGTAAACGTGGACTCATGACAATTGTTGCATTGAATTTCCAATGATTTATTAAAAGTTGATGGTTTGGATTTACAAATACCCAATTAATAAACATATAAATTGTGATAAGACATCGGAAAATGAAAAGCTGCACACTCTTAGTACCAGATTCCATCACAGATAGTATCAAAGAAAATATCCATACATGTCCAACAGACAAGGGATCAATTTTGTTGGTACTTGGGAAGGGCTACTAATAGGAAATTTTCTCTCAAGTTAGCTTGCTGGGTGGCCCATAGTTTGCGAACAAAAGTAACTCGATCTTGAATGGATTAAAAAAACCGTATATATCACCAAAAGTAACTCAATCTTGAATGGATTTGAAAACGGTCATTGAAGCCTAATATGGACTCGATAACCGACCCTGAGGGCCTCCCATCTCCCCTAGGGGTTTCCATTGTGACCAAAGAGGACCCCTGGTTCCTCGGTAGGTCATTCGAGTCTCCAACTGTGTATTCAACCATGATATCAGTGTTCGCCCCTTTAGAGAGAGTGACCAGTAAAAGGGCTGTCCAAGCCTTGTAGAGACCCAATAATCGATCCCAGAGGACTCCAATGTCCCCTAGGGCGTACCGTGCGATAAGGTCCGAAAAAAACAATTTTCGTTCCGGGACCCTCCGAGAAGCCCAAAAACATGGATTATAGTCTTCAATTTTCAGCTTCCCGGGGCTCGATTGAGATTTTTTCCCAACATCTACGCGGGGTCCATTGTGACCCAATACGACCATGGTGCGTACGGTAGGTCATTCGGGGCTCCAAACTGAGCACTCACCCATAATTTTGGTGTTCCGCTTTTTAGAGTGGGTGACAAGTGCAAAAGGCCATCCAAACCTAATAGGGACCCAATAGCTGACAGGGGGCCTCCATGTCCCCATGTCCCCTAAAGTATCCCCTAAAGTGTCCTGTGCGATTAGGTGCGAAATTAACAACTGCCGATCCGAGGCTCTTCCATAAGCCAAAGAAATTAGATCATAGCATTCAATTTTCAGCTTCCCAGGACCAGGTTGAGATCTTTGCCCAAAACTTTTTAGGGGTCCATTACAGCCTAAGAGGAGCCCCGACACCCATGCCGGGTCATTCCGGTCTCCAAACTGGGCATTGACCTATGATTTCGATGTTTGACTCTTTAGAATGAGTGACGAGTGAAATAGCCGTCCAAGCATAAATTGGAACCCGATAACCAACCCCAAGAGCCTCTTATCTTTCCTTGGGGTATCTCGTGTGATAAATTGCGGAAACAACAACTATCACTCCAAGCTCACCGAGAAGGTCCCAAAATAAGTGGATTTTACTTATTCAATTTTCGACTACCGCAGTTGAGATTTTTGCCCAAACTTCAGCAGAGGGTCCACTGTAGCGGTGTAGCCCAAGAGGGACCATGGTGCCTCCGGTAGACCATTCAGGGTCATTCACCAATGATTTTGATATTCGGCCTTTTATAGTGAGTGATTAATAAGACGATCGTCCAAGTCTAAAATGGACAAGATAATCGACCTTAGGGGTCTCCTATGTCTCATGCAATAAGGTGCGAAAATTACAACTTTCTACCTTGGCCTCCAGAAGCCAAAAAAACGTGGATGTCTTCAAAATTCGGCTTCCCGGGGACTGATTGAGATGTTTGCCTAAACTTATTTGCAGGGTGACCCCCTGGTGCCTCCGGTACGGCAATCGGGTCACCCAATTCTCTATTCACCCAAATTTTCGGTGTTCGACCCTCTAGACTGTGTGACTTGTAACAAGCGTCCAACGCTAGTAGGGACTCAATAACCGACCCCGGAGGCCTCCCATTTGCCCTAGAAGCGTCCCGTATTTTCTATTCGAGGCCCTCCGAGAAGCCCACAAAAGTGGATTATAGCCTTCAATTTTCGGCTTCTTGGGGTCAATTAAGATTTTTGCCACATTTTCTCCGTGAGGTACATTATGGTCCAAGAGCACTCTCGTGCCATCAGTAGCCCATTTAGGGTGTCCAAACTGATTATTTACCCATGATTTCGGTGTTCGGTCCTTTAGAGTGAGTGAGTACTGAAATGGCCATCCAAATCTAGCAGGGATTCGATGGGAAATCCTAGGGGCCTCCCACATCCCTTATTGTGTCTCGTGCGATAAGGTACAAAAATCACAACTTTCGTTCCGGACCCTTCAGAAGCCCAAAAAACGTAGATTATACTCTTCAATATTCGGCTTTCGTGGCCCGATTGAGATTTTTGCCCAAAGTTCTCCGCCGGGTCTCTAGTGACCCTGAAAGACCCCTAAAGCCTCCGGTACGGCATTCGGGTCTCCGAATTGTGTATTCACCCTAATTTTGAAGTTCGCCACTTTAAATTGAGTATTAGTGAAATAATTCATACCAAACAATTTACCTTGGGGCCCTCCTACGTTCTCTAGCGTTGTCCCCTGCGACCAGGTGCGAAAATAACGACTTTCATTTGGGGGCCCAGAAGGACAAAAAATGCGGATTATAGCCTTCAATTTTTGGCATCCGAGGGGAAGGTTGAGGTTTTTGCCAAACATCTATGAATGGTCCATTGTGGACCAAGTGGGGCCCTACTGCCTTTGGTAGGCCATTTAGGGTCCTCGAACTGTGCGTTCACCTATTGTTTCGGTGTTCGGTCCTTTAACATCAGTGACCAATGACACTTCCTCCAAGCCTAATAGGTCCCTTAATGCCATCCGATTATGACCACGGGGGGCTTCCATGTCCCTTAGTGGTGTCCGTATGATAAATTCCAAAAACAACTACTTTTGTTTCGGGACAGCCGAGAAGCCAAGAAAACGTGCATTATAGCCTTTAGTTGGGCCTTGTTGAGATTTTTACCCAAACTTCTCTGGGTGGTCTATTGTGACAAAAGAACACCCCATGGTGCCTCAGTTAGGCAATTCGGGGTTTCCGAACCATTTATTCACATATGATTTCGGTGTTCATCCCTTTAGAGTGAGTGACAACGGAAACGACCGTGTACTAATTCTGTATTCACCCAAATATGACGAAATAACCCCCTTGACCTTTGTGCCTCCGGTAGGGCATTCGTGTCACCTATATTCACCCAAATTTTTTGTGTTTGACCCTTTAGAATGAGTGGCTCGTGAAGCGGGCGTCTAATTCTAGTAGGGACACGGTAACCAACCCTATGGGCCTCCCATGTCCCATTGAGAGATAAGGTGCTAAAATAACAACTTTCAATTTGTGACATTTCTAGAAGCCACAAAAAGTGGAGTATAGCTTTCCGTTTTCGGCTTCACAAGGCCAATTGAGATTTTTGCCGAAATTTCTTTGGCGGGTTCATTATGACCCAAGAAGACCACCTGACGTCCCCCATAGGCCATTCGGATCTCCAAATGGTGTATTCACCAGTGAAACGGTCGTCCAAGTATGATAGGAACCAGTAAGTCAGTAACTGACCCTAGGGGCCTCCCATGACCCCTAGAGGTGTCCAATGCGATAAAGTGCGAAAACAACAACTTTCGTTATGAGGTCCACCAAGAACCCAAAAAATCGTGGATTAGCCTTCGATTTTCTTCTTCTTGGGCCCATTTGAGATTTTTTTTCCCAAACTTCTCGGGGGGGATTGTGGCCGGAGAGCACCCCTATTGCCTTTGGGAGACAATTTGCGTTTCCAAACTGTGTATTCGTTTTTCGGCCCTTTAGAGTGAGTGACCAGTAAACAGCCATCCAAACCTATTTGGGATCCGATAACTAACCTCGGGGGCCTCCAACATCTGTTAGAGGTGTCTTGTGCGACACAACAACAACAACCCAGTAAATGTCTCGCCGAGGGCGGGGTTTGGGGAGGTCCAGATGTACGCAGCCTTACCCCTAACTAGTCGCCTAGCAGGGAGGCTATTTCTGAAAGACCCACGAAAACAATTTGATTTTTGAAATCAGTAGAAAACAGGCAAAAAGGTGGATGTTAAAACAAGTGACTATTATAATAATAAATAATAAATAATAACAAACAAACAAACAAACAAACAAATAAATAAATAAATAAATAAAAACCTACACCCTCAATGTAGTATCATCTATGTGGATCCTACTACGCCAAAGGTGTCTTGTGCGATCAGGTATGAAAATAGCAACTTCCGTTCCGGAGCCCTCAAGAAGCTCAAACAACGTGGATCATAGTCTTCAATTTTCGGCTTCCAGGGCGCATTGAGATATTTACCCAAACTACTCATTGGGGTCCACTGGTCCAACAATGTCTCCGATAGGCCATTCAAGTGTCCGAACTGTGTAATCACCAATGATTTCAATGTTCGGCCCCTTAGAGTGACTGACGAGTGAAACAGCCGTCCAACCCTAGTAGTCACCCATGACCTGGGTGGTCTATTGTGGCAAAAGAACACCCCACGGTGCCTCTGTTAGGCAAGTCTTGGGTCTCCGAACTGTGTAATCACCAATGACCTTGGAGTTTGGCCCTTTAGAGTGAGTGACCAGAGAAATTAGGGACGCAATAACCAACCTCGAGAGCCTCCCATGCCCCTTAAGGGTGTCTCGTGCGATGAGATGCGAAATAACAACTTTCTATCAGTAGTCCTTCCGGAAGCCTAAAAAAGGTGTATTGTACAGTCTACAATATTGGGCTTCCCGAGCCGAATTCGGATTTTTGCCCAAACATCTCCGCGGGGTCTATTTTGACCCAATACAACCCCTGGTGCCTTTAGTGTTTGGCCTTTTAGAGTGAGTGACAAGTGAAACGGTCATCCAAGCCTAATAAGGACCCCGATAACTGACCAAGGGGACCTCCCATTTCCCTTAGAGGTGTCCAGTGTGATAAGGTGCGAATATAACAACTTTCGTTCTGGGGCCCTTCGAAAAGCGAAAATATGTGGATTATAACCTTCAATTTTTCAACTTCACGGCGCATGGATCAGATTTTTGCCCAAACTTCTCGGGGGGTCTTTTATGACCCAAAAGGACCCCCCAACACCCCGGTAGGCCATTCAAATCTCCAAACTGTGTAATCACTCATGATTTTGATGTTCAACCTGTTAGAGTGAGTCAGTGAGATCGCCGTCTAAGCCTAATAGGAACCCGATAACGGACCCCTGGAGCCTCTCATGTGTCGTCGGGGTGTCCGGTACGATTTGTGAAAACGACAACTATCGTTCCGGGGCCCTCGAGAAAGGAAAAAAAGGGTGCTTATATTCGACTTCCTAGTGCGCAATTAAGAGTTTTTACCAAACTTCTCCGGGGGGTCCACTATGGCCCAAAAGGGCTCATGATGCCTCTGGTGGGCCATTCGGGGGCTTCAAACGATGTATTCACCAATGAGGCAGGAACCTGAATACCGACACCTCGGGGTGTCCAATGTGATAAATTGCGAAAACAACAACTTTCGTTCCATGGCCTATTGAGAAGCCAATTAAACGTGGATTATAGACTTCAATTTTTTGACTTTATAGGTCCGATTGAGAGTTTTGTTCAAACTTCTCCGAGGGGTTCATTCACTTCATTGTGGCGAAGAGCATCCTTGGTGCCTCCGTTAGAACATTTGGGATCTCCGAATTGTGTATTCACCCATGATTTTGGTGTTCGGCCCTATAGAGTGAGTGACCACAGATGGTCGTCCAAGTCTAACAAGGACACAATAGCCGACCCCATGGGCCTCCTATGTCCCCTAGGGGTGTCTCGTGCAATATGTGCGAGAAAAAACAAATTTCCTTCCGGAGGCCTCCGAAAGCACAAAAAACGTAGATTATAGCCTTTAATTTTTGTCTTCCCAGGCCCGGTTGAGATATAAAGCCAAAAAAAATTCGGAGACCCATTGTAACCCAAGACAGCCCCATGTTCCCCTAGTAGGTCATCCGGGTATCCGAATTGTATTCACCCATGATTTTGATGTTCGCTCCTTTAAAGTTATTTACTAGTGAAATACCCGTCCAAGCCTAATTGGGACCTGATAATCGACTCACGGGGCCTCCTATATCCCCTTCGGGTGTCTCGTGCAATGGAAAAAA
This sequence comes from Tetragonia tetragonoides, assembly GCA_038025085.1. Lineage (NCBI taxonomy): Eukaryota > Viridiplantae > Streptophyta > Magnoliopsida > Caryophyllales > Aizoaceae > Tetragonia > Tetragonia tetragonoides. The sequence continues at coordinate 50,824,301 of CM076142.1, forward strand.
TAACCTTTTATTTACCTTTCTAGGCCCAATTGAGATTTTTGCCCAAACTTCTCCGGGTGACCTATTGTTACCTAAGGGGAACCCCAGTGCCCCGGTAGGCTATCCGGATCCCTAAGCTTTCCATTCACCCATGATATGGAAGCTGGGAAAAAGGTGCTAGGAAACTATATATCAAAGGGTACTTCATAGCCTAAAACTGTAAATCAGCTATTTTTGCCATTCCATTTCCCTGATTTAGTATGCAATTAGCCAAGAAAGCAATTAGTTGGAAGCGACGATCGCTAAGCAAGGCCTATAATGGGGGCCAAATATGCAACATTTTTTCTTAGAGAAAGGGCTAAATATGCTACAGATTGAGAGTTCCCAAAATAAGTATAGGCTAGAGCAATAAAAGTAAGTTTTTGCTCAAGTATCTATAAAGAAAGAAAATAATGTAGTTTTCCAAGTTAAATTTGCTAATCATGTAGGACCCCTTATACAGACTAGTTGTCTTACAAAGAAATGACTACATTGAGTAGCATTACTTGAAGAAATGGGCATTGCTCTAGGGTCCCAAATGCCATTAGCTCAACATGAGATCACTAAGTATGATTGAGTACGTATTAGTGTACTTCTTGGAGGGCAAGAGGAAATAGTATGTTAATTTATTCAATAGCAAGAACAACACTAGCAGAAAACCCAGAGTTTTATATGGATGAAAAGAGCGTAGCAGATCATACGCAATTATGAAAATTTATAGTTTTCAAGTATTCTGTGTTGACTTTGCTAGATTTAGACGCAGCAATGCTTAAAGTTGCCGCAGAAATGAGGGGGAGTCATGGAGAAGGAACACTTGTCCCTCATACTGCCATACATATGTACCATACCTCAACAACAGGTTTTGCCACAACTTCATACACACGCTTTTGTGATGCAAATTCAGTCATAACCTCGTCAAACTCGTAAGTATCTGAGTCCCAGTTGTTCTTACGAAGCTTCAATCTTTTCAACTGTTTATAAACAACCAGTGATTCAGAAATAAAACTTAGTACGTAATGCCAAAATAGCAGAAGATGAAAGATGAAACAAAACCTCCGGCTGCAGCTCTACACAATCTGCAAAATCAGCATCTGCCACCAACTCCTCAGAATTTCTAGGTCGTAATCTGACAGCAACTCGTACCCTTCCCAGAACTGTACACAAGCGAAATTTTCGAACTTCTTCAGGACCAAATATAACTTAGGTACAGGAAGGTCAGCAATGATTCAAATATCTTCCCATATGAATGAAGAGTAACCCTATTGAGATGATACAGATCATGGAAAGACACGAAGTATAGCACACTGAAAGGCATTGCAGCGTCTTTCACTTGGCACCTTACAATAACAGCTCACTTTAAGGAAGTTGTGTAATACTATAATTTTACCATATAATATCTCATCAGTCATCAAATTCCACTTAGAGTGTGCACTGGATAAACTCCGAATGTATGCAGTAGCCTGCAAACCACATACACCAGGCAAGCCATGCTCAGTAAAGAGGGCTTGGTGGGAATTGAACGCACGACCTTTCCCACGAAATCCAATCCCACAACCAACTATGATATCCCTTCCAGGGCCTAAATTATTTGTGTTTGCCCCTTATATATCATGACAACATTGATAGTAAATAGTAAATACATTAATGACTATAATAGCATCCCATATGTACTCCCTCCCTCAGTTTGGATTTAGTTGCCATATAATGTCTTCCCCATAATCGAAATTTAGGTTCTAAAGTATACCTTCTTTGGAAACACAAGCACAAGTTTTTCCAACATGTAAAAATGTGCTTATTCTTCCTGCTCATCCAAAATTAGTATAAGCGACAACTAATTCCATAAAAATAAGAGTATAATGTAACACTTTAGACACTTCATTTAATCGAAAGTAAGAAAATCCTCCGAGATAAGTAGATAACAGCTAGGTCTAATCCTCTGGTTCTTATCAGTTCGTTCTCATTGCCAAATGCTTGTTGATTTCCTAATTAGGTGTGTTTAAACCATTAAACCACACCATACCTCGTCCCATTAACCACTTTATGAAGAAACCAAACAGAACCTATGTGTTTATAATAATTTGAAACCCATTTCCACATCATACACATAATTTAACTATTTTATCAATAAGCCAAACAGCAAATATGTTCAAAATAATTTGAAATCCATAATTCGGAGCTAAAGTCACAATTAGCCACTCATAACCCACAACCAAACAAAATTCAAACTCATAAAGCAAATAATTAATTAATTAGTGAACCACATTCTTCAAAATTCAAATGATCTTAAAGTTCAAAATAAAGTGCATTGATTGATAGTAATAAAAATTACAAATAAAGAAAAAATGCAAAGGGGAAGGTAACTGACCAGAGGCATCGGACTTGGCGTTGGCGGCGGAGGATGAGAGAGAAGAAGGGGAGCTCCGGCGGAGAGAGGAGGTGGAAGACGACAACGACGACGACGACGGCGAAGAAGAAGGCCTGGATTTGAAGGAAGTGGAAGTGGAGAGAGAATTATTAGGTGCTGACCTTGAATTGAATTGCGTTTTTGTGGCGCTGGTTCTGTTATTTGAACCTCCATTGTTTCTATTGTAAGTGGAATTTCCACTGCTGTTGTGATTCGCCATTGGAGATCTTTGTAATTTTTGTTTGGAGAGAAATGAAATGTGGGTTTATTATTAGCTGATGAGAGCTTGTCGGTACCAGCGGGATTTGGCTGTTGGGAGAATGAAAGGGGGAGAGAGAGAGAGAGAGAGTGGTGGAGGAGAAGTAATAACAATGGAAGGAAAATGGAGGAGGGAAGGAGAGAGAAAATGAGACCAAATCGTGTGCTCGGAGTGGGAGTCAGTGACAACCCAAGAATATAGAGAGATGGTGGGCGTGTGAGATTAGGAGGTTTAGGAGGTACTAGTACAAATGAGCTTAGAGCTAATTTTTGTTGATTTTTTTCATATTTATGGGATTGCACATTGTTGAATCTTTTTGTCCCAATTGACTGATGAGTTGTAATTTTCATGATTTAATTTGAATTTTGTAATCCTAACATAGTAGGAGAGGCACTCAAATGGTAAACATGTAAAAATATTCAGTTATCTATATTTTATTTATTTTTTGCTTATCAGTTCAGTTGTCTATATATATATGTATCAGAGTAGTTTTCGATTGAGGTGAGTCATTATACTACAATTACTCTCATATGAAATAATAACCGACAATCCTACAACCCTAAAAAAAGTTAAATTCCTCGTAGCACCACCGACTACACCAATCACCTCGCATTACCATTTCCACCACGATGTAATCTCTCAATCCATCGTCCTCGATCCTCGCTTCTGTCATATCCTCTCCTCACACGTCGTCTAGACCTCTTGTCTCTGCTGGTTAATATGTCTTGATCCCTAAATGCACAACATTTTTCTCTATACATGGCATTTACCCCATAAGTGATACTCCTACAAGTCAACAACCATCTTGAATTTCTTTAGTTAACTATTATAAAAACAAAGATAGAGTCCAAGCATGATAGTGCAACCATCTCTGTGCTTCCTAATTGCTGTGAATGCACACTAATGCTGAGATTGAGATGATATGTCAAATGGCAGGCGTGGCACTGGCAACTCCCGTGATCCTATTCCTACCAATTAGGCGCCTGGTGCCTTATTTCAAATTATCAAGCCATTAACTTTTGCTGTATATATGTGCTGTGTGCATTCCACTTCCCCCAGCCCCCACCCCTTTTTAGCTCTTTATTCCTTTTTGGTGTTTATTTTGTTTATTTACATCAGTAAAGCTTGGATTTTAAACATATATTACTGTTTATTAGTTAAAGTAATATTCAAGTATAATTGTATAAACCAAAAACAATTCAAATTTCAACAAATTAAATCGCATCATTAGCTAGAAAGATAGTGGCCTTGTTTGGTTGGTGGCTTTTTAGCCAGCTTGTTGGACAATCTGGATTGTTTGACCAGTTGACCATCCAAAATTTGGTGTTTGGTGACCAGCTTTTTCATTGGCTTTTTGGACCCAACAATCTGAATTACAAAAAGTTGGGTAGGGATAGCTTTTGGAGTCAGCTTGTTGGATTACTATGTCAAATGACAATCTTAACCCAATAATAATAATAATAATAATAATAATAATAATAATAATAATAATAATAATAATAATAATAATACATTTATTAATAATATTAATATTAATATTAATCATAAATGTATTATTATTACTATTTATTATTATCATCATCATTACTACTTCTATTACTAGTAGTAGTTAATATCATTAATAATAATAATAATATTATTATTATTATTATTATTAATTATCATCATTATCATTATTACCACTAATACTTACTTAGAAAATAATGATAACTTAAATTAAATAATTAATCAAATAAATATAATTAATTTACATAATATATATTAATAAAATTTATAAATATTATTATTTTCATAAATAATATTAATATATATAGCTATTAATAATTATCAATTATTTTTTTTATTACTAACAATAGAAAGTTATCTCCATGTCCATAGTGGTCATTTTACAGTAAATTAGCTACTAATAATCAGCCCACTTTACCAAATATTTTTTTACAATTAAATAGTCAAACCAGCTAGCACAACCAGTTGACAATAACCAGCTAACCAAACCAGCTACCATCTACCAGTTGCGTGCCAAACAAGGCCAATATCATAGGATTCAGGAAACCTATCCTCAGCTCAATCCTCCAACTCAAAAAAAAAGGCAAAGGCTATAAAGAGACAAGGGACCTCAATGATGTTGATTTAACTTGAAATTTAAGGAAACATTTAATTGAAGGGTATCATGCTTTCAAACCAATTAATGTTTCTACTGTTAGCTACCCATTACTAACCACTTGTAAGAATTGGCATTTAAAACATTAATATATATTTAAGTCATACTCGTACAAGATAGCTACCAAGAAATCCGTCCTTTCGAGTATCACAAAGTAATAGAAGAAAATTTATTTTCATTTTTATAGTGAATTGCTAAATACCGCCCTAAATTACTACCTACCGCTCCCCCAAATTCCAATTTTGCCCTTTTTTAAATTTTCACTCATCCTCTCCCTCTCTAACTCTCACACCAATTCTCCCTACCACCCACTCTCATACCCAACCTTCATCAACATTCACTCAAGCAATGGTCGCGGATGTCTGCCAGCGACCAGGAAGTGCCGTCGACGGTGGCGGAGGTAAATTTTTTTTTTGCGCATTTTTTTTGCACAGTCGTCTGAAATTTCCGACTCGGGTGAGTCGTCTGCTACAGGCGACTCACCCTTGGGTGAGTCGAGATCGGCAGACGACTAACCCTTAGGTGAGTCGCCAGTCGCAGACGACTCACCCAAGGGTGAGTCGGAAATTTCAGACGACTGTGCAAAAAAAATATTATTATTATTATTTATTATTATTATTATTATTTATTGTTATTATTATTATTATTATTATTATTATTATTATTATTACTGATTATTGTTTAATTAATTAAAAATGTGAACTAGCTCGACACCGATTTACCGGCTCCTCACCTCTACCATTTCACATTTTTAATTAATTAAACAATAATCAGTAATAATAATAATAATAATAATATTAATAACAATAAATAATAATAATAATAATAATAACAATAAATAATAATAATAATAATAATAATAATAATAATAATAAATAATAATAATATTTTTTTTGCACAGTCGTCTGAAATTTCCGACTCACCCTTGGGTGAGTCGTCTGCGATTGGCGACTCACCCAAGGGTTAGTCGTCTGCCGATCTCAACTAACCCAAGGGTGAGTCGGAAATTTCAGACGACTGTGCAAAAAAAATGCGCAAAAAAAAAAATTACCTCCGCCACCGTCGATGGCACTTCCTGGTCGCCGGCAGACATCCGCGGCCGTTGCTTGAGTGAATGTTGATGAAGGTTGGGTTTGAGAGTGGGTGGTAGAGAGGGAGAATTGGTGTGAGAGTTAGAGAGGGAGAGGATGAGTGAAAATTTAAAAAAGGGCAAAATTGGAATTTGGGGGGGCGGTAGGTAGTAATTTAGGGGCGGTAAATAGTAACACCCTTTTTATATCATCAAACTTCCCATGCTCAGTGGCTCTAGAGTATTTAGTTCGAATTGCGCGGGTTGTAAAGTAAGCACTACTCATTTTCAAAAGGAAGAGGTCAGGGAAAGGGGGCCGATTGGGGAACTTGTAAGTCTGAGTTAAGGATGAGAAGTCTTAATTCCCAGCCAAGCTTGAACATGCAATTCTCATATTGCACAGTCCACCTCTCAAGAACATTAGAACTTATGGTTTAGGTGTTTCTTGATTTGCCATACACTTCACTAGAGATGGCACTTTAAATCAATGGTACCCAAATGTACCCACCACCATGGACTCTCTATCAAGTCATGAAAAAGAAGCGACTTCTTTATCAACTTTCTGATGCCATTTACTACACTAGTGGGGAAATTTCCATGTTACAAGTCTCATCTATCTGCACAAAACTCATCACTTCTTTAACCTTTTTTTTTCTCTTTACAAGTACAAAAGGAGGTTTTGAAAGGGATAATTGCCAATAATTTATTCTCTCCCATATGACAACGCTAGATCAACTGTATCATTTCTTATTTCTTATTGCTTATTTTCCTTGTTTTTTGAATATGACTTCGTATGCTAAGTTCAATGCCCTTGATTTCCCTCTCCTTGAAACGTAGATTAGCATTGAAATGTATTCCCTGCGATGTCAATGATGTTATGACGCATGATTGAGTTTTTTTGAGCATTTCCACATTTCTCATTGAGATCAGAGTCGAAGCAATTTGCCACACCTACGTGACTTCATAGTCCAATTCCTCGTTATACCACACGAGCAACGAATTACTCCACCACTCGAGTCCTAGCTGAAGTTCAACAGCGCTATACTTGCCCCGTGTTCTTGACCCTTAAGAGGTTCAGTTATGCATAATGAGTATTTTATAAGCAATTCATGCACAATCAGCGAATCCAACATCCATCCGCGTTGTGTTACCTATATATATGCAGTACCATTTGGTTGGAGTAAGAGCCTACCAATAACTGCCAATTTTGGTAGAAGCAATAGCAAAGACATTGTAACACAAAGCAATACAAAATGCAGATGACAGGTCCAGAACCAAGCATTTCCCAAATGTTCATGAGGAGAGTTTAATTAAACAATCCAGACAGGAATCAAACTGAAATTTCTGCAAAACAGAATGCAAATTATCCAGAGGCACACTAATCAGAACTCCAGTATTCCTTAATGCCATGAATTTCTCAAGGAACAGCCCAAGGTGAGTCATAAGAAAATCAAACCTTACAGTACAGGAGTAATTTCAGAACATCATTTGATGTCCAAATACAAGTTTAGCAGAGCAACTGCACAAGCGAATCGTCTAACAGACGGATAAAATCATCCGACAAAATTTAGAAAACTCAACACAAACAGGCCACAAAACCTGCCTAAGAAAATAAGAAGTAATCTACAACCATGTACCTCTCTGGAACACCTGTTGTTCTTATATTCACATGGCTAAACCCTACAGCACATTACCAGTTACCACCTTTTGTACAGAGAAACGGTTGAAAACTATGCAACAGACTAACAGCCATTCATGGGCAGCTTAATCAGCTAAGAATAACAGGCTTTGCTTTTTTAGATAACATTGGGTGTCCAAGCTTTGCTTGACTAATCCCAGGGGCCCTGAAGTTAACGACCAGGAAAACCTCCAGTGGCCCTAATGGGAAATGGAACCTGGGACCTCGAATAACAGGCTTTGTTTTTCGACAATGATACACGGTTCCTCAAGCAAAGTTGTCACCACAACAGTTACAGGCCATATTTGAGTAATTACTCAGTCAGAAAAGAGAAAGGGGGGGTGGGGGGAGGACATCATTAAGGGATCAAAGCAAACATCAATCATCGACTATTCTATGAACACAGAGGGATCTAGTGCAACAGCCTTGTATAACACCTACATGACGCTCAGAACAAAGACTAGAGCTAAAGCATAGACATGAGAACTTGCAGACACCATCACAACAATATATAACCAATTAGCATATTCCATTTTTCGTTTATTAGAAGAAGAGCAACATGTAGAGCAAGCCAAACAAGAGAACTGATGTTATTTTTGTGCGAGGTTCCAGTCACGAAATCACACTCAATAAAGAGTACTGACCCATCATATGACCATTCCAAAACTTTGGTAGACATAATTAGGCAGTTGATGAATTTGCATCTAGAATAGTTACCCAGACTATCAAGACCTAGTGCTCTTGCATCAAATCAGCAATAGCATAAATGACAAAAAACAAAGATGTGGACACAGCAACACCGCAGAGTTTGAAAATAGAATTCAGACAAGCGACTTTATATATTGAACTCAAGGTATAGATTTTTAATCGAAATACTAGCATGAACAACAACTCAGCTGCGCATCACGAATATATCACATAGTCATATTTTATAAAAATAGTAACCATTGACACATGTTATGCAAACCAGCAATACGGGTAGCAATACTGATGGCAAAGCACATGAATCACATTTAGACGTAAGAGTTCAGAGCACATCTCGGTACATATCCAATTATCCATCATAGATCATGTCATATTACCGAGAACTCAGAAAACTAACTTCACCCTTCTCACTCAGTGTCCTTATCAGTACAGATATGTTCATCAAAAGAGTAAACATTGACACATTTGTGCAAAGCTAGCCATACGAATACAATACGGATGGACAAGCACGGAACTGGAATCATAATACAGGCGTTTAGACTTTAGAATCGAGCACATCTCGGAACATTTCGATCACGGACAATGTAAGGACAATGTAATTATACTGGTAACTCCAGAAAAAATAACTCCACCAAGCTCACTTTCAGTATAGATAAGTTTCATATACAAAAGTAACAAGGAAATTCAAAGACCCCCATGGGTATGCCTAGCAGGAAATTTAGGAGAATCCATTAACATTTAACAGGTCAGGTTCTGATTCCTTCAGCACACAACACAAAAAAAAAAAACAATCATCTCAGATGTAACAAGTCATACTACAAACTCCCAATATCAATATAATGGAGATGTAACAAGTCATACTACAAAGTCCCAATATCAATATAATGGATAGAAAGTTCTAGCATTGTCAACCAAAAACAGGCTAGTAAGTTCAACAACATTGGAATACCACTCAGGGAAGGAACCGGAGTTTGATGGGCTAGCTCTTTTTAACACGCCACTTTAGGGCTCAAAACGACACATTAGAACAGCGATCTTGTAGCACGAGGATCGAAATAATCCAACCAACTCAAACACAAGTTCACAACTAAAATTTTGGGTAAACAACTCTCAAGTCTAGTAAACTGTTCACAAGTCATAATTGGGAACTCGAATCATATGTTCCCCCACTACTCCTCAATAGGAGGGCATATTAGTATAGGCAAAGCTAAGTGTCGAAAAATAACCCAACAAGTTCCTCCAAGCATGGGGCATAAAACAGCTGAACTTTGTCAAATATAGCAAATATTAAAACATGACATATTTGTCAAGTGCAATGGCAACAAATGGAATAAAAAATGCTCGAACAACTCAATCCATAAAACCTTCCTGGGAATTTCTGCCAACAGTTTGTTAGCCAAACCAGCAAGCAAAGCAACAGTCTTTCAGCACCCACGTTCAAACTAGATTGCGAAGAACTTGCTATAAGATTGCCTTGGGGCATGTGAAAGCTTTCAAAGTCAAATTCCTTCAACTACCAACAACTATTGATTCTAGGTCAAACAATAGATAAATAACTGCAACCAAATTGAAGCAAACTCACACTAAAAGCAACACAAAGGAGCTGAAAGATGCGGTGAATATTGTTAATTACCAAAAGTAATAAAATGGAAAAGCCCAGAAGCCATACATGGCAAATTATCAACTCCAAATGATCATAATCCTGAACCCCATTTTTGAAATTACATACACCCATCCACCCATCCATCCAACCTTACCCATCTCATCATCTGATAAACCCTGCAAAACCTATCAATATCACCAAAAGTACCCATTCTTTGCCCATCCAACATAAAAACAACAATCAAACCAAACGAGCAAATTATTCATAAGGGTACAAAATGGCAACAAATTGACATTTAAACAGGCTATCAAATGGAGCAAGTTAAGCAAATAAATACCCAGAAGACCTTTGATCTCCATTTCCTTTATCCCCCAAATCAAAACCTCTCCAATTTATCAGCTTTGACAACAGGATTGGCCTTCTTTATAGCATCTTTCCCAGCACCCTTGAAATCAAACGTACACTCATGCTCTTCAGGATACCTATGGGACCCACAAAACGTGGCACCACATCTACACTTGAACCCCATCACCCCCACCTTCTTATTACAACTCCCACACCTATTCTTCGGCTTTTCCGCCTTCGCCACCGTCACCGTCTCCGTCTCCACCACCACCTCCGTATCAGGCACCACCGGAACCACCTCTTCCTCCGCCTTGAGCTCTGCCGTGTCGGGTTGTTTCTTGTTCTCGACCACCAGGGTGACCGGCGGCTTTGATGACGGCGACGGCACGGAAATCGAGGACATAGATTTCTCGACGGCGGCTTTGGCTTCGGCTTGTCGTTCATCGTTGAGATGTTGATCGCGGTAACATTTAGAGCAGAGATTCATTGTGTTTGCGGTTCCGAAAAAGCCACAGCCATTAGCGCAGAGTATTGGCTTGTCGGATTGTTGTTGAAAGCTTGTTCCATCGTTCATGTTGTTCTCTGCCATTGATTTTCTCTCTCCTAGGATTTGGGAGGATTTTGGGGGATTTTAGGGGGTTCGAGATGGAAATGAAATGAGGAAAAAGGGGAAAAGTTGTGTTGCTTGTACGCGTTGAAGTAGATGAATGAAATGAGGGGAAAAGTGGGGGTACGTGGAAGCCTTTTTATTGATAAAAAATAAAATAAAGAGGAGAGAGAAAATGGGTCCGGTTGATATCAAGGGTGTTACTATTTACCGCCATAAAATTACTACCTACCGCCTCTAGAAATTACAATTTTGCCCTTCTTCACATTTTCACTCATCCTCTCCCTCTCTAACTCTCACACCAATTCTCCCTCTCTACCACCCACTCTCATACCCAACTTTCATCAACATTCACTCAAGCAACGGCCGCGGATGTCTGCCGGCGACCAGGAAGTGTCGTCGACGGTGGCCGAGGTAAATTTTTTTTTTCGGATATTTTGAACGGGTGTTCGTGATTTACGCCCCGTCCATGGAACAGGCGTCTGAAATTTCCGCCTGGACCATGGACGGGGCGTAAATCACGGACGCATTAACCATGGATGAGGCGTAAATCTCGGACGCCTATACCATGGTTCAGGCGTCTGAGATTTACGCCTCAACCATGGCATAGGCGTCCGTGATTTTCGCCCTTTCCATGGTCCAGGCGTAAATTTCAGACGCCTGTTCCTTGGTTCAGTCGGTTTTGATAGACGTTTGAATTTAAGATTAAGCTAACATTGTTTTCGTTGTTTTCGTTAGGTTCCTTTGGAGCGGTTCGGTGGTGATGGTGTTGATTACAGTACGCATTTCGTCACTAATGAGTTATTTGATAGTGATAGAGATGCAATTAATTGGGCAAAACAAATTGCCCTTACTATCGGGTTTGAGTTGATAATTTCGTCACACAAGAAGAATGGAAGCGTAAAATTGTTAAGATGCAATCGAGGTGAACGCTACAGAGGGGAATTAAAAGACTTAGATACTGCTGCTCGGAAGAATACGAAAACAAAGGCTTGTAAATGTACGTTCCAGTTAAGAGCTGAGCAAGTGTATGGGTCCAGTAGTTGGATGATTGTCACATTGCCTGGGATTAGGGGTACGCACAACCATGACTTTGCTGTGTTTCCTGAGGGATATCGTCAGATGAGTGGTCTTAGTCCTGGGTCAAAGCAACTCGTTCGTGACATGACTTCGGCACAAACAAAGCCATGTGCTATCTTGGCCGCTATTAAGGAAAAATTTCCCGAGGACAATGCAACTAGACGGCATGTGTACAACTACAGAGATCGTATAAGGAAACTTGATTTTGAAGAGAGAGATGTCATTGGTCAGTTTCATCATTTAGCCGTGGAGAATAAGTACGTACATTGGACAAGAGCCGACCCAGCTACTAATGAGGTAACTCACGTGTTCATGGCACACCCTACATCAATTAAGTTACTTCGGTCTTTTCCTTGGTTGATTGGCTTAGATTCCACGTACAAAACAAACAAGTATAAGATGTCGTTTCTTGAGATAGTGGGGATGACTCCAAGCAATAAGAACTTCCTCATAGCTTATGCCATTATGAAGGATGAGACTGAGGCAAGCTATGCGTGGGTCTTAGATAAGTTGAGGATGCTTATTGGAAATGATGTACACCCAACAGCAATTTTGACCGATCGTGAACTAGGGTTGATGACACCTATTAGAGAGATATTTCCCGAGAGTGCCCATTTGCTCTGTACATGGCACATTAACAAAGTCGTTGAAGACAAAGTGTACAGACTTTGTGGAAAAGATAAGGTCGTCGCGCAGAGGTTCAAGAACGGGAAGTGGAAATCTATCATGGAAGCTTCCACAGAAGCTGAGTACGATAGAGCAGTGCGTATGATGAAGGATAGTTGGAGGAATTACCCTCACGTGATATCCTATGTAGAGGAGACCTGGCTGAGATACAAAGAGATGTTTGTAGCTGCGTGGACGAATAAGGTGCTACACCTTGACAACACTACGACTTGCAGGGTGGAGAGTGCACATGCCGCGCTAAAACAGTGGTTGAACTCCTCAACTGGAGCTTTGGACAATGTTTGGAACAAGGTCAACAAGTCAATCGAGTCACAACTAACTGAGATCAAGTACACACTTGAAGAGTGCAGAAGACAAAGAAGTGTGCTGTACTCGGGTTTCCCATTCAACTATCTGACAGGGTATGTTTCCCATTACTGCTTAGAAATATTATCGGATGAGCTGAAGAGGATGAGAGAATTGAGTCACCAAGTATTTGATCTTTGCCGTTGTGTATTGAGATCCACTCATCAGATCCCGTGTGCGTGTGAGTTGAAAACGGCCACGGATACGGGCACGCCAATTAGCTTGAATAGTGTCCACAAATTTTGGCGAACACTCGTTATTAGTGATGCAGTGGAGATAGCTATGCTTGACATGACTGAGCATCCATCTGAGGACCATCGATACTTTCACTCTCTCGTCGACGAGGTTAACTCAAGCGACCGGGCAGTTGTGCGCAACATATCTGTCCTTATGAATGAGCAGCTTCATCCTGAGGAAGCGAGTTACGTCGAGCCGGAAGCGAACACGACAGTCAGAGGTCGACCGAGAGGGAGTTCCTCTACCAGACGTGATCCTAGTTCATGGGAGTACTCCCAGAGGGGTCGTGGTCGCCCTAGGTCATCCAGTTCGAGCCGCGAGCGTGGTCGTAGCTCATCCTCATCGAGTAACGTCGTGCGGAGTACTGGTATGAAAACCCATAATTTATTAACATGTACATAATGTTGTTAATTACTTTTTGATAAGTACTATTAATGACTTTCTATTATATTGTCTTGCAGCTGGACACGGAATAGATATCACTGAATTCTATCATGTTAACAAAATTCCGGGAATCATCATACCTTTCATTGAAGAATATCTCGATGTGCTTAGGGATGGTAATTGCGGTTTCCGTGTCATTGCGGACTACGTTTTCGGAGACCAAGAGCAATGGCGATTGACGAGAGTTTGCATTGCAAACGAACTCTTAACTAACCGAGCATTGTACGAAAACATGTACGTTGACGGGGTCGACGCTGGTTACCGCCGTATTATGTGGGACGGAGGTGCGTGTAACGATGATCACTGGATGATAGTACTTGAGGATTTGTTCCCGATTGCCAACCTCTTCAATGCAACGATTATGTTATTCGGATACGGCAGCGAAAGGGGGTTATATGCTTGTTACATAGTGCTACCGTTGCAAGCACCTTCGACTGCTACACGTCCAAGTAGGGAAATTGTCATAGGTCATTTAGGTGATTCGTACATGCATTATATCCGTCTGAATTTAGCCTCAGATTTCCCTGTTCCTCCGATATGCGCAGCATGGTTTACTTCCCGTTCTGATAGTGTCGCTGGTTGGGAGCAAATGTATGTTAGGCGAAGAGCACATTGGGATCGTTTAGCGAGGTCGACGTAATTGAATGTTTTGCGTGATTGTTATATTTTTCTGCTTATATCATTGTCACATTTTTGTGTGATTTTTATATTTTGCATGTTATATTTTTTCGTGATTATTGGAGGTAAATAAAACAACAAATTACAATAAAACAAAAAAGGTAAATAAGAAACAACAAATTACAATAACACAAATAAATAACAATAACAATGAAACTCTTATATAAATATATAACAAATTCATCTAGGGTCAATACATCATTTGGCAGCCCGCCAATCTCTCATATACTCCTCCATAACCGATCGAGGACCTTCCGCTTGCTCCGGAGGAAGCAAAGTAATGAAAGACTCAAATGCGACGGCTAGACGATTCACCCACTGAAAAAAAGTAACAATGAGTGTGAATTCAGAGATATGTAATACGTAAAAAAATATATTTTTTAGTTAATCACTTACATAATCGCTGTTGGATTGTGGAGGAATCACAGAAACAGGTGCTGCATCGTCACGTGTCAGCAGAGGGTGGGAGTGACGGTAGTACCACTCGAGGTAGTCATCTGTACATGCTGTGGGATCTGACGTGGATGCCTGAAACCCATGGAGACCAAGAATGTAACCTCCCGGGAACATACGCCAGGCATCAGATGATACTCGTACGGGGTAGACAACCCTGTACGAACGACTGCTCCATGACCTGATCGCTCTCTCTGGCCTAGTGATCGGGAAAGGGATACTCCGTACGTACCCGATTTGTCGTAAACAACGACCAGGCATGTACGGTTCGGTAATATCCCGATACCGTAGCCACCCCATGAATACAGTCCTCGGTACAGATGCAACCGGGTCAGAACCGTACGGCAGCCACACCACCTACGTAGAAATGTTCAAGTTACAGTGAAGTAAAAAAAACATAGCAAACGACGAAGTAAATCATGAACACCAATAACTGCATGACGTACCTCTGACGCTCGCAGCTGATCCAAGCGTCTACGTAAGGAGCACAGTCGACCCACGTCCTTGCCCTCAGCCTGGGCACTCCATACGCACGCACGGGGAGCCTTGCCGTCCCCGACAACCATCCGCTCCCGATGAGGTCGGAAGCAGGGAAAGTACTCGTATATCCATGTCTGGAGGAGAGTTAGGCATCCGCAGATGCCCTGAGAATCCCCCCGACTAGCTATACCGAGCTGACGATATAGGAAGGCGAGGGCAGCAGATCCCCAAGAGAACTCATGCGCCGTTCCGACACCTTCCCTCACCTCCATCACGCAGGAGGGTCTAATACGGTTACCACTCTTGTCGACAAACAAGGTGGATCCAATAAGTAACCACATCCAAGCTACCGCCTGCATGTCCTCCATTCGGTCCTCCACTCGGCAAAGGTCAAAAACCGACTCCGTGAGGACCCCACCGCCCTGCCAGTGGCTATGCATCAGTTCTTCTCTGGTGACCCCGAGAACCTCCATGGCCGTCGCCTGCAGCTGCCCATCCCGTCCCTCACTGGAAACGAGCTGTCCCTCTACAGGAATCCGAAGAATATGCCATACATCGTGCAACATGATGGTCATCTCTCCGAACGGCATGTGGAACGAGTTCGTATCCGACTGCCACCTTTCAACGAATGCAGATATCAGGGGGAAGTCGATATGTCTGAACATAATGTCTGTCAGGTGTGATAACCCAGTCCCCTCGATCTGTGCCCTCACCTCGGGCGACATCTCCGCTCGCCACTCACTCAGCCGCTGACAGACACTGAATCTGTTCTGACACTTCAACAGACCCCTCGTCTCTCCCATCCACATACGAGACGCTACGTGGCCCAGGAAGCTCGGTATGACGCTATCATCCGCCGGTCCACCGGCCACCTTCCCTGTAACAAGCCACGTACTGTCGTCCTCCGCTCTAGATCGTTTGCTAGTACTAGACGAGCCAGTACTAACAAACTTACCGCCTCTGCCCTTCACCACGCGCCAATCTGAGGATGATTCAACGCCAATCTGATCATCGTCCATGGACTGATCCCCGGAGTAGAACTCGCTAGATCCGTAATCGTGTTGCTCAGCCTCATCACCGCGATATAAGTGACGGTCAGTCATCTCCCTCATCCGAACTGCCTCTCTCTGTCTCCGTACAGAGGCATCAATCCCGCGCGTCCTCGTGTGACGCGGTCCTGAACCAGCTAGTTCACTGACTAACCTCGGCATCGATTTACCGGCTCCTCCTCTCCTCTATCATTTCACATTTTTAATTAAACAATAATCAGTAATAAACAATTAAAATAATAATTGTAATAACAAATAATAATAACAATAATAATATTAATAATAATAACAATAAATAATAATAATAATAATAATAATAATAAATAATAATAATAATAATAATAATAATAACAATAATAATAACAACAATAACAATAACAATAATAATAACAACAATAATAATAATAACACTAATATTAATAATAATAATATTAATAATAATAACAATAAATAATAATAATAATAATAATAAATAATAATAATAATAAAAATAAAAATAATAATTACAACAATAACAATAACAATAATAATAACAACAATAATAATAATAACACTAATATTAATAATAATAACAATAATAATAACAATATTTTTTTTTTTTTTTTGTCTCGGGCGTCTTCTACAGACGCCACACCCATGGGTGAGGCGTCTGCAAATGGCGCCTCTACCATGGGTGAGGCGTCTGCCGATCTCGACTCACCCATGGGTGAGTCGTCTGCGACTGGCGCCGCACCCATGGGCGAGGCGTCTGCCGATCTCGCCTGCCCCATGGGGCAGGCGAAAATTGCAGACGCCCGACTCTCCGAACTCGAAAAAAAGGACACCGAACTCACAAATCAATCAGCACAACTTCAAACAACACAAATTCAATTCAATTGTCTATAAACCTTGAATAAAAACACTCCTATATCAACACATTTCGTAAAAATCAAAGCAAATTAGAGTAAATAAAGCAAAAAAATTTCGAATGTATACCCCCCCGTCGCGATGCTCGCCGCCTCCGTCCCCGTCGCCGCCTCTGCCGCTGCCGCTAGCCCCTGACATTTCCGTTGTGATGGTGTGGTAGTGAGGAGAGTGAGGAAGAGAGGAAGGAGGAGTGAGGAGTGAGTGAGGATGAGTGAGGAGTGAGTGAGGATGAGTGAGAGTGAAGGGCAAATGGGTAATTTTCAAGGGCGGTGGTGAGTAATTTTGGGCGGTAAATAGCAATCCACTTAATCAAATGGATTGACTCGTTTTGAGTTGGTTTGACGATTTTAGCCCTAGACTAATTGTACAGCTTTTACAATGTTTGAATTAGGTCCTGTCACTGATTAAGTAAGTGAAAAAGAGCCACCTTAAAGTTGGAGATTGTTGGGAATTTGGGATGGTTCATTCACCAATACTTGAAGAATATTACCAACAGATTACTATTCAGCTCCATTGTTTTCACCTGAATAAAATGAATTAAAATAAATTGCACTGGATTGATTGTTTAACATAACTAAACATATCCAGAAATAATACACTTATCTAATAAAAATATCAATAAAAAAAACTTTCAATCTATGATATTTATTTGTTTAATTGGCTAATACACTTATGGAAGCTTAAAAGTGATGTTTCAAAACTTCTTTATCATTTTTTTGTTAGTTTTATATTATACTGTATTTTTTTATTATGTGAAAAGAAATTAGAGTAGAAAAGTTAAGCGGGTCAATATGAGTGACATGATTATTAAGTGGATTGGGATAGTGTTGAATGTTTTTAGTTTCTGACACGATTAATGAATAAATCAGGTTAGTGTTGATAGGTTTCTAACACGATTATTTTTGACACGAACAGAAATTTAACATCAGACAACCTAAAAGAAAGTGGTTGCAAATTACAATTGCAGGAGTAATAAAGTCCAGAAATCAGGCTAGCCAAAACAAGGTTCTGGAAACATTATTATATTTTTGCTTGTGAAGCAAGAAAAATTATACACGGAAGGGAATCGAATTATTCTGTTATGTTACTAGTATTGACAGGAGAGCAGGGGGATAAATGATTAATAAAATAATACTTGTAGTTTTTTTTTTTTTTTTTTGGTCTTTGTTAAGGATATCCCATCGTTAACTACAATGACTAATTCTCTCGTCTCAATTATTAGAGCACTAAGCAGTAGGGGACTGGTCCAAAAAACTTTTCTATTCGCAAGAATTAAAACTCAGATCCTCAACTACTTATTTAAGAAATAAAATATTAAATTACTACACCAATCCATCGTAGTTATACTCGTAGGATATCTGAGGAAATGGATATGGTTTGAATGGTAAATAGGTTTCTTCCCACATGAGGAAACGTCAAATGAACCTGTGATTTTGGCTTTATCCACTTGTTTGGTTCTAGTGCGATTATTAAAAATGAGACATTTGTGCATAATATAATGGACTGATAGCAATGCTTAACCTATAAAAGCAAACAAATACATCCCGTTCTATCGACCCATATCAAATTATCAACGTGTCTCTTTCAAAGCTTCATTTTTTATTTTTATTTTTTTTGGTGCGAGAGTGGGCTACGTCCATTATATAATAATCATCCTAAAAAAAGAAATACCTATTACATCATCCGTAAGGATTTGCATAGCTCCATTAGGTGGAGTTTCAAAGACATGAAGTCCTAGTGAAAGTTGCAGACCATGGTTTGCAAACCAATCCGCGGCACGATTGCCTTCTCTGTATGTGTGAACTAACCGAGTCACCCATTGCCTTTGTAACAGCTCCTGACAACGCTCGATGATCCTTCTATTTGGGTTGTTGGGGCTGACATTTTGACGAAGAAGGAGAATAGCTACTTCCGAGTCTGTCTCTACACAAATCTTCCTGTAACCTTTATCCCAAGCGATCGTGAGACACTTCAAAAGTGCCACTGATTCTGCTTTAACTGAGGTGCAGACACCTAAGTTCATTGCAAAACCAAAAACAAACATCCCTGTGTTTGTTCTCGCTAGTCCTCCACCCGCACCAGGACCTGGATTTGATTTGGCCGCTCCATCTGTGTTCACTTTCAGCCATCCTTCTTCTGGGAATTGCCAGCTAATCTGAGATTTTGTTCTATGTTTTTTCCTTACCCCCTTGAAGTGTCCTATCCACCTCCATTGCTGTTGTAGATGAAGTAATAAAATGTGACAGAAACTCATATTTATTACCTGGTATCCGATCAGTCCGACCAAAGCATCTATCATTCCTCCACTTCCAAATCCACTAAAGACACGATGCAAACGTCTCTGGCCAACTTTCTGCATAAGGGTGATTCTTTGCTGATAGGTTTTCCACCAGCCAAGAATTAAGTTCTTGTTCTTCAAACATCATTCGGTTAGACGAAGGGACAAATGCCTCCCAAATGGTCATTACATGAGGGCAATCACGAAACAGATGGTCTGCATCTTCAACCTTGTCCTCACCGCACACACAAAAAGGTTCATTTGCAATCCTCCTTTTATATCTATTCAGATTTGTCATGAGACGGTCATGTAGTAGTAACCAAATAAACACCCTAATACGTTGAGAAGTTCTCAAACTCCATGCTAGCTTCCATTTTGCATCAATAATATCTCCATCTTCTTTTCGCACAATAGAAAATGCAGATTTTGTAGTGAAATTACCTGAGCATGAAGGTTCCCAAGTAAATGAGTCTGGCACTGTAACTTCACTCACCACTTCCATCAACGCAATTTGAGACAAGATGTGCTGTGGCAGGGCATCACTAAACCTATCCCATAGCCAACCTTGAGCAAAATCCCAATAATCGAAGACTGCCATATTCGCTTCCTCCTCGGTAATGGGTCTCGCTGCAAGGTTTATCAAAGGCTCTTCATCCACCCATTTGTGAGACCATAATAGGGTTGATTGACCATTCCCAATATTCATTCGAGCACCCTGTAAAAGGGTATCCTTACTCTTAGTAATCCCACGCCAAGCATTCGAGGCATCCGCCTTGGGTTGGAACATATCTAGATTACATCGACCTTTACAGTACTTAGATCGAACCACTCTAGACCATAAGCTATTTGGTTCGTTGACAAGACGCCATCCCAATTTCTCCATAGACACAGTGTTCGCTTGGCGCATTGAGCGAATGCCCAGCCCCCCGGCTTGCTTGGGTCGTGTGACATCCTGCCAGGATACATTATGGATCTTTCTCCTCTCATTGTACTCTCCCCAAACAAAACCACAACGACATTTGTCGACTTCATCACAAATGCTTCGAGGAAGAAAAGCCGACTGCATAGCATACGAAGGGAGTGCACTGAGGGTTGATTGTGCTAGAGTGATACGACCCGCCAAAGACAATGTTTTCGCCTTCCAACCAGCAAGTCGTTTATAGACTCTATCCAAAATATGGCTGAAAGTATCACGAGTGACTCGGCCATTAATTGTTGGCATTCCTAAATATTTTCCAAGGTCCGCACAAACGGTAATATTACCCACTTGAGCGATCTCCTCTGCCACCTGATTAGGGACGTTGGTGCTGAAAAATATACTGGATTTAGAGTAGCTAACCTTCTGTCCAGAGCTAGCGCAAAACGTGTCAAGACAAGATTGGATTACATGCATTTGCTCCACTGACGCCTCCGCAAACAACCTTAAATCATCTGCGAAGAAGAGGTGAGTGGTAGGCGGCCCATTCCGACTTGCACGCACTGGTTTCCATGCCCCATTTTCAACTGCTTCCACAATCAAGTGAGCCAATCTTTTTATGCACAATACAAAAATATACGAGGAGAGTGGATCACCTTGGATAACCCCTCTAGAGGGATTAAAAGGCTCAGTTTCATTCCCATTCCATAGCATTTTAATTATACTCGTACTGATACAGGTCATAATAACATCAACCAGTCGTTGAGGGAGGCGTAACTCCAGTAAAGTCTCATAAATAAAACCCCAATCCAGCCTATCATACGCTTTTTCGAGGTCGATCTTCACTATCATACTCCCTTTCACCCCTTGCTTGTGACGAAACGAGTGAACCATCTCTTGAACGATTACCACATTATCTGTTATTTGCCGCCCGGGAACAAAGCTACATTGATTTGGGCTGATTAAATGAGGCAAAATGTTCTTCAATCTGTTGACAATTGTCTTTGTAACAATTTTATAGGAAGCGTTACAAAGGCCAATCGGTCTCAATTGCGTGACCGTCTGCGGGTTATCTACCTTGGGGATCAAAACCATAAACGTATCATTGATATCTTCTGGAAAAGTTTGGCCATGCAGCATATCAAGAGCAAATTCGATAGTCTTTGGGCCTACCAGGCAAGAAAATTGGAAAAAAAAGGAGATAATTTAGTTACCAATAATTCTGGTCAATCAAGGAAAGTAAATCAAGAGTCCACTCAACGTAAGAGTGTTGGTAAGAAACAGAATGAAAATTCTAAAATTTCCTAACCTTCTACTAGGTTAATTCAGACTGAGGACAAAAACTCTCACAAGAAACATTCCCAATATAAGAGAAAAGAGACAGGAGATAATTCCCTTACGCTTGTAGCCCCTACCTCCCCATCATCCCCAAAAGCGGTTCAAACGTACTTCAATGGCGTTTCTGAACCCTCTTCGTCCACCAACCACAATGATATGCCAAATTCCCCCTGATTGTCTGGTCTTCGCCGAGGCTCCGATGGAGGGACCGGTGATGGGGGTCGGCCCCCTGATAGCACACAAGATGAAAGTGCGGATATGCTCATATCTCCCTCCAAGTCACAACCCTTCGGTGTTGTTATTCACACTCACGCTACCTCCGGAGGTGGCGAGAGTGCTACGCATACCGCGTGATCTGTCCTTTGCGACGTCCCCTCTAATGAACATTGATTTTATGGATAGTAAAACTCCAAGAAATCATTTGTCATCAATTAGCTTCATGGTATGGAATGTTCAAGGGGCTGGGAGTCGTGACTTCCTCGCCACGCTAAGAGAACTAATCCGTATCAACAATCCCACTGTCTTGGCCCTTGTTGAGACTCATATTAGTGGAGAGCGTGCAAACGAGGTTTGTAACTGTATTGGATACTCGGGATGCACTCGAGTGGAAGCTGAAGGTTTTAGGGGTGACATATGGCTTCTCTGGAAAGCAGAGGAGGTCACTCTTCGCTCTATTTACACACCACCCACAACATCTTACAGGTTGAAGTAGAACGACTCGGCGAGCCATGGTTTTTCTCTGCAGTATACGCAAGTCCTGATGTTACTATTCGAGAAGAGCTATAAGAAAGTTTACGAGACGTGGCAAATTCAATGCAAAACCCATGGCTTCTTGCTGGCGACTTTAATGAAATTAGAAGTCCAGATGAGAAAATGGGTGGCTCAGACAATGTTGCTAGAAGATGTGCTCGATTTAATAACTGGATCAATGAGATGGGTCTGGTGAACTTAGGATTTGCAGGACCACGTTTTACTTGGGCAAGGGGAAATGATCCTAGTACACATGTTACAGCACGCCTAGACAGAGCCCTCTGCAATTTGCAATGGCGCGAGCAATTTCAAGAAGCATCTGTCAGACATCTTGTTAAGCACCAATCAGATCACTGCCCCTTGTTGATTAATCCGAATGGCTTTGCGCCACTTGCTACTGGACAAAAGCCCTTCAGGTTTCAAGCTGCTTGGATCATGCACGATAACTTCGAGGAATTCATGGCTGCAAATTGGGACTCATCCCAAGACCTCCTTCCTGCCTTGCGTGATTTTACAGAAAAAATTCAGGATTGGAACAAAACAGTGTTTGGAAATCTTTTTAGACAGCGAAGTAATTTGTTTGCTCGTCTAAATGGAATTCAAAGAACACTAGCTAGAGGGGGACGAAGACATCTGTTGAAGCTGGAACAAGCCCTCCATAGGAGGTTGGATATTATTCTGAACCAAATAGATATGTTTTGGTTTCAAAAATCCAGAGCAAATGCCATTCGGGACGGTGACAGAAACACGAGGTACTTTCATTTGCAAACCATCCTGCACAGACGAAGAAATAAAATTGATATTCTCCAAAATGCAAGTGATGAATGGATTGTAGACCCGGAAGAAGTGAAGGAGATGGTACGCACCTTCTTCAGAACTCTTTTTACTGTCAATCATGAAAGGCGTAGCTCTCACTCTATGCCTCGAAACAAGTTCCCTACGCTGTCTGGGGAGCAAAATTCCCGCATTCATGAAGACTTTACAGGTGCAGAAGTTCGTAGATCAGTCTTTGGCATGAGCCCTTACAAGGCACCGAGACCCGATGGATTCCAAGCTCTTATCTATCTTTCAAAGCTTCATACGGGGCAATAATTTAGCAAATGTTTCTACTGTCCTTTTCTTTTCCTTTTTCTTTTTTGGCGTTTAATTTATTGGTGTATACTTTAGCGGGTTGCCTGTGTGAGTGATGACTTGCCTCAATGCGTCCACATGTGTATCATTGTTTGGGTGTAAGATTATAAAACGAGCCAACTAAGGAGGTGTGATTAAGTGGTATGTACTCATTCGTAATATGAGGATTCGAATCTCACATTGACATAAAGCAATCTTTGCCCAATTGCGCCATTCATTAAGGTGCCGCCCATAAACCGACCGATAATATAAAACGAGCCAAGTGTGAAAAACACACGGTACAAAAATATTTCTACTAACACAAAAGTATCGAACCGGGGAAGAAAAGAAAAATTACGCCGTCTGTGGGGATCGAACCCACGACCACGTGGTTTAAAGCCATGCGCTCTTCCACTGAGCTAAGAAGGCATTTACGTTTATGATTGATGGCTATTGATTAATATTTGTGGACAAACGACAACAAAGCTAGAAACAGCTGAGGGCCGTTCGATCGACAGTATGCACACAAGGATCACATTCACGGCCCAATCTTCTAAATCCTACCCCCCAAACTGTTAGCCTATACTACTTAGGTCACTTCATCTTTGGTTTGGGTAAACATGTAGCCCAAGCCCACATCACAAGCCCAATAACAGTAAACCACGTTGGTGTGAAGTCTTTTTTTTTTTTTTTTTTTGGTGCTAATGGTGTGAAGTCATATTAGTACGGAATCGTGTAATTATTTCACCACACCCCCTGGTTTGGGTGGAGATGGTCAAGGTAAGGATAAGACGTACAGAACACAGATGTGTAATCAGTTTCATTTTACATCACATGTTGTAATTTGTTGACTAAATCAAAATCAGTCCCTCGAATTAATTGCATTACTTACATATTGTGGAGTTGTCCAATCTATTAACGAGTCTAATCAACAGTCAAATGGAAACAACGTTTTATATGTGTAAGCTGAGGGTATGTACCCCTGACGCTCCCTTAGCCCTAGTGAACGAAAACCGTTTTAAAGGCACTAGGTTGATATTGATGTTGTTGTTTGATTCCTTATCAATCCTTTATTAAGTAGTACTCGTAGCAGTTTTGCATGTAGTTGTATGCGCTAAATATCGCTCAACAATACTAGAAGAGTATATGGCAATTGACATTCATAGAAAGGCGATTATTGACAACTACCTAAAGTACAGAAGAAAAAACACTAATTTGTGCAAGAAAATACAAGTGAAAAAGTTTGTATAGTACAAATTGACAATTTAAGAACAGAAAAAGAACCAAATATGCTACATTTTGTTCAAAATAATAAACATCATATCAACCACATATTTTAGCTATGAAAGTGAAGTGCCTTCACAATCTATCAAATTCGATCCGAAACCTAGCTATCAAATGCATTTGATAACCAAGATGAAATAATAGTTAGTTTCACTAGCACTAGTGTAGTATGTACATGCGGTGCATAAAGAAAGTGTAATAAGGAATACAGCTCTGCTAGTTTACCACAAAAATCAAAAGTGATGATGCATAAGTTGAAGAATTTTAGACATAAGAATTCAAGAAATGCCATGATGAATCATGAGTGTATGATTACAAATTTCTCAAAGAGGGGCATCAATTGCACATTTGATAGTATTTGATGAAAAATTTATACCCCATGAATGATGATGAATGTGATTCGGATTTCTACTATTGGGGAATCAGGAGCAATCAATTGCTAGCGCAACACCCAAAAGACTATGTATATTTGTTTTGAATTTTAATGGGTTTTTGCCAATTTATCATGATTAACATTCATGTGAGGTCGCACCATGAACCCATATGCCTCGAGTTTTTGGCAGAAAGACCTCCAATTAAAACATCACTTGAGGGCATGGTGGAATATACAGACAGAATCAAGTTCATTTCCTTGTTGACTACCATTTATATCTACTACGGGTTTGAATTCTCTCCGATTCTCAAAGAAATGGCAATGGTACTGTTCTCTCTATCTCACCTTAGAATTAATCTCTTTTTTATTTTTGGACCATTGGATTACAGGGAGTGTTTGGGTGGTTGGAGGATAGAGATAGAGAGAAGAGAAGAACGGTAGAGGCAATAACAGCAGAGGATCTTAACTCATCTACTAGTATCCAGGTCACTAAAGATGGCTTCGTACCGTGCTCAAGTCGTGCCTATGTGCTTTAGAACAGTGTCGTGTCGTGCTTATAGTTGTCGTGCTTCGTGTCGTGTCGTGCTTATAGTTCTCGTGCTTTGTGTCGTGTCGTGTCGTGCTTGCTCTTCCAAAAGGTTCAGGTCGTGCCAGTGCTCGTGCTTTTGTCGTGCAATGCTCGTGTTGTGCGTGCAGCGCCGGGCTCATACTTTTTTCAAATAATATTAAAATGTTCGTCTTGTCGTTCCATGATGTGTCTGACCGTGCCCCACCGTACTTTCTTTTCAAAATTCAAGCTCGGGCACAAGCCCAATCATTCGTGCTCGTGATTCCTCCGTGCTGTGTAAAAAGCATGCTCGGTCGTGCCATACCTCGTGCTAACCATGTCCAATGCCATCTCTATCGGTCACTAGAATTTGTAACTAGTCGCTTTTGTTTTTACCAAGTAGTAGTAGGAGTAGTAAACGAAGGCATAAGTAGCAGGTACCATTCATCGATCTCAAGTGGCAGTTGATATTATTCAGTCTTTGTAGGCATCATCAATACACCTCTCCCGGCCATCTCAAAAATTCAAAGTAGAATAATTAGATTCTGTACATACGGATCGGGCATACCATAAGGTTAAGCTTGGGTCACTTAAGGACTTTTGTCTTTCCGCTAAGCTTGTTTAGTAGCTTCTCCTTTTAAAATGTCACATGTCCTAATAAGAGTGCGTTCTTTTCCACTTGTTCTCATTGATTTTTACTGATTGGGTAAAATTTTGTCACTAATTTTCACGAATATGATAAGACCTTGCCACTAATTTTCTTATCACTGATTTTTACTGATTGAATAAGATCTTAAAGTTATTAAAAATAAAAAATAAAACTCCTCATAAGCACGGTCAAATGACTTAATATCAAAGCATCTTCGGGAGCATGTAGGGCAATGTAAAACCGCCATTTTGTCAAACAAATTAAGAGAGAGAGATGGTAAAAAAAAAGATAAAAAGAAAAAGGGAGAGTACCTGCTCCCAATTGAAGTTTGACTGTTGGGTTTCTGTGTTCAAACTTAATTATGAAAGATGATTTGTGTAGAATCACACTGGTCTAATTGGCTACTAATAATGGCCCATTAAACCCCCCTTAACTATCTCACGTGGAGATCACCATAATTTCTATCATAAGTAAAACCTGCATAGATTGATAAAACCTGCATAGACCCTTTGCTGTTTCTTGGTCTAGTTTTATATAATAAAATAATCCCGTTTATGTGGAAATTTCTTTCCCATGGACCACTTGGGTTTAGAATCTTCAGATCAGACACTCAAAACTTTGATTTGATTAGCCATAAATGAACATAACCAAATACTCCAATAATCTACAACAGTCTATTTAAAGAAGTGGAAAGGGAACACCAAAGTGATGATGGGGGCTCTGCTTAGCCTTTTACAATGGGGACTACCCTACACCACATTTTTTGAATCTAGTAAAACGTTTGTTTCCCGGATTAAGACTTAAGAGGATGCCAAATAATAATACACCGTCTCACCCAAAATTATAGTAAGATTGTCTTATACAGGTTTAACTTCTAACACATCTCTAAGCTGAAGTCAAACAATACTAGCTGAATTTAACAATGCATAATAGCCATCTAATCACATTAGTGAAGCTGGAAAGTTGAAGTTTTCATAGTTGCACAAATACTACTAAGAGTATCTTAAGGCAAAGTCTACACAAACTTCACATATTTTGATACATTAATTATGCTAACCTTACTTTTTTGATTGCTCAGGTCGACTCTGTTGAACCTTAAATATATGAATTGCAATATGTGAGAAAAAAAGTAGGATTACTCAACTTAAATGACTTTCACTAAATTGAACCACTTAACCTAACAAGTGGAAAAGAACACGGTGAACATTTGATTTAAATTTTGCTAGTCAAAAAGAGGGTGCAAGTGAATGGCGACCGAGGCACCCCCTGCTACATTCTCTCTCTTTCTCTCGTGTTCAACAACGAACATATCAGAGTAACTGAACAACCAGCACAAGCACTGACTCCATTAATATAGCACCAACAAAGAGGCTAGTATAGTTCCTAGAAGCTAGCAGACACAAGAAACTACTCCATAAAGTAGTCAGCTTTATTTATGTTTATTTTAGCGACAGAATAGTTAGCTTGAAAATGAAAAGAATTTAAGAAAAATTAATAGGGGGGAGGGGGGATGTCAAAGAAATAACGTGTATGCTGGGAGGAAGGGAAGCTGGAGGAGTTTCCATGTTCTTAGGCTTTTTACTCGTTTGGGTGCCAAAGACAGGATTGCCAAACTTTGTAATCATGAGTCTAACATTCATCATTACCATTGAAGAAGAAAGATATCTCCATTCTCTCTTTCTAATCAAACCCTTTCTTAGCCCACCATTTCATTTCTACCACTTGGATTCATTCATAGCAACCCCATCTATTTAAACAACCTCACCATCCCCCATCTTCTCCTTCATATCCCACTGCATATCAACTTCATTCAAAACCCCATCACTTACCAAAATCTTCATCACCTCCAATTAATATACCTTTTTGTTTTCTCTTTCTCCCTTTGCCTGCAATCTCTTACAAAGCTAATTACCAGTAACTAAAAATGTGTAATGCAAAAGATTGGATACATACTCCTTCACTTCCAACTCATCACAATGGCAGACAAAAGCAACAAACCTCAAGAAGGTCCAAAGTTCGAGTTCACAGGCTTATCATAAGGTAAATCTTACAGCATATCAATAATCATCCAAAGTTCGCGCTCTTTTTATTTATTTTCCTTTTTTTAAGATCATATATGAGGAGATTTCTAATGCATTGAAGGTTTGTCTGTAAAACAGGAGAAGTTATGAAGGGATAAGGGCAGGGAAGGACATGGAGCTGAAGAATCTGAAGTTGTATTTGGAAAACAGAAGTATCTTGGAAGAGAATGAAAAGCTAAGGCAAAAGGCTCTTCGCCTTAAGGAAGAGAACCTTGCTCTGCTTTCTCAGTTTCAGAAGAAACTTGGAGACTCTAACTTAACTCATTAGAGGCACAAAACCTTTTATGTATTTTCAGTTCTATGTAGCTACTTGAAATATGCTAGGAGTAGTATTTCCTTAATCCAATGTTACTAATATATAGTTATTGTTATTAATTAAGGATATAGCTTAGGGTTTAGGGGGTGGGTAAGGAATAATCAGATTCTTTAATCTTAAATACTGTACTGTAGTACTTCTGTAACATGATTCTGAGATTCTGATTCTCTAAGTTAAATTTAGCCAGGGTGTAAAATGTTGGAGTTTGTACTTAAGACTTAAGTTAAGGGTGGGCAAACATAGTATATTTCTTGTTCCAAAGCATTTGCTACTTATATTTGTCAAGATTTGATTGGAAGGAGCAAATTTCATAGACCATAGCAGTGAGAGTTTACTGTTACAGGCCTACAGCAAAGTGCATTATCATAGCATGCAAGTGCACTTCCATGTTTGAATCTTTCCAATTAAGGTTACTGAAAGAACCTAATTAAACTAAGGATTTGACATCTTAAGTAAGATCATATAAGCCCCCAGTGAAGAAGAAAAGACAAAACATCTTGGTTCCACTTTGATTTGTTTACACTTTTCCAAATCAAACATATCTTTAATAACGTGTAACATTTGAGTACCATCTATATTCCGAGATAAAATGTTTCCACTTTTTACTTTAAAATTTTAATTTCAAAATGCAAAAGGTATTTATTTACTTTATTCAATATAAGCAGGGTACCATGGTGGAAAAAAGGTTTAAAAAACAACCTACCCTCACTATCATTATCATACTAGCTCTGGATCAAAAAAGAGGTACAGTATCTTTTGATTTCACTAGTAATTAAGAGACATTGGGCCAGTATGACATATCTCCTAGAATTCAGCTATTGTAAGTTGTAAACACTGCATTCAGGGGGGCTGATGTGTAGTTTTGTACTTCAGTTAAATGAGGGTTCTAAAGTTCAAGTCTTTGGTCCTTCCTACAGGCAAATGTAAAGCACCACAACCAAAAGAAAAGGAAAGGACAAATAAGGTCCCATGCAGATTGGTAAGCTAGCTTCAATAAAACACACCATGACATTGGTCCATGGATCACCAGTTGTACCAAACCATTTCAAAGATTCAAACAGCATAAATATGAACAGGAATTATCACATTGACATAAAATGCACAAATCATTTCAGGATATATATACCTATGAAATATTCAACATATGTTCTTGACTTTTTCTTTTTATTCTTATGATTTTCAACTCTCTTTTTTCCTTTCCGGAACATGCAAGAGAAAGAGCATAAAACGCTTTTGAGCAGCCAACCAAACCTACCATGTCCCTAAAATAAGAGGTCTCCAAATTGATGAGAAGCATTGACCCTATTTGGCTTGCATTTTTTAAGTTAAAAAACAATCGGTAGAAAGCACATTAAGGTGTTTATTATTTCCACTAAAAATAAAAATCAGTTTTTGAGGGATGAGAAATTGAGAAGGGGCGAATTGAGTTATTTGCAAATTAACTTGAAGAAAAACATGTCATAGAAGTTTTGTTTGCCTCACTATATGCAATAATTTAGGTCTTCAATGAACATACTAACAACAAGTCTCGTATGAGACCAACTCACACAAAAATGGCGTCACTACTTAGAATTTTAGGGGTCATTTATGGTGAGCAATGACCCTTATTTCATTGAAAAGTGACTCGAGTCTTACCAAAAGTTACGCAAAGACCATCTTATAGAAGTTTTTGTGATATACTAATATGTCTCTCCAATTTTATTTCTTGAAGTTCGACCCTTTTTATTTCCTTTACTGATAACACTAAGAAAATAAATAAATAGAAAAATAAAAAAATATGCATATGTCCTTTTATGTAATTTTATATCCATCAGATAACTCGACGGCTAGCTTTACCGAACAGTCAATGGAGAAAATAGTTGACAGCTATGTATCACTATAGACAGCTAATAGCTAGTTGAACAGGTAACCACTAATAAACAACTAAAACTACAGCTACAGCTAACTATTGCCCAACAGCTAACTATTGCCCAACAGACCCTTATTATTCCCATCATAGGAACCCTATGCAAAATCTTTTTAATAATTATAAACTTAGCTTAGGGTTACATGTTTTTTTGTATTTAAAGATAAATAAGTAATCTTTAAAATATAACGAGCTTTGCTCATTTATCAGCAAACTATATTTGCTTAATAATAATGAAAAAAACACATACACACATAAATTCCATTTGTTTATATATAAAACAACTGCAATGATCTTTCATTTTTTAATAGCAGTAACCGGGATTTTTAGTTTAAAAAAGAAATTAGCAAACCAAATGCCGCCACTCTGAGAAAAATGGTAGGATAAAACACATTGTCCTTATCATCTTTAACTAATAATAATTCAACCGTTAGCTTTTGTCAATTTTGGACAGTAGAACTTCACACAATATATTGGTGTTCACCTTTCTTTGCCCACCTTTTCATGGTATAGTTTGGGCATCTTGTCAAACTGCAATCATGACATATTGCCCTTTCAGATCACATATTTTTACTGGGAAATACTTTCAAATGCTTATCCAAATTTGTTACTTCTTAATAATTTAACCAAAAACACAATATATAGCCTGACTGGAAGAATTCAATACATGAACAACTTATCAGTCAAAGTAATCATAGTAGTTACAAACAAAATGACGTGTAGTAACATTGGACAACACAAAGAACATGGACAACATACAAAGAGCTAGAAAAAACAGCAAGTCTACAGACGCGGCAAAATTAATCATGAGTCATAACCCCAACAAAACTTTTAGGAAATTATATGTTAATGCAACTAGGGCTACGCTCATTAGCCATTTCCCACTTCTGAGACTCACCAAATAACTTTTGTTGTATAAACTGCAAATATGGTATCAGCTGAATTGCACCTCAAGTATTGAGACAAACAGCAAGGAAGTCTCCCTCTTTAAAGGACATGAGATTTGAAGTTAGGTTTTTGCTAGGGACACGTGGTGGGCGCGCCTCTACTCTACCCACCCCAACCTCCAGAGATTTATAATCTAAGTTCTTTATCTATGCATTTATGAATTTTATCAATCTTTTAAACTTGAGCTCTCAAAAAATTTGCCATGCCTGATCTACAGCATACTGGCAATAAAATTTGACATTGGGGTTGTCAAATAAGACATCCTCAAAAAAGGTATGCACTAGTGAGGATCCCTTCTGAAACCATATGTATACGACTACAGGTGATAGGGGCTCACTATCTTAGGTTGTGACATCATCCTGTCGACAGCTCCGATATCAAGCTTCAGAAACGCTCTGTTCATGCAAGTAGCATAGGAGCGAGAAAGCTTTTACCATTCCCCTTCAATAGCTACACAAATAGCTGGCAATTTGCGTTAAACAGTTCAAACCGATTCTTTAGTGGACAAAACTCAAATCCGAACCACATGAATCATGCCCACTCTATCACCTCTACCTTTCACACTGATTACCGTATAGCCTCTCCAAACAACAAAATACATTTTCTAAAGTTTACAAACTCAAAGATGCATGAAGGTTGACAAAGAAACACCCTTCTTGGTCCTCATGAAAAAACAAAAAAGTATTCATGGAAGGGAAAATGAACGCAAAATGTTGAGAAAGGCAAGTCAACAAATTAAAGCTCTACAATCATGCTTGACGTTAGACAAGCTACATAAAAAGACAGGTTTTTCTTTTGGTTTGACACGATGAATACACATCAAATGCTATGAACTTCAGCATTCTTGTTGAATCAAATGCTATCAATTACAAGATTTCAAATACATCCATAAGAATGTTAATATGCAAATGCCAGTAAATTCCATAAACTCAAAGATGCATAAAAGATGTCAAATGCATCCACAAGAATGTTAATACGATACAAGCTCCTTCTAGAACGTACAGCTCCTATTTGACGAAGTAGACAAGTTCATCTCTTTGCTTCACATAAAACTACACACAACATACACAGCATAATTTGTTTCAGACAGGCGGGGGTTCAAATTAGGGAAGAAGAACTATATCTTATATTACAGGCAGAATGAGTAGCTAACAGGAGTGGAAGAATACCTTAAAGTCAACTATATAGTACATGTCCTTGAAGTACTTTCATACATTCTCTGAGCGATTTTGTGATTTGTAAATGCGGAATGCAGCGACACACATTGTAGCATTACCAACAAAAGTCAATGCAGCTTGAAGAGCCACCAGTACCTAGAAACCATTGGACAGTATCAACTAGTTCAGAAGTCGTCAATAAACTAGCATGGTGGATACACATGTCAAAGAAATTGTGTAGCTACAGATAACAGGCGCCATATTTCACAAATAAAAAAAAGTTACCTCTAGAGACTCAGCATTGTAAAAGAAATGCCATGTGCATGCACACATTGCTCCACCAAGCAAGGGTACCTAAACAAAAACAAGTTTCAAATATCTTAGAACACCAACGATTTGGTATGGTATGGAATAGTTTCACAAGCGGAGAAAAAGTTAGTGCCAATTGGAAAATTTCAGGTTAAATTTTGCAAAGTTTGATCACTAGTTCTTTCACATATGTAGAGTTACAATGTGAAGATATGTTGTTAGATTTGTCTTTAAAACCAGTTTCCAATGTTAAAAATAATGGTCAAAGTTGGGTTTAAAGACCAAACAAGTCAAAATGTGTTTGATCACCTTGCAAAAATAATTTTAGCTTGCTGTAGAGGTTAAAGCTCCCCTCAGACCCTTGAAGTTGGAGGTTCAAATCAATTTTTGTCCTCTGCATATTAGGTGGGAGAGTGATTTCTTAAAGTTATGAGCTATGCCCACTCCCCCTCCCGGCCTTCCCCTTGCCTAAATTCCTAAAACCGGCAATTATAATGGGTGAGGCTAGGAGGTCCCTTTTTACCTAGCCCGGAATTAAATAAAGATAATACAATTTATATTTTGTCCTTGCACCAGCGAATGGTTCTCTTCATCGAAAGGATTGAGACAAGGAGATCCTCTTTCCCCTTTTCTTTTTACTATTGTGGTTGATGTACTTAATAGGATGTTGGAAAGAGGTGTAGAGATGGGAAGGGCCGCTGGTGGATAGAGAGGTTGTACATGTATCTCATCTACAATTTGCTGACGATAAGGTGCTTTTCTTGGCTGCAGATCTGGAAAAATTTAAGTGTGCCCTCACAATTTTACAAATTAATGCAGCATTGGGGGTATTAATTTGGACCAGGCTAGTCTTGAGAATTTTGCCAATCTGGTGAGTTGTCCTATGAAAGCTAGCCTCTTACTTACTCAGGACTGCCACTTGGTGGCAGTCCTCAGTCCGAGTCATTCTGGGAACCAGTGCTCAAACGGGTGTCAAAGAGGTTAGCTGAATGGAGGAGGGTATATTTTTCGCTTTGGGGTCGGATTACCTTGTTTCATTTTTGCAGTCTTTTGTCCAACATACCGCTATATCATCAATTATCTCTCTTAGTTTAAAGTGCTGGTGGCTGTTGCTCAGAAGCTTGAGAAGATGATGAGAGGTTTTCTATGGTCTGGTAGTGAAGGCAAGAAAAGGGATCACTTGGTGAGCTGGGATTTGGTGTGTCATCCCAAAAAGAGAGGGGTTTGTGTATTGGGCAGTTGGTGTCCCAAAACGTGCCCCTTGCTCTTTCCCTTGGAGCAATATGCATTCTGGCATTGAATTATTACTTATTAGGAGTAAATATGAGGTGTGGGTGGGATACTCAGGTGGTTACATGCCTGTCGGTGGAAGTTCATATCTCAGTTGTTTCCTGTGTACCTTCCTCTTCAGTTTAACTTTAGCCTTGGGAATGGGTCGAAGAAGGGGATTTGGGAGGATAATTTGGGGTATGATCAGCCTTTATTTTTGCGTTTTCCTATAGTATACCAGCTCTCAACGCTTCATGCAGGTCTTTTCTCTAGCGGTTGGGTACAGCACAGCAACCTACCTTCCCTATAGCGAGATGGTTGTGGAAGGGAAGGTAAAGGCTTTTGTGTGGACGTTGGTGCTGAACAGGATTAATAATAATGACCTGCGCCAGCGGCGGAGGCCAAATGCAGCCTTGTGACCTGATATTTGTTTGCTTTGTCCGGTTAGTAGTGAGTCCTATTCACATGTTTTTCTGAATTGTGAAGTGGTTCGGACTCTTTGGACTAGATCACTATGAGCAGACCAAAACATGAGATGCTGGTATGATGCCCGCTAAAAAGGATAACACACAATGTAAAGCTGAGATAATATCACACATTCTCACTCCAAAACAGTAAGGCCTGGTGGCTTTACAAATTACAAGGTCTAAGCTACCATTATTCTTTAACTTTGGCTGGTTTTCCTTTTTCCTTCTTACAGAAAATTATTCGTTCTGCAAGAAATTTTTGCCGCGTTCATTTATCTTGAGCCAATTTAATCTCTGAAGTCTCGAAGATCAAAATAAAATTTGTATTCCACCTCAATTTTTCCAACATTGAAACGGCCAAAAATGACAGACTAAATCAACTAAACTTAAACTCAACCACAAAAATGGTCCACGACTTAACAGATTTTCAAAAAGTAATATTGTCCTAGTCGACCTCTTCCCATTGTTAAAAGTCGGCTGAAACTCCAACAGTTTTGAACTATCAATTCCAGTGCAACGGTGAGAAACTTGTGTAATTTTAAAATTCCCCTCATTATTACTCCTCCCTCGTTCCTACTCCACCTTTACCTCTACTTGACAAAAAAGGATATTGCATTGCAGTGGCTTTTGCGTCCAAGTAAACGAGCCCTAAATGCAATGCCTAACGTGGAACTAAGAATAGTACTTTTAGCTCTAAGTGACATGATCCAATTAACAAAAAATAAAAGTCTATCCTTAAATGGTAGCATCAGATTTCTTAAAAAGCATGAACTCAAACTCACCATGCCCCAGGAGAGACCTTTCCAAGCTTCATTGCCAGGTTTGTTCCCATATTGCCACACCAAAGCCATTGCTATAATCCTTAGAACAAAAACCCAGATAAACCAAAATGTACCATCATTTAGACAAAATCCAGAAACCCATCAATCAAACCAAATTCGAAACATTGCCCAATTACTACAACATAACAAAGATAAAAAATTTAAACAGCACCCAAAAAAAATCTGGAAAAAGAAAATTGGAATTACAAGAATTAAGGGGGAAGAAATAAGACCTTCTCACCATTCAACAACGCTGGAAACGTGTACGGTCCATGTGGGGAGAGAGAGAGCATTGGAAGGCTCATTGAGTTGCCCCAGCAATGGCAATTCAGCAGCTATGGAGGGACCCACCAAAGCTAGAGATACTACGCCAACACCCAACAAAGGGGTAACCCATTTCTGGTCTTTGAGAGCACAGCAAAACGCTGCGTTTTGGGGTTTGGGAGGACATGAAAGAGGGGGAAAACGAAGAGTTCTGGAGTGGGGAGGAGAGAGAAAGTGGATTTTCTTTGAAGATGGGAACGAAGATGTAGGGGTTGGGTTTGTAGGTAACAGTAATAGCGCTGTAGATGACATGGTTTTTCCTCGCCGGAGAATTTTGCGTCTACCAAACAGTTCTTTGGATTGGCCTGTAGATATCTTTTTTTTTTTTTTTTTTTGGGCCCAAGTGCCTCCTAAATCCTCATAACTTTTCGTAACCAATTCAGCACGGTAAGGCCGTGTTGGATTGGTTCCTTCACACTCAGTATATGTTAATGAACTAGCTCCATCATATCAATTCATCTATCTTAAAATTTATTTATATAGTAGACTACATATTTATTGAACAATCTTTGATAATTTGAAAACCTTGAGTGAAAATTTGAACATCTTGACATGCGTAGAGTATGTTGGTGGAGATATGTTTGAAAGTGTTCCTAGAGAATATATCATTTTCATCAAGGTCAGTTTATTGTTACCACAGTCCCACTATGTTTAAATTTTCTTAAAGATGAAGACAATGACATGATTGGTTGTTTTTCTTTTGGTAAACTGCTACAGCCTACAAGGCCTTGCCAGACACTGGGAAGGTCATTGTGGTGGAGGCAAACAACCCAAAGAGCCTGAGACCCACGGTTGATGGAAGAGCCGTATGCGAAATGGACGTGAATATGATGGCACATAGCGGGGGCCGGGGGAGGACACAAAAGGTGTTTGAGGCTCTCGCTAAAGCAGCTGGATTTGCCATTTTCAAGGCTGATTCCCGTGTCTACCATTCCTGGGCTACGGAATTCTACAAATGATTTGGGATCTGATTTGAACATCTTCCTCATAGATCCCTGGGTTCAAATGTGTTATCATGTTTCTTGATCCAATTGCAGTGTATTAAACAAAGGGAGCTTTATGGGAACAACATTGCTCCTATATATAACTAATTGGGGGGGGGGGGATATGGGACATTATTCATATGCTACAGAGCAAAAGAATACTGCACTACGTAAATTCCCACATACGTAAATCTGTCCTCTTTTTAGACAACCTTGGTCTCACACTCACAATTTCCATATTTACCAGCAAAAGCCTTTGGCCTCGTCTTCATTGAATATCTTGCACATTGTTACCTGACAGTGATTTTAGAACTTCCAAAAATATTGCTCCAAACGATTATTCCTTCTTCTTCGCCCACAATAAAACAAGAGAGAACCCCATCAAGGACATCATCACAGTCTGCAAATCAAATGAACAGTGATATAGAGCATTGTAATGACGTGATGTTGTGTCAATGTATCCAATTCAATACATCTAAATTTCACAACAGGTTCTTGGTACAATTGCTACCTTGTCTCATAACAAGACATTAAATTTTCAACAAGTCTACGCAAGTTGGAAAACATGTATTCTATACCCCCATAGTTCAAGAAATCCGCTCTGCATATTTATACTCTGGACATCTACCTTTAAAGTGGTCCTGATATTAAGATAGAGAGCATGTCTTGTGTGAGACGAAAAGTCACTCCAAAACAAATTAAAAGGCACATTGGAAAAAAAAATTTAAAAAAAGTCACCCTAAAACAATTTGAAAGTCAACCTATTCCACAGGGAGACCGATATCACCCAAGCTATGATAAAACTCCAGTCTGATATTCATCTGTTCTGGCCTTTGACATCACAGCTATTTACAAGGTTTCACTTTAGAGAAGTCAAACAGCATATCATCAGACATTAAATGCATACTCCACAATGACATCAAGCAGAAATTAGCTGGACTGCCACAAAGACAAGATTCTTCACTATGACAGCAATATAGCAGCTAGCCAGCTCTTGCGAAGACATTGCTTTTGTGCTAAACTTTCACTTCTGATCAGATAACACCAGGCAGACTCCTCACTTTTGATAGACTAGTACTGGTTTCAGATGATAAAGGATAAAAAAAATGAGTATTGTGTTTCAATACTGTTCTAAAACTCGATGCCAGTTCACAATGAGATGATTAGCTTCAACGCTCTACTGCTTTCAATATCAGCTTGGAATATGGATGCAAAATGTACTGGTGCATGTCAGCGAAGCTCTCTGGAGTATCACTCACAAATGATGTTTTGTTTTCAACAAGGGTACCAAGACAAGAAAAAACCAGTATAGATCCTGTCTTGCTGCTGGCAATTAACAATACTGAAGATAATAGAAAGAGTATGAAGAAAACAAAGAATAGAAATCCCAAAAACTAGGCAAGAGGAGGTGAAGCTAAACCAGAAACAAAGAAGCCAATAACGCAAATGGAAAGAAGGATAAGTCGCAGTCACTTCACAAAAATGTCATCCATTATTGCGCATTTTTCTATTCGAAGTAGTGAAAGGAATATCAGAGTTATCTAGTTCAACCTCACTAAGAAAGACATCACAATTTGCTGACTGGCTATAACTTGAACTTACAGAGATAGCAGGAGGAACTGCAACGACTGGATCCACAAAAAACTTGTTTGCAAGCGCAAGGCCAAGAAGACTGCTTTGCATGCCTACATAGTAAACCTAAGTCAGTTTGACAAACATGCATTTTATATGTATAAAGAAAAAGGAAAGGAAAAAACCGAGACAATGGAAGAAAGCATGAAACCTGTCTCATAGGAGAGCGTTCTTTGGAGAGCCTTTGCATCAGATGCGTTATGAAATGCCAAGCCAGACATAACATAACCAGCAACAAATGCAGATAAGTGAAATGCAATTACAAGCAAAAGTATGGTTAATCCAAAAGGGGACATAACAGCATTTATATTGATGGCAAGTGGTGCACCAACACAGAGAGATGTCACAAAAACTGATAGCGGAGGCAGAAAAGGTCGTATTGCTTTGCACACCTCGGGAAATAACCTGCACAAACAAACAATGTGTGAGTCATGAATTTCTCGCCAAGAACAGTGTAAAATTGAAAAGGTCGGGAAAGAAAACAAGAGTCATGCCCCACCTGTTAAGAAGCAAGCCTCCAGCAATAGGCACTACTACAATCTGCATGATACTTGTCATCATTCCTTTTACATAAACAGGTAACCTCTTTCCAATAAGAAGCAGTGATAGAAGGGGTGTCACAAATGCTGCAGATGCTGTAGACAACGATATCATAACAATGCTTAACGGGGCCATTTGAGTGTCCGTTAAGAAAGTTGCATAATTTGAGAGTTGGGCCCCACTGACACAAGATGTCAACATGATTCCAGCACCTGGTGGACACAAAATGAAGCTTTACTTACTTTACCTTCATACCATACATCTAGGTCATACTGGAAGATCATTACCAGCAGGAGTTGGGAGACCAAAAACTGTTACCGCAATTGTGCCAAAAAGAAATCCAAGTAGAGGCTTGACAACAAACTGCCCAACATAACCAGCAAAAATGGCTGCAGGTCGCTTAAATGCTTCAAGGAAATCTTTCTCACTTGAATTAAGTCCAACTGCAAACATCAAAAAACCCAGTGCTGGTGCATAGTACCTGGCGTCATGGAATAACACAGTTACTAGCAAATAAAAGCAAATGAAATCCAATTTTGAATTTTCTGCGTATTTTCTTTGTGGAATAACAGCTAAACTGATCGCTAGATGTTTTCTGATGCTCCAGACATAGAGATTTGATGGCTAAAAAGCTTAAGTTCTAACACTTAATAATATATCATGATGTTGACAGCCAAACACAGTCCACAAGTGTGAGTGGCCTCTATCAACTTCTCCTCCTTGAACTACTATGTTAAAGTGAAACCTTTCCGATCGAGGCACTTGGAATACAAGTGAACCCTTATATACGATCAGAATATAGCTCATCGACTAATCACAAATTGAGATGTTCATGATTCTGTAGCACAATAGCACACTAATCTGTAGCTATAAATGTATGTATCATTTGATGCATAATAGTAGTTCATCTAGCCAACCTTTAAGTTAAATTGCAGAAGGAAGATAACTTCTGATATGTCATTCTTTAGGTCACTAAACTAGTAAAGCATGATGGGCAATACACAATCTTTTTCAAGCCGGACAAAGCCAGTCAGTGCATTAGCCTCGCAAAAATGTCTGTCAAATTGTCCAAACACTATGGTGTTTTCTTGGGATAAAGTCAGAAAAATATTATATCACTAGCAAAGTAGCAATGCATTTATATTCAAACTGACCCACTCACTGTCTATTAGTTGATTGAATAATCCTTTATTAAGCATGGTTAAAGAGTCAAAATTTTGGGCAACTCCTCACGAAGGAATGAAAGTCTGGATTGTTGTTCATTCCTCACCTGCTTTGTTAACATTTCTACGGAATTTACATTTACAGGTTGGTTTTCATAGTTCCAACCATTTACATTTACAGGTTCCTTTTCATGGTTCCATCCAAAAGGCATAAGAAAATGAAGATGTAAAACTATTCAACCAACAAAGTTAGGCATATGATTTCAAGCAATGTACATGCAGCTACTCCTCTATTTAGCAAAGAAATCAATCACCTGTTGGTAAACCACGTAAATGAAGGTGGATAAACAAGAGCCAGCAGTGTACTCGCAAGTACAATGTGAGGCAAATAGGAATTTGCTTTGCTCATGATATTGGCAATGTCCTCTTGCTTCTGACTCTCCTGAAGAAAATGAAAAGGGAGATAAAACAGCAATCAACTTCTGAATCACCTTCTCAAAATTTATCCTAATGTTCAATTCAAGAGAGCAACATGATATCTTCCCAGGAGCTACATCCCCATCAAATCACACAAGCTAACTCATCAATTAAAAATCTCCCAGCGATATCCAAATTCAAATGTTTTCGGGGTAAATAAATCCTTTTAGATCCAAATATGTTAGGGTCAGTCTCGCCTTTCTTTGCTATTCTAGCTTCAATTTGTTCAGCCATTATATCTACATACCATTAACAAGAATTGATCGTTGATACTAGGTTCCGCTCATCACTTTTTTGTATTCTTTACTGATTTAATCAATAAAAAAAATTATTCTTATCTAAAAAAAAACTTATCATACGATAAAGAGTACAATCCAAAAATTAGTCAGACAATGTGTTTTTCTTACAAAAAGAGCTCCTAGGCAATCCAATTCACCATAAGTCTGAAAACATACTGCGTCAAGCAACAACCAAAATTTGTTATCTGAAATATAGGACATATATTATTCCACTTTTAATCATCCAACCAATGAAAAGTCCACTTCCTTCCCTTGCCACTCCTCATTGCCGTTGCCCCTCCAAATAGCCCTTTCATAATACCCCAATAATACTCTGATAGCCTAAGCCTTTAACAGGACAACTCAGATCACAAGATTAGTTCTTATACCTTCGTGACGCTTCAAATAATCAGCTCAATTATCTAACCTACCAATACCATTCAAAGGTTTCTCTAGAAGTATTAAAACATCATATACATACAATACATGACCCTAGCTTTACCCAGAAACAACTAAAAGCCAGATAACATTGTTGCTGTTACATTATTAATCAAGCCACCTAGGATTAGGAATAATGTTGTAAGACAGCTTAGTAGCCCAATAAGTATGTCTTTTGTTCTTTTGGGAAAGCTAATTAGCAAGCAATAGTCAACCAATTAAATTCATAGCAAAATCATATCCAATCATATGAAATTAATCATGGGTTTGAAATTAAACTATACATCAAAAAGGTAGTGATTAGATTAACTGAACAACTAATTAAGAATAATCACAAAAGGGTAAAGAAATATAATAATGAATTGAAGGCTAACCTGAGGAATAAGAATGTGGTCAGGTTCAAACCCATCGGATGAATTCTGTGTAGCATATTTAACCACCACGTTACGAGAGCTCCCAACTACCAAACACCCCAAAATTATAAAATTCACTCAATATATGATTAACATCTACTTCAATTATGTAAATTCACAAAGAAAGATATATATTGAGAGAGAAAGTGTAATTACATGAAGATATCGTGAACCCTAGAGAAACGGAACATGGACCTGCAAAAATGAATCAAACAGTATATTAAGTAATAATCAATAGAAAGATAATTTAGCCGTTTAATTAAGAGTTAGAGAGAGAGAAACAGAGAGGTAGATACATTTTGAGGGGAAGTGAGAGAGTGAAGTATAGGAGGGAGTTCGGGGAATGAGGAGAGAGAAAACTGGACGGCGTTGATGGGATATGAGGGCTTGTTGAGGAGATTGGAGATGAACATGACTCATAATTCCAACCATTTTTTCGGTTCTTGCACAAAAAGCCTTTTTTCTGGTTTTTCTGTCTTTTTCTTTCACTTTCTTCGCTTGATATGAGTGGTTGAATGTGAGGAAAGTTTAGGGGCAAATGTTGGTAGTTGGTACGAGAAATAGTAAGGGGGAAGAATTGGGATTGAATTTTTATTAGGCTTGGACATGGCAATACCAAATAGGCAAATAAAGGTATGTTCTTTTCTAAATTATTGAAACTTAATAAATGATCAACTAGGCAATTGCTAAATCGGTGAAATATTATAAATCTATGGCGGTCATTTAGTAAATCAGTGAGAATCAGCGAGATTTACGTACAAAATCAATGGGAATCAATTTCATATTCTTACTCAATTAGTGGAAATCAGTGGTAAACACTTGTCTGATAAGTAGGAATTAGTAGCATGCACATACTGAAAACGAATCAAATCAGTAAGAATCAAAGGAAAATAACACACCCCAAAATGATACTTTAGAGGTGAATATGTTTAAGTAATATATACAATAAATATGAGTGCGGCTTTAATTCGAACATATATGGCTGATAATAATATCAATACTTCAAGCAACAATTTGGATTACGAATTGGGATCAATAATGATATCCATTCATAGTTAGAAGCAAGTAACGATTTGGATTAGGGATTGGAGATCAATAATGATATCCATTCATAGTTAGAAGTGAATTTAGGGTCTAGGCACACACATCAAAACATAATAAAATAAAAATTCAATCATTCAAGCGAGTAGTGATATCCACTTATATATTAACTAATGATATGTACATCCACATGATGAGAGATTAATCATCCATAAGCGTCTGTTTTACTATCTGCATCCCATTTACATGTATTTATCATCCATAAACGCAATTGGTTGATTGTAAGTCGTAAGTGTACGATGTTCTTCAACAATCGAAATCTAACCTAACTCAATAGACGAAAAATAAAAAGAAATTATAATACAAATATATCCAACGGTGAAATAGGGTAGAATACCATAGAAAATTTGTTAACTTTGTCATAAACATTAGCTTCGCTACATTCAATAAGAACCTGAAATAGCGCAAATCGATTTATATTCCGCTTCTAATTAAAATATCCAGCAAGATAACAATGTGACAATCAACCGCCTTATTCCCTCTCTTGATCGAGTACATACATGATTTATACTAGATTGCAGCAGTTGATAAGGAATTTTCTAACATCATTAATTAGAAATAGTTGAAAATGTTCAATGATCTCTCCCCTAAATGTTTGGAAATGATGGAATTGTCTCCTTCAATTTAACTGATGTTTACTTCATGACATGCCCCATGTCAGACACACTAAGGCAACCTTTCTTTGCTAGTAGTAGTTTTATTCATTTGACCTCACACTCTCTAGTCCCTACTGCAGTACTGC
The DNA here is from genome assembly GCA_038025085.1 of Tetragonia tetragonoides. Lineage (NCBI taxonomy): Eukaryota > Viridiplantae > Streptophyta > Magnoliopsida > Caryophyllales > Aizoaceae > Tetragonia > Tetragonia tetragonoides. The sequence goes on from CM076142.1 coordinate 50,868,119, forward strand.
CTACAAACTATTAATACTACCAAGAAGACCAATACAAACTTAACAAAGTTGAAGCAATGGAAGAACAATCACAAAATAATTGCAAAATTATGTTATGTGGTCGTGGGTGGCCCAAGAATATACAAGTTGAATTATTGTCCAATGAAACGTTAGTCTTGTGTGGACTTGATCTACCGAAGATGAAATATATTTGAGGGGTGGCTTCAGATAAAGTAAGAGGTGACTTCACTGTTATTGGAGAGATGGCTCCAGGTGAAGTATAGGGTGACTCCACTATTAGAGAAGTGACTCTACTAAAAATAGGGGATGAAGTATAGGGTGACTCCACTATTAGAGAAGTGACTCTACTAAATATAGGGGGTGACTCCAAGTGAATTATGGAGTGACATTTAACCATTGGTCCACCATGAACTAGTCCACACAAGTTTCTGTCCTGAAAGGGATAGTGAAGTTGGTCGTGGGATTGAATTTCATAACAAAGGTCATGGATTCAATTCCCACTAGGCCTCTTTGTTGAGCCTGTCCATAAGATTTATCTTGTTGGCTTGCCTGGTATGTGTAGTTTGCAAACTATTGCATATATTCGTAGTTTATCCAATGCACATTCAAAAAGTAGTTACTGAGAGTTTCTCGTATAAAAAAAAGAAAAGGGAATGCTAAATACAACATGCATTTTTAAACAATACAATATTTTTTTACATAAAAAGACTCATATACCCCCTTTTAATTTTACAACTCTTTCTTGTCTTTTTCTCTCTTCCCCAAGTTCCCACTTTTGTTCTTCAATCAGACAAACTCACTCAACCTCAAGCACCCATTGAAGAAAGCATCACCCCTTGAGCAAGGCATCACCAATCAAACATTAGTGATCAAATAGAAATATAAAACTCATGATATACTGCTCCATCAAGTGGAGAGCAGCTTTCAACGTAATTTTCTGACAGCAACTTTCTGAAAAAGATCGACTTTCAAGTTCCATGGTATTCTAACTAGCTAAATGTATGATCTTTATTTATTATTAGTACAGTCTTGATTAGAACACAATATAATAGACTCCAATGTATCTAAACCTTACCAAATTCAAATGTACCGCAAGTACAATGCAGGACAAAACTTTAATGTCAACTACGTTGGGCTAGATATCTCGAACCAACACGGTCGCCAAATTCTGGCGGCAGAATAGGGATGTTGTCGCCCGGAACAGGTGTCCATTTACCTGTGTTGTCGCCCAATCTTAGCAGTACTAAGCGTAAAGTGTCACCCCAGACTGGCGAGAACATGGAAAGACAGTCGCTCAACATTGGCGACTGTATTCCAATGTTATCACCATTGTTGGGCGAATCTATGTAGAGCCCAAAAATTTGCTCGAAATAAGGACGAAAACTTTACCACATTTTATATCTTCTCTATCTCACCATTTTCATCCATCTGACTCAAATACCAAAGTTCTTATCCTTGTATTTCCCCTGTTCTCAGAACCATGTCGTATCAGGTATGGTTCAACAACTATCTTAATCCAATTAATCAATTATTGGGCCATGCTTCTCAATTCTTTTCCAGCGTTTTTTATGTACATTATTTGTAATAAGTTGCTCAGTTTGAGAAACTCTAGTGCCCTATTTTTGCTTACCAGAAAAATGGTGACCAGCAACACATTGAAGTCAAAAGGGTACCAAATTCAGCATCAAGAACAATTAAAGTGTGGGATATTTTGAGTATATCAAACATGAAAAAGTACAAATTTAAAGATTTCCTGTTGAAAATCATGTCTTAAAGCTTGATTGATTATAGCTTGCTCAAGGTGTATTGCTACGGTTGCTCATAGAAGAACATAAGGGAAAGTTGGAGAAGAGAGAGAAAGGCAAGGATGAGTGTTAAATTAGATGGGGGTATGTGAGTCTTTTTATCTATAAAATGTTGTATTTGGTACAAAAATCATGTTGTATTTAGCACTTGTGAAAAAAAAGTCAAGTTTATGTATCCTATGAATATCTTGCAAATTGCAACAATGGAATATCATTTTACAGTATAATCTAGCCTGGATAATAATAAATAAAATAAAAATAAATAAATTAAAAATGGATGGGGCCCAGGTATATTTTCCTTTCCTTTGTGGTAGGCATTAGAAATGGTGAGTCAACCCAACTGAATCACAATTCACAGACAGTTCATTACTCCATTTAGGCATTAGAGCGCGTACACTCCATTCCAATTCCAATCGTGCCGTTGAAGTGATAGCGAACCCCCAGCCCACCCTATACTATATAAGTCCATTAATTACTAGACCCGCAACTTTCACTGGGACCCGCCTAACTTTGCTGTCGCAAGCTCATGGCCCACTCTGTCCACGTGTCAGATAACAATAGGATAATTACGACCGGCTGGAAAACGAAGGGCGGCGTCGTTTAGTCCCTGCTGGTTTGCCAAATATTTTCTATCCCAAAGTATATTCTTTATTTTTTTTTGACAGAAATTAAAAATATAATCCTAAGTTTAATTCCTTTCTATCCTGTTTAAAAATATATTGATTGACTTATCACTACTAAGTATTTGTTTGGTTTTTTATTTTTTTAAGTAACGATTAATGTTAGTCCAGAACAAGGATATCAGTGTAAAGAGATTATTTCTTCCGCTTCATGGAGATTCAGAATCCAACATGCTTTTTGAGAGGCAAATGCAACTGCAAATTTGCTTGCTAATTATAGTTTAATTATTCTCGAGGTGTTCAGGCAATTAAAAGCCCCCATCCTCGACATAATGCATGTACTCTTCGAGGACCTTGTAGGGGTCGCGAAGCCTAGGATGATTATTGTCTAGTTTTATTTTTGTTTGGGCGCACTAAACGCCTTCCTTACCTACCAGAAAATAAAAACATCGATAGCAGATAGATTGACGAAACAAGGATTATACATAGAGATCATGATCTTGTAGCGTGGTTTTAGTTTATAATTGTCGGACGTGTTAATTCTTTGTAACATAATTTGGTTACTGTCTATAACTACTCCTTTCAACTCTATTCTTCAACTCCCAAATAGACGATTAACCTTATTTTTTGTTTTAAGCCTTATAAGCAAGTGCCTAACTTCAAGTTTCTCCTTCCAAGACAAAAGTAGTTTGGTCCCGTTTATATCGAGTAGTATCATCACCTAGTAATAATACATGATTTCCTTTAATAACCTCCCCCAATAATAAAGGTGTGTTTGGTTCCGTTGCAAATTGGAGGTTACTTTAACGAATGAAATCACTCAACAAAGTTTCTTCTCTCAAAACTCCCAAACAAACAAACTGATTTCCCATCTCCCACTTCTCTGTTCTCTCACCTTCGCATAACCAACGTTTCTCTCCCCAATTCTTTTTTTTTTTTTTTCCTTCTTTTCTCTCTCTTCCCCTTTTTCTAGGGTTTCGAAATCACCGCAAAACCCCCCAATTTGATCGCCGGCGAAATTGATCATCGAATCGCCGGCAAAAGGCGACGATGACTTTTGTCGGCAATGGCGATGATTTACCAGTACCTGAGCTCAAGCTCAAAATCGCCACCGATAAAATTGGGGATTATGTAATTTTACCGGGAAAAGAAGATGAAGAAATCTCATCATCAGCATCATCAGAAGATGGTTGTTTGGATTTGGGGCAATTATCAGAGCCTACAACACCTAAAGTCATACGATGCGCGTTTTTCTGTAAATGGATTAAATTGTTCGTGTTATTCGCCTTCTTGGGTGGTTTGGCCTATGTTTTTTTCAAGTGGGTCGGACCCTTTTCTATGGATAAGGTCCCTTTTTCTTTCTTTTGTCTCTATCGACTATTTAATTGTTTTTATGTTTAATTGTTATATGCAGTTGGGTTGAATTTATTGGATTATGACATGAATTGGGTTGATGGTTTAAGATATTATTATGCAATTTTGGGGGGATTATGCTATGGTTTTATATGGAAGTCTAGGGAAGAAGATTATTTGCTCATATTTGATTTTATTTGTTTCCAAATTTGGGGATGTTTATAATTTTGTATGTTAGTTCATGGAAACTTCAGCTATTTTCTTTTCTTTCCTTATTTATTTATTTATGAATTGAAGATTGGTTTTTCTTGGTTTGTTGCTGTAACTGCGACTGTATTATACTGCTAGATGTTCTTAAATTTAGACAAATGGGAGTTTGGGGTTGTGATTAATAGCTGAACAACAAGGGAATTTGAGTGGCAATGTTTTGATCTTCAGCCTGCTGGAATTGAGGAAATATTAATCAACCTGTTGCGCACTCTTGCTTATTCAAGAGCCAGCTACACAGAAACGAAGAGGGTGGTGATAATGTAAGAGGAAAAGAGAGGGGCCCGGGGGGGGGGGGGGGGTTTGGTATTGGGTGTTACTTTGAGGACTAGAACTAGAATACTTAAAAATCATCAGATATTCCATGTTGGTCTGTGCATGGGTTATCAAAGTGGAAGTTTTCGTGATGGATGGACCGGCAATGTTGCAGCGGTGAGGTAATGCTCAAGAAAATTATAGGTTTGATAAGATGAGAGTTGGATATGCATCAAATGCGGATACAGAAGGGCTAAGACACTAAAATGCAAGTTGAGACTGGAGAAATAGCAATGATAGAGCAAATTCGTATTGTCTGTCAAGTTGTTATGGTTATGGCAATGCTTTCTGTTTAGCGGATTTTCATGATGATGAAGATGCTATTGGATCTCCCCTCTCCTAGTTCTTGCATTTTGAGTTTCGACTCTTGTTCTAATAAGGTAATTTCTTATCTGCAGGGGATAATACCTATTATAAACTGGGAGAGGTCTACATTTAGTACTCCGGTGCTTGTGTTTCTACTATTCATTACTGTGGCATTGTTTCCTACCATTCTCTTACCATCGTCACCTTCAATGTGGGTGGCTGGAATGACTTTTGGTTACGGATTAGGCTTCCTACTAATTATGTCAGCTGTGGTCATCGGTGTGTCTCTACCATATCTCATTGGTTCCCTATTTCACCATAAAATTCAGGTTGGTACCCTCTGTTAAATAGAATATTCTTGTGTGGTTTCTTATTAACTTTAGGAGTTTCTTCCTGTTTCTGGTTACTTGTACTTAATGCTTCCTCATTCTTGAATAGGGTTGGCTAGAAAAGTACCCGAAGAAAGCTTCTCTAATAAGATTAGCTGGTGGGGGAGAATGGTTCGATCAGTTTAAAACTGTGGCATTGATAAGAATTTCTCCTTTCCCCTACATTGTATACAATTACTGCGCCGTCGCAACAAATGTGAAGTATGGACCTTACATATTGGGGTCAATATTGGGAATGGTGCCAGATGTTTTTGTTGCAATCTATACGTAAGTTCTCGCCTCCTTTGTCTATGAATGCTGCTTTCTTTTGCTTACATATTTAGGCTCCCCTTCTGTGGTTACTATTTATTTTATACGTTGTCTCACTGTACAATGATGTAGGACGTCACGGAGTTGCTTTATCCCCCTGCAACACATAAATTCCATGTTCAGTTCGCAGTTGTTACAAGCTTTTGTTTTATTATTGTGCAATCTACTAATCATAGATTAACTTCAAATATAACTTGAGTTGTAAATGTTTGGCCAATGAAGGCAATGAACTATGTTATAATGTTATATCAAATCAAACATTGGCAGGAGGGATGGGCCAAAGCTCCAGTAGTCATCTAGAACGAAGTACGCTTATGGTGGGTTGGCACTTATGTACACTCAAATAATGTATAATTAGCATGAAATTTCTGTTTGATGGGTGTGGGAAGTTTTGGGGTTTAGGATTCAAGTTCTGGTTGAGAGATTGAGAATTTGTCTCTAGAAGTTCCCTATGTTTTCTGAAACAACTATTCAGGCCTTCGGTATAGGCGAAATAATGACAACCTGGTGGGTTCAGGTTATGAGGTAGTGAAGGATGTTGGAACGCATTGTGGAGGAGCAATGGCTTTCATAAAAGGAAGAGAGGTAAAATATGTGATGTAGAACTGATTGCTCCGTTTTCATTTTGGGAATGTGCTGAACAATATGCTGGCTTCACACAGAAAACTCAAATAAATTTGTAACCCATCCTTGGATATTTTGACATTCAACTCCCTGTTTTTTTTCTTTTTAAACTCAAATCCATTGTGTGATTCTGTGTGTGTGGCGGGGGGGGGGGGGGGCAGGAACCTTTACAAGCGCCCCATCTAGTTTGTTTTCCACCATATTATAATTTTTAAGCATGAGCACATTGTTGTGCTTTATAGTCCCCATATCTACAGTTGATGCCTGATTTTATGATGTCTTCAAAGTTCAAACTATGGGTTGTGCAATGGTGCTAGTATTAATATGATATAAAAAAGTCAAACTATATCGTGGAATAGGCTGTTATTGCTGTAAAAGGCATGTTAAAGTTGTGCACAGTCCCCTGTGCTATTAGTGTTAGTATGAGTAATGTTCGGCACACAAGATGTGGAAGAATGCTCGAGGACTGGTGTATCTCCTTGGTTACTGTTATTAGGTAAGAAAAGAAGAAAATTGTATGTGAGGACGTAAGTTATGAACTGTCGTAAGCTCATAGATAGAAAAATATGTTTCAATGTATATCTTTGATGGTTTCCGTTACTCTCTAGCTCCTTGGTTTCCAGTGGCGTTTTCTTTTCTCTTGCTGATCTTATAGATCGTTTTTTTTTTTCTCACCTTTATTGTGGATCCCCCCCCCCTCCCCAAAGAAAAAACCAACTGCCCGGAATAATCCAAATGGTGACTGATATTCATGGACCTTTTTTTATCTTTTCCCTGCAGTGGTATATTGATTAAGACATTGGCAGATGCATCCGACAAACGACATTCACTCTCAGCACAGGAAATTATTTTTAACGTTCTTGGGTTTGCTGCCACTGTAGCTACGACAATCATCTGTACCATTTTTGCGAAAAGAAGGCTCAAGACAATGCCTATTGAAGAGGAGCCGCTTTTGCAATAAGCAGTTGAATTCTATTCAGGTTTTAAGAGGTGGCCATCGACAAGCCAATAGTTGGTCAAGAGTTGCATACTGTTATTTGGGTGTGTATAGTTTGGTTAGGGGTTTGATTCTGGAGGGGAAAATGCAGAGGGGGAGAGAAACAACAGAGATAGTTCTTTAACAGTATGGTCAACCAACTGTACTTCATAAGTTCATGTAACAGACTAATTTTGCAGTAGATGCAAATGCACGTTGTTGTTTCTTCGCCCAATGCTCTGCATTCAGAGCTGCTGTACATAATATCTTATCTCTGCTCTGGAGATAATAGTGTGAAAGAGAAATTCATGGAATTGGTGTCAGGGTGATCTATATAATTGTCTGTATCTAAAATTTTAGCGATGCTTTACAAAAGAAATTCCATTCTGAATTACAGACTTGAATCATTATGTGTGCGAAATTTTTGATCTTACATTTGCTGGGTTGTCCTCGTTCATTTCATTTTTGGGGCTTTTGGAAGGCGTAATAGCGTCAACTGCTACTGTATCTACCCCCCTGCCCCCTATATGAGTAGCAACAATTATACTGGATGGAATACCGAAAGTTGCTTACATCTAGAATCTGATCAGGAAGCTGCTCATAAACTCTGCTCCTTTGAGAGATTGTAAAGATGGCTCGTATGTTCGAGTCTGTATGGAATTCACACGATTTTCAGAGAATTAATGCAGTCATGTTAATTTTTGGGATGATGATGGGAGTATCAAAAGACCATACAGAAGTACAGGACCGAAACTATTAAGGTAGCAACAATATTTTGCTACGAATATTATGTTAAGAAACTGAGATGTATAAAAAAAACATATTCAGAAAATTCCCTCTTGTTGCAGATTCAGGTTTCTGTTGTGTCAGCTTTGTGCTAGAAAATCGACAGGAGTTTCAGCCTCAAATACAGAACACCGGAAATATGGGCATACACATTCTGCAGTTTATTTTTTATTTTAAAGATCTCACACTTTGAGTTTCAGCAACTCTCTAACTGTCAAAACGTATTATGGGATACCGTAAGAAGTAGGGTTAAAACTTCCTTATTTTCCTTACTTTAGACGTGTGTTTTAGTTTCCTAATTCAACTCGAACTCGATTTAGGAATAATAAAAAGTACTTATACAAGACTACAAGCCTAATTGATGGAACGTCCTAGTCTTCACTTCCTAATCCTAAGCCCTTAACCTTTCTCTAACTTCAGCTCTCATGGCTTCAAACAACACCCGTTCTACTTTGGTCTTCCTCGCAAAGCTGACCAAGAAAGCCAAACACTATGACAACGTGATTGATGCCATGAAGAAACTGGCCTATCTCAACGTCGAATTGACATATGAAGAGAGACAACTCCTCTGTGTAACATACAAGGTCTTCCAAGCTCGACGAGCTTCTTTAAGTACATTGTCCTCAGTAGAACCCAATGAACTCAAAACCTATTATCTCCGAAATATCAAATTAGAGATCACACATATGTGCAACGAGGCTGTCAGCATCGTCGAGCACCTTATGGCTCATACGTCATGCGCTGAGTCTACAGTTTTATACCATAAGATGATAGGCGACTACAACCTGTACTTGGCTGAAATTACTACCGGTGAGGAGAGATCAATAGCGATTAAGCGATCTCTAAAGGCGTATGAAACAGCAAGTGTTGGAGTAGAGAAGGCTGATTTGAAGCCTACTCACCCGTTGCCCTTGGGAATAGCCTTAAATTTGTCTGTCCTATATTTTGACATACTGAAGTATACTAACAAGGGTTGCCATGTAGCAGGGGTGGCTTATCAAAATGCCGTGAACCAAATTGATAATCTGAAGAGTGAGGACCCTTTTTATGATCAATCCACTTTGATTATACAGCTCTTGAAGAAGAACCTTGAATTGTGGACTACCGGAGAAATCTCACAAGAATTGCTATTCATATCGTGATCGAACACATGGAAAATTGAAGAGAAACTCCTTGGCTTAGATTGAGGATAATATTTAGGAGTAATTTGGAAAGTAATACTCTTTTGTTTTTATTTTTTTCTTCTTTCGTTCATATATATTGAATAGGAAGTTTCACTTGACATTGTCTAAGTCTAAGCCAGTAATAGTGTATAATTCATATTGGTTGGTAATTAGTACTATAATGCTTTAGTAGTTTGTTCAATTCTTGTAGATCCTGTTACCACTGATAGCAAACAACTAATGAGTTTTTACTTTCAATCAAAAATCTGTCTCGTTTTTCTTGTTATAGTTGTTGTTGTTGAAAAAGGAGGGATACATACGCCTGGTTACATAGGAATAGAACGAATTGAGCCGATGCCTAGAACATCATACATACATAAGTGTTGAGCCGATGGGCTGAGGGCTGAGGTGCCATGGTTTGGCTATGTAAGAAGCTGAGTACATTGCTGGGTACACCCCTATCAGGCTGTCACCCCTGAACACATCATTGGCAATATAAGAATCTGTTACGTTTGTTGGTAACATGGTTATTTGCGAATAGTAAAAGACCTCGTTACATGGAAATTCTCGGTGCAATTGTGCATTTTATAAACATGAGTTATAAAATGAATAGTTACTGAGATCTGAGAGCGATGAACTGTGCTACATATATACTCTAGTACTCATAGTCATATGATCAAAAAGCCTAGGTTGTTCTCCTATTCTAAAGCATTTCCTTGGTGACACTCTAATTTCTTCCTCATCACTATTACTGTGGAGGTTGTTGGGTTCACTGCCACAGTGCGTGGCTATGACAATTGCACTGAGCATTTGAATTCTTATCATGTATCAGAGCGGCATACAATATAAATTGGCATGTATTGTTTGGTTGAGGTTTGATTCCGAAAGGAAATGCAGTCATGTAGAGGAGAGAAAAGGCAACAAAGAGCTCTCTAGCTAAAATTGGGGACAACCAACTATTTGATGTATCCTTTTGCAAGGGATGAAAAAACCACTTGCAATTAAAAGGGTATTATTAAATAACTTCTAGGAAATGAGATTCCCTCTAATTAAATTGATGTGGAATATACCAATAAGTACGTGGTTGGTGTGAGTGGTTCGGCACTCTTATCCCTTAAGCAAGGTCGAGGGTTCGAATCTTGTCGATGGAAAAACTATTTAGTGGGAGCGCTTTACCCCTTCGTGGGGCGACTCGGTGCGAGCAGGATTAGTCTTGGCCCAAAGGGCTTGGGTGAACCTGTGGTCTAACCAAAAAAATTGATGCGGAATATACACTCGCGTATATGTTGTTTGATGTGCCCATAGGTGCCACGTCATTAATGGTATTGACTTGGCCTGAATAATAATATAGGTTGTACAAGTGTGATATTTTATACTAGATATACCCGAGTACATATAAAAAATTGCAAATCAGTAAATTTTGTGTGAGACCAACTAAAAGACTCGAAATCATAAATAATAATGCTACTGTCCGATCATTGGCATTTCCTGTATGTTACGGAGTAAAACCAATAGGACTAATGTCATCTCAATTCAATTGTTCGTCAAAGCAAACCATAAAAAAAAAAAAAAAAAAGGAAAAAGAAGTGGTCAAAAAATGACCCACACAAAACCAAATCAGCTAAACGCAGCCCATCATCATCATCAATTCCATTAAAAAACCTCTATTTTCTCCATTATTACTCTCCTTCTTCTCCTTGTCTTCTGATCTCACATTGAATTTGAGGTTGAGGGTGGTGAAGCATTCAATGTAATGATACATAAGTTGGTGGGCACATAAAACAAACCCCATCTACAATTAAATGCTCAGAAAAAGTAGAAACTGCAAAGCAAAACTCAGTACTCACAGCATGGGTTTTATGTTTCTTAAATTCATTCCCACAGTAAACAATTTGGAGACAGAAAGAAAGGGAGTGGCACGTGGATGTTTATCAGCTTGTGGACACCATTGTTGTATTTGTAATTAAGCTTTGAAAGCAAAGTTTTTTTAAGTATTTTTGCTTCACCTGCTCACTTTCCAGCCTAAGCCCACCAAACTACCACCATTTTGATCTTTTCTGGGTATCTTAGGTTGCCCACACATTTAGTGTCTTTTGATTAATTTCTTGGTCTCCTTGAAAATTTCTATTAACAAAAGACTTCCAAATTCCATTTTTGTGCAACTCATTTATCTCCACTTCCCACCATCTCACTGAAATGTGCCCACTTACAGTTGTGCTGTCACTGCCCTTAGTTACTACTAAGAATTTGGACCACTTCAGTTGTACTAGTTAATTCCCTTCTTTTTTCTAAGAAAAATGTCAGTTTTTGCATTGTTATTATATGGTGGTTGTTATATTTGTCTTGCTCCATTTTGCAGATTCCAAAACCTCAAATCCCTGAATTTGTTTATATTTTCTTTCATTAATTTGACAAATTTTGGGGCTAAAAATTTGATCTTGGGTGGGCGTGGATAATGCTGATTAGGAGAATTGGGTTTTCTCTAACTGCCTTGATAGCATGAGAAAATCCCAGAAACAGAAGCTTGATGTGGTTCTTTTTCTCTTCTGCGTTCTGATTCTAGAATTCATTCTGGTGCATCCAGCAACTGAGAGAGAGAAAGGGATCTTGCTGCAATTCAAGGGCAATGTGTCAAGTGACCCAAATAATGTATTGAGTTCCTGGGTTTCTGCTGCTGATCCCTGCCAAAATTATACTGGTATTATATGTGATTCTGATCAAAATGTTGCTAAGATTGTCTTGTGGAATACTAGCCTTTCTGGGGTTTTATCACCTGCATTATCTGGGTTGAAATCTCTGCGTTCTCTCACTTTGTATGGAAATAGATTTACTGGTAATATCCCAGAAGAGTATGGGGGCATTGGGTCTCTATGGAAGTTGAATTTGAGTTCCAATGCTTTTTCTGGGTCAATCCCAGAATTTATTGGGCAGCTGGGGAATTTGAGGTTCTTGGATTTGTCCAGAAATGCTTTCTCAGGGGAAATACCACCCAAGTTGTTTGCAAGTTGTGGCAAAATGAAGTTTATCTCCCTCTCTGGCAACAACCTCACAGGTTCAGTTCCTGATTCTCTTATTAATTGCTCAAACCTTATTGGTTTTGATGTGTCTTATAATGTGCTTAGAGGTAATATTCCTCCTCAGACTTGTGAGCTCCCTAATTTGGTTTTCTTGTCTTTGAGGGGAAATGTGTTAGCTGGGAGTGTTGAAGGGAAGCTGTCAGGTTGTAATAGTTTAGAGTTCTTGGATCTTAGCAGCAATTTGTTTAATGGGCAGGCACCATTTGATCGGTTTGGATTGGTGAATATGACATATTTCAATGTTTCTCATAATGGGTTTCAAGGAAGGATCCCAGAGATCACAACATGTAGTGGGAGAATGCAGGTCTTTGATGCTTCATGGAACAGCCTGGATGGGGTGATCCCATTGGGGATCACAAGTTGTGCAAATCTTCGTATCCTGGACTTGGAATACAATAGGCTAAGTGGGAGTATCCCTAAGGGAATTGGGAATTTGAAGAGTCTTTCAATTATTAGGCTGGGGAATAACTCAATAAGTGGGATGATTCCTGCGGAAATTGGGGATATTGAACTACTACAAGTTCTCAATTTGCACAATCTTAATCTTCAAGGTCAAATTCCTGGTGAAGTTACCAATTGCCAATTTCTTCTTCAGCTGTGAGTCACCTGATCACTATTGTGTATTAACCATTGTTGTATAGTTTTAACTTCCTAATTGCTTTGAATGAACTTGAAACATATTCTGTGATGTTTGCTACTGCAGGGATGTTTCCGGGAATGCATTAAAAGGTGAAATACCTCTGACCTTGTATAACATGACGTACCTTTTAGTTCTGGATCTTCATAGAAACCAACTCAGTGGTAGCATCCCATCAAGTATTGGGAACCTCTCAGGGATCCGGTATATTGATCTTTCTGAAAACTTGTTTTCTGGGTCAATCCCTTCCTCATTAGGGAATCTAGGAAAGCTAACCCATTTGAACGTTTCATACAACTCCCTCTCGGGGGAAATCCCTCAAATTCCAAGCATCACGAACTTTGGGAATACAGCCTTTTTCAATAATCCTGGGCTGTGTGGCCATCCTTTGAGGAGCTGCTCAGGTCTGGGGTCTATGAAGACGAAGGCACTCACTGTTCCTGCTATTGTTGCAATTATTGCTGCTGCCCTTATTCTTATTGGGGTTTGTATCATTACCTTATTAAACAAGAGGGCACGCAGGAGAAGGAAAGTAGTTGAGAGAATGGTTTCAGAAAGTACACCTCTAGCTTCAACAGAAACAAGTGTTATCATTGGGAAATTGGTCTTGTTCAGCAAAACTTTGCCCTCCAAGTATGAAGATTGGGAGGCTGTTACACGAGCTTTGCTTGACAAGGAGCGTCTTGTTGGTGGTGGCTCCTTAGGTGCTGTGTATAGAACCAGTTTTGAAGGTGGGATTTCAATTGCAGTGAAGAAGCTAGAGACTTTGGGAAGAATCAAAAGCCAAGATGAATTTGAGCAGGAAATCGGAAAATTAGGAAATATTCAACACCCTAATCTGGTAGCTCTTCAAGGCTATTACTGGTCTTCGACAATGCAGCTGATTCTATCTGAATTTATTCTGAATGGTAACTTGTATGAAAATTTACATGGCTCTAACTATCCGAGCACTAGCACTCGTGGTGGAAATAGTACATTGAACTGGGACAGAAGGTTTCAAATTGCCCTGGGAACTGCTAAAGCCCTTGCTTACCTTCATCATGATTGTAGACCCCCCATTCTTCATCTCAACATTAAGTCCACAAACATACTCTTGGATGAAAATTATGAGGCGAAGTTATCTGATTATGGGTTGGCAAAGCTGCTTCCCATGTTTGATAACTATGGTCTTACAAAGTTTCACAATGCAGTTGGGTATATTGCACCTGAGTTAGCACAAAGTTCAAGACCGAGTGACAAGTGTGATGTATATAGCTATGGGGTCGTGTTACTGGAACTGGTTACTGGAAGGAAGCCTGTGGAGAGCCCTTCATCAAGTGAGGTGTTGGTATTGCGTGACTATGTAAGAGAATTATTGGAGAAGGGCTCTGCCTCTGATTGCTTTGACAGAAGTTTGAGGAATTTTGCTGACAATGAGCTAATTCAAGTTATGAAACTGGGGCTTTTTTGTACCTCTCAGATTCCTTCCAAGAGACCAAGCATGGCTGAAGTTGTCCAGTTCCTCGAGTCAATTAGGAATCATACTACGTGAAACTCAGGGGTTCGCATTCTATGGGGTCATTTTGTGTCCGAGTGAAGGTCTTTTGTGCAGTTTACCAAAGTAGATAGTTTAGCTGGGTGGGAATTTGGGATACTTTCTAAGGGAAGACAGAGAGGTGCTTTTAGGGGGAAACAGCACACATTCTTTTGTATTCATTATTTTCATTCTAATCATCACCCATTGTTGTACACACCGTAGTTTGAGTAATAAATTTATTCATTTGTTGTATATCCAATCAAGAATTTAGTGCACTTGTTATCAAGCCCTGATGTAGAATGTATCAACCTGTAGGTGTTTTTCACTTATTTGACACCTTTATCAGGTTCAGTTTAAACCTTCATAGAGCTGGCATTACTAGACTCATGGGTTCTTCTATTCAAACTTAATCATGAACAGCAACAATACCTCAAATGTGAGTTCTAGGAGATCAAATTGAACACAAAACTCTGCAACTGCAACTTCATTTTCGCTGTAAGAGCTTATCGTGGTAAAACAATACACTACCCTTTGTACTACCTATACAATTTTGAATACAATGAAAGAATAGCATTTCAAGGAGATTTACATGTTTCAGTAATCCTTCGGATTCTTTCCACAACTATAGGAATGTCTCTTTCAGTTAACGTGGTAAAACAAAATCGAAACCACCCAGGTTCAATACAGTGGCAAGAGGATCCTGTAACTACGTTGATCTTGGCTACATTCAACAACTTGTCCCAGAGCTCAAGCTCTCCTTTCTCACTATAAGTTCGAATCAATCCACTCATATTGACCCAGCAGTAGAAACCTCCATAGCTTTTGGTGCATTCAATACCCAATTCTTTCAGCCCTGCTATGAGTTTCATGTACAATCTCTGTAGCCTCTCTCTGTTGCTCAGAATGAATGATTGAATGAATCTTGTGTCTGAAAGCAGTGATACTAGCAGACGTTGAGTTAGAGCTGAAATTGGTGAGAATCTTGCCATCTTCTTAGCAGCAACCACAAGATTTTCATTGAAAGAATAGATTACTCCTGCTCTAAAATTGGGAAGAGAAAGATCTTCTGATAGACCATAGACTATATGAACCCTGTTGCATTCCAGATCTTCTGACTCGATAATTTCAGCCATGCTGACAAACTCATCACTACCATGAATGGAACCAGCAAATATCTCATTGGAGATTATGTGGATGTTTTTCTCCATTGCAAAGTCAATAAGGCTGTAAAGCATCTCTCTACTGAGCAGATTGCCAACAGGATTTGAGGGGTTTGAAATGAATATGCCACGAACTTTCAGGCCACGCTTCTTAGCCTGATTGAATGCACGGTCAAGGGATGTAATACTCAGGTTGAAATTATCAGCACTACGGCAAGGAACAGGAATTATCTCCACGCCAGTACGCCACTTTACATTCCTGTCAAAGCTGCAGCAATTCCAGTCAACTCAGGTCCTCTTAAAATTTGAGTATCGACTTTAACTTCAAAAAAGGAATGTTTTAGGAGTGACAATGATTACCCAGGGCAGTATGGTGAAGGAACAAGAAATGCATTTCCTGGATCCGCCAAACAGAAGACAAGGGTCTCAATTGCTGGGGCTGCACCAGCTGTCAATACTATTTGGGATGGATTGAACTGAACTCTTTTCTCCATGACTTCAGACATGAATCCTGCCACAGCCTGTAATGGTAAATGGCTTACTAGTAGGCAGAGGCCGAGAAAATGTTACTCAAAGACCTGCTATGAGAAAAAGATTTGAACAAAATTGACATGATCGAGACATGTAAACTGAGCTGCTACTGACTGTTTTATACTTTTATCTATTGTAATATGGAGCCATAGATGGCAGGTGAAGAATGTCTTGGCCACATTATGTTACCAACACCAACATGCTGAATCGAAATCACTCTGATTAGGCACTTTCATTTAAAAAAAACCTTCCACAAGTAGAAAATGAAAATGACAGTAGAAGCTAGAATATAACAAGAAAGCTGCTACTAGCAGTTGCAGTAGCATAACATCAAAGAGACCAGGAAAAAAACCATTTTCCCTATACACACTATTTAGTCATTTACATGAAGAAAAGACAAACCTTTTTTGCACAAAACCAACCAGGATTCTTGAACCAAATGTATGCCTTTTCATTGCCAAATTTGCATTTGGAAAATGGGGAATCAATCATAAGAAGAAGAGAAAGCATAATGATAATACAATCATTCATAAGAACATACAGATTCTCTTTTTTCAAGCCAGAAAAACAACATGAACAGGTGAGAAATCATTGCACTAATAAGTTTTAGTACTAGCAGAACAGAAAAAGCAATTGGTCCCAAATTACCATTTTTAATTCCATTAATCCATCAAAAGGTTGATAAGTTGCAATCCCACTTATACTCAATTCTCCATGATGTCCATTCACCAATATCGAATCCCTACCATTCTCTACCAACCATTCTCGTACCAAATCCAAGCATAACTGCCCAACCAAAAAAAAAAAGTCATTCTTTTTTATTATTAAAAAGAAAAAAAAAATTGAAACATGAACAACATGAGAAACAAACACAAACCCACATTATTTTCATCCGAGCTAAGCTGAATAACCCCATCAGGATTACCCAACTCATCATACGGGTCCTCCACAACCCGACCCAACCCAACAAAGTACGGCGACGTATCAACAAGTTTAGAAGCCCGGCCCGATAAATGAGCGGGCCCAGACGGACCTCTTGGGGAGAAACTGAGCCTGGAATACGACCTCTCCAACACCGGCACCACCTCTGGGGGACGTGGGTCATCATCATCGGGTTGTGGGCCGTTATCGGGCTTGCTTTCGGGCCTGTTTCTTTGCATATAGAGCTGAAAGAAGTAAAATAAAGCACAAGGGATTACAGAGCCGAAAAAGAGACCTCCCCTGCCTTGAACTACCCCTTGTAAGGGCACTATGATCCTCATAGCTGTCCCTTTATCTTTTTCTCTTGTGGGTTCTTTGTAATTGTAATTATTGTTCATGAAATTGGTCATCTTTGTTGTTTGTGATTTCTGGGATTCATAATCATAACCATAATCATCGGAGAGGGCTAATTTTGGTTGAGTGCCGTCGAGAGAGAGAGAGAGGTGGCGTGAGAGAATATAATGGTGAGGCGTATGATTTTGATTGTTGTATTTTTGGAAAATCAAATAAAATGAGTAGTGTTGTCTTTGTATATGTGAAAGTCTTTCTCTATGTAAGTCTCGGTTATAGTGGAGTATAGTGGTTCCACTTGTGTACGTTAATTGGCGCGACTTTGTTGGATTGCGGGCAGATGATTTTGCGCCGTTGGCTTAGCTGGACGACTAGACTGGTTTTAGTGAGGCTTGCACGGTCCAATCGTTGAGATATTTCCTCTTCTTTAGTTCTAGGAGGGATTTTGGTTATGTTACTACCTCGGTTCCAAAATCTTCTACCCACTTCAGTTTAATGTTGACCTAATCGGATGATTAGAATATATTAATCTAGTCTCATCAAGTAAGTTAATAAATAATTCAAATGGCGGAAAGTATCTTTCCACGAATTTATATAATCAGTTTAAAACACAATTTTAACATAAGAGTTTGACACCTAAGCAACTGAATAGGTAAGTGGATTCACGGATTTGATCTGAGCTAATGGGGTAAGACAATAGTAACGGATTCCATTGATCTAACTTGAGTGACTTCAACTCATCTAATTTAATGAGATAAGTATTCTTCATTGATTTGATTTGATTTAATCGGATAAGTTGAAATAAATGAAAAAGATCGCATTTTCCATAGAAAGATCACATTTTTACTTGGTAATAACTTCTTCAAATGTAGGTGGCTCAAGCTAACATGACAATCCATTACAAATTAAATAAAAAATCCATGATCTTGCTCGTCCCATTTAGAGTTGAATAGATTGTTCCACCATGATCAGCTCTAATCGTTGATTTACTATGACGAGTACTAAAAGAATTTAGGGGGCATTTACTTGCTTGAGATCAAATGCAATCCAATCATTTTAAAGGGTAGATGTGATGTGAAAAAGGAAGGACGAGGAGGAAATGAGATGAGAAAAGTGAGATTGATTATACCATCAAAGTAATCATTATTATATGAAAAAAGTTGAGTAATTGTCATTATATTGGATCATGCAAACAACCTCATTTTTTTCATCCCTCTCATTCTACTCATCCCCTTTTTACCCTACATCTATCTTATAAATTGATTACATTATATTGCATTTAATTGCAAACAAGTAAACGAGTTCTTACCGAAAATATTTGGACTATTAGAGGTGTCCCTCCTTAAGTCCCTGTATTAATTGGAGTGGAGTGAATCGCTCTACATTTGAGAATAGGAAATCAAGATCCCGACACGTACGATTCTCGATTGTTGGCATGGGGTTAGTGATGCTCAGTAATGGTCACACATTAAACATAATCCAGCATGTCCCTGTAGTGCCACTGATTCAATTTAATAAGACCTACCCTTCTTATTTTGAGGATTCAAATCACCAAATGTTCATTAAAAGCTAACACATGGAGTAATTGAAAAGGGCGAAAGATAGTACACTACCCATCCATATATAGTAGACACCCACACACACCCTTCCATTAATTGAATGGAAAACTTGAAATTGATGGTAGTAAGACACTTCAATGAAAATTGAATGGAGTAATTGTTTATGGGAAAATTTAATGAAAATAATCTCAAGTTTCAGCGGTCAGACAAAAATAATCCCAAGTTGCAACTTCTACGAAAATAATTCCAAGTTGTCAATTTTGTCACAAAAATGGTCCGTTACTTAACACCATCAAGTTCTGTTACTCTTAGCGCTAATTAAACACACTCAATCTTGTTAATTAATTATTATATTATTAATGTACATTAATCTTTTACAATAAAACAATTTCTAACCAAAATACAATAAAATAATTAAGATTAATTTTTTTTTCACTGCCTCTTGCTCCTCTCTCTCTTACCATTACAAGTCTACAACCCACTACTTCTCACCACCACCTCTACCACCACAGTTACGACCTCCCCACACCTCCTTCGCCACAATCACCACCGTCAATACAATCCACTAGTTCCCACTTTGGTTTAGGACTTCTCAACTCATTTTTGTGTCTTTTTTCTAATAATTGGTGGATGAGGTGGTGTAACAGTATCGTCTGAGGAGGGTGGAGAGTCTGGAACAGGAGAGAGAAAGTGGGTTTCGGTGGATTGGTATTGTGGACGTCGAACAATGGTGGAGGTGATGGTGGTGAATGTGGTTGTGGTGCGGGGTGGCGGTGAGGATAGAGAAATAAGGAATCAACTAGAGTTTGATTTTAGTTGGGGTTTGTGATTTGGTACTTGTTAGTAAGAAAACCCAAAAAAAAATAAAGAAGCTAATGAGGATTTATTTTAATTAGCACTAATAAAGTAACAGAGTTAGACGGTGTTAGTTAACGTTTTTGTGACAAAATTGACAACTTGAGATTATCTTTGTAAACGTTGCAACTTGGAATTATTTTTGTCTGGCCGCTGAAACTTGGGATTATTTTCGTCAAATTTTCCTTGTTTATGTGGTCTTTTAACGATCAGAGTTGAAATGTAGGTATGGATATTGGTTATTTAAAATACCAATGTAATAGGGTTTATTGAAAGACAAGTTAAGCTTTATTCATTACTTTAATTTGATATTCAGGAGTAGGAATGTGTTTGTAATGAATCTATTCTACCGATCAACTTTTATGTAGATTAGAAAATTCTAAAATATAATTTAAAAGATTGGAGATCAAAATTCAAAAGTTTACTAGAGGGTAGTTCAAAACAAAAACATATTCAGCAAATACTTTGTTTAGCATTAATGTTAATGTTAATGTTATTGAGACCAAAATTCTTTAGGTGTCGTATCGTTGTTAAATGTTTATAGTTCTAGTTTTCTTTTAGTTATGCAAGGGACCAAAGCCACCAAGGTTCATAGAAAATTGGAACATGGATTGCAACATGATTACATGACCTTACGATAATGGTTGATGATGTTTCCCCACATAAGAAAACTGGTAGAACAGTAACCACACAAAATGAAAGAAGTTTAAGCAGCTTATCTCTTAAATTCAAAAGATGTTTGAGACTCAATAAGCTGCCACATGGCGATCATAATGTCAATTAGAGACAAAAAGTTCCAGCTCTATCCCTTTTTGGCTTTATTTTCCATCTCACCACAGACAAAGGCCAGCCATATCCCCAGAAAAGCAACCACAGCACTACAGCACCAGGCTCACAGCCATCCAGATATTGGCTTCTCACTTCCTTCACAATGACAATAGTCTCCACTCTCCAGTACTATAGTCTATACATTAGACATCACATATCCTGTCTCATAAAGTTAACCTCTCATTTTGTCACAAAAAAAACACTTAATATCCTACCGTTTAGTACACTGACGGTTAGAATGAGGGGACTAGTCACTGTGGTCGACGGTGTGACACCCTTGACAAAGACCAAAAATATAGCATGGGCCTTGTTTGGATATGCTTAAGTTAACCTCTCATTTCTTGACAAGTGGAGGAAAAAAAAAGTTTGGTTGACAATTATGAAGGAAATCACTATCTAATATAGTCCTCCCATATTAATAAGACATTCTAGGCGAAATTTTACTTCCCACTATTAATAAGACATTCTAGGCGAAATCACTATCCAATTTTTTTGGTCACATCCTAGGCACAAAGCACAGTGCTACTACTGCATAGAAGAGGAAAAATCAAATGTGAGTGCTAATGTATCCAAACTCTTAAGAGAATTTCACCCCACAAAAAAAAAAAAAAGTCTTAAAAGAATCCCGATTAAAGAGATTATTAGGAAACTTTATTATCGTACCACCTCACCAATTCAGTACCACATTTTCTAAATTTTTAATAACCTCTTCCTCCCATTAAAAAAAATTCTATTTTTTCCATTTATACAAGTTATACCAACTTCTTATAGTGTATATTTAATTTTATTTTTCATCTCATAAGTAGTGGTATAAAAAGGTCAACTTCATGTCAATATCACTGTTTATTAATTATAATAATAATATTATTATTATTTTTACTAATTTCTCCAAGTCAAATTTGAACTAAACAACCTCAAATTTGAATAAAAACATGACAAAGAGAAATGATGGACCAAGTTTTATACAGGTCTTTTTCTTTCAAGCGCCTATTAATGACGCGCTACTCATTTCTCTTTTTCTTTTTTATTCGCCAAAAAGTGTTCCTTGTAGTTGCTTCCGCTTGGTGTCAGATAATCAAAAACCTCATCTCATGTTAAACAACTGAGGTTTTTAATCTGCAAATTTCTGCAATAGCCTTTGATCAATAATCTTTGACGTGGATGCTCTAATCGATAACTGGTAGGGTGTGTTTTTTTCACTTATTTTCACTCATTCTCACTGACTGAGTAAGGTATTTCCACTAACTAAGTACGGTCTTGCCAGTTACCACTGATTTTCATTGATTTGGTAAGATCATTCCACTAATTTCCACTGATTCAGTAATGTTCTGTCACTGATTTTCACTAATTTAACAAGGTTCTCCTACTAATTTTCACTGATTAAATAAAATATTATCACTGTTTTTCACTAATTAAATAAAATATTATCATTGATTTTCATTAATTAAGTAAGATCTAATAATTGAAAAAGAACACACATCCTTAATGGCAAGATCAGCTACGTTCCATATAAATAAACGGACCTATGACTATGAGTCCCTCGTTAAACCCATTTTTTTAAATGAAAAAAAGACTAAGTGGGCCCCTGTACTGACAAAACCCAAAAATTGTAACCGTTGCTTCTAATCCAGTAAATAAACCCCAAACCCAGGGGCAAAACCGTGAGATCAGCCGAAATTATAGGCTACGCCGCCCGAAACCACGGCTCGAAAACCAACAACATTAGTACCCTTCTATTTGAGGCACATTTAATCCCAACTCAAATTGACGGTCTAGCCCTTAAACGTCTTATATAACTCCAAATAATACCAAAAATGGCATCTTCGTCATATTTTCTTTTTCCAACCCCAAAAATGGCATCTTCGTCATATTTTCTTTTTCCAACCAATTCAAATTTTGGACCCCATTCACGTTCCCCCCCCCCCCGCTCTCACTCTTGTTTTTTTTTTATTTTTTATTTTTTATTTTTTATTTTTCTCTCTCTTCTCCAACAAAAATCCAACGGGTTACCGAGTGTATGTAACGAAATCCCAGAAAATCTTGTCATTTCCAAAATTGGAAGCACAAAATTGATTGGTTTCAGATTTTAGAGAGAGAAAGTTACTGAGAGAGAGAGAGAGAAGGAAAACAAAATGGATGAAGAAATGGAAGATGAAGTTATGGAGGTTTATGATATAGTGGAAATTGATTTTGATTATGAATATGATGCTGCTCGATTTTTTGATTTTACTCGACCGGAAAGAGAAGATGAGACTCGTTTATCGGAGGGTTGGTTTGAATCTGCTGTCAGTTATCCACCATCTCGTAAGCCCTAATTTTTCTTTAATTCTTTTCATGTAGGGTTTTTGTGATTTTGTTGAAAGTATGTATTTTTTTAAGTAGTTGAAGTTAATTGTTGTTGCTAATGTGGGGTTTTTTGATGAGGAAATGATATCTGTGTTTCAGTTGAGAAAGTTTTGTATGTGGGGTTCACATTATGTTTTGTTTAAACTTGGGATTGTTTGAGTGGGGTGTGAAAAGGTGAATTTGTGTAGAAAGTGTAGAATAGTGAAATTAGTGACATAAGTTGTTAAAATTCCCTCTTTTTTTTGGCTTTGCAAAGAGGAAAATTGAGGTTTGCCTTTAATTGGTTTGTATTGGTCACAGACTCACAGGACATTTCTACATTTCTTTCCATCTAATTTGGGGTTTGGAGTTGGAATACTATGGGGAAAAAGAGGAAGAAAGATAGTAGCTTTATCAATCTTTATTGAGCTATGGTAGTTGAGAATTTTGTAACCTTGTATAAGATTTGAGCAAGCTTTAGTCAAGATAAAATGACATCAATTGAAGGAAGGAAAATCGAAGTTCAGTGCTTGCCCGCCTCATCTCTTGTCTGACTGATGTGTTATGAAATTCAAAAGCAAAGATGGCAAGAAAATCATTTGTTCTGCTTTTCCAGAAATGGGTTGGATGGTTAACTGGTGTTTTATAGAAGTTGAGGTTTCAGGATACTGAGGAGTGTGGAATGTTGGGTAATCATTTGTTGACACTGCACTTTGTGAACTGAAATGCTTGATTTTTTTGTTAAGCCTGTTGCCATAGTTGTCTTCATTTTCTTCGATTGGTGAGTGTAATGTCTGTCTAACTATGCACGTTTCTGTTTCTGGATGTTTACATTTTCTGTTTCTTTGACTTAAAATTGCAGCTTTTGTAGCTAAACTATTTCCGACCGAGGAAACATACTCTGAAAATGAGGATGCTTCCCCCAAGTCTAAATATGACTATGGCTTATCATTAGTTGATTGTGATGATATAGCTCAGGAACCAGAGTATTGTGATCGAGATGAGGTCAATCAAGGTATTGTGCAAGATTTCGTTGGTAATAGCTTATTTGTGTGCAAGCTAATTGTCCATCCCTTGTTTTTCAAAACTACTATATCTAGAATTTGTGCATTACAGGGAGGTTAGGAACTCTTCTTGTAATGGTCTGTATCATAGTACTACCTTCCTAATCGGATGTCTCATAGCCAAGTGGTTAGAAAAGTTTTCTTGAACCTGGATTTTTAGGATAAGAGTTCTTGTATAGCTTTATTAATATTCTGTCTAATATAAGTCATATCACTCGTAAGCATGTGATTATCTATGAATACATGTACATTTGGATGTTTGAAGAAAGAAGAAGAAGAAGATTTGAATAGCATGGGGGGGGGGAGGGCAATCTAAGCATGTCAAGAACTCAGTCCTTGATTTAACGTTTGATCAATTGGCAACAACATTAAGCATTTTACTGTGGGAGTGTGGGCTGAATGCTGATTCCTATGTTTATTTGACTCAACAAGGAAAAAGGGCTTCTGACATCTCTCGTCAGTGAAGCCAAAAATATGCATCTCGTTTGGAGCTGCATATTGAGTTTGACAATTGGAGCCATGTAAATGATAATGTGCTTTATCCTGGGAATGAAAAGTTTAAAATATGAAACAACTTGAAGGTGAGTTTGAAAACACTAGGAATCATCTTCAGGTTGTGTTATTTTCTGGTTGCAAATATAAGATGGTAAACAAGCATTTGTATTCCAAACATGTTATTAGATTTTTGCTTAGGTGTGAGCCTGTCCCCTCTTCTGTCTTAAAGTACAAAATGTACTCTTGGTACTATATAACAAGAACGTATATTAACCTTGCTTATTTATCTAGGTGGCAAGATCTTAGCTTATTTCTTTTTCTTTTGTTTAACAACAATAGTTAATATGGTAGTAATTGCCTTGCTTTCTTGTAGATGAAGACGAAAAGACTCGAAATATAAGAAGTGGCCACTTTCAAAGTGCTCAAGATCATGTAGAAGGTTTTCTTGCAGGTATTAATGTGCTTGATTGGTTTTTTTTTCTTAATTAGCAAATTAGTAATGTTTGTACTTTGTACACCATGTCAAAACAATAATGTTGTTTTAAGGTTGCCTTATTACTGTGAAAATTGACAAACCTTGCATTCCAAGTAATTATACGACCAAACATTTCTACATGAAGTGTACAAAAGATCTACAACCAGGAAGATGTCAATGGTTACATGCTGAATGTAGTTATCGCTTGATGTAGACTTGCATTACTCCCTTGTTCTTAGAAAGCTCATTTGTTTTCTTTTCTTTAATCTACTTCAGAATCTGAGTTGCAGATATATATTCTCAAACTAAGTCAAGATTTGAGAAGATATCCTACGATATGGACCTTGTTATCTAAAGTAGTAGCCATCAATGTTTAGCATAAGACGTCTATCACGGCAATATTGACTGATTTGTGTTTGTGCCCTTTTTTTTTTGTTTATATCAGGTTCCTCTAGAGGTTTGATGTTCCACAATCACTTGGCTGACGGGATGAAGAAAACAAAAGGCAAATCTTTTGTCAAGCCATCATTGCCAAGGAGCTCAACATTGATGAAGCCTACTGCCAGTCATTTGGCAAAGCAAAACCAACGGCGTCAAGTTTGCAACTCCAGGTGATTTTTGAAAGGATACCAAGGCCCTTCTCCATATCTGGGTTGTAATATTGTCAGTCATGATTCTCTTCCCTGTCAGAGTGTCAGTGGTTTTTGTCCCTACTTTCATGGTCTTTTTCTGGAGGGTTGTTCAGACATGATGAATAGATTTGAGTCTGCGATTCACTGAGATCGTACCTCTAATCATGAAATACTATGTTGTTAGATTTCAAAAGAATGAGGGCAAACCAAGCATTCATGTTGGGATTGAAAGTCAAGCATCAAAGAGACAAAAGCTAGATGGAGGCCTCCTACGTAAGGTGTGGTTCTTACTGTCCTTTTCTTTTGGCTTCTTATTTATACTGTTTCTTCATTGAGGAGATGTTTATCATTTACTTCCTCCTTCACGTGGACCAATCCGTTCTTGAACTTAGACTCAACCTAATGAGCTTGTCTCAGGCAGTTATCAAGGCACCTTTTATCGTAGAGGTCCCAAGTTCAAGGTGTAAAGCCCAACTGGTTTGGTTTGGGGGAGGGGGTGTAGGATTGGGGTGGCCATTTGTACACTTAACTGGCCCAGTCGAGATCGGCTGCTTGGCGGAGGCCCGTTCTTACATTCTGAAAGAAAAGATAGTGTAACACTGTAACTTAAACTTCAACATGAATCTGCCACTATCGGCATTCTCAATGTAGTAATCATTGAGATGTAGAATTGGATAGATTTGTGTTTTCGAATTCGTTTGTTCTTATCTACACTTCCAGATGTGTACCTGAGTTGAATTCTCATACATCTTGATTCTTTTGTTTGCATTTTGGATGTAATAGGTCAAACCACATGTTGTGTGATGCAATCAGTAATTTGTACTCACTGTATTTTCGTCTAAATGTGGGAAAGGGGAGTTCTATACCCTCTCTTAAGATGTAACCAAGTATGCACCTTTGAGTATTTGTTTTTAATTGACAGATTGTTGATGAGAAGCAACCGATCAATCTAATTCACAAAGTGGCTAAGAAGGTATGTTACTCGACAGGAGTTTTAATTTCTCTTTTTAATTTTGCTAGTATCTTTGATATTTTTGGTTACTACCTCTTAGCCATCGATTAATCATTTCCTGTTCATAAATATATGAATTCTTGCATATAAATCATGGAAGGGATTCCCCTCTGCCTACATGAGAGTAGAGTTGGATCGGAGGAAGGAGAAAGCAGTTTGACCAATGCTGGAATATAATTTTACTGTGATTTGGGGTCCTGAGATGCCAAAATTCATCGAAAGCTTTCTGCAATGAGGCTT
Source organism: Tetragonia tetragonoides (assembly GCA_038025085.1). NCBI lineage: Eukaryota > Viridiplantae > Streptophyta > Magnoliopsida > Caryophyllales > Aizoaceae > Tetragonia > Tetragonia tetragonoides. The sequence goes on from CM076142.1 coordinate 50,894,710, forward strand.
CTCCGTTAGGATCCTGTCTAGCTTTATCTGACGTTTTTGCATGTGTGCTATTTTTTAACATACTAGTGGGAGTAATAGGAGTCAGGAATCTTGTATTCATCACTGACGTGGAATATTTGGTATCTGTTGCTCTTTTAAGGTTGCCAGTCACATTACACAGGAACTATCTTCCTGACTTGTTTGAGTACCATTTCAGGATTTTGCTGTCCAAGGCATGGTTTCGCAAACTAAGCTAAGGATAACCATTCCAAGAGAGCCAGAGCTTGAAACTGCACATAGGGCCGAAAGGATAAGGTTAGATTTGTGAAATTGTAGTAGATATTATTTATCATGTAGGTATATGCTTGTGTAATTTTGGTCAATGTGTGGGTCACTTATTTTTTATTTATTGACAGACCCACAAGCATTAAAAAGACAGAAAACCCAACCTCTACGACTAACAGATTTAAAGCTCGGCCATTGAACAGAAAGGTTCATATGTTAGCCATGTTCTGAGTTTATTTATTTGCTTTCTTTTCTTTTGTTTTGCCCCTTATGTTTCCTTGCTGTAATTTCTAGATTCTTGAGGCTCCTGTTCTGCCAATCCCTAAAAGACCTACTCAACATTTGCTAGAGTTTCAGGTGAGGCTTCGATTTCTGATGCATTTGTTTTCCCTAAATCGATGAAAGCAATACCATATAATAGGCGATTTTTTGTGTCCTTGTAGCTGGCTTTTCTATTTTGGTTTGCTGTTTTTGATTTCCTTGTGGTGATATAACACTTTTATGTCTTTACGTCAGCTAACAAAAAATCGTAATTGCAGGGTTTGGACAAAACCAGCCATAATCGTGTTGTGCAAACTGGAAACAAGGATGGAAAAAGGTTATTACTTTGTTGGGACGTGTGCAGGAAAGCATGTTCTGATGCATTAGATTGATTTCACATTGCAGTAGCTTCACATCTTATCTTCTATGTCATGTGTGATCAAGGAACTTGGTGTAGTTGTTCTAGCTTTATGAAGTACAATCTCTAACCGATCAAAAGAATTTCATGATGTGTGGTCATTTTGGAGTTTCATTCTTCCACCTTAAATGTGTTTCATGCATCTGTGTTTGTGTATTTGAGTATACTATTTGATGGAGCGCCAATGTGGATTGGAGATGTATGTTAGATTCATATTATCTACTTGTAATCCTTTGTATATCTTTACTGAATCGGGGAAGCCTGCTGGTCGTCTTTCCTTCTGTGGTCAAGCTGTCTAGTTGCTTTATGTGAACCGGACATAAAGAAGCTTAGTTGTTCATGTTGTGCCCGAGTGCTAACTGCAGGTTCATTCTCTTTCTCGCAGGTGTGATTCTGTGGATGCTCAAAAACTGGCTGCATGCCAACCAGTGCATACCTTTAAAGCACGGCCTCTGGATAGAAAGGTACTTGGGCACGGCTATTATCGTATCTTTAAGACTTGATTAGCACTTCCGTCCAAACCTCAACTGCCTAACGTTCAAAATGAAATGCTAATATCCCTAGCATCATAAAAATATTTAGAAGTCCTACAAAATTTCCTTACCTTTTCTGGACACAGATTTTGGCAAGCAGAGGGGATATTGGTGTATTCAGAAATAGTAAACGCGATGTCACAGTACCAAAGGTGAGATATCACGGTCATGATTATGGTGTCTGTAGCCTGTTGGTGTTACATTATTACATGTTCTAGAAGCACTAAACTTTCTTTTTAATCTAATTTTAGGAGTTTCAGTTTCAAACAACTAAAAGGAACCAGCAAAATCCTCCAGTTGATCTTTTTAGCAAGGTACCCCTTCACTTTCTGATGATAGATTCTTGTTGTGCACTTTGGCAAATTGACTTCATTGTTGCAATTTTGGTAAATTAACTCATCTTTAAATGCACACTGTATATTTGGTAGCTCTCGCTTGTTGGTGAACCTCAGCCGAAAAGTTGTCTGCAGCTAGAGTTGTCTCAGAGAACCTTCATTCCTTCAAAGGTTCCCTCTTCCGCCGTTTTGTGTGTTTGTATGTGTGAAGCAATGTATGTGTCATTTTCTCCATATCCTGGAACCTTGCTAACTTCCTGTTTCTTGCTATAAGCCATCAAAAGAGAATAGATGGGAAGAATCATGCCGCCAAAATCAATTTGTAAGTAAGATCATGTCTTGTCACATATGATATATCTTGTTCAGTTTCTTTTGCTCTGCATCTCACAAGTTCCTGTGATAGATGAAGCACCCGGAAAAAGACGGACCAGACACACATAGTGGAAAGCAGACTCAGAGTGTCGCTAATGGAGGAATTAGTGAAGTTGCTTCTCGAAATAGCATAAGGTGTTTATCTAACATCCTTAGTGAGTTGGTGGTGCTACACTGTTAAGGTCATACCTGATGTTGGGAATCATTATTATCGTTGCAGGCCTTTTGGGATCTGGAGACAACAATAGCACCTGCATTTCCACCCTGACAGGTGCGTCAAGATGTATAGTTCCCTGTAGATGAAGTTTATATACCAGTGTTCAGGAGATGTCTCACAACATACACAGAAGAGCATTTTAGCTTTCCAACACTGGGAAGCCTAGGTAGCAACCAACAACAACAACAACAACAACAACAACCCAGTAAGTGCCTAGGTAGCAACCCTTGCAAAATAATATAGGCTAGTCTTGTACAGAAGTTATGCGCCTCCTGTTTGCTGGATCTTATGCTCCTGCTTTTTGCTAGGATCCATAGGTTAGCTTGATTAACATGTTTCGGGAGGGGATACACTAATGTAATTCACCTTAAAGGAACATAAGGAACACTTTTACCCGAGAGTGTTGTGCTCGTCGTCAATTTTGATCCGTTATTTCCTGTTTGGAAGTTTCTGTCATAGCACATTCATTTGTCTCAATGCTTCCCATTGTTGTGCTAGTTATGGGTGTATTACTGATTGAATGCTAGTTGATCTGAATCCTTGAAGCGAAAAGTTGTATTTGTGAGCTAAAGGTTTATTTCTGTCCTTTATGAGCAAAAAGTTGATTTGAATCCTTGAAGCAATGAAGTAGGAATTTGAGGCAATAAATGGCCTCGTTAATATAATGTATCATTTTCACATATACTTAGTAACTTTCTGAACAAACTCAAAAGCTAGCTTTTGGTTCAAACCATAAAATAGAGTATTATTCCTACAATCTATGAAATAATGCAGCTCAAATATGCATATGTGCAAGGTCAAAAGTCTCGAATTAATTTCTACAACCTTGTATTTATAATCTCAATCAATTCTACACTGCACTCTATGCTCATGTGCTGCTCTTAGTTATAGCTGAAACAAGAGAGAGAGGAGCTTGTTTTGTCCATCGCCTGATGTCATATGCCTTTTTGGTAGGCTTCTTTTTCTGGTCCTTGCCCACTTTTCTCTTTGTAATGGCAATGGCAAGATCATTCGGGAACAAAGTTTTCCAGACAAAGGCATGCAGAAGGGTCGAAACAAACAGCATCGCAACCATTGTAGAAGACATGAATGAAAGCGCTAGCGCTAGGCTTTTGGTTATTGCACAAGGCACTTGCTCTGCATACTTGATTGTCGCAATTGATGCAGTTGTCATTGGGAAAGTATAAGACCACCATGCCACTGAGAATCTGAAATAAGAATACATGTAATGCTTATAAGTGGCAGCAAAATCATTTTATTGGCAAATTGGTATCTGCAACATACACTTGACACATATAAGTAGTTTAGAGATGTGAACCATATATTAGGTGCGATCAAACTAAGAAAAGTTTACCTGAAGCCCCTGAAAAAGTTTATCCGAACAGTAAGTGAGATATAGAGAAACAAGGCAATGAAGAAGCAAGTCCTCGGTAAACCATCAAATTCACCATAAATAGCCCCCCAAGCAATGCTTGCAGCTGATGGTGCAGCAATGAACATAGAATAAACAGGGTGGAGCTCCTTGGGCAATGCCTCACTAGTAGGCAATCTTTGATAAAGTGTAACAAATACCACAAGATAATGTGCGAAACCTACCGACCACAAAAACTTTGCAGGTTCTTTCCATCCCACCTTGGCTGCTAAAATGGCACCAACAAAGTTACCAACAACTGAAAGATGGGAAGATGGGTTAGCCACCATGCTTAGTCGTCTTTTCCCACCAGAAAGCCATTGTCCATAGATCTTAAGCTCGAGGAGGAAGTATGGTGACATGAAAACACAGAAAACTGCAGGGTGAAGGGAATCTGGTGCTATTCTGGGTGGGACACCGATTGCCATAAACATGCATACAATCCAAGGAGCAAAGAAGAAGTTTACCCTGATAGGATGGAAGTATTCTCTCTTGATAGCTTCAAAGTAGAAGGTGCATTTCAGCAAATACGTGGAGCTCACCAAGAACAGAATGAACAAGGATAGGTTCCAGATTACAAGGTTTATGTAAAGCGGAATATGGAGGAACTTAGTAGCTGGGCTCATGGCCATTGCCTTCCACAAAATGGCTTGGCTGCTTAAGCCAAGGCAGATACCGAAACTGTTGATCGGAAACCTGAGCAGGAACGGCCATTTCTCATCCTTGGGCAGAAGAATGTCCTCATAGTCCTGCAGAAAATATATATACATATGAAGCACCATCAGTTATGCACATAGTTGCGATCAAAAAGAAAAGGAAATAAAAGTAGTTGATGTTTTCTCATGCTGTTGGAGCTTATAAAACACAATTAAGTAGTATGTTTCAAATACCTTGACTTGATCCAATTCAGGACCTTTAAGTGCAGCAAAGTATCTTCCAGCAGGAACACTTCGGTTAACAGAATCATCACCCCCTTCAGACCCATCAAAACTGATCTTTTGAGTATTTTCAACCACATTATTGGTTAGATCCTTTCTTATTGGCAACAAAGAAGTCTGCTTAGCAAGAGTTGATCTTGTCCTAAACTTGTTAAAGTCAGCCTTATTATTTCCTTCCCCAACAACTCTACTACTCCTCGAACCAAACCCTACTCCAAGGCTTCTTCCACTCCTACTAAGAGCAACTTTCTCATGTTCCTTTTCTTTTAGAACAGAGAACCCTGTCTCAAGGGATACTTGTCTGTTAAAGCTCCTATTTGGTGGCCTGCCCCTTGACTGATCTTGAAACGTAACAGGCTTCGGCCTTCCTCGCTTATCCACTCTATTTGCTGTTGTTTTCGGTGTTCCTTGATCTTCTGCTGACATAACTTCATTGATATCATGAAATTGAGCATTCGACGAGCTCGCAGAAGGCGGTATTTTCTCCATTGTAGTCTCCCTGATGGTTCTTGGTTTTGCTCAAGGATTAGTGTTAATGTATTCTAACATATATTTATGATTATGTAGGGGACTTGCTATGATTTTCATTGTATATGGTTCTTTATAAGTATATGACAATGTGAGGAATCCATGCCAAAGTTGTTTCTTCAAGTTGTTTTATTTCTGTGGAGGGATCTCCATTTTAGTGTCAAAAGATTCACGGGAATTAGAAAAGTTGCATTTTGAGGTGGAAATAGTTTTGTAGTTAACTGGTAAAAGGCTGAAATGGCCAAATGGGAGCCAGTGCTTCAGTTTTGGGTGGGAAGAAAATAAGGGCTTTGGACTTTGGAGAAACATGGAACATCCGTGAAGCTAAGGTCTATAAAAGATGGGTTGTTTGATCAACTTGAAAGAGGAAGATGTTGATGGTTGCCATGACATGAGATCAATGATATAGAGATTTCACGGGGTATGCCATGATTTATAAGGAAATTTAGCTCTGCAAATTGAGAGTTTGACTCAAATGTGTGTATATCAGCTGACTTATTTTGTTCATATGGCAAACTTAATTTGTTCACTAGATGGCCTAACAGACGATTTTTAAGGACCACTTAAGAGGATATTGATTGCAGGCTACTAGAAGCTCAAGCCCAAGGACAAAGGTAATCTGATGGGCCTCCATTTCAGTGGAATCAAAATATGAACTGCAAGTGATGAATGAATAACCCATCCATTCAACCTAGTATCTTTTTATTGTTATTTTTTTCTTTCTTAATTAGGCTAAGTTATGCAAATTCCTGTGTAAGTTCATCTTTTAGCAAAAAGAAAAAACACAAATAGAAGATAAATGACATGCCAACTAAAAAAAAGCATAGGACGCGCCACTTAAACAAACCAATAAAACAAAAAGTTTATCAACATTTTCATAAAAGATAATTATATCACCTATGTCTTTGGTGTTCTGGCTCTTACATCAGTGTCCCATAAAACACACTTCCAAGTTTATCGGGGACCGAATAAGCAATACCGAGCGACTCTCATGTCCTCTATGGGTGTTCCGTGTCATGTGGTGAGAAAATATCCACCTTCGTTCCAGAGCCTCCCAGAAGCCCAAAAAATGTGGATATAACCTTCTGTAACACCCCGAATTTCCGTCCAATTTAAAACCATTTGAAATCACGAGTTGCAGCGGAAAAACTCTGGAAATCCGAAGCGTTACCGCCGTATTTAATGTTCAAATCAAATACAAGGCTAGAAAGAAAAACAAGTGCTAGAAACCTTAACTCAACATAGATAATTAAATATTAACTAGGTTCCAACTAACTTAAAACAATTAGTCCAATTGAAATAAAAGTATTAAGCTTATTAATTCTCATGCAAGAGAATTAATCTCGTTACAATAATAAAAAATCCCAATAATAGAAGTTCCAACTAAACAATAAAATAAATGTTTTTAGAAGATATACAATCTTCTTGGTACGCCTTCCCTAGCTCAACTCCTCGAGCTACAATTCTGTCAATCTACTCCCCCATATAGACAAATTCCATGTAGGTTCATCATAGGCCCACCATTGAAGAGAAATGGACAACAAACACAAGTAAAAAGAAAAACAACTAATCAGCGATGCTGAGTAATTCATAACCACACAATCCATCTCAATCTCCAATATTAAGTTCTCATGCTTAATCAAATAAACTAATCATGCTTTAAGAATAAAGACAACATGCTTTAAAAATAAAGACACAATAATCACCAAATAATAAATCTCAGTATTTATTATTATCCATTAGCCAAGTTCATTAGAGAGAAGAGAATCGCATGAATTATCAAACCAACCGCAGTCGATTCAATAAGATCTTAGACCCGTGCACAGTGGCAAAAGAGGGATCAACTGTCCCGGAGTATAGATGACTCCCGAAGTACTTCTAGATGTTCCTAAGTATGCATACCCTCTCTCAACCCTTAGGTTTACAAGAAGAACTGTTCCGGAGAACCACTCGCCCAATCATCATATATGGATACAAGATTTCCAAACATTGAGGCCATAACCAATGGAACCACTCAACGCTACAAGTGACAAATTCCATTCGCATCCTTTGGTGGATCTCTCACACAAAGAAGTCTTAACTCTCAATTCAATTTAATATGGTGATCACATAACAAGTAATACACATAATCTTGGCACTCAAGTAACCCAATATGGTTACAATTCCCGATGGCATTTTACATGAAAGGGCATCTAGGCCTTAATTCAAAACCACCTAATCAATAGTCAAAGTTCATATCAACTTATTGAAGTAACATGCTTCTAACATGATTCCACATGCTTACTAACATGATACAAAAATAGCATTTTCGAGCTATATCCAATTGGACAATTATTAACATAATTTTTCGTTCAATAAACCAAATAAACATGCATCTCCTCACATGAATATTAATCAAGTAGACATTGCTACACAAGTGAATTTCCAACATTATACATGCATTCACTATCATATAATTCTATACGAATCATCACAAGGACATAAACATCAATTATTCCTTCTCAAATATTCACAAGTCCAAATATGAATTCACACACCTAATTCAATACTAGACAAATGAATACAAATCCTCAAGCAATATGAATTATGACAAAGAGATTACCTAATTCATAGAGACATGAATTACGAAAAAGCAATTTCATAATTCATCAAGACATGAATTACCTTTCACGATAGGCAATCACACAAACAAATAACGTAAGCTCCTTACGTTTACGCGCGGTCAACGGGTCCTAACAAATCCACAATGTAACAATAGTCAATACCTTGACTTCTAAACCATTTTATTAAACTTTAAAGATAATTTAGTACCCTTAATTTAATTAATTAAGTTGCTGGAATTTCCAGTTACTCATGCATGCTCAATGTTACCAAAAACGAATTTGCATAACAAAATAGGAAACTTTCCAAAACCCTAAACAAGTAAACTAGTCAAAGCAAGTCAACACCAAAACCACATCACCATCACCACCACCAGCGGGCCCCACCACCAGCAGACCCGCTGGTGGCTGGCCGTCGGCGGCAGCCACAGCAGGCGGCCGTGACAGCCGCACAGCGGCTGCGCACGGAGCAGCCGGGCACCACACGGTTCTCTTTCTGTTTTTTTTTTTTTTTTATTTTAAAATCCAATTCACAAAACCCTAATCTAATTAAATCTACCATTATTTCCAGATTTAATTAAATTACAAAGATCCAACCTTTTTCATTCGAACTTGATTCAATTCTATAAAAATCACAAACCAAACCCTAATCATGATCCTATCATGCAAAATTAAATAGAATCTAACAAACCCTAGATAATACTAAATTAGGGTTTATCATGCAAAACTAGGGTTCATGAAAACATACTTGAATTGAATCAAAAAGCGTTTAATATTCAAAGAAAAATCAATTTAGAACACTTACTTGAAAATTCAAGGGAATAAAACTGAGCAAGATGGATTGTGAAAAGTGATGAACTTTTCTCCTTCTTTTTGCTCTGGGATTTTCGGCCGTGAGGTGAAGAGAGAGAGAGAACGTGTGTTTTTTTTTTTTTTTTGGTAAAGAATCACTTATGTGAGGAAGTTGAGTATATTTAGGAACCCCCAAATCTACTCCTTCTTTACTAAACTGCTTCTTTCCTAAAAACTCTCCTTAATTCCCTCCACTTACCAAATATTTAGGAAACCAAAATTTGCAAAATAAAACTGAATATTTGGTCCCATATTTTCGGCCATATGGCCGAAAATATTGGCCCAATCCTTTTTTCATAATTTCGGTTATGGCCCAAAATTCCCTTTTTATTTATTTGTACCAATTATAATTTAATTAGATCCAAAACCAAAACCCAATATTAATTAGGTACTCAAAGCATTTATGAGCCCAATTAATTATTTTAAATACGAATTTGCATTTTCTTTTTAAGTAATTATTATTCTAAAATGAATAAAAACTACGGGGTATTACATCTTTACCCTCTTAAAAGAAGTTTCGTCCTCGAAACTTAGGATCACCACCAAAGTGAAACTAGTTCCATAAGGCGAAGTTTTTTCCACCACACTTTCAAAGTTCAATACACAACATGTAACTTGAAAGTTTAAAAGTTTCACACAACTTTTCCAAATAACAAAATGAGCGTGATGCAATGCAATGCAATGAGTTTTCTAGTCTTTGTTCTTTTCTTTTGTGGATTGTTACACCCTTCCCCCCTAAAAAGGTTTCGACCTCGAAACCAAGGTTAAGTACCTTGTTCGAACAATTGAGGATAACGCTTGCACATGTCAGACTCAGTTTCCCAAGTCGCCTCTTCGACTTTGTGGTTAGCCCACAACACTTTCACAAGATTGATCGTAGACGCACGAGTTTTCTTCGTTTTCTCGTCTAGGATCCTTACAGGTTTAGTTCGCTCCTCAAGGACTCGAACTGGTTGCTCTTCATAGGTAAGTGTGTCATTTAACACTACCTTTTCTGGGTTCAGCACATGACTCGGATCATGGTGATATCTCTTGAGTTGTGACATGTGGAACACATCGTGCACTTGCTCCAAATCCATACGCATAGCAAGCCTATAAGCGACCTCTCCAACTCTTTCAAGAATCTCGTAAGGTCCAATGTACTTTGGGCTAAGCTTCCCTTTATGCCCAAATCTCATAACTCTACGAGTAGGCGATACTTTGAGAAGTACCTTCTCACCCACTTGGAATTCCTCCATTTGTCGATGTTGATCTGCATAGGCTTTCTGTCTATCTTGTGCAGCTTTCATCTTCTCTTGGGCAAGTTTCACTTGATCCACAGTCTCTTGGATAAATTCCGGACCCAAAACAAAGGTTTCACTTATGTCACTCCAACACGTTGGAGATCGACACTTTCTCCCATACAACGCCTCGTAAGGTGCCCTACCGATGCTCGCATGGTAGCTATTGTTGTAGGAGAACTCAATCAAAGGAAAAATCTTCTCCCAAGAGTCCTTCATCTCTAAAGCACAAGCTCGCAACATGTCCTCCAACGTCTGAATAGTACGCTCCGTTTGACCATCTGTCGCAGGATGAAATGCTGTACTAAATTTCAATTTCGTACCAAAGTCTTCTTGTAATTTGCCCCAGAAATTTGACAAGAATCTCGTGTCCCTGTCTGACACAATGTCTTTTAGGTACTCCATGTAACCTCAAGACCTCTTTCACATAAGCTGCGGCGAGTTGTCCCATTGACCAAGTCTTCTTCATTGCAATGAATCTCGCCGTTTTCGTCAGTCGGTCGATAATAACCCAAACAGTGTCTTTGCCAGACCTCTTCTTTGGTAATCCAGTCACGAAATCCATCGAGATTGAATCCCACTTCTATCCAGGAATTTCTAGCGATTGAACAAGACCTCCAGGCCTCCTGTGTTCGATCTTCACTTTTGACAAGTAAGACATTTTGCCACATATTCAGCACATTCTCGCTTCATGTTCATCCACCAAAACTGGAGTTTCAAGTCTTTGTACAACTTATCACCTCCTGGGTGAACATAATACGCAGTTCCATGCGCCTCATCTAGAATTTTCCTCTTCAGCTCGTCATTGTCAGGTATACACCATCGTCCCTTCATCTTGATCGTACCATCATCAAGGATTTCAAAATCAGGATGCTTCCCCTCCTTTATCTTGACACGTACTTCCTCTAGAAACGGGTCATTAACTTGCAACTATCGGATCTCATCATAGATCGACGGTCGCACCACTAGTGCATTCAGTAACACCGCAGTCTCACCTTGTTGAACAACTTCTAAGTCCAACATTCTGAATTTCTCACACAAGTTATGTGGTAGTACCATCATGCTATTCATAGTGTGTGAAGTCTTCCTACTCAACCCAGCAGCCACTACATTGACATTTCCCTCGTGATACTGAATATCCAGATCGTACTCAGATATCAACTCGAGCCATCTTCGTTGCCTCATATTCAACTCCTTTTGAGTGAAGATGTACTTCAAACTCTTGTGATCTGTAAAGATCTTGCAACGAGCTCCATATAAGTAATGCCTCCAAATTTTCAAGGCAAAAATCACAACAGCTAACTCCATGTCATGTGTAGGGTAGTTCTTCTCATGCAATTTCAATTGGCGAGAGGCATAAGCAACCACCTTGCCATTCTGCATAAGCACACACCCCAACCCATTCTTTGAAACGTCGCTATAGACCTCAAATCCTTCCGTTCCGGACGATAAAGTCAACACTGGTGCTGTTGTCAACCTCTTCTTAAGCTCTTGAAAAGCTTCTTCACATTGTTCAGTCCACTTGTACTTCATCTCCTTTTTCATCAAATTTGTGATAGGTCTAGCTACCTTGGAGAAGTCTTGCACAAATCTCCTATAGTAGCCAACCAAACCAAGAAAACTTCTCACCTCAGTCACACTTTTTGGAGCAGGCCAGTCCATGACAGCCCGAATCTTAGAAGTCATAAAAATACATCTTCTTGTTCTGTTGATCCTTCTAATTCACCAAAATATCATCGATAAACACAACCACAAAACTATCCACATCTAGTCTAAAGATGTTATTCATCATCTCCATAAACTTAGCAGGTGCATTAGTTAACCCAAATGGCATAACAGTAAACTCATAATGCCCATACCTTGTCCTAAAGGTAGTTTTCGCAATGTCGTCCTCATCAATTCTCAGCTGATGATAACCAGACCGCAAATCCACCTTTGAAAACACTCCAGCTCCTTGGAGTTGGTCGAACAGGTCTTCAATTATTGACCCACTTCTCTACCTAGGATTGAAGTTAAGATACATCCTTAAACTCATTGATCACCTCGATCTTCGAGATCTCCCAATCTAGTCTACTCACATCTAGAATGTTGCACAAAAAAACCCTCACATCCTTTCTCTAAGTGCTTCTTCTCCACTAACATCGAAATGATGTCTAATCCTCAATATTGTCCTTCTTAGGACACTCAAATGATCGATGCCCTAACTCTTGGCAATTGAAGCATCTAACCTTATTACCTTCACAATCATCTCCAGGATGGTTCTTGTTGCACTTCTTGCAAATGTAGGGTTTACCCTTCCAACCCCCATTATTCCTATGGCCATTTCCATTGCCGTTCTTGCCATTTCCATTCTTGAAATTCCCACTCTCGTTGTGGCTATTCCCTTTGCATCATCTGCACGATGAATGCATTAGACTGCGTCAAGGCTTGCTGCGACTGAGCAAGTTGCACTAATATGGCCTGCGCCATCTCCCTATCCCTGACGCTATTATTTTGATCTCCCATCGAACTATTCTAATCCTCTACTCTTTGTCTATTTCGTTTAGGTGGCATCTAGCGACCTAAATGATCAACAAAAAATCAAAGGAAAAGGGTATTAGCTACCCATATCACACTCAGGTGCAATAATCACAACTAACATATACACTTGACTCATATATATGTTCACTAGCCAACTAGGGCTCGAGGCTCTTATTGCGTTTAAGCATGGCCTTATCACACTCTTTCATACTAGCAAGTTCAAGTTTCAATTGACTTTGTTCTTTCTCATAATAAACAAATAACAATAAAAAAGAAACATCCATGCCTTTCATAGGCGTTTTCACGATACTCATGCTCCAAATAGCAAGTAAATCACACATTTCTTGCAAAAAGTCAATCTCATAAATCAAATAATCATAGTATTTGTTCTAAAAAATGAGGACTAGTCTCACCAAGCCTCAAAAGCATGAATAAGGTAAAACAATAACATTCTAAAATAATGTCAAAGTAATTGGCTCACAGGCCCAAATAAAGTCTCAAATAGTTTACTCAAATTAAACTAGATAAAACTAAGATCTACGCTCCTTCGCAATCTTGCGTTTCTTAGTGCCCTTCTTTTGGAGCGCCTATTGGTAGATTTCATCGAGACTCTGGTCCATCTTGTTGAACAGTTCCTTCTCGAGCTCCTTAGCCTCATCGACTACTTCCTCCTTATCCTCCTTCGCAGGACTTGGTGGAAATTTGAACTTACGCTGGAGCTTGACCAACGTGAGCTCCTTCATCTCGTCAATCTTGTCAATGATGCCAGGGTACTTTGCGAAATAGTTCTTCGGCCAAAGCATAGCGCGACTAAAGATAGAGTCGAAGCTCTCCTTGAACGGTTTTTCCCCGTTGTAGGATTGCTCCCACTCATCATGTATCTTGTCTCTGAAAGCCTCCCAAATTTGATTATGTCCAAAAGCCTTGTACATAACATACGCCTTCATGCGTTGTGACTTCAAGTTAGACTTATCCCCATGGTAGTCGTTATATTCCTTGAAGGTCATACGCCTCTCGGACTCAAAATTGTGCAGATTCTTGTCCCCCTTCCATTGCAGAGTTCGCGGATCCCTGGGTGAACGACTCATCTGCAAACGGAAAGCAATTCGTTAGTACTTCACTCGAGTACTTCATATAATACCAAAACAAGTAAAACATACCAATCAACTCATTTCAGCTTTATAAGGCTTTTATTCACATAACTTAAGTCTATTTAAATTTTTGACTATGAGCACCTCATAATGATATGCTTTTCCCAATAAGTCATTCATACTCTTAGGATTTTTGACCTAACCAAGGCTTCTAACTTAAGCTCTGATACCAACTTGTAACACTCCGAATTTCCGTCCAATTTAAAACCATTTAAAATCACTAGTTGTAGCGGAAAAACTCTGGAAATCCGAAGCGTTACCGCCATATTTAATGTTCAAATCAAATACAAGGCTAGAAAGAAAAACAAGTGCTAGAAACCTTAACTCAACATACTAGATAATTAAATATTAACTAACTTCCAACTAACTTAAAACAATTAGTCCAAATGAAATAAAAGTATTAAGCTTATTAATTCTCATGCAAGAGAATTAATCTCGTTACAATAATAAAAATCTCAATAATAGAAGTTCCAACTAAACAATAAAATGAATGTTTTTAGAAGATATACAATCTTCTTGGTACGCCTTCCCTAGCTCAACTCCTCGAGCTACAATTCTGTCAATCTACTCCCCCATATAGACAAATTCCATATAGGTTCATCATAGGCCCACCATTGAAGAGAAATGGACAACAAACACAAGTAAAAAGAAAAAAAACTAATCAGCGATGCTGAGTAATTTATAACCACATAATCCATCTCAATCTCCAATATTAAGTTCTCATGCTTAATCAAATAAACTAATCATGCTTTAAGAATAGAGACAACATGCTTTAAAAATAAATACACAATAATCACCAAATAATAAATCTCAGTATTTATTATTATCCATTAGCCAAGTTCATTAGAGAGAAGAGAATCGCATGAATTGTCAAACCAACCGCAGTCGATTCAATAGGATCTTTGTCCCGTGCACAGTGGCAAAAGAGGGATCAATCGTCCCGGAGTATAGATGACTCCCGAAGTACTTTTAGATGTTCCTAAGTATGCATACACTCTCTCAACCCTTAGGTTTACAAGAAGAACTGTTCCGGAGAACCACTCGTCCAATCATCATATATGGATACAAGATTTCCAAACATTGAGGCCATAACCAATGGAACCACTCAACACTACAAGTGACAAATTCCCATTCGCATCCTTTAGTGAATTTCTCACACAAAGAAGTCTTAACTCCTTCAATTCAATTTAATATGGTGATCACATAACAAGTAATACACATAATCTTGGCACTTAAGTAACCCAATATGGTTACAATTTCCGATGGCATTTTACATGAAAGGGCATCTAGGCCTTAATTCAAAATCACTTAATCAATAGTCAAAGTTCATATCAACTTACTGAAGTAACATGCTTCTAACATGATTCCACATGCTTACTAACATGATACAAAAATAGCATTTTCGAGCTATATCCAATTGAACAATTATTAACATAATTTTTCGTTCAATAAACCAAATAAACATGCATCTCCTCACATGAATATTAATCAAGTGGACATTGCTACACAAGTGAATTTCCAACATTATACATGCATTCACTATCATATAATCCTATACAAATCATTACAAGGAAATAAACATCAATTATTCCTTTTCAAATATTCACAAGTCCAAATATGAATTCACACACCTAATTCAATACTAGACAAATGAATACAAATCCCCAAGCAATATGAATTATGACAAAGAGATTACCTAATTCATAGAGACATGAATTACGACAAAGGAATTTCATAATTCATCAAGACATGAATTACCTTTCACGATAGGCAATCACACAAACAAATAACGTAAGCTCCTTACGTTTATGCGCGGTTAACAGGTCCTAACAAATCTACAATGTAATAATAGTCAATACCTTGACTTCTAAACCACTTTATTAAACTTTAAAGATAATTTAGTACCCGTAAGTTAATTAATTAAGTTGCTAGAATTTTCAGTTACTCATGCATGCTCAAAGTTTACAAAAACGAATTTGCATAACAAAATAGAAAACTTTCCAAAACCCTAAACAAGTAAACTAGTCAAAGCAAGTCAACACCAAAACCACATCACCATCACCACCACCAGCGGGCCCCACCACCAGCGGACCCGCTGGTGGCTGGCCGTCGGCGGCAGCCACGGCAGGCGGCCGCGACAGCCGCACAGCACGGAGCAGCCGTGCACCACACGGTTCTCTTTCTGTTTTTTTTTTTTTTTTTTAAAATCCAATTCACCAAACCCTAATCTAATTAAATCTACCATTATTTCCAGATTTAATTAAATTACAAAGATCCAACCTTTTTCATTCAAACTTGATTCAATTCAATAAAAACCACAAACCAAACCCTAATCATGATCCTATCATGCAAAATTAAATAGAATCTAACAAACCCTAGATAATACTAAATTAGGGTTTATCATGCAAAACTAGGGTTCATGAAAACATACTTGAATTGAATCAAAAAGCGTTTAATATTCAAAGGAAAATCAATTTAGAACACTTACTTGAAAATTCAAGGGATTAAAACTGAGCAAGATGGATTGTGAAAAGTGATGAACTTCTCTCCTTCTTTTTGCTCTGGGATTTTCGGCCGTGAGGTGAAGAGAGAGAGAGAACGTGTGTATTTTTTTTTTGTTTTTGTTTGGTAAAGAATCATTTATGTGAGGAAGTTGAGTATATTTAGGAACCCCCAAATCTACTCCTTCTTTACTAAACTGCTTCTTTCCTAAAAACTCTCCTTAATTCCTTCCACTTACCAAATATTTAGGAAACCAAAATTTGCAAAATAAAACTGAATATTTGGTCCCATATTTTCGGCCATATGGCCGAAAATATTGGCCCAATCCTTTTTTCATAATTTCGGTAGGCCCAAAATTCCCTTTTTATTTATTTGACCCAATTATAATTTAATTAGGTCCAAAACCAAAACCCAATATTAATTAGGTACTCAAAGCATTTATGAGCCCAATTAATTATTTTAAATACGAATTTGCATTTTTTTTAAGTAATTATTATTCTAAAATGAATAAAAATTACGGGGTATTACACCTTCGTTTTCGGCTCTCGGGGGCCGGGTGTCATCTTCCCCCAAACTTCTCTGGGAGATCTATCATGACCCTAGAGGACCCTCAATGCCCTGGGACGAACATCCCGATCCACGAACTTGGATATCACCCATGCCTTTGGTGTTCTGGCTCTTACACCAGTGTCCCGTAAAACGACCTTTCAAGCCTATGAGGGACTAGATAAGCAACCTCGAGGGGCTCCCATGTTTTCTAGGGATGTTCCATGCAATGTGGTGTGAAAATATCCACCTTCGTTTTGGGACCTCCCGGAAGCCCAAATAACCAATGTCCTGTAAAACGCCCTTCTAACCTATCAATGATCAGATAAGCGACTCCGAGGGCCTCCCATGTCCCCTATGGGTGTTCCATGCGATGTGGTGCAAAAATATCCACCTCCGTTTCAGGGCCTCTCGGAAGCCCAAAAAACGTGGATTATAACCTTCGTTTTCGGTTTCTCGAGCCCGGGTGTCATTTTGCCCAAACTTCTCCAAGGGGTCTATCATGACCCTAGAGCACCTTTGGTGCCCCTGGTGGAACATTGGGATCACCGAACTTTGATATCCGTCTTGCCTTTGGTGTTCCGGCTCTTACACTAGTGTCCCGTAAAACGCCAAGCCTATTAGGGACCAGATAACTTACCCCGAGGGTTTCAATGTCCCCTAGGGGTGTTCCGTGCGATATTGTGTGAAAATATCCACCTTCGTTCCGGGGACTCTGGAAGCCCCAGAAACGTGGATTATACCCTTCGTTTTCGGCTTTCTGGGGTCCGGGTGTCATTTTTGCCCAAACTTCTCCGGAGGGTGACCCTAGAGTACCATCGGTGCCCTCGGAGGGACATCCAGATCACCAAACTTTGATATCCCCCATGCCTTTGGTGTTCCAGCTCTTACATCAACAGTAAAACGCCCTTCTAAGCCTATCAGGGACCGAATAAGCGACCTCAAGGGCCTCCCATGTCCCCTATTGGTGTTCCGTGCGATGTGGTGCGGAAATATCCATCTCCGTTTTGGGGCCTCTCGGAAGCCCAAAAAACGTGGATTATAACCTTCGTTTTCGGCTTTTCCGGGCTCGGGTGTCATTTTTGCCCAAACTTCTCCAATGGCTCTATCATGACCCTTGAGCACCCTCGGTGCTCCGGGTGGAACATATGGATCCCGAACTTTGATATCCCTCATGCCTTTGGTGCTCCAGCTCTTATACAAGTGTCCCGTAAAATGTCATTCCAAACTTATCAGGGACAGTATAACTAACCCCGTCTCGAGGGCTTCCCATGTCCCCTAGGGGTGTTCCGTGCGATATTGTGTGAAAATATCCACCTTTGTTACGGGACCTCTGGAAGCCCCAAAACTGTGGATTATAGCCTTCGTTTTCGGCTTTCGGGGAACCGGGTGTTATTTTTGCCCAAACTTCTCCGGGGGTCTATCATGACCCTAGAGTACCCTCAGTGTCCCCGGATGGACATTTGGATCCCCAAACTTTGATATCACACAGGCCTTCGATAATTTGTCTCTTACACCAGTGTCCCGTAAAACGGCATTCCAAGCCTACTAAGGACCGGATAAGCGACCCCAAGGGCCTCCCATGTCTCATAGGGGTCTTCTGTGCAATGTGGTGAGATAATATCCACCTTCGTTTCGCAGCCTCTCGAAAGCCCAAAAAATGTGGATTATAGCCTTCGTTTTCAGCTTCCCGAGTACTGAGTGTCATTTTTGCCCAAACTTATATAAGGGGTCTATCATTAATCTAGAGGACCCTCGGTGACCCGGGAGGGACATCCGAATCCCCGAACATCGATATCACCCATGCCTTTCAGCTCTTACACTAGTGTTCCGCAAAATGCCCTCCCAAGCCTATTTGGGCCCGAATAAGCGTCCCCGAGGGCTTTTCATGTCCCTAGGTGCAGTTCGTCTTGTGTGGACTTAGTCCACCGTGGACCAAAGGGTGAATCAAAGATATAGTCCAAATCTTTTAGGGACATGGGAGGCATTTTTGAAAAAGATTTGATCTTTGGTCCACCGTGAACTAAGTCCATACAAGATATTGTACCCTAGGTGTATTCCGGAGCCTTGGTTTTCGGCTTCCGAGATCACGGGTATCAGTTTGGCCGAAACTTCTTCCAGGAGTCTATTATGACTCTAGAGGACTCTCGGTGCCTCTGGGAGGGTCATCTGTATCATCAAATTTCTATATCACTCATGCATTCGGTGTTCATGCCTTTACAAGCCTATTAGGGACTCAATAACGAACCCCGAGGACTTTTATATTCCCTCAAAGTGTCCCGTACAATTTAGTGTAAAAATATCCATATTTATTCCGAAGCCTACCAAAAACACCAAAAACGTGTATTAGAACAAAAGGGAGAGAGAAAGACGGTGGGGAACCTGGAAAAAATGGAAGGAGTAAGATGTGACTATAAGAGGAAACAAATTAATCAAAAAACAAACGAAAGAGATCTGACCTGTAAATGCGTGAAGGCTGCAGGCCGAGTAATGAAGTGCTTCCCCCCCTTAAAATAAGCTTTTGACTCTCACTATGTGAATTGTGGACACAAGTCAACCCTACACACTACTACTTGTCTAAATTAATGGAAGTTTTTTTTTTTGGATTTTTTTTTGGAAAATTACATTCGTTTTTACATTTTTTGTGGAAAACTAACTTACTTTTTTAAATTTGTGGGAAACTACCTTGTTTCCAATTTTTGTTGTCAAAGACTACCATTTGATAGAATTTCGTGTAACGGGGGTTCTAGTAAAAAAACCTTATTGCCCCTCACTTAAGTATGTTGACTGAACTCAAATTCAGTTCCCTCTCTTTGACTATATTCTCTCTAACTTTTCTCCCAGTTTTTTTTCTTATCTCACTTTCTCTCTCCTCTTATATGCTCTCTTTCTCTCTGCTCTCTCGATTTTTTTGCCAAGCAATGACCCATATTCTGGCTAGAGAGAAAGCCACGGTGATTGCATTGAAACAAGATGCAAAAAACAAAAAAGGGGAGGATTCCGGTTACCAACCAACAACAATTATACACCCAAAAGGAAGAAGAAAGAAATTTCTTAGAAAGGTACTAAAATTACACACTAACAACCCCAATAACTTTCAACTTGAGGGAAATGAATGTGGAAAAGAAAAATGAGAGATTTTTTTAAAAAAAACTCCAATAACTAACATTAACAATCCCAATAACTCAATTTAATCGGAGAAAGAGAGCAACTAAGAGGAGAGAGAAACTGAGGTAAGAAAAAGGGGGGGGGGAAGTTAGAGAGAGAATACGGTCAAAGAGAGGAAAATGAATGTGTGTTCAGTCAACATACTTAAGTGAGGGGCAATAAGGTCTTTTACCATAAAAATTAAAACCCGTTATACGAAATTCTGTCAAATGGTAGTCTTTGACAAAAAATTTTGGAAACAAGGTAGTTCCCCACAAATTCAAAAAAGTAAGGTAGTTTCCCACAAAAAGTGTAAAAACGAAGGTAGTTTTTTTTTGTAAGGGAATCTAATTACACAAATTGGTACTACTATGCCCTATGACTACTGAGCGACGGTGGACATAAACAGTGATTTTATATCGTGATCATATTATTGTGTAAGTTGGTTTCACACAAAAATTATTATTATTATTATTATTATTATTATTATTATTATTATTATTATTTTCTGGACATAAAATTGAAGTAATTATTTTCCTTTAAAACAATGCAATTAGGAAATTCTTTATTAGTATAAAAATTTGGTTTATGAGTCGATTATTGGAGAGTAGAAATAGAGAGACAGAAAGTGATTCTCCTCCAGCACAACCTAAGCCCAACACAGACATAACATCAGATCCGATCAACGACAGCTCATATCATATCAATTTCATATTATCAACATAAATTAAAATATAAAAGATTGAATGAAAAAAGACCACTTAGTCCAAACCGTCCAATTACAATACCACCTTCAACTCCACTCCACTTCACTTCACTTCACTTCACACACCGACACTCCCCTTCGTCCCCACCTTCCATATTAACATCTCATCATCCTATCCAAATTAAAACTTTCCCTTTCCTCCAAATCTCTCATACCATTCATTCTCTCTCCTCCAATGGTGGCTGAACCTCCTCAATGGACAACCCGTCGCAACAGCAACCCATCTCTCTCCTCATACACCACCACCGTCTCCGTCCCCGACCACGACCACGACCTCGAAAAAACACTCTTAACACCACCACCAACCTCAATCGCCACCACATTTTCTCTCTCTTACTCATCCTCTCTCTTAACAGCCTTTATTGTAGGCTCATGGTACTCTTCTAACATCGGAGTACTCTTGCTCAACAAATACCTCCTCTCTATCTACGGATATCGTTACCCTATCTTCCTGACAACTCTTCACATGTTATCTTGTTCCGCTTACTCTTCTTTCGCTGTTCATTGGCTTCGATTAGTTCCTCATCAGCATCTCCATTCTCGCCGTCAGCTTCTCAAGATTCTCTCTCTCTCCTTCATCTTTTGCTTCTCTGTTGTCTGTGGAAATGCTTCGTTGAAGTACATTCCGGTGTCGTTTAATCAGGCTATTGGCGCTACCACGCCGTTCTTTACTGCGGTGTTTGCTTTTGTTATTACATGCCGGAAAGAGGCTCCGATTGTGTATATGTCTCTTCTGCCGGTTGTTCTTGGTATTGTCGTGGCGTCGAATTCGGAGCCATTGTTTCACCTATTTGGGTTCATTGTTTGCGTTGGATCCACTGCTGGTAGAGCTCTCAAATCCGTTGTCCAGGTTGGTATTAAAATGAATACTTCTTCCGTCTCAAATTATACCTATATTTGTCTTATAAGTTGGGATTTACATGATGTGAGTCATATAATTTGGGACGAAGGAAATATATCGGAAATTACATTATACACCATCCGTTCCATATTCTATTATATATTCAGCTTGATTTTTAAGATCAAACATTTATTACCCAATTATTGTTCAAGTAGTACACAGTACATTTTATGTTTCAATCGAATTAGAGATTTTTGATGAAAGTTGTATTTCAATCGATTTTAAGATTTTATTTTTTCCTATTTATTTTTGAATGCAAGCCTATTTGAGTAATATTCTTAGAAAGATATACTCAAAAACAGTTTTGGGAAAGTTATTGAACAATTGTTTGATAGGATATTATAGAAAGTAAAATTGGATCTTATAATATGATAGGACAGTTTTATACAAGAGTTATTAATTTAGTATTCACCAATATTGACGACTATTCGTTAACTCTAATACTTGCAGGGAATCATCCTAACAAATGAATCGGAGAAGCTAAACTCAATGAACCTCCTCCTATACATGGCACCAATGGCAGCAGCAATTCTACTACCATTCTCTCTCTACATAGAGGGGAATGTACTAGCGATCACGATCGAAAAGGCGAAAACCGATTGGTTCATCGTGTTCTTATTGCTAGGGAATGCTACAGTTGCATATCTAGTGAACCTGACTAATTTTCTAGTGACGAAGCATACGAGCGCGCTGACATTGCAGGTGCTCGGGAACGCGAAGGCGGCAGTGGCGGCGGTGGTGTCAGTGTTGATATTCAGGAATCCGGTGACGGTGATGGGAATGGCGGGATTCGGTGTTACTATCATGGGTGTTGTTCTTTACAGTGAGGCTCGAAAACGGGCCAAGGTTACAGCTCATTGATAGATAATGCATCATCATTTTAATTAAAGAATACGGTTCTATTATTATTGATTTTTTTTTTTTTGGTTAGTAATACATTACAAGGTTCATTTAATTTGCACCATTGTTTTGGGGTTTGGGGATTGGAGAGAGATTGTTGATTGGTTGGATGGGAGGGAATTTGTAAAAGGAAAGGGAAAGGGAAAGGGAAAGATTCCAAGTTCCATTTGGTTGGATTTGTAATTGTATAGGAATTAAGACTATAGCAAAAGGATACTGTTAGCAACACATGAAGAAAAGGCACTAATGCTTTTCTTCCTTTTTTTTCTTCTCCATGGCTCGATTTTATTCCTTTTCTTTCTTTACTATAACTTCTTTTTTTTCTTTTTTGGTCTTTATTATTGTACCTCCTTTTCTTGGTTAAACCACAAGTTCACCTTGAGTCCTTTAAATCATATCAATATTAATCTTGTTCACATTAGGTCGACTCACGAAGAGGTAAACTAGTGTTCCGTCAAGCAGTTAATTTTTCATTCACAGAAATCCAACCCGCAACCTTATATAAAAGATGAGAATATCAAGCTATTAGATTTTTTTTATAGGGTAAATTTCATTGAGGTATACTGAACTATAACCTAATTACAGTAAGGTATACTCACGTTTGGCAAAATACACTGAGGTATACTACCTGGAAAAGGATGGTGCAATAATTTTTTCCGGTGAATAAAAGTCAGAAAGTGACCGACATGACCTTAATAAATACGCGGGATGTTTCCCTCCCTTTTTCCAAGTGAAGCACTTTAATTTTCAAGAAAAAAAAAATCCTAAAAGCCACTAAACCCCACCTCCCCACTTTCTCTCTCTTTCTTCTAAAATGATACTCTACGTATTAGGAAACCTAAAGCCCCCAAAAATCCATAAGCTTTCTTCCTTTCTCTCAATCTCTCATTCTCTGAATATTTTAAGTACCCACCAAACTTTTTGCTCAATTGCTTGATTTTAAAAGTAGAAGGTGCTTATTTTTGTTGATGAAGATGCCTCGCACTTGCTTGGGAAGGTCTGCACCATTCTCAAAAAAGGTAAGCTTCTTTGTACCCCATTTTTTCGATTATTTTTTTTCCCATTAACTACTATATTTTGTGTATTGGTATGCTATCTGAATTGTTTAGTTGTTATGGTTAGGGTTTTATTGAAAAATCACATGTTTACTTTAAATGGCTAGGATTTCGTTGTCAACTAATTAGGCATAAATTGAGGGTTGAATGTTGTTGGATTTCCCTGATATGGAATTAAAGTAGATGTTTTTTAGGGTTTTAGTTCATCAATCACCATGTTTTTCTGAAAAAATAAAGCTGACAACCTTTATTTGTGAATTGTGATTTAGGGTTTAAAGTTTGGTTTTAATTTCATACTCTGTTTTTACTTCATCAACCTGAATATGTGTGCATTTTATGTGTAGAAGAAGCAGTTGTATGACATTTATGCTAAATATAAAGGGCATGAGTTGCTTATTGATAAGGTGGATCGAGATAAGTATGGAATGCTTGACTTGTTGAAGGATATTAATAGTGAGGCAAAAGCATGGGAGGTACCAATCCCAAGTAATTCTAGGTTGTGGTACACAGTCCCTGGTGATGATAGAACAGTAGAGGTAGATAGTGATGAGGGTGTGCTGAGTATGCTGGATGATTTTATCCTAACTAAAACAGTACCTGTGATTGTTGAAGATGGTGAAGTAGAATCAAACTTGCATAGGGCTATTAAAGCTTTGTCCGACCCAGAAAATCTTCCATTGCATTGGGACCCTAGCATTGTGTTGCCTGACTTTTTAAAATACAAGAATACCTCCCATGAACACCATTGTTCTAATCCACCACATACTTCACCACAAAATCCACCAACTAGTCCACTACCAAATCCACCACGTAGTCCACCAACAAATTCGCAAACCTCCCATGAGTTTTTTGAACTACAATATGAAAATAAAGGAGTTGGGGTTGCCTCAAAGAGTTTCATGTGTGAAAGGGAGAATGATGTAAATGCATCACAGGGTGTGATTACTCAAGTTGATGCATCACATGGTGTGATCACTCAAGAGGAGGACTTAAGATTGATTGCTGATGTCTTCAATGAAAGACAATTTGCTGATTATGGCCAGTTTACTTATGATGGAGATATAGATATGGGTAATAATGATCACATAAGACAAGAATGTCAAGATTTCAGCAATGCATGGGCTGATAATGTTAGAGCAAGGGAAGCTAGGGAGAGGGATGCATTGGCTACTGATTTAAGGGTGAATGATGCTAGAGAGGGATGGCTAAGGAAAAGACAAAGACAGAGAGAGATGCAAGAAGAGAGATCTGACAATATGCAGTTAGAGGATCCATCTGATGATAGTGATGATCCTGAATACATAGCACCTGATGATGAAGTTTCAACAGACGATGAGGAGTGGCAAATAAATGATAGTGGTGTTGTGGATGAGGAAAATGGAGGGTCCGAAGAGAGTGTTGATGATGGCTATAACAATGCCAAATATGAGGTGGGTTTCATAACCGATAGTGATGATGAGGATAATGTGGATCCAGATTACCTTAAGGGCAAATACTTTGAGTATGATGATCATGGAAATGTGAAGTTGGAGAGAGGGTTGTTGTTCCTCACAAAAACTCATTTTTTGTCAGCAATGAAAGACTACTATATTGAGCAAGGATTTGACGTATACAGGGAATGCAATGCCAGTTGGAGGTATTATGCATATTGCACAAATGCAAGTGGCAAAGAGCCCGATGTTGTGGAAGGGGAGGAAGGTGATCAGAAAAGGTACAAAGGGAAGCCTAAATGGAAACCTCCTAGAGTGTTCCCCTTCAAGATATACGCAAGTATGTTACCCGATGGCTGTACTTTTCAAATTAAATCCCTATGTACTGAACACAGTTGTGAGAAGTTAGAGAGGAATCCAAATGCTGAAGTTCCTTGGCTGACAAAGAAACTACTAGATGACTTGAGAGATAATCTGGATATGCCAGTAGATGCTATGATTGGGGCTGTTAAGAGAAGATTCAACATTCTTCCATCCAAGATGCAAATGTTCAGAGTTAGAAGGGCTGTAAGAGACATTATAGATGGGAGACATGATGTCAGCTTTGGGAGGATTCCAGCTTATGGCAAGATGGTGATGTCTACTAACCCTACCTCTACTGCCCATTGGGTTGGTAAAAATTATGGACCAAAGAGACCCATTCAATTCAAGAGTTGTTTTTACAGTTTCATGGCGATGAAAGAGGGGTATGTGAAAGGGTGCAGACCTCTAATAGGTGTTGATGGGGCACATTTGAAAGGGCCATTTGGCGGTGTTATACTGACAGCAATAGCTCTTGATGGAAACAATGGGTTATTCCCTATTGCATTTGGTGTGGTGGAGTCTGAAACTAAGAAAAGTTGGGGGTATTTCTTCTATATGTTGAAACAGGCTTTAGGAGCTGAAGTTATCAAGAAAGCCACAATAATAAGTGACAGACAAAAGGTAAGCCTTTTACTTCAATTTTTTTTTTTTTTGGGCTAGTTTATATTGCTGAAAAACCTGCTATTTTGTAGGGTGTTGAAATTGCATTGGTCGCAAGGTTAGAAGAAGTAGCTAGAAGGATTTGTGCAAGACATTTCTTCATGAACTTGAAAGCAAAATATGGACAAAATTTGATAAAGGAGCCATTCTGGGCTGCTGCACATGCTTTTAACCAATATGAGTTCAAGAAAGCCATGGAAACTATGAAGTAAGAAAGTCGAGTTTTTTTCATGATTTTCAATTCATTCTTTTTCTATGTTTTTTTTTAAAAAATAAAATAAAAAATAAAATTTGTTTCTCTTGTTTTTAGGAAGGTGAAACCTGCGTGCTATTATGACATGATGGAAGTGTCACCGGAGTTGTGGAGTAGGTATAAATTTAATCCCAACCTTAAAAGTGATGAGGTAACATCTAATTTTGTTGAATCTTTCAACTCTAAGTTAGGTGTTTTGAGAGAAAAACCCATCCTCACTTTATTGGAAGGTGTGAGGAGGAGATGTATGATAAAGATGGTGAAGAAAAGGAAGGCTGCAGCAGAGTGGGAAGGTACCATAACTCCTATGGCAGCAGGTCATTGCAGAAGGATGATTAAGGAGACAAAGGATTGTCATGTTATGATGTCTGATGAGGGTATATATGAAGTGGCTGAGAGAGAGCATACCTTTACTGTCAATTTCAATGGTAGTACATGTGATTGTAAGGCTTGGGAGATTTCTGGGTTACCATGCAACCATGTGGCTGCATGTGTAAAAGCAAGAAGAGGGAACCTTTCTGATTATGTGCACCCATATTTCAGCAAAGAAACATATCTGAAGACTTATGGCCTTTCAATCTACCCTATCCCTCACTATAATATGTGGCCTGCCAACAATGAACCTATTATAGATCCACCTCCACTTGTGAGGTTACCCGGAAGGCCAAAAAAGGCAAGGAAGAGAGAGCAAGATGAATCAAGGCCGGTGAAGAGAAGCACTGTTGTTCATTGCAGCAAATGTGGTAAAGAAGGTCATAATTCCAGGTCGTGTAAGCCTCCTATAAAAAGGAAAGCTAAAAGAAGGGGGAGAGCAAGAGTTCCTGAAATCCGGTCCGAAGTTGATGCAAGTTCTGGGTCTCAAATTCAGTCCCAAGTTGATGCAAGTTGTAGGTCTCAAATTCAGTCCCAAGTTGCTGGAAATGAATTGGTTGTAGTACCTACTGGTGGTACAAGTGGTTCAATGCTAGGGAGAGGCGCAATAACAGTAGGAAGGGGTAGAGGAAGTGGGAAAAGAGCTGCCAAAGGGAAAGGTAAAGGAGCTGGCAGAGGAGGTTGCAGACTTTGAGTTATAGAGCATGGCATTATTTTTTGGGGCATGGGCTGAAGAGAAATAATTCGTCTAGGTTGCCTTTAATTGCTTTATTGAGTTCAACTTATGCATTTAACTTATTTTATTTTGTTTGTTCAATGTCAAGATTGGTGTCATCTTTTGGGAAAGATATGTTAATACCATATTAGGTATGTGAATATCAAAATTGGGGTGTACTTAAAGAATCTGTGCAAATTACAGTTGGGGATATATTTTGGGTTAGTTATCATGACTCTTATGAATTGGTGAATCACTATTTTGTACTTCATGTACTGTGCTCAAAAGTTCATCTTAATATGAAGTGAAATTGACATCAAAAGTGTTTGATTATTGTACCATAGAAACTCATTTCATTGCATATCTATTTGATTTTCTCTGGATGTGATTTTGTGTGTTCTCTAATGTTCTTTGGGTCCTTTTATAAGGTTTGGATTGAACTAGCATTTGATTTTGAACGTTAGAGGCTTACAGCAGCATTTTTAAGGCTAAATTTCATTCAATTTCTAAAAAAAAAAAAGAAATTTCAGTGAGGTATACTAAGGGTAGTGTTGTCCTTAAATTTTGTTGACTTCGGTCAATGGTGCCACGTCAGCAAAAAGTCGCCGGAATCTCACCGGAGTATACCTCAGTGTATTTTGTCAAACGTGGGTATACCTTACTGTAATTAGGCTATAGTTCAGTATACCTCAATGAAATTTACCCTTTTTTATATAACCCTCAACCTTGTTACCCTTTAGCGAAATATTTATTTAACGTAACTATAGTTATAGTAAAAATCTGCTTTAAAATAAGTTTGATTACCAGCCAGTTAATTGCGATATATGTTAATTAAACATCATTATGCATAGCTCACAACTCAGGAATATTAAAATCTCGGATCTGGCCTCTAATAACTCACTAATAACAACCACTCTGACCTATGTGGCACTCTACGTGTTGGCCTCACACGAATAAGAACTCAATTATAGTTATCAGTCCTCTTGTCATGAACTTAGTAGACCATAAATCAAGAATATAATACAAATATGTTACGGCTATAAAAGATATTTTTTAAAAAGATTTGGCCTTATGTTCATATAGCTATGATTACTGCTAATAGTATTTTGTAATTAAGAATAATTAAACCATCCGAACGAGGAGCAAGGTGAATCATATTTTCTTTGTTGTTATAATATTTGTTTTGGAGTGATATAGCATTGTCCATTGTGCCAACTGGCAACTTCCACTAGGATAGTTCTTATCAAATACTTGACGAGCTCGATTGGCTGTCATGCGAGTGAAACTGGATGTCATAGATATTGAGCCCACTGCGCAGGGTGTGATCTCCACTTCCCATTTAATGTGCATATAAAATATTAGAGGGGCAAATCTAGCAATAATAGCAGCATATTTAATTTATGGTTAAGTTTATGTCGTTATATAGCTAAGTTTATGTCGTTATATAGCAATATCATCAAGGGGCCTCTTTCTATTGTGGATCATAGTTAATCAATTTAGGATATATATTCGAGTCCCAAATCTCATCCTAGCTTCTTGCGTAAAAATAAATAAAAATTAAATAAAATCAAAGAACAAAAACAATTATATGATGAATTTTGATCCGTGATTTAGTTTGGAAAGTGTCAAAAGTTGTTTGATTGAACATGAGAAGTTACTTTCTGCAAGAAGTTAGACTATTATCTAGGAGCCATGTGGACTAGGTAAGCTATTTTCCCCATTTTGTGAGAAATAGAACTTCTTGAAAAGTAAAACTTTCTGCATTTTTTGTCAATCAAACAACTCAATTTTGTTTTATTTCCCATACTTTTCAATGTCAATCAAACAAACACAAAGATTATTTGAACTATAAAGATTACTATCTGTTTATTTTTGGTATCTTTTTTTTTTTCCTGACAATGAAATGAGAAGACAATATTTTTGCCGTTTCTATAATTGAAGAGAAAAAATTAAAAATAAAATAAAATAACATTTTGATATTCTTTTGTCCTAAAATTTTGTTTTTGCTATATTAAGTTTATGGTAAGAACGGGTCTCTACCAAATATAACCCATGTTGGATTGGGTGAGTCAGAGTAGGATATAGCAATCATGTCCTCGATCTCTTCCTGTGCCCAGTTAATCTGTTTGCATCCCTTTCCCTCATATTTCCTCCCCTAAATGTTCTCTCATCATTACTCTTAATTAATTTGCTAATCTTAGCTTAGTGAGAGAATTTTGGGACACCACAGGGTTGTTAGAAGCGTAACGAAGTTGGACACGATGGATGGATAATAAATGAGCAACTCTAAAATGTGGAGATCGATCCTCCATAGACCATATTACGTACGGCAATAATAATAATAGGATCTAGTGCACATATAAGAATAAATATATATAACTGACATAGGAGTACTAGCTATAGTATTATGATGAGATGCCGGCAGTCGAAGTAACATTTACTCCACCACATGATCGATCGATCGATCGAGTTGCCTAATTCACGATACTAGTTGAATTAATTATGTTAGTAGGGTCATAATAAATAATAATAATTGAGTATGTAATTGAATAATAATTCATCATAATTAAGGATTGAAATGTGAACAACTAAACATCCTTTTGTAGTTTCCCCTTCTTTCCCGTCACCCTCGTCTCTCGTGGTAGGTGGTTGTGTGATGCTACAATTCTACAACTTGCATGTTCAGGAAAATTAATGTGTTAGTTACTTCTTTTCCATTTCCACTTTAACAAAAAGTTTTGTATGAGCCTCAAGGTGAGGTTACCTCTATATATACAAACAAGTATGACATCGACATAATATTATGTTTGTATGAGAAGTTTCACTTTAAGATCACCTCATACGAGATTTTGTGCTGCTTTAATACAGTTCAGCGAGATCAAATCAATGTTTTAATTGCTCGTAATACATATATACTTGATCAGCTTGCATTGATAAGTTTGACTTTGTACTTGGGTCAATGAAAGAAGCCAACTTTCAAAGTCTCAATACTCTTAAATCCTAACCGTTTTAGCATCTACTCCTCAATCATTTGAAATGAATCACTCATATAATTTCTCTAATGTTATGACTTACTCATCTATTGTAATATACTACTATAAACTATATTTAATATAGTTTTTCTAAATGTACATATGTCTCTGAATGAGCATCCGATTCGATTGGGTTGGGAAAGGCAAACTCTGAAAAAAATACCAGGACAGCAAAAATCGAAAAGAAATACCCGGAGACCATCAGTGTGTTAGACTGACGTGATAACCAACTACACCACAACACCAGATGTTACCAATTCTGATATCGTAAATTAATGTCGATAATATTTATCTGCATTGTTCGAGTCCTTATTCTCTGAAAAATGAAATTTAATGTACACATGAGACCACCTTCAGTTTCTCACTCTCGGTGCAGTTAGCTCAATTTTGGGCAGACGATATCTAATTGTTGAGGTGATTTAATTTAATGTTTCATTACATTGCTAAAATTGTTCGTAGGTTACAGTTAGGATAAATTGTTCGATTAGTTAGGTTAGGGTTTAGTACTTCTGGTTGAAATGTTGAATTGTTTGTTTCAATTGCTTAATTTGCTAATTGTTGTTGAATTTGACTGAATTGATTGAAAATTCAGCACCCACAAACGAAATCCGACTAAAAACTTGTTGGGGAAAACTACGGTATTTACCCACAATCACAACAACAGATAAACGGAAAAATAAAGTGCAAGAACCCAAAAACAACACAAACAATTTTACGTGGAAAATCCCTCTCAATTAGGGGAAAAACCACGGTGCGGATCTCCACGCACTAAACAATAATCCACTATAATAATCAAGAGTACAATCGGCAACAATCACAAGATCAATCAACAAGTAGACAATCTATCTTTGGTACTAGTACAAATTGACAAACCCTAACTCAATTTGGTACTCTCACAAAACCAAAGATACACCCACAAAATACCTGTCGATGACCGATCCGAATACTCTGATTATCTTCACCCGAACAAGCCGAATCAACCGTGAACTGAAATAAACCTCTTTGGAGAAATACTCAATTTCTCTCACTCTTTGTTTGTCTCTCACTCACTTGGTCTCTTCCTTTTCTTTTGTTTCGGCCTTCTCTTACTGCTTTCACTCACTGGCCATTTCTTTTTATAGCCAATCAAAGGCTTTTGCCTTTCCAATCATCAACTATTTCTTTCAATACTAAAGAAAACCAAAAGGCTAAGACCTTTTATTTTCCCAACCTTTTAACTTCTTTTTTTTTTTTCTTTTGTTTTATTTTATTTCTTTACAAACTTAAATAAAATAAAACACAACTAAATATTATTTGGTATTGGGGCGTTACCTCAACAAATCCTCCCTCGACCCAAATCACCAAATACCTCCACCTTGTCCGAAAAACGGACCTTCTTCTTGGCCTTGCTCCTCCTTACGCAATGACCCTCAACATAGCACAAGTTGTTCTCCGCCTTCTTTGCACAATCAAAGTAGCACCACGATACACTTTGCACCACCTTCCTGTACCAATGTATCTACACCCTTGCGATGTCAACTCACCCAATGAAATCACGTTGACACGAGCATCGGGTACATACCTCACATTGTGGAAAGTTCTAGTCACACCACCATGGAGCTCAATGCGGATGCTTCCCATCCCTTTGGCCTTCAACTTACCACTCCCCATGTTGATGTCACCATACTCTCCATCTTGGCACAAAGTATCAAACATAGCATGGTCTCTACAAATGTGAACCGAAGCGCCGGAGTCCAACACCCAACTCTCTTGGCTTTCCTTCCCCTCATTGTCACTAGCCAAGAACAACTCCTTAATACCATCACAAGACATAATTACATTAGAGGAACCGCTATCATCATCAATTTTGGTCTTGCCCATCTTCTCTTGCAGCTGCTTGAAACTCTTCAAATCATCTCTCATCTTTGGGCAACGACGCTGAATATGACCCTTCTCACCACAATAGTAACACTCTATGTTACTAAAGTCTCTCGCGCGCGACTTCGACCTACTTCTCGGGCCACCACCTCTTCTCTCATGATTCCTCCCTCTTTCGGACACCTCCACAGCTAGTACTCTATCTCCTCCATCACTAGGAGATACACCATCAACCTGCAACATCATCCGATCATTCTCTCTCAACACTGTCATTGCTTCATCTAGTGTAATCTCTGTCCTCCCTACAAGTAATGTCTGCACGATTGGCCTGTAGGACTTAGGTAGTGAAGCCAACAATAACAATGCCTCCTCTTGATCGGAGATCTTCTCATCTGCATTTCTTAACTGACATACTAGCTGGTTAAAACTGTTAATGTGGTCCTGCAACGCAGTACCTTGCTCCATCTTTAGCTGGTACAACTCATATCTCAAACAAAGCTTGTTAGTCAGTGACTTTGATGCATATATACTCTGGAGCTTATCCAACAACTTCTTTGGATCTGTCTCAGTCAAGTAATTATACTTGATCTCCGGAGCCATAGCTAATCTAATAGTACTGACAGCTTTCTTCTTCTTCGATATCCATTGGGCATCGGTCACCCTACTAGGCTTTGTCTCATCTAAAGCCTCATCTAAATTTTGTTGAACCAACAAATCCTCAACCGTACTCTTCCACACAGTAAAATTAATTTTACCATCAAACAAAGGAATTTCAAATTTGGGCACGCTACCAGACATGTTAATTGCACAAAATAATTCCTCCTTCAACAAATACAGTAATTTTTCCACCACCGATCCTACAACCAAAAGCTCTGATACCACTGTTGGGGAAAACTACGGTATTTACCCACAATCACAACAACAGATAAACGGAAAAATAAAGTGCAAGAACCCAAAAACAACACAAACAATTTTACGTGGAAAACCCCTCTCAATTAGGGGAAAAACCACGGTGCGGATCTCCACGCACTAAACAATAATCCACTATAATAATCAAGAGTACAATCGGCAACAATCACAAGATCAATCAACAAGTAGACAATCTATCTTTGGTACTAGTACAAATTGACAAACCCTAACTCAATTTGGTACTCTCACAAAACCAAAGATACACCCACAAAATACCTGTCGATGACCGATCCGAATACTCTGATTATCTTCACCCGAACAAGCCGAATCAACCGTGAACTGAAACAAACCTCTTTGGAGAAATACTCAATTTCTCTCACTCTTTGTTTGTCTCTCACTCACTTGGTCTCTTCCTTTTCTTTTGTTTCGGCCTTCTCTTACTGCTTTCACTCACTGGCCATTTCTTTTTATAGCCAATCAAAGGCTTTTGCTTTTCCAATCATCAACTATTTCTTTCAATACTAAAGAAAACCAAAAGGCTAAGACCTTTTATTTTCCCAACCTTTTAACTTCTTTTTTTTTTTTCTTTTGTTTTATTTTATTTCTTTACAAACTTAAATAAAATAAAGCACAACTAAATATTATTTGGTATTGGGGCGTTACCTCAACAAAACTCTCTATAGCAGTTTGCCAAATGTGCTGCAATCGTTTAAACTATGTGGGTATCGTTTAAACTATGTGGGTATCGAATAAACTATGTGGGTGCTTGAAGCTTTTAGTGTGTCGCAGAAATTTCTATTATGAAGTTCTGAATGTACTGCAATTGTTCGTTTTTTTTTTTTTTTTTTTTTCATTTTTGTAAAAGTTGTAGTTGAATAAAAATTTTTTAAAAGAACTTTGTGAGGTGGTTGATTTGTGTAGTTTGTACTGTATCTTGCAAATTACTACGTAGACCTGAATCCTTATAATGGTGATATATGTAATGCAGTTTTAATGTAAAGATGTCGAAGCAAGCTCAAACTCTGCTTCTTGAAAAATGGCTTAGGAGTAGTACTGGTAACAGCAATGGAAGCAACAATGATAGTTCCAAACACTCTTCTAATTCATCTGCCCAAACCATTATTCAGGCGTGGGCCGAGCTTAGAAACTGCCTCCAGCAAAGTGTGTTTCTTCATAGTCACCTCAATTCTCTGGAATCCCTTGTCAACTTGCGGACCTCGCTCTATGTGGCTGATCCACAAGCGAAACTTGTTATTTCCATCCTTTCATCTCCTAGTATTTCTCTTCCCCATGATTCATATCCTCTCTTTCTTAGACTCCTTTATATATGGGTAAGGAAATCCTCCAAGCCCTCATTAGCATTAATTGATTCGGCTGTGGAGCTCGTTGCTCGCCTTTTTGCTGACCAACTTGATGCTAAGAAAAGCACATCTTTATTTGCAGAAGGTGCTCTTCTTGTTGGTGCTTTCTCTTTTGTCCCTTCTGTGTCTCAAAACATCAAAACAGTCTGTTTGCAGCTTCTCTGTAGAATGCTAGAGGGTGAATATAAGTTGATCGGCTCAGTTGGCGGAAACATTCCTGATGTGCTTGCAGGGATTGGTTATGCGTTATCTTCATCTGAAGAAGGTCACTTTGTTAGGCTACTAAATTTTCTGTTAGGAGATTGGGTTAAAATAGAGGTGCCACATGACATTTCTCATGCACTCACTATTCTGCATTTGATTGAATGGGTTATGTTTGGCTTCATGAATGCTGGCTCTTCAGAGAAAATCAAGATCTTTAGCATTGAAGTTATGGAAAACCGTAAGATGAACTATGCTACCTTTGCTGTACTTATGGCGACAGCTGGGGCTCTAAGAGCATCAAACAGACTTATGAAGCATGGGAACAGATTGAATATTGTTTCTAGAGTAAGAATTTCAGCAGAAGCGCAAATAGAAGCTGTGACAATAG
Source organism: Tetragonia tetragonoides (assembly GCA_038025085.1). NCBI lineage: Eukaryota > Viridiplantae > Streptophyta > Magnoliopsida > Caryophyllales > Aizoaceae > Tetragonia > Tetragonia tetragonoides. The sequence goes on from CM076142.1 coordinate 50,929,751, forward strand.
ATCTATGTTCAAAGATAGAACCTCAGAATAACTATGTTATTGAAGATAGTGAGGTCAAATTTCTCCTTCATTGCCTCTCACTAGCTGCAGCTCGAAGTGGTGGGTTAAGTTCCACGAGAGGACCTCTGCTAGTGGGCCTTGCTTTAGCATTGCTCATTGAAGTCTTTTCCTTGAGAAGATTTTATAACAATATCCTTGAAGGTTCAACAGGCAATTTTGAGGACCTGAATTCTGGTTTGGTGAAGAAACATCAAGATAGCTTCATTTTTAAGGAGGCAGGTGCAACAACTGGTGTTTTCTGCGGTCTTTATGCATCTGCAGATGAAGAAGACAAGCTTAGGGTGGAGGATCTACTGTGGGTTTTCTGTCATGATGCCTACCTTGGACATAGGGAGGTAGCTTTGCTGCTACGAGACAGGTCGGACCAGTTACTTGATGATTTGGAGAAGATAGCAGAATCAGCTTTCTTATTGACTGTAGTCTTTGCATTAGCTGTCACAAAGCACAGATTTACTTCCAAATACTCGAGAGAGGTACAGATGGATGTTTCAGTTAAGATACTGGTTGCATTCTCCTGCTTGGAGTATTTCCGGTGCATTAGACTTCCTGAATATATGGAGACAATTAGGGGTGCTGTTGCGCATGTGCAAGAGAATGAGTCGGCCTTTGTTTCTTTTGTTGAATCCTTGCCCTCTTATTTTGATTTGACAAGCCAGCAAGGTACAAATTGTTGTGATTATTATCAACCTACAATTTTTTTTCCAGTGAATTATCAAGCTATAAAGTTATTTTCATCTAGTAGTCTAAACTAGAATACTTCACTATTTCTGAAAATAGTATCACGTGAAATGTGGATGACCTAATTTTGTTCTTGTAGAGTCTCCTTGTCTGCAGAATATGAAGTACATATGGTCCAAAGATGAAGTACAGACTGCTCGGATCTTGTTCTACCTGCGACTTATTCCAACTTCCATCACCTGTTTGCCTAGCAATTTGTTCCGAAATGTGGTGGCTGCAACAATGTTCTTGTATCCTATTTATCATGCTCTATATTATAGTTAACCGCAACTAAGGATGGTATTGTGGCATTTGATTCCTTATCTCAAACTACTATCAGATATATGGGGCATCCTAATATTAAAGTTGCTCGGGCCTCTCATGCTGTATTCTTGTCCTTTGTATCTTCTGAAAAGGAATCTGATCACAAGGAGAGGATTTTGTTAAAGGAACAGCTTGTTTTTTACTACATGAAGAGGTCCCTCGAGGTACTTAAAAAGCTATTCAAAGCCATGATTATTTCGTACATGAATCTTAGTTAATATTGAAGGCATATGTTCGATGTTTTATTATCATTATTTTCCTGTGAATATGTAGGCATATCCTGGAACGACGCCATTTGATGGTTTGGCTTCCGGTGTCTCGGCAGTTGTTCAACATCTTCCTGCGGGAAACCCATCCATATATTATTGCATCCACAGTCTAGTTGAGAAAGCCAATGGCCTGTGCAGAGAAGTTACAGCTCTGAAACAGACTGACTCATGGAAGAATTGGCAAGGAGAGTCTGAGCCCTGCAAGAAAATCTTGGAGCTGCTCCTACGGCTTTTACCACTGGTGGACATTCAGGTGAGCGAAGAGCTGCTTTTTTTCTTTTTCTTTTGCAATTATTGGTTGATCAAGATTTATTGGAAAATAATATATATGAAAGAAAGCATATAAATGATAATATGACGCACCCTCTTTTAAGTAAAAATGATCCTTGTAACAAAGGCGTTCCCTCTTGCAAAAAGTTGAATTTGTTGCGACTCTGGCAACCTTTGTACGTTGTTCATGCACCTTTTCTCTTACCTGGATTATGATTACCTCAGAGTTATAAATTGTTGTAATCATTTGTTTATCATCCTGCAAGATCCTTACCTTGATTATGTTCATTTTCATGCTTTCTTTTTGTCATTTTGTCCAGGTGCTACCGGAATTGCTGAAGCTGTTGGCAAAACTAATTGTCCAATTACCTAAAGATGGTCAGAACATGGTCCTCGATGAATTGTATGCCCTTGTTGCAGAATCTGACGATGTAACCAGAAAGCCAACGTTGGTTTCGTGGTTGCAGTCGCTATCTTACCTCTGTTCGCAACCCATTGGTAGAAGTACTGCTTGCACAGAGCAGAGAGATGGAGAAAATGCCCAAACAAGTTCTGCGTTATTAAGCTTGCATCAGTTGCATGATGTGAATGCACGATTATGATAAAGATGCAGTTTATAATTTGTGTTGACCTGAAAAAAAAAAGCTCCCGCCTCTTTTGATAACCCTCTTACAGGGTTTTTTTTTTTTAATTTTATTTTGGGGGAAGGGATCATGAGTCATATATGTACAATTGAAACTAAAAGCTGAATGCAACCTTGGTACTAGAAGGGTTGATGGAACGCTAAGTCGCAAACCTTTACATAGATACCGTACCGCGTTACATTTTGAACAAAATTTGTTACGTTAGATTGATAAGTGTTGACAAACTGAAAAAGATTGAGAAGTGTTACTTTAGTGTAAACACTTTTGACCATAAAAAAAAAGATGTGTTATTTTTGGATAAAGAAGTTACATTTTGAATAAATAGTGTTACGTCGGACTTCCTTAGAGTGAAATGAATTTACACAAAAATAATTGCTAATCACCAAATTAATATTCATTAAGCCCTATTTGCTGAACTTTTTGTGAGATTTATCTTGTTGGCTTGCTTCGTGTATGTTGTTTGCAGGTTATTGTATACATTCGGGTTCTAGTATACACTCTAAGAGTAATGACTGCGGGTTCGCAATCTTAGTAGTGGGGTCAAAGGGTTGACATCATCTTTTCCAACTACATGAGTGGCGAGATCAACATTGAGAATGATGATGTATTTATAGTAGTCCTTTGATTTGCACTTGTGTAAGAGTTTGTTCTTCTAAACTTATTTTTATTTATTGTTGAATATTTATTCTTATTGAATTTGTTGAAATTTAATTGTTTAACTAAAATTTGATGAATTTTGCCGAACTTTGTTGAAATTTGGTTATTCTACTTAATATTGTTTATTGTTTTTGAAAATAAGTTTTGTATAAGACTGTCTCACGGTGGGTCGAAGTGACTTTAATCAGAAATAAGGATGACTTTTTATCCACAAGTCACCCTTATTTTCACAAAAGTCACAATGTCTCACCATGTGACAGTTTTATATGATTTTTTGTGTATTGGATTTTGTTCATTTTTTGTTTATTCTAAGGAATTTTGCTGAACTTCGTTGAATTTTGTTAATTCTAAGCACTCAATTTTGTTATTTTGTTGAAATGAAGAAAAATAAACAAAAATAAGTTAAGGAGAACGGAAAATAGGTCAAATACACTGAGTTGCCTCATGCTCAGATTAGCAGAAAAGTTTATACCAGGAGATACTGAGATTAGCATTCTAAGTGTTTTGTTCAACATAGTGGTGTGAAAAGGAATAATACGAAATTTGCATTGCGGAGCGACAATGAGTATAGAAAGCAACAAAATGTGAGATAAAATTAACTTCAAAACGAGATGCAACGTAGAAACTAGAAAGTAGCAAACGGGACGTAAATTGCTCCACGGAACGAAGTGTAAAATTTGGATGCAGCATCAAGACAAAATACAATTTTGTATCCAGTGATCCGCATCAAGACAAATACAATTTTGTGTCCAGTGATCCGCATTACCCATAATTACAATGTCATTGTCTTGTATATATAACCAGTTTAACATCGATGATGTACAGAACCAAATGCCTAAACATTACAGGGCACGTACGACATTATATGGAGAACACTAACATCCAGCAAAGTTGTTGATATAACTGAATTAGACGATAACAATATGAGAAAGGTACAAGGACATGCTAACATGAGCAAGGTTATCACCTTATCATCAAGGAACGGTTCATCACCCTGCTAACATGAGCAAGGTTATCAACTTATCATCAAGGTACGGTTCATACCCATGCTAATATGAGCAAGGTTATCAACTTATCATCAAGGTACGGTTCATAACCCTGCTGAGCAAATATAACATACATCATCCAGTACTTGCTCAAGCTCAACCCCGACAACTTGTTGGGTGGAATTTTTGTAGGATGGCGAAAAAGTTCTCTTCCCCACCCTAGCACGCGGCAGTACCCTATTTGTTTCTTATGTTGCCTCTCCAGTCCCCACCATACATGTATGCCAAAATATCTAACAACCTTTTTCATGTTGCCTACAACCATATACCCAGCCACGACGTAAAAACATGCCACGACATAAGCCCTTTGCAGCTGAATGGCTGTACATGCTTTGGGGTTGAGTAGCCCTCGTTTATCACGAACAATTTTGGGTGACAAGAACTACAGGGGACCTTGTCAGTTGTCACCATATATATATATGACCAGACGAAGTAAAAAGTGAATATACATAACCAAAGACGCATCAGATAGAAACATAAGATAGAGCTGTTGAAAGACATCATGGATTACCTTAGCTTCCTGCTGTACCTTGGATTAGCATGGATTGGTACTCATCTCCTCTCAACTGCAAAGATCCGCACAAGGCAGCTACCACCAGGTCCTTCCCCTCTACCCATCTTTGGGAACCTCTTTTGTCTCGGCAACAAGCCTCATATCTCCTTGTCTGAACTTGCAAAGACCTATGGCCCTCTCATGAGTCTCCAGCTAGGCCAAGTGACAACAGTGATCATTTCTTCCGCTGCTGTGGCCAAGGAAGCCCTTCAAAAGCATGATACTTCTCTGTCCAACAGGACAGTCAGAGATGCTGTTTGTGCACTCAATCACCATGAAGACTCAGTAATCTGGTTGCCAGCAACACCTCAGTGGCGGAGTCTCCGCAAAGTCTGCAACTCCCATGTTTTTTCTACTGCTAGGCTAGTAGCCAGCCAAAGCCACCGAAAAAATAAGGTAAGAGATCTCCTTTCCTACGTCCGAAAGTGCAACGAAGCCAGCATTGCAGTGAATATTAACCAAGCAGCCTTCACCACTAGCCTGAATATGCTGTCAAACACTTTCTTTTCAGTAGATTTGGGTGACCCCAGTTCAGAATTTGCTCGTGAATTTAAAGACATTGTACAAGGTGTAATGGAAGAACTAGGGTCACCCAACGTTGCAGACTATTTCCCCTTTCTGAAAGCGATAGATCCACAAGGAATAAGGCGGCGCATGAGCATTCGCTTTAAGAAGATGCAAGATTTCATCAACGGCATGATCAACCAACAGCTCCAGGGCAAGAGGCCATCAGGCTCAATCCAAGGCATCGATGTTCTGGATGCTCTGCTAGGCATGGATCATGAGGAAAGTGAAGGATTTGAGGCGTCAAAGATCCCTAACCTATTAATGGTACCTGAACTTTTCCCTCTGATCTCTCTTAGCTTTCGTCGAATATTTCCATGCATTACCCCAAAACCGTTTTAGCATATTTTTTCTTTGTAGGACCTATTCAATGCAGGAACTGATACAACCTCAATCACCCTCGAATGGGCAATGGCTGAACTACTCCACAACCCAGAGAAGCAGAAGAAAGCTCAAGCTGAGCTCGAAGAGATCATTGGAATCGGAAATCCAATAGAAGAACCTGATATGTCCCGACTCCCATATTTGCAGGCTATCGTCAAGGAGACTTTCAGGCTACACCCAGCAGCGCCATTGCTGGTACCCAGAAAAGTGGATTCAGAATTCAAATTATTAGGCTACACAGTGCCCAAGAACACGCAAGTACTAGTCAACGTGTGGACAATTGGGAGAGACCCCAACATTTGGGAGAACCCCAGTTTGTTTGAGCCGGAAAGATTTCTGGGTTCCGAAATTAATGTCAAGGGTCGTGATTATGAGATTATCCCTTTCGGTGCTGGCCGTCGTATCTGTCCTGGGTTGTCATTGGCTAATCGGATGATACATTTGATGCTTGGTTCGCTAATTCATGGGTTTGATTGGGAGCTTGAAGATGGGATTTTGCCGGAGAATATGGATATGAATGAGAAATTTGGATTGAGTTTAGAGAAAGCTCAGCCGCTACATGCAATTCCAGTACGTCCTAGATACATGTAGGTTATTTTTTTTTACCGAGATGTAAAAAAAGTTAATTGTACAATGACAACGCACTCCGTTGCCAAATACTCTTCGAGATATACCTCATCAGTTACTATCAAACATGATTAGCTTTCCAAAGCCACATTTGCCCAACACTAGTAAGAGTAGTAACCGCGTCCAAATACGTTCACATCAATTCTCACTTACTCTGTTTTTTTCTTTCTTCAATGTTGGTGGATAGATAATCCACGCACAAAATTGGGAAGCTACCAAACAAGTGTGTCATTTTAGCTTTTGGCAGGCATATATAGTATAGGGGAGAAAAAGCGATAAGATACCTCTTCGTCACCATACATTTTTTGTATGACCCCACTGGCACTAAGTAAACAATGAATACTACAGAAATCAGAAACATAAGACATAGCTAACCAGAGAAGTATGGATTACCTGAGTTTCTCCCTATGTCTTCTTCTAGCATGGATTGCAATTCATCTCCTTCTTTCAACTGCAAAGAAAAGCCAAAAGAAGCTACCACCAGGTCCTTCTCCTCTACCGATCTTCGGGAACCTCTTTAGTCTTGGCAGCAAGCCTCATATCTCATATCTGAACTTGCCAAGACCTATGGCCCTCTCATGACTCTCCAGCTCGGCCAAGTTACAACAGTGATCATTTCTTCCGCTATTGTAGCCAAGGAAGCCCTTCAAAAGAACGATATTTCCTTCTCCAACCGTCCGGTCATTGATGCTACTTGTGCACTCAATCACAATGAAAATTCAATAGTCTGGTTGCCAGTAGCACCTCAATGGAGGAATCTTCGTAAAATATGCAACTCCTTAGTTTTTTCAACCGGTAAGCTTGACGCCAGCCAAAGTCTCCGAAGAAACAAGGTAAATGACCTCCTATCCTATGTCCAAAAGAGCAGTGAAGCCGGCATAGCAGTGGATATTCGCCACGCAGCCTTCACCACTACCCTGAATGTGTTGTCAAGCACTTTCTTTTCAGTGGATTTGGGCGACCCCAGTTCAGCAGTTGCTTGTGAATACAAGGATAATGTGCGTGGCGCAATGGAAGAACTAGGAAGACCCAACCTTTCAGACTATTTCCCTCTTCTGAAAAGGGTAGATCCACAAGGCATCAGGCGGCGCACAAGCGTTCTCTTTGCGAAGATGATAGATTTGTTTAACAATATGATCCACCAACGGCTCAAGGGAAAGAGGCCATCAGGGTCAGTCCAAGACTATGATGTTCTGGATGCTCTGCTAGGCATCAATCATGAGAAAAGTGAAGAAATTGAGCCATCAAAGATCCCTAACCTATTAATGGTACCTGCATTTCCCCTTTTCATTTTGTTGAAAATCTTTCCCTTGTAGGCTTGTACTAGATCAAAACCATAGCATCATGTTATCATATTTTGTCTGCAGGACCTATTCGCTGCAGGAACCGACACAACATCAGGCACCCTCGAATGGGCAATGGCTGAGCTACTCCACAGCCCAGAAAAGCTGAGGAAAGCTCAAGCAGAGCTCGAAGAGATAATTGGAAAAGGAAACCCAATCGAAGAACCTGATATTACCAGGCTCCCTTATTTGAAGGCGATCGTCAAGGAAACCTTAAGGCTACACCCAGCAGCGCCATTGCTATTCCCTAGAAAAGTAGATTCAGATGTCATGTTATTCAGCTACATAGTGCCCAAGAACGCACAAGTACTAGTCAATGTATGGGCAATTGGGAGAGATCCTAATATTTGGGAAAACCCCATTTTGTTTGAACCTGAAAGATTTCTGGGTTCAGATATTGATGTAAAGGGTCGTGATTTTGAGTTGATCCCTTTCGGCGCCGGCCGTTGGATCTGTCCTGGGTTGCCATTGGCTAATCGGATGATACATTTGATGCTGGGTGCACTCATTCATGGCTTTGATTGGAAGCTTGAAGGTGAGAGTTTGCCGGAGAAAATGAACATGGACGAGAAATTTGGACTAACTTTAGAGAAAGCACAGCCACTTCGTGCAATTCCTATTCGTGACTAGTAAATGCTTTTTTGGTATTAGAGGAGGCAAAAAACGCCTAAAATTCCTTTAGCGTGAATAACGCGTTGATGTTAGATGTTAATCATTTGAATGGAAGTTAGTTCCGTATTGCGGCAATGAGATACAAAAAAAAAAAAAAAAAAAAAAAAAGACCCCTATTAGACTCCTTCAGGCTTCAAAGCATTAACAGCACACAAAATCACTTCCAACTACTACTTGCTTGCTGGAAGCCCAACATAATGGCCTTTGCTTTGCATTAAGGCATGCACAGGCGGAACACCACTATCCAATCTGCAGACTGGTGATGCCAACCCCCGTACACTTATCGCCCAACTTACCCACGTCAATGTGATATTTTATCCATCCCTCCTGCGGATACAACCAGCGTGCCACCTATTAAAGATAGGTTTTTGTTTCTACGAAACCATCTACTAAATTGACCACCTAAATTTTCTTTTTCCGGCCAAAAAAATGTGTGAAAAGTGCTCATTTTAACTCTCACCTTACATGTAGTGATTGAAGGGAATTAACTACCTAATGTCTTTTTCAATGAGTTTGTTGTGGCTTTTGGGCAATTTGGAACCACCGCAGTAATGTTTTATTTAGTGCTCGGTCAACTAACCCAATAATTTAAAGCTGGCAGTCCCTTTCATGAAAGGACATACATGACCAAATGAGGTGATGCAGAAGATCAAAATGACTGGGATAAATAATGCCCCTCGTTATGGCGTAGGGTCACAACTCACAAGGTGATCTACAAACTTGGTGGGGGTGATGATGTGGATGTGGGGGTTCTATAAGCCTATACTTCAAGTTGACGGGGGCATGAAAGCAGTATGAAGGAACGGCTAGATTCGGATGGGTGGCTGTTAGTGATACACAAGTGGAAGTGTTATTGCAAGAGGAAGAAATGCTTTACTTGCTAAAACTGTGGGACTGAGGTACTGGCAGCTCTTCATGCACTGACATGCATAAGGCAGTGCGAATGGAAAAAGGCAGATTGAGATAAGAACAGACTTGTGGTAGCATCAGCCACATCGACAAGGATGTAAATACATGAAAAGTCATTGAGGATACTTTAATTTGTTCTTTAGCTCTCATCTATGGAATTCATTGTCATTAGAAAAGTCTGTTCACTAGAGATTGAAGCTGCACATTGAATTTGTAATATCAGGCCAAAAGTGTACGGTTGTTATTGTGTACGATGACTGGCAAGACCGAAAAAACTAAAAATTAATACTTGTATCTGTCAAGGAGGCTACTTATTACCACACATAAAGGGAAGAAATATCTATAAGACTTGTCACCATACATATAAGGTCACACCATGTAAACAATGAGATCAGATTACAGTCCCATACCCATATTTTTTGGGCATACAGTGACATAACATAGAGCAACAGGGAAGCATGGATTACCTGAGTTTCTCGCTATGCCTTCTATTAGCATGGATAGGAATTCACCTCCTCCTTTCAATTACAAAGAACAGCTCAAGGAAGCTACCACCAGGTCCTTCCCCTCTACCCATATTTGGGAACCTCTTCAGTCTTGGCAAAAAGCCTCATATCTCCTTGTCTAAACTTGCCAAAACCTATGGCCCTCTCATGAGTCTCCAACTCGGCCAAGTGACAACAGTGATCATTACTTCTTCCATTGTCGCCAAGGAAGCCCTTCAAAAGAATGATATCTCCTTCTGCAACCGTCCGGTCATAAATGCTATCCGTGCACTGAACCACCATAAAAGCTCAGTCATTTGGTTGCCAGCAACACATCAGTGGCGAGAACTCCGCAAAATTTGCAATTCCCATGTTTTTGCTACAGCTAAGCTTGATGCCAGCCAAAGCATCCGAAGAGAAAAGGTAAGGGATCTCCTTTCCTATGTCCAAAAGAGCAGTGAAGCTGGCATTGCAGTCGATATTGGCCAAGCAGCCTTCACCACTAGTCTAAATGTGTTGTCAAGCACTTTCTTTTCACTGGATTTGGGTGATCCAAGTTCAGAATTTGCCCATGAATTTAAAGATACAGTACGAGGTGTAATGGATGAATTGGGAAAACCCAACATCACAGACTATTTCCCTCTTCTGAAAGGGATTGATCCACAAGGCATCAAACGACGCATAAGCATTCACTTAGGGAGGATGAAAAATATATTTGACATTATTATAAACCAAAGGCTGCAGGGGTCATCATCATGCTCAAGCCACAGCAACGACGTTCTTGATGCTCTGCTTAGCACTAATCAAGACAAAAGAGAAGAGATTAACCCATCAGAAATCCGTGACCTATTTGTGGTACCTTCTATTCCTTTTCTCTCACTCTAAGCTTCAGTCAGTCATTTCATCAAACACCTTCGGTGCACTGTTTTAAATTCTTCACATTTTTTCATTGCAGGACCTTTTTGGTGCAGGAACTGATACAACATCAAGCACCGTCGAATGGCAATGGCTGAATTACTCCATAACCCAGAAAAACTCAAAAAAGCTCAAGCCGAACTCGAAAAGATCATCGGAAAAGAAAACCATATTGAAGAACCCGACATTGTCAAGCTCCCATATTTACAGGCAATTGTCAAGGAAACGTTGAGGCTACACCCACCAGTGCCATTGTTGGTGCCTAGAATAGTTGTTTCAGATGTCAAATTCTTTGGCTATACATTGCCTAAGAACGCTCAGTTACTAGTAAATGTATGGGCAATTGGGAGAGATCCGAATATCTGGGAGAGACCCAATTCGTTTGAGCCAGAAAGATTTCTGGGTTCAGAAATTGATGTACTGGGTCATGATTTTGAGCTGATCCCTTTTGGTGCTGGGCGACGAATTTGTCCTGGGTTGCCATTGGCAATTCGGATGATGCATTTGATGTTGGGTTCGCTTATTCATGGGTTTGATTGGAAGCTTGAAGGTGGGATTTTGCCGGAAGAGATGGATATGGAAGAGAAATTTGGGATCGCTTTAGAAAGAGCTCAACGCCTTCGTGTAATTCCTGTACGTTGTTCCTAAATGTAGTTGCTATTTGGTGGTAGTAGAGCAAGTGTGAATCATATGGACATGATTTTAATCAGTCGTCAGTCGTCACTCGTCAGCTATGTAAGAGATGTTTTAGCTATTTTTGATTTTTTTTAATTTAATGGTTATTGATGAATTGTCTTGTTTCTATTTTGGTGTAATAATTTTTTTTTTCTTTTTTGATGCTAAATTTGTGATTAATTGGTAAATAAAACTAAAATAACACCAATGTGAGATTTGGAGAATTTTATTCATAGTCTGACTCTTAATTTGTTTAGGGCAAATATTAAAATGTTGGCGGGAGGAAAGCCCTAAAGTCATGGTAATATTCATTCAATGGTCGTGTATTAGTTTGTGGTGCCTCTATAAAAGTTAGAAGTATATAACTCTAAATGACATTGTTTGTTGCATTACAGTTCTATTTATTATGATTAGTCATATTTTAAACTTTGACATATATTTGACCGAGTGCTTAGGAAATGATTTCTAACATTTTATAACAAACTTGAAAATACTCTGTTATAAAGTTCTTCTATCAAAGATTATCATAGTCTCGATGGGTCGAAATGAACTAAGTACATCAAAAATTTATTTGAAAAAATTTTTGGGTGCCCCATGTCCCAGCGCCCAGCAAGCGCCATGTCATATCCCATGTCCCAGCACCCATGTCCGATTTCTCAACGCCCATATCCCATGTCCTAAGGGTAAAATCGGAGTTTGGGGACCTGTATAACCGTCCCGAGACACCGAAGGTCCTCTAGGGTGACGATAAACCCCCGGGAGAAGTTTGGCAAAAACAAAAATCGGCCCACGAGAAGCTAAAAATCAAAGGCTATAATGCACGTATTTTGGGCTTACAGGAGGCCCTGCAACAAAGGTGGATATTCCCGCACCACATCGTCCGGGACACCCTTTGGCGAACATAAGAGGCCTCCGGGGTTCACTAGCGGATCCCTGATAAGCCTGTATGGACGTTTTTACGGGAAACCAATGTAAGGGCCGAAACACTGAAGGCATGGGTGATATCGAAGTTTATGGATCCGGTTGACACTTCTCGGGCTCCGAGGGTCCTCTAGGGTCATGATAGACCCCACAGAGAAGTTTGGGCAAAGATGACACCCGGGCCTCCGGAAGCCGAAAACGAAGGCTATAATCCACGTTTTTTGGGCTTCCGGGAGGCCCGGGATGAAGGTGGATATTTCCACACCACATCGTAAGAGGCCTCTAGGGTCTGTTATCGAGTCTCTGATAGATTTGTAAGGACATTTTTACGGGACACCAATGTAAGGGTTGTGACACCGAAGGCATGGGTGATACTGAAACTTGAGGATCCAAATTACCTAGCTGGGGCACCTATGGTCCTCTAGGGTCATGATAGGCACCTCAGAGAAGTTTGGGCAAAAAAGACACCCAGGTCCCTGGAAGCCGAAAACGAAGGCTATAATCCACCTATTTTGGGCTTTCCGGAGGCCCCGGAACGAAGGTGAATATTTTCGGACCACATCGCATGGGATACCCTTAAGGAACATGGGAGCCCCCTGCGGTCCAATATCGGGTCCCTGATAGGCTTAAAAGGGCGTTTTACGGCACATTGGTGTAAGAGTTGGAACACCAAAGGCGTGGGTAATTTCAAAGTTCGGGGAAACGGATGACCCTCCCGGGGCACCTAGAGTCATGATAGTCCTCCCGGAGAAGTTTGGGCAAAAATGACACCTGGGCCCCCGAAAGCCGAAAACGAAGGCTATAATCCACGTTTTTTGGGCTTCAGGGAGGCCCCGAACGAAGGTGGATATTTCTAGACCACATCGCACAGGACACCCTTAGGGAACATAAGAGGCCCCCAGGGTCTGTTATCGGGTACCGGATAGTCTTCAAAGTGTTTTTACGGGACACCAATGTAAGGGATGAAACACCGAAGGCATGGGTGATATCAAAGTTCGGGGATCCGGATGACCCTTCCGGGGCACCAAGGGTCTTCTAGGGTCATGATAGAGCCCCCAGAGAAATTTGGCAAAAAAGACACCCGGGCCCCTGGATGCCGAAAACGAAGGCTATAATCACTATTTTTGGGTTTCAGGGAGGCCCCGAAACTAAGGTGGATATTTTCACATCACATCGCAAGGACACCCTTATGGAACAAGGGAGGCCCCCACGGTCCGTTATCGGGTCCCTGATCGACTTGTATGCGCGTTTTACGACACATTGGTGTAAGAGTTGGAACACAAAAGCGTGGGTGATATCAAAGTTCGGGAATCCGGATGCCCCTAGGGTCCACTAGGGTCATGATAGACACCCCGAAGAAATTTGGGCAAAAATGACACTCGGATCTCAGATAGGCTTGTAAGGGCGTCTTACGGAAACCAATGTAATGGCTAAAACACCGAAGGCATGGGTGATATCGAAGTTCAGGGATCCGTATAACCCTCACGGGGCACCGAGGGTCTTCTAGGGTCATGATAGACCCCCCGGAGAAGTTTGGGCAAAAATGACATCCGGGCCCCGAAAGCCAAAACGAAGGCTATAATCCACGTATTTTGGGCTTCTAGGAGGTCTCGAAACGAAGGTGGATATTTTCGCACCACATCGCGAGGGACTCCCTTAAGGAACATAAGAGGCCCCCCGGGGTCCGTTATCGGGTCCCGGATAGTCTTGTAAGAGTGTTTTTAGGGAAAACCAATGTAAGGGTCAAAACACTGAAGACATGGGTGATATCAAAGTTCAGGGATTCGGATGACCCTCCTGAGGCACCGAGGGTCCTCTAGGGCCATGGATAGACCCCAAAAGAAGTTTGGGCAATAAAAATATTTGGACCCCCGGAAACCGAAAACGAAGGTTATAATCCATGTTTTTTGGGCTTCTGGGAGGCCTCGAAACGAAGGAATATATTTTTCGGACCACTTCGCACAGGACACCCTTAGGGAACATTGGAGGCCCATGTGGTCCATCATCGGGTCCCTGGTAGGCTTGTAAGCACGTTTTACGGCACATTGGTGTAAGAGTTGAAACACCAAAGACGTGGGTGATATCAAAGTACAATGATCCATACGACCTTCCCGGGGCACCTAGGGTCCTCTAGGGTCATGATAGACTTCCCGGAGAAGTTTGGCCAAAAATGACACTCGGGCCCCCGGAAGCCGAAAACGAAGGCTATAATCCACGTTTTTTGGGCTTCGGGGAGGCCCTGGAACAAAGATGGATATTTTAGGACTACATCACACGGGACACCCTTAGGGAACATAAGAGGCCCTCGGGGTCCATTATCGAGTCCAGATTTTTTTTTACTGGCCATGAGTCACATGACATACCATAAGTAAATTGACACGTCATTTAGCAATTCAACGTCTGATGTGGCGAGATCTGATTTAATCATTGCGTTTTAATCTAATTATATAGATAACAGTTTTAGATCAGTCAAATGACTCGGTTAGATCGGATAATTTCGTGTAAGTGGTGATTGGGTTGCCTTTTTGAATTAAGTACCTCTATATAAGTTTCGGGTCAACAAAAAATTGTCTAAAACCCGTTTTTTGGGGTCGATTTGATTGTGTTTTCCAGGGGTGTAAAATTGTGTCCTATCTAAATAAGTGTATTAAGAGTTGAGGTGCTTGCAAGTTATAATTCCTCATTAGTTTTGTGAAATTGCGAGAGACACTAGCGGCGGGAAAATTTGACAGCTCCTTCAAGTTAGAGCACTAGATTTGCTCTTCTTTGTCCCTCAATCTTCCTCAAGTTGAGGTTTTTATGTCACCTTCCAGGCTTTTAATGTTTTTCAGTCTTGTGTGAGACTAACTAATAAAAAATTAAGATTATTTTTTAGAAATATAAGAGTCACTTATAAAGAGCAATGTAACCCTTCTTTTATTTAAAAGTGACCGCGGTCTTACCAAAAAGTTACGAAAAGACGGTTTCAATGAAGTTTTTGTGTTTTCTTGATTTTCCTGACTAGTCTTGACCCAAGCTTCGATGAATCTATAGTTGAACCAAAAATAAAAAAGTTTTTGTGTTTTCCTAATTTTTTTGTTGGATTTATTTTCCTTTATTTTGTAAGTCAAAAATAACTTATTTGAATCCCAATACATAATTCTTATAATTATAGGCCGCATTTTATATAAACTACCCACAGGATAACTCAAGCATTGTTCCTCAAAAATCGAAAAGGATCCTCTGCAGTTTCTTTAAAAATGACACTTGTGTTGTTCCTCCTTCCTTTCTATTTCTCTTCTCTCCTCCAACTACATAAATTCCCTCTAATCCAATGGCATGAAAACTCTCTTTCAATCCAATGGTGGAAATTAGAAAAACTATCCAAGGATCTCAAAAACCCACATTATTTGTTGGAATAGAAAGGGAAAATGAATCTTGACAATTATTGTGTATTACAATTTTTTTTGCTGTGTCTATTTCTCTCTTCTCCCCTTTTTTACTATACCACAAATACCTCCTAAAATTCTTAGTAGTAAGGGTACTTTTGTCACTCCTCTCACATAAAAAAAGTTGTAATGTACAACTATTGTACAAGTATTATTGTCCGATAGACGCTGATACCCGTCATATCATATGGCACATATTTTGTGTCATATGGTTGACGTGGCATAGTTAATAGCCACACAATAAAAACATATTCCCCCAATTTCTTTTGTCATCTGCCATCTCTCTTGGACACCAGCCACGGATGTGTCGTAAACTCGTAACAATCAACAAATTTACCACCACCACTATCATCAATGCACCGGCCACCTTATATTTTGTCACCAACCACCACTGACATTTTCTCTCTCCTTAGATCACCAACCACCACCACATTTCCACAACCACCTCTCTCTCTCCTCATATCACAGCAACCACCACCATCACAACCACCTCTCTCTCTCTCCTCATCACAGCCACCGCCACCATTGGCACCATATGCACCCCAGCCACCACACACCCATAGCCCCGTCCTCGATTTTCTTTGTCGTCCAATAAACTCCACCACCACCAGAATCTCAACAATTAAACAAAGTCACACCCAAATATTCAATTACCAACTCAAGTTCATCTCAAAATCAGATTCAACATAGCATTATCAACCCCCCAAACAAATCACGAAAATATACCAAATTATTTGGTGGTGCGTGAGAGGAAAGGGGCGAGCAGCGGCTGATTTGATCCAGCCATCGGTGAGGCGGTTAAGTCCCACGTGCGGGAGGAAGGTTGGGCGGTACGGGAGAGAGGTCTGAGGAGAGGGAAAGTGAGGTGGGGTGGACCGTGGATGTGGTGGTAATGGCTGGTGGTGCGAGGAGAGATGGAGATCTGGTTTGTTTGTTTTTTTTTTAATTTTGTGGGCCCAGTTAGTTTAAGTAGGCTAATAGATTACTGACATGTGTCCATATGACAATTTATGGTTGTCATATAAACCGACGAGAATCATTACCCTTGTCGGATAGAGAGCCATAGAATTTAGAGCCCATAGTTGGTGGGGGAATTCAGAACCCAATAAATTCTCCATATCTATGCGACGCAGAAACGCGGCAACCTGATCACAAATGTAAAATCTGTACTTTTGTTTGGTTCTCGTTCTCTCCGGTCTCCAGTATATTACACTCACATGTCCCTTCAGATATATGTTGACACGTGGCAGATAAAAAATTGGTTTTGGGGGAAAATGCTAGTGAAAGGGGAGGAAATACTTTTCAGCTTTAAGGGGGAAAACAGAGATACAATACCGCCCAAAAATCCTAAAAATTGGAGCTCGAAATTTTGGGAGACACTTAACTCCTCCGGCGAACGGAAAATTAAGCCGGGGACATTTTCCGGCAAGGCAATAAAATTCCGTCGTTATTATTTAGGGAAAAAAATACTTTAATTAGAAGGGTTCCTAATCAGAAAAGTTGGTACGGGTTGATGCAATTGTAGATCTCCGGTGAAGGGCGGCGTTGGGCTTAAAATTCACCGGCGAAAACTTTCTGTCATATTTCAATGGGGGATTACATTGACAACTTGCTGGATGAGGATGATCAATTAAACGTAAGTTCGAAATTTACTGCATTTGTTATATTACTTAAAATTAAATGTAAATTGTAGATCTGAAAAAGGCGATTAAACCCTTCAACGGTACAAATTTCATCCTTTTAATTTGTAGGAAAAAAAACCTAATATAATATCCGGCATTTGTTATATTACTTAAAATTAACAGTTGTTGAGTAATTTTAGTTAAAAAGTAATAGGTCTACTTGTGTAGGAACAACGGTACAAATTTCATCCTTTTAATTTGTAAGAAAAAAAACCATGTGAAAGTTTTGTGGCGTCCATATTTTGTAGGAACAACAACATACATAAATTGGCTACAACGTTCATAAATTGGTAAGCACCCACCTGTGCAGATTATTTGGAAGCAAATGCGATGGGATGACAGACATGTTAGTAGGACATGTATATGGTGAAATATAAATGTTATTTGAACATGTTTATAGCGTGAACAAAATTGTAAACAGTGGCACTTGGTGAATGAATTGCGTGTAAGTATGAACATCTGTACAACTACAACCAATAAATCTTCAAATGTGAATGCCACTAGCATTTGTTGAAAGAGTATTCATTTAATTTAGGTGTTTTTGATGAGGCGGAAGATCAACACAGATGGGCAGAACAATCCAACGGTGGTAAGTGAAACAATAAAAATACAGTGTAACAGGGGAACTATACGTGTTAATGTTCACCATGTTGATTTGTACATGGTGTTGTTGCCCTACATTGCAACCTCCTCGTGTATTGGCCAGATAGTTTTGGTGATCACTGTATGTGGAGGAAAAGGAATAGGATCAACATCTAGGGTCACTGGAAGACCCTTTTATTGATACAGATTAGTTGACAAACTTGTTACTGGTCTACGAGATTATCCGTCACTCATTTACCCCCATAAATTGTTAATCAATATTGTGAGGCAATGCTAACAAAATGTTTTGTAATCTAGCAGGCAGTAGAAGAGCCTCGTGATGAAACTGACAACCACAACAAATCGATGAGGTACGAAAAAGATTTAGAAGTGATTGGGGAAAAGATGATTGGGGAGGAGATGATTCGAAAGATGATGATTTACCAAGTGTTGTTGTGAATTTGAATGAGGAACCTAAAAGTGACGAAGTGTTGGTGCGCCCTAGGGCCGGTATGATATTCAAGGCTCAATCAGAATTTGCTGAATTTTGCCATACGTACGCCTACAAAATGGGCTTTGAATTCCGTATAAGGTCGAACAATATATATTCTGATTATCGAGAACAAGGGGTTGGGAGAAGGAAGACAGGATCTAAGGAGCCACAATTCCACATGATGAGACGAATTAGGTTTCAGTGCAAACAGGCACCAGGAGGCTACAAGGTACGGGTTGCTAGAGGGGAGAATAAGGGAAAATTGTTTGAGGTATCGATTTGTGAGTTAGATCACAACCATCAGCTAGAGTCGTCTAACAGCACGAGGATGCTAAACTTCAGGTACATAGACGACTACGTGGTGAGCAAGTGCATGGCTCACGAAACTGCGGGCCTTCCCATTGTTAAGATATTCAACACCATCCTTGTTGAAAATGAGGGTCTTCATGAAAATCTGACATTCAATGGAAAAGATTTGAAGAACGCCATACAAGCCTGGAGGAGAAGAGAAACAATGGGAGGAGATGCAGCAAACCTTGAAAGGTATTTTGCGAAGATGAAAGGGGAGAATCCCTATTTCTACAGTGCAGTTGAAAAAGATGAAGAGGTGATGTGAAATAAGTAACAAAACGGAAATTAACCTTTGATAGTATCACACAAAGGGATCTTGTTCAAGAATCACTCAAGAACAACTCACGAATCACTCGTAAGGGTTTCAACCTGAATCACTCAGTTTGAGGGGTAAATACTCATGTATTCAATAATTAATCATCAAAGCACGAGTTTACAATAGCAAAGCTCTCCCCTATTTATAGACAAAGAAATCTAAAGCTATTCGGAATCCTAATCCTA
Source organism: Tetragonia tetragonoides (assembly GCA_038025085.1). NCBI lineage: Eukaryota > Viridiplantae > Streptophyta > Magnoliopsida > Caryophyllales > Aizoaceae > Tetragonia > Tetragonia tetragonoides. Next base: position 50,948,823 of record CM076142.1, read on the forward strand.
GTCCAAATTGGAAGCTAACTACAAAACTGACTACAATTGTAAAACAGACTAACTAACATCTTTCCTAATACCTAATGGACTTCTAATACTAATAACAATCAGATTATTACTCTCCTAAACATATTCTAACTAATAAAGGGAATACTAAACGAAATAGAACTGAACAACTGATTACCTAGCGCCCAAGGCACAAACCCGTGGGAACAGCTTTCCACTGTAAATTAAATCGCCTTTTAAACCCTGTTACGTTTTGAATATGGGAAAACTCAAAAGATAGGAGTTTTAGATCTCTTTTCCAGCTTTCTACAGAACTTTGAATCACCACGATCCCATGTCGTATGAGTGAGTTATGATTAAAATACGAACCAGTGTAGAAGCTGTCAAAATTACGGGAATCCTTATAACGAATGAGATCATATAATAAGAGCTTTAATTCCGATCTTGTGTGTAAACTCCATGTAATTATCTTTGTAGGAGTCAATTTAATGCATAACCACCAAAGAAACTCGATGTAAACAAGAATAGATGTTATCTTGCTAGTTCCTTGGTTGTTCTGTTTACTTTGCACACTTGCTCCCGCATCAAGAGGGTAGACTTAAAACTGTATTCTGGTCCGATGCTAGGGCTAGGATAGCTAGCAGGTACTTTGGAGATGTCATAACATTCGACACAACGTTTTTGTGCAATAAGTACCGCATGCCGTTTGCACCGTTCGTCGGCGTTAATCATCATGGATCACCAATTCTCCTCGCTGCAGGGTTAATTACCCATGAAAACGCCGACTCATTTGATTGGCTATTCAAACATTGGAAGTTGTGCATGGGGGAGTCACCTGAGACTATACTTACAGATCAAGACAAGGCAATAGGCGTAGCAATCATAGAGGAATTCGGCACGGCCAAGCATAGGTTGTGCTTGTTTCACATTTTGCAAAATGCTAGTAAGGCATTGGGCAAACACAAAGACAACCAGAAGATTTATGTGGCGATGAAGGCGGCCGTGCAGGACTGTCTCACAATAGACGAGTTCAAAGAAGCGTGGGAAACAATGGTGAGTGATTTTTCTCTGCAGAAGAACAAGTGGGTGCAACAGGCGTACAGAATCCGTGAACGATGGGTTCCTGTTTACTGGAGGGGTACGTTTTGTGCCGGGATGTCATCTACACAACGCGGTGAGGGAATGAATTTTTTCATAGAGGGATATGTCAACTTAAAGTGTGGGCTGATGCGATTTATCAAACAGTACGAGCGAGGACTGGAATCGATGATCGAAGTTGAGAGAGACTTGGAAAGTTGTCGAAGAGCAAACCTGTTTTATTAGATCGAACCTTCCGGTTGGTGTCTGTTTTCCAGGCTAAGTACACGAATGCGAAGTTGAAATAGATGAAGGACGAGATGGATTTGCTCAATCACACAAACCTTTCCAAGTTCTCACGTTGTAGGTCCACTGTCATCTATCACGCAAATGAGAAGTTGGTGAAACTTTATTGGAAGGAAGATCGCAAACACTACATCGTCACATTGGATAGGGATGTGGAGGAATACAAATGCTCGTGCACCCTTTTCGAGTTCACTGGAGTACTATGCAAGCACATTATTTGCGCTCTTGACATGGAGGGAATTGTTTCTATACCAGAGAAATATATCCTGGATCGGTGGCGGAAGGACATTGAGAGGGAGTATCAGAAAATTAGGGACGATCCCATTGAAGCGGAGCGTGTGAAGCAGTTGCAAAAGGTCAAGCATGCCACCAAGTACATGCAGACTCTTGCAATGGTGAACGACCAGGGCCATGAATATTTTACAGAAGCATCGGTTGAGTTATGCAAGAAGCTGGAGGAGTTAGGACGTGTTACTTCCCGCTTTAGTTCATTTAATTCGCAGGAGGCAGCTCCTCCACTGGGCGTATTTGCTATGTCTAGACTCCGGCCAAGCCAAGACCCTACTACGGAGCCTTTAGAGGAAGTCAAATCACTTCCAAAAGACCCTGTAGTTCTTGTTCCTCAGGGGAGGGTTCCGAGAGGAAACCCTTCGGAGCCGAAAAGAAAATCACCAGGACAATCAAGTTCCAAAGCCGGCAAAGACAAACATAACAAACGGTCCAAAATTTCAGGCGCAAGTGATGGAGGAAGGGAAATCCTCAATGTGAGTCTCCTATCTAGTAACAAGGAGAAGTTTTCCTGGGGGTATCCCCTTTAAATATCTTAATTAACCAGTATTTGTTTTGAATGATGACAACTAACAGTATGATTCCTGAAAACAAATCGTATTTCCAAATTAAATTGTCATTTCAAATAAGTATTTAGTAACAACCATTTGTTTTCTAAAGTCGGTGTGTTCTTTGGTAGTTTATTTTATTTTTTTAAATAGTATGCTTTGCTTGTTAACCATTGAAATTGTGTTACATAGGTTTCACAAAGTACGAGCACCCATTGACGACTATGCCATTATACGTTCATACCAAGCCGTTGTTTCTCCTCCAACGTGGACGGAATACATTCAATCCGGACCCCCTCCACATCATTGTACAAATTCATACGCGCCTTGGAAATTACCCAATGAACCGACGAACTATGCAGGTCGTACATTTCAGCATACAGAGCAATGAAAATTTACGCTTATGCGGTGGCTTTACAGGTTTTCCACACACGCCCTTCTCTTCAAGGTCTGGTATTACAATCGTTGATCCATGGTGTGGGTCCTCAACGTCCCGGCAACAGATCCATATGCCTTTTCCCACACGTAACGAGACAAGTATATCAATTCAGAAGCCTAATCGATACATATTCATTGAAGACGGTTCTTCGGCGCAACAAGTGTCAACTATAAGCCACGTAAGGAATGATATACATCCTGTTGCAGAAGCCGCGGCAACCTCACCGAACATGCTGCTGTTGTCATATCTGCCTCCCAAGTCAAATAATAATGGCATTACGCGCTCTATTATTGAGCATCCCTGAGCTTTGCACGTTTAGTAAATGTAGCATGATATGGTGATACTACATGTAACATAATCGCAAAAGTTGAAGAGGCATCACCAACTCCTGAAACAATATTTTGGGTATTTTGTTTTGATTAATGTACGTGTTTGCATTTACACTTTTGAGTTGTATGTATAATTAAATCCATCTAGAATGGTGTGACTTATTAGTTGCAGGACCCTAATGGTTTTTTGCAAAATAATAAGTTGTTCAATCATCAAGCCATTGCAAATTAACTAGTTGTTCAATCATGAAGCCATTTAAAAATAAATAGTTGTTCAATCATCAAGTCATTGCAAAATAACTAGTTGTTCAATATCAAGCCGATACAACTTCTAACGTGCTTCCTTCAAACACTTGTTAATTACTTTCCTTGAGCTCAAGTTCATGTGGTTGCATATTAGGTAACCTGGCAACTTCTCTCGAATGGCTTGAATGTGGTTATGGAACTCCTGGATTTGAAAAAAATGTGAATTAACCATTAACAATGTGCTTATAAGAAAGATAAAAATGAATGGAATAATTTATGAAAATCATCTGATATATACCTTAACAAAACGATCATCTCCAATATTTCCCCCTTCTTCAAATTGTTGTAACATTCACATAATAACGTGCACCCCCGAATCTTTTGTGCGTGTGGCCTTTGGCAAAGGACTTATTGGAACAATATCCATGGTACCAATAGGAATTGTAATGGGTGGATTGAGTTGGCCAAAAAAAGCACTTGTCACAATTTTAATCTGCAACAAATTTACAATTGACACCGCTGTCATCCATTTATATTGTAACAACGTTATTTGACAACAACTTTTTACTCTTTAAACTACTCACCAGAAGTGGGAGAAACAAAGTATGCGGGAACTCAGACATTGCCCTCCGCGTTGAGTCCCAAATTTGTATGCTCATAGAATCCCTATCCACAATGTACAAACACCACCTCCCTTCCGCAACCATGGGTACATACAACTGCAAGCAACAGATTATTAGTTATACAGGTAAGAACATAGTATAGTGTGCATATTTTTCAGATTAATAACTTACAAAGTTAATCCCTTGGAGGTTAATTTTCATTTCCCCAGTCATCTCCGTTTGCATAATGGAAATGCCTCTTTTAAACACTTTCTGGTAGTCGGCACGTTCCTCGGTTTTATTTGTATGGGCAAACGCGGCATTAGACTATATCATAATAGATTAATAGTAGTATATCGTTTAGCAATGTACAAGTAATTTCCAATCATGTTTAAGTAGATTGTTTAACATACCACCCAAATTGGGGAAATAACATATCGTTTCTGATTCTGAAAATTGATGCACATTGTAATATTGTTCAGGTAGGCTGCCAGACAGTCCATTATCTAAAATTTTCACACATTTAAGTAGTTAGAAATAGAATGTATAAAGCCTCTGTCTACCTTTTATACTTAGAACAATTAATGCAACGACCGCTGATTGTTTACCTGTATCGAAATTTCTCCCTTTTTTGTGTGTTGATTAGAGCATGATGAAGGTGTGACCTGGATATTAATAAATCGCCCCCTAGGTTGATCACAGTGTGGTCAAACCTGAAACCCAATGACAATATAAGGTTACAAACTTAAAGAAAAAGATTTGAAGAAGTTGTTTGATCATCGAATCCTAACCTTTTGTTTTTGGAGTCTGCGCTCTTAATGTAGTTGTTGACGAGGTTTGTGAATTCGTCATATCGTTTAGGCTCATCGAGAGGATGGGGAAGGTCGTCATCTTCGTCTGATGAATCTGGAAATGATTCCTTCATAGGGTGAGAGGACTTCTGGAGAGACAAGGATTTCTCGATAGGGTGAGAGGAAGCTGTGTCCCTTGAATTTATCTCGGGGTTTTCCTGGTCATGAGCGATGGAAATTGTTTCCTCTGTGTCGACATTGCCTTCAATATGAATGTTTTTGCCGTCCCCCACCCCTGCATTGGCCTTCAACTTCGACGTTTGCATCCTCGTCCTTCTCGTACTTCCACTTTGAACAGCAACTTTCCCAACTTTGGTAGGGTGAGAGGATCCCGGTTGAGAGGATTCGTCGATAGGGTGAGAGGAAGTTGTGTCCCTTGAAATTATCTCTGGGTTTTCCTGGTCATGAGCGAGGGAAATTGTTTCCTCTCTGTCGACATTGCGTTGACCATCGCATGATTTGCTGTCCCCCGCCGCTGCATTGGCATTCAAATTTGACGCTTGCATCCTCGTCGTTGTCCTACTTCCACTTTCAACAGCAACTTTCCCAACTTTGGTAGGGCGTGAGGATCCCGGTTGAGAGGATTTCTCGATAGAGTGAGAGGAAGTTGTGTCCCTTGGAATTATCTCGGGGTTTTCCTGGTCATGAGCGAGGGAAACTGTTTCCTCTCTGTTGACATTGCGTTCACCATCGCATGATTTGCCGTCCCCCACCCCTGCATTGGCCTTTAATTTCGACGCTTGCATCCTCGTCGTTCTCCTACTTCCACTTTCATCAGCAACTTTCCCAACTTTGACAGGGGGAGAGGATTGCGGTTGAGGGGATTCCTCGATAGGGTCAGAGCAAGCCGTGTCCCTTGAATTTATATTGGGGTTTTCTTGGGCATGGGCGCTGTAAATTATTTCCTCTCTGTCGACATTTCCTTCACCATCAATGCTTCTGCCGTCCCCCACCCTGCATTGGCCTTCAACTTTGACACTTGCATCCTCGTCCTTGTCCTACTTCCACTTTCATCAACAACTGCCCCAACTTTGGTGGTTATCAACTTCTCTGCTGGTACGGTGGGTCCAGTACACTGGGTTTGATTTACAACATGATTCTTCCTCGGCCGAATTCCTTTTCCCCCAACAGGGCAATTCTTGGCTCTTATTGGAATTCTCACCTTCGGAGGCCGTAGGAAATTTTTCGGCAACACCTGCACAGTTGAGATAGGTGATTAGTTTGTTAGCGTCGCGAGTCAATTATACGAATAATCCAATTGCACTTCCCATTTCAATCATACCATTTTGTCGTCTTCGTTATTCCACTGCGGTATGCCTTTTATCATTTTCAACTTCTTCTTCGTTATTCCACTGCGGTATGCCTTTTTTCATTTTCAACTTCTTCTTCGTTATGATGTCCCATTCAGGTAAAACCTCCTCTCCCTTTATGGGATAATCTTTTCCATACACCACATTATCAACAATCTGAGCAACACCAGGTGAAATTAATGACTTCAGACAACACAAAAAACCCAGTTTGCCCTATAATCTAAATATATCGGAACAACATTGTCAAGTTCTGTGAATAATGTCCGTTGTTTCCTAAAAACATCATCAAAGTGTACCAATTAACAAATTTAATTTAGAACAATAAATTTCAAAACAGATAGATACATGCATCACTTCTTGCAAGTTGCAACTGAGCCATGCAGGAGTCCACAACAATCATTATGCCAAGCTTCCTTACCACCAGTTTTGGAGCCACCAATTGGTAAGAAGTTCTATACTGAAATTACAAAACAATACTTGTACTCACCTGTAATTTACCAAATCTGCCATCGGGAAAGGTGTCCATCTCCATTGCCTTCTTCATTTCACGAGTACTCCATGCCCACATCCTTGGCATGGGACATCCCCACCTCACTCCCCCCTTACGAATGTTAAGCCGGTCCGCATACAGAATCTGCAATGACAAGGGGTATATATTTCAAAAAATACATTAATGATTATGATTCAGTGAGCTTAATAGATGTTCCTAAACTAAGAATGATCATGAAAACTCACTGTCAACAGCATAGTTGATCCTGAAACTCCAGAATGTTTGTTATAATTTTTCTTCCCAAAATCACATATCCAATCCAACACATATTGTCCCCAGTCGTATTTTTCAATATTAGCAATCACATCTGGAGTAAGAGCCTGAACATGCTGAGGGCTGTACCAGTTGCTTGTTGTGTGGCACATGAGGTTTTGAAGGCAGTAGAAAACAAAGTTCCTAATGAACTTTATCGGATCCTCATGCTCCTCGACGCACTTCTGTTTTACAGAATACTCATCTATTCCCCCGTTGTTTCCGTACTCATTCTTCAAAGCCACAACCACCTTGTTAGTTGCTTTAGCTATAGGAACTGGCTTCAAGATTGCATTGGCAGGGATTCCAAATACCCACCCTACTATGTTACTGGTGATCTCCACCTTCTTCAAACCTCCTTCCTCATCTTCCGTTCTCAAGGTTAGTTCGCAAGTTGTTCGGTTAAACCTCATGCTTAGCCAGTGCGCGTGAATCTTGTCGACCCAATGAAGGTCAAAATCTAAGACCTGCTCCCATCCGGTTCCTTTTAGCCATTCTTTTTGGTTATCGGTAAGAGTCTCACAAAGCTGTTTCACCTTCGCCGGGTAACATCTGACAGTAGGGTTTCCCTACATAAAACACCGTATGTATTAGACACTCTACTAACTGCTAAATGGACAATAGGCAGATTATTTGGAAGCCTTACATAAACCTTGGCTGGTGCAGGTAACACAGGTCTTCCTCTCTTCCTTCGTCCTCCCTCCTTTGTGTGACCCCCCTATCACTTTCGGTTTCACTGCGACGCCTTTCTGTAGTCGTATCACTGGAGCCTGTATCTAAAATGATGTTCTGTGCTGCCATTGTTTTTTGCAACACTTCCTTTTTTGATTGCTTTTGTTTTTTTGGTTTACCGCCTTTTTCCTATCATAGACGACAGTATTTATGATGTGTCATTACTTTTTTAAGCAAACTGCTCACTGGACAATAAGATAGATTATTGAATGAATAAGCCTTACACAAACCTTGGCTGGTGCAGCTAACACGGGTCTTCTTCTCTTCCCTCCTCCCTCCTTTGTCTTGGTTGTGTCACCCCCCCCTCCTCGGTTTGGGTTTCATTGGAACACCGTTCTGTGGTCATATGACCAAAACCTGTATCAATGATGTTTTCTGCAACCATTGTTTTCTTCAACACCTCCTTTTTTGATTGCTTTTGTTTTTTTTTGTTCACCGCCTTTTCCCTATCATAAACAGTATTTATTATGTGTCATTACTTTTTGAAGCCAACTGTTTACTTTTTGCAGCAAACTGGTCAATGGACAATAAGACAAATTATTGACTGAATAAGGCTTGCAAATACCTTGGGTGGTGCACGTAACACAGGACATCCTGTCTTCCCTCATCCTCCCTCCTTTGTCTTGTTTGAGTCACCCCCCTCCTGGGTTTCGGTTTCACTGGGACGCCTTTCTGTGGTCATATCACCAGAGCCTGTATGAGTGATGTTCTCTGCAGCCATTCTTTCTGGTTCACCGCCTTTTTCCTATGACAGACAGTATTCATGATGTGTCATTTGTTATTGAAGCCAACTGTTTCCATTATCAATCAATGCCTTTCTAATCGTACACATGTTGCGTACATGTACCTTATCATTATTGCTCGAATCCCTCATTCCTTCTTTAAAACTGCTTGATCTTGTCCTCGGTCTTCTTTGATTAGATCCCTTATCACCACAAGACTCCAATCCCCTCTTCCTTTTAGTACTCTTCTTTTCTGTTTTTGATTCCAACCCATTCACAACCGGGTCGGATGGTTCATCCCCCTGTTTTGCCTGCAATACAATAACAAATCCAATGAGCCTTCTATATTTATTACAAATATTTACTACAAGTTGTTATTCATTCCAAAATGAACTTCTTAATCACAATTTCATATCGATGTGGAGTCCCTTTTCCTATTCATGTACATATACCAAATTTAAAGTACTTAGATACCACCATTTTTACTCTATCCGTGAGTAGGATTTGTTGAAAACATGAATTGTGTCAACTATATTATCCTAGTAACAACAAGCTTTTTTTTTTTTCACCATTTATGGTATCTGTCAGTAGGCTAATTGAAAAAACATGGACAGACTGCACTACCTTGTCCTTCTCTTCTTCCTCATTCACATTAGATGTTGGTCCTTGGTGATCAAAATTGTTGGCCCTTTTGGGATTGAGAATATTTTTGCTGATCAAAACTGTTGGCCCTTGCTGATCAAAAGTTTTGGGCCTTTTGTGATCATTATTTTCCTAGAAACAACAAAGCATTTGTGTTACACCATATTTCCATATATATGGCTATCTGTCACTAGGCTAATGCAAAAAAAAAAAAAAAAAAAAAAAATTAAAAGAAAATTTGAAAAATACATGTACAAACTGTACTACCTTGTCCTTCTCCGCTTCCTCATTCACATTAGCTGGCGGTCTTTGGTTTTGCTGATAATTCTTTTCCTAGTAACAACAAAGCATTTGTCTTACACAATATGTCCATATATATGGCTAACTATCTGTCACCAGGCTAATGCAAAAAAAAAATTTATTCAAAAATACAAGTACAAACTGTACTACCTTGTCCTTCTCTGCTTCCTCGTTCACATTAGCTGGTGGTCTTTGGTTTTGCTGATCATTATTTTCCTAGTAACAACAAAGCATTTGTTTACACCATATGTCCATATATATGGCTAACTATCTGTCACCAGGCTAATGCCAAAATAATAATTGAAAAAAAAAATGAAAAATACATGTACAAACTGTACATTGTACAACCTTGTCCTTCTCTGCTTCCTCATTCACATTAGCTGGTGATCTTTGGTTTTGCTGATCATTATTTTCCTAGTAACAACAAAGCATTTGTCTTACACCATATGTCCATATATATGGCTATCCACATACAATATATGTTTTTTATTTATAACCATACTAGTAATGATGCCCGTGCGATGCACGGGTTAAGTTATATATTTTTTTATTATTTTTCTTGTTATTTTATTCTTCAATATTATTTTAAAATATATTTACGCTAATTAAAATTGGATAACGTTAAGATTAAACATATTGTAAATGCATCTCATTTTGAAGTATTTTTCGATGCGAATACGATGGTACAAATATTATTTTTTTTGAAGATGTGTAGAAGATTACATTTGCTTTTGAAGTTTCGACAAAGATTAAGTTATAACACTTATAAACTCTAGTTATTCTTCACAACTCAAACTCTCAATTTTATTTTTTTAAAAATTATTCTAATAATACATTTAATGATGTGGCATGGCTCAAAACTCACGAAATATGCCAGCTTTATATATATAGAGAAGATTATGCTACATTTATCTGCCTCCGCATTCGACGGTTGTCTGTTGTCCTACTATGCAGTGTCTTATTTTCCTAGGTTTGACTATTTTTATTTCCTACAAAGGAAATTAAACACATTTTTTGGGATAATGTTCAAACTTTTCTACCTGTGACTAATAACAGATTTACCAATGTCGGTTGTTATTTGACTAAGCCTTCATAACCAAGTTCTGTAAGCCTTACGTATTTTATCTGTCCCCGCCTTCAACGGTTGTCGGTGGTCCGATGCATTTCATTCATACTTTCTAGTTCTACACTACTTAATATGACCATACATTACTTACAATAATACCATGTGTAATTTACACTAAACTTGAATTATTAAACTACGCGACAGCATGTAAATTATTGAACTTGAATTACCTCAGCTGATGCTCCTTTACTAACCCCCGAAACAAAAGCTTCTCCATTCCTGATGAGGTCAAATCTACTACACTTTTTCTTGGGTCCCCATACTGATCTTGGGTCTTTTTCTCCATGGCTGTCTTATTGTTGTCTTTTAACCCTTGTTCAGTTTGATGACAACCTGCGGCACATGCATCCATGGTCTTAGGATAACCATCACCAGCATCATCATTCATCGTACTCCCACTCTCAGTATCACCTCTTCTTTCAACAGGACCCCTCCTGATTGGGGCGTCATCAGCGACCAATGCATTGTTCTCTTCAAATTCAGTCGTTGAATGTGATGTTTGTTCACTATCGGAAGTGCAGGTAGGACTTTCAGGGGTAACTTCATGACCAATGTCGTTCTTTGGGGAATTTAATGTTCCACTTTCAGGTGCACCTTCTCCAGACACTAGACTGGATTTAACAGAAGCATCAGCAGAATTATCATTCGTCGTAGCTGCAGTCTCAGTACCACCTGCTACATCAGCCGTTGTTACTCCTTTTTGTACTGCTACTGAAGGTGGATCACCATGACAATCACCAACTCCCCAACCATCACCGATGTCTTTGCATGTAGACTTCTCATGTGTAGATTGTGCTACTGTATATACCTCAGTTGATGGTCCAGCAGTACTTTGAAAAGCTTCATCACTTGAAGGGGAAGTAGTACGACAAGCTGTAGCAATCTCTTCTCTGGCTACCTTTACACTACAATGAGAAGCTTCAGCACTGTGATGTGTACGCAGCTTGGATGTATGGCCATCGGTAGTAGGAGGTTTTGCACCAGTTTGTTGAGGTTCCTCATTGAATGCGGTACCAGCAGTAGGACAAGGAGGTTCATCATTTGATGGGGAAGTGATATGACAAGCTGCAGCAACCTCTTCTATAGCTACCTTATCACCACAATTAGAAGATTCAGCACTGTGATTTGTATGCAGCTCGGGTGTTTGGCCAACGGTAGCAGGAGGTGTTTCACCACTTTATTAAGGTTCCTTATTTGATGCGGTACCAGCAGTAGGACAAGGAGGTTCATCATTTGATGGGGAAGTGATAGGACAAGCTGGAGCAACCTCTTCTCTGCCTACCTTATCACTACAATGAGAAGCTTCAGCACTGTGATTTGTAATCAGCTCGGGTGTTTGGCCAACGGTAGCAGGAGGTGTTTCAGCACTTTGTTGAGGTTCCTTATTTGATGCAGTACCAGCAGTAGGACAAGGAGGTTCATCATTTGATGGGGAAGTGATAGGACAAGCTGGAGGAACCTCTTCTCTTCCTACTTTATCACTACAATGAGAAGCTTCAACACTGTGATTTGTAATCAGCTCGGGTGTTTTGCCATCGGTAGCAGGAGGTGTATCACCACTTTGTTAAGGTTCCTCATTTGATGCAGTACCAGCAGTTGGACAAGGAGGTTCATCATTTGATGGGGAAGTGATAGGACAAGCTGGAGGAACCTCTTCTCTTCCTACCTTATCACTATAATGAGAAGCTTCAGCACTGTGATTTGAAATCAGCTCGGGTGTTTTGCCATTGGTAGCAGGAGGTGTATCACTACTTTGTTGAGGTTCCTCATTTGATGCAGTACCAGCAGTAGGAAAAGGAGGTTCATCATTTGATGGGGAAGTGATAGGACAAGTTGGAGGAACCTCTTCTCTGCCTACCTTATCACTACAATGAGAAGCTTCAGCACTGTGATTTGTATGCAGCTCGGGTGTTTTGCCAACGGTAGCAGGAGGTGTATCACCACTTTGTTGAGGTTCCTCATTTGATGCAGTACCAGAACCCGCTTGTACAATGGGTTCCTTAGTTGAGGAGGTTTCATCAGCAGGCAGTGCACATCCAGCAGTCCCATGAAAGTTAGGCTGACAAAGTTGAAACGAATATTACAAATCTACCATTTAGTTGGGCATATGCTCTACATTTGAGGTGTCAAAATTATAATACCAATGAATGAAAACAAATCTCCTCACGTTTCTAATAAACCGTAGTCATCTTTTCATAAACCTTTTTTACTACCAAAACTCTGGTAGAACTAATTGGATGAATTTATAATAATGGTAAAAACAAATTTTGCCATTTCTTTACCTCCTCCGTTTTTTCTTCTTCATCCATTACTGGTTGACTGTAAGTTTTCGAAACAGACACTACATATTCCATTATGTTAGCGTTGCCATCTATGCCATCGAAGTTAATCTGTTTCCACAGACATTGTAGAGTTAATATTTACTATGTTTAATCCAACAACATGGCCACTATTCCTATTCTTGTAGAAAATAGAAGCCAACAAAAGGCCAATTTTTAGTCAATCATCCAGCTTCATCGTCATGAATGTAAATTTCAAACATGGCAATATTCTAAATATATTTTTTATGAACACTATGAAGTAGAAAATTAATTTTATTTTTAAACAATAGTCAGAACGTGGAATAGTTTCCAACATATAGGTAGTGATGAAGATTATGGCGCTAATAATTCGCTAATCCTAATAAAACTAACTTCATAACCCATTACGTTTATCAGAAAATGTAATGCAATATAGTTTCATACTCACCGCACGGTTTATAATTGTTCTAAATTTATAATCATCTTTAAATAACAAATGGGCATGACTGGTCTGCAAGATCAGTAAAATAATGGGAATGGAGGGAAATAATAAAATTAACTAAAATCATTCAAATAAAGCACATAGATCTAGAAATTAAAAATTCAAAGTGAACCCCAAATGCAGAACATACACTTAACAATGAACTTGTGTTCACTATCTTTACTTTACTGAAATTGGCACGAGTATTCGAAGGTTGGAACATTGCAAAATTAGTAAGCGATGGTTGAAAATCTTCAAAACATGACGGGAAATTGACGAAAAGCGGAAAATTGGCCCTACAATTTCTAAAGTTTGGACCACTTTCGCTAAAATGACCCCTCATGTGGGTTCGACTATAACAGTAAAACGCCGACCCACACAGGTAATAAACTACTTAAATTGTATATAGGAACAATTATATAAATCAAGCATAAAATTCGTAAATAAACTGCGCAAATTTAGTCACTTACAAGAGATGCATCGCTTTTATCCATACTCATGTAGTTGTTAAAAACCGAGTCGCCTCAGAGAAGATGAACAGTAGTAGGGCAATGTTAGTTGGAATCTGAAGTGCTGTGGTCTCAAATATTAGCTTTGCTTCTTACCAAAAAAAAAAAAATATTAGCTTTGCTTGCAAATAATTGCAAGAGAAAATATTGGCTTTGCTTGCAAATATTGGTTCCAGAGGGCGGTCCAATAAACACGTGACCAGGGCATGCATTAATTATTTGAGCTGACTCATTAAAATATATTTTGTCTTTAAAACAAGCCATTACTATACGTCTCTGGTTCCAAGGATTATGTAGGAACAATGTTACTTTTACGTTGTAGTTTTTCCATTCCACATCTGTACAAATGTTTCTCACTTCATTTTCATGGTAACAACATATCTGGGAGGACTACCAATATGTTAGTAGGATAACAAAATGGATGGTAATGGATTCGATTTGGAGCGGATTATGCTAAATGTAAATCCGCTTCGAATACTAAGGCTCTGTTTGATTCACCTTAATCTTACTTAAATTCAGTTCAGTTCGGTTCAGACCAGTTTAGTTCAGTTCAGTTCGGTTCAGACCAGTTTAGTTCAGTTCAGTTCAGTTTATGTGTAACTTTATTAGTCATATAACTTTTTATTCCGAAAAATTTTAAAATTATGTCATCGAAAAGATCTCAAAGCATACTTTTAAATTAGTCCAATGTTGACTATGTTTGGACGAATTTTAAATGGTTAAAATGTGAAGTTTAAAAAATCAATTCAGTTTAGTTCAGTTCAGTTTAGATCAGTTCAGTTTAGATCAGTTTTATCCAGGTGAATCAAACGGAGCCTAAATGGCTTCTCAAATCACCTACAAATCCGAATACCCTCCGATTGCTAAACGGATTCTTAAATCACCTTCAAATACTAAACGGTTCCTCAAATTACCTCCAAATAACCTCCAAATTCAAAAGTATTCGAAGTCGGCATCCGATCCAGATCCGATCCGTTTACTCAACTTATTTTCTCATATTTTTTTTACAAATATGAACATATATATATGATATACTAAATAGCTAATATACAAAAATAGGTGACCATATATAATTAATTCAAATATATTAAAAAAATATTCCCCTTTTTTGTAAATATTCAAATTCCAAACCTAGGATCTGTATCCTTTTCGGAGTCAGAGTGTTCTAATCGAGATCGGACTGGAAGTTCTTTGGTTCGGGTCGGGTTTTTCCCTTCTATATGTATCACACTATGTACCTTCAGACCTTCAGATGTTTCCGACTTCATTTTCTTTTTAACATCAATATGAGGACACCATATATATTTGGGTAATGTGACAAGTCACAATTTAAATAGTTTTTATTTATTTTTTCTTTTTTATTTATTTTTTTGTTTAACTATGGTCACTAATGAGTTGTCATAAATAAGATCCTTTAATAATTGGTAGAAATCGTTCATATTTCTTATTTTCCTTAAAAAATTTAATAAGATTAATAAAATCTAAAATGACTTTAAAAAATAAAATGATGATGATCAAATAAAATGATGATGAGCAAATAAAATGATGATGATCAAATAATTGATATTATTATTTAATTATTTTTGACAACTTAAAATATTCATGCTCATTTTCATTCAAAAATATTTTTGTATCTTTAAAAAAATAATATAAAAATAGCTAAACATATTAAAAGTATATTCATAAAAGGATAGTCCGTGCGTAACACGGGTAATTTCCTAGTGTTACGATTTCCTAGTGTTACGATTAAACCCATGGGCAAATGCCAAGGGGTGGCATACTACATACAACTCACAAGATATGTGAACCATCCATGATATGGCAACAACAAAGCTAGCCATACAATCCACTGCCTTGTGTCTGCTGGCTTCTAGGAACTATACTAGCCCCTTGTTGGTGCTACGTTGACGGGGCCAGTGCTTGCGCTGGTTGTTCAGCTAGTCTGATATGTTCGCTATTGAACACGAGAGTCCGAACATGATGTAGCGGGGGGTACCTCGGTCGCCATTCACTTGCACCCTCTTTTTGCTTAGCAAAAAAAAAAAAAAATTACAATCCACTGTACTGCTCTATTCCCTTACCGGAAGTCCGGAAGCTGTGATTGGTGGATACAAGATTGTATGCTTGATTTCAAACATTTCCAAAACAGCAGTCATCAATGGTACAAATCTGTTGTTACCACAATTTTACGTTCCCTGTGTGTTTTAAGCAACTATTTACAAAATCAAAGTCACAATTGCATCATTAGAAATTACGATTCATATTTCGATAGATTACATAAGAAGCAGTCTGGGATGAGTGAGAAACCCATTCAAATTCATACTAAATTTCATCTTAGAACAATTAAAATATGATTAAAAGATATATTACACGTCAGGAATGTCGATAAACCCTCCGGGTTGATTATAGTCAAAATGTTGCATATTTCATCGGCAGTCTGACCTTGTTCTTTCAATTTATGTTCCAGGCTTCATCAAATCCATTCTTCGATTATGTTCCTGCCATCTGCAAAATACCGTGGAGGCGATACATATTTTTATCCACCTCCTCAAACATTAAGTTATTAGACCATAGGATAAAAATTCCTCCAGTAAATCCTTGTGGTTCCATCAGTGACCACCGCTGAAACGGTAATCCTCTCACGATTTTCTGAGTATTATTAGCTCTACTCACCCGGGTTTCAGTTAGAATGACAAGCTCAGGATTGTGTAAAAGACAAAGGTACAGGAATATAGATTTGAAGGAAGGTCTA
Source organism: Tetragonia tetragonoides (assembly GCA_038025085.1). Taxonomy (NCBI): domain Eukaryota; kingdom Viridiplantae; phylum Streptophyta; class Magnoliopsida; order Caryophyllales; family Aizoaceae; genus Tetragonia; species Tetragonia tetragonoides. The sequence continues at coordinate 50,965,182 of CM076142.1, forward strand.
GCAATCCCTCGCACATTCCATGCAAGAACATTCATTCCATACTGGAGATATGGGGTTCTAAAGAAGGCTGGGTGATTTACCTTTTCCCTGTCGTCCAACTCGTCCACTATCTTGTTCAGCAATAGGACCTTCAAGAACCTATTACGAATTTCCATTCTCAAGCGATAGTATCTGCACATCCTTGGGCTGTAAGTGATTGACCAGTCGATGATAAGATCTAACTGTTTCGAACTTTGGTTCAATGTGTGTAGAACCAGTGCATTGGTGAAGCTGAGGATCGATGTTCTCACATATTCTGAGTTCAACTGATAGCAAATTTTCAATTGAGGGAGGGTCTGGGAATAGCTCGAGCTCGCCCAGCACAGATTGGTCGGAGTTTCCCGCTATGACTGACCTGATGTGTTGTAATCGTTCCCCTGCAATGACTTCTCCCCACAAGTTTTGATCAGACAGATCAATCAGGTGAGCGGGTACCACTTCGTCTTTCCGATTGATCATGGTCAGATTTTTGAAATCTGAGGGTATCTGCCTTGGATTGAGCAGGATTTCGCAGAGCATCTTGTTTGTCACCTTCGCCATCGTTCGGTCGGAACGTGGTGCCAGAAAAGTAGTGGCAGTAAGGAAGGTCTCCTGATGAATGTTCATCTCTGGCTTGGGAAGTTCGAATAATTGAACGATAGTGGTGGGAGAATAAGTCAAAGAGCATGGTTTGGGTCGGGGATGGGTTTTGAACAACTCTGTGGATGATGGGGGAGGTAGGTTGTAGTGGTGTGCAGTTGTTTCTTCTTATAGCGGGTATTTGGAGGTGTTTTGGGTTTCCATTTCTAAAAGCTTCGGTGATGAAGAGAGACGAGCTGTGTGAAGAGTACTGAGGATGTTCAAAGCGGCCGAGAAAAATAATTACTTTTGCTACTGTAGGGTAAATAACTTTGAGTACAAGATCCAATATGTTGAATTTGTTGTCCAATTGGTCACACCAACGGGCCACGTGTACGTCTCTGTTTCACTATTGGAACAAGTTTAAATATAAAAGTTTCAACCATTTAAATTATAAAAAGTCATATTATTGGAACAACCGAAGACCAACATAAATTTATTTGGAGATGTTAGTATATCTAGACCTGTCAAACGGGTTGTTCGGATCGGGTTTGGTTCGTATCATTTCGGTTCGAATTATTTTCGGGTCAACTTGTATGGGTTCAGTTCGGGTTCGGATTAACACGAGTCGGGTTTGGTTTTAATTTGTTCAAGAATCGGTTACGGGTCGAATACATTCGGATCGGGTATGGAATTTAGGGATGGCAATGAGACAGATACAGGTGGATATCGGATTATTAAATTCACCATTTTCTTTCATAGGTCCCTCACAAATATAATCCAATTGACTAAGTTCATTGCATATTTGCATTGATCATTACAATCGCGTTTGTTTATTGCGTTTTAGTAGTATAGTTAGTTCTAGGGTCGGAACGGGAGATCATGGAGAGATTAGCATCGGATTAGTAAATTCACCATTTTCTTTCATAGGTCCCTCGCATTATCATCCAATTGACTAAGTTCATTGCATACTTGCATTGATCATTGCAGTCGCGTTGGTAATTTGCGTTTTAGTAGTATAGTTAGTTCTAGGGTCAGAACGGGTGATCATGGACAGATTAGCATCGGATTAGTAAATTCACCATTTTATTTCATAGGTCCCTCACATTATCATCCAATTGACTAAGTTCATTGCATATTTGCATTGATCATTGCAGTTGCGTTTGTAATTTGCGTTTTAGTAGTATAGTTACTGTCAGGGTCGGAACGGGTGATCATGGAGAGATTAGCATCGGATTATTAAATTCACTATTTTCTTTCATAGGTCCCTCACAATATCATCCAATTGACTAAGTTCATTGCATATTTGCATTGATCATTGCAGTCTCGTTAGTTATTTGCGTTTTAGTAGTATAGTTAGTTCTAGGCTAAGAACGGGTGAACATGGAGAGATTAGCATCGGATTGTTAAATTCACCATTTTCTTTCATAGGTCCCTCACATTATCATCCAATTGACTAAGTTTATTGCATATTTGCATTGATCATTGCAGTTGCGTTAGTAATTTGCGTTTTAGTAGTATAGTTACTGTCAGGGTCGGAACGGGTGATCATGGAGAGATTAGCATCGGATTATTAAATTCACCATTTTCTTTCATAGGTCCCTCAAAATATCATCCAATTGACTAAGTTCATTGCATATTTGCATTGATCATTGCATTCTCGTTAGTTATTTGCGTTTTAGTAGTATAGTTAGTTCTAGGGTAAGAACGGGTGAACATGGAGAGATTAGCATCGGATTATTAAATTCACCATTTTCTTTCATAGGTCCCTCACATTATCATCCAATTGACTAAGTTCATTTCATATTTGCATTGATCATTGCAGCCTCGTTAGTTATTTGCGTTTTAGTAGTATAGTTAGTTCAAGGGTAAGAACAGGTGAACATGGAGAGATTAGCCTCGGATTATTAAATTCACCATTTTCTTTCATAGGTCCCTCACATTATTCATCCAATTGACTAAGTTCATTGCATATTTGCATTGATCATTGTAGTCTCGTTAGTTATTTGCGTTTTAGTAGTATAGTTAGTTCTAGGGTAAGAACGGGTGAACATGGAGAGATTAGCATCGGATTATTAAATTCACCATTTTCTTTCATAAGTCCCTCACATTATCATCCAATTGACTAAGTTCATTGCATATTTGCATTGATCATTGCAGTCTCATTTGTTTGACAGTTATATTGCGTTTTAGTATTATACATAGTGTTTACAGTCGAAACATGTGATCATCGATTACTTTGGATTAGTAAATACAAAATTTCCTTCATGGGTCCCTCCCATTATCATCCAATTGATTAATTTGTTTGCAGATTTGCATTGATCGTTCCACTCACATTAATTAGAAATTTGCAGCACGTTCAACATCGTCATCAATTAAAAGCAGTTTCAAGTCAGTAATTGATGCGTTGTTCCAAGATTAAAGCCCTGCTTCACAGTAACGTATTAGATAAGCTTTTGCAGGACATCAGAATTCAGAGGGGTTACTTACCACACTGGGTACCCGTCCCATCTAAGCTGATACTTCCATCATAGTTGCTTCAAGGCTTTTTCCCTCCCAAAAGAATGAAGTTGATATGATTTTTCCCCCAATGCAATGTTTTGGGGAGCCTATTTCAACCAATGTTAGTAATTACAGGAACAACAATATATGTAAAACTCCACGCCATGTTACTATTACAGGAACAACAAGTCAACAATATTTTCATTAAATCACATTAATTTATAATGGAGTGAACTGTGAACCTAACATTTAATCACTCAACCCGTTCAAACACATAAGAACACTAAGTCCTTCAAATATCAATACAATTTCCGTTCAAAAACCTATGTACAAAAGGTTACAAAGGTGTAGGTTCCTGTCAAACAACTATTTTAAAAATTTTAACTTCTCGAGCACTTCGACAAATGAAATATTTAGGCCCCATGTCCTCCAAACATTCATTGAAATAATCATCATCAAACCAAATAATTTCTGGGTCATGCTCCTCCGCATCCTTACAAAAGAGGGACGGCCCGTTAAAAGAAGGGCGCAGCAAAATAGGACAAAATTCATCCATTTTCATTCGGCACTTTACAATGCCCGCTCCTCCAAGCGCTAACGCTGCCTTCCCCATCATATGAACTCCCCTATTCATAGACAATTCGTCTCCTTTACACATTCGGAGAAGGCTCAACACATAAGATGCCATAAGATGACCATCGTCCACTGCTTCTTGCAATAATTTTTCGCCCTCCGAGATTCAATATTCATCAAAGTATTTTACCTATAAAATTATAATTCTTAGTAATGTTGATGACATAGATATGTGCACTATATTCATAAATAAAGGACAATACGCCTTACCATCCCATCATAGAACATTGCGCTAGCGTTACCCGCATCTACGCAGTCAGTTACAAATTTATCTCGGTTCTCATCGAATTCGGGCCTTGAACCTAGGCTATCCATGCAGACATGCTGTAGGACAATTTGCTCCTTACCAATTTTGTTAAATTTCCTGCAACTGTTAATAACGATTAAATTTAATTAAATTCTCCAGTTGACAAAGACCAAATATGATTTGATGTCTAAAACTAAAATTTATAGGTTGTCAGGTTGGCAGAATCAATATGAAATAGTATGAACATAACGTCTTCATATAATATTTACATGCATAAATAAGCAATAACGCATATACCTTTGCTTCAGGTTGGCAAAATCTTCCAAAGAAGTACGACCCACTAGGCAAGTTATATCGGCCAGTAGCCCTTCTTCAATGTCTGTCAATGGGAAAGGCTTCAACTTCATTGGGTTCATTGGGTAACTTTGGCAAACCAGAATTCGAAGGATAGGGGTGTGGAAAATAAGGCGTACAAACCAAAATAGGAACAACTGATGTGAAATTGGGGAAATGAACATGAGAATGGTATTTATAGAGTAAACGTATAATAATGTACATCGGTTAGGCAAGTCTTTTCAAAAAAAGAAATGAAAAACGCAACCCCTGACAATTAAGATAACTGCCTTTTCAAAAAGTGAATTCTCAAAAATGATATCCTCTTATATGTTGTTCCCAAAAAAATATCGGTTCATGAATCTGTGTTACAAATATTTATCTATTAAAAAATGACTTCATTTTGCCGTTGTTCCCACATATATGTATCTTTCGTCCATTTATGTCGACTATTTAATGAGACGACCTACTACCTACTACTACTACTACTACTACCACTTCAAATTTCAAAGGAGTTCAATAAAGACACATTTATCGGGAATATCACCCAAACTTTTAAAAAAATTACAAAAACTCACCTCACTTAAATACCAATTCCATCATCTGCCCAAATCCCTATCGGAATATCTAATTTCCCAAGTTCTCCATGGATGTTCCTTTAAACTATTAGGTACCAGTGTACCACACCTTCAAAAGGAAGACCATAAGTCACTGGGTACTGGAGAGTTGTTGGTTCAGCCAAAAATGGAGGAGATTATCCCACTAACAAGTCTTCCTGATGAATCGTTGATTGACATAATTAAGAAGGTTTCCCAGGTTTCGTGCAAGGATTATTTCAATCTACGGTCAAGGTAATCTGTTATACTCGTATACAAATAATATCGATTCAATCCATGCGGGACATAAAAATAATAAGTTGAATTGTTATTTGAAAGTGGAATTATTCCCAGTTTCCCCTCTATGTTCGTAGTTTATAAACATCTTCACTGTCTTATTATTTTAAACCTTCACAATAACTCAAATACTTTGAGTGAATGTATAAGCTAAATTTATCATCTTTATATAACTTTTTTACAAGGATCCATTACATAAATCAATGATATCTTATTTCATTGCCCAGAAATGGATACGTTTTTACTACTTTGCCTCGACAACAATAACCTGGACGCTAAATACTGGCTGGGAATGGTATGAATCTAAACACATGATTTGCTGGTAGCCTAACTTTTAATTGTTTTAATTTAATTGACTTCTGAGTTTATATTCCTTTTTTTGTTTGCAGTTTTATGCCTTTCAGTATTGCAACCTGAAGCTGGGTGAACAATGGTTACATTCTGCGAGTGAAGGTGGTCATCCTATGGCACAATACGTCCTCAGCCTCCTTCACCTGCTAAGTGGAGATGAAGATAAAGTTGCCAATGCCATTCCAACTATGGTTTCTGCTTTGCATCAAGGTGGGTGACGATGGAGTAGAGGCAATGAGAGCTACCATGCATAGTTATGTCATGTTAATGTTCGTTAGAGTGAAGATATTTAGATGGCCCCAGCTCCCTTGTGATATACAGTCCAGTGACGACCCTGCTTCCATCTGTAGGCGTGAGGTCAAAGAATTTGCAAAATTACTGGCAAAATTGTGGGTAATAGTTTTATTCGAAGATAACCTAATTCATTCCTTCGTAAATTGTCAGTACAATTTTCACAGATAAAAGAATTGTGACAAGTAATTTAAGACAAGTAATTTATAGTATAAGTCAATGCAATTGTGAAGAGCTTGTTAACCTATATAACTCTGATTACACTGTATCACGGCTTACGCCCTCTCTTGAGTTAGGCTTCACCATTTTGAAAGGACTTTAGGTTTTATTCTGTAACCTGTACGTTACGTTTTTATAGGCATCCTGAATCCAGGTCACAGAAGGGTTTTTAAATCAAAGGAAAGCTGAATCATGTTGGTTTACTTGTTAGTTGTTCCTGTGTAAATGGAACGTATTGATATGTTAAGGATCAAGTAATATCGTGTCGCCCTCACATGGAGTGAAAGTACAAGTTTTATTATGATAGCAAATGAAGTGTTTATGTTGTTCCCATGGAAATTAAATTGTAGAGTAATAAATGCTACGAATGTTTGTTACAATTTTATTCACGGGTTAAGTGACGTAGACTTTTCCGCCTCTATGGCAAAACGCCAAAATGCCATTTTGTACCTTTGCTGGTTTATAGGAACAACTAAATTTTATCCCCGTATTTTTCGCACCAAAAAAAAAAAGGTTTTATTCCCGTGCTTCGCACGGGCTAATTTTATTTCCTTATTATATTAACTAATTTAATTGCTAATGTATTTTTGCAATATAAGACCAAAAATGTGTACATTAGATATCAAATTCCATATTTTTGTCAATTAATTACTAATAAATTTTTCACATTTACCCACTCTACATGAGAATTACCTAACTTCAATTACATATTCATTTTATTAGACTTCGCCCCAATTGGCCAAATTGCTATATTTAATGACACCCTTTGGACAATATGGCCTATTTAAAAACAAAAGTGTCACTAAGGTATATTAAAAAATAACAAAGTGCAGATTCACCTATAAAACCGGTATTTATAAGAATCTTACCTCTAAACCCGGTTTTAACCCATTTTAATTAATTTTCGTCCTTTTGTTTTTCTTTGTTCGCTCTTTCTTTTATTTTTTTCGTTTTTTTCCTGTTGACTTAAATTCCCACCTAACTACTATTCACATCTCGCGCCTTCCCTCATATTACCCCCAATTGAAAGTTAGGGTTTATATGTTAATTCTTGTCTTTCAATCATGAAACTGCTCATTTGACCACCCACATAAGTCACAAAACCACCTTCTTTAAAGTGTCCTCCATGATGGAGGTTCACTATTACCTCTGCATACGGATTTTCCATCTGCACAATTGTAAAGTTTTTTTTCTTTAATTAATACCTGTATAATCTATTGAAAATGTCTCAAACAGAAAAGTGATTAAGAGTACAAGCCCAGGGGTAATAGTAAATTACAAGTGTTTAACACATATGAGTAGCTAGGAAGGCTGTAAATTTCTAATGGCAAACAGGATTGCTCGAGCCACGATGCCCTTTGGTAACAACATTTAATTAATCACAAAACAAGCAAAAAAAGGAAAAAAAAAAAAAAAAAAAACTACAGCATTTAATCACAAACACTAGTGAATTACATATGAAGCAAAGTTTGCAGCTTTTCCATTACGTAAAATGCATTCGAAAAGTCCACCCTTCAATAGTCGCGCCAAAGCAGAGGAAAGGGGGAAAACTGGTGAAAACGTTTGTGAAAGTTAATTGGGTGGGAATTTGAGTCAACAAGGGAAAAAGAAAAAATCGAAGAAAAGAGCAAAAAAAAAAAGATGAAAATTAATTAAAATAAGTTAAAATCGGGTTTAGAGGTAAGATTCTCATAAATACCAGTTTTGTAGGTGAATCTGCACTTTATTATTTTTTAATATACCTTAGTGACACTTTTGTTTTTAAATAGGCCATATTGTCCAAAGGGTGTCATTAAATATACCAATTTTGGTCAATTGAGGCTTCATTTTACTTACCATTAAAATATGCATGGTACTATGTATTTTATCACGTCTAACTACTTCTCCCCAAAAACCCCAAAACATTATTTGCCAAAGTAGCACATATATATTTCACTTTAAAGTAATTTTCATTTTTGATTTATCAGTGTCAAAAGGATTTGGGTCGTTCAATATAAGTAATACAAGACCTTTATTAATGTTTCTCTTACTCTAATACATAAAATTGAGTTAAAATCATTACGGCCATTGTATTTGAGTATCCTTCTATAGGTCGTATTTCATTTAAGTATCACCGGATTGAGTTCAATCAGTGTAAAATTGACTTTCGTCGTTAAATATAAGTAATACAATACCTTTATTAATGCTTCTCTTACTCTAATATATACAATTGCGTAAAAATCATTAAGACCATTGTATTTGAGTTGCCTTCTATGGGTCGGTTTACATATTAGTATCATCGACTTTAATTCTTTTTTTTAGAGGGAAATAGTATACTTTCATAGTTCATTCATATAAGTCATACGGCATCTACAATAAAAATAACCCTAAAATTTGTAAAACTAACCGAATTTATACTAACCGAATTCATGAACTATTAAAAATAACCCTAGAATATACTAAATCAATAGAAATAACAAAAATAATCCGCTAACAACCCAATATACTAGGATACTCAGGTGCGACTCCCACCATGCATAGTAACCATGTGCTTATTTTGATGGATGTTCATCTTTGCCGGAAGTCGAGATCTGCACTACAAGTAGATTTTATCGATCGTGGGTATATCCGGTCCCCAAAATTATACTGCTTACACTAAAAAACAATCGCACAAAAGGCGAAAAAATAATCCTATCCAAATGAAGATAAGATGACCCCTAAAAAATCCAAAAAGAGAGAGAATTCTCTCAAAACAAAAAAAAGCCTACAAAGCCAGATTAAACGTGATAAAAATCATCAATCGCAGGCCGGCAATGGAATAAATCGGCCCTCCCGGTCTGAATAAGTGCAAATATGTTCAACTAAAGGTTAGGTTCTACAAAGAAGGAGGACAAAAAAAGGAGGGAGGGTTTTCTTCTTTATTTTTTTTTATATGCTACAGTATTTGGAAACATCACCGAATTTAATTGAATAAGTGAAAAATTGATTTATCATTACGGCCATTGTATATGTATTTGATTACCGTTCTATGGGTCAATTGCCAAATAAGTATCACCGATTTGAATTGAATAATTGTAAAAATTGATTTATCTATCATTACGACCTTTGTAGTTGAGTACCCTTCTATGGTCGGTTTACAGAGAATTGAGTATCAGCGGAATGATCTCAATCACTTATGAAATATTAGTTTTTGTATTTTAATTTTATTTTTGTGATGGTATTGACAAGACTCAGAATAGTAATTTAAGGGACATGCATTCTGTAAACGCCGTGGGTGAGCACGGGTGGGTACCGGCCTAAAATACCTGAAAATGGTATTCGAATTGATTACTACTAAAATTTACCTAATATCATAATATTAGAACCCAAAAACAAAAATACAAAAACAATAATTAATAAAACTCAATGTGACATCAAAGTATGAAACTCATAAACTGGATCTTGAAATTGGTCCAGCCGGGTACCCGGCGGATACTTGGTCCTAATAACTGGTACCCGGAACTAGTACTAGTTCCAACCAGTTCCGAAATTCTGGTTCCAACCTTTTGGTGCTGGGCGTAGAATATGTCCTGGATTGCCATTGGCAATTCGGATGATACATTTAATGTTGGGTTCGCTTATTCATGGATTTGATTGGAAGCTTGATGGTGGGATTTTGCCGGAGAATATGGATATGAAAGATAAATTTGGGTTCACTTTAGAGAAAGCTCAACGCCTTCGTGCAATTCCAGTACGTGTCTGATTTGATTTATGTACTTTGTAGATCTTTGCCATTTTCAGTGTTGATCTTTGAATGAATCTATGAATGGATGATGTAGCAGGTTTTGGTTGATGATAGTAAAAATACCATTAGGAGTATTCATATGTTTATAGCTTCATTGTCTTCTTTCTTTCATTTGTTGATCATAGCAAGGTGTTTTGATTGTGTATAGCTTCATTGTCTCGTTTCTTTCGTTTGTTTTGTTTGATTTAGTTCAATTTAATTAGTTAGTATGAGTACTCCTCACACTCAATCATAATACGTCTAGATAGCACGAAATTGCGAAAAGTTTTTGGTTTACGACCAAGGGTATTCACCGTCGATCACAGTGACTATCCCCCGCGCTGGCTTGTAGGCACCTCAAAGGGTGGGACAACTTGCCAAGGAATTTTAAAGCTCCTTCATACCCAATGTGAGATTCGAACCCTCGACTTTGATTAAGAATGGATGAGTTCCTACCACTCAACCACACATCCTTGGTTAGAAATTGCGAAAAGTTTGGTAAAACTTAAAGTCCCTATGAATCAATATTCTACTATGACCAATTTCATTCACTTGCAAATACCATTAATGAACCAATGAAATTTTATAACAATGGTTATGTGACTTATGTCTTCTTAAAAAGAATACTCCATATAGGATCATAAATGACAAGTACGGTTAACTACTTAACTCCCGATCATTTCTTCTTTCTTTTTCTTTTTGAGCATGTTAACTAGGCAATTCTATTTTGTGGAAAATAGTTAGAGATTCTCATTTCATATTTGAAAGAAGGTCTACGTGACGCCCTTGGATGAAACCAATTACAAAACATGGCATACCAATATGATACCACTTTCTAACACCACACTTTCTAACTAGGCGATTCTAAGACGTAAATGACAAGTATTGTTAACTAATCTATTATATATATATATAAGTGGATGTGCATACTTGCTTGATGGACACGTGGGCGTCCATATAAATAAGGCATATCTACATAGCTTGACACATAAGCAATATAAAATGCATGAATCTACATTAATGCATGAATCTACATTAATTGCATGAATCATTATATTAAATACATTTCTTTAAATATATATTTTTAATACTTTTATTTTGGCGGCGGATGCACTTTAACAATAATGCTCAATATATTCGAGTCAAAGTGTACATCGTTACTATTTCAATTTTTGCATTATTTGTTCTAACGATAATATATAGTCGAAATGATATGTGTATTAGCTTTTAATCATGGGTATACATAATTGTTAACTAATTAAACATAATTTCATACTTAGGCTATGATTCTTTTGACTGGATATTTGGAGTAAAGTGCCGCACAAAGTAGTACGTAGTAGTGGTGGTGGTCTTCTGGACTAGATATTAAACACTAGATATTGGGGTAAATCACAACAACACTGATTAAGATTTGGACAAACCAGCTTTACATCATGATTAACAAGAAATGAGATATTGTATATTTTGGTATTCTACTCTTATAACTGATGCAATGTTCTAGGTTTGTACGATATTAATTAAGCGAGAGATTCATAGAAGAGAATTTTTGTATCAAACCGTGCATCGCACGGGAATGTAACTAGTTGTACTTGATACTTGGATATGAGACCTCTTTACATGAAGCACACCTACGGAATCAAAGAGGGAAAAAACCACCTCCAAATATGCAATTACCCAATCGACAAGAATACTCAATAGAAGGTCTCCTCACAACATAACAAGCAAACACTCTAAAAATGGGTTTAAGAGTGACGGATTTACGCTCTTCAATGATTTTCTCTTTTCTTGCTTTCTCAAAGAAGCTTACCCAATCGTCATCATTTTCCTCTCTATCACGCCCATCGCTTATCTTAGAAAGCACACCTTCATTCCGCTTGTGCTGCTCTGCCTCTACATCTACCATGTCATCCGAGTCACCCCAACTCACTCGCTCAGTCACTCTACCGAGTCAACCCGGCGAGTCAGTCCAGATTGTTGCCGCACCCGGCATCTCCGATTCCGAGTTCAGGCGAGTTTCTTTGATTACAATTGTAAGCAAAAATTAATAATTGTGCTAAAATGGTAACTGGGAAGACAAATGGAGAAATGGGTTTTTGAAATAATTTTGTGGGTGCAGGAGTGCGATTGAGTCTTCTTTGTTCCAGCAATGGCTGAAAAACTTGCAGGGTGAAAATGGGGCGTTGACTGATGGTGCCATGTCATTGAACAAAGTCCTTATTCAGGTACGATTTTGCTAATTTTTATTATTGGGTATTAGTATGTCATTGTTTATGTGTATGAAGAAGATAATGGAGGGTAAATTCCAAAGGCAATCCTTCTCACATCACAAGTGGTATTCACAAAAGCCAGCAGTGTATATGTCAGTGCTCAATCTGATCATTAATGCTTATCCTTGATCAAGAAACAAGTGTGGCCTGCTGTTGACAGATTTAGGGTGTGTCCTTTTCATCTTCACCATCTAGGTTTGAGTTTTTCTGTCACATATTACTATTCATTCAGGTAAGGTCTATTTAGTTGAACCAGCTAGTTTAGCTTAGCTTAACCCACTAATGCACCAGCCTTAACTAGGTTTTAGTTGTCTTTGTATATGCAAAATTGAAGCTGAATTCCCTTGACTATCCTATAAGACAATTCAAAAGACAGGATTGATGGTTTATGAAAGGGATGGAGGAGCTTCCATTACTTTCAGAGAGCGGTTTTCTCTGATCATGTAGCTTTCAATATCCCCTTTGAGATACTAAGATCCTGACCTGAGAATCTGGGAGAACAATTTAATGCCCATTTTGGCCCAAGCTAGTTTAGCTTAGCTTTGATGCTTCCTCCTCTTAGATGCTGGTTTAAAGGGGTTGAAATGCATTTGGTAAAATAGTGAAAAAGCAATGGCTTCACAAGATTAAAAATTTACTTGGAAAACGAATTTGAGGTTGATTTTTGGGTTTGAAAATGATGGAAACTGACTAGTCTACGAAAAAGCTAATACATTAACATTAATATTACCCCAATGCCTACAAAGAAGCTCCCGCCTAGGCAGGGTAAAGGGGGTCGGATGTACGCAGCCTTACCCTTGTGAGAGTCTCACAGAGAGGCTGTTTCCGTTTGACCCGAGATCTGAAGTGCGACAACCATCGGCGACTTCACAATAAATAAGAAGTGTCGACAGTTTTATGAGTCATTTTGCTTTAGTCCTATGAAAAAGCTAATAGTTGACCGTAAAGTGTTTCATTCAAGCTCATGGTACATAAAAATCTTCACGGAGCTCCTAAGTTATAGTTAGGGACTCTGGATATGACTGTCTTACAAGTTACATGTAAAGTGGTGCTTTAAGATTCTAGATAAATCTCACTTATGGTGTATTCTGATTCTAAGCATTTTGAACTTGAAAACACAATATCTTAGTTGCAAGTGACAAATCATTGAAAGGTAACTTATGGCTTTGTGGTAAAATGATGCTCCTATGTTAATCTAGTGAATGTGCCCCCCCCCCCCCTCCTCAGCTTTATATTATTCATCAACAATCAACAGTTGAAAAACATCTAGCTTGTGTGTTTGGGATACAGAGCTAAAGTAACAGCAAACATGGAGTTACAAGCCTTTTTTTTTTTGGGCTCTTTCTTTTTTTGGGGTGGGGGAGAGGTGGTGGCGCTTGATTGTAAGACTAAGAACACTTGCAGTACTAACACGTCTATTAACATGTTGGTGTCAGGGAGTAGATTATTTTGGAAAGAGTGTTGGTTTTCTGAAGTTCAAAGCAGACGTTGTCGACAAGGAAATGGGAAAGAAGGTACTGTTTCCCATCTGTTGATAATAGTGAACTAAAGAAAACCATTCGGTGCACCTGAGGCTTGTGGTTATCGCATAAATATGTCTCAAGATTGTCGCAACGTGAACTTAGATCGTTTTATTCGTGCTTGAAAAAGGACCGAGTTGTATGTCAGATGTGTATGTGCTACTGTTCCAAAAATGCATAACTTAATCAATAGATCTTTTATAGGTTCCTGGCATTGTGTTTGCACGAGGACCAGCTGTAGCCATCCTCATCCTTTTGGAGTCTGAGGGTGAGACTTATGCCATTCTTACAGAACAGGTATGATTCTTATTCATGTCATTTGATTTTGGGAGTTGGGGATGAAAAATTAACTAGTTAAGCTTCCTCCTTTTTTATGCTGAAGTTAGAAATATTTATTTTGAATCTATAGTTGCGGCCTTATCAGTTTGAATTCAAATACTGTTCATGTCTGTGCAAGGTTAGGGTCCCTACTGGTCGATTTGTTTTAGAATTGCCAGCTGGAATGTTGGATGATGACAAGGGCGACTTTGTGGGCACAGCAGTTCGGGAGGTCTGTCTTTTGCTTCTTGCTTCTTTGCTGGAGCAGTAGTGTTCCAAAACTTCTAAGACTTTTGATCTTATTTTCTAGTAGTAGTTGTTTAGTGAGTTTACTAGTTATTTGATCAATCAATTTGTGTTTTTATTTGAGTTGTTTAATGTTATTAGTGACAATGAAAGTGGGGTTTAACCTACCCACTTTCTAGTTTAAAGGTAGGCGGCACACAAGTCTAAGTCCAGTTTCATCCTAAAACCAACATAACTCCAATGAATTCAATAGTTGTTTTCTGTCACCATGAATCTTTTCCTCCAATATCTATTTCATGGCACTCGTATTCTCTTTACACTAAAACAGTGGACTTTTACATATTGTTAATCAGAATATAAAATGTCCATGAAAATTGACAGGTGGAAGAGGAAACAGGTATACACTTGAATATAGGAGACATGGTTGATCTTACAGCCTTCTTGGATCCATCAACTGGATGCAAAGTTTTCCCGTCACCGGTTAGTTGATCCTTAATCCATGTATCTTGAATAATTTCTTGCCTGGCATCGTTGTGAAATTAGATTAGGCATGAAGCTTAATGTATAACGCAGAGTTGATTTTTGAGAAGACAAAGTTGAAATTTTCTGTCAAGTAATTTATGAGTTGAATACATGATAATCTTATACCATGAAATCTGATCTATAGTTGCCTTGTGCTTTTATATGGCTTTGCTCCAAAGTGCTAAGCCATTCTTGTTTGCCTTCCATGTTTAGGGTGGTTGTGATGAGGAGATTAGTGTCTTTCTGTACAAAGGACAGGTGAACAAAGAGGTAATTCAACAGCTGCAGGGCAAGAAAACTGGACTTCAAGAACATGGCGAGCTCATAAAAGTACATGTAGTTCCATATGCACAACTTTGGCGCTCAACAGCTGATGCCAAAGTTCTAATGTCCATTGCTCTCTATGAAATGGCTAAAAAAGAAGGGCTGTTACCAAAATCTTAAGTCATTTTGGGAGGCAGAATTTCTCGATGATGATTCTAGTGCCAGTTATACTTGTATATTTAGTTTCTATGAAGATCTGGTAAACTTAGGTGATAATTTTTTCCTTCTTTTTTACCTTCATACTATGACAGAGGCACAACATGGGTTTATGTCCGAAGGTGAGTTTTGCTTTACCCGTTCTGTGATAAAAATATAAAATTTGGCCTTTGACGTGCTTTGGTGTAAAATCTCAAGTGTTAGTAGCACCCAGAATTCTTTTTGCGCAGAATGACCAGCTAATTTCTTCTTGGGTTAATTGATGGGTTTAAGTCATGTTCAATCAACAGTCACCATTTGTTGGAGCACTCAGCAAATTTTTGACCTGTTAAGTTTGATTGTGTCGAAGATGACTGGCAGTGCTCTTATCAGAGATGTTTAGGCAGGAAGCAACTTGCCATAAGAAGGTATTCAACTGCATTCTCATCTGAACTTCGAAAGTAATACAGTTAACATATTTGGTTGGTAGCATTTGGCGAACGATATAAAAAAGCTACTTATCAATTGAACATCGCCAATTCACTGAAGCTTACTTTACACCTACAACAGGAAAGACGCTCGAAATATACATTTCTTGCTATGCTTTTCAAAAAGTCTCTCAATTGTAATGTACAAGTCTATCAATTAGTTTGTTCAGTTTTCGTTCTACACTTGGTTTTGCTAAAAAATAACTAAAATTGCAACTTAATTACCATTTGGCCTAAATTATCCGAAATATTGAAACGGTGAGAATCTTTCCTCTGGCTCTCGATATAGTACATAAGATACAACTATAAGATGGGAAAAGATTGGTACAACCAAACTTCTCCCAGCGTTAAAAGCCTAGGAGAAATTAGAAAACAGAGCAAGTACTTGCACATGATAGTAGGTATTACATTAGTTTGTGTTATAAGCGGCATCTGCTGAAGAGGTGTCCATGTCATTCAGGCCAAATTCCTCATTTTGCTCCCAGCTTCTCTCATATTCGTCAACTGAAAAAAGAAGTTAATGAAGCACTATTGATGAGACTGTCATGGCAAAATCAACCAGACACGCTTTGGGTTACTATCATAGCACTACTCAAATTATTTGTAACGTTTTTAGCTAGTTTTTATAGCAACAATATATGATAAAGGTAAACTCCTCAAATGGCTAAGTACCAATGATAGAATCACCGCCTGCTAAAAGCTGCTCTCAGCTCAAGAAAATCCCAGCATCTTTCTATCCCCTCCCCCGGCCTCCGTTCTCTAGTCCAATAACCCATGAACTCCCAACGTAACATAAGTGACACAAGAGCATCACAAGGATAGGAAAAAAGTGTTAAAAGTACAAGCTACATATTGAGGATTCTGAGAGTATGAACAGACATTAGGAGGAAACATAGCACAATTTCACCTAACCAAGACATCAACTGGAGTAGACAATATCATTGAAGCTAACAATAGCTATTGGTCCAAGTTTCTTAAGTTCACATCTGAAAGATCATTCCATGACTTCCTCTAAAGTATGGATGGGAATACTTACATATTAGCTGACTGTCGGCCTTGATATCATCAGTAACTGGTGCGACGAATGAGTTGGACAAAGCATCATCTATTATTAAAGTCCAGGGTTCTTCCACGTTCAAGAGCTGCAGAATTCCAATGTAAGTTCCAATCAAAGACAATAATATCGAAGATGAAACACCTGAATTGCATAGTTTTTTAATAATTGCATCCACATATATAATGTCTTGTCCTATATATTATGCTCCCTACTCCCACTCTCTTTGGGGTAGTTAAAGTTTATCAGATTTAGTTTGTTTTTTGCCATATTCATGATGAATCTCGATGCACCAGCAACACCTCAAAAACCTATTGTTAATCCAAATATGAATGCTACATTAATACTTCAGAGGGAAATATCAATGTTGCCTCAATAGATGACTTGCACTTAACCTTGGCAATATTTTGTGTGTTTACGTCTCAGTTCTCTCTTTATTTATTAATTTTTAGTTACAAAAAGGTTGGCAAGAAAACCTCCTAACTTAAGCCAGCATCAGTGTTGGGGAAGAAACAAGGCCAAACTAGGCTCGATGGCCTAGCTGCTTGAGCTGACCAAACCACTACCCCCTCAAATGTCAAAACTTGGGGAGTATTAGCCAAGTTCCAAAACAGGCCCAGATAGTGAAAACCAAATACACTTGCCAGCTTAGCTGATTGTGTTTTCGAGGTAGTAACCATGCATCTTTTCATAAAATAGTATAAATGTAAATTTCAGAAAATTAAGGAACCGAGTCTTTGTCAGAACCCATTATTGTCTTACTCATCAACCAATAAAGACCAGAAGTTTGCATATTGTGCACCGTTTCACGTTTACTGAATACTGATATACTGTACCTTCATCAGTCTTGTGCTAAACTCTTGCCATTTCCCTTTTCTTCCCTCCTCAAGGCTATCTCCAAAGGTAAATCCATGTACTTTCTCAAGACCTGCAAAAGTATAATAGTCTTGTTGATAATTATATGAGACATGCATTAAAGTTTAAAAAAAAATAAAAACTGAATTACCAGTACAGAGATTGATTTGTATGAGTTGCAAAACAGCAATAATATTAAAAAAAAAAAACTGCAAATTTCTGTCAAACCCACATAGGGGTAGTTAAAAGAACCAAGCAAAGGCGTATTAAGGCATCATTGCTCGTCAAACAAACATTCCTACAGTTGCTTGAACACATCTAACTTATTGCATCATAAAGAGGCAGAACTTGAACTCAATCGGTCATCACCATCAATTTATTGCGTTAAGCATATCTAAAGGAAGCACCAAACATTTCAAACAAGAGTGGTTACTACTGAAGCTTCCATCAGTAAGAAAGAAGGCTCTCCTTGCACCTTCCAAGGAAGCAGAGCCATTAATTCATTTCAGTTACTCGTAGAAATCACACATAGAAGCAACGGTCCAGAAATTTCAAGCAAAACCAGAGAGGGATCAATAATCAATACTTACTTTCACTGATCTGCGTCACCAAACCCTCAACGGTTGTGACCATGCCCCCCAAAGTGCCACTTGCCAGCTCCAAATCAAGCTCGGGGACCTTAACACTTGCGCTATCCGACTATTAGAAAACCAGTGTTTGTTAGATGCTTGCTAAAAATACTCAACAGAAGAAGCATTGAAGTTGTCACAGAAACGTAAATCATGCTTTCCAGCCTCAACCAGATAACATCAAGTTCCCAGTATTTGAAAAAAAAGAAGTAAGAACCCTCAAAACAGTAGGAATACTGGAGTCACCAATAAAATAAAAGAAAAAGAGAAAGCAGAGAAGTACAGATGATTTAAGGCAAGCTCTAAAGCAAGCAAAGAGAATAGCTAAACAATTAGCATTACTTGTTGCCTATATCACAAATGAAATATGAAAGCTCCAGTTAATGCACAATCATCAGCACAGAAGCATTGATTTAAATTGCAAAATTATTCCTAGTGAATGCATCAAAAGCCTGGAGGAAATCTGAGAAGTGACCCACACATGTCTATGTTTACGTGTTGAGAAATTGTCGATTGCAGTTGGAAACAAGATGAAGGGAGTAAAGCTACATATCGGAAGCCACTGAGCATATCAGGAGTTCGGTTCAATTATTGCTTGTTTCAATTGGAAGAGCAAGAAACCAGAAGAAGATGCGGAATGATAAGGTCCAACCAGATAGACCACAAATATGCTATACAGCATCATGTCATGACTGAGAAGAACTTAGACAGAAGGATATACTGCCTGGTCCATCAGACTGCTATAGATGAGAAAATATGCGACCTTTATTACTTTCAGGACATGATTCTCACCATTCTCTTTGAAAGCAGATAGAGTTCCAAAGATATGGCAAGTATTGGCCACATTTTTCCTAATCTTACTACTTTGATGAAACAGGCAACCATACATTCTCTTGCTAAATTGTATAGATAAAAATGTCCATTACTAATGCTGATGCACCTTCACAGAATTTCAAGTGCCGTATTGCAATTCTTTACTAACCAAGGCGTCCAAAGATTTTCTTGTGAGAGTTCAATATTCAGAAGCATGTGATTCCCCAATCCCAATGAAGTTTCAAGTTAGAAGAGTTTGTTACAAAGGTGTAGAGCAGTATGCCAATGGACCTCATTAGACACTATAGAAGCTCAAACATGCATCACAAGGTAGTCATATCATGCCTAGGCTAAAAACAACAGCAGCAACCCAGTGTAATCCAGTTTCTGCAGGATCTGGGGAAATCAAGATGCACACAGCAAAAACCAATGTTTCTTAGACTCTCCGATGCGGATCGGATACGACACGAATCGGAGTGTCAGATCCTCAAATTAAAAAATTACAAGATGCGGGGATCCGGCTACAAAGATACGCGGATACGGCTAAAAATAAAAATTTTAAAAAAATGGGAAAGAGGTCTAACTGTAAAAAAGATAGAATTCTCATGTGAAATAGTAAAGTACAGCCTCTTTAGTCTTTAGTCAAAGTGATAAAGGATAAGAGTGAGAGTAATTTAAAAATAAAACAGTAAAACACAGCTGGGTGCCAGTTTTAAATGAAAAAGACAGCTGTCCTAGTAGTAAAACGTGAAAAGGACATCTACTTTACCCTTTCAGTTTCTAAAAAAAAAATTCCAGAACAAAAATCCAGAAGAGAGCGAAGAGAGAACTCGAGATTTCCAGATCGGCATCCATGGAGGGTGACGCCACGGCCAACACCACCACCAATGGGCTCGCCTCTCCAAGTCGACTAAAAGCCCTAATGTTTCCCCCTTCATCTTCATCAATTCATGCTTCAATTTGTAGATCTAGGGTTTTGATTCAAACCCTAAATGTAAAATTGTAAGGACATGGAGTTGAATGTTGTCGATCAAGGAAGAGAGAAGATGTCGAGGGATCGTATCTATACTCCCAGGGTCAACACGTATGCCGTGTCGTATCCCGTGTTGTATCGCGTCGACACGCGACACGGCACTGTTTGGGCGAGTCGGAGAAACATTGGCAAAAACTACAAGAGGTTATTTCTAGGAGCCGCATAAAACATTTCAAAAGATTGGAAAACAATGCGAGCGAAGTTATAAGAGGTACAATGAGATTATTCAACGAGATACGTAATACAATGCCAGAATTATTCCTCCAAAGCACCTTTTTTTTCTTTTCACAAAGTAGTAGATTGTTTTCGTGCACGTTATGAATCATCGATGATATAAATCATAGAATTTGAGTACAGAATATAATTATAACATTTTGCAAGAACGGGAACAGACCTTAATCACGTCTCTGTTTATATCTTTGATGTTCTTCACATGAAGAGTGATTCGTTTTGCTTTATCAGAAATACTGCCACCCGGCTTCAACTGCAATAACAATATCATCCTGAGGGATTCAATAAACTCTTATGCAGGCAAAAAAGAAAAAGAGACTCAGTAAAGGACGAACCTCAGAATTACGGTAGCCACAACCATCACAAGTTGATGCCATAACAATGACTTCTTTGAAGTACGGAATGTCTGTCTGTTGTCAAGTTCAACAATAAATAGCACAATAGACAAATGCTTTCATTCTTGTTAGCCTCTCTACAAGGCGACTAGCAAGGGGTAAGGAGGTGTACATCTGGACCTCCCAAGACCCCGCCCTCGGCAGGATACTTACTGGGTTGTTTGTGGTTATAGCTTTGTATACTATTCTCTCCATCCAAAATTGGTAGTCACAATGCTACTACAAATTACATAATAAGAGTGACTATAAATCCCAAAACTAAGGATTGATTGCAAATCATTTCCTTTTTCACCTAATTGTGCTTCCAGGTACGGAAACTCTTATTCTATTACAAGAATGTGCTTAATCTTTTTAAGTGAAAGGTAGCAACCAAACACCGCTACTGTAAACTGACAACTGAAGACTGCATAAAAAGTAGAAATACTCAGAAAAAATAAAAGGGAAAAAGAAAAAGAAAAAAAAAAAAAACTCACTCGGCAAATTTCAGGAACAGGTAGCCAAAAGGATACCAGTGACAAACATTCTAGTCTCGCAACTAGTAGCACAAGCTCCACATGTTGATGGGAAAGTCATCACCTGCCAAAAAACCACCAGAACCAAGTGTAAGGTAAAAAGAGAGACTCTAGCTTGAGATTCATTTCATAGTGAGGAAGGGGCAAGGGTGGACTAAATACCTCTTCCGGTGCAGTATAACGGCACAATGTTTCAACCATTTCAGCCGTATTTGACTGAGCAATAGCTTGGCGACCAGCCTTTGCTCCAACTGCTCCATGCGGTTCTCTGGAACCCTGATGAGCAGCACTCACTGTTCCCACAACCGCTTCTCCCTGAGATCCCCCAGATCGAGAAGAATCGGCAAGATAGCCCAATGCTGCTTGCTGCTCAGCAGCTCGGTCATAAAATTTGAGAGACATTGAGGGATCAGATGATGGCGCATATCTGTTTGGACAAGCCAACATTCCTTAAATCAATCATTAAACGGACATTCAACTTATAGTGCATAAGAACACGGAAATTTGGAAAAGATGATGGCAATACCGACAGAAGTCAGATTTGAAAGAACTCAAAAACATTTGATAGAAGGAAAGGGAACACATTATCAGAAAGAACAGATCATATAACTCAGCTTGGCCAAATATGAAAACGAAGCTACCTAGAAGACTCAAAGAATGAGAGGGGTGGGGGAAGGAAAACTGCATTAGGGTTCAGTCACTTACGGGTTGTCAATAAAACTATTGCCGGCAGGATCATCCAGAATAAAGGTAAAGGATGAGTTGGCAGTTGCACAATCCCTCAACTTCACAATAAATTGGTCTATTGCTTCAGCTGTTTTAGGATCCACTGTCTACAGAAAACAAGGTATCAGATACAAACTGCGAAGAAATGTTAAGAAATAGAGCATTGAAAACTGAACGAGAATGCACCCTGCGTTCTTCTTGAAGTGCCTCCAACTCATCTGCAGCTCGAGTGAGTATCCCTTCTATCTAAAAACACACAAGTATAGATCAAAACATAGAAAGGAAAGTAAAAAAAAGAGACATGAAATGAAATGACATCAGTTAGATAATTCAACATTACAATCACAAAAGTGAATCACGAAACTTTTTGATCCCATAACCCATGCTAAGGACTTGGAAATCAAACTTCTTAGTACAAATACTAGCTCCACATCATAATCATATACTGAATTGAACAGGAAAAATAATCTCTAACTGCTTTAATACCAGACAGATAACATAATGGGAGAAATTTATGCCACGGGGACACCTACATAACTAGATACCACCAAATAAGAAGGCCACAAACATGAAGATACTCTTCACAATTTTATCCACAATTATAAAGAAATGTCAGCTACGTGAATCTCCAACAAATTTTCCTAAATTCCTCTTTTTCTTTTCTGGAAAGAGCCAAATAATTCACAAACAGAGTATCAGTTCACTTAAAAGTATCACGACGAAAGATAACTTACAGTCGATAGACTCCCTCGTTGAGCCTCTGGGGGAATCTCAAAATCAAGTTCAGGAATCTACAAAAGCAATATTCCCGTAAGTAAGCAATGGAAGCCAAATTAATGCTCCAATGTTCAGCGAGCTCGACATTTTTTGAAATAAATCATCATAGGACAATCAAAATCTGATAGTTCACAAGAAGGCACAAGCTGGTACCCAAGTTAGAAAATTAAATACATAAAGATATCATGAACAGAAGGTCAAACAGCTGGCGAAAAATCACCATGCTTTACATGCATAACACACTTCAAAGTAATGTAATCTATGTGACCCGCAATCTAGAAACTTTCATCACCTACAATAAAGGGCAGGACGCCCCACTCCCTAAGGAAAAACAAGGCAGCCTATGGCCTGTGCAAGAGCGGCGAAGGGGAACAGAGAAGAAGCCTACAGGAAGGGATTGCTATCATTGCTTTTAGCGAAAGATTATAATTAATAATCATTTTTGTAGTAAAGAATCATTACTATTAGCTTGGGACAGGATTTTTCAAACATCCCAAGACTCAGAAAACGAAACAAGCATTCCATGTAGCTTTTTCGGAATATCAGTCAAAAAGAGGACGAGCTTTGAGTTATCACTGCTGTGGATCCATACATACTAATTTATTTTTTTTAGATAACAAGGGTGTCCAAGTTTTGCTTCACTAATCCCATGGGCCCTGAAGTTAACGACCTGAGCTACCCCTCAGGCTTATCCATACATACTCCCTCCGTCCCACAATTTAAGACGTTCTAGAAAATTGATTTTTTCCCATATTATAAGTTATTTTAGAGTTCCAACAAAGCATTTATTATTGTTTGCCTATTCTACCCTTCTTTCACATTACCTCATTAATTACTCACTTTTTGGCTAAATACAAAGTCAAGGGGTAAACTAGTCAAGTTTAATTATTTTTGATAGAATTGAGACTATTTAATAACTTTCTTAATTCGTGTGCAAAAACCTTAAACGACTTATAATGTGGGACGGAGGGAGTACTAAATTACTATTTTAAATCACCATAAACTTGATAATGCGAGTATGTCTCAGCAGGCTGCTTACAAACATACTGTCTAGGAGAAGCTACAAATGCATCTGTTGAGGGCTTAACGCCTGCACTGCAGATCAATGAGAAGTAATCCATCAAAAAGGCATAGTTACGCTCACTACCTGTAAATTAGACAGTGCCTTGGCGAAGGCTTGTCCCAGGGTCACATGTAAGCAGTAGATTCCACTAATTGGAACCTGTAAGAGCGTAGTACACGGCCTAACTTGATCTATTGTTTGCAAGGTCAAATTATTTGGTAAGCACTTTGGGTTTGTAGTATATTCCACACGTTAGTGTAATTCACTAATCAAATTCCCAATGAATATAAAATCATTTTGGCTATTTCTAAGCACCACAGACCAAATTTATAACACTGATGAACGAAAATTTCATTGATAACTAAAACAAAGTGCAGACACATAAAGCAGCGGGAAAAAAAATAGGTTTGCCCATCTGAGACCTAAGTTGGTTAACTATTTTCAAATTTGAGGTGAATTTCTTTGGGTAATTTTTGCTTCTTTTTATGCTTTATCATTTTGGAGAACTGTACAGCTATCCAGTACGGAAGTAAAGAAGGTGGTATGTTTGCTTAGTGGGGGTGGGGGGAGGGGGTCTTGTCAACCTCAGGCTTCCAACATTCTATTGTCTTGTCAAACTAGCACGTCCAACATCCAATTGCCTTGTACATGGCTGTATGGGGGTTCATGGTACCCTCACTGTTTCTCTGTGGTTGCGGGCATTGCACACGACCCAGTGGTGTACCCTCACTGCCTCACCTTTCCACTCCTGCTAATTGGGGGCTTGTTCCAAAATTATTGTGTCTTTGCAGGTTGCTAGATTATACTTGGACTATATACGTTTAGAAGGTGTACTCCCTTTCTTATGAACACATTGTCTTTGGCAATAATGACTGCCAAAACCAAAAAGGAAAAACAAGAGACACTCGTAACTTGTGTAGAAGTTACATGAATTACGTTTAACAATGCAAAAGCGGACAGATGACGACGTCTAAAAGGGATAATCTAGCAACATAGCAGTGAATATTTGATCATTTTTATGTTGGCAATGCAGCTTGAAGGTGAGAATGTACCGAAAAGTAAGTACCTTTATGGTTGCAGACTCAGATTTTACGACTTGTCGATTAAGCATCTGCAATTAACAAGTGTGAGCCCATAATCAAATTGGTATACAATAACAGGCAATTAGGTTTAATCAACTAACAAGCACTTGTTTCAGATTAAAGGAAATGGTTCTCTGAGCAACTCCTGAAAGTAGGCAACAGTTTTTAAGATAGGCAGTGAGCACAGGTGGAAATGTAGAATACAGGTAAGATTTATACAACCTTTGTGTCTCCAGCAGCAACCCGTAGAGTGTAACAACATCCTCGTGGCTGTATCTCACCGGCAAACTGAACTTCATTATTCCTACAAGAGAGAAAGAAAATGACAATTTTTTCTCCTCCGACACTTTAATTATCTATCCAGATCTCCAAAAGGCTTATCAAACAACTAACTTTTTCATAGATAATACTCCATCCATCCTAAGAGAACATAACTTTTCTACAATATATGTCACCAGGAAACAATGTTACTTGGCAAAACATCCTTTCTTAACAATTGCTCCAACATGAACAACCTCCATTCGAGTTGTCTCACCCACTAGTGAAGGACACTTTAGAATCCATACATTGTGTTAAATTTCATCCTGAACCCTAAAGTTTATCATTCTACTTATATACAGAGGCATATATAGTTATAACACGCAAACAGACGATTACAAGTAACATTACCTCTCCCCACAATGTGGACAATCAAAAGCTGACAACAATACCTGCAATCAAAAAGAGAATCAAACTCAAATTCAAAACCCCTTCAAAGAAGCAAATAGAAAAGAAAAAGACCTCACCAATTCCAGTATACCATAAAACTTACATAAAAAAGAAACCTTTAAATGAGGAGCTACAAAATTTCAGGAAATTAACAACATAATACTATACTGTTTAGCAAAAATTAATTAATATATACGAACCTTCCTAAAATGAGGAATCAGTGTAAGCAAGAGCTTCGTGTTACCCTGTCAAAAAACAATTAATTATTCACTCAAATTCAATCCAAACCTAAACATTAATCAAAATTCATCCAGGAAAAGAACCAAAATATGCAAAATTATAGGTATAACAAAAATGCAGGTATTAAAAATTGCAAAATGGTTATAAAGAAGAGGAGAGGGAGAATACATTTTCGCCGCAACGCATACAGAGGCTTTCGACTTGGTAAAGGGGGATATCGTCATCTTCGACGGCAACAGCTTCGACAACTGATCGAACGTCGACGATTTGGTCCTTTTTGCCTTCCATTAAATTGTTGGTGTTTAAATTAATTTTTCAGTGGGATAATTAGAAGGGGTGATTGAACAGGGAAATTGAAATTTTTGGTGTTTGGGGTTTTAGGTTTTTCGGCAAACTTGTAGAGAGAGAATGATGCAGAATGCGGAGGTCACTGGAACAATGAAGAAGAACAACGTTTCCCAGTCCTTAACTAATAACGGCGCCTTTCAACTGGTTCTGCCTTTTTCCTTTCATTTTTCTTTTCATTAATTAACTATTCGATATAGACTCAACTAGAAGTCTAAAAGTCTTGCTCAACTTAAGCTCAATTTAGGATGTGTTGTTCTCCACTTTATCTTGTAATTGGCTTATTTTTATTTTATTTTTTACATTTTTCTAATAACATGATTATTGTTTCACATATTACTATTCCGTTTAGTTTACTGAAAAAGTTTACATATACTCACGACCAAGAAAGAAGGAAAAGTGATCCCAACTGCAACCACCCATTGGCCATTAACCCGTCAGCGCGTATGCCTCGGTGCCTGTGTCAGCACCCGTGTCCCAGTACACATCTCAACGTCCACGTCCCAACGCACTTGTCTAATGTCTCAGTGTCCCTGTCCCAACGCCCATGTTATAGGTTAATACGAAGTTCGTAGATCGAATGACATACCGGAAGTTTTTTTGGGTCACACTGGACCCCACGAAAAGTCTGGGCAAATATCTCAAACGGATCCCGAGAAGTCGAAAATTTAAGGCTATAACCAACGTTTTTTGGGCTTCCCGAGGGTCTCAAAACGAAAGTTGTTTATCTTCTCACCATATTGCACAAGACACCTCTAGGGGATGAGGGAGGCCCTTCAGGGATCATTTATCCGGTCCTTATTAACTTGGATGGTCGTTTTACTGGTGACCCACTTTAAAGGGACCAGCACAAAATCATGGGTAAAAACGAAGTTCGGAGAAGTAATTGGCCTAGAGGGGGCTATTGGAGGTCTTCTTTGCTCACAATGGACCTCCAGAAAAAATTTGGGCAATAATCTCAATTGCATCCTGGGAAGCCAAAAATTAAAGGTTGTAATCCACTTTTTTTAGGCTTCCTAAGGCCCCTGGAATAAAAGTTGTTAATTTCTCTCCACATTGCACGAAACACTATTAGGAGATGAGGGAGGTCCCAAGGATTAGTTATAGACCAATTTTTTTTTGGCTTTTGGGGTCTTGAAACGAAGATTGTTCTTTTTGCACCAAATCTGAGGAGTTTTGCTGGAGGCTCTAAAGGTTAGTTATCAAGTCCCAAAAAGTCGTTAATAACCCTTTTATTCATGGTGTTTGGTCATAAACCCTGCGACCATGACCTCCATGAACTTGTAATTATACATTTTCTCCAAGTTTTCGACTTTAAGAAATAATTAGTGTTCCATTTGTCCTGTTGATGGTTTGAAAATTGTATATTTTGGTTGTGTTTGTTACTATTAAACTTCAATTTTTATAAATTAGTACTAGTTTTATCTCCGTGCTCCGCACGGACTCGTGATTATCTCTCGAAAATGAAAATAACTTTTTAAGTGATACCTCATGCCTGTTTTATACTACACAACTAATTCTTTATTTGATTATTTTAAAATTTTTGGTACTTAATATATCTTTTTAAATCGATCTACATCAAAATTAGAATGAATGTAAAAAAGATTGATTTTTATAAATATAATTTTAGCCTACATCAAAATTCTAAAAAGAAAAATAAAAAGATAAAGATTAATAAACCTTTCTTCGAGTATACTAACACTTTATTTTCTCAATTTATTAGTAGTCCAATTTAGTTTAATCCAATTGAGATTAGTTAAGTAGATCAAGTAGGAAGTACCACTTAAATAAATTTTATTTATCCTATAAAATATTAAAGGTCAAGTTAAATACATATGACATTAAATAGTTAAGGCCGGTATTGTTAGAAGTGTTATTTATTGTTATTTAACCAAGTTGTACACATGTGGCATCTACATGTATTCTTCACACGAACATTTTCTCTTAAGTATCATCCTACATGTCATCACCGCCAGGAAATGACCCAACTTTTGTAAGACATATATCTCATTGTAAAGATTTTTTCAAATCTAATCCATTGAAGCAAGATTTATAATTTTTTGACTTACGTAACTAAAGTTTTTTTTTTTTTTTTATTTTGTAATATAAAAAAGCTAATAAATATGTAGCAAAACCAACTAATGATAAGGGATTAATGAGTGACAATTTGATGGTGAGTTGTTAGGCTATGTGGCAATCTTTGCTTACGTGACGCTTAGGGGTCATCATCACACGAATTTACACCTCCTACGTGGCGTCCAATGTGTCGTGTCCACACGAATTGGACTCACTTTATACGTATATCGATGTGGCGCCTATGTGTCATCTTTACACGAATATATCCCTCTCATGTGGCATCTCACATGTCATCCTCCCACGAAAAAAACCCAACTTTATAGGACATAGTACATATGCATCTCATTTTGAAGTATTTTCCGAACCTAATCCAATTGAGGAAGAATTATAATTTTTAAAGTTGCGTAAGAAAAGTTATTTTATTTTATAATCTTAACAATATGATAATAAATATAATAAGTTGTATTTATGAAGTCAAATAATGATTATTAATTAATGCTTGACACACTTGGATGGAGGCTTAGGTGGCGGCATACGTGTCATCACCACACGAACTTGGCGCTTACGTGGCATCTTAGGTGTCATGCCCACACGATTTTAGGCGCTTGCGTGGCATCCTACGTGTCATAGCCACACGAAATAAACTCACTTTTATATATATATATATATATATATATATATATATATATATATATATATATATATATATATATATATATATATATCATTCAGTGCGCAAACTTGCATTGTTAAGCCTCAAAAATAAGGTCAATGAATTGCTAATTTTTTTTTGGTGCTGAATGAATTGCTAATGATGTTCGTATCATTTGACAATTTCACAAGATGGAGTAGCAAAAAACCAAGAAATCATAGTCTACAAAAGAAGAAGGTAGAACTCGGTAACTCAAAAATACAGTGTTGGCATAGAACAGGCAAATGTGCAGCAAGCTGATGACATCATAAAATGAAAGTAACCAGTACTGCAGCATCAATCAGCCAGGTTATTGTATAATTTGTATTTTACCTTACAATGGATGTACAACTTCTAAGGTAGCACAACAATCCAGGTGTAAGAGACATTGCATGACAAGTAAATTACAGATGCCCATACGGCCATACATTTAGACAAGGTGTATGTTCAAACAGCGCAATTAGACCTTGCTAGTGACAAAATCAGGTGTTGCTTCCCATATGGTCGTTCCATCGCATGTGCAAAGCTTCTTGTAGTTCTCACCTACTCCAGCACTTCTAGCAATCACAGCAGCTGTGAGGCCGGGATCTGACTTGTCCTCAGTCGCATATAGAACAATGGACCTCCCAATTAAATCAACCACCCTCAGCATTTTCTTGACACCTGAATAGTAAGCTTCCCCTTTCTCATCAGCCTCTAATGTTCCCAGGTCACCCAGTGGCTGGACAAAGTGCATCGTTATTTCACTTAATATGGAGAAATCAAATATAAGCTCAATCAACAAGCAATAGATTGAAGAAAGTACATCATATTGTCACTAACTAGCAACACATCTACACTTAAGAGTAGATTTGATCATCATTTCATTATAGACAAAGGTAATACCTCTGTTTCGCCTCCTTGGATTGGTGGATTATACACTTTCCCTGTGCTGGCTGCACCTCTAGTCAGATCACCATATTCATTTATAGATAAACCATGTTTTCCAGGTGATAACCCGCTGAAATTGGCTTCGATTCTAGCCAATTCCATATTTGCCTGAGCAAGACGAACCACTCCAAAGATATCTGGGCCTTTAAATTCAGCAACAGCGGCAGACACAAGGAAATCTGCTTGGAATGCATAAGTTCAGTCCACCTATGAATAATCTAATCTAATATATATATATAAAGTTGGATCATGACAGCCGCTGCATCGACACGTGTCATGCCATGTCACTATTCCAGTCATCATCATATCTAAAAGGCAATGCCATGTCATCCAAATAATTAATGACAATACATGAACCATGTTATCTAATTAATTACGATACATGAACATTATTAATTTCATAGATATGATACATTAACTTAAAATAAATTATGTTAAAAACTAGGTATAACGAATCTAATTTATAAGAGAAAATATTCCCAATATATATAATCCATTTTTTGGTAGATTATACATATGAAATTTTTAATGATTCTCCAGGAAGTTGGAGAAATATATAGATTAGTAGAATAGTTAAGTAACATAATTATTTTTTTTTAGTATTTTTTTAATTAGAAAAATAAAAGATTAATTTGTCTACATGGACCCAAATAAACAACCGTTGCATAATACATGACATTAAACAAAATTATAAGTGATTCTCCATGATGATGGATAAATGTAGTAAATTAGTACAATATTTAAGTAAAATTGGTGTAAATATAACTATTATTTTTTTAACCAATTTCTTTTAATTAGAAAAATAGAAAATTAGTTTGGCCATGTGGATCCAAACAATTGCTGTATAATACATGAGATTTAAGTAAAATTGGTGTAAATATAACTATTATTTTTTTTAACCAATTTCTTTTAATTAGAAAAATAGGAAATTAATTAGTTTGGCCATGTGGATCCAAACAACTGCTGCATAATACATGACATTAAACATAAATTATTTTTAGATGAAAAAATATTATTAATAATTTTAATACAATGTAGACCAAAGAGAAACAAAAACGTTAGTAATGGGTTTTGTCATGGTAGAAAGTTATAGAGTTACACAAG
This sequence comes from Tetragonia tetragonoides, assembly GCA_038025085.1. Classification (NCBI taxonomy): domain Eukaryota; kingdom Viridiplantae; phylum Streptophyta; class Magnoliopsida; order Caryophyllales; family Aizoaceae; genus Tetragonia; species Tetragonia tetragonoides. The sequence goes on from CM076142.1 coordinate 50,996,074, forward strand.
CACATAGAGGTATTAATATTTCGATTGATTGAGCACGTGAAAATGATATTTAATTGTAAACCTATCACTTAAACTATTTTTTTGAACAAAGTTTTTGGCGTATGAATTTTCGAAAAAAAGAACATACTATAAAATGATCCTATATAAAAGTTGATCATAGCGCTGTTGTATTCACACGTGTTTTGCATGTTGCCATGTCCAATCATCATTATATTCAAAAGCTAATGCCAAGTTAACCAATTAATGAGGATATGAACCATATTATATAGTAGTAATTAATAAATAGGATACATAAACATTTATTTATTTATTTGAGTGAATGATACATGCACATAATTAAACCTTAAACTAAACTATACCAAAAACTAGATATAAGAATTTAATAAGGTAAAGTAGTCAAAGTAATAAATGCATAAAGAAATTAAAACTAACTAATAAATTAACGTATTATATATGCATCTAATCTTCATAGTGATTCTATACCCCAACAAAAGTACATGGTTCATGGAGATGGAGCAATAATCTAATTTGGTAAAATAATGTGAATAAAGTAGGTTTAAACACTGTTTTCTTCAATAAAATCTTTTAAGTATAAAAAAAGAAAGGAAATTATTTTATCTACATGGATCAAACCGTTGTCGTAACACATTACATGACACATAAATAATTTTATATAAAAAAAATATAAATCAAAGAGAGATAAGAACCAAAAGTAGTATATTGGCTATTAATAAGCTCGGTAGATAAATTTATGGACTAAATAAGCACATGAATGTATAAATTCCATAAGGACATTATATCAAGATGGTGCACGGTTGTGAATCTGTCATTTAACTATTTATTTGAATTCTTTTTCAAAGTATGAAAATATATAAATTTAACTTATCATTTAAATCTAAACAATTATTATTGTATGTCACATAAGCAATTTTATACTCACATAGCACAACTTTGATTTTGTACGTGTAACTTCCATATTAGTTATTATAGACGGTATTGATAAATCATTAACCTATTTTCTTGATATCATTCAAAATATACTTTCTAATGTAAACTACAAGCCCATCGCACGGGGCATACACCTAGTACACTACAAAGAAGCAATAAAGTGCATGCCAGTTCCAGGCTTCAAAAGTTTGTCATGCCTGGATATGCAAAAACAAGTTCATTACCATCCTATTGAACTCTATGACGAATGCCTATAGGCTATAGGTGAAAAAAAATTCCCCGAGAGAGAAATCATAGATCCAGATGGTTCAGGAGCAGCCTAGTCAAACAGTTTATGTAGCCATTAGTGAAACAACGTCCTAGGCACCTAAGCATCGATGCCTGAAGGTAAGTGCAATATAGGCTTCAAAAAAAGAGGGCTGGAGAAAGGGCCTCCTCAAAGCTTGAAAATAAGTTGCAATCAACAAGAAACATAATTTCAAGTGAGGAGCAATTTGATACAAATATATTAAAACCATCTAACCAAGCCTACGAGTAGTTCAGACTAGAAAAATCTTCATTCAGATGTGCATAGGTCTTACTTAAACTAGTGAACCCTTTACTTCTAGAAATCATAATAACTTCAAGACTTCACAAAATCAACACTTAGTTATGAGGTTATATAGCTTTCATTGCAATCAATAGCCTCCCAATTATTCGCAAACTGATAACAAATACACAAAGATGCCATTCTACCACATTTCATTCTTATGTACCGATATCCAGAAAATGTACATAAAAAGTAATTTGCTACGTGAAACTTATGTAGCAGAATTTACATATCCAATTTGCTTAAGAGTGTGTTTGGATACTTAAATTGAAATTCCGAATTTCAATAGAAGTAAATGCTTTTACACCTAACATTTTGATGAGTTGAGATCCTCCAAATGAGGGGAAGAGGGAGGACAGAGAAGAATGTGAAATGCCAAGGTGGAGGGTTGTAATTGAAATTCTCCCATTTTAAGGTTTTATGAAAGGCCATAGAATTGGATCAATTCCAATAACTCCAAACCTACAATTACCTTAGACATTCAAGAACAAATTCGCCTCAAATCCATTAAGTCACATTCAAGTATCCAAACACACCATAAACCAAATTCAATTTCTTTCTTAATATGCGTGCTCACAAGAATAGCAGGAATCTGATCAGGAAAGAGACAGGGAAGCCTTCATGAAAAGATAATCAGGTAACCAACCTTCAAGTACACCTTGACCAATCAGCCGAGCTTTACGACCTGTTTGCTCCAAAGCCTCTTCCATGGATTTAACAGGTGAAGACCCAAGAATCCTAACTACTTGATTGCTCAAATCCACTTCGACACTCTTGATTCCTTGTCAATTTAAACCCAAAAAAGGAAAAGGCAAAAACATAAATATTATTTTATATGAAAATAAGAAAATATGACATGGTGCTACAGAAAGCTTAAAATGCAAGTTCACCAGCATATACCTTCTACAGTCTCTAATTTACTCGTGACAGCATTAACACAGCCTTCACACTTCATATCCACCATGAACTCTGTCTGATAAAGAGGGAGAGTTGATCAATTGGTCAAATCTTACCGCATACTATTCTTCATGTTCGAAAGTCAAATTAGTGTAAACAAGATGTCATAGCTAAATTTGATGCAACACTGTCCCAGTGCATAATGCTTCAATTGAAGTGGCATCTAACAAGGGGCAGGTGACAATGGAGTTTCTTCCACACCAATAGTCATCCACATGTATTGTTAAGAAAATAGGCCTAGAAACGCCCCATCTCGAACTGAACTGCAGAAAATAATCCTTACTGAGCATTTAACAACCCAGCTTACATTATTAATGTGTGTATAATTCATGGACCATGGTTCAACATCAACTGTCTCTTAATAAGATACATATCTAAGTTAGCTAATCATATATGGCATGATCAAATTTGCTACATGTGATCTGAACCAATAGGAAATACTGAAAAGCAGGTCACATGTAGAGGAAGTGACCTTGTTAAGGGAGTTATCCTCACCATTGCCCCTCTGTGTGCTTTGACATTTGAACGCACGGGGCTGCATCATCACCACTAGATTCAAATAGATGGGACAGTCAGATGGAAGATAGTGGAAGTGAAGCTAATGGCATTTAGTTAAGCTATGTACAGTTCACTACCTCGCATTTAAGGATCTGGTCAGAAGATACAGATACATCTGACATTGAACCATAGTTCATGGATTGCGAATAAATTAACACTTAAAAACATTAGGAACCACGAGTAGCTATTGTAACCACTCTTCCTTACCCTTGCAAGTTGCAATTGCAGGGAGGTTCTTTTTTTTGGAAGGTTGATCCTTGATGCATTGGTAAGATGCCTTTATTAGAATTTACTCCATACAACTTCCCCTTATATGATGTATAACCAAATTAAGGTGAAATGTTCTGTACTTCTTCAACATTCTCATTTGGTCATCACATCACTAGTCATGAATCATGAAGATCAGTGTTACTCACACTCTCCATCTCACCTCAAGAACCAGTGTGGTACAAACACTCCAACGTGAATGACACTTCATTTTAGGCCAAAACCACGGAAAAAATTTCAGAAACTGGCCGAGTTCAACCGAGTCCGAGTAACTTAATCATGATTGGGCATTCAAAGTCACAGAAACTCATGAATCATGAAGATCAGAAACTCATGAATCACTGTGAGTCATGAATCATGAAGATCAGTGTTACTCATACTCTCCATCTCACCTCAAGAACCAGTGTGGTACAAACACTCCAACGTGAATGACCCTTCATTTTAGGCCAAAACCACGGAAAAAATTTCAGAATCTGGCTAAGTCTAACAGCGGTCCGAGTAAGTTAGGTCATGATTGGGCATTTAAAGTCACAGAAACTCGTGTAGGCTTAAAACAGCACGGGACAATATCAAATACCTATTGGCAATGCATCCTCAAACATTCCAACACTTAAAAAGTAAACAAAATTTGCCTCATTCTACTACATGAAAAGAATTTCCAATTTGGCGTAATTTCAAAGCAATAATTCAAATATTAGAGCAAATTCGTGTATTATGTCAAGATTCGTCTTTGCATCATCACAATTACACCTCCGACCGATTAATAGGTAGCAAATTACATAGCAAACCAATAATAAACCGTTCAATTCAAAACAACAACAAATAATACTAACACAAAAGGCAACTTGATAACTCACCATCAACTCCGGTAACGCCAAATTTTCCTGCCAAAAAACAGGTCACAATTAATTAGCACAACACCTCAAAAACCGTAAATAGACAGAGAGAGAGAGAGAGAGAGAGAGAGAGAGAGAGAGAGAGAGAGAGAGAGAGAGAGAGAGAGGCCAAAACCTGAGAGGATATCTTGGGAGTATCCATTTGAACAGCAGACGGTGAAGCGCTGAAGTTATTTTTGACAAGTCCAAATCTGCTTGAGCTCAAAATTGACTTAGGAGAGAGAAAACGCAAATTCAGCGATTTCGAAATCGACGATGAAGACGACGATGATGATGATGAAGAAGAGAGAGAAGAAACAGCAAAAGCAGCGGGTAGAGCTGTGGCTGCTACTATGGCCGTGGTTGTTGTCGCTACTGACCTTAGAAATGTCATTTTTTGTTCGTCCGCTGCTTAAAATGTCATTGAAATGTGAAACCTCTGTATTCATTCATCATCACCAGCTGCTGAAGGTTCAAGCGGAATTTGTTTGGCGTCGTTTTGAAGTTTCTGGAAAATGCGGTAGTGGTATGGGCACGGCCCACGGCCCAATTTTCTTATCTTCATTTACCTCATCCAAGGCCCAATTGCCACTAACAAAATGTTTCCAATATGAGTATATTTATTAATTTGGTTGGAAATTATGTATTTTGTTTCCTAAATCTATTATGGTAGTTTCTCTTAATGTTATCGGACTAGTTTTAAAGTCCGTGCAATGCACTGGTTGAGTGAAATGTTGTGAATTATATATATATATATAATCATCAATATATATACTGATGATTATCACAAAAATCCACATGAGTCAGTCTTATGATTGAGGCGTGATACTTTTGAGGGAAAATGTAATACAAGCGTATTTGAAAAGTGATACCTTCAAACAAAAAAAATTGATACCTCATGCGTGAGGCTGTTTTCAGTGACGGTTTCTTTTGGTGTGCTTATTTGAAAATAATTCTTTGGCATATTTATATTTCAGTGGAGTTCAGTTCAATGAAATAATACACACCATAACTTTGACTCGTCGAAGGAAGGCCGGAAGCTAGATTTTGGTTTATATTGCAAATGGGTAGTCGAATTCTACTACAATGCTCCAGACATAATTTTAGATTTTAGTATACATTGAAAGAATTTGTTTCATCGTTGATTTATATACTACACTGTATAGTAAGTTCAAGTCCCTGTAGACTTCTACTGAGAACTGCAGCATATATGGTTAATATACAATCAGCTACAATGATTGACCATCAAAATGGTTTCCCTCTCATGATCTGATGATCACATTATGATTCTTAAAGGGTGTTACTACTTACAGCCCTAAAATTACTACCTACCGCCCCTAGAAATTACAATTTTGCCCTTCTTCACATTTTAACCCACTCTCCCTCTCCCTCTCTAACTCCCTCTCTAACTCACCCACCCACTCTCACACCCACCCACATTCACCAACATTCTCTCACCGGCAAGCAAGGAACGACCGCAAATGTCTTCCGGCGACCAAGAAGTGTCGTCGACGCCGTCCGAGGTAATTTTTTTTTCGCAGAAACTGGGTCGGGCGTCTGCAATTTCCGCCTGACCCATGGGTCAGGCGTCTGCAGATTCCGCCTGACCCATAGGTCAGGCGGAAATAACAGACGCCCGACCTTTTTTTTGCAGAAACTGGGTCGGGCGTCTGCAATTTCCGCCTGACCCATGGGTGAGGCGGAATCCGCAGACGCCTGACCCATGGGTCAGGCGGAAATTGCAGACGCCCGACCCATGGGTCAGGCGGAAATTGCAGACGCCCGATACTACGAACTGGAAAAAAAAAACGAGTGAAGGGCAAAATCGTAAATTCTAAGGGCGGTGGTGAGTATTTTTGGGCGGTAAATAGCAATTATGCAATTGAATATTTTAAGGTTTTTGAACAACAATCCAGTATAATTCAAGGTACACCTATAAAAAAAAAAAAAAAAAAAACATGATTCAAGGTAAGAGAAGAGCTAAGCAAGGCGTTCAACCCACATAGGCGGGGTAATATGACATAAACGTGAAGGACCTTCATAAGGGGGTGGCTTGATAAATTCGTCATTCTCCAAACTATAGATGCCCATGTCGGTTCCCCCTTGTGTTTCTTCCTCCTCTATATAAAATTCGTTATTATCGTCGGCAAAATAGATGCAATTGGGTTTACAACCACGTTCAGGTGATGATGCCACTACAGAGAAGGTAGAATTGTTGCCCACAAAGATAGCCTTATTCCCCAAGCTCTTTAATAGTTTGAACTCTCCAGTGTCAACATTGAACTCACCTACCTGAAAACTATAGGTGTCATGACGACCCTGGGCCTGTCCCTCATCCTCATCCTCATCCTCATCCTCACCCTCACCGTCCCCGTCCCCGTCCCCTTCACCTTCACCTTCACCTTCACCTTCACCTTCACCCACCTCATAATCTATAACCCTGATGACCACCAACAATGTCGACAACCCTCCTTCGAGTACATGCATCTTCGTTTTACTACCATATCTAAGCTCAATTCCAACTTCAATGGCTTTCTCCTTTAAGTTATACACGATCCTTGGGGGACGGTTATGTTTATTGCTTCCCATGGCCATAAGTTGCACGTCATCATTGATGGTGTAGAATTCTCCTCGGAAGAAACATGCGTCATGACACCAACCTAGCTTGAAATCAAATTTTCTGTACGTCCATCTTTCCTCCCTATATCTCCAAAATGCAATCTGCATGAAATCGCTCATTATGAAGGCAATTTCCAAATCTTTATCATCATTGTCGCCATTATTATTATTGGATGGGCTCTTTGATAGTATAAATTTGCTGAAAAGCCATGCTTGCAACTTACTATCACCCCATTCCTTGTCCTCGTCATAAAATACAAATTCATCTAAAGGAATACTAGGCAGCTCGATCACCTTCCTCGAGAAGGGACTGAAAAGAGTTAGCTTTCGGTTCTTTTCAGTCAACGAGATGATCCAGCCGCGCACTGAAAAGTACCTCCGCTTCGGATCATCAGCAACCACTATGGGAGAAGGGAGATCGATTTTGCGGATCATGCCATTGACGAGGCTGTAATATCTGCGGTATGGACTTTCGGGCACATCTGCGAGCATGAGCCAAGGTGGTTGTCGGCTCTTGGTCTTGTAGTGATCGCGTGTTTCCTTCCATACTGATCTCCACTGGGAACAAACCTGCCCAAAAGTTTTCACAATCTTCATAGAATTCTAGATGTCTTGGTATCTGTTCTGCAATATCCCTTGGAATCTCACCCCAATCTGCCATAGCCCCCTGTGGCCTACGTATGTATTACACCAAAGGACTTTATAGCCAGTGTGACTTGTGAGAGACTGAGAGTCCTATTCAGAATAGGAAAGATGTTTTATAATGGCAAGTTCTGGGATTTGATTTTCCAGCTTGCGTTCTCTAGATTAGATTTTGAAATCCCATCAGGACTCTTAAAAGTTAAAACTCCCATATATTTTCCCCTTCTTTTTTTTCTTTTTCCTTTTCTTCTTCTTCTTCTCCTTCTTCTGTTGGGATTTTTTTTTGGTTTTGATAGCATCTGCTGTTGCGATTTAGGAAAATTCCCTCAAAACTTATATATCAATGATGTAATCAACTCATCGATATACTCGTAAAATTTTTGAGAGTGGTTGTAACTACAGTTATGTAGGAGTCTTTTGATTGGGTGTTTTTGTGAGGTCGAATGATTGCTAGTATAGAGAGGTGTGATTTGGGAGTTTTATTGCTAACTCCTGTGTTTAGGTGGCTGAATGTTTTATATATGATTAATAAAATGAGCTAATTATCAAAAAATAAAATAAAATGGTGTAATCAACTCCCATAACTTATAAACATAGCAAATTACCCTTTGTATTTTGTGGCTCAAAAACAACCCATATTGGAGTACGTTTCATCTTCACTTCCCACTTCCGAGTCCCTTTCTGATCTCCTCTATCTACAGTCTTCTGAGTGTCAGCTCCATTGATGAGGAAAGAAGCAGCAGTAGAATGTATTAATTTCTGTGTGTCTGTACAATAAAGCAAATGCAGTATATGAAGATTGTGCTAATGATGACTTTAAGCTGCATTCTAATAAGATGATATCAGGGTAACAGAAAGGTTTCGACAACTGTATAGTATTAAGACACAGATTTTAGTATATATTGAAAAAAAACTGTTACAGTCATTGACTGAACACACTGTAAAGTATTACAAGCTAGAACTCCTGTAGACTTCTACTGACAACTGGTAGCATATGACTACTATAAAGCAATCTAAGACCTTTTGTAACCTACTATAAAAGAATGCAATCCCATTCAATTTAGAAGGGACCAACTACCAAAACCAGAATTCATGACCAGATCCCTAAGTAACGAGAATGCCTACAAAATGGGTAACGAGATCCCTATCTCCCTAAGTAGTACCACGTGTCATCCCTCGCGAACAAGTGAAGGCCGTCAACCAAACCCTGGTGGAATATCAGGATCCTCGTCACTGCCAACAGAATGCTTCTTTCGTTTCCCGAGTGACGAAAAGCCAGGGGGTGGACTGCGGTTACCATCTCCAGTCTTCACTGAACCATTTGCCTGATGAGGTTCTCCACCCTGTTCTAGAGATGATCGACCACTAGGACCAGGTTGTGGTGTCTCAGAGCGTGAAGTATCATGGTTACCGCCAATTTGCAGGGAGAAATCTGGAGGCTCTCGATGCTCTCTATCAGACAATTTGCCATCGCTTTCTCTAGAAACCATGACAGAACCATTCAATTCAGCCCCTTTCCTTGCTGGAACTTGACCTGACGAACATGGAGGTTCACCTTCTGCTATGCCCTCAGGGTTCAGTAGTTTACTGTAGACTACTTGCACTGTCTCTGTTATTTCATTTTTCATGCCGTCACCTGATCGTATAATCTCCCATAGACCATCAGAAATCTGATTCATCACTTTTTCACTGTGCCAGAGACACAGAACCATAAGTCACCAGGCTTAGAAACATCATAGCCCCACTGCCCCAATATCTCAAATAGAACAAAAGCAAAAATAAATAAATAAATAAAAAGAACACACGAAGAGATGGCAGTATGACACCCAAAAGGAGGTGGGACAGGAGACACAATCAGGGATTCCAAAGCCAGGAAGAGAAAAGCCTAAGAAGAATTTGGAGCAAGTAATCAAACATGACTTTTTGTTTCTTTTGGACATTTCACATTGAAAAACCTTCTCATTCCTCAGGATTTTACATCCTCTGGAACCTATGAACCATATATTACATATTTAAGAGATGGCATGATTGGCCATAGCATAGTGACCCACTGGCCCAAAAGAGCTCCTAGAAGTAGGGAAATTTCCGAGACATAATTCAACATCTTCAGATGACCTTATACACAACCATACTCCACGACACATGGTACCTTTAAGGAGTGCTAATAGTGCCTACATATATCAAATGGCCTCATTGTCTAAATGCCTTTGACAGAACTGCAGTCAATAAAGTAACTGGCTTCTCACACCAGCAAAATCCAATACTGAGGCTCATTGTTACTGCATCCTAAATTCCTAATCGTTTAGGGACACTCCAAAGAATAATCATGACTTTGTTAGAGCACTTTGTTAGAGCTCCTCCATACTGCAAAGACTTCTCAAATCCTTTACACTCCAAAGAATAATCATGACTTTCAGGAACTAAAGTATCACACCTAACTAGAGTAAGTTGCATTTCATTTACATTGTGATGTAGAAAAAGTTCAATAAGAGGAAGTTTCACTTCTAAGCATGTTCTATGACTTCAGTCAGATATCGCAAATTTTCAGCAAGGATGATTTCACATATCAAGATAAGTCCTTTCATATCATCGCTTTGTCATGCATAGCAATCAAAGATGTTGAAACCTGTCCTGACCCTCAATTTTCAACAATACCTCATCCTCATAGTTTGTAATTTATTCCGTATTCAATTGAATTGTATTTTATATATACAACAAATTTAAGAAAAGAAACTCACCGGACCTCATCATGAATTGCATCACAAAGTTGCCTGGGTTTCATATTTTCTGCACCAGAACGATTAAGTGCTGCAGACTGTTTAACCACTGAAATGATATTGTTACGCAAGTCCTCCTGCAGCAAGGAAAAAATACCAAAAGAAGCCCCATTCAGATCTCCACAAACATCAGCGTGCATCTAGTACATGCAACAGCACAGCAATTCAAACCTACTCTCAGGTTCATATTACTACACTCATAATAAAAAGTGTAGTGGGCCTCATTTTTTCGGGCTAGGCATTAAAAAGTTGATTGAGGAGTACATGCTCCTAAGAGCAGGTAAGAATTTGCGATATATCAGGGTGTAAATAGACAGACGGAGCTGAACTTCTCGTGACATTGATGCTCAACTCAGCTTTATTCAAGAAACATAACTCACTAACCCGACTCAGGCCTTCGATTTTATGGCTTCAATCTCATACAAAAAAAGAAATAAACCTAACATCAAGCCAACACTGCTAGAATATATTGGGGTATAACTACGTAACTAGCCTGACAGTGAGCTGAATTTTGCCGTAAACAGTTCTTTAAGCTCAACTCGGCTCTATTCCAGAATCATAACTCACAGAGCTGACTCAAGCCTTCTATCTGAGGGCTCCGGCTCGTGCCTACTCCTAGGCAGAACACTTACAAGATAAACAGACATTCAGAAAAGGCGCTTCTCATAAGGCATAGGGATTGTCTAGAGGTAGTCAATCACTAAGGAAGACCCCTTTTTTTGGAGTGAATTACCAAGGAAGACCAACAGAAAGATTCAAACTTTTGCCCAACATCATCACAGAATATTGTTCCGATTTCCACGCTTAGTCACTTAACTATATTGAACACAATATTTAACCGACCTCTACAATACAACCCCAACGTACCCAATCTGTCAAACTGATACGTCAGAGCTTAAATTCTCTCTCTCTAAATGTACAAATAGATGGCATATATTTTGGGTAGAATACCACATTTAATCAGTTCCTTAACAATCAAATCCCCAAATAAGGAAAAACCCATGTTAACAACCAAACTTCCTAGCCTTAAAAGCAGTGATTAATGAGAAGAAACAAAATCGTTATACTTCAGCCACATAGAACAAAATCAGAATAAACTTAAAAACCACATAAACATCTCCTAATAAACTAGACTTCCTTTTTGTCTCCAATTTGAATTAACTCCTTCAAGACCTCAAAATTCAGTCTTCTTACACCAAATTCATTGTAGCAAAAGTTTTAGCCACAATGTGCATCCAATAGTGCAATGTAAACATAATAAGAAGTGCCAAAGAAATCACAGCAATAGAACAAAGGAGGGAGAGAGAGAGAGAGAGAGAGAGAGAGAGAGAGAGAGAGATGGGTACGTTTTGTTTAAGCAGACGAATGATTTTGAGACGAAGGCGGTCGAAGTCGCCATCGTCTTTGATCTTCAAAATTACATCTTCTGCAGTCAGCTTCTTCTCATCTCCTTCCATGGCGAGTATTAGGTTTTCTGAATCTCTCACCCACATGACTTCTGTTTTTCTCACTTTCTATAATTTATTTATTTCAATTTTTTTCCCAATAAAAGTTGCTAGATTTTATTTTTTTTTAATTATTGAGGGAGTAAAAGCTTAGTATTTCAAGTACAGCTAGTAATTCTATCAATGAAAAAAAAAAAAAGTAGAGTCAGTAATAAACTAATAATAGTGATAATAAACTGTTACAACTTGCGAACCCCTATTAGTTCATATTTCTTTTACTTTCGAACCAATGAAAAAAACAGTACTATATAAAACCAAAATAAACAGAAATTGTATTCTAAAAAAAAAAAAAGAAAGAAAGGATAGCTGGGGCTTGACTACAACATGAGGATTTTATTGGAGTGTAAGTGTAACTGGAGTTTAGAGGTCTCTGGTGTTTGAGAAGTAAAATAACCAAAATGAGAATATAGTCATCACCAAGTATTTTAGTTATTTCAATTTCCAAAATAAATAATAAATATGTAAATGTATTTTAAGTTGACTAAAACATACTACTTTTATTGGAGCACTTTGATTTTGTATTCAAAATTTTCAATTTCCAAAGTAACATCTTGTGTTCGATTCAAATTGTGTTATCATATCATATTTCCTAGGATAAAACATGAAAATATGTTTTGTCCTTCAAATTCCAATTATAAGAAATCAGTTTCTCTATGATAGTATTTAACAATTTAGATCTTGTTTAAGAGATAGAGAATAAAAAAACAGTGGAAGAAACAAAAAAAATACTCATTATTTGCGAGTTTCCCCCCTCCATTGACCCATGTTTTATTCCCCAAATTGGAAACAATTCCCCTCCATTAACCTATAGTAAGACTGAAAACAACTCTCTTCATACCAAAATCACATGACCAATTAGGCTAGTCATCTACAGACATTACCTTCCCCTAGACAAATAATCAAAGCATGGATAACTCTCATACACAATGTTACATGACTAAATCCTACTGTCATGCTTATACTAAACTCTTCAAAGATTTCATATACAGAAATATTCCATCCCTCAAAGCCCCCAGTAAAACTACAAATGTGATTAAATGATGTTTCGCAGCAATTTGGGAAATTCTTTCCTGTACAAGTTGAATCTCTAACCCTAAAACCATATACTATAGTAGCTCATAAAGATATGTTACAAACATAAGAATGACCCAAGAATGTCAAAATTCTGATTTCTTGGAGACAATACTCATGAGACTCTTGTGTATGTATGTTTTGATACACTTTCCTAAACTAACAGCTCCGTCAAGCCAGTGATCTCTGATCAGGCGATACAAAGAGATCCGCAAATGAAAGCCTGCATCTGTTTTACATATACAGTCAACAGCAGCATCAATGACGGGACCTTTTATGAGAGCTGACATGGTCACCATGACTATGCCTGCAAAACACATATACTACGATGAGTGACTGGATTCACTATAATATATGAGCAAAGAAAGAGATTAACTTACAAATCATCATCGTGCTCTTTACTCAACGAATCTTCTTTCCTCTGTGACTCTCCACTAGCCTGTCAATCAGTTACACGAAAACTCAGATACAAGTATCACCAAGTAGCTACCGACAACTATTTTGATCAGCATTTCACTCGCAGAGAAGCCTACTTGCTTGTCCAAGAGATTAAATGTTTTCCACAGACCAAGACTATACAACCAAATTATCCACAACCCGGAAAAATGAATGCATGCATAATAATACTCTTTCCAAATACAGTTCACATGCATTATGCTCACAAGGATGGGATTTCTTAATTCAAGATCATAAAGTGGATAAAACGAATGAGGTAAAACTAGCGACCCAAGCTTCTTATAAATGAAGCTATCAATGGAATAACATATACCTAACCCATCAATATAGTGAAAGATATTCCAGAGTTGTCAAAACTAGCTGATCCCGTTGCTCCACAAAACATCAACATCAACATCAACATTACCCCAGTGCCTCCAACGAGGCTCCCGCCTAGGCAGGGTAAGGGGGGGTCGGTTGTACGCAGCCTTACCCCTGTGAGAGTCTCACAGAGAGGCTGTTTCCGTTTGACCCGAGATCCGAAGTGCGACGACCATCGGGAACTTCACAATGAATAAGAAGTGCCGACATTTTTACGAGCCATTTTGCTTTAGTCCATTACATTCCGAAGCCAAAAAGTAAAGAAGCTTTTGGCTCCACTGGAAATGGTGGACAGAAGGCACAAATTCTTTAAGTTACAACAATAAAGATCCAAGAAGAGCATTTCCTTCACATTTCCACCCTTAGATCATTAAGCAGGATTTAGTAGCTCGATTTACATAGCAATAAAACCAAACTGCAGAGCCCTAGATTGCTTGTTTCTGAATTAAAAAAATTCTTCAGGAGGAGACTTGATAATCTCTCATACCAAATGAGAGTACATCAAGTGAACATCAATTCCAAATGAACATTATATCAGATTTAACAGCTCCCAAAAAGACTTAACTGAAGCCATTATGACTTGACAGCTTTTGTTCTAAGCCTGTTGCTTTACTACCTAAGATAGGTAATTATGATGGTTCCCCTAGTTTAGTTAGCGCACTGGCTGAATCTGCACCATCAGTCTGTGCAAGATGTATTGATTTCACGATATTATTCTGACACTTCTTCAAAGATGAAATCAACTACATGAAACAGTATATATTTGACACTTTTGACAATATATTGATGAGCAAGGTCTTGTTATCCTGCATGATTAAACAATGAGCACGTCTTGATGCTCCTACAAAAAATGTTTTCTAACAGAAAACTTCTTTGTTAAGAACAATAAAACCTTGCTTATATGAAGCTTGTCCCTTACAACTGAGACAGGCATAAACAATGCATCAAGAAGATCAAGAATCAGAACAGGTATCGGTGGTATTCTTAGACAATCAATGCATGGACAACAAGAGGTTGGCCCATGAGGCCATGACAGAACACAAGCTTTGATAAATGCAACAACATCCAAAAACTCACAAATATTTTAATAAAAAATACATGAAAGAGTATGCGTACTAACAGGCTGGCGTAGCTGCTTGTTGCCTCTACTGTGGGCCTCCAAGTATTCTTCATAAGACTGCAGCAATGCTTCTAGTTAGTATATAGAAGTATATCAGATATAATATTTCACTTGACTAAAAAAGCACATCACTACAGAGAAAAACTGATGTCATGCTTTCAGTTACTTAACAAAATGCCGTGCATTTGAATGTACTTAAATCGCAAACTATTAAGGGCCTAAAAGAGCAAATGAAGCCCGAACCATGCATAGCCCAGTAGATATCTGTTTGATAGCCCTTAGTTCCAAAAAGTGGAAGTTGTGTAGTAAATGTGAACTGATATATAGAACTCCAAACCTACACAGCATGCCCAGACAAGTTGATGGCTTCCAGACTTGGTGAGCTCTGAACTGAGCCAGATCATTACATGAACCCTCTGAGTCTGAGCCAAGCCAGCTCAACACACCTTTCATAACTCCAAAGCGTATTTCAATCAAAAAGCTGCTTCAGCAATCAGATTTAACTAAATTCTACCATTATATCACAGAGGAGACATGTTGTATAGTCTGCATCCAGAAACCACACACCAGCCGAAACCCTTAAACAAATGTCCAACTGGTTAAAGTAAACATTACACATTCGAAAGTAACCACGGACCATCATTTCTGTAAATCATCAAGACAGTATTCTTTCAAATTATTGTGGAGTTCCGAAGTAGTATGTCAAAGCATTCCTCACATATACAGCACTAAGCTCAGTATGCAGATATGTATAACAGACCGTCAGATCTCTTCCTCCCAATCTCACGTACTTGTACAACTAAAAAAAATCAAGAAACAGAAACAATATTCTGGCAAGACAGCTGAGAACAGTTTCAATATCTACAAGGAGAGATGAAGTACAAAATTGACATTATTCAATCAGCCACAACTATGAGATATTTGTAAAACTGAAAAGCACACCCGCTTCAACGAAATCAAGGATGCATAGTTAAGAGATCATACCATTTCAAGAAGCTCTTCTTCAGAAATAGTACTACAAAGAGGACTTGCTTCACCAGACAGCCGCCAGGTGTCCACTTGAGATGACATTTTGGCATCAACTGTTGAGTCTAACTTATTTCCTTTATGGCGTGGATGTCTGGTCAGTGCACCTTTACTTGCCATGAGAGGTTCAGGAGGAAAACCCCCGATTGATCCATGATGTGCAAAAGGGGACCCACTTGCTTCCACATGATATTGGTAAAGAAAAGACGGGTGATGCATGGGTGTCGTGGCCCAAGTCATATCAATAGGAGAGACATCATACCTCTCATAAGGAAAAGAACATCCAGACTCTACACCAGTCCTCCTGGAAGGAAATATGTCCCTGAAATACAATTTTTAAATCCATTTACAGCGACCTATTGCATTTGTGGAAAACATATCACCCAATACCTTTTGAGATTCACATCATCTCCAGCCTCTCGATCAATGAGTTCACAAAGTGCTTCTCCAATTTCTGGAGACAGCTCCTGAAATTAGTAGAGAAAAGATCGTCATACATCCTAACTGTTTTCAGAGTAATGAAAGCAAAGGAAATAACACTTCGTGTAATGACACCTGGCAGTCTCTGCTAATTTTGACAGGTTTGTACTCATTCAATGGATTTTTGAGATGGAGAGTCTTATGGAAAGGCAAATTACTTAATCGCAACCATTGGACTTTAAAACTGCGTCCCCATGGATTACCAGCAGCAGTTCCTTGACTCCATACACTATCCCGTCTTCGGCCAACAGAAGACATCATTTGTGCATACCCTTGGAAGAAACCACTTGAGTTGACACTAAATATCAGAATTACTTTAGGTGAATTCTGCAAGACAAGCACTTCCCATTAAAATTTGGCATTGAGATACTGCATAACTACATCAAATGAAAAGGAACCTTACATGAAAGGCTTCTTCCAAAATTGGCTCATTCATGACTTGAGTAGCCCAAATTCCTTTCTCAACTGATAGTTGGATATTTTGATGATTCAAGCTCTTAATGATGAAGTACCTCGCATTAGAGATTTTATCTTTTATCACTAAATTTGAATTATCCACCAAAGTTTCACGACATCCCTCATCTTTTGTCTTAGTGGGGCCTCCATCTTCATTTGCTCTATAGCTGGAACTCTCTGAGAATGAAATTTGACCTTAACCGCCATCACTCAGCATGTCAAGAACATTAACTAAATTCTAATTTCACAATATGATGTGAACAGAAAAACCATAAATATGAGTTATTATATTATCATGTATGAAAATCATCCATATATGAGTAATTTGGGCCTAAGGGCCAAGTAGCTTTCGTAGCTTTCTCAGCTTTAGATAGCGACTGTTGCAGGGTTTACTCATTACATGAGCAACTGGCAGGACCAAAAGACACATTATCATAAATGTGCAAGGCAAATTGGGATTCAGGAATATTTGTTTACCTTACTAGAGGTATTCCTAGAAATCCATATACAAATTATTACTAATTTAGTGAAGTGACTATTATTTCTGGCTTCCCTAAATTAAGAGTGGATACTTTATGGGGTCAAAACGAATAACGTATTTCAAAACTGTTGGCCTTTTCCACCAAGCTCTGAGCAATTGCAAAATTGCTGTTCCTAGCATACTTGCACTTCGACAAATCCACTGCACAAACAAAACAAAGGGCAAAGTAATGACCCTAAAATAAGAGGGCTGGAGCAATCCCCAAAGCAATCTCAATTCTCACCTTCACTTGTTCTTGGAGCAATGACTCCTAAACTGGAACAATTTTCGTTTGACACCCCCCCGGTCAATCCCAATGGTGGAATTTAAAGGCTATACTTCCTACATAATGTTTCTCCCACTTCCTCAACCCCCACTCTAGTTCTACTACAATTTGTTTATGCCTGAATTTCAAATTCCTTTTTAATAATTTCCCCCTTTGATTTCTTCCCTCGCAAGAACAGTCAAAACAAAGGGGATGCATATGCTAGATTGATTCAGCTGTGATTTATAACCACAGAAAATTTATTAGAATATGTGGAAAGTGGAATCATCCATGTGCAGCTCTCATAAACATTTACATTTTCATGCAAAAAAATGTCCTAAGAAGATTTATGACATGAGAAAAAAAAAACAAAACATCAAACATTCTGCTACAAGGCAATACGCATTGAAGACTAGCGACAGAAACGCCTACGTGATTTCACTAATGTACTAAAAAATTGGAGAAGACTGGAGATCATTTTTTTGGGGGGGATAGGAGCAGTAGAAGGCTACTGACTTCACAGCATAAACTCACAACCGCAACATGTATGTAGACACAATATCAGTCATCAATTAGTTTAAAGGGACCAAAGTTTGCAAATTATGGAACTCAACCATTGAAACAATCAATACGACAAAACCATAGCCACAAGAATCATGAATCTAGTGCTATTATTTTTGCTTAAACTAGAGATTTGGCACATGCCAATACCAATCTAAAAATAGTTTGCACTTCCAAATACAGGAGAAGAATTTTGTACAAAAATACCTGGTTCTTCCAAATTTCCAACATCATGCTTCTGCGTTACAGATGAATCGACAATAGATACATTGTCTTTTGCAGTGTCGGCAGACATATCCCAGATATATCAGTCTTGCCACCAATCTGCAGCAGTATAATTGCTTCAGAGAAAAGAACCACGCCAACGCATCTAACTATTAAAAAAGATAATTAAACAGAAGCACAAAGAATAAAGCCTAAGTGGACATGAGGTCCTCTTCCAAAGAAGCCCATATCCACTGAGCTTTTTCCCAAAAGGCCCCCGCTGCAAGGCAAAGTGAGAAACTAGATTAAAGAACTCTACCCAAAATCATTCTTCAAATGGAAGCCTTATCTAGAACATGTCGCTAGTATTGTCCGTACCCAAAAGTCCAAAACCATAATTCAAATGAAAGCCTTCACCTTAAAGGACGACTTCCAAATAACACTTGATAAAGATTTGTGGTGGCAGATTATTGCACCAGTAAAAAGATTTACAACAGACACCCCTAATGGTTCCTCCCAAGATGCTAGTATCAAAAAATTTCATACAGACAATGTTTGGCACGCTAGGTATAAGAGCAAGTTCCTCTATCTTCCAATAACAGGAACCCCTCCATCTCTAGAGTAGAAACCCGAGTTAGCGGATGATGAATAGCTGAAAGAACAAACAAGACAGGGAATTTGATACAGCAAGGTCCCTCCCCCTTCCAAGTGTCTTCTTGACTTTCCCTATCTTAAATCTTACGACGGGAAAGAAAAGTGTCAATATTAAGATATGTTTCAATGGGGAAGCAAAAGTACCACCACCACCAGCTTGGCTATCCATCCATTACACAGAAGGCCACATGAACCAACTGCTAAAACCCAATTCCCCTCCACCTTACCAAATCACTAGTCACTAAATGGTCCCTATGTTAAGCATTTACAAGAATTTTGTTAACTGATAATAACAAAAACATGTAAGACCAAGAAGCCTTATAACAGAATTAACTGACAATACATGGTGACAATGTTAAACACTTCTTAGAAACTTCATTAACTGACAATAACAAAAACATGTGAAGTGAAACTTAAAGTTGAAACACACTTCGACGTCTCTTCAACCTAGTAGCATTGCAAATGAGACCAACAAGCCTTACAGCAAATTTCTGACGTTTGTTTGCTGCAGAACCCACAGATCAAGAGGGAAATCTATAAGAATCAAATATGTTCCACCTGTTTCAGAGTAAAAGGCGGTTTTTGGCTTTGCACAAAAATTTAGAATTGGAAATTCAAGTAAAGAAGAAGGTAAAATGACTATAATAGCCTTAGTCATCAGATGTCACAATTGTGAATTTGTGATAGAAAAGGAGTAATACCAAAAAAGAGGTAGAGTGGGTAAAACTCTAAAACAACATTAATTGCTTCTTGAAATAAGTAGTACGTCTGTACGTCTAATATTATGAAACAAAAACAAAGTCAAAAAATCCCTTACATTTTAAAATGGAGGAAGTAACATTTTGTTTTATCTTCCTTCTCTTTATTCCATTCTTACAGTAAAGAACCCTTAGAGTGTTTTTATCTATTCAAGTTATCTTCTCTTGAGTTAAGAGCTCCTGAGATCTACTCCAGCGACCTCTGGTTTGAGGCTCTTTAAGCGTACCGGAGGTTTTCCTGGACATTTAACTTGAGGGTCCGTGGGATTAATTAATAGTTACCCATTTTAAAAAAATAAATAAATAAATAAATAATAATAAATTCTGCTCCTCATGTGAAAAGCTATTAGCAACAGCCTCTGAACTCTATCTATGTCAATGTAGATGTATTCAAAGAGGAAAAAAATATTTGAAGGGCACTTAAATCTTTACTTCTAGCAGGAAATATACTACGACAACGTCATGAGTTTCCATTACGTAATATTTTCTAGCCCCAAATACAAATCAATCTGACCTTGCTCATCAATATCATATCCATCACAGGTAGCCTACTCACCAGTATCTCATTTAAATCTTCGCTCCTCACTTTTCTCAACATCAAAACCCTCAATTCTTCAAGAATATATGCAAATCCATTCCATGGAAGCCATAATATTCCTAAATCCACTGTCCATAAATTAATTTAAATGATAAGTTCCCCTCTTAGTCAGTTACTTAAAAAATTGCAAATGAGAAATCTATACCCATTGGTAGGATCAGACACTGCGTATTTCAACGCCAGATCTGTTTACCTCAAACCCAAAGCATCTCAGGAAGTTTTTTAATACAACAGGCTGAGAAGTGGCAAGATGGCAACAGGACTTCCCCAGATCTTCAATGTCTGTGCTTGATTCTCAATTGCAGCTCACAAGTACTACTAATCCCTATGGTTTCTAAAGGCCAAATGTTCTATTTCTTCTATTTGACGACAAGCAGGCTTGTTTGTTTTTCCCTTGATCACCTAAGGTACTTACAAGGGTACTTTTAACTATTTTCTTGTGTATTAATGGAAGGAGTTAACCAAAAAAATTAACCTTCATTGTGGTGGGGTATCAGATATGTATGCTTTTATTCTTGGAGCATATGCCTAGAAGGCACCCAACAAATGTGATGTGTCAGGGTGCCTAACGGGTATAGGTTCTAGCCAGAGCCATTTTTTCACATAATTGGACAAAACTGCAGGTGCAACTTAGTAGTTGTGACTGAAAAAACAAAGAGTACATGGACACAAAGATCAAATTTCACCTAGTCTATTGGTAAAAACACAGATTTGTGAATAAAAAGTTAAGCCTAATTCCAAATTATGGCCTCCAAAGCAATCACACATGCACACCTACATGCTACACCTACATCACAATGTATCAAAGCCTTAATTTACAGGGGGGGGGAAACCAACAAAAACAACCATGTCATCTCAAACTAAATCTAACACAAAAATCAGCTTTTCCAAAGAGAGCAAAGAGGGATAAATTTATCCCTTAGTTTTTGCTTAACTTCTAAGCACGGAGCCAATCACGGTTGCTTCTCATCAGGTTATGGTTCTAGCTAAAAATATTCACAAAAAATCAACCTCTTAGGTAGCAAAAACCGGTCAACCATTCGCCCAAAAATTCTACTGATCTAGGCATTAAAGTAACAGTGAAACAAAATCTACAAACAAACAAAAAAGAATCTCAGCGATCAGATACCGGAATTGCAACAACATTCAATAAGATAGGATTTGCTTCTTGCTCATTAACAGCTAAAATCATGTTTTAAGCAAAAAATAACTCAAGGCATATCAACAATAAAATTAGATTCTGACAACAAATCACCAAATAACTGCATATCAATGCCCTATTAAAACTTAAAAATACTAATAAAAATAAAATAAGCAGCATACCTCAGAGAGTAATACAGGGGAAAGATTAGAATGGCTGGCGAAGAAGTTAGAAATGTGGGCGGCGAGAGAAGACGAGGAGAGTATATAAAATAAAATGAAATAAAAAATTAATACACTTTTATGGAATGAAATCCCTAGTATCCTTTAGATAACTACTGAAAAAGTTTATTAGACTTCGAGTCGTCCGTGCCGCCTGTAAAGGTACACTCCCCCTCTTTGCCTTTCATGAATTCCTTTGCCCTGCTGCTGCTAATTCTTAAGTACAAAACTTCCTTCTGCAAACAATTAACAAATCATGAAACATACTATAGTCAAGCTCCTCATCTTATGAATGGCGCAAAATAAGGAAGGCCAACACAGATAGATACACAAAAGCTATAGTAACATATAACAACCAAGAAAATTAAAAACTCTCATTGGATTAGTCTAGGGAGGCCAAGATGTACACAGCCTTATCCTTACTCTGTGCAGCTAGGAAGCCTTCCACAACAACAAAAACATCTTTGAAGAAGTCTAAGTATACATATGCATCACATCTTTAGTACTACATATCTGTTATATGCTTCTGTACAAATCAAATAATGAATACTCCTACTTCATAAGGTTGCATACATCTTGACCTACTCACAACTTACCTCAACACTTGGTTGTTGTATTAACTACTTGCTTTCCCTTTGCTTGTCACATTTCAGTGCAAAGTGGTAGACTTATTGACAGAGCAAATAAAGTTATGTGAAACAGACAACGGGGTACTAACGATTAACTACTCATTATCTAGCTAGGACTTGGTTGTTGCATCCACTACTTTTTTCCCTGTGCTCTTTGTGCTCGATGCTAGCTACAGGGGAAAAAGAAAAAAAAAACATTCAAGATAATGCTAACTTCATCCTTGTACTGGTATGCTCCTCCCAAATTTGTCTACATCTGAAATTTATTGTCCGGGAGTCTGAAAAGTATTTCCTATCTCCAAATTTTCATCCTACATTAGCTTTCAATTTGTATGAACCAATCCATATAGAATCATGAGCAAATATATGGTTGGTCCAGTGTTTCTCCTTAAATTGAAGACAGAAGGCAATCGCAAAATCTCCTAAACTACTGCAAACAACTATGGCCTAGCCTTTTAGAATTATCAAAGAACCATATTTTGTTTGATTAATAAATCTAGATTGTAGCATGACTTAAACATCCAAACAAAAGAAAATTCGCCTATAGAACAAAATCTTCCATTCGAAACAAATAACAACATTTGACCTCACTCCTCTACAACAGTTACAAAACTCATCTAATATTATGGTTTCCACATATCTAAGCTAGCATTTTAAACAATTCTCACACAGTACAAACTTCAAAAAATTAAGCAATCCAAATGGTAAGGTCCACATTCATATGCACCCTTTCATATTGGTGGCTCACACACCATCTCTAACTTACCAGGGATATGCCAACAACTTCTATGTGTCAGTTAGATATGACAAACTACAACTGTACATACTGCCTGCAATCTAAAATATGTGGCAATTTCGTTTTGCGAGCTCAAATTTTACGGTTAATTTCCCTCAAAAATACCTCCGTAATACAACTTTCAACTTTTTCTTATATATTTAAAAAAACATTGAAGGTCAAACTTCGTTCATGAAATACGAAATTGGCACTTATTTGTGAACGGAGGGAGATTCTCAAAACAGAAACCAGTGCATTGTACAAGTTTCTAATACATGTCCTCTTCTGCCTATCATTTTCCTCAATTTCACATCATTCTGTGTTGGACTAGGATAAAATTTTCTTCCTCGCTCCAGAGATAGCGCTAACTGCTAACTAAATAAATCAATTGGTTATGGCTAGGAATTTCTAAAGTCACAAACACACATGGTAAAACAAACAGTAGGATGTTTCATTCACTATAAGGACCTCACCAGAAAAGAATATAAATAAATAAATAAATATAAGTTTTCTTCTGCTTTGGATTCAAAGGAGGCACAACTTCCCTCCGTCCCCCCCCCCCCCAAACCCACCCGAAGACTCTATAGACTAAGCTAGCTGACATTCGCTACAACAAAAAGCATTTGAGCAGGTGACTAAAATAACCCCAATGCATAAGCTTTCTAGTTCCATCCCCAAATAAGTACACCCTAAAGCTGATATTGAAATTTACTTATTTACCATATTTATTACCTTTAGTTACTTTCACAAGCTTACATATAAAGGGGGCAAAAAGGGGGATAGTCAAAAAAGAAACCAATTGCACTAAATAGAGTATAATCCCTCTGGCCTCTGCCCCTAGAAAAAAAAAATCCTCTATTACTATCTTAGGCCATCCCGGAAGAACTAAGGATGCCCCATTTCCTAAATAGCAACATTCTATTCACATCCCAAAAAACCTTCCTTTCAAGCCCTTTTCCTAAGAACCACAAATCTTAGAAAGGTGACCATTAATTTGTGAAACATATTGTTTTCGACATTTTAGAATGCAGCATTTCTCCAAGGGTTTTAATTTCAAAGCACCAAGATCACCAAAACAAAACAGAAAAAGCAAGCAAATCCTAAATTCCTAATAAACTTAATAAGAAGATAGTTAATCAATCATATGAATGTAAACAACCAGCAACGTTAATTATACTTCATCTAATTTCTTCTAAGAAAACGAAAAAGTACAATGGAAGGTAAAAATGTGGAATTAAAGATAACAAGTTCATTACTCCTACCTACCAAATTATCATGAAATCCAAACAAGGAAATTCAATTACGTGCAAATTGAATTGAATACTCAAAACATCAAGCTAGCAATGGAAACTATTCAGAAATTAAAGATAAAATCAAAGTACAATCAAATATAGTTTACCTGAAACCAAAAGAGACCTAACCCAGTAAGAGAGAGAAAGGCGAACCGACGGTATGTATTGATGAAGTGGAAAGAAAGGGCAAAAGAGTGTGATAGAGAAAGCCAAAGAGTTGTAGTGAGAAGAGTGTCTCAGTGAGTGTGACTGTGTGTGAGAGAGAGAAGGAGGAGGAGAGAGAGAGAATGAGATTTCGAAACTTTGAACGGAGTTGATAAGAATTTTTTTCCTGCTTGTTTTTCTTTTCTTTTTCCTTTCATCAAGGTTTTTTTGGGGTGACTACTGAAAACTGAAACGTTTCGTCAAGCCCTAGTTTCTTTTTTTTTTTTTTTTTTTGATAAGAAGCCCTAATTTCAATAGTTTGGTGCTTGGAAATTATAACCAAAAGAAATTAAATAAATAAGAGGAAAGGACTAAAAATACGTGAAACATCGTATCAAAAAATAAAATAAAAATACGTGAAGCAAGTTATAGCCATATATAGGTAAGGGCCTAAGGGGTACTCTTAGGCGTACCTAATCCTAGTACATTCATGAGATATGCGTGCGTGTTGGACACATGCATCCACGTATTCACATTAAACGAGGAAAATAATGGGGTTTTTTGAGATGGGATCCTCTAAAGTAAAATGGTGAAGTATTTGGTGTAGTAACTCACAAAAACCAAAAAAGAAAAGGTAAAAAGAATTAGTATTGGATGTTTATTGGAGGGGAAATTGGAGGGTTTTACTTTAGAGGATCCTCTCTCGGGTTTTTTCCCCAACCTTATAGATATACTAGTTTTATGTCCGTGCTTCGCACGGACTCGTTAATATCTCTCGAAAATGAAGATAAATTTATAGGTGATAACTCATGCCTGTTTTCTAGGTGATACCTCATGCATTTTTATACTGCACAATTAATCTTACTTTTGACTGTTTTAGTTTTTTTGGTATGAAATGTCCTTTTAAATCAATCTATAACTAAAATAGAATGAATGTAAAAAAGATTAATTAATGAAGATAATTTGAGGCCTACTTCAAATTCCAAAACGAAAAAGAAAACTCAATTTAATGAAGTAAGATTTATAATTTTTAGAGTTACGTAACTAAAAATATGTTTTTTTTAGTTTAAAATAATATAGAAATAAATCATATAATAAGGTCGAGTGATGATAATCATGTGGGACTTGGGCATGATATTTGTTAAGCTAAATCTGGCATAGTTATGCACATGTAGCGTCTAACAT
Organism: Tetragonia tetragonoides; assembly: GCA_038025085.1. Lineage (NCBI taxonomy): Eukaryota > Viridiplantae > Streptophyta > Magnoliopsida > Caryophyllales > Aizoaceae > Tetragonia > Tetragonia tetragonoides. The sequence continues at coordinate 51,021,727 of CM076142.1, forward strand.
GTCATTTTCACATGAACATCCCCTCTTATATGGCGTCTACATGTTATCAGTGCAGGGAAAAAACCTAACTTGTATAAGATATACATATCCCATTTTGAAACTTCTTTACAAATTTAATCCATTGGACTAAGATTTATAAATTTTTGACTTACGTAACTAAATTATTTTATTTTTGTAATATAAAAATATGCTAATATATAAATATTTGATAAATTCAACTAATATGCTAAAATATAAATATGTAATGTAATAAATCCAACTAATGATAACGCATTAATGGGTGACACTTGGATAATGAATTGTTAGGCTATGTGGTAATCTTTGCTTATGTAGCGGCTTAGGTGTCATCGTCACATGAAATTGTGCCTCTACGTGGCGTCCTACGCGTGTCATGCCCACATGATTGAACTTGGATGATATTTGTTAAGTTATGTGGCAAAGTTGTACACATGTAGCGTCTACGTGTCATTTTCACACGGACATTCCCTCTTATGTGGCGTCTACATGTTATTACCGCACAGAAAAGACCCAGCTTGTATATGACGTAGACGCTACATGTGCACAACTTTTCTTATGTGGCGGCTTAGGTGTCATCGTCACGTGAATTTGGGCCTCTACGTGGTGTTCCACATGTCAGGCCCACAAAAAATTGAGCGCTTATGTGGCATCTCACGTTGCGTGCCCACATGAAATTGGCTCACTTTTATATCACCACTCGAATTAGGACCCAGTTTTAGTGTGATATACTCAATTAATGTATTGCCAGTATGATTATTCTACGTATTTTATCATTAACCTATTTAAAACTTTCCCGAAAAAAGGTCAAACTTTATAAGCTTAAATATAGGACATATACATCTCATTTTGAAGTATTTTTCATTTCCAATGTAATGATGTAAAACTTAGATTTTTTATAATTGTGTAACCAAAGTTATCTTATTTTTTAGTTTGAAACAAATATGCTAATAATTATAAATATTATATTTAGTTACTGTATTAATGCCAAGAATGAGGATGCATTTATTAATGTCACTTGTATAACTTGCTTATGTGTCCGCTTATGTGGCGCTTAGGTGTCATCACCACATGAAATTAGGTCTCCAATGTGGCGTCCTACGTGGTGTGCCCAAGCGAAATTGACTCAACTTTATATAGTTATCTTACGTGTCTTATCTACTTAACTTCTACGAAAACTTATAGAATATATATATCTCATTTTGAAGTACGTTTTAAATTCAATTCATTGAAATAAGAGTATAATTTTTTGAGTTACGTAACTTATTTTATTTTCTATTTTGAAACAATATACTAATTTATAATAAAATTAATTATTGATGATGTATTAAACGTGTGACATTTGGATTATTTGTTAGCAGTAGGTGAGTTATACTCCCCTCTCCACCTAGCTACATAGAGTCATTCCCTCTCTCTCTCTCTCTCTCTCTCTCTCTCTCTCTCTCTCTCTCTCTCTCTCTCTCTCTCTCTCCTGCCCACTCTCCCTCTCTCATGCCCGTGGACCTCACTTGCCTATCCCAACCCCACGAAGCTCCGTGTAGCTGGGAGTATATAAAAAATTGCGATTTGTTAGGCTATATGGCAAGCTTATACGTATACCGAGGTGGCGCCTATGTGTAATCTTCACACAAACATATCCCTCCCATGTGGCGTCCCATATTTCAGCCTCACACAAAAAGAACCCAACTTTATAGGACATAGTACATATGTATATCATTTTGAAGTATTTTTCAAATCTGATCCAATGGAGTAAGAATTATAATTTTTAAAGTTGCGTAATCAAAGTTATTTTATTTTATAATTTGAATGAAATTATAATTGTTATATTATGTTGTATTTATAAAGTTAAATAATGATCATTAATGATGGACCCACTTGGATGGTGGCTTAGGTGGCAGCATATGTGTCATCACCACATGAATTTGGGTGCTGCGTGGCATCTCACGTATAATCCTCACATGAATATAGGCGCTTGCGTGGCATCCCACGTAGCGTAGCCACACGAAATAAACTCACTTATATATATATATATATATATATATATATATATATATATATATATATATATATATATATATATATATATATATATATATATGACCGACATGTGTTAACCCAACAAGTGTAGAATCAAGAAAGAATGTTAGCTTTATTCAAAGCCACGTAACTTCGGAAAAGGAGGTACTATGTCTATAAGGATCAACATGTGTTGCAAATTTTGCTCTGAATCAAAGCTAAGAGAGTCAAAAGATGTTTGAAGTGCTTCAAGCTCGATCAAAGAGATATAATTCAGCCGATATTGCAAGCAAATAGGGAGCCCTGAGTCAATGATGCACATGTCTTAGGGTAACTTATTATTAATGTGTTAATTATATATTTGTCGTCATCTCTCCCTCTCCCAATTCCTCTCTCTGTCTATAAAATTCTAATTCCAGTTAATTGTTCTAGGGGATATCATCAATAATTTAACTTTGACGGTAAGTCCCAATCCGTCTATTTGCTACACCATGCTTAGTTTTGTGGTCAATTTCTTATCGAATAAAACTAGTGTCTTAATCTGTGAGCGTTAATTGGTGTCTCATTTATTGAGTATGATTATCTCTCACTTTCTATGATTACTCATTGTTTTAGGTTTCTTCATTAGGACTTATATAACGATGGATCTTTTTCTGAAAGATGCAATTTACATGTCAAAATTCGTATATTTATCAAGATAGTTATATCAGTTCTTATGTGAAAATGTTGTCTATATAGAAAACAATGACCGAAAAGAAGTTGCTGAAAATAGTCAAATCTCATATGTTAGATAACTTTTTAATTTGAATTTTTTTTATCTTCTTTTTTTAGGGGAAAAAATTTTCATTAAACTAAAGTCGTACAACACTTACAATGGTTGGCTTCAAGAAAGAGATCTGAAAACATTCGAATGAAGAAGTTATGTAGCATTAGAAATTCAACAACGGTTTCTTTTAATCATTTTATTCTCCATATTATTACAATCTCTTCGTCGAAGACTCCGGTATAACTTTCAATGATCTGATCCGACTCGTAGACCGCCATTTGGAGAATAGATCCGCCTAATTACCATACGAACAACAAAATGGAAAACTAATAGTACTCTAAAAATAAAATGAGTTGCGAGAGATTGTTCAATTTGTTGGGGATTTTTCGCCCCACTACCATACTACTTTGACCACATTAGAAGCACAATAAATAAAATATACAAAAATTTAAACACACAGAAATATTTAATGTACTGTGGAAAACCCCTCACCACATGGGGGAAAACCAAGAACCCCCAAATTCACTACTAACCATCATTATCAAATATAGAGTTACAATAACAGACAAAATACTAACATCTCAATATCCTCTAGCTAGTATTGAGTAACCTTACCCCCCTCACACGATCATTTATTTGATAATATCACAACTCTTTAACACTTTAACTTTAACAAGTGGGGCCCTCTCTTTACCTTGGAGCCAAGCCAATACAACACATTTATATGAAGAAGGGGCATTTAAACTTGAGACCCAATGTAAATAGAGTATCAATTTCAAGTTTTCAACCAATAGACCAGGATTTCATTGGAGTTGTCAAGATTGATTAAGTATTAGGGATATTCGATAAAAAAAAAAAAGGGACTACTAAAAACTTGAAAATTTAACAACGTTTTTAGTACTTATAAAATTTTAATTTTTTACTCTCCTCCCAAAGTCTCAGGAATAAGTGGTTGGTGTAAGTGGTTTGACACTCTCATCCATTAAGCAAACTCGAATTTCGAATCTTATACATGGAGAAACTAACTTAGTGTGAGCACTTTACCCTTTCGTGAATCAACCCGGTACAAACTATGTTAACCTTGGCCCAAAAGACTTCGATAAACATGTGGTTAAACCAAAAAATTCCCAAGCCTCAACCCAAATCCATTATTTTCACGTGGAGTGATCAACCCAAAAGCGCAAGTGTTTACTTAATTAATCCTCGCTCGGGCTTTGCTTTTAGGTGGTGCCGTAGTGGGGTGATATATTGATACTTACGGAAGAAATGGAATTTGATACTCTTATTAAGCCACCTGTTTCATGTGTTCAGCGTCCTTGAATTGTTTATTCATAACATTAACACAATGGTAATTACATGCCAATCACACTAGCAAATGCAATACTTTTAACACGAGAAGGCCAAGTCTCAAGCTTTGGGTATATTCATCATTCTTTTTCCTTTTCTTTTATAAGACTTTTGTTTTTGTCCACAAGAGACAAAAAATGGTATTCTTTACGCACACAAAAAAAAAAAAAAGAGAGAGAAATCAAACTTGTAATCTGATATATCATTCGAGTGTCTTAAATTTTATCACTAGAGCAAAATCTCATTCACCCAATACATGACTTTGTTCAATTACTTACGTTTCTCTGTGAAATTAAAATTACTAAATTAGATTTCTCATTTTGAATTTCAGCTAGTAACAATCCTCTTCGATTGAGTTATCCTAATGCCTAATACTATACATATGATACATTACTAATAAAGGGTATCATCCTGCAAAGCTCAATCACATATTGAACTTGTCCAATGCAAAGTTCAATCACTATACTAACAATACTTTCTAACAAGAGTTGAAGGAGACCACGTATCAGATCAATTTCAAAAAAAAAAAAAAAAAAAAAAAAGACATTTTCCTCTTTTTAGAAATGTTAAAATATAAGGTCGCCAAATAAGATACCCATTTTATTTAGCTTACTTTTTGAAAATGGTCGGGGGAAAATTTCTCTTTTTTGGTTGCTTTAGAAAATAAGAGTAGATACACGAGATAAAACATGCATGGCAAAAATTATGCATTAGATAAACCGCTAGAGGGTTGCGATGTCAAAATTTTCAACTATTCAGATTTACTCTCGGATTTATTTTACTATACTTATACTAAAAAGTGTGTGTACCTTATTTTTTTGGGTCAAACATTAAAAAATTGATGGGAATATACAAGCTCCGCCTAAGAGTAGGTAAAAATTTTGTGCAAATTTTTGACTTGTAAATTAAATGATGCAGAGTGGGAGCGAGAGTATGGAAAATAAAAATAAGGGTAGTATCGTATCTTATTTAAAGATATCCAAGAAAAAAAGGGTGGGTGGGCTGTGACATCATTGGTGCAAAGGTCAAAATATATAGTATTTGTTCAGACAACCTCGTCCCCCACCCTATAATAAGTTTTTTTTTTTTTTTTAATAATTATTTTAATTTTTTGTTAGCAATGAATTATAAAGCTCCTTCAAAAAATAAGGCAATGAATTACTATAAAGCTAGCCTCCCACCCTGTAGGCTATAACTTAGGTGGTTAGTAGGAACCATTATACTATTTATGAAACACCACCCCATAATATGCAAATAATTTTTTGCATCATCGTTGCGAGTTGCGACTTTAAAGATCCATTAATAAGAATTATTAGAAAAATTTGTGCTTCGACATGTACGCTTTATTATTTTTTTTCTTTCTTTATTTAATGAAGGCGACTAGTAACCAAAATCATACAATTAAAGGCGCAAGTCTTGTGTGCCCAACTGATGACTGAAAAATAAGTTTATTTTTGTAGAAATATAGGAATTATTTATTATTAGCAGTAATCTTTCTTATACTATTAAAAAGTGACTGGAGAAAACTATTAGGGTAATACCATTTTATAGACTTATACAAGTTGTTGTGAACAACAAAATTTATAGTCCAAAAATTCCTTTTATTTTCCTTGTTTATTCCGGGATTGGAGAAAGGCTTAGAAGAAGTTAGAAATAGTGTGATTTTCATTCACTCTCTATACTCTATTTCAGACATAGAGCCACATTTTTTATTGTAAGATTAGGACATACACCATGTTATATAATCTATATTTTTAAAAAATTTAGCAGTTTGTGTAATGATTTAAGTACATCGATCATGAGAATATAATTTTGACAAAGATACAACCACAGTCTATGCTAGCCCAGCTTTATCTAGAGTAGCTTCATATATACAGTACAATAAATATATATTAACTTCCACCCTAAAGGATGTCAATTGTCATCCTTAAAGGTGCTTCAATAAAATACGATATTACATTGCATTATTATCCAACTACTACGACTAATATAGCCTATAGGTACTCTATAGCTAGCTAGCTAGGTAGCTATGCAGATCAGTAGTCGCGATCCAGCCTGAGCAAGCAGTTCCAATTTAAGGTTAACTTCTAGAGCGAGCGAAGTTGCTTAGTTGTCTTGCTTTTTTAAAAAATAAAAAAATAAGAGTTTGATAAAAGTCTGCTCGTACATCACAGGTTCCAATTTGCCATGCATCCATCATCCATGTGTAACAATTAACGATTTTTAGAAATTGTACTTACTCCCTGATCGATGATGCTATTGCTACGTAGCCAGATAGTAGAGTAATACTTGCGCTAGTTGTTGGACACAACTATTCGTAACAGAAGTTGTAATGGCAAATCCAAAACCCTATCCTTAAGATGAAGAAAAGAAGTAGTACAACAATTACAACATTCGTGATTTGTCAAAAATAGGTAGGTAGCCCAGCCCAATAATTGACCGAGAAAGGTACGTACGTATTGACTTATGAGCAAATTGAGATATGTCTCATCAATCTGATAAATCCGATGATTAAATAATTACCAACAACTCATAAGTAACCTGTTAACTTGTGTTGCAATAGACATAAATCAATGTCCCTCCCATCAACAACCTACAAGCAATCAAGGTCCCACATAAAAGTAGTGTTAGTATATGAGAACGACATTTCCCTAATTTATTCCATTTTTGGAAAGCTGTTCATAAATCACATTATTGATATATTACCTGGACTTGTACGGAATGAACCAAATTATTGGCAGCTCTTGAGGTAACACAATTGATCACACTTAGCCCTTCTGTGCTCAGAATGTGAAGCACCTTAGAAAGGGGAAGCCTCTGATTTCCGTCATGATCAGTAGTAGTACTAACAATAACATCGATTATTGACCCCTTTTCGCAACGGTTCACTGTCACGAAATCTTGGTTCGAGCCACTACCAGCACCAGCACCAGCACTAGCACTACCAGTGGCTGATTTCCTTGTCATTAATAATTCGTCCCTCTTAGCACTTAGCTCTTTGATTCCACCTTGAAGATCATTTACATATCTCACTGCCTCTTGCAAATGATCCGACATCGACCGCTTCCCCTAACACCCATAAACATAACAATTTAGTTTTTACTGTACCAGTAGTCGTTATGTTAAAGTGAGTAAGGACTAATGTCCCATTTCGAAAAAATTGAGAAAAAAACATTAACAAGTTAATTAGACTACTCCTCGATCTTATAACCAATTGGTTTTAGAATGGACACAGTGGACACAAATAGCGGAAATTAAGAGTAAGGTGGGGGTTTATGTATGAACCCGGATGTATTCAGCAGGTAGATGGGAGCGGAGGGAGCGATGGAGGGCGGCCATTTCTTGTCTTCGACGTCGCTCGACATCTACGGCCCTGCTTCCTTTGTCCTTGCTCTTATTTGGGGACTTGCCCTGCTTATGCTTAGTAAGAGCAGCAGAAGCATTACTGTTATGTTGATGTTGAGATGATGATGGCGTCTCTGTTGGTTTATTTGTGGTGCTAAATAACAGAGTATCCATTATTGTTGGGTCAACATCATCGATCAAATGCTGGAATAGCTCATCATCAATTAGTAAATTGTCATCATCAAAGGGATGATGATGATTATCAGATGAGCTTGAAGAATTATTATTGTGATTATCCATGCTTTTTCATTTAATAAAAGATCACAGAGTGAGAGAAATTCCCAAAGAAAGGGGGGGAAAGAGAGTTTGATGTTTGTTGCTTAAGGTCTTTTATTCATCGTATGTAAGTAAACGTGCTCGGCATTTATATTCCACGAGCCGGGTCTATAATAGCTAGAGTCCCTATTAATTATTATCATGCTATTTTATTCGATCTTATGGTTGGGGAATATAATTTCTGATACGTACCAGCCTGCCAGCATGGCGCTCACTGCTCACTCTGTTACGCATCACTAGCTTGCTTCTCCCAAGCAAACCACGACGGCCACTATTAGATTCCGGAATTAAACCTATCATTAAGGTTATGTTCTTTTCGTCGTTTCTATGTTGTATTTCGTTTTGTTCTATACCGTGGTGTAATTTCTGTTCCATTCTATACTGCACCGTAATTTCTGTTTGTTTTTTCCATATCACACAAGTTATATTTATTATTCCATTCCGTCCCGCGCTGCAATTTCCGTTCCGTTCTGTTCCTCACCGTCCCGCATCATTCTGTTGATGAGAACAGGGCCTAAGTCATTGTTCTCGTCAACAGAATTATGATAAACGGTGAGTAACGGAACGGAACGAAACGGTACGGTACGTATATTAAAAGAAAATATGAGACAAAATGAAGTACAAAATGCGTAAAGGAATGGAACGGCGCGGAACGGAACAGAACATATTGAAACAGAATGTAACGGAACGAAATGCAGCGCGCATAAAAACGACGACAGGACATAAGTCTTGTATATATGTTTAGGATTTTTTTTGTAAACTACCTTGTTTGATATGTTTTTTTTTTAACTTAGTACCTTATAATTTTTTTTATGGAGAATTGTGTTACAATGTCAATTTCTTTGTTGACCCATATATACCAAAAATCATTTTTTCGGTTCTAATTTTTTTAAAAGGCCAAAATACCCCTCATTAATATCAAACCACCTTCCCCTTTATTTTCTCTTTCCCTCATTAAACTTTTTTAACAAAATTATTTTCCAAGTAAATATTTTCTCCCCAACTCAAATTGATTTGTTGTGATCTTTTTTTTTTTCTTCTTTTTTGTGCTAGTGAACATAGCGCACAGCCACATAATACTTTTCTTATACATCAGAAAATAAAACATGTGCTTTCAATGCTTGTAAATTTTTTTTTTGAAATTACGAGAATCATATCCGTATTTCGTAGTCGATTACGGAGCACTTACTATTTTATGAATCCCCAAATGTCATTTTCAAAATTTTATATAATCATTTTTTTTTGATAGAAAGATTTTGATTAATTATATTGGAATTAATGCACCTTGTACAATTGAGACTCTAATAAAATGTCACATTTTAATTGCATGAGAAAATGACTGCTCTCGATGTAAGATTACTTTCGGTAGCGTTCGGTTATTAACTTATTATTATTATAACCTAGTAGCAATCTGCTGAAGGCGGCTTTGACATGCATGCACCTGCTGATTAAATTATTAGACTATAAGAAATAGATTTGAGCATCCTCATGCCACGAATACGATGCATCTTTCAGACTTTCACAACTTTTTTCCAACACGAATAACTTTATTTGCTCACAAGAATGAAGGTAAACGATATTTAAGGGTTGTTTGATTGGGAGTAATAATTGAAGGGGTAATGAAATAAATTTGTAGGCTAAAATAGTAATGTGAAGTGATGATGAGGGGTAGTGATTAAGGGGGGTAATAGAGAAAAGGAAGGAAAATGGGGAAATATCATTACCCTATGGGGAGGTGGGTTTTAATTATCCCTCAAATGAGGGTAATCATTACCCTCCTTCTCACAAAATCTAACCCCCACTACCTCACATATCTCCCATTTTAGCCTAAAAATCCATTCCATTACCCCCTTAATCATTATCCCCAACCAAACGGCCCCTTAGTATTTTAAAAAACGATAATAATATTTGTACAAAACTGTAAAATTGACCACTTTTATTAAAATAGTTTACATTATACAATGATGGTAGCCAATTCGACCAGCACCATTTTTGGTGTGTTATTCTTTTGTATTGAATTGAACTCTAATGAATTAAACTAAACAGTAATATGCATGTGAGAGAAAATAATACTGAACTGAACTTCAGTGAACTGAGCTAAATTAAACCGAACTCCATTAAATTGAATTGAAATCATTAGTGAGTAAAAGTGGAAAAAAACACACCCTTAATATATGAAATTTTGACTTATTGCCATTTTGTCTCATTGAACGACAAGCTATTATCCATTTATTAATATAGTTATTATAGCATTTTATTAGATATCGAATTATTATAGCATTTAAATGTGGAGATTATTAGATAGGTGGTATATATATAGTTGAATGTCATCAAGTTGATGATCAACTATACAGCAGTGTTCTTTCCAATCTAACATTATTGACTAGCATAAATTGAATTGAAATAAACGGAATTTGTATAAAGAAATTGATAACGGGCGGAATTAAAATATTTATCCAGCTTTATAGGTAGCGTGAATTTGAAATGTTTAACAATTATTTTTATTAGATCATATTGAACACGATATAAACTACGTCTACTATTACTATCTAGCTAGTATTATTATAAATATAAGGCATACATGCTAAAAGTTAAACATCCAATCTAATGATATTCCAAGTCCAATAGGTTTCATCCAAATTTAATGACAAAAAGGAAACAGTATATTTAGTGCGGAGGTTATAATTAACTCATACTCCACATATAATTAATGGCGGAGGGGGCCGAGATTAGGTATCGCTAATAAGGATGTTGACAGTTAATGTTAAGAAATTAGGGAGTAGAAAGTATGGTGAATCATCATATGACTAATTCACAATAGATTTGATTTTATAACCGCGGGAAAGTGAGACATCACGGGCCAGGCCAAAAGTGCTAGATTCTACCCTAGATTCGGCTCTAGGTCACTACCGTAGACGTAAGAACTAAAGCGCCACTTAAAAATAAGCACGTCTTGTGTGAGACAAACTTATGTAAAACACAAAATTTTTTAAAAGATCATCTTTTTTTAATTTTTTGGTAAGACATGCGTTACTTTTTAATGAAACCAAGGTCACTGTTCACTATAAGTGACCGTTACATTTTTAAAAAGTGATTCCAATTTTTTGTGAGTTGGTCTCACACAAGATTTGCTGTATTGAAAAATGGGTTGACTATTTATAATTGTAAGGGTCTTATTATGAGTCGTGACCTTTATTTTACTAGAAACTGACCCTCGTCTTACCAAAAAAAAAATGGTGCTAATTAGTAAGTAGTGAAGAATCAGAAATAATGATACAGTGGACTGACTAAACGTGCGTTTGTTAAAGCTTACATGATCAGTTCAGTTCAGGTGTCAATTCAATTAAATGATGTTCAGTTCACTTCAGTGATGCTGTCATAAATATACTTTTTGTCTCACATACATACCAAGTTGTGTTCAATTCAGTTCATTTGTTACCAGTTCAGTTTAGTAGTGTCCATTTAAGTGATTTTGAATTCAATTATAGTAAATTCAACTCTAACAAACACACCCTAAACAAAGAGATGCTCTTAGTAATGCAACAACTCAATTCATCACTTTTTTTTTTTCCTTTTGTTGCTATAAGGACACATGCAATAGCCCAAACTACACATGCCGAGTAAGCCAACCCCTTTTAGATGGTCCGCTCAAAACAAAGGAGGAGACCCTCCCTGCAAAGAAAGGTAGAGAAATATTTATTCTTACTACAAATATGAGAATTTGAACGTTTAACAACTAGATTGTGACAATGGAGTACTTACCACTTATGCTCCCGACCACCTCATCCTCAACTCAATTCATCCCTTGGTAAGTTGGTATAGACACTTGTTTATGAAGAGGCGTGGCTGAAGTTTCCCTAAATTTAAAAAGCTGGGCCTGAACAATTTTTGTCAAAGCTAATTTTGGCTCAATCAAGGACATAAAGAGGCTCAACATTTCAGTTGAAATGGTTAGTGCCGCTGTCCCTTTGGCAGGATATATCCAAATATGAGTATCTTATTAGTATTAGTTATGTCGCCTCATAACCTTTTCACCACACTGATTTCTATTAATCAAGAAATAATAGAGGGCCGGGTGGGGGTTTAATTTAATGACAAGCACAGCACCAGCCAGCACCAGCCAGCACCAGGTTTAATAAAGACAATAAGTTACTGTACCCAATTTTAGGAAAGTGTCATGCTCTTCTGATCTATTAGTAACCGCGATTCCATTTTTTCAGTTCAATTCATTGATATTTCTAATTATTTGCTTACATATTATTAATTAGTTTAATGATAAAAAAATATACAAACCACAATAACATCTCCGCTTAAACTTACAAAACATACGATTATTAACAAATTTCACAATAAATAAGAGAAGTGTCATGATGAGCTATATATTTCGAATTAGTCTATTAAATTATGTTTAACTTTGATTTAGCCCATGTGAGAAAAAACCTCTTACAAGATTATGCTTTTATTGTGATAAACTTAAAAACTAGATTTTTTTTTCTCTTCTCTAATTTCCTTTTTTTTCTTTTCTTTTCAATATTTATCAGTTCCCCCCTTATTTATTTATTTATGTATTTATCAATCTTAAATTCTTACGAAAATGGATATTCGCAAAATGGAATGAATTTGCATTGAGATAATTAAGATGGAATTAAGAAATGAGTAAATTGTAATACAGTGAGGTCAGTTGTTAGATCAGCTGGGGCCTATTAATGGAGCAATCATACTCCTGATATTGGCTTCTATAATAATAATAATAATAATATTATTATGCTAATGATTTAAAAATTATTTGTTTCTCTCGACGTCGTACTACTCCAGTTTTCCTGGCCTTTACTATATAAGAAGGCAAATCATGGGAGTGGAAAGAAATTAATTAAGGCAGCAAAGGTAGCCTAATTATTAAGTGAGAGATTATTGTTTTTATTTATTTATTTAGTTTATTTTTTATACAGCTAGCTAATCCATAATAATAATGGAACATCTTTGTGGTAGTTCAATGTTTGGTCCATTATATCATCCCCAAGATGAAGATGAGATGTTTCAGCAAATCTTAGCTTGTTGTAATTCTAATTCCCCACCTCATCAATTATTATTAGAACCACAAAATGATCACATTATTACTCCAATAAACCCAATTAAATCATCAGTATTACCACAACAACAACAACATCCTCATCTTGATCATAGTGTTCATCGTCTTGATAATGGGCAACGAAGAAAAGCATCATCATCATCGGCGTCGTTGGGGCTTGAAGAAAACATTATCCCTAATAATGAAAAGAAGAAAAAGCAGACGATGATGCACAGAGAAATTGAGCGACAGAGAAGGGTTGAGATGTCTTCCCTTCATGGCCGTCTACGCTCTATCCTCCCTCTTCACTACATTCAGGTACCTGGATATTTCAATTTCAATTTCATTTATTAGTAAAAACTTTTGCAAACAACATCAGCAATGATTTAGGGTGCGTTTGTTAGAGATTACACTGTGAGTTCAGTTCAGTTCAGTTCAGGTATCAATTCAGTGATTTCAAATTCATTTAAATGATGTTCAATTCAGTTCATTGGTGTTGAGTTCAGTTAGTCTCACATATCAAAGTTGTGTTCAATTCAGTTTAGTTTTGTCAATTCAGTTTAGTAGCATCCAGTTTTAAAATGTTAAATTCAGTTCAATTTTGGTAAGTTCAGCTCTAAGCCTCTAACAAGATACTTAATCAATTGTTACTAAACTTTGTTGATTTGGTGAAATTAACAAAGGTTATTACATCATGATCAGAGCAAACGACCCTCATAACATATTTGATTAGTGAATCAATCTTATTACTTGGACATATCTTTTTTTATGAATAGGGGAAACGGTCGATGTCGGATCATTTGGATGAGACAGTGAATTACATAAAGGATATGGAAGAAAGAATCCGAGGTTTGAGTGACAAAAGGGATGCTCTTAAAATGGAAGTGCCCACCAATACTACTACTACAATAAAGGCAAAACCAAAACGACGTCATTATGAAGTGAGTGTAAATCTTAATAGCCAAGGAGGTGTGGAGGTTATTGTTTGTACTTCTTGTGTTGTTGTTGGTGTAGAAGATGAAGGATCATTCCCTCTTTCAAGGCTTCTTCGATGTTTAACTATACAAGGATTTGATGTAGTCAACTGCCTTTCAAATAAAGTCAACAACAATTTAGTTCACTCCATTCAAGCACAGGTGCTACTTCCTACTTTTATTTTGGTTATTATTTCCTACATAAATAAATTATTCGTTTGGTAGTATCAAAAATTATATCTATAAAACGATTGAGGGTTCATCTTAAAACTAATCGACAATAAAAGGAGTATTCCATTTGACTTATATGTTGATGTTTCTCCTCTAAATTTTCTGGTGTAAGACACTAGTAGGCTCCGTTTGATTCACCTGGATAAAACTTAACTGAACTGAACTTAATTGATTTTTTGAACTTGACCGTTAACCATTTAAAATTCGTCCAAACATAGTCAATATTGGACTCATTTGAATGTATGCGTTGAGATCTTTCCGATGACATAATTTTCATCATGAAATTATTTCGGAATAAAAAGTTATATGAGTAATAAAATTACACATAAACTAAACTGGACTGAACTGAACTGAATTTAAGTAAAAATAAGGTGAATCAACAGAGCCGTAGTAATAGTAAGTACAGTGTAAATGCAAAAATATGGTACTGAATATCTTCATCATGTCACAAAACCATACTTTTATGATCTACTTTCTTTTAATTGGCTTATTATCAATCTACTAAGGGCTTGTTTTCCTCAACTTTTCCCGGAAGTATTCAGTAAAATTCAGTTCAGTTCAGTAAAATTTAGTAGAGTTCGGTAAACTAAAGAACAAATTTACTCTTTGTAATTGTAGATTCAATAAAAATAAGTTCAGTTAAAAAAACTTTAGTTTAGTTCAATAAATTTTTTCAGTTCAGTATTGTGTAAATAAGTTCAGTAAAATAAAGGTGAAAAGAACATGCCTTTATTATAGTGTAATTAGCTGATGAACTGATTTCCAGCTGACGCGTGAGCTTAATGACAGGTTGGACACGGGAGCATTGCCATTACTGCAGTAGCACTGCAGCAAAAGTTAGCTGATATCTGTAACCTTGCATCGTAGCTCCTGAAAGCTGAAATAATTATATTAAACGATCCTCATCTGATTAGATTAGGCTGGAAGTTGATGGTTGCTGTAAAATGTAACCCCAACTAATCAATTTTATTCAGTCCACTGTATTATTATTTTTGTTTTTGTTTTGGTGGATGGATGCATTTGCTGTTTATAATATTTAAAAAATGAAATTGGAAGAAATCCTGGGACCCTGTTATATATTCTAGGCCAGCATCCATCAATAATGCATTCATGACTGTTTGGCAAGGATATAATAATAATGTACTGTAGTATGAATTTGCTGGGTTTTGGTTGCTGAAAATTTGTTCCATTACTTGGTTTGGTAATCTAATTAATACTCCTAATTCCTAAGAACAATCACTAAGGAACCAAATTAATCTCCATGGAGTACTACCTTCCACTAATTCGTTATGGATGGTAATAACTTTGGTGATTATTTACGGCTTTCACTGATCAGGACGACTTTCCGGCAATCAACAAGAAAAAAAAAAAACTAGTTGTACTGCTCTAATCCTACATTAACGTTATGATGAGAATTACAGAATGTTTTTTTCCCAATTTATCTCGTTTAGTAGAGTAATTTCAGCGTCACTCTTTCAAAATGAGACGAATATATAGTCCCTTTTCTATATTATTCTCTGGGACGAACAATTTGAGACGGAGAGAGTATATATATATATATATACACGACTCTCCTACATATCACAAGTAGAGTAAGAGTCTAAAGTGGTTAAATCAAAAGCTCCTCCCTAAGTTCTAAAGTGGAAATCTTCAACAAAAAAAAAAAAAGTCTATAGTGGAAATGCCATTGTCCAATATGGTGGAGTACCCAAAACCCACAATCATAATCCACAGAATACCCTCCTACCCTCCCCAACTCCACGACCGTCTTTCCCCCAAATTCTCTCTCCTCGACCCACTCCTCCTCACCTCCATCGACAACCATTCCTCAATTCTCACCTTCCTTAGATCCCATCCCAATGCGTGTGGTGCACGCGCTCTCCTATGCGTGGGGTTATCCCCGTTGGGGAAAGACACTCTCGATTGCCTACCGTCGCTTGAGTTTGTGGCGATTTCTGCTGTCGGCGCTGACCACGTTGACCTCTCCGAGTGTCGCCATCGAGGAATTCAAGTCACCAATGTTGGCGACGCTTTTTCTGTTGATGTAGCTGATTCTGCTGTTGGGTTGTTGCTTGATGTGCTTAGGAAGGTTTCTTCTTCAGATCGGTTTGTTCGGGCCGGGTTGTGGCTCGAACGAGGTGAATTCCCTCTTGGTTTTACGGTGAGTCTTTAAATCCCTAAAATATGGAGTAATTGGTGGCTATCAATGTTTTGTTATGTATATTTTATTTTATCTGTCATGAGGTTAATCTAATTTTGATCATCAAAAAGAGGGCGAAAGTCGATGATGACGGAGTCACCCCCTACATCATGTTCGGACTCTGGTGTTGGTCTTGGACATCATAGGTAGATTGTTTGTTTGAATTGACCCATGTTGATGTTAAGGAACGTGATTCGTGTTTTCGGCAGAAATGAATGTGATTTGTTTGTGGGCTGACATCACATGTCATTGCTAATAACAAATCAATTCGTTAAGGTGGAAATAAATTAACAAAGGAACTCGTGTGCTTGGGCTTGTTTGCAATCACTAGATTTATAAAAGTTTAAAACGATAGATTTTGGGAAACTGAAAACAAATCATTTTATAAACTTATTGGTCTTGGACATTATATGTGGATTATTTGTTTGACCCATATTGATGTTTTTTTTTTAATGAAACCCATGATGATGTTAAGGAGTGTGATTTGTTTTTTCGGCAGAAATGAATGTGATTTGTTTATGGGCTTGTTTGCAATCACTAGATTAAGACTATAGATTTTGGGAAACTCAAAACAAATTATTTTGTTAGCTTTGAGTGAGATGCGAGATCCAAGAACTTATTTCATGTTAAATGAAAGATTTTGGCATGAACTTCGGTGGACTGATGCATGTTTGTCATGCAAAATTTAAGTGAATTGCTAAATACCGCTCCAAATTACTACCTACCGCCCCCCCAAATTCCAATTTTGCCCTTTTTAAAATTTTCACTCATCCTCTCCCTCTCTAACTCTCACACCAATTCTCCCTCTCTACCACCCACTCTCATACCCAACCTTCATCAACATTCACTCAAGCAACGGCCGCGGATGTCTGCCGGCGACCAGGAAGTGCCGTCGACGGTGGCGGAGGTAAATTTTTTTTTTGCGCATTTTTTTTGCACAGTCGTCTGAAATTTCCGATTCACCCTTGGGTGAGTCGTCCGGCAGACGACTAACCCTTTGGTGAGTCGCCGGTCGCAGACGACTCACCCAAGGGTGAGTCGGAAATTTCAGACGACTGTGCAAAAAAAATATTATTATTATTATTATTATTTATTGTTATTATTATTATTATTATTATTATTTATTGTTATTATTATTAATATTATTATTATTATTATTATTACTGATTATTGTTTAATTAATTAAAAATGTGAACTAGCTCGGCACCGATTTACCGGCTCCTCCCCTCTACCATTTCACATTTTTAATTAATTAAACAATAATCAGTAATAATAATAATAATAATAATAATAATATTAATAATAATAACAATAAATAATAATAATAATAATGATAATAATAATAATAATAACAATAAATAATAATAATAATAATATTTTTTTTGCACAGTCGTCTGAAATTTCCGACTCACCCTTGGGTGAGTCGTCTGCGACCGGCGACTCACCCAAGGGTTAGTCGTCTGCCGATCTCGACTCACCCAAGGGTGAGTCGGAAATTTCAGACGACTGTGCAAAAAAATGCGCAAAAAAAAAATTTACCTCCGCCGCCGTCGACGGCACTTCATGGTCGCCGGCAAACATCCGCGGCCGTTGCTTGAGTGAATGTTGATGAAGGTTGGGTTTGAGAGTGGGTGGTAGAGAGGGAGAATTGGTGTGAGAGTTAGAGAGGGAGAGGATGAGTGAAAATTTAAAAAAGGGCAAAATTGGAATTTGGGGGGGCGGTAGGTAGTAATTTAGGGGCGGTAAATAGTAACACCCAAATTTAATCATCTAATGGTCTCACTTTTGGTGCTAGTTGAACTGGGATTTCGATTTCGATTTCGATTTTGAGTGTTAATATACCCGAACATGTTGAATGGATTTTCTTCCTGGGTTATTTGATTGAAGTTTGATTGTCATTGTCACTTCTAGTCAATTTTAAAGCAGATCTCTGTCACTTGCAGTTATCGGGGAAACGAGTGGGCATCGTTGGCCTCGGAAGCATTGGTTCTATTGTTGCAAAAAGGCTAATCTCATTTGGCTGCAGCATTGCATACAACTCCAGGCAGAAAAAACCCTCTGTTTCTTTCCCCTTTTATGACAAGGTCTATGACTTGGCACTTGACAGTGATGTTCTCGTCATTTGCTGCTCGTTAACTGACCAAACTCGCCACTTGATCAACAAGGATGTCCTGACTGCATTGGGAAAGAAAGGTGTTATCATTAATGTTGGCCGGGGGCCTCTAGTTGACGAGAGAGAACTGGTGCAGTTTCTGGTGAAAGGCGAAATTGGAGGAGCTGGTCTTGATGTGTTTGAGGATGAACCTAATGTTCCGAAAGAGCTGTTTGGGTTAGACAATGTGGTGTTGTCCCCTCATAATGCTTTCTTCACGCCAGAGTCCTTCAAGGCAGCAAAAGATATGGTGGTAGCAAACTTGGAGGCCTTCTTTTCAAACAAGCCCTTGATTAGTCCTCTTAGATGGGAGTAGTGTGGCGATATATGCAGGAGCTCGCCTGAATTTGCTGTAATTAAATCCCAGATGGAGCACAATTGCTTCTTAAGCCATTTGAGTGTATCAGTTGTACTTTCAGAGAACAAACAATCAAGTTGTTTGCTCTTGAAACCATAAAAAGTATACATCAGTACAGATAATTATGTCCATGTTTATAGATATTGTATCTTTGTTGTGCTAGTGGAAAACTACTCCTGTGCTAAGTCCTTACTGTGCTTTTTCAATAGTATTCATCACCTTCAATGCCCCGAGCACATTAGTTATCTAAATTATATACATGATGTAACTTATACGAGTAACTTGTTATTTTTATTCAAATTAGATCCTCCCTGTCTGGAGATACTCATAAATTATATACGTGATGTAACTTATAGTACGAGTTATGAAGTACAAGAAATTAAAGAGTGACTCCGTAACACGCACTATCGAAGAAACTGTAGCAGAAAAGCCTCTGCGTGCTAGTCGATGTTGTATTGTCTGATATCATCTATAAGTTTCCACGGAGACAATTGAGAAGATGCATACACCAAGTTCCTGGTAGAAGCATGATTCTGATATTGTGCTTATGTAGTATTAGCTGGAAATCGAGAGTGTTGGATGGAAATTGAGAATGTAGATCCTGTTGAGTTT
This sequence comes from Tetragonia tetragonoides, assembly GCA_038025085.1. NCBI lineage: Eukaryota > Viridiplantae > Streptophyta > Magnoliopsida > Caryophyllales > Aizoaceae > Tetragonia > Tetragonia tetragonoides. Next base: position 51,041,147 of record CM076142.1, read on the forward strand.
TAACGGAGATGATGCCTGCAAGAAAAGCATTGAGAACTTTAAAAATCTGTAGCTAAAATCTAAGAAATGAACATGGCATAATATGAAAGTGTGTGTAGAGGCAGTGGCATGTATTCTAGCCAACCTCAATGTTTCTTTTGTTCCTCGACGGACTTTGCAACGAATTGTCGGGAGGCCTAGCCGCTGATGAGCCTCATATCTGTGGCAACCAGAAAAACCTGCAGCATAAAAAGAATACCGAAGAAAGAAAAATCATGATCATTGAACATGCCATGAACTTTGACAAATTACTCCCTAGCTAATCAGATGCATTCATGACAGTACAAAGCCGATATGGAAGCACAAGTCAGGCTGAATCATTTGTTTCTTAGACTTACCATAGTAAGCACCATCAACCTCCAGAACATCAATCTGCAAATGTTTCATTGAATAGAGAAAAGACTTAGTTCTTGAGGTGGACACTTGCTATAAGTGTAAAACAGAACTCCATATGAAGGCATCCACTACAAGCGTAAAAGGAAATTACCAAGCCAAATTCTCTTTCTACCCAAAGTAAATGTCTCACTGATCTGTATTTGGAGACACCCCAAAATATTGCCCACTTTCCTTACACAGTCAAATTTACATTCAACAATCTTATAGCGACTTCCCCTGATCGCTCTTCCTTAATCCATGTTGATAGGAAGCCAAACAATCATATTGGGACTTAGCGAATTGTAAAACTCAGTCATGAATGGTCTTGTTATCTCTTTACCACCCTTGTGAGAATAGCTATAAACATGTACCCCAAAATATACCTTATGATACTCCTTGTTGTCAAGAGAGCAATTATCAAAAGCTAATATGCAAAAGAAGGTTACATGTGAAGGCAACAGAATGCATATAGCCAAGCAGCAGGAGAAGCTGGTCCAACACAAAATGATCCAAACTTTTCCTGGCTGAGAACGCTATGATCACATTCGAAAGGAATTCACAGACGAGGCAATTGATATCCGCAAAGTGAAAGTGATCTTATAGTACATCTTATATGAACACTCCTGCTCAAGAAGTCCTAGAAAAAGTAACTAATAAAATCACCACTAGCTGTTATGAGATACTTACAGGAACTTGAAGGCTAATCTCCTGAATGCTATCCATGAGTTCCTTGACTTTCTGAGGATCATTTGTTCTTGTACGCATCAGTGGTCTCCGTATCTTGTCAACTGGGAGTTCCAAAATCACAGGCCCTGCTTGCTGCGTCGTTGAAGGAGCCCCTGCAAGCAACAAACATCATTCCATTCGCATTTTGGAAAAGAGAGGATTCATGGAGCGAAGCAGAGATATGGAGCCAATTAGTACCATTTGATGAAGCTGACAAGGAGAAAGTCCTTATAACGGTTGGGATTTGGAGGTAAAAGCTCGCCATTAGCAGACTCTTGTTTCACTAATCGAAATTAATATATTGTTAGCAATTCAGATACCAAAATATGACAATTGATTGATTTATTGAATCAACTGAATCATGCCAACCAAAGTTTTCTAGACAAGCAGGGGTGACCAATATATGTAATTTGTGTTGGACCAATATATGCAGTGGCATCATGCTTTGACTAAAATGTTAACTTCAGAACCATTTCATTATTGATTTAAAATGAACCAAATATTCATCAAAATGGAAAGATGACTTCAAAATTGTTACTTTTATACGCAATAATCAGAGCAGTAGCTAACAAAATTGGTTTAGTCCAATAAGAGCAAATAATCAAATTCACTATTTCGATTTCCATATTTATGCGAGTTTCTTCGTCTGCTACATACCAAGATAGAAAGAAAGAAAAAAACGAACTTATGGATCATCCCATTTCTGAATTGTTATTTTTTCCCCTTCACATGGAAGGCTGAATTGTTACAAACCACACAATTTTTTTTCCTTTTCGAAATTTGAGTTGAACAATTCTTATTAACCGAGTAACTGAACGACAATACATAAGAAAATCCGCCTTTTATTAGAAACCCCCAATTTCTTTTTCACCCCAAGACATAATATTTATATATAGATATAAAGACACAAAAATGAAAACGAGGGTCTAGATTTTTAGAAAATGAGCAAATTATTTGTAAAGAACGCAAAGCTAAATTCATGGCACACAGAGAGAAAGGAAGAGAGAGATTACCAGGTGGATGAGAGAGAGAGAGAGAGAGAGAGAGAGAGGTCGAACTGAATTGGGATTCCTCGATGGAGAAGAAATTATTACAAAGACTGAGACGTTGGAGAGTTTTCTTCTGGGATTTCATTTCATACTGATACTGGCCCAAGCCTACTGCTTGTTGGACCTCTGTGGGTCCTCACTCCTCACTACTCTTACTAGAGTACGAATATTTTTATTTATTTTTCGTTTTTGGTGGAAGTGGATAAAAATGGTGGGAGAGAATAGATGAATGAGCCTCAATCTCGTGTTAAAGATGTGAAATTTAGGGTCTTCTAGACGTGTATTAAAGAGGTATTTGAAATCGTTTCGAGTAGTTTACATTCAATATTTACACTATTTTAGATATTCAATTTTCGTAGATCGAAATTTGTTAGTTCATATTTACGAATTTTTCAATAATTATCATCCAATTATATGCATTTCGGTGTTGGACATTTGGCATATTTTTAGATTTCTCAGCTGTAAACAACCGAACAAGGAAATAAAAACGAGCTTAGCAAAAACATATCATTCATAACTATTTTTTTTTATTATGAGATGGAATACATTTGATTAGGCACAAATTACCATATGGTGCAACCAGTTTAGAATTATAATAGTACATGTAATATAATTGTTTAAGCTCATCATCATCAAGAATGAAAGCACATATGATGAAAGTAGTTAAGTAGAGCTACTTGACTACAAGTCTACAACAACAACAATGTAATCCTTAATCAATGGTAACAGTTTCAGGAGCTTGCACATCTTGGAACTTCCTAAAGAGTTTGTGCTGGATGTGCTGATCGAACGTTCGAGGCGGGTAACGAGCTGGCTCTTCCTCTGTGACAAGCTCAGGCAATGGCTTAAGAATGATCTTCTCCTTTGGTGGCTCACAGAAAACTGCCCAAGAGATCCTCACCTTCTCCTTATTTACTAGCCCTCTATGAAGGATACTTTTGAACTTTCCATTACTAAGGATCTCTAGAGTGTCACCAATGTGCATGATTATTGAATTAGGGACACACTTTGCAGTTACCCATTTGCCCTCATAGAAGAGTTGAAGGCCAGGGACCATGTTATGGAGGATGAATGTGAGAGCACTTACATCAGTGTGAGCCTCAACCCCAAGAGCTAGCTCTGGCTGAGGGCATTTTGGGTAGTAATTGATCTTGAGTTGTAGGAGGAGCTCTTCTAAGCCTCCCACTTCCTTCTCTAGCTTTCCTTCTTCCAACCCTAGTGCAAGGGACAACGCGGATAGGATCTTCGTGGCTAGGCCTCTTAGTTCTTTCGAATACTCGAATACTGCAGGACTACATACATTGCATTAACATCACATGTTATATGATTGTCAATAGGATTATGTGTTTCTATGATATTGGTTCATGAGAGGCACAAAGGATAGTACAACACTTACATATATTGGAGGAGGATAGAATCGAACCTAAAATTTAATGTATCCGAAATCTCACTCATGTGATTTGATCAACGATATGTATTATACTAATTGACTGATTCATAAATTAGCAATATAAAAAAGAGCAAACGAACATAGGAGTGGAGTATATGATCTTACATGTAGTCACTAGGAGTCTTAGGCCAGATGGACAAGTCTCTCTTGTCCTCAGGAAAAATTAGGTGAAAGTAGTAGTCTTCCCACTCAAGTCGTCCACTAGCACTGTTAGCTAGCTTACTGCCATACCCTTGCAAATTCCCTGAGGCCTGATCATTAGCATATTTCTCCTTCTCCTCAATTGGGAGCTCAAAGAAGGTCTTTCCGACTACCTTAACGCGGTTAACAAGTTCATCGGGGATACCATGATTGACAAGGTGCATGACACCCCACTCCATGGCCGCCCTTTTGAGCTCTTGGATTGCCTTGTCTCGAACATCTGGGTTGTTCGACGCAATGTCAGTAATGTCTATTGTTGGGACTTGTGGCCCATCATCCTTCTTTTCTTCCTCGAAAACATTTCCCATAGAGGTTAGCTCCTCCTCTAGCCTCACATACTCCTTAGGGATGGATTCAATTCCACTACCTGCTAGGGTCTCTACCCTTGAAGATGCAAGTGTTTTCACCATTTCTTTTTTTGTTTTTGGCCAAAGTTGCTAGCAAAGAAAGTGTATACAATAGTTAGATCAACACTTACTTGTTGTTAATAACTTCTCCTTTCTCTGAGGGTTTTCATGTAATGATCTGTTCCTAGTAGAAAATCATGAGTTTTTAAAGATGCCAAAAACCCAAAAGTGGGTGATGAAGGACAGGATTTAGAGTTGTTACAGCTAGCTCATCACGTGATGGTGTGAACAATTGAACATACCATACCAATAAAGCCCAGGGCAAGAACCTGAATGGTTGTTGGAAGAGGTCCAAGGCATGGGGATAATGCTCCTAACCTTCCACGCCCGAAAGAGAGAACTTCACTTTGTTTGACTCACCATTCCTGTATGTTGAAATGAATAAATGATCCTGTACTGTATGCAATTGTCACCTATGTTAAGAATTTAATTAACCGTTGTAAGTTTTTATAGAAATTTGGATCAGAATTGAGATTTTGAAATGTGTCCTCATCGCCCGAATCACCTTCTTTTAACTACAAAGAAGCACAAATGAAAACAGCAAAATTAGAAGTACTATTACTACCATTAGGGAGGCTCCACAAGAGTTGATATTTCAAGTTTTATTTGTGCATACCTCATTTCTTCCTTGTGTGGCCAGCTACCCATATGGAAGTTTTTTCTAGAAGTGTAAAAACATAAGTGTATACTATATACACCTACTTCCATGATTACAGTGACTGTTAGTTAACCTGTTGGGACAATGTCAGGAAATGCTCTGCATTTTTCAATCTGTGTTCTTCAAGCAAACAATATGCGCCATCTAGCCGATACCTCTTTAAGAAAATTGCCATGCCTATCAAGCCCCCCAAGTCCACCCCCTACACCACACCCCTAAAGATAAAAGAGATGATCAGTACATGAGTAGTTCTTATTTTTTAAAATTATGATTGGTGACCAGTACATAGCTTAAAAAGCAGGAAACAGTAATGTTCATACTCTTATGACATTGTGATGATCATAAGTGTATGTTGCCCATTGCTGAATTGGGGTTTCTCCCTTTGAGTCTTGAGTAAATGACACTAAAATGGTTTGAACTCTGGTCTAGTCCGAGATATGAAATTTTACGTAGAAACAAATCTAACCATATAATTTCATACCGTAACTCGATCCATCTATACCTTCGAAACCCGATGTAAAAATCAACTCAAAGTTCAAACATAACGTGACCATTAATTTCAATCGAAAAATACTGTTGGTACTGTTGTGTAGATGTTATTCCACCTCAGCAACCACAAGAAATCCAGTAACCCCCACGTGTCGACCATAGGCAGGACGAAAGTCCTAGAATAATCACCAACAGCCACAAGAAAACAACCAGAAAGGTGACTTGGCAGATTTTGTTGTAGAATCAAAAGCTAAATTCCAAGGGCAAAGCCAAGGAGTTGATGATCTTTTGAAGCCCACTTTGATTTCCCTCCACACATCTGACCGTTTGCCTTATCTCCAAGGAACCTCCCAAACCCAATTCTGTTTCTCTTCCTCTCAACCTGTCTCACTTTCTCTCTCATCCACAATGCCCAGAAACTCATCTCTCATCTTTTTCTCATTAACCCCTCACTAAAAAAGTAAAAAAAAAGTTGAAATCTTTGAGCTCAAAAATGGCGTCCAAATTAGGGGTTGCTGCTGTAACTTCACCTCGCTTGTTCAAAGCCCCAATTAAAAGACCTTTAATTTCTCTCTTCTCACCTTTGCCAATATCATCCTCTTTCAGAAATGAATCCATTCAGTTCATGGCTGGTCAGCGGTTGGCTATTCGGCGCAAATTATTCTTTATTGCACCCAAAGCTACTACTGATAAGCAAGGTTGGTTTTTTCAGCTTTTTTTTTTTTTTTTTTTTTTTTTTTTTTTTCTGTTCTGATAATATCTGCCAACTGTGATGAATAAATTGCGCTTTTGGTCATGTTGGTGGGTTAATCTTAGTCATCATTGAGATAATCACAATATCAGTTTGTGCTCTAAATATAGTATGTATGATATAATGGGATGATTGTAATCTATATTAAACACGGTTGAAACTATAGCTCTATGATTGTGGTTTATGGTTTCTTAGACATTATTCGTTTTAAGGGTACTCCTGTAAACTCGTAATTTGTTACTTCTCGGTTATCATTTTGTATTTCCATATATAAAAAAAAGAACTCCTATTTGGTGGCATTCAAAGACTAATGTAGATGAAAGCTCAAAGGTTGTTTAATCCATGGTTGGCAATTGAAAGGTTTATGGAATGTGAAAATTTTGAAGTCATATAACTTATTTATTCATCAATTTGGGAAGGTGAAGTGTGTGTGAGAACGACTAAAGTTGATTTCTTCCCTTGGGAATGGAGGTCTTCAGGAATCAGGAGGTTACTCATCAAGTGAGTGAATCCAAAAACAAGTGTGAGTGAATCCAAAAACAAGTGTGAGTGATCAATAATCTCGCAGTAAGAGTATCTCTTGTGAGTGCGTATAGGGTGGTACACTTCTTGATATGGGTTTCTCTAAAAATGTTGTTTTGAAATAGGGATACTTTTGTTGGAGTGTTTATGCATAACGGAAAAACGTGTGTGTTGCTTATCTTCTTATGTGTTTGTGTTCTCATTCTCGATCATGCTACATCTCCGTTGTCTTCGCCTACAATCCTTCCCAAGTATTAACAAATGCACTTTTCCTTTTCGGTTGGTCTGTCTGTGTGTTCTGTTTCATTCTTCTACATAGCAGTCAGCAGCTGCGTGTAAGCACAGAGATTTCAGTGAAAAGTCTGAGAACCATAACTTTGTGACCTCCAATTCTTCTTGCTGTACATTCTACTTTAAAATTTCAATGAAGTGAAGAGGTGACATGTTACGGGTAAACCCTACAATGGCAGATAACCATTAATGTATACACACAAGAGAGTAAGAACACCACAATTTAACGCGAAAAGTCTCTTCATCACATCAAAGGGAAATATCATGGGACTGTCAATACACTACCAATGATCTAAGTCGTAATCAAATAATGAGTTCAGTCACCTCTAGGCTCTAGCTAGTGCCTAGTGGTTGATGCTGCCCCTACATTCTTTGTGGTGCCAGGAACAAACACACCTTTAACATAGAGATCACCAACCAATGCTAGATTTATCACTAGGTACTCTGGCTTAGGCTGAAGAATGTTATGAACCTGGAATTGTAAATGGAAAAATGGACAGTAGAGCCAACAAATTCCAGTACCTCTGTACACAAACCAGAAACCTGTGATTTCTCAGTACACAAAGGATATCTGAAACTCTGAAAGGATCACTGACGACACAAAAATGACATAGTTGACTATATAACCTGGCTCGCAATGGTGTCTAAATTTGCTGTGTTCTGTTGTGACATTAAAACACATGTATTGATGGATTGAAAATTTTCAGGTCAGACGGAAGCTGGAGAAGTGGTGGATAGTAACATGCTACCGTATTGCAATATAGACCAGAAGCAAAAGAAGTCACTAGGGGAGCTTGAACAGGACTTCATACAAGCACTACAAGTATAGACATAGTAACTCCTTATTTCTACTTTGCTTTCTCTTCATTTCTTGCTTTTAACTACAGAAAGACACTTGCCAATCTTTTCCCTAGGAAGAGGGTACAGAATTTCCAAAATTCTTTACACTCTGCATGAGATGAGAACCACTTTGATATCCCTCCTTTGATGATCCTAATAAGACACTCTTCCCATGATCAGACATTCTACTACGAGGGAAAGGCCAGCATGTCAAATGAGGAATTCGACAATCTCAAGGAAGAATTGATGTGGGAAGGAAGCAGCGTAGTAATGCTTAGTAAGTTCTAGCATATACTCTTAGAAACTTCTGATAAGCTATGCAAACGTTTCCTGATTAGCCATGAGACTGAAAAGACATATCTGCTCCCACTTTCTTAACTAATTGGTACTACAGGTGCTGATGAGCAGAGATTTTTAGAAGCTTCAATGGCTTATGTATCTGGAAACCCAATACTGTCGGATGAAGAGTTTGATGACTTGAAGCTGAAACTTAAGGTTTGTAATTATCTGGCGAAGCCCATCTCCTTCATTTCTCAGTTTGTGCGAAGTTGCTGATAGATAGTATACTGTGTAATGGAGAGAACCTCAGGACAATGAACATAAAAGAACCCAATAATACAAAGTACTTGGATCAGTATTTTCTTAGAAATCAACAAATGAATAATTCTTTTCTTATCAAATTCCCAGTTCATACAAGTTGGCTGATCATCTTTTGGAGAACCTCATATAGTCGTCTTTCTCTGTTTTGGAATCTTAATAGAAGTGAAAAATTAATACTTTGAATGTGAGACCTCATGGCATCAAATTACGTGGTTCCTTTTACCCTCTTCCTTCAATTCTGTATAATGAATCCGTATCTTCCGTACTGTTGTCATTTAACCTTGAGTCCTAATTGTCTCTCACTTGTTTCCCAGACGGAAGGTAGTATGATTGTTGTGGAAGGTCCACGATGCAGTCTTCGGAGTCGAAAGGTATGACATGCCACTGCATTTCTGTCTTCCTAATTATGGTTATATGCATATATCAACTTTTCACTCTTAGCATTTATTTAGTTCAAGATCACTAATGCAATTCCTTTCTGGTTTCAAACATTTTGTCATGGTTAGAATTCTTTCTGGTTTCAAACATTTTGTCATGGTTAGCATTCACTTAGACTACTTAATATAATTCATATTAGATTCTCTTTTGTGGTCTAAAGGTCCTCCAGGTTTTTCTAGCTCATTCAGATAAACTTCAATGTGACAGGTTTACAGTGACCTAACTGTTGACTACCTCAAAATGTTTCTGTTGAATGTCCCAGCTGCTGTCGTTGCCCTTGGACTGTAAGTAGCACCAGTAAATTATTTAGAATCTGTTATTTACTAGTAGCTCCTTGTGCTGTTTGACTTGACGTATGATTGTATACTCTAATGGACCTCAAATTGAACTTTTATTTGATCAGTCCAATTGATTTGTTTTAGTCTGCTTCATAGTTTTGCATGTTGATTTCTGCACTTATTTGGCTTTTTTGGTCTGGGTAAGTAACTTTCCAAAATCTTTGGGAGTATCTGATTATCAATTCCGCTGCATGATATGGCTCTATTTTCCGGCTTAACAGGTTTTTCTTCCTGGATGATTTGACCGGGTTTGAGATCACTTACTTGTTGGAGGTAAAAGCTGCTTTCCTTATTTGTCAGAGTTGGCTATACCACAGATTCTAAAACTTAGGATGGCTAAATCAGCTTTTCCTTGCCACCTAAATGGCTAATTCAGTTCCTTGTGCTCTATTTACATTATCACCTGTATAATAGATGACCTGTTCATCATTTAAAATGATCATTTGTCTTTCTGATCTCTCTTTCGCCTCTGAATTGCAGCTTCCAGAGCCTTACAGTTTCATTTTCACATGGTTTGCTGCACTACCCTTGATCCTGTGGATATCGGTGTCCATCACGCAGCTGATTGTGAAGGATTTTCTTATATTGAAGGTATTACGCTGAACTGGAGGTCTTGCCAATAGGAATAATGTGTGCTAATCGTATAATACATAGCCAGTGCAAAATTAGTATGAACCCTCACTATTACTTTTTCTAGGGCGCCTGTCCAAACTGTGGTGCAGAGAACCAATCCTTCTTCGGAACCATTCTTTCAATTTCCAGTGGCGGCACCACCAACAAAGTGAAATGCACTGAGTAAGTTGTCATACATGCATCACATCTTGAATGAAATGCGGACTAGTTTCAGGAACTCGAAACTTTGGGAGGCATTCTTTTCATTTCTGTTTTTCTCCCTCCTAATGATCTAATCATTCTGACACATTTTCTCAGCTGTGGCACCGAATTGGAGTATGACTCGAAAAAACGCCTGATAACGTTGCCAGAAGGAAGTCAAGCCTAGGTCCGTCCAGGTACACTTCTAGTCTGTCAGCAGCATCCAACCAATCTCTGGTTTCAAGTGTTAAGTCTTTCCCCCTCTGGCATTTGAGTTGATAACATCTTATTGAAGTCGAAACTAGCCTCAATACAAAATCTGTTCACGCAGGAGTAGATATGCTGATAATGTGTATGCCAAGAGCGGACATTGTGCTATAGGGCTGCGAGGTCTGCAAGGGAGATGGTTCCAGAAGGCTGTTAAAGATCTCAATATTCTTTATGTCCCGATTATTAATAGGTTTACGGATTGGAAAATAAACTTCTGTATTCTATAATCTGTGTATATCCATCCTAATACAGTTGTCGGGGGCGAATAATACACTGTCCATAATCTCATGTATTATGTATGTATACAAACTCGCTAAATGTTTGAGCGAAACAAGCAACTTGATCACATGCCATGTAAATTACAGTACTCCCTACTTTCCAGAGTAGTGTCTGGAGATTTTGCCCTGCTTTGCTTAGTGACAATTTTGGTTTGCAGACTTAAAATTGTGAACAATAGACAAATTTCTTCCAGCCAGACATGGAAAAAATGCAGAGCCGTTTTATATTTAATCTAAAATGTCAATACAACAATTTGAACAAAAGCACGATTGACTACTAATTGGCATACTAAAATGGCCTCACCCAGGCCACCTCAACTTCTACTATGCATAAAGTGCATCTGCACTTATCATCAGCATCATGATGCATCCGAAGACACTCTCTCTATTCAATCGATACATCCAAGTAGTCTCCAATCTACAGAAATTACAAAGCAATTAATTCCAAGGAAATGCGTACAAGAGCAGGATATAATGTACTATCTTCATGAAGAGGATAGCTTATCAGTACTGTTATTTACCTGGAAGTTTATTTCAGCCAATGCTCGATTGTCATCTAACCGTCTCTTATTCGGATTAGAGAAGGTTTCACCCACCTACATATAGACATAGAACTGTTATACATTCCATCCAAATTCGAACGAAGAAAAAAAAAGGAGATAAGAAAGCTAGTGATTTTGAAGTTCTACTCTTCTTTTTTCCCCCAAAATCAAAGTCAGTATTCTCAAGATTATCAACCTCCACATCATTCAAGCCTCAACCTCAAAGCCAGTCAGAGCCCTTAATGCCCCAAATTTTCAGGCTATAAAACTAAGACCTGTGCCCTTACAGCTTAAATTCTACACATTCTCCTCACTATGTTACTCCCCAACCCTTTCTTTAAATATTGGTTTTTTTTTTTTTGTGTGTGTGATGGAGGCAGGAAATAGTGAAAATTTTGGAGTTCCAGGTATATTGAAACAAAACTGAATCAACAAGCAAAATGACTGGAAGCAGAAAGAAATTAGCTATCTAGAGATGAGGACAACCTTCTTCACTTGCATGCGCCCATTTTTATCAGGATATACAACTGCAAATGACAATTTTGCATCCCGTCGCCTGGCAGCTGGAGAAACTTCTTTCACCTGAAGGTAAACACTGTCAGTATAACACACAAATGAACAAGGTGGGTGCTCGTGGGGCAAGGAAGAGGATAGAACTAGATGTGATTGACGTACAAGATCAGTTAACTCACGAAGCGTAGCGTCTTTCCATGTATAAATTTGAACCTCATCCTTGGGTTCCTTGCCTCTCACTGCAAAATCTTCTTGGGTATGATGACCTCCAATCTAGAGAAGAGTTGGAATTCAGTTAAATCTCAAAAGTGCCACATAGAACTGCTAAATAGAAAGCAAGAGACATATTGAAGTATAATAACATGGCATCATCAGTAATTTCTGCTCATTTCTAGTGCAACACCAGATTGCAAAATCCCAGGTTAATATTCATTTTTACTTGCAAACCAGGAATTACGGAATAGAAAACTGCCTATAATTAGGATGTCTAATCCCAATTCACTTTCTGTTTCATTTACTTATTTTGCCGATTAATTTAGCTCATTCTCTATTCTGCACTGAACTTCATGAATTGAGTTTGGGTTGACCCTGCCTTTTTTTTTTTTTCCTGTTTGAAACATCCTATCCATCTGCACCTTAATTAGCATCTTAGTTTCTAGTTCTATACGATAGGAGATAAGGTGAATACCAGCCATAAAGGAGCATCAACACATGGAAAGATGACCCATAATATCACACTCTTCAAAGTTCAAACAATACCTTAAAGAGCTAAAATCTCAAGTAACTTCCTCAATTTTCACTTTCCCAGATCTCCAAGATCCATGTCTAAAAATCAGATATACAGTAACATAGTGCAACACTTCAACGTTTCTATTTGGTCCCCTATTCCCACCCACCCCAACCTGCCTGAAGCCCCTACAAGGCTACAATGGTTATCTCTGGAATGAGGATTTTTAAACTTTAAGGACCTTAACAACTTAGTTAACAAAAAAAACATTAAATAAAGAGATGGCTTACAAAGTTAAAGCAGTTGTCTTTTTTTATTTATTATTATTTAAATTTCTTACAAAGAAGACTAATGTACAAAATTTCCAAAAGAAACGCTTTAAGTTATACCAACAGATAGATAGCACTTAGCAGCAGCATAATATTATTACCTAAGTTAACAAATTCCCTTCTCACTAAAATTATTCCATGCAATCCCCAAATAAAACCCCATCGAGACATTAACAATCGATGCAACTAGGATACTAGGGATGTCCACATACCTTTGTGAAAACCCGAAGCAACAATGGACAAGTCTGCAAACAACAAAAAACCAAGTTAATAGATGCGTTGGATTATAGAAGCCATGCAAGGCATAGCAGACAAATTGGCAACTTGTCAAAAATCCAACTACGGTAAATGCAAGTTCAATGTTTCGAACACGTATCAAAAGGAAACAGGAGGGGGGGGGGGCAACAAAAACCAAAACAATATATAGTATAATTGAGCTTTGAGTCCATAAAATCTATGCAGGAGACCACCCTGGAAGCACCTTTCGCGAGCAAAAATGAGTTTTTTCACATTGTGGGAAGAGGCCAGATACACTTTGGTGTTTGACGTTTCACTGCTTTTACTTATAGGTTGGTAACAAGGGCACCGCTAATATTATGACTACACTAGGTTTACTTCTTACCAACCCCTATGGCCCTAATACCATTCATTAGAGTGAAGGAAGATTAAGAAATATGCAGATTTCCGCTTGACACCTCATTGAATCAACTCTATTTGAAAAGGAACAGAGTTCAAATATCCTCTCAGATCCAGTAACTCAAACCAAACTTACAAATGGTGACAAAACAATTGTCACGAATCATGATCACAATGTCAATCTGAAAGAATGAATGCATATGAATCCAGCAGTTTAATGTATTGCCGAGTAATATGTGACAGAAGCTTAGAATAGCCTTTAAATTTCAATACAAAACTGGGGCTACATGAATAGCCTACTTCGTAGCTGTCATTGTCATCCTTTGGCGGACATTTCCTAGATAAGGCTTTCGTCCAACTTTGTTAAGATCTTTCTCTAACACTTCACAGAGAACCTTTTGTATTCTCTCAGGGATTCCCTTGGGTTCCTCTACAAGTCTTCATCTATAATGCCTAAAGTACAAGAATGCATGTCCATCAATGCATGTTGTCCTCTACCAGTCCACCTGCTCCTCCAAAACTCCCCTCCTCCAGAAAAACGAAGGGAAACAATTAAACAAAATCCTCGCCCTTCCTGGCTCGTCCCACAAGCACCAATCATAACTAGAACATCTGATATCTGTTAACACCTCCCCTCATAACCAGCACATATCATATTGCTTCCTCATAGACCACATTCGGTGATTTTAGTGTGCAGTAAACATAGTGACTCTAAGGACTTTCACTTAACCCATAAATCCTAGGCACAGAGGATAAAAAGGCCTGTCACAAAGCCATTGTCCAAGTCCTACATGGTAAATCCTAGGCACAGAGGATAAAAAGGCCTGTTACAAAAACATTACATTACTTATCCTGAGCTTTATACATACATAATAGGTAGAGTATGTCAAGACCTCTTAGTCAAAGAGCAGCTATTGTTCATATACTATCTCTCTTAAATCCTAATGCATCACAATGCCCACATTCCCCAGAGTATAAAGAAGGACAAGAAGTAAAACCTCCTGAGTGCAACTGTATGTTGACTACTTCTAATCTTCTATAGTACAGTATCACAACATTTTTTAGATTATGCAATTGGTAACCACTTCTAAACACTAAATTAAAAATAAATAAAAGAAAAAACACTAATTAATCATTCAAGAACCAGTCTAATCCACTAGTCCAATCAACTAACAACGCTTCTTATTTCTTTTTTCTGGGGGTGTTGAAGTAGCCAAGAGTCAAGACTAAAAATTATCAGAAAGTTTCTCCAACAATCAACTAGAAAAGAAACAAAGAAACCCAATTCCAACTGGCAACAATTGAAACAACCTTAATTTAACACCCTCAACAAAACACCCCCAAAACCCTAAACCCTAAATCCCAATTTTTCAAAATATCAAGAGCATAACTTAGATTCGCGAAAACAGTCATCAACTAGTCAACTATAAATCAAAAGCATAAGCCCAGATTATCTGAAATAAAGCGACAAATAGCATTGTGCATTAATAAATAAGAAAACATGAATTGAATTATTGAAGTATTTGAGTTATAAAGAAGGGGGACCTTTTCGCGATCGACAACGGGCTGCATACGGGCCCGAAGAGGAGGTGGGCCGGGTGGAGGTGGAAGAGGCCGGCCCGAGGATCTGAGTGGAGGGTCGCCGGCGGCGCCGCCCGGTCTTTCTCTCTCCTCTCTGCCTCTCTTTTTCTCCATTGCTCTTCTTTGTTTGTTTTTTGGGTTCTAGTTTCTACCTAGCTAGTGTAGCTACTAACGGATTTTGGTGATTGAGGTTTGGTCCGGTTTTGGGTGGTAAGATAAAATGAAAAAGCGAAAATAAAGAATACAAACAAAGAAAAAGTTTGCAACAAGCCAACAGCCATATTTTTAGAAGAAGGAAAAAATCGCTAACGAGGCCGCCTAATATGAGTTGTTGCTTAGAAATAAACCTTCGTAAAATTATTAGCAATAATAATCCCGGTAATGATAATTATCATTATAAGTCTTTTCTTTTACAATATAATTTTAAGAATTGAAAGATGGTGGTTAATTGTAACTATTGGTAAGTTTGATTCAAACATTGCCATAGAGATGCCGATTGAGCGACAAATAGGTTAGCTAATGGAAGTGTTTGACAAGGGGAGAGGTTGAATTCTTCAATCCCTTGATTGACTTATAAATTAAATCAAATAATTGAAAACTTTGTAGAGATGACTTACCCCAATTTTATTTCTCGTAGCTATAACTTAGTCAAATGATAGAGTTTGGGTAGCACATCGGTCCTTATTGCAACTATCGTCATTAGGGATGTCAAAAATCATTTTATATTAAAGAGGACGATTAGTTATCTACTTTGACTTTACATGCTCGAGAATGCTAGCAAAGTGCAACCCATTTATAAAGGACAACGTTAGTACATTGTAAGATTCTATACGAAGAATAATATGATACTCCCTCCATCTCATAAAATCCTAAACGTTTACTTTTTTACGGTCTTCAAGACACCACTTTGACCGTAAATAACTACAATTATATGAATATAAAAATTATAAAAATTTGATTTTTTGAAATTACTTTTGAAAATGGATCTAACAAAAGTATTTTCATATTGTGAATCTTTATATATTTTCATAAATTAATGGTTAGAGTTTGTTAAGTTTGTTAAGTTTGACCTTTAAAAAACAAACGTTTAGGATTTTATGGGACGGAGGGAGTAGCAACTTTCAACTCGTATTATGCCATGAAGGAGCCAAAGTCCTAGAGTAGCTAATTAGCTAATGACGAGCAAAAAAAGCTAATTAGCTAATGACATGTAAATTGTAATCATACATGTCTATTGTAACATTAAAGTGTCATTTCAACTCTTTCTTAAGTATTTTTATTGGATGAAAGCATATGATCCACGCACTTACGTGGCTCTAAAAAAATGTATTGTACTTCTCTTTCTAAATCTGATTTGATGGGTTATTTGTTACTCTGTTGCACGAATTGTAGGCAAAGATCCAATTATATGACTTGCCAACACGTTAAGGACGGCTTTGCTCTTCTACTGATAGAAACATTCAATACAACAGACATAACTAAATAGACGTACTATGAATATACCCTGTGGCCTGTTATATATGTTCGTGAGAGCCACTAAGCAATTCAGTTTATATATATATAAAGCTTAAGTCAAGTGTAGTTTACAAGGCCTTAATTCCAAAACATCCGAACCCTCCCAAAGCATTAATTAGCCATGGACTCTAATTTTCAGGCATCATTGAGATTCAATGGGCTTTTAGTGGTAGGATTATTGACATTGTTGGTCATGGTGAGATCGTCGAATGGAGATGGATATGGATATGGATATGGTGGTGGTGGTGATGGTGGTAGTGGTGGTGGTGGTGGTGGTTTCCAAGCAACTGAATGGACCTCTGCTCATGCTACTTTCTATACCTCTTCCGCCTTGGGTATGTTGTTGTTCCATTCTAATTGAATTTTCTTTTAGATGATGTAATGGTACGCATTTCTATCAAGTTTCAGCTCAACATTGTGATATCTATAATCTCTATTAAAGTCTTGTAGCAATAAACATATGTTTGCTTGAAATGCACCTTATGTAAGTGGGTCAATTACAGAAATATAATGACGAACTTAAACACCCCCAGACTTTTAAGAGAAAATTTTGCAAAATTATATACACAGAACACTAGGCAATTCGAAACACATATTGCATGTTAGGTTTTTAACAAGTCGGGTCTTAGCTATGCAATCGAGCATTATGTAATTAGGAACCTCTCCATATCTATCTGATTTTTTTTTTCTCCATGACGTTGTTGAACAATATATAGGAGGAGCGTGTGGATATGGAAATTTGCAGAACACTGGTTACGGGACGGACACAACTGCATTGAGCACAAATCTATTCAACAATGGGTTTGCTTGTGGGAGTTGCTACCAGATAAAGTGTGTTGACTCACCATGGTGCATCGTCGGAGCACCACCCGTGACTGTCACCGCCACAGATCTCTGCCCTCCAAACTGGTACCAGGCCTCCGACAACGGTGGCTGGTGCAACCCTCCCCGGCAACACTTCGACCTGTCCACATCCGCTTTCACCAAACTAGCCGCTTATACGGCTGGCATCATCCCAGTCTCGTACAGGAGGTATGCAATTGCAAATATTTGTGCCAATATATATATACCAAAGAATGTTATGTTCAGCCTCACCTTGCTAGACCTGTATATATCAAAATTCTATACGCGGAATATTTCAAGGTGATATGCATGATGACTATACATATATCCAAAAATTATATTAGATAGAGTTCTTGGTCTAAGTTAAATTGCTCAATGATCAACATTATCATAGCCTAATTAATATTCAATTATCAATATCTAAAAAAAAAATTTGTTGAAATGAAATCCATATCCTTTTTTTGTGTGTGTGCGAGCGCGCACGAAGATCCTTCTTCGTTTAAATAATAAGTACTAATGACTAATGAGAAATCGTTTCAAGGTAAGATGAGGATTATCACTTTTTATAATCGGTGAACCTAATTTGAATTGGTAGGGTCACAACACATAATCAATGACCCCTACATTTCTAAAAAGCAACCCTATGTGAGTTCGTTTCACCCAATACTTGCTCTAACTTTAAAAACGTTATTATGATCGAATTGACAGGGTTCCATGTGGTTGTCAAGGAGGGATAAGATTTGCGTTCCAAGGGAACCCATACTGGCTATTGGTGTCAGTGATGAACGTCGGAGGTAGTGGTGATATATGCGAAATGTCAGTGAAGGGAAGCAACACGGATTGGATTAGCATGAGCCAGAATTGGGGAGTTTCATATCAAGCCTTTTCTAAATTAGGAGGTCAATCTCTCTCCTTCAAAATCAAGTCTGGTACAACTGGACAGACTATTATCGCCTACAACGTCGCCCCACCGGATTGGACCTGTGGTCAGACTTACCAGGCTAATGTTAACTTCACTTGATTTTTTTTTTATTTTTTTTATTTTTATATTTTGTTTCCCTTCATCGTTTTTAATTTCTTGTCTATTTTTGTCTTCTTCTTTTTCTTTTTCTTTTTCTTTTTTTCTTTTTTGGGTTGACCTCTTTTCAATCTTGTATGTAACTGAGATGTAGCCGTTGGGAGATCACAAAGAAAGGATAATTTAATATAAAGATTATCAAAGCTAAGCTACATATTTTCCCCTGTCTTCCCTGATGTTTTATTTTCTTGTGTTTTATGGGCAACTCCCTATATATGCCTATTTCCCCAAAAATTGCAACAAGAGATTGTTAGAGGAAAAGTTATTGGTGGTTGTGGCTAGCCATTATAAGTCATCGTATTTTTTATTTGGGTCTAACTAATGTTGTAGTTAGATGATACTATATTATACAATTAATAGTGAATAACTTGTATTTTTCTTTTAAGTAAATTAATTAACGGCTCATATTATTTTAATCAATATCAATGGTTAAAAAGATTGCATTTTAATGGTTAGTCTTATATTATAGTGGTTTGGCAACCACCAAATAGGCGTTGTTGTTAGAGTAGTCCACGCCAATATATGTATTTGTGCTGTCCTTGAACGTAAAGTTTTGGATGCTTGATATGCAAGATGAGGCAGTCGTAGTAGTTCTGTAAAACCGAGTTGATTTGCAAAGAATTTGTTTACTGCGGCTTGATAGCAATTTGCTGGTTTGGAAGCTGCCTAATGGAAGTTAATCACTACGGATAGGTTTTGGCAGCATTACTAGAGTACAAAGGAAGAAGTCTTTCGTTTGGTAGAATATAATATCGTGAGAGATAATATTTGGAAGGCAGTAGGTTTCCTTATTGCAGTCGATCGAAGTAGAGTATTTTAAAAGCCTATATATATAGGTTTTAGCATATTGGAGAAGTTGATTTGGACCCAATATAAAAAGAGAGCCCCCTTTGAAAGGTTGTGAGGACATCAAAGAATACGAGTGTGTGAGGGGTGTGTGAGGGGGTAAAGTCCCTTAGTAGTTAGAGGAGATTAAGATGATAGTATTTGAATGTCCATCGAACGGTTCATGGTTTTCCCCCATGATGAGTATACAGAGCATTATGAACATTGGATGGGGAAGGCATATCCCAAAACCTACAAGCTACCTCCCATGGTTGCACTTGCACATGCGCAAGCTCAACTCGATTACCTTCACGATTAATAAACGACCAAGACACACTACTAAAACAATTAATCATTTCTAGAGCATCGTCAATAATCATACACTCCCTCCGTTCCTCTTTAAACTTCCTACTTTTTTTTATTTATCATTTTGCACATATTTAAGTGAGGTTTCTTGCAATTAGGTAAGCAATTAGCATCTTGCATCGATTTCACATTATAACCCCACAAACCAAGTAAGAGCAAAAGAGTCCAATAAGTGTACCTTGTCAATCTTTTGATTTTTTATTGTAGTGTTTTGCAATTGTGTCATCTTGTTCTCAAGTGCACCCGTCATAGAAACTTGCATTGCAAAGGAACAGTCTGTTTCACAACTATTACTGTAGCTTCAGTGATGAGTTGCTTCAGATTTTCATCCATAGCAGCAGATATTGTTGCAGTAACCATAAATGACCTTTAAGCTTCATACAACAGCAACGGTGACAGAATTTGAACTCGAAAGAACCACAATTAAGATTGTGTGAATTGATGAAGCAAACCGATTCACGAAGAGTAAATGACAATTGCGTTTGTATTCCCAAACCGAACTGCAATTTGGGTTAATCAACTGATGAAGCAAACCAGTTGACTGATATGTCAAATGAACATTTTTTTATTTTAAGGTTCAATTGAAAAAACAATCTTCCTTCAAAAAGAAAAAAAAATTTATTGGTCCTGAAAAAATTGCTCTGATACCAATTGATATGTTCTTTCCAAAATTGATGACAACTAAGGAAGAGCTAAAGACATGTTAGGAGTTCAATGGAAAGAATAGAACTTGAAGATCTTGTATTAATGCAATTACATGCTTATAGAGAGAGGGGAAATTGTTATTTCATAAGTATCTGATCAATTAACTAACGATGTCTTAATATAGCTACAATGTGTAACTAACTACACACTTCTTAACAACCTGTAACTAACAACTAACAAACTAATGCTAACATAATTACAATAAATGTGCCAGACACGTGACAACTAAAGGGTTCATAACATTACAATTCCCTTAAAGAAAAAACTTGTCCTCAAGCTTTTTAGGACATGCCAAGGAAACCTTGTTTCCAAATTTTCATCATATTGTTTTCATGTTGCATCCTCCACACTACCATTTTACTACTGAATCAAGACGTAAACGTCTGCACCATTTTCCTTATTAACCATCTTCATGTTTAAGATGAGAAGAGGTTCAACAGCAATGAGACCATCATCATTCAAGGTAGGTAGTGTACCTTGCACAGGTTCATTACCAACATGTTTTTTGAATTGGGACAGATGGAAAATAGGGTGAATTTTTGAAGTAGCTGGCAACTTAAGCCTCTAGGCCACCTGTCCAATCCTCTCAGTCACCAAAAAAGGATCATAGTACTTTACAGATAGCTTGGGTTGCTTTTCCTTTTTTTTTTTTTAGTTCTTGTGAGTTACTACATCAAATACTTTACCATTTTATTTGAGAGGATCTCATCTCTAGGCACCAATATCAAATTCCACTATTTGTTTTAGCCTTGTCGATCAGTAGCTTTCATTCTAGATTTGGCCATTGCTAAATGAAACTTTAGAAGTGTACAATTTGTAAAAATTTGATAATATAAAAATACATTTCAAAATAAATGTAATACATATAACTTCAAATCACAACTGATATGTTGGATTTGCGCTATGAACTAATCATAATAAGAATTAATAATTGCATTATTGGTTGGACCATGGAAACAGATCTTTACTTAATATGGGTAATCGTTATGTTTTGCTAGAAACCAATTACGGTTTGTGGGCCTGGAAATAGTTTTGGACTTACTACCACATTAAGTAAACCAGCAGGGTCGCACACTTGCCTCACACAAAATTATCATCGCTCTTCACATTGTCTTCGATGAGACCTCATTCCCTTTCTATAGTGTCTCTACACCGTCCTCTGCCTGCTATGACTTCCTCGATGACGACAATAACTCTCATCTCTCTCACCTCCTCCTCGACGAACCATCGGCCCCAACCCATTCACAACCCAACCCAACCCAACTCAACCCAACTCAACACAACGCAACCCAAATACAAAAACTTGTGTGGACTTAGTCTGGTGAACCAATACTTGAAGTCACCCCCCTACTTCACCAGCCACCCCCTCTAAAAGTGTAGCTACCCCTACTTTACTAGAGCCACCCCTCAAGTATATACTTGGCACCAACTCTACTTTACCTAAAGTCATCCCTGACTGCACCTGCAGCCACCCCTTACTTTACCTGAAGCCACCCCTCAAAATTACTTTGTCCACGGTGGACTAAGTCCACACAAGACATGCTGCAACCCAATTATCATGAAGATGTACCAAGGTGCAAGTGTTGAAGCAGGTGCTCCCATAGGTGCAGTGGCTGAGCCAGAAATTTTTAAGGGGCCAAAATTAGTATTAGTAAAGAGGCAAAATTTATAAAAATAACAAAAAAAAAAAAGACGGTTGCAATGAGAATTGAACCCAATATCAACGCAAATTGTAAAGTCCACCAGCTAGCATTCCTAACATCTGAGCCACAATTGATACCGTTGGGAGATCACAAAGAAAGAATAATTTTAATGTAAAGATTATCAAAGCTAAGCTACATATTTTCCCCTGTTTTCCCTGATGTTTTATTTTCTTGTGTTTTATGGGCAACTCCCTATATATGCCTATTTCCCCAAAAATTGCAACAAGAGATTGTTAGAGGAAAAGTTATTGGTAGTTGCCCACCACCACAATTTAGGGCTAGTCATTATAAGTCATTGTATTTTTTACTTGGGTCTAAGTAATGTTGTAGTTAGGTGATACTATATTATAACAATTAATGGCGAATAACAAATTATTTATTCATGACTAATATATACAAATATTTGTATTTTTTTGGGGATAATTGCTCCCAATAATTCGAAATTTGGGTGGTCCTGCAATAATAATTCCAAGTATGAAAATCCCCAATAATAATCTCAAATATTCACTTTTGTTCCACGAGTGATCGAGGCCTTTACTCCGTTAGTTGGTTGATGACATGGAGTAGCAAACATTGTTTCCTTTTTGTATTTTTTTTTTTGTTTTCCGTTAATCTTCTCTGCTTTCTTCTTCTACCCCTATAGCACCACCTTCCACCTCCTCAACTTACCCCTGTCATCACCTTCCACCTCGCACCACCTTCACCTCCTCAACCTCCTCTTTCTCTCTCTTAGTCACCCACTCTTATGTCAAACCAAAAATCTTCAAAACTTGAAAATTTGGGGCTGGCAAAAATTAAAGTGGTTAAAAATTATGATCCTAACACGATCAAGCTCTTTCTCCCTCACCTCCTACCCCACCACCATTCTCAAGCTCTTCTCCACCATGAACTCTTCCACAAGCAACGGTATCGCAACCTCACAACCTCAATTTTGCGGGAATGAACCTATAATTAAATTAAAAATTGCAACCATGGTGGAGGCTTGAATTAGTGGATATAGAGAGGAGGAGAAAGAAGAGGTTAGATCAAAGTTCAATTGCATCCAAAATTCTCTCACCATCAAATCGATATTAAAAATATCAAATAAAAACATGGACATAATCAATTAGCGCTTGCTTATCTATATGCAGTAACAAGCATCTCAATAAATCTCAACCCATACCCTCCGAAAAAATTCCAACCCATCAAATCTTGGAAAGCAAGTTGATGCATTCTTTCCCTCTCTCGTTTCCTCATCCTTCACAACATAACCCAAATAATTAGACCCACCAAATTTATTAAAATACAATGTTTTTTCCAATAAAGATTTGATTTTTATTATTATTACCTGGTGTTCTGGTACTGATAGAAAATGCGGTTGAAGAACTGGTGGCTACTACGGTGGTGTGAGTTGTGACTACTGAAGCTGCAATTCCCGTTTTCTTCACCTGGTTGGGCTCTGTTGCAACTTGCACGCAATAAAAAAAAGGAAAATACACAAATTGTTGCAAGTCATGTGCAAATTGAGCGACCCACTAACGGAGTTAAGGCCTGGATCATTCGTGGAACAAAAGTGAATATTTGGGATTATTGTTGGGAATTTTCATACTTGGGATTATTATTGGAGGGCCGCCCAAACTTCGGATTATTGGGAGAAATTATTCCTTTTTTTAAGGAAATTAATTAATAGCTCATATTTTTTGAATCAATATCAACGGTTAAAATGTTTGCATTATAATGGTTAGCCTTATATTATAGTTAGAGGTGTAGCTGAGTTGAGCTGGCTCAGTGAGCCATCCAGCTCGGCTCGGTCAAAGCTCGGCTCGAGCTCGGGTCAAACCAAACTCGAGTCGGCTCGAATGCTTTCCGAGCCGAGCCCGAGCCTACAGCAACTCGGCTCGGTTGGCCCGATTGGCTCATTTTGTTTTATTTTCCCCTCTATTTTGAATAAGGCCATTAAATATTTATAGAAATTTATATATTTTATAGGGTTTACTCATTTTATAACTCGTAAATGAACAATTGTACTCAAATTCAATTCCAAATGTTTTAAATCGATCTACTTTTTACAACATTTTTAATGGCGAGTGTGAATTCGAGCTGAGTCAAACCAAGTCACGAGTCTAAACCGAGCCGAGCCCGAGCCTTAACTATTCCGGCTGAGCCCGAACCTTAACTATTCCGGCCGAGCCGAGCCGAAACAAACTGAGTCGAGCTTCGAGCCAAGGGCGGCTCGGGCTCGACTCGGCTCGATTACAACCCTAATTATAGTGGTTGGCAATCACCAAATAGGCTTTATTGTTAGAGTAGTGCACGTCAATATATGCACTTGTGCTTGAACGTAGAGTTTTGGATGCTTGATATGCAAGATGAGGCAGTCGTAGTAGTTCTGTGAAACCGAGTTGATTTGCAATGATTTGTTCATTGCGGCTTGATAGCACTTTGCTGGTTTGTAAGCTGCCTAACGGAAGTTAATCACTATGGGTAGTTTTTGGCAGCATTAGTAGAGTTCTAGAGTACAAAGGAAGAAGTCTTTCTTTTGGTAGAATATAATATCGTGAGAGATATAATACTAGTAGTTTAATCAATTATGGTAGTAATTTCCTATTTGTGTGAGAGTAATATTTGGAAGGTAGTAGGTTTTCTTATTGCAATTGAAGTAGGAGTCTTTTAAAAGCCTATAAACATAGGTTTTAGCATATTGGAGAAGTTGACTTGGCCCAAAGATAAAGAGAGAGCTCCCTTGTTGTAGTTGAAGGGTTAGGAGGACATCAAAGATGTGAGTGTGTGAGGGGGTAAATTCCCTTAGTAGTTAGAGGAGATTGAGATGATAGTATTTGAGTGACCATCAAACGGTTCGTGGTTTTCCCCCATGATGAGTATACAGAGCATTATGAACATTTGCTGGGAAAGACATATCCCAAAACCTACAAGCTACCTCTGATCCCATGGTTGCACTTGCAGATGCGCAAGCTCAACTCGATTACCTTCACGATTAATAAACGACCAAGACACACTACTAAAACAATTAACCATTTCTAGAGCATTATCAATAACAATACACTCCCTCCGTTACTCTTTAAACTTCCTACATTTTTCTCATTTTGCACATGTTTAAGTGATGCTCCTTGCAATTGGCTAAGCAATTAGCATCTTGTATCGATTTCACATTATAAACCCACAAACCAAGTAGGAGCAAAAGAGTCCAATAGTTGTACCTTGTCAAGCATTTGATTTAATTTCTTGTAGTGTTTTGCAATTGTGTCATCTTGCTGCAGTTTCTTCGATTCTTGAATCTTTGAGTTGTTCTCAAGTGCACTAGAAACTTGCATCGCAAAGGAACATTCTGATTCACAGCTATTACTGTAGCTTCAGTGATGAGTTGCTTCAGATTTTCATCCATAGCAGCATATATTGTTGCAATAACCATAAATGACCTTTAAGCTTCATACAGCAGCAATGGTGACAGAATTTGAACTCGAAAAAACCACAATTACGGTTGTGTGAATTGATGAAGCAAACCAATTCACGAAGAGTAAATGACAATTGTGTTTGTAGTTCCAAATGGAACTGTAATTTGGGTTAATCAACTGATGAAGCAAACCAGTTGATTGATATGTCAAATGAACATATTGATATGATGAAGCAAACCATTTTTTTATTTTTTTATTTTAAGGTTTAATTGAAAAATATTTTTTCCTTGAAAAAGAAATTTTTTTTATTGGTCTAGAAATGATTTCTCTAATACCAATTGATATGTTCTTTCCAAAATTGATAACAACTAGGGAATAGCTAAAGACATGCTAGGAGTTCAATGGAAAGAATAGAACTCACAGATCTTATTTTAATGGTGTAACGCTGTACAGAGAGAGAATTACAGGTTTATAGAGAGAGGGGAAGTTGCTATTTCATAAGTGTGATCAATTAGCTAACGTTGTCCTAATATAGCTACAATGTGTAACTAACTGCACACTTCATAACAACCTATAACTAACAACTAACAAACTGATGCTAACAAAATTACAATAAATGTGCCAGGCACGTGACAACTAAAGGGTTCATAACATTACATTCCCCTTTAAGAAAAAACTTGCCCTCGAGCTTTTTAGGACATGCCAACAGATGGAAACCTTGCAACCAAATCATCATCATATTGTTTTCATGTTGCATCCTCCACACTACCATTTTGCTACTGAATCAAGACGTAAACATCTGCGCCATTTTCCTTTTTAACCATCTTCTTGTGTAACATGAGAAGAGGTTTAGCAGCAATGAGATCATCATCATTCAAGGTAGGTAGTGTACCTTGCACATGTTCATTACCAACATGTTTCTTGAGTTGGGACAGATGGCAAACAGAGTGAATTTTTTAAGTAGCTGACAACTTAAGCCTGTAGGCCATCTGTCCAATCCTCTCAGTCACCAAAAAAGGATCATAGTACTTTGCATATAGCTTGTAATGCTTTTCTCCCCTCAAGGAGACCTGTCTATATATGGGGCTGCAACTTAAGATATATCCAGGCACTAATATCAAATTCCACTGTTAGTTCTAGCCTTGTCAGTAGCTTTCGTTCTAGATTGGGCCCTTGATAAATGAAACTTTAGAAGTGTATAATTTGTAAAAAAAATGATAATATAAAAATATCATTTCAAAATAAATCTAATACATATAATTTCAAATCGCAACTGATAGACATTTTTTTTATGTATCTACGGTCAAAATTGACCTACAAAAATAAATGAGAAGTTTAAAAAGCAACTAAGGGAGTAGAAAGAACTAGTGCCCCTACTAAATTTTCTTTAAAGGATTAAGACAAACTATACTGCAACATGCGTGTTTTTGCATTTACGACTCTGCCCTTTTACTCTATAATGTAATCCTAAATAAAACGGATGGAAAGAGTTTAATGCGAGGGATATTATTGGCAAAACGAAATTCGGAGTCCAAGAAACAGGAAGAGAGAGAAGAAATAGCGACATTTTCACCAAGAAACGAAAGCTCTCAGAGAGAAGAACCACATTTGCAGCAGAATTGTATTGGAACCACATGTTGTAGTGTTTGTTAGGGTTCTTGGTGTCTTGATGTTTGTTCATCTGATAAATTCCATCTAAATGTGGTTTAGGTAATAGAATAGAATTCCATGTGAAGATTGCTGTTAGGAATGCATTAAGTTGACAGTGTTTTTGCTAGTTTCTTTAGAATTCTATTAATTTTTGTACTTCGATGTGATGCTTTAAGCAATCCTGTAAAAGATGTGATAAACATCTGGAACTCGTCATGCTACAAATTGTGATGTTGTATTGTTTGGAACTGTTGGTATACGAAAATGGCAATTACCGAGACGTTTAATGAATGTTTTGCAAATGAAGGTTCCCTATGTCCCAGAAGGTCTTGAAGCCATATCTTCACTACTGATGGTGATATGAGGCAAGCACTGAATAACTTACAAGCTACCTACAGTGGGTTCTGGTTTCTCAACCAGGAACATGTTTTAAAGGTTATTACTGAAAAACCATGATAGTTGCTTTGTCTTTAGGGTTTAATGGTTCTTAATTGAGTTATTGAATTGCTTACTTTCTGCTTGCTCTCGGGTTTGTGACCAACCTCATTTTTTGCATCTGAAGAATAAGATACGTAATGTCCTTGAGAGGAAGTTTGATGAAGCTTGTTCTGCTCCGAGTCTGAGAAACATAGGTCGCGCCTATTACTGAACGACATAAGAGAAGTACAAAAGTATGAGAAGTAGTAGTACATGTCAATTAGTGGAGACTTTTAATTCTGAGAAAAAACGATGGTTTAAGTGCAGCATATGCTCCATTTTCTTTAAAATGGAGAGTAGCAGCCAGACTCTCAAGGTAGATGCACTACAAAGAGTTTCTGATAGAAATAAAATACCAGTACAGAA
Organism: Tetragonia tetragonoides; assembly: GCA_038025085.1. Lineage (NCBI taxonomy): Eukaryota > Viridiplantae > Streptophyta > Magnoliopsida > Caryophyllales > Aizoaceae > Tetragonia > Tetragonia tetragonoides. The sequence continues at coordinate 51,068,930 of CM076142.1, forward strand.
CTGCTCTAAATCTATCTAATATAAAGCCAGGTTTCTCCCGTTGTTTTTCCCTATTTCCTCATATAATAGCATAACATAGCGTAACTATGATAAACATACTTGTTATGTGGGTCAATTGACCACCCGATATATAAGTTGGATATGCTTTTAACAAAAAATCGTTCTCGTCATTTAATAATTTCCGTAAAATGAAAAAAAAAAATGACATATTTTTAGAAGAAATCACGCATAAACCATACTTTATAATATAAATAATTCGTGCTCCTCGTCATACGAAATTACACACATTGTCTATCATCCCTTTCCACTCTAAAATTTTTAGACCTCGAAGAAAATCGAAATGCAAATATGGTTCGACCACAAAAAATCAAACAAAACTTCTACTATCTTTGTGCAAAACGGTTTTAGAGACACACTGAAGATGAAAAAGACAATCGTACAGAGCGGAGCATATACTACATTTGAAATCTTGAACATTCCTTTTTGCTCATGTAGTATTTGTTTCGCATACTTCAAAATATCAGTGGATTCAAAAACCATCGTATAGAATATCGAGGCAGGTAGGTTTTACACTGTTATGTAATTTTCTTTGATTTTCTGGTTAAAGTTAAGGTTTTAGGGTGCAGGGTTTGATATGGTTTTTGCTTAATTTGTGTAGCGTTTAAGTTCAAATTGCTAAGAATTTAACGTTTTTAGGAACAATATTGATTATATATTATCAGTACTCCCTCCACCATTATGATATGATTTTTGAAACCAACATTTTGATAACGGGATTGCAAATTGCAAATGCGGCTTACGGAGTAGCCTGTTTGTTGTAACATGGCATTTGGTCATTTTACCCAAAAAGAAAAAAAAAGTTGAGAACAAAGAAAAAGTAAAATTTAACCAATGAGGTGTGGTTGAATGGTAGGGACTCATCCATCCTTAACCAAGGTCGAGGGTTTAAATCTCGCCTTGGATATGGAGCAGCTTTAAATTCCTTGGCCAGCTGTCCCACCCTTTGAGGTGCCTACAAGCCAGCGCGGGGATAGTCACTGTGGTCGACGGTGGATACCCTTGGTCGTGAACCAAAAAAAAAAAAGAAAAAGTAAAATTTTGGGCTACGTGGATACTTGCACCTTTAGTCCAATCTTATAAGGATTTATTTTTTTAACTCAAGTCGCTTCCGCGGTTCTAGCTTTCAATTAACTGATCAAAATCTGTCAATACAGCACTAGCGACATTGCTAGGCAACTCAGCGTTCCACAAACGACAACCTACCTCCTAAGGCTGCACATACACAAAAACTTGTTTAAGACAGTATCATTGTAACTTTTGATAAGACAATGGTTATTTTTTAGTAGAACAAGGATCAAGACTAATAATAAGTGACCCTTACATTTTTAAATAATAACCCCATTTTTATGTGAGTTAATTTCACACAAAACTTGTTCTTTTAATATAACCCACCTTATATCAAAACAATCTTTTAAGATGGTATCATTTTTCAGCTTTCACTCAAACTCATATTCCAACCAATCATAGATCTAGAGTCACAAAAGAAAAAAAAAAAAAAGCCTCCCATAATTATCATGTGACACTTTTCTAATTCCCCCGCTTCCTTTCTAATTCCCCTCCTGCAGTTAAATCGTGGGTTTTATTTTTATTTTTTTCTTCATCCATTTCCTTCCGTTCAGAGTGATCAGACTTCACGCTCATGCCTCTATCGCTCTTCATGAACCCCTATATATACATTTCTAAAAATGGCTAATTTTTCTTTAAGTGTCCTAATATGGATGTCTTTTACCTAGAGTCTTAAGGTATCATGAAAGTTTTCCATCGCACAAGCACTTAGGATTTAGAATAAGATAAAATCATAAGATTAGAGCAGATGTTTTTCTTTTCACATACAACGATTAAGGCAAAAAAAAAAAAAAAAATGAAAAGAGAAGGGAAAAAAGAGGCTTTTGCGAGGGGTATTTTTGTCATTCTGGGTTTATAATTATATGAGATATGAGTTTAGGTGGTTGTCGGAAAAAAAATTGGATGAGGAAAAAAAAACATTTAAAAGGTGGTTTTACATAAAAAAAAACAATTACAAAAGGTGGTTTTATAAATAATTAAAAAAAATGAGATTTTTAAAAGCTGGTTTTTAAAAAAAAAATCTTATTATTAATATTTTCTCATGAAATATTTGGATGATATTAGCATTAAACTTTATATATTCATAGAATTATTTTACAATCGTACGAATTACTAGGATTAAAAACTAGTATTTTGATATGGAGTAGTAAGACATGAGACCCACAAAGGTGGTTTGTGCTTAGACTTGGGAGACATGTAGCAACACAATGAATGACTACTTGAGCCCTAAAGACTAAAGAGGAAGACCAACATGTAGTCGTATGCCTTATCTCCCTCTATAACCCTCTCTCATATAGTCGTATCCCATGATCAGTAATCCTAAGCACGCCCCATCTCCTTTTTATGATTCATATGGATGAATGATGATCATCATCACCCTCACGCTCCAAATCATTTCTCTCCCACCCTCTTTCTCACCTGATTTTGACCTTTTCCACCTCAACACCTTCTCCTTTCTAGGTGTATTTTTACTTAATTTTGATGTTATGATTATATCCATATTTTTTTGAGGTCCAAAACAACTTGCACAAAAAGACCTTCGGATCCCAAAAAGTCACTGCAAGAGATTGGATCACTGGCTAAAACACGCTGACATTGGCTAAAAGTAGAGATTGTATCTTTTGTTGTATGAGTTTTTTTATAAGAGAGATGAGAAAGTCACATCTAAAACTTGTATTCGATTTATGTTTTATTTATTTTTTTATACGAGAAATCCGCAGTCACTATTCTTAAAGTGTGTATAGGATAAATCTCGAGTGTATGCAATAGTATGCAAACCGCACACATCATCAATAAGACAAATCTTGCAGACAGGCTAAGTAAAGAGGGCTTAATAGAATTTAAACCATGATTTTTGCCATAAAATCTAACCTTATAATCAACTTTGCTACCTTTTTAGAGCTTTTCGATTTACATCTTTTAAAGCATCATGCATAGATCAATTTTCCAACCAAAAAGTTCCTACGCTTTTAAAAACCCAATTTTCCTATAAATTACTAAAAGGAAAAGGTAAAAGCACCAAGAGGAGACATAGAAGTGACCATTCCTACACAAGTCATCAATACAAATGAATTAGACAAGTCTTTGGCTGGTAAATAAAAACAATTACATGCAATGCAAAAATGGCCCATAATAATCATCCCCAACACCCCACATACCTATAAGAGGAGGGAAATCTTTTTGACCTTAAAGGCTATCAATTATCATGGCGCAACTAACGTATATTGTATATTCTATCCCTGTTAAAACTCCAACCAGGGAAAAACAAACATCAACTTTACTTTCGCTTTTCCATGATCACATCTCTCCTGTTTCAACCCTGTTCCTCTATAAGCTTCCCCTCTTTCTCTTTCACTCTCTTCCTCAATATGACTTGAAAACCCACAAAAGCTACTAATTTTCACTAACTACACTTCTTTTGATGCAAAACCCACTTTGAAAATCCTCATTAGCCTTGTAAATCACCCCTTAAAAGCCCTTAAAACCACCCTATACCACATATGGGCTCTGTTTCTCCCCTGTTTTTTGTGCTCTTTCTTCTTGTCTCCTATGCACTGCCATCGTTATCATCATCAGATTCATCACTAACAGATAAATTTACGGCCACCACGGATGATCGAACGGTTAACAAAATCCGATCGCCTCGCCTTCTTGATCTCGTCATCAGAGACTACACTGTGAAGCTCTTTAATGAGAAGGATTTCAAGACAGGAGTGCTAAACAATGTACATTTACCGATGAATCTCTCCGGCATTGAGGTCACTACGGCGAGGTTCCGATGTGGGAGCCTTAAGAGGTATGGTGCTAGGATCAAAGAGTTTCACTTAGGCAAAGGTGTGACCATAAACCCTTGTGTAGAGAGAGTTATTTTTATTAGGCAAGAGCTTGGGTTAAATAGGTCTACAATATACTATGATAATTATAATTTAGATGGGTATGAACTTATCACACCAATTTTGGGTCTCCTAGCTTATAATGGTGGTGATGATGATCAAAATATTAGCAACCCTAACCCATTTGAGCTTGGGATTATTGCTGGTGAACATCCAATCACAGTGGATTTTACCAATTTCACTAGGATTAAGTCAATTAAGTCCAAAGTGATTAGTCATGGCAAAATGCCCTATTGTGCTAATTTTCAAGGGCAAGGGAAAGTGACATTAGCAAATATGGTGTCACCAAATATTTGTGCTGCTACAAAGCATGGCCATTATGGGCTGGTGGTCGAGGCGAATGGGCCGGGTTCATCACCGGGCCAGGCCCAATATACGAAGAGATTAAGCCAGTGGAAAGTGGCCCTAGGGAGCTCAATTGGGGCTGCTTTAGGGGCCTTCTTGTTGGGCTTGCTCTTGATTGCTATGTTTGTGAAGGCTAAGAAAAGAACCAAATTGGAAGAGATGGTAAGAAGGGCATATCAGGAAGAAGCTTTGCAGGTATCCATGGTTGGGCATGTGAGAGCCCCTACTGCACCTCCTACTAGAACTGTGCCCATAATTGAACGTGATTATAGGCCTCCATTTTTTTGATTCCTAATTATTATTATGTGATCAAGCTTTGTTTTGATAATTCAATTCTTTTTGTAAGTCAGTAAGTGTATCTTGTAATTTAAGTTCTGATTTACCAGTGACCCGGGAAACAAAGAAAACAAATTATATCAATTGTTTACATGATCCCCTTGTTTAATTTAGTTCACTTCACTCACCAAGTCCAAGTGAAAGAAAAAAGGAGAAGAAAGAAGAAAGAAAAATCTCACTCTCAAAGCCCAAAGTGTTATGACTCCAAAACTAGTTCAGTTCAAGCGAAGTAGCCTCGAAAATAATAATTGAGCTCTATTCTTTCGTTGAGTGATATGGGACTTGAACCCATGTCTTTCCGAGGATAAATGGAGTTGCATACTACGCAACCCACCCCAAACTTAGCTCTATTCCTCTCAGTTGAATTGAATAATTGCATTCCTGGTATATATAGCAAATGTATGTTACGGAAAAAATAAAAAGAAAGAAAGAAAGAATGGGATCATCATGTATCTAATTTTGTGAATTTATTCCAATGTTTTCTTACAAGTTACAATACAAGGTCATGAAAGATCAAGAAAGAATAGTCGAGGGCATCAACAATGATAATATATCACCCATTTCCCCTGCAAGTTATCCAATAATCAATCATATGATCGAACTGCAACTAGTGTTTTATGTGGGTTGAAAGAACTTCGAGTGAAGTGTTAGTTTAGTTGGTACCCATTTCAATATGTGATATCTCTTTTCCTCTTTCCTTAGGATGGTTTAATGATGTACTTCTTCCTTCATCACCCATAGGTGTTGACTCTTTAGACTCAAAGGCAATTTAGTCGTTTGACAATACCTCACCTAAAGTAATTAATTTTGAAATAACCTAGACAACATATTTATTTCTTATATTTGTAGTTTATGTTTTTTCCTTGATGAGGTCAGTGTTTTTCTAAAATATGTTTTATTATTTGATGCGTGTTTTATTAAATTTGGGGGAGTCATGTTAAAAGAGACGAGAATTCAGTCGCTCATAACTTTATTAGAGTTCATTCTATAAGCGCTTAGAAAGTTTGAATTCTTCATCAGTCATAGTCAATTTTTCTTTTTATAATGATGAATAAGCTATTAGTAATACTTCTATTCTCGGATTTTTTTCAAGGGGGAAAAAGTTATCCTTATTCACATAGGGGTTTCTAATCTATATAATTAGATTCTAACGCAATGATTAAATTAGAGCTCACCCCATTAGCCGCTAAATTACCGAATGACGTGTCAATTTACGAATGACGTGTCAATTTACGAATGACGTGTCATGTGACTCATGGCCAGTAAAAAATAAGAAAAAAAAAAAAAGGAGAGAAAGTAGCAACAATCAGACGTTACAAAAACACAATGGAGTTTAATGACTCCTTCATCCCTGGTACCCAAAAAATTTAGATTAGCCCCTGATGTCTAATAAGAGGCCCTTCAAGCCTACCAAGGACCCGATAACCTACCTAGGGGGCTCCCATGTCCCCTAGAGATATCTTGTGCGATGTGGTGCGAAAATATCCAACTTCATTCTGGGGCCTCCTGATAGCTCAAAAAACGTTGATCATAGTCTTCCTTTTCGGCTTCCGGGGACTCGGGTATCATTTCTGCCCCAACTTCTACCGAGGTTATACCATGCTCTTAGAGGATCCTCGGTGTCTCGGAAGGGTCATCCGGATCCCCGAACTTCGATATCACTCATGCCCTTGGTGTTCCGACTCTTATACCAATGTCCCGTAAAACACCCTTCCAAGCCTATCCGGGACCGGATAAGCGACTACAATGGCCTCCCATGTCCCTTAGGGGTATTCTGTGCAATGTGCAGCGAAAATATCCACATTCATTCCGGGGCCTCCTGGAAGCCCCAAAAACGTGGATTATAGCCTTCGTTTTCGACTTCCCGGGGCTCGAGTGTCATTTTTTCCCAAATGTTTGAAAGGATCTATCATGACCTAGAGGACCCTCAGTGCCCCGAGAGGGTCAACCTGATCCTCAAACTTTGATATCACCCATGCCTTTGGTGTTACAACTCTTACACTAGTGTCCCGTAAAACGTCCTTCCAAACCTATTTAGGAACCGGATAAGCGACCCCGAGGGCCTCCCATGTTGCCTAGGGGTGTTTCCTGCAATGTGGTGCGAAAATATTCCCCTTCGTTCCGGGGCCTCCGGAAAGGCCAGAAACGTGGATTATAGCCTTCGTTTTCGGCCTTTGGATGCCCGTGTGTCATTTTTTCTCAAACTTCTACGAGGGGTATATCATGATCCTAGTGGACCCTCGGTGCTACGGGAAGGTCATCCGGATCACCAAACTTCGATATTACCCATGCTTCGGATTTTCAAACATTACATTGGTGTCCCATAAAAACGCCCTTACAAGCCTATCAGGGACCCAATAACGGACTCCGGAGGGCTCTTATGCTCTCCAAGGGTGTCCCATGCGATGTGGTGCGAAAATATCCACCTTCGTTCCGGGGCCTCCAGGAAGCCTAAAAAACGTGGATCATAGGCTTTGATTTTTGGCTTGCCGGGGCCCAGTTTTCATTTTTGCCCAAATTTTTCCAAGGGGTCTATCATCACCCTAAAGGACCTCTAGTGTCTTGGGACGGTCATCCGGGTCTCCGAACTCCGACTTCACTCATGGGACTTGGGACATGGGACATGGGCGCTGGGATATAGGACATAACGCTCCTGAGGGTTGGGACATGGGCCACCCAGATTTTGTTTCAATAAATTTTTGATCTACTATGATAATTTTTGGTAGAAGATCTTTATAACAGAGTATTCTCAATTGTTTTCTAAGCACTTGGTCAAATCATAATATCTATATATTAGAGGTATTTTCTGACAGCATTGGAGACGTCCACCTAAGCGAGCTATTGTAATAAAATTTGAAAATAAATATAAAATAGAAATATTTGTTTTGGTATAGAATATATACTAAAGTTGTAGTTTCCTAAATCCTTAAAAAGTACACTATTAATTAGAGGTTTTAGAATATATATTAAAGTTGTACTTTCCTAAATTATTAAAGAGTTGACTATTAAATTTTAAAAGGCATATAACTTGAGTTTCACCTCTTAAAAAATTAAATTTCTTACACTATTGGAACGAGTATGAAATATCCTTAAAAATGAGACTCATTTGTAGTATGTTCTATTGATTTACAACATTAGATGAATCCACCTAAAAAAAGTAATCAGAAATTAGCTTGACAAGCTGACACAACTAAAAAGCTGCATGTAAAAATAAGAGAAAAGATATGTATATTAGTTATAAAAATTTAAAAAACAATCTCAAGGTAAAATATAATAAAAAAGAGTATGTGTAGAATAACGAAATAAAGAATCTAAAATGACTTTAGGTCCAATCTTTAATAATAAACTTTGCCATTATAACGTATAATTTTATAATTGTATGTAATATACTGATCCCCCATGTTATTTTAGGGTTTCAATTTATGTTCAACTTTATAATTGTTAATGTACTCCCTCCGGAGTCCAGACACAAATAAAAATATATTAGACTTTTTTGCATTCTTTAAGGCAGTACTGTGACCGCTTATAACTTTGAGAAAATAAGCAAGCATTGAAATATGTTTTGATATTCTAAGGTTTACTTCTAAAACTTCTTTATTTTTTGAAAGTAGTTATGTATACATTAGACATTTAAACCGATTTTACCATAAAAGAAGGATCATATCTTTGGAATGTTAGTTGTACACTTATAAATCAACATAAGAGTATAGGCGTACCAACATCAAGCATAGAAAGACTTTGAAACTATTAAGCTCTTGGATCATGTAACATATGGGATGAGTTAATTAATAGTTGATTGAAATTGATGATAAGAGTTTAAATTAGATAAGATGCACTATAAAATCATAGTAATCTTATTATATGTCATTCATGATATTAAATGGATTATATAAATATTTATCCATATATTACTAATAATTATTCATAGGTGACAATTACACTTTGATTTTTCGATAAGATTACTAATCACGTTATATTAGTTTTATTATATAGTCACAGTCCGTGCAACACGCGACATACTCACGGGCATCCACCTAGTATAAATTAAAGTTTACAAACTATTCACAATAAGTAGAAGTATAATGCAACAAACAATGTCATTTAGGGGTAGATGCCTCTAACTTTTATAGAGGCACTACAAGCCAATGAATGTCTTCTTTTTTTTTGTTTTGTCAAAGGCTAATACATGACCAGTGAATGACAATCATGACTTGAGGGCATTCATCTCCCCAATATTTTAATATGTGCCCTAAAATAATTAAAAGTCAGGTTGTAGATGAACCTCTCCAAATCTCGCATTGGTGTTGTTTTAGTTTTATTTACTAGTTTATCACAAAATTAGCACAAAAAAAAAAAATATTATAACAAAGTTAGAAACTTAGAAGTAATACAACCCGTCAAAAAACATTAAATTAAAAAAAATAATAAAAATAGTTGAAACATCTCATATATAGCACGGACATACATTACATACTATGAGTAATTATGTATCTTATGGTAAGTCTGTAACCTCTAACCATTAACCAAAACTAGCAAACCACCATATCAATTAGCCCCATACATGACTAGCAAAAAAAAATTAGCCCCATAGAGAAGAGAACAAAAGGGTTTGCATTGGAATTGGGCTTTGAGTTTAGGCCCCTACAGGCCTCGACCACGAAAGCAGGCCATACTTAGGATTTGGGCCTGCTCCCCTTGGGGTGAAATGTTCCATATGACCATATCCAATTACTCCCGTAGGGCCCAAACCTCTCGCTCTGTCCAAAATTCCATACTTCATTTTCTCCAACAAAATCTCACTATTTGCTTACCTTTTTTATAGTAGTTGTCTTTGTAGTATTATTCTACTTGCTCTTGAACCTTAAGAACTCAGTGCATCGCTTAAAGTATTAGCAAACACAATTTTAATCTCGAAAATCCAAATGAGGAAATCACACAGAATTATATTCGACTAAGGACCAATTTAATATTCTCTTCCTTTCTCAACTCACACAAGGTTGTTTATATAAGACCCACACAACTCACAAGCAAGAATGAAGCTAAATTAAGAAAATTGTTGAGCTCTTTGTTTAGCCTTGTAATTTATAGGTAAATAGGATCTCCCAAATGAAATAGGAGATCAAATAGAAGTATAGAAATATAATCTTTCACTTTTTAGAGAGATTAAAATTATATTTAAATAGAAAAACTACTTAAGAGTACTAACACATTATTAATTAGGAAATGGTGGAATACATAACTCTGTCTAACTTTCAAGTAAGAACTGCTCGTTGAAAAAAGACTACGGACTAGTTGTATTTTGTACCCAGAAAGTGGCACTATCATGCAAAATCACTAAAAGTCTTACTTGTATTCTTAACAGTCCTGCAAGGTAATGTGTATGTTCTACTGTGTACTTTAACCTTCGCACCCATGTTGCTTCAAACGTCATTACGTCCTTCCAGGTCATCACCCTAGATCTTCCTTATATATAGTGGACCTGCTTTAGGGCCAACAAAGTACTCCCTCCGTCCCAAATTATATGAAAACTTTGGGACGGAGGGAGTAGTATTGTATGAAGTGCAGCTTACCTATTTTATTGAGGAGCAAGTAGAGAATCACAGCTTTATGAGAGGCACCGCTGATAGAGGTCCATAGAACCATATGCATTGCCTTGACTTTAACAATTTCAGATTCAGATTAAAGAGAAAAATAGAGAGGGTACGTCTTCAAACATCCTACTTCACATTCTATATTACAATTGTTAACTCTTATGGCTAAGGTAGAGTGATTTGGAGTGTCAGAGCATCCTCAGTCCTCAGAGCATCTGTCCCAATGCAAAGTTAATCCTTGGATTTGATAAAAAGTTGTGTAGTTCCCTTTTTAGTACAATTTTTTGTTTGTTTTGTTTTGATAAGCCCTTTTAGTACATTTTTATAGCTATTTTTATCAACTTGTTTAATTTAATTAATTTGATTTATCTTTTCCCTTGATCAAAGTCTCAACCAACATGGGTTTTAAATATAAATCCCAATCGAAAACCTCCGTCGATGTAGAAATTATCTTTTTTTAATAATAAAAAATGCTCAAGAGACAAGACGACTTTTTTTTTTAACAATAATGTTCATTTTGTTTTATTTGTTCAATTAAAAAATGCTTTTTCCTTCTGTCATCTGACGTGTATACTGTTCTATACCATGCATGCCTAATTATGGTAGAGTTATAGTGAAGGATCAAACACTACCAGTCTACCACCTATTTAATTATTTGATATAGAAATTTTTTTCCATACATATTTCCAACAATGCAAATCTTTCTTTTTGTACCCCTTACATTACTTTTAGTTTTGTCTCAGTGTACTAATGTTGTCTTTTGATCTCAGTGTAGTACTAATTATGGTAGAGTTATATTGAAGGATCAAACACTACATATAATTATTTGATAGAATTGTTTCAAATATTTAAAACAATGCTAAATCTTTCTTTTTGTAACCCTCAACATTACTTTTAGTTTTGTCTGCTTAGTTAGTGTACTATTGTCTTTTGATCTAGAAATAAGATCTACATTTTAGCAATAATGCTTGTGTGTTTTGACTTGGCCAACTGGCCAAGGCACGAGCCTGATATTTTGCTTGGAGATCTAGAAGCATGACTGTTTGATACCTCTGTTCTCGTGTCCCATGGTAAAATATATGTAAATCATATACAATTAAGAAATTTGCAGGTGACAAGCTAGCAAATAAAAAAAAAAATTGTCACGAACTGAAATTTTTTTATTTTTGATTGTTTTCTTCTTAATAATAATAATAATAATAATAATAATAATAATAATAATAAAATTATTAGTAACTTTAATAATTACATTAATAATAATAGTAATAGTATTAAATATATAATAATAATAATAATAATAATAATAATAATAATAATAATAATAATAAGAGTATAATAATAGAAAAATAATAATAATATTATTATTATTATTGTTATTTTATTTTTATTATTATTATTATTATTATTATTATTATTATTATTTATTTTTATTACTACTACTACTACTACTCCTCTAATTATGTTTAATAATTTTATGCATATATTTATTTTATATTTTGATTTAAATCTTTTATATTTAAGTATTATGTTTAATATGTCAAAATATCAAAACTGGACTAAACTAATATGACTAATATTAAGGAAAACACATTTTAGCACAAAAATTCCAAATTTACCCTTAAAAGAGCACATGAGGTATTAAGAGAGAGAAAATAATATTTTAGTGGGTATTTATTGCTTTCCTTGCTTTTGTATTACTTTCCTTACTTTTGTAGCTAGTGGCATGAGAAATCTTTTTTTTTTTTTGTGGGTATTTATTGCTTTCCTTACTTTTGTGTTACTTTCCTTACTTTTGTAGCTAGTGGCATGAGAAATCCTTTTTTTTTTTGTTTTTTAATTTCCTTGCACATAGGGGTGAGAAGTGGGAAGGATAAAGTAGTAAAGGATGCTCAAATACATTACCATAAAAGGAAACGTAAAGATTTTCATGGTTCAAACATAAGTGGAAAGTGTAAAGATTTCCGTGGACCGGAGGGAGTAACCGGTAACTGATAAAAACTGGAAAAAACTGGATAAAACTGACAAAACTGGAAACCAGTTGAAAAGAACATGCCCTTCCTCTCAGTCTTTCTCTCTCTTATCTCCTTCTGCTCAGTCACTGATTCCCTCAGTCCCTCACCTCTGACCCAGCTCTATCAATGGCGCCGTCCGTATACACTAATATAGATTTATGTGGCGTGGCGGCTTCCGTCCCAGCTCCGACAAACTAAATATTTCCCGTCTATGAGGTACTCTTCCCCACCCCCAATTCTCTCTCTAGCTAGGTTTTGTATGTGTATGGTATGTTTTAGTTGGAATCTAGAGTTGAAACTAGTTGATTGAACTGTTAACCCTGATTTTTCTTCTCTACATTTGGTTTGATTTTCACTATTAACATTATCCTGTTTCATTATTCGTTGAAATGCATGTTTAAGTTTAAATGAAATCTGTTCTAAGGGGGGTCATGTTAATAGTTTTGAAGCAATGAAATATTGTGTTGGTTTGTAAAATTATTGTTTCTCTACAAAGTTCGAAGCTTTTTAGGCGTCTGTGTGTTTATAGTAAGAAGTATACTCGACCTCCGCTAGTATTGAATGTCACTGTGATTGTTCTTTCACCATTAGAGGCTTTCTGTTAATTCAAGTTCTTGAATTTGACGTTATAGAATGAACGGTGGCAGCGAAATGAGAGGAAAAGGGTAAGGGTGTAGCATAATTGGACATCTGAATATTGTGCGTCCCGACTCCCTTGCTAGGTTTTGTTCATGCTCGATTATGTCATTATAAGAATCATTTATGTTGTTTGTGCTAGCATTTTAGTTACTCTCTTTGATTTTGCTGGCTGCCCATTTCAGGTGCTCCCTTTCAATCTTCAGTGTAGTTATCCTTTAATTTGCGTAAACCCATGTACCCGGAATCCGTCAATTTCTTAGAGAGTTTGGTTTTCTGTATGAAATGCATCTTAGAAGTTCAAAGTCACTAATCCCATACCCAACAATGAATAGACTTTGCCATTTCAGACAATACACATCTTTTCATTCCCTAAACTCGTCATCTTCGTCAGTGGTGAAAGTTCCCCAAAGCAAAATAGGGATTTTCTGGGACTTAGAAAACAAGCCCCCAATCTCAGTCTCCCCTTTTGAAGCTGCCATTAAGTTAAAAAGGGCAGTTTCATCATTTGGGGTTGTTAGATATATGGTAGCTTATGCGAACTGCCACGCATTTAGCTATGTGCCCCCAGCAGTTAAAGAGAAGAGGATGGAGAGGAAGGTTTTAAATCATTTAGAAAACAAGGGAATCATCAGGCCTGTTGAACCATATCGATGTCGGGTTTGTGGGAGGAATTTTAACACTAACGAAAAGCTTGTTAACCATTTCAAAATTCACGAGCAGGAGCATCAGAAACGGCTGAGACAGATAGAATCTGCCAAAGGGAAGAAGCGGGTGAATTTGGTGGGGAAATATGCGATGAAGATGGAGAAATATAAGAATTCTGCTCAGGATATTTTGACCCCTAAGGTGGGCTATGGTTTAGCAGATGATTTGAAACGGGCTGGGTTTTGGGTAAAGACAGTGTCTGATGAGCCACAAGAAGCAGATGTCGCTCTAAGGAGTACTATGGTAGATATGATGGATCATAGGCGCATACAATGCTTGGTCCTTGTCTCAGACGATTCAGATTTTTTGGGTATTTTGAAGGAGGCTAGGGAGAGATGTCTCAAGACTGTGGTTGTGGGTGATAATGATGCTGGGGTGCTTAAGAGAAATGCAGATGCCTGTTTTTCATGGAGGGACATTTTGATTGGTAAAGCTAAAAAGGAGGCAGTTTCAGTTGTGGGTCAGTGGAAAGACCGTGACATCTTGAAGAGGCTGGAATGGTCTTACAATCCAGAAGTAGAAAGAGATGCTTACAACTGGGGTGATAGTAGTGATTTTGACGATGTTCAGATTGAGGATGAAAACCATGGAAATTCAATTGGAGAAGATGATAGTCCTCTGCATAGCAAAGATGACAGACCTTGGTGGGAACTGGACTCTGATGTCAATGGTGGATCGTCAAATTGGTCGACTTGATTGTGGATGCATATGATCCATGTGAGTATGAGCTTTGCGCTACTATCTGATGGCACCATTCAACTGGCTGTTTTTTTGCCCATTAAACTCATGTGAGTTATGCAAAACTGTATTCTTGCTGAATTAATATGAACATCTTAGTCGGAATACCCTGTTTGATTTCTTACATGTTACCTCCGTCAATATGAAATTGATATCAGATGCTATCAGAGGCAGCAAATTGAAGCTAAAGGAGTTGATCTTTGAAGGGCTCAACAAAGTTGTAGGGGAAGAACTTCTCTTACCTGGTACGTAAGCATAAGCTTTAAGTGCAATTGCCTGTGACTTATCTTTGCTTATTGTAATTTTTGTCATCTAGTGATTAAGTGCTCTTAATGCTTTTCTTTAAGTCTGTGAAATTTGTTTTAAGGTTTAGTCATTGCTTAGATTTTTACATGACTTGGGGGGATTATACTTGAGTTCAACTACAGAGGTAATCCCCACAAGTCATGTAAAAATCTAAGCAATTATTAAGAAGAAAAAAATCAAAAATAAAAAAATTTCAGTTCGTGACAAGTTTATTTGCTAGTTGTTAGTGACAAGTTTAATCACTTGGAAAGTTCTTCGGCACAGAACCAGTTTATGAAAATCCGTAACAGATAACAAAAATAATGATTATGGCAGTGATAGAAGCACATAGCTACATTAACATTTGCAAATTCACTTACAAACCTAATTGAAATTCAATTGGCAGCTTAAATCTCAAGAAAAGTGAATTACAAATACAAAAATAAAACTTAACCAACCCCGAACATCAATTTCACATCATTCTTCCAAATGCATTAGCAAATCCACCCAAGAACCACCAACTTGAGAACTGCCAACGTAAATAGGTGGTCAAATTCAAGAATATAAAGCAAGCCTAGAGAATAAACTTGAATTGAAGTAGTGAGACTAATTCTAGCTGCAAATGTTTTTGCCATCTCCAGATTTCATTAATCACTAGCTTTCGCCAAAATTTTCATCTTTAATATCCAAATATTCCACTACTTCATTTTCCTAAAAGCGGGTAAAGATGTCTATTGCCCCAAAAACACCGACACAAAATGTCAAACATCTCCTTCATACCACCTAAAATCAGCAGGAAAATACAAAAATAATAAAATATATAGAGCCAAATATCAGATTCACAGAGACCCGTTGTTACTATCATATACGCCTAATTAATTGCTCATGCCAATTCAAATCTTAGTTGGAATTTGGCAAATTAGGGTTTATTTCGACAAACCCTAAATCACGAAAACTAAGTAACTGATGCCCAAATTAGATGCTGCAAACAATAGATTTAGACGCTTTGATATTACCAATAAAAAGTAGAGAATTAACCTCATAGATTGGAAGTCCTAGCCTGCAACAATTCATGGCCACGCGATGGAAACAACCGGTTACTCCGTTACTGGGAACAAATGGAGATGGCGCCCAAGAGAGAGAGAGCGGGCGGAGACTGTGTGAGGTCTATGGAGGCCGAGCCACTTATCGACGGCAATGATCGAGCGCAAAGTGCAGAGAGACAATTAGAGATGGAGAGAGAGCGAGAGAGAGAATGTTGATTTCTGTAGCACTTCTCAGTTCTCACTTCACGGTTTTTTTTTTTTTTTTTTTTTGAAGAGGGTTCTCACTTTACTGATTGACCAAATAAAATCCTTATAGCGCTTTAGCACAAAAGCGTTTTGGTGGTGTACATTATAGCAATTGTAGAAGAAGTGTAATATTTGTTTTATATTTACATAGCGCTTTTCCTTGAGAGCGTCATAGTATTCTCTAGCCTTTTTTTTTCCGCCTTATGTGACATAACGCTTCTACAAAAGCGTTATCTTTGAAGCGTTATTAGAGGACAATTTTGTTGTAGTGGGTAAGGCGAAGGCATATTCGTAATCAGGGTTTTTAGTAGGGATGACAATGAGTCTGGTTTTAATAATGACTTGGATTCAAGTTGAGACATGATTTTTATTGACTTGAATATAGATCTAGATAATATCTTATGAACTTTGATCTAAAATTCACTAGGTTTACAAACACCTGCCCATCGGATCCAAGGGTCTATTATAGGTTTTATAAGTAATTGATTTTTACCATTATCCTGAATTCCCAATTTTAAAAAGTTCGAAGAAGATTAATTCTATTGGAACAATAAGAGTAGAAGAAGAAATGAAGAGCTAAAAACAGAGAGTAGGTGAGTCATGAATGATGTGAAGAATACAATAGTTAAACTTTAAAAGGCTTGAAAATGAACCCAATTTGACCCGAATTCAGATCTACTCATACCCTTATGCTTGAAAATTAAAAATCTATGAATACGGGCCTGGTCCGAAATCCACGTGGCACCCTTAGATGCTACGATTTTTCTTTTTCCACTTGGACTTCGAGAGGGAAATTGAACCTACGTAGATACTAAATAACGAGTCAACCAACTTTTAGTGTACTTGTAATAAGTTACTCGACAATCAAAATAGAAACTTAAATTGTAACTTGCAAACTTTTCACCAGACAAACTTGAGGTTAGTGAGTTTGCATAATCAACACACATAGACATAGTCCAATTGAATGCAACGTGTACTAGTAATTTAATTTTTTAAGTGCATTATATGATCAATTTATACAAAGGTAAAAAGAAACAAATTCATTGTAATTCAACTACCCACCAAGCACCTCCCTCCCTCCTAGATCTGCCAGTCTGGACTCCGCTATACATGTTTGTGTAATTTAGCCTGCTTATTCAATTTGGATCTCAATTCTCAACTCTCCTTTTTTTTTTTTTTTTTTTTTTTTTTGAGAATCAATTCTCCACTCTTTTTTTTTTTTTTTTTTTTTTTTGAGGGGATCAATTCTCAACTCTGTCTTCCCCAACACACCAAAAAAAAAAAAAAAAAAAAAAAAAAAAAAAAAAACCACCCTAAAAAAAGAAGAAAAAAACACCCACCAAGAGATCTAACTTTGGTGGGACCCACATAAAAACCTTTGTAAAATTTCCAAATTACACCTCACAACAACTTCCCTTATTTTTCCCGCAAAGTTACTATTCTCCTTTGAGTGCACCTTTATTTTCCCGGGAAAAATTAACTGTCTGCCCCTCAACAAAAGTTAAAATATTCTCAAAATTTCCCAAAATTCCCA
Organism: Tetragonia tetragonoides; assembly: GCA_038025085.1. Lineage (NCBI taxonomy): Eukaryota > Viridiplantae > Streptophyta > Magnoliopsida > Caryophyllales > Aizoaceae > Tetragonia > Tetragonia tetragonoides. The sequence goes on from CM076142.1 coordinate 51,086,426, forward strand.
AGATTCCATCATCGTCTTCTCCCTCATCACATTACCTCACCCCTCCAAATCTCATATTCTTTTTTTTCTCTCTCCTAGGGTTTATAAATCCACAATCAACACTCAATCATTATCACAATTTTTTTTTCTTTCTCTCTCTCAAAAAATGGAGGAAGATCTAACTCTTCTTCCACCATCAACACCAACTTCATCATCTTCACCATCAAAAATGGCCCGTCCATCTGTTTTCTCAGATGAACCCACAACCCCATCTAAAAGAATCAATCAATTAATTAATTTTAATCACCACCCATCACCATCTAGAACAATTTTCAGTGATAGATTTATCCCATCAAGAACTTCATCTAATTATTCATCTAATTTCATCGCCTTCATCGTCGTCTTCTTCACCTTCATCGCCTTCATCGTCGTCTTCTTCACCTTCTAGTAATGCGGGTAAACCTGATGGCGCCCGTGAAGATGCCAATAGTGCCTACACTGCCCTCCTTCGGGCTGCCCTTTTCGGGCCCGATACCGGGTCTCCGTTTCCTGGTACCCCAGATAAAGGGTTTGGGTCATCTCCACCTAATAGGAACATTATCCGGTTCAAGTCCGAAACTAAACGGTCTATACCATCGTTGATGCCGTTCGGGCCCGATGATTCGCTTCCCGGTGTTACTTATAGCCCGGTTAAGAGTCCAAGGAAGGTGCCCAGATCACCATATAAGGTATGTTTTGTATCTGGGTAATGTTAAAAGTTTTGATTTTAGATAATGGTGGATTGATTGGGATTTGTTTCTTGGCGATTTGGGAATTTTGGGGATGAGGTGGGTTTATGTTCAAGATAATGTATGGGTTGTTGTTTGTGTTATTAAGTAGTGGACTTGAGTGAAAATTTTGTTTTTGGGTAATGTTAAAGTTTTGTTTTTTTGATAATGTTGTGTTGTGGGATTGATTGGGATTGGTGGTTTTGGAATTTGGGGATTTTGGTGGGTGATGTGGGTTTATGTTCAAGATATTGGATATGGTTGTTGTTTGTGTTATTAAGTAGTGGACTTGAGTGAAAATTTGTTTATTAGAAGTAAAGATTTTTGTGGGCATGGGTATAATGTTAATGGTGTTGGGTGTTTTTTTTGGTGTTTGTGATGTTTTAGGTACTGGATGCACCAGCATTGCAAGATGATTTTTATCTAAACTTGGTGGATTGGTCATCACACAATGTACTTGCTGTGGGATTGGGCAATTGTGTTTACTTGTGGAATGCTTGCAGTAGCAAGGTAAGTTCTTGAAGTTTATCCTTTGTTGCCAGTCAATTGGACTTTCAGTTGATTGAGATTTGTTTGATGTCGCATGTCATCTAGAGTTATTAAATCAAATCAGTTGAACTTGATTCCACTTCGAATGAATCAAACCCAAGTGACAATAGATCGTTTGATGTCTCACGTTTTTTACGCGTTGCGAAAAATTCTTGTTTGTTTGTGTATTAAAATGGAAGGATGGTTTTGATGGGATCTTGGTGTAATTAAGATGTTGAATTTCAGTGTGATTGCTTTTTTTTCCCTAGGAATTTCTGGTTAGTGATTGCTAGCTGTGCCCAATCAAATCTAGCTGCTAATTTGAATGCTTCACTTATATAGAGGATTTTTGTCCTGATGCTATCTATTGCCTTAATTGGTACGATACATATCTGCAGGTGACTAAGTTATGTGACTTGGGAATCGATGATAGCGTTTGTTCAGTAGGATGGGCTCAACGGGGGACACATCTTGCTGTTGGTACAAACACCGGCAAGGTTCAGGTAAATCTTGTTAGCCTAATTAGACGTGTTGTCAGTTGTCACTGGACATTGTTGCTTCCAGATATTAGGAAATTAGTTTTTTTTTTTTTTTTTTTTTTTGCTAAGCGGAAATTAGGTATGTTATGTAAGTGATTATAGAGAGAATTGCAGAATAGACCGACGAACTGCCAGCTTCTCTCTCTTATCTGACTAAGCTGATATGTGGTTTTCATCTTGCAGATTTGGGATGCATCTCGCTGTAAGAGGGTTCGAACTATGGAGGGTCATCGCTTGCGTGTGGGTGCCTTGGCATGGAGTTCATCTGTGTTGTCATCTGGTAGCCGAGATAAAAATATCCTACAAAGAGATATACGTGCTCAGGATGATTATGTCAGCAAATTAACCGGACACAAATCAGAGGTTTGACCCAACTGCTTCACAGAATTTCAATCTGGCTGTATTGTCTTGATTGTTTGTATACTCTTGTATGTGTTTTAATCCGATATCATTCCTAATGGTGTCACATGGAGGTTCCTTGAATTCTTTCTTCAATTAAGTGACGTGCTGAGCACGTTTTGTTTGTCCCCTGAAATAAGTTGTCTAACCTTGGTATTCTGATTTAGGTTTGCGGGCTGAAGTGGTCCTATGATAACCGCGAGTTAGCATCAGGAGGAAATGACAATAGGGTGAGTCTCTTAATTCTACACTAAATGAAACATGGCTGCTTGTGGTTGGAAGTACTTACCATTGTGTTTCTGCAGCTTTTTGTGTGGAACCAACATTCTACTCAACCAGTGTTGAAGTACTGTGAACATACAGCTGCTGTTAAAGCAATTGCTTGGTCACCCCATCTTCATGGACTTCTTGCATCTGGTGGTGGTACTTCTGATCGATGTATACGTTTCTGGAATACAACCACTAACTCACAGCTGGGTTGCATGGACACCGGAAGTCAGGTATTTAGTCAAAAATTCCTCTTCTTCATTGTTGTTTTTATACCTCTTCAGATTTACTTTTGTAAATGTCTGGCTCTGAAGCTTTCCTTATCAGAAGTGCCATCTGTCTTCTCTCTTAAGCTAGCTGTTTCCTTGTTTGTTCATTCTTTTTTCTGATCCACTTCTAAAAATGAAATTAAAAAGCAACCTCGTTTGGGTAGGGTTAGTTGACTTGGTTCTTGTATTGTATGTAAGCTGTGCTTGTTGGTCGAATGTCAGGAATAGTATCAGTTCTTCAAATGGATTACGTCTTAGTAGTTATGGTATCATATGAATGAGCAAACAACGACTATGTCTTCCTTGGTCCAGACGGACAGTGAAAGCAAGGGAAGCCAGCGTAGACACTTTAATTGTAATTGGGCATGACAAAGTAGTAGCCGTTAAGGAGTTGCATTGTAATGTATAACTAAAATGGGGAGTTTTGAGTGAATTTTTATATCCTGACACTTGCAAACCAGTGCGTACTTTCTAGGTAGACACTCATATTCCTGTTAAGTTGCCTAAAATAGGATAAGTAGGGAGTGTTCTTATGACAAAATTGTGTTAGAATCTCCTTGGCATGACACTCCAAAGAGTGTCGGCTGTTAAACGACTGTTGATTTCTTCCTTGTTCAGAGTAACATCTTTTATGGGGTATGTTTAGATTTGTATCAGGGAGCACAGGTAATTGAAATAGAGTCTAGTTTTCCTTCCTGATTTGGTTTAAACCAAGAAAAGGATGCTGGATCGGGGACATACATGGTATAAACTTCATATTATTAATGAGACATTGAAGTAGACCTGAGACATCGTTAGCGTAGTGTAAGTGTCGCAAGTGGTAGAAAACACTGGATGCCATATGTAGGATAGGATGCACAGATATCAATAAATACATTTGTTCATAGTTTTTGGGGGGCAGTGGGAGTGGCATTTACAGTGGCAGGGATCTTGTTGTCATTTCTTGATTTGGTGGTTCATTTGATTAGATTGTTAAAAAAGTGCCCAGGAAAGCCTAAATTGCATTGCATTGCATTAATTCTTTTTGGAAACATAAGATGAGTTACTCTTTTAGTATGGATGCTTAACTGAAATGAGTGTTTTGGTCGAAAGGTTTTCCTTCTTGAATGACAAGGATATTTTATAGTTTCTTATAATAGTTGATATATTATACCCTAATTGCTTTTAATTGGCCTGATTCTACCGTAGATATACAAGGGACTCAGTTAGTTTGGGACAAATATAAGCTTAAGGGTTCTAGGTTTTATGTTTTTCCTAATACTCCTGTTTGTATAGAGGGGTTAATGATAGAATAAAGAAAGCACACCTGAGGAGCTATTGGTATGTTTATCCACATTTTACGCGTTGCTGTTTCAACGGACGAATGTATTTCCTATTATAAAAGAATGGGAGAAATGGAAGCGAGACTTAAGTAGGGTATCTTTTACTTAAGAAATGTTCGCTCCAAATAAAGGAAGTCACTTACCTAGTCCCTGCTAGGGAAGTAGGATTTCCTGCAGGAAGGTGTACTTGCCAATGTGAACAAAACACTTTTTGCCACTTCCGAGTAAGTTCTAATTCATGGGAAATACGACTTTTCAAGAACTACAACTTCCTGAAGTGAAATAAAGGAACACTTAACGTGCAGCCTTCTTCCAAAATCACATCTACATTGTAAAATTTCGTATAGTTGAGTAACTAGTTCTATGTGAAAGACGGAGTCTTGTTACGGGAGAACATAAGTTGTATACTTCTGTATGGTTTCACCCAAAGCTTCAATCTCATTTCTTTCCTAGGTTAGTCCTCGTGCTTGTTGAAACGTGCTATAGGCTAATAGTGAATGAATTGTTTGCTGTTTTCTTTTATTTTCTTTTAATGCTAGAGCACCTGCTGCTTCTGATAGTCTTTTTATGCGTTCGGTAGGGCTCTATCTGTGCTTTTAATTTTTTTTTTTTTTTTTCTTTCTGTTGTAGCACCTGCTGCTTATGGTAATCTTTTTGTGCTTCAGTGGGGCTCTATGTATATGTATCCTGCATAACATCTTTTTTTATCGTACATCTATGACACTGTGATTGTATTTCCATTGCAGGTTTGCAATCTTGTGTGGTCTAAAAATGTTAATGAACTTGTCAGCACCCATGGATACTCCCAAAACCAAATCATTGTTTGGAGATATCCTAGCATGTCAAAGGTATTAATCTCAGGCTGTGGAAAATACATGCATAAAAAATAAGATCGTAATCACTACCCCTAACCTTTTCTTCTACTGCAGTTGGCAACTCTGACAGGACACACTTACAGAGTTCTCTACCTAGCTATTTCACCTGATGGACAGGTAAATTTAGATGATTCTTTCTTGCTTTAATCAAGCTCTGCATTTGCTTGGTGCAGATTGCTCAATGTATAAAATAATATATGGGGCAATTTCTTTCATTATTTGCTGATCATGTGCAATAACTGTTGCTTGTTTTAGACCATCGTGACTGGAGCAGGAGATGAAACTCTCAGATTCTGGAACGTCTTCCCTTCTTCCAAGTCTCAGGTTAGTCTAGAGAGAAAAGACATGTGATGGAATTATTATGGACCGTTTTCCCTTGTACCCTTGCGCACTGGTGAACCTGTATAATGTTCTAGCAGATATTTTGGGTTCTTGTTATTTGCATTACTCCATATTTATGACTCACTTAAAAACAGACTTTCATGGAAAATATGCATGGCCTATGAGCTCTTACGTCTTCTCATGGAGCCCTGATTTACATAGATGTTTATAGTGTTGAGGTTATTTGCACAATACCCTCACTTAATGACCCAATACCATTTTTGCAGAACACTGACAGCGAGCTTGGATTTCTCTCACTTGGAAGAACTCAAATTCGATGACAAAAATACTCTTTGTACTCCTTTGTGGAACTTTATACACTCATTCTGCAACAAGAGATAGCTCATCTCTTGCAAGCACCAGATTAGTATACCGAGCAGAGACTATGGGGCAATATGTCTTCCTTGGGCAAGCCCCAAAACCGTAGGAAACTGCAATATGCCAGGAAATGAACTGGCGAACTTGTACATCATATTGAGCAAATTGAGGCCTCGAGAAATTTTGTTGTTACAATTCAGCGAAGTAGATCATATATTCCTAAATTTACATGTACAGAGTGGGAGTTATGCCTTGTTAACACCCTTTTTGTTCTGTTACTGTTTATAGAAAGAGAATGACAATATGTATCAAGGATCATCAGAATTAGACAGAATTGATCTTGTTCAGTAATGTAAATCAATGCGCCATCATTCATTTATCATCAAGATTTGTTCTGTTGCCTGTCTGCCTCACAGCCCCTTCCCTTTCTCTTTTCATGTACTCTTTGTCTTTTTGCTCAATGGTTCAATGCAGACGAAACATTACCTGAAGTATACTGAAGGTTACTGGATGATGAAGCATTGTTCGTAATATTGAATTAGATTAGTACATTAGCCAGGCAACTTTCACGGCGCATTTGATACAGATTGTCGGATATCGCCATTAAAAGCTACCTCGAGGCAAACAAGCTGCCATGGTTGTAGGTCTGTAGCAGACAGAAGCATGGAACAGTCCACGAAACACCATAATAAATCATTTTGAGCTCATCTTTTATCCCTTACATACAAATATATAGACAAAAAGTGAAAGAGAAACAAAATTCCATACTGATATTACACAAGTGAGCAAGTTCTAAACATAACCTAGTGACCAATTAATCAATATCTGTACAAGCTACAAAGGTCCTTAAAATATTGAATATGATCCCACAATTCCCATAACCCAGGACTGCTTTCTTGAGACAAAACACAACCTTTTTGGGAATGTAGGATTTTGAGTTCCATGTGTTATCTACAGATTTCATAAAAAAATTATTGTAAGCAAATCAACTTTGCTGTTGTTCCAAGCCTTGGTGGGGCCCAGAGAGGGGAAGATCAATATCATTACGGAGCTGATCCTGTAACAAGGAGTGAGACCAAGGGATGACACTAGTGGAGGGAAAGCAACAGGTACAAGCTTCCTTGCAAGGCTCTGGTATCTCCAAAACTTGTGACAATGAGCCCTCTTCTTTGTCATCCTGCTCATCATTTTTGAAACTTAAATTGAAATTTAGTACTTTGTTCTTCCTCGAGTTTCGCGCCACGGCATCTCTGAGTGGGCCCCAGCACTCAATTTTGTTGAATTCTTCAAGGTTGGAGTGGAAATACACCCATACCATTGCCTCTTGTAGTTCTGGGTAGTTGTTGAACAAATTTTCATCCCCATGCACAAATGCCTTCAACACCTGTCCCATTTCATTATCCATGTATTTTAATATTAGATATTATTTTTGGGAAAAAAACTCACCTACTAGGGTATTTTTATAAACATGATTCAAAGTGCTACCCTGGTTTTGAGTCCGAAGTGCTTCATTAAGCCACTAAGGCTAGCCACATTGAGCCATTAAGGCTACTAGGCTAGCCACATTGAGCCAACCAACTAGATCGACACAACTAGACTGGAATGGACGTATTTTTTGGGTACACTCAGTTGTACCGCTTGTACGCATACTATGCCCAAATCGAGTTCGAATTCTCTCCATTATTCCTAAATGTAGGGTTAGATTTCCTTCTCTCCTTTTGCCTTTTTGAATTTTAATTAACTCAAAAATTGGTTAGAAAAAAATCTCACCCTCCATTTAGGAAACGGAGGCCTCGACAGGAGCCTAACTCACCCAAATCTAACAAACAACATCAACATCAACATTACCCCAGTGCCTCCAAAGAGGCTCCCGCCTAGGCAGGGTAAGGAGGGTCGGTTGTACACAGCCTTACCTATGTGAGAGTCTCACAGAGAGGCTGTTTTCGTTTGACCCGAGATCTGAAGAGCGACGACCATCGGCAACTTCACAATAAATAAGAAGTGCCGACAGTTTAACGATCCAAATCTAACAAAAAAGGAAATACTAAGGCCCCAATCATGTTGGAGTCGGATTGTGGGAATAATCAGTCCTTATAAGAATAAAAACTTACCACAGGGAGCTCTTTGCAAAAGATGTAGAATCTGAGCTTAGCACACAAGTCTAAGAGGAAATGGCCACCACTTATGTGACAATGAACATGGAGTGACATCTTCCCTTTCACTTTTTTCCATTCTGCCACCACCTCATCTCTCTGTAATTTGTTATACCACCCTTGTAACTGCAAGTATTAATCAAAAACCCCATTTATTCTCCTCAGATCACAAATCCAAAGTTAAAAAGACTAAAATAGCCACACATAAGAAAGAGAAAGAAACATGATATTGATAGGCCACAGACAATTATCCCAATTTCCTATTTCCCTTGTCTATCAACTAAACAAAATCATTGGGCTGCTGAAATTATGAAAATGAAAAAGTACAACTCTTTCAACTTATAACAAATCCTAATCTTTTTTTGCTAAACTCGACATATATGATCTATGGAGGTCCTAATGTGTTATGCAACCAGCAACTCTAAACACAATAAGTTAAGACTTCAGAAACCTCTCCAAAGAAAAAGAAAAACAATAAACCTTGTATGAGGCCGCCTCAATGTGAGACGGCCTCTATATACAACCATGACATCGGCATGACATCATACCTATATAAGAGGGGTCTCACTTTGAGGCCGCTTCATATGAGATTTTGTGAAAGCAAAAATTAGAGATTACCTGGGAATTGTTAATAGTTTGAGAGATGGCCAAAGTAAGCTTGGCAGTTACATCACTATGTGTAAGAGTATAAGTTCTAGGCAACTTTCCTGGGTGCTTCTTTTCATCCACTCCCAAGAATAAAACCTTCAATTTTGATGCTTCAAATATTGCTGGCCCAAACAATCTCATCACCTGATCCCAAAAAAAGAAAAACTTTATTATTAATCATAAAAATGAAAACCCAGAAACCCAATTCAGAAAACAGTGAACCCAAAAAGAAAAAGAGAGAGATAATTACAGGGGAAGAAGATTTGCCCTTCTTGAATTTGGTTGGTGCTCTCCATGATCTAGAGAGAGAAAGAGATGATTGATCTTCAAAGATAGAAGGTTTGAGCTTTGATGGGAGTAACATAGAAGCAGTCAAAGTTGCCATATCTTCAACTAATTTTAAGATAAATGAATAAAAATTGACCCAAAATTTGAAAAAAAATATAAAGTAGTAATTGATGAAGCTCCAATTTTTTTGGGAGCCTCCAATTATTATGGAAGAAGCTAGAAATGGATGCTATAAGTGGGAGGAGAGAGAAATGAAGAAGCAAAGCAATTTTAAAGGCAATTTAAAGTCTCTCTCTTTCTAAATGTGGTGACTTTGAAGGTTGGTTTTGTTAATTCTTGTAAGAAAGGGGCAAACTGAAGGATGCGCGTGGGCTTGGCATTTTTGCTTGCAATGAGAAATTTTATGGGATGAAGAAGAAGTTGCTTGAAGTCAAGAACTACTCTGTTTTGAATGTGAAATGTGATTTTACACGTCGTTACCCTTTTTGTGGTGCCTTTTTTGTAACATATGCCATTTACATGGCATGTTTTGGTCCTTGGATTTGGATTATTTACACCCTTTAATTTCATCTCATTTGCCTAATTTCTCTTGGATTAGTGTTGTTATTAGCTAGATGTCTTTTTTAGTAAAATGGAAAATAAAGTTAGTGACTTGCTCTACAATTCAAGTTTGAGTCTCTCTTTCTCATGTGAGGGGAAGTGGTTTGTCAATTGTACTAGGTCTATTGGTCCACACGGTTTATCGGGAGAGTAAAAATTATTGGTCTACTAGCCACTGTAATAACAAGACACGACCTATTTATCAGCTCGAGTAAAAAGCCACAACAACCGCCTAGCTCCTAAATGTGTTGGGTTGTTGTAGAGATTTACTAAAGCTAGGAATTAAAGTTGATAACGAACTTAACTGGAATTGCATATCAAATAAGAGCGCACTAGTTCTTAGAAGTAATATAAATGTTCTTTGGAGAAGTTTGAACATTATTATTGGTGCCTCAAGGTATTGGCATTTGGCAAATTGCTACCATTATTATTTTTTTTGGTGAAGAAAATTGCTAACATTATTATGATTAGTGATCAGGATTGTAGGGAAGGAAATTGCACTATACACAAGCCACTTGTTTAAAGATTTTATGCAAAAAGAAAAAAGAAAAGAAAAGTGGAAGTCAAAGGGATATGCGCAAGATTAGCCAAATTTCATTTAGGATAGCTATTGTCCATCTAACCACCTCTTTTTCTAGGGATTTTTTTTTTCACAATAAAGGAATTTTTTGGGTGAGTTCCATAAAAATAAATGGTGTTTTCATTTCTTCCATCGCATTCAATAATAAAAATACTTGACTCTCATTTAGGAGTAGTTGATAATTTGGTAAGAAAAATCAAACTTATAAAAAAATAAAAAGGAATTGAGTGACTGCAAATGTCACTGGTTTATGTTTTCACCGCAAAAATTTAAAAAAAAATCACGAGTATGTACTAATTACTACTATATGTAGTAAACGCAATAGAAGCACAAGAAAAACAAGCAAATAATTCATGCTTGCTGGCTCCATCCGACAACCGTACCCGGTTGGCCATATGTGTAGTCTTAAGTCATATTCATGGCCATTCAAAATATGCATCGGAAACTCATTTGCAAAGATTGAAGCCAATGGGTGAGTGCCTGAGTGGGTGTCTTTGTTTTATGGTACGTAACATATATATGCCTTTTCAATTGAAGCGAGTTTCGTAAATTTTTATGTGATTTTAGGCGTATACACTTCTCTTATTGTTTTGTTGAGCTTTAAGCTTACTTAGGCTTAAATGCTTGTTTATATACTGGAAAATACATATTCCTGAGATTAGTATAGAATTACCGAAATTTCGGATCTCGAAATTTAGATAACCTTTTAATTCCTAGAAGTATCACCGACTAAGGTCAATGTTTTTTTCATTAAGAGAACCAAAAAAAATAAAAATCTCACGAGTTTATTATTATGAATTTAATGATTGTATTTGTATGATATTATTGGGATGAGGATGGTCCAAAACTGGAAATACAATTATACAGTTATGTAGGACATTGCTATTGGTTTGAGTGGACAAGTGCATGCATGGCCTGTTAGCAGAATTTTTAAACGTGCAGAATTTTGTGTGGCTTATATACCCACCTGAATTCTGACTGTAGGTCCTCTATGATCGGTTCATTTGATAATTTGGTGGGGTGAAAATTTTCTCAGATTTGACAAATCTTCAATTACTTATCATGTTAGGGATTATGATTAAGTTATAATTATGATTTAAGTTAATTAATCAGCTGTGACTTTTATTAGACGGCTACGCCGGTATTATTCATTAGCTTTATTTGGATTTTCCTGCAAAGTCTCATGAATATTCCGTGAATCACTCATGTATACTTGTGTAAGTTCGTAAGATTCAAATTTGGTGAGATTTTTCTATTTGAGTGTGTAACAAGTCTCTCCCAACCTAAAGTAGACTAGTTGTCCACTAAAGACACTCCATAAATGATGGTACATCATAGATATTGAGCAAAGCTCTGGTGGGATTTAGTAAGTTTTCACTCGTAACTCTAAAATGTGAAATCAGGCTTAGATGGAAAGATATTTATTTTCTCTCCATATTTTGCCTATCTAAAAGAAAGGGTGCAAGTGAATGGCGATCGAGACGGTTGAGAATCCTCTATTATTTCTTCAAGAACAACAGAGCTGTAGTCCTTATAATCTCACCCTAGAAGAATTGATCTTGCTCTTTTTTGGGCCCTTGGATTGAACTGATTCCCTACTATAATATCTTAACTCAACCGAGACACCCTCCGCTATGTCATGTTCATACTCCCGTTCTTCAATCACCTCATGAAAGTACGTCAATATTATTACAGACTTATTATAGCACCATGATTTTTGGATATAGAAACTTAAAAGTAGGTAGCATGCTTATCAAAAGTATAATGGCACCATGATAGAGTTGAAATGAAAATATTGCAAACCACGGTTGTCAATGACACCATGTAGGAAATCCCAAACATAAATTATGATGTATTTAGGCCAAATCACTTGTGGCTAATTTTAGGTAAAGTTCGGTGTGTTAATTTTACGTTAACAAGGAGTTAGGTCTTTATGTCCATCGTTGAAGGATATGGTCCACAATCCCGCTCGAAAAGTTGAATGGGGTTAAAGGTTAGGCAACCCAAACATTCTCATTTCCAGCAAAAATTTTACTATTTGAGTATGACATATACATACAGACAGACGGTATGATAAACAGCCGCTTGTTTCAATTAGAAAGGCAAGTAGGCTGCTCAAAGAATGTGCACCTTTGCTTGAAATCAGACCCAACAATAAACCAATAATCACACTATGAACAACCAAGAGGTTACAGTAACAGAACAAACCAGCCCTGTAACATCTTGACGCTAAACGCACAACTTCCCTGTGTACGTTGTATTGTCAAACACCATAAGCACATTATGCAACGACAAAACTGAAACTGGGGAGGGGTTATCACAATTGTTCATGAGCTTGGAGCATCAGTTCCAGGTCCTGGCCGAGGGGTATTCAGCAGGGGCTGGAGTGCTTTGACAACAATGCTCATGTTTGGCCGGAAATCAGATTCATACTGAACACACAACGCAGCAACGGCAGCCATCTGTATGACAATACCAAGGTTTTTTCGGGGAAGGGAAACAAGAAGAAGAAATTATATTAGCCTAGATTCTGTTATTCGCTCATCTGACAACACTAACAATTTGTTCAGAGAACAAAACACAAATCAGCCATGTACAAGAAATGTACCTTTGCAACTGCTTTGGGAGGGTAATCTCCATTAAGTCTTGGATCGACACATTGCTTCACTTTATCTTCACTTAGTTTAGGTGTAGCCTGACATTTAAAAACAAAAGATAATAATAAGGTTACTGAAGCTCATAAACGAAGAAGAATCACAGCAAAATCTACTTTTCAAGAAAAGATATCAAGCAACAAAGCCAATCAACAAAAGTAGTACCCATGTGACAAGGCTCTGTTGTCCGCGTGGTAAGGTGTGATCCACAGGTTTTCGGCCAGTGAGGAGCTCAAGCAAGACAACACCGAAACTGTACACATCACTCTTAGCATTAAGCTGCCCAGTCATTGCATACCTGTGAGCCACAACAATTAGAAGCATTGCATTAAAGATATAATCATGAACATGGGGTATTTTAGCATTGAAGAAGAATACCCTTTTCTAATTCTACTGAATTTTAAAGCTTGACAGTACTCCTACCATCACGAGATAGTACTCTGTTACACTTTTATGATGTCTTGAAAAATAATCACTTTCCTAAATAGCACGTATATATTGTCATACTTGTACCCCCGCCTACTCTTAGTTACGTATCTATGATAAAAGGTGCATTACTGTCAAATGATGTTTTGGTAAAATGCAACAAATCCTTTCTGATGAGCGGTTATCACTATGTGACCCTCAATCCCTGATGAATTTTGAAAGTGGTGATGAGTTTATGGGTGTTCGGTAACAGAGTAGTACTTAGCCAACTCTTGTACTTGTTTTTTAGCTATTTGGGACGGTGAGTTCGGGGGGTAGGTAGTTGAAAAGATGCAAATGAGTCAAACAGCTTAAAAGCCGATTCAGCTACCATTTCCTCATATACCATCAGCAACTTTAAAGGAGGAGAGAGGAGTTAGAGTTCATTACTCTGGCGCATGATAACCAAAAGTGCCAAGAACTCGAGTAGAGTGAAGTCGTGCTGCCATATCAGGAGCTTGATTTGACAGATCAAAATCAGCAATCTTCGCAACATCATTATCAAAGAGCAGCACGTTACTAGACTTTATGTCACGATGAAATATGTGAGGATCTGCCTTCTCATGCAAATACTCAAGCCCCCTCGCAGCACCTACCGCAATTTTCACACGTTTTGCCCATGACAATACAGGTCCAGGCTGTGCTCCTTTCACACCCTTCCTTCCTAGACAAAACAAAAGACAAAAAATTAAATTTTTTGATACAAAACAAAAGACAGTGGGACAAGACCTCATAACATCTCCATGTGAGCAAACTTCCAATTTCCTTTAGCTAGCTACTGGGATAAACACACATTTATAATGGATGACAGATTGACAGATATACTGTTCGTTCAAAGTCAAAATAACATTAGAACTACCAAGAGTGTGTTTAGATACTCAATTTGAAATTCTGAGTTTCAGTAAAAGAAAATGCCTCCACACATAGCATTTTGATGAATTAAACGAATTCTCCAATTTTAAAGCTTTATGAAAGGCCATAGAGTTGAATCAATTCCAAACCTACAATTATCTTAGGCATTGAAGAATAAATTCGCCTCAAATTCATTAATTCAAATTCAAGTATCCAAAAACACCACGAAGCAATTTATATGAGGTATCGAGATCTGAGAGTCAATGATGGGTTGAACATGGTATCACAAAAATAACTGCAATAAGCATCAGATATATAATGAACATGCTTCAATAATCCTCCTTGTAGAAATATGCAAACCCAGTATCTCACTTATACATTGTAGCACGAACTTCAATCACATGATCCTGAGTGGTTCACATAAGTCAACCTAAATATGTAAAGTTTTATTGCATGAAGTAAACTACCAAATCAACAAGAGAAAAGACACTTCTGAATAAGCAAAACAGTGAGCAACTCATAGACAAACAGAGAAAATTACCATGGAGAATGTCATGAAGAGACCCATTTGATGCAAACTCATACGCAAGAACACGTAGATTTCCGTCTACACAGTACCCAAGCAGTTCCGCAAAATTGTCATGTTTTAGCCTTGAAACCATAGAAACCTGCAGATGAAGTGAGCAGATGAACACGAGCCCACTATGTAAGTAATGACAAGGTCTCAATTTTCAATCTGGAAGTTATCAAACCTGAGCTAAAAATTCATCATCTGGTTGTTTACTGGCATCCAACTTCTTAATTGCTGCCGCACGCCCGTTTTTAAGCACCCCATAATATACTCTACCATATGACCCCTCCCCTATTAAAGCACTGGACCCAAAGTTGTCTGTAACGTCCCTTAGTTCATCCACAGAAATTGCAGGGACAGCAATGGGCTGTACTTTCACTGGCGGCTTGCTAGGCGCATTATCAATTAATTGATAATTTCCTTCTCTTCCTACAAAATGAATTTAAATTCATACAAACAGAACTTAAAAGCCACCAGGTGCAGGGGTTTTTGGAGGAAGACAATACAGTGGAAGCTTTAACTATTGCTAAAATGTTAAAATGAGATTTCTACTTTTATAATTTTCCATCTTTCTTCAGTTAACTATTGCAATTGTTCCTATGGACATGCATGGAAAGCATTAGCTTTTAAAGAGTGTGCAATCTGGTTGCATCAAATTACCTGCTGCATTTCTGGGCAAGTACCCACCTCCATTGTCTGCAGGTCCATGGACTCCACCTCCTCCAAAACAGCCAAAGCAGCTCATATCTCTCCCTTTAACTATTCTACCATAAGCAAGCACAAAAACTTAGCCTCATGGGAATATCTTCGCTAAAGGTGCATCAAGATAATAAACAAATTGAAGCAAAAGAAGCCTTAATAACCAAAAGGTAGCTCTGTTTCAGTAAAACAAATTTTCTATGAACAACTGGTAGCAGAAACTATGGCAAGCAGAAATGCATCTGGTAAAGGACAGAAACAAAAACAACCCAGAACAACACACAGATTTCAAAATTGAGTCAAATATGGGTTCCCATGTACTATCTTTTCAATATCTTTCCCTCCAAAAGTGTTTGCAATGAAGCAGCCACCTAAAATTTTCTGTATAATTCTACCAGGACCTTGTTAACTTGATCAAAGTACAGAAATAATAAATGCCAAAATAGGCAACATAGCGATTTTCATATTCACCAGCAAAAATGACCATCCTTCGAGGGAGAGCAACCAAACTGGAGGCTCAAGGCTTGGTAGCTTCTCCCCAGCACATTACGTCTGTATTCTTAATGGCCAAAACTCTTTTTAAGTGTTAAACCATCACATTCTCCTTACTTAAATCTTGAGTATAATGGGCATAGAAAATATATCGTATCACAGTCGAAGAGATGTTATATTGATAGAAACAAAAAGCAAAGTTCAAACAACAATGGAAAAAGCACACGAAACCTGGAAGGCTGCAACTGCGGAAAATCAGGATCAAAGTATATCCCTAACTAGTAACTACACAGTATTCCTAGGACAGCACATTTATCACATTGTAATTCGCACAATATCACCATGACAGTGCATCCAGCATTTGTGTATATCCACCCCAACCATAGGAGTGAACAGCCAGAAGCCCACACCCATAGATTGTGTTTACAATCTCTCATAACTTTCACATAATTGTTTTGTGCATCCCCAAAACAGTGGCTTTTCACCCCTTTTATGGGTCCCGACTTTCCAACTTCAACTAAAATTTGAAAATCCAACTCTCCCAAACCAATAGCAATAATTTGCGTAAAATCTTTCCAACTATATCTCCTAATATAGATAGAATATCTATCCTTTCTAAATATATCATAAATTAAATAGGAATCCCAAACCTACCCAACCACATCACAAAAATAAATAGGAAACACTTTTAAGAAAAAAAATACTAGTGAGACTCCACATACTTGATTGATTTGCTTCCACATCCCTACTTTGACCCACTTGGCATATCGGGCTCGACTCATCACATCTAGATAAGAACATGATGAAGCATCATCAATGCCCATAATTGAATATACAGGAAAATCAAAGAACGGATAACGGATAACAATACATGGGCATCTGAAATGGATTATCTATCATCCATGAAGGCTTAAATTTTCTTTTGTGTTCCTAACCCTGAGAGGGTAGCTCAGCTGGAAGACTTCTGAAACTTGTTCCCAGGTTCGAATCTATTAAGAGTCACTAGAGTTTTTTATGGTCGCTAACTTCAGGGTCCATGGGATTAGTGGGGCAAAGCCCAGACACCCATGCTATCTAAAAACAAAAGTTTTGTGTATTCCTAAATGTCTACAACAAATTCCACTATACAATTGGACAGAAGTTAAAAATGCTATTAGTGTTATCAATACACTCCATTTTCTTCATCCAATTCTCAAGTATCAACAACTCAAACTAATGATGGTCTATCAGCAGAATTGAACTAGCGATGATTTTTGTAAGACAATCATAAGATGCTAACCCTTGCTTCCTTATTCTCCGATGTGCAATAACATAGTCTCACACTCTCTTTCTTTATGCAATACCCATGATTGAGATGATGCACTAGCATCCTTTGAAAAAGGTGAAATTGGGGGAAATTATTTTGGGGGAAACAATTTAGTAATTTACTCATCAAACACTTAAACTCTCCTTATTTATTGCAATAGAATAGGATGAACAAATAGAGAAAAGCTCGTCAAGTTTCTACTACGAGTTAAATTTCACTATTATCGCATTTTGCCCAACGATTCGGACTAAAAGAGTCCATCAATTAGCATGTTCTAAAACCCAAAATTTCATTGTCAATAGACATCCCAACAGCAACAACAAAAAGAATCACCCACTATGATCACACAATAAATTGGATTGAAAAATGAGGACAACCAATTGAATTAGATGCTTCTGCCATATCAAATGTACACCGGAAGAAAACTAAAGCAAAAAACTAAAGCAAATATCCAAAGAACACGAACAACAATAACAACAAAAGCGGAAGAACAAAACCCCCAATGAACAATTACAAAACCAACAACATAATATACATGTATCAAAGATTACTGGCAAGAATCATGAAATTCACAGAAAACACAAACCTCAGCCAAAAAAAAGAAGGAAATGGAAAAGCTTTGAATTTGTCCTGGAATACAAAAAATGTGGTAGGAAAGCCGGCGTAGGATAAGACCAAGAACAAATGACATGACACCGTTTCAGAAACATCTCCTTCCATTTATATTTTATTATTAAATTTATTAATTAATACTCGGTAAAACGGCAGACTTTTCCATTAATGTTTAATTTTAATATTTAAATAATTAGTGATTCAACAAGCATTATTCTTGAACAAATTCAAACAAAAATAATTGAATTGCAGATCATTGTATAAATAAATGTCGGAATTTAGATTGTCACATGTGGTAGATAGATAGATAGATTCATCATCATTCATTCGTAGGAGAGAGAGAGAGAGAAAACTGACCGGAAACCCAAGAAGACGGTGGCGCCGCCGTGACACCGCCGTGGGTTGTTGGCTGAGGAGACAGGTAAAGGGGGGGTTGAGGAGAGAGAAAGAAAGAGAGGAAGAGAGAATGTTTGTTTGTTGGAGTCGGAGAGGAAGGAGAGAGAGAGAATGAGGAGAGAGAAAGAGAGAGAGAAAGGAAGGGAAGAGTGAGTTGGAGAGGAAGGAGAGAGAGAGAATGATGATGAGAAGGCTTGGCTGACCGTGACAGATGCTATGCGGTCAACGACAGATTGACACTATTTTACAGGTAAGCATACATAATATCCTATATTAAAATAAGCAAATAAAAAAGATAGACCGTTAAACAAAAGAATGAGAACCGGGTTTGGTAGTGGCCGAGAGGGGCGGACCGGACCGGACCTGGACCATTTGCTTTTTATCTTTTCTTACTTCTTGAAAATGATAGAGGTGGCAATCGGGTCGGGTTTGGGTCGGGTTTGGGTCGGGTCTTTTCGATTTCGGGTCATTACGGGTTCGGGTATATTGGGTCAGAAGAGTAATCGGGTTGGGTTGGGTTGAGTCGGATTGATTCGGGTTTATGCTGATGTCGGGTTACGGGTCAACTCGGTGTCGGATTAGTTCGGATTTCGGTTAAGTCGGATTCGGGTTAATTCAATTTTCGGATCATATCAGGTTAATTTTAATTCATGTTTCAGAGCATATAAAGGCGAAAATAATATGAAAAATTCAATTTTATATGAAATATTTCAATAATATGGACTACATGTATGTTTAGTTAGTGTTTTTTCGATCATTTTGACTATTATATCATTTTAAGTCGGATATATGCGGGTTTCGGGTAGAGTCGATTTGAGTTCATTTCGGTTCCGGGTAACTTCGGGTCGGGTGTTGTCGGTTTCGGGTCAAATCGGAGAACGGGTGCTATCGGGTGTCGGGTCGATTTCGGATAATGATAATTGATACATTATCGGGTGTCAAGCGAGTCTGATATCGGGCGGATCGGGTCGATTATCTCGGTTCGGGTCGGGTTTTGCCAACTCTAAAAATGAATGACACCTATCAAAGAGAATGCATGGAGTTTGTTCATATCACTAAATTGAACTGAACTCTCCTAAAATGCACTGAAATTATTTAGAGTCATTTAAAAATAAGTTGAAAAGAGCAAAGACTAAGCCGGACATATCTATATCCAAGTATGAAAAAAATCATGATAATGTCATCAATACCAAATAAAATAGTTCATTCATCTTATAAAAATACTGCCAATATACCTTTTTTTAAGAGTCATAAAATACTTGTCAAGTTTCTCTCGCTAACCAAAACTGTAGATCTAAACTGTCAAAAATTAAAATAAACTGTTCTTTTCATATTTGATTTTTGTTTTGTAAAGAAATTCGTTACACTTATGCATCTTTATCTTAACAAGATAAATTTAACCAAAGCCATAGTTTCTCCACGATTATTCTTTCACCTTTAATAATGGAGGTTAAGATTTCGGATGAGGAGGTGCTTCAAAGTTGGGCTTTGGCCCTATCAGTTTCCAACTAATAGGTTACAGTTTCTAGTAGGATGGGGTAGGTTGCCTTTTCTGCCGAAATTTCTAGTGTTACGATAAAAAAAAAGTTCACTTTGCTTATATGATGTCACCCATCTAATCATTAGATGAGGGTGTGTTCGGCAACGATGGTTGCAGTAGAGGTTGGCGTTTTGGATGATTTCAACCACTAGAAAACTTAAATTTAGGTGTTCGGTTCGATCATTTGAGTAGTAGCGTTCAGCGTTCAAGCAAGCTTTTTCCAAACGTTAGATTTATTAACGTTTCGATATCGAAGGTAGCGTTCACACATATCCATCCACTTTTACCCTTCTCCCTTCATCGAATTCTCCAACATCATTTGTCCCTTGATCATGCAATCTCTGATACAAGATCAGTGTCCCTTCTCCAAACCGATTCATTTTCTAGACCCAGCTTTCTTCAATTTACTAGTACTCCGCCCCCTCGGCATATCATCTGTTTTGGTATTTAAATTAAAGCATTACTTTTTGTATTTTTTTTTCTCTTTTGGCCTATTAGGATTTAATAGTTGTAGAGTATTGTCATATTGAGTAGTATTTTATGGTATCTTTGTTTTATAATAATAATAATAATAATAATAATAATAATAATAATGTCCTTTTACGTCATTTTAACATTGATCAGCTAACCCAACAGCTAAGTTTACCGAACACTCAACCTAATAAACGGCTGACAGCTACGTACCACTACAAACAGTTAATAGCTAGTTCAACAGCTAACCACTAGTAAATCAGCTAAGACTACAGCTACAGTTAATTATTGCCGAATAGACCCTAGATGAGTTTCAACATCAATACTCTTAAAATTGATAGGAGGCCAAACTTTTAATGTAATTGTTCAATCCCAGTATAGTTACAATTTGAAGCAACAAGAGAAGTGGTCTGTATATATGCAGAAAGGCAAAGTAGTTCATAGTTTGTAGTAAGAAGGAAGTAGCAGGAACCTGCATCATTCGCTCTCTATATATATCACACTTTTACCTTATTTATTATTATCCAGCAATGCAAATTAAGATCACAAATTGGGAAGTGATCTCCAACTCTCTCTAGTTTATAGTCGTGATTTACAACATACAGTTAGAAGCCCTGGTTATGTAAATAAGAGTACATAAATTAATTAGTACATAGACCGAGATATGACTCATCTCATCTCATGTGTTTGGAGATGATGATGGAGTTTTAAGGTGCGCAACGAGTACTTCTGCTTTCCGGTGGTCCTATGAACAGTTCAGTTTCTACGTCTGGGATGTCTTCATCATCATCTGGCTCATCATCATCTTGTGCTTCTTCTGATCCTTCGCCTGTCAGGCATGATGAAGGCATCCCAAGCTGAAACATTTAACCAATAACTAGCCATTAGAGACAACAAAAGTAATAGGATTGTCATATAAAAAGAGAGAACACATACTGTAATAGTAAGCCGTACGAAGGTTCAATGAAATTATGCAGAGCTAGTATTTGCTTGGCTTAACTAAAACTCGAAGGCAAATGTATATTTAATTAGTTGAGCTCAACTAACAATAGATGTCGTTGTAAGAAAAACAAGGTGAGTGATTTTCAAGTGTAAGTTAATTAGCAATGAATGAGTTCATCATACCATTAGGACGGTGCCAAGGTGAATGAGCATTGTTCGAGGAACTGATAATAGACAGTCCCCTTGTGTTTCATCAGTCACAAATCAAAAAATTAGTCCTAACTTCTACTGATGAAGTTATGAAAGAAAGAAATTACCTGCTCTTTCAACTTGGCATTTTCTTCTAGCAAGAGCTTCTCCTACATTATCAGAATCAGTTTAATCAACGTTAGAGTATAAACATGAAGATAACTAGCTCCCAATTCCCAAATGCTGATTAAGGTAAATAAAGGATCCCATCTCGGGTTTGAGAAACACTCTTAATGATGATAACGCAACCATCCTAGGTTGACGCTTACCTCTTCATACAGCTTGTCAATCCGCTCCCTGAACAAGGCATTCTGAGCGAGAACAAAAATGGCAGTAAGTTGGTTAAATCATGTGTGGTGTGTAGTCTTCATAAAGCAACATAAATCTAATTAACTTTTCCTAATACAGTAATAATACCTTTCTTGCCCTGATTGTGGATAGGCTTTTATCCAGCTGATTTTCTAGCTGTTGAAGCTCCTCAATGGAACATGCGTCGAGACCATCTCCCAGTAATTTCCTGCAAACCCAAAATTGAATTTTGAGCTCATCAAAACTACAGAGCTAAAGGACATGATCAACATAACATTGAGTGAACTGCGAACCGTTTAGAAACTTCAAGGCACTTTATCTTCTTCTCCAGTGTCGTTGCCTCTTCCTTCAAATGCTGCATTAAGAAATTACTGTTTTGTGAGGCCTGAATGAAATCTAACATGATGCAGATTAATTGGAAAATTCATGAATTTAAGAAATCTAATTCAGCAGGCCATATCAAGAATCCTTGGAACCCAATTACGCTAATTTCTTAGTCTTCTTCTCATGGTGCATGGACAGGAAGATTCTACAAGGATCTAGTTAGATGTAAAGCTCCTTAATACATACTCCACTCATATATTTAAGTTGCATATTCTGAGCGCGTATTATATATTCTTTCATGAACTTTCTCAATTACTTACGCTTAAAGTTGTTTGGTTGACAACAAAAAGTAGAACTTCCTACATAGGGAAAAGTAGGTTAGTTACTTTCCCCTTACATTGTAGGTGCAATTATGCCAATTTATTTCTACTTCATATGTTCTTGATAACCAAACGACTTTCAGTCTCCTAATCAAGGAAGTCGCTCTCATAATGCAACTTAAGAGCTTTGATCACAAATTATCTCCACATATTAATCCATTTCTTCCAAACTCACTCCTGGGGAAGTACTTAACCATATAACTAATAGCAATGTGCAGACTAATTAGTTTTCATCACGTGCTCAGTCCATTGTGTAAAAATGGCTTTCTTGGTGAATATTCTCGATAATGAGTTTGTGTTTTGAAACAAGGGAAAGAGTGACTTTACAAGCATATTGTCTTCTGAAATTTTATTCCTCGCTCCCTGCAGCTCCTTCATATGCCTTTGGTATCGGTCTATTGTTTTGGTTGCACTGCACAACTCCAAACAACAAGTATATGTTAAACATTGGCAGTACAAAACATAGAGGGGCAGCAAATTGGAATTAGTTGAAGGAAACTTTGATCCAATGGAGCTCCTGCACAACTAAACTCTAGTACAATAGACGAAAGCAAAGCGGTCGTTATTGTTCATCCAGAATTTCCACTATTCTTAAGCATCAACTGATCAATGTTCATTCTTGATTAGCAAAGAATTGCTTATTTTCTGGTCAATAATTCCCATACACGTGCAGTTTACGACCCTACACTTATCCTTGTACCAAGAAACACTGTTTCCAAAGCTCCAGTCCACATATAAGCGCCCCCATGTATCCTTGTACCAAGAAACACTGTTTTCAATAACTGGTATAGCACTTGATCCAACCGATCCTTTCAATCGAAGCGTGGTTGGTTGAAGGGCCTATTATAGACATCTGCGAAGCATTTGCTACTACAATAACAGGAATGGAGCTTTCTAAAGCACTTTGCCAAAGCTTGGACAATAATAACACTAGAATCAATAATCCTTCTAAGCTATTAGGAAGAAATCCACAACACTAGCTCTCGAAAATGTTTTAGTAGCCACTTTAGAAAATGACTTCTAATAAACTCTATAAAAAACAACTTTATAAAACCATCAGAGGAAACAAAGACTGCACAATCATGCATATAATACGTATTGAGAATTCCATATGTGAGTTTATACACATCAGAGAAAGAGGGAGATAAGTATAACAAATAAGCCGATAGCTAGTGAGCTATTCTCCGTATTGTAAACCTCATTCGATTCCTCCTCTCCAGCCAATTAGCATTTCACATTATTATTAGGACCAAAGTATCAGGTACACCAGGTTTCATCTCTATCCACAGCCACAAAGAAACATATCAAATATGTCAGCCACTCAATAACCACAAAGAGTACTCCT
Organism: Tetragonia tetragonoides; assembly: GCA_038025085.1. Classification (NCBI taxonomy): domain Eukaryota; kingdom Viridiplantae; phylum Streptophyta; class Magnoliopsida; order Caryophyllales; family Aizoaceae; genus Tetragonia; species Tetragonia tetragonoides. Next base: position 51,109,946 of record CM076142.1, read on the forward strand.
TATTCAACTGGATGAGATCAATGGGGAAGCTAGCCAGAGGTCTCCAATAAGGTTCGAGTTGATATATGGTCGATTACCTTTCGCAACCTTTTTACTGGTTGAAGGACTGGTTTCTAAGGAGTAATGCAACAGATTAGATTTTGAACAAAACCATCCACTCTAAGACACAAAGATTCTTCTGGCAACCAGCATTTTATTCAGTGTTGATAACAAATTGAAGAGTAATCCCTCCTTCAGTAAATAACAAATAGTCAACCGGCCGGGACGTGAATTATGAATTGTCTATCTATCAGAAAATAGCTTCATAATGTAATGTAACTTAGGGAGGTAAGTACTGAATAGTGTGACTACTATTTTTGGAAGGACCTCGCATGTATAAACAAGAGCTGAACTTGTAATATGCAGATAGGTAGTGTTTATATGAATCGGTCAACATTTTATGCAACAATAGCTTGCTAAAGGCTTGTGCTGACATATACACATTTGTGGAACTGACCAAAGTAGCTGCAAGCCTGGCCTGCAACCAACTAGCATAAGAGTTTTGCAGCACTAGGTCCCTTCTATGTAGGATAAAGATAAAACCAAATCATTATTTGTACTAGCTTGTACACGTCGAAACATAGTTTTTGTTTGAATTTTGAATGGCATTTTGCTACTAAAAGTTTTTTTTGGTAAACTGCTAATGCAAGTAAAAACAAATACAATCATTCAACTAGTACAAAGAAATAATCATTCTGCAAAGTGATGCACCACAAGGCACATCCAAAAATACACAAGAAAGCAGATGTCACATGAATTCTCTTTTATTCAAATAGAATAATTAACTTGAAAGTTGCAACTATACTCATCTTTGTTATGACATTAAAACCTGGGAAATGTTCACTTATATATATCTCTTATCTTCATAAGAGGTACTCATCAAATTAGTGATAAGGAGCTTCATATATAAGAGGTATCAAAGTTTTCATATGGTATGCTATATGGACTAAATGAGGAACTAGCCTTAGCTTTGTGTAAACCAAATCATAAGATTTGGAGTTGATCACTTCACATTCACATTGGACAGTATTGCTTCACAAAATTAAGCAATTTGGAAGCAATAACTAGATAGTCCACAAAATGACCAATCCAAGGTTTTACAGATGAAGCAATAACTATAAGGCAACATCTGAGCACATGATGTCATTACCAGCATATTATTGCATATAAACCCAAAGTCATATGAACATAAACTGACACAGATGAAATGAAATAAATTGGGGAAGGCCTGGGTAAAAGAACCTGAAAAAAATAATGAAGAGAATGACCCTTTCCCCAATGACATAGTACTATCTGATCTTGAATGTCCCACTCAAATATCTGTAACTCCATAGCTAATTAGCTGTGAGAATTGATGTGAAGATAGTACCAGAGAGACTCAGAGAGAGAGAGAGAAAGAGGACCACCACCACCACCACACAGACAACTAAAGATTCCAGTCCTTAAAAAAAAGGACTGAGACAGTGTTGCATGTATATATATAGGGCCAGTCACTTAATTAAACTGCTAAATACTTCTTCACCAATAGTAGGCTCAGAAAATTAAAATTCCAATGCTCTATCCCCAAGAAATATCTGCATTGATATCCAATTAAAAGGAAGGTGAAGCTTCATCCAGTACTTCACACTTATTAACATTTCACAGAGAAATAATCACAGAAGATTTTATATATTTTACTTCTACTCTAATGGGCTGGAAAATTAGGCCTCTATGCAATATACAGTTCCCTTTTTTGACCAAATAGAAGTACTATTGACAAGACCTCACTGTGATAACAGCCACCTAATATGCTGTACTATCCAATTAATGGCCTTTTTTTGGACATATTGTCATGAAAATAAATCCCTATAGAAGAGTAGATTTGAATTAATGCACAAATATAACTGAGAAAAATATGTGCAAAATAGAGAAAGTACTAATATATACTGACCTTGAGCTTGCAAATTCATAGAGCTTCCCAGTGGGAGAAAAAATGATAAGTGCAACTTCAGCATCACAAAGAACAGAAAGCTCAAAGGCCTTCTTAAGCAAACCATTTCTCCTCTTTGAGAAAGTCACTTGTCTGCTTGAATCATTCTCTATCCTCTTCATCTGGGTCTTCCCTCTCACCATTTTTGTTTCACTCTCACAAGAAAAAAAATAAATAAATAAAACCCAAGTAAAATCAAGCAAAAAATTCCAAACCCAGATGAAAAAAAAAGAGGAAAAAAACCACAGATTTTGATGGAAAATCAATCTAATTTAGCAATCTAGCCATGACCCAGTTGAATAAGCTCAAAGATGAGATCTTTAGTCCTTTTTGAGAGGATTAAGAGAATAAAGAGGTGAAATCCCAGAAACCCTAGAATGAGTTTGAGGTGAGGTGAGGTGGGAAGAGAATAATGAAAAACCAAAGACACCACTGCTCCCTCCCTCTTCTTCTCTCCACTTCCTCTTTCTTTCTTTCACTTTCTCTCTCCTCAAATAAATAAAGTAAAAGATGTAATAGAGGGAAGACCTTGAGGACCCAGAACCTCATCTCTTTCTCCTTTTGGTAATCTGAGAAAAAAAACAGACAGCCAAAAAAAGCACATTTTTAAAGAATTATTAAAAAGGTGGGAAGAGGAATATGTGCAATTGGGAAGACCCTTATTGGTTAATGTTTACAAAAATGGGATTGGGTGAATAAGTACTTTGGTGTAAAATGACCGACACGTGGCAGGTGAACTTTTGTTTTCTTTCCTTTTTAGTGCGAACAATTGTATTTTCGGTGCTAGGTGCGAATAATCGTTTAATATATAAACTCCAACCACACAAAATTTATTGCTTTGCCCATCTTATTATTAGCATTCTCAAGTTTGTGACTTTGTACAATCAAAATATTTTATGGTATTTGCACCCAAAAAAAAATATTTTATGGTATACTAGTAGTAACATTACTCCGGTTAACCCCTTAAAAAAAAAAAGAAAAAAAGAATAAGTTTATTGAATTTTAAGTTAGAGATTTTTCACTTTAAAAACTCTAGAACATTGTTTACATCAAATCAAGTATACACCAAGTAGGTCTTAACTTTAAGAATTTAATAATACATGGGGAAAAATAAATTATTAAAAAACAAAGAGAATAAAATTGTGTTTTTTTTTTCACCTCAATGGAACCAAACCGAATTGATTGAACTTTACTAGACTCTATCAAATGAATAATAATATGTGAAAAAAAGTTCTGAAAGTCATTACAATGAAGCATTCATCACTCGCACGCTATCATGAATAGTGTTTGTTGAGTTGAGTCAACTTTTTTCAAATAGGAAAAGTTTCATAGATATTCACTAATCTCATTAATAAATGTTGAAGTGAGGTTGTGTCCCAGATGAAAAACATATGAAAATCTTTTAGTAGCATTAAGCATACATACAAGTAAATAGGTTACTCCACTCGTTTATAATTATGACTTGAAAATTGAATTATCACTTATCTTATATGTGCACAATTAGATTAAAATCCAATTATTAAATTTTATCACTAAAATTAGACAGACGCATATTTATCCCGTGATTTGCTGTGAGTGTATAACAACGAAAAAATTGGATAAATAAGATATTTCACCTAATATCATTATAAAAAAATCAATTATCCCTACTCCCAAAAAAATTAAACCGCGCTCTAATTAAAAGTTTAGCATTGCAAATATGTGTTCCTAAATATTTCAGAAACACACCTTTGCAATATCATGTTCTATCTATGGTGGTCTCCAAAACACCATCTACTAGGGATTTTTTCATATCAACGAAATGACAACTCATTTCTCTCTTAAACAAAGAAAAATCATTAATCAAATAAATAAATAAATAAAAAGAGGAAGACTGTGAACTGGGAGGAACTGACTAAGGCAGGTGGTCTCGAGGTGAGAGAAAGAAGTGGGTGGGGTGTGAACAGGAGACAGTTCTGTCGGTTGCCGGTTTCTGATTGGCATTTTGGTTAGTTGCACGAAATGTCGAACGAACTCCATCAAAAGATAGTGAAACTGTAAAAAAATTAAAATTAAAATAAAAATAAAAAAATGGGACGGCCTTTTTAATCCTGAGCAGTAATTGGTTCGTCCGTACGATATCTGGGCCCCACCGTCCGTACAAAATCATGAGCTTCCAGCCAATGAGAGCGAGCCAACGTATAGGTTGCTTTAGACCGTGTCACGTGGCTACTCCTTGTGTGACGCGTCACCCACTGGGCCTCTTTTTCTTTTTCCTGCTACTTTTCTTTCTTCATTTCATTTCCGTAGTACTTTTTTTTTTTGAAGTGTCATTTTCGTAGCACTTTGTATACCAAGGGTGTGTTTTTTCCGCTCATTGGGCGTTATCTAATTAGTGAAAATCGGTAGCAATACCTTGTTCAATTAGGGTGCGTTTGATAGAGCTTACTCGGTCAGTTCAGTTCAGTTTAGTTCAGTTCACTTTAGATGTCAATTCAGTGATTTCAAATTCAGTTAAATGATGTCGAGTCCAGTTCAGTGGTGTTGAGTTCAGAAACATACTTTTTGTCTCACATATCAAATTGTGTACAATTCAGTTCAGTTCAGTAGTATCCAGTTTAGTGATGTTGAATTCAGTTCAGTTCAGTTCTGGTAAGTTCAGCTCTAGTAAACGCACTCTTAATGGGAATAAGTGGTAACACCTCATCCAATTAGTGAGAATCAGTTGCTTCAAAAAAAAAAAATTAGTGAGAATCAGTGGCAGGATCTTACTCAATCAGTTAAAATCAGTGGTAGGACTTACATTTCTCCTCATAAAATCAGTGACAGGACCTTATTGAATCAGTGAAAATCAGTGGAAGGACCTTACGAATCAGTGGAAATCAATAGAAATCAGTAGAAGGACCTTACCCAGTCCGTGAGAATCAGTGAGATGATCTTACCTAATCAGTGAGAATCAGTGAAAATAAGTGGAAAAAAACCCACCAAAAATTATGAACTATGAGGATTTAGAAAGGTAGAGCACCATTGGAGTGTAGGATTTAGAAATTATGAACTTGGCTTTTATTTAAGAATGAAAGGAATTTGCTTCCAACCTTTCACTTATATCTGAGTCCGAGTGTAGGTACTAGTACTAGGTACACGTACACCTGAGAGTACATATCGACTGATTGTTGAGTTGGACAACATTCACCATTGGAGAAGCACCTTGAAGTAGACTTGGAGTGACCAGCATATCTTGTGTGGACTTAGTCCACCGTGGACCAATTAATTTTGAGGGGTGGCTATAGGTGAAGTAGGGGTAGCTCCGGTAAAGTAAGGGCTGACTCCAGGTAAAGTAATTTTGAAGGGTGGCTCCAAATAAAATAGGGGGTGGCTCCAAGTAAAGTAAGGGGACTTCAGTTAAAATAGGGGTAGTGCCAACGCCAATTATAAGTTTGAAGGGTGACTTTAGGTAAAATAGGGATGACTCCGCTATTAAAAAAGGGTGACTCTAGATAAAATAGGAGATAACTTTAAATATTAATCCAACATGAACTAAGTACACAGAAATTTTTGCGTGGAGTGACAAGTTGACAACCATGGCCCATAGTCTTATCAAAGCAAGGACCAAAATGCAAATCTTGTGGCAGGAGTAGAGAATCAATTTGGGGCCTAGCAAGTAGCAACCCCAACAGATACTCCGTACGAAAGACAAAAGTAGGCCCAACTCTTAAGCAACGTCAAGGATTGGTTGAGTCCACTTACGATAACATGTTTATGAGTCGGGCCAAGGCCCATTGTCAGCCCAGAAGTATTCGGTCAATAATGGAACAGTTTGATCGAGCCCAGCAGGCTACTCGTACCAAGTAAGCCAACTCTGTTATGATACTTGATAAGGTGACGGGTTTAGGGAAATGAAGAGACCATCCTCATGAAGATTATTTAAGGATGATTTTTTTCTCTATTCTAATTTTCACGATCGTGAGAGTGGAACACTTTCACTTGTACTCAACTTTTATGTAAAAGACAAACTACAAAGTCCAATAAGAATTTATATTACAAGCCTAGCAAGTTACTCGTACCAAGTAAGCCAACCCTGCGATGATACTTGATAAGGTGACAGGTTTGGGGAGATGAAGAGACCATCCCCATAAAAATTATTTGAGGATGGTTTGTTTCTCCATCCTAATCCACACGATCGTGAGAGTAGGATACTTATCATTTGTACTCAATTTTCATGTAAAAGACAAATTACAAAGTCCAATAAAAACTTATATTACAAGCACTAGTACTGCGTAAGCATTATACTTACCGCTCATTATTATGCAATTAGGTAGCATATTAAAGAGCTTGAACAACAAGAACAACAAGGTCTAGGGTATACCTCAATCTTTGTTGTTGAAGCTATTCCTCGTTGTAGTAGAATTGAGAAAGCTTTTGAGCTAGAGTAATAGAAAAGCTCAAGCTCATATTAAAGGTGATAATAATTCAATTGTCACTCATATCTTACATGAAGAAGATTGTTATACCTTGATGATTCACCCATTCATTATAAATTTATAAATGGTTGAAGATATTAGCCCAATGCATTCAAATTATAGTGGCTCATATCTGTGTGAAGATAATCTGCTATTATTGGATGGTATATTTACGACACATGATTGAACACTATATTTTTTGGACTCACTCTCTTGTTGGAGTTTTATGAAATTTTACATGATGTTTCACTAAGAGCATGCATGTCCTAAGAGAATGCGACCTTAGCTACTTTTTGATAAAATAACTTTGAGCGAAATCAACAAATTAGAATAGAAAATCAACAACCTCAAACTTGGAATGCAGCTAATGCTAGAAACGTGTCTCAAGAATAATAGTGATCTTAGTAACTTTCTGGTAAACTAACGTTAAGCAAAATCAATATAGTAGAATAGAAAATTAACAACATAGAACTTTGCTATGCAACTAATACTAATGTTTTTCCTTGCCAACTCTTTTTTTCAACATATTGCTTCAGGCCTTCAACGATTTTTCAACTAATATATTGGGAAGACTCGAATCCATATTTATTGAAAATTCTAAGTAAAAAGCTTGCTATTTCGGCTAACTTCTCAACCCCTTTGTCTTGTACTCTTGCCCATCTCTCTATAATCTCTGTCTCAAACAAAGTACTCATCTCTCCCGCACGTACTAAAATTTCCAAAATTAATTTTTCTCTAACAACTCTCTCTCTCCTCCCCCCCTCTCTCTCTTCATTTCTCTCCCCAAAACTAAAGGCGGGTCAGAGGTCAGCCATGGCTTCTTCGGAAGAACAAGAACAACAGCAACAGCAACAGCGAAGAGAAGAACCTCCAAAAGAGTGCGTTCACAAAACTAAGAGCGTCCAGTTCTTCGGTCGTTCTACGCCCATTATTCTCCAAAACGACAATGGCCCTTGCCCTCTCCTCGCCATCTGTATATTCTATCTCTCTCTCTCTTCGTTTCTTGCATTTCTAGGGTTTCGCGATTGCAGATTTCGATTTCTTTTGATTTTCTGTCTTTGCGCATTTGATTGTATCAATCTTTAAATCAAGCTTTGTATATTGTAGCGTGACCTAATGCTTTCTCTTTTTGATCGGAAATGAATTATTCAGTTTGTATTGTTTGATTGATTTGTTCTCAAAAAGATTTTGATTCGCAATGTTTATGTTATGTTTACCTTAGAATTAGGAGAATGTTTTCATTGTCATACATGTATTTACGATTATAATTGAAGTTTGTAATGCACTTTCGGCTTGTGTGATTTCGAATTAGGGGGGAGGGGGTTATTGTTAGGTAATGAGTTGTTATTGAAGAATTAAGTGAATTGATTGATTCACCATTCGTTTAAGTTATTGGTTGATAATTTTGGTGTTACTGTGTGAGGATGGTATTGTTTGTTATGATTGTGATTGAAGTAGGTCTTGTTACTTGTTAGGATCAATTTAGTTTTTGGTTTCTTTGTGGTGAGGGATGAGGTATTGATATCGTCTACCGATGATGTTCAGAATTGGTGTTGGATGAATGTTGGTGTCATTACTGATATCACTTTGATTTTTAGAATCTCGGTGAAATGAAGTTTTATTAACAAATTTAGTTGATGTTTCCTTAAAAAAAGAACATAGATGATGTTTTTCAGGTGTTAAAATTTGGATGGAAATTGGAAATTATATCAGAAAGATGTTACAACTTGACAAGAATTGACAAATTGATAGATATTTCAGACTTTCTTTACATTTTTGTGGATTGATCAGTATGATCTATAGGTATTTCTGATTGTATATTTGGGGTTTATTTGTAGGTAATGTACTTCTATTGAAGAATCAACTAAATTTGAATCCTGATACAAGTGAAGTTTCACAGGAGAAGCTACTTTCATTGGTTGCTGAGAGATTAATAGATTCGAACAGCAATGTCAATGTAAATACCTTGTTAACCTAAAACAAAAAGTCAATATCTTGTTTGTTTGGTTTCTTTTGTTTGCGGTCGCATAGTGTGTTTGTTGTGGTTATAAGTCTTATAACAAATTATAATGGGATGCAGAATAAAGATGCAGAGTATATTGAAAACCAACAGCAAAATATTGCCGATGCGATTGATCTGCTTCCACGACTTACAACTGGGATTGATGTAAATATAAAATTCCGTAGGTCTGATATTTTTACTTAGTTTTATCCTAGTCACATTATCCTTTGTTTTCTTTATGTCTACACTACTCCTGTTTCCAGACTCGTAATGCTTGACAAATTGCATGCCCCTCTCCCGAAAAACCAATTGCAGGATTGATGATTTTGAGTTTACTCCAGAGTGTGCAATATTTGATCTTTTGGACATCCCATTATACCATGGTTGGTTGATTGATCCTGAGGTATGCTTTTATTGTTACTCACTTACTCATCTTCGTACAAGAATACGTTATTGCCTTTGGTATTATTGGGTGCCTATGCTTGTCAACTTGTTGACCGGATTTGTATATTTTTCTTCAAATCCAATTTTTTTTAATGATAATGATGAAAAAGGAAAACTATAGTGCAACTCTTCTTGCTTGCTGAGAAGCATTTTGTATTTGTATCTATGCTGCTATGGTCTATGAAAGACTGTGTTTGATGGTTCCTGGACTTTATTGAATGACATAGTAGATTCATGTCACGGACTTTAGATGGCTAGACTCAAGAGACATTGGTTCATTTCTATTTCATTATCTTGTAAGGTCTGTGGGGCATTGGATCTTGGGTACATATAACGTAAAGGTAAATGGGTTGTGTATGTGTTAGCACTTAGCAGTAGCACTGTTTTGCAAAGTTGCATGTACTTTGCGTCTACTAATGCACCAGAAGTAAGAATCGAATTGATAAGCTCTCTGCAACTAATGGTATATATTCTTGGCCAGTTTGGTGAATTGGAATGATTTTCTTGCAATTATAATGTGAAATGTACTCAAGTGGGGGAGCCTTACAGTCATATAATCTGAAATGATTTATTCTATAATGATGTTTTCTTACTGTGGAGAGATGTGGGGATGGGTAAGTGGTAAATTTTCTATTTAGGGATGCATTCACCTTGGCTTGGAGAAAATATCTACGAAACATTCTATGATGGTTTTATACCAACTTCATTGTCATTTCAAGTTGATTATTACCTTAAACCAAAAGCAGCTAATATGTTGCGTAAGTGTGGAGGAATGTTATTTCTTTCCTGTTCAAACCTTGCGAGAGGGGAGGAGCTTTGGACTTTTAATTTGGGTGCTCTGCGGTGGCTCAGGATAATGTTGTACTGACTTTTGGAGGACAAGGCTTTACTATCATCATTCTCTTATATCTTTGTTTTACCCTTACAGCTTTCACTGCCATTTTACCCGGAAAAAATAAAAAATAGAAAATACAATGGTAGTATCTTATTACAACTCGAAGTGGGTGTTATATATATACTGAAGACAGGTGCCTCCTGAGAGGCATTTGGGACTTGGGGGTAAACCGGTAATGATGTTGATTATGACTATGGTTTTTGTGCGTTATGTTGATGTAATGGATTCATTATTTGGGATTGGATGAATTATTTATTCTAATTTTTATTTCGTCTTAATTTGTTGGCTTGATGCCATTTGCGCAGCTACAAATATTCATTCTAATTTTTGTCAGTTATACTTTTATTTTTGTTTTGCTTGAGAAGGCCAGTTATACTTAAAATCTATGGTTGAAGCGGTTTCAAAATATGTGGTCTTCCACTATTCTTGGTTGTTTGCTCTAGTAGTTTCTGACTTCCTGTGAGGATGATTGGAAAGACCTATTGTAGAGTGCTGTCAAAGAATATCTTGGATTTTGAGTTATAAGCTCTGTAAATTAGTAATATGTAATGCTTATTGCTCTAGTAGTTTCTGACTTCGTGTTATGGAGGATTGGAAACACCTATTGTAGAGTGCTGTCGAAGTATATCTTGGATTTTGAGTTATAAGTCCTTGTAAATTAGTAATATGTAATGCTTATTTCAGTGAGTAACCTGTTCTGTTGCCTTTTTCCTCTTTTACTTGATATGATCTCTTTGTGCATACCTTTGCTAGGATTATGAGACTGCTGAAGCAATTGGGTCAAAATCTTATAATACGCTTATGGGTGATCTTGTTTCCCTGGAAACACGGAAACTGGAGGATGATGCCAAAGACAAATTGGACGAAGACTGCATTGATTTCGCAGCAGCAACTACTGCCACTTTGGGAGTTCCTTCACCATGCCTTACGAGGGCTACATCTTTTGATGAGTCTCCTCGTTCCACTTCTGATGAGTGTCTTCTCAGGAAAGGAGATGCTGAAGAAGAAGCAGAGCTTTCAAAGGTGTTAAAACTATCTGAGGAGAACGAAACACCTGCTAAGGGTGATGATTCTGGTGTCATATCAACCTGTGGAGGAGATGTGTTGATGACTTCTGATGAGAATGTGTATAATATAAAGTCCACTCCTGAAAACCCTGTACACATATCAGAGTTATATAGTGGTACTGCATCGTTAGACGTGGAGCCTTCCATATCAGACAGTGGTGATGTCCATGGCAATTGTGACAAGAGTGTATCATCTTTTGAAGAACCTGTTAATGCTTTACATGAAAGAGATTCTGGGGAAAAACGCATTGATCAGTCTGTAGAAGAATGCTTGTCAAATGATGTGGCTAGATGTGCTGTTGATACACCAATCCTCGGTGAACCTATACCTTCCTTGTCTCTTGTGAAAGACACAGAGCACACTGAAGAAGTTGAAAACTTGTTTAACCATGGTATTGTTTTGAATGATGGGCTGCATAAACAAAATGGAGAAGAAACTTCTACTTTGACTGCAGGCCATACTGATTCTGAGTCACATAGTGGCAGAGTTCCGAGCACTGAAGCGATTGAATCCTTTGCATCGAGTCTTGATGATGGTGAACCAATTTACGAAGGGGAGGAATGCATACTGGATTCTGGAAAGACAGTTTGTGAAGATCGAGAACCTGTCTATGAAGGTGAAGTGGTTCTGGCTGAACAGGCTGATAAAGGAGCTAGAGATGTCTATGATGCAAGCCCAAAAGATGTTATCACACTTCGCCAGGGTACATTCTACTCCGTTGCTAGCAGTTTTTTGAGTTCTTTTGTTGCTTTTTTGGTCTTGCAATGTGTTCTCTCCTGGTCCTAAGGAGCTCACTGTTTTCACATTTCAGGGGAATTAGTCAAAAACTTTCTGAAAAGCAATGCCAGCCAGTTGACTTTTTTTGGGTATAACTTTTACCTTTAATTTGTTTGTTCCATTGCCACTCGTGCCATTTCTTAATTACATGGCTCAGTATGTTGGCTTTACTAATTGTTTTTGCAGCCTATTTCGCTTGCAAGAGGGTCTTAAAGAACGTGAGCTTTGTGTTTTCTTCAGAAATAATCACTTTAGCACAATGTTTAAGGTGAGTCTTACTTAATAATATCTTAGCATGTCTGGCATTGTGTCTCCCATTTTAATTTCAGCTTCTGATATTTCTCAAACTTTTTAAATTTGTTGGATAAACTTTTGTTCCTTTGTGGCAGTTTGAAGGCGAACTTTATCTTTTAGCTACAGACCAAGGGTACATGAATCAACCGGACCTAGTATGGGAAAAATTGAATGAGGTAAGGCTGACTTATATTTTGTGATGATCATGCGGTCATCAACTGGCTGATGCACCAAGTAGTCTTGAACCAAGTAGTCCGGAAGTATTTTGAGATAAGCTACTTATATGTTCTTTGAAAAAGATTGATATTATTTGTAATGGCTCTTTGTTAGGGTGGGTGGAAAGATTATTATTGGTTGGCAGAGCAAGCGAGGAAAGAGAGTGAGAATTTTGTACTTTTTAAAATGTGGATATATAACGGAAAGATTCGTGATTGGTTTCTGAAGGGGTTGTAGGGTTCAGGAGGTAAGGGCAAGGAAAGGGTGCCTGACTTCAATAATGATTTGGTTGGCACAACTCTCAAGTTATTGGAACTGGACTGAGCTGGACTGAAGTGTTCGATTTTGGCTAATACTCCTTAATGCAATGTTTTATAGTGCGTCCCTTCTCTACAAGTCACATGAAGGTGGAGCATGGTCATGGGTTATTTGTCAAGTTTGGATGAAGTTCAGGATTTTTTCTAGCTAAAGATGGTCAATATTCCTCTTATTTATTAAGAAAAGAAAGAGATTGAAATCATATCTACTTCCTTCAGAAAAGCAGTGCATTATGCAACATTGTGTAGATAGATTATTCCTATGGTCTGGCCGTCTGGTCAATAGCATTATTTTCTTTGGTTTGTAAGAGAAAAGAAATGAAGGAAAAAAGTGCCCCCCCCCCCACCCTTCTATTTGTTGTCTCTTTCCTTGACAAACGCAAGGGCGTCTTCTTAATTTTCCGAAGATTATTGCGTTCGAGTCCCCTCAGGGCCACCGGAGGTTTTTCCGGTCGTTAACTTCAGGGCCCATGGGATTAGTCAAGCAAAGCTTGGGTACCCATGTTATCTAAAAAAAAATTCCGAAGATTATTGCTGTGAACAAGGCTTCAAATATAAAGACATTGTTTTTCAGTGAGTTTGATAATTGTTAACTTTTCGATTGGTTTGAAATAGAAATTTCAAATAGCCCTAAAATCAGTAGCTACGTTAGTTAATTTTATTGATGTCTGCTTTGTTGACTAGGGCTGATTTAAGGAGATCAATTGTTAATTTAGGACTTGTCTTTCGAATCCGATGGGTGCAATTGCTTTTAGAAGGCTAGGAGAATGAGTCTATGGTCGTCATGGTTGCAATCTAGTAGTTGCCTTCTTTTCCCTCCCTACCCCCATCCCCTATATGTAGTTATAATATAACTAATGTTTATGACCTACATGTTCTGCAGGTAAATGGGGACACATTGTTTATGAGAAGTAATTTCAAAGAGTTTAAGCTAGAAAGCAGTGGCAATGACACATGGGATGAGCAGAAAACTGTAGCAAATACTGCTGTATGTATCTCCGTCTTTCTATTTGTGTATATATGTGCATGGTCAGGCTATAAATGTTTTTGGTGTCATGTTTTTTTGTAACTTCTTTTTGCTCCTTGAAATGTGAATATTTAGCTACCACCTTTTGAACACGTATGGTGGGTGTACTTCTGTACATATCTATGGGCCTTTCTTAAATGACCTTCTTGAGTGAAATATAATGCCAGTGGAAGTGGGGAAAAGCGACTTGATACCACTAAGGTGTTTGTCTTCTATTTTCAGTTTGATTTTTCGGGTGGTATGGGTACGGCTGTTTGAGGGAGGGGATCGGTAAATGATTTATATTATTAGTATACGTTGCATACTTGAATATTCATGGATCAAACAGTGTATATTAACCAGAAATAGGGGAATAATGGATTAATGATTATGTTTTCTGATTGTTTTATACTAAATCATTTCTTTTCTCAGGACTATCTGGCTAACTTTGACAGTTCAGCACAGGGTGGCTCAAATATGAAGTAATTATTCTAACTACATATGGGCATTTGATCTCTCTCAAAGCCATATATACTATTGCTTGTTTGCGACATGGTCCCTGTTGAGAATAGCTGGGCTAGTTATATGAGGTGTTTAATTGTTTATCATGTTATGTTATATATTGCGAGACTGACTTGGTGGTAACTGTAACAGTTCTGATCTGCAATTGGCAATAGCTCTGCAACAACAGGAGTTCGAGCAGCAGCCGCAGCGTACTGCTCCACAGCAATCATCTGGTGCTGGCAGCTCAAGACTCATAACAGGTCCCCAGGTGAGCTGGAGATTTCCATGACCATAGTGAAACTTTAGAAGCTGACTGTCATGTTTTGTCTTTGACCTTTATGCTTTCTGGTCGAAATAGCTGTCTGGCCAAACTGTACTTGGTCCCTCACAGTAAATGTAGTCCCATCTGGAAGCTATCCTAATTCTTAGTAGTGACGTAAACTAGATTCAGTTCTAATAGACATGAAATCTTGTGCGAGTGGGCAGCAACTTGGTTGTGCTGCACTAAATAGTGCATCGGTTGCTAATTTGAAAATAGGCTGATGATGTTGCTAGCCCTATTGGTAATTGCAAATTTAGGGTTGTGCTTGTCTTGCTCCACAATTGTTTGATGAAGATCACCCTTACTGTATGGCGCTTGAAATTGCAAGGTTTTTTGAAAATTCTGTGAAGTGGCTTTGAAATTCATTTCATATATTGTGAAGTGAACATGCTAATACGACTTTAATTGTGAGCATAGCATGATATACTACCTCCGTTTCCGAAAAATGATAACATTTACTTTTTGAAGGTCAAACTTTACAAACTTTGACCATTGATTTCGGAAAAAATATAAGGATTTACAATGTAAAAATTCTATCGTTGGATTCGTTTTAATTAGTACTTTTGGAAAATCTATTTTTAATAGTTTATGTATTCATATAAGCACAGATATTTATGGTCAAAGTAGTGCATTGGAGACCGTGAAAAAGTAAATGTTACCATTTTTCAGACACGGAGGTAGTATATACCGAAAGTTCTGAACATAGTATCGCAGTTCGCAGCAGGCGAAGCCAACAGAGCCATATCTTGATGGAAAATAACTTTGTACTCATCTGGTTTTCCAAACCTTTTCAATTTATCTTGTTATTGTTGGGTTATGTAGCAGCAAATTTAGCACCACACCCCCCCCCCAAAGAAAAAGAATAAAGAAAAGGAAAAGAGAAGTATGATGTAAGGTGGATTCTTCCTCTTGCCAAATGGTTTTAAGCTAAGATGTGGGTTCTTGTCGTATTACTGAGTTGTGCAACTTGCATTTGGATTGTAGAATACAAGTTCTGATGAGCATCCAACCTGAGCCGTAGTGATAGCAGACCCTCTGAGCGTACACAGTACACCTATCATCAGGCTATCAGCTTGTTAGTTAGGGGGACTGTGTTCCTGTCTGGCAAGACTTAGGTTTTGAGTCTTGCCACCATCATATCCCCAGATTTCTGGAATTTCTTTGTTTACGTTGCTGTAGCTTTGGCCCATGCAGTGATGTGTTAGGCTTTGGGCAGCTGTTTCATGTTTGACTAAGTTAGTATATGTCTCTTCCTTACCATATCGAGGAGGTGGGAATAGGTACAGTTGTGGTGCAGTGAGAGATTTGTGATGGAGTTTACTTGTGGGTTTTTGGACATGTATTTGATTTCGAGCTTTACAGCCCAAAATCAACCTATAAATTTAAGAGGTCCAAATTGGTCCGAATAGCTCAGATCTGGTTGGTATATGGGGCAACGTTTTTATTTGTCAGTTTTTAGTATGAAAAGGGATCTTGGTTGATGTCTAGACCCCTACATGCAATTTGTCACTTCTCTAACAAAAAACTGGAAAAGCTCAGAACGTTACCGAACACATCCAGGGTTGGATTGGGTTTTTTGATTGACTCAAGTAGTAAGTAGTACACACCTGTAGCAGATGGGGTTTGGAGTTGGTACTCATCAGAATGATCTTCAGGAATTGATGGGAGTATTTGGGCTGTATGATGTGGTTTGCATCAGAACTCGGAATAGACATCAGTGCCAAATTGAAGTTCCATTGTAGTTGTATGCCGCCAAAATGTTCTGCACAATGCTTAGTTGTGGAGGCATGTCTAACCGTGGATACAACTGATTGTCGGGGTTGGGGGGCTTGGTCATTAGTATGTGCAGTTGTGTATGCAAGTTAAAGTTTTACGAATCCAAAATCTTTGTTTGCCTTAATACGTCATAACATAAGTAAGTCAATTCAAGAAAGGAAAGACAGAAAATACAGCTGTGATATACATGTATGGGATCTTTGTTTGGTGAGGATTGGCAATAGTCAGACCCTGCCATTAGTAGGATCACACAAAGTGGTGCTTTTGATGGTAATGCTGGTGGTTGGCATTAATCAAACATAATGAAATTATGTTTGTCTTTTGATTCCTTTCCTCTTATAGGGGAGGTTTGTTGTTCCATTGGTAATGTCAAAATAAGTTTTTTCTATCAAAGTGAATTTTTCAAGTTTTCGTCTACGACTTCTGTGAGGTAGAAATTGCGAGCGACAGTCTCTAGTCGCTCCTTCAGTACTCTTATCCCATTGTAGCACTTCACTAAATCCCTTTCTGCATCATCAACTTAATTAAGAGCATGTTAGGCCTAGCGTGTGAAGAACTTCTACTTTTCCCCCTACTTTCCCTTACAACTCACCCAAAATGTTCAAAACACCCTCTTGGAGGCCCAAACGTAGAAGCATCAAATCTGGGCTTCTACTTTTGGGTCTTCCAAGAGGTGTTTTGAGCTTCTTAGAAGTTGAAAATGGGGGTTATGAGGAAGTGGAGGGGTAGGTTTGTGAGGAAAAATAGAGGGAAAAGTAGATGCTACTCATAAGTTAGGCCAAACACCACCAAAGAAAGTGAAATAATTTTTTGGTGACCTTCTTTCCTGATCCTAACGGCTATTCCTGAACTTTTCTTTCCTCCTTCCTAGCCTGTAGACTGTTCCAATACTAAGTAATCCAGGCTGTCATCTCCTTGTCAAATTGCAAAAAGTTGAACTGATGATTTTGGTTGAAAGAAAGAAAATGGGTATGCACCTTTGGGGTTCACATAATTGAAATTTCATATTATGTGGTTTGACACTAAGATCATAGTATGAATGGTATTTCCAAGATTTAAGGGCAATGATCAAAATCTTTGTGAATGGTGGGAGTCACCAAGAGGGCTAAACTTTTTCTGAACAACCTAGTGAGTGGTGATTTTAGACTGAGAAGCAGACTTCACTCACACTTCAGCCATTTTGAGTTTTGGATTTTCTGTTCGCTATTATGATGAATGATGCATATTGTTTCCTTTACACATATTTTAAATGGAGAATTGACTCAAAAAATAGTTGAAGTTCCTTGTCTTTTCATTTAGCCAAAGTAACTGGAGCGTGATTGTTGCTATTCTTTAGGTTTTTTTTTTTTGGTGCAAGTCAGAAAATGTATTATTGCTAGCTGTAGTGTAACACAGATTACAGCCCATAGGCAATGCAGATCCAAGGCCACCTACTAGGTAGGGTTCCTTGTCTTCTGCATCCCTGTACTTCCTTACATCCCTAAAATTGAACTGGAGCAACTCACTACATGCAGTGGTTCTCCATATCTGATAACCTAACAAAATACAAAAAACATTCCTGACTTACAGCAAAATACAAATGCATAGTAAACTACATTATTACAGAATTTCTATCCTTGTTATTCTACTGAAATCTGCTTCTTCCTCTACCTGCTGTCATTTTGCTTCTGTCATCTGCCTCTGAATTTCCTGCTGAAATTTTCTGCATTTTTATCTCTGCACAAGATTTTCTGGCCTTACCCAGCTGCCATATTCCTGGAACTTCCCCCTGCTACTCGGCTGTTGATACCTGAGTCAGATCCCCCTGCTGATACTGTAACATGGTTTCCAGAATCCCAAAATATATGCACAAATTTGCAGAGAACACAGATTACAAATTTTCAATCCATCTCCTGTCCCTGTTGTTGATTTTCCTCTCTCTGCTGCATTGTTGAGTTCTAATCCTGGTCACCTGCTGAACCTGTTGCATGATCTGCATCATTGACATTCTGCTTCCCTCAAAATGTTGAATGTTTCTGCATCTCCATATCCAATACACTGTTGCTGCAAGTCCTGCTGCATATGTTTCCTTTCTGAACCTGGAACACTTTTGCCTACTTATCCAGTTGAGCATTCCCTGAATAGAGTATGCTCTTGCTGATATCTGTAGCCATCCCCTTAGCTGGTCCAGAATCCCTCAGATACACTACAATTGAAGAACATGTGGTTATGGTCCTCTGTCTTTTCTTTACACAGGTTGCACATGGTGTCTCCATTCAGGAACCCCATTCTCAACATCCTATCCTTTGTTAGCAATCTTCCCAACTGAGCCAACCACAAGCAAAAGCTCTGCCTAGGCATGGTAATTTTCCCCCAAATCAGGTTAGCATTTCTGGATTTTGGCATAACCCCTGTGAGTACACTATACCCACTTGCAGCAGAATAGAGCCCATCATTAGTACCCTTCCACACTCCTCTAGCTGAATAATGGTCCTGGAAATGGCTTTTAATTTTGTTAAGCTTTTTCCAGTACCAACTGGCACCCCATACAGGAGCATAGTTCCAGAAATTAGCTCCCTTTAAATAAACACCATTTATCCATTTAACCCACATAGTGTCTTTTTTTGTGGCTAAATCCCAAATATGCTTTCCATTTAAAGCAATATTAAACCATTTGCAGTTTTTAATGTTTATTCCCCCATTTTTCCTTGGTCTGCATACCACATCCCATGCCACCAAGCTTGTCTTCTGTTTTTGGTCAGTTGAACCCCACAGGAATAGTCTGCATTTCTGCTCTACACTTTTGAGTACCCCAGCAGGCATTATAAAAATGCTAGACCAGTATACATGTATAGAGAATAACACAGAGTTGATAAGTTGAGCCCTTCCTGCATATGACAGGTTTCTGGATGCCCATATCTGAAGCTTTTTTGTCATTCTGTCCACTAAGCACTTACAGTCAATTTTGCTCCATTTAGATGGAGATAGTGGAACTCCCAGATATTTCATAGGTAAAGTGCCCTCCCTGAACCCTGATAAGCCTAACAGCTCACTCTTCATTTGTTCACTAACACCAGCAATATACATGTTAGATTTCTCTTTGTTTGCACACAGCCCTGTAGCTTTTGAAAAATAGATTAAACTGGTCATCATGATGCTCACAGATGCTGGTGCTGCTTTGCAAAAGCACATCAGGTCATCAGCAAAGCATAGGTGACTCAGTGCCAGCTATTCTTTAGGTTATTGGTTTCCTTTGGGAAAATGCAATGAATACTTGTCTAGAGGTTCTCGACTCCGGAGTGGAGTCTCGACTGTAACTAAATCCTCATACTTCGTCAAGAAGTTCAGATAATTAGGCTATAATGTAACTAAATCCTCATACTTCTTCAAGAAGTTCAGATAATTAGGCTATAATGACAAAGTGACATTAGTTATTACAACTACTTGGATCATCTCCTTTCAGCTCACTGGCAGAGGAAAACCTTTTATTTTTCCGACAGTCGATGCATGTTTATGCTAGTGCAGAATGAGGTGTTGTAGATGATTGTTCCGTGTAAACTTGCAGGCCCCTTATAGAGTTTGTGTTATAGGAAGCT
Source organism: Tetragonia tetragonoides (assembly GCA_038025085.1). NCBI lineage: Eukaryota > Viridiplantae > Streptophyta > Magnoliopsida > Caryophyllales > Aizoaceae > Tetragonia > Tetragonia tetragonoides. The sequence goes on from CM076142.1 coordinate 51,129,589, forward strand.
CTTGAGCATCTTGGATGAGACTGATGTCGGTATCATTTTGGTGATCTTTGCAGGTTCCCAGAAGCAGTGTCAGACCGACATCCTCATCGCAGAGGCAAGAGCCGAAGTCAAAAGATAAATCTAACTGTAAAATTATGTGAAAATTGACTGACAGGGGAGTGAGTTTGGTGAAAAAAAGAAAATTGCAACTGTAAATGTTTGTTTGTAAGTTGTTCCTATAGCATCACATTACGCTTTTGCCCACACACAGTTTTACCCCTTGCAGGTTAGTTTATGATCATTGAAATCTGTTTTTGGGTTGTAAATAATGACATTTTGTAAAAGTTGCCACATTTGTAGGCCTTTCAATTATGAATTTCTTTTTTCTCTCTCCTCCCTAGTACCTTCAAGGCCCCATGATTCGCTGGGTTTCTTTTTACAGGTTTGTCAAATTTCACGAATTGTCATATTGGTCGTTGATTTGTTACTATGTCGCCATTATTGCTGTATAGCGTACTTCGACTAAAATGGTTGCCCCGAAGTTTGGGAGAAATCCTCTTTTTCTATTCGAGACGTGTGAATGTGATATTCATTTGATGTTGATGTTGATTTGATTTGATTTGATTTGAATAGTCTAGTAGCATGGAAGGCAGGGAACTATTGATCCATTACTGAATTTTAAGCTCAGAGTATTTGCTTATCACAAAAACTTGTATGAGTCGCCTTAAGGTGAGGCCCCCTCTAACAAGCATGACGTCATGTTTGGCTATAGAGCGGATTTCACCTTAAGGCCGCCTCATAGAAACCTTTTCCCGAATTACCAAATTGGTTCTAAAAAGGAACACCCTTGGACAATCTGATCAAACTTCATTTTGGGCAGATACCCCCTCTAAACTGGGTTTAGGGAAAAACATGCCATTAATTAAATTTTTTAATCTTTTTTCATAATTTTTTCCTATTAATCTATTTTCTCCTCAATTTTCTCCCTTTTTTTATATTTCTTTTTTCTCCTTTTTCCTTTTCTTTGTTAATTACTTTTCCTCTCCTCTCACTTTCTCTCTCCTCCTCCTTCTCTTTGCTCCCCTGGTTTTTAACATCAAAACAACATGAATACAAATATGGGATGATAAAATCATTTGCCACCACCAACAATCAAGCAATAGGTCCCAAGAATATCAACATCAATTCACTAGAACATGACCCTCCACCCCAACCACAGCCCGACCCACATCCCAATTTTCTCACTTCTCCTCTCAATTTCACCCATAGATGGTAAATTTGATTTCAATCAAACTAACCATGAGTTGATGATGATGATGATGATTGGGTTTAGACAATTTTGCAATTTTATCATCAAAACCCAGATTGCTGAATTTTTTGAGGGATGATGATGAATTGATGATGATTGGGTTTAGGCAATTTTATCATCAAACCCAGATTCGGAAATTTTGCAACTTTGTTGGGTTATTATCGAGATCGGGATCCTTGGCTTCGCTGAAGGATTGGACGAAATCAATGTCGAAGAAGCTGAGGAGGTAAAGCATCAGAAGCTTTTGGGGGTGAGAATGTTTTCTGAGCCATCGGAGGTTGTTGCCGCCGGCGGTGGTCCATTAATTAGGGATCAGACGGATATGTCCGACTTGAGGAGAGAGAAAAAGAGATACCCACCGCCAACGGAAATGCGATTGAAAAAATGAAAGGGGATGGTTGGGATTGGAATAATGTATGGGAACCAAGCCCCATGGCTGAGTTTCAAGAACACAGCTTCCATGGCTGAGTTTCTGGAACTGTGCCAATTGAAGAGAGAGAAAAGAAAAAAAATAGAAGAAGTAAAGAAAAAGGAAAAGAAAAGAAAAGGGGAGAAAATAATTTAAAAAGAGAAAATGTAATTGAAAATAGTTTAAATAGAAAAAAATACAAAAAATGAATTAAAAACATAATTAATATTGAGATTCTTACTAAATCCGGTTTATAGGGGAAATCTGCACATAATTACATTTTAAAGGAGTAACTTGTCTCATACGTTTTTAAAAAGACCAAATTCCAACGGTGTTCATTTTTAGGACCAATTTGGTAATTCGGGGAAAAACCTTTTGTAATGATGGTATGTGTCATGTGTGTGATAACTGATAAGTTCTCCCATAAGTTGCCCAAGAAAGTGGTGAATGTTGTTATGGTAAAAATGAAACCATGATTAAAAAGTACTCCAAATAAATGGGTACAACGTCAGCGGGGTGTGAGTGTTTCTACCTCTGGGCCCTTGGGGTTACATCTCTTACGACTTTTTCCTCCTCGCCCTTCTTTTCTATCACATAAATAGTTTTGGAGAAAAGCTCCTAGTCTGGTCCAGATGATTTGACCCCCCAAATGGCCTTCGGCCCACCTAAGGTTGTCTTATTTGCAAAGTCGAATGGATAATTCAACCTTTCATATTTGGTGTAAGGAATGGAAATAAAGAGTGAATAAAAAAACCTCTAATCTTATAAAAATTGACATAGTGCGGTTATTTACGGATACTAATTTTTTAGAGCGCACATAGAAAAGAGTAATCCACCAACTTACATATTATTCAAATCTCTCCCATTATTTTGATGGGCGACAGTACATATAGAGGTTATTCTCTTTTTTTTTTTTTTTTTTTGGTTCACTAGTCACGATCAAGGGTATTCACCGTCGACCACAGTGCACCTCAAAGGGTGGAACAGCTGGTCAAGAAATTTAAAGTTGCTCCATGCCCAAGGCAAGATTCAAACCCTCAACCTTAATTAAAGATGGATGAATCCTTACCTCTTGACCACACCTCCTTGATTTTAGAGATTATTCTCTTAACAATACATTAACATGTGACATGTGACATGTGACATGTCTATGTAGCATTCTATACATTACTAAAACTTTTACAATATCACAGATGTATTTCAGTTACCACCAAACTAGAAGTCTACACGACAGGACAATTCACAAGCCAAAGCCATGTCAACAATAATGTCATACTAATATAAGGCCTTGAGGTATAGTGGCCCGGTGGGGGATGGCAGCCAGAGCTGACTTTTGGTCTTTGAGAAATGTATACTCCAACGGGGTCACTTTTTAGTCTCCACCCATTTTAAAAATGTAACAACATATTTGATATTTCGATATATACATGGGTCACAAAAATTTCTATAATATAGTTTTTTTTTATTTTTTGTAATTTTTATTTAGATGAGGTTTCTTTTAAATGAAATAAAGATCATCACTCATCATAAATAACCTCTATAATTACATAGTAACCTTATTTTTTGATGATTTGATCTCATACAAATAACAACACTTGTTATGATTGGGTCACCAAAACAATTCTGAAAGTAATTTAAAGCAAGTCTTGTGTGAGGTCATTATTTAAAAATGTAGAGATCATTTAAAAAGTGACACTTATTTCGTTGAAAAGTAATATTTATCTCACTAGATATTACCAGAAGATCGTCTTTTAAAAGTTTTTGTGATAAATTTATTGATATCGGCCTAAAAAGAGGAAAGCAAAGTAATTTATGATTGTAGTGTGAAGCGACAAAAAAAACCCAAAGAAAAAGGAAAAAGGAAGGGGGGGTTTGGAAAATGACAAGTCTTTTCTCTCTCTCTTTCCCTCGTGTCTAATTGTCTATGTTTTTAATGTAAATGGGTGGGGCCCACATGTGGGGCAGAGAGAGTAAGAAAACGACAAGGCTACACCCCTGACGGTGACCCCACTACTACCTCCCAACCAATAGGACGTCGACTTCCCGTCTCTATATACAGTCTTACGTTTACAATGTCACCAACAAAAATATCAATAAAATACAAAACCCATTGCTTTATTGATACGTCATCGTTTTAGCAAGGTTATCTAACATTGCTTTCTTACTTTTGTTTTTCCTCAAAATTTTAGTATCGGCCTATCCAGTAATGGCAGTAAAGCACGAAAGGTGAAAATGAAATATGAAAAATAATGGGGTTACTCCTTTTCCTTGTGGTCCTAGGTTGAGTACTATTTAACTCTTACTTGCCTGAAACGTGGGCTCCTTTTCTTTTAAATGGAAGGATTTTTTTTTTTATTTTTTTTGAATTTTATATGTGCCGAAAAATGGTCCAGGAAAAAGCTAATAGTAATATGCAAAAACTTATAAGTATGAGACAGTCTTATGCATGAAGTATGATATCTGTGAGCAAACCTCAATCACAAGAGAGCTGCTCTAATAATAGTAGTATTGAGAGTGTGCTCTTTTTCACTTATTGGACATTACCCAATCAGTGAAGATAAGTGGCAAGACCTTACTCAATCAGTGAGAATTATTGGTTACATCTTATTGAATCAGTGGCAGGACCTTACTCAATCAGTAAAAATCAGTGACAGGATCACATTCCTACTCACATAATCAGTGACAGAACCTTGTGAAATTTGTTTGTTGGTGTATGAGTTCTTGCATAGTTAGGGTGCGTTCTTTAGAGCTTCTCCGGTCAGTTCAGTTCAGTTCAGGGGTGGTCACACATAAGTACGGCTCGGTTCAGTATTGTTCAATTCAGTTTAGTGGTGTTTAATTCAGTTCAGTTCAATGATGTTCAATTATTATTATTATTATTATTATTGTTGTTGTTGTTGTTGTTGTTGTTGTTGTTGTTGTTGTTGTTGTTGTTGTTGTTGTTGTTGTTGTTGTTGTTATTATTATCATCATCATCATCATCATCATCATAACAACCATACAAGTTATTTTGCAAACAAACTAGAACGAGTCAAGTGTTATACTAATAGTATTTCCAAACAAACTCATAAAATTACATCATCATCATAATTATTGTTATTATTATTATTATTATTATTATTATTATTATTATTATTATTATTATTGTTATTATTATGTTTCAGTTTAGTTCAGTGGTGTTCGATTCAGCTTAGTACAGTTTAGTGGTGCTCGGTTAAGTTAAGTTCAGTTCAGTTCTGGTAAGTTCAGCTCTAACAAACGCACCCTTAGTACTTATAGCTATATACGAGTAGTATAGTACTATTCAAACTTGAATCTGATTAATTAGAAGTATTATTTAAATGCACATGAATAACAATGTAATTAATACTCTTATATTTGTTGGAAATATGAAATTTGTGAATGTTAAGGATGCTCATTAAGATCCATTTGTTTTATGTTAAAATAAACATGTAGCTTAAAAATATTTTTTTCTTGTTCATTTCCATTTAGTTTGTTGTTGATAACTTGGTATTTGGTAGTACCAAAAGTGAATGAAACTTATGAAACTACTACATTTAGTTTTATTTGTTATCATTTTTATTTTTAAAGGCAAGAAAGTTCGATTTTTAGACCCATCATATGAGGGAGCAGGGGAGTGACCCAAAGCCTATATTAATAATATTATTCTTATTAATTCTAAAATTGAGGTCAACGAGTCTCAAACCCCAAACATTAAGGTTGGAGGCTTGTTCCTACGTATCTAACTATTTATGTATCCTAGCTAGTTGGATATATTCCTTCAAAAGAGAAAGGAAAAAGAAAAAAGAAAAAATACAAGAAGAGGCTGGTTGGATATACAAATATTCAACATGTTTTGTGTGGACTTAGTCCATTGTGGACCAAGTACTTTTGAGGGGTGGCTTCATGTGAAATAGGGGGTAGCTCCAGGTAAAGTAGGGGAGTGGCTTTAGGTGAAGTAATTTTGAGGGGTGGCTCCAAGTGAAGTAAGGGGTGGTTCCAGGTAAAGTAGGGGATGACTCAAGGTAAAGTAGGGGTGGTGCCAAGTATAAATTTGAGGGGTGAGTCTAGATGAAGTAGGGGTAATTCCACTTTCGAGGGTGGCTCCAGGTGAAGTAGGGGTGACTCCAAGTATTGGTCCACCATGAACTAAGTCTACACAAGTTTTTGTAATAAATATTATACAAACAATTATTGTTTGACACCTTGCATTGTAATCGAGCCAATTTTGAGTCTTTCAGGCAATATAAGTCATTACGATTAGTCACTTTCTGTGAGTCCATATGGTTGGTTATTGAATTTACTTTTTTTTGCCGAAAATGCGAATCAAAATCTAATACGGTTTGTGAAGTTAATGCTCAATTATTTGCATAATTAAATATTTAAATGGAATATAGTTGGGAACACCTTCATTCATGCTCAATTGCTCATTTTATACACAAATGAAGACTCAAAGTGTGGCCCTCATCGATGTTCAATTTACTTTTTTCTGACTCAAAGTACTGGATTAACAAAATATAATAGGTATTCATTAATTTAAAGCCATGCAATATCTACAATATGAAATAATGTCTAAATAAAAATAGATCTAAAACATGAACAATACGTAGGGAGTATAATATAAAGTTCAACTTGCCATCTAATGAATTTGTTGTACTTATTAGATTAAATTAAATATGTAGGGATGTACGTTACCTATACACCCAAACTTATGTACAAGATAGACAAAAAAATATCACTTTTTATCTTGAGGTATATATTTTTTACTCTTCAGCATTACTTTTTTGCTTACAATAAATATCAAGTGTTTTGAAACATTCTTATATAAATTTTTGTGTTTTTTAGAGAAATAATACAGTTAGTAGGAGGTTAATTATTTATGTAGACATAATTTATTTTTTCTTTTTTTATATTGGTGGCATTTGGTATTCTTGTTAATTTAGTTAATGCAGTAACTTGCCTTAATTCATTGGTATATTAGTATCTTGATAATTATTTTAACACGAAATTATCAAGGCGTTTTATATGAAGGGGAAGAGGAAATGTGCAAAGAGGGCATGCAATCACAACATAATCGATCTCATTAATACTTTCATCCCTCTTTAATCCATCATAACATTTTGGTAATATCTCAACAAAAACAAATAAAAAAGTATTCATATCTCCCAAAACAAGTACTCTTATCTCTCAAAACAGTTCTCTTATCTCTCAAAATGTAATGTTGGGTAAGCCAAACTTTGTATTTGAAATTGATTAATAGAGTGTTTGATACCTAGTCGTAGATGTATGCTAACTAATTCTAATATACTTAAAGGGCAACTGATGATAAAAGTTTACTTAATACGGATAATGCGAGTGGTAATGATCATTTGCAAGTAAATATTGGTACTTGAATGAATGATAGGTTATGATTTTGCTAGGAACTCACTAACTACATACTCTTCAGAGCCAACATAATTTAGATGGTTCCCCCAAATTTTTGGGTACTTGATGGTTCAGATTAAAGATTAATGGTTCAGATTTATACTTGTTGTGCGGGAAATATGAGATCCTCTCCAATCACTCCTTCTAATTAATCTCTCCAATACCTCATAAAACATAACGTTTTTCTTTCTTTTTTATTTGGTATTTGTGAGATATTGGAGGGATTAGTTGAAGGTAGTGATTGGAGAGGATCTCATCTCGGGAAAAACATTGGTAACCACTATACTATAGCACTGGCCCTCTGTGAAATGTGGTGCGAAAGAGACCATAAAGAGTTCATGTGTGTTATGGTCCTTTACGGTTTGGCTTTATGGACTCGATGAATATCGAAGCATGATTGTTGCAGCAAAATAAAATGTTCTGCCATTTTCGTCTTTGAAAGCATTCTTACAAATTTGTTAAATGTCAGCATATTGGACGATTATAAGTCTCTTTCACTTCAAAACATGTTAACTACTCATATAACCAGAAATTATTCCTCAGTTTTCACTCTTGCTACCCTGCTTTAACTTGAAGCCTAGCGAGTAGCGTATCCAACCACAACGGCAAGAAGCCACCAAATCGAGATTGTCAGTCTCAATAATTTTTAAATATGACACCCTTTTAGCAATTAGATTAACGCTTAAACTTCAATTTTATATGTTGAACTCTTTGACAAGTTTATTATAGCCAAACATGACATAAGCATGATATCATGCTTGTTAGAGGGGACCTTACCTTGACACCGCCTCATACGAGTTTTTGTACATTTCTTAATAACACCTGTTCAATTTCACATGTTTTTACATTCTACTCCTATCATCTTGTTTTACTTGGGGTTACAGGTAGCTTACGATCATGGCTTCGAGCATGTGATTGTCGAGACGGATAATTTAACTATTTTCAATGCTTTGAATTCTAGCTGTAGAGGGTCTAGTATTATCGATTTACTAGTTGATGACATTTTAGCTCTTAAGTTCAGTTTTAGTAGTGTTGGTTGGTCTTTTACTTATAGAGAAGGTAATCGAGTCGCTCATGAGTTAGCACATGTGCAACCATGGGTTGTAGGTCGTAGGATGTGGGTTAGTTCGTTTCCTTCTATTGTCGAATCTTTGTTGGAGGTTGATCGATCGAAATTAATGGATATCTAGTATCGCAGCTTGCGGTATTGATTTCAAAAAAAAAAAAAAACTTGATCAATTCACCTTTCAACAATTGATGGTTGAAATTAACCCCAAACTTAATTTGTTTGGAGGAAAATAAGTACAATGTGAGTTTTTGATTTTCACTAAATCGAATTGAATTTATCACCACTGAATTAAACAGAAGAAAGTGGTATAATAGTTAGTGAAAAAGAAGGCACGGCTCTGATATTGATCATTTGACGTACTAGAAACAAAGAAAAAAAATGGAAAAAAAGGAAAGAAAAAAAAAAAGAGGCAAGGAAGGTGAAAAAGGAAAAGCAGCCAAGATGTCAGGGTCATAGACAGAGCCAAACAACTTTTAATCTGGTGATATCTTCTCCCTTCCCTTTCATAGTAATGATTCTATCACCCTTTCTTCCTTCCTTCACAAAATCTCCCTTATTCTCTCTCTCTTTCTCTCTAATAAAATCATCTCCTTTGCAAATTCAAACAAATTACAAATTTGATAAAACTATAAACTAAATATAAATATAGACTTCCCTAAATATATATTCCATTTTCTAGCTCTCTCCTGAATCCTGAATTCCTGATCATTTACAGCTTTGTTTTTCTCTGATCACAAACAGTACACAGACCTCAGTCCATGAAAAATCTGCATACATACAGTGACCTTCTGCATAAAGCCTAGCGTTTCAGATCCCAACACACAAAACAAAAACACTTACGTTTCTCTCTCTTAATAACCCAACAATAACGAGAAAACACTGTTGTGTATCTTCTTCTGATTTTCTCTCTCTACACAGTAGTAAGTATAAAGCAAGCTCTGATCATCAGCTCTCCCCCTATACACTATATAGTGGTCCTCTCCCTATACATATGATATAATCCACCCATTTTCCCTCTCTTTCCCTCTCCTCTTTTTTCCTCACTTTCTCTGCTTACCCATTTGTTGTTATCACCTGTTTCATTGACCCTTTTCCCCCAATTCACCATTTTGGGTCAAGATTTCAGAAAAAGAACCCAACTTTTTTTCTTTTCCCATTTTTTCCTTTGGTGGGTTTTTTCTTCTGTATAGGAAAAAAAGAACAAAAATGCAAGAACAAGGATTGAGAATGATGGGTAGTAGTGGTGGTGAAATTGGTGGTTTGATGGGTGGAGATATGGGTTTTTCTGATCAATATAGGCATCTAAAGGGAGAGATTGCGGCTCATCCATTATATGAACAGCTATTATCTGCTCATGTGGCTTGTTTAAGGATTGCTACACCAATTGATCATTTGCCCTTGATTGATGCACAGCTCTCTCAGTCCCATCATCTTCTCCGTTCTTACGCTTCCCAACACAATCACTCTCTCTCTCCTCATGATAGACAAGAGCTTGACAACTTCTTGGTATTAGGCCTTTCCTCTATCTCCAATATGCAAAAATTCAAAAATAAAAATAAAAATGATTTTTATGTTCATGGAAATTAAATTATTGGATGATTTTACTGAGATTGGTGTGTTTTGTTTTTTCCAGGGACAGTATTTGATGGTGTTGTGTTCATTCAAAGAGCAGCTTCAACAACATGTAAGGGTTCATGCTGTGGAAGCAGTCATGAATTGCCGTGAAATTGAACAGAATTTGCAAAATCTCACTGGTAATAATGCCCCTTCCTGTTTTCATTCACCATTTTTATTTATTAATTTATTAAATTAAAAGAATGGTTTTAATTAAATCCAATATATATTTGTTTGTGGAATTCAGACTAGCTCATGTATGTCCGAACAAAATAAAAATTGAGAGGATTGTATTTTTGTTTGTATATATGCAAAGAAAACAAAAACCCATTATTTTAGGATTCCAAATGAATGAAAGGAACACACATATGATATTGTATTCATTGTTGAGGACATATATATCATGGAGTATATTATTTAGTATTGTGGTCTGTTTGGTTGATGAAGTTATATTTTATTCCATTGAGCTCAAATATCATGTTTCATTGTTTTGGTGAGTGGCGCGTTTGGTAGGCAAAAAGATAAGAAAATGTGTTGACAAAATTGGAAGGTAAAGAAAGGGGAGGACATTTCTTGCAATTGCTTGTGTGTTGACATATAAGAAGAGGGTGGGTGCAGTGGGACCTACTGAAAAGGAAATTTTAAGTTTTAGTTAGGAGAGGTTAAATAGTTAGTTGGGCGATGGAGGGAAGAAAAGAAAGCAAATCCAACTTCCACCAATAACAATTTATATATTATTGGTACCAAATCCAATATTAATTTAATTTGTTTGTAGAAAGCAAGGGTAATTGGATGATTGATTGTTAATGTAACCATGATTATACTACACTACACCCTGTGTTATGGGGTTAGCTAGCAATTAATAATAGTTTGATTGATTTTGTTAATTGCTGTTGTTGAAGTTAAGACTTAAGATAGTGATGACTGATAAGTGATAAATGACTAGAACTTTTAAATTTTCATACTTTAGTGAGATCTATTCAATGATTCATGTTGTCATATTAGCCATTTAGCCTAGCATCCTTAATGATTTGAAGCACATTGATTCAGAAGGGTTGAATTTGGCATGTTCATTATACTCATATCGCCTTGGCAAAATCACTCCCCCTCATATCTTCCGTTCAATATATACCTATCAGGTTATTATGATGGTGTTTAATTACCTGTGTTGAGTTTGTGTCTCCTTGAACCAAATTGTTGATCCAAATCAGGAGGCCCTAGCCTGTGGTGGAGTTTGGAATTTGACAAATAGGCTTAACTGTTTATTATTTTTGAAGACTTATATCTGTAGATTCATGATTAAAGATCTATATGTTAATAAGCATGCTTGCTAGTTGCTACTTGACAATTAGACGAGTATATGATGATAAGGAATATAACATTAGTGACCCAACCAAAAGCTTAAGCGGATGCATCATGCATGGTAGGAGGCCCAACTAATGTTATATTCCACATCAAATGGGACCTCTATTATTACTGTACCTGAAACAGTAATTGTACTCTACTAAAGTAACTAAACTCTAAGCTCATTGATGGAGTATTGACTTATATATCTTACCATCTTATTCTCTGTGAATGCTTTGGTCTAACAATTGTTGATTATATAGATAATCTTCATATAGGGAGTTAATATTAAAGCATGAAACATTGCGTGTTCAAATTATAAATGAAAGAACCAGTCAAACATCTATCAGCATGCTGGTCAAGGATCAAAACTTCATTGGAGAAAGATTATCATAGATTCATATCACTTTTAATAAAAGAAAAATATACAAAATGAATGGAGTCTAGATATAGTAGAAACGTTTCAGCTCCCTTATGACTTGTAAAAGAAATATTATGTGCAAGCATATCCATGTCAGGATAAGTATGCATAGTTCCACCTTGGCCCTTTGACATTGTGGCTCTCCAATCCTTGGCGTTTGAAACAGCAGCTTGAACAAAGCTAAATCATTTGATAATGCACTATGTTGCTTATATACCCAAACAACCTGTGGAATATATCTCATAATTAAATTTAATTCTCTGCAGTTTATTCGATTCTGTACTGTCCTTGTGCTCAGATATTGGTGATATGCTTTAATTTACTTAGAATCGAATGCTGCCACACACGCGACACTAACTTTACTTTGTCCTCTATATACTTACTCAATTACTCATTTGATGTGACAAGATGAACTTATAGTTCATAAGTTCATCAAGTTGATAAGTAACATTCAACTTAAACAAGGACAGATTAAGGTCTAGGCCTCTCCGAATTGGAACGTCGCTCTGATGACCAAGATAGATGTAACTAATTTTGTGTTTTAGGTACTCAGTATTGACAACTTATAAGGCCCTATATTCATTCATGATTCAATCCTCTATATATGCTGGACCTTCAGCTGGTTGTCACTTTTCAAACAACCAAGGCATGTTTGGTTTAAAATAAAAGTTGATGGAATAACAGTACACTTTTCTAAATGTCTCATATGATGTATGTGTAAACTTTTCAGATGGACTGATGGAGTACATGCCCTTAGTCGTCATCTGATTTCATTATTACTAACCGATTGTTATGCGTTCCTCACTGAAGCTTTCTTGGGGCTGTAATTTCAGGAGCAACTCTTGGGGAAGGAACGGGAGCAACAATGTCAGATGATGAGGATGACATGCCCTTAGATTACCCAATGGATCAGTCCGCGGGAGATGCGCATGATATGATGGGGTTTGGACCATTACTTCCTACTGAATCCGAGAGGTCTCTGATGGAGAGAGTCCGGCATGAACTCAAGATTGAGCTGAAGCAGGTGTGCTATTTTAGTACTAACAATAATCTAAGCTATTGCCTTATTCATTCCTCCGTGGATGTTATTGTCGTTGTTTATTGAAACAATTTATTGAAGAGAGCAACTGTTAAACTTGCAGGGATTTAAGTCGAGGATCGAAGATGTCAGGGAGGAAATACTGAGAAAACGACGAGCTGGAAAACTACCAGGGGACACCACTTCAGTTCTCAAGGCATGGTGGCAGCAACATTCAAAGTGGCCTTATCCTACTGTAAGAAACTACTTAATCCACCACCAATATCTGTTCTCGCATTTGCGCTCCTAGAGTCCCAAGTTCATAGATAATATTAGCCTAAGTTATATCCCAAGTTTATTTGTTACACAGCACTTGCTTCACAAAAGCCTATGTTGAAGAGGTAGTACCCTTTCGAATCAAACCAATTACTGTCATACTGAGCTAAATTCATTAAATGGCCTTGAGCAAGCAAAATTAACTGAATCCCTTTTACAAACAGAAGTTGAAGGTCTTATTACTGATATTCAGTTCCAAACATGAGCTAATGTTGCCTTTCTTTATAAAATGGCAGGAAGATGACAAGGCAAAACTTGTGGAGGAGACAGGGCTGCAGCTGAAGCAAATCAACAACTGGTTTATAAACCAAAGAAAGCGCAACTGGCATAACAACTCCCAGTCCGCAAATTCCCTCAAGTCCAAGCGCAAGCGGTAGAGTCAGGAATGAAAATGAAAATTCAAAAGGAGCTCCCATTCCATCGATCTACCTGATGCAGATCAGATGACAAAGAAACCGATCTAAATGATATGAATATATACTTTTTTGTGGTAAAATCCAGTTAGTATGTAACTCCAGTCCAGGCGAGGTGGTTCTAACTGAAACTCGTTTGTGAATGATACTGAAAAATGAATGTTGCTTTAGGGTGCACTGCAGGATATATCAACAGCTTGGTCATTGATCATGTAAAGAAAGTCATATACGTAGAGGGCTTTAGCGTTTCGAGTTGTCAGTGGATGTAATATACTTCCCCAAAATCTTTTATCAACGTCTAGTCATTTCTGTTTACGGTAGTAGCACATATCCCGTTTTGATATTCTTGGTTAGCATTTGATGTTCTTTCATCACATAATTTCTGGAGTAGTACATACTGTAGTCATCAATGGGAAATTCAATGATGCAGATTTCTAGATTCAAACTGTTAAGGGTAGCTTTGTTTTAGTATGTACAGAGTATATAATGAATTGATGATGATCACCTTTAGATATAGCAGCTTTCAAATCATGCAGCAATGCAACACTACTGCATGCGATGTCTAAGGAACAATTATAAAGGTAGTCATATATTTCTTTCTTGGAGGTCGGATAACTAACTTGCGTGGAGGTGGAGGAGAGTAGACGGCATAAAAAACATGTTTCATAATTGATATTAGTTGAAGTAACCCACCAACTTATATGCGGGTCTCATCTCTCTCAGACCGGTCTTCCAACACGAGAGTCGAGACACTCACAGCCTCACATGTAGGTTTTCTCTCCCACCAGCCTACAGGGAGCTTAAAAAAGAGAGCATATCATTTATCTTTAGATGGGCCTAAACTGCTTGCTAGCTAGGGGCTTAAGGACAGCTAACCAAGATTTTAATTTGGTTGGTCCAATTCTTGAACCGAAAGTCCGAAACCAAAACCCACAAAAATTAATCCAATAAATAATCCATCACCACATTCACCAGATACTGAAGTATCATTTTGTAGGACCTCCATATCCATTCTATAAATTGATGAGCTGCCTTTGAAAGGGTTGTTTCCTACTAAGGCGGCTACACAAAAAGTCTCCTCAAAAGCACATTTCTCCCCCATGTGTCTGATTGATCTAACACATACATGATTTTCATAATTAATTTCAATTTGCAATATACTATTATAGTTTGATCCATTCAAAGTTCAAACCCAAATGTTGTTTGCCCTTAAAATAGTCTCTTCTTTCTTGTTGACCACTGTCAAAACAAGATCTTGTTCAAACAATATGTGCTCACCATCAAGTTTTTGGCTTTCCCCTCTCTCTCAATCATTCGATTTCTCATTTATTAGTACTTCAAAATTTAATCTTTTACCTATATTTTTTGTGGGTTTTCCTAGAACACGTTTGGATCACCAACCATTTATTGCGTTCTCACCTGGTTGAGCACTAATTGGCCTGGTCATGTGATCTATATTCTATCAAGCTTCTGTAAAGCGCCATTTTTGTGCTTGGTACATCCCAACGGGAAAAACAGGTAATTCAAACAAGTGGGCAGTTTTCTGGTTTTTGGTTGTACTTATATTGCTCTTTTTGATTGCTGCTTTCTGCTTTCAAAAAGCTGAATTATTTGATTGAATAAAGATCACATGACCAAATGGAAAATCAGGTGTAATTAAACAAGTGGGCAGTTTATCTTGTTTATTGGTTGGATACTTGTATTGCCCTTTTATTTGATGCATTCTGCTTTCAAAGAGCTGAATTAGTTGAATATTTGCCATCACATTCTATTATGGTGACAAAACTAGTACTCTATAAGACAAATAGAAAGTCAGAAGAATTGGGTTGTTGATCTCTATTCCCTTGCTTGAGATATAACTGTCTGGGTTTTTGCTGTACTCTTGGTTGAACTGCCTTGCTACTGGATTTATTAGGAAAGTGGGGAATTTTTTGCGCTGATTGAATCTGAGGGGGTTCAGAGTATGGCTCATTTTGCTCAGCACCATTCACTTCCAGTTGACTACTCCCAAAATGGCCAAGGAACTGAAATTGTGCCATTTAAGACCTGTCAAGGGTCTTTAAAGGTTCTGTTGCTACACGGGCATTTGGACATTTGGGTTAAGGAGGCCAGAAATTTGCCCAATATGGATCTTTTCCACAAGAGCTTAACTGATTTATTTGGTGGGTTGGTTATTAAACAGATGTCCAATAAGTTAACGAGCGATCCTTGTAAATGTGTCTGTTGCTGGTGCTATACTTGCAAGAACTTTTGTGTTGAGAAATGATGAGAACCCAGTGTGGATACAACATTTCTTTGTACCTGTGGCACACACTGCTGCAGAACTGCACTTTGTTGTCAAAGATGATGATGTTGTAGGAGCACAGATCATAGGAGCTATTGGTATCCCGGTGGAGCAGCTACATTCAGGTGCAAGAATTGAAGGAACATTTCCAATTCTAAATTCCAAGCAGAAGAAGTGGGAGACTGGAGCTGTATTGAGTGCGTCGATTCAGTATACTCCAGTGCAGAGAATGACCCTGTACCACTTGGGTGTTGGACCAGGTCCTGACTATATTGGGGTCCCCAGGACATGTTTCCCCCTCCGGCGAGCAAATAGAGTTACTCTTTACCAAGATGCCCATGTTGAAGATGGTATGCTTCCTGATTTTAGGCTTGACCACGATATGCATTTTGTGCATGGGAAATGTTGGCATGACATCTTCAATGCGATTTCTGGTGCCCGTCGTTTGGTGTATCTCACAGGCTGGTCTGTAACCCATCTTGTCCGACTAGTTCGTGATTCTCAAGATGCCTCAGCTTGCACATTAGGTGCGCTTCTTAAGGGTAAAGCGCAAGAGGGTGTGAGAATCCTGCTTCTTGTGTGGGATGACCCTACTTCTAGGAGCCTTTTCGAATATACTACTGTAAGTGGCATCGTTCCTGATTGTCATTTTCCACAGGTTCTGTTTGTGATGAAGTGACTTCCAGCCAATGTGTTATTTCTTTTTACCAGACAAATCTGATTATAGATTTGTTCGTGCTGTGCATACCTGTTTGTCTTCTCCTTTCTCCTGATTTTGTGTTTCCAGAGTCTTGTTGTTCATCGGTGTCTCTGCAATGTAGGGAGGCATCTTGCAGACGGGTGATGAAGTGACTTACCAATTCTTTAAGGGCTCTTCAGTACATGTTATTCTTTGTCCACGATCTGGTGGAAAAGGACATAGTTTTATCAAGCAACAGGTATTTTACATGCTATTCTCCCGGACTGAGGCATATGAACTTTATCATATAGTGTTATCTCCAACTGTGAAGTGAAATTTGTTATGAGATGGTAATATATGCTGAATCATTTATGTGAACTAAGTCTACTAATTTGAGAAACCCTCGCATTCTATATTGAGTGATTCAAACTGAAATAATTTGTAGGTAGGAACCTCAGGGTCCTCAATAATCTAAGGGAAGTGAGATATCTGTTTAGGGAGCTTCGCAGTCTCCTCTCTTAAAACTTAAAAGTCTCGAGTAGAAAGCTCGGATGTTGTATGGATGTAGGTAGTGTCCTCCCATCAAACCTATTGGCAGGCACCCTCAAATCAAGATCCTACCATTAACTCCTGCTCCCTTGCTCAGTTTCCATGCCACAGCTACTTTTTTCTCACACACAAATCTTGGCCATATCTCTGGTTACAATTGCTAGAGTTGGCAAGCATGATGTTGGAATCAATGGTATCCGGAAAAAATGTTTCTTTAATTTAAAGATTTTCCCACATTTAAATTTAATAGTTTATGGCCAGTAAAAGAGCTATTATTCTTATCAAAGAAAGTTACAGTTCCTACTGAAGTTCTACATGGCCTAAGACTTACAAAATATATAAAGTTATTTC
Organism: Tetragonia tetragonoides; assembly: GCA_038025085.1. Classification (NCBI taxonomy): domain Eukaryota; kingdom Viridiplantae; phylum Streptophyta; class Magnoliopsida; order Caryophyllales; family Aizoaceae; genus Tetragonia; species Tetragonia tetragonoides. The sequence continues at coordinate 51,146,788 of CM076142.1, forward strand.
TATATATTGTTACGTTTTTATTCAGGTAGTTTGTCAACCTCTGATATTCTACCTACTTTAAATGCATATCATCAGATGACTACTTGAATTGCTTTCATCCTTTTGCTCTTTTATTGTCAGGAAGCTGGAGCAATCTATACTCATCATCAGAAAACTGTTATTGTGGATGCTGATGCAGGTCACTACAAGAGAAAGATCATTGCCTTTGTTGGAGGGCTTGACCTGTGCAGTGGGCGGTATGATACCCCAGAGCATCCTCTTTTTAAGACATTACAGACAGTACACAAGGATGACTATCATAACGGAAATTTTCACTGTATTCATTCTCTTGAGCCCTCTCTCTTTATTTAATTGTTTTTCAATTTTATTTCAATTTATTTTTTCCCTTCTATATTTATTTGGTTACATATGAATATGGGCATAGGGCTCCTGCTTTTAGTTACCTAGTGAAATTCATGCATTTTTGAATGACTATGTGGATCAATATAATGTGGATATTCTACTTTTGATGCTAAAATTACTCCAAACTCAGGACCCCCATATGCAGTTAATTGAGTTTCATGATTAAAACAATTATTTCGTAGTTTCTTCGACTTCACAACTGTGATGCTAAAAGAGAAGTAGGACAGACAGAGAGAGACAAGCATGAGTTTCAGAGTGCAGTGGTTTCGTTGATGAACATCAATACGCTGTCCAGTCTGACAGGGTTGGATGGCCACTAATCCGTTATGGGGTTGCATGTGTATAAGATTAATCAAAAGTTATGTAAGGCGAATGAGTATCTATGAGATGAGGCTATCGGCTATTCTGCTATAAATTGGACATTGGGTGAAAAGATGATGTCATTTTTGGGATTATATGTTTGCATTCGTATTATAGCCAGTTAATTCTATTGTAACAATAAACTTATCGGTTCTGAAAACAGCATATGACTCAAAATGAAATTTTGGCTGAACAAGTATGGACCTTGTGGTAATACCTGTGCAACCTGTTCCACTTGTAAAAAAAGTTGAGAAAAGAATCCCGTCAAATGACAGGAATATGATCGCAGCATTTACATTATCCTTTTCCCCTTCTTGGAGTAATTCTGGGGCTTTACTTACAGGGTCCTACTTCTACTGATGGCTGTCCTAGAGAACCATGGCATGATTTACACTGTCAAATAGATGGCCTGCTGCATATGACATCCTGGCTAACTTTGAGGCCCGTTGGAAAAAGGCTTCAAAACCTTGCGGGCTTCAAAAAATGAAAAGATCTTACGATGATCATCTGCTTCAGATAGATTAAATTCCTGATATTATTGGACTGGGAGACGTCATCAGCCACTGTGATGATGACAGGGAGTCTTGGCATGTTCAGGTAACTTAAAACACTAAACACCATTGCTTCAAGTGTTCTTGTGTTCTACTATGATAAGCTCCAACCTTTTGACTTATTATCTTCCATATCCTAGGTCTTCCGCTCAATAGACTCCAATTCTGTGAAAGGATTTCCCAAGGATCCAAAAGAAGGGACAAGATGGGTTAGAAAATTTTGTTTTCTCTAGTTGTTTTATATCAGTTCTTGCTCTCAACTTTTTCAGATGATTGATGAGTCTTTGGTTATTCTATCTTGAAACAGAACCTTTTATGTGGAAAAAATGTACTCATCGACATGAGTATACATGCAGCATATGTGCATGCCATCCGCTCTGCTCAACATTTCATTTACATTGAGAATCAGTACTTTCTCGGATCCTCATATAACTGGGATTCTTACACTGACTTGGGTGAGATACTGCCGTCTTTAGTTCAAGATATACAACTAATGTGTTGTTTGCATACAAATGCATTTTTTATGTGAAGAAACTGTGACTTGTTTAGTTGTTTAGGTTAGGATTTGCTCAGCTGATCTTGTTGAATCTGTGAGAATATTAATTCGCACCAAAAAAAGAAAAAAGAAACAAGGACAAAAACATTTTCTTTTCAGTTTGGATGCTGAAAGAGGACAGGGACATCATATATATGCCCCCCCCCCCCCTCCTATATTTGCCCCTTTTCTTCGGTTTGTGTGTGGGTGGTTGTATAGAGCTCAATGATTTCAGGATGTAAACAAAAATATATTCTCATTATGCAAGCTTTGTGCATCTTATATTCTTAGTTACTTTCCTTATCGTTTGCAGGAGCAAATAATTTGATACCTATTGAAATTGCTCTTAAAATTGCAAATAAAATCAGAGCAAATGAAAGATTTTCTGCCTACATTATCATTCCAATGTGGCCAGAGGGTGATCCTAAAAGCCTTGCAATGCAGAGGATTCTTTTTTGGCAGGTAAATTACAAAGTTACTATTTCTGACATCCTTCAGGAGCCCCAATCATGCATATCAACATGCTATTGGCGGAAGTGTTACTTCTTCTGTTCTATAATGTCTGTACTTTCTACTCACCAATTTGCATCCACTTTTCTTATGTAGCTGCGTCAAATAAAAATGCACTAATTATTTTTCCTGTAGTTTGTACGGGCCTCACATTATTTTGGTTTATTGTCGACCAATTTACCAATGAACATATGTTTGTCCTCTATATGATCCCCCATTATATTTTAGAAGCAACACATTCATCTCATTATTTGCCCCTTGATCCCTGTAATTGCATCTCATTCACCCTTTCCATGCATACCAGTACAAGACAATGCAAATGATGTACACGGTAATCTACAAGGCATTGGAAGAAATGGGGCTGGAGAATAGTTATGAGCCTCAAGACTACTTGAATTTCTTCTGCCTGGGAAACCGCGAGGCTGCAGATGGGCTTTCTGAGCGCAATTCTAGTAGTTCATCTAACGATAGTACTCCTCAGGTATTCCCCTTGCTCTCTGACATCACTCCAAATGTATTTTTCATTTCTCAACTGATAACAACTCTTGCTTGTCTTGTTCTGCCGTGGATATATGATGAACGTTGGTTACAAAAAGGCACGGTCCAAGAAAAGTCGAAGATTCATGATCTATGTTCACTCAAAAGGGATGATAGTGGATGACGAATTTGTCATACTGGGTTCTGCAAACATCAACCAGCGATCTATGGAAGGCACTAGAGACACTGAGATTGCGATGGGTGCCTATCAGCCATACTATACTTGTGCTAGGAAGAACTCAAGACCATATGGTCAGGTATGCATGCAATATCTTTTTGATCCGTAAGCAATTCTGCTTCGCGTTTATCAACTAATGGTTAAACCGAGTAAAACAAACACCAACACAGGCTCGCAAAGAATGATTCATTATCTACCAGAGCTTTCACATCCCACAATGATGCAGCATAATGTAATTGGATCAAAACTAGATAAACTTGGTACTTGGTAATACAGGAGCATGGAAGCTGTGGCTGTTTCTGTGAATCTTACATGAAGTGTGTGTACAATTTATGTGACTAATTATATGTGTTTGCAGGTATATGGATACAGGATGTCCCTGTGGGCGGAGCACCTAGGACTGCTCGACGAGTTGCTTTAGGCATCCAGAGAGTCTGGAGTGCGTGAGACGAGTAAGAAGTCTGGCGGAGGATAACTGGAAACAGTTTGCAGCTGATGAGGTGACCGAAATGAAGAGTCACCTTCTCAAGTACCCATTGCTAGTTGATCGAACTGGGACTGTAAGCCCTCTTCCTGGGTCTGAGACATTCCCAGATTTAGGTGGGAAGGTGATGGGGACCTTCTCTGGCCTCCAAGAAAACCTTACCATTTGATCACATCATTGAATCCAAAATTAAACGTGTACGAGTATTATTTTCCCCTGCATTGACCTCTTTCATCATGGGGATTAGGGGATAATTCAGAAATTGTGTCTTGTGCAACATGATACCAAAAACGGTCGTGTTATTGTTTGGGATAGTAATGGTATATAATTCTTTCACAACTATCTTGGGAGCACCTAGACGAATTAATTCGTGGAATACCCGAGGCCATGCATCATGGATTCACAATAACTATCATTATCAGTATTAGAAATATGATCTCAAAACGTTAATAAGCCAATTCTTGACAGATAAATAATCGAAAACTTGATTTCCTAACACCATTAAAATTAATCCTTTCGGATGCAAAAGGGCTAGTTGAAGCTATAAATGGTGTTTCTGTTGCTAATTTTAGTATAGAATCTCGCGTTTTGTTTATTAAATCCTCATGTAATAATTTCAGTTGTTGTCATATAGGCTTTATTCCTCGTAGCTTAAAGTGTATTGCTCACTCTTTAGCTAAACAATGTAATTTGAATGTTTCCTGTATTAATATATGAATGTATTTTCAGTTGCCAAAATTTTTTTTTTTATCAATGGAAACTGTATTTTAATAAATTGGAAAGTACCTTTAGATCTGAATGTTGAGCTTCTCAAATCACAACTACCAAGAACTTTTCATGCCCGTCCCATATGGGCAAGATCTCGTTGATAAGTTGGGGCCAGCTACCATGATGTATTGTCTAAGTTGAAATTCTATTGGTCATTTCAGTTCTTAGAATTACGTATTCTAATGGAAAATGTTTGGTTGATCTAGTAGCTTGATGACTCATGCATATTTATCGGATAGTTGAATCATAAAATTTAACAATTTGAACTTAGTTATGAATGTGGTTATGTCAAAGTCAGATCGATTATTCTAATACTCCTAATATTATATAAATTGCTAAGTTACTTGGTGAACTTATCATTCTTTGAAGAAGTACAATTCGTAGATTATGAGGCCTGGTACTATGCGAGATTACAACACCCAATAATTGATAAATCATGATTGGGATTGAATGGGAAGAGTACAATTTAATAGTCCTATTTGCTATGCTCAAATGGGTGTTGAGCTAGACATAGTCCACACGAGGAGAGGATCAATGAGATTTGGGATCAAATCATATGTTACTCTACTCCATGATTCAGTTGGATGCACGTTTCGCTTCACGATATTAATGACTAATCTTATACTTTAATGTTCATTAATGTAATATCTGGAACTACATTTAGTTTTCTTCCCTAAAATCCTACATAATCATGGCACTACCTATATTGTCTTCTTTTACTTGTATCTTTTTTCACCAACGTCTATATTATCGTCTTAGGCACAGTTCTCGTCAACGTAATGATGCGGGACGGTGAGGAACAGAACGGAACGGAAATTGCAGCGCGGGACGGAATTGAATAATAAATATAACTTGTGTGGTGCGGAACGGAACGGAAATTACGGTGCGGTGCGGAATGGAACGGAAATTACAGTGCGATGCGGAACAGAACGAATACAACATAGAAACGACGAAAAGAAAGGAACCTAAGTTCTTAACTTCTTATAGGTTATGGCGTGTGATTGGGTAGTAGAGACTACGTAAAAAGAAAAAAAGAGACAAAATGAGCAAAAACAAAAACAACTTTATTGGCCTCACCGTACCGTACTCCCTCTCCACATGGAAAAACCGTCTCTTATTAGATTACAGATTTGAGATTTATAACATCCCTATTTTATGGAAAATTTGCGAGGAGCTACCTTATTAGCCACAATTTTTGCGAGATAGTACCTTTTATAAAAAAAAGTTGTTTATAACTACCTTATACCCGTTTTTGGTTGTCAGTTCATACCAAAATCCATTTTCCGGTCTTTTTTTTTTTAAAATCCCCTTTATACCCTCACGTGGGTATTGTGTGTCACTTAATCCCCATCCCTCCATCCCACGTGAGTCGTGCGTGACATTTAACCCCCCACCTCTGGTTATTTCTCCTTTCTTTTTCATTTCCCTCCCTTTATTTCTCCCTTGGCTTCTCATCTACTCCATTGCTCCCTACAAACGCCATAACTGTGACTTCACTTCAAAGAGCAAATTGGTATTTCAATCGTACAAACGCCATCGTCATCATCTGCTACGAGCTATTAGATGTGAGTTAAAATTGCGCCCTCTCTCTGAACCATTGTACAATTATGCCTTAAACCTTTGCCCTGGTTTTGTTTTGGTCCAAGACTTTCAAATCGCAATTGGCATGTCACAATTGCAAAATTGAGAGTAAGAAGTGGAGCTTGACATGTCGAGCTACACAATTTCATAATTTTGAGGGTTAAAAGCTAAATATACAAGTTTAATGCAAAACCCTCATTCAATTAACAATGATTAAATTAATATACCTTTTGAGGATGAAGAAGAGTACAATTGCAATTTGCCTGTAATTTCAATCAAAATGGCTGCTAGTGATTCCAAACAGAGAGAGAGATGAGTGAAATGTCTGCTTCACCAAAATTTTAAAAAAAAGAGAAAGAACTAAGCTTTTGAAAGAGACAGAAGAAAGAAGGAGAAGAAATAAACAGGGGGTGGGGGATGGGTATTAACTGGCACACGGTACCCACGTGAGGGTATAAAGGGAATTTTTAAAGAAATTTGACCGAAAAATGAATTTTGGTATGAGCAACCAAAATACAGGGTTGTAGACAATTTTTTTTATAAAAGGTACTATCTCACAAAGTTTTTGCTAATAAGGTAATTTCTCGCAAATTTTCCCCTTTTTATTACAGTCAATCTCATATTCTCATCACTGTTCGTTTTATTACAAATACTAATCCCAAAACCCCCTTCATTTCCTCGCCATACCTCAACTCAACAATCAAGATCCAATCTTTCTCTCTCTCTCCCCCGATTCCATTTTCTCTCTCCTCACCAAAACCGAAAATGGGATCCACAGCCAACGGGTCAGACCACAAGCCCCTAAAGTTCCTAATCTACGGCCGAACTGGCTGGATCGGTGGCCTGTTGGGCCGTCTTTGTGAGGCGCAATCAATCCCCTACGAGTACGGTTCAGGCCGGCTAGAAAACCGTGGGTCCCTCGAGGCTGACTTGGCAGCAGTTGGCCCCACCCATGTTTTCAACGCCGCTGGTGTCACCGGACGGCCCAACGTTGACTGGTGTGAGTCTCACAAGGTCGAGACTATCCGTGCCAATGTCGTTGGTACTCTCACCCTTGCTGACGTTTGCCGTGACAAGGGCATCAACGTCATCAATTACGCAACTGGGTGTATCTTTGAGTATGATGGGTCCCACCCTGAAGGGTCTGGGATTGGGTTCACTGAAGATGACTCCGCCAATTTTATTGGGTCTTTCTATTCCAAGACTAAGGCTATGGTGAGTGATTTTTAGCTTTTTATCTCAGATTAGCTTAACTAACTTCTTAACTAACTGCTTAACTGTTAACTTCCTTTTGTTTTGATTGATATTGTTGGATGTTTAATGTTGTTATATGGTGTGATTTGATGTGATATGATGGCTTGAGCTAAATTGTATGACTAATCTTTTTTGATCTTGATGACCATTGTTTGTTTAATATGGGTTCTTGGTTGTACTTGTATGTACATTATAACATCACATGACACTTGTTGATTGATTAGAGTTAATTGTGAAATAATTAAGGTTGACTTTAAAAAGTCAAAGATTTTGAGTGGTGGGTTTTAGGGGATCAGCTCGATCTAGATTGAGCTGGATCATGAAAATGGTGAGCTAGGATGAATGGAACGGGTTAAAGATAAAATGAAATGAAAAATTGGTTCTTTAACAATGTACATCGTGAGGCTACTGGGATGAAATTTGAATATAATAATCATAAAGGGTTTGACTTTAATGGATCCCCTGTTGTTATGGGCTTGGAAGTTCTTGATTGTAAAGGTGCTTAAGTTGTAGATTTTACAGAGCTCGATCTAGGTTTGACCATTGAATTCGACCACGAATATGATGTGCCTGGATGTACATTTTCCACGAAAGGCGGGTCAAAAGCAAAGAACATTTAATATATTGGATAAAATAAGAAAGTTGGCTTCCATGGATCCCTTTTAGTTTGGGTAATGTTGGCGGTTTCTAGTATTTGAAGAACACCATTTCAATTGAAAAGTATTGTGTATCATTAGAGAGAGTGGATCTATGAATCTTGGTTTGGGGTTTATGGATCAATCCTATATGTATCATTTTGAGCACCTCTATGATTGTGATGTCGGTCAACTGGACACCACTTGGCCGAAATATGCCATAGTTTTTCGCCTGCCTTATTCCAAAATTGGTGATCCTGCTGGTAGTCTGCAGAAATTGTAGTTTCTTTCTTGATGTCATACCTAAGGAAGACATCTTGCACGAATTTGTAATTAGATTCTAGGAAGGTTTATGAAGTGATAGATGGATGGAAGGCAAAATATGATAAATTTCCTTGCATTTTTCATTCCGACTTCTTTTATGTTTTGGAATGGGTTTAAGGAGCTTATCAGGATTCGATACACCAAAATGCTTCATTTGGTCTAGGAAGGAAAAGGATGACCTGCTTATTAGGCGCCAAATAAGTGTCTCAAGGTAGCAAAAGGATTGCAGATGGAGCCGAGTAATAAAGCCAAGGGACAAATTACCATAGGATCCTATTTTTGACTTTTAGCACTATGCTAATCCAAAGCTCAATCCTCTCCATTCTGTCCACTCTTGTTATTTAGTTCATTTGTTGCTATCTGTCTTGATATTTTCTGAACTTTACCTGCATCAAGGCCTATTGGTCATACTCCCATATTTTCTGGTCTGTGATCTCAGAGATCCTTTGAGTAACATGTACTGATGGAAGTGCACTTCTGATGGAATGTCTAGGTAGAGGAGTTGCTGAAGAACTACGAGAACGTATGTACATTGAGGGTTCGGATGCCTATCTCCTCTGATTTGGAAAACCCCCGTAACTTTATCACCAAGATTGCCCGGTATGAGAAGGTTGTCAACATTCCTAACTCGATGACGATCTTGGATGAACTCCTCCCAATCTCCATTGAGATGGCGAAGAGGAATCTTACAGGAATCTACAACTTCACAAATCCTGGTGTTGTCAGCCACAATGAGATTCTAGAAATGTACAAGGAATACATCAACCCCAACTTCACATGGAAGAACTTCAACCTCGAGGAGCAAGCGAAGGTGATCATCGCTCCAAGAAGCAACAACGAGCTTGACACCACCAAATTGAAGCAGGAATTTCCAGAGCTTTTATCCATCAAGGAGTCTCTCATAAAGTATGTATTTGAGCCTAACAAGAAGACCACTACAGCTTAAGATTGTAGGTCAGAGAAGTTACTTCCAGCTTTCAGATTGCTATTTATCGGATCAGTTGAGGAAGGTTGGCAAAATTATTTGTCTTTGTAGGCATCATTGTTGGTTGGTCATAATTTTCGTTGTGGTTTCTTTAGTTGCGTACTGCCGGCTCTCTGTGTATTTCATTGCTTGTCAAACTTACAGGAATGCGGGAAACATGTTTTTTGTATTTGTAACAATTGAATTCTGAATAAAGCATATTGAGGGTGATTGTCTTGTTAAAGCTGTATGTTGCAACCCTTGATCCATCTCATCCTTAAAAGCATCTATATTTGTTTGAACATTCATGCGTTTCCTTAGTACTTTTTAGCAATGTTTGTTCTTTTAAATGAACATCCTTAATTCCTTACTAGCTCATGTCTTTTGTACCAAGGGAGTTCAAGGCAGTGAACCTTGTAATCGCTGAATTATCGTCTCACTACAATACAACCTCATGACTCAAGAGACGTGGGAACAAAATGGGAAGAACAATCACTTAAAGACAGAGGCGTATATTTTGAGACCACATTGTTTGGCCTAGCTTCGACTTTTCCATCTATTTCGAGTCCACATTGCATGGAATTTTGTATAGTCCTGAATTGGGTGCTCCGGTGAGGCGCCAAGGCGGTGACCGGTGCTGTACCTATGCGGGTTAAACCCAGATCTGTGAACGAGCCCCAAACAGTCAGACTGGACTGAGCGGCGCAACTGGTTGATGTGCAGCCTCTCCTCAATTAGGGCCCCTAAAAAAACCAGTGGTGTCAATGTCATTGGTGTGATATGGACCTATGGTCTATGGCAGGCTCATAGCATATCTATGATGAGCTTTAAGTTTTTTTTTTTTTTTTTTTTTTTTTTTTGCTTGTCAAGAGGTTGCTTGCTTTGTATTAAAAGAACCCAAAAAACACAAACATACAACCTAAAGGCCGCATTCGAGACGGAACTCCTCGGGATAAAGAGTACCCACAAAATTAGAGGAGGCGGGCCATGCGGCAAATAAGTGCGCTAAACCATGATGAGCTTTAAGTTAAGCACAACACAAGCTCATAGTTTGTAAACTCCACAAACTAACCATATGGCACCTGTTTGATGATTGGGCCTAAATCTTCATAACTAGTGGTCCATAACTAGATTGGCAAATTCTAAAATTTCTGAGTCTTGTGCTAGCCCACCAATTTCCAACGGTCATATTTTGGTACACGTTCAACAGTTCAGGAGAACTAAGAAGTCCGCAAACAGGTGTACAGTACGGAGAGTATATGATCATGAAAAACGAAGGTCAAACCCAGATTATCACAAGTCCAACATTATATTAATGATAGTATATCTAATCATACTCAACAGAAAGTTGATACATTATTGACATCCAACGGTAGAAAATCGATAAAAGAGGACCCTACTATTTTGATTGTGCAATGTATGTATATCCCACGATAAACATGGTCCCCTTGATGGGATTTGGATTATGGCCGTCCATGGTACTATGACGGTCTAGATGGGAGTACCACACTTTTTATCTGTTTACTCTCTCTTCTTTTGTTCTTTTCAGGAACCCAGAATGCCACTTAGGTTAGGTAGTACCGTAGTTAGAGATGACACTGGGCACGTTTAATATTACGAGACACGATACGATCGAGCATGCTTTTTACAAGTCACGACACACGCACGGAGAAAACACGGGTACGAATGACTGGGCCTGAGGGCGGGCCTAAATTTTGAAAAGAAAGCACGGTGGGACGCGGTCAGACATACGGCACGGCGAAAACTTTAAGATTATTTGAAAAAGAGCATGGGCACGACACACACGGCACGACAGCACGAGCACGGACATGACCTGTACCTACCTTTTGGAAGAGCAGACACAACCAGGACACGGTAGGGCACGAAACCCGACAACTATAAGCACGACACGACACGACACTTTTCTAAAGTACGAAAACACGACACGAACAGGGCCCAAGCACGATACGAAGCCATTTTAACCGTAGTTAGTACGTGTTTATAGACACAACACACGTGTCTAGGTCACCTTTGTAGATAATACCGCACGACACGAGACCCACTACGTACAATGTGGGCTGAGCCTCTTAGAATCCTATAGACGATGACACAGTACGTGACACGACCCATAGTCATCTCTTACGATACCCATATGCTTACCAGTTATCACTCTCCTTTTTTTTTTTTTTTTTTTTTTCTAATCCTTACAAGTTACCACTTGCTATATTACATGTCAGTAAAAAAGCAGTAGCCTATTGCTGACCAAAATTGGGTAAGCAAAATGGGTGGGTCCAGATTTATGAAATGCGTATAGAAAAGTTTTGGTCCCACCATGTAGAACATTGGGAATCTGTGACAAGGCCCAGCTTAAGCTGGCCCACACCCCTTCAAACTAAAGAAAGCCGGGGCCCCGCGGTTGAGCTACCAATATGGTGAGGATTTGAGCTGCTTGATGAGGTGGGGATTGGGGGTTGGAGTGGGCCTTGGGAGAGTAATTTGAGTCCATGTAAAAGGGCGATAGTCCCCACTTTTCTCATTTTCATGGGGGGGTGGAGGGTGGGACCACAGGCCCAGCCCAACAAACTTTTGCCTAAGCTTTACCCTACGTACACGTGTCCCTCACGTGTGATTCGCTACAGTGCCCAATGTGATTGAAACTTAAAAACACACGGTCACCATTTTTGCTACTAGTTGGGGAATCTATGATTTTCTATCAATGTTCAATTGGGGGTATCACTATTTTTTGATGTTTAGATTAGAGGTAAGTACGTAGTTATAATTAGAGGATGAAATTGGGTGAACCAACCTCCCACCTAAAACGGCGAGGTACGAAATTTTCAAGACATTTTTTATGAGGCTATTTTAAGATAAGACTTTCTATAATTAAGCATGACATCTGACATCATGCTTGTTAGAGGAAGTGAGGTCGTCTCATACGAGTTTTTACTATTTATACCCTTGGAAAGTTATGAAGTGGAAAATAGGGGTACAACTTCTATTTTCGGGTAGAGCAAGACATAAGTATCAAAGAATTAAGTTTCATAATGTTTTGAAAAGTGACATTCAATCCCAACTTGAGACGGTTTTATACAAATTTTTGTAGATTTTCTGAGCGCAAGTAAGTTTAATTAGTAGAATATTTGGAAATAATGCCAGAAATTTGAGTTCAAGAAATCCATCTTACCTGGTGGATCAATGATTGCTACGAGCACTTTTCACATAATATCTCAATAAATTACGTGAGACAATAATAGTAATAGTACTTGCTTGAACATAATAATCTTGATGTTTTAATCAAGGATGAGTGGTTGAGTGGTAGGGACTCATTCATCTTTAACCAAGGTCGAGGATTCGAATCTCGCCTTGGGCATGAAGCAACTTTAAATTCCTTGGCCAGCTGTCCCACCCTTTGAGGTGCCTACAAGCCAGCGCGAGGAATAGTCACTGTAGTCGACAATGGATACCCTTAGTCGTGAACCAAAAATAATAATCTTGATGTTTTCAGACTCAGCCCACTATGAACATTATCCATTGAACAACATCATTGTGATTAAAAACAATAAACCCTAATGCCGTATTAAACCAAAACCAATAATATTTCCCACTAGCAAATCAAATTGAAATAAACGAGTTTTGATAATTAATAAATTAAGTAAAGACAACATCTGATCATATGCATCAATAAGTGGTTTTCATTCACAATTACACAAGGACAATGGTACATACTGGTTATTCCAAATCCAATTGCGAATTGCGTCGCTTATTTCTCTCTCCTCACGCAGAAAAAATCAATTAGCTAGCTAGTAGCTGCAATTCCTTTTTAGTACTATTATAATTATCGTTATTATGAACAGTAGTACTCATCAACGGGGCCATTACTGTACTCATTTCCACCGGAATATTCCCCACCACCACCGCCGGCGATATCATCCACAAATTACCGGCGGCGCCGCCATTATTTATTGGTATGGCCCACATGGTTGGCAGGGCTGGGACCACACTGCTGGGTCCCACTGGTGAAAGACTCGAGGAGAGAGAAACAGAACCGCCGTCGTCGTTTGGCAACGACGATTCCAATTGCTTATTACGCTTGTTCTTATGATAGCTTATACTTTGTGTCGTCGTTGTAGTTGAAGAGACAGAAAACGCCGTCGTATTGGAAGGGACAGTGCCGGTACCAGTAGCCTGGATAATGGCGTACTCAGCTTGTTCAAGAAGCCAACGGATGGTCTCACCATCGGTCTTATGACCTAGCTCACGTGTCAGCTGGAAAATCCTGGCCGCACACGTGGCAGGGATTCTTATCCTACGGCCACGCCCGTCTACCTTTGTGTGTCTGTCTTTGCTGTTGCTGGGCCGCTTACCGGGTATGCCGGTTGCCAGACCTAAGGTGTTAGTAATGGGCTGGGCTTGGGCTTGGCGTGTCTCAATGGGCTCTAACTTCAATGGAGCCATCACAAACTCTCTCTCTCTTTCTCTCTTTCTCTCTTTCTCTCTCTCTCTCTTTCTCTCTCTTCAGATTTTATGTAATGTTTGTGGAATGGAAGGGAAATTTGAGAAGTAGAAGCTGCAATATATTTGGACTATAAAAGCTTCCACAACCCACATGCCAAATGTATAATACAAAAAATTACTGTAGATTTCTCTCTCCTCTCTCCTCTTTGAAAGAAAATTGGCAAGAGTTACTCCAATGTATTGCTAAAATTGGCAAGAGGAAATGAATACTTTTTAATACTTTGGCATTTTTTTTTAATGAATAAATAATCTGCAAGTGGTTTTGAGGGAATCTTCTGTCAACATTAGTCAAAGAGTGCCTTGGGTTTGGGAAATTGGCAAGCTTTTTCAATTGTCAAATATTTGGCAATGGCATGTATTGGGCATGTATTTGGCAAGTCCTTAAATACTTTTCAATGGAGAGATGCCAAATTTGACATGCTAAAATTGAATTTGGCAATAATTTTATATGTGGGCTGTAGTTGCTTTAAGGACGTAAGGTAAAGATTTTACTTACCATTTTCTTTTTTTCTTTATTCGTTTTTATTTTCTATAAATGAATAATTATGTCCCACCTGTATGGGGTGGGTCAATGTGTCCTATATGGGATGGTGGGGTGGGGCCGTGGGGGTGAGGGTGGGCTGGGCAGGTGTTTAAGGCTTTAGGGGGGCCCTATCTATAAGTGATACGACTTTAAGCATTGGGTATACTTTGATAAATGTATGTCGTTTTTGTGTTTGGAAATATGACAACAGAGAGGCTAAAGTAATTTAGACCAAAATGTTTTTCTTTTGGATTGGTAGAGAAAAACTTCGGGCGTGGTTAAAGAACACTTTCTAATACACGGTCTCGAATATATGAGAGAGAGTGAAAAGTACATGACCCTAATAATAATCATAGCTGATAGCATCTTTTAAAATCCAACAATCTTACATTTGAAGAGGAAAAAAAGTTGAATATTCAATGAGAATGAAATTCTCTTGAGTTGTAATCTCATTGTAAGATTGATACTAGTTGTTGATTGAAGTGTATAGTTCAAAATAAGTGTCGATTTTATCTTCTTCTTTTTAATACAAGAAAGTCGCAACCACTACTGTGTATTAAGATTCCATCCTTCAGATTAGTATAACATGTTATGTCCATTTATTAGAAGAGCGGCCATCTATGAAATTTTCACACATATCCAGGTTTGAAGTTATTAAAATACTCATTAAAAATCCAGCAAATCTTATGTGAGACCAACTTACAGAAAATTGAGGTCACTTTTGTGAAATATAGGGGTCATTTATAATGAGTAGTAAGTTAGTAATCCTTATTTAATTGAAAAATGACCCCATCTCACCAAAATTATAAAAAAACCATCTTATATAAATTTTTGTGTTAAATATCTGTAATTTATTTCCATATCTAATATCCAATTGAAATAATATCATACATCACTTCGGATTAATTGTCGATCCAAATATCTTACAAGACAACTGTATGATTATGAATGGTGAAGAGATTAGTGAATTGTGGGCCATCTTAATTTTGGTGTCATCAAAATGGAGGGGGAGAGACGAGGGAGCCTTTAGAACTCTGTAGACAAAGATGGTGCTTAGTGTATGATTGTGATTTCCACCTTCCATTTTACCATTAACTATTCACTCCTATCTTCCTCTTACCATGTCCTCCCCTAAGATCTCATCAATCATATTACTTGTACTTATTTCACAAAAATAGTACAAACCAATTTTAACAACTTCAATCTCAGCTGCTTGTAGTGACAAGTAGATACCTAGTATTCGAACACGAGAGTCCGAACATGATGTAGTAAGGATGACTCGGCCGCCATTCACTTGCACCGCTCCTTTTTGACAAGAAAAAAAAAAAGAAAACAAAAAAAGATACCTAATTACCTAGTACTCAGTTCCTGTGCATCGATAGATTCAGGATTGAGGTACAGTACCAATAATTCAGATACCTGGGCAAAATGTTTTTTAATCAACCCTACATAACAAATTTTGAAGTTCAAACAATGGTACACAAAAGGGGGGGAATGAGACCAACAAATGAAAGAAGAAACAAGAGAAGCTCACACTAGTTGAATGAATAATTTAAAGTTAGGAAGGAATAATATCACACAAACATGCCAAACAACCTCTACTACCCATCTCAACTAAGTATCATAACAGCCTCATATTCAACATTCACTGAGCTGAAGCGTCTAATGGATCATCAATCTGAGTTTTGATGTATTCATTAATATGCAACTTCGTCTTGTTGCTGTCTGGCGCTGCTTCCTGATCTAAAATCATTGACCGTTGATGAGGGAACCATTTTCAGAGGCTGTGGAAGCATTATTTGCTGGTTTCCTGGCGTAGAATCTTCGGTACATAGAGTCCACCTCTGTCAGGTAGTAAGTTCCAGGAGCTAAAAGGCTGGTATCTTTGCTTGTAACAAAGTCTTTCCCCCCATACCTGTACTCCATCAACTTCAGGGTTTCGACGAATTTCTCTGGTTCAGACTGCAATGGATAACGTTTTTTTAATCAACTTACTTTTATAGTTAGAGATGTACCATGAAAGGTTTACTCATTTTCTCCCCATACCAGACATGCACTAATCAATTTATACTCAATCTAGTCATTTGTGATTCAAAATTTTTGTCAGAACTATGATAGGATTCAATTAGCTGAATGATAAGACCCTAACTTTTGATTTAAGATTTTAGGTCTCCATCCAACCAACAAAGTAAGAATTAATGGTAACGCCTCATTCATTCTGTGCTGGAGTTTTGACTAGTAGTTTTTATGTTCTTTGCGATTAACTGTGTCAAACACATCCATACTGTTGTGGGATAGGAAAAAGTTAAAAAGGAGAGGGAATTACCTCATGCCTTGACTTCAACTTGTCTGCAACGTTCATAACTGCTGCAATGTTGGACAAGCTAAAGGGGTGTTGGCCCTCATTTAGGCGGAGTGAGAACATGGAAGCTGTCAAACCACTTCCATAAGAAAACATTATCACCCTGTTCCCTGCCTGCAAGATAGAATTTGTAAAGGATTATTCAATACACATTATCAAGGAAATAAGACCAGTCCATGTAGGTTAAGAACTCACCAATGTGCTATGCTTGTTGTGAATAAGAGAAACGAGTGCCCCATATAGAGATGCGGTGTAAGTGTTGCCGATTTGCTTTGGTATCAAAGTCGTCGGTTGCACCTTTTCTTCATACAAAGGTTTTGCGATTTGTTGGGCAACCTATACAATAAATCACTAAAAAATGTTACACCACCTCTTCGTATGTCTCAGCAGGGATCCAAATAGTTTATCCCATCTATTCATCAGATTGTTGTCCGAGGCCAGGCAGAACTAATATTCTCAAGAGATGACAAGAGGTCAGTGTAGAGAAGCCATCACAACTACATTTTCTGGGGAACATCAAGAATCTCTGGGCATAATCAAGCATTCTTACCAACCTTCTTCTGTTTTTTTTTTTTTTCTTGATTTGATTGTGTGGAAGTATTATGTGACATATGTATGTTTGCTGCCTAACACTGCTTGTTTATAGCCTACACTCTCGGAAGGACCATGGAGTTGCAATTTCCACATCCCCCCCCCCCAATTAAAAAGGGGAAAAAAAATACTCTGGTTTAGAAAACAAACCTTTTCGAGATCTCTGCTCTGATAACTTTCATCAAGAGATATATTGGAGAATGGGGCCAGCTTCTCCTTAGCGTCTTCATTGATGGAGCTGCCAATCAAAATAGTGTCAGAGAAAAGAGCAAAAGCATATAAACTCAATCAAATGCCTCCATTCAGGTATAGAATATGACTATGGACATTGTACCAGGTCCAGTAGGAGAATTACCTAGCATTCCTCAAAAAGTCATTGTACATCAATCGGGCGAAGCTCTTTTGTACAAGCTGTGAGCAAGAAATCAAGCTTGAGATACGTATCAGAAATTTCCAGAATATCTCAATTAATTGCATCACTTAAGTACCTTGTTATATGGAGAATGGAACACAATGTAGTCAGCATCATTGAGGGAAAATTGTTTGCCCTCAAACTTCTCATACCTGCAGGGATGAGTTTGGTGAGAAACCAACAAGACAGAATCTTTGGTGGCTGACACAAAAATTTGAATAAGGCAATTCAAGACTTTGGTTAGGGGCTCACTTGCTGCAAAAATTTTTGTAGCAAGAATCAACTGCCATGAGATAGCAGGTTTGTGACAACTTCCCATCAACAACCTATGACAAATTATATGGACAGTTCATTATCAGAATAGCAACTAAAAACGATAGCATCTGAAAATAAGGAACTATTATTCACAGCGAATCCAATCAAGTTGTTTGAAGTATTACGTAGCAGCACTAGGATAGTTATTAAATTGGCACTAAGAGCAACATCAAACAAAGATGAGGAGAGTAGAATCTCTCAATGTATTCAGTTAGCTGACAGCTAAGCATAAAAAATGGCACTTATCATTTTTTCACACATCATTTTAACCATTCCCAAAATAAATTTTGCTGAAAGCCCAAACTTACTGGATATTCACTAGCAAGGTTGGGCTTGTAAAAGTCATAAGCATGAGCCATATGGCTGCCCCTCAATTTGCTTTCAAAAGCAATGGGAGCATCTGGGCCCACAAGTATGGCAATTGCTGCAGCACCTCCAGTGGGTCTAGCTGGTCCCTCTGCATAGACCTGGTAAAAAAGAAAGCATTCAGTTAAGGGAGAGTTAATAAGCCATGACAAAGATGATTACCTTCAAATTTCAATCAATAGATACCTAACTACTACCACATGGATATAGTCTTCTTAATGAAAAAGAAAATGACAAGGATGCATGAAATCTGCAGCCTAGCCTATACTATATTCCACTAGTAACAATCACAATATCACAGTAACACAACAGGAGTAACTATTAAATATGTTAGGTGACTTTTGAATTGAGGAAATGTCAACAGAAAGAAAGGATTTGATCATACCGCGCTGTCTGTACATACGACCAGACCATAACGTCCATCCCATGAAGCGCTCTCCACCCAGTTAACGCAGTTAAATAAAGCAGCAGTTCCCCCATAGCATGCATTGGTTGAGTCAACACCTTCAATGTCTGTATTCCCGTGCTCCTGCTCAATTTTCACAAGGATAACAATTTCATTGACTACATGCATAAAGTTGAGCTTAAACACTACTTAAACAATAACACAGCCAATCAATCATGTATTCATTCCATTTTAATTGGCATAGGCTTAGCATAGATGTGCAAGCACTAGGCTTAAACATCCATTTTATGATATTTAAACTTGAATTGCCACCCCCCCCCCCGGCCTCTTTATGGAGAGAATTCTGATATTCAGTTACAACTATGTGCGCGAGTCAACCAGGCCTTTCTCGAGCCAAACCAGACCTTCCCCGATCATAGAAGCTATAGTCTAGAAGAATTCTTTTTTAAAACACAAAGTTTATCCTTTAATAAATTGGGATCTGAATACAGTAGACTATAATCAGCAAAAGCACACCAGAAGCAAACAGATAAAAGAAGGCAAATTTCAACAACAAAATACCTCGAATATTTGCATCAAGAAGGTCTTGATAGATTTGCTCTTGTCCAAGACAGTCTCACTGCCTACTTCCAGACGACCAATTTGTTTTGGATCAATCTGATATTTCTCGAGGAGAGAGGTCACGGCTGTCAAACTGGAAAAGAAAGTAGCTTAATAAACACTAGAGGTAAGCAGATTCAAACGAATATCTAACTTTCTCAAGACGTCCTATAATAGTTGTCCAGTACGTATCAGTGCTTCTTCCATCCCAGAGAACATATTATCCCACTATGTGTGAAATTCGAGAAATCATAGTACTTGCCTCCTAGAAGCCTAATTTCACTATCGCATACACTAATAGTGTTTTGGAACTCAATAAGAATTTTTCCGTCCTGATAGCAACCGTAACCATTGCCCCAAAATAAACAAGAGATTAGCAGATTTTAAGATGGATGAGAGGAACCTCAGATCGCGATAACTTCTGGTCATGAATCATGATGCAAATAGCAGGATTTCAGTGTTCCAAAATTCGAATTTAAGGATAGGGCAAGTGTTATGTTGGAACTGTTATTTTAGATTCATTTATTTCTCCAAAAGGATTGTTCCTTTCATTTATTTTTCTTATTAAATCAAACAGTGAAATTGCTAACTTCTTTTCATTTCCTTTCTCTTCCTTTCCCGCCAATCGCCATCTTAGATAGCCAAACAAGTTATAACCTGATTCTGTTCCTGTCAACTGACTGTGGGACTTGATTAAGGTCCCATGTGAAGCAAAATACACCTTACTTTGTAACAAGGAAAGTCTTTTCTATACTTAGATTCCACATTGTAATGTCCATTCAAAGCTATAAAATCAGATGATTGTTTCCACATAATTTGATCTCGAACTAATTTAGTAAGTGATGTTTTGAGCTATTCACTAGACATAAATGTTCTTTCATCATCAAAAACCTTTAAGTGACGGAATGTGGATGCAGCAGGAAAAAGGGAAGCAAATACTAGCTCATAGGTCATAAAGTTAGGTGGAGGAGCAAGTTTGAGACCTCATGGAGATGATATCTTCAACCTCGGAGCAAAAAGCCATGCAATCTTGTCCAAGTCCAATGGTGTACTTCCCTTTACTAGCCCCATCATGAACCTCTAATGCTTCCTGGTTTACATGATACAACAACCAGTGAATATGATCAAATGATTACAACCAAAAGAAAAGGGAAACTTTAGCGTCCAACATTGTTGCTTTCAGATCATAGATCAACACCTTTTACTTGTAAGTTGAAACTCTAAGACATAAGGCCAAGAAACCTTTACAAGCCATTTTCCCCTGATATTACAACCGGATTAGAGGATAAAGTAATCTGTAGTTTAGATGTCGATCTAATAAAAGTGCCACCAACTCATGTTATTGGCAATAAAAGCTCAATTTGGCATTATACTAGCCAACTTGGGAAGTACAGAATGAATTTCACTAAGCTGCCAACTGTGTTAGCCAAGTTAGAAATTATTAAGAAAAAGGGTGCCAGATTATTTGAAGTGTCAGAAATAAAATATACTATGTAGTTCATAAGAAAAAGGAAAAAAAAAAAAAGGAAAAAAAAAAGCAGCATCTTCAACAATACAAAGCTCAATAAATCAAATATTTTAATGAGTTCACAGAGAGTACTGGCCTAGGAATCATCGAAGCTATCACGTCCCATAAACTCAAAGATTCAACCTTTCATGGGCAAATAAGAATATGGAATACTTTGTCTTTCTGTGTTCCTTTTAGGCATTTAAAGCTTCTCAATTGCAGCAGAAAAACCACATTACAGATTGACAACCAGGGTATTTCAAGTAATACATCTTCGATCATAAAGGGATGAGACAAAGATCAGAACTTTAGAACTCAAAACTCAATTATTTCATTTTCTTTCTTTACTGGGAAATCTGAACAACATCAAACAACAAAATTAAAGATGAAAAACCCCACTTCACCCATGACAGCATTCCATTAATTGAAAAGAACCCATATTTCCCACTGTAAAGAGGAATCAAAAACCCAAATACCCATAAAAAAAATTACTAGTAGCATGAAAAACGAATCATGTTTCCCCCATTTAAAAATCATGAACTTTGCAGATAGAGAAATAGAGGGAGGTGGGTAATGGTAATGTTTTTACCTGTTGAAGACAGGTAGGAGGGAAGTAGATTTCGATAGCTAGAATTCCGACATTTTTGGGGTGAGACGCCATTATTGATTTTTGAGCTAAGATCAAAAGCTTTCTCTCTCCTATCAATCAACTAATCAAGTCTTGTTCTTCTTCAACCCTTTTCCGAGAGAGAGAGAGAAATGGATGTGAGAGAGAGTCCAGCAAAGGAAGAAAGGAGAGAAGTTTTGAGATGGAAATTTTGGCTGGCAATTCTGTTTGGGGAGCACGGCGTATATATAGACTATTATTAATCTGAAATGCCTATTTCGTGATTAGCAACTTTCAACTCTCGTGTTCTTTAACTTAACTCTAAATAAATTAAATTAAATTAATAATAAAAAAAATTTAACAAATCATGCCCCCAATCCCCCTTTTTTTTTTTTTTTTTTTTTATAAGGTAAGGAGATAGGATGGAAGGGGGAGCTAGGAAACTCTCCTTTCGAGAGTGACTCCTAGCAAATCCTCATAAAGTATCTGTTTCAATTCCTTGTCGGGGGGTTCCTGAAAGAAAATGCTTGAGGATAGAGAGTGCCCAAAGTTAGCAAGCCAATCGGCAGCTCGATTGCCCTCACGATAGACATGCTGCACAGCAGTAGGTTGTAGCGTGGATAAAAACTTGCGGGTATAGATAATCAAGGCGTGGATGGACCATGGGATTACTAATTCGCCTCTAAGCGCCCGAATGACCGTAAGGTTATCACCCTCAATCTGAAGACGCCTAAACCCAAGTTCAACTGCTTTTTGGACACCATCACGTAGAGCGGTAGCCTCAGCTATTAAAATAGAAGACGAGCCCGCAGGTCGGGCTCCGGCCCCCATAAAGACATCACCTTCATTTCGTAAAATGTATCCTGCCGCCGCTTTTCCTTCTCTGCAAGAACCATCGAAGTTAAGCTTGCAATGTTCGGGGAGAGGGAGATGCCACCTAACCAATTTTGCCTCCACCGTTTTCACCCGATCCTTCGAGTTCAATTCTTGCCAAGAGTAGACCGAGGGTTTGGAACGCATTTGCCATTCAGACTCGCATCTCTTTGCCCTGATCCATCAATTAGTGGCGTTGAATCTTTTGTTTCTAAAGACAACTTCATTACGTTCAGACCAGATGCTCCACAGCAGGAAGATGGCTCTAGAGACACTGGATGCGTCAATAATCGGACTAGGCTTGTTGGTGGACAGCAAATGCAGAATGTTATTGTATGGAGGCGGGATGTCACACCAGGCAACAGAGGAAGCAATATCCCAAACACTAGTAGTAGAAGGACAACACCCAAAAAGGTGGTCCATGCACTCCTTAGCGTTTGAGCAAAGAGGATATGTTGCATCTAAGGGGATACCTCGTCGGGCCAAAGTACTCCTAACCGCGATGGATTGATGGCATACTTGCCAAATGAAAATCTTAACCTTAGGAGGGATGTCCAATTTCCAAATCCAATGGAAGGGCCACTTAGTGACACAACTTAGGTCAATGTCATGGGCTAGCCAGGTGACAATTTTCATCGAAAAAATACCATTCCCCGTGAGGCCCCAACAGAATTCATCTTCCACGTCATGAATGGGGAGGGGAATATCAGCTATCAAATTGAGAATATTCAAAGGGACGAACTGTCCTATCTTCAGCAGGTCCCACTGATGATTGGAGGAGATAATATCAGAAACCCTCCACTCCAACACATCATGGAGAAGAGTTGAGACGTCAACTTCGTCACTTAGAGGTTTACCGCCGCACCAGATGTCTGTCCAACGATGGACATGAAGTCCATTTCCTACTTTCCATCTGATGCCACGGCTGAATAGAGCACGGGAGTGGAGGATTTTCTTCCAAGCTCATGATTGCGTCCCAAGGACCTTACAATCCATAAGGCCCCCATGTTGCAAATATTTAGCTGAAACAGTTTTGACCCATAAATTATCAGGATCAGTGAGAATTTTCCAAGTCAGTTAACATAAGAAGGCGCTATTAACAACTTCTAATTTCCTAAGTCCTAATCCTCCCAGTACCTTGGGTTGACAAATCTTTCCCCAGCTTATGAGTGGAAAGTTGCCTCTCTCTCCATTACTCTTCCAGAAGAAGTCACGATTAATTTTGTTTAGTTCCGCGCATGTGGCCTTAGAAATTTGGAAACATTGCATAGTGTGTGACGGGATTGATTCCAGGTTAGCCTGGATAAGCACAACTCTTCTGGCTTTGGAGAGAGAACTGGCAACCCATGCTTCCATACGCTTCCTGGCCTTGCTCACAAGATCCGAAAAACACGATTTTGAGGCTTGTTTGTCCAACACCGGACACCCAAGGTACTTCCCTAGACTGTGTTTGATAGGGATTTGCACTATGGAGTTCACCATTTGTTTGGCACTAGGTGAAACCGCCTTGGAGCAGACGACTGTTGACTTATGAAAATTAATTAATTGACCAGATTGTTGACAAAAATGATTCAGAATAGTCATAAGTTAGAGAACACGACTCCCGGTCAGCCCGACAGAAAAGAATATTGTCATCCGCAAAGAACAATCCCGAAATAATTGGCGCTTGTGGGGCGATTTTAACCCCAATCCCAGATTTACGCGTTTGGCTAGCTATTGTGATTCGGCGAAGGAGAACATCCATACATAAAATAAAAAGATAAGGCGAAAGTGGGTCACCTTGGCGGAGACCACGTGAGGGTCGAAAGGGGGGGGTAGGGTCATCATTGATAACAATGGAGTATGAAACAGAAGAAACGCACTGTTCAATCCAACCAATCCATTTATCACAGAATCCCAGCGCCTTTAAGCACTGAAGCAAGAAGTCCCATTCAATGCGGTCATAGGCTTTTTCCATGTCAAGCTTAATGGCAAGCCAACCTTTCTTACTCTTTGTAACCTGGAAGAAGTTCATAATTTCGTGAGTTAAGAGAACATTGTCATGGATGGAGTGGCCCCAGATAAACGCACCTTGCAGCGGGCAAACCAATTCATCAAGCAATGGGCGCATTCGATTGACTAGAACTTTTGAAATAATTTTTACGAGGATGTTGCAAAGGCTGATGGGACGTAAATGATTGACCGTTTCTGGGCATCTAACTTTTGGCAGTAAAGCAATAAAGGTATGATTAATTTCCTTAAGGAGTTTCCCACTATGAAAGAAGGCCCCGACTGCATAATAGATGCAATCTCCCACAATATGCCAATAGGCCTGATAGAACCCAGGATTGAATCCATCAGGTCCGGGTGCTTTAGATGGATCCATCTGGAAGACTGCTTCTCGGATTTCTTCTTTAGAGAATGGACGGGTAATTTCTTGATTATTGGACTCACTGATAAGAGTGGGTACATCACTAAGATCCAAGTTACGATGTTGATTGTAATTTGATTTGAACCTTTTCTCAAAGGAGCTTGCCACATGATCTTTGATCATTTTTTTATCCTCAAGCCAAGCCCCGGAGGGCTCTCTAATCTTGAAGATTTTCCTTCGTTTGGACCTGGCATTGTGGAGACGTTGGAAGTACGTTGAGTTTCTATCTCCGTCTGTAAGCCATTTCTTTTTTGCATAAGAGTTCCAATATTTTTGAGAAAAGAGATATTACCCCTTCCTACGCTATTTGTCAATTGACACCACTTACCTACCCCCTAAAAGAAAAAGAAAAAAATTGGTCAAAAAAAAAATAAAATTTGGTTGATTGTGTTTTGCTGATTTGTTTAAAAATTAACTCATTTGATTTTTTTTTAAAATTGATGATATAACACCTTCTTATAATTAAGCATCTCACAAATATTGTTCTTAGATGCGACATTAAAGCAATCACCATCTAAGACTCAATCGGAGTAATTGGATTGCTTTTGGTTACTTTGTATTGAATTTGAAAATCTGTTTAAATTGTCTAAAGTCAACTTTATAATTAAGGTGTATACCCTAAGTTGGCCACAAAATGGGACAAAAATGCACTTATTAATCTTTGCCCTCTTAAATGACACATATTAGTCAAACTAGATTTATTGTCCCATGTGTTACACGCACGGATTTATTAAATGTGTTTCTTATTTATCGTTAAATGTGTGATTTTATTCAATTTAGTTGTACAATATAGCTAATTAACTTATTATCCTTCTTTTTTTAAAGATAAATTAATTTATTAAGAGTCATAAATAATAAATACAACAAATTTGAGAACTCAATTATACTACTTTGTACATTATTAACTTGGATTCTTTTACTTTTATTTTACAAACGATATTGTGTACGCTATTTGGTGGTTTAAACCTTGCCTGTGTCTAAGATTTAGATTAGATAACTTTTCTTATCTAATGATTGGTTATGTAAGGGTACTTAAGAAACCACCATTAACCGCGACTTTGCACTTACTATATATAGATATATCTATGCATGTAGGAGTGAGAAAAGGAGAGTGTGTTTTCTTCTTGGTTGGATAAGTAGAGAGAATCCTATATTGGTATTAGTCAGTTATGATACATGAATTAGAAATGATCTCTTTTATAATGACACATCATATATGTTAATAAAGATGATAGTTTATCATTTTGTTAAAACAAATTTCAACAATACAAGTAAATTAGTGAAGTATGATTGTGGGGCAAATAATAATGTATTCGATCGGTGACTTTTTTGTATCCCACAAGTTATTTTGTGTAACCGATCGATCACTCTTAGGAGGATCGAATGAAATCAAACTTTCAGAAAAGTATACTTATACATGCCTAAGGGCTATAAAATAATATTCAAGTTGCTTTAATTTGTTTATATCGTACAAATTTATACTAACATTTTTCAAGAGGAAGCTAGGGTATACTGTATAGTGATAGGTTTATATGGAAAAAACTGAATACTATTGTCAACAATGAACAATCAATGTTGTTGGTGTGTAGTCTGTACTGTTTCCCTCAGAGTTGGATCCAGATTATTGTCTCGTTCTTCATTTTATTTTTGCATTGTTTTCCTTTTTTAAATACTCCCTCTGTTCCCTCTTTACATTGGTAGTTTTCATTTTAGTCTGTCCCCTCTTTACGTTGGACTTCCGTTTTAAGTAAGAAAAAAGTAATGAGATTACTTATATACCCACTTAAGGGACCACCAGATTCTCTCTCATACTTAATGGACCACAAGGGACCACCATATTCTCTCTCATACTAAAGTAAGGGTCTTTGAGTCATTTTTCAGTTAAAGTTTCCTTATCTTAAACTCCGTTCCAAGTCAAACTATCAACGTAAAGAGGGGGACGGAGGGAGTAGTTGCATTTTGGAGTATCATGT
Organism: Tetragonia tetragonoides; assembly: GCA_038025085.1. NCBI lineage: Eukaryota > Viridiplantae > Streptophyta > Magnoliopsida > Caryophyllales > Aizoaceae > Tetragonia > Tetragonia tetragonoides. Next base: position 51,173,331 of record CM076142.1, read on the forward strand.
TTTTGAAAGAGGAAATTGTCGAGTAGCGTGAGGGGGTCCGGGTTTCAGTGACAAGCTAAAGGGCCGTTACTTTCAGACAGTTTGACAACAACTAACGTTTGCACGTGATGGATCTCCCAGCATTTCTGACTTGCCACTTGTGCCCCTCTCCACCTTCTCTGCTTTGCATCTTCTTCCCATTTTCATTCCCCACTTGTTTGGTAAGTATGAAAGGGGTAGTAGTCTAGTAGAGTTTAGTTGTGAGATTGGATTATATGATAAAGATTATATGGTTAAAATCTCGGTAAACTCTCTATGTTGAATTTATTTATGAGATTTATCTTGTTGGCTTGTTTGATATGTATGGTTTATAGGCTATTGAATATACTCGGGGTTTATCTAGTACACACTCTAAGGCCTCGTTTACTAGCTTGCAATCAAATGTAATGCAATGCAATCATTTTGTAGAGTAAATGTGGGGTGAAAAGTGAAGGAGTGGGAGGAGAGGAATGGGAAAAGTGGGGTTGATTGCATAATTGAATGTAATCACAATTGCTCAAATTTTCTCATGTAATGTTGATTACTTTGAATGATGTAATCAACCTCCCTTTTCCCATCTCCTTCCTCCCCCTCCTTCATTTTCCACCTCATATCTACCCTATAAAATGATTGCATTACAAGCATTTGATTGTAAGGTAGTAAACACCACCTAAGAGTAATGACTGTGGCCTGCGGGTTCCTTGTATCAATATAGTGTGGTACAAAGTTTAACCTTTCTAGATTGGTAGTGCCTTAGTGAGTAAAAAAAGGTCTTAGAACTTCTTTTTCCATAGTAACTCATAATTATCCAATCAATACGTAACACCTTAGTTTATATTCATTTCATAATGATTAGGACCCTTTTTTGATACGATAATTACAATTGATACAAATAGACAAATGCACTTGCCAACAAATTCACAGTACGTACTACTATTGGTTTGATTAGATTACATGACGATAATATGTTCCATGTTGTTGTACTCTCTGATAGAGATAGAAAATTTGCGTAGCTTCTGTCATTTGCGTGCCCATTATACCCAAAATCTTATCAATTTATATCTTTACGTATTATAGATCAATGGTAAATTACAAGATGCGTAGCTCAGAGTCATTTTTGAGATAAGCATGATAACACCGGTGGTTTGACCGTAACTACTACATCTTTTGCTTTGATTATACTCAATAAAAAGATTTTTTTTTTAGAGGATCAATTGTGGGATTGTTCAATCGTCACTAAATATTTGATGATTGGATTGGGTCCATGTTCACTCCAGATTTAAACATCCTGCCAACAAATCAACTGTAGTTCATGTCTCTGAAAGTTATCTGAAGTTGACTCGTAATTTTGGGGCTTTCTCTGCTAACTCTCTACCATAATGCCCTTTTTCCGAAGTTTCCTTGCTCCCAGTAGAAACCAATTTGGCACCTTAATGTCATGCAATATCTACCACCTTCCCCTTCATCGGCATCGCCCATGCATTTCCCCTCCATTTCTCTATTTCTCCTTTCCAACACTTCCTCTCCCTTGCTCTTCTTCATACCTCACCGAGAACGACCTTATGCGCTTTATAGATCAACCATGTTCCTCATATAATCAAGCAAGGTCGCTTCGGTCAAGCATATCTACCAAAGTCATCCTTCTAGGAAATCTTGGTGGCAACTTCAAGTACATTGCATCCTCAATCTGAATAGGCAGATGAGTAGCTGCGAGTACAATTCCACCTTTCTTCCGATGCTCAGCAATTATGTACTCCAGCAGTTTTACCCCATCATCATCTAAAGCAACAGACGGCTCATCTAACAACCAAATAGGTCTATCGATTGCCAGCAACCTAGCAAGCTGCAGCCTTTTCCGCTGACCCATTGACAACATTCGAGCCTTGTCTTTTGCCAATCTTCCCAGCCCCATTAGCTCCAATGCTGGTAGAGATCTTTGCCCATCTTTTCCTTCTAGAACTTCAAACCACTGAACATTTTCCAGGACTGTGAACTTCTCCTTGATGGCATCTTTTAGAGAAACCCACCCTAGCTGAAGCTTGTATTGAGCGAAAACTCCTGATTGCGTTATGTCATGACCATTCCAAAGGATCTCCCCAGCAGAAGGCTTGGAAAAGCCAGCTAACATGCGAAGAAAAGTGGATTTGCCTGAACCATTGGTGCCTGTCAGCACGAGTGCACCTCCATCATGAACAGATACATTGACATGACGCAGGATTTGTTGGGCATTTCGCATGCAGGATACATTGTTGAGAAGTATGCGGGGAAGAGGTGGTTTCCGTAGAGACATGTAGACTAGAGAAAAGGGGAAGGAAGAATAAGACAATGAAATGAACAAATCAGGAGCCAAAAAGGGAAGGAAGAAACAACACAGTGAAGCGATGAACAAATAAGGAGCCAAAGGGAAGGAAGAAATAAGACATGAAGCAATGAAAAAAAAAGAGAGCTACCAGCAAGTACTGTAGCAAACTATCACATACCATGCATCATCTATACAAGAAACAAACACAAAAAGTTATTCAAAAACGAAGTGAACGGCCAGCCATATATATAGACAAAATAAAACACACATCACAGAAATGAACAATATGACTTCTTTTTAGCATGGATGATGAAGTTTTATGAATGAAATTTGATACATTTCCTGAAATTTCATGACTTTGGCACTCTCAAAGACTCGGAAGAAGAACAAATCAGGACAGGCTGCAACTCAGAAGACAATAGGCTCATGAATCTTGCAAGATTTAGAGATTGTCTTGAATCATGGACCTGTAATGATTAGTCAATCAACACTCAACAGAGCTATCAATTTTAACAAGACACGAAATTAAACCGTATTGGACAAAACAGCCTCGAGTTCAACAATGTAATACTACATTTTGCTTCATCCAAAAAAAAGGTAAGGAGCTTGGTTTCCGGTTACATTCAGTTAACCACAATTATTTTGCTTGTAGCTTTGTACTCCTCTCGTCATGAAACAGTAACCACTAGTCCACAACCAGCATTGTAATGGTTCATTTTCGCATTCTGTTGATCCATTGGACTTTGCAAGGCTGGTTCATTAATTTCTAGCGGAAAATTAGTCAATTAATGTGTGAAATGATCAGCTGAATTACCAATTTTCCAACAGAGAGTTGCCCAGTTGTTGATTCTGATTCTGCCCAGCTATCATGTTTTTAATATTGTGATTACAGTTAATTGAACAGAAATACTTTTTGATGAAATGAACTGCACCATGAATAGAAAGAGTCGAAACTGCACAACAATTGTGGATAAAGCCTAACTGGTGGAGGAATGTGCTAGGGTGGCTAACAGGCTGGCAACACCATGCCGAGCCAATATTGGCATATGATCTAAAGCCAGCGTAAATAGAGGTTGGTGGGTCAACTAATGATGATCTCATCAACCCTGTTGATTCACTTTTGTTATTACTGTTAACTCCGTAATCCAGAATTTATAGTCACATCACTAAACTTCACATGACACTATAAGAGTGAAATTATTTTCGGACAGGGATAACATATGAATATAACACAAGTTAGCATGTAACAACAGAAAGAGTGCATGAGTTAGAAGATGAAGAACAAATGAATCATGGTATGCTACAAAACCAATTGAATTCAAGTGAAACATTGTTGAATACAAGAAAAGTGGCAAATAAGAAGCTAAAATTATAGTGCAAACAATGTACTCTATAAACTTCAAGTGAGCTGCTAACTAGTAAGAGGAAATCAAACCTAAAGATAATGGCAAGCAAAAACGTCAAACCAAAATTCCATGAACTAAAGCTTTTGTTAAGAAGACCGATGTCACAACTGATATCCAGTTATCCACTCATTGCCATGGATCAACAACTAATATCCTGACTCCTGAGCATAGAGCAACCCATTTCACAAATCATGTAATTCAACAAAAACTGAATTTTTTTTGCATTACCCATTTCAAGGATTTCTGAAAATTAGCCATATAACCAATTAAGGATACACACCTACTAGGAGATGCAATTGATCAAAATTTTCATTCAGGCATTTTATCAAACACATTGTAGGTGAAACCAATTGGCCAATTTTCTCAACATATAAAACCCGAAAACGCTACCTTGAATTAACTAGGCTACAATTTACTTGTGGGAATCAACCAAACATACAAGATAGAGCACACAAACCTGTTGTTCAAGCGAATTCGAGCTTCTGAATCTGGAAATTGAAGAGAAAATCCTTTAATCTTCAGCAAAAAAAAACCTTTAGCTTCAAGAGCAAAGACCCTAACTTGGTGACATTGATACAGAGAACGGGATTATGATTGATCTTATGGATTCGAAACTGATGAACGAAAAGGCTACTCGTGTTGCTTTGATGGAGAGAGTGGGAGAACCGGAGAAGAAGGGAGAGACACGATGCTTTTTAGAGAGAGAAAGTGAAGAGACAGAAAATCGGATGAGAGAGAAAATAGAAAAGACGCTGAAGCTAAATAAAACACAAGGGACATAGACGGCATTAAATTTTTGTTCACTTACAAGCCCCGTGTCGAGTCAGCTTGTTACGTTTTTTTTTTTTTTATATTATTTCTTTTTTCTGTCTGTCATATATTCATATCTCTGTAATTTTACTCCGATTAGGAGTTTTTTTTTTGTTGATATGGAAGGCGTTAAAAACGCCCAAAACAAACAGAAATAAAAATTACATCATGATCACTATAGGCTTTAGCAAATCCGACAAAATCCGCAAATAAAATACTCATCATATTAGGGATGGTGCCTTAAATTCTCTATTGGTGTTCGGGATAACTAAGCTATAGTCTATGGTGACTCTGATTAGGAGTTTGTATGGTAGGGAAAATGCAATTCTGACATGTCCATATTGGGGGAAACTTGTTATGGCCAAGGAATTAGTTACATCTCATTAGTGGAAATCAAATCGAAACATGATGACAAATTTTCTTATTATGACTCACATTCAACAGTGGATCAAGATTTCATATTTGGTGTGCACTAAAGGTACTAATTGAGTAATTCTAATTGTACTTTACAGTCTACAGAAACAGATTGAATGAACCAAATGACCACACAAGTTCCAACCATGACAACAAGCAACACCAAACCAATAGACTAGAAACTCAACAGAACAAACAAAAGAAAAAAAGAAAACAGTTTAATAGACCCAATTATTAGGGGTGTTCATGAAAAACCGAAACCGAAAACCGTACCGTAACCGCCCAAAATCGTACCGGAAAATAGGTTACCGTACCGAAAAAAAAAATAAATTTCGGTACGGTAACCATACCGGTAAATAATTTCGATTTTCCGGTACGATTATGGTTCGCGTTTTGAAATTTTCGGTTAACCGAAAAACCGAAGCTTAAAACAAACCCCTATTAAAAAATAGAAAACGCGGCCCAATTTGAGCAAAATTGGTCCAGTATACTAGCCCAGACAGAAAGATAGAAGACTAGGATAGAAGACTGAAGTGTGAGATAGGGGGCCAAGTAGGGTTCATTTTGCCCAGCCGTTTTCCCCCCTCTCTCCTCTCTCTCTCCTATTTCTCCTCTCTCTCTCTCTCCTCTTTCTCTCTCCCTAGTGGCTAATTGGCTATGCGACATTCCCATGCTCGCATTGCTCTTCGTCGTCCTCTCACTGCACCATAGTGTCTCTCATTTCTCCTTTCTCTTTTTTTTCCCCTCTCTTCTCAAAAATAGCCACCATCTGTGTGTTACTGAGGAGATTGTATTGTATTCCTCCTCAATCCTCTGTTTTCGTGAGTGGTGAATGATGGAGTAATGGGTGAGAGTAACTTGTACTAATGGGCTTTGAACATTACTATAATCCTAGCATTCAAGCAACCAGCTTGTTTCGTCATGAACTTTTGTTGAATTTTCTTTTTTATTTTTTTATTCATAAATGGCTTTTCATTGTGAAGAGTAAAGAATAAACATGACATAATATGTAATTTGGTGCTGTATTAGTTTATTATTGCTTATTAAAATGAATAAATATGTGTGAAAATTGAATATTGTAAAATGTAAAAGTTTATTCGGTTAACCGTACCGAAAATACTGGTTAACCGATTAACTGGTATTTTCGGTACGGTTACGGTTCACAAAATAGTCGAACCGATATTTTCGATTACCGTACCGAAACATGTTTTCGGTACGGTTAACCTACCGTGAACAGCCCTACCAATTATTACAAATTCAACACAATGTTGTTCACTCAAGTAAGAAAGTAATAATTCAACCCAATTCAAAGTTTCAAACTCACTACTAAAAATACCAAGGTGGCGTTTACTTGTAAGTAATCACGGAATGAGGGGGAGTAGAAAGATGAGATTTGGGAGCTTGATTACATTGCTCAATGTAATCATCTTTACATGGGAAAATGATGAGGGAGATGAATAGAAGTGAAAGAAATTATAATTGCAAGGGAAGATGTAATCAATCTCCTATCATTCCTTTCTACCCCACTTTTACTCTTAAAAATGGGTATTACAATGTAATCACCATTACTCCCAAGTAAACAAACCCCAAGACTTTCCAAAATGGTAACATCACAACATCCCCATTACAGTATAAGTTACGATTATATACAATCATATCAATCAAAAGTCAAAACAGGAGAATTTTTCAATCTAGTTATCTCTCCGAAATATTATCATACACCCACCCAATCAACATTGTACTAAAGATAGTTGAATCCAATGAACCTCATTCATCTCAATTGAGTGACTTATATTTCCTTGTATAACTAAACCTTTACCTTAAATCCTAATTCACTCAGAAATTTATTATACAAAAACTTGTGTGGGTTTAGTTCACGATGGATCAATAGTCTAAATCCTTTTAAATATACCATTAGTGTTTTTGATTTATGGTAGATTAAGTCCACCCTTAGTGTTTTTGATCTATGGTAGATTAAGTCCACCCAAGACTTGCTAAAAGTGTTACCTGGAGTCGTCGGCTCACTCTTCGTTGGGCTTCTTCTTTGCTAGTTGGCGGGGATTGAGCTAAGCGATTGATTCACAAGAAGAATACAGAAAGCTAAGGAAGAGAGAGAAACCTTCCAGTTGCAAGAGTTATATTAAAACTAGCGTCTTCCAAACAAAAAAAAAACTATCTTACCTCTCTCCTCGCGCCGGCCTCAATCGTTCAGCCCCAGTTTTTCTCTCACGCGGCACCACCAACCATCATCAGTCACCTTCGTCGTCATCTCCAGGCCCAGCTATCGTCGCAATCATCGATCACCTTGGTACGCTCTCTATGAACAATATCATATCATTTACGGCGTTTTTTTGGTTGGTTGGTTGTTGTTGTGTTTATGAACTTATGGTGTGTGTGTGTGTGTGTGTGCTCTCGCCTGTTTGATTATTTTTATTGTAACTGTACTGTGGAATTGGAGACATGTCATTTATTATAACATGTCATGTAATGTCTGCAAATCATTTCGTGCATGCTTTAATTGGGGCTTAATTTACTTATCCTCCTTCATAATTGTGCTAGACCTTACGATTCGAAACCGATTTCTGTTGTTTGGTTGCCAAATTGCTCCAATTCATTCCGATGCTTTAATTAGGGCTTAATTTTCTTTTCTCTTTTTTTTCCATGCGCACAGCTCCTTTCTCCACAGCCACCCATTTCCGTGCGCAAAATTAAACCACCTACAGCAAAGGCTTACTCACAAACACAATCACAAAGAGTGAGGGCAAGGAGAGAGAAACAGAGGAGTTGGGACTTGGAGGATGTAGAAAATCAGGATCATAACAAGCTAAAATCAACAATGAATTGGGGATAATTCTAGAGAGAGAAAGGGCTAAATAATGGAAGCTTCTTTTATTGATTATGAATGAATGAATTAGGTAATTTAATTATATGAACTAATGACTTATATATTAAATCTAATAACAACTTTGTAACAAACTAAGTAGTGACATGGCATATCTCCAACATCCCCCCTCAAGTTGGAGGGTATGTAATACCTCCAACTTGGAGAGTGGAGACAATGAAACTCTGAATCACAAGATATCCCATGCTTTCCGGTTTGATCCACCATAGCAACAAGCATGCCTTGATCAAGAATGCCAGACCCAAAACACTTTGCCAATCACCTTGCTTGAACTGCACTCTTGTACTCTGGATGAGTATCCAGTACACAAGACATAAACACATCATAATTCCATTTGGATTCGAACTTTGAGCTGACTTTCTCCAGCTCCTCAAGCCAATTTGATATGTATCACGGTCACACATACATACCCAAAGCAAACACCTTTGCCAAAGACATTTGACATGCTGACAACCACCAAAAGAATCACCAACTGTAAATTGGCTTATTTGAATATAAAGCATGCTCCTGCCTAAAATTTTCTGAAGAACACCAATCAATCTTGACAGCCATGTCCCATGATGAAGAAACGCACGGCATACAGACTACAGACAGAAATCACCAACACAAGCTGAAGACAACTATTGAGAACCAACAGCCACAGTAACACACAACACAGTGGGCACTCCAAGCATCCAGCTTTGAACATGAGCTCACTGCATGAGGAAAAAAAAAAAAAGTCCAAAGGCTAAGGCATCAACAGATTGCCAGACCAATGGAGAACCAAACCAAAACCAAAAACGACCTCGATTGAGTTCGTTGAGATGACAACGTGGCCGACGATAATGACGCCGTAACTGCAGATGATGAACTCGATGACATCCACCAAGTACTAGTAATTGATGCTACATCAACCCAAACCAACTGAGCCATTGAAGGCTTCATAAACCAGGGAACTTCCTGGTGAATCTGATGACAAAACGTCAAGAGGAGATGATCCGTACATTGAATTCTCTCATAGGAGAAGTAGTACGGTGACAAGAACTCGATGAAACGAGTGATAATAAGAGATGAACCGGTTAAACAACAATTCTCATAAGAGATGAACGGTGACAAAGATGAACTCGAAAATCGAGTGATAATGATTGAATGAAGCGCAAAACCTTTGACAAGAAGGTGAAAAGCGCTGAAAATCTTGATGAAGATTGAACCGCTCAATCGACGGCGAAAAATCAACTCGATGATCCGAGTGATAATGATGAATATACGAAGCCATAGCCATAAAAGACTTCAAGAAACAGAACATAATCTGTCAAAACAGAGTGAATTGAAGATGAAAATTCACTCAGGAACTTCATCGAGCACTTGGTGTGCGAAATTAGAAAACCTTTTTTTTTTTTTTTCTTCGAAATTAGATCAATTGAATGCTTGATCTAGATGAAAGATAATCGAATCTCAGTTAAATGAGCAAGAACAATTGATGAAAACAAATCAATTTGTTCGAAAATCAAATGAATATTTTTTTTTTTGATTTTTTTTTTTTGATTTTTTTTGAGCTTGATCAAGGTTGAATCAAGAACACTTGATCGAAAATGAAAGAAATTAAGAAAAGAAACTGAGATTCGTGAATGATTTTGTGATTCTCGAATATTTTTGATGATTTGATGCAATCGAAATGAACTGATCGAAGATCAGAAGGTTGAGCGAAGAAAAATAACGAGCGAAATTTTTGTGTTTTCGTGTGATGATGATCGATGAACCAAAAAATGGAGAATTAATATGAGAAATTGTAATCGATTTTTGTGAATCAAACCTGATTGATGAACTCGATCGAATCAAGATCGAAGATTGAAGAGTCTTGAGCGAAGAAAATCGCGAACGAAAATCACGAACAAGAAAAACAGAGAATTTTGATATTTTCTTGATGATCAATGATTGAAGAACAGATTATTGAATTGATGAAAAGAATAATCGATTTAGCTTGATCCTCGCTCTGATACCATGTAGAAAATCAGGGTCATAACAAGCTAAAATCAACAATGAATTGAGGATAATTCTAGAGAGAGAAAGGGCTAAATAATGGAAGCTTCTTTTATTGATTATGAATGAATGAATTAGGTAATTTAATTATATGAACTAATGACTTATATATTAAATCTAATAACAACTTTGTAACAAACTAAGTAGTGACATGGCATATCTCCAACAGAGGAGGCTGTGGAAGTCCGTAAGATTACCTACGGAGGAGAGAGAAACGGGGTGGGGGGTTGGGTGTCAATAATAATATTATTTTTTATTTCAAAATTTGTTTAATTTTCTTGCTAGGAGTGTATATATGATTATGACTATTTTAGAATAAAACTTTCTCTTAGGATGGATTTATAAAAAAAAAATTTAAAAGGAAATAATAATATATCTTTAATAAACTACCAACCAAACAAGTTGTAAAAGGTATGGGGTTCATAATCCATACCTTCATAATTTGATTCCCAATTCCAAATCCATACCAGTTTTTGAACCAAACGACACCTAAATTTACCAAATTTATAGAGGGGCAAATCGCAAATAGCAGCCACTACTAACATTTGGTTATGGTGCAGTTTAGCTTTTAGAATGTGTGTCTGCAAATGATGGTAAAATAGTACTAGCAGGAGATCAAGGAACTCCTTATCAATTTAGAGCATAGATAATAGAACTGTATTGAATCTCGCTACTCTTAGCCATTCGAGATCGGCTCTCTTGCCTTTATAAAAAAAAAAGCTGTTTTTTTGGCAGGAGCCTTATGGATGTCGCTAAGCTTTTGAATAAGTATCCTCATATATCGAGGAAAGACTTGGAGAAGATCCGAGAGCGCATATATCTTCCTGTTTTTTGTGAATATCTTTTCGAAAGAAGAGGGAGCAATCTTAATCAAAGAAGGGAACACGAGAAATTATTTGGCAGACAACAAGTTCAAGCAAGGGGCTTATTTCATGTTCTCTCTGTGAAAATCATTCCTCATTTTGCAGCAGATGAAAATAAGATATCTGTTTATGGGAGAATATTTGCTGAAGTTTTTGATGTCAATTCCGAAAGATTGATTATTCATGATTTGTACAAACGAGACTGTGATGATGTTGAAGTTGTCGACGAGAGTGGTACCCTGACACTAATTAGCCCACCTGATATGTGTCAATCAACTGAAGCATCCATGCCGTTATGCAAAACGAGAATCGTTGTAGAAATATTTGATATTTGTTCAAAAAATGTGCTTGTTCAAGACTACTTTTATTTGGAGGAAAATGATGGTGATGATGACTACGAACAAGTGAAAGAAAAATGTGTTGGTAGTGATATTGCATCTCTTGCTCTACTTTATGTTGCAATCCCATTTGGCGTCTTTGGTCGGGTTGCGGTTTCTTTCCAACATAAACCGTGTTCTACTAATAATGTCAAAGAAAAACGCCGTTTTGTTAATGTTAATGGAAAAGTTGTTGCTCGCTATAGCAACACCTTTGGCAACTACGCTTCTGAAGACTGTGTACTATTTGAGAAGCGATCCGGTGAATTTCAAAACGTGGATTTGGATATGGGTGATAGAATGCAGGGTGAGAGAAACTTGGTCCTATCGAGATATTGGGTGGCTTTGCCAGCATATTCGTCACTTGTTCTCGATGTCAACTTGTTGGAGTTTGAAACAGGGCATCAGATTGTTAAAGAAACCTTAGAATTGAAAGCTAGTGATGTATGGATGTCTGGTGAGAGCTTCTTGGTAGGTGATATTATTATCGTAGTGAGTGTGGCATGGTTCCATCTTAAGCCAGAAGGACACCCCCCCCCCCCCCCAAGAGTATGATGAAATGTGTTCACCTAGTCCACCAGGATCACCCGAAGAACAGAGTGATATCATGCTAGAGGATGATGAATTGTTCAACCTTTATCTCCCTAAGTAAGTGTTTCCTGCATATTTTTGTTGGAGAACTATTAAGAGATCCCCTAATTTTTTTTGAAACATCAAATGAAATTTAGTAAAAGTCATAATGGGTGATTTGATTGGTTTTAGTGAAATGGTACTGGCGTACTGCTCATGTTTGCATGTTTTTTTTTTTCCCATTTGGTCTTGATTTTTATGTGTCTTGAACTTTTTTGATTTGCCAGGACTCTTCGTTCTCATAAACTATGGCCATCTCCATCAGTGCAGATATTCTCACTTTTCATAGGGCGAGAGGAGTTGAAGGCAATGCAAATCTATGGTTCAATTGAGGTTATAAGTGGCTATCGTTCATTTTATATCTTCAAGAGAGATGCGAAGGAGGCCTTGAAGATTTCTGAAGGTAGTAAAACTACACCTATTCTAGACGGATGTCGACTTGATGAGGACCATACTTCATTGGAAATGAAAGTGGACCTGAAAGAAGTTGACGGTTGTTGGGGTATTAAGGGATATATTAATTGGGATTCTGATGTCCTTGAACATCTACCATGGCATGACACGCAACTATGCTCAGTTATTCAAGGTGAAAATGGTTTTGCAGCGTTGCACTACACTTTCTTTGAAAACGCAGTACAAGCTAACATAAGAGGTTTTTTTCAGACCAAAAATTGGATATGTTAATTTTTGTCCGATGGTTTATGGGAGTGTTGTTGCTTATTGTAGCTCGTATGACTATTCAAAGCGCTATAATAAGGACTATTATCGGAGTGTCATTTTCAGTAGGGTTCAACAGGATTCTGTACAAGTAGCAACTGATGGGATCTTACCGCTTTCAAGGTCTGTAGTTGTTGTTCCACCATTTTCCTCCCATGTGATCGATGTAGACCTGTCAAGTGGAAACTCTGATGAAAGGCTGTTGGGCACTAAAGAATTCGAGATTGGTGCAAAATCCAGTAAGCATAGAGACTGATGAATGTTTTGTTGATATTAAGCTAGAGTGGTGTGAAATTAAGTAGGTGTGTGTTTCACTTTGTTCACAACTTTCAATTGTTTCTAAATGAGTGTTTATGTATTTGGTACCAAAAGTGATTGAGATCTATTTCTATCACACTTAATTTGTACTAGCTCCTGATAGTTATGTGTTCCTGGGTTTGATCCAGATACATCTCCCTTAATTGGTATCTTAGTTGTTTTTCCCTTAGGCATGCCTGTTCTAGTCTGTAAACTAAATAAGCCGTGTCCCTCTTTTTATTGGTTGTTTAAATGGGGTTAGCAATACTCATGTTGTTTATAGATTTGATTCTAATTTCGTACAAATGAAAAACTTTTAATGTGCTTCACCTTGATTGCTATGCTGACTGTGTTTTTAGCCACTAGGGACACAAATTCTGGTTCTGCAATCTTTTTGTTTGGAACTGTAACCTAACCTTTCTTGGTGTTCAATTTCGTTCAAATTTGCCTCTTAGAGATGACCACCCTTCTCAAACTGCTGATCATCTTGCTGGTCGACATTTGCCCATGTGAAAGTTGTAATGTCCGGCTTCACAATAAGTACTATCTCCTCTCAATAAAATTAGGTACTTTCTTGTTAAAATGTTTCTACCAAGGAACGGTACTGCATTTTTCTCCATCGGGTCCTATTTTGGATCTAGAAGGTAAGTTTTGAGTAACCTTTTTCTCGTTTCCAAAGGAAGTTGACTTGATTATACCTTATACGATTTTTAGGTCGAAATCTTACTGGTGCGTTCTTTAGAGCTGAACTTACCAGAACTGAACTGAACTGAATTCAACATCACTGAACTGGACACCACTGAATTGAATTAAACAGAACTTGATATGTGAGACAAAAAGTATGTTTCTGAACTCAGCACCACTGAACTGAACTGAACATCATTTAACTGAAATAGAAATCACTGAACTAACACCTGAACTGAACTGAACTAACCGAGTAAACTCTAAAGAACGCACCCTATGTCTCTGGTATGTTCTTTTCCTCGTATTGATTTATCTTTAATTATGTGACAACTTTCAATATATGCCCTCTTTCTCATGATTGAAGACAATTTTCATGAATATTTCCAATGTTCTTCAGGAGGATGAAAATATGATTGATCAAATGGATGAATATGGACCAAACATTTGGTGAATGACCTCTAATTACAGTAGCCAAAGATACATCTTAAATCAATGCGCCTCATCACTAAAAATTGCAATTGCATCTTTTGAACACTAAAAGTGCAATTAGCTTCTTTTTTCTCTTCCTAATAAATTCGTTGATCAGTCAACATGTCAAGGTCTTGCTAGGTTGCTAAGACAATAGACATGCCGTACAAACAAGGAAACATTGAATGAAATAACTACTAATACAAGTAGTAAAACTCACTGGTATTTTCATACTTCAATTGTTCTCTGATTAAGTGCTGTGTATCTCCACCTCTCCTTCTCTACAAAATCAGCATCAAGGAACTTAGATAGAAACACCCATAACCTGTACACATCTTCAAAATTGGTTAAAAAACCAATACTTGCTGTAACTACACCTATCCCATATTCTTCATACATTTCTCTTCCCTTCTTGTACTTGCATTTCCCAGCAGCCTCATTTTCTTTACTTCTCTTCTCCATTATTCTTCCCTTATCTTCTTCGTATCGCTTCGAAAACCATATGTTCTTTATAAATCCACAACCAAGCGATATATCATACCGATCAGCAAGCTTTTGCACAAGCAATGGATCAACCTTTTCTCCTTTCCAGTCTACCACATTGAAAGCCATGACAGGTTCTCTATCAAATCTCACTCTTGGACCATAAATTGTAACAAATTGTGACCCTTTTTCGGAATTCGGGTGGCTAAGTGCTTGTAAAGCATTCACTAGCCAATTGATAAGACACCTTGTTCTAGAACTAATTAGAACTAGTCCTAGTGAATCAGCATGATCCAAGCCCTTACACACTAGTACATTATTACATTCCTCAATTTCATCATCATGATCTAACTTAATATGATTATTAGACCCAATTAACCCCATGATTCCTGAAGTGGATTGGATACAAGTTTGGTCCAAAATTGAAGCAATTGATTTTTTCACAAATAGGCAAGAAAACCCAGATGGGTTTTGACCAAAAACCTTATAGAAAGTGGAAATAAGAAAATCAGGTTGAAACAATGAAAGACCTAAAGTGTCCATATGCTTAGGACCAAGCCCAGTTATATCAAGCAAAACATGCCACCCATTTTCTTGAGCCATATTCATCCATTGATAAGAGTACATTGCTCCACTTACTCTTGATTGTAGTGGGAAAACAAACAACCCTTTCTTCTTCTTCATCTTCTTCTTGTTGTTACTCCCTAACACCATTTCCTCTAATTTCCCACAGTGAATCTTGAGTTTAGGCCACTTGAACTCGGCTTTCGAGACCCGAGCTCCCCTGCTTCTCGAACTCTCAATCATGGCTTCTATAGCCTCATTTTCGTGGTCGTAGACTGTAAGAAGGTTCCTATGAGACTTAAAAGGGTAAGCTTGAGCTAGAACCCCGAAAGCCGAGGTTTGATTAGCTGTGAAGAACATAGAATAATCATCTTCAGAGATGTTTAAGTACTTAAAGATTCTTTCTTTAAGTTTCGACTCAACTTCTAAGTGGGTTGGTTTTGACTGAGGAGCTGAAGATGAAGAACAGGCAACACTTTCACCATTTTGCTCTGTTTCAAGCTCTGTTATATGGTGTTTTTCTTGTGAGGAAGAGAAGAGAGAATGACCTGTATAATCAAGGCAAGATATACAAAGATGTTGATAATGATCTTCTCTAATATGATCAGCTTCAACAGTGCTGAGATACTGAGGAAATGCCCTTGTAAATCGCCTAAATGAATCTTGCAAATTTGGGAGAGATTCAGAATTTGTGAATTGGGTATGTGGGTAAAGTGAGGAACTTGTAGAAGTTGCAAAATCATAGTGGAGAGTTGAAGAATTGGTAATGTTTGCTGAGTATTGATGATCAAGGGAGTTTCTATGTAATTTTAGGCAACAATCACATTTCTGGGCTTTAGATTGAATTGATTGCATGATTTTTTGTTTCTTGACTCTTATTAACTCACCCTGTTTCTTCTCTTCTCCTCTCTGTTTTGTAACCACTCATTATATAACACTCTTTTGCTTATCGAAAGGAGCTTTGTCTGCGTATCGTTGTTCACTTGCAATCTCTTTTTTATCAACAAAAAGGAAAGGAAGAAGCTTTTTCTGGGAGTTGATTAAGTCAATATTAGTGGTTGACCTTATGGGTTCATAATTTGTACGTAATAAACTTTTTGAGACTTGAATCATCATAAATCTGGTATGAATTGATGGTGAAACTCATGAATTATGATATATCGTCCCAGTCAATTACAGGTTTGTCATACTTGAAGATTCTAAAAATAATTGGAAAGAAACAACAAGAAAAATACAAGTGGCTGAAGTTGATCGTTTCGTTTGCAATGACAGACACAAATCAATCAAGATGAGGTCTATTGTGATTACCGCGTTGAACATATATACATTCATACCCCAAACAAATACCAAAGCTTTAGCTTGATGCTTACGAGTTGCACAAGTATATGTAACTCAACCTGCCCTGTTAATGATTAAGTATTCAGTTTAGGTCCGTTTTTATAAAACAAAAAACAGTGAAGTGAACCGAAATGAGTTGAGCTAACTTTAACTAAATTGTTTTTCGTCTCGACAATTGTATAGTACAATTTGCAAAATGTACTTAACCCAAGTTGTTCATATGTAGTGAAATCATTAAGTATTCAGTTTAGACCCATTTTTTTCAAGCGAAAAAAACACTAAACTGGATTTATTAAACTAAAATAAGTGGTCGTTTGGTTATCTATGGAAAGTAACTTTTCATGGAAAGTAGAAATTTATGGGAAATCAAAGTTCATGGGAAGTCTATTTTGTTTGGTTGCATAAAGGAATTACAAATTCATGAGAATTAATATGAGATGTTACTTACTGATGAGAGGTTGGGTAAACAACTTCTTTCATTTAGCGAGAAGTTATTTCCTGCAGTAACTAAGTTCCTACATTTTTTTTGCCAACCAAACAAGAAGGAAAATCATGCTTTCCTGAAAGTAGCACTTCCTATATTTTTTAAGTGTGAACCAAATTTGAGCTAAATTAACTGCTTGATTTTTTCACCTCGACATGTAACCCTTTAAAAATTGTCCAAACTTAATGAATATTTTGATCAAAAGAAAAACCTTGATGAATATTAAAGTCATTTAATAGTATGTTTATATGATTGCAAAACCTCCTAATTAGTTGTAAGGATCAGATATATCCATATTGTAATTTATGCTAGATGAATTAGGAAGCATCAAAATTAAGCTGCAAATAATCATACGCTCGCAAATGGAAATAGGTCAAGTTTGGCATTCTAATTCTAGTGGGACCATTTGTTCCAAAAAAACAAGGTCTCTGTCCAAAAGTCTTCCCTCAGTCTTCTCACTTTTCCCCACCTTTTCACGTAAGAACGAGTAGCGCGATATGGTTGCAATTTGCAATGAGAAAAGTGGTCACTATTTACACCTAAAATAGAAAACAGATCAGATTATTAGAAAAGAAAAGAAAAAAAAAAAGGTGGTCACTACTCTTTCTTTTTTTTTTCACGTTAAAAAAAGGTGCAAGTGAATGACGATTGAGATACCCCTGCTACATCATATTTGGACTCTTGTGTTGAATAACGAATATATCAGACTAGGTGAACAACTAGCGCAAGCACTGACCCCGTCAATGTAGCAGCAATGAGGGACTAGTATAGTTCCTAGAAGCTACCAGACACAAGTAAGGATGTTCATCCGGTCTGGGACCAGACCACTCGAGTTTGGACTGGGACCGGACCGGACCGGATTTTTGGAAAATGGCCAGCGGGTCGGGTTGATCATTAAAAATTTATTTGAAAAAATCGGTTCGGACCGACTATGGACCGGACCGAAACCCGGGTTAACCGGTCCAAAACGTAGACCGGTCTCACCCGGGAGGGTCTTAGTCGGTCCGGGTCCGGTCCGGTCCGGTTCAAAAGACCGGTCCAGACCGAATAGTGAACAACTCTAAACACAAGGCATGCGGGGAATGGGGATTCAAACTCATAACCTTGCCTTACCAAACCACTTGGAAGTAAGCTTGGAACCACTACTCACTAATTGAAGACTTAAGCTTATACTCATATTAAGGGTATAGTAGTGTTAGAAACAAGGCTAACGAAGGAACAAACTTATCTGTAACAAAGGCCGTGGCGTGATGAATCACTGCTCTAAAGTCGAATTTGCCCCCACACGTACACAAGGGAATTCCGGCAATCGACCTCCAGGGATACACGGCAGCCAATGCTCCGGTGTACTACGGTGCAATGACTTTGAGGGTAAACAGAACTACTGCCAAACGAAGAGAAGAGAGCACAAGAAAAGAGATAACAGAAGAGAAGAGGAGATGATTTCTGTCTGTCTTGTCTCCCAGAGCTGGAGGTTTTTGGTGAATATATAGAGCTATTAGAATCAGTAACTGATCAATGGGGAGCTGTGATCGTGGGATTTTATTGTGATAGTAATGAAGAAACGGTTACTGAATCAAAACGGTCGGGAAAATATTGAGCCGAGAATAAAAAGAGCCCAACCCAACCCTCGCCCGGCCTGACAGGCGGCGGCGCGCGCGCGTGTGTGGAGGAAGAGTCTTCCCTTGACTCTTAGTTCAAAGACTAAAAGTCCACAACAATATATAAAGTCTCTTCTCTTTCCTTTCTCTACCTATGTGGGACAATTTGTGTTTTGTGAACAAGGCTTTTCAAGAACTTTCTTTGAAGCATACCAAGCTTCATGAAGCTTGTTTAGCTTCATTTCCAACAAGTAGTAGATATCCTAACTTAAAAATCTCCACGTTTGATTGAAAAGTTCAATTTGAAAGCTTCGTTTAATTTGCTTCGTAGACTTTTATGTGGGAAAAAAAAAATACTCCATGCATATATTTAAAAGCTAGAGATGATGAGAATTGAATGAGTATTATTCTCATACAAATTAATTCAGTATATGAGAATTCAAGACCGATTTTAAAAGCTAGAGATGAAAATTGAATTCTTTTCTCTCGAAAAAGAAACACAAGTGTTTGTAACTATATGATCAGGCCAAATTTATATACTAAAATATCTATACATTTCAATTATTAGTAGCTAGATAGGTAGCAGATCATTTATTGATAAGAAATCTATTAGTCCATCAATTTATACTCGAAACTACGGTTCATGAGAAACTTTTGAGTGTTATTGGTGTTGATAAAAAGAACTTTTTTCACTATGGGTGACTAAGGGATATCTTCTAAATCCTAACACACGGTTATGTAATAGAGTTGACTATTAATTACTTAATATATCAACATGTATACATGTCTTTGAGTAGCATGTCACGAATGTCAAACTTGCAAGTTAGATAGTAGATATCTTCCCTACCCTTCCGGGTAATCAACATTTAGTGTTAACTTGAAAACCACGCTTAGTTATAATAATAAAGAAAAAGAAAATCACGCTTATCTAGCTACACTACACATATAGCCATATAGGCCACCCAAAAATGTTGCGCACAAAAAATAATTGTTGAGAGTGGGATTTGAACCCAAGCCCTTTCGGACCAGAACCTTAAACTCGGCCATCTCAACTTTAGGTTGTTTGTATAATGTTGGTTTAAAAGGATTTATTGACTTTCTTAGTCTCCCAAAAAGTCATACCCGTCATCGTCAACATCTTTAAGCTAATAAGAAAAACAATTTTAGTTTTCTCTTTCTTTGCTGCATGCAAGAAATTAAACCATTCCTACAGTATACAATAACTTGTAGTTTTTTTTTTTTTTTTTTTTTTTTTTTAAAATATTTTTAATCGGATCGATCGGGCTAGCTGTACTTTTTTATGAAGCTTTGTGTGTATCAAAATGTGCAAATAAACAGCAATATAATCAACATTAAACTGTACTAAACAACAAATATAAATCCACAGATATATACTGTAGGCATTATATTGACATTACCTTGATCAGAAATGCTGAAATGTTATGTCTAATTGTCTATACTAGGAGGAAGCTAAGATACAAATGCATTTGTGATTGTATCTGCAATATTAAGCAGAAGCAGTCGAAGGGCAACTCTCCTTTGGCGTGTCACAGGCGAAAATTTGGTGCACATACTGCCATACACAAGCCTCTATGCTTATTACATGCCAATGGCAGAGCCGCAGAGCCGCCCTACTACTACTTGCACTTTAGCAAAAAACCTTCATTTTCAGGTTGTCTGTGTTTTTCACATGTTGGTTATCATTAGATCCTAGGCTTTATATATATACAAGCGCGTACACTCCTTTTGAAATATGCTATGAATAATGGATGTTTGCAAGGCAGAAAGATATGCCATGGATATACGCTTTCGGTCTGCCTCTCCTTATGTTGGTAATATGCCACCTTCCCTCACTAATATCTGAGATTCTCTACTTAGCTAGCACAGCATATATATATATATATATATATATATATATATATATATATATATATATATATATATATATATATATATATATATATATATATATATATATATATATATATATATATATATATATATAACCTCTCAAACGACCAAAAGGGAAGAAAGAAAAAAAGTGCTCCTTTTACATGATCTCTGGCTTTTGTCATTGTCTCCATAATCTTGATAAAAAGGACAAATGCAGAACAAGGAAGATGCCATCGTTAAGATAATGAAAATGGGAGGAAGAAAACTTACTCGTAGAAGCATATGCTATGTCATATTCTTCTAGCTTATTTATTCCTTATTTGTATGCTGGCATCTTTTAGAATTTATGGTAGTGGATGTGAAAATCTAAGGATGTTTCCATATCCACCCAAATGAATTTTAATTTGATGCATCCAAATTCCTTTCAACTCATATTTCCGTGAGCATGTCAATTTCACTTGGGCCAGCTAGTACTGTTTAACCTTAGTAAAAGACTGGATTTGGCCTTTGGAATATGTAGATACATTACTAGCCATAAATCAAACTGTTACAGATAGTCTGATACTGTTGACTGTACAGTTTACATGGGAACAAAAAGACTCTTGGACAAAAGGCTGTGTAGAATCTATTACATTAGCCTCAACTTCTTCTGAAGTATGACCGTTGGAGAGTTTCTTCGAAGATGACATACGTCTTTGTCAGTATTGAATCAGCTGATAAAACATAAAACAGATCGTTTTGCACAGGATCAGCTCTGTCAAGTGTCAATTTTGATGATAACCAAAAGCTATTCTTCACCATGGAAATGAAATTAGTGGAGAGAGTTGTAGGTCCAGCAAGTTGCCACTATGGAACTTATGCACAGGAGGAGTGGCAGAAAACGAGACGGGTTCAAGAGTTTACCGTCTCCCAGATACCCAAACAAGGTTATGCTCACATCTGCTAGGACTCGTGCTGTCACCCCAACTTCGGTTGAAAGTACTTCTCCCTTAAATGCTCCTTGTGAAAACCTCGATGAAATCAGCCGGGAGAGTAGCAACAAGTTGGCACCTGTATCAAGAATAAGATTCGGACCAGTTAGCAAAATGCCTCCATTGCATCTAAGCTGTGGACAAGCTCAAGTGAGGCTTTGCCCTTAAACCAAATAATAGAAGGTTGAATAGCTCCCTTGATTTAGATGTTAATGTAGCTCCCTTTATTTAGATGTTAATAGTAGCTTGAATAGCTCCCTTGATTTTTACAATGTTGGACTCTAGTCCTCAGATACCTCAACATCTAGGACATTCAGATGGAAGAGGCGGCTGTACAATGCTGCTGCTGACAACAGTTTGCAAGTTGCAACTTTCATATGACCCATAAGAAACTGGGTTTTTCTTATTCAATTTGACTACTATAAAGTGTCTGCGTTATCTGATGTGTTTAATCTTGTTTACAATCTTTTTGGGTCTTTTATTTCTTACAAATATTGTGCTATTGAACCATCTCACCTTGAAGAATTTGAGCAGATATGAACGTGACAAGTGCGGAGCAGACATACTGTGGGACTGAATATGAAAAATTATAGTGGAGCCCGAGAAGAATTCCAATGAAGACCATAACTTCAGATACCAGCAAAATTTGCCTACAAAAGAATTCTATTTATATCAAAGTAGAAGAGGCATAATTATCTGAGCAGGTCATGTCATACGCAGATTGGATAGTGCTAGAAAAAGTTCCACATGCCAAAACCAAGTGACGTTTAACATGATGCTGACTGTAAGTAGATAAAAGAGGAATTAAACACATGACAAACATTGAATCAAGTTCTTGTTGGTTACCTCTCTTCGAATTTGTTACTGATATAGCTGCCAACAAAAATATTGGCTGGAATTGCAGTGAGGGTGAGCCAAGCAAGAAAAATGGACAATACACTTGTAGACCATTCAAAATAATTTGATGTAATGACACTAGATTCTGAGAATAAAATCTCCACTACATATTTGAGCATGAAATATATTAGTAACTGAACCTGCAAAAATGAGGAAAACAATATCAGGCAAAGAGGCAAAATTAGCAGTTGCTTCCGTTAGTGTTGTTTGAATAGGGATAGTAATTACATTACAGAAATAAAACCAATCAATTCAGGAAACCACCATATTTCTCCTTGTCAAAGGGTAACCACTATTACAACAACAACAACAACAACAACAACAACAACAACAACAACCCAGTAAATGTCCCGCCGAGGGCGGGGTCTGGGGAGGTCCAAATGTACGCAGCCTTACCCCTAACTAGTCGCCTAGCAGGGAGGCTGTGCCCGCGAAAACAATTTGATTTTTGAAATCAGTAGTAAATAGGCAAAAAGGTGGATGTTAAAACAAGTGAATGCAATCAAAAGTATGAATAATAATAATAATAATAATAATGATAATAATAATAATAATAAATGAAATGATAACAAACAAACACACAAATAAATAAATAAATACCTAAATAAAAACCTACACCCTCAATGTAGTATCAACTATGTGGATCCTACTACGCCAAAGTTTCCTATTAAGGGCCAGATCCTCGGTAAGCTCCAAGAGGGCCAAATCGTTCTGAATCACCTCACTCCAACTCTTCTTAGGCCTCCCTCTTCTTCTCTTAGAGTCCCTCAGTATAATCCTCTCGCACCTCCTCACCGGAGCGTCGGGATGTCTCCTCACGACATGTCCAAACCACCTAAGTCTCGTTTCCCGCATCTTACTCTCAATATCTGCCACCCCAACCTTGTCACGAACCTCTTCGTTCTTGACCTTATCTATCATGGTTAGGTTGCACATCCAACGAAGCATCCTCATCTCAGCCACCCTCATTTTATGAACATGAGCCTGTCTAATCTGCCAACACTCAGCGCCATATAGCATAGCTGGCCTAATAGCCATGCGATAAAACTTTCCTTTTAATTTGAGTGGTATCCTGTTGTCGCAAAGAACACCTGATGCACTTCTCCATTTTTTCCACCCTACACTGATGCAGTGAGCAACATCATCGTCAATTTCTCCGTTACCTTGGGTAATCACTATTACGATGATAAATTAGAATCATTGACTCAATTATTAGCATGATTCAGTAACCAACTATAAAGAATGAAACATAAAATCTTTAGTTTACCCAAGAACATAAGGGCACTCGTCAAACTTTACAGGAGTGGCCGTTCAATTGAGCAAGCACCATAGATTCTGCATGCAGACTAAAGATAAATGCCATGCGTCAAATGTCAATTCAATATTCTTTGAAAGGTAAATGCCAAGTAGGAAACTATGCGTAATTACCGTTCCATCTCTTAGGAGGGTGTGGGACCTGACCTACCAGGTGACTGGTGGTCAAACAACAACAGACTGTGCCAACTAGAATCTCTATTTAACAAAAAAAACAACATAACAACAACCCAGTATATATCCCTCCCGCCGAGGGCAGGGGAGCTCAAGACGTACGTAGCCTTACTCCTAGCTTACAGCAGTCACCTAGGGGGGGTCAACTTAGAATATCTAAGACATGCATTAACCCCTAACTCATTTG
This sequence comes from Tetragonia tetragonoides, assembly GCA_038025085.1. Classification (NCBI taxonomy): domain Eukaryota; kingdom Viridiplantae; phylum Streptophyta; class Magnoliopsida; order Caryophyllales; family Aizoaceae; genus Tetragonia; species Tetragonia tetragonoides. The sequence continues at coordinate 51,197,144 of CM076142.1, forward strand.
GGATAAATCAATTGCTTACTCATGAACTACTCAACAACGTTATTTGCTATCTGTTTGATCTCCATACACAACAATGGCCAAAACCAGCACATTCCAACCTTGCACATTGGGCCAGAGAGCCTACTGATAGCATACCTTAACAGAAGGTGCAAGAAAACCGCATGCAGATGCAGCTGAAATGGTTACTCTCCTGGGTTCTTGACAAGAAGCTTTAACCTTTTTCTTGTTTCTTTCACAGTTATCATTATCTTGTATGTGTTCTGAGCGCACGAACAGTGAGTGGGTCAAGGCGCATTCCTCATTAGTCTTCCTGCTCATGGAAATATAAATACTGCAACTTACTATCTTTCATCTTACATTAGATTGCATTGATAAAATCTTTAGATAACTGAAAGATTGAAATGCTACAAGTCATGAGAGAAAATGTATATTAAAAAGAACCTACTTCCAGTTTCAGGCCTGCCCTACTAAGATGATTTGGCTTAGATTTCATGTCAACCAATTCAAATTGCACAGGTCATTTTTGTGTCAGTCATAATATCATCAGGTCAGCAATAAGATTCAGACTAAAAACCCAACCAAAAAAGAAGAAGAAAGGGAAATTAAAATGAAAACTAGCACAATTTTAAAGATCGGTTAAAAGAGGCAGTTAGACAACAATTGAAAAGCTTCAAATTTGCATGATCATTACAACACTGGTTTTACATAACAAAACTTATATCAGACAATGCCAGCTTCATATCTTATAAGAATCTGACTTTTTTTTGTCGGCTGTAAACTACAAATATGAAGGCTGGCATAGTGCTTGAATCATGATGAAAGTTGAGGGGACAAGACAAAAAAGGAGATATGGGCACATCACCGCAAGGTCCACAAGTCAATTAATCAGGAACTTCAAGAGGCATGAATGAGGACCTTGGGTTCAGTGATTTCAAAGATGAGATCTCGTTGAATCTCTGCATCTAAATATTAGTATATGAATAATTTAATTCTTTTGATGCTTTGGCATAGCACCCCATATAACAGCTGATAATTATATAAATTTTAAATAGATGGAAAAAGTATTATTACTCCATCGTACATCAGAAGAGTAGTATACCTGAGATAGAGTCTTGTTCCAGATTCTCCTCATAAGAAGGTTCTTCAAATGAGATGCATAGCCAAACTAAATAAAGAAGCCATGCAGCAGGCATTATCCAACCTGGTAATGTTTGTTCATTGAATGTGAACCCATTAATTCTGAAACTTATTTGAAGTAAGCCAGCAAGAGCAGGTCCACAGGAAACTCCAAGAGCACCAGCACAAATAAGACCTGCTGATGCATACATACGGCTCATGAGAGGTACACAGTCACTGATGTAACGTCGATTAACTGATTTAGCATAACCCAATCTGCAAATAAGTTGCTTAGAGTATTATAGTTTTGTTACAAAAATAAAGAAAAGAAAAACATCTTAATATAAAATCAGAATCATGATTCTTCAGTTCTACAGCATATTTTGATTCTTTGGACTATTGTTCGGCAAAGTTCATAGCTAAAACTATAGCATCAAACTATATGCTACCTTTTTACTTCTGCTTTGTAAGAAAGAATACTTAATAGAGGTAAGTAGTATACATTAATCACAAGAAAAGAGATTAGAATCACTGTTTGAAGCTAAAGGCTAGAAATTCACACTCAAAATCTATTCTAAGAGCACCACATCTTCTTTTTTCTTTTCAATATACAATTTCTAGGGTTTTATTAAAAGAATAATACTCCAAGTTCTACATGTAAAGATTAAGAGGTTGTGATGACCGATGAGTTATAAATGAGCAAATTAAAGCAACACGACCTTCTCTTTAGGGCTTAAGTATCTTCCCAAAATTTGGGGTTTTCCACCATAGAAATATTGTTGCGGAGCGAGCAACAAAGGTGTTGCATGGAGCCGGTATAATTGGTATAAGAGCCACTCGTATTGTAGTGGGCGTGGTGTTAATAAGCTTTTGGACTCCCACATTGGCTAGAGGTAATGGGTTGGCCTGCAACAAGGGCATCACATACGTGGATTATAGCTTTCATTTTTGGCTCCCTGGGACCAGGTTGAGATTTTTGCCTAAACTTCTCCGAGGGGTTCATTGTCACCCAAGAGGACTCCCAGTGCCCATGGTAGGCCACCTGGGTCTCCGAATTTCGTATTCACCCATGGTTTGGATGTTCGGCCCTTCAGAGTGGGTGTTCGAAGATAATAGGGATCCGATAAACGATACCGTGGGTCTCCCATGTCCCCTAGGGGTGTCCAGTGCGTTATGGTGCGAAATAACATTTCCCTTTCCGGAGGCCCTCAGGATCCCAAAAACGTGGATTATAACCTTCATTTTTGGCTTCTTGGCGACAAGTTGAGACTTTTACCCAAAATGTCCAGGATGGTCCATCGTCACCCAACGCTCAAGAGAACCCCTAGAAAGCCATCTAGGTCCTCAAACCTTGTATTCACCCATGATTTCGATGTTCGGGCTAGTGGAGTGTTGACCAGTAAAGCAATCGTCCAAGTCTAATAGAGTCCCAATCACCGACCACAGGGGTATCCAATGTCTCCTAGTGGTGTCGCGCATGATATGATGCGAAAATAACAACTTTTGTTCAAAGGCCTTTCAAAAGCCCAAAAAACGTGGATTTTATAACATTCATTTTCGGCTTCCCAGGGGCAGGTGAGATTTTAGCCTAAACTACTCCCAGGGGTCCGTCATCCTAGAGGAGCCTCAATACGCTATCCCGATCTGCGAACTTCGTATTCCCCAAGATTTCAGTGTTCAACCCTTGAGAGTGGGTCACCACTAAAACGATCGTCGAAGCCTAATAAGGACTCTATAACCAATCCCGAGGACCTCCCATGTCCCCGGGGGTGTCCCTTGCAATAATTACATCTTTTGTTCCAGAGTCTCCGGAAGCCTAAAAAACGTGGATTGTAACCTTCATTTTTTGACTTTTGACGCCGCGGTTAAGATTTTTGACAAAACTTCTCCGGATGGCCCACTATCACCTAAGAGGATCCTCAATAGGCCGTTCGAGCCTTGAAACTTTGCATTCACCCATGATTTCAATGTTCGGCTCTTTAGAGTAATTGACCGGTAAAACAGGCGTTCAAGCCTAATAGGGACCAAATAACCAACCCTAGGGGCCTTTTATGTCCCCAAAAGATGTCCCATGTAATATGGTTCGAAAATAACAACTTTCTATTCAAGGCCCTACATAATCACAAATTCATAATACATGTGGATTATAGCTTTAATTATCAGCTTCCCAAGACCCGGTTGAGATTTCCCCCTTAACTTCTCCACGGGATCCATCGTCCACCCAAGAGGATCTTCGGTACGCCATTTGGGTCTTCGAACCTCGTATTCACCCATTATTTAGGTGTTCGACCCTTTAGAGTGGGTTACTAGAAAACATGTGTCCAAATATAATAGGGACCCGATTACTGACCTAAGAGGCCTCCTACGTCCCCTCGGGGTATTCCATGTGATATAGTGCGAAAATGACAACTTTCATTCAAATGCCCTGCTAAAATCCCGCGCTAAATCCCAAAAACCGCGGGATTTTAGCCTTTATGTTCAGCTTCCCGGGGCTTGGTTGAGATTTTTGGCCAAACATCTAAAGGTCCATTGTCATCCAAGAAGATTCCTAGAGCCCTCAATAAGCCATCCGGGGCTCCGATCATCGTCTTCATCCATGATTTTGTTCTTCACCCCTTTAGAGTGGGTGTCCAGTAAATCAGTCGCCTAAGCATAATAATTACCTGATAACTGATCCCGGGGCCTCCAATGTCTCCTAGGGGTCTCCTATGCGATATGATGCGAAAAAAACAACTTTCATTTTGGCACCCTCTGGAAGCCCAAAAAACGTGGATTATAGCCTTCATTTTTGGCTTCCATGGGCCCGAATAAAATTTTTGCCCAAACTTCTTTAGGGGGTCCAATGTCACACAAGAGGAGCCCCAGAGGTCCCAGTGCCCCGACTAGGCTTTCCGGTCTCAGATTTTTATATACACCCATGATTTTGGTGTTCGGCCCTTTGAAGTGGGATACCAGAAAAACTGTCCTCCAAGTTTGATAGGGAACAGATCGGATAACCGACCTTTGGCACCTCCAATGTCCCAGGAGTGTCCCATGAAAATTGGAATATGGTGTGTTAGTAACAACTTTTGTTCCAAAGCCCTTCGGAAGCCCAAAAACGTGGATTATAACCTTAATTTTCGTTTCTTGAGCCCGGTTGAGATTTTTGCGCTAATTTCTCTGAGTGGTCTATTGTCACCCCAGTGAACCCCTAGTGCCCGCAGTATTCCATCTAGGATTCTTAACATCGTATTAACCCATGATTTCGATATGTTGCCCTTTGTAGTGGGTGACCAGTAAAACGGTTGTCCAAGACTAAAAGGGACTCGATAGCCGACCCTAAAGACCTCCCATATCACCTAAGGGTGTCTTGTGAGATATGGTGCGACAATAACAATTTCCCTTCCAGGCCTAAGAGCCCAAAAATCGTGGAATATTGCCTTCATTTTTGGCATATTATGCCCGATTGATATTTTTTGCCTTAATTTTCTGGGGGCTCCATTGTCACCTCATGTGCCCCTGGTAGGGCAACCGGATCTCTGAATATAGTATTCACCCATGATTTCGGGTTTCACTAGTATAATGAGCGTCCAAGCCTTATAGAAACTTGACAACTGACCCCGGGGTCCTCCCATGTCCCCTTGGGGTGCCCGTCCATGACCCTAAAAAAACCCTCGGTGTCCCAGGAGCGTCATCTAGATCCCCCAACTTCGATATCACCCATGCGTTTGGTGTTCCAACTCTTATATCAGTGTTCCATAAAACGCCCTTCCAAGCCTATTAGAAACCGGATAAGCCACCCCAAGGGCCTCCCATGTCCCCTAAGGGTGTCCTGTACAACGTGGTGCGAAAATATCCACCTTCGTTCCGGGGCCTACCGGAAGGTAAAAAAACGTGGAATATAGCCTTCGTTTTCGGCTTCACAAGGCTCGGGTGTCATTTTTACCCAAACTTATCTGGGGGGTCTACCATGACCCTAGAGGACCCTCGGTGTCTCGGGAGCGTCATCCAGATTCCCAAACTTCGATATCACCATGCCTTCGGTGTTCTAACTCTTACATCAGTGTTTAATAAAACGCCCTTCCAAGCCTATCAAGGATAGGATAAGCCACCCCAAGGTCCTCCCAAGTCCCCTAAGGGTGTCCCATGCTATGTGGTTAAAAAATATCCACCTTCATTGCAGGACCTCTCGGAAGCTTAAAAAACGTAGATTATAGCTTCGTTTTCGGCTTCCCTGAGCTCCGGTGTCATTTTTGCCCAAACTTCTCCGGGGGGTCTACAATGACCGTAGAGGACCCTCGGTGCCCGGGAGCGTAATTCAGATCCCCGAACTTCGATATCACCCATGCCTTTGGTGTTCCAACTCTTACATCAGTGTCCCGTAAAACATCGTTCCAAGCCTATCAGGGACCGGATAAGCCACCATAAGGACCTCCCATGTCCCCTAGGCGTGTACCGTGCGATGTGGAGCGAAAATATCATCATTCGTTCCCAGGCCCCACGCAAGCCAAAAAAAATGTAGATTATAGCCTTCGTTTTCAGCTTCCCGGGGCTCAAGCGTCATTTTTGCCCAAAAATCTCCGGGGGGTCTACCATGAACGTAGAGGGCCCTCGTTTTCCCGGAAGCGTCATTAAGATCCCCGAACTTCAATATCACCGTGTTCCGACTCTTACATCAGTTTCCCGTAAAATGTCCTTCCAAGCCTAACATGGACCGGATAAGCCACACCAAGGGACCCATTTGTGACACAAGGGTGTCCTGTGCGATGTGGTGCGAAAATAACCACCATCGTTCCGGGCCCTCTCGGAAGCTCCAAAAACGTGTATTATTGCCTTCGTTTTCGAGTACCCTCCGGGGGGTCTAACATGACCTAAAAGTACCCTCGGTGTCCCAGCAGCGTCATCCAGATCCCTGAACTTCGATACCACCCATACCTTTGGTGTTTAGACTAATCCATCAGTGTCCTGTAAAACACCCTTCCAAGCCTATCAGGGACCGGATAAGCCACCCCAAGGGCCTCTCATGTCCCCTGAGGGTGCCCCATGCGACGTGATGCGAAAATATCCACCTTCGTTCCTAGGCCTCCCAGAAGCTCAAAAACGTGGATTAATTAATAGCCTTTGTTTTTGGCTTTCGGGGCTCGGGTGTCATTTTAACCCAAACTTCTCCGGGGGGTCTACCATGACCCTAGAGGACCCTCGGTGCCCCAAGAGAGTCATCTAGATCCATAAACATCGATTTCACCCATGCCTTTGGTGTTCCGCCTCTTACATCATTGTCCCGTTAAACGCCCTTCCAAGCCTATCAGGGACCAGATAAGCCACCCCAAGGGCCTCCAATGTCCCCTAGGGGTGCTCTGTGTGATGTGGACCAAAAAAATCCACCTTCAATCCGGGGCCTCCCAGAAGCTCAAAAAAAGTGGATTATTGCCTTCGTTTTCAGCTGCCCAAGACCCGGGTGTCATTTTTGCCCAAACATCTCCGGGGGGTCTACCATTACCCTAGAGGACCCTCGGTGTCCCGGGAGCGTCACCCAGTTCCCCGAACTTCGATATCACCCATGTCTTTGGTGTTCCGACTCTTCCATCAATGTTCCGTAAAACGCCCTTCCAAGCCTATCACAGACCGGATAAGCCACTCCAAGGGCCTCCCATGTCCCCCAAGTGTGTCCCGTGCGATGTGATGCAAAAATATCCACATTCGTTCCGGGGCCAGCAGGAAGCTCGACAAACATGGATTATAGCCTTCGTTTTCGATTTCCCGGGGCTCGGGTGTGATTTTTGCCCAAACTTCTACGGGTGGTCTACCATGACCCTAGAGGACCCTCGGTGCCTCGAGAGCGTCATCCAGATCCCTGAATTTCGATATCACCAATACCTTTGGTGTTCCGACTCTTACATCAGTGTCCCGTAAAATGTCATTCCAAGCGTATCAGGGACCAGATACGCCAGCCCCAAGGGCCTCCATGTCCCCTAAAGCTGTCCCGTGCGATGTGTTGCGAAAAAATCCACGTTCATTCCGGGGCCTCTTGGAAGTTCACAAAACGTGGATTATAGCGTTCATTTTCGGCTTCCCGGGACTCGCGTGTCATTTTTGCCCAAACTTCTCCGGGGGGTCTACCATGACCTTAGAGGACACTCGGTGTCCCGGAAACGTCATCCAGATGCCCGAACTTCGATATCACCCATGTCTTTGGTGTTCCGACTCTTAAATTAGTGTCCCGAAAAATATCGTTCAAAGCCTATCAGGGACCGGATAGGCCACCTTAAGGGACTCCCATGCCCCCTAGGGGTGTTCCGTGTGATGTGGAGCGAAAATATCATCCTTCGTTCCCAAGCCTCACGCAAGCTACAAAAACGTAGATTATACCCTTCGTTTTCGGCCTCGGGGCTCGAGCGTCATTTTTGCCCAAAATTCTCAGGGGGTAAACCATGAACCTGGAGGGCCCTCGTTGCCCTGTGAGCGTCATCCAAATCCCCAAACTTTGATATCACCCATACCATTGGTGTTCCGACTCTTACATCAGTATCCCGTAAAATGCCCTTCCAAAGCCTACGAGGGATCGGATAAGTCACCCCAAAGGCCTCCATGTGCGTCCAATGGTGTCTCGTGCGACATGTTCCGGAAATATCGAGTCCGTTTCGGGGCCTCCAGGAAGCTCAAATAACGTGGATTATAACTTTCATTTTCGGCATCACAGGGCTCGGGTGTCATTTTTGCCCAAACTTCTCTGGGGGTCTACCATGACCTAAGAGTACCCTCGGTGTCCCGGGAGCGTCAACGAAATCATCGAACTTCGATATCACCCATGCTTTTGGTGCTCGTACTCTTACATCAATGTCCCGTAAAACACCCTTCCAAGCCTATGAAGGACCGGATAAGCCACCCCAAGGGCCTCCCATGTCCCCTAAGGGTACCCCGTGCGGTGCGGTGCGAAAATATCCACCTTCGTTCCGGGGCCACCCGGGAGCTCCAAAAACGTCGATTATAGCATTTGTTTTCGGCTTCTCGGGGATTGGGTGTCATTTTAGCCCAAACTTCTCCGGGGGGTCTACCATGCCCTCGGTGCTCCAGGAGCGTCATCTAGATCCCCGAACATCGATATCACCCATGCCTTTAGTGTTCCGCCTCTTACATCACTGTCCCGTAAAACGCCCTTCCAAGCCTATGAGGGACCAGATAAGCCACCCCAAGGGCCTCCTATGTCCCCTAGGGGTGTTTAGTGCGATGTGGAGCAAAAATATCCACCTTCATTCCGGGGCCTCCCAGAATGGCTTCCCAAACTGTCATTTTTGCCAAAACTTCTCCTGGGGGTCTACCAATATCCTAGAGGACCCTCGGTATCCCAAAGCGTCATCCAGATCCCCTGAACTTCGATGTCACCCATGGCTTTGGTGTTTCGACTCTTACATATGTGTCCCGTAAAATGTCCTTCCAAACCTATCAGGGACCCGAAAAGGCACCCCAAGGGCCTCCATGTCCCCTAAATTTTTCCCGTGGATGTGTTGCGAAAATATCCACCTTCGTTCCAGGGCCTCTCGGAAGTTCAAAAAACGTGGATTATAGCCTTCGTTTTTGGCTTCCCGTGGCTCGGGTGTCATTTTTGCCCAAACTTCACCAGGGGGTCTATCATGACTCTAGAGGACCCTCGGTATCCCGGGAGCGTCATCAAGATCCCCGAACTTCGATATCACCCATGCCTCTTGTGTTCCGACTCTTACATCAGTGTCCCGTAAAACGCCCTTCCAAGCCTATCAGAGACTGGATAAGCCACGCCAAGGGCCTCCCATGTCCCGTGCGATGTGGTGCGAAAATATCCACCTCCCAGACCCCGTCCTAGGCGGGATTTATACTGGGTCGTTGTTGTTGTTCTGGGTCTCAAGGAAGCTCTAAAAACGTGGATTATAACGTTCGTTTTCGACTTCCCGGGGCTCGGGTTTCGTTTTTGCCCAAACTTCTCCGGGGTGTCTACCATGACCCTAGAGGACCCTTAGTGCCCCAAGAGCGTCATCCAAATCCCCAAATTTCGATGGCATCCATGCCTTTGGTGTTCCGACTCTTACATCAGTGTCCTGTAAAATGCCCTTCCAAGCGTATCAGGGGATACGCCACCCCAAGGGCCTCCATGTCCCCTAATGGTGTCCCGAGCGATGTGTTGCGAAAATATCCACGTTCGTTCCGGGGCCTCTATGAACCTCAAAAAACGTGGATTATAGGCTTCGTTTTCGGCTTCCCGGGGCTCGGGTGTCATTTTTGCCCAGACTTCTCCGGGGGGTCTACCATGACCCTAAAGGAGCCTCGGGGTCTAGGGAGCGTCATCCAGATCCTCGAACTTCGATAACAGCCTTGCCTTTGGTATTCCGACTCTTACATCAATGTCCAGTAAAACGCCCATCCAAGCCTATCAGGGACCAGACAAGCCACCCCAAAGGCCTCTAATTTCCCCTAGGGGTGTTCCGTGCGATGTGGAGCAAAAAGATCCACCTTCGTTCCGAGGCCTCCTAGAAGCTCAAATAACGTGGATTATTGCCTTCATTTTCGGCTTCCCAAGACTCCGGTGTCATTTTTGCCCAAACTTATCCGGAGGGGTCTACCATGATCCTAGAGGACCCTCTGTGTCCCGGGAGCATCATCGAGATCCACGAACTTCGATATCACCCATGCATTTGGTGTTCCGACTCTTACATCAATGTCCTGTAAAATGCCCTTCCAAGCCTATCAGGGACCGGATAAACCACCCCAAGGGCCTCCCATGTCCCCTAAGGGTGCCCCGTGCGATGTGGCGCGAAAATATCCACCTTCGTTCGGAGGCCTCCCGAAAGCTCAAAAAAACGTGGATTTAATAGTCTTCTTTTTCGACTTCCTGGGGCTCGGGTATCATTTTAGCCCAAACTTCTCCGAGGGGTCTACCATGACCCTAGAGAACCCTCGGTGCCTCGGAAGCGTCATCTATATCCCCGAACATCGATTTCAACTATGCCTTTGGTGTTCCTCCTCTTACATCACTTAAAACGCCCTTCCAAGCCTATCAAGGACAAGATAAGCCACCCCAAGGGCCTCCAATGTCCCCTAGGGGTGTTCCATGCGATGTGGAGCAAAAACATCCACCTTCGTTCCGGGGCCTCCCAGAGGCTCAAAAAACGTGGATTATTGCTTTGTTTTCGACTTCCCGGAGCTCGGATGTCATTTTTGCCCAAACTTCTCCGGGGGGTCTACCATGATCCTAGAGGACCCTCGGTGTCCCGCGAGCGTCATCCAGATCCCCGAACCTCTTTATCACCCATGCCTTTGGTATTTTAACTCTTACATCAGTGTCCTGTGAAACGCCCTTCTAAGCCTATCAGAGGCCGGATAAACCACGCCAAGGGCCTCCCATGTCCCCTAAGTGTGTCCCGTGCGATGTGGTGCGAAAATATCCACCTTCGTTCCGGGGCCTCCAGATTGCTCTAAAAACGTGGATTATAGCATTCGTTTCCGGCTTCTCGGGGCTCGAGTGTCATTTTTGCCCAAACTTCTCCGACTGGTGTACCGTGACCCTAGAGGACCCTCGGTGCCACGGGAGCGTCATCCAGGTCCCCGAATTTCGGTTTCTCCCATGCCTTTGGCATTCCGACTCTTACATCAGTGTCCCGCAAAACGCCCTTCCAAGTCTATCTGTTACCGGATAAGCCACCCCAAGGGCCACCATGTCCCCTAATGGTGTCCCGTGCGATGTGGTGCCGAAATATTCAACATCGTTCCGGGGCATCTCGGAAGTTCAAAAAACGTGGATTAGCCTTCGTTTTCGGCTTTCCGGGGCTCGGGTGTTATTTTTGCCAAACTTCTCCGGGAGGTCTACCATGACCCTAGAGGATCCTTAGTGCCCCAGGAGCGTCATCCAGATCCCCGAACTTCGATATCACTCATGCCTTTGGTGTTCCGCCTCTTACATCATAGTCCCATAAAACGCCCTTCCAGGGACCGGATAAGTCACCCCAAGGGCCTCCCAAGTTCCCTATGGGTGTCCCGGGCGATGTGGTGCAAAAATATCCACCTTCATTTCGGGGCCTCTCGGAAGCTCAAAAAACGTGGATTATGGCCTTCGTTTTCGGCTTCCTTGGGCTCGGGTGTCGTTTTTTCCCAAACCTCTATGGGGGGTCTACCATCACCTAGAGGACCCTCGGTGCCCCAGGAGCGTCATCCAGATCCCCGAACTTCGATATCACCCATGCCTTTGGTGTTCCGACTCTTACATCAGTGTCCCGTAAAAGCCTATCATGGACCGGATAGTGCGATGTGGTGCGAAAATATCCACCTTCATTCCGGGGCCTCCTGCAACATCAAAACGCGTGGATTAGCCTTCGTTTTCGGCTTCCCGAGGTTCGGGTGTCATTTTTACCCAAAATTCTCCGACCGGTCTACACTCTACCATGACCCTAGAGGACTCTCGGTGCCCTGGGATCGTCGTCCAGATCCCCGAACGTCGATATCACCCATGCCTTTGGTGTTCCGCCTCTTATATTAGTGTCTTATAAAACGTCCTTCAAAGCCTACCAGGGACAGGATAAGCCACCCCAAAGGTCTCCAATGTCCCTTAGGGGTGTTCCGTGCGATGCGGAGGAAAAATTTCCACTTTCGTTCCGGGGCCTCCCACAAGCTCAAAAAACGTGGATTATATAGCCTTCGTTTTCGGCTTCCCGGGGCCCGGGTGTCATTTTTGCCCAAACTTGTCAAAGGGGTCTACCATGAGTTTCCCCTTGTGATTTGGTGTGAAAATAACAACTTTCGTTCCAGGGCACTCAAGAAGCCTAAAAACATGGACTATGTGGGGGAGTTTGTTTCTAGCGGCTTATTTGGGGCTTCGAACCCAAGTAGGTTACATTTCATAAGTTTATGGTTGGATTATTACAATTACTCATGATATTGGTAAATTGGTAATGCATATAACATGGTTTGAAAAGGTGTGACTAACGCGACGCACGACTTTGTTTCGTCTGGCGAGGCGATTTCGGTGAGGCGCACCCGACACAACCATGGATCTCTATGCCTCTCTCCTTTTAAAACACAACCATATAACATAAGAAAACAGCAGACTGTGATTGAAGAACACAGAGATCTTTAAAAACACTTCAAACGCCAAATTAGTGAGCTCTAGTTCACATAGTAAGGCATACTTTAAACAAGTGTAGGGAACCCTCATGAGTGCTTTGTGGATGGCATTACATGAGAGATTGCAAACTGTTGACAAGTGTATACAATGGGGAATACAGGCGCCTACTGCCTGTGTTCTTTATGATTCAGGGGAGCTGGAATCTGTGGATTACCTTTTCTTTGAATGCCAGTATTCCAGAACAACCTGGGGAAGCATACTTAAATGGATTGGTGAAGCTAAACAGCTCAGTGGTAGGCAGTCTGAAGTCACCTGGGCAATTCACAAACTCAAAACCAGAGATCCTTAGCTTCTTATTTGCTGCAGCTGTCTACACTATATGGATAGAAAGAAATGTCTGAAGATTCCAGCAAAAGGCCTCTTCAGAACAGAAAACGATCAGGCAAATAGTGCAGGAGCACCTAGCTGGAGCTCAGTAACCAAATGAAACAACAAACTGTAGAGTTTGAATAGCTATCCTATGCAATTAGTCCTGACTCCTGAGTATGCTCCTACACGATGTGGCTTGCCTCGTGAACTCTTCGTAGAAGGTGGCAAGGGGTAGGCTCTGATAGATGCATCTTACACGAGTTTATGTAACTTGTGACTTATTTGTGAGTCCTAACAAATCAGACGTACTTGTCATTCCAAATTGGTTAATAATTTACTTTTTGGGGCCAAAAAATAAAACAAAAACAGAAACCCTCATGAGTGATAACACTAGAGTGGTGAGACAAAATTAATCAAGTAATGCTTATTGGTTCTTATCTCACACATGCTGAGATTCAAGAAAGGTTGGACATACTTGATACATACAAGTCCAGCTATCTTGAGGCTTTATATCTGGTCTAATTTGATGGTCAGTGAGGGAAAAAGTGTGTATATAACATGTTACAGGTTCCATATAATAATGAAATCATTGACAAATTCCATGGAAACTCAATCCATCAGATAGACAAGAGACATGCATGGTACATAAGATTGTAGTTTGACAGACTAAATGAAAGCTCGTAGCCTCATACAAATTAGGTTCTAGAGAATATTAAACCTAACAAATAGCACTGTAGTCTGGTTTTATTTCATGGTTTTCTGAACAGTGTAAACTATATCCACCAGACAACATACTTACGCTATCACAGACAGTTATACAAAAAGAACAGAAATATTTCCTGTATGGATACTGGTATCTCAGAGAGAAGAAGAGCTTACCCACAAATGAAACGGCCAAGCAAGAGGATCCATATTGAGTTGAAATCATAAGCCAATGCATATAAGATATTTCCAACAAGTAGAACAACACTGCTGAATAGAAGAGGTCTGAAGTATGATTTATTTGACCAGGCACTCAAGCAAAGTGTTGAAAAAACTTGTGCGAAAGCCATTGCTCCAATTATGACTCCGCAGGCTGTCATTGCATGTCCCAGGCTTACAGCATAACTACCAGCTGTTGGAACAATAACATATGTGTTGACCATGTAGAGAAAATCATTCACCAGGTTCAGAAGTAGAGACGTTAAATGGTATTTTTTATTGTCATTTGCTTTGTTGTGAATGGGAATTGAGAATTCTTCCAGGATAAGTTCATGTTGTGCTAGACTGTGAAGGAAGGATGAAGACTCATTCAACTTGCTCATAGCTGTGTCAATAGCGTTCATGATGGGGTCCTGCAGTAGTTACTCTTTATGCTAACATGATAGAGTTTATACACTGATCAATCAGAGTGATAAGAAACATAATAAAAGAGAGGCAGCACCAGTAGCAGTAGTTGCAAGAGAAAAGAAAAATGTTACACTATTTACAGATACTAAACAAGCTAAAGGTTAACCTGGGGTGGTGAAGGAAAACTAGATGAGGTAGGGTGCAGCTCTCGAACATATAGTAAACCATTAATTATGGCTTCCACCAGTGCTGCTATACCCTGCAGGTTCCATGGAAAGTTAGAGACGGCTTTTAACCAAGTAAACGAAGATTGTAGACGAGAATAAGAGAGAGCTGTTTCACAGTGAATAAACAACCCAGAAAGGCATGTGAATTAGTTTTTGTTTAAATATAATAAGGAGCTTCATTTATTTCAGCAAAAGGAAGTGTCAAAACTCAAAAAGCAAATAGAGAGTAAGAAAGATGTCTTTGAAACTTCAAGTTGAGATAACTCCTTCAAAGTCAAAATTTTGTAACATCAGCAATCAAGTCATCTCTAAAAAAGGAAAAATAAAACATGGCCATAAAAAGAGGTTAAGTTATCTATATTCAAAGAGCATCTTGAGAGATGATAGTATTTCTCTCATTGATAGGAAACTGCTGGGATGTTGCCATCCACAATATTTGGACTAACTATGCCTCTCCAGAGTACAGTATTCATACTTCATAAAGGATTAAGCATACATCATTTCATTTGAGGCAAATTCCTAGGAGAAGGGTACTTTTAGTTGAGAGCAGTACCCTGCATCTTATGTTCTTAGTACACACATGTCATGAGCTGTCTATGGAGCATATCATTCCGATATTTGAAATTAGATTTAGCTTACGTTTTGCTTTAAAGATAAAAAAAATTCTCTCCAAAGAGAAGGTCAGCATTAGCCTTCTTCTATCATAAAGGTGGGACTTCAAATCTTACAAACAAATTGAGCAAAAAGAAAAGAAAAAATATATTCATGCAAGCCGAGTAGAAAAGTTTTGGCTTCTGACAAGGATGATTTACCGCATGCATGAACAGTTGCTGCAGCTGGGAGAAAGGATGGTTTGCGCGACTGCAGACATAGTGCTCAGTCACCCCATAATTAAAGTTCTTATCAAACTTCTTGAGAACCTTGCGGACACCAGTAGCATTCAACTCAATGAAGGAAAGAAGACTTAGTAGATGCTGCCCTGCAACTCTATAAGCTTCATGTCTGTCATAGATCTCGTTTAAGGCTAGCTGTACGTCGGGTTTTTGCTCTTTGCCAATTTTGGCTACCCTCCCAGCAAGTTTCCCTTGTTGTTCCATTAAAAAAAGTACAACCTTTTCAATCTTGGATCAAGATAGCAAAAGAAATAAGAATTCAACATAGGAAAATTCAAGTCAAAACCACATGACCACAAGATAGATATTTGAAAACAAATTCTCATATACCTCATCATCAAGAGTTTTTGAGAATTCTTTTATAACAGCTTGCTGATCTAACATCCCATTTGCAGTACCTTGGGCATATTGTTTGAGTTTCTTCTTCAGTGATTTGTAGTTCAGGTAGTGCCTGAGAGGAACCATATTTTAGGCACAAGACAGGACAATACAAGATTCATATGTCTTCTACTAATAAGATACATGGGATTTCCAGTTAACATATATTTTATTCTTAGATAGGCAGCTACTCTCTTCTCTTCTGATCCTCGCCAACAAATGATGATTCACGTAGGTTAATAAAAGAGAAGTGTCAAGTAAAGTAAAATTGGCATCTCCCATGCAGCTGTAAGACCACAAGCAAACTTGGCTAGTGGTTAGATGACAACCCGAAGTGTGTTCTCGACACTGCTACAACGAATTAGGCTCATTTCCTCATTGTAGCAACAGATATTAACTCTTAACTCTCAACTAGGTTGCACGGACATTGGCATGGACATGGACATGGACATGGACACAGACATGAACAAGGACACGGGAAAACACCACTTATAGAGGGTGAAAAGCCTATTTTGGAAGTGCTACTCCCTTGGATAGAGGCTGGAAAAGGTGAAAGCCTGACAAACAAACAAAAAAGAAGAAGAAAGAAACAGTTTTAATTCAATGGGAGCCCTATCAACATGATTCAAACTCAATTGTGATGCTGCATTTGAGAAGAAGAACCTCGAAACTATTATCGCAGGTGTATTCAGAAACGATAATTCAAGCTGGCTACGAGGTTTCTGCATGAAGAGCAGAGCACCAAATGTTTTAACAGCAGAACTTCTTAGGGAGGGTTGTTTGACAATTAGTAAGGCTTGCAGCTGGATTATTTTTTTCATTAATACTGATTTCGCTAGAGTTGTGCAACTGGTAATCCAATAGAAGACTAACAAGGCTATTTGCTGAATCTTTTGTTGGAATGTACAGGGGCGGATCCAGTGAAGCAAATGGGTATGCACGTGCGGCCAAAAAAATTTACCCAATGAGAAACACGCATTGTAAGACTAGGCCCATTGTCCGTTAGAGTTCTCTTTGGTCCTATCTCCCATGCGTGTCTCACTGGCTCTGTAAGTCAGTATGCTATTCTACTAATTGATTGGTGGGCCCATTCATTAAAAATTAAGTACAAAGTACTTATGAAGAATCTCTCCCGTTTTCCAAGAAATCTCACTTGCCACAAATACAACGTCAAACATTATCAAACAACATTATATATCAACCCTATTGGCACCAATAAACTAAAATAAAATAATGATACTACCACTCGAAAATAAAATATAGCTTAACTTTTCCTTGTATTTCTACAACTTTCAACCTCTGGAAGCATCAGGCCAATCTCTAATTCTCTCTCCAACTCATTTTATTTTCTTTTTGTTTTTCTCTTAAGTTAGTTTTGTTACTCAAAATTGGTTGTAATTGATTTTTTATTAGGTTTTAGATTAAAACAAGGAACATAACATAGTTCATTGTGTTAGATTTGTAAATTTTCTGAACTTTCTCATATGTATGCTATACTCTTTCCAAATTGTGCATACCCAGTTCTACTTTTCTGGATCCGCCACTGGGAATGTAGGGCACTAGTTCAAACTTTGGAGCATGTGAAGATCCTTCAATGCTATACGGAAACAAATGAATAAGCTGATTCAATTGCACATTATGCTAAGCAAAATTTGACTGTGTATAATGTGGTTTTAACTCTAGTTGTAATGCCTACTGTCTGTACCTTAATTTAAGTCCATTACCTTAATTTAATCAATGCGCTGATTTCATCCCAAAAAAATAAAAGGCTATTTTGTGTGCTGTCTTTTGACATGTCTACATGTCGAACACATAGCAAGTCACCTATATCACTATATTTGATGTCCATAGTTCTTAGACTCTTAAAGGTCTAATTTTTATCATTAGAGAGTTGATTCTACTCTACAATTTTCCTTGTATTATATATGTAGTGAAAGCTGTAGCCTACTAGCCAATCAACCATATTACTCAGAACCAAGAAAGAGCTAAAAATGCAATATTTCCTTACTGTGATTGAGCCAGTCTCAAAGCGGTCCAGTTTGCAGCAGATGAACTCATCCCTCCAATCACCCTCTACTACATTCTCCATGCTTATGCTGCTCATCAGCAAAACCAAATTGACCCAAAAGTGGCAAAATTGGACATTTGTTCTTGACTCTCGAACCCATCACATTTGCCTCCAATCCAATAGACAGACACATATATGATATACTCATTGGGGCATTTCATCAAACACTTGGCGTACTACACGCAAACTCTCCAAAAAGAGAGAAACTTCACATGCACCAGCATAATCACGAACAAGAACATGATTTAAGAAAGGAGAAACTCCAATACATGCCAAGAAAAATCCCAAATCAGTTTCCTTTTTTTCTACAAAACCCTGGCTCAAGCAGAGCTTTATTGTTCTAGCTTTCGTTACTTTTCCCAATTTTGCTTAACATTTCGTTTCAGTTGAGGAACAACGATTACTCCTACTCGTCATATCATATGCAGCCTACACAGAGTACAGACATCAACATGATACGAGTTTTTTGTGATTTTGTTTTACAAGGATAACCGATAAAATAACAAAGAACGAAAAGGAAACAAAAATAAGTTTTCCAGTTCAAGGTTTTGTTAATTAGCTAGTAGTACGAAATTTTATATACGGAACTTTTCTAGTGGGCTAAAATTGACTGGTTGGCGGATATCGTGAGCAAATTCCAAATTTCATAATGCCTCATACAAGTTCCGTTCCGTTCTGCATCATACAGTAATTTCCGTTCCATTCCGCACCGCATCGTAATTTCCGTTCTGTTCCGCATCACACAAGTTATATTTATTATTTCATTTCGTCACGCGCTGCAATTTCCGTTCCGTTCCGCACCGCGCTACAATTTCCGTTCCGTTCCTCACCGTCCCGCATCATTCCACTGACGAGAACATGGCCTAACTCGAGTCAGAAAAAGTATTCAACAAAGTTTAGGGGCCGTTTGGTTGGAGTAATGATTAAGGGGGTAATGGAATGGTTTTATAGGTTAAAATAGTAGGGTGGAGTGGTGATGAGGGTAATGATTAGGAGGGTAATAGAGAAAGTGAAGAGAAAATGGGGGGCAACCATTACCCCAGAGGGAGGTGGGTTTCTATTATTCCCCGATTGGGGTAATCATTACCCTCCTTCTCACATAATCTAATCCCTTTTACCTCACATACCTCCCATTTTAGCCTATAAATTCATTTCATTACCCCCTTAATCATTACCCAACCAAACGACCCCTTAGTGTTAATTAAGTTTCTCATGTGTTCAATTAATATAGACCAAGTAACATCAACATCATCAAGGTTAACTTAAAATCAGATCATCCAAATCTCCATCGAAGTGAATGAAGATATACAATCCCTGGTTAAAGTAAAACGTTGATGATCTTAAGTCTTCTGAATTACTTGTTGCATGAGCATTATTGAGCATAATTATTAGTTGCATGAAGATAAATGTTTATTGCAACGACTTACTGTTTTTAGCAACGATTTTTGTCATTGTAATAAACAGGTTTTCTTATAGTGCGCAATCTGGTAAACAAAAAAGCATTATTAAAGGTAGAAAGAAGTACGTACCCATCCCATTCCAAGATTTTCCTTTGCTGCCAAGTCTTTGAAAAGTTAACCATTGATGAACAAAGTTATATATCTGCTGCAGGAACAGCAAACAATATACATGATTCAAGGTAGGATACAAGCAAAAAACAGAAAAAGTTCAGACAATTTTGGTGGAAATTATGATATTACACTCATATGAATATGATCATATAATACAAACTACATATATGCTTACTTTGATTTGCCAAAGGATGTCCTAAAGAATTTTGAGATAATAGTCAAAAACCACAATGAATAGAAGGTTTTATAACAATGGTGGATTTTTGTAGGGATATAAATAAGCATATGCACTTCATTCCCCATTTTGACAAGTAAAACTCCCACAGGTTTATATAATTACATACATATTAATTAGTAGCAAGCACTAACTAATGGCTAGTTCTCTTAGCTTGTACATGGTCGTTGCGTATATGGCGTCTTTTTCTTTCTGTCTTTTGAGTATTTATTATTTGACACTGTCAAACATCTCACTCTGATCCGTATTATATATTGACAATCACAGGGACAGCCCTTCGAAATGAGTTAATAAAGTTTGAAAAATAAAAATGATTTGTTGAGAGTGGGATTTGAACCCACGCCCTTGCGGACCAGAACCTTAATCTGGCGCCTTAGACCAACTCGGCCATCTCAACGTTGATGTTAACCTTCGACAAATTATAAATTTACCCATATTTCGCTCAACTCCAGCTTCAACACAAATTCATCTTTGAGCATACAATGATATAATTCAGGTAATCATGTTTGAGAATTCATCTTAATTACTTCAAAATGAAAGAGTTACTATGGATACCTAAATTTACCCATCATAACGCCACCAATGTTTGTTCTTGTATGTTTTTTGCATAAAGGAATTACTCTTGTTGGCTCATTTAAGCCTCTGTGAAGATTTTGATACAGGAAGCTTAAATAGAACTGTGTTTTAAGAGAAAAATAATGGAGACTATGAATCATTGATCTTACATTCTCACCTGGTGAAATTGAACCTAGCTATATTCGAGCCTAAGCCAACTTATGCATTGGATCGGAGGTCTAACTTGAGATCATTCGTCGTTGGAGCTCACCATACCAACATTACCTCTAGGAACAAACTGAGCCATAAACTAACCAACTCTCGTTACATAAGGTGAAAGCAGTCATAGGGCAACTCTCCTTTGGCATGAGAAGGAACTAAGAGCTTGAATGGCTAATTTGCACTACCATTGTTTTGCTTCTCTATCCCCACATGACAAAGGAGAGCTGGCCCATGACTATTTCCCTTAGCATTCAAATGCCGCACTGCACATAGATGTGCATAATTTACTAGGAATTCATGCATGCCTATGTGATGATTTGAAACCTCTACTAGCAGGTAGGGCTTTATAGTAGTGTGCCTAAGCCTCAATTTCCATGGTTGGCTACGCTACTTGGCTTTAGCGCGATGGAATAAGCCGGAAAAGATATGAAAGCATATGCTATAAGGTTATGCCATAGCGCGATCCTCCCAATCTCTCTTTTTCTCTCTACCTTTGCTCCATCAGTTAGAAGCGTACAGAGATGCCCTGTAGCTTTTTAGTGCTGGTGAAAAAAGGAAACTAAGTCTCTGAACCTCTGGTATATTTGGATAATATTCTTCCTCTCTTTTTGAAGTTGCCCTCATCTGATCTCCACCTTTCTTTTTCCTTTTTTATTTTATTTTTTTGGTTCCTTTCTTTTTTTGTCTATGAATGACTCTGAAAGTTGGATCATGAATGACAATTCACTCTTCTAAATCTTGTGTAGTCAGAGAACAATTTCTTTAATTGCACAATCATCATAAGTGTTCCATGTCAACCTAGTCACTGTATGAATATTGTGTTTTTCAGTGCATCCAATTCTCTCTGATCTTCTCTGTTATGTATAAACATTGACAACTAATAATGAGTCATGAAAATCCCCAAATATTGCATTATACTCCATATGGAGTAAATATCAGTTTAATTAAAATGAGAGAAAATTACAATCTGAGTGCTCTTGATGTTTCTCTTACAGCAAACAAGTGGGGATTTTGCCCCATTGATTTGCATGCTACCTTAACAATTATTATCAAAAACCTTTAGCACGTCAAATCATGTTAAGCCAATCATCATAAATCCTTAAGGAGAATGGTTTGTGTTCTGGGATTCCTGGCTTGTGTTCTGTGATTCCTGGCTTGTGTTCTGTGATTCCTGGTTTGCTAGTCTCTGGCTCAGTATCCTCACTCCCATGTACCTGCAAGACAACACATACCAAATAATTCAGAAACGTGACTACTAATTCCGGACAAAGAAAGGAAGTACTAATTAAGAGTATACCTTCCGAGCATCATAACAGTAGCCTGAGGATTAGTGCCAGGAGAGTAATAAAAGGTGGATCCATCAATCACCCTCAAACCATCAACTCCCATGACCTTATAGTCAGAATCCACAACTCGTCCTACTTGGCAACCACCATGATAGTGCCAAATAGTCATGACTGTGTCTCTGCAGTATTGCTCTAATGAAATAGACGCATTTGAATGGTGGGGCAGCAAGTTCACAGGGGCACTTTCTGTCATGTTGAGAAGGGCCTCGACCGTGGTCTCATTGTACTTGAACTTGCTAAATGCCTCGGAATTGATCACTCTTTCTATGGTTTGGAGCCCTTGCACACACCTTTGTAAGTCTTCAAGGCTTTGGAAGTAGTTGAAGGTCACTGATGGGTTAGCATCAGGGTTCCGTGATCGGAGCTCTAGGTGTCCTGTGGAAACTGGACCCATCACCTTCTCTAGGATGAAACCACCTTGGAAGGCTATGTCTGATAGGTTGGACATATCATCTATGGCCTTGGCTAGTGCTTGTGGGGTTCTTTCCTTTGGTGGTACAGTTGATAGTTGCCCTATCTGCAACATGTTTAAAAGAGACCATTTACTCCATCCATCCATTCATATTATCTGTTCTTAGTACTAAAATAGTTTCTGTTTTCGATATTTGTCAATACAAAGCAATACGAATCTTGGTCTAATAGTTAAGAACAAGGCTAACATAAATTATCCAAAAAAAAAGAAGAACAAGGCTAACATACCTTAGGAGAGAACATCCCAAAGTCTCGTGGCCGGGAGCCAGCGGCGAAGTTCTCGCCGCTAGCAGCCTCAATGTAGCTCCCAAAGCTAGTGATACCAACCACTTGAATGAGAGACACCTCCACAGGCAGAGGAGAAGGGATGTAGATAGCATTCATTGGGTTGTCAGACATCCCCTGCCCAACCATGGGCTGATCCATAACCAAGGTAATATTATGGGCCCCCAGATGGCCTGCTGGGCCCACACCACTGAGCATAAGGAGCTGTGGGCTTCCCAATGCTCCGGCTGCTAAAATTATCTCGTTGTTGGGCCCTGGCCTCAAGTAGGCCTTGTGCCGGTAGCCCGCTTCGTCGGTGAATATAACTCCGCGGGCTCTGGGCCTTTCTAACCCTCTAGTCCGGAACATGATCTTGTGGACAGTAGCATGCAAGAGAACGTCAATGCCACTAGGATTTGCATAATTCAACAAATCAGCTGCTGTATGCCTTCTTCCCTCTCTATCAAAGATTGTCCCACCCACCTTAGTTCCATTTATATGCTCATATGTGAACCCATTGTAAGGCACCACTCCAACGTCCACCAAGCCATCCCTCACAGCTGATTGCCACTCCCTCATTGGTGGCTCGAACGCCACCACGTCCTCGACCCATCTGTAGGACTCATTCACAAGCCTCTCATCCCAGCCTACGGAACGCACGTAGGCAGGGCCAGCCCGTGAGTAGAACCCGGCATTAAGGCAGGATCCTCCTCCTAGGACACGAGCGCGGGCATTGATCACCCCATCCTCGGAGATAAACCGTTGGGACGGGGAGGTGTGGGAGAGGTCCGAGAGGGCGGCACCAAAGGAGGCTAAGAGAGTGATGTTCGGGTTCCCATAGGGGGAACCACCTCGCTCGAGGACGAGGACGGAGGCGTTTTGGGAGAGAGTGGCGGCTAGGGGGCACCCGGAGGTCCCCCCACCTATGATGATGTAGTCGTAGTAGGAGTTGGTTGGGGCTGTGGTGGCATTCCTGAGGAAGCTGAAGTTGGGAGCTGCTAACAAACCAAACAGGGGAAAACAAAATAGTTAGCTTAATCATTTCGAAACATCAGATTAATTTTTCTTATGCTTGATTAAAAGTTGTTAAATTTGTAGACAAACAGACATAGTTAGACATACCTTGTTCTGATGAGCAAAGGTCAAGAAAGAAGATATAAACAGCAGCAATCAACAACAGTCTCCAAGAACTAAGGCCTCTCATAAACTTAGTCATATGGAGTTAAAGTATGTTTTTGCTGTTTCCAAATATTAATTTCAAATATGTATATGGGAAACTCAAGAACTTCACCTAATTTTCGAACAAAATGACAGTAAGAATAGAAGAGCTGAAATAATGTGGGGTTTTGGGAGTTTGTTGTGTGTTTTAAGGATTTAGACCAAACACACCTGAGGTTATATACAAGAATGTCCCAAGATTAGAGTAAACAATTTACTACATACAGGGATAGCTCATAACGATCAATGTGGACGGCTAAAAATGATACACACCCCAAAGATGATGTTATTATGCAATTAATTACTTTGGCCCCAATCATCAGGCAATTACTTCGACTACTTAAAAAAGAAATGCAAAGAACATGAATCCATACATTACAATGATATCATGATTATTCATTTCAGCAGCTTACATGCACAACATGGACTAAAGTGGCTACCTATAAACAATGAAGGCCTCTGATTTTAAGTTGTTATTGCTCTCATGCCTCTCAACTTAGTGTACTTGTAGACTTTTCTAGGACGTAGCCTCGGACGCCTTATTATTTCAACTCGATATGTCACTAAAGTGGATTGATTTTAAAGATAAATGAAAGAGAACACACCCGTAGTAATAAATTAAATTTCAACTACAATGTTTATTTTTTTTCAGATGTAAAGTGAAAGAATTTATTGTCATGACAATAGGTCACAAATAGTTCCTATAGAGAAAGCATTACCTTAGACGATTAAGAAAAATTTACATGCATCATATGATGCATTTTATGATAAAATTGCAAATGTTCAATTACCATTCCCGCTAGTTCATTATCTTGAACCAACGAGCTGCAATTGTATGCTAAGGGCATGATTGAGAACAACGTAATATGTAGTCCTATTTTGCCTACAATATACAGCAAGAATTGGGAAAGCCAAAACTGAGCAACCTTCTACTAAACATGGAGACCTGGGAACAGTTGCAGGGGAGGACTGTGGATACGACAAAAAACAAACAGAATCTTGAATCCCAGGGAGAGAAATCAGTAGAGAGAGTTGTAGGTGCAGCAGGTTGCGATGATGGAGCCTATGCAGATGACGAGCGAAGGGAGGAGGGTTAAATTCAATAGTCTACTTTCACCCAAGAACCCTAGCAGGGTGATGGTGGCATCTGCAACTACTCTTGCAAGTGTGCCAGCTTCAGTTGAGAGTAGTCCACCATTGTATGTTCCACGCGAAAGCCTGGATGACATGACTCGAGAGAGGAGTGACAAATTGACCCCTGTACAGTTCAGATCAATGTTTTATCAGCAAGGGAAGATCTATAGAACTCTCAAGATCAAATCATCTCAAAATTAGGCACAAGAATGAACTGCACTCTTAAGAGACTCATTTAAAATCATTGCCTTTATATCATCTTACGAACATTTGAGTCACAGGACCAGTCAAACATCCTATAGGGACTTCATCTCTTCTCAAGTTCATTCATAAGTATATGTATGAGTACACTACTCTTTCACTCTTCACAGTTAAAACAGAAGCATCACAAACAGGGTCCTACAGCAGTGATTCCTTTCATCTCCTAATTAAGAGTTACCACATGAATTTCAGTTTCTGCTCCAAGTCTCCCCCACCCCCCCTCCCCACCCCATTCAAAAAAAAGAAGGGAAGGAATAAAATAAAAGTTCCCTAATGAGTTGTCAGCGGGGGAGTCATGTGTGGCATGGAATTTAGTGGCTGCATTGGTTATTTAGCAGTTGAGGAGAAACAACGCAGAACCAAAGTATATAGACAATTACATGAATCTTACCTTCAAGAACCTCAGCAGCAACGAACATGACCAATCCTGAGCAGACATATTGCGGAACCGAATATGGAATTATCAGATTAAAGCTAAAGAGAATCCCTATGCAAACTACAATCTCAGATGCCAACAAAATTTGCCTGCAATCAGACAGAACTGTTAATTATAACTGGGATCATTAATAGAACTGTAAACCAGATCAAAAAACAACAACGTACTATTCAAAACACAGCACACAATATAAAGCTAATCCGCTTGAGATACAAAATGATATGAGCACATACAATATGTATTTCGTTACGCAAGGAAACTGCTAAAGCTCTGACAGGTACACCTAGACAAGACTCAATCCAAAAGGAGAAGGCATCATCATTCAAGATGCTTCCAATATAGATCTTTCTCATTTTGATAATCTTCTACAAATGCTGCATATATTAAATCCTGTTAAATACACTATGTTTGTATGCGCTTTGTAATCAACTAAACATAAATGCATTATGCTGTTCAAAACAATTATGTATAGACAGATGCATTATCTGTAACACTTCAATATAAACCTTTTCCACATTGATAATCTTCTACAAACCCTGCATATACTAAATCTTGTTGAACACTATGTTTGTATGCGATCTGTAATCAATTAAATATAGATGCATTATGCTGTTCAAAAAGAAATGTATAGACAGATGCATTATCTTCCTCAATCTATTTTTTAGATTCTATTCGGACGTTGAAATTAGCAATTCATTCACATAATTGTTATTCCGAAAGGTAGCTCGAGACTTGCTTCAAAGCCAAAACAACGTAAAATCAAAGAATTATACTAATTGCCGAGTAATATCATGAGTAAGTAGTACCTCTCCTGAAACATGTTACTGATGTAGCTCCCAACAATAATATTCACTGGAAGTACTGTAAGGCCAAGGCATGCAAGAAAAACTGCCACTGTACTCGTAGACCATTTGAAGTAGTATGTTGTAATGACGCTAGATTCTGAAAGTAGGATTTCCATTGCATACTTGAGCATGAAATAGATCAACAACTGGACCTGAGAAAATCAGAAAGCAGCAATGCAACATCAGTAACAGAGAAATCCTGACCAGAATATAATTAATAGCTTTGAGATAGCTGATCAGAAGTATCTGGTACAAAAATTACCTCCCCCCACCCCCCACCTATTCTGGCCCCAACCGGTTTCTAGAAAAGAGAGATCACTGGTATGAAGTGCCAAACTATTCGTTTGGTGGAACTCTTTTTTCTACTATTTGTTGGATATAGATAGCTCATTGTCATCATATGTTCCAATATTAAGGAAAACCCTCAGGTTCACACCATATGGAAGGTGTCAGACCTGCCTGCTTTTCTCTTACAAACAGTAGAAAGAGGTTTCTCACGTTTGTGGTTCGAGAAGGTCCTAGAGATAGTTATCATAGAACACGACCTATTATAGATTCTCAGAGCCTAAGTCCACCTTCAGGTACTGATGGGAAAGTTTCAAACAAATTTTGGACTAGTGATAGAGTTATTAGTGATGATCCCATTCCACTTCTTTGTTTTTTTCAGTATTACGTATCATCAGTTGCAATTGCATATCATAATACTTTTTCCTTCAGACAACATGAGAAAGCCATTGCTTCATCATATATGAAAGTAAAGATTACTCCCATACAGAAACAGATTAAATAAAAAAAAGATGTCATTACTTCGCTTCCCAAATAAAGGTATAGACTCCATAAGAGAACAGTTTAGAAGTAACTAGAATCTCATATGCAGCAACAGCTAAGAAGCATTGTATCAGCCATTTGTTTAAAAAGACCAAAACTGCACCTGACAATTTCATTAGATGCTCAAAATTTATCATAATGTGATTGCCACTGGTGCTAGAGAAAACCAGTCATTATCCACCAAAACAACAAACAACAGCAGACCGAAACCTTGATGCACTCAGTCAAATCGGCTATATGAATTTTATTCGATCAAAAACAAAGTTCTAGGCAACCAAAAGGCTAACCACAAACTACATACCTTGACAGAAGGCGTGAGTAATCGGTAAGCTGCTAAAAATGAATTAGCAGGTTTACGACATTCTTCAGGAGCTTCTTCACTCACATCACAATCTTCATCACCATCACAATCATCATCTTGCTCTTTGTCTTCTGGACTTTTCCCATTCCCTTCCGATGTTAAAAGTAAAGGTTGCTTAAGACCTTTCTCCATCACATCATTCTGCCTTGTTTCTGTCACAAGAGAAAGTCATAGAGGCTTAGTTATTCAAACTTTCTTCAAGAGAAGGATGTAGATGTATGACAAGATAGTTATTTAAAAGTCATCTAGACAGCAGGAATTAGTCCATTAGATACATATCTGTAACAATGTCAACTCCAATCCAATTCATGAGAGATAAATAGCTTTCTCTTTAAGTCAAAACAACACAAGAGGTTTGACTCAAAAGTAAGAACATTTAAAATCGTCATAATGTCCCACCAACAGATTCACAACATGCCTTGAAAAAGTTTATTTTCACTCTCAGTGGAGCACTCAAGCAATGTGCACTCACTAGCTTTATGATGAGCATGGTAGCTTGGGAAATATCTAATCCAAGCAAAATCAAAAACTGATTACGCCATGATAACCTAGTTAAAACTGTATGCTTCCCCATGTTCACATAAGCAACAAGAAAATTGTAAATCACCATTAGAAAGAAGCTAATAATTAAGGAATACTTCAAGCTGTACACTAGTCTAAAAATCTTTCACTCTGTATCTTTTTTTCCTTTTTCTTTCTGCACTAACAGAATATAGAAGAGTGATGTCTCATACAGAATTAACCTTCACCTGTTCTACTTTCAAAGGTTAGACTATCATTAGTCACTGGTGAAGAGTGATGACTCACACAGAATTGACCTTCACCTGTTCTACTTTCAAAGGTTAGACTAACATTAGTCATTGGTAAACTTCCAAATTCACAGAGCATTTCAGAATTTGTTAATACTTTTGTAATTGTTCCTTGCTTATGATAAGGTTCTTTGCAGCAAGATTATACTACTGCAGAATGCAGATTATAATCTCAAGTTTCCTTTTGCATATCACTGACCATCCAAATTCAGAAACCAACTTGTATTATTTATCATCGCAGCAAACATATGGTTTTCTTGACTAAAGCATACCTTTTCAAGCACCGGGATTTTCATGACAGTCTTTTGTTTTTTATATTGTGACAACATGGATATCCGAGCTTTGCCCAACTAATCCCATGAACGCCGAAGTTAACAGGCAAGCCTAAGGGGCTCAAATGATATCTCAACATACGACTGGGATTACAATAGTTCAATCATACTTATAGTCTTATACATGCAACGGAGAGTGCCAAGTCATGTCAACGGATTGTACCAAGTCATGTCAATCCACAACTCGGTAGGGAAAGTGATTAGAGGTTTCAGCTTATAACCACCAACCACCCATTACACCTGACAGAAATTCAAGGTCCGGTACAAAGGAAGAATACCAAAATTTTTATACTTCAAGAATGAAAGTACAGTCAGAAAACATACAAGAATACGAACTTTTCAGAATTCAATGATGATTATATGACATTCTAAGTTATCCATTTTCATGTTGCTCGAGAGAGGATATCGTTCTATGTTTGATGTAAAAACTGTTAGCATACCTGTTGTTGATTGAGGTTCCACTTGATCCTCGTCAAATGAAGGTTCTCTAAATGAGATCCATAGCCAAACTAAGTAAAATAACCAGGCAACCGACATAAGCCAACCAGGCAAAGTGTCCTGATTGAAGGTCAAATTGAAAAGCTTGAAATTGATTTGAAGCAAGCCAGCAAGAGCAGGACCACAGGCCATTCCAAGTGCACTAGCACTAACAAATCCAGCTGATGCTTGCATTCGGATCTTCAAAGGCACACAATCGCTGATGTAA
Organism: Tetragonia tetragonoides; assembly: GCA_038025085.1. Taxonomy (NCBI): domain Eukaryota; kingdom Viridiplantae; phylum Streptophyta; class Magnoliopsida; order Caryophyllales; family Aizoaceae; genus Tetragonia; species Tetragonia tetragonoides. The sequence continues at coordinate 51,226,186 of CM076142.1, forward strand.
CGCCGGTTAACTGCTCTAGCAGAGCCCAATCTGCAAATCGAAAAAAAGTTCTGGTAAATCATCCAAACTTTGCCATAACAACACCCTTGATATTTGGGATACAACAAGAAAAGACAATAATTCAATATATTGCAATGCCAAAGACAACATTTCGTGACATAGAAGCCCAGAACAGAAACAATCTCAACTTACCCACATAGTACACGACCAATTAAGAGAATCCATATTGAATTGAAATCATATGCCAGTGCATACAAGGCATTTCCCGCAAAAAGAACGATGCTGCTGAATACAAGAGGTCTGAAGTATGATCTGTTTGACCAGGCACTGAAGTATACTGAAGAAAATACCTGAGCAACAGCCATTGCTCCAATAACAACACCACAAACAGTTGCAGCAGCTCCAAGGCTCATGGAGTAATCATCAGCAGTTGGAACAATAATATATGTATTGACCATATACAGAAATGTGTTTGCTAAATTCAAAAGAAGTGACATGAAATGGTATCTTTTATCATCAATTTGCTCCTCAGTAGGAGCAGGTAATATCTCCTCCTGCATGATAAGTGCATGTTGCGCCAGAAAGCTGAGGAAATTTGTTGAGTGACTCAACCTATCTACAGCTGATCTTATAGAATCAATCACAGGATCCTGCAGTAAGTTTCATGTAAGCAAGCATTAAGTCATCACGTCACAGCTCACAGGATAGGCAAAAAAAAAGGAAAATCAATAGTTCTCAATAAATGGAAGAAACAGAAGCATGCAATTTAGTGAAAACTAGCAAGCCAGAGATAATGACACAGGGGAGTTGAACCTGGAGGGGTATAGTAGGCTGATCATAAATTGATAAGTAGCTTCCTTGGCGCTCTTCTAGGTCCCCAAGATTGCGAGTTATTGCTCCCACAACTGCCCCTACTCCCTGCACGCAGTAAGAAAATGGGCAAAACATTGATGCTTCATGTAGGAGCTAAGATAGAGAAATTGAAGGAAAGCTTTGTGTCTCTTGGATAACTTACCACATGCTTGAATACTTGCTGCAGCTGCGAGTAAGGATGATTGGCACGAGTCTTGACATAGTAATCAGTGAATCGATAACCAAATCTTTTATCAAATTTCTTCAGAATCTTACAGAGACCAACAGCATTAACCTCAACAAAGTACAGAAGCTTCAGAAGATCCAGTCCAACTTCTCTATATGCTTCCCGTAATTGGGTTATTTTGGCTATATCAGGCTGTTGTTGGGGAGAATTATGCTCCTCTCCGAGTTTGGCTAACCTCCCAGCAAGTAGTCCTTGTTGCTCCAAGAGGAAAAGTACAATTTTTTCGATCTAAAAGCAGAATGACAAAAAAGTTAACAGCTAAAGTTCGAATTTGATACGAACCAATACATAAACACTCAGTAATTCTATTATTTATACCTGGTTATCTAACATCCTTGAGAAGTCCTTTAGCACTTGTCGCCTCTCCAATACTCCGTTCTCAATTTGTTGAGTATATTGTTTGACCTTCTTCTTCATCAACTTGTAGTTGATATAATACCTTAAAAAAATAACATAATCTCATACGGATTCAGCTTCAAGGTTAAAGTCATGTACAAGCTATTCTTTTTCATAAACCATGAATACTGTCACTGATGTTTCTTTGAATGAATATAATTATCACAACAAATCCTTGCGCTTTAAGGAATGACAATGTCCATACCACACCAAATATCAATAAAGCTTTATACATCATTAATTTAACATGATAAATTAGGCAACAGTGATGGTTTAAAAAAAAACAAGTGAACAGCGCTCTATTTAAATATCCTTTAGCACACCTATATTACTTTTCACTCTATAATAAGTTTACTCATCCAAGCATCGCAAAAATGAACAGATAGCCACTCCACCAAGACATCGACGGAGTGCCTGCCAGAATTTGGGGGGGGGGGTGGAGGAGGAGATTTACACATTCTCAGAGATCAGGTCAAATATAAGGTAAATTTAAAGTCCTGAATCACAGCATTATGACATACACTCTTCTGAGACTAACTATTCTAATAAAGCTTCACAAAAAACATAATTTCCCTGACATCAGAAAGCAAATTGAAATCCCACATCTCAGTTATAAATAATAATCATAAACATCCAACTTTTATGCCTGCAATGTAAACAAATAAACCCCAAACACAAAGCAATACCTCTCCAGACAACGCAAACACATATACAATGCAAAAAGAGTCCACATACCCTTGCCATTCTTGAATTTGTCTATCTTTCAACTTCTTCCCAAAGGCCACCATCTTGAGAAATCTGTCAAAAGGCAATTTGATTAGTTTTAGTACATAAAGGACAAATTCACAGTCTCATACATCAATGAAAATACCGCAAATTATACCAAATGAAGTGATATCTTGTTGCAGCTAGATAACTACAAATCATCAAAAATTTGGCCCTGAAATGCTTGGACTGAGAAAGGATTAACCCTACAGACTTGCTAAATAGACAAATAAAATGTTGTACAGCCTGGTTTGTCTCACAGCATATTTAAGCAAGTCTTGCTTGGATGATGTCAGAAATTAGCTGCAAACCTCAGGGGGCAACTTTCCTTAGGAAATGGTATCTCTTTACTTCAAATATATATATTTACTATCAACTGTCGAAAGCACACCTAAGAACACAAGAGTATATTATAAATACTTCTCAAGACATGCCAGTCACATTCATGTCAATTTGCCATTATTGACAATATCATCCTGACCCCCAATACGACATCTTCCATTGAAGAAGTACTATTTTCCTAATTAAAGAAATTTGACTGTTCACCAAGGAATATGATGATGCAATATCTGACTCTTCAACTACAGCCACGTTGTAAAACCTCCCCAGCCACACTTCCAAACCCAGAAAAGAAAAAAGAGGAAAACTTTAGGCAAAGAGGATCTGGTGTGGGGGAGAGGCCAGGTCATATGATGCTCCTCAAAACACCCCCGCGCCCCAAAAAAAATTCATAATTTAATAAAAGGGAGCGGCGAAAAATAAGAACTCGGTAAGATCTTGGCCGAGTGGTTAAAACTGATCGGAAAATAAAAAGTTCACAACTTTGTTATCCTAACCCAAAATTATACTAACGATCACAAGGATTATGGACCTAAACCAGATGTTGGAAATGTGCAATTAACAGAACCCTCCCAGAAAATTCCATCCTCTTCAATTCTTGCAGCATTGATAATTCTCAAATTCCAAACCTTTTTTTTTTTTATTTGACAATCAATATCCAAACATTTAAACCTACAGTCACGATCAATAACTTTTTTTTAAATTGTTTATTTTTTTGTGGGGTCGGAAGGATTAATTCAGCTCTTCAATACAGAAATGAGTTATTCAATTAACACAAACTACTCACACTTCGTATTGGACTGTTCTAAACAATATACAAGTAGAAGTCAAATTGAGTACTTAAACTCACCACCACAACCCAAAACACGTCAACCAAACAAATTATTGCTCAAAAAACAAACAACGAACAAATCAAACCCAGATAATGAAAATAAAATTGCAAGATAACCCATCATGCCATACCAAATTAAATTGAAGATATTTAAATCACCAAAATTCATTGAATTATTATAAAGGGAGATTATATATTATATATAAAGAAGAATCAAATGAAGCGGAATAACCTGAGAATCCGAGGGTGGAGAGAGAAATTTAGATGACCATCAACAAACAGGAGAGAGATTTCAGGCTTCAAAGAAAGCACAACTCAAAAATCCGAATCTCAGCTTTCAAAAGTGGCATGGACTGTATTTTTTTTTTCTCTCTCTCACTCGTTATGAATATGACGGTTATTTAGGAATATGGTATATTATGGGCGTATTTATAGCATAATGATTGCGTTTCTCTCTCTAACAGATAGATTTTGGTGGGCCTTTGTAAATGCAGCTCGGTTCTTTTACCTTCTCCTTATCCTTTTGTATTTCTCTGAAAATTTCAGTTTGTGCCCTGGTTTTTTTTTTTTTTTTTGGTTGACAGAATTGTGCCCTGTTTTGTAGCCTTAACTACATGATTTGCTTTAATTTTAATTAAGAGGAAATATAAAGGCTGCTAGAAATCGAATTATCAAGAGGGTCAATGAGAAATTTGTAACAAATTAGCTAGCTAAAATAGATGAATGTTGCTAGTAAAGGCAACAAATCAGCTGTTTTGCTAACTGAAAGTTGAAAATAATGTGAGAAAATTGATAAGGTAGAATGGGAATAATAGCTAAATGTTGAAAATTGTAGGTTTAGTTCAAAACTTAGCTAAAATTGTCATTACCAATGGGTTTTTGCTTATGTTTTGTTCACTAATTGACTATCTCAATGATGGTTGCCTTATTTGTTGAATGATTTGGAAGACTCGATCAATGTACTTCATGTTTTGGTGCAAAATTAATATGGTTCCTTAATTGAATTTTCATAATCAATATTTATTTTGGTTCACCATTAAGGATACCCATCGACCACAGTAATTATATCTACACAATTTGTAGGAAGGATTTAATATGAGGAGTTTATTGATCTTTTAGAATTATTATGTTGATTCAACTACACTTTTTTCATAGAATTTTCTCATAAGATATAGTGAATTTTGTCACCAATATTGAGCTTGTGGTTGAGGTTGGTTTGCTTCAACCTCCTAATAACCAAACAATTGAGGTGATTTCCACATTTTTCTTGTGAAATAGTTAGTTATCACCAAAACACGTGTGAACATTGCTCATAAACAATTTATTAATTAAATTATCCTTTTCTGTCTTTTGATGGACTTCATACGACCTTGAATTAAATAGGTATATGTCTTGATTATCAAGCCATTGAGGTAGGTGGTCTTCAATTGCGAGAGGTGTGGAAATTAGATACATTAGTCCTGAATCAACAGTAAATTTTCCTTTCCTTGCCCTCAATGGAATTCAAACCTTGTTAGGTGTCGTTTGGTTTTGCTGTTTGGTAGAATCGACAAACTGATTGCAAGTATTTATTTGCAATTTTAGATTTTGTAAACCGATACTCGAAACCAATGAGGTATCAGGTTCCCAATCCCAAGTAACCCCCCGGGTATGAAGTTTCAGGTTTTCTCTCCCTTTTCTTAATGGTATGAAAAGAGAGTCATTGGCTCTCAGATGCACAAGACCAATTGACACTTGACAAAGGAGAAGCGACTAATGAGGATTGGGTACTGGGGTTTTAATATTTGCCCTTTTTTGGCAAACAATTAGATAAATAAAATTCTTATAAATATGCAATCAAACAAAAATTATCAGGAATTGGGTTTCTAATAATCCAAACATTTCAATTTGATTCCTTATTCCAAATCCATTTCAAGTTTTGAATCAAACGACATCTTATACTATATGTTAAAAAGTTATTTTTTATACCTTTTCCTTTTGTAATGTATATTGGATAAGCTTAATTCTGCAGTAGGATCGGAGCTTCAGATATTTGTGTATGTGATGTCAATTCTCTTGCTTTACTCCTGAAATATGCTTCCACGAACCATGAACCAACAAGTCATGTGGAAATGCTAACAAATACTAACTACTCCGTAACAATCTCACAACTAACTAAATATATAAAGCTGGCATATTTTGTGAGTTTTGAGCCATGCCACATCATTAAATGTATTATTAGAATAATTTTAAAAAAAAAAAATCAAATTGAGAGTTTGACTTGTGATGAATAACTAGAGTTTTATAGGTGTTATAACTTAATCTTTGTCGAAACTTCAAAAGCAAATGTAATCTTCTACACCTCTTCAAAAAAAATAATATTTGTACCATCGTATTCGTATCGGAAAATACTTCAAAATAAGATGCATTTACAATATGTTTAATCTTGAAGTTATCCAATTTTAATTATGGTAAATATATTTTAAAATATATAATATTGAAGAATAAAAAAATAAGAAAAATAATAAAAATATATATAACTTAACCCGTGCATCGCACGGGCATCATTACTAATTTGCAACAATTAATAGAGAAATAAAGTCCTATACATATACAAGGATCTATATATCTATCATCATAAAATTCAATAGATTGGTTGCCAAATTGGTACGTTCTGTTACATACATACGGCAAGTGTTAATGTAAAGCGTGCGTGGCAGTAAATGATCATGAAAATGTAAACGTGTAATGAACTTTCTCCCACAAACGGAACAAAACCAACAAATTTTGGTTGTGCAAAATATACTCAGCTAAGCAACACCTCTATATAAATCAAACAACAGCATCGTCAGGGAATCACACGAGCACAAAGAGGTAGATTGGAAATATATGAACGCATTGGCTTGATAACCAACAAATTTTTTCTATCACGAATTTTTCTGTTATGGAGTAGTGTTTGTGTTGTTTTATTCCCCCTCATTTTTTGGACAAAACCGTAACCAACAGCTGATGACAGATACCACTAATCTGTTAGGTGACGTTTACTTACTTGTAATCAAATGCAATGCAATCATTTTATAGGGCAAATGGAGGTGAAAAAAGAAAGACGGGATGAAGGGGATGGAAAAAGTGAGATTGATTACACTATCCAAATTAATCATCATTACATGGAAAAAGTTAAGCAAGTGCAATTACATTAAATAATACATACAATCATAACCCCACTTTTCACCTCACATCTACTTTATAAAATGATTGCATTGCATTTGATTGCAAGCAAGTAAACGGACCTTAGTAATACTAATAAGAATATGGAGCAACTATCGGAACCAAGATACATTTTTAGCCATAAAAGAGATCAAAACAACATTTTGCCATAGAGATCATCAAAAACAAAAAAAAAAAAACAAAGAACATTTAACCATGATGGGTTGCTTTGATTATTGTTCCGTCGTGGCCTGGGTACAATTTCTGTGATTTTGCATGTGGTATCCAAATCCAAAAACAAAAAGCGCCGCTGATCAAGTTACGTTGGTTTTGTTTTGTATCTTTTTCTTCTGAAAGTGATCGTTGCTAGTTTATTTATAGGCCACAACCACAACAACTCTAGCACAAAATAAAGGATTCCCATGCTAAAATTAATAGAAGACTGTTCTAGTGTCATTGATATATATAGTAATAGGATCATAGTCTGACCAATTAGACAAAGCTTGCATCATATGATTACATCTTTATTATTTTTTTGTTCGGGTTTTGAGATGATCTGATTAGATATTTATATATATTTGCTAGTTGGGATGAGAAAGTCTCGTATATATGAGATTAATCCTTGTTTCACTAAATAGTGATAGCATTAGCAAAAGTTACAGATAAACTATTCATTATATAAAAAAATTTGTACGAGTCGGCCTTAAGGTGAGAGCCCCTAACAAGCATGACATTGTAGTATGAGTATTACTTTATCTATTAGAGTAATTAATATTATTGTTATCAACTCCGATCTCATAACTGATTGGTTATGATTAGCATTATTTAGCAACTCCGATCCAAGTTCGTCTTTTTTATTTTATATTTGAATTCCGATCCTAATTTGTGGGTATTATTTGATTTATTAATTTGAGAATATAGTTTTTTGCAAAAAAAAAAAACAAAAAAAAAATTGAATAGAGAATATCACAGAATGTAATGGCATCACATGACAAGGAAGAGTCTTTAACCAATCCAACCCATAAGATAATTACTTAAATCAATGTATATTGATATGGTACAAGACTTGCTCAAACCCGAATATAAAAATAAATAGCACAAAATGTTATGGCTCTCCTGTGTCCTGTCTCTCTCTCTCTGCCAAACTCTGTTGCTGCTCTTTTTTTTTTTTTTTGCTTGTCAAAATTCTGCTGCTGCTTGCTGTTGCCCAACGGTTGTCAAGGCGGAACATTAGCCTAAGGCCCTAAAACTAAATTCTTCTTCAGCAGCTTTAACAGTACTATCGATACAGTGATATTGACGTATCCCACATTGAACATGAGGATTGAGGAGTAATTATCAATATCTATATTGTTGAGATAACGCCCCAAATATCAAATAATATTTAGTTGTGTTTTATTTTATTTTAGTTTTGTAAAGAAAATAAAATAGAACAAAAAGAAAAAGAAAAGAAAAACAAAAACAGAAAAAGAAAAGAAAAAAGGAAGTTAAAAAGTTGGGAAAACAAAAAGGCTGAAGCCTTTTGGTTTTCTTTAGTTGATGTTTGGGAAACAAAAGGTCTTAGCCTTTTGGTCTTCTTTAGTTGTTGATGATTGAATATAAAAGGGGCAAGCCCTTTGTTTTTGCAATGGCCGAGTGATTGAGTTTGGCAGTAAAAGGAAGCCCAAACAAAACGAAAGAAGGGAGAGCCAAGTGAGTGAGAGACAAACAAAGTGTGAGAGAAATTGAGTATTTCTCTAAAGAGGTTTGTTCCAGTTTACGGTTGATTCGGTTTGTTCGGGTGAAGATAATCAGAGTATTCGGATCGGTCATCGGCAGGTATTTGTGGGTGTATCTTTGATTTTGTGGGAGTACCAAATTGAGTTAGAGTTTATCAATTTGTACTAGTACCAAAGATAGGTTGTTTACTTGTTGCTTGATCTTGTGAGTGTTGCCTTTGTACTCTTGATTATCATAGTGGATCATATTTTAGTACGTGGAGATTCGCACCGTGGTTTTTCCCCTAATTGAGAGGGGTTTTCCACGTAAAATTGTTTGTGTTGTTTTCGGGTTCTTGCACTTTATTTTTCCGATTATCTGTTATTCTGATTGTGGGTAAATACTGTAATTTTCCCCAACAGTGGTATCAGAGCTTTTGGTTGAAGGATCGGTGGTGGGAAAATTACTGTATTTGTTGAAGGAGGAATTATTTTGTGCAAGTAACATGTCTAGTAGTGTGCCCAAATTTGAAATCCCTTTGTTTGATGGTAAAATTAATTTTACTGTGTGGAAGAGTACGGTTGAGGATTTGTTGGTTCAACAAAATTTAGATGAGGCTTTAGATGAGACAAAGCCTAGTGGGGTGACCGATGCCCAATGGACATCGAAAAAGAAGAAAGCTGTCAGTACTATTAGATTAGCTATGGCTCCGGAGATCAAGTATAATTACTTGACTGAGACAGATCCAAAGAAGTTGTTGGATAAGCTCCAGAGTGTATATGCATCAAAGTCACTGACTAACAAGCTTTGTTTGAGATATGAGTTGTACCAGCTAAAGATGGAGCAAGGTACAGCGTTGCAGGATCACATTAACAGTTTTAACCAGCTAGTATGTCAGTTGAGAAATGCAGATGAGAAGATCTCCGATCAAGAGGAGGCATTGTTATTGTTGGCTTCACTACCTAAGTCCTACAGGCCAATTGTGCAGACATTACTTGTAGGGAGGACAGAGATTACACTAGATGAAGCAATGACAGTGTTGAGAGAGAATGATCGGATGATGTTGCAGGTTGATGGTGTATCTCCTAGTGATGGAGGAGATAGAGTACTAGCTGCGGAGGTGTCCGAGAGAGGGAGGAATCATGAGAGAAGAGGTGGTGGCCCGAGAAGTAGGTCGAAGTCGCGCGCGAGAGACTTTAGTAACGTGGAGTGTTACTATTGTGGTGAGAAGGGTCATATTCAGAGTCGTTGCCCAAAGATGAGAGATGATTTGAAGAGTTTCAAGCAGCTGCAAGAGAAGATGGGTAAGACCAAAATTGATGATGATAGCGGTTCCTCTAATGTAATTATGTCTTGTGATGGTAATAAGGAGTTGTTCTTGGCTAGTAACAATAAGGGGAAGGAAAGCCAAGAGAGTTGGGTGTTGGACTCCGGCGCTTCGATTCACATTTGTAGAGACCATGCTATGTTTGATACTTTGTGCCAAGATGGAGAGTATGGTGACATCAACATGGGGAGTGGTAAGTTGAAGGCCAAAGGGATGGGAAGCATCCGCATTGAGCTCCATGGTGGTGTGACTAGAACTTTCCACAATGTGAGGTATGTACCCGATGCTCGTGTCAACGTGATTTCGTTGGGTGAGTTGACATCGCAAGGGTGTAGATACATTGGTACAGGAAGGTGGTGCAAAGTGTATCGTGGTGCTACTTTGATTGTGCAAGGAAAGAAGGCGGAGAACAACTTGTGCTATGTTGAGGGTCATTGCGTAGGGAGGAGCAAGGCCAAGAAGAAGGTCCGTTTCTCGGACAAGGTGGAAGTATTTGGTGATTTGGGTCGAGGGAGGATTTGTTGAGGTAACGCCCCAAATACCAAATAATATTTAGTTGTGTTTTATTTTATTTTAGTTTTGTAAAGAAAATAAAATAGAACAAAAAGAAAAAGAAAAGAAAAACAAAAACAGAAAAAGAAAAGAAAAAAAAAAAAGGAAGTTAAAAAGTTGGGAAAACAAAAAGGCTGAAGCCTTTTGGTTTTCTTTAGTTGATGTTTGGGAAACAAAAGGTCTTAGCCTTTTGGTCTTCTTTAGTTGTTGATGATTGAATATAAAAGGGGCAAGCCCTTTGTTTTTGCAATGGCCGAGTGATTGAGTTTGGCAGTAAAAGGAAGCCCAAACAAAACGAAAGAAGGGAGAGCCAAGTGAGTGAGAGACAAACAAAGTGTGAGAGAAATTGAGTATTTCTCTAAAGAGGTTTGTTCCAGTTTACGGTTGATTCAGTTTGTTTGGGTGAAGATAGTCAGAGTATTCGGATCGGTCATCGGCAGGTATTTGTGGGTGTATCTTTGGTTTTGTGGGAGTACCAAATTGAGTTAGAGTTTATCAATTTGTACTAGTACCAAAGATAGGTTGTTTACTTGTTGCTTGATCTTGTGAGTGTTGCCTTTGTACTCTTGATTATCATAGTGGATCATATTTTAGTGCGTGGAGATCCGCACCGTGGTTTTTCCCCTAATTGAGAGGGGTTTTCCACGTAAAATTGTTTGTGTTGTTTTCGGGTTCTTGCACTTTATTTTTCCGATTATCTGTTATTCTGATTGTGGGTAAATACTGTAGTTTTCCCCAACATATATAAACCAAGGAGGTGTGGTTGAGTGGTAGGGACTCATCCATCCTTAACCAAGGTCGAGGGTTCGAATCTCGCCTTGAGCATCTTTAAATTCCTTGGCCAGTTGTCTGGCCTTGACATTTTGCGCCCACCCTTGATTACAGCTAATTTATTTTTATGCATCCTTTTTAAGAGAAAGAAAAAAGAAGTAATGAAGTAAAACCCATTCTTTATTAAATACTCCTAAGAAAAAATCTCTCTAGCGGCCTTAGTTCTCAGTTCTCACATACTTTAAGAGTAACTATCTACTATCAACAAATAGACACTAATTAATATTCTTCAATACTCCGTACAAGTTAAGAAAAATCTCAAGGGAAGTCTAATTCATCCAACAATTTATTTGTCTTTTAAAGAAAAAAAAAATTAAGAAATACCGACATGATAATTGAATTGGTGGTAGTTTAGTCTTAAATTTGAAAATAAAATAGTCAATTAAAAATAAGTCAAATAACTAACAGTCGAATAATTGCTTCTTACACACCCACAAAAGGAGTTAAGGGATATCCAAATGTACATAACTCTTAAAGTCATGTGGAGAGAATATGTTTTCTATTAATTTTAATTTTTATTCTAAATAACAATTGAAAGCAAAATAAATAAATAAAATAACCAATATAGACAATTGTTATTATCACATAACCGACATTGATTTTTGTTGTATAGTAATTAGCGACCACGGGGTCAATTTACTCAACTGCAATTGCAAATTGCACCCAATAATTTTTGTGTCGTATTTTGTTGTTACTTAAAAAAGTAACTTGATGGTTACCTGCCCAACTGCCCTGATTGTTTGCGGGGTAGTATTTACTATTTAGCAAGTGAGGACATGCCTTGATGTAATGGTGTGGTGTTTCACTACTATTCCAATTTCCAACCATACTCTTAAACCTTCTTCAAGTATAAATATGGTCAATCAGTCGATGTTAATATCAAAAATGTTGATGGACCTGACATCATTTGCCATGTTGATTCCTATTTCAACCTCTTTCTCCAACTACACTTGAAATATCATTAAAAGTCATGACTGATGTATTGGTCTTATAAAATTAAAAAAATTAATGCCATGGGGCCAAGTTATATTCAGTTTCGAGCAAGTCGTGTATGATATCAACTCACAAATCAATGCTTCGCTATTTAGAAATATAACGGTTATTCAATAATGAATCATGACCCTTGATTCACTATAGAATCTATAGAGTAGTCCTCGTCTCACCAAAATTAATGTTACGGAAAAACAGTTTTGTACTAATTTTTGGATATTGATTAGGACGAACAATGATACTGTACAAATATTATCACAAGCATTAGTCAACCAAAAGTCAACTCTTATTAAATTTGGTTCAGGGTATTCATGAATCATTATTAAAGTTAATTAAGGTGCACTGAGGATCTGAGCCAAGGGCTTGTAGAGCATGTGTGATCTTGGCCAACTTTAAGCGTAACCCCACTTTTTTTTTTCAAAGGTGAAGCATAAACCTTGAGGTCGCCTCATACGAGTTTCGTGTTAAAATTACATAATTCAAATTTATACGGAAATGTGCCCAAGATCTATTTCGGTGTTAGATGATGACTTGATGAGGGATGCAAGTAGCTAGCAAGGTCTAATCTTAATTAATCCCATAGAGGATATATAAATAAATGGTTAACACATTTGTATTTCTTCAAAATTATATCATGTGGTAAGATTCTTCTACAATGTCTTTGTGTTTTAGGTAAGTGGTAAGTATGCTATGATTACACACACCCTTAAAAAACAAAAACAAAACAAAAAAAACATGTTTACGCACTCGGACAAGATATGTTGGTTGCAAATTGGCTAGGAAGTAACTGAAGTGTATCTCAGTTCTTGGGGCTTTAGCACATGGAGATCTGGGAGTTCTTTAATGGTTGTGCTTTTGGTTGTTTATTCAGGATTATTTAACTTTAATGGAATATATTCTTGCTTGCTATTGGTACTATTGGTTTCTCTGCACTGTTACTCGGTACGTAAAAACTTATATATGTCAGTCTTACCATAAGACTGCCATTACTTTTCGAACAAAAAATGTTGCATTCTGAATAAAAAATGTTACTTTTTACTGTCTCACCATGAAACAGAATTAAACAAGACCTACTTGAATATTGGTGTGAGTCAGATGTAACAAAACAACTTGCACAATCTGAAGTACCCAGAAGAATGGTAGGGAAATGTTTGCATTGCAGGTAACAGTATCTAGAAATACATTAACAAACCTAAAAATTGCTTTCCCAGCTTCTCTTTGCTGCTTCCACTAAGATCTTTCTTGCCGTCTTTAAAATTTTGGCAATAAAGATGAAGTAGAAGCAGCAAAAAGAAGCGTAGAGGAAAGGACTAACCTAAAATTTTACAAACCATACAATGCAACATTTGGTTTGGTCACTGGCAAGTAAAACAGGCCTCTTTTCCGGCGCTACCTATATTTTCTACTACAGCTTTCTGAGTTCTGATCTGGATAGCCTCAGATACAAAGCTCTGCAAAATTTTACAAACCATACAACATGTGAGAGTACCCATGGTTCAGACCTTCTGCTTCAAACCATTTTTAGACCACCTGGCTTGATAGATTTTTGCCCTCCTTGGAGCAATAAGCTCCAGTGCACCAAGAACACATTTCTTGTATGAGAAATCCTCATAGGTTCCATCAGTCCTCTCTAAAACGAAACACCGGCTTTCTTCATGCTCAGAATGATAGCCAACCTGAAACCAGACAACTCAGCTAGTGTTAGAATAAATCTTTTCAGGCAACTTCTTTTTTTTGTATAAATCTTAACTTGGCTCAGCAGACATATATGTTTGTTAGCTACTTAGCCCTAAAAAGAAGCCACGAAAGCTGTAAGAATCTAAGATCCATTAACTGTTTGCTCTCAGAATTCCAGAAACAAAAAGAGGTTTAGCACAAAAAGTATCTGAACTCAATCCAACCATTACTTCGACCATTAACCTTGCTAGTTTCAAACTTATGACAATCAGAGTGTATTATTCATCAACTTTGCAGTTAGATTGGTTTCGAAGTTTTTTTGCTTTAGCTATCTCAAAATCACATCTTTACCCTGCCCTTTCATTTACTTGTTAATCAACAAAGTAAAATCTACAACAAAATGTACAAAGTAATGGACAAAAAAAATAATAATGAAATAAAAACCTTACCCTCTTCAGTTGTGGTTGTGGGAAACTGGGGCAGTTTTCAATTTTCTATACTCTAGTTTACTGGTATCCATAAAATGTGTTCAAATTACATAATTTTCAAAACAACGTTCAATAAAACAGTTTTCCAAATTGGAGAAAGCGTGTTCAAATTGCATAATTTTCTTCACAAATTGGAGATAGCATTTCCCAACATTTCCAACCTATCCTACTCCTACACCTGGCCTTGGGCCTCTATCTCCCTCCCTCACCTCCACTGCCCAATTACCTCCTATTTCCATGTCGACAATTGTCAACCACAACTAATCACTGATGATGATAGTTGGCGGTGGTATGTTGCCAGTGCCACCACCCGGTTCACAGTGACCGGAAGCTTCCGCTATGGTGGTGGTGGAGCGCTTGAGGGTGTCCGCCGGCCACCGGCCACCACTTGGTAGTATGAGGCTACTGCTCGACCTCGACCGACAGTGGTCAGAAGCCACAACAGTTGAGGGAGAGACATATCTTATTTTGACCACATTCACGAATGTGCTTTTAATCTCTAATAAATATTTTCCATTGTTTTCATTTTCATGTAAAATTCATTTATGAAAAAATGTTTTCATTTTCCACAACTAAGCAGGCCCTAAGCCTTTGAGCTCTGCAAAGTCAGAGTATCAAACACCATTTTGGTACAGATGTTGGTATTTTACACACCCACTTTCCAAGCCATAGATAGAACACCAAATAAGCTGCTTCCTGAATATCTCTAGAAGCTCATCTACCATTTAAAAAGAACCAGTAGTAGAGACACTTTCTTTTCCTGCTTGAACTAGTAGATCCATCACTTTAGACTTGGTGTAAAGAAAAAAGAAAAGAAGAGAAAATATTTGTTCAATTTCCATGCTAAAGTTTGCTAACATTTCAAATCCAACTTTTGAGATTCAACACTCCAGCAAAAATCATGAGAAAAGAAAAGAAAGAAAGAAAAAGAGATGAAAGCACATAGCGAGAAAGGCAATAATACTTCTATGTTCTTGCATGAACCTCAACACAAATATAGTTTTTAAAATATAGCAAAATTGTCATTGAGGTATATCGAGGTTTGGCAATACAGATAGGTGTACCGAGGTTTCATTAAATACAATGAGGTATACCAAATTACAATTTAAATACGGTAAGGTATACTCCAACAATATTCAGGTCACCGCATAGTGACGTGGCAGCAGAATTAAGAATATTTAATTGCCTAATTTAATTATCAAACACAAAGGGCCTTATTGTAACCTTTATCATAAATACCTCCCTTGAATTCTTCTGCTTTGAACATAATTTACCCTTCATTTTAGGAAATTATCATTGAGGTATACTGAAGTTTGGCTAAAATACACATAGATATACCGAGGTTTCACTAAATACAATGAGGTATACCAAAGTACAATTAAATGCATTAACCAAAATTGTGATGATCGGGAATGGTGAAATGACTATAATGCCCTCATTTTAAGTGAGGAAATAAGCTAAAATACAAAGGGGGTCCCTAATTTTCTTAAAATGAAGGGTAACTTATGTTAAAACAAAAAGAATTTAAGAGAGGTACTTGTGATTAAGGTGTTCTATAAGGCCTGTTATGTCTGATAATTACCTTAGGCCATTAAGAAATCATAATTCTACTCCCTCGTTACTATCCGGTGACCGGAATATTGCCTGAGTATACCTTACTATATTTAAATTGTAATTTGGTACACCTCATTGTATTTAGTTAAAACATCGGTATATTTATGCGTGTTTTGGCCAAACCTCAATATACTGCAATGATAATTTTCCTTTTAAGAAATTATTACCACTTTTGTATTTAACTTCTTTCCCCACTTAAAATGAGGACAATATAGTCATTTCACCACTCTGTTGATCGGAAATTTGGATAACACGTTTAACTATAATTTGGTTCACCTCATTGTATCTAGTGCTTGTTTGGTTGACCGTGGGAAGTAAGTTCCCGTAGGAAGTACCAATTTATGGGAATTAGAAAATCATGGGAAGTGCCCAAAGTTGTTTGGTTGCACAAAGAAACTTTAACTTCATGGGAAGTGATGTGGGAAGTAGTACTTACCTAGGGGGGACAAGGTAAGTAACTTCCTCCATTATGGGGGAAGTTACTTCCTCCAGGAAGTTAATTCCTGTGTTTTTTTTTGTCAACCAAACAACAAGTGAAATTACACTTCCTGGGAAGTTGTACTTCCTATGCTAGTTGTATGTCATCCAAACAAGCACTATTAGTGAAACCTCGGTATACCTATGTGTATTTTGGTCAAACATCAGTATACCTCAATAAATTTTCCAAAAATATGAATCATATAAATCACATCTCAACTCATTCGTTTCAGCGTATGGAAGAGTTACTACACACATGATAGTACGCAGCAAGTTCATGCAAAGGTCCTATCTTGGAATCTTGTACATTGTTCTCAGACACAAATTAACACTCTAAGGCCATATGGCCTTTCATGCAAGGTATAACAAGGCTCTCTGCCTTCAAGCCTAAATTGTTAGGGGTAGTAATTCTTTCTCTCATATTATCTCCAGTTCAACACCTACTTCAACTTGATGTTACTGAATGTCTTGAAGAGTAAAGACAACATGCTGCTAAGCGTGTCATACTCTGCTCCTCGTACGAGGATCCTGCCTATGGCAGCGCTGCTGGAAGGAGGGGTTCAGATTTGTGCACAAACCTAACCGCTGGGCTTAAAATCTAACACAGGCTACTTTTGTTAGACTTCTAATTCTGTCAACATTATGCATGACAGATGAAAACACCTAACTTTCATACCAAAAATTTGTCCAGTGCAATTTAAATCAATACTCGGTTATCTGAGTTATCTCCAGCTGACTATAACTTTTGAGAAAAAATAAGAAACTGAAAAACAAGAATAGCTAAATGATGGGGAAACAAATTCCCACAAGTCAGTATGCCTGGAAGTCAACATTCAACACAAAAGGACAAAGACTTTCACACGTACCTTAAAATCTATAGCTCCAATCCCGATTTTCTCCTTTTTCCGCGGGTGAAATTTTAAAGCCATCAACAGCAGGGCTTTGTCCAAATCACCCAACCGCTCATCAATGGAATACCTGAACCAAAAGATTAAGGCATGTAACAACATTAACTTTTGGCATAACAGTAGCAGTTAGATCTAAAATCACCAGCTGCCTCAAACTAGACATGCAATAAATCAACGTTATCAAGCATCAGAACGAACAAATCACAAAAGGCATCACAGCTTATTTGTGTTTTTCCCTGTATACAAGAATATGTCATTTCTCAATCTAATCTATGAACTAATTTTGTATAAAAGACACACAGGTTTCCAAGGGAAATGCAAGAAGGGCACCTAAAAAGGGGTGTTGAAGCAAACAACACAGCTTTTCATGTTGAAATATCCAACAGATACCTAACAAGACGGGTGTTTATATATCTTGAGGAACAGGTACAGTTTCAGAGTTCACTGTTTGGCCCACAACATGGTTTGAGAAATTAGGCTTACTCAGAATCTAAGGCCAATAATTTTTTTTTAGATAACATGGGTATCTGGGCTTTGCCCAACTAATCTCATGGGCACTGAAGTTAACGGCCAGAAAAACCTCCAGTTGGAGACTAAAAGTAGGGACAACATCAACATTGCCCCAGTCTCTCCAAAAAGGCTCCCGCCCAGGTGAGGTAGGGGGGGGGGAAGAGGTTGTTCCAGCTGACCCTTGATACGATGCTCAACAACCCTCAGCAACTTCACAGTAAAAGAGAAGTGCAGCCAACTTAATGAGCCATCCAGGTTAATTTGGGGGATCCTTTATATGGTATTCATTGTTCTTGTTCGGGTTCAACTATCCATATTGTGCTGGACTTGGGCCAACTACTTTCTCCTATGATTGTGAATGCTGTTGCAAATACTTAAAAGGGAAGGACTGAAACTTGGGGTTACTTTAGGGAGTAATCAGCAACATGGGAGTAGCAGTTTAAATACCTTTGTTCCCATTAGGGGGGATTCTCCTGCTTGTGGGAGAGTCTCTCAACCGGGTTTGAGAATAATTCTGGTACTGAACAATATGGTGATAAGGATGGGGCGCAATTCAAGTTGCAGGGAGGTACATCATCTCCAGTTGAAGTGGGGTATACTCAGCGAGTCAGCGGTGGTCGGAAGATGTTTGTCCTAATACGGACGATGGTAATGCTTGTTCTGTCTTTCCTTCTAGTCATGGTTTTAATCATGGATTCTCTAAGGCAGACGATCGAGTTGAGGGTGAAAGTTTGGAGGGGTATGATAGCTCGGAAGGGGATGATAGTCTTTACTATGCTGATGACCTTAGCATAGAGGGAACTGGTCTATTGTTAGATGATATTAGGCGAGCTAATTCGAGGGAGGAATGGAGGATTGCGCTTCACATGTGTCCGACACTCCTACTGTTGATTTGCAAGACGTGGTTTTTTCAATGACGCAGAGGCGGGCTGTTCTGCGAGCCAAGGGCTGGCCAAGATGGGAAGTTTCCAGGTTGGGGATGTGTTTACTCAGCAGTCTGTATGGGAACCACGACAGCAGCCTGTGCCTTCACCACAAGATGGAGTCGGCAGGAGTGGAGATGGTGTGCTTCCGACTCCGTCACTGTCAGGTCACACTTTAGGCAGTGAGGAGGCGGATGAGCGTGGAAATGCCGGCTTTGGGATTTAATTTGGTCGATCCTGTCATGACCCAAAATACTGATCGAGGAAATACCCCACAACAGATCCCATGGGAAAGGACATTACTTTTGGTACTCCGATCAACCCTAGGAAGAAGGGTAATCGAGAGCTTGAACGTCTAAAGTCTAGTATCAACTATGACAGGCGTGGGTTAAAGTCTGTTTTTTTACTTTCTTTGACATTGTATAGGTTTTGTTCTCTTAGGTTTTGGTCTGGATTGGCTTCGGTCTTTTGAGGACGGTTTTATTCTTGTATTCCATATTCCTTAATAATAATAATAAAATATTATCTAAAAAGCCATTTTGATTTAGTCTACCATATTCCAAAGTCAAAAAGTGTAGTCAATTTGGCTCCGTTAACAATGGACAGCAAATGTGGACAGAGACACTGAAATCCCATCAAAGGAAGAAAGAGATAATTCAAGCATGTCAGATTATTGTTACGCACAGCCAAACTCAGCAATAGGAAACCGATGAACAAGGTAAATGGTTGAGGTAGAAAAGTCCAGATAGATGACTAGCATAACATTTATTATTACAACTTGAAGAAAATAGTAGCATATAGGAAGTGGTACTAACAGAAGTAAAGATAAGCGAAAGGAATCTATTAATCCGCTTGCGAGTTTTTACTTTTTATGGATCATGTTTCATCTGTGTAGTGTGTCTCTGTGTATGATAAAACCACAGTAGTAAAATACTTCTAAGTCAACTGATCAAAGGAGAATCTTCAGCTTATAGCATGTGAATGTTTAAATGGTAAAGCTCATCATGTCGCCCTTTAAGTTACACTTCACGGAAATAAAACAGAAAGACCTTAACTGGCTCAATTAAGGGTACTTCACCCTGTCAACATGTGGAAAGTCAAATGAACAGATGGATATTCAATCATGTTAATTGTTGAACTTTTGCCTTCAAAGTTCAAAATGAAGAGTGACAAAACTAATTTGTCCACAAATAAAGAATCTAAAATTCATCCTACACATAAGATTTCTAACTGTGTTATATCGCATTTAAAATCTTATATGTTCCCACGTGAGATGGGATGGATGTATGCTATAGCTTTTCCATAAAGGCCTTAAGGGGTATGTTGCTCAAAAGAAAACGATAAAGAAATCATTTCAAAAGGATATACTGTGTATCTTTTGTACAACAGTGTAGCCCATGGAAAGAGATTGAGAGGCAACACCAGATCCAGGAGAATGCTAAAAGCTGTTTCAATTTACTAGATATCCACTTACTTGTGCAGTATAATCCTCAATGTCCGATTGAGCCTCAAAATGTCATCCACTGATATTTGCCTTTCTAATCCCTTTGGTATCCGAAATTTTTTTAAAGCTTTTGGAGCTAGCAATCCACAACTTTCATGCTTCTGACCATCGGGTAACTTGGTCTTTATGTTTGTTTGGCTACCCAACAGGCTATACACATCCAGAGGCCTCTCTATTTCGTGCCCCTAGTAAAGAGGATGATAGACATGGTGAAAAGTCAAATACAAAAACACACTAATAAATCTACCTCACCCATAAAATATAATAATTGTAACAATTACATGCAACTATAATGACCAGTGTGCATCTTGACACTGGAGGATATAGTAATTGTAACCCTAATATAGTTCAACAATTGCCACTGGAGAATGTTATCTTTTCAATATAAGTGACTAATGCAAAAGAATATATCCTCCTTGTTACAATTACCAGAAAATTGAAATGCAAAAGAACTAATATAGTAATTATAGTAATATAGTAAATGTAACCCTAATTGTAGCCAGGTTACTTGAATATGCAAAAGAACTATATTAGGGTTACAAACTTACAATTTTCTGACAAATGCAAAAGGTTATAGTAATGTAACCCTAACATAGTTCTTTTGAATATTCAAAATTATCTTCTAGATATATCCATTATTTTTAAAAATGATGTTAAAGAAATCAGGTTGAGAAACTACCAAAAAGTGAATATTCTGCACCTTCTATGAGGGATGCAATTCAGTATTCATAGTCAAACTTTGTGAACTTAATGGCAGTTCCCATTAAGCATTTGGAAAACTAAACGCCTATATTTTGGAAATAATTATCTATGAGTCAAGTTTGTATAATCAACCAAACAAACAGGATGTTGTTGTAAAAGGTACAAGAAACAATTAAACCACCTAATATTGTTATTTTTGTTAAGAGAATATTTAGACAAAAGGTAACAATCATGCAATGGTTAAGATAGTTACCACCTAATTTAGTTATTTCCTCTAGTTGTCTCTCCTGTTTTTTCCATTTTTGTTTGGGGGAGATGAGGATTTACCTTGCCAGAATATATAAATTCGAATTGTGCACCAGTACCGATTCGCGGAACCTTTCCCCATGCCAACGCCTCTAGACTTCCTTGCAGTTCATCAGCAGCTTCACGCTTAGCAGCTTTTATGAAGGAATTACCTGGATTCTGAGGAGGTGTTTTGAACAACATAAGAATGAGAACAATATTTTGTACATTTCAAGAAAAGGATATAAGCATGAAGAAGAGACTGCATATTAAAAAAATAAAGGGCTCAAACGTAAATGTGTTCATTGTTCAAAGCTTCAAGCCAATGCTAGGTTTCTCTCTCAGCCTAGACAGCCAACTCAACCAATTTTGTAAAATGGCAGAGTGTAGGTAATGGACAAATCATAGACTTTATCATGTTTGACTGTTTGAGTGAGAAGTAAACAGGTAAAAAAGATATGCTCTTATGAGATTGTGTCTTTAGCTCAGAACCTTAGATACTTCATTCAAGGATACGAAACAGATGTTTTAAGGAAAACAAAAATGATAAGAGGCCTTCTAGTGTGGTAGAGTTTCTCCAGGTGCGGTTTCTGGAATTTGGGAGAGGAAAGGAGAGGACAATACTTTGGCGTAATGCGGTTTTTGTTATTATTTGATGCCTTTGGCTAGAAAGGGTTGCTCGGGTCTTTGATGGTGTGACCATATCAGTTGATTTGGCGTGGGAGAGGGTCACTACTCAGCGTCGTTATTGCTGCAGGGGCATTTAGATTATTCTATTACTCAGATCCAGCGTAACTGCGTTATCTGTAACTAGACTCTTCTTGGAGGACAGCTTCTCCTCCTTCGCTGTATTTTTTTTTTTTTGACACTTCATTGATACACAATTTTTCTCTACCTAAAAAAGCAAAAATGATAAGGGCAGAAAGGGAGATAAGATGATCCATAAAAAAACCAAAACAGGTATTTCGACACTTCTCTTAGGGTGGTGCAAAGTAGCAAGAGATAACTGCTTTGATGCAACGAACTCCCTCCGATCACTAATAATTGTCACTTAAGGTATTTGCATAACATATAAAAGAAATCATAACTTCTCATAAAATGCCCCCTATTAATTACATACAAGTCTTGGAAAATGGAGTAACTTTACCACAACCAAATTTTGATTCATTCATTTCGTAAGGGTAGTATTGGAATATTACTTGTTTTTATGCATTGAATTCCTAAAATGACACCATTTAACTAAAAAAAGATCTTATCTCTTAAATGATTCTTATTTGTCGAAATAGTAGTAAGGCAAAGTATTTCATAACCCATAGTAGCAGGAAATGCTATTCTTCATGATGCCTGACCTTATTTTCCTCTTCTCTTGACGATATTTGATGAAACAGTACTTAAAATTCAAACAGGAAATTTCCACAACTTTCATACCCAATAGGGAAGAGTTTCTAATAATATAGCATAGAACAACTCACAGTAAAGCATGCCAGCATAAATGGCGATGAGACAGACACATGAGACTTTTGGCGTGCTATTCCTTTTGCGCTCAACCCCACAAATTCACCTGTTACTGAAAGACAATCTGCCACTAGGATTAAGTGCTCTGGAAGAATAGTCTTGCCTACATCCGTAACAGCAGATCCCAAGTTCTGCATATTTGAAGTAATATCAGTATATCAAGTGGCAAAGTTCGTATGATATTGCCAAAATAAGAGAGTTGATGGTTAAAAGAACCGACCCCTAGAAAGGATCTCCAGGCAACGTCAATCCCATATGCCGAGAATGTATCACTCAAATCATCAGGATGGCTGCGTGTCCAATCAATTAATCCCATGATCGGAAGGCAATCATCCATCAATTGATTCCACAATTTTTTGCTTTTGCAATTTGAGGAAAGGGAAACACTCAGATATAAGTCCCCGCCTGCTGAAAACTTCCGAGAACGTGGATCAACGGGAAGATCAAGCCACAAGATATCTACCTTCTCAACCTCAACAAATCCTGAAGCATATGTATGAATTCAGGAATTCAGCAAGATATAAACAAACCTTGCAGGACACGTAAAAGACATTATCTTAAAGCAAAAGTAGGAACACAGTGAGTGCACCGAGCCAGCACTGCATTAACCAGGTTCAAAGTCAAGGCATGTCTCAAACCGTTGCAGTATACTAAATTACTAACTGCTCAACTACAGATAACTTGACCCCGTTTAAAAAATAATAATAATAAAATTAAGGAAAGTTGACTGTTAGAAAATAGTGAACATTTCAATATATTCCTTGGAAACATTCACTAACGAACTTTACAAACACGTTTTAGTATCCCCTTACAAAATCTTACCATTCGTACCCAGCTAAACTAATACACACTCGTTAGTCCAAAATAACATTACTGAACAACTTAGAAGATGTAAAGGTTTTGCTCGATCTCCAAAGTGGATAAGACCTGAAACATGCTTGTCAGGACTCAGGATTAACAATCCTTTGTCCAGAAAACTCGCAAGAATTCAAAAATATCAACTTCGGTGTAAACACAAATACAATGGTAAATATGTCGGCTAAACATGATAGAGGCCAGAGGGAGCTCTACAGGTCCTCATTCTCATGATGCTTGCTTATTTTTGGGATAACGAGGTAACAACGTACTATCTGGTTTCATAGTTAGATCGCTTGTGTAACAGAGCAATTTTACAGAGATGAATAGTACTTCTTTAACAGCATTTAAACTAATGAAACTTTTGCATCTGTTTATGACACTCAGAAAACCCCATCTCTTATATTCATCATTTACAAATCGATGGCTCAGTTGTTTCGGCTTTCCATTAAAGAATTTCATGTGAACCCTCATGAGGCCATAATAATGATAGCGAATGTTGCCTTTTTAAGTAAATGATCTTGCTTAACTTGCTATCAAAGACATTCAGAAAAACACAAAGCTACCGAGCTCAAACACCATTAATAAAACAACAATTTTCCGGTATGAACCTTTTACTACAGCTCTCAGAAGACTTGGTATCACCACATCTCGAACTGTATCCAAATCAGTGCAGGACTTCTTGGGACAATCAGTAATTGTAGCAGTGATACATATTGAAGCATTGTTCTCGTTTCCTGCATCAGCTGGACAGCCAAACCTGGAATTTGATACCCTAAGTCAATATGGGCATAAAGCTCGTGAAGTCAATATGAGTATATATATATGAACCAATCGGTTCATAATTTGTGTACCGCGGGTTTGGTTAAGTCAACAAAAATATACTCCGTCTACCCCATATTTATCTTTACACTTGCTTTTTTAAGGTCAGCATAATTTGTGAAAAAATATAAAGATTTATAATGTAAAAATACTATTGTTAGATTCATTTTAAATTGTACTATTGAGAAATCATAATATTATAATTTATATCGCTTCATATAATTACAATTATTAACGGTCAAAGTAGTGTCTGAGATCGTGAAAAAGCAAGTGTAGAGGTTAAATGGGGACGGAGGGAGTATCAGTTATTATTTATGATACATGAACCACGATAAAGAGTAAAGAGAGTCATAAAACATAAAATGGATAAATAAATACGACTCAAGGCTGAAAGCCACAACTACGAACATCCCTCCCCGGGTTCTTTTATTTTAATTCAGGTTGCATACCTAATAATGATTTTGTCAGGTTTAGACATAACAAATAACTTACATGATAAAAAGCCAATTCCAAACATATCAAGAAAGCCTCTTAAAAGACATTTGAAGTAGTTTAAGAAAGAGAAAAACTAAAGAATGAAGCATATAATCCAATGACGAAACTATACAAAAGAAGAAAAAAATAAAAATAAAACAAGGACTTTATAAATTCAACTTTCCAAAAAAATATGATGATTCGTCCAACAAAGGAAACACTTACTTGCTCGTTATCTGAACATTCGCAAGGGAGGCAGTTGCCTCACACTCCTTGTTGAGCGCATCAATAACAGAAAGGACTTTCAGCCTTCTTCTCTTCAAAATCTCCTGAGAGCAGACAGTCACCACAAAATCAATATCGAAGAGCAGGATCTAAATCAATCTTTAACACAATTTGTATTTCAACAGATGAGGTTACCTTGCACAAATGAAAGTGGCAAACCCAAGGGCATGTATTTATTCGACTTCCAGTATGTGGAGAGTAACTACCGAAAAACACAAGCCCAACTAATCATGAATTTATGCATACAGAAACACTACTACCAACAAATAGGAATACAAATCCATTTGTAACTAATCTTTAAAAAAAATTATAAAAAAAAAAAAAAAAAAAAAAACAACTTACAGTATCATGATTGTCGAGACTATTTCAGAGAACAGAAATTTCTCCAGATGATTCTTAACTTCTAACGCCCCATATTCATAACCATAGCGCAACCTTCTGAGTTTGTCAGACAGAAACAGCGAGACTGTCCTGCATCCTTTGCTTTTCCTTGAACCACTCTCCATAACTTTCTGCATGATGTGATTGGGTGTTAGTAAGCTCTAATGAATCCATTAATACAGGAAGGAAACACCAACTCCTAGCAACAAAATGTCAAGGGATTATTTGGGTCCAATGAGACACTTTGATGCAACCCTCAAGTCCTCAACGGCTCAACACCCACCAAAAAAATAAAAAAGAAAACAAATAAACAAAAAAAAAATACAAAAATTGCACAAACTCACACATACAAATGGCTGCCAGCAATGTCACTTGTGGCTAATTCTTTACAGAACTTATCTCCATTCAGACCTCAAGGCTTTGGATCTTCTCCAAAGCTTTAGATTTTATCCAACAATAAGCATCAATTTTAGATTTCATTGTCTGTTTAAGTTCGCATTTTTCTTCTAGTGAACAATAGAGTAGGGAAAATAATAACTGTTATACAAAAGCACATTTCAGCAAGGTCTCCAATGAATCAAAACCATACTGATTCCAAATATCTGCACGACTAGACCTTTTGAAATCAAGCACAAAGCATAACCACAGAATCTGCACTTCCAGCTGTCCGACATTCTTGTCAGCTGGGATTACAATTTATCATAAATTGAGAGCCCGAAGAGATTCTGACAGCAAATGTTGCGGGCTCTTCGTAATTAGGCTATAAAGGTTCAAATGGATAACTGAAAAGCCAATGCACGAATTGCTCAGTGTCCCTGAACATCACCACGTTAAATCCCTCAAGACATACTCAAGGACAAAGGCCATGATGAGGCTAAAAGTAAGAGGGCACCCATGCAAGAGAAAAACTCAAAAGAAATAGACCTGGACCCTAACGGCCTGATCCAAAAACTTGATAGAAAATATTCCACCTACAAGATCTTATATTTTATGATTAAATACACCAATAGAATGTAAAAAAGCTCCTTATGCGGTTCAAGTCCCCTCCGGGCCAGTGGAGGTTTTCCTGTCGTTAACTTCAGGGCCCACGGAAATAGTTACCCATGTTATTTAAATAAAATATAAAAAGCTCCTTATCCAACTTCGTGCTACTTTAAACAAACATGTTACATACACTTGCGCACTAGGCTGCCCTCACCGCCACAGGTTGTTCATGCATAGAAAGAGAGTACTAGTGGTTGGCAGGCAAAGCAATACCTATAATAACTGATGTGGCTATTCAAGAATATTACAGGTAATAGTCTGCCCACTCCTACAAATTCAGATGCCGTTGAAAAATGATGGCTCGTTCAATTGAATGATCTCATAATACTATACAAAAATATTCAAAAGAAATAATTATGTTGAACAGAAAAGGTACATATTAAGACAAGAATTTTAAACACAGAAATCCATACCTATACAAATGCTAATGGACAAAGACTGATGTGCATGTGACAACTGTAGAAGAAGAAAGAGGAAGTCACCTTAAAATTCAATAGAGGCGATGATTCAAGAATGCTGACGGGTTGGTCTAGAGCACTGTATGCAGCTTCAGACATGGCACAAGCTGCCAGTGCACCCACAGGATGGCCACCAACAGCATCATAGGTATTCATGCTCTCATCAGAAAATGCATCACTTCCATCAAGTGGGGTAGACTTATCCTTTGCAACAGCATAAGAAAACTGAACAACTTGATTCCCATATACATTTCTCACAGTACCATCATATGCCAAGTGTATATCACGCATGAAAAATGTAAGCTTTCGTGTTAAGGTCCCAGGAACATCAGCATTTTCACTGAAAGACCCATCTCGACTTGTTACAGAATGAACAAAAGTTTCAAGAGGATTAAGGCCTGTAACAAATGAACTTCCAACCACAGCAAAAGGGATGAAAGATTTGGTGCATTCGGGAATAACATGATCCTCAAAACTTGAACTTTGTGTTTTCAGCTCACTCCATGCATCACATGAGAGCCTGTGAGGAAGCCTGAAAGACAAAGGGACTAGGGAATGTTGTAAGCCAAGACACATACTCTGCTGAACAATTTTCAGTAGACTCCCTTTGCTTCCCGATTTTATCATCGCCATTAACGAATTGTCGCTCTGAGCGTATTGGTAGGTTAGATTCTGAACATCACGGAATATGTATTTGAACGCACTGGAAGAAGCTCGAGTTAGTGCAGCTGATTTCTGCTTTTCGTAACATAGCTTCTCCACCTCAAGTGACACAGAATTTTTCGTTTCCTCATCACCACCTATGAGATAATTGACAGAAGATTCTACCATCAATTGTTTTAAATGACAAGTCCTTTCTGCTTCTTCCAAACCACAAGACACTTCATCAATCAAATTCTTATGTGAGCGTGCATCTGAACACAAATAAAGGTCCAGCAGAGAGACACTCAAGCCTCTAACTGAGAGCCACTCACAAAGGGCTCTCTGAGCAGCATCCAGATAATCAAGGACTTCACCATAGCAATGGTTGATAAGACTTTCAAAAAAATTCCCATCGCCATCCCCTCGCAACCAAGCTGACCCAGCAGGAGATGACAGGAGCTCTCCCTTCTCGATGTGAACGCCATTTGTAGGAGAGAAATAATCAAATTCGGGGGGCAATAGCATGCTGAATAATTGCTTCCCAGTCCACAACCCAGAATTCATGATTGGTGTTTTTATAATGGCGGGTGACAACAACTGTCGTGGACACAACATCTCCAGTTGCTGTATTTGAGATTTAGACAGAACATCACCCTCAGCCAAGAGCAAATGAGCAGAAGTCAAGCTATCATGACTCAGTGAAAGCAAATTTCTTCCAGTCTGTCCATTTCGTAACTGTCTATCTAATCCAACAAGCTCCCTAAGCTCGACTCTGGCTTCCATTGATTGTGGGACATAGCCATGAAGGCAATCACCATCAAAGTCTCCCCGCAATGGGGCACAGCATAGTGGGTTAATGGACATAACAGAATTTATGGGGAGTATCTTCACATACAATGCGATCATTGAATGTTGATGAATTGAAGGAGGCCTATTTATTAGCATAATATCACCGTCATTCAAAGGCCTATATATATGGTCTCCATATTGGAAGTCCTCAATCTCACGAACACGCACCAGGTCACCTTTTCTCCGGACATAGACTTCTCCCCTCTCAAGAAGTCTCAATTTGCAGCTGGCAGTCAACTTCTCCCAATTCCAGGAATTCAGATGATCAGAGATTTGCAGTCTTTCTGCAATACAGCAAGGGATTCCTATCTCACTGATCTTCAGGTTAGGATCCCCAGTGACAACAGAGCGGATTATGTGGTCACTTCTCTTGGTTAAAACTACTTCTTTCATCCATTTTGAGGCTGATGTATTTAGGGGACACTCAATGTTAGTTATCATACCAGAACCATTACTTGCCTTCTCCAGACGTAACTGCATAAAGAAATGATCAATGTGGTCATATAACTATTGGAGGAAATGAAAAAATCAGTCGAAATGGAAGAAAAGATTGAAGAGTTCATGTTCAAGTGATGTGTGCGGTGTGCCTGCCTTTGAAAGTTTTAAGCAATCCAAAACCCGAGAAGCCAACTCATTGGCAGTTCCTCTGAAATCAACCAGCTTCCTGAAAGCTCTACTTCGGTCATCCTATGATGAAACCCAAAACGTGAGAATAAAGCTAATCAAAAAGAAGTTGATGAGAAAAGGAGATGAAAAATCACCCACAAAGATTAACTTTTGGCCGTTAGAAAATGGATGAACAAGTTCAGTGACACGGTGACAATTAGGTGTCACTGGAAAGCAGTTAAGGAAGAGTGCATCTATTCTTGAAACAAACTCTTTTATGAAGCTTGGATCAACATCTTCTAACAAATTATAGACCTGAAAAATCACAACAAAAAAAAAAAGACAGCTTGTTATTTTCCTCATAGAAAAAGTTTACCCATGCAACCGTGAAAAAAAAAAAAAAAAAAAAAAAAAAAAAAAAAGAAGTAAAAGGGGAATAAAAGTCCTCCCAGCGAGCACCTAGCTTATATCAATAGCTTTTGTGTTTTACTTTTTAGCAAATAATTCACTGAAACAGACAGCTTACTTGTCTAACAAAGCTGCATCATTTCCACAAAAGCAACTCTAAAGAATATATCATGTATCTATATATTTGAAAAACCAAACAGGCTAACACTTGCAAGTCCCTAAACCCTGGCCTGGTCAGAACAGAGTCTAGAAGTCTTTCTCAAGACGTACAGCACATGATGCATAAATTTGCCACGTAGCTCCAAAGTCATTGTAGTCAATGCTAGACACCTCATTATTCTGTTGTTTGAGTAAGCTAACATCACGTTCAATATATTAGGCCGTACCAAAAATGGATAGCTTGGTAAGAATAAGATGATATACCTGTAAATGTGATAGCACTCTTCTAGTTTTAGTGCAACTTTCTTCGTCTACTTGGGTATCTTTAGTTATGAAATCCCAAATATCTTCGATCTCAAACTTGTTTTGCGATCTCTCATTAACTTCTACTACAATTGCAGTCTTCCTAAACAAGTCATTGGTTGAAAGTTTGAATCTAACTGACGGATACCTTCCCTGCATATAAATATATATATATATATGTTTTAAAGAATTAGAAGAACCAATAAAATAAGGTACGTTGAGAAACTTAAAAAGGAGACATTACGTGCAAAACAAAAGAGACTTACGAAACAAAATTTACAACCCCGTAACTGATCAAGTTTACTGATTGCTTTAGCACCCTGTGCACTCAAAACACAAGAACAGAATGTCATAATTGCTAAAAAGAGAAACAAATGACAGGAAAACTTCAACGAACAGCCACTCTTTCCCACTGTGAAAACATTCATACTATAAAAGAATATAATTTGAATGAGAAGGTAAATCAATCATTTTAAATGGCAATGAAATTAACAACTGGTATGGTATGGTTTGGTTTACAGTTTGAGTTGAAAGTCTGTCGGAAACTGCTAAAAGTTCTGTCGGTGTCTGCATATTCATTCAAAAATAAAAGCAAAGAAAAACCTAAAGATCTTTCCTTTCTTGCCAAGCTGTTGTATCATACCACTGTTGTATTGAGCATCGATAGAATCCCATTGAAAATAGGAACACAAAGGGCCAAACCAAAACATTTAAATAATTTGATTGGTCCTTTTCCTTAAAAAAGACAGTTTGGTTTGGTTGAGATAATAGTAAAACAGTATGACCAGTCAAGTAGGTTGGTTTCTACCTAGACCCAGTAGACTGTGCTGCACACACCAATTTCTGAATAAAAAGGAAAGTATCTGACCTTAGCCCGTCGTTCTCTCCGAATGCATTTACATTCTGGGCAAATTTTGTTCAAAATTTGTACAACTTCAGATATAAAATAGGGATGGAGAATGGTGTATGGAAATTTGATGACCCCAAAATGACCTGCCAAGAATTTGAAAGATAAATTCACTTACAAGGAATAACAAAGAGTTATTTAGAGAATGTAAGAGTCCTGTTTTCCAACGAGGTCAGCAAAAGAAAAGTTAAATTTACACCTTCACAGCGCTTGATGTTTTTAGCACCACAGGTGGCACATTGGGAAGCTGTATTGGGAAAACCCAACTTTGAATCAGTTACACCTGGAGGTGTTTCAATAGATAACACGGATATCTTTTCCTGAAATAGGAGGAGGGGGTTAGTAAAATACGGTTTTAGAAAAACAATTGAAAAATCTCTTATCTCGAGCATGAAAAGGGTGGGGATATCAAATAGGGATGCAAGAAGTTCTGATTTCAGCAAAGAACATAAAGCTTTCTTTGCAATGGGTAATTGAAGAGGCACATGCATTGTCAGGAAGACCGTCACAAACTCCAAACGAAACTTAATCTGTTGTGCAAAACAAGTACCTTTTCATCCAGAACATTCAAGTAACTCCAATAGGATGTTTCTTCCTGATTTTTTGAGGGTTCGAGTACCCTCAGGGCCACTGGATGTTTTCCTAGTCTTTAACTTCAGGGCTTATGGAATTAGTCAAGCAAAGCTTGGATACCCATGTTATCTAAAAATAATAATAATAATCTTTAAATAGTGGTACAGGCAATATAGTTCTCTCGTGGGCATTCAAAAGCTTTGCAATTAACCTGATGAGTGACTAACTCTTTTGTGCAGGAAGAAGAGAGTAGATGCTTAGAACTAGAACTAGACTCGACATAAAGCCTACTTAAAACTGATTCGGAAGTTTATGGTCTTGGACAAAGAATCTCAGCTCAAACCTAAATTGAACTGAACCTGAAGCCAAAGCTTAGCTGATCTGGGTCGAGTTGCCAGATTATGCACTCAAAAGACGCTTGTTGCAGGGAAAGATGACAGACCGAAGATACTGCGGTCCTATCATTTAGTTTCCAATTCGCCCACAATGTCTACCCTCATCTTTCCTCTACCCTCTTCTCTAGAGGATTAGTTACTCTTCCTGCCTCTCCACTCAATTCAACAGACCTGGGGGGGGGGGGTAAAGAGTTTTTATAATATCCAAACTATCCATCTCGGTATTTAGCATCAAATGACGTCTTAAAATTTGTTAGCTAGAGAAAAATGAAGCATAATAAGAACTAATAGAGATTTATTAAGAAATAAAAATAAAACTCCCAATCCAAATATCTGGAATGTCTCAATTAGCAAATTACTCAAACACAGAATTACACCACCTGACTGACCTCTTTGCCACCTCTAATAGTGATGAAAGGATCCAACTTCAGAAAATAACAAAACTTGGGAAGAGGTGTTAAAGAAAGCAAATCAGAGTAAACTATGCACGTATACTCTAGTCCTTCAGTGTTATCCAACATATTTCCAGCTTCAGAATAAAAGATAAACAGCTATAAGCGAATCGAGAAATTAAAAGTACTTACGGCATCATATTCTGTCAGAACATTAAATTTAATGCCAGTCAAGACTCCCTCTGGAACTTGATTCTCTATGTCGATCTCATTGTCCATGAAAGCTCAGATGCACTAAACCTCAAGGGAGAATTCTGAGCAAGGTTCCAGAACATAAACTTGAGAGGAAGAGGAGTTGACAACTAGAAAATGTGTAGAAAGCAGAACAAAGCAACAACAGTAGGAGCACGAGGAAAGGCACAGGAAGTACAAGAGAGACAACATAATTTAGTTCTACTTAAGATAAAAAACAACAACAAAGCATCTAAGGCTCCAGCTTCACCACCCTAAAAAAGAAGAAAAAAAAGAGAGAAAAAGACTAGAACCCTGATATAATAAGCTTACCCCAGTTTCTACCTCGATATCTGAATGCCAACCGGGACAAGGGCACTTGTCACATCTGAATCAACACCTCCCTTCTCACCCCAAGGAAGAGGGAGAATTTGTAACTTCTCAATAAAGGTTCAAAATCTTTAACAACATAGCAGCAATGGACACTGTTAGAGAAAGATTACCCTAAACGACTCAGAGTGAAGGAAATTTCCAATCACCGAAGGCAAATTAGCCAAAATTGAGTTCCAGTTCACAATCAGAGAAGATTGCAGGGCTTACCCTTATATCTTTTTCAAAGCTTAGCTAAAGATTCTCAGAGATTTTCAGGTCAAAATCTGGTTTGAAAGTAATGAGGATTGAGGGGGATACTTCCTCCCAACCAAGGACTATTAGCTAATTTCTCCATGTGTTGCCTCATATTATCCAACCCCCACCCCCACCCCCACCCTCCCTCTTCTGAATCCTGGGTATGGTGATACCTCCAAGTTTACCAATACCTTTTAGCTAGGAGAGCAGCAAGCTGGCAAAGCTGATCATCTATCTGCCCTAAAAGCAAAGCCCTAAGATTTGACAAAACTAGCATTATGAACCCTCTTTGTAAGGCATAATCTAGATTTTCAGAGGTACTAAAAGTAGAACTCTCTAGTAGTCTAGTGTTATCAGAAATCATGATTATTGAAAACCAATAGAGAATTAAATGATTCACTTAGCACCTAGAAACATGCAATCAGGAGACATTAATGAAACAGACCATCGAACTAAAACCAAAATTTACCACCCACATTGTCCAACCCTCTATTGTAAGCCCCCCTCCCCCAAGCCTATGAACTAATAATACATGCAAACATTGATCATCCCAACAAAAATATCACAACAAACAAAAACCAAAATTAATCAACCCACCAAAAAAAAATCACCTGATTATATATTTGATGGGTCTGTTCTTCTTCTATCTCCCAGCCACTCTAAAAGGTTATACGAGTTAAAATTCCTCCGACCCACCACAGGAATCAAACCTGACATGAAAAAAAGGCAAAAACCCAGTTAAAATCATCAACTCACAATGCAGCATTCATCATCAAAGATACCAAAAAATCAAAATTCAAGAAACCCATGAACATAAATAAAGAGAAGAGAAAGATGGAACTTTTTCGTCATACATACTTCCTGGGAAAGTGGGGAAGAAGAGTGGGTTTGGTCTAGCAGAGAGTAAAAGAGAGAGAGAGAGAGAGAGAGAGTGTGTGTGTGTTTGTGTGTGTTAAAGAGCTTTCTACAGAGAGCAGAGAGAATCAAAGGACACTGGAATTAAGGACAAATACAAAGGGCCCCCCTGAATGGGAAGAAATCAAGGGTGAAAACGATTAACAAAACACACAAAATTGGAGATTTTTGATTTTGTTCAACCTCAGGGCTTTGCTTTGTTTTATTGGTTAGGTGGGTTTTATTTATTTATGCCCCTCAAATAAATAAATAAATAAATCTTTAGCTAAAACCAAAAACAAAAAAATAGATAAATAAAATATTGGAACGCCGGCAGTTACTCACAAAAAGCGGCCAAAGTAGCGCGGAGTTCAAGACGGAGGGGTAGCCGTGAGGTTTGCGACAAACGCCTTTGTGCTGCAACTTTTTAAATTAAATGCCAAAGGGACAACTTCTTTTCTTTTCTTTTCTTTTGCCTCTTTTGTTTTTACTTTTTGAGTATATATGATATGAAGTACACAAGGGTGATGACTGATGAGCATAGTGAGCTCAAGGGAAATATTGGGTAGGGACTTGGTCATACTAGGGCAAATCTTTAAAGTGTGTAATAATTGATATGGAAATTTTTATAAGGGACATCGAAAATGATTCAAGTCTTGTATTGTAGTAAGGGGACTTGTACTAGGCTCTATTACAAATTAGTTGGCATGTACTCTGTTTTTTATTAAATATGTACTCTTTTATATCCCAATATGATGATAACAATTTGAAAATATGAAAAGGAAAGGTAGAAGGTTATAGATTTGTTGTTTTGTCCGTCTTTATATAGAATTAGTCACACCTCATACCTGATAATTGTGCATGATTTCAAGACATTTTATACTTGTGCATGATTTCAAGGTAACTTTAAACTTAATTTGGAAAAGTTTAAAGAAAAAATTATTAGCTCACATGATAGGTTCTCTATGTGAAAAATTGAAAAAGAAAAACAATTTCTACTGCTTGTTGCAAACAAGTTATTTTGCCTCTCTTTTTTTATTTTTTTTCTCCTCGATTTCAGTTTGAGAGGTTCCTTTCTCTCCACCCATAAATAAGAGACTACTCATACTCAATCTATAAAAGGGTGACCACCTAATTATTCTTACCTTTTCAAGAAAAGAAATATGTATGTGAATACATAGGTCATAGGCAAAGCTTTAAAATATTAATTTTACTTTGTATTGATCAAGTGGCATTAAAGCACAACAACACACTGGAAACAAGGATTGGAATCATATATCTTGTGATTGATCTGTAAATGGTAAAAAGAATAAGTCAATACAACTACAACATAGCCTGAATAAAAATCTCTATTGTCAAATTAGCATTTTTCATCTAAAATAAATAGTTAATTCTCTTAAGACGTAAGTAATTAAAATTCAACGAAAAAGTTGGATGCTTGTTAATTTTATTCTCTACTTCACTTTGTTTTAATTTATAGTGTAACTTGTATTTGGGTAAACACGTGAGTTCTTATTTGACCCCCTTAACCTGATTTTGAAAATCCGTCAATTTGTAAGATTTAGAAACATGATTCACACAAAATGAGAAGAAAAATAAAACATAAGAGATATCTCATGTTATCTTGGTGCCACCAAATAAAAGTAAACATATGATCGGTTTGTTAATTATGAGATATACGATGCAACCGTCATGAACTAAAG
Organism: Tetragonia tetragonoides; assembly: GCA_038025085.1. Lineage (NCBI taxonomy): Eukaryota > Viridiplantae > Streptophyta > Magnoliopsida > Caryophyllales > Aizoaceae > Tetragonia > Tetragonia tetragonoides. The sequence goes on from CM076142.1 coordinate 51,261,812, forward strand.
TACAAAACCTTTCTCTGTTAGTCGTGAGATATCTCACGACTAACTCGATACCATTCTTATAGTGTAACTAATGTTCGTGATAAAGGACGGGCGTAATGATAAAGAATCGAGTTGTAATAAAGAGTCACTAACAAAAGGTATCGAGTTTGATTTTTAACTGTTGTATCGCATATCTCACAACTAACCTCCTTCATGAGGACGCAGGAAAAGGTTTTGTATTTTAATTCATGAAGGACGCCCCAAAAGAGCCTAATTCCTTTACAAAAATAAAATTAAAATAAAAATAGGTGGCCACCCCTACCCCACGATCATTTATATTGGAAAAGACTAGTAATAAATGTGGGCTTTTGGCGCAAATAAAAACTTTTTCATCCCAAGATAAAAAGTTTTTCTGGTGCAAATCCCAAGCAAAAAAGTTGATTGTTAATGTCTGGACAGGCTGAAATATTCATCATTTTAAAGGGAATACTGGAATAGAGAAAAGCTCAGCCAAAAGGAAAAGGAAAGATTTTTTTTTTCTTCTTCTTCTTATATAAAGAGTTACTAGCATTTAAATATTCTCCACTACTCACAGTCGTTCGATTAGTGTTCATTACACTAAAATAATGCTGTGTTGTGCTAAAAATATCCTAGATGATGCAAGATTAACTTATTAATTAGACAGTACTTGGCACAAATTTCTTGAACATAGTAAACATTAACCAAAGTTAATTATCTTTTGCCAACGTCTAGGTTCATGGTAAAACTTTGGAGATATATGGATCATGTTTTCGTATCTATAACCGACAAAATCGAGTTTTGCTAACTTGATTAATTTTTTAATCTGCTTTAAAATTTTCTTTTCTTCAATATCTCTGTGTTGAATATTGTGAAAAATGGAATGTTTGTCTGTAATATATATAATATTAGATTAAAAATAACATGGGGAATGGGAAATAAAAAAAAATGTCTGTCCCTTTTTAGCTTCTTGTTTTTGTCATACTTGGACTTCAAATATTCTAATGACAACTATAAAAAAAGTTTTATTCTAAGCTCAGAACCTGATCCTATATATTGTTCTGTAGGTGACCACTTATCCCTTCTTTAGTGATTAGTGAATATGTGCATTACATGAAATGGAGGTGAAGAAAAGAAGGGTATATATAGATGTCTCAACATTTTTGGGTTTTGTCATGAAAACTAGAGTTGTCATTCTAAGATACTCCTTTACAAGTCAAAGAACAAAATAACATGTGGACTAAAGCGGTGCCGGTACTTTTCAATGTTGCATTAGGAATATTATCAACAACAACATTACCCCAGTGCCTCCAAAGAGGCTCCCGCCTAGGCAGGGTAAGGGGGGGTCGGTTGTACGCAGCCTTACCCCTGTGAGAGTCTCACAGAGAGGCTGTTTCCGTTTGACCCGAGATCCAAAGTGCGACGACCATCGGCAACTTCACAATAAATAAGAAGTGCTGACAGTTTTATGAGCCATTTTGCTTTAGTCCATATATTCCAAAGCCAAAAAGTAGTGAAGCTTTTGGCCCCAATGGAAATGGTGGACATGCATTAGGAATATTATCATGTATGGAAATGTGGAATGAGATTTAGGTTTCGTTTGATTTACCTGGATAAAACTTATTTGAATTGAACTGATCTGATCTAAACTGAACTGAATTGATTTTTTAAACTTGACCGTTAACCATTTAAAATTTGTCCAAACATAGTCAATATTGGACTCTTTTGAAAGTATGCTTTGAAATCTTTCCGATGACATAATTATCCTCATGAAATTATTTCGGAATAAAAAGTTATATGAGTACTAAAATTACGCATGAACTGAACTGAACTGGATTAAACTGAACTGAATTTAAGTAAAATTAATGTGAATCAAAGAGAACCTTATACTCGTAAAATTAACATTTAGAAACACTATATGGCCACACGCTACCTATAACGTCTTGATATAATATAGATCTCAAGGGCTTCATCACAGTTGTTTTTTTTTTTTTTTTTTTTTTTTTTTGGGATAGGAAAAGGAGAGTGGCTTTCGTGAGGTATGTTTATTATTATTTCACCGTTGTATCGGCCTTTTTATATAAGTAAAGGTATTTTATTTTTATTTTTTTGAATAAATTATCAGTAAAGACAACTTTAATTTATAGGAATAGAAAAAAACATTTATGTAAACAATAATTCACCAGGAGGGTTATTCAATTTTAATATTGCTTACTTACTTAATAGGAAAAAAAATTCAGCAGAAGGTCGGTGACGCGCCAAAAAATAAGTATGTATTTTTGCTTACTTTGCATAAAACAACAATCACATGAGAACAAAAACTGCTCCCTCACATAGTCCCATCTCTTCTTTGGATCATTTTCGTGCATATATATCCCATTTCCCACATTTACGCATTATACTTGTGGATGCTTGTCATCGGGGAAAGATTTAATTTTGCCTTTTTGTTTGTAAGTCAACTTAATACATGACAAACATCTATAAGTGTAATTCGTAAATGCGAAAAATAAGGTATTAAAGAGGATCTGAATCCTACATAAACAAAGTCCCAAGAATTAAAAAGGGAGGAAAGTTTTTTTTTTTTTTTTTTTTTGAATAGGCAAGGAAGCCGGGCTCTTTAGCCCATTACATTATTTGGGGAGGGGGATGACCTAAGGCCCATACCACAAAACCACCCTCAACTCTTGAGGGGAATGAGACTTGAACCCCCAACCTCTAGGTTGGAGGTGTGAGAGCTCAACCAAGTGAGCTCCCCACTTTTGCTCTCAGGGAGGAAAGTATATAGCAAAGTGGGTCTTCAGTTTGACATTTTCCTTTTTTTATGGAACAGTTTGACATAAAAATTTGAAGAGTTTGAGCACGTAGCGTATAGCAAGGTGTACTATTGTGAGTTTTGCCATATTCATTTTATCCAAAATGAGGTATTGATGATACGGTATTGGTAGCAGCACACTAGCTCTGTGCTAAATTTATGGTGCAAAAACTCTGAGGCTTTGTGGGTGCATTCAATGCCCAACTAAGCCCAGGCCTACTGCAACAAACATTAAAGAATCGATACTACAGTTGTATTTGAACATCATCAAAATTGAAATGGATACTCAATACGGCAATTGTTTCTGGCAAAAATAAAGATGAAAACAAATATATCACCTTTCTTAATTGCTTGCTATTTGCATTAAAACAGTATATATATAATAAACATCAATTTTAGTTCTACTGATGTCAACATGAGTTCTCTCCCATCCCCCAATTGAGGACCCAAATCCAAATTGTTTTGAAGCTCCACTAGCTCTTTATAAGTGGCATCACAAACGAAAAGGCCAAAAATATTTTACAAAACGCAGATGTTATAAAGAAGGGCATAAAAACAAGACGAAGTAGGAGGTAAATCTTTTTCTTAGTATTCAGTAAACAATTGGGCTAAAAATGAAGGTAAAATATACTAATTTATTGTAATTTCCTATCGGGGGAAAATACAAGAAAAATTGGTTACTCTGCAATCACAAATTTGGTAGAGCCTAAATTAGCACATAGAAGCATTCTGACAAATTAATATCATACAACACCAACGAAAACGAGCAAGAAAAAGAAAAAAAAAAAGATCACTTTCTCCTTTTTGTTTACATGATGGTACACCCAAAATCTCTCCCGCGCAATCAAATTCAGTGCCACTGAATACCTGAACCCAATTGAGGCGAAGAAGGGCTCCTCTTTCTATCCCTATCCTGCAAGCTCCACTTACCAAAACTGCAGGAATAACAGATATTACAGGCCAAAAGAAATACATCCAGCCAAGCGCTGCAACAAGAACTGTGGAGTGACAATACATTGGAGCAAAAGCTTATTCTGCTCCCTCAAGCAGCTGGCGCATGATCACCTATTGCATCTGCTAGCTTATTCCTTTCCTCTTCGTTCTTTGTTCTTATCAGGAACGTACGCGCAACAGCTTTAGCATTACTGCTATCACCTCCACCATCATCCTACGTGGAGAAGCAGATCATCAGGCCATCAAACAAGGGACAATTTCTTACTCGACAAACAATGTGCTAGTAACCCATTTGCATAAGCTAGTAACAAACCAAAAGAAAAGATAAAGATTTGATTATCTTGCAGATAAGCAGCAACATAAGTAGATAAAAGAAAAAAAAGAATTTTGAGAAATCAAAAATCACAGATGATAAAATCCATCCAAGATTTAGAAAAAGAATTCCAATGGAATACCAAAGTATGGAATATTGCCACGATGGCATTTTTCTGTAGATTTGTTTTGATGCCTGGGTATAATGAAGCATTAAGCATTATCCTTCCAACCTACAATCAGCACAAGAAATACAGAAATTTGTACATCAGTTAGAAAAGCGTTGGGTGTCTTATGGCTATGCCAAAAGAAAGCAATGTATTTTTCAAACATGAGCACTAGAATGTGAGTGGCAACAACAACCAAAATAAATCAGAAACATACATCATTACGAACAAGAACTCTTGGCTTGGATTCTTTGCTACCCTTGCTAGCATCCTCCTGACATTTAATGAAGAGCTGACCAGTGCCTTTATCTTTCCATGGTTCTTTACCATCTGGATCAGTTGACTGAACATCAAAAGGCACAAAAGCAACTCTTTAGGAATTGGGATCAACACAAAGAGGTACATCATCCACTCAGATTAGCTTAATCAAGGCCAGATCCTATTTCGTGACAAGTCACTAAACACATCATGTGGCTCCAAAACTAACTGGTTTTCTTTGTATTAAACTCAGGCACCCAAATTTCAAGTAAGAAATAGCACAGCCGTTATTTTGAAAACAATATCTAAAAAACAAAAAGATCAGCATAATAGTGATAATTCCATAGTCAGCATCCCAGGCCATTAGCAATTTCATGTCTCCCAGATACACTGTGTTATAGTTTGGCAACAATAGAACATAAACAAATTTCTCAAACTTGGTCACAAGTATAAACTTTCACAACCAGGATCTATGTAATGACCCCGAGGAAACGAGATAACCAAATTGCAAGCTTTGTCAGTAAATACCTTAAGATACAGTTTGCATTTGGTTTCGTAAACTACAACGATACCCTTCTCTTCTGAACTTTTCAGAGATGGGCTGCTAGGCTGCTCAGGCTCATTTTCTGATAACACAAATAAAGTGATAATTAGAAGATATATGTGGATATTTCAGTAAGCAGAGAACACCACACTATTTCAATATATAAGTCAAATAATCATGAGATTACAGAAGAATCCAGGAGAAGCAACAATGTAAAAAAAGGAAAAGGACAAAAAAAGGAGAAATAAGACATCAAAAGTACTTCACACAAAGCATATAAACTTTTACAGGGACAAAATGGCAATAATGAGTCAAATAGTCTATTATGCCTTTAGCAATACATCAATGAAATTAAAGAGGTGCATGTCAGAGAACTACACAAATTCTCAGCTCAGGCCCAGATATACTTAGCTAATACATAGATGCCATGAAAGTTGGACACCAAGACAAGTTACAGATAGCTTCAAGGACAACCAAGCAAGTGCCAAATCTACTTTCAATGCGAATCTACATTCGTATGGTGTCAGGTTTGTGATCCAAAGGAATTTAAACATCAGTTATTCCCCATTACCTAGGCTTACAGGCTAGGGCAGCAGATTGCAAACCTTTTGTCTCTCTTTCAACCGAAATGTATGATGTGAGAAATACATTGAGAGAACAAAATATGTTGTCCTCACATTCTTCTTTTATATTTTAGTATAAAGAGAAATCTTATTAAAATTGAATGAGTAATACAATGTAAGAGGAAAAGAAGTCCTCACAAAGAGAAACAAATTACAAACTCCCCCAAAGACCTGAACATCAGTAAGGGGACTCCCTTAGATGCGCTCAACCGCTTTGGCCCTAAGAGATGCCAAATAAACCACCCAATCCCATACAAAATCAGCTGGCCTAGACGTCTCCAGAAAAAATCCTAGCAGCCCGCTCCGTACCATATGCACCAGAAAATATCGAAAAATGTGCATTGCCATAGTAATCTAATATCCTTGCCCCTCACCCGTCCAAGATACTGTGCTTGCAGATGCAACACAAAAGTAGCTAAACAAACTACCCACTCATACCAAGGAGTCACCACCAGGCACCAGCAGCTCCAAGCAAACTCACACTGCAGAAATAAATGTATAGAAGTCTCATTAGCTTGGTCACAAAGCACACACATGTCCGGAAACAACACCCACCCTGCCCTCCTCCACCGCAGAAAATCATGGGTATTCAACCGACTTAGTACCGAGGCCCATACAAAGGTGCGCAGCTTGAGAGGACCTTCGACTTCCAAATAAAGTATCAAAAGGAGAATGGGAGGGTAGTGAGGTGGTAGGCTATGGTTGTGAAGGAAGGATTTAAAGGAGAAGACCCCAAAAGGATCTCCTGAGAGTATACAATGAGTGAAAGAGAAAAGAGCAGCTTAGTACAGTAAAGCATGCCAATCACTATCATATCTCAAAGGATGTGCAGGCGTGCAGCCAAAAAGATAGCTCGACATGCTCCCAGAGGCCAAATGACAAGATAAGGAGCACTCAAAAAGTTCATCTATCACCAACAAAATACAAGTGGCAGAATAAAACAAAAGGCCCTCAGCCAAAGCTTTTTTTTCTTATTCATGGTGTTTATATAGTTATATAAGAGAAACTCCAGATATTTGATATCTTTCTCTTTCAATGAGATCTCAATTCCAGCAACAGCTTCATTAGATATCTTACAACTAGAATCACTCTTTTTTCCGATCCAGTTCCTCCACCACCGCGAACCCCAGTTAGATTCAGGCATGATACAATATTTAGTTATTTGAAGAAACCAAGTACTCTCTTTCGGATCCAGGTACAGTAGTAATTCTGGGGCGAACAGAGAAACAATAGCACTTATATATCTCCTTCAGAAATACTTGAGCACCAGAGCAATGAATCAACAATCCTAGTCCTAATTACACAGGCAAATAAAGTATCCTATCCTTTTACATGAACTAGAAATACCATTATCAGTTGAAATATCAGACAGCAAAGACAGGATACTCGTCCTACCTTCATCTGCAATATCTTTGGCACTGTCATTTGAAGGTGTGGAATTCCCTGAAAGAACATCAAAACAGAAGAGTGTAAAGCAATCAAAATTGAAAAGGACATTAGGGCAATACTTAATAACGATTGAGGCACCATGCCCCATCTGAAGGTAGAATAGTCTAGAAACTTCTTCAAGAACAAAATGCCATTCATCTTCTGATACATATCTGTGAAATCACATTCTACCTACCTAGCTTGAAGGCTGTTTGACTGTTGGATAAAGCTCCAGCACTCCAAGGAGTTGTAAAGCTCGAAGTTGTACCAAATGACGGTATTTGACTGTTGGAGAAAAATCCAGAAGTTGTAGAGTTCATAGCAATAGAAGGTGTTGGAGCTGTCTGATTGCTGGGTGATACTCCACTATCTGGTGAAGCTGAAAAGCTAACAGTTTTGACGGGTGATAATGATTTACTACTGGAAAGTACTCCAGAGCTCCATGAAGTTGCAAAACTAGCACTTGAACTCTGGGAAAGAGGTTGACTACCAGCAGATAATCCAAAGCTCCAAGAAGGAGCAGAACTTGCAGTTGGTATGTGAGTTGAATTTTGGGTGGAGTTTAATGGAGTTGTTAGGTCTGCATTTGTACTGGGTGAACCAAATAAATATTTCCCTGGGGATGATTTGGGCCCCTTGCTATTAGTTTCTGATGAATTTTTCTTCTCTGAGCTAAAGGTTCCCAAAGTAGACGCACTGCCAGCATTACCAGTATTTGCTTTCAACCAGTTGACAACATCTGTAAATTTCCCCTGTCAATGAATCACAATTTTTTTATAAAGCATAGAAGACATTGACTACAAACAGAAACTTATTCAGACGGAAGACCAAACCAATGACAAAGAAGCACTATATCATTTTCAATAATAAAAGCACCATATATTCACTAAGTCCACATAAGCATACTCTATAAGCCTTCATAAGCACAAGCAATCTATTTCCACTAGGTCCAGCTAAGTTTTATCTCACCATGACTGAAACACCACTACATCAGCAGGACCAGTATAAATGTAAAATAGCGTCTGTAAATAAAAACTTCATATATGTACGGAAACTAAGAACTATTTCTTTCCTAAAATATAAATAAATAATGCTGGTTTAAAGCATATAAGCAGGTTATCTCCACATCACCCTCACACAACGGCAAGAAAACTCCTTTGGTAAAGAGTTCACTAAAATACCTATGACACAATGGAAGTGGAACTTTTAACCCTTAATCTTCGTTAGACCACCAGCCATGACAATTGACAAGCAACCCTTAAGTAAGCACTAACATACCCAAAAAGAAACATTTTTTTCAGACAAATACCAGAAGTATTTGGGAAATAATGCTTCACAACAATAATATTATTTATTCACTTTCAGCAACAACAAAGAATCTATTTAGAAATACTTGTAAAGTTGGCACTAAAAAGGCTTATCTAAGGTGTAACTATTAATTGCAGAGATGTGGCATATGTAAGAACATAAAATCAATAAGATAGGTAATGTCATTACCAATATGTCAGAAGCATGAGTCAGGTACTCTCGAATACCATCTTCCCAAAGTTCATCAGGGTGATTCTGTAACTGAGATTGCACCCAACTGTAGACAATACGAAGCAACATCAAGTTAGAAGCACCAAATATGTAGCTTTTCACATGAGAAAGTTCTGCGTCCAATCATATACGCCTTAAGCTAATATCACCTATTAATAGCTATAGCCTACAAATGATGAAATGTATGAATACGTCTTTGGAAACAGTAGGTCAAACGTTATTTGTATTCACCAAGTTCTTTACAGGCAACTCAAGATGGGAGAAGGTAACCGAAATAGATACACAGATTAAGCAAGAAAGAGTGGCACTAGACAGAAGGTGGACCTTGTGAATTGAGTATTTAAAGCTCTCACATGCTGTTGAGCCGCCCTACGCCTATCTAGTGATGGTGCTACTGCTGCGTCCACTTGAGGCGGTGAGACTGCTTGACCACCAAAAGGAGATTCTGCTATCAGTCTTTTACTTTGAAACTGCATGGACATAAGGACCAAATAAATAAAAAACAACAATTCCTATCCTCCAACAACCCCCTCTTTTTTCTCTGGGGTATCACAGCTTCTACAGAAAGGATCAACTAAACATAAGTGAACGACAAGAAGAAACAGAATTTTAATATAATTTTAAAGTGTGTGTGTTTGTTGGTTACTAGACAAAGAACTGGAGGTAATTCTCTCATTTAGTTACTCATTATATACCCGTCTGTTTATTGATCTACCAAACTAAACAAAGAACTGGAAACAACTGTATTATCCAGTTACTCATTAAATAGTAAGTACCCTGACATTAGTCTACTAATAGCAGAGCAACATGCAATGTGTGTAGTAGTACGATTCATCCATCAAATTTTGGTCTTCCAGCTAACCGCTAATGTAGTAGTAGACTTATTGAAGGAATATCCAACAGAGATTAATAGTGACACATAGACAGTTTGACACCAGCCACACATCCCCATAACGCACAAATCATAGAAGACAATCAATTGCAACATGTATGACTGTATGATCATGACAAATGCCATTACCTTAAGAATACTAAATCCAAGAGGCAATGGCTAACTTTTTGCTTGACAATTGGGTCTTAACCATTAGCATATAATTTGCTCCTCAAAGAAAATGGCAAGCCAACAATGTAAAAACATTTTCACTTCATGCAGGGATAGGCTACATATCTCAAAGCTATAAAATGGGGCAACAATACTCCCAAAAGGAGATAGAAAATATCTTAAAAGTAGAAAATGGGGCAACAATCCTGCAAACCAGAGAATTACAGAAATGCCTTTGCAGAACACACATGTACACTGATGGGAGAAGCAGCAAGCACAATTGGGTTCTCTCAACCTCATTAACAAGGATCTCTTACAAACCTCTAAAAGCTCAAGCTCTATCAACGTACTTGACTATATCTAAATGAATGGTGCACTCCCACCCCCAAAAAAAAAGGTATCAACACTTTCGCACAAGCTCGTCGTCATTGGTCTCGAGATAAGTTAATTTTCCAAACACTGATTGACTCATCACTCTAATTTGCAATATCAGGCCCTTTTTCGCAGCTTCATATACAAAGATAAAGATTAAAACCCTCATTAAGGCATGAGTATGACATCCAAAAACTAGATATGTGAACATTTATACATTTCAATCCCGCAACCCACCTTAGACAAATCAGAATTTCTTGATTTCTCGCCATGACAATATCAGCTTAAGCATATCCAGAAAATTGGCAACACACTAAAAGGTTCAAGCCATCACCCTTTTTATTAACTTTCCTTGCTTAAGCTTCACACTTGTAATACTACTTCGAAGGGACAGCTCACGAGTAACAACTCACAACACATGCTCCAGTAGCATCAAGTGTATCAATTTTGATGTCCAGACACGCCTCAACAAGCTACTCGAGACATCGAAAACTGGCCAATCGAAGATGTTTACACTCCAACAACCTCCAAGGAGTCCAAGTCAATAAAAGCATGCTCATTTCAACAAATTATAACTATTACTACTACTACTACCAGAGTTTAACCCAGCTATACCCAATTCAATTGAACTCTTTCTAGCTTTCAATGGCTTTGAAAACTAGCATCAAAACTAAAGCCCTAAAATTATAATTTCAGTGAAGTGGAACCACCAAAACTGATTAAATTGGGATAATTTCATCAAACGATACTACAAGCTCAAACCTAATGCACTAATAGCACAAATAGCACAAATATTAAAATTATAAAATTGGCGATAAATCAATGAACTCACAGCGTTATCATCAGTGTTGGATCTCAGAGAAACGTTTCGACGCTTCGTACCAATCATTGCTGAGATGAGAGAGAGAGATACAACGGTCAGAAAACTGGTTGAGATTGTGAGGGAGAAAGAGAGAGAAAAAAGCAATTGAAGAATTAGGGTTTTGTTTTCGAAAGTTCGGTTGTTTGATTTGCTGGGCAGGGTAAAATTACATATTGCGCTCTGTTAATGAAAGATTAAAAGGGGGGATGGTATTTCAGCCGTTGATCTCGTGAGGGTGTTCAATTTTAATTTGCACCGTCTTTACTCAATTCCTTTTTTTTCTTCTTTTTTTTTGAAAGAAAAGAAAGCTTTGGTTGAGTTCGTTCGGTTGAGAAGTGCATCACTAATTACTGAGCATATTTGTTCACCGTTTGGTTTGAAAATTTGCATCACTAATTACTATCTCTTGAAGAAGATTAAGATTTACGGCGGCATCACTGTATGAATGAATTGAAGTCGCCAACCATAATTTTATGTTCTACTTTTAATTTCAAACGAATTAGATAGAAACTGAGATATAACGTAACCAAGAAGCAAACTCTCTAACTAAATAACACCCTACCAAACTTATGATTTGAAAACTACCAAAATTTTGTCAGAAAATGGAAAGATAATCCCCACGATATATATAAGAAGTCAAAATTTAAAGTAAACTTATAAAAGGAGTCAAATTAACTTCACAATTTGTGTGACCAAAGTGAGCGATTAAAACCTCACAAAGGAGCAAAATTTATTGACCTACTCAATCAAAAAAAAAATAACAACGAAAGAGGAGATTTGTCGATGGTAGATGACCAATGATATCCCCAATTTCATGTCGTATAGAGTCTCAGGGAATTGTAAGAAAAGAGAGGCTAAGCTTGGTTCTTCTAAATCAATCATGTCCCAATTAGTTAAAAAAAAACGTTTAAACAAATTGGACCATCTCAATTGTGCTATCTCAATTGAGACGTCATAAGTTGTATGACATGCATGGTTCTACAAGCAAATTAAAGGGATACACATAATACTACATGGATCACATTTCTGACTTATGTAATAACTAATTTATCCCTAGCAATAGTAAAAGAAGTCTAATATTGGAGTAACTAATGGTATTAAGTGAAGACTTGTGGGGTATAAGATCAGTTCAAACTTCAAAAATAACATTGAGCACCAAACAAACTTGAGTGATTTCTATTGACGTAATTTACACTATCGTAAATTGTAATTCAGTCATGTGATATTAATTTCTACAATTTGTTTTGAGCAACGAAATAGTCACCAAAGAGCTATCAAGATCAATATGAAAGATGGAAAATCATAAAATTTGAACGGAAAACATTACGTAATTATCATTTTCCTCCTTAATGGTAAAGGTACAAAATTTAAGGGTGTACATGGGCTGATTGAAGATTATTCAGCCTAACTTAATTCTCCTCCCATCTTATAACAGACTTCTAATCTAGCATGAGAACCCCCATAATATACTTGTATTCACACATATATAGTACCACTGATGCTAATGTACTAAGACTACCAGACTATAACTGTGTTTTCCAACTTGATCTTCTAAATAGACTCTTAGAAAGAGCAATATTCAAGCAACATGCCATCTATCATTTGTGACAAAATTTCAGCTCCCAAATCAGATGCTACTTCTTGTTTTTCTGATTGCGTATCTTTTGGCCACCTTCCTTTTTCTTCCATGTCCCTAATGTAAGCTTGCCTCTTGTCTTTCACCTCCCACCCTAATATTAATTTGTTATAGTGCCCATTTAGCCAATCTTCAGCTGCCTTCAATAAAGTATTATCCTCTTTGTCCAAAATATTTTCCCGAAAGAAATCTAGTAACAAATTATTAGGCTCAAACTTGCAGATAGTTTTATTTGGAATTTTGACCTTCACCATATCAAGTAAGTTTGCTGCCTTTTTTTCTACGTCGCTCATTTGACTTTGTTGTTCTTCTTCTTCTTCATCTTCTTCTTCTCGTACATAAACATGATAGTCATAATCATCACCATCTTCTCCGTCTTCACTAGATATAGTGTAGCTTGGAGTTGAGCATGACTGAATTGAAAACTTAGGCGAGTGTTCCTTCATTTCCGTAGATGAGATTAGACATTCAAGTTTTTCCACAAGCCTTTCCGTAGTCTCTAAAATAGAGAGCAATAAACTTTGTCAATTATGAGTCAATTTAATTAGCTTTTTTTCTTAAAGATAAAAAGTACTTTATGGGACGAACAAAAAAGAATTGTGTCAATATTTTTCACGGGACGGAAGAAATGAATTATATGGATAATTTTTATTGATTACTACCTTTTAAACGGGACATTCTGAGAGTAAAAGGTGAGGAGCTTCCTTCATCATTTTCCGGAAAATCCAATATCGATACAGGGCTAGATTGTTCCTTCTCGGCCTCTTCATTGCACCAAGTACTCTATTAAAAACAAACAGAAAACCTCTTTCAGAATCTTCTACAGTTCTACTTACTGCGCATTAAACCAAATCAACAAAAGCCTTATTCAATTCATAGTCTACTAACTAAACATTAAACGACAACATGAGTAAATTTATTGCTGATTGTACTAAGACATCAATTAAAAGATTCAAGTTTTGTATGGACCACTGGGCTGGACCACAACTGAGGAACCGCTAGGTCCGCACCAAAAGAATAGGCCAGGTCGTTTCAGTAGTTGGTGCTTTTGATAAAGTTTATTCAGTCAGTTTAATTCAGTTCAATTTAGTTTAGGTATCAAGTGATTTTAAATTTAGTTAAATGATATCGAATTTAGTTCGCTGAGTTTAGAAACATAGTTTTTGTCTCACATATCAAATTGTGTTTAATTTGGTTCACTTATGTCCAGTTCAGCCCAGTAATATCCAGTTTAGTGATATTGAATTCAATTCAGTTCAGTTCTAATAAGTTCAGCAAAGTAATAGGAATGACAACTACTAAAACAGGAATGAATTAGACTACACCACGACATTAACTGTTGCCAAACAATAAACGTGGACAGAACAAATGAAGCATATTATTTCTGTTAGTGTTTTTTTTTTCAGCAATTAATACCCATAACAAAAGGAAATATAGTAACCGACAAAGTTCAGATTTAAATGTCCATTTAATTTTATTATAGAGGCCAGGTCAAATTTATTAGATATGCCTCATAATTAGCGTAATGAGTTAATGCCTATTAAAACTTATTTAATCCTTGGGCCCGAATTTAATTAATATTTATTAAGGTAAGAGATTGTGATCCAATATCTCGAGTACTATGAAATCTCCGTAGTCCAGCGAGCCCTCAAAGCCGTAGATCTCGCTCCTGACTACACGTGGCCTAATCAGCGCCACCTAAATCCTCGATGGACGATCAGAAACTTTAATTCCCCATCATCTCGAGTCACACCGGAAACTTCCCCAGTATATCCCCCGCACGTGACAGTCATGCTCTTTTCCCTATTTCCCGCCGCCATTAATATTTTCGTTACTTCCACCTAATTCCTGTACCAAAATCTGTCGCTAAGTTCGCTAAGAAGGGTAGTTTTAAGTTTATTTTCAAGTGGTTTGGTAAAGTAGTTTAGGTTATTTATTTGTTTAGATTCAGAATAGATTGAACTAAACCTAGTAGGTCGATCTGAATCGATTTTTTAAAAAGAGTTCAGGAACGATTTTAAGCATTTGACATCATTTTTCATCTGATCTAAATCGGATCGGGCCAGTCCGAAACTTGGTCTGACCGTTCCAAAAGCATGATCGGTCTGGACCGGTCCGATCTTGGTCGGTCTGGTCCAATCCGGACCGAATGATGAACATTGCTACTTGTGTCTCCGTGTTTCTAGGAACTATACTAGCTTCTTATTGGTGCTACGTTGACGCGACCAATACTTATGTTTGTTGTCCAGCTAGTCTAATATGTTCGTTATTGAACACGAGAGTTCGAACATGATGTAGCAGGGTACATTGTTTGTCATTCAAATACACCCTCTTTTTGAGGAGGCAACGAAAAAAAAAAAAAAAAACAAAAAAAAAACACCAAAATCTGTCCTCTAAAAAATAAAAAAATATATAAGGAGTATAACCAAAGCAACTAAACGGCAGAGATCGCATCATGGACTAAGATTGGAAACTTGATCAAACGGCAAATAAACGACTTACGCAATAAGCATAGATATTTAACGTAAATACCATTACTTAATTAAATTAAAATACAAAAGAATGCGAGTCTATCTCACCTTAGTAACCGCTGGTTCAACGGAATGATGCTCACCGGCTGTCACGCCAACTCTTTCGCAGATGGCCTCATTTTTCACAGGAGATTTCTCTCTCCTCTCAACGACATCGTTTTCACTAGAGCTAGTTAAATAATCAGAGCTAAAAGTAATATCAGACCAGCTATCATCACTTTTACCATCACCATCACTGCTGTTACTATTACTATTAGTCGTGGTAGTTACCGTCGTATCATTAGACAAATCCAACGGCTGATATTTCTCAGCACCAACAATGCCGGACGATATCCACCGTTCGATCTCATCATCATCACCACATTCCTCTACCTTAGTAGGAGTAGTAATATCTTTCTTGATCGTCATTTTTCTCTCTCCTCCCTTATTAGTCTTCAGCCAGAAGCTCCGTTTGAAGAGCTTCTTTGACAAGCTCCTCGCTAAAAGCCAATTACCGTCACAACTCACCGGAGCTCTTTTATCCGGCGTTGACTTGAACGGAATAAGCTTAACGGCGTTGATAACAGCGACCGAAGCTCGTTGAAGAGCTGATGAGATTGACCGGTTACGAGCGAGCCGGCGTTTCGGTGTCGGTTTATTATTATTGGAGTTTTTGACGGCGTTGATGACGGCAACGCAGCATTGCTTTCGTGGAAAAGAGCGGAAACCATTGGAGGAGCAAGAACTTAAATCGTCTTTCAGATAGTCTTTGAGCATCCATAGCCGCTTTTCGGCTCGAAATGATGATCTCCTCGCCTTCTCCTCGTTGGAGATCTTCACCACCAAAGCCATTGATGTGTTTTAAAATGAATTATGAATTTCAAACTGAAGGTGAATTTGATTTTGCATTAGAGAGAGAGAAAGAGAAAAAAAAGCTGCAGAAAAGCAAAAGATGGTTAACTAACTGAGAGCGGCCATTAATGTGGGTAAGAGATCAAGGTAAAGTAGTAGAGAGTGAGAGTGTTATATGTATAGTGTTCAAAAGAGGAGAGAGAAAGAAGGGGAAGGGAAAGGGAAGGTTCGAGGATAGGTGAAATGAGGATCTCAAGGAGTTTACTTAACAATTTTTACTAAATAGAAGGATCGAATCAAATACAACAACTGTATAGTACAGCAGTAGCCAGTAGTGCAGTATTAGTAAAGGATGCTTCGTTAGTTGGATATGTAAATTTGAATTGGAAGTTTTAATAAACTAATGGGTTTGGGTTTGATTTGAATTCAAAGATTTGTTATTAGTTTAATAATCAGCGTCCACGTAGGATTAGGAAGGGGGTTTTAGACTTGAATGCGACTATAGTTGACCTTCTGATTATAATTAAGAGTGAGCAGTGATATTTGTTGTTACTTACTGAGTGCTTAGTCAGAGAGTGTGAGAGTTCCCCCGGCCCACGTGTGGCCAGATGTGGGGCCAGAAATCTAGGGGGTGGGCCCATTTTGTCAATTTTTTATTTTGGCATTTAGTTTGGTGATGTGATTGGCCGTTGGATTAGGTGCTGGGATCAAGCCGCTATGACGACCTACTTATTATTGCTTAACTAACTTTTGTTTTGTCTGGTCTATGATAGGAGTATCAAAGTTTGGCTTCATGTCATGAGTTTTTTGTTTTGAAAATGTGGTTCTGATATTGACGCATCACTTGACTTGCTTAGTTGCTTTATTTTTCATCTGTTTATATTGTTTTGAAAGACAAATGATGAACATTAAGGTTTTTTTCATCTCAATTAAAAGCCGATATCAATATATAACCCATGAACTTGCGCATGTGGAATTTTAGGATGTAAAGTATCAGTTTTGAGGTGACTCTATCTCAACCAGTATTATGTATGTTTTGAAAATGTTTTAACATTGATGATCGTATTTCGATTTTTCACTCACAAAAAGAAAAAGGAAGAGCGGATATCCGCCATATTTTAGTAAGGTTGATACAATAAGCTTATAGCTAGAATTTAGTGTAGAAGCATAGTGAATCATAAGGATATAGGGGAAGACAAAACTTAGCAAATCGGGAAACGATGGAGTCAAATTAAACATT
Organism: Tetragonia tetragonoides; assembly: GCA_038025085.1. Classification (NCBI taxonomy): domain Eukaryota; kingdom Viridiplantae; phylum Streptophyta; class Magnoliopsida; order Caryophyllales; family Aizoaceae; genus Tetragonia; species Tetragonia tetragonoides. The sequence continues at coordinate 51,278,960 of CM076142.1, forward strand.
GGTGGAGAACCTCTAATCTATTTTTGAACAGAAGTTGCAAACAATGAATCATCTTCAACAAACAAATCGTACAAACTAATAATGGAGTAAAAAAACAACAATGATCTTGGTGGCCAACAACAAGCAAGATAGGTACACGATCGTAAATACCAACTCAATGGTTAATGGTTAAAACACTTTTCAAATGAGTTTTTTTGGATTAGTTTCCCCCTCTTTTTTCTAAAATGTATATATAGAGTATTGGAAACACACATGTGGATAAACAAAAAATTCAAACAAACACAATCTCTAATCTTGTTTTTTAAATAAAAAAACTTACTACTTTTATAGGGTCATTCATATACTATTTATGCCACTAGCACAAAAATTTATATACTCTCTTTACTCTATTATATGAGTTAATACTTTTGATGTGATTAAATAGGATATCTTTGTGGTGCGAGCCAATAATCTCTATATTTTCTTACAAAAACTTATATACTCTCTTTTACTCTATTATAAGAGTTAAATACTAGCTGATTGTAATTGTTATCCACAATAATTTCCTTGTAAAAATACTCATGCACTCTAGATGATGAATGAAATATGAACCCTTCCTAGAAGGTGGCATATTTTCATTCTAATAAAAGTTGCATTTGTATTTAGGTAGGGGTCCACTCTTTTGTGTTTTGAATCTGTAAGTCCAACAGATTTAGTGTGCTGTAAAACGCTATATTTGGTTAATGAAATTATTTCCTTTGACCAAAAAAAGAGTTAAATACTTTTAATGTGACTAAATAGGATACCTTTGTTGTGCAAACTAATGATCTCTATATTTTCTTCTCGACATATGTATGACTAAAATCATTTTAAAAAAAGAAAGAAGAAGAAGAAAAAACCCTCTTTTCTCATGATTTCATATATCAATTGTCCAAAAAATATTCTTAAAACACTATTTTCAAGAAGCGTATAGCTTTCGTTACTAAATGAAATCTTTATATGAAATTTAGAGTAGTAAATTAGCTAAATTGTTTTGCAATAAAGAAATACAATTAAGAATATGAGAATATCGCCAAAGGAACGGAGACCCTCGCAAAATATCATCGACAACAAATTTGACATCACTTGAGATAAGATAATCTCACCACAAATATTTGCTTAATTATTGGTTCATAGTTCACTACAACCCTATATGCGTACTCACAAGCCATTTTCTCATATTTACACCCCATCACTCTCCCTTATTTGCGAGCTAATCACAAAATAACTTATCAATTAAGGAGATCACTATTAACTCAAGAGTAACGTAGTACTGTAAAAAAATGTTAAGTATTTATTATTGAGCCTCGATCAATTGAGCACATAAACCTATGACTATTCACCATTCCGAACCCGAACCGCTCACACTCGTTTGAGACCAAACTGGACATGACCGATCTTCAAAATTATCATTTACCTTCTCCCATCATTTGTCTAACTGGTCCAGACTTAAATCCGGTTTGGTAGATCTAAAAGTTAAACCAAAAGATCAGAGTCCGTCCCAATCGAAAATCCCGATATGGACAGATTAGCGCAATACAACCCTAAATAAACCCCGAGTGAAAATGACTAGATTTCGACTTTGTTGCAACATAGAATCATCAAAATTAATATTAGTAGATTTACTTAGTACACTACATTAATGCATAAATCCCTAGGAAGATATGGGTTGATCTTAATCTTATTTAGTTACGGGGCAATGGGCCTTAACCTTAAACCAAAGATTGCGAATCTAAATGGAGACCCAAACCCCTCTAATATTGGGCGCACCCGTTTCTATGTGGATCCGAGGATTGTGGACGCCACACTCCATTGTCAGAGTGTGTGAGAGAGAGAGAGAGGAGAGAGAGAGAGAGAGAGAGAGAGAGAGAGAGAGAGAGAGAGAGAGAGAGAGAGAGAGAGAGAGAGAGAGAGCTCTCTGGTGGAGTCCCATGGCATTGCTCACTGTTAGAAGGTTCCAGAACTTTCCTGGTAATTGTTCTCTTTCTAGTAGAAGAATTCTCTTCTTTGCTTTATTGTATATTTGTCTATTGGTATTGGCGAATGATTTGATATTGACTGGTAAAGTTATCTCTCTCTCTCTCCTCCCTCGCTCTGCTAAGAGCCTAAGATGATCTCAATTATTGATTAATTTGGTTTCAATTATCATTCACAAATAAGTAAGTTGGCTCATTATTCGTCCCTTTAGAATTGCATCAATTAGCGGAAGAAATTCAGTTATTGCCTTCAATTGAGTGATGATAGTCGAAAAATTAATATTAGTTGGTTAATTGGATTAATTTCAAGCGTTTTAGTATTGATATTTCTAGGGCATTTCTTAATCACCCCTTTTGTGATAAAGGGTTTCTGGGCTTATGAGAGAAGGCCACCCTTGATTACCTGATTCTGATTCTAATTCTAATTTCTGATGTTTAATGGCTAAGTAGGGCAAACTAAACTGTAATTAAGTACAAAATCAAAATTGTAATAGCATTGCTAACAAGATGATATCTCCATCATGAGTAGCAAGTGATCAAGGTGCCTTAAACCCTATCACAAAATCATGAAGAACGGCGCGAGGAACAAATCATAGTGTGACCTTGATGTGGGAAGCTAATTGTCATGCCATTATTTTTATTTTTCCCTAGCTCATGGTGTCAATTTCTTGTTTGGGATAATTAAGTACATCATAATCGAACATAGCTTGATGTGCTGATTGCTAAAATAGTTGTCTAGCTGATACTGGATTGCTGTGTCCCAATGTTGGTTGCTGGCTTCTGCTTTAGTAGTTCACTGTGAAACACTACTTGAGAAGCAACTTAGGAAGAATGTATATATTTCTATTGAATACTATAGTTCATTAGATCAGTGTTAGTGCTTGTGAGCGGTCATATGGGTCTTATAAGCATCAAAGTTGTTTACCCAATAGTATACTATATATCTTTCACACTTGCTGGCTTGAATACAGATACACTAAAGGCCATGTCGCTGCAGGAATCAGTTTTGTGAGTGTATGTTGTATGTACCATTGTCACATTAAAATGTGCCCTGACCAAGTTATTCTGTTGGATATGGGCTGATGTTCTGCTTCTATTTCTGGTACCAAATCCAAAAGGTTTAAAACTTTGCAATTTGAAGATTTTATCCTTAAAGTTACTATTTTTTTCCCGATATTTTGAAAGTTACAATTTAGAGTAATAATTTTTAAGAACTTTGTGGTTATTTGGATTCAAAGAATTTATACACTGGTGGTGGTTGTCATCATCGTTATTATTGCAGTACTATAATCAAGTTTTTGCTGTACTCAGTGAGATTGTAAGAGCATGAATATCAGTGAACCATCTTGGGGCTAAGAACATCTCTTGATAATCATGTTTCATGTATATTTCGTATTTATCACATTAAGCTCCTATTTAATTGTGAGAGGAATTGACAGTCACTCAGGTAAGAAAACAGACTTAAGGGAAGTGGTTCCATCCCTATGTGCACGCCTATTCATTTATTTCCTTGCTCACTTTTTATAGCTCACTCGCTCTCCTGTCAAGCTGTAACTACTTTAGTTAGTTGCGACATGAAAACTTTTTCTGTAAGTTATGAGTGACCATTTTGATAATATGCAACCCTCACAGTATGACTGGAAAGTAGAAACATTGAGGAAGGGTCTTGCTTATCAATAAAATTTGACTTATCGTTTGAAATCAGAGTGAGATGTAAAGATGTTAGCCTGCATATCAAAAGCCATGCTTCTGTGTCTGTTTTAGTGATCAGACTCAGTCCATCTTTTATCTACTAGAAAAACTGTGCCCTGGCACTTTGTTCTTTAAATTGCTCTTAGTATGCCTAACCTTTTTTTGTGTTCGCTTGATCAGTCAGGGACACAGATTCCAGTTGTCGTCAGGCCATCTGACAAACCTATGTTTCTACGTACAAAATGGAGAAGGTGGTGGTTATTTTTGACCAATCTCAAACTTTCCCCAGTGTTTAAAAGACCTCACTGGAGCTGGTACTCGACAAGTGTCAAGAGGTATGTAACACTTACTGTTGCTTGCACCTTTGCTGTACTTAAAACTTTTCTGTTTTTTGACATGCAGTAACTTGCGAATTGCACCATTGGAGTAAAGTACTCTCCTTCCTCTATGCTCAGTGTAGTCACTATACTTCCAATGATCTTAAAATAAAAAAAATCTATTTCTAGCAAAAAATTTGCTGTACATTATCTACCATCAATTTTTCAGCCTCTAAAACTCAGGATGAGGATAGGGAAAAAAATGAATGCAATGGATCTTCTAAGCATCAAGATTGTATACTGAATACTATCTTTAACACTTCACAGCTTTGTGGTGGCTTGAATGTTGGTAGATCGAATTCTATGTCATTATTGCATTGAGTTCTTCATCTTTGTCATGAATGCATGTTGTATATGCCATTGGAGGGATAGATTCATTCATGTGTGCACACATTCATTTGTTAATTTGGAACTTTATCTGTATGACTGAAAACATCGAGCAAATGTTTTCCTTAGTAATCTGAATATTTGGACTTCTTGTTTTGAATAAGAGTGAGATGTTAGTTTGAATATCATTTGTCATGGTTCTGCTATATGTCTTAGTAATTGGATCCAGTCATCCTGTGTTATGATTTCTGTGCATTGCTTTTAGCATATCTTAACTCTTTTCTTTTTTTTTTTTACATTGGGCTGATCGGCCGTTGCTTCAATGGTTAATCCAACTGATGAGCCAATGTTTCTGTACTATATGATGAAACCGTAAGGTGGTGGTTTTTTTTGTCCAACCTCAAATATCACCAATGTTGAGGACCTTCTGGAGCTGCTGCTCGACGTATAACTGTTTCTACAAGCTGCAACTTAGCATGCATAAAAAATCTTTATTTGCAAATCCGATCCCATCATTACAATAGACCGCACCTTCTTGTGTGCTTGGTCTAATCATTCTGCTTCAAATGATCTTAAAAGAAAAAAATCTACTAGAGCATAGATGAGCCTGTACATTATCTTCCTTCAATATCCACGCCCCTAAAACTCAGGATGAGGATAGGAAGAAAAAAAATTACGCATATCAAAAAATGAATGCATATCCAAAAAATAAAGGCTTATCCACATCTAGATATTACTTACTTGCATGCAAAATAAAGTCCATGCTCTGTTACCTCCCTACTTCAAATCGAGTAACTCCACAATGCCACTTCACCATCATATTCTGTGTCATCCTCATCCCTCGTGAAATCACCATATGGAGTATGAGGGGGTGGGAGTAAGAGTCCTTCAGCCATGTTGGTAAGTAAACCTGGCATGTCAAACACTGCCTCTTCGTCCATATAGGCACCAGCATTGCCTGATAAAGCTTCATTTGTACTAGTATTATTCATCTGAATCTCACCTGTAGAAACATCATCATAATAATTATTAACTGATCTTGTGCTGCTCTCTGCAGTTACCTCAGATTGCTCATGTGTGCGAAACAATTCTGCTGCCTCAGCTGCTGCCTGCTGGATGTCCTGGGTGCTTGTTGATGCAGGGACAGGCAACCGCCATGCTGAGTCAGCAAAGTTGAGGCACGCCATGCGACCCCTAAGCGCCAATGCAGCCACATCATGGGCTCGTGCAGCCATCTCTGCAGTGGGGTAGGTCCCAAGCCATATCCTAGACTTGTTATTTGGGGTGCGCAGCTCGCAGACCCACCTGTTCCCATTCCTCTGCCTCACTCCCCTGTACACTGGGTGCCTAGTCTCCTTGAACTTCTTCCTGCCTGCCCACTTCTTGGGACAGCTAGACGCCAAGATGACCTCATCGTCAGAGCACGCCCTCTGCGCTGACGAGAACTCATCTTGGACGTCAGCAACGCCCTCTTGCCCGTATCCATAATTCATAATGTGATTGGGTAAAATTCGAGCTCTGAATGCACTAATGTAGTAATGTGTATGGTTTTGTTGGACTAAGAAAGTTGTTATTGTTAGCTACTCAGTTAGTTTGCTACAAGCAACTGAATGTTACTTACAATATACTAGAGTATATGCTGCTACTTATAGTAGTGTCTAATTGTTGTGGATTCGCCTGGTCAGACACGTGTTTGATAGCGGCTAGAACGCGGAATCTACAATGAGATCCTAGTCCTAGTTTTAGTAAAAACAGTGACTGAGATGGACCTTTTTGCATAGGATTTAGTGTTTTCTTTTGGTTTGATTTGTCTTTGTAGATGCTAATAAGTACAGGTGGGTTATTTGGATAATTACCACGTGTCCGTACCAGAGGGGGGAAATTTTCCAATTTTGAGGTTTCTATTAGACACGTGTCAAAATAGAATTGCGGGACCCTTGGTTCTCAGGGTTACTTTGCTACTGGTTAGGAAAAGGACGATCTTGCTCTAGTTGGAGGGGGACAGAAAGTTTTCTTCTGGAATCCACTTAAGTAAGAGCTTAATACGTGTCCATTTCGAGTTACCAACTCACTTATAATATTAAGGGCCCGTTTGGTTCAAGATTTGGAAAGAAAATGGAATGGAATCGAATAAGGGGTGGGAATGGTAATCGTAATCATTACTTTAACAAGTTGTTTGGTTTGGTTTGGTTATGGAATAGAATCATATGTATTTCATTCCTTTTCTTGCTGTTTGGTTCAAATACTTTTCATTGCAATTCTTTCCACAAATTTTGAATTCTATTTTTACAAATTAAATTTATAGAACATTGTAAATTGCTCTAAAATGGCAATAATTTTTTTTTTTTTGATAAAGGCAATAAATTTCTGAAACAAGAAACTTCACGAACAAATTATCAAAATTATATAAACTCTTTGCAAATTATAACAATTTAAATAAAAATATAATAACACGTAAATTTACCAACCTAAAATATAGAAACACTTCAGAATTAAAATAAATATAAATAGCAACAAAAAAAAATGTAAAAATGCTCCAAGAAAATCAAATATTCCGTACAAACAAATTATAGTTTCCCTCGAAAAAAAATAAAACAAATTAAAATTACAGATCATACAAAGCAGATCTAAGAACCAAAAAAAAAAGTTACAGAATTGATTTCAAATCATGAAGAGGCCGAAAATCGATCAAATAATTGGTGCCTTTTTGCCGAATTTTCACATCATCAGTATTGGGAGATGATAAAAACACCAAATTAATCAAGAAAAAAAAAGAAGTTTCGATGGTTGAGATTTTGTCAGTAGATCAGCGATCACGATTTCCATTAGAGCAGCTTGTAGAGAGGTTGAAGGGGAGAGAAGAGAGCCTGTAGAGAGAGATTGAATAGAAGAAGAGAGAGAGAGAGAGGAGAGAGAAATAGGAGAGAGAGAGAGGGTACGTGGGAGAGGGTAGAAGAGGAGAGAGAAACAAAGCTCTGTAGATCGTGCCAACTGCCATCAAAGAGACTAGAGCGTGATATTTTTGATACAACAAAGTAATGGAAACTGTTATCTTGGGGGTGGGTAGGGTTTCAAAATAGGGGACTGATTAACCTTAAATAATGGAATGGGTTACCACTATTTGCCAACCAAACAGGCCCAAACGGATTGGGTTACTTGATTTCGTTACTGAACTCAAAATTTCGTGAACCAAACGGGCCCTAAGTGATCCATAGCCAATAACATTAGGGGAGCATTAAAAATAACACAAAAACTTTTATAAGACAGTATTTTTATAACTTTTAGTAAAACGGGGTTACTTTTCAATAAAATAAGGGTCACTATTCACGTTCATAAGTGCTCCATACATTTCTAAATAGTGAACCCATTTTTTTATGAGTAGGTCTCACAAGATTTACTGTAAAAATAAATAAATAATACTTTATGATACAAATACATCACGAAATAAGCATCCAAGCTTTATTATAATGGTTTATTAGCAGAAACAAAAAGTCATGAAAAATGGTTTAGGCGAAATTGTCCTCATGTTCTAGAAGAGGAGAGGGGGTTTAAAATTTAAAATAGTACATTGGGAGATATTTTGGAACTTTTTAAAATTTTGAGAGAGATTTTGGATTTGACATTGGTATTTGGTGTTGAGGTGGGGAACATCACATAGAGAATGTAGTTGGAGGTTGAAAGTTAGAGGATCATGGCTATTCACATGTGGTGTTATTCTTTATTAAATTGAATTGAGCAAGTTGATTTTTTACATGTGGAGTTATTTTTTACTAAGTTGAATTGAGCAAGTTGATTTTTCTTACGAAGTTCCGACTAAATTCTTTTCCTCCTCTTCTCCCCCTACCTTGTTTATTAAGTGATTCATAATCAATTAGAAATCGTTTCGTGTTGATTTTCTTTCTCTCCCAAAACAAGCATATCAAGTTGATTGTAATGAATTAATTAAACTAAATAAGAATTCAAAGGAGTGTGAATAACTATTTCATTTGCTATTATAATAGGGCGAGAGTTTTAACGATTTCACCTCATCCTACATGAAACACAAGTACATAGTTATAGCCACCTCTCTTTGTACACAATAGTCATGTTTGGATATGATCATACTGATATTAACAAAGACAAACTATCATATGGTGTATTCTTAGAATATCTCTCCTAAAGTCAAATTAGGTGTGTATCCCTCACATTATTATTCCCCCTTCTTCATGAAAATTAAACAAAGTTCAACAAAAATCAGCATAATCAACAAAAAAAGAACATAAACAAATATTGATTAAAGACCTCAAAAATATGCTTAAAGAGAGTGTTACCATTTTGAAAGATGTGTAGTTTTAAAATCGACCAACATCTTTATCGCCTCGACTATTTATGGAATGTGCTAGATAATAAAGCTATAGTTTTGACTCTTTTGAAAGATAAAATGATAATTACCAATCTCGAAAATAATCAAAAGACATTACAATACACATATACATGAATAAGACAAAATCGAACTTAATACCCAGTCCATCCAAAAACACCTCAGTTTTAACTTTTAACCACGGAAACTTAATAGCATTGTGAGTTACAGTTCAAAATACCAACATGAGTAATGGATCAAACACAAAGTAGTACTCCATATTTACACGTGCAAAAATGAACACATTCGAGACACGCAAAACGTGTTTTTGGTGATCAATGCCCTGCCCAGTGCACATACCTTGTGGATGGGTGAATAGGGCTAAATGGGAGTGTCCTATCCAGTGTGACAGTGTCAAGGTAACTGGCTTTTAAAACAATTGTCAAACCAAAGCCTATCTTTCTTGTCACTTGTCACTTGTCAATCACTCAAAGTTGTGGATGTTGTTGTTCTCTTTCTTCCATTACTGCTTATTTGATTAGCCACTCCACTTATCTAATACGACTACTCTGTACTCCTAACAGCCAGACATTTTTGAGGCCACATTTCTCCGCGTATTTTACGCGCTCCGCTATTTAAACTAGACCCCCTTTCTATTTTCTGCTCAAATGGGCCCCCGGCCCATACCTCAGGTGACATTTCACTTTCTTCTATAATACTACCTGGGCCGTCTTTATGGATGTCCTTCCCTGGGCCTTCGATTTGGGCCATGTGACCTCAAGGCTCTCAGGAATCAGGCCGACTTATTGGAGTACCAATCCAAAACTTCTATAAGAGCTTCCAATAAAAAAAAGATATACAAAAACTCGTATAGACTTAGTCCATGGTGAACCAATACTTGAAGTCACCCCCTACTTCACCTGGAGCCACCCCCTCTAATAGTGGAATCACCCCTACTTCACCTAGAGTCACCCCTCAAATTCATACTTGGCACCACCTCTACTTCACCTGGAGCCACCCCTCTACTTTACCTAGAGTCACCCCTCAAATTCATACTTGGCACCACCTCTACTTCACCTGGAGCCACCCCTCTACTTTACCTAGAGTCACCCCCTACTTCACCTAGAGCCACCCCTCAAAATTACTTCATCTAGAGCTACCCCCCTACTTTACCTGGAGTGACCCCCTACTTCATTTGGAGTCATTCCCCAAAATTAGTTGGTCCACGGTGGACTAAGTCCACACAAGACATGATAAAAATTTACAAAAACATGTGTGGACTTAGTTCATGGTGGATTCACTTGGAGATTTTGAGTCATCCCGCTAATAGTGAAGTCATCCCATTCTTCACTTGGAGCCATCCCCTACTTAACCTGGAGCCACCCCCTTTCCTTCACCTGGAGCCACACTTCAAATTTATACTTGGAGTCACCCCTCTAATAGTGGAACCACCCATCTAATAGTGGAGTCACCCCATATTTCACCTGGAGCCACCTCTCTTATAGTGAAACCACCTCCTACTTCACCTGAAACCACCTTCAAATTAACTTGGTCCACAATGAATTAAGTCCACATAAACCATATTGATAAAAATTAATCATTGTGAGCTATTAGTTTTGATTTTCATTGATTTAATTTGATCGGATTATGCTGTGATCGTCATTGATCTAATCTGACTTACTAAATAAGTAATCTTTATTCATCCAATCTGACCGGATATATTATACATACTAAATTACCCACATTTCATCATGATCATTTTGAAATTACTTAGATTTGTTCAAGACAAAAGTTTAAATCAAAGTGAAAACCCAGTGGCGCCCAATTTGAAACCTGATCTATAGAACATCTACCAAATCGACTAATTAAAATAAAAATGTACTTTAATTAAGATGGTTGATGTAGTGGTTCATCACTTTATCTCTTAAATAAGTGGTTGGAAGTTCGAATCCCAACTCTTGTGAATGGAAAAAATCCCTTGGCCAGCTCCCTACCGTTTAGTGTGCTGACAGTTAGGGCGAGAGGGTTAGTCACCGTGAATTCGTGATCGACAGTGGATACCCTTGGCAAAAGACCAAAAAAAAAAAAACCAAAAAAATAAAAAATAAAATAAAAATGTACTTCATTAATTTTTAGTAAGAGTGCTTGTGGTTTTCAATACTCTGTACGTTTCAGAAAAACTTTGACATTTATTTTTTTACGGTCTCTAATGCGCTACTTTAACTATAAATGTTTGCATTTATATGAACAATATTTATAATTTTTCAAAAGTGCTATTTGAAATTAATCTAACTATAGTATTTTTATATTATAAATTCTTACACTTTTAATAAATTTATGGGACCTTCAAAAAACAAATATTAAGGTTTTTTCGAAACGAAGGTAATAGAATTGACATGATGAATTGTTATATCATAATAGTAGTTTTTAGGCTCTGTTCTCTCCAACTTATTTTTGTTTATTTCAGCAAACTTCAACAAAGATCAACAAATCTCAACAAACTCACAAAAACTCGTATGAGGCAGCCTCAAGGCCCTCTATAACAAGTATGGCGTCATGCTCATGTCATTCTTAGCTATAGAGAAGGCCTCACCTTGAGGTGACCTGATAGGAAACCTTTTGCAACAAATTTCAACAAACTTTAACAAAGTTCAACGAACTCCAACAAAATTCAACAAAGTTCAATATGCATGGTTTAATATTCAACAATAAATATAAACAAAAACAAGTTGGAGAGTACAGAACCTTAGTCCACGCTTTCAAACCGAAAAAGATAACATGATAATAATATTTTTCTTTTTGAGAAGAATATAATAATGTTTTTTATGAGAGCAGTATGACGAAGTACTCAATTACACAAACATTTTAATCCATAAAAGTACATCACAAAACGAGCTCCCAATTAATGTACTCAATAAACAATGATGATTAGTGCGCAAAAAAGAAAAGATCGGAAGGTGATCATCATCATCATGAGAGAGAAAGTTAAGATTTGGTAAGCCAAGCCATTGAAGGAGAAAAAGGAAGAGGACCATTTTTTTATTAGGACATTGATGGGACTATTTTTTCTTGTTTATTTTGAGTTGAAACATATAATTAATTCATCAAATATCAGTTGTGGCTTCTAACCACTTTCCTTAAGTAGTGAGAATGTGGATTATTGTATACAAGTAGTATACAAAGGCTTTAAGCGACTAGCTAGTTACAGTTTAAATTCCTTAAACAGCAATGAATTAACTAACCTATGTAGAGGGAGTAGTTTACAGTTATAGAATTAGTAATTAATTATTGGGTTTTATAATTATTGATCATATGCTTTTAGAAAGTAATAATATTATTAAACTCAGTCCGGAAATCCTCCATCACATGTTTATATAATCGGAAGATCTCGAAAGCTTTCTTTTAAGATATCCTTTCCTTATATAATTGTTGATACCGTTAAAGAGGACAAGGGGACAAGCTACACTGTATATTTTCTGTGATTTTTGAGATTGAGACGTTATTTAGTGAACAGTGATTTGATTAAGACATACACTTTCAGAGCATCATCGGGTAGATATGATCATGAAAATACACTATTGTTAGTTTAGTTTAGTTTAGTTTAGTATTTTAGGTCAATTAATAATTTAGTTCAGTCTATGGGTGCGTTTTAGAGTTAGACACGATCAGTGCAGTTCAGTTCAATTTAGGTCTTAATTCAGTGATTTCAAACTCAGTTAAATGATGTTCAGTTCAGTTTAGTGGTGATGAGTTCAGAAACATACTTTTTGTCTCACATATCAAGTTGTGTTCAATTCAGTTCGGTGGTGTCCAGTTCAGTAATGTTGAATTTAGTTCAGTTTTGATAAGTTCAACTCTAAAGAACGCACCCTAATTTAGTTGACTTTAGTTAAAGTCTCGATTTATCATTTAAATAGCACAAAAATTCGTATGAGGCGGCCTCAAGGTGATGTCACTCATACAAATATAATGTCGTGCTGACGTCATTGCTTTGTATATAGAAGAGGCTTCATCTTGAAGTGGCTTTATAGGAGACTTATTAAATAATAATCAATTCAATTTAGTTCAGCTCAAATCTGTTAGTTCATTTAGTTAAATTAGTTCAGCTCAAATTTGTTTAGTTCATTTAGTTAAATTAGTTCAGTATATCCAATTTAGTTCATCACTTTCATTCAGTTCATTTTTCTATTTATGTGAAAAGAACAAATTAGGATCTTCATGGTTGTGTTGGTGAGAAGTACGTTGGACTACTGATGTGTGTATGTGTTTGCTCTCATAATTTGCGAATTGGTACATATATATGAGTGTTGGTGTTTTGTGTTGATTGATGGTGAGTGTTGGTGTAGTCGGGATTCTCTACTGTTGTTAAAAGAACTATTAGAGTACTTTTCTTAAAATTTATACCATTGGATTAGAGGGGGTGGGCTTTTGACCATTGGATGGAGGGGGTGGATTTTTGAAATTTAAACAGTTAGAGGAGAGGAAAAGAGAGAAAAAGAAACAGTAGAGTGCTCTAACAGTAGAGGATCCAAATTCGTGTTGGTGAGTCTTACAAAACAAGAAAAGACTAGACATATAATGAACAGGAACGAAATAGATGGTCATTTAGTGGACATTAGTTAGCCGAGTTTGTGAAGATTTGAATGGTCGATACCAAGAACCGCAATAGCCTTTGGCCTTGTTTGGCAATTGACTGATGACATTGACTGTTGGCTGATGGCTGGTGGCTGGTGGCTGGTGGTCGATGACTGATATTGTTAGCTGATTTGACGGGCTGGTGACATTGAATGTCTGGAAATAGATGTTTGATAACATTGGCTGATAACATTAGCTGATTATATGTAAAATGACCTATAAGGACATTCATACGATTGAGGAATTTGATGGTATAGAAGTAGATAATTGCAAGTCTTGGACTATTATGTCGTTAGACTAAATTAATGCCATCAGCCAATACCCATAAGCCAACCTCCTTGGCTTTTCAAAAGTTGGTTGTGGGAACCCAAAGGCCAATCTCACAAGCTAACATCCAAACATCAATATTAAATGATGGACTGATCAAACATCCAATTTTACCAAAAGTCACCCCACAAACCAACATCCAAACACCTCCTTTAAATACTTATTTCATTTCCATCTAAATGTGTCTTCACTTATTCTCGTACTCACACTTCTATAACCCATTCTATAGGACAATTGCACAATATTAGTACAATTTTATTATATTCAATGTTGGTACTATATTGATGGTTTAAAGAGCGCGCACACATAGGGTGTGTTTGATAGAGTTTACACGGTCAGTTCAGTTTAGGTGTCAATTTAGTGATTTGAAATTCAATTAAATGATGCTCAGTTCAATTCACTAGTGTTGAGTTCAGAATCATATTTTTTGTCTCATATATCAAGTTGTGTTCAATTCAGTTCAATAGTATACAGTTTAGTAATGTATGTTGAATTCAGTTATGTTCAAGACACCTGAACTGAACTGAACTGATCGTGTAAGCTCTAACAAACGCACCCATACACACAAAAAAATTCTCATAAAATAAAATAAATAAATGTAACAAGCTCATACGCCAATACTAAATTACATTTGGCACAGGAAGCCCAAAATTTATGGGTACAAACATTCATGAGCTATGAGAAATTATTGTATGATTAGAAAGCTAACTCTTTGAATGTTGCAGAAGTTGAGGTGTTGATTATAAACATCCAACTGAAGAGAAATTTCACCAAATTTGTAGGACACTATAATCATGAAATTTGACTCAAAGCAGAATTATGGTTTGAATGGGTACTAGATATTCATGAAAGATTAGAAGGGCAGGCTAATGATTATACATTGATTCACTAGTCCTCCTTCAATTTTGTGAATCTTCTCATTTGAGAGAATATTGTTGGGGTTGGTGGTCAAAGTTTATATAAATTAGTTGAGATTTGAGGAGGTTGATGTCGGCCATAACCAATAATCATCCAGTTCTTTTTAGTCAAAATTCATAACTCAATCAAATCAATAAAGGTGTGTTTTATTCTACTTATTTTAAAATTGGTTCAATTTAGTATTTTTTACTTTAAATATAATGAAGATTTCACCTTAATTTATGACAATGTGGACTACTAAAGGCCATAAACAATAGTCTTCTATTCTATTTTCACTAATGGGACGTTTGTTTTGTTGAAATAATAGGGAATAGGGATTAAATGATTTGAATTTTCATTAATAAAGGCCATAAACAATAGTCTTCTATTTTATTTTTACTAATGGGGCGTTTGTTTAGTTTAGGGAATAGGAATTAAAAGATTTGAATTTTAAGATTTCGTGTTTGGTGAAGGAGATGATGAGAAATATAGAGGAAGTTAATTAGGGATAAGGATAATAAGACCTCTATTCTTACGTTTTTAATCCCACATGGCGGTTTGTAATTGGAGGTGTGAATAAAGATTTTTTAAGTCAAATTACCATCATTCCTATTAAAAATAATTGTAGATTTTTGTCTCATATTTTTTTAATGGCATTTGGATAAATAAACTAACTTTTATAATTCACAATCTATTACCAAATCTAATAATAAATAAGGTCTTGTGAGGGGATTAACTACACAAATTCAAATTTCCTTTCTCTCTGAACAAATCTTATCCCCATTCCAAAAATCTCAAATTCCCAATTCCCACCTCTCAATCGCTCTTAAATGACAGAATATTTTTCGAATAAACATGCATGTAGTAAAAATTTAAGCCTCACGTCCGAAATAAGATCCTCTCCAACCACTCTCTCCAATAAACCCCCTTGAAGCTTCAATACCTCACAAATAGGGGTGAAACTTATTCGGATTAAATCCAAAATCCAATCCAAATTAGGCAATTCGGATTGGACTTTTTGGATTTCGGATTGGATTTGGATTCAAAAAAAATATTTTTTGGATTTTCGGATTGGATTCGGACTCACTTTTTCGGAGTTCAATAATCCAATCCAATCCAAATCAGATATATATTAATAAATGAAAAGACATATAATCCAAAAATGATACTAGCCCAAAATAAATAGTATAAACTACAAATAAAATCTAAGGGATTGAAGGCAACAATAAAATGCATACATAAATTAAGAGAGAAATATCCTTTCAGACAACTCACTTAAGTCACGCCTTAGCAGCCACTCGTCCACTTGCTATTATCTCTTTACACATATGTCTTCTCCATGTACACTAAGCGGAGATTACCGAACACCTTTGAAACTACATAATTTGCATTTTTTTTTTTTATGAATGTTGTAGACCTGTAGTTGACTCCGACATTTGTATTATTATCTTATCGATGAACTTTTTTAAGTAATGGACATTGTTGTAGAAAAGGTAAAGAGTCAGGAAAAAATTGAATTATTCGTAACGGATTGGATTATGAAAAGTAACTCGGATTGGATTCGGACTCAAAAATTGAAGTCCAAAATTAGTTTGGATTGGATTTGGACTCAAAATTTTCAATCCAAAATTTTTTAGATTGGATTTGAACTAGGCTATAATCCAATCCAAACTTTCACCCCAACTCACAAATAAAGACAAAAAAAAAAAAATACATAATATAATATATATTTTTAAATATTTTGCGAGATATTGAAGAAAATAATTGAACAAATTAATTGGAGCGGATCGTATCTCCCCAGTTTCCCCTACAATAATTCAAAGCAGAAAAAAGTAAGCATCCCATAATCACAAAACGAGCGAAGACCAATCTTTTACTGAATCCTTTCTGCCCCCCAATCCTTACCTATTTCATTACCGACCTCCTTCAACACACAATCTCTCTCATCCTTTTTATTTACCAAATGTCCGATGTCCCCTCTTTTCTATTTTCATGGTTGATTTTCTCTCTCCTTAATTAGTCCGGTCCCTCTCGCTCTGGAATAAGTGTTGTTTTCCTCAGAAAGAGTTTGTCAACAACTGAAGCAAACACATTTTTTGTCTTTGGACTTTTTCTTTCTTTGAAGGGTTTTGTGGGTATTTTGTTTGTGTGGGCATTGTGGCTGATTGAAATGAAATCTTTCCTGTGTGTATTTTGTGGCTTGAAAATGACATATGTGCTGTCCCAAAAGTGTTGTTGTACGTCAAAGAGGTCGACGGACAGCGACTTATGTGACCAGATTACTGTTCTCATTTTGGCGTTATTTGAACCGTGTGAATCCGAAGAATATCACAACCCCTTTTATCAAACGGTATGTATTTTATAAAGAGTGATCTCTGCCTTTCTAAATAATAACCTAATTTTATTGTGAGTTGGTCTCATACAAGACATACTCAAATAACATGATACTTCGTGGAATAAATTTGAAATTTCACGTTGCTAATGATAATTCGATCTGAACCATTGCTTATAGTCACATTGTTTGAAGATTTCTCATTAAACCCCTTAACTCCCCATTTTAGCTAGGCCTAAGCTTAAGACTGAAAGTAGTTACCTCTCCTCTTGTCCAAGAGTTATATCTTCACAAAAATAATGGAGTTAAAAAGCTTTTTAGATTATTATAGAAGTTTTGTATGAACTTTGTCCATTCTATGAATAAACTCACAAGAAGTAAAAGATCGATGATGGCTCCCCAAGAAGTGACAAATGATGACGCCAAATTCATACAATATTTTGTCTTCTAGTAATACTCTAAATTTTTAAGAAGGAAAATGTTTTTCTTTTTATTTCATTATTTTATTTTATTTTATATAATATTAGATGCTAATAGAGGTACATCTTACAAGCTAAGGACGTTCTTTCATGGTTCATTTCAATTTTTGTATTTTATTTGACCAACTAAGCATTCCCAACTCCTCATAATGAAAGAAACTAATTAGATGGTGGTCCAATTTTCCATGACAATGCAAGGGAAGACAAAATCAAAGTAGATGTCTATTATTATAACTATAATATGAGTGATGATATATGTGGTGCCAAGTAGACATAACCAGTGCACGCACTTGTTTTTATTAAAACTATAATTAAAATTCTTTTCTATAATTAGTTTCAGAGGCCAATTTTTACAACTATTTATTAGAGATAAGATAAGTCTTCTATGTATAAGACCGTTTCGAAATGAGACTATCTCTATATACAAGCATGACATTGATAGATACTATTTTCTTTTTAACACCATTTTAAGAGAAGTTTTCACAAATAGTTGTTAGCTATATGTTATTCAAGGTGAAGAATGCTTATAGAAAAAAGGGGCAAATAGTATGTTGGTTAGGAGTCTAGCCGTGTTTAATAAAAAGGAGGTTAACTTTTATATAATTGGGCCAGTTAAATAGAATATTTATAATACAAAGGAGGTTTCAACTCAAAACCAATTGATAATGAGTGGAGTAACTTTCTTAATCATAAATATTTCAAAGCATTCTTTCTTGATCAATATGGAACAATCCACTTCAACAGTTTACTTTTTTTTCTTTCCAGGAAACACTTCAACAGTCTACTAGTAGATGCTATGTTTTTATTAGAGTATATCATAGAATATTAACCAATGAATGGTTGATTTGTACCCGACGTTGCTAGTTTTGTTTTTGGTGTGTATAGAGGAGACATAGAAGGACAAAAACAAGTAAATAAACACAAATGGAGTTGTTTTCGACCAATTGTTCGGTGATCCCCATAATTTGGCAAAACCATGCATATGAATTATGATCAGTGTAAATGAGTTATTAATAATAATAATAATAATAATAATAATAATAATAATAATAATAATAATAATAATAATAATAATAATAATAATAATAATAATAATAATAATAATAATAATAATAATAATAATAATTATTATTATTATTATTATTATTATTATTATTATTATTATTATTATTATTATTATTCCCATCTCTTTCATTTGACAAGGGATGTTCAAAATTGATTTGTTCTTTACAAAATGTTACTCCATAACGTCCACAAAGGATCCAATAATTTTGATACGATTTAAACTAAATAACTAGTTAGACACTATATTATCCAGTTCAATCTTGTACAAATCAAAATTTGATCCAACATTAATTAGCTTTCATCATTTGGCAAACTAAATTATGACATGTTCAATATGAAAAAAAAATATATATCAAATCACAAATTCCAATATATATAGTTCCTAAACATAACATTATCAATTTAGGCTTACTTTATATTGGTGCAATTCATGTAGGATATATTTTGCCTCTGTCCACTAATTTAAATTTTTTTTAAAAAAACTATGGAAATTTTTATTTGTTATAATAGACAAAATTCCATATCATAGGTAAATGGATATAGGCTGGAAGAAATAGATTTTGTATTCCCTTTATTTTTTGGCAATATGTGTCATACTAAGTGGGAAACAAGTGGAAAACAAGTCCAAAGGGATAAAGCCTATTTTGCAATATGTAAACCACTTTGTATCATGATAGGCACAAAGGTCACCACACCATACATACATACAAGAGAGGAGGTGGAAAGAAAACATAAAACCTAGCTAATACAATGAGTCTCTTATACGGTCGTTTCAACATGATGTCACCTTTACAAACAAGCATGACGTTGAGGTCACCTTATATAAGTTTTTTTTAGATTGACTAATAGATGTAGCCAAGATTTAAGCTTGGATTTTCAATCTACTCAAAGATCATCAATAGAATAATGTATAATAGAATAATGTATTAGTACAACTTAATCACAATACAAGGTTACAACTTAAGATTCAAACCCCTTATCGCTAGTTTTTCATTAAGGGCACTATTAACGAAATGGAATGAAAACAAAACTAAACGAAACTTGCAATTTGGGAGCGGAAGAGATAGTTTAACATCTAAATATGACGTGAGACAAAATAAAATACAAAATGAAGATCGACTACCAAATCAACTCCGTGACTGGGGAAAGTACTCTTAATCTTGACATTCTTTTCAGTCTAGTAGGTCTTGTAGTTAAGTTTATATCAACCTGTGATGAAGAAAATGGCAGGCAATAATCAACCTATATATGCAATAATCGTACTCAGCCATAATCCCTGAGAACTACTAGACCCCTTCTTTGATCTTTCATAAGCTAATAATCTGCTGATGTGACAATTACAAACCCTAATATCTTAATCAAGAATTCCTAAAAGGCAACACTGGGGATAAATTAAACAATTCTGAATAACGATTATTTATAGTAATAGATTGTACCCGATCACCTTATTCTATATGCAGTGAAAAAAGCCGATAACAAAGGAGGGATGTCTCTCCATTTTCACTCACAATTCACAAACCCATTATTATCCCTCCAAAATGGAATAATCCCATTATCACCTCCACTCTTTTATAGGAGTACTCACTTGATTTCATGTCTCCTAAAAATGAAACATAAAAGCACATACAATTACAGCAACCTGCATATATATATATATATATGACAAAAAGAGTTGATAATAATTCACCATTTTTCATGAAAACTGCAACTCTGATGAATAATTTAGATGAGTATGTTCTACAAACACGCGACGCTATCATGAGGGGATCATTGTACAGTAATACAAATAGATAGAGATAGAGATAGAGATAGAGATAGAGATCTTGTTGTAATCAGAGAAACCCTTGTAATTATGAGCAGCAATTGACAAAGCCAGTTTCATCTCAAATGACCAATATATAGTATAAACGAAGATAATTGTGTGCTGATAATATTGGATTGAACTGCAGAGACATACATCAATGCAAGCAGCATGGAGAAAATGAAACAAGGGCAACAAATCCTCAGGGCGGGTGGCTGATAATACATCATATGATGAAAAAACAAGCAGCAGCAGCAGCGAGCGAGCGTAGCGCAGTCTCTAAATCTGAACAAATATAATGCTTTGTTTGAGCAACCCCCATTCCCTCTCTTGCTTGGAAGTCTTAGCTTGTACAAGGATCTGGTGCATACTAAGCTTTGCTCGATCCTTGACCATATAAAGAAAAGAAATAAAAAAAAAAAAAGAGAGTGAACTAGAGAACCCAAAATCATCACCTTGGCCCCTATTGAACTCAAATGGATCGTGACTGTAAAACCATTGTGACACTTACCGTTCACCATCTATCCATTTTTAATGGATCATCATCGTTGTAGCAAGACTACTTTGCCACTGTCTTAATCAATGGATTTGGGTGAATTGAATTATATGGAGTATATAATTCAAACAGCAAGGCCACTCTGCAATTTACAATAATAATCAGTGATCGTAGCTCCACAGGCTACCACCACCAGCTCCAGAATCATCATCATCATCATCATCATCATCATCATCATGCTGGGCAGAAGAAGAGCTCATCCTAGGTGGACTCACCATCATTCCCCCAGCCATATCAACAAGCAAGTTTGGCATATCAAGGAAATCCTCCAAATCCTCATACTCCTCTCCACCACCACCACCTTCATTCTCCACCCTTAATTCTTCAGCCAGTTTCCGGTCTTTCGCCTGCCTCATAGCGGCTGCTGCACCAGCCGCCTTCCGGATATCAGCAGCCGAGGGCGAGGCCGGGACTGGGTACCGTATGACATCATCAGGGAAGTTGAGTACGGCGTCATTGCCCCGGAGAGCCAATGCTGCCACGTCATAGGCAGCAGCTGCCATTTCAGCAGTAGGGAAAGTGCCTAGCCATATCCGGGACATTTTTCGGGGCTCTCGGATCTCGGATACCCATTTTCCACCGCGGCACCGGATACCCCTATACATAGGGTGTTTCCCCGTGGGGGATCCGGTGGATGACGACGGCGAGGGCGTGGCGGCGGCGGCTGTGTGCTTACCTAGGTGGCCAGACAGTGGTGGCTGCTGGTCAACTGGTGGGACTGATATTGATAAGGGGAATTGTGGTTGTGGGGGAAATTGACCACCTTGTGATGTATTAGTACTCCTAGTAGTCAAATTGGAGGATGATGATGATTCTGTTAAATTGTGGCGATGACTTTCCTCAGACATAAATATTTTACAAATAAATAAATAAACAGCCAATAGAGAAATTGGTTTTTAGAGGACTAGCTAGGTAGACAAGAAATAAAGGGGGTGATGAATGATATAATTTGGTGTGATGAAAGGGAAGCAAGCTAAGGAAGAAGTAATAGATTGGCAAGATGATGTTGATTATATACGTTTGAGGAAAGTGGCCAAAACGTGGAAAAGTCGCCGACAACCGCTGGAATTAGTAACTCTAGTGTACTGTTTGATTCAACTCAATTTTAAATTAATTTAATTTAATTTAGGATCGTTCTGTTAAAACTTACATTATTAGTTCACTTCAAGTGTTAATTTAATGATTTCAAATTCAGTTAAATGATATTGAGCTTAGTTTAGTGGTGCTGAGTGAAGAAACATACTTTTTGTACTCATATATCAAGTTGGGTTTAATTCAGTTCAGTTGTGTTCAATTCAGTTCAGTTGTGTCCAGTTTAGTGATATTGATTTCAGTTCAGTTCTGATAAGTTTAGCTCTAATCATAATAAAAAAAGACCGCTGTTATTGCCAGGTCTAAAAATACTATAGCCAGGCCACTAATATAACTAGTTGACAATCTAACCCTTCTTTGTAAAAAATGGGCAGCTTGAACTATTCTCTTTTCATAATATAGGTTTGTATACACTTACCTTATATACATATTGAGTATCTAAGCATTTAATTATAATGATACTCACACCAAAATCTTACCAATTCAGTTCAGTAGTGTCTAGTTTAGTGATATTGATTTCAGTTCAGTTCTGATAAGTTCAGCTCTAATCATAATAAAAAAAAAAAGTATACTACTAATATTCTAGGGTTTATTAGCTGAAACCGGGACCGTTACAAGAGGTGAGGGTGGGTGGGTGAAGGAATTAAAGCACACGGATTAAGCGCGACGTCAATTGCTGCTTTAATTTGCTATTGGTATAATAGAGGGTGTGTGTGTGTGTGTGTGTGTGTGTGTTTTTTTTTTTGTAAGTGTGTTAATATTGTGTGAGTGAGTGTGTCCATTATTATTACTCATTACTTTAGGTCTTTTCAAAACGTATGTATGTACCTTGCATTGCCCCCCTTAATTAATTGCCCTTTGCCCTTTCTTTCTTTGTAATCAATCGATCTCTGTGTTTGTGCTCTATTCATAAGTTATATGCTCTTTTCATGGTGGGTCTTATTATGGTCCTTACCCCTTGTGCTACTTAACTTGCTTGGTAGGAGCCGGGTGGAACTGTCTTATTAGACAGCCACTTCCTATAATCACTACAAGAAAATTTAAATTTAGTGGCAATTTTCTTTGTGGCAATAAACATTAAGCCACTAAAAAAATTATATAAGTGGCAAAATAAAAATTGCCACAAGTTAAAATTGCCACAAACTGGTGGTATTTTTGGGTTAAAAATGCCAAGTTAATTACTCATATTACTAAAAAGTAAAGTCAACTTAGATCTAAATATGAATTTATTTTTCTAAGTGCGTTACTTTTCAAAGGCAATGGTAAAGTATCGGCTTGGTTATGGAATTATAAGGATTAGTCTTTTGTAGGAATTGTATGTTGACCGATGTGGGAGAGAGAGTATAATTGATAAGGCTCTGAAGATTGATGTTTAAGTGGGCAAAGGTAATGCGCACGCCTCCTGTTTTCCTTAGTACAGAGTATCCGTTTAATTTTTACTGCCCATCAATGATCATCAACAATAAGGCGCTCTACATTTGTCCCACATCGACCAATCTGAAATAATGAGCTTCCACCTTGCTCTATAAGTTGAAAATGGGAGTTGAGATATGTCAACAAAAGTGTAGTTATGGCTTAATGAAAGCTAGCTACAGTTAAACTTGGCTTGAAAAGACCTGCTGGGCCTTTATCAAATTTGCCCAGTTTAGTTTTAAGCCCATTGATTTAATAGATTGATTAAAAGTTCTAATATTAATATTTTTTGTGTTTTTTGTGCCAAATAACAATTTGCCACTATATTTTATGGTTTTTGTCACTTAAAAGCCAATATACAGTGGCAAAAATGAAAAATGCCATAAATATATACTGTGTCGGAGTACTTGTGGTAACCTTTTGGCAAATTATAATTTTGTCACAGAAGGCTTTTGTGTCAATTTTTTGCTCTATTATGGCAAAAAAAAATGCCACTAATTTCCCCTTTTCTTGTAGTGAATAGAGCACCAAATTATTAAGCTTAGCTTTATTGCCAAAAAAAATTTGTATATTTTCTGTCAAAAGAAAACAATTTTTTTTTATATATATAAGAGGGTCTTTTGTTTAACTTTTGATGAGATAAGGATTATTTTTAATTACAATAATAATTGTTGTTCATAATCAGTGACGTCTACATTTTTAAATAATGTTGTCTTTTTTGTCAGTTGGTTTTGTACAATAGTAAGCATTTTTATATGTTAGATTATGTTTCGAATTTGGATAGTATTCATTTAGTTTCCTAATTCTATTATATGATAATATACCAATATTTTATTGGTGGGAAATAACTATTGAGATCTTTTAAGTCCATCAGGTTTTGTTTTTTTTTGGGTTCACAACCAAAGACATCCACCGTCGACTATAGTGACTATTTCCCCGCGCTGACTTGTAGGCATCTCAAAGGGTGGGACAACTAGCCAAGGAATTTAAACATGCTCCATGCCCAAGGCGAGATTCGAACCCTCGACCTTGGTTAAGGATGGATGAGTCCCTACCACTCAACCACACCTCCTTCGTTATTGAGGAGATTTTCTGGAAACTCATATTTTGCATTTTGGTGAACTCCTTAAACCGATTTCAACACGTGGGCGTAGCCAAATTAGGGTGTGTTCTTTAGAGCTTTTCCGGTCAGTTTAGTTTAATTCAGTTCAGTTCAGGAGTGGTCACACATCAATACAGCTCAGTTCAGTATTGCTCAATTCAGTTCAGTGGTGTTCAATTAGTTATTATTATTATTATTATTATTATTATTATTATTATTATTATTATTATTATTATTATTATTATTATTATTATTATTATTATTATTATTATTATTATTATTATTATTATTATTATTATTATTATAACAACCATACAAACTTTTTTGCAAACAAACTAGAACAAGTCAAGTGTTATACTAATAGTATTTCCAAACAAAAACTTATAATAATAGTACTAATAAATAATAATAATAATTCTAAATAATAATAATAATAATAATAATAACCATACTTATTATTATTATTATTACTATTATTATTATTATTATTATTATTATTATTATTATTATTATTATTAACAACCATACTTATTATTATTATTATTATTATTATTATTATTATTATTATTATTATTATTATTATTATTATTATTATTATGTTCCAGTTCAGTTCAGTAGTTTCAGTTCAGTTCAGTGGTGTTCGATTCAGTTCAGAATATTTTAGTAGTGCTTGGTTAAGTTCAGTTCAGTTCAGTTCAGTTTTGGTAAATTCAACTCTATGTAATAAAGGTCTGTATGCTAACATAGATTCACGTAACCAAATTAGTGAGACCGCCATCATTAACCATGGTTACATTGAGCTAACCACCTTGGTCATCAGTAATCAGTTGTCACCAACCAATGAAGGAGTATGAGTGTTGTCTTTACAGCTTATTCGGTTAGTTTAATTATGTTAAGTTCAGTTTCGTTCCGTTCAATTTAAAAGTGGTCTTGTGTCAGTTCAGAGATTTTCAATGGAATTTAGTGGTGTCCAATTCAAGGTGTATTCTAATTTAGATCAAATTTACCCAGTGAGTTTAGTTTAGTCAATTCAAGAGTGGTCTCGTATCAGTTTAGTGATGTCAGTTCAATTCAGTAATGTTCAAATCTATGCAGAAACATACATTTTGTCTCACATAGAAAGTGAAGTTCAATTCAGTTAAGTTGTGTTATTTCAGTTCATTTGTATTGATTATAGTTTATTTCAATTTAACCCTAAAAAACACACACTTTAGAAACATATAATTTAGTCTAGTTTATTCCTAAAAAACACAACCTATAGGCTATATCTATATGTATGTTTTTTTTGGGAGGGTTGTTGAGGTGACTCCGGCTCCAAATACTTTTGGACCTAACGTACGGACATGCAAAAGAGTTATACCCTCTTAGAGCATCTCCCGGCCCGCTATCGTTATCACTCAGAGCACTAACCATTGGGGGGAGGACGAGGTTCTCTTCCATTATTCCCGATCGGCTGAAAGATGTACACAAATTCACCTCGAATCATTATTCGCGTAAACAGAAAAAAAAAAAAAAAAAAAGTTCCAATAATTAACTTTCATATACGACCAAAAAGAAGTCACGTTTTTTTGTTTATATATGCAATAATAGATCAGTGACATTTTCAATATATAATTGTATTGTTGTTAACTTTTCACAAATGAGCAATGACCCTTATTTCACTAAAAAGTGACCTCCGTTTTAGTAAAAGTTATAAAAAGATCATCTCAAACAAGTTTTTGTGTTTATAAATTGAATACACTATTAATCAAGTGGAGTGAGCAAATACCTTTCAAGTGAGATTTCAACCCAAAGTTAAATGCTAATGACTGGTAAGTTATTTGTTTATAAATAAGTTTAAACCCACTAAGTAGTGTTTGGAACCTTTTTCTTTTCTATTTCAACTTAAAACCTCCATAATTATTTTTCTCTACAACCATTTTAAGCAACAATGGTTGGTATCAGTGGTTCATTCATAACTCTCAATTTATTCAAGCAACAAGGTCATGAGTTTGGTTTGTATGAAGTACTTCCTTTGTGATGAACCGACTCAATACAAATAAGATTAGTTGGGTAGACCATAAAAATGTATTGAGGGTGCGTTCTTTAGAGCTGCACTTATCAAAACTGAACTGAACTGAATTCAACATCACTGAACTGGACACCACTGAATTGAAGTAAATATAACTTGACATGTGAGACAAAAAAGTATGTTTCTGAACTCAGCACCACTGAACTGAACTGAACATCATTTAACTGAAATTGAAATCACTGAACTAACACATGAACTGAACTGAACTGATCTGACCAAGTAAGCTCTAAAGAACGCATCCTGAATGCACAAGCCTAGCTAAATATCTTTTAGAAAGTTTATTCTACTGATCTTTATGGACTTCTACTAAATAATTGAAGGTCTCTACAAGATAACTTTAAAAAAACAAAAAAAAAACTTGGGCAACCTTTCACATACAATAGTAGTGGTGTTGATCAAGCTAGTAAGTAAGGGGTATTGCTTGACTGCTTGTTAATGTTTTAGATGATAACTAATAAAATTTGCGAATTTGTGAGTGTAGTACTACTTACTGTTTTCACACTATAAAGGGAACACCTATCTCGACTCTTTTTGGACCATATATACAGTATTTCCACCTTTGCTTTTCTTCTTAAATGGATGGTTACTTTTATCTAAGAGTCATGTTTTATATTTCCTTATTCCTCCAAAAATAGACATTTTCTCATTCATGCGACTTAAAAATTCCGGTCTATTTATTAATTTGGCCCCCTTCATCTAATATCCTAACTTCGACCCTAAATTTAGTGTACGACTCTATCTAGCCATTTAGGACATAGCCGGGAAAACATTATCCGTACTCAAATTATTAGGTCATACACTATATGACATCCCCCAGCAGGTAAGCTGAAGAACGTAACATTATTCATCCTTTATAAGTGTACAGTGTACTACATAGGACTAGAGGAGGTGATCTAGGCCACATGTTGTCCAGTTTGGTGCCATGCAGAGACATACTACCTTCTCCGTCCCCTCTTTACGTTGGTAGTTTAACATGGAACGGAGTTTAAGATAAGGAAATTTTGGCTCAAAAATAACTCAAAGACCCTTGCTCAAGTATGAGAGAGAATATAGTGGTCCCTTGCGGTCCACTAAGTATGAGAGAGAATATATGATAGTCCCTTGAATAGGTATATAAGTAATCTCATTACTTTTTTCTTACTTGAAACCAAAGTACCAACATAAAGAGGAATAGACTAAAATGAAAACTACAAACGTAAAGAGGGGACGGAGAGAGTACTATTATTGGCTTATTGCCTTGTACGAGTAGCTATTTATATGGGGCCCCCATATTCAATGTCGCATTGTCAATTGTCACCCTCAATTTCGAATAATAATCCATAGTACACTCTATTATACTCATATAGTGTCAAAGTAAGAGTGTGTACTGTGTATGTATATATAGGAAAAAAAGATGATTGAACTCAAAAGGTTCCCCAGCTATGCAATAACGCAAGTGGATTGGTTCATTGGGCTACTGCTTTTTTTTTTTTTTTTTTCTAGTCAAAAAGAAGGGTGCAAGTGAATGGCGATCGAGACACCTCCCGCTACGTCATGTTTGGACTGTTGTGTTTAATAGCGAACATATTAGACTGCTAGCTGAACAACCAGCGCAAGCACTGACCCCGTCAACGTAGCACCAACAAAGCACTAGTATAGTTCCTAAAAGCCAACAGACACAAGGCATGGGGGGAATTAGGCTAGTGCTTTTTGGGGTCTTGTTGTTGTTACAGTCAATGCTCTTTTTAGCTTTTATACCCTCACTTGCCTCTACACTTCCTTGGTCACAATCTCGCCAACGCACTGCCATTTCATCTACCTAAAGCTAAACTCAAATTTATCTGATAGTGATTGGCGTATGCGTACACCAATTTTATGTGAGGAGAGATAAAGTGAGCGAGGATTATGCTCCATTGAAATATAGAGAGATAATTTGGATATATCGAAAAATGAAAGATGAGAGAAATAGACACACTAAAATTGGTGCGTGTATAATACAATTAGTATACCAGCTGACAAGGTAGCTAGATAGCTTATTACTCGTACTACTGTAGTGTAGTGTTGTTTGTTTGGGTCATATCTGTTGATATTTTCAGGATCCTTAAACTAGAATGTCACCTATCCTTAACCCCTTTTTCGGTAATTTACTTTTCAATCTGTCCTATAGAATTTTTTTTTTTTTGATTTCCTTAAGTAGTACAATATGATTTTTGAGGTTAATTTTTTATTTTATCCTTTCTTAATTCTCACCTCCATGTGCTTAGATTCTATTACCCCCAGCCCCTCTCCCACCAAATTAAATTTTCTCTCTTAAAGTCACAACACCCATATACTCTTTCGAAGGGCATACTTAAAACATTTGTGCTAAAATACATTTTTCTTGGCCAATGTGTCTTTCTCAAGTAAAAAGATAGATTTTTGTGGGATGGAGATGTAACATACTACGAGTAGTAACACGAACCACAATTACAAATTATGACAAAAGAAATCCACAAGTATTCGCACAAAAAAAGAAATATGACAAGAGAAATCCACAAGTATAATTATAGTAACTCAGTTCAAATCAACTTTTAGTATGGGTTCGTTGATAACAATGAGTACTTCTTTTGAATACTTCTTTTTTTTTTTTTTTTTTTTGGTTTGATATAAAACACAATGAGTACTTCAAAAAAAAAAAATGATGGCAGAGTACTTCAAAATTGAAAGTATGTATGCAAAAGAGCCTAATTATGGTTGTGAGTTTTCAAGTTCTACTGAAAATATAGTACTCAATTTTTTTTTTTGGTGAAGAAATATAGTACTCAAAATTGACCTACAAGCTCATTACATTCCCAATCGTTATCACCAATTTGAATACCTCCTGCCAAATTGGAACATTCAAATGGGAATAGACATATGAGATCCAAGGGTGAGAGAAGATGCTCCAACTTTTAGACTAGTTATCCCAGAAACATCTTTACAATTCCCAAAATAGCTATTGGTTATTTGTATCAAGTATTTCTAAAAGTGACCGAAAATGTTACGAATTTGGTCATGTGGATGCTGAAAAACAAAATAGATGCTTCGACTTTACGTTCAACATCAATCAAAGTCTTTAAGTTTGTACATACGTTGAATGTCTGGCAATTCGCCGCTTAAAATCACATACAAGTACTCTTTTAAGAACAATTCAATGGCATTTTGCTAATGGGATTTCAAAGACACCCAAAAATAGTTCATTTAAGTAGACGTTTTTTTCACGTTATGGACTATCCCTCCCATTTAGCTTATGAACGTGTTCTAGAGGCTAGCACGTCCCTCTTAGCCCAACCAAATTGCAATGACTTCAACTCTAGCTTCAGTGTTCATCTTTTTTCCCTTGTTTGTTTGTTAATATAATTTGTTTGACTTGTTGACCATTCATAGTAAGTGTTTGATATGTGACTTTGTAAAAAAATAAAAGCCTAACTCTAAAAGCCACTTACAGTGCTAAACTGATTATAGTTTTAAACAAAGAGAGCATTGTTTTTCTTTTTGACGCGAGGAAGGGCAACAGCCCTTAGGAAATAGTAGTGGGAGTATATATTATGAGTACTATTTACTAGCTCTTGTGGTGGGTAGCGCAGTGATGTGGCTCCCACTTGTTCATTACAATGACCTGAGTTCAAATCTCGATTCCAACGAAGTTGGATGTTACTTTGCCATTTAAAAAACTCTTGTTCGTAAATCAGCAACGATTGGCTTGGTAATTGGTATTCAAAGCCAAGATCCGAAAAATAGCCTAGGCATGAGTATTTTGAATTCAGATACTCCTAAAGTTCCAAGTCCTGCCTAAACTCATATAGGCCCCCAAACAAGTGTAATTGACCTAATTGTTCCTAGCTAGCAAGCTTCCAAATTGAAACCAACATAGTTATTGGATGTTACACTGACTAGGTTAATTAACGGACCAGGTTCGATAGGTTATAGCCACTAGTTGTGCACAAAACTCGAAGTGTTAGGATTAATGCATAATGCTCATTGTTTAGTGGAGTAGTTTTTATGTACTTCACACTTCATTATTGTCTACCATCGACATAAGTTTTCGTACTGCACTAACTAGTAAATGATTGAATTATGCACTTACTTGGCACTTGATTCTTAATTTAGTTCGAATTCACACTAAATTAGTGATTTTAATGCGTAGAAATTTGACTTACTTTGAGCTCAGACAGTGACTTCAACACATGGGGTGAAAAATGGGTTAAAAAGGCGACGCAAAAGCTCTTGGTAGAGCCATGCGAGGTCTAGACCAGGGTAATTTGAGCAAGGTCCCCTGTTTGCTGTTTCTTAGGCCTTTTCCATATTCCACAAGCTTGAAGTTAAGATTAAATGGAGATGAGGGAGGTCCTTGAGATCTTTGATTGCTAGATAGAGACAAACTACCAATATGGATCTTCTGTCCCGTTATAGGTACAATGTCTCAACCACACCCTGGTCGTTCGTCATTTTGTCAAGTATCCCAATTTGCTGACGTATCGAATGTATAAGGGAGTAGGACAGGAGATGACACACAAAGTGGGACAGAGAATCCTTAGTGACAAACTAAGGAGGAGAATCTCTGACATATAGGAGTATTTTCAGCATAAATTACTTATTATCATTACTTCAATATTTGTACTCAACTAATTTATGCGGTCCCCAAATTTATCTTCAAGGTTTTTTGACAATTTTCAACCATACCCAATGTCCTAACTACTTCATACTGAGCATTTAGCTTAAAAACTATACTGTACTTCCTATGAACATGGTTTTGGATTTCAAGGATTCTGTTTCTGTTTGTCATATGAATCTAACTCATTTTTCTTCTAAACAGTATCTTTTGCCTTATCTACCTATTTTTGTACGAGTTTTTAACAGTCTCATTCTCCTGTTTTGACCGACGTTGAGCGTGAAGGTAAAAGGCTAATGAGACAAAGTCTAAATTTTGTGAATTGTGAGTGTGTGACCCCCAATTTGGAGGGAGCGAGCTACAGATTTTTCATGTGAATGTCTTTTTAGTATCATCTGTTTCTGGTCATAGTATAACATTTGTAGCCATGCAAGCATCATGTTTTATCCATAGATATCACTTTCTTCAAACTTAATAATGACAAGATCGAGTTCTACATATTTCTTATCCTATTCTTTATTTCCTTAAAAGTGGCGTTTTAACCTTGTCATTATACTTACCCGGTTGTATTCTCGTTTTTACTCGGTAGTACATTGCTGAGGTCTTTCTTTCTAGAAAGTTGACCAGGTGGCAAGGACCAAGGTCACCTTGATCTTTCTCCTTGATAAAAATCTTCCATTAGGATGAGACAAATTATAGTGAAAAACTTCTCGGAACCAGCATGAATCCGGTGGCACAATTGATTCATCCCCCTTCAGGGGCTGCTACAACAAAAAGGTGTGGATAGGGTTGGCTTGCCTATATTCTCACAACTTACAAATATGCTTGACCCAAGTCCAACTATCTTTAATTAACAGAACATTAGATGATTAGGGAAGTTAGAAATTTCACCACTAGGCCAACCAAGACAATGTGAACCTAATATCCGTCAACCAGGCTCCAACCTTCCTATCCTTTTTCCCTTATGAAAAACACAAAATCGTGTATGAGGCGGGACCTCAAGGCGAGGCCTCTCATACAAGTATGATGTCAAGCTAATGTTACGCTTGTATATAGAGGTAGACCCACATTGAGGTGGCCTCTTACAAAACTTGTTGGAAAAAAAAATGCCATGATCAACGCAACATTGAACTCCCAATTTTGAAAATTGAGTGTTTCATTCTGTTACCCCTTAATTGATTCCAAGTACCTCAAGGGTTATGATCCGCGGCGCGAACGGGCTCAAAATATTTTATTTTCCATACAAATTGCTGTAATACTTAAATCATTTCATATAAAATGCAATTAAAGTTAATCTTGTGATGAATAAACTTGTACTACTTAATTTTGACAACTTCACTCTTGCAGTAATAGGTCGGAATGACCATGAAGTCAACAGTGAAGCATTAGCCATGCAATTGCAAATTGATCCATGCCACTCCAACTACGTATGATATAAATAAAAATAAATTAGAGTAAAAAAAAAAAAACAGAGTAAATAGGAAAATGAAAGAAAGACTCACTGATCATTTAAAAAGCACACCACTCCCTCCCAAATGACAATCTTCCTCCTTACTTTGTATCCTCTCTAGGGCGCGATAGTCATGTCTTCCTACAAGTCTGCAATCAACCAACCCAACCTTATCAAAACTCAACAAGAAGAATTAACTTTTAACACAATTGATGAGCCTTTGCTACCCAAGAACTCATCAACAGATTACCAAAAGCAACATGAAGATCATCCAAACCCGCGAAAAACACACCTCACTCTTGCCATAAATGAAGCAAGATCACTCATCCACATAGCCCTTCCTCTAGTTTTAACCGGTCTTCTCCTCTACTCTCGCTCCATGATATCCATGCTCTTCCTTGGCCAAATTGGCGAGCTCGCCCTAGCCGGTGGCTCTCTAGCCGTAGGCTTTGCTAATATAACTGGCTACTCCATTCTCTCTGGCCTTGCTATGGGGATGGAACCCATCTGTGGCCAAGCTTTTGGCGCCAAAAGATACAAACTCCTAGGTTTATTCTTACAAAGGACAGTGCTTTTACTTCTCTTAGCATCAATACCCATTTCATTCCTTTGGCTCAACATAAAGAAAATCTTACTCTTTTGCCACCAAGACAAAGATATAGCCGAAGAAGCTCAATCCTACCTGCTTTACACCCTCCCCGACCTAGTTGCTCAATCATTTCTCCACCCAATTAGGATTTACCTTCGAACTCAATCCATCACACTCCCACTTACATACTGTGCAACTCTAGCTATCATCCTCCACATACCCATAAATTATTTCCTCGTTGTACACCTCAATCTAGGCACAAAAGGTGTCGCCTTAAGCGGGGTAATAACCAATTTCAATCTCGTAGCATCATTGATCATTTACATTGTTCTCTCAGGCATTTACACAAACACCTGGTGTGCAATATCATCTGACTGCTTAAAAGGTTGGAAATCCCTCATCAATTTGGCCATACCAAGCTGCATTTCAGTATGCCTAGAATGGTGGTGGTATGAAATCATGATTTTACTATGTGGGTTATTGTCAAACCCTCGTGCAACCGTCGCATCAATGGGGATTTTGATCCAAACGACAGCATTAATATACATTTTCCCATCATCTCTCAGCTTTAGTGTATCAACAAGGGTGGGAAACGAATTGGGTGCAAAGCAACCAAAAAGGGCAAAACTTTGTGCAATTGTGGGTCTCTCATTTAGCTTCATACTGGGATTTTCAGCTCTGTTTTTCACAATCATGGTGAGGAAAAAATGGGCAAGTTTTTTCACCCAAGATTTGGAGATCATAGCGTTGACTTCAACAGTTTTGCCCTTAATTGGGCTTTGTGAGCTAGGAAATTGCCCACAAACGACAGGTTGTGGGGTTCTAAGGGGCACAGCTAGGCCCAAATTGGGAGCAAATATTAATTTGGGAAGTTTTTATTTTGTGGGTATGCCAGTGGCGCTGTGGTTAGGGTTTTATATGGGTTTTGAGTTCAATGGGTTGTGGGTCGGGCTAATGGCGGCTCAGGGCTCGTGTGTGGTGACCATGTTGCTCGTTTTGGTTCGGACTGATTGGGATGTTCAAGCCCAACGGGCTCAGGAGTTGACCCATGGGTGTGTTGAGGGTGAGGGAGATTGTGAAGTGATTGGTTCTAGTCATTCTAGTAAGTGAGCCAGTGTGGTAAGATCTGATTTTGATCCAATGCCTTGGAGAATTTCTTTTTTTTTTTATATATTTTTAAATTCTTCTGGTTCATGGAACTATGGAAGAGAACAATTTTCCCTTATTTATTTTTGGGGTGTTGGTTGAAGAAGTCAACTTCAATGAGGTACATCAGCAAATTCAGTATATCTACATTTTTTTTGGCCTTCTTTTTCTTTAAGGTATATATACGGATTTTTTTAGAATGTTTGTGACAATATCGCATTATTACTAAAAATTTATGAAGGCGGTTGGAGTTTTTTTATATTTCAGAATTTCAGAACTCAAAGCTAAAAATATAAATTCGTTTGCAAAAAAGTTCACTTAGACTCGGTTTGATTTAACTTAATTTCACTTAAATTATAGTACATTACGGGATGAGAGTCAACTTTCGATGGGTTTGGACAAGGCCCATGGAGGAGGAGGGCAACATCACACACAAGTCAAGTGATGGTCCATCCTAAAACCAGTTGACATTAAGAGGATCGGGGTATCCCACTTGACTTATACTATATGAATATTTCTCTCTCAAATATTCCGATGTGAGACTCTAGTCCTCACATACTTTAACAATACTTTTATTCAAACTTTGTTGCACATACTGTATATATGATTATCCAATCAAGTTGGGCAAAAATTTTAGGCTTGGATGGGGTGAAAATAGTTTTTCTGGAAAATAGTTTTCCCATTTTCCATTGTTTGGTTTACAATGAGAAAAAAAATGGTTTTCAGGGGAAAAAGCATTTTCACCTATATAGGTGTAAATGTTTTCCCTTCAAAATGAAGGAAAAACGGTTTTCTGTTGGTGGGACACTATGTCCCGGAGCACTAATAGTGGACTTGATCATCGGGTTTTGGTTGTCGGGACATCGGGTCATAAAAAACAAACTCGCACCCGACTTGATTGGGCCTTGGGCCGGACTTTCAGACCACTTTCTCAATATTGTTTTTTTCTTCAAATAAGTATAATTCTGACTACGATATGCGTTTGAGGTGATTTTTGTTTTGAATCCACCTAACTTTTCGAGATTAACGCAACAATGTTAGTAGATTTTATTTTTATTAAAAAAAGTTTTTTCAGGAAAATTAATTCCATTGTAACCAAACAACGAAAAATGTGAACGAAAATACATTTTACACTGAAAATACTTTTCAGTTAAAAATGATTTTCCGTCCAACCAAATAGAGCCTTTCTGGCTGCAAACATGGCCGACTTAGCTTCTTTAAGCTAAGTAAGACTACCAATGACGACTCATGAGATTTTGTTGTTTTAATTTCCATAATTCCCAGAAGACGAAATTAAGTGGACAGCATTTGGCTTTCTCGTAAACAGGATAATATAAGTAACGCTAGTCTAGTAATAATAAGCATATATGCGTGCATCGTGCATGAACAGTATATATGCATGCATGGGCGCAACGATCGAGTACGACCATACCCGATACCCGCATGATTTGTGTTGGAATGAATCTGTTAATCTCAACTTGACGTTTTATTTATCTATATAATAACTAGTAGAGGGTTAGTTGTAGCTTGT
Source organism: Tetragonia tetragonoides (assembly GCA_038025085.1). Taxonomy (NCBI): domain Eukaryota; kingdom Viridiplantae; phylum Streptophyta; class Magnoliopsida; order Caryophyllales; family Aizoaceae; genus Tetragonia; species Tetragonia tetragonoides. Next base: position 51,314,784 of record CM076142.1, read on the forward strand.
AGTGGCCGACTTTGGTTTTCTTTTCCGGATAAATCACATCACATTTAGGGGTAGGGTGTGTTCTTTTACTTAGTGTAAATCAGTGATAAAATCTTATTGAATTAGTAGAAATTAGTAGCAGGACATTTATCAATCAGTAAAAATCAGTGGCGGGATCTTACCTATTATGGGGATTCAGTGAAAAATGATAAATTCCTTCTCACAGAATCAGTGGTTGGACATTACTGAATCATTGAAAATCAGTGGCAGAACCATATCAAATCAGTGAAAATTAGTAATAGGATCTTACCTAATCAGTAGAAATCAGTGACAAGACCTTACTCAATAAGTGAAAATCAGTGAAAATTAGTGAAAAAGAACGCACCTATAATAACTAACAACTTAAAAATATAGCTTTCATTTAAAAAACAACTTTAAAATAGCTATGGACCCTAATCTATCAAAAATAGCCGTACTGCAATAATCCAATTCCAAACGTGACAATAATTCACCTAATTACCTAAACAATGTCAAAAACCATGTATGTCTTCCCCCAACACGAATTTCACCTACCACCAACCCAAGCGGTTTCCCTTGTGACATTATACACAACATCAAGATTTTAATCTTAAACCCACTCCTATATAGGCTGCGACCCACGGGCTGAAGTGAGATTGGGCTTGGCCGCACTGAAATACTATCCGTATAAATCACCCTATACAAGAGTTTAATCCAATTAGGCATGGGCAACGGGCCGAGTTTGGTCGGCCCATTTATTAAATAGATTGGGTCGGATTAGACATGTTTGAAGGCGTATTGAGTCGAGCCGGTCCATTTTGGCTCGTTTAAAATTAAAAGTGTTTTTGTGTTTCATTCTCAATACATACATAGTGACTTTAACCTTTTTGTGCTGTATTGGGATGCCAACTCATCTTGAGACCTCTTCATATGAAGTTTTTGCACTTAAGAAATGAGTTTCGCTCCTAAATTCATATGGACTACGAAGTACTAACTATTATTATACCATTAGTAAATAACTTTTTTTGGATAAAAAAAAAATGTATTAGATTGCTAGGACTGCAGGAAGCATTGTAAAGTTAGGGATGAAAATATAATGGGGTCTATTTAAGCGACATGAATCACATGATAAACGGAATGAATAGCATTTTTGGGGCCCTAGCCATTGTAGCCAAGGCTTCACTAGATAGCCTTACCCTTGAGTCGCCCATGTGTTTTAGTGACTTGGCCAAATGATAGTCTACTAGTTATACTTAAAAATAAAAATAAAATAAAATAAAGGGTACTACTACATTTTTCTTGGGCGCCCCCATAAATCATGTTCTAAGCTTCTTTGGATGACGTTAGTCGCGAGATGTGTCACACAACAGCCAGGAATTGAACCCGAGATTTTTTATTGGCAACCCTTAATATTATCCTTATACCCATCCTTTGCCATTTGGTGCTAATTAGTTATACATAAATAATGACAGTTGGAATATGTTTATTCAAATATATAACATGTGTTTCCAAACTTTTTATGCTTGATTAATCCCAATTAACGACCAGTAAAACCTTCACTGGTCCCGATCGAGGAGAATGACAACTGTAAATAACATTCTTTGAATAGTCAATAGATGGTATGTTTTAGTTTCCCGCTCGCCATTATCCCCGATCGGCCCCTATACATGTTTTCCATTGCTGGTTTGTCATAATTAACTCTAGTATTGACACTTCACATATTGGTCCCATACCACGAGAGTTGCTCCTTATAGGCAATCTGAGAGTCGTAATAGTAATAGTTGTGGGGCTTTTGGCTTTGGCTTTGGCTTTGGCTTTGGCTTTGGGTATATCAATCAAAGTGACAACAATATATAGTGAAGCCAAAGTGAAGTATCTAGTCTACTTTCTTAGTATGCCAATGCCAAGCAGGTGGTCGAATAAAAATGAGAGGTAGAGAATCAGAATATAATGTAGGTGTTGGATATTTATGACCACAAATTAAACTTGATGAATAAATTAAATAATATTGGCTCTTTAGAATCTAATTTTCCATATATATATATATATATATATATATATATATAGCAGGGCTTGTGCTGTTGATTCCAACCCACAAACCAAACTAATAAGTGAAGTTGGCATGTGAGCTTATTGTCCTGATTATTGAAACAACATGACCCTTTTCATCAGCTCAATGCTCATTGGACACCAACCACTGTCAACACACATCATACATTATGTTTGCTGCCATATCATCGAAAGTGATATGTATTTTTTCCTTTTTCCTTCTCGCTGGACATTTGGTGCAATTCTTGAATACTCCCTACTATGTAACTATAAACCCAAATACTCATATCAGACAGCCTTATGTATGAGACGCGATAACTATGAACAAAAAAGTGATATCATCATACATAAAAAATAATACTTTACGACAAAAAAATGATAGTACCTCATAAATAAGGCTACCTGGATCGCTCTCATAAGAGAGTTTTTGTTCGTTTATCAAGTTCTGGCTTTCAAATTGGTTAGAATCTAGCACTAATGAAATCCTTTTTATTATCAAAGCTAGACATTGCTTACAAATAATGTGGTATAAGATAAGTGGATAACTATAACTAATTTGATATTTTAGTGCTTTTACATAAATTCGGATAATTTGTTCCAATCATTATATTGATCAAAGTATTTTTTATATATAGCAAATAATAATAAAGCGTAGATTATACTACCTCCGTTTCTGAAAAAGGGTAATATTTACTTTTGCACGGTCTCCAATGCACTACTTTGACCATAAATATTTGTGTTTATATGAATACATATAATATAAGAAAAAAGATTTTCCGAAAGTACCAATTAAAACGAATCCAATAATAGTATTTTTACATTGTAAATCCTTATATTTTTTCCGAAATTAATGGTCAAAGTTTGTAAAGTTTGACCTTCAAAAAGTAAATGTTATCAAACGGGAGGTACTAATTTTTATCTGACAGATATCTGATCTTCCTTTCTTCTCCCGCTGGCTCGTGGCTTTGCTTGGTGTATGGTCCCGCAGGCCCCAAATCCAATCTGTCATGCACAATGCACATGGCATTCTGCTTATTACCTTTGCCTTTGCTTTCAGCTTCTTGCAAGTCTCAGCTCCTCTCTCTCTCTCTCTCCCAAGATGCTCTACCACATGGTATGCATCTCTCCATCAAAAATTATCAAAAAGGAGTAAGGACACTTGTAGATAAATACGTTCTAAATCATTCATGATCATCATGATTGTATTAATTCAATACATACAATTAAAATTCACTTATGCTCTGCTTTACCAGGTGTCACTGGTCTAAGTAAAATGCATGTGTTATTCTTTAAGTAGTCAAAAAAAGAAAAAATGCTAAGATTTAAACCCATAACCTCTAGATTGTTAAACCAACTCTTATTGAAAATGTGCTGACAATTTGCTTTATTAGCTTTGTATACAATCAAAACGGTCATATGACATGTTTGTGGACAAACTAATGGTGTATTATATTATCCGATTTGATCAAGTAAGTGACTTTCACTAATTTGATCACTTTACTGAGTAAATAGCCTCCACTTATCTAATCTGACCTGATAAATGAATGGCATTCACTAATCTGATTTCACTGGATATGTAACACCCTGGTCTTGTTGGGCTGACGGTGACACCAAAAACTGCTTCCATAGCTGACAACTAAACCCATAAACCAGCACAAACATTTCCAGCATGTTTTGTCCTCACTCGCACTACTCTAAGAAACTTTTCAGGAAATCACTCATCCGAGTACCACTCCCAATCAAGCACGCTTAAATGTGAAGTTTCTTAGGTTTGGACTTCATGTAAAGAAGATGAATATTGGTGATATGAGTAGTACCATCAAACCATTTAAACCCTTCTCAACCATAAAATATTGGAGTGTTATAGAATAAGTTGAATGAGTAGAAAAGAACACACCCTTTACTTATTCATATTGGAATTCAAGAAGTCAAACTATTATTTCATTATGTGGTTCCCTCCTTTACTTCACATTTTTAACAATTGGTAATATATTGAATATAAAATTTGTAGAAATGTAACCTTTTGTCTGAAATCAAATGACACAACATTACTATTGTTGCTTGATTTGGTAGATAGAGTATTTGGTGTTTTTGTCATGAATGAAGAAATTTAAATTTATGGTCATTTTAAAATTTTACTTTTTAGGGTAAATTATCTCACTTTAATTATATACAATAATAAGTTTATCTAAAGTTAAATCCCAATCCTATATGGTAATTAGCTATTAAAATTATTTTTGAATAATCAGTACTGTACTCCTTGCAGAATTTTCTCTTCAAGGAGCTACAATTTTCTCCTGCCGTATTCTCTTTGAAAGACTCAAACTCTTGCACTATTTTTGGATAGTACGGAATAAGTCTTGTGTGAGACCAACTTACAGAAAAATTGGGTCACTATTTAACAATATAGGGGTCATTTATTATGAGCATTGACCCTTATTATACTAAAAAGTGATCCCGTCTCACCAAACTTTACAAAAAGACCATCTTAAACAAGTATTCTGCAAAATGAGTTCGGCAATATATTAGGCTAGATCAACAAGGATCTTAGAGAGGAGGAAAAACGAACTATGGTGTGCAAATTTCATGTCATGTTTAATTTGGATTACCTAATCCAATATTCCTACACAATTATCACAATATGGACTATCCTAGCCTCCAAAGTCAAAGATGTCTTTTCATTTTTATTGGGACGTGAAATTAATACTCTAATTGCTATCTATCAAAAGCTAATCCAGCTTTAACCAAGATTCTTAAATACTCATTCTTGTGACCTTACAAGAAACATATGATCTTCATGTTTGATAATGTTCCTTTAATCCTCTGTCTTTATCGATTACAAGAGTGGCAAGGGAATAAAAACTTGGTTCCGCATTCATTAACCTATGTGTGACTTTATTTACGTCCAATACCAAATCATACTGCCTAGATATGAAAGAATCAGTTCTAATGTATTTTTTTTTTATAATAAATTTTATAAGATGTAAAAGGAAAAACATGAATCAAATAACGGTAGCGCAGTGGCGTATCTTTCCACTTGTTCTTTGCAATGACCATCAAATTTATAGACTAACATCGAAGAGGCAAGGAAAAATCTAAATGGCATTTCGTAGAAGTGTACATACTACCCAAAAATCACAATTGCGTTACCTTATGTACACTGGCAGTCTCAAAAGAGATGTTCAAGAAGCTCTGTTTTTTGTACTGACAGAATACTTATATAATATGTTCAATACCATATACATATATATATCCAATGACTAAAAAACTTTTATACATCTAATATAACTCTTTGACCTCAGAATTTTTCCCATTTTGTGGTCAAACTAACTTGTCCATTTGAGAAATTCCTCTGTTCTCCTTTCTGATGTTGTACTACTAGCAATGGTCTCTGCTGTTTTTGTGACACAACTAGCCCAACATGACAACCACCATGCCTAATTGGCATTGCATTCTGAGCTTTCAATCTATCCAGATTTTCCATATATCTCTGGATTCTTGTAACCTACAAAGATCAAACCATTTAGATTAGTGACCAACTAGTTTAATACCCGGGCGATACACGATTTAGTGCAGAAAAATATCAACCAATCAATTATCAACCACAAAAAATGATGATTATGTTGTTTTAGACTAAGTGAAAAAGGTTGATAATGGGTCTGATAAAGTGATGATTAAATAGAGTTAATACCTGCATTTTCCTTTTCAACTTTACATCTCCATCAGCAACAATACCATCCAATGCTATCAATTTTGACATCAATAACTCTATCAAAGTCAACAATTCTTTCTCAGCCACTCTTTCACCTTTACAAATTAATGACTCCATTGCTGTCACCTAAAACACACAACAAAAGAATTAGCTAACTTAATTAATTTTATGAACCCAATTAAAAATGTCAATAAGGAACAAAATATTACCCGTGCAACAATCTTATCAACTTCCATGGTAACATCTGCAACTGATTTCATAGCCTTTTCCATGTTTGAATTCCTTCGCGATTCGAGATATCCGTTTTCTTGGGTGATAATATCTTGAACAAGAACAATTCTTGATCCATTTTTAACTCCAGAAACATCAAGAAATGCTTTTGATTCTCTTTCCTTGTCTTTGAAAAACAACTTCTGATCCTGTGGGTGTAACCCTGTTGGCTCTGCTAACATTTTCTTCAACTCCCCTGCCCATCAAAACCAATCATATTCTTATTTGACATGACAATATATAAGAACAACAACACTCGTCCATTGGCGGAGTTAGAAATTAAATTGAATCGAATACTTACCAAAACTTGAATGAGAATTGATATGAATTTGATGGTAAGAAGAGCCAAATTTGACAGAGACTTGAATGGTGGAAATTGGTTTTGAAAAATACTTATTGGAATCAAGATTCCTTTTTTGGACCAACATCCCTCCTGGTCTCATCTCCCACTCATAGCCTTCCACTTTGCCAAAGTTAATATTAGCATTGTTTATCTTCTTCATCATATTAGTTAAGTAAAGGAAATTGATCAAGAGATAAGGAAGAAGATGCGTATGGAGGGAGGAAAGAGAAATGGGTTTGGAGAGAAGAAAAGCAGAGGAGCAGTACTGAATGATCAGGAAATTTAACAAAGTGGTACTTTATTTATATAGTCCGGAAATTATGTTTCTCTTTTTTTAATAGGAAATTATTTATTAAATCCACATGATTGGCCAAAAGCAAGACTTAGATTTTATTCAAATGGGGTCATAATTTTTCTATTTTTTTTGTTTTTCCGGTAAAGAAAATGGTTAGGAAATGAGTAAAGGGATTAGGGGTGAAATAGGCCGTCCGTGATTAGTAAAGGGAATAATATGGACCTCTTGGCCAGCTATTCCACCATTTGAGGTGCCTACAAGCCAGCGCGGGGGATAGTCATTGTGGTCGACGGTGGATACCCTTGGTTGTGAACCTAAAAAAATGTGAGGTAGATTTGTTGTAGGGATGGGGAATTTGATTAAAAGGTGAAAGAATAAATTTTAAAATCCAAAAAATAAATTTATTTCACAAAAATTCATATGAGGCAGCGTCAATGTGAGACGCCTCGAACAAGCATTATGCTGATGTTATGCTTGATTATAGAGATGAATTTACTTTGAGGCGGCATCGTAAACAACGTTTTGCATTTAGTTTATCTTTTTCTGTTTGCTCACGGTGGGTGTTTTTGGCCTGTTGGGGGTGGAGTGGGAGTAACAGAAGAAGTCGCATAGGGAGGCAATGCAAGTAAAGTTGGTACGAGGCCGTGTGGGGTTGTGCAATTTAAATTTTTCACATAATCTAATTATGTCCCAAACAAATCTGAAGAGAATCTCCAAAGTCATTGAACCAAAGAAACATCCGCTCCTCAAACTGAAACTTCAACGAAAATGCTTAAATGAGTAAAGTTCATTAGAGTATATATATATTTTTTTAGATGGTAAGATGGTCCCAGCAGCTTGGGGGATGGCTAAGGGGATCATCAAAAATGTTTATAACAATGAAATATATGTGCACGAGGAGATGATTTAGGGAACTGTCGGAAAGTACTTTTATGCTATTTTAGGGAGGAGATTGAGTGTTGACCAAACATAAGATAAGTATAAGAATACATCATACAACTATTGTTAGGAGTTGACTAGCCAAAAAAAAAAAAAAAAAAAAAAGCCATTGTTAGGAGTTAGGACATACAAGTAAAACATGGTAATATTATAATTCCAATTGTTATTCAATGGATTCTATATCTTCTGGTAGTTGTTGGGTGGTCTTCTACTCATCAAATATGTGAATGGCTACGCACCCCCTCAAAAAAGAAATCAACTATGTGAATGGCTTATTAGTTATTCCTACTATAAACAATTGATCTTGTACGAGGCCATTTTAAAATGAGGTAACGTTTATAGTTAAACCTGATATTAGTATGACGTCAAGTTTTTTTGAGGTGACCTCACGTTGAGGAGGCTTAATATAAGAATTTGAGTACTATAAATCATTAACATGAATATTTATACTTCGGGGAATTTTATTGCAAAACTTTCGTTGATTCGGTAATCATTATCAGTCATGGCATATAGATATAATTCATCCATTTTAAAATCTGCTTTTTATTTGACTTTTTGAAGTCAAAAATTACAAACTTTGGATATTAATTATCGAAAAAAATAAATATTTCCAAAATAAAAATACTATTATTAGACTCATTTTCAATTATATTTTTAAAATATCACATTTTTATAATTTTCATAGTGATAGAATTATAATTATCCATGGTAAAGTCAAAGTATTCACGTCTTAAAACTATAAAAAATTAAATAAAAAAAAGATTTTGAAACGGAGAAAGCAGGTCCGTATTCACAATTCAAATACTTAATTATTCCTCCCTTGATCTTTCTATCTTTTTTTTTTCTTGGCCGACAGCTGTATAACAATGATTTTATGGTTACGACGATGGGGATGGGGTTGCTGATCGATCGATCATCATAAGCATTATGAAATGTCGTCTACCTAAAATAGGTTGAATACTACTACTAACATCTTTATATTTTTTAATTAAGAACATAAATGGGGCCAATTTTGGTTAAAACTGACCATCCTACGATATTAGCAGGTTGAGATCAGCAGCATCAAAACCAAATCAAGTATATTTCAAACATCAAAAGGATTTTTGATGTTTGATGATTACTTAATAAAAATTAAAAGATTCCATTGATGATACCCAAATCAAGAGTTCAAACATGGATTTCTGACACAACCTTTGCTATCATTTCTTCCGGAGTAGTTTATACTCTGTGCTGTTCAATTTTAGACAGTATAACTTGAAGAATATGACAAAAAGAACTGGAATGATTTTGCGACCGTTAAGATAGAGGTCTCGAGACCTACATGTAAGTGTACCACATCGAAATGATAGAAAGAAGGAGACTAGCATACAAATTGGTGGATTATTTCACTCACGAATTAGTTTTATGATGGAACTCAGTAGACTTATTTGCAATCAACTCTCATCCACCTACAGGTAGGGCTTTGAATTATTTTCTCAAAGTCATCCCTTGAGGGAATAATTACCCGTGAGAACATTCAGATTCGATTTATGACCATGCATTTGGTTGGCCCAAATTAAATTTAGAATGATTGTGTAAATGGGAGTACTATTTTTAATTAAAAGAAATGATTAATTTACATACATATAAATTCAAGAACAGGATGATTAGACAAGCAAGCATTTGTGAATCGATAGAAACGTGACAAAAGAAAAAAAAAAAGGCAGCTATTTTCTTCGAAACAGATAAGAAAATCACATGCCATGCCAATGAGCAGTTGGACACAACAACACTATGCGACATAACTGGGTTGTGGGTTTGTATGTAGCTTCACTACTAGTAGTAGTAGTAGCCCACAAGGTCACAATGCATTAGATCCTTTTGGTGATGATCGAGTTCCACATACTTTGATTAATAATTATCTGGTTTTTCCATCCACTAACTAATAATAACGACCTTATCTATCCTTATTTTGAAGTGCGACATCATATGTACTAGTACTATTCCAGTATTCAGTTTATATTGTTGTATTTAAGTGGCAGCTTTCTATCTAGAGACCCGTCAATGTCAGGTTTTTGCTCGTCCAAAAAAGATGGTGCTAGTGAATGACGAACGAGACACGTTAAATACAATAACTTTTGGTGAGATGAGATTACTGTACATAATAAGTAGTTTAGTTGTAACTTTTGATGAAATGAGGGGACCCTGATGCATTTCTAAATTATTACCCCATTTTTGTGATGAGAATTATTAGTCTCACACAAGACATTGATAAGAATTGAACCCTCGACCTTATAGTTGGAATTTGGGAATGATACTGCTAATCACTAAAATATCTCATAATTCCTTTTTTTCCAAAGATATACAGTATTTGTTGATAGCTTTGCTCTTCCATGTAACCTGGCTTTGAGGATATGTTTGTTGATAATTGAAATCTTGCCCTCTCAAAAAGGCAACACTATTAGCTTATGCAGTATCTGCACTGTTGTACAAAAATCATAAAAAAAAAAAGACAAAAGATTATATATGTGAAATAGCCTTCAAGAAGTCAGGATCACCATTAGAATATGGAGTAAGGCTACAAACAAGAGGTACAGTTAATTTGTTTGCTCCGATGTTACAAAATGCCAGCAATTCTCCTTATCTCTACCAAAGTTGGCCACTGACAAGTGACAACCCCCTGACTGATGATCTCCCAAGTTCACATCCATATATACATACATACAGTTTGGCTTTCTAGATTGATAAAGAAAGGACACAGCTTAAAAACTTGTACAGCAGATAATGCTACAACTTACAACCTAACTAATTAACAAACCCTCTGAAAAGGAGCAACCGAGGACCACAACAATTCTAGTACATTTTCTAGCTGATCGCCTTACAATTACAACCGAGTGATGAGCCACTAACAACATTATTATAATTTCCAAACTATGTTCCCCTACCTCGCTCTCTGGCTCACTCCATTTTCTGAGCTTTTGGTCTTGCATGTTTCTTCGGTCTAACAATGTAACCGAGGAGGATCAACACTATGGGCACAATAGTCCCAACATAATACACGCTCCTACATACAGCTAGCGTCTCATCCAGGCTGAGTACCTTAGGAAATAGGAATAAAGCAGAAGAACAATAATTTACTAGCTAAGTTCACTTCTGTATGAAACACGGAGTATGAATTTTTGTGGAGTGAAAACGAGGAAAGAAGTGACCTACTAACCAGGAAGCCAGCACTGGAATAGTTGAGTACCAAAACTGTGTACCCAAAGTTGAGAAAAGCCAAGAGTTTCTTCCTCAAAGATAGGTGTTGAGGAACAGCTTGTTGCCACCTGTAAATGACTGTTCATTCACCGTAAGAGGCAGAGCGAGACAGCCATAGAATGTATAGGCTTTTGTTTGAGTTTGCTCATAAAGATACAAGAAGAATGCATTAGCATGTACCTCTTGAGCCAGCAATCATCAGTGCTGAGTTAACAAAGAATACAATGTATCCACCATATAACCCCTAAAATGCACAACAATAAGAATGTAAGACGATACTTCAAACATAAAAAGGCTTAAACCTAATGAAATTTTTTTGGAAAATCTCATAATTTTCATAGAATGAGATTGGAACATGGATCCTTTCTAGCATGAACCTCAAAATCTTTCTCCATCACTAGCATTCTATTCTTCCTAGGTTCTTCACTCACTAACCTTTTAGAATTCTATAACAATGTTATTAATCAAATGAATACTCACATGCCATATAGCACTGACAGTCCGAGTAGCCAGTAGCAGAGCTTCTCATTATTCTGAATGAGCCTCTCATACACATCTGCAAGAAACAAGAAACAGGATGATGAATGGAAATGTATGCATCAGAATTTCACACATATATAGATTATTGTATGTCTTCTAATCCATGTCTTGAATGCTCAAAAAGCAAGTGCTAGTCGCACATCATATCATGATGTAGAAATGTAGGATGCATTGACTGCTAAGGTTACAGTCTTCTCACATGAATAACATCAGAAAATAACCTTAGAAGATACCTACTCTAGAAAAAGATAAAACTTTCATCAGTACAAAGTATAGGAAAACCAGCCACTAGTGCATCACACTCAAGGAATATGCTTGCATTAAACCAGACCATAGTCTTTCCAGGAACCTGGGGTTCGGAAGGAGGGGATGGAGGGCTTAAAATCATGTGTGGCAAGGGGCAAGGAGGTAACTGTACTGAATCATAGCAATGAACTTTGCAGGACAGGCAGGCCAGGGTACAAAATTGCAAACAGAAAACAAGTCTCGCAGAGCAAGAGTATTTTTTTTTTTATAGCGAAGCTTAACTATTGACATAAACGTTTAGAAACTGCAGAAGCGAAAAAGAGAGCAAAATGAAAGCGGAAGATATCAGACGAACACTGGAGTAGTAGTAGTACTTCTGTTTTCTAATATAAACAGAAGGATGTGGGCTCAAGAAACTATCAGGCCAGACACCTTGGGATCCTGATTTAATGCAACATTTCATTGTTTAGAAAGTTTGATGTTAATTAAAGTGAAGGTAAAAACAGGTTGATGTTAATTCCGTGCTAAGTAGGAGTAACTCACAGTGTCTCAGCCAGGTGCTAACTTGGATTTCCAGACAAGTGGCAACTCAACAGAATTTTTGGCAAGCTCAACCCCGAGTATATCAACATTCTTTGCACAATCCCATCGTGGAGAAGAATCTGCCCAACCACTGAATCCCAGTCCTGATATAATGACTGAAGCCTCTGAGATTGACCATATAAAATAATACTTCCAACGAGCTGTGAAGGCCGACATGTACTGGAAACCCAGCCGTCTCAAAAAACCCCACTGATGGTATGTTGGATCATTCAATCGAGATAGTGGAAAAAGGGGTATCAAGTAGAAGTACATAGCCATAGAAAATGCAGCTTGCACAATGGCTTGAAATGCTGCCCCATAGGGTGATGGAACCTTCTCAGCCCAAAGCTGTCACAAATTCACAGTAATTCATGCTTGAATATGGCACATGAAGATAGTAGATACTAGCTCCACTAAATGCAACAATCAAGCAAAAAGGCATTACTAAAACAGTGAAACCAACCCCATTCTTTTGTGTCCAGTCGAGATAATCCCTCATTTCATAAACTGGCCCAGCAAAGTGAGTTCCACAGCAAAGACAATAACCAAGGTACTCAAGCAGAGATGGCATCTTGACCAACCTTTTTTTCTTCTGTGCAATCCGCAGATGCTCCTCTTTCAGTAAGCCATCATTGTAATTGATTGCACATGAAATAACTTTTAGCGTTAAGACCATTAAGGCTCCTGTATTACGAAAGGAAACAGACGTAAAGATTATGTGACAATTAAAGGACATCTAGCCTACTAAATGCATAGATAAAGTTAAATTCGCCGGAATCAGTAAACAAGGTGGTGACAGAGCTGGGTAGAGCAAGCCAAGCCATATCGACTAGGTGAGGCCTAGGATTCTTCACTACTAAAGCTATGTGTAGGCATTTAGAAAATGTCCCCTTTTTTTTAGTTTAACAAAATAAATATAAATAGAGCCTATAGCTCAAAGGGTAGAAAGCATTCATGAAGAATGTCATGCCTTCACCAAGTAGAGGGCTTCAGGGTAGTCTTCCCACCCACATATCAGGATGCTGCATATTTTAAATCCACATCAAACCACTGAGGAAGAATGTAACATACATGTATAAGATTGCAAGAAAAATGCAAGATTTAAGTTACTTTGCCTCCATCATTTTACCTAAGTTTACTGTCATTTCAGTATAATCCTCTCACGAACAAGGATGTTATCTTAGTTACAGATTTTCTATTGCTTTAACTCATTACAATCCTCTTCGAACTTGTAGATTAGAGATGACCAAGATCCCACTGAGACTATATCATACGCACCATGATTGTCAATTCGTTTGAGCGTTTGGGCAATAGTACAAGGCAAATATAAATTCTGCTGTAATTCTTACCCGTAGCATCAATATCACCTTCCTTCCAGGCATCCCCACTCATGTAGTACAAATGGCTATCCATTTAGGAAAACAGTTCATTACATCAGAAATATAGTGAACTGAACCAATATCTGAAGACTGAATACAGCTAACTAAATATAGAGTAGCATAACGCTGTTATTTGTCAGGTAGGTTCAGACAGGCACAAAATAAGCATAAAATAAACAGTTCAGTAACAATGTTTTCTTTTTCCCTAACATGAAATATACCTTCTTCAGAATTTAATTAAAGTAATGATACTACTGATCTCAAAGATTGTGAAATCCAAACATCTAAAGGACAAGCTACTATCCATCTTGTTTCCTTCTACACATAGACATACTTGTGTGATTTGCCAGCAACCACATTTCATAAGCCAAAAAACCTATACAAGCCTGTTTTAACAGTTAATAGAGCTCATGCACGCTATCAAAATCACTTCATTATGCATCCTCAGTGGCAAATTTTCACTTAAATTCTGTTGACTATTTGAAAAAAGGAATCAATCCAAATGTCCTAGCCCCATCTATCTCCACATGTTTAGTCCACCGAAGCATCAACATCAACATCAACATTACCCCAGTGCCTCCAAAGAGGCTCCCGCCTAGGCAGGGTAAGGGGGGTCGGTTGTACCACAAACATCCTACTACACACCCTTTTTAAGTTTGAACATTCACATCAAGTAGATATACACAATCATATGCAATGTCATACAATCTACAAGAAACGAAGGGTAATCCATCACATTGGTACCAAAAAATGAAAACTCCCACAAACAAAAAAGAACTCCAAACAAACAATTCCCAACCAACAACGAAATCCAAGCTATTCAAAGATGTTATTTTTACTAGAACCAAACCTCAATCCATCACTAAACCTTCTTAGAAAACAAAATTCCAGATATTTGAAAAATACCATTAATTATCTAATCCTAATCATGCATGCAAAAGAAAAGCAGAAAATTAATCACCAGATTGACCACCAAACACATATATTCCCAACAACAGAATCCCAAGAAATTTAAATCCCTCATCACTCCCAAGTTCCAATCAATTACACCCCAGCCAGTACAATAGAAAAATCTGCTTGAACACTGTAAATGTATGATCAAGAACATGGAACTCAGGTAATTCCATAGAGCAAATACCCAAAATTTAAATAAAAAAAAAGGATTTAAATTAATTACCAGGCAATGAGAAAAGAGAAGCGGAGGAAGAAAGTGAGAAGACCACAAGAAGAACGAAAAAGAAGCATGGAAGAGTAGCCAATGGAGATGGGCACGGAGAAGAGGACAATGCAGGAGGGTCCGAATGCGAGGAGAGAGAGAATAGCGCCGGAAACCGCGGCGTAGAGAGAGAGGTGATGGTGGTGTTTGAATGGGAGTAAGCGGCACAAGAAGCTGATGGGAATTGTGGCAATGAAACAAAGAAGGAAACGAGTAACTGGGACTGTTAAACCCAGCATTTCCGCCATTGTTAGTAGCTGTAGCTCCATTTTCATGGGGGGTTTTTGTGTATTTGGTTGTGATTGTGAAATACTCCATGTCTCTTCGATTGCTGTTATGTAGGGAGGGCGGAAAGCACAAGGGCACCATGGATATCATCAAATAGTGGAAAATGTTAGAAACTATAAAGAGAGAAATAATACTCATATTATTAGCTCATAAAAATGACTATGTTTATTCCTCTAAAATAAAAATAAAAAATGACTATGTTTATTTGAACTTCTATGTTTGGCAAAATTTAAATCCAACGAACTTAAACCCTACTTGTAAGATATGACCTAATTAAGACCTTGCACATAAGATTAAAGTTACAAATTAATAAATACAAATTATAATAAATATGTTAGGAAATTAGATTTGCATTAGAAAAAAAAACAAATAAATATGGATAAATTTTAATTGAACTTTTATTTTCATCATCATTTGGGATTCAATCTAGTGTGAAGTTGATTAAAATTCGATCTGATTAGAAAAAATAAGTCTAATTCGAATCTAATAGAAAAATACAAAGATTGAATCCGAATAATATAAAAATTTTGAAACCAAGTAGTGGTGGATCGAATTTAAACCCTAACATATCCAACTTGTTGTTACATATACTCGCAAACATCAAATTATACCTCCTATTTGTTAACTTGAAAAGATTACTCGATATATCATTATCCACTTGCTTACTTGTCGAAAGTTAGAATTGGGATAGTGACTTTCTTCCCATCCCCATCAGTTTGGGATCCACATCAATCTGTTGGTATCGACTTGGGTCCTCCAATCCTCCATACCAACAAAAAAAAAAAAAAAAAGTTTATCCAGCTTCGACTTGAAAGTTTACTTGTAATCTTTTTTCTTTTATACAGAATGTTTAGTAATTTCTTTTTTCTTTTTTCTGTTTCCTTTTTTTTTTTGTTGCCAGGCAAAATTAATCAGCTAGAGAACGGCTAAAACCCATTCGGTTCTTTCCTTGGTGTCCCAGCCCAGTACCCTAACCCTTCTTCCTTCCTCTTCTCTCTCTCTCTCTCTCTCCAACAATGAAGAAGCAGCAGCCTGATAGTGATACAACTCAATTGGCCTCATCAAGCAAAATCAAATTCGAGGACAGTGAAGATGACTCCTCTTCTGGTGAAGTAAGTAACTTTCATGCCCCCATCACTTTCACTTTGTTCATCCATGTATTTATATATATGTATCATCTTCGGTTTGATTAAAATTTAAAGTTGCTCGTATAATTCTGTAAAGATTTGTAATGGGTATTGTTTTGTTTTTGTTTTTGTTTTGGATTGGATTAGGAGGAAGCTGAGATAGAGAATGAATTAGCTGATATCTCATTTGGGGAGTTGCAAAGGGCTCGTTCTGATGGCACCCTTGCTTTGCATCACAAACGCCACTCTGAGACTAAGAATAAACGTGCTAACAAGAACAGGTCTTTCCAATTCTTTTGTGACTTGTTTTTGCTACTCGTTGGACCCTCTTTTGGGTGGTGGTTGTTTTTGTTTTTGTTTTTGTTTTTGTTGTTGTACATTGGGATGGTTTACAATTGAGTGTTGACATTGAATTGGTTTTGTTTTGATAAAGGCCGTCGGAGACGAGCAGCAAAAAGCCTGTTAGTAAATTCAGAGAAGTAATTCAAGTCCCTAAAAAGGTGAGAGATTATCATAAATATTTTTGTCTCAATTTCTTTTAGTTCTTTGTTATGGAGTATTATTGGAGATAAGGAAGAATGATATTGGTAGCAATCCTTAATGTATGTCATATAGGAGGTGGATGGTTTCTTGATGTTGAGACTTCGAATAATTGTCTAATTTTCTTTCATAGGATATTTCAATGTGTTTTATAGGGTGTACTCTTCTATACAAAAGAATCAACTGAAGTAGATTCATCTTTCCTCCCAACATATGGGGTTTACATTCTTTCACTACGTTATCTTTGTGAGCCCTTAAGCTTCCTTTTACACCTATCATCTTCCTAGACCTTCAAGGCTTCAGTGCCAGGGTTGTAACCGTTGTAAAGAGACATATCTGTTATTGGAACAAATAGTATCCTGCGTTGGTGATGTCTTACTCTGTTGCTCTTTGCTGACTCGCTGTAAAATTGAATTCCTCTCCTTCATGCTCTCTTTGCTAAGTACTTCCTACCATGGGCACTTTTTAAGTCTGTGACACGTTGCAAAGGGCTTCATGGTTGGCTTGTGGTTTACCTTGGAGATTTTATGCTATTTGGTTGTAACTGTTTAGGGGCCGTTTGGTTGGGGGTAATGATTAAGGGGGTAATGGAATGAATTACCCCCTTAATCATTACCCCCAACCAAACGGCCCCTTAGTGTAATAATCATTTGCTTGCAACTGGTCTCCTTCTTCTATTACTTGTTGAGGTCGTTCTCTTTGAATAAATGATTTAGCTGTAAGTTAGCTTTACTAATATTTGTTTTAAGGTTAATTTACCTACCATTTGATTTGACAGGTGGTACGTGATCCACGTTTTGAATCTCTCTGCGGCAAGCTTGATCCAGAGGGGTAAGATTTGCTTGAAGTTTAAAACCGGCTTTGTTCCTACATTCTTTCTTTGTTCTTGTATTATATGAGATCTCAAGGCTCTCTTTCTCTCTCTTTCTGTTTTTTCTGCTTTTGTGAATTTGTTTTTGCTGCGCGTGCAAAACTTATTTCATAAGAGTATGCTTAAGAAGTGTCTGAATTCTGAAGCGCTAAATGCTGTTTCTACGGTGATCTGAAAAATGACATCTATTTTATTCCATTGCTTTCCTGAATTTCGCTTCTGCAAAAACAAAAGGGAGGGGGTTCTTCTTTTGACGATGGGTTTTGTGTAGATGATCGTTAGCATTTTGAAAATTTTGTGATACATGAATATTTTGATCATGAAACACTTAGATGAGGCACATTATTGGAAGTTGCTCCTTTCCTTATTCTGCATTAACCAGGAGATTTGTTTCTACATTGAAGGTTCAAGAAGAGGTACAATTTCATTTATGAAGAGAGTCTTCCAGCTGAAAAAGCAGTATGATATCATGTCCTTTGTGGTGCATTACTTTATTAACCGTGTTCTCATTTACTGGCTATTACATAACTTTGATTCTTGCAGGAACTGCAAAAGATGCTGAGGTCATCAAAAGACCCTGAAGTCATCCAAGACTTGAAGAATCGTATTTCCGTGATTGTAAGTTATATTCCCTGGAGGAAATGGTTCTTCTAAGCAACTGTCCTTTTTGTTGATTTCTTCTGTCTCCTCACAAGCAACTGTCCTTTTTGTGGGCCTTTTCAGGATAAACAACTAAAGTCTGATTCAGCTAATAAACATAAGGATGCTCAAATTCTTGCTGAGCATAAGAAGAAGGAACGAGAAGCGGCAAAGCAAGGAAAGCGGCCCTTTTATCTCAAGAAATGTAATTATTCCCAAAACTTTCTCTTCCTCCCTCTCTTCCTCCTATTTTTAAAGCCAAGTGTTGCAAATGCTGGGGGGATTTCCCATATTCACTCTATGTTTGGTCGCTCGCTACTGGGGCTGCTCACACATGCAGTAAGATGCACTCAGTAATCACATGTAATGTCATCTAGGCTCTGAAATGGACTTGGTGGTTTAGTCAGCTTCTGGAACTTCAGGACTGAGCTATTTCTTGGGCTATGATTTTCTTTTTTTTATGTAGCTCATGATCAGTCTTGTTTATCCTTTGGCTTGTTATGCTCCCTTTGTCCGACTGGGAATTGTTTCATATTCTATTTGGGATGTCCCAAATTTATACCACGCCTCTTTTTGTACCTTTCTCATCAGAAGTTACTCAAGGGACAAGGCTCTCTTAAACACCAATATATAGTATATATAGAAGCGAAATATTTGAATGTTAAAGTGGAAAGGAATGGGTCACAATTATGGCTTGCTAGTGTAGAACTGTGTGGGAATTTCTTAGAGAGAATGTGAGAGCGTGGTTCAGCAAATATTCTTGTCCGTGTCATTGGGTTTGTGACTCTGTGTCTTGATGGTGGAACAATAAAAGATTATACAAGGGTATAGTGATGTGACATCGACAGTAGAGGTTTTCGAGTGATTCCTTTTGAGTGGTACATTGGAGCTTACCAAGTATTCATTTCATAGATGATTATGTAGATAATAACAAGGCCTTGAGACAGATGTACTGGTGGAGATGGGTCATATTTGTCAGAATACTACTGTGGCTTTCAGTTGATTGGGGTGATAAAGAGATGCATGGCATTAGGCATTAGGCATTAGGCAATAGGCAATAGGCAATAGGCAATAGGCAATAGGCAATAGGCAATAGGCAATAGGCAATAGGCAATAGGCAATAGGCAATAGGCAATAGGCAATAGGCAATAGGCAATAGGCAATAGGCAATAGGCAATACGCAATAGGCAATATGCAATACGCAATAGCTGAGAATATTGGTTGAAAGGTCTTGGGGTGAGAAAATTTCTACTAAATCATGAAGAATTTTGGTGATGTTTAGGAATAGCTGAGAATGGTCTCTTCTCCATGAAGAACTTTTGTCAAAATTTTACTGCTAAAGGCGTTTTCTATAGAGCTTGCTCTGCATAGCCCTTTTTAAGATCCCGATAGCTGACATCCTTGCGATAAAGAAGGCCTGTCAGATGGCATTAATCCTATCTTGCCCAGACAAGTATTTTTGAATTATTTTAATCTCTTGTGCTCCTCTTTTTTTTTTTTTTTTTTTTTTTTTTTTTTTTTTTTATGTAATAGGTCTCCACTAGCACTCCTTGGGCTTGAAGTCCCTAAAAGAGTTAGTGGCTTAGTGCCTAAGAATAACGGTGATAACAATGCCTACCTAAGCCCATAGATACTAGTACTATACTATTCCTTAAAACAGAAAATGTGGCCATCAGGATCTAAACCCTTCTCTTTGAAGAAGCCAAGTGACCAAGTTTTGCAAAACCTGGAGGGAATGCCCATCTGCATTCCATGTTTGGTTGGTTGCTACTCGCTAGTGGGGCTGCACACACATGCAGTAAGATGAACTCAGTAATCCATTTTAATGTTATCTATGCTCTGAAATGGATATGGTCAAATTGGTTTAGTCAGCTTCTGGAGCTTGGGGAGTGAACAATATCTTGTGGCTATGATTTATAATACTTTGATGTTACTCAATATCAGTCTTGTTTATTCTCTGAACAGTTACACACTTATACTCCCGTTGTCCGACTTGGAATGGTCTCAATATGCTATTTGGAATGTCCTATTTGATGCCCACAACCTCTTCTGAGTCCTTTAGCTTACTCAAGGTTATCTCTCAAGAAACAATATAGAAGCGAGATATGTGAATTTTGAAACAGGTGATTAGATAGGGGTAAGCCTGCGTGTATCTGAACCTCCCCAAACCCTGCCCTCGGCTGGATACATACTGGGTTGTTGGTGGTGTTTTATATTTGAATTTTGAAGTGGGAAGGAATGGGCCACAATTATGGCTTCTAAGTGTAGAACTGAGTGGGAAATTTATTGGAAGGATGCGGGAGCCTCGCTTTAGTGAGAGTCATCTCCTTGTCAATGGCTTTGTGACTCAATGTCTCCAAGATGGTGGAATATTAAAAGAATATACTAGGGTGTAGGGAACTAGTGATGTAACATTGACCAGTAGATGATTTTGAGTGTTTCCTTCCGTGAGGCTGGATATTCGAGCTTAGCAATTATCTATTAGATATACAATTATTATGTAGACGATAACATTGAAGGCCTTGAGACATATACTGCTGTAGACGGATCATATTAGTCAGAATACTTTTGTGGCTTTCAGTGGATTGGGGTGATAAAGAGATGCATGACAATAGCAATAATTGAGATTTGAGAGCATTGGTTGAAAGGTCTGTATATGTAGTAGGAAAATTATTACTAATGCATGAAGACCTTTTGGAAATAAAAAAGGAATGTTGGAAGAAGGTTTGTACTCCGTGAAGATACTTTTGTCATATTTTTACAGCTGAAGGCTTTTTCTTTTGGACTTGCTATGCTTAGCTGTTTTTAAGATCGGATAGTCAATATCCTTGCGCTTAACAGGGAGAGGACATTTAATCCTGTCTTGCCCTGAAAAGGACTGGTGAAGGTTTTTTTTTTTTTTTTGGGGGGGGGGGGGGGGGGTGGCTGTGGCTGGGGGTGGGGTGGGGTTTAGGAAGAGTCTGCACTTGGACGACTTGCACTCCATCTAGGGGTGTCCACTAGTAGAGTTACTGCCCAAGGGTAAGGATGATAACAAATTAACAATGCCAACCTAAGCACAAAGACGTAGAATTACTCCACACAATTACTTGAACTAGGAGATGTGGCCATCTGGATATGAACCCTTGTCTTGGTGCGTTGCTGCTTGATCGGCAAGGAGGCGCTTACTTTCTTGCTTTCTTGGCCTTATTATGCTCAGTCTTGTACGAACCTTTCCAAGCACAGTTGAAGTAATTTATCTACATGCTCATTTTGATTTTTTTTATGCAGCTGATATCCGGAAGCAAAGGCTCATTGAGAAGTACAATAGTCTCAAGGTATGTGCTCATCCCTTGCTATTTTGAAGATTACGTAGCTAATATTAAGAAGCTAAGAGCATGGCGAGCTGATAACTAATATGTTTTCTTTAACCAGGCATCTGGCAAGCTGGATTCTTACATTGAAAAGAAGAGGAGGAGAAATGCTTCGAAGGACCACAGATTCATGCCTTATAGGCGGCCTAGCAATGAAGAGTAACGGAGATCGAAACAATGAGTAACAAGATAAACTGTTTTTGCGTACTTCAGAGCTTTTTCTGATGATGATGAGAAGACACAACCCTGTCCATTTTTGTAACAGTAGTTTTGATGTTAGGTTAAGTTTGTCCCAACTTTTCTGTTATTGTCCAATAATCTAATTTTATTGCCACTCTTCAAATCCAAAATGTATATTACAGGTAAAAGCGGCTATTGGTTTCTTAATCCTTCTGGTCATGATGTTATAAGAATTAACAGTTTAGTAGTTATTTCCATGAAGACATCTGGAATGTAGAACCAGAATGTGCTGATTAAATGGATATATTAGAAGAGCAACAAAAAAAATATTAAATGGATATATTCGAATCATAAAGGGGATTTGTTTGGTGAAAAAACGTAAATTTCTAGGTCATATTTCTTAAGACTATGTTTGGCACAACTAATTATGAAATGTTGCAGTTTATTATTATTGATTGAATTATATATATATTTTTTTTTCTTTGGTGCGCTTTCAATTTTAGACTTTTGTCTCGGAAAAAAAATTAGGGCTCTCAGAAAAGCTTGTTCATCCTAATATGGCTAAACATTTAGGTCAAAAAGTCCAAAACATTGTCTAATGGGCCGTTTGGTTGGGGGTAATGGAATGGTTTTTTAGGTTAAAATGGGAGGTATGTGAGGAGTAAGGTAGTGGGGGTTAGATTTTGTGAGAAAGAGGGTAATGATTACCCCATTTGAGGGATAATTGAAACCCACCTCCCCATAGGTTAATGATATTCCCCCATTTTTCTTCATTTTCTTCATTACCCCCTTAATCATTGCCCTCATCACCACTTCACATTACTATTTTAGACTAAAAGTCCATTCCATTACCCCCTTAATCAATACCCCCAACCAAACGGCCCCTAAATATATTATCATTGTTTAACAATGGTAGTTGAAGTCTTGAAGATGTTATTTTATATCAAGATCATATTTGTTTTTTCTAATCATCTCAGGAATATATTTTTTTTTTTTTCTAAACTCATCTTTTTATGAGCAAGCTTTGTGTAAGACGGTGTTGGCCTGTTGGGTGTGTAATGTGTTATTTAAAGTTGAACTAGATTAAACTAAATTCAACACTACTAATTGAAAACTGAACTGAACTGAATATTATTAAACTGAATTGAACACTACTGAACTGAATTGAACCTCAATTTCTATGTGAGACAAAATGTATATTTTTAAACTGAACATCATTGAGCTGAAGTGATCGATAAGCTCTAAAGTACACACCGTTAGATAAGTTTTTGTTATCTGCTTGTAGTAATTTTTTAGAAACAAAAAAACAATAGCAAATACAATTTACTATGGTCAACGTTGATACCCTTAGTATGAACTCAAAAAAAAATAAATTAAAATCATTAGAGCTAAATTATGTAGCTATGGGCCTATGACAACTTTTACACACATGCCCCCAAAAAAGAAAAAAAAAAAAGAAGACAAATGTTGGATAAGGTAATATATCAGCATTGTGATTGCCTTACTAATCTGTAATCTAAACAAATATAGGCCTAGCCTTGTTTTAACAATAAGTTTGTCATATTTTCCCTTCAAAAAATAAATAAATAAGTGTTTGTCATATTTTGAAAATTTAAAGAAATAATAAGGAAACAACATTTGTTTGTATTTTATGTACCCTGGCTATTTGCTTTTTCATTTGAATGTATTCTGATGTTTTAGATCTATTTCTTGTTGAATTCAACCCTTCTTGTAAGTGTCGTATGACTTTCAATTAATGGAATTTATTTTTCCATAAAAAAAAAATGTACCCTGGCTATGTCTTTTCAACTTTACCGAATATGTGCAATCATCTCTACAAGACTATAACATATCTTTTTCTCTGGTATAGTAGTATTTAATTTAGTTTAGTTTGAAAGACATTATCACTACATGATCTATGAATGTTTCATATAATTTTGACAACATTTTGAATTTCATTTTAGAAAAAGAAACAAGTCTAGGCGGTGTTTACTTTCTTGCAATCAAATTCAATGCAATGTAATCATTTTATAGGGTAAATGTGAGGAGTAAAATGAAGGAGGGGAGGAAGGAGATAGAAAAAGTGTGATTAATTACACCATCCAAAGTAATCATTATTACATGGGAAAAGTTAAGCAATTGTAATTACATTGGATAATGCAATCAACCCTGTCCCTATCCTCTCACTCCCTTAATTTCACCTCACAAAGTTACATCTACTTCACCTCACATAGTCACATCTACAATGATTACATTACATTGCATTTGATTGCAAGCAAGTAAACTTGTCCTAGTATAAAAGAAGAAATATCATAACCATCTCACACCAAAAAATAACCATCTCGCTTGACCTTTTTTTGTTTTTCCTCACCTACTAATTAAAGACCAAGCCGTTACAGATTGCGACCACATTTATCATTATCGGGCGTGTAATCATCTTGAATTACTTTAGATTTTCTTTGAAATTATTTACCACTTTTGTCACAAATTTTCTTCTAAACAATGCGACGGTTACAGTCTTTCTACGTAGTTACTCATATTTTATTTTATTTTATTAATTTTTCTTTGTGTAAAAGCGCGCATATTTCGGAATAGAAAAAAAAACATGTAGTAAGTCAACAAAGAGTATTCACTTAAAGACAATAAGCAATTTTCTGATATTACGGTAACACTAATAAATCATCAAAGTTACCCAACAAAACAAGGAAAGACAATTTCCCCTACATGCGGGGTGCCCTAACACCACATCAAGTGTCATCAACAATGTTAGGGTAACACTTGAAATCAATTTTTGAATTCAGATATAATTCCTAAAAAACCCCCAATAATCTCACCGATGTACAATCTAGTAAAGAAATCGAAACAGGATAATAAAAACAAAAACTAAATCAAATCAGCTAGTGCCTGATCTAATCAAAGGGTAACACGCGTATTATTACACCTGACCACCAAAGTCTCCATGCTCCTTACCACACAAGATAGGAGCCCGAGAAGCATATAAAAAGGACTTATATGGACTTCTCCCCTTGCAAATAATATACACTTTGCCCCTCTTTCTCTCTCCTCTCACACCCTCTAAAACATCAGGCGCTCTTTTCATCCATCTTTTACTTCATAGGGTGAGCATTCTCTTGGTTTTCTTTCCCCTTTTTCTTGCATAATTTTTTGTGTGATTTTGCTCCATTTTTGTGTGCTGATTTTGGTTTGCAACTGGTTTGATTGCTTAAACTTAGTTGATAACTGATGACATTGAAAAACTGAGCACCCACAAATTTCAAGTAGCGATTTTTCAGATTACCCACTTTCGATTTTGCTGTTTTTATGAACAAATTTTACTAACTATTTTTGATTGGTTCTGATATAATGTGGGTTAAAAGTTAAAACTTTCTACGTGCAGAATTTTGATCGTCTTTGCATGTTTTCGGATGAGTTTTTAATTTTACTAGTTGGGTAATTTATTTGTTCTTTGATGATTGTGTGGGGTTTTGTAGGAAAGGGAATAGGGTGAGAGAGACATACGGGGAAAGGTTATTTAATTTTCTCGAAAAGGGCAACGTTTTTTTTTTGATAAGGGGAAACTTTTTTTCTTAAAAATTGATTTTTCTTTTATTATATTTGGAATTTTTTTTTTTGGATACTTATATTTGGGATTTTTTTTTTTTTTTTTTGGTGACATATATTTGGGATTTTTGTGTACAATTAGTCATCCTGAATTTCTGATGTTGTCATTTAAAAGGAAAACTTTTTAATGTGGGAGGGTACCCGAACAAAATGAGTTGGAATCTCTCGATTTTGTTTGCTTTCATTTTCTAAATGGAGGGTAACATCTCCGCAAAATAGAATAAAAAAATTCAACCCAATATTTAGGAAATGGAAGGAATCCTAACCCGAGGTTTGGGGATGTTGAGGGAGGTAGACGGTTTTTATGTTCAGGGGCATTTTAGGTAGTTCTCCCTGTATGTAGCACCTAAAATGTCCTATTATCTTTTGTGGGTACAAACTACAACGTACAAGGGTACAACACCCTTACGTTTAGCATTTTTGTTCATGAAAAAAACCCTCTGCCCTTGAGTACTATTGTCCTTTTTGTTTTTTGGCTGGGTCTCGGGTTTGGAGGTAATTTTCTTTTTTTGTCTTGTTGGAGGTAATTTTTAGTGCCCAAATTCAGCATCGGGCTTACCTTGTTCCCTTGTTTTCTCATAACAATGAGACACACCCCCCACTAGGGGCGGGGGGTGGGGTAGTAATTTTACCACGGTAATAATCAACCCTTTCAAGTCAAAATGCTACTCCTACGGTTCTACTTGAGGCAATTGTCATGGCAAAATCACTTGAGTTATAATAATAGGTAGATGTATATAAATGTATAGTGAAATCATGGTATGTCAATAAATTACTCAACTAAGGTCTGAGGTCTTAAGATGATAGAGATTTATTGGTGGCATTTGTGTTATAATATTTCAAAAGTGATTATACTTTCATGGTGTGTAATGAACTTATAATAATAGTACAGAATAGTTGATTTAAGTGTCATATTAGCATCCCTCAATTTTCCATGGGTCTTCCTACTGTCATGGCTAATACGGTAAGGTTACCTTTTGCAAACCTCGCAATAGTTTTGTCGTTGTAGTTTTTGAATTAGTATGTTTTAATGCAGCAAGTCTTGTGTGAGACCAACTCACAAAAAATTGGGGTCACTTTTCAGAAATATAGAGGTCACTTATGATGAGCAGTGACCCTGCTTTCATTGAAAAGTGACCCCGTCTTACCAAAAGTTACAAAAAGACCGTCTTATAGAAGTTTTTGCCGTTTTAATGACCCATGGAACTAAAGTGCTAATATCAACATTCAGACACTTACAAATGATGTGACATTTAGGCAATTCAATTGCTGAAAAGTCTGAATCCAAGTGCATTCTTTTAAAATAATCCGACCTCGCACCTTTATACATATTTGTGTATTTACATGAGTGAAGAAAAAACATGGGTGCTAGTGTTGTTGCGTTGTGCAACTTCCCCCCCTAGGACCTAGTCCATAGTGATGCGAACTATAGAGGATGTCTATGATTTATTGATCTCTAAAAGAAAGTTTCAAGTTATAATGTTTCCTCTATGAAATGTTTTAATTATAGGAAATTGCATTAGGCATGGTTTATATGGATCTTGTTTTGACAATTGTAGTTGTAGGAATTAATCACTTTTTTGTATCTGATTCTCCTTCCTCTGTTGACACTAATCTAACTTAGGATCAGCTTGGTCATTCTGAAATAGCCAAATTTCTTAAGGTGTTATATATCGTCATGCAAAAATAGCCACCCATAGTTGAAGTAGGAGATTTTCATGTTGTTGGATTGTTATTACTTTTCGACTAAGAGTCAGGAGCATATTGTAGCATGCTTCAGCTTCTACGTGAGTAATGCTTATGTGCCAGCAGACATTTTTTTTTTCTTGTTGTTGTTGTTGTGGTGGTGATGGATTCATTACATTTCGTAGAGTGTTTTAATCTCAGATGTTACTTACCTGCAGTGTCGTCCCAAATGGTTTTGGAGGCCTACTTGGGATCTGACTACCAACTTCAGAACCAGATGGCTAATGAGCTTGCACAAACACCAAGTTCTACTATCTTATTCGAAGACAGCTACCACTCCGGAGCTGGAGGCTCCTCTGCATCAGTTTCTCCAATGAACTTATACCGTGCAGTTGTTCCAATGGCATGTCAAAATTCGCAATTCATACCTGGAGATATAAACATAAGCGGGCATAGTAGCACACCGAACTCAGGAATGAGCTTTGAAGATAGCTCTTTGATAACTGATTCCAATTCCCCTCTCTCCGGGTCTTCAAATATGCCTAGCATTAGAACAGATTCACTTACATCAAACTGTGTAAGAATGTCAGGTTCATCAACTGGAGATCACCTGTCTGCTCAGGCTCAGCAGCAGATCTGCCAAGTGGACCAAACTTACCCACGGTGGTGTAAAAGGCTAGGAGACCCACTTTCCAATCCAGCTCCATGGTCCCAGCAGGCTTTAGTTCCTCCTATGATGAATTTCAAGAAACCCAGATTAGAGATCACACAGGAGGATCCCCTTCTTCCATATCCAATGCCGTTGCTACCTCGCATTCAGGACCCCATGCAAAGTCATGATCCTGTGTTAGTAACTGCCATGTCAAATCAGCGTTTATTACAAAATCAGCCACAGAAGCAGACCTCTTTGTCTGTCCCTGACGCACAACGGCTTCACATCCAGCCACATACGCAGAAACAGTTTGCTGCCCTGAATGGTGGCTTATGTGCTCGCCAGCTAATGTCTTTTATGCATCACCAACGGCAGAGACCACCTGTGAGTCCTTTGTATTTATGTTAATATGTTCATTGCTATGGATTCCAAGCAGACACTCGCGCTGTCATTGCACTTCTACTTTCATTTTCATATCTAGATGTCAAAATTTCGAGGATAAAAAACTTAATAGTAATGTAATCTTGTTTCTTTCTTTAGGATAACAACATTGGATACTGGAGGAAATTTGTGGAGATGTACTATTCTCCACGTGCTAAGCAAAGGTGGTGTTTGTCCAAGTATAATGTTGGTCGCCATGCTCATGGTGTTTTCTCCCAGGCTGCTATGGTATTTGCACGCCTTGTTATTAAATTTAAAGATTGCATTTTTTAATACACAAGCAACTCTCTTTACTTCTGGCTGCTTTTCTAGCCTTATATGGCACATTTTACTG
Organism: Tetragonia tetragonoides; assembly: GCA_038025085.1. Classification (NCBI taxonomy): domain Eukaryota; kingdom Viridiplantae; phylum Streptophyta; class Magnoliopsida; order Caryophyllales; family Aizoaceae; genus Tetragonia; species Tetragonia tetragonoides. The sequence continues at coordinate 51,343,321 of CM076142.1, forward strand.
TCCGCAAGATTAAACTTGGGAAGCTACTTCTTGAGCGCTTTGGTCTTCTACTTTCCCCTTCATGCATTTGTAGTTATCGAATAGTATTTTGCCCTTTTGTGGTGCTTACTTATATAGTTGCATGCGAATTATGCTGTTACTTATTTCAGGATACCAGGAAGTGTGACTTTTGTGGATTTGAATCAAGAAAAGGATTTGGTAAGCATCTATTGTTTTTGCTGTTGACAAGTTTCGAGTTCTGTGTTATATCTGCATCTATTTTGTGATTATAATGACCAGTTCAAGGAAGATCAGTGACAAATATAGTACATGTGAATGAAAAGAAATCTCAGCAACACCCTTTTCAACTTAGGATAAAATGACAAAGCTTTGGCAACTGATTGAAAGAGCTGTTGTGGGCACTAAAATCTTATTCCATCATTTTCCCGGTTTCCCAGTGGTGTATCCTGTCTAAGGCCTCAAGGCATACTATGTATAATCTTATATTTGATCTGTTGTCACTATAGCAGAATAGCTGCTGATATTACATGCATATCTAAATACTTTGCTGTGATATATTTTGGCAGAGGCAACATTTGAGGTCCTCCCAAGGCTCAAAAAATTCTACTTTGATAGCGGCATCACTGATGAACTACTGTGTCTCGACTTTCCTATTGAAAGTAGGCTGCAATCAGGAAACATGATGTTGCAATTTGGACGAGCAGTCCAAGAGAGCGTATACAAGCAATTTCGTGTTGTCCATGAAGGACAGCTTCGAATCATTTTCACCCAGGAGCTGAAGGTTGGTAAAGTTTGGGTTATCATGGTTATGAATAGGGCTTATCATTCTGGTAATTATGAAAAACTTGTTTGTCTGCTTTCATGATTAGATAATATCTTGGGAGTTCTGCGTAAAAAGTCACGAGGAGATTATCCCGCGAAGATTGGTCGTAGCTCAGGTAACAATACATGTTAGTTTGTTAACCCAGTATTTGTATGTTCATTTGTTGATCCTGTATATGAGCTTAACCTGTTTTCTGACGCAGATTATCGTAGTTTGCTATCTTTTTTTGTTTTTTTTGAGGGGTACATCTTAGTTTGCTAATCCGGTATTAGTATATTCATTTGTTGATTTGTACATGAGCTTAATCTGTCTTCCGCGGTGATCTTAAGATTTCACAAGTATGACAGAGAGGTTTCCATCAGATTTTTCTGTTTGTTTTAAATATATCTAGTTGGCTGTGATTTTGGGTGGGGGAAAACCTTAATAGTACAATTTTTTGACTTGTTTCTCCTCAACCCAAAACTTGAAAAAACCAACTTTAGTAATGTGTATCAGATAATCAATTTTGCTGTGGATTTTGGGGTGCGAGGACAAAGATGGAAAAGGGATGACTAAAGAGTTCTTCCATATAAATTGTTTTCGTGTGAACTTTGCCCTTTTACCTAGCCTCTTCTCCTTTCCTTTTTCTTTCTGTTTTCCACATTGACACACAAGTACTATTCCATGGCTACTAGTAGCCACATCACAAAATGTCATAGCTGTTGGATGTCCCTATACTAATGCACCAAATGTTTTAAAAATTGGTAGTAGCCACATTAAAACAAGCTCCTTAATTCATGAATTACCTTGCTAATATGTGGTATAACTAAAAGAGAAGTCCCACTTTCAGGTCAATCAGCTGGTTCAGGATGCTGCAAGATGTCGAAGTAACATTAATGCAGAAAGAGCTGACGGGGTTCCGATGCAGGATTTGCTGACTAATTGCAATAAGTGAACATTCTTTTCTAAATTTTGTCAACATTATACTCCCTTCTATTTTTTTGTTTTCTTTCTTCATTTCCATATGTGCCTCAGGTGGTTTGCTTGCTTGCAGTATCAGTATCTTACTCTTGTGCTGTTAATTCTCTCTGATAATGTCCTTGCTAAAAACAGTAAAAAGCTCATTGCTTTGTTTTGTCGTTTTTGCTTACTGGGAGTTAGTTGCTTATTTTAGTGGTGTTACATATCTCATATTGCCATGACCATGATTGCCACTGTGTATCTTGTTGAGGAAGGACTAAGGAGGGGGTTGTGGCTACTCTTTACTAGCATAATCTGAAGACAATGCCAACTACTTCAATCATAATGGTTTTGTCATTTTTGCTTATTGGATAATGATAAGGAGTAGAGTGGATTTAATGGAATCAAATCACATACCAAAGTGGTTTTAACCTTGATCGATTCCTAAATGTTTGTCATCATCTAGGCTGCAGCTCATTTGTTTTCTTTGTTTCTAGACGTTAAGAAGCAAGGTGTCGTAACTTTTATGTGATGCTATGGGTTCATTCTGTTGAATGGAAACATTCTACAATGGACTGAGCTCAGCTATGCCACATTGCCACACCCAGGACTAGATTGTATTATAACGAGATACGGATGTACCTGAAAGGAAACAGTTTACCAAAGAATCATTGCAAAGTTTAGTGTTATGTTGTGTTTTAAAGTTGTGAATTTTCGTATATCTGCATATATTTGAAATTCCTTGTAAGCTAGAATTTGAAATTGTTTCTGAGTTAGCATGTGAGATTAGATAGCAGGTTTAGATGTAGCTACAGTTTCGGCTTTACTATTCTAGGTTTCTTATGCTGAATGGCTAATGTTAGAGACAGCTTTCCAAGATTCAAGTAATTTGCTCATTGATCTTATATGCTCATGGTAGGTTAGCAGCTACAGGGCACGAACTGGCAAGAAATTTGGAGCTTCCGTTTGTTAATGACTTGGGATTTTCCAAACAGTTCGTTCGCTCCTTGCAGGTATCTTTGCTTGTTTCCTTGAACGGGAAAAGTCCAATCTTTCTATTGTCTTCGCATAAGCATTTTGCTCATAAATCTGCATTTAATTTCCCAGGTATCAGAGGTTCTGACTTGCATGAAGGACTTGTTCTCTTACAGCCTTAACAACAATACAAGTCCAATAGGTGACTCACTTACCTTTAGATTTTATGCCAATTAATCTATGATCTCAGTTCAGGTTTGGTTTATTGAGTATGTCTGCCAGCAGATATGTCTGCAATGTTCTGATATCAGAAACTTGATTTACTGCTCTATGTTAAACTAGGAATTCTGCGAAAACGGGTTGCAAATACGTCAGATTTGGTGGTTGATTCCATCTGTGTTGCTTTGCCATAAAGGATTATGTTTATATTGTTTTCGAGTACAAGCTTATATATGTTCGTCTTATTTTCTCTCTTTTAGCTAAGCATCGCAGACTAGTGAATCTGACTGTCAGAACTCGTTAATTTGAAAAATTATTATGTGGTGAATGAAATCTTAATTCTGACTGTTGGTAAGGATTGTAGATTTCCTTTTTGAAGCAGTACTGATATTTGATTGATTTATTTGTGTAGAATCACTAAAAAGATATCCTCAAGAATATGCCCAGGCAAAACTCAATATGAGTCATATGGAGGCGAGAGCACACATGCAACACAGCCAAGATCCACAATGGAGCCACTTCACTGCTGCTGCTGGTAATTCTCAGGTCCCCAACTTGATGCTTTACACACCAAATGGCAGACAACAGGCAACAACATTTCCCAGGAATTATTACCAAAATCTTCTGATGGAGCAACCTCTGACTAATTTTGACACAAGTCATCTAATTCGAGAACCCCATCAGAGCTCTTACAACAGATTGTCATCTCATCTAGCATCAGATGAGCCTACTGCAGATGAGAAACGCGTGATTAATGAACTACTAAAGATGTTTCGTGATGAGGAAGAAAAAATTGAACAGAGTAAAAAAGTGAGGGGGAAGAGCAAATTTGTTTATGACCCTAGCCTTGAAAGTCCAGAAAGCGCACTTGCGGCGATGCAAACAAGGAATCTCGGTTCAGCTTATACCATGGTAGGTACGGCGGACAAGGGTAAAGGGTTAATATCTTCACCTAGTATACTCCCTGATTACAACATCATCAACCGAGAACAAGGTTCTGGAGAGAACTTTGCATTACCTGCTTATTATTACCAAGGGTTTTTGAGGAATATGAATCCCCAATGAGTCAACCTGTTGTCTGGTTTTATGTAATACAGTTACTTTCACATATACATGCTAGCTAGCTTCTCAGTTTAGGACCTAAGTCAACCTGTTGTCTGGTTTTATGTAATACAGTTACTTTCACATATACATGCTAGCTAGCTTCTTAGTTTAGGAGCTTCATATCAAACATTACTCCTCAGTTCAGTGAACAGCATTCTTATCCCTCGCGCTGAGTTTTTTTTTGCTTGGAGTATTTTGTTTGTCAACCTGTCTTTCTACATATAAACTGAAACGCTGTTTTTTTTTTTTTTTTTTTTTTTTTTTTTTTTTTTTTTTTTTTGAGAATCACCTCTGTCAAAAATGTTCGACTTTCTTAAAACCTAACTAGATTATGATGTGAAAGAGACTGATAACAAAACCAAAAAGGTAAAAACAAAGTAATAATAATACAGGAACCAAAAATAAAGTTCTTGGTGAGTATGCTATGGAATTGGGAGGAATTCCACTTCCATAACATTCTGCTGTTGCTAAAGGTAGCATAAAGATATGCCCTTCGAATGATGAAACACCATTTTATTCCTTTGCCATCTTTCTGTGGTGAAAAGGGCACCGTCCTAACCGTCTTCTTAATAAAAGGCAGGACACCAAAAAGGTTCCTTTTTTTCTACAAACTTTCATATACAACATTCCAAACAAAAGTACCCAACACAACAACAATCTACAAAAAAGCCAAACCAGAAAAAACCGCTGTCTTCATCAGCCAACCAACCTTTTGTATGTATCAGTATCACTATTTTATATGGTCATGTTCATAAACGTGGGTGGCAAAATTAGGTTCCAGTTTCCGTACCAAAATTGACACCAATGTGATCTTATTCTTCTTATTCTAATGCACAACATGACTAAAAAAAGGATGGACAAACAAACTCTAAGAGAGATAAAAGAGACGAAATCACATTTCCGGTGAATATAACAGTATCGTGCTTACACACATACACTTACAGAGCCTCAAGACCAAAAACCATGCCACTCAGCTCATCTCTTTTACTATCATATCAACATCCTAACTAGAGAACTTCCTAAGCCTAACTCGAGCACTAAAGACCCTTCAAAAACGCTTTAGTCTCTCTTTGAACATGCTAGGGTATATAACTACAGAGTCTAAACACAACCCACCTTTGGTGTGAGTGCAATCTATCTGGGTCATCGAGAACTTCACCCGAGTTGGCCCTTTTGAATTCTCAACCACAAAGTCCCCTGCGTGGTAGTGGAGCCACCTACCAGGTTCTTCCAGGAAACACTGAGACACAGTTCGTTGGCCTTCAGAAGTTGAGAGCTGGAATTGAACAGGTTTAATGTCCCAGCCATGAATTTGTTCAGTGTTGCAAAGACGGCGTCCAAACCTCTTATAGGCCCGGCCCAATTGCACCCTGAAGAATACACTGTAGGTTCCCTCTGGGAATGGGAACTCCACCTCGCCATTGATCTCGAACCACCATATCTGCTGAAGATAGGCCACTGTTGAAAACCTGTGTGTCAGAGAAATATGGATCAATTCCATGACCTAAAACAGGCTAATACAGAGTACTTCCAGTTTAATTGGTCGCCTTGAGAAAATGTGGGTGGGGAGGGGAGTCGTTACAACTAAAAGGCGTCATCAGAAACACCATAAAGGCTTAAATTGTAAATCTAGCAATCTACTAAAACTTTGCTAAGCATCAGTCAAGTCCAATCATTGTCAAATTAATATCATGTCTATTTGGCAATATAATCCTAGCAGGAACCAACGGAACTATGGAACAAACCTCTAAACATGAAGAGGCCATTCAGAGCTGCATCCATGTATTATATGCAAATTTGCAACATCTAGACAACCCAATAAGCACTATGAATATATATACAAATTATCAAAAAGAAGCCAGAGAGCATGATAAAGAATTAAGATTATATAATCTGTCAAATTATCATAGCAAGACAAATCCACAGAACAAGCTGAGATCCTAAGGTCTAACCACTAACTTGGGATAACTGAACCAAAATTCTGCATAAATAGACATTCCTTGATTACCCATAACAATCATCCAATACCCGAGCAGTAGAAAGATCTTGACCTCTAGAACCACTTTTTTTCCTCATGGCAATTTCATTGATTCATTATATGCAACAACAGAGAACAGTTTCAGGCTTCCTACTGCTCCAATATGAGAAATATGTTACAAGCATATACTTTCGCCAAAAAGACACCCCAACCAGAGGAGCCTAGAAGATCAATATTTCAGAGAAGAAATCACAATGACCCATAAATGAGATCAAAACTTGATCGCCAAAACATTAGAATCAGAACATGGCCAAATCTCGAAAGAGTAAAGACACATTGTTCCATTCCCCCACCAACACTATTACTGATTCAACCCATCTTAAACCAAAACACCTCTTTTTCTACAGCATCACAAGGAAAACCAACAACCCTTTCTCGAATTTCAGGATCAACATAATATACCAAGTCAAAAACTTGCACATAAGGTTGCCTTAACTTATCTTATCTCATATGAAACAATTATAAATACTAGCCTAAGACTTTGTAAATACTCAAAACCAACCAACCACCCTTTCTCGAATTTCAGGACCAACATAATATACCAAGTCAAAAACTTGCAGATAAGGTTGCCTTAACTTGTCTTATCTCATATGAAACAATGACTAATACTAGCCTAAGACTTTGTAAATACTCAAAACCTTTGCAGACATGGAAGATGGAAGAATACGAAGTAAATATTCCCTATCTCATTCTTGATCCATAAACAAGAGGGAATCAAAATCGCAATTGAGCCATCAAGGATAATGAAACCAACAGCAAGCAGACTTACAAGGACGAAGATATTCGAGCACATCAAAATGCTTCGAGCACTTGTACTCCACAATATCAATCTAAAACGTACATGTTATTAAACATACTATACCATATACTAAATTATATAAATTATATATCAAACAAAACAACAGAAAAGAAACAAAACAGATATGAAACAAAGGGATCGAATGATCTCTTACCTAGACTCCTCAGTAGGTATATGATTCCAATATCTTCGGTCATCAATCCCGGTGATTGACATACTCTTGGCAGAAATAGCCATACACATGCCTCCTGTGTTCTTATCCAACCACACCTTCTGCACAAATTGAATAATTTTACTCAGTCAATCACATACCACATCCTTGATAATGATTGTTACAATTTTAAGCGCTTTCCTCGTTCAATTGGATATCAATTTGACTTGAATACCAAATCAAAAAGCAAATTGACACAAAAGATAATGGATAGGAACAAGAATCCACAAACCCCCATAATCAAAGCAACAAGGAAAGACATAAAGAACTCACCTTTGTGAAACCATCAATGGAATTAAACCGGCACAAACTGGCATAAATATCCTTCTTACATGAATAAACTGGAAATTTATCATCGTCATCATCAAAAATCTTCTCAACAACCTGCTTATAATTAGAGGGTAATTTAGATTCCCAAACGAAATCAGCCGAAGAAGCTCCGCTAAAAGCCCTATTCAATTTTGCCAATTTGCAAATATCTTTAGGGTCCAAATTCATCAAAACCATAGCCACACAACTCTCAGGCAAATCTCCAAGTTCTGTCTTTTTCGTTTGGGGACCCAACCCTCTTGATTCCTTCACTAGCGCAGAACCCATCAACCAAAAACTCAAAAAAATTCCAAATTTTTTCTGGGTCAATACTTTTTCACCAAATTAAAATCTGGGCCACGATTGATTTTCAATCTTATGCAAATTTCAACTTCTGGGTCATCGTGATATCGCTATTTCTTGAAAGAGGGTTTTAAAGAGGAGAGAGAGAAAACAAAAGAAGAGCACTATCTGGGATGATTTGTTTTTCCCGGAGTGAACTGAACCCAAAACTGAGATCAAAATTGGATCTTGTTGGATCTTCAGCTTATTGTGGGTCGTCGTGATATCGCTCTTTTAAGAGAGGAGAGAGATTGGAAAGAAAACAAATTAAGGAGGAAATGAAGACAATGGAGGGTTTTGTGATTAGACGCGTAAGCTTTTTTGATTAAAAAAAAAAAATTGTTATTTGGGCGTTTTATATGGTGAAAATTGAGAGGGAGAGAAGGGGAAATTAAATACTCCAGCGTTTGAAATATTTATTTATTTTTCTGGTTTTAATGAGGGTGATGTATTATGGAAAAGACATGGAAATGATATTTTGTTTATTTTTGGTCGACAACTGTGAAGTGGTGGACGTTTTGGATTTATGTCCCCTTTCGTGTCCTTTGTATACTGTGGGGCAGTGATTAGATATTTGCTGTGTTTGTGTTAATTATTTAACCGTATCATTTTTCTCCCCCCAAATTTATCTTAAACTGTGGATTAACCTGTAACTGTTATTTTACCCCCAATTTATCTTAGACCCGTCAAAGAAAAACGGCTGGTTGATTAATCTACGGGCGATTTTGCCGGAGAATTGGATTTTAGAGACTTAGATTAATCCTTAAATGGCTAATGCCTTATCTACCTATGTAATGATGTAACTGTGTAAACGTTAGTTGATTAATCTAATGGCGATTTTACCAATTATGGGTTGGTCTAGTGGTGCCAGGGGCAAGACTTTGATAGGGAGAACCAAGGTTCGATCCCCCACAACTACGATTGGGAGGAGCGCAAAACCTTAATCCCGGGATCAGCTCTAAAATATTGGAAAATATTTTCCCACCAAAAAAAATCTAATGGCGATTTTGACGGACATTGAACTTTTTTGAGTTTTTAGGGTCTTGTAATTCGCACTAGGACGGTTGCAATTCCGGCCAATTCGTTTGCTCTCACAAGCATTGGTGGCAACTTGGCAAGCTAAGTCTGTCAATTAGTGTCAACCCAAGTTTTTTTTTTAGCCAATATCACTCTTCAATTTCATTGTCTTTATCCCTTCCTTCTCTGATCCACTCTTGTTCTTAAGACCATCCTCAATCCCCTAATGAAATCTTGTATAAGGCCACCTCAAGGTGAAATTACCTCTACATATATAGGTATGATATCGACATGACATCATACTTGTATGAGAGAGTCTAACCTTAAGGTCGTCTTTACAAGATTTTGTATTTTTCCCGTACTGGTCTCTATTTTCGCCAATATTGTTATTGGCACTAGGTCGGGCTTCCCTAGATACATCAACCAGCATTATATATATATATATATATATATATATATATATATATATATATATATATATATATATATATATATATATATATATATATATATATATATATATATATATATATATATATATATTGTGGTCCCTGATGAGTGACCATCTCTGATCTATCTCCCCATACATTGAGGCCACGGATCCATGGTCATAACGAACAAACGCTGTGACGCTCATCGATTAACACTTCTACGTACCGCCGCAAATTTCGAGTATGTATGGTCGAATCGGAATGAAACATGCATGTTAATACCTGTTACCAACTATCAATTTGATGGTGAAAGTAGCTGGAGCTCGAATTTGACATTTTTGTATCTTGTGAGAACGATAGAGAACTTGCTTGTCCCACATGCATCTGGAGTGAAACTAACTAACCATGGTTATATATGTGTACTAGAATAGCAGATGGATGCAGCTGGCAATTTTATGCCAAAGGATGACCCATGTACACTTATAAATGCTAAGCAATAATAACCAAGATCCTTGTTGTTTTTATAGGCGCGGGTTAATTAGTATTTGGGCACATAACGTTACCAAATTAATGTAAATTTGTACTCTCACTAATTTTTAGTGGTCGATGGCTCGATGCTAATGATGAAATTTTGATTTAGTAGTTAAGATTGATTAGGCAGTTGTCGCGAGTTACATAGGCTTCCTGATTTAATTCCAAACCGCCCCCATATTAATATATGTAAATCTATTATATCGATTTTTTTGCCTCCCTGAAATATTAATAAAAAAAAACCTTAGTCATTGGTCATTTTCCTCCTTGTTTACTGTTATACAAGTACAAAATTTCATGTTATACAAGTACAAAATTCCAGGCAGCTTGCTACTCCCTTCTCGAAAAATTTGTAATATTTGACTTTAAAGTTAAAAAGTATTTTATAAAAATTTAACCAGTATTAATATGCAAAGATATAAGGATTTACAATGTGAAAACAAAAATGGTGTACTTCCTCCGTTCCAAGTTTATCTTTACATTGGACTTTTCACGGTCTCCAAGATACTACTTTGACCATGCCTATTTATGAATTCATAATTATAGAACTTATAATAAGATGATATTTTGAAAATACTATTTAAAATGAATTTAGTAATACTATTTTCACATTGTAAAACTTTGTAACTTTTCACAAATAAGCGGTCAAAGTTTATTTGACTTTAAAAAATCCAATGTAAAGATGAATTTGGGACAGATGGAGTATTTGACACTGGGTAGATATTAAAGATTGTTCGATCCAAAGGGTAGTTAGAGAAGAACAATTAAGAAATGATTTCTGATATTGATTACACTTAGGAGAACGAGGGCGATGGCGATAGCCGACAGGGTATTGGTAAGATCCAAGGTTAGTGACTATCATAAAGAATGTCTCAAATGTAATCACCATCGATTTTACCATATTGGCAAGATCTGTAACAACGGTTTTACTATTTCACCACAAAATTGATGATCAAAAAAATTCAGTAGCAAAAACTGATAATGACCCGTACATATGAGGTACAATAATGAATATTGTCATTCTAGAATGTATGTATAACCACGCACGTGATGTGCCTAGACTGCCTACCATATTGTCCCGTCATTTTGGGACGTGACATCAAATTTAAGCTGGCCGATTCTCAACAAATTTCAGTTCAACTCTCAAGTATGAGCAATGAGCTACAGTATTGATCAGAGCCATTTACATTTCATTACCCAGCATTGCAAAGTGATAGAGATCCTCTCCAGTTCTTTGTTGGAGAGGCAAAATGAAGTAGGAATACAGAATAAAACCGAAACGGCACAAGAACAGAGTGGATTGAAACAAAACGGAAAGGAATGCAGAGGGCCTCAATGTATGCTTGAGAGGATTTTGGCACTTTGTGAGTACTGAGGGATTACTGGACGAAAAATAGAGTAAAAAAAAAGTACCAATGATTAAGATATGTGTGTTTTGTGTAAAAGTGTTTTGAGTTACTCTGTTGACCAAGTCTAACTCCCCTAGCTAATCCTATGTTATATTTATGCCTAATGATAATATTTCTCATTTTCTGAGAAGATGGTTTTAGATACTACTATTATTTTACTACAACTGAGTATTTATTTACCATAAAAGTTCAGTTTTTCATTTTTTATTTTTAACAAAATCATTTTTTACTACAAAGTATTCCTTTTTTACTACAAAATATTTCTAACGGGCGTTTGTTTAGTGGGAATAGGCGGTAGGGATAGGGATTAAAAAATTAGGTTCATAAAATCTCATGTTTGGTGTTAGGGATGGGGAATAAAGGAGTAGAGATGGGGATAAAAAGGCCCTCTTATCCCACGTTTTTAATCCCATAGGGGGTTGGTAATTGGAGGTGGGATAAGGATTTTAATAGTCAAATTACTATCATGCCCATTATAAATGACTGCAGAATTTGTCTCCTCTTTTATTTAAGGGTCTTTGGGAAAACTAACTTTACTATTCCCTAATCTAATAGCCACATAACAAACATGGTAAGGGGATTAACTATACAAATTCCCTATCACCTCAACCTAAATCTCATCCCAATCCCATAGTTTCATAATCTCATTCCTACTTTCCAAACATCCTTTAAGAGCATGGCTATCCATGTTAACCACCAAGTTTATAGAGGAAGAGAGAGTGTGGTGAACAAACAAAATGCTCACTATCCATGTTCATCACAAGTTCATGAGAAGAGAGAGAGGAGGGAGAGTGATGAACTTGGGGCAAAATGTTCACCAAAAGGGCTTGGGACGAAATTGGTGGTGAACGTTCACCGGGTGGGGACAATCTGGGCAGCTGACGTGTGTCCTTGGGAGGATCGCGTGACTTTAATTTTTTTTGGTTCAAACGCTGCGTTTTGCAGCGTTTGAACCCCCCCCCCAAAAAAAAAAAAAAAAAAAGCGCATCAGGCCGCCTGTCATGGCGCGCCACGCGTCAGGCCCTGATTGGTCTACGCAAAATTAATCCTTGCGATTTTGTAACGGCCATAAATAAATAAAAAAATCTAAAAATTATAAAAAAAAAATACCAATGACAATATTTTTTTGTGATCTATAAAATGAGACCAATCTTGATATTTTTTGGCACAAATTTGAAAATCATCTATTTTCTCTCCTAAATTGCTTTTATTCATCTAAAAATTCATATTTGCTCTAAAATTTACAAAAAAAATTAATTAATTTTAATTTAATTAGTGTCGATTAATATTAAAATGTATATTAAATAATAATTCAATTTATTAATAATTTAATTCACTAATATAAATAAAAAAGAAAACATTTACATTAGTTGGAAGGAGAGAGAAAATATGGTGGGGTATAGTTAAAAGTAGAAGAGAGAAATGTATGAACATCACATTTGAGTTCATGAATAAAGTTACATTTTAGTGAAGTTCACGAGTAGTGCTAGATACCAAACTAGTTTGGGATGAAAAATCCCAAAATCCAATATAATAATGAAATGTAATAAAAACAAGAAAGTCCAATTAATAAAAGAGCCCTCAGTATGTAGGATCTACTCCATATACGTTTATACGTTTTTGAATTGAATGGGAAATAAGTCAACCACTTTATACATCCATACCTCCCCATTTCCCTCTTCTCTTTCTCTCTCCTCTCTACCTCTCTCTCCTCTACAGCAGCCATGGAACCACAGAAAAGGAAACAAATTGAGCCATGGCCGCTGGAAAACAAAACAAACCGAGCCATGGTCACCGGAATCAAAAACCCCATTAACCCCATTAACCCCACAACAACAACAGCCACATCAACAACAACAACAACAACAACAACAACAACAACAACATGTGTTTCTGAAACCCCAATTGAGAAACTCAATAATCATAAAAACCCAATTGAGGAACAACAAGAAAACAATCAAGAAGAACAAGAGTTCAAGAGATTGCTAGCACCTGATATTTCCAATCTCCCTCTCTCTCCTCCTATTGCTGTTGAAACCAATATTCTCTGATATTATGCTCCTGGTAAGCCTCTTTTTCTCTTTCTTTTTCTGGGTACTTTACTGTATGAAATTAAGTAGCCTATTTTTGGAAAAGTGAATGAAAGTAAGAGTTTTTATTTATTTATTTTTATGATGCTTATTGGGTAATTTTGATTGCATTCAGATTTCATGAAGGCAGGCCATGATCACCCACCTTCAAAATTTATCAGAGGGTTTGTGAGCGCCGACTTCCAGGACCAAACTAGGGTTAGCATCTTTCTCCCGCAACATCTTTTTCTTGGATGTTTGATTCTGTTTTCTTCTCTGTGACTCTCCACGCTCGTATATCTGTGTAAATAATTCTCGTTTTTCAATTTTTTTTCCATTTTCATTTGTGACTTTCAGTTTTATTTGTGATTCTTTTGATTTTAATTATTTTCTTTTTGATTTGGTTGTGAGCTTTAATATTATCATTACCACTAAAAAGAATGGGATTTTTTTGCTTGATTTTGTAACTGATTTTTTGTTCTTCCTTTATAGAGGTAATGTCGTTTAGCTTTAATCACCATTCATATGGCTTTGCTTCTTGTCACTTGTTAGTTACTCGCCTACCATTCTGTTGTTTCTATCTTGTACTTCCATGCCAAGCACGATACCACAAATGTCTTCGTTAACCTCTACTGTTGCTATGTCATGAATGTGTAAATGCTTTGGACATGTCGAATTCCTCAACATTAGTTGTCATGTATTCGATATGGTATGTTTTTGTGCTCTGTCTTTGTTGTGCTCTCGTATTAAATTTCTTGTCTGGATTAGTAAAAAACAGTTGACTATTGGCATGGAGTAGTCAAAAACTTTTTCTTGTTAAGTTAGTGAAGTCACTGAGAATTTGCTGTTTAAGATGGTAAAGAAAGGAAAAATGTTTTCATAGATGTAGAAATCATACCAATTACTCACAGGCTTTAATACATTTTGGTGACAGAAAATGAAAAAAGACATGGCCAAATGCAAGGAGTAATCTTGTATCATACTGAACCACAACTTCTCCCAAGGCCTGCATTTGTGTCATGTTAAATGTTCATCGGGAGGTTAACAAAGACATTTGTGGTATCATACTCACCTGTGGATGCTTTAGGTTACAACCAAGTTGTCTTTTTTTTTCCGCAAGTGAACAATATGGCTGAACTGAAGCTCTGCCTGGTTGACTGTAACTTCAACCAAGGTCTGGAATGTCTCAAGAAGGGAGGTAGCATTGGTACTTGGCTCAATACATGATCTGAATTTTCAGACATGTGCAACCTGTGCAGCTCGTCCTGTCTAGCACATTAAATTCTGCGTATTCTGTTGATTTTGATCTATTTTGGTGACGGGAAAAAGCTAAATTACCTTGTATCATGCTTGGTTATACCTCAGATGTTGTTTGGTTGTTCAAATGCTAATTTACAACCACTTAAGAGTTCATTTTTTAAGCTGAAATCTTAGAAGCTGAACTATTTTTGATATGTGCATGTTTGAAATCTGAATTTGACAAGCTATATGTGTTGATCTTTTTCTGTTGAATGTTATGAGCATGAACTGGAGGTGACATCTGATTTGTAAGTGTTTAGCTGGTTTAGAAGCTAGTTTAACATATTAATCATAATATTTGATCTTGAGTTAAAATCCAGCTGCTGGTTTTTTATTTCTTTTTTTTTTAGAGCTATGGTTTCCACTTTTTTTTTTTTTTTTTTTTTTTTTTTTTTTTTGAGTTAGATGATAAGGAAAATAAGCTAGTATTCTAGAAACTGAGTGCCTAAAGAAGAAACCACTTAAGTTTAACTATGTAAATACTTGGCAATTGCTCAAGTTTTCCCTGCTCATGGTTTTACAACGAATTTTAATGCTAATAGGTTGGAAACTGAACGAAAAATCATATGCAAACACTCTCAGTTGCACAACAATAGAACAGCTGACAGTAGCACAACAACTTTAGCAGCACTAGACAACAGGACATAGCAGCACATTCCAGCATATTGGGGTTGAGGATTAGTATAGCATCGTTGCGGCTTGAGGCTAGGAGTATGTACATGACGGGGTAAGATTTATCTCTTTGTCCTTCAGTTTTTATCTTTGCACTGTGATTTGGGTGATGATGGATGGAGAGCATACTTAAAAATACTTTCATTGAATATATATCGTCTGTGGAAGTGATTTTTCATCTTTTATGGAAGTGAATTTTGTTTCTTCGTTATCCATTATATCTGCCTTTACCTAATGAAGTTGATTTATTTTTTTTCGTTAATTCGTCAGATGGAGTGCGAATGCAGTTATTGTCTCTCTGACATCAACAAATATCACAATTGACAACCAAACTCACAACCATGCTCCTGCATGATTGTTCTTATGCCGCAAATGGACTTTGCAGGGGTAAATGTATTTGCTACTAACGAATAGCAAGTAGCCGACAAATAGCCAGCCATGTTTTTGACGAGCTATATTGAGGTTCCAAATCGTCAATTGCCATAGTTTGCTGACATACTATGCCAGATGCATTCACTATGGTTGCTACTTGGAGATCACTCACTTGCTACTACGGTTTGATCGAGCCCCTCCACATGTAGGCTTTTGGGAAAGAGCGAGCAACTCAAGTTTGAACAAGTACACGACCTTCACACAAACAGTTTGTATAAGATTATTTATCTTTATTTTCTTTGGGATGCATCTAAAGAAAATTTATTAAACAATTTGTTTCCTTTTGTGTTTGTTATAATTATTGATGTATGTAATTTTTAAAGTGATAAAGATTATGGGTGATAATGTATGGTATTGTATCTCTTTTTTGTTATAAAAGAGTTACGCTCTCCGTTTCAGAAAAGCCTTAACATTTATTTTTTTTTAAGGTTAAAGTTTGTAAATTTTGATTATTGATTTATAAAAGAATATAAGGATTTACAATATAAGAATACAATGGTTAGATTCATTTTAAATAGTACTTTTGGAAAATGGACTACAATCTATATTATATCACCCATTTTCCCTCGGTGGATAGAAAAACCACATCATTACTTGGAAAACTCGCATTGATCTAGAACATTATATATCGTTGCCAGATCATAAATAAAATATTAGATTAAATGGTACATAAAGTCATTTTTTCTAGATAAAATTACACTAGTGCAAGAGGTAATATACACGCCACCTGCGTAACATATGTAGCAACGGTGTATTAATAACCCTATCGGTATGTTAGACAGTCATTAGACCATGTCCCCCTTCTCCTTAATTGTATGTAATCCCAACATATATATACAAAACACAAAAACGTAGTCCAAGAAACTTCTCTAGATTTACAAATGTGGTTATAATTGTATAGCTATTTCATGTGCATGCTATTCATGTTCTATTTCATGTTCCTCGCCAATGCTCCGTCTGAGGTTGTACTACCCTAAAAAAACATGAGATGCATGCATTGTGTGCATGTTGTTAAGTGAAAACTTTTGATACATCAATATCACATTTTCAGAGTTACTGTAGCACATTTGATTAATTAGAACCACTGCAATTAAAGAAGCCATTATTTCACTAAAATACATTTCTATGTAGTTCTTTGATGAGACACACTACATACAAGCTAGGTATTGTACACACCACCCACTTAATATATGCGCCAACGACGTATTAATAACTCATATCAATTTGTTATACTCTCAGTAGACCATGTCCGATCCCCCGACTATTTGGACCATTCTCCTTAGTTTCATGTAAATCCCGTCATTTACATATCAAAAGTAGTCCCAGAAACTTCTCTACACTTATAAACGTAGTTATAATTGCATAGTTATTTCATGTGCATGCAAACGTGGTTCCGAACATGACATTGCTTGCATCGTGTGCATGTTCTTAAGTAGAAACTTTGAGTACATCAAAATCACAATTATAGTGTTATTGTAGCATATTTGATTAATTAGAACCATTGCAATCAAGTAAACCATTATATCCACCAATGAGTTAATTTCTATGTTGTTTTCTGATGAGACACACTATATACAAGTTGGATATTATACATGCCACCCTCGTAATTTATGTGACAACAACGTATTAATAACTCATATCGCTTTGTTATACCTTCTGTGCATCATATCCCCCTTCTCAATGAACCGTTCTCCTTAAGTCCATATAAATCACAACATTAACATACCGAAAGGACTTACAAACGTGGTTAGAACTGCATAGCTATTTCATGTGCATGTTCTTTCTTTTTTTATTCCATGTGCATGGGAACATGGTTACTCGTCAATGCTCCACTCTAGGTTCTATTATGTGACCTCCGTGCCTTGTGTGCATGCATGTTGTTAAGATTGAAAATTTTGAGTACATCAATATCATATTTTCAGAGTTATTGTAGGACATTTGATTAATTTGAACCATTACAATTAACACATTATCTTCACCAATAATAAGACAATTCTATTTTGTTATTTGATGAGATCCACTATAGACTAGTTGGGTATTATACATGTCACCCGCGTAATATATGTGACAACGTTGTATTTATAACCTGTATCGATTTAAGTACATCAATATTACATTTTCAGAGTTACGGTAGCACATTGGATTAATTTAGAACCATTACCATTAAATTCATGTAAATCCCTACATTTACATGCCGAAACAAGTACAAGAAACTTTTCCAGACTTACGAACATGGTTATAATTGCAAATCAATTTCATGTGCATGCAAACGTGGTTCCTCGCTAATGCTCCATCTCAGGTTCCACTACCGAAGTGAACAAGAGATTGCGTTCATTGTGTGCATGTTGTTAAGTTGGAATATTGAGTACATCAATATTTTCAGAGTTACTATAGCATGGTTGACTAATTAGAAGCATTGCAATTACGTAAGTCATTATCTTCACCGATGACACAATTTTATATTGCTCTTTAATGAGACCCATTATGTACCAATTGGGTATTATTATACATGTCACCCCTGTAATAAATGTGCCAACTATATATTAATAACCCGTATCGGTTTGTTATACACTTAGTGCATCATGTTCCCCTTCTTCTAAATCATTATCCTTAAATTCATGGAAATCCCAGTATATACATACCAAAAGTAGCCCGAGAAACTTCTCTAGACTTACAAACGAGGTATAATTGCATAGCTATTTCATGTGCATGATATATAATGTTCTAGTTAATGTGCATGCGAACGTGGTTACTCGCCAATGCTCAATCCTAGGTTCTACTGTCCTAGAGCACGTGAGATGCGTTGTTAAGTGGAAACCTTGAGTACAATAATATCACATTTTCAGAGTTACTATAGCATATTTGATTTATTAGAACCATTGCAATTAAGTAAGTCATTATCTTCACCGATGAGACAATTCTATATCGTTCTTTGATGAGACCCATTATATACCAGCTGGGTATTATACATGTCACCTGCGTAATATATGTGGCAACGGCGTATTAATAACCCGTATCGGTTTGTTATACCCTCAGTGCATCATGCCCCTTCTCCATGAACCGTTCTCCTTAGTTTCACGAAAATACTAATATATACATAAGAAAAGTAGTCCGAGAAACTTTTCTAGACTTACAAACGGGGTATAATTGCATAGTTATTTCATGTGCATGATATTTAATGTTCTATCTAATGTGCAAGCGAACGTGGTAACTGACCAATGCTCCATTCTAGGTTATACTATCCTAGAGAACATGAGAAGTGTGCATTATGTGCATGTTGTTAAGTAGAAACTTTGAGTTACATCCATATCACATTTTCAGAGTTACTATAGCACCTATGATTAATTAGAACCATTGTAATTAAGTAAGTCATTATCTTCACCAATGAGAAAGTTCTATATTGTTCTTTGATGAGACACATTATATACCAGTTGGGCATTATTACACACGACACCCCCGTAATATATGTGTCAGCGGTGTATTAATAACTTGTATCGATTTGTTATACCCTTAGTGCATCATGTCCCCCTTCGTCATGAATCGTACTCCTTAAATTCATGTAAATCCCAATATATACATACCAAAAGTAGTACGAGACTTCTCTAGACTTACAAATGGGGTATAATTGCATAGCTATTTCATGTGCAGAATATTTAATGTGCATGCGAACTTGGTTACTCGCCAGTGCTCTATTCTATTATCCTTGAGAATATGAGATGCGTGCAAGTGTGCATATAGTTAAGTGAAAACTTTGAGTACATCAATATCACATTTTCTGAGTTACTATAGCACATTTCATTAATTAAAACCATTGCAATTAAGTAAGTCATTATCTTAACCAATGAGACAAATCTATATTGTTCTTTGATGAGACCCATTATATACCACCTGGGTATTATACATGTCACTTGCGTAATATATGTGGCAACGGCGTAGTAATAACCTATATCGGATTGTTACACCATCAGTGCATCATGTCCCCTTCTCCATGAACCGTTCTCCTTAGTCTCATGTAAATCCCAATATATACATACCAAAAGTAGTCCGTGAAACTTCTCTTAACTTACAAATGGGGTATAACTGCATAGCTATTTAATTTGTATGATATTTAATGTTCTATTTAATGTGCAAGCGAACGTGGTTACTCGCCATTGCTCCATTCTAAGTTATACTATCCTAGAGAACGTGAGATGCGTGTATTTATGCATGTTGCTAAGTGGAAACTTTGAGTACATCAAAATCACATTTTCAGAGTTATTATACCACATTTGGTTAATTATAACCATTTCAATTAAGTAAGTCATTATCTTCACCAATGAGACAATTCAATATTGTTCTTTGATGAGACCCATTATACACCAGCTGAGTATAATACATGCCAACTGCGTAATTTATTTGGCAACAACGTATTAATAACCCGTATCGATTTGTTATACCCTCAGTGCATCATGTCCCCTTCTCCATGAACCGTTCTCCTTAGTGTCATGTAAATCCCAATATATACATACCAAAAGTAGTCCGAGAAACTTCTCTAGACTTACAAACGGGGAATTGCATAACTATTTCATGTGCATGATATTTAATGTTCTATTTAATGTGCAAGCGAACGCAGTTATTCGCCATTGCTCCATTCTAGGTTATACTATCCTAGAGAATGTGAGTTGCGTGTATTTGTGCATGTTGCAAAGTGAAAACTTTGAGTACATCAATATCACATTTTCAGAGTTATTATAGCACATTTGGTTAATTAGAACCATTGCAATTAAGTAAGTCATTATCTTGACCAATGAGACAATTCAATATGGTTCTTTGATGAGACCCATTATATACCATCTGGGTATTATACATGCCAACTGCGTAATTTATTTGGCTACGACGTATTAATAACCCGTATCGGTTTGTTATACCCTCAGTGCATCATGCCCCTTCTCCATGAACCGTTCTCCTTAGTTTCATGAAAATACTAATATATACATAAGAAAAGTAGTCCGAGAAACTTTTCTAAACTTACAAACGGGGTATAATTGCATAGTTATTTCATGTGCATGATATTTAATGTTCTATCTAATGTGCAAGCGAACGTGGTTACTCACCAATGCTCCATTCTAGGTTATACTATCCTAGAGAACATGAGATGTGTGCATTATGTGCATGTTGTTAAGTAGAAACTTTGAGTTACATCCATATCACATTTTCAGAGTTACTATAGCACCTATGATTAATTAGAACCATTGCAATTAAGTAAGTCATTATCTTCACCATTGAGACAGTTCTATATTGTTCTTTGATGAGACACATTATATACCAGCTGGGCATTATTACACACGACACCCCCGTAATATATGTGTCAGCGGTGTATTAATAACTCGTATCGATTTGTTATACCCTTAGTGCATCATGTCCCCCTTCTTCATGAATCGTACTCCTTAAATTCATGTAAATCCCAATATATACATACCAAAAGTAGTACGAGACTTCTCTAGACTTACAAACGGGGTATAATTGCATAGCTATTTCATGTGCAGAATATTTAATGTTCTATTTAATGTGCATGCGAACTTGGTTACTCGCCAGTCCTCTATTCTACTATCCTTGAGAATATGAGATGCGTGCAAGTGTGCATATAGTTAAGTGGAAACTTTGAGTACATCAATATCACATTTTCTGAGTTACTATAGCACATTTCATTAATTAAAACCATTGCAATTAAGTAAGTCATTATCTTGACCAATGAGACAAATCTATATTGTTCTTTGATGAGACCCATTATATACCAGCTGGATATTATACATGTCACTTGCGTAATATATGTGGCAACAACGTATTAATAACCCGTATCGATTTGTTATACCCTCAGTGCATTATGTCCCCTTCTCCATGAACCGTTCTCCTTAGTGTCATGTAAATCCCAATATATACATACCAAAAGTAGTCCGAGAAACTTCTCTAAACTTACAAACGGGGAATTGCATAACTATTTCATGTGCATGATATTTAATGTTCTATTTAATGTGCAAGCGAACACGGTTATTCGCCATTGCTCCATTCTAGGTTATACTATCCTAGAGAACGTGAGTTGCGTGTATTTGTGCATGTTGCAAAGTGAAAACTTTGAGTACATCAATATCACATTTTCAGAGTTATTATAGCACATTTGGTTAATTAGAACCATTGCAATTAAGTAAGTCATTATCTTGACCAATGAGACAATTCAATATGGTTCTTTGATGAGACCCATTATATACCAGCTGGGTAATATACATGTCAACTGCGTAATTTATTTGGCAACAACGTATTAATAACCCGTATCGGTTTGTTATACCCTCAGTGCATCATGCCCCTTCTCCATGAACCGTTCTCCTTAGTTTCATGAAAATACTAATATATACATAACAAAAGTAGTCCGAGAAACTTTTCTACACTTACGAACGGGGTATAATTGCATAGTTATTTCATGTGCATGATATTTAATGTTCTATTTAATGTGCAAGCGAACGTGGTTACTCGCCATTGCTCCCATTCTAGGTTATACTATCCTAGAGAACGTGAGATGCGTGTATTTGTGCATGTTGCTAAATGAAAACTTTGGGTACATCAATATCACATTTTCAGAGTTATTATAGCACATTTGGTTAATTAGAACCATTGCAATTAAGTAAGTCATTATCTTCACCAATGAGACAATTCAATATTGTTCATTGATGAGACCCATTATATACCAGCTGGGTATTATACATGCCAGCTGAGTAATTTATTTGGCAACAACGTATTAATAACCCGTATCGGTTTGTTATACCCTCAGTGCATCATGTCCCCTTCTCCATGAACCGTTCTCCTTAGTGTCACGTAAATCCCAATTTATACATACCAAATGTAGTCCGAAAAACTTCTCTCGACTTACAAACGGGGTATAATTGCATAGCTATTTCATGTGCATGATATTTAATGTTCTATTCAATATGCAAGCGAACGTGGTTACTCGCCATTGCTCCATTCTAGGTTATACTATCCTATAGAACGTGAGATGCGTGTATTTGTGCATGTTGTAATGTGTCAACGCTGGATATATGTGTCAATGTCGGATAACCCGTATCGGTTTGTAATGCCCTTATTGGACCATGTCCCCCTTTTCAATGAACCTTTTTCCTTAGTTTCATTTTAATCCCAACTCTTACATACCAAAGTAGTCTAAGAAACTTCTCGAAACTACTTATAAACGTGGTTATAATTGCATAGCTATTTGATATGCATGCTATTTCATGTTCTATGTCATGTGCATGCAAACGTGGTTCCTCGCCAATGCTCGGTAGAGAACATGAAATGCGTGCATTGTGTGCGTATTGTTAAGTGAAAACTTTTAGTAAATCAATATCGCATTTACAAAGTTATTGTAGCACATTTTATTAATTAGAACAATTAAGTAAGTCATTGTCTTCATCAATTAGACAATTATATGTTGTTCTTTGATAAGACACACTATATATCAGCTGGGTATTATTCATGCAACCCACGTAATGTATGTAACAACGACGTATTAATAACCCGTATCGTTTTGTTGTACCCTTAGTACATGATGTTCCCCTTATCGATGAACCATTCTCCTTAGATTCATGCAATCCCAACATTTACATATCAAACTTAGTCCAAGAAACTTCTCTAGACTTACAAACGTGATTATAATTGCATACCTACTTCATTTTCTATTTCATGTACATGTGAACGTGGTTTCTCGCCAATGCTCCATCTTAGGCTCTACTGCCTTAGAGAACATGAGATTGCTTGCATGTTGTTAAGTGAAAACTTTTAGTACATCAATATCATATTTTCTAAGGGCAACTGTAGCACATTTGATTCATTAGAACTATTACAATTAGGTAAGCTATTATCTTCACCAATGAAACAAGTCTATTTGATGAGACCCAACATATACCATTTGGGTATTATACATGAACATGCCACTTGCGTAATATATGTGGCAACGACGTGTTAATAACATGTATCACTTTGTTATACACATGTTCTACTCCTCGAGAATAATTGAGTGTACATGTATGAACACTCATGATTCCCTTTCAATAGCCACTATGAGTCTTTCAATAGCGCATTATGATTCCTATTGAATAACATTGATATGAGCCATTGAAAGGAAACTACTATGTGAACTTTTATGAAATGGGACTATTTCGTTGTTGTCATACAAAAGTGTTATTATGAGATAAAATCTTACAACAAATACAAATATACACCATAATGTATAAAAAAAAAAAAAAAAAAACAAAAAAAAAAAAAACAAAAAACTATGCTAAAATGATTGTGCTGAGTTACATGTTTAGTAACTTACCATTCATAACCCCCTAAAAAAACTAGTGAATTGCTAAATACCGCCCCTTTTTACTACCTACCGCCCCCCCCCTCCCAAATTCCAATTTTGCCCTCACTCACTCTCACTCACTCATCTTTCCTCTCTTCCTCACTCACTCTCACTCATCCTTCCTCTCTTCCTCACTCACTCTCACTCATCCTCACCACCACACCATCACACCGGCAACCACCACCACTCACGGCACCACCACCACCACCACCATCACAACGGAATGTCAGGGGCTAGCGGCAGCGGCAGAGGCTTCGACGGCGAGGGAGGCGGCGACCGACCGCATCGCGGGGGGGTAACTTTTCGAAATATTTTTTGCCTTGAATTGAATTTTTTTTGCCTTGAATTGAATCGCGAACTTATGAATTGAAGTTGTGTTGAATTTTTTTTTTTTGGTGTCGATCGTCTGCCGATCTCGACTTACCCTTGGGTGAGTCGTCTGCGACCGGCGACTCACCCAAGGGTGAGTCGTCTGCCGATCTCGACTCGCCCAAGGGTGAGTCGCCGGTCGCAGACGACTCACCCTTGGTGAGTCGAGATCGGCCGACGACTCACCGAAAGGTGAGTCGCCGGTCGCAGACGACTCACCCAAGGGTGAGTCGAGATCGGCCGACGACTCACCCAAGGGTGAGTCGCCGGTCGCAGACGACCGACACAAAAAAGATTTTTTTTATTATTTATTATTATTATTATTATTATTATTTATTATTATTATTATTATTATTTATTGTTATTATTATTATTATTATTATTTATTGTTATTATTATTATTATTATTATTATTATTTATCGTTATTATTATTATTATTATTGATTATTGTTTAATTAATTAAAAATGTGAAATGATAGATGGGAGGAGCCGGTAAATCGGTGCCGAGGTTATTTAGTGAACTAGCTGGTTCAGGACCGCGTCACACGAGGACGCGCGGGATTGATGCCTCTGTACGGAGAGAGAGAGAGAGGCAGTTCGGATGAGGGACATGACTGCTGAGCAAGACGATTACGAAACTAGCGAGTTCTACTCCGGGGATCAGTCCATGGACGATGATCAGATTGGCGTCGAATCATCCTCAGATTGGCGCGTGGTGAAGGGCAGAGGCGGTAGGTTTGTTAGTACTGGGTCGTCCAGTACTAGCAAACGATCTAAAGCGGAGGACGACACTACGTGGCTTGTTACAGAGCCTGTGCCCGGTGGGCCGGCGGATGATAGCGTCATACCGAGCTTCCTGGGCCACGTAGCGTCTCGTATGTGGAATGGAGAGACGAGGGGTCTCTTGAAGTGTCAGAACCGATTCAGTGTCTGTCAGCGGCTGAGTCAGTGGCGAGCGGAGATGTCGGCCGAGATGAGGGCCCAGATCGAGGGGACTGGGTTATCACACCTGGCAGACATTATGTTCAGACATATTGACTTCCCCCTGATATCTGCATTTGTTGAATGGTGGCAGCCGGATACGAACTCGTTCCACATGCCGTTCGGAGAGATGACGATCATGTTGCACGATGTATGGCATATTCTTCGGATTCCTGTAGACGGACAGCTCGTTTCCAATGAGGGACGGGATGGGCAGCTGCAGATGGCGGCCATGGAGGTTCTCGGGGTCACCCAAGATGAACTGATGTGTAGCTACTGGCAGGGCGGTGCGGTCCTCACGGAGTCGATTTTTGAGCTTTGCCGTGAGCAAGTGGAGGACAACCAGGCAACAGCTTGGATGTGGTTACTTATTGGATCCACCTTGTTTGTCGACAAGAGTGGTAACCGTATTAGACCCTCCTGCGTGATGGAGATGATGGACGACGGTATCGAAACGGTGCATGACTTCTCTTGGGGATCTGCTGCCCTCGCCTTCCTATATCGTCAGCTCGGTATAGCTAGTCGCGGGGATTCTCAGGGCATCTGCGGATGCCTAACTCTCCTCCAGGCATGGATATACGAGTACTTTCCCTGCTTCCGACCTCATCGGGAGCGGATGGTTGTCGGGGACGACGAGGCTCCCCGTGCGTCCGTATGGAGTGCCCAGGCTGAGGGCAAGGACGTGGTTCGACTGCACTCCTTACGTAGACGCTTGGATCATCTGCGAGCGCCAGAGGTACGTCATTTACTTATCGGTGTTCATGATTTATTTCGTCGTTTGCTATGTTTTTTTTACTTCACCGTAACTTTCAACATTTCTACGTAGGTGGTGTGGCTGCCGTACGGTTCTGACCCGGCAGTATCTGTACCAAGGACTGTATTCATGGGGTGGCTACGGTATCGGGATATTATCGAACCGTACATGCCTGGTCGTTGTTTACGACAAATCGGGTACGTACAGAGTATCCCTTTCCCGATCATTAGGCCAGAGAAAGCGATCAGGTCATGGAGCAGTCGTTCGTACAAGGTTGTCTACCCCGAACGGATGTCATCTGATGCTTGGCGTATGTTCCCGGGATTTTACATTCTTGGTCTCCATGGGTTTCAGGCATCCACGTCAGATCCCACAGCATGTACGGATGACTACCTCGCATGGTACTACCTTCACTCCCACCCTCGGCTGATACGTGACGCTGCAGCACCTGTGATTCCTCCACGATCCAACAACGATTATGTAAGTGATTAACTAAAATATATATTTTTTTTACGTATTACATATCTCTGAACTCACACTCATTGTTACTTTTTTGCAGTGGGTGAATCGTCTAGCCGTCGCAGCTGAGTCTTTCATTAGTTTGATTCCTCCGGAGCAAGCGAAAGGTTCTCGATCGATTATGGAGGAGTATACGAGAGATTGGCGGGCTGCCAAATGATGTATTGACCCTAGATGAATTTGTTATATATTTATATAAGAGTTTCATTGTTATTGTTATTTATTTGTGTTATTGTAATTTGTTGTTTCTTATTTACATTTTTTGTTTTATTGTAATTTGTTGTTTTATTTACCTCCAATAATCACGACCACTCTCCACATGCAAAATATAACAATCACACAAAAATGTGACAATGATATAAGTATAACAATCACGCAAAACATTCAATTACGTCGACCTCGCTAAACGATCCCAATGTGCTCTTCGCCTAACATACATTTGCTCCCAACCAGCGACACTATCAGAACGGGAAGTAAACCACGCTGCGCATATCGGAGGAACAGGGAAATCTGAGGCTAAATCCAGACGGATATAATGCATGTACGAATCACCTAAATGACACATGACAATTTCCCTACTTGGACGTGTAGCAGTCGAAGGTGCTTGCAACGGTAGCACTGTGTAACAAGAATATAACCCCCTTCCGCTGCCGTATCCGAATAACATAATCGCTGCATTGAAGAGGTTGGCAATCGGGAACAAATCCTCAACTACTATCATCCAGTGATCATCGTTACACGCACCTCCGTCCCACATAATACGGCGGTAACCAGCGTCGACCCCTTCAACGTATATGTTTTCGTACAATGCTCGGTTAGCTAAGAGTTCGTTTGCAATGCAAACTCTCGTCAATCGCCATTGCTCTTGGTCTCCGAAAACGTAGTCCGCAATGACACGGAAACCGCAATTACCATCCCCAAGCACATCGAGATATCCTTCAATGAAAGGTATGATGATTCCCGGAATTTTGTTAACATGATAGAATTCAGTGATATCTATTGCGTGTCCAGCTGCAAGACAATATAATAGAAAGTCATTAATAGTACTTATCAAAAAGTAATTAACAACATTATGTACATGTTAATAAATTATGGGTTTTCATACCAGTACTCCGCACGACGTTACTCGATGAGGATGAGGTACGACCACGCCCGCGGCTCGAACTGGATGACCTAGGGCGACCACGACCCCTCTGGGAGTACTCCCATGAACTAGGATCACGTCTGGTAGAGGAACTCCCTCTCGGTCGACCTCTGACTGTCGTGTTCGCTTCTGGCTCGACGTAACTCGCTTCCTCAGGATGAAGCTGCTCATTCATAAGGACAGATATGTTGCGCACAACTGCCCGGTCGCTTGAGTTAACCTCGTCGACCAGAGACTGAAAGTATCGATGGTCCTCAGATGGATGCTCAGTCATGTCAAGCGTAGCTATCTCCACTGCATCACTAATAACGAGTGTTCGCCAAAATTTGTGGACACTATTCAAGCTAATTGGCGTGCCCGTATCCGTGGCCGTTTTCAATCACACGCACACGGGATCTGATGAGTGGATCTCAATACACAACCGCAACGATCAAATACTTGGTGACTCAATTCTCTCATCCTCTTCAGCTCATTCGATAATATTTGTAAGCAGTAATGGGAAACATACCCGGTCAGATAGTTGAATGGGAAACCCGAGTACATCACACTTCTTCGTCTTCTGCACTCTTCAAGTGTGTACTTGATCTCAGTTATTTGTGACTCGATTGACTTGTTGACCTTGTTCCAAACATTGTCCAAAGCTCCAGTTGAGGAGTTCAACCACTGTTTTAGCGCGGCATGTGCACTCTCCACCCTGCAAGTCGTAGTGTTGCCAAGGTGTAGCACCTTATTCGTCCACGCACCCACAAACATCTCTTTGTATCTCAGCCAGGTCTTTTCTACATAGGATATCACGTGAGGGTAATTCCTCCAACTACCCTTCATCATACGCACTGCTCTATCGTACGCAGCTTCTGTGGAAGCTTCCATGATAATTTTCCACCTCCCGTTCTTGAACCTCTCCGCGACAAGCTTATCTTTTCCACAAAGTCTGTACACTTTGTCTTCAACGACTTTGTTAATGTGCCATGTACAGAGCAAATGGGCACTCTCGGGAAATATCTCTCTAATAGGTGTCATCAACCCTAGCTCACGATCGGTCACAATTGCTGTTGGGTGTACATCATTTCCAATAAGCATCCTCAACTTATCTAAGACCCACGCATAGCTTGCCTGAGTCTCATCCTTCATAATGGCATAAGCTATGAGGAAGTTCTTATTGGTTGGAGTCATCCCCACTATCTCAAGAAACGGCATCTTATACTTGTTTGTTTTGTACGTGGAATCTAAGCCAATCAACCAACGAAAAGACCGAAGTAACTGAATTGATGTAGGGTGTGCCATGAACACGTGAGTTACCTCATTAGTAGCTCGGTCGGCTCTTGTCCAATGTACGTACTTATTCTCCACAGCTAAATGATGAAACTGACCAATGACATCTCTCTCTTCAAAATCAAGTTTCCTTATACGATCTCTGTGGTTGTACACATGCCGTCTAGTTGCATTGTCCTCGGGAAATTTTTCCTTAATAGCGGCCAAGATAGCACATGGCTTTGTTTGTGCCGAAGTCATGTCACGAACGAGTTTCTTTGACCCAGGACTAAGACCACTCATCTGACGATATCCCTCAGGAAACACAGCAAAGTCATGGTTGTGCGTACCCCTAATCCCAGGCAATGTGACAATCATCCAACTACTGGACCCATACACTTGCCGAGCTCTTAACTGGAACGTACATTTACAAGCCTTTGTTTTCGATTTCTTCCGAGCAGCAGTATCTAAGTCTCTTAATTCCCCTCTGTAGTGTTCACCTCGATTGCATCTTAACAATTTTACGCTTCCACTCTTCTTGTGTGACGAAATTATCAACTCAAACCCGATAGTAAGGGCAATTTGTTTTGCCCAATTAATTGCATCTGTATCACTATCAAATAACTCATCAGTGACGAAATGCGTACTGTAATCAACACCATCACCACCGAACCGCTCCAAAGGAACCTAACGAAAACAACGAAAACAATGTTAGCTTAATCTTAAACGTCTATCAAAACCGACTGAACCAAGGGACATGCGTATGAAATTTCCGTTTGGACCATGGAAGAAACAATATTAATAATAACAATAAATAATAATAATAATAATAATAATAATAATAATAATAATAATAATAATAATAACAATATTAATAATAACAATAAATAATAATAATAATAATAATAATAACAATAACAATAAATAAAAACAATATTAATAATAACAATAAATAATAATAATAATATTAATAATAATATTAATAATAATAACAATAAATAATAATAATAATAATAACAATAATAATAATAATAATAATAATAATAATAATAATAATAAATTATAATAATAATATTTTTTTTTTGGTGTCGGTCGTCTGCCGATCTCGACTCACCCTTGGGTGAGTCGAGATCGGCAGACGACCGTGCAAAAAAATGCGCAAAATTTTATTTTACCTCCGCCACCGTCGACGGCACTTCCTGGTCGCCGGCAGACATCCGCGGCCGTTGCTTGAGTCAATATTGATGAAGGTTGGCTATGAGAGTGGGTGGTAGAGTGGGTGTTAGAGAGGGAGAATTGGTGTGAGAGTTAGAGAGGGAGAGGATGAGTGAAAATTTAAAAAAGGGCAAAATTGGAATTTAAGGGGGCGGTAGGTAGTAATTTAGGGGCGGTATTTAGTAACACCCAAAAACTACGAGTCATAAAACGGGGCCAAGCCAACAGTGATTTAAGGGCGTACAGATCTTTCATCATTTGCAAGGAAAACTCAAATCAACTCAAAACAAAACCATCGAGCAACCGCAAAGAAGCACATGATCTGTTGGGAGCTTTTTGTTCTGTAGACGAGGTCTGTACCAACCTGAGCAGACCTTTATAACTGCAAGCATGTAGGATCATCACACTGCAGACATGTTTAAAACATCTAGAAGCTCTCTAGGCCCGTACACATATAGTATAAGCAATATGTCTTAGCAGAAATTCCTCCTAACTGAGAAGTCTGCGCAAACATGGCAGCTCTTTTTCTCAAAGATTATATTATTGAGTTCACACCATATACTAGCTATATGTTACCTTCCATGGATTTAAAACACTTAGCTTGTGGAGTCCATCCTTTACAAGTATTTAGTAACCTGTCAACAAGTAAACTCTAAATCCATACTCGCAAGTCTTCACAAACATAAAAACATCATTCACACAAAAGCACATAAAATAAGGAAGTAGGAGCCGCATAAACCAACTAACTTAAGGAATTAGGAGTTGCATAAACAGTAAGCAAGCAAGCAAGCCAGGCAAACACATACTAAAACCAGCTCACTAGAATCACAAGAGTATGAACGTAAAAGTCTAGTTCTCTAGCTCGACTCCCTTGTTCTTTAAACTCATTGGAACCACAAGAACATACTAAAACCATGGGTTTACAGATAAAATACAGCAGCTCTGAAAAAAACTATGCTAAGAGCTCAAGCAATTTCATCAATACATATTTAGCTCTTTCTCTCTCTCTCTCTTTTTTTTTTTAATACAACAAAAACCATTTCATTCATAACAAGCAACAAGTAATTGCCATGATTCAACACCATGAGTGTATATAGCTTCTCGGTGCATTTCTGTATGTTGTAAAGTATAGCTATCTAAACTAGCTAGGACTATATACTACAACAACAACAACAACAACCCAGTAAATGTCCGGCCGAGGGCGGGGTCTGGGGAGGTCCAGATGTACGCAGCCTTACCCCTAACTAGTCGCCTAGCAGGGAGGCTATTTCCGAAAGACCCACGAAAACAATTTGATTTTCGAAGCTACGACTATATACTATTTTCTGAAAATCCCCCAGTAGGCCACGTGCCCTGTCGACCTTAGATGAATCCAGCTCAAAACAATATAAAAGTTAATATCAGATGACAACCTCGTAATTTTGCCAGACAAACAGCCTGGAACATGACGGGTCAAAATTTCATACCAATAATACTCATGCTGCTGATAACCAAATCAAAGCTCTGTAAAATGATAGTATTATTTTGTGCATTTCAGAATAGACCCACACATTCAAGTTCAGCTCTACTGTAACTTAGGCAATTCTCACAGGGGTTTTGGCTGAAAACAGACTCTTGCCTGACTAATTCTTTCACTTACCTAATCAATTAATCACTCATGTACCTGCTAGCAACTCAAGAAAATGCATAGAAATTCAGAAGTTTGGAGAAGTTCAGAAACATAAAGAAAAAGCTACTGTATGCACATGAAAAAGCCACTTGGTACACTAATTTTCAACTTATTCCACCCTTAGCAAGCAAAAGACATGGCTGAAAAGCCAAACTGGAAACAAAATCAAATTCACAAAATTGTACTTTTAAATGGTACTGGAATGATTTGATTCAAGTCCCTTGTTATTGGAAATACCAAGAATGATTTCCATTACATCCAGAGGGCTGCTTAAATCATGAATGCATACTGACAGTTTAGAATAACCAACAGAATCCAGCAGGTCTATAACAGAATACACACAGCTCATGACAGTCTGCGGATTTAGATATAGCCCTATGAGTTATATGTCGCATACAAGTCCAAGTCTCATCTGATTCCCTGTTTGCTTTACATAATACTTGTTAACAGCAATGGCATTCTATAATCCATATGATTCAAAACAGCTTTGGTTTTCTGTTTGTTTACGAGCTGATGAAAATGTATTGAAAGTCGCACAATTCAATCTTGTAAAGCTCGCTTTGTGAAACCCTAAATAATTCCACAAACAGAAGCGTAGATGGGATTTTCGATTCCAGCGGCCATGGCTCAGTTTGTTTTGTTTTCTGTAGAGAGGAGAGAGTAAGAGAAGAGGGAAACAGGGATGTATAGAATATAGATGTATAAAGCGGTTTCAAATAAACGTATAAACGTATATGGAGTAGAGCCTTGTACATGATAAATAGATCTTACATAATGAGGGCTCTTTTAGTAACATTAGACTTTCTAGTTTTTAGTACATTTCATTATTATATTAGAGTTTGAGATTTTTTCATCTCAAACCAGTTTGGGATCTAGCACTACTCGAAGTTCATACCTTAAGTTTATGGTGAGGTGGAGAAGTGAGAAAGTAGGAGAGAGAGTGATAAATAAAGATAATTAAGTTCATGAATAGTCAGACCATAAATTAACAGTAGTTGTTAATAATTGTGGGGTGGATAATAATTTGGTGGTGCCATTTGCAGAACACAACACCTCAATCGTGTGGGTGACTCAGCAAATAAACATGACCACCACACACCCCCAAACCACTGCCACTCCTTGTGCGTGACAACACGGCTACTGGTCATCAAAATGGAAATTTCAGAAACGGATAACAACTGACGTGGATTTAGAATCAGATTTACGTTTAAGAACACATTTTTGAGTCATTAAAACCATTTTTTAGTTGGCCGTCAAAATCAAATAAATAATATAAACACAGAAAACTCCAAAAAAAAAATTAATAATGTTGATGGGATTCTTTTCAGTGAGATGAATGGGGCACATATTATGAAACTACAAAAACAATCTATGTCAATTTCAAACTTGTTAGCCTTTGACCAAATTGAGAGGTTATACAGCTTGATAAGTTGCTGGTCTTATGGCACTTTGGAACATTAATATGTGGCAACCACAATGATTCTGTTATTGTTCACACAGTATCCACATTAGGAACAATAATTCTGTCAATTGGCGGCCCCCACCTCATGTTAAACGGCGCTCTTATGTTATCTAATCTAATGCGGCCTTGTTTTTAACTAACTACAACTACTACTAGAACTGTCAAAATTTGATCCGACCCGAAAACTCGACCCATACCGATCCGAAAAGTCTGGGTCATGAACAAAGCATTTCAACTCAAAACCCGATGCATACCGAACCCGAAAAACCGATATTTATTGGATCAAACCCGAACCCGCTCTGGGTCGACCCGTTGGGTTGAGACGTTCAAAATAAAACACCTCAACATGAGAAAAATGGATGACAATTGACTTTATCATATCAAAATTTCTAACATATCAACTAACTTTGAGATTCATAATTTCATATTTCTCTTAAATAAGAGTTTTTCTATTACTTATGAAACGATTTTGACTAATTGTCATATTGGTATGGATTTTGATACTTATTTTGCATTAGTAAAAACCCAATAACAGGTGAAAACCTTACGAAATATTTTTCAAGTAGATTAGAACCATATCTTTTATGTCTAATATTAATATAGTATGGCAATTTTTTATTTTAAAGCTGAAAATAAAATTAATTATGCAATTATAACCAAATTAAAAAAATAAGTGTTCAACCCGTTGGGTCGACCCGAACCCGAACACATTGGGTCATGAACAAGCTTTTCTCAACCCGAAAATAAAACGACCCGACCTGTTAAATGACCCGACCGAAAGTAACCGGACCCGAACCCGACCTGACCGACCTGTTTGACACCTCTAACTACTACATTACATTTTGTTAATCAACAACACCCACACGCCAAACTGAGGGGCCATTTGGCCAAGCTTCTTGAAAAGTATTTCTGTTTTTTGAGTGCTATTTTTAAGAAACTGTTTTTTGAAAAAAAATAGTAATGTTTAGCAATTTCATTACAAAAGTGCTTTTTAAAAATTGAAACCATTTGATAGATTTGTTTGGCCTAGATTATAAAAACAATTTCTATATTATTGAATTATTAGTAAAACATCTATATTTTCTATTTTTCTCAATATCTATTTGTAAAATCTAGTTTTTAGTTTAATAATTTATTTTAGCACATTATTTTTTCAATCCCTGTATAATGAGCACCATTTATATTGTTCAAATTTCAATCATGACAAAACATAGTAAATGGAATAATCGTCTTCTACAAAATTAAAGTACAGATTACCATTTACTGAATTATTTTTTTTGATCATATTTACTGATTTTTTTTTTTTATCATATTTACTGAATTATTAGTATAGCAACAAGTATATTTTATTTACGGCTTTGCTCACGATTGCCCTAAGGCCAGTGGCTTAGCTTCATTTATTTATTGATTTTTAGCTTCATTAGTTGCTAAAATTTATCTTGAATTAATACAATTTAATACGAATTATTTATTATTATAACAAAAATACCCTTACAAGATCACATACTCATTCTCTCTCCTTGCATTTAATTACTTTTGCATTCCAAAAAAATCTCAACAACTCCTTTTTTTCCCACGGTTGAACTCCACCCCATTTCCCAAAATCCCAACTCTCTCTCTCTCTCTCTCTCTCTCTTCTCCCAACACTCTCTTTCTCTCTCCAATAAAGAAAACACTACCTCTCTCTATCTATCTCTCTCTCTCTCCCTCTCTCCCCAACCCCCTCACAGTCACCATCACCCACCCATCCTTAAAGAGTTGTGATGAAGAGCAAACACAGAGATCGGATGAGAGAGAAAAAACTTCAAAAACAATGAAAATAAAAGGGGACAAGGAAGGAATTTTGAATTTGTTCACTTCAAAAAGCTCCGTGTCCTTAAAGAGCTGTTGAAAGAAGCTTCAAATTCTAGCTTCTGTTTTTTGGCCCAAAAGATTTTCTTATAATTTCCATGAAATTTAACTGAATTTCTTCAAAACAGCTGTTTGGCCAAGTTTCTGTTTCTTCCCCTTAGAAACACTTGAAAAAACAGGGCCAAACAGCCTCTGATTCTACATGTTTTAGTGCTTATACTAGTAAAACTAAAAAAGAACGCGTAAACATACAATATTTATAAATTCAAACAAAATTCTTTAAAAAATATTGTATATTTTTAACCTTAACATTATCCTTACGCTTTATTTTATGTGTACATCACAATACTCCGGCTTGTCCCACAAAGCATTCACACTAGACCTGGCCCCCTGTAGCCGGCCCGACCCGGCCCACTAACAGATCATAGCACGTCTGCGATTGTATATGGATGGTTTGAAATAGCCCGATTCATGACTGACCCATTCCATCCACAAACATGTATGATCCAACCCGACCAAATTTCTCGGCCCGACCCAACACGTTGCCCAGGCCTAATTCACACCAAGAGTCTGTTACTAGTTTCACAGATTGGGATCTAGATACGAGAGGATTAATTTGTGGATCACGCACATGTTCAATAGTGGAGCTTAAGCCCATATAAAAAAGCCCAACCTGACTTGGAAAAGAAACCATAGAAATAATTCTGCCTTTTGTACTTCTTATACTATCTCCGTTTCGAAAAAATGATAACATTTACTTTTTGAAAGTCAAACTTTACATTTAACCATTGATTTCGGAAAAAAATATAAGGATTTACAATGTAAAAATACTATTGTTGGATTCGGTTTTATTAGTACTTTCGGAAAATCTATTTTTTATAGTTTATGTATCCATATAAATACAAATACTTATGGTCAAAATAGTGCATTGGAGACCGTACAAAAGTAAATATTACCATCTTTCAGAAAGGGAGGGAGTACTTGGAAATGTTTGAACAAAAATTCTTGTAGCTCCATCAGCTACACTGCTACAGAATCAAGGCTGATGGGCTCTTAGAGCTTTTTGGAATGTAAGGCTATAATTAAATATAGTTAGTAGCCTTACATCTTCAGCTGGGAAACAAAAAGCTTCAACATTACTTAGGCACTTGACTGTACAGGTTGAGGGTGGAAGATTTTGGCTTGATGAGTTGGGTTGTGAAGCCCATGTAAGAAGTTCCTCACCAAAGAAGTCACCTGGTTCTAGGCTCCTCGAATTCGAGCGGCCAGCACTATGGTGTGATAGCTGTAAGAGTCCACTGAAGACGAAAACCATTTTCTCGACTGGATCCCCTTGTAGCACAATGTATGTTCCTTCTGCCCCCAGGAAAGTTCTGAGATGACCACAGACGAAATCGAGAAGCTGACTGTCCATCCTAGTGAAAGGAGTGATCTGAAATTGAAACAACAAGAGAAATAATTTATGGAGTGTAAGAGCAACTACATCCTTGTGACATCAAAAGTTAGTGCTAAAATATATCTTGAGCTAGTTAAATTATGTCACTAGCTTTGGATGAAGGGGTATATATCTAACATCTGTGACGCATTAGAAATAAAGACTGAAGTAACTATAATGGTAGTAACTAGTAAAAGTATATGATGGTGAGATGTGGACGTTTACAATCTTCAATTTCTATGGCATGTTATACAAGTTTGAGCTATTATAACAGTTATTGAGAATAATTGCTGGACAATGTCATGGCCTCATGGGTATGCTTTCAGTTTCATTTGTCATAGAGATTATCATGTAATGGGATAGTGAGCTAGTATGAGCGCAAAAGATCAGGGAAACTGAAGGACTCACATCGCAAACACGTTCCTTATACAAGTGTTTTCTGATGTCATGGCGTAAGTCTGATGGGAGTGAGTTTAAGATGGACTCATCGTCGATGCCTTTAGTGGCTTGCCACTCAGATTGGAGACTCTTCCTGACACAAAACTTCAAATCATGAGGGAGGTCGTGGTAATGTGTCCATTCCTCCAACCTTCTCTGTTTCACCCTTTGTTTTTCTCTTCTAGCCCCTGCAGATTGCACAGTGGTCTACACCAAAATAAGGAAGAAAAACACATGTAAAAGGAATATCTTTCCATGAGCAAGTGTGATGACCTGATATTGACAGCCAAAAATGGATTACATTAGTACCTGCATCCGAGCAATTAAGTCTGCCAACAATATGAGGCCGATTATCATAATCATACAGCTGAAAGTTGTCTCTCTTACATCAAAACTCGCATCAAATATCTGGCCTAAGGAGCTGCAGCCATAAACTTCAGTTATAAAGATAGCCTTATTCACAAAACTGATTGGATGATTTCTAGCAAAATCTAGTCATCTCTTTTACTACTAGCTGTCTAATGAAAGTAGATAAGTCCAATTTATGCCACAATGAATAATTTGTGCCAGCAATGAGCAAGGAAGATTTGATGGTCTATGATTACCTTAAACTTCTGACTCCCCACACGAAGCAGTAGATCGCCTTCTGGATGAAACTCCTAGAACCAATTTCAGTTGCAAAGGCATCAGAAAACATCCCATTTTCAAGTTCAGTGTGTTTGGTGACGCATAATTTGTGCACTTGACTGCAATCAAGGGTGACAGGACGCGAATCATTCGTCTCCTCAAATACTGTAAACAGACAATCGTCCAGCCTCATAAGGTAGAGCTGATAGTAGCATGCCCCAAATAACTGCATTCGACGAAAATATTTGTGTAACAGTTTAGAAGTGATCCCTCCTAGGAGAGTCATGATGAAGACCAGAAACAGCTGAATACTAACAAGTGACAATGACGATATACTACCACATGCTTAGAACATTTTTCACAGTAACTAATAATGAGATCAGAGGCTTATTGACAAATTAACCAGTCCATTACGTAAGTCTGATGAAAGATTAAGGAATTTAAACTTGCGAAAAAAAGCTGCAGGTGACACAGCAGTGCTCACATGGCCTATCAAAACAAAAACGAAAAGGTTGTAGATAGCCCCTGACCAAACATTCCTCGTGGTGATACCAGTACTAGATTTGAAGACTTTGGCGTCCAAAGGGACCATGGAAAGCAACCTTGGAATGAACTGCAACCGAGCAACACTTGACAACATCACTATGTTATCTCCATCATATGAAGCAGTTTCGGAGCGCAGCATAACAATCTGTAAAAACCAACAGATTTACATAGAAGTTAGCTTTCTGTATCTATCAAACAATTTTCTAATTCGTGGAAAATACAACTTCCTGAGGACTACAACTTTCTTTTTTTTTTTTTTTTGATCACAGGATTACAACTTTCTAAACTCAACAAAATGACCCTTTTAGTAAAAACTTAGCATATATACCTGGGGTAATGGCAGTAAGGCAATGAGATCAACAATGAACCATGACTTGAGATAGTTGATGGCTATAAGGTGAGGATCCTCGACTAAATTCCTTGTGATTTTAAAAACTTTAGGACCAGTGCCTTGGAAACCAGTACGAAATTTAAGAATCATATGGAAAAGGTGAAACAAATCCAGGAGCGTTCGGAAAATTGCAATAACCCGACCGGCATAAAAATCGAGGCCTAAACATCAAGGGCCATGGACTCGAGGAACATATATGAAAAAAGGATCGAGGATGATACTCAAGACACCGACCGCAAGCATTATGCGTCTCCATTTGATTGAAAACCCACTATTGGGGTCAACAACCTTGATTAGTGAGGCATTTTGGATGTTG
Source organism: Tetragonia tetragonoides (assembly GCA_038025085.1). Lineage (NCBI taxonomy): Eukaryota > Viridiplantae > Streptophyta > Magnoliopsida > Caryophyllales > Aizoaceae > Tetragonia > Tetragonia tetragonoides. The sequence goes on from CM076142.1 coordinate 51,382,280, forward strand.
ATAAGAGGCGAGGAGGAGGTATGTGACATCCCAAATGATGAATGAGAGCAAAGAATAACATTTTCCCAAATGATGAAATGGGAAGTAGAGATTCAGGAGCAAAGAAACTTCTTCCTGAAAAGCCGCTGCCTCACAGAGTCACTTTGATGAGATCAAATCATGTCCAATTAATCACTCGGATAAATTTTTGTTTTCTTTTTTTCATTTTTAACTTGATCTTTTTGAGTTACTACACCATTTTAATCCGAAGGGATCTCATAACATTGTAGTTTTTTCTCTCAAAGTGCGGAATGAAATTAGGGGTACGGTGTAAATGAGTCGGTCGAGCCGAGTCAAGTAAGCATGCTCGTGCTCAGCTCACTTCTTGTTGAGCTTGTTTTTACCTAGCCATGAAATTACTAAACAAGCCGAGTATCAAGTATGGGAGTGTTCGTGCCCGACTCGTCCACTCGTTTGCAAAAAAAGGTTGTTGAGTTTTTTTATTCCTTTTCTTTTATAGTATATCATTGCGATTTTTGTTCTACAACCAAGTATTGGAATGATTTATTGGTGATCACCTCCTCCCCTCCCTCAAATACACAATGAAGTAATTTAATTGATCAAAATACAAAAATGAGAATTGTATCCTACTCCTCAGATCAGTAAGCCAAAAACATAAGCTTAGACAGGCAATTAAAGGTGCATGAGACTTTTAGTATTACCGGCCGGCTTTGAAAGAACTTGAGCAGGCCCAGCTGGAAGATGATGGTACTCATCCCCTCCATTACCATCCTTTGTTTTGCAGCGAAGGATCACAGGTTTATTAATCTTATTGGTGACCGAATATTTCCCTTTTCTTGCTTTTCTTCTTTTTTTCTTTAGTGTCTCGTTATCTACAACAGACACGATAGTCACATAGACAACAAAAATGGCCACCGAACCAACAGTCCACCATGTATATGCCTGTACAAGTTCTGCAGACACCATCAACAGAACAAGAAGCAAAAACCCCAACTTTGATTTAATCATCAGCTCTTAAAAAACCCACTTTGAAATAAGCGGATAAAAGCATAAAACCTCAGTGCCAAGTGCCAACGAGAAGTGAAATTGTTTGTTACTGCGGTTGCTAGATTGGAATATGCATACATCTCATATACGAGTTCGTTCTGTCACCGTCGGTCGGTCGCCGTTACTATCCTTAGAAGTGAAGAGGCTCTTGATGGTGAAGCAGAGTTACCTTACTTGCAATGAATGACCTTCAATTGGGCCATCAATGGAGTAGTGTCAAGGATATAAGGCTTGGGGAGGTGGGCCTAGCTCAAAAAAAAGTTCAAAGGTGTGAATCAAAATCTCATTAAGGAGCAATTATTGTGTCAGATCAACTCAAAGAAATTTCTGGGGTCACTATTTAAAAATGTAGCCGTGTAGGGTTCATTTTTAATGAGTCGTGACCATTATTACATTAAAAAGTGACCAACATCTTACCAAAAGTTGCAGTAATGCCGTCTTAAACAAGTTTTTGCGTTTTTTTCATTTATTAAGGAATATGACATTAATTGGACTTACACCCATTTGTTTTAACCTTTGGTTGAATTGGTTTCAATATATATGTGTATCAGAATCAGATGAACAAATGGTCTTGTGTTTGAATACACACTTCAAGCACAATGGGCATGTAATGAGGAGTATATTATTACTTGAGTCTATAACCGTTGAGATTCGTTCTTTTTTTTGGTGCTAACCGTTGAGATCCGTTCTAAATAAAGAGATATGAAAGAGAAATGGAGTGGATCATTAACATCATCGAAGTGAGTTGGGATCCTCTATACCTCTTAGTGGAAATGTCCATTTTATTTGCTTATATTTCCTAAATGGAATGTCAAATCTCCTTTGCAAACTAAAATAAAGAGATACTCCCTCCGTCCCAAATTATTGCGCCTACACTCCACCACGAATAACCTTCTATAAGTTCTGCAGACACCATCATCGAAACAAAAAACAACAATGCCCATCCAGGGTACTTGACTTTATTCATTTCTCATAGGATGAATGTGTTGTTTCATTTGCTGCGACTGGGCAATGCCGACATCTTAGATATACAGTCCCCCTTCCCCCTTCATTGTGACTGTTACATTGAATTGTAACGCATAGTTTTGATTTTTCTCATTGAATAATGAGTTGTATAAACGTTGAGATTGATTGAAGGCTTAAGAATTACATTTATAGGTGCATATATTTATATACAAACTATTGAAGAGAGAATATTTATAAAGAAGGCAACTAAACTAATCTAATGCTATAATCAAGGAAAATAATATTAACACACTAAGAATAGAAGATACATCGAGATAATTAAGGAAGAGAATAGCTGGAAATAATAAAGGAATATATGCAAGAAGATTCTCTGTAGAAAACACTCACATATATAGGTGGGATATTGTAAGTTGTAACTCCATCCCTCGGTGGTGTAAGGCAAATATCAGTGGCACACAATATTTTCATACTCATATGTTGGGGACTTTTTCTTTTTGTTCTATTTTATTTTCTTTACAAAACTAAAATAAAATAAAACACAACTAAATATTATTTGGTATTTGGGGCGTTACCTCAACATCATATATATGAGATACTCCATAACTCGTAACAATAGTTTTTGTACTACTGATTAATTAATCATTTTTGTTTCATTTCAGCTTGACATTATTTTGTCATGTGAGATCACTTATCTGCCTGCAGGCAGTTTTTCCACTTAAAGTTGCAGCTGATAGGACAGGTGGGAGGAACCTGAGAAACCCAAGCCAGCTTAAGTTAAGGGTGATATTCCCCGGCATGGATCACCCTCCTTGGATTTAAGGTTCACGTTCACCAGCTTATCAATAGCCTATTCAATAGCCTCCTCTTTATGAAAAGTCTCGAGCTGAAACAACAGCAAGGACATACAGTCACTGTATCTATATTTCACATTGTATATGCTTCAATAAGTTGTGCAGACATCATCATCAAAACAAAAAAACAGGATTTGTCCGCGTTTTGGATGATTATACTATGATGTCCTCATCTTTTGTAATCTATATAATGCATGCCTATTGGAGGTGGGAAATGTTGCTTGCTTCTCTAGGTACGTAGATGTTGTCTTCTTTTATAAATAATTCCTTATTCCTTATTCGACCACCTCTTAAAATCCTCAGGTTGCTGTTACTTGTAACAGTAACTCTCCTGTTAAATGAAGAGAATTCACTTCTTTATTTGATTAAATGAGGGCAGCTAAATATATTTACGTCGAAATTGGAGTGAAGACTCCATTACAGTCCTTGCTCAAAGTTTGTTTGCAAGCATCAGGAACAACATTAAATACTCCTAAGTTATTAGAGTTATTACTGTCTGAATGCAAGTTCTTTGCATAAGCTAAAGCATTCTTCTCTCTAAAACATGAGATGATCAACACGTACTTTCTCTAACCTCGTCATCAACTGCCTTCATTCCAAAACAAGATAATGTATGCATCAGAATCCCTTTGTGAACCTTCTCGTTGTTGAGTAAGTTAACTGCTTGTGTAGAGTCGGATTCAATGATGACCCCATCCCATCCTTTATCAACAATGAAATTTAACCGTTCTTTGATGGCTAACAATTCAGCGGCAACAACATTTTGAGCTCTGGTCTGTTTGAAGAAACCTTGCAATTCAACCAGCTGGAGTTGTTATCTCTAATCACACCTGCAAGGCTGCAACTGTACATACTACTAGAGAATTCACTTGGCCAAGCTATAATAGCTGTTTTCTTCAATGTAGGACATGGTGTGGCATACATAAGCACAACATTGTCTCTCTGATCTCTATCACGTAAAAAGCATCACATATTTGGTCCATTGACCTAGCTGTATTTGAGTATTAAGCATCAGGTGGTGTAAGTTTACTTTCTAAATCTCACAACCTGTTTGTGTAATTTGTGCATCGGCTAATAACTAACTATATAATTTTCCACAGAATTATGTACTTGTAAATTAGTTGAACTGCTCCTGCCCTGATCACGCATTTCTCTATCACGCCTATTCTTGAGAACGTTGAAAGCGATGATGCCATAGACAGAACCGACTAAGACATTGATTTTTAGCAATGGTGATGGTGGAAGACATGTTAATCATCTTAGTTTTAAATTTGTACTTGTTTAGTTAGTTAAGTTTAAAGAATCTATATTTCCACAGTATACCTGGATTTCAAATCTGTAAGCAATTGAGTTGCATGAATAAGTCTTTACTCTTTAGACCAGTAGGACCATGAGACTCAGAAGCTTCCGGCCTTTGTCATGTAGCATCTCATCCTAAGTCCTAAATATAAATCCTGACCATTTCAACTAGTCTCTCACGCTCTCATCAGGACTATTTAGCCACTTTCTTCTACATTAATCTGGCAATTAGCCAAACAATTGAGGTTTGGACGACGAGGAACTTGAGTAGTCCAAGTTGGTCCAGCAACAAGATGATGATTTCCTCCATCACCATCCTTTGTTCTGCAGTGCACAATCACAGGCTTACTGATCTTATTGATTACCAAAAAATTTCCTTTTCTTTTTCTCTTTCTTATCTCGCTCTTTATAGTAAGCAAGACAGCCACATACACAGCATAAGTTGCCAACGAACCAACAGTCCACCATGTGTATGCCTCAATAAGTTGGGCAGACACCATGATCAGAACAAGAAACAAAACCTCCAACTTTGATGTATTCATCATCTCTTATATATAAACCAATGAAATAAAGTGCATGCACGCCAATGGGAAATAGAATTATCGGTTGTTGTGGTGGCTAGATCGGAAGATGCAACCATCTCATATACTGTACACAAGTTTGTTCTGCCACAGTCCTTGTTATTGTTAGGCCGTTACATACTAGCCTTAGAGAATGAGGAGGCATTTGACGGATGAAGCTGTTACCTGGAATGGATGGTTAGAGCATATAGTCCCTCAACCTTGAGGTCGAGGGTTTCATTCCTTCGTGCCTCCTTCAAAACCAAAAACGTAATACATTCACATTGGCGAATTAACTGTTCAAAGTACAACGCCGGAATGATTACTCCGGTCCGATCATGATTGGTTCTAACTTGTTTGGTTCACATTGACCTCTTGTTGTTGCCCAACATTGAGGGAAAAGTTGGTGCGTATTATATTACAAAGATGAAAGATGTACTGATAACTTCTAGCCAATGGGCAATGGCTGTCCCACTTAAAACTGCAGAAAACAGGCAATGATGTATGAGAGGGTTGATGAGAATTCCAAGTATAAGTTGCTCCAGCATATACATGGTATTTCCCTCCATCTCTATCTTTTGATTTACAGCGCAAGAGAACGGGCTTATCGATCTTTTTGTTGATCACAGCACTACCATTTTTTTTCCCATTTCTTATCCACCACTTTATAGCAATCACCACAGCTGTATAGATAGACCCAGCTGCCAGAGTGCCTACTGTCCAATAAGTAACAGCCTCTATTACTTGTGCAGACACCATCATCAGAACAAAAAGCAGCAATCCCCATTGAGGAGGATATGTGGATTTACTCATTTCTCATCGGCCGAGTGACTTGTTTGTTAAACCCTTAGGAAATGGAATGAATGGTTTTTGGTTTGCTGGGTGATCAATGAATTGAAGAGACTCACATGAGTTACATAGGTGGGATAGTAACTCCCTCGACTTAAAGCATATAAATAGCTGCCTGCAAAGTGTAGAAACCTATATGCTTCCTCCTTTAATACACATATTGTAGTTGTAGAACTAGAACCAACATTATTGTCTGAGTTTGTTTCTACATCCCAAATATTTTGGTTTCGGATCGGACCAAATAAGTGCATTGCATATACTGAGAGACTGTCCAAAGAAGTATGGCTTTATATCTCTTTTCCTGATACCTTTTTCTCATTATCTCTCACTGACTGGATCAAGCTTCTGACAAACATCACAAACTACCAATATCTATCAACTTCCTTTTGCTTAGAATGTTGTTGGGATTTTCGGAGCTGCCTCGACCAAAGACAACAGAAGATCACAGGTCATGTTTTCCGATCTTGGAGTCAAGACTCAAGAACCGGCTGCTTTTATATGACAAAGGAGTACTTCTAAGATCATTTTGTTGGCGCATGAAATCGGCAAACAATAAGCTAGAGTTTTTATTTCCTAGTTTAGTTTTAAAGGTGGATATATATACAAGGCTTGTGATTCTGTTTCATGTATGGCAGTATGGGCTATGCCTCTATGGTGTATATCTCTCAATGTTTTTAGGGAAACGAAAGGTAATCAAAGATATGCAAACCATCCTCGGTTCAATCATCTTATTTTTGCAGATTGATACCTTTATTCCATTCCTGGGATGTTTTGCCTAATGACTGATGCATGCCTTAAGGACTTGCATTTATTTTGGAAGTGTGAAAATGGACCTTGCACATTCTCTGTTTTACTTGTTCTGTTCTAGGCTTCTAATCCTTCCTCGGTATCTTACTTGTTCTTGTGTCCTAAAACTCCTTATTGAATACAATTTATGTTTCGTGATATTATTCTTCTGGTTCCCGGCCCTTTGTCCCTCTTCAAATCGCAGAAACAGGTGGTGATGTAGGAGGATCTTGAGCATTCCAAGTATAAAGATGATATCGCCGACCATCAGAATTCTTTGATTTACAGCGCAGCAAGATCAGCTCAGGCTTATGGATCTTATTGGTGTTCAAAAATTTACGATTTCGTTCTCGTCTTCTTAGCTCATACTTTATAGCAAGCGCCACAATCATATACACAGACACGGCTGCAGCTGTGCCTACAGTCCAAAAAGAATAAGCCTCTATTACTTCTGCAGATACCAGCATCATCAGACAAAGAAACAGCAATCCCCATTGAGGATACGTGGATCTACTCATTTCTCATCTGTCGATTGAGTTGTAATAGCTGTGACTCGAAAGTGGAAAACCGGAACGTCTCCTATAAACAACCCTCTCCCCCCCCCCTCCCCCTTCATGGTGACTGTTATTTGGAAATGGAATGAATGGTTTTTAGTAACTCCCTCGGTACTTAAAAGCATATAAATAGAAGGCTGCAAAGTGTCCAGATCACCTATGCGCGTAGCTTTCCTTCTAAGATGAAGACTCAAGAACCGGCTACTTTTATATGATAAAGGTGTAGTTCTAAGATCAATTTGTTGGCGCGTGAAATCGGCAAACAAAAAGCTGGAGTTTTTATTCCCTTGTTGAGTTTTAAAGGTGAATATAAGGCTTATAAGACTTGTGCTTCCGATTCATGTATGGTCTATGCCTCTATGGAGTTGCATTGAATAGATACCTTATTTTTGCAGATTGAATAGATAATCATCTTATTTTTGCAGATTGAATTGATACCTTTATTCCATTCTTGGGATGTTTTGCCGAAAGGCTAATGCCTTAAGGACTTGCATTTATTCTGCAAGTGTGAAAATGGACCGACCTTGCAAGTTCTCTTTTTTTTTACTTGTTCTTTTCTAGGCTTCATTACCATCCTCTGGTTTGCAGCACAAAATCACAGGTTTGTTGATCTTATTAGGGGGGATCGGAATTTTACCGCCTTTGCTCCTTCTTATCAAGAGCTTTGTAATAAGGACGGTACTCACAAAGACAGAAAAAACAGCAACAGAACCAATAGTCCACCACGTAAATGCCTGTACAAGTTCTGCAGACACCATCATCAGAACAAGTAACAGGAAAACCACTTCTGATTTCTTCATCTCTCTTTTACAAAACGCTTTGAAATTTCAAGAGCCAATGGGAAGCCGAATAATGTAGCTATTTTTATTAGATTGGAAGATGCATCCTCTCATAGTCTATCTCATATTCTCATATACACAAACACAAGTTATGTCTTTCACAGTCACCGTTAAAGCATTACTAGCTACTTATAATCCTTAATAGAATGAACAATGAGAGTCTTTGCTTTGATGAATTAAGCTGTTACTAGGACTGTAATTGAATGGCCACCAATGGGGCCATGTATCGATAAAGTACCAATACCATTATACCAAGATGAAGCATATTCTTAATTGATTATTTCACTAAGTTAGTTAAAAGTTAATTTTTGATTGAATATGTGATTTGTGTTTAGATCATACTGATCTACATTCGTTTGTTCATCAGAGGTTCAGCTTCCAATTTGCCTTCAATTCTCTTTGCAAATCACAGATTTTCTTCAATGAGTTTTTCCTGATAAATAAACTTTGAATATGATGAATTTTTCTGTTTTTAACCATGCATATGTGATCAAACTGTTCATATTAATGTATGTGATCAGTCTGATCAATTTCTTTCATTTGTTATTATTACCCCTCTTATTGTAGTTATTTACAGTATATCGTTCACTAATTCATTGCACATATATTTGATTTGATTTATTTCTTGGAGACACACTCTTAAACGCCATTGTTTATTTTTTTTTTTCTCTCTGTCTAACTCATCGGATTCCCTTTGATAACTCTGTTTTGGGGTTTGATTGGCTATTTTTAAGAACTCACACACACTCACTTGATCGATATCATCTTATGATTTGTGGAATTTGTTCATACACAATTATATAGACGAATATTAGCTTGCATATTTTGGCAGTTTAATACAGAGATATCAGACACAGAGTAAGATAAATCAGTGTAAAAAAACAGGGGAGTTAGAGTGTATTTAAAGAAAGAAAAAGAAAAAAGAGGGAGGTGAGTGGTAAGAGAGAACAACATTAAGGAGAAGGTGTGTAGAGAAGAATATTGTCTGGGTGTTCATCGACATTATTGTCACCAAAGCATAGACTGAGAAGTGAAGCATCAGCACAATTCCAAGTCTGCCATTATCCATTACCTTCAATGAGCACACAAGAGACTTGATTTACCCTGCAATTTCCCAATAAAAGACGTTTCTCGACAGCAATCCGTTAGGCCGGTGGGCCTAGCAGTCGAGAAACCGATCGAATCGAGGAGCCTGAAGTAGAGCATCCTGATACCGCCATTGCCCGAGGGGAGTAGAGAGATCAAGTCAGGGTTTTGGGCAGAGAAAGGTCAGAGCTTGAAGAGGATCGAGCATAGCAAGTATGGTCCGGGACCATCTAATACTTGTATGTTAACTCAGATATTCATAGCATCAAAGTCTTAGTTTGGCTACTGACAAGCAGGGAAACATTATTTTTGATGCTTTTTCGGGAATAGTCTGAAGCTCTAGAAATAGTTGTTCCGGTCTTTTTGCCCCCACCCTGATCACGCCTTTCTCTATCACGCCTTGTTTTCTCACGCCTCTTCTTGTAAACGATCAAAGCGAAGATGAGCTGCGCGGAGAGAAGTGCCACTCCTCCGATAGTCCAATAAGAATAAGCCTGTATTTGGTTTGCAGAAATCATAAGCAGAGAAAGGACCATGAAACTCCATCTCCATGTAGAAGATTTGGATTTGTTACTCATCTCTTTTGTTTCCTCAACATTGAGGGAAAAGTTAATTGGTCTATCACAAAGATGTACTAATGATAACTTCTAGTAGATGGCTGTTTCAAGCTTTTGTAGTTCACTAGTTCTAGTGCTCAACCAAAAGGGGAAAGACCAATCCTGCTTTTTGGTTATCTTTCATCAATGAAGTAGTACCTTCTATGAACACGTTACATTTGAACTATTAGATGCATATTGTAGCCCGTTTCACAAAAGGTTTGTGGCATGTGGCATGTGCAGAGCCGGTCCAAGAGCGTGGCCAGAGGGGCGACTGCCTAGGGCCTAGTCTGAGTAGGGTCCAAAAAGCAACGAAAAACTAAGATAAATAAAAAATTTGCAAACACTAAACATGAAAAAGGGGTTGGTTTCATGGTTGGAAATGAGTTGTGTTACTCCTTATGTACATTGGGTCTTGAGATCAATAATCTCTTGTCCAAGTTTTTTTTTTGGGGGGCAATAAAACAAGTTATTCATACTTTAAGGGCTCTCACTTTTATCACATCCCAGGCCTAAAAAACCTTAGGGACGGCCCTGGGCATGTGGCATGAGTATATTAACTCTCTACAAATCCAAAATGTATGGCTCAACACTCAAATAATCTAAATTTGTTTATTGTTTATGCAGTTATGCTTCAAACCTCACGCGAAGAGGCCCACAGGCCAAATAGGCGCTTAACATTATCACTTTTGAGTAAAGGAATGAGGTAGAAAAGGATTTTTTTTTTTGAAAACTACCTTATAACCAAAAACTTTTATCACTTACTACCTTATCAAAAAAAGGTTGTGGGCAATTACCTTTTACCCGATTTTTTTTGTCGGTTCATACCAAAATTCACTTTCTAACCCAAATTCGAAATTTAACCCTGATATACCCTCATGTGCAGCTCGTGTGCTTCACTTAAACCCTCACCCTTCTTCATCTACCCCCAGCTGCTCCCTCTGCTACGCCATAACTGCCAATCTACCATTGAAGGTGAAATCTGCCATTAAAGGTGAAATCTGCCATTGAAGGTGAAAGAGCAATCTGCAGCTCTAATGCTACAAAGAGCATCGTCATCAACTCGTACTCGCTATTGCATGCTGAAATAATCAAGGTAAGTTTAAAACGCAACCCTCTATTTGCATTGTTAATTTTAACCCTATTTCTGGTATGTTTGTAAACTGATGAACAATAAGATTAGTTTTATGCTAAATTGGTGTCTTTTATATGGTTTATTGACAAAGTTTTAATTTTTTTGTGTTTGCAAGCTTGTGAAATTCCACAATTTTACTGAAAAACCTGAACCCTTTATATAGATTCAAATTCTTGCATATATACTTTGTGTATGGGTTTGATGTCAGCCATGTGTAGTAGTAATAATGAACAAACTTGTTTGAGATGCTGAGTCATTTTATGAAATCAGTAACACAAAGGAGAGAGAGAGGGGGGGTGAGAGAGAGAGAGAGGCTCTCAACTTTCAACAGAGAGAAAGAGCAGAGTGAAAATGGTCGAAAGGGTTGGGGTGGGGGTTTAAGTGAAGCAAGTGGGGTGCAGGTGAGGGTATATTAAGGATAAATTTCGAAATTGGGCCAGAAAGTGAGTTTTGGTATGAACCGATAAAAAAAATCGGTTTAAAGGCAGTTGGCCACAATCTTCTTTTGATAAGGTAGTAAGTGACAAAAAAATTTTGATTATAAGGTAGTTTTCAACAAAAAATTCGGTAGAAAACAATGTCCAGAAAACACATTCGGGCCGCATGTACAGCCCAGATATTCACGGTTTGCGATTGCATCTTATATGTATAAATGAAAAGTTACCACATAAAAAGAAAAACAATAGATATTATAATATGGTAACTTTTCATTTTGTATGGGAAAAATGTTTCTTTTGCAAAACGCATGAGGGCAAAGCGGGATCAAAAATTTATAAAGTAGTCGGAAAATCAAGTTTTGAGGGATTAACACGACTTTTTAATTTTTCTAGGGGGTACTTATCAAAGTTCAAAATATTTGAGTATTCTGGCCAAAATGTTCAAAAGTCTAGGAGATTTTGTCAATTTGTACTAATAAAAAAAAATATTCATGATCTCTAATTTGTTATGCACTTGTTCTCTCTCGCTGTGTGTTCTATCTCTCTATAGACTATAAATGGGGCGGAGCTCTTGAGGACAGGGATCAGTGTCAGATAGAACACAAATGATCCCTACCATCCCGGGCCTAATCATATTAGGCATTGTTTGCTTGATTTTGTTGCTGCTCCTGCTGGTTTATTTGAAGTGCGGGGAGAATAGAGAGGGGATGCAAGCAGAGGAGTCAGAGCAGAATAACGCCATGGAATTGGCTTCTGTTGTCATAGAGTTAGTCAACGATTGTATGCAAGCATAGTATTACCCGTTACTCTCTCTCTCTCTCTCTCTCTCTCTCTCTCTCTCTCTCTCCGAGTCCGGGCCAATCGATTGACCTACGTTACAATAAGTCTTTTTATATTATCCTCTTTCAATTTACAATCTTTTTTCATAAACAACATACATTGTACATCATTATACTCCACCTAATACCAATTAATATTATAGGATAGGCCCCAACCTCATTATATTAGCCCCAACATCGAATTCTCTAATCTCTCCCAATAATATAATATCTATCTATCTCTTTCTCACTGGAGCGGGGACAGGGGTATGGGGAAGAAGGCAAAGAAATAATTCCTCCCATGCGGCCATGCCTGCCCTACTTATATTGGGTAGTCTTTGTCACTAGTTTTGTTGGTAGTATTGATTTATAAAAAATGCACGAGTACGAAGCAAGCAAATGGTACTGGCGCGGCTAATGAAGTAAATCTTAAGCACCCTAGCTGTATCAAGGAGTTGTACTGTATACATGGCACCATATTTAATAACAAGATGAAATCGCATTGTCCATGACTATGAGACAGAGGAGAATGCTATGGAATTGGCGGCTGCAGTAATCGAGTTAGTGAACGATTGTATAGAAGCATGAGTTAGTGAACGATTGTATATGCATACTTATATAATCTAAGTCTCAATTGAATGAAGTAAATCTTAAGCACTCTAGTTGTATCAAGGAGCTGTATACGCGCACCATATTTAATAACAAGATCAAATCGCATTGTCAAAATCATAATTAAGAGTACATTTTTCCATATAAATTGGGATCGATGATCCTTTGCCATTTCATGCAACTCTTAACCCTCTATCTAACAAGTTTCACTGACATTCTTAGTAACCATTTCATTGCTTGAGTGAGTGTTTCTGTGAACAATATAATGAAGCTCAAAAGTTGTATATTGCTTGGGCTTTTGCTCATCTCCACACTTCTCATATCTTCACCTATCCAAGCTGATAAAGTACAAAAGCGTTAGTATTGTATTACTCATCAACATTTGTATAATTAGTGCTTCACTAGTTAATTTAGGCCATTATCCCAAAAATTCTAGAGTGACAATCACAAATATACATCTTAAGTTTTGTTTTTGGAAATACATCTAAAGTTAGGTGGGTGCCTAATAATTTAAGTGACAATTAGAAACAAAATTGAAGCTTGCCTTCAATATCAAAGAAGTTTTACTCTTCTTTTTTTTAAAAAAAAAGAAGTTTTTACTCTTTTTAGTTTTGTTGTAAAAAAAACAGGTGGAGTCAACACAATGCTCATTCTAGTACCAAGTTTATCTGCAGGTCCAGCAACGAGCTGCCCCCTTAGGTAAACTTTTGGAGATAAATTTCTGAGCATCAAACGAGCACCTATAGAAAAAGAACAACCTCCAAATGAATGTAGTATTTTATTTCATATAGCCCTTAATGAATCAGCTACACATACTGAAGAAACATCCACAGTTACAAAGAATTGAAGAATGAAAAAAGAATTGCACTACAAGCTAGCTAGAACCAATATGTATTGGAAAAGAAATGGTTTATGTATTGGAAAAGCTACTGTATCCTGTAGAAATGAATCCTATCTGATATCACAATTCACAAAGAAAAGAATTTTATCTGCATGAAGGAATCAAAGAATTCCTCTAAGACCTACAAAGAATTCAGTCCCTCTATTTTTCTGGTATTTCCTGTACTTAAAAATGAATCATCATGTTGGCTGAGAAAAGCTGGAAGAACTCCCTGCAGTAATAGCATCAACAGGAGCCCAAGAAGAGACAGTATAAAGAGGCTGATCCAACCATCTCAATGTGATTGCTTCATTATCCTCTTGTTGCTCCACATTGTAGCTCTCATTGGAGTACATCTTCAACAGCATTTGGCTCTGAATCACCTCTCGCTCGTGTGTCCTTATACACCGGAACTCCCCTTGTTGCTCCATCCTCCTCTTCCAATTGCCAAACCTCTCGTGCCTCTCGATTCTGTCACTCCCTTCACAAGCAATTATGTTCCTAACTTCGCGCCCAAACATCTCCTCGATCTTCACCCTAGCTGGGCTATCAAAGGGGAGGCTAGAATCTATCGAATCAAATATGGCTGAATAGTACCTAAGTGAATTGCAAGCCCTCATTTCGAAACTGGCTTCATTGTGATCACCTTCTTGTTCGGCCATAACTAGAGCTATGGGATGTGTGCTTCGAATCAAACCCATAAAGTCCCTGAATGCACCACCATTTGTATCATAGAGAGTCTTGTGAAGCTGAAAAATGCAGTTAATTGCTACACTTTCACCTTCCTTGACATGGAGCATCCAGAGCCTAACATCTTCTAACCTGTCTACAACTGGGTGGAACTCAAAATCCAGATTGAATGCAACAGCAAACCCAGCCAATCTTTCACCTGTTTCGACTAATTCTTGCTTGGACTCTCCTATACCGGTGATCCTAACGTGGCTAGGAGGGTTCCTTCTTGAGGCCAAGCTTTGGAAAAAGCCAGGCCATTGAAGCCCTTGCTTGATGTCGAAATCTATTATATGCACCTTGTCTTTCCCTTCAAAGGCTCTCAGCAACATCTCATTAGCTGTGAAGTGGATGAATTTCGGAATTGGACTTATCTGATTAAAAAGCCTCAATGCAGCTGCCCCAGATTCATCATCAAACCGATCAAGCTCCCTAGGGATACTAATGTGAAATATGTGAGGCCAAAACCTAGTGACCCTCAAAGCTAAAGCTTCAGTGAAGTAAGCTGAAAGGCGGCTAATAGCCGAACCACCCCTCGGAGAAGCTTGATCACCCAACTTGGCTATGAAATGATTAATGGCTGCAACATTCCTAGAGCCGATTGCTTCCACACAACCCATAAGACAGCAAACGAGCTCGAACCCTTGTTGCTCGGTTTGATCATTGTTGTGGGCTAGAACACTGCTACTAGTACCTGTACCACCAGGATTAGGCAACATGGACCCATTTCCAAATTCAATATCAGAAGGGTTCTCATTAAGCCTATAACCCAAGCTATGACTCTCAGAAGATGAGCTTGACCCAGAAGTTGTTGCATACCTCACAGGCCCATGACTTGGTTCACCATCTTTATCACCATCACCACCACCATATTCTGTGATCCCAGCAACACCTGTGTCCACCCAAGGATTGTGTGACAATGGTGGCAAAGGTGGAGGAATCACATCAGAAGGTACAAAACACACCTTTTCTTCCTCACCTGAACAAGTCAGAGAAAATGGAACTTGTGGGAAATTCACAACTCCAAAACCAGGCTGAACCCAGAAATTTCCACCACTACCCAGATGACCTAAACTCAATGGGTCTCTCTCTTTTGGTGAAAAATCATCACTTTCCCCAAAATCAAAATTGCCCTTTTTCCTCTTGACTCTCCCAACACATGATTCATCCTCATCATCATCAACAAAACTGCTCTGCTCTGTTATCCTCCTCTTCAAGCTCTGACCTTTCTCTGCCCAAAACCCTGTCTTGATCTCTCTTCTCCCTTCTGGCGATGGCGGTAACCGGATGCTCTGCTTCAGGCTCTTCGTTTCAATCGGTTTCTCAACAGAGAGACCCACCGGCCTTACGGATTGCTGTCGAGAAACGTCTTTTCTTGGGAAACTGCAGGGTAAGTCCAGTCTCTGTGTGCTCATTGAAGGTAATGGATAATGGCAAGCTTGGAATTGTGCTGATGCTTCACTTCTCAATCTATGCCTTGGTGACAACAATGTTGACGAACACCCAGCCAACATTCTTCTCTACTCACCTTCTCCCTTATGTCGTTCTCTCTCACCAGTCACCACCCTCTTCTTCTTTTTTTCATACACTCTAACTCCCCTGTTTTTACTCTGTTTTATCTCACACTCTGTTTCTGATATCTGTTTCTTAAACTTCCAAAATATGCAGGGTAATATTCGTCTATTTAATTGCGTATGAACAAATTTCAACCAATTGTAAGAAGATATCTATCAAGTGAGTGAGTGAGTGTGTGAGTTTTTTTAAAAAACCAATCAAACCCCAAACAGAGTAATCAAAGGGAATCCGATGAGTTAAAGAGAGAGAGAGGGAGAGAGAAAAAACAATGGTGTTTTTGAGTGTGTCTCTACAATAAATAAATCAAATCAAATATATGTGCAATGAATGAATGAACGAATATAACTAACTACAATTAAGAGATATAATAACAAATGAAAGAATTGATCACATACATTAATAATATAAACAGTCTATCTCAAAAGAATGGTTAAAAACAGAAAAATTCATCGGATTCCAAGTTTATCAGTGAAAATTCATTGAAAAAATCTCTGATTTGCAAAGAGAATTGAAGGAAAGAGACATACTTGATGATCAAATTGGCAGCTGAAACTCTGATGAACAAACGAACCCAGATCAGCATTTGAAGATTGTTGAATGAACAAGAATGCCATAGCAGCAACAACCCAGAAAAATCCAAATCAAAAAATGCTCAACCCTAATAATAACACAACAACAACAAAGTGGCAAAAATGAGAAACCTGATGGAGAAAATGACATTCCCCATATAAAGAAAGAATAAGACAGTAAACCCTCATGAACCCAAAAAAGCCATAAAACATAAACAACCGTTGTTTTTATATAATGAAAGGGGAAAAAAGGGAATGAAGAAAAAGGTCCTAACTTTATCTCTCCTTCCCTCCCATGGCTGTCATGTCCCTATCAAGATATCTTTTCTTCCCTGTTTTGATTGTGTCCTTGTTGACTGCTTATGTATTTTGGGTTTGGAAAATGATGACTAATAGTGTTAGTGAGGATACTGGTAAAAGGTTTTGTGGCCGTTAGATTTTGATCAAAGGGTTTAGGTTTATTGAGAATATGACCGTTGAGGTGTGTCGGTGAAATGTGACCGTTGGAGGGAAGGGCAGTTAGTGTGCGACACTTGGGGGTTTGGTTCTACTTTCTGGGAGTGAAGTTTGTTTGTTGCCATCCATGCCATACACGAGGAAAGCACGTGCTTGTTTCCTCATGAATGTCATGATTTTGTGACCGTTGGATTCCTTTTTCCCAGTGTTTCTGTACCAGAAAATGGATTGTAATTTGTATGACTATTTATTTATTTAGGGAAATGCTGAATACAGGGAGCAAAATTACTAAATGTAGGGTAGACTACCAAAAGTACCCCTGTTTTAAACATTTTTCACTCTCTCTCCTTGGGACAAAGATCAACCGCACCCTCTTCCAGTCTTCCTCCATGTGCACTTCGCTTCGCCCCCATTATTCTCAATTGGTTGTTTTAAGACTTTAATTTGTGCTTTCCCCCACCTTCTGATCCACTTCATTAGAGACCTCCTGTTAAGCCTTACATAGCTCTAAGCTTGTAAAACAAAATAACGCGTAAGTATAGATGGGCGATAATCATTTCTTGGCCTGTAAGAAATATGGCGCACGTTGAGATAAGCCATAATTGTTTCTTGGCCGAATGGTTGGTTACTCGGCCATAATTGTTTATTGGCCGAATAGTTTACTCGGCCATAAAATCTTGATGACCCAATAGTTGGTCACCCATATTTGCTACACGGTCCTAAGAAGAGGAAAGAGAATTAGGAGAGCGTTATGGTATGCACTGGTGGTGGTGAAAGGAACCTCGACGGATCCGAATTGTTATTAAAACTGTGTTAATTAGAGAATTTGGAGAATATTTTAGATGTTCTGAATCATTGCTAACTACTAATTGAACGAGTTATCTTATTATCATAGCAATATGTTGATCTTGATCCCCTAGTTTTGAACCATAGAGAGATGAAACCATCAGATTTTAGCTTGATTGCTTCAATGGAATTTAGGGGAGGGGTCCTTCAATGAAGAACGCAGGGGAGGGTGGAACTAGGAAAGAGAGGCAGTTAGATCACTTAAGATCAAGGGTATTTTGGGAAGCACACCCTAGATTTAGCATTTTCCTTCCCTGTATTTAGCACCTACGTTTATTTATATCCCCACGGCTGCGCAAAAGCCATTACTAAATAATTGGCTATGGACTATGGTATATGGTTGTATTCTTGTTTGGAGGACATATGGCATATGCCGTAGTAATAAAAATAAATTTTCAAAAACGTTAGTAAAAAAAGAATCCTAGTTGCGACAATTTATCAGCACAAAAACTTGTGTAAAAATGATCTTATCGTAACTTTTAGTTGAACGATAATCATTTTTTAATGAAATAAAAGGTCACGGTTTATAATAAATGACCCCTACATTTCTGAATAGTCTCCCACAAAACTTGCTCGATATCCAATACTTTTATGTAAATTTGGAGATTTAATGTAAATATCTTTAGTTTCTATCGCATTTCAACTCGTGTTGTCTCAGCATGTGTCTGGCTTCCGCAAGCCGGCCAACATCGACCACATTGTAGTCACACAGGCCTCGATGTCATCTTTCTTGTAGCGGATGTGCCAGCCTTTGACTGACTTTCACACACATCGTAATGGTGCATCTGAGTAGTAGAAGCCACTACAAATAGGCACGAGCAAGTTTCAGGGAAATTCAACAGTCGTGGATAAAACTGTTTAAGCAGGTTTCGGTTTCGGCACAAGCTGTTCAAATTGCAGCCAGCAGTTCAGTATATGTCAATTACCTATCCAACACATACTAATGGTCAATGGACAATCTGGATGTTTGAAGGGCTACTAGAGAAGGATCCATGCATATGTGCACAACTTCGTCATAAAGCAGATAGCACTGTTTTCTTCTATACTGTATTACACAACATTGGAGCAATGCGAAAAGCCAGTAAGATGCATCCACAACCAGATCCACAATTTTCATATAAATAAACCCAAGCGTAGTGTGGCAACCAATCAATCATAACCTATATCTTCCACCTCCAACTTCTTTCAACATATCGGAGTTACTTTGTACTGAAAATAGCTAGTCAGAAGCCCCAATATATCTTTCATATGAAAGTAAATCCTATTTCGTAATAATAACTGAATTGATCTTTTCAATTTCTACAAGCTTCAATTGTCAATTCTAAATCAACTCCAAAAACAAAGCTTCCTGCTTACTGGTCAGACCAAGCTCGCTCAGAGTTAAGTTGCTTTCTCCATCACTGTATGCTCGACGCGGGTATGGTCTCACCTGTTCATGCATGTAGTATTAGTCCATTAGCACAAGTCAGACTCAACATACGATAACAGCCTACATGGAAAACTAACTTCTCCACTGAGTCCATATTCAACCGACAGAGGAGAAAACCCCACAACAGGAGTAACGACCATACAAAGAGACAGCATCAAGACAAATATATTAATTCCAGAAAGGGCAGGATCACTTAGTTGAGCAAACTTGAAAGATGACAGATTATTTGCTAGTCCAGCATTATTTTACAACTCCAATTGGGCAGATGATGGAGTCACAAATTACAGAAAGCAGAGCCAAATGTTGAAGAGTCCAAATCCTTGCTCGTTATAGTTTAAATTGCATGAAATAGAAGTGAGACCGGCTTCTTATGCTAGTGCTTTTGGCTCTTAGATATCTCTGTTGGACTTCAATATAAAAAGAAAAAAATTTGAAGGTTTCCACACAAATTAGGTTGTTTTTTTTTTTTTTTTTAATAAGGTAAGGAGGCCCGCTCCCAGGCTGGCCCATCTCAGGTTTAAGGCCCAGGAGCTTAGTGGGCAGGCATTTGGGGGGAAGGGGGAATAAGGGGAAAGGGATCCCAAATGCCCCTGTAAGTATATATACTCAAAGCTTATACGAAATAAGACATTAGTCCATCAACATATCTGCCATTACTAAATGTTTTATGACATAACATTAAATATAAACCAAGCAACACACGATGTTGAAATTAGTGCCCCTCAAAGCATTCAGTATAAATTTTCATGCAAGTATCAGAGTGACAGAGTAGGACAGTTACCACTCTATAGGTGCCAGGCTTGACCCCTCTCCCAATATCGATGAAGTCAAAGAGAAACTGCAACAAAAACTGTCAGCCAGGCATCTAATAGAAACATTAGCATCAAAAGATACTTCAGAGAAACACACAAGATATACCTGCAATTTGTCAGATTTACTGAATCGACGGCCACGTCGGTTGCCATCAGGCATTTTAACAAGAAGGGTTACTGCATTTTCATCATCTAATGGTGGTTCCGAAGGAAGAGACGCTTCTTTTGCAGCTAGTTGTCTCTCAAGCTCCTGGATGGGAAAATTTTGGAAATAATAAGTCATTATTCATGATGGACAGGGAAGTAAATTATCATATTCTCTCGCTGTTAAGTTCTACAGTGTCATTGCAAAATGTCTGAATAACTCATGAAAGGAGGCTGGCACCCAACATTACACACACACACGACACCACCACACCCCTCAGTCCCCCACCCGAAAAAAAGGAAACAGGAAGAGGACAATATTAGGGGTTAACTATGAGTGGCAAATACAGTAAACGACAAAAATATATTAGTCATTTCCGTAAGAATATGAAAAGATGGACAGCTAAAAGAGATATTGACAACAGAAGAAATACTGAGGTGGCATTTTCTTGATAGTAATGCAATGCAATGCACTTTTCACCCACATCTACTCTAATAAATGATTACATTGCATTACTAGCAAATAAACGAGTGCTGAGTGAAAAAGGAAGAATGGGACATTACAGAAAGCATTAATTTCAAATTACGAATTTACAAAATGAAATATACATCTCCATCCCCAGCAGACAGCTAGTTCCATCTTAAGTCAGCGGCAGGACCTGTCCTGGGATTTATTTACCCAATAAATAATGCCTTCAACTATTTAGGCAAGGGTGCCCATAGATTCCTGGCTAACAAATAGCGTCGGGAACCTATGGGAGATTTGATAGAGCTTTAATCATGCTTTACAATATGCAATGCAACCCTCTACCAAAGAAAGTGGAAAGCTAAGAGAAGACAAACTTATCAGCAAAGTGGAAACGAATACCCTCCCACCGAGTTCAGCAAAGCATGATCAAATCTGCAAACTACGGGTGTGTTCTTTTCAACTGTACTGACCTGACCTGAACTGATAGTAAATAGTATTATGTGGAAAAAAAAAAAAGAGTATGTTTTGGAACTGAACTGGAAGCTGACTGGGGAAGGTGAATAGAACAAACCCTAGGTCAACTTACTGTCACAGATAGCTCTAGTCATCTTCAGGGTACACATAGTTTGAGCTCTATTAGTTTTTCTTTTCTTTTCTGGGTGCTACATTCTAAGTTGTATCTAACTCAGTGTATTTACAAGGCGTGAGACACACAAGCCAATCGCTTCTTAGCTTCTAGGAGCAGCGACATCAGTGAGGCGTAGGTGAGGCGCTCGAGGCGCACTCGAGGCTCACTTTGAGATGAAAAAAACTTTTATTTAATAGGATATTTTTCAGTCATACACTAGTACGCCTCGCATAACTGAGGCGCGCGCCTTCGCCTTGCGCTTAGGCTCTATGGATCTCTATCGCCTCATTGCGCCTCGCGCCTTTTAATACATTGATCTAACTAAGAGTACAATAGAGTATACAAGACAAATAAAATGTTGTATTCCCCACTTACCAATTTGGGATTAAAGGTACTCTTTTGTATAGAATTCAATTGCTAATGTCAAGATATAAATTACACCTCCTATAGAAATCCCAATAGGTCAAACTCAAGCAGACAACATCATTTCTCATCAAATTGTGACACAAACAGTAAACACAACCTAAAAGTTACTAGGAAAACAGAAGTTATGTACAGATTATCACCGCCCTTCCAGGGAACTGGTTTTTGATGTGTTCACAAAGGGCACTCATATACAAAAGAGCAGACTACTGCAATCTTACCTGTTCCTCCTCTAACTTTCTCTGAGATTCTTCCGCCTTACGCCTCTCTTCTTCAAGTGCTGCTTCCCTAGCCGCTTTCTCTTCTTCCATGGCCCTCATTTCCTTTTCTTTATCAGCTTGCAGTGAAGCAAAGTATTCATCATCCTGCCCACCACACCAAATGCAAAGGAAAATGTCAGCTGATCAAAATTATCACGCTAAAGTTTGAAAGCTGAGGAAACATACCTGTTGTTCCCGAATTGCACGCTGGGCAACAAGAGTTGGCGAGGGAGGACGAGGAGCTCCCCAAGATGTATCAAGCCCAGAGCGCATGAGCTGATGGGGTGCATATGGTACGCGATATCCACTCTCAGGGGCTCCACCAAACATTGCAGCCTCCAGCATAACTGCTTCATCATGCTCCTCAGAGGAGATGCCTCCCCACTAAAAGAAAGAGTTAACTAGATAAGTCAAGATAAACAAACAGCATTTTGCTTCAACTTTTTCACTATAATTTTGTCTGAATTCATGAAAACCAATGTTCACATAGTGGTAACAGATATAGGCAGTACCTCATTGGACGGAAAAGGGCTTCCATCAACATGTGTTTGACTAGCAACAGTGGATTGTGGAAGACTCAGTGGAGGGTTAACTTCTGCTTCTTCAACTTCCCTGTGAGCCTCCTCAGAACCGGAGGACCTACGCCTAGACCTGTGTCTAACAAGCGGCTGCTCGTCTAACTCTTCAACTTCGTCTTGGATGGATAAACTTCCTGCTTCTTTTGTATGCTGACTTGAAGAAGGCTTGTCAAAAGAACCAACACCTTGCCTTCATACAACGAAAAAACAAACTAGGTTAAAAATGAATATTTCACCCCAGCTTAAGCTTCTGTTTTCACACATACCTTGAGGACAGGAACTAATGTTGTAAATTAGGATAAGGACCTCACAAGTGGATGGCCCAAGCAACAGAAGTCAAAATATTGACACATGATAAAAAAGAGCAACAACGGATTTATTAGGTTACCGTGGTAGTAGTAAAAGGGCATGACTTAGTTCCACTTCATACAGCAAAGGCTAGTCTATTTTATGAATGCAACTCTGAAGTGATGGTCAAGAAAAAAAATACGGCCTTCTAGCCCACAGGACTCAAGATGGGAAAACTTCCTGAGTGAGAAAGTAAACCAAAGCCCATAATAAACCAGTCCCACGCCAAGTCTCTCACTAAAAGTTGGGGAGATGGGAGTCAAACCGTAGACATAGCTAATTAGCAAGCATCTGAGATACCCCCACTTCCAAACGCGGTAACAGCACATAGAAGCAGCACTAGTTCATAACAAATTCAGGTGCTACATCAAAGCATCATTAGCTTCTTGTTGTAGCATATGTTTGTACTGTACATCATACCAATACGTGATGATCAATTCCAAATGTGAAATGAACCCAAGCCTTTATCAAAAAAGAATTTAGGCAGTACTAGTCATCACCAAAATGAAAATCACTCCATCTGTTAATCTATACCTTAGAATTGATTCGTCTACATTCCCTAGCTCTTCCATCTTGACAGTCTTGTCAACACTTGATCCAGAAGCTCCAGCATTGCTGCCCCGCCCTTGTTGCAGTCTTTCCTGTTCCTGCATCGGCATTCAGGGAGATACATTAGAATCCATCAGTAGACAAAATAATAATAAATAATACAAACCCCTTACCTTCAAGGACAAGGAAACCGCATGTGCAAGATCAGTATCATCATTCAGAGGCACAACATCATGCAAGTCCTGCAATGAACAGATAAATTATCATCAACCTAGCTTTTAGATGAGAGTCATGAGACCAATAGACAGCATCGGTAGAAAGAGGTTTGCAGTGGGAAAGGAAAATCAACACCAACCTGCTTATTCTGGAATCCAGAATCTCTCTTGGAAGCCTCAATGGCAGCTCGAATCATTTCTTCCTCAATATCATTCCCATATTCTGGGGTATTATCAAACTGAGGTGCACTGGGTATGGAAGTATAACTCCTGTTACCTCGTAGATTCCCCGGGATCGTGTCATCATCTTCATCATCAATTATGACAGTCCCACGAATTTCCGGCCCTTCTGCATGTACAGTGTCTGTAACATCCTCAATCCTGGGACCATGACTGGAATGACCAGCTGAAACATCATGACCATCCTTGACTTCTATGGGAATTTCCCTAACTTCTCTTGGCTGAGAAACAAATGGTGCAGCAGGTCCCATCAGCTCAGAACTGCTGTCAAAGATTCTTGTGCTGTCCAATAGACTCCTCGGAAAGGTAGGATCAAGAATTGAGAAAGGATTCAACCCTCTCGTAGCTGATAAAAGTGATGAAGGACCACGAGGCCCCATTTGTGGGGCATCATCTATATCCATGAAATCATCTGGTGGAGCAGCAGCAGTTACAGGAGCTTCCTGCAAACTAGACATCGAAGAGGCTAATGTATTATATCCAAGATCATACGTAGAAACAAGAAGTTATCAGGGCTGTACAAGTGAAGTAATGCCAGCATAAACTCCACATACTACTAAGAGGGTGCAGAACGAAAGATACTTACACATTTCTATCTCCCTCGCTGAAATGTGCATTAACAGCTTCATTGAGATTGCCACCATACTCCTATGGATCATAGAGAATATGGAAAATAAAATAAACAGAGTATGCAGCTTACACAAACACACGCCTACTTTCTACATATGGCAATATTAATCTTCTTGGTACCTACTAATCAGAATAGTGCATATCTTAAATAAACTTTCAAGCACAAGATAAACAGGACATGGTAAACAAACAGGAGACATTTTTTTGAGACACAATAGAATTGTATTGCTTCAAAACTTCTCAGACGCTACCGGGGGGGGGGGGGGGTAAGAGGGAGTACTACTTGCCTCATGTGTAAACAAAAATGCAGCGTCGAGCACATTGAACAAATAGGATTGAGAAGAAAGTGTAGATCATCAGGTAGACAAAGAATTGCACTGTTGACATAATTCCAAAGAGATCAGTTTATGACTTATGGCACTAACCAAAAAACTTTAATATTGTCTGTGTATCAGCATTGGAAGTTTGTAGGTCCAGTTTATAACTTACAATAAATGAGCTTTGTGTTGTCAGGGTATCAACATTAAAAGGTTGTTGGTCTCTGTCCTTTAAGCCTTTTAAGTCAAAGGCAAGCGGCAAAACTTGAAACATCAAAAGTAGCATGGAAAGAGATCAAAACATAATTTTCATGTCTACATACAAACTATTTTCTTTGTAAAGGGCCCATCATAACACAAGAGAACAAAGTTGCTAATCCCTCTCTACCTCCCTTCCTCTTTACTTGAAATCACTTAAGCCCAAAACCCAAATACTCTGTGCAATCACATCTAGACGGGCAGAAATTCTTCCAACACAATCCTCTCTTGGCCCAGGCTTATGAGTGTTCCCCAACATAATAATCGCACAAAACCAATTTTGGGCTAACATGGTCAAGAAATGAACTAGGCTTAATTGCAGGCTATGCCTTAGGCAGGGTTGAGAGAACCGGCTCTTCAATGACTAAGGCCTTATTTGACAAACATCATTTTAACAAGCAAGCATCAGCATATTGGAGAACACTTGGCACGCTTCACAGTTAACATTCTAATTTTAATGTTTGGTAAAAAGCATACTGGGACCAATATACTCATCTTCAATATAATATTTTCATTTTGGAAGAGCATTACCTCTTGAAGGCCATAAAGAACATTGGTCCACTGGGACATGATCTTGTTGAGGCTTTGGGATTAAAACAGGTTGATACCATGGAAAGGAAGTTCCCCTTGGTGCTCAGATTTCTTTAAGGAAGAAGAAGGGTATTCGAGAGCTTGAGCGTTTACAGTCTAGCATAAACTATGATGGGAGCGGGTTAAAGACAGGTTTGAATAAGCATTGACAATGTTTAGGCTTATTCTTCTAAGTTTAAGATTGGTTTGGTTAGGGTCCTTGAAGGACGGCTTTATTCTTGTATTCTAAATTCCTTCATAAAATTCTTTTTCTTATTTATAAAAAGAACATTGGTCCCAATATGTTAATTTACCTCACTTCCCGAAAACTGCTAATGCAGTCTACTACCAAACTTATTCTACTGATTCCTCATTGATAACTTCGAAGGGATACCTACATACTTTCTTTGCTATATTCTTTAAACTCCATAAGGACTATAAACTATTACAAAAATTAGTTAATCTCAGACAGTTTTCAGCCGGGAACAAACTAGCAATAAACAAAATCAAGACCAAACAAATTCTGACTAACAATCCAACCCGTTTGAGTGATGGGAACACACTAGCAGTAATCCTGAATTTGCAGCCCTAAGTTTATACTAACTAGATTACATTTACACAGAGACAATCAGACAATACACTGAAAAAAGCAACAACCATCTATTGATCAAATAGCGAGTAGTTCCAATAACCCATGAGAACAAAACTCATCATCATCATCACCATCACCATCACCATCACCATCATCATCATAATCACCATCATCATCATCATCATCATAATCATCATCAATTAATAAAGATATCCAAGACTAACCCCACCCCAGAACCCTTTTGGCCAACTTAAATTATCCCATAATGCAATTCTAAGTTCCGTTCAACAAAAAGATTCCAATTTCACAGTGCAACTAACAGTGCATTAGCAGAATAAAACACACAACCCATACCAATAAAACTAATCAGAATACACCCTTTTTCTTATTATCGATTTAAGAATTTTAAAACCCTAATCAAAACCCAAGTCCAAAGTCTGATAATTTCGGCAGTGGAATTAAATAAAAAGAAATGAAACCCAAATTCAGTTGTGAAAAATCAAAAATAATACCTCGAGCCTTTGTATAGCAACGGGCTCAGGAGCGCCAGTTATGCTCATGAATGTCTCAATCGCATCTCGATTGACTGTCGCCATTGCTGAGAAACTCAAGCTTTAGAGCGAGAGAGAAAGAAAAGAGATGCGAATTGGGAACTGTCTTTTGTTTTTCTTATATTTCCTCTCTTTTGTGAGCTGTGTATGTATGTTTTGTTTGAGGGTAGCGGTGTAGTGTGACCTGGGGCTAATTTGGTGAAGGTGTAAATTGGAGTTGTGTTGTTTTGTAATTGTGTGTGTTCAGGAGACTTCTCTCTCTCACATGTTCTTCCTTCTTTTATACAACCACGCCAAGGATTGGGAATGCCTTACTCAACAAGTAGTGTGGGCTCTTGTTGTATAGTATAAAAATAAAAAATAATAATATATACAGTACTTTTTTTTTGTTAATAAAGATAGTAAAAGACGACAAGCAATGAGGAAGTGACTCACTATACGAAAAGAAAAAAAAAAAAATATAGATAAAAGGGAAGGAAAGAGGAATTAGTCAGGGAAAAAACAAATACATACCTAGGTCACAAATGGTTTTTCCTATTTTTATGGCATTTGGCTAAAATTTAACTCAATCTTCAATTAGATTATAAAATCTTCGATTCGATTTTCATTTCTCTCTTAAATGGTTTGAAAGTTGAATGACAATTAAAGTTTTACCGTAGTATGAATGTATTTGAAACATTTTCTATAACATTTTACGCCATTTCTAATTCTGAGGGGGTGGCTTAGCTGGTAATACCTTTGAGAAATATCCAAAGATCCCAGGTTCGAATCCCCTTAGGGTCACTGGAGGTTTTCTTGGTCGTTAAATTCAGGGCTCATGGGATTAGTCAAGCAAAAAGTTTGGACACTCATGTTATCTAAAAAAAGAAAACATTTAACGCCATTTCTTACCACAGTCGGTTGTGCAACTAAAAATGAAAGTATTTTCAGTATTAAGCTTACTCAACTTCCTTCATATCTCATTTATGAGTGAGCCATCATTTTCGGAGTTAGGTATTGTTGTTGCTCATGTATATGGGCATCAACAAGTCTTATGTTCAAAGGTATGTTCTTTTTTCAATTAGAAAATGTTGGATCCAACAAGTTTCACTAAATTTTAGTTAAGTTTTAGTATAAAAAAATAGTTATAGGGCAAGCAATTTCCAATAGGTTTCTGTAAATTACAACAATTTTCTATTAAATGCATCTCACAAAAGTAGCCAACTCCAACAATTTCCAACATTTTTTAGAGAACTCCATTATCCAGCATATATAGAGGTGGCCACGGGCTGGTCCATTTCGTTCGTGGGCCGGGCTTCGACTTGGACCGGGCTTCGTCGTAACTAGGCACTGACCCGCATGGATAGGTAACGGTCCGTGCCGGGCCGTCCACCCGGGCCTGGCAGGGCCTTAGCCAGCTTTGGCCCGTGGTGATGTATTTTGGGGAGAAGGAAGGAAAGATAATGGGGATTGGGGAGTTGCTGACATTGTTGGAGATTTGGGGATGTATTTTGGGAAAAAGGAATGAGAGATAAAGGATTTTGGGGAGGAGGATGGAGGAAGCTGTACCCGGGCTTTTTTCGTGGCAAGACCAAGCCCGCAATGGTAGTTCGTGGGCCATAGCAGTGCCGGGCCTGGGCCTCCGATCACCTCGGCACTAGTTTGGCCCACACCCGGACCGGTCCATGTGGGCCTGGGCCAAGCCCGGCCCAGTGGCCACCTCTAAGCATATATAATAAGATAACCCCCTAATTTCAAATGTACATGTTTTTCAGGAGTCGTGCTATACGGAGATAGTGTGAACATAAATAAGACGAGGTCATCGCCGAAAAAGATAAGAAAAACTTGAAATCACTTTAGAAAAGGTTAGGACAAATTATTAGACCCGTTATAATTGTAGAGAGGGCTTGTAAAAAGGTTTAGTGATAAAGATGGTGGGAGTTATGGTCAATGCCCAAAAAACATGGATCATAATATTCAATTTTCGACGTCTCAGGGACCGGTGGAAAATTTTACCCAAACTTTTCTTGGAGGTCCATTGCGACCGAAGAGAACCCTGGTGCCTCAAGAATATCATCCACATCCCCAAAATTTGTACTCACCAATGGTCTCGGTGTTTCACCCTCTTAGAGTGGGTGTATGCTCATCCAAGCCTGACAGAGTCTCGCTGACCGACCATGAGTGCTTCTCATGTCCCCCTACAAGTGTCCAGTACGATGTGGTGAGAAAAATAACAACCTTGTTTTTAGGCCTTCCGGAAGCCCAAAAAGGTGGATTATAACCTCCAAACTTTGGCTTATCAACGAGGCCAATTGAGATTTTGGCCCAAATTTCTCCGAGGGGTAAATTATGACTCAAGAGGACCCCTGATTCCCTTGAAAAGTCACGCGGCTTCCCAAACTCCATATTTACTCATGGATCCAATTCGGGTTTTCGGTTCTTAGAGTGAGTGTCTGATACAAACCTAACAGACACTCCATAACCGACCCTGGGAGCCTTCTATGTCACCTACAGGTGTCCCATGTGATATGGTATGAAAATAACAACTTTGGTTCTGATGCCTTCTGGAAGCACAAAAGACGTGGATTATGGCCTTAAATTTTCAGCTTCCCGAGACCCGAATGTGACTTTTGCCCAAACTTCTCCAATGGGTCTATTGCCACCCAAGGCTACTCCCAGTGCCCTAGGAATGTCATTCGCATCCCCTAACTCCGTATTTTTCCATGGTTTCAACTTTCAATGTTCTAACTCTTGAAGTGGGTATCCGGTAAAACGGTCGTCCAAGCCTCATAGGCACTCGATAACTGGCCCGGGGTCCTCCCATATCCCCTAGGGGTGTCCCGTGCGATATGGTGTAAAAATATCAACTTTTATTTCGAGGCCTTTCGGAAGCCAAAAAACGAGGGTTATATATAGCCTTCATTTTTCGCCTTCTTGATACCCAAATGTGATTTTCGGCCAAATTTCTCCGACGGGTCTATCGTTACCCTAAACGACCTTTGATGTCCCAGAAAAAGGCCGTTCGAGTCCCTAAACTCCATATTCACTCATGCCATGGTTGTTGGGACATGGTCACTAAAACATGGGACATGGTCGCTAGGACATGAGACATTGTCGCTTGAATTGGGACATGGGTGTTGGCTAGGACATGAGACATGATCGTTGGGACAAGGGACATGGTCGTTGGGACAAGGGACATGGGACATTGGAGAAAATGGGATATTGGAGAGGATCTGAATCCCAAAACACACAGCTTTTTTTTCCCTTTTTAATTTTCTAATATTTCTTTTTTTTTGGATCTAAATTTTAAAGATTTTGTTAGGAACCATTTTTTTTAAAGGCTTAGGAACCAAGGCTTAGGAACCATTTTTTTTTTTTTTTTTTAGGAACCCTTTTTAAACAAAGGACTAGGCAACGTGTTCCCGTCCTAACATCTCTCTCCGTCGACAGCCCCAATTCCACCACCCCCACTCCCATCTGCATCGATTTGTTGCAAAACACCTGCAGAAGAGGCAAAAATGGCAAAGAGCAAGAACAAGAAGAAGAACGAGAATGCGAAGAGCCCATCAAGGTTCTGGGAATGGGCAATGACAGCAATAATGTTCCGGCTAATCTTGATTTACTTCTTCCCAAATAACCTCACTCAACTGGCCTCTCGTCCAGAAGTCTCCACCCCAGTAACCTCCCTTCGCCGCTGTAAACTCTCTCTCTCTCTCTCTCTCTCTCTCTCTCTCTCTCTCTCTCTAAGCTAGAGAATTCCCTCAAAATTCATGATTTTTGTTGTTTCAATGGTTATTCAAGCTGACCCCCTTTTTATTTTGTGGGGAATTGTGGGCAGTGGCCGAGGGTTACTGGTTGAAGAAGCAGGCCTTGATCTCCCCTTATGCTGGTTTGCTTCCCAAATCCCATTTATGAATTTGTCTTTAATTTTTTAATCAACATTATTGAACTGGGTTTTCTTTTTGTGGTTTTTTTTTGGGGGTTTTGTTGCAGGATCTATGTATCATGGGTCTCCTTTGCTGCTCTCTGTGCTTGGCCCTCTAACTGTTAGGAGGTAGGTTGCGTCCAAATTGGGTCGATATAAGTGATCATATTGTGTGTTGCTGCTAACTTGTTAGTATTTGCTGTAATGTGCAGAATTGATGGTCAACCAGGCCATGTTTTGTGCAGGTAACTCTCCTGTTTCTTGATTCTGTGTTGTTGTTGTTGGACAAGCATTAATGACTATATACTACTCCATATACTACTAGTATTTGACACTAATTGTTTGAAACCGTGGAATTCTGGTGTTGCTAATTTATTTTGGTGATTAGCTATTAGTTAATGAGTGCTGCATAAACTTGTTTTGATGGTTTCTGCTGTTAATGTGTGCTGGTATGGACAAAAGAAGTAACAACAGTTTCTTTTTGTTGCTTGAATTTGGGGTTCGTGGCAATGAAATGCCAACTTAATATAGTATCTTAGTCATGTGATTATCACATTTACATAGAAGTTTGCATGTGATTAGTGTTATGTTGTATCTGTTGTGAATTTATCGCCAACCTAGAGAAGCATTGTGATACAATACTATCTGACTATCTGTTTGTTGGAAAAAGGAGTATATCCTCCCATCTGCTGGTGTCCTTATCTATCAGGAATCAGGTTTTGAGTCTCCTAACTTTCTGTTCATCCTGTGTAATAAAACCTTAGTTCATGATCTGCTGATTTCTCCATGACCTCTTTTCTCGTGAGTATGTTTTGAGTCCTGAATTTATTGTCAAGTATTGGTTGTTGCTTTCAATGCTGTGCAAATGTTGGAGCTCATTGTGCGCCTGTTAGACTTTCATGTGATTCTCTGGCCTCTTTTTCTCTTAAGGAAGTATAAAAAATTTCCATGTCAATATCAACACTTGGATATAGTTTGCTTTTTGTGATTGCAGATTTTGTTGCTGCACTACTTCTCCGAGCAACCGGTCGCAAGCTGCAATCAGCATATAGACAGACTTTGCAAGTGCTAGGCCTTAGTAATAGATTGGGAGCATCAGGTAAGTTTGAATATTGAAGTAGGAAAAAATCTTTAGTGCCAGCCGCATGTCCCTTCCCCCATATAGAAAAAGAAAGAGAAGTTGAGGAAAGATGTCCAATTTAGTATTCAAGGATTGGTCAATTTTGTTAAAATTCTTACCTCATGACAGGAAAGATTATTGATGAGAGCATGTATTCTTTGTCATTGTCTATATGAATAAGGGAAGCTATACCAGGATTAGTTATGGTATGTTGTGCATCAATGGCGGATCCAGGAATTTGATCATGGGGACGCAAAATTGCAAATATTTTTTCGGAGATTTTTAAAATTAGTGGGTCATTATCTTATAATCAAAATTCTATAGGAGGTTGTTTTCCTTTAGATTAAAATTCCACCAGTGTTGCTAAGGACTAACCATTCTAATAAGTAAAAATCACATTACGACCACCACTGACAATAACAACTAGAATCTTTAATGGATTAAGGAAATTCTTAGAATCTGGAATATACTCAATAATAAATAAAAATCACATTACGACCACCACCTCAACGACAATGACAACTAGAATCTTTAATGGATTAAGAAAATTCTTAGAATAGGAACTGAAATGTACTCAATAAAACTTCAACACTACATATATTACAGTCTCCAAAAATTTCACTACATAGGAAAAAGAGATATTGCTGTTGGGCACAGTCTGAAGTTATACAAATGAGTGAAATGTAGTACAGAAGCTAGGTATAGGGTCTATGAATGGCCTATGTTTCTACTTTTGCACAGGTGACAGAAAGAAACAAGGACTGGAAGAAATTTTAGTGGGTAACGGGCTAGAGTAATGTGCATTTAACTAAAATAATAAAAAAATATATAACTTCAATATATAATGTTCACAATTTCCAGTGGAGCCAAAAGCTTCTCTACCTTTTGGCTTCGGAATATAATGGACTAAAGCAAAATGACTCATAAAATTGTCCGCACTTCTTATTTATTGTGAAGTTGCCGATGGTTGTCGCACTTCGGATCTCAGGTCAAACGGAAACAACCTCTCTGTGAGACTCTCACAGGGGTAAGGCTGCGTACAACCGAGCCCCCTTTACCCTGCCTAGGCGGGAGCCTCTTTGGAGGCACTGGGGTAATGTTGATGTTGATGTGAATAAAAAAATATATAAAACTGATGCCTAGTACCTGATATTTAGCTTTTCTATTATTTCCTTTATATTCTATTTATTACCATTCAATTGCTTTTGCCATTTTTGGGAGGTTGGGAATTCAAAAGTCAACAGTTTTTTTCCTAGAAAGGCACACTCCCACTTCACAAGTTTATTAAACCTTGGGGCAGCACTTGCCTCCTTAGTTGGTGGGCATTATCCACGACTGTTGTGCATTCTTGTCGATTATGAGTTATACTGGAGGTTTATGGAATTCAACGGAAAAAGTTTCTTGAGTGCCACTGGAGAGAGGATGGCACAAGGTCTCTACAACAATTGTCAGAACAGTTTTAAAGGGTAGGGATAGATGTGGGAAGGAGCGGATGGAGAAGTTATCAATTAGTGTTAAGTACTTTTGTGTGCAGAACTTTGTGAAGGAAATACCAGTCTCATGTATCACTCCATTGATTTTGTCAACCTTCAATTGTTTGGTTCTGCTGGGGTCTCCAACTCTCCAAAGGATTCTGTTAAGAATTTGTCCTTTTCCCCCTGTCCTTACTGAGTCATTTGAGTAATATCAAAAATATATATTTATGATGTAAGTACCTGTACATAGGTCTTCCAATTTAGTCCATAAAGGAAATGGCTCTCCCCTGCCTCTACATATAGTAACAATTCCAAAAGCAAAGCTCGAAACTTGAAAAAGGTAAATCTGCTTGTTTGTTTCAAGGGAGAAATGCTTGAGAGTTGAAATGGGAGCAGTAGTGAAGCCAGTTAAAAACAAAACTGCCGAGTTCATGGGGTTAAGGAATAAAATTGTGCCGACATCAATATGACATGGTGCTCAAGGCTATTGGTGTTCACGTGGGTGATCCTGTTTCTGAAGATCTGAGTTATTTCTGATACTTGAGAGTCTGTAATTAATAGATAGTAACTCTCTTGATTGATACCATACATGTGCAAAAGAATGTGAAAACCTGAGGGGGTAGCTCAGTTGGTAAAATCTCTGAGATCTATTCCAGAGGTCCCAAGTTCAAGTCCCCTCAGGGTCACTGGAGGTTTTCCTGGTCGTTAACTTCAGGGCCCATAAGATTAGTCAAGCAAGCTTGGATACCCATGTTATCTAAAAAAATAAAACCATATATGTGAAAAAGTTACTGCTCCACTTGGTTTGCAGGGAGAATAGCTTAGTTATGAAAGTTCTGGTATGTTCTATTATTATTCTTTTCCTGCCAAGTCAAAGAACATAATGGAACAATGATGTCAGGAATCAGAATTACCATGACTAGTGCTGACTATGCAAATGTTCTCTTGTCCCTGTATGACATATCATTTGACCCTTTTTGGGTAAACAATAAAGAATGTATTCAAAACGAAAATCTAGGAAGAACGCAACCAAACTAGACCATATAATGTTGGAGAGACCTTGTTCGTTATATGAAGAAAAACCATAAAAGACTTTCAACAAGAGATTTTAAGACTAACCATAAACTGCCTACTTTGCACCTGTTTCACATGCAAAGGACATTCAGGTGCAAACAACCCATTAATTAAGCTCAGTCCCATATTAAATGCATCATATTGTCTGATTCTGAATTTGCTATCAATTTGATAAATTCGTACTTGAGTAATTAATGAGGGTATTCTCATGTTTTGGAATAGTGTGTATTTGTTGACTAGGTGACTTAACATCTGCAAAAAGAATAAACTTGTATGATTCGGACCTTGATCTCTAAGGACTTCCTTTCCTCATCTGTTTTGTCCATTTGACCCTTCGGAGGAAGGAAGGTTAACTGTATATGTTTCAGCTAGCAAAGATATGAACTTCTCCACAGGTTCATTTTAATCAACTTCTGCTTTGTTGTGATTAGTAAAAAATATCTACGCTCTTTGGATTGCGCACAATGTATCTTCAACCTTAGTTTGCCTTTACATTCTTTGCCCCACTGACTAATTGGCTGCATTAATGTTTTCATTTCAGAAGTTTACTCATCTGGGGATATTGCAGCTCTAGTTTATCTGTGGAATCCTTTGACGATTTTTACATGTGTGGGATCGTCTACATCTCCAATTGAAAACTTCATTGTGATTTTGGCTATTTATGGAGCATGCACTCGTAAGAAGCAAACCATTGTTTCATATTCAAGTTGTTTCTGAGGGTCCTTTTTCATTTGAATGAATGTTATTCTCTTTATATTTGTGATGACGGCAGAGCCCTAACCTTCATAGATGTATGATTGCAAAATAGTGGGTATAACTAGTTGACAAATATTGAGCTTGGGGTGGATAGCAGTGTTGCATCCCTCACTCGTCCCCAATTTCTTTGTAATTTCATTAAAAAAAGATATGTACAAATAGTTTTGTTTACTCATGTCATTCAGATTTGTGGATCTCATGCTTCACTATTATCCTTATAGTTGTCTTCACCAAGTGTGATGGTCAGCAATTAACCTTTTGTTCTCCTTTAGCTGTCTTTTCTCCTTTAATCTCATCCCTTCTTTTCCGTCTCTTCATCTGTACTCTTGAGCTTTTGCAATCTACTAAGGATATGAGATTTCTTCAATGGCTATTCTGATTTTTAGCAGTCTGTATTAGTAATTATCTATTACTTCCAACTTTATGATACACCATACATGTCTTTATCAGTTTTAATATCTTGATATAAATGTTTGTAGGATTAGTTCCTGTAGCAGCTGTTGCATGGGCCTTGGCAACTCATATATCACTTTATCCAGCAGTGCTTCTCATACCGGTATATTTTTCTCTTGCTTTAATATCAACTACCCAATAATGATTACACTGAAATCCATCTATATTTCTCCTTTACCCAGATAATCATTTCATTGGATAACCATCTATCTATCTTTGTAGCTTTCTTCTAGTTAGATTCCTCATATCACAAATGTATTTTATGTTCCAGTTGACCCTTCTTATCGGCTATGGACCAGATACACCTCCTAAGAAATTGTTCCTGCACGTGAGGCCGAACACTGAACCAGCACCACATTCTTTTTCATGGAGGCCTGTGATTCAGTTCCTGTTGTGGGCATCAGCTTGGTCATTCTATATTTTGCTTCTGTGTGGATTTTCTGTTAGACAGAATGGTGGTTTAACAGAGATGTTTAAAAGGTAGCTAGCTGGAAAGCTTCGTATCTTCTTTGACTGTCCTATTGATACTATTGACGTCAATTGGTTAATTCGTCTAATCATGATCAACTGCCTTGATATATCACCTTTGAGTTCCTTTTACCATACTATCAATCTTGGAAGAAGGCCAAACTTGGAACTTGGGGGACAATGCTGCATGCTGTTTTGAGTTAGAAGCAGAATGCAGAGTGTTTCTATATACCCTCTCTTTCATACTATCTTTATTTAAATACCAGTTTCATAGCCTCTTTAGTAAGGGTATGTCTGTTTATACTACCAAGTTAGGAGCCTTGTGCTGGGTTTTAGTCGCAGTAGCTGTAGTTTTGAAGCGTGATCCAAATTGTGACTCTGTTTCTTCCTTATTCAGTATCATTAAGTTAAGCATTTGCGAATTGCCTGTTGTAAAATGAAAGGAACAAGGTATAAACATGGATCATTTAGTTTCTAAGAAATGTTCTATTTGTCAGTAGTTGATGGGCAATCAGAGTTTTTTTTTTTTTTTTTGATCATGGATGGGCAATCGGAGTTGAAAAGCCAGAAAATAGCATGTTTTACTGAACTTTTCTATGCTTAATTTGAAGGTTCAGATTTGGAACATCTTGTTGGTTTCAGTTTATCTTAACCTTAAGTGTTATGCCTGCGCAAGTATCTGAGTACGCTCTTGTTTGTTCGCTATACTCTAATTTTAGCAATCCCTGCTGTCAGATTCTCCTGGTTAAGTCTCCTTGAATAAATCAATAAACTAAATTTTTATGTTGTTTATTAAGAAGGGGGGCAATGTAGGATACTGTGTGTGACTCGTTTGAGTGACCATCTTTTCCAGGACGTATGGCTTCATTCTGACTGTGGAAGATTTGTCTCCAAATATAGGTGTTTTATGGTGAGTACCTAATCATGTATTGTGTGTAGAAAAACCTTAGTATGACCCAGCTAGCAGTGGGGCCCTTCCGGCCTTATGCCTGGTGTGTTGTTGTAAGTTCAGCTATAACACTCTTACTTTGTCTGATCTCGTAATTGCAGGTACTTCTTTGCAGAAGTTTTTGATTTTTTCAGAAATTTCTTCCTTATAGTGATCCACATGAACATTCTGTTCATGATATTGCCATTAGCCATAAGACTGAAGCATCGGCCTTGTTTCCTGGCTTTTGTCTTCATTGCAATATGTTCGATGCTGAAGTCTTACCCTTCGGTGAGTGCCCCATCTTAAAAACGACTTTACATGTATTCATGGATTGCAAATTAGATACCGCTTACGAGTTCTCATATATGACATGTTTGTCACGTGCATCTAAGTTCTAACCCAAGTTGTTCCACAATAATTATTTTTAATTGAATTTATTTTTGGAGCAATATGGTTTTACATTGAGCCATATTATAGAATTTGTCACACCACTTAACTTAGGTTTAATGGGGCATGGAAGGTTCTTGGTTTGAGTTTATCGTGTTACAAACTTATATGCTGAGGGCACACTTGTACGTAAATCAAACCTAAAATTAAAGTCTCAAATGAACAAGTTCATTCTTGTACTCACAACATGTTATTATTTCAGTCACGTTCTTTAGCAAAGGTGATTGTCTAATTTCACTGGTTTGAGTTATTATTTAGCTTTGATGTGTCACGTCTGGACAGGTGTTGTTTCTGAAGTGAAAATATTTAGTAGTTTCACACAGATAAATGAGCCATTTTGGCTGAAATGAAATTGTCCTGTGTAAAAGTAACATTAAATTACTTTTTGTCATCAGTATTAGGATCTGTTCAATCGAAACTTTACAATAGATTTATCCAATGTGAACTGTAATTGCAAGTATTGTTATTACGCTGTCAATTTGTGGCTTGGGAGAAAGTTTTGTTGGTTTAAGTGATCACGTGAACCATAGCGACACAGAAAGCTTTCCCTCCCCCCCCCCCCCTTCTTTTTTGAGAAGCAAAATAGCAAGGATGATTCTCTCAAGTCTCAACACCCTACATATTTTCCTAGTAGTAAACAATAGACTGGTCAAAGTACTTCAACCCCAAACACAAGGAATCACAACTGTGGCCCGAACAACATTTTGACTCTTGAAAACAGTAAAGTCTTCAATGATTCAAATCTGTCAGAAAAAGCAAGATCACTATTGGTATCAAGAATCAAATTCTTTATTTTCCAGGGCATAATCAGTTCCTCGTGAGAACTTTAATTATTATCAACTTATCCCCTTTTATAGTATGGTTATATTCTGATCGTCTAGCTTGATTTAGTCTTCTTATTCTATTGACCTGGAAAGCTATTATCCAAAAATTGCTTTATAAGTTTAGTGCTATGAGTCTAATGTATTTTCTACTTGTTTCTTTCTCATTTGATGTTGGTCAGGTTGCAGATTCAGCTCTGTATCTAGGTTTGTTAGGCTTGTTTATCAATCAGTTAGCAGGCAAGTCCACATACCTGCTCTTTATCTTCTTTGTTGTTACGAGTATTTAGATGGACATGCATTTAGATTTTGTATGTTGTCTTGCAGAGATGAATTTTTCTTTCGTCCTCTTCTGTGGATATGTTGGTGTTAATCTCCTCAGTCCTGTTATGCACAACCTATGGATATGGAGGGTATGCAAATTTTCATACACATGTAGTTGATCATATTTGTATGAGTGGGACTGCAGGAGACTACTTGGACTCTCACTGCATTGTTTTGACAGGGTACTGGTAATGCAAACTTCTACTATGCCACTGCTATGGCTTATGCTGCCCTTCAGGTTTGTTTTCTTGAGCTATAGGTAGGAACAAGAATTTGCTAATTCTTGTAAAACTCAATATGTAACAATATAAGAGGAGAGATAAAAGAAAAGTTTTATGTTCTGCGGAATACTTTTCTATATTTCTTGTGGTGTTCAATAACATTAAGAGCCAAAATATTTATAATCTTTCTAAACCTAAAAAGCAATGGTATATAATAAAGCACATTTCAACCATCAAACATTTACTATTAGTTTGTGGTTCTCAAAATGTTTCTAAAAATGCATTTAACTAATTATAGAAATCTTAATTTCAAGTTTGATTTTCAACACACCCCCTCAAACTTGGATCTGTATTTAGGATCAACTACTCCAAGCATGGTCTTGAATTTTTCAAACAAATCAGCCTCAAGAGGCTTTGTCAAGACATCGGCGACTTGTTCTTCAGATTTGCAAAACTGAAGTTCAATTTCCTTTTCCTAAATCAGATCTCTGATGTAATGATATCGGATATCGATGTGCTTACT
This sequence comes from Tetragonia tetragonoides, assembly GCA_038025085.1. Taxonomy (NCBI): domain Eukaryota; kingdom Viridiplantae; phylum Streptophyta; class Magnoliopsida; order Caryophyllales; family Aizoaceae; genus Tetragonia; species Tetragonia tetragonoides. The sequence goes on from CM076142.1 coordinate 51,421,297, forward strand.
GCGACCATGAAATACGGGGTTCTTTGCAAGTGCCATAGCAGACTTATTATCGCAGTAGATACTTGTTGGACTGTCTCCATGATGATCCAATTCTGCTAACATTTTCTGTAGCCAACTGCCTGACAAGCTGCTGATGTTGATGCTATATACGGTCTCTGCTGTTGATAAAGCTACAACAGCTTGCTTCATTGACGACCATGATATGACACTATTACCCAGATAAAAAAAATATCCAGAAACATGGAAAGAGTGAATTCAGCAAACATCGCTTCACTATTCCCAGTGAATATAAGATCATCAACGTATAGGTACAATATCAAAATATCACCATTTTCCTTCGACTTGACATATAATGTGTGCTCAAGTGGGCATTTTTGAAAACCATCTTGCAACAAGGATGTATCTATACGAGAATACCATGCACGTGGGGCTTGTTTCAAGCCATATAAGGCTTTTCTTAGGCGATAGACTTTGTTTTAACCCCCTTTCTTCACAGAACCTGGTGGTTGTTCAACATAAACTTCTTGAGGTACACCATTCAAAAATGCCGATTTCACATCCAATTGATGAATTTTCCACTTATTCTTCGCTGCAAGAGACAAATCATTCGTACAGTATCCATTCTAGATACATGAGGAAATACCTCAAAATAGTCAATTCCTGGCTTTTGCTTATAGCCTCTGACTACCAATCTTGCTTTATAGCGATCAACCTCGCCATCGGTCTGTACTTTGTCTTGTACACCAATTTAACTCCAATCGGTTTCTTTCCAACGGGTAAAGAAGTCAACTCCCAAGTCTCATATTTCTCGATTGAGTTGATCTCCTCATTCATAGCCTGGATCCATCTTTCATGTGCTGCAGCATCTTCAAATAAAATTGGATCACAATCAGCAAATAAACAGAAGTTTAGCAGAGATTCATCGGTCAGTATCGTCATCTTTAGTGGTTACAAAATCTCGATATCGTGCTGGCATGACACGATTTCTTTGTGGACGTCCTGATGGTCGTGCATCTACCATCACAGAGGAACTATCAACAGGTGATGTTGGGTTGCTAGTTGAAGGATGAGTTTGTGACTCTCATTAATAATGACATTACTATCTGTATCATTATTTTGAACCCACTGCCATTCTTCATCTTCAACAAATCGTATATCCCTACTTATGATCACCTCGTCAGTGTCTGGGTTATATAGCTATATAACCCTTTGTCACGTCACTATAGCCGATAAAAATTCATTTTCTACTTTTATCATCGAGTTTCTTCCTCTTTTGCTCCGGCATATGGGCATATGCTATGCACCCAAATACACGTAAGTGAGAGACATCTAACTTGTTCCCACTCCATGCTTCTTCTGGTGTCTTTCCATGAACACTCCCGGTGGGACATCTATTCAACAAATAAATTGCACAAGAAATAGCCTCTGCCGAGAAAGGTTTTAACAAATGTTTGGCTTTCAACATGCTTCTCGCCATCTCAAAATATCGTTATATTCTTTCTCAGCTATGCCATTCTGTTGCGGAGTATAGCTGGCAGTCAACTCACGTCTAATTCCATCATTCTTGCAATAGTCTTCGAATTCATTAGACGTAATTCTCCTCCTCTATCTGATCTCAATGTTTTTTAGAGGGAAACCGCTGTGTTTTTCAACAAGTGCTTTGAACTCCTTGAACTTATTGAATGTTTCAGATTTTTCAGAAAAATAAACCCATAGTTTTCTAGAAAAATCATCCACAAATAGTAGAAAATACCTTTTCCTTCTAATGGATTCTACCTCAACTGGTTCACATAAATCTGTGTGCACTAATTCCAATGCTTGCTTCGCTCGTCTCGACCCTCCAACCCGAAACGAGTCTCGGTGATGCTTTCCAAGAATACAACCTTCACAATGATCGCTACGGGCATCAATAATTGGCAAACCCGTCACCATCTCCTTCTGTGCTAATAACTTTAAGCCTCTGAAATTCATATGACCAAACTGAAGACGCCATAACCAATTACTATCTTTAACCATGGCTTGTAGACTCATCAACACTCTTGCTTTAATCGCCAAAGGAAACATGCGATTCCTTGTCATATTCACCTTTGTAATAACTTTGTTATTTATACCTTTGATCTCACACATCCGGTTCTCAATATGAACCTTGTGCCCTTTTTTCGAAAGTTGTCCTATGCTTAACAAATTCCAGAATAATCCTGGCACATAAAATACATCTGCAATAGTAACATTAGTGCCATCTTCTGATTGTATGCTAATGTTACCTTTACCCATCCCAGAAATTTTGGATCGATTTCCAAAATTTACTTCGCCTTTCACTGTCTCGTCTAGAAAGGAGAACACCATCTTTTTCTCGGTCATGTGATTGCTACACCTTGAATCAAGATACCATATATCATTATTCTGTTCAATCTCTGGACCTTGTTTGCAGACTAGGACCAAACTATCTTCTACTTCAGCTGCGTTAGCTTGCTCTCCGTTTTGCAAATTTGGTCGGCATTCTGATGCATAATGCCCAAGTTGTTTACATCTGTAATACTTGATTTTGGTTTTGTCACGTCCATCCTCCTGAAGAACTCCCTTCTCCAGTTTTCTCCCTATTGGAAACAAAATAGTTTCCTCTTCCACGACCACGACCGCGACCACGACCATGACTTTGGCCACTTTGGTATCCACCACGGTTAGTCACATTTGCTCTGCGAATGAGCTGGAACTATTATCACGTTGGGTCATTCGTTGCTCATGTGAGGACAACGAACCCAACAATCTTTCAAATGACTTCTTCGATAGATCTTGTGCCTCTTCAATAGCTGCCACTACATGATCAAATTTTATAGTCAAAGTTTGCATAATTTTTTCTACCATCCTTTGGTCGCTGAGTTCTTCTCCATTAATCCCAACTGGCTGACAATGGCTTGAGCTCTATCAAAGTACGTGGAAATAGATTCTGAGTCATCCATGCGACTCAAAATTACCTCAAAGTGTTTGCAATCGAACTTGTTTGACACGTTCATCACCTTTGTAGGATTTCTGCAGAATCTCCCACGCTTCATGTGATGTTTCAGCTAGACCTGGCCACTGTGCGGTCCGGGCCGGGGATGGGCCGGGTTTTTGGTGGGCCGGTCCTTGACAGGAGGAGGCACTGGCACGCACTGCAAGGAAACGGTTAGTGGCGGTCCAGGCCGGCGGTCCTAGCCGTGGCTAACCCAGGGTTGGACCGGGACGGGCCTGGTGCCAGGCCTAGTGCCTGGTCATTTCTCATGTGACTTGCTACTAGACACAGATTACCGGAGCCGCTCACTCCACCATCACCAGCCTGAAGGAAGCCCTTGAAAAGAGGGAGGAGAGAGAAACCAAGTCAATCAAATTTGGGGTTGGGGGTATATACCGTATAGGAGGGAAATAGAATTGTGCAAAGAAAGAGAAAATGAAGAAATCAAAATGAAAGAAAGGAAAGGTACTGAAGAAGATTGGGATGAAGGTTGTCTTTTTTCTTTTTTTTTTTTTTGGGATGAAGGTTGTCTTGGACAGAGAGTACTGAAGAAGATTGAGACTTTGATGACAACTCTTGTTTTTTAATATTACTTTATGGGCATTAGCTTTAGAGTAATGTATAGTGTATCTGTATATGTCTACTTTATTGGTACACTGAGCTTGCAGAGTTGCAGTAGCTTTTTGAGTTAAATTACACTTCTTTTTTTGCTAGTCCAGTTAAATTAGACTTCTTGCTGCCTAGAGTGCCTACTGCCTACCACCAAAATGCAGCCAAATTGAGTTTTTGTTACGGGCCTGGGCCGTGCCTCGGAAGGGCCGGGCCGGTGCTGTGCTTATGTGTACGGTCCATGCCTGTATCAAATATTAATTATTCTTGGCACATGCCCACACTACTTACACCAGGGCCTGTTACAGGTCGTTGGCCGGGCCTCCAATTGCTAGGCACTGCAAGGCCCAGAGCCGGGCCGGTCCATTACGTGCCTGGGCCGAGCCCGGCCCAGTGGCCAGGACTAGTTTCAACCATCGATATCTTTTGAAATATCAATTCTTCCACTGCTTGAAAAAGGGCATATAATATCGTTTGATCTTTTTTCCACAAATAAATCTTTCTCCTCCTTTTTAAGTGACTCAAATGCAGATGAGTCGGTCACATCTTCAAAGCCTGTCCTCACGAATACTCCATAAAACTTGATTACCACATTCCATAAAACTTGCGAACGGAAAAATACTTTCAATTGGATAGACCAACTATCATTATTTTTCCTTCAACTTTGGAAGTTGTAGTTGAAATGTATTGTTTGCAACCATGATTAAATAAAGGATATTATCTAAACACAAGGCTCTGATACCAAATGTACAAATTCTTGTAAAACTCAATATGTAACAATATAAGAGGAGAGATAAAAGAAAAGTTTTATATGGTATCAAAGCCTCTTAAGGCTGATTTGTTTGAAAAATTCAAGACCATGCTTGGAGTAGTTGCTCCTGAATAAAGGTTCAAGTTTGAGGGGGTGTGTTGAAAATCAAACTTGAAATTAAGATTTCTATAATTAGTTAAATGCATTTTTAGAAACATTTTGAGAACCACAAACTAATAGTAAATGTTTGATGGTTGAAATGTGCTTTATTATATACCATTGCTTTTTAAATTTAGAAAGATTATAAATAGTTTGTACTCTTAGGGCTCGTTTACTTGAATGTAAAGGTGATTACAATGTAGTGCACCATTTTATAGGGTAAATGTGGGTTAGAAGAGGAAGGAAGGGGAGGGGGGAAGAAACATGGAAAGAGTGAATTTGATTACCACATCCATTGTAATCACAATTGTTCTACTGTAGAACATGTAAAGATGATTACATTGGATGATGTAATCAAGCTCCCAAATCTCATATTTCTCCTCCCCCTCATTCCTTTTCTACTCACATTTACTCTATAAATGATGGATTACATTGTAATCATCATTGCTTACAAGTAAACGCCACCTTAATGTTATTGAACACCACAAGAAATATAGAGAAGTATTCCGCAGAAAATAAAACTTTTCTTTTATCTCTCCTCTTATATTGTTACATATTGAGTTTTACAAGAATTAGCAAATTCTTGTTCCTACACTATATACCTATAATAATAATCATTTAGTCTTCTTTCCCTGACTCAATGGGACATGTTTTTGGCAAAGCCTCGTGAATATAATTTTGACTTAATTCTTCCAGTCTTATTTATTTGTGTCTAGTTCACTCTGTCTGCCTGATGATAGAACATAGAAGGATTAACTCTTTACTGTATTTGATCACAAATATAAAGTTACATGTCAATCTCCCAGTTTGTAATTATGCCCTCAATTCTTGTGGCCTTGTTAAGCTAATGAACCCAGGTCAAACTTGCTGCTAAGCTTGCTGATTAAGGTAATTACCCTAGGTTAAGTACAAGTGGAAGTACAAGTGTTTTGGCAACTAGAGTGGCATCCAGCCCCAAGTACATATCACAGTCCCAAAAACACAAGGTATAATACCCAAAACCGCAGCTGCAAGAGCATCAAAGGAATTTTCGAAGGTACCTTCTAAAGGGGTCCTCAAAGATTCAGTACCATCATATGCAAGGTGCCAGTCACACACAAATCAAACTACAAACAATTTGGATATAAATTAAGAGTAAAGATAATCCCTCCAGCTTGGTAAACTTCATCATGCTGCTAATAACCTGTTCGGCTACTTATCTCAGCACAACTTTAGGTCTCTTCTTCTGTTGGAAGACTCCATCATTTCTTTCCCTCAATATATATACCAGATTGAGTAGCTATTAACTAAGAATGCTCTGAACACCTCAATAGCTAGGCCCTTCTTCTTTCATCTATTAGTAGCCTATTAAAATCTTCAGTCCATGATGGTTAAACAGCAGCACATATGTCCTCCTTAAGATTGGCCAAGCCTTCTTGAAGAAAAGAGAATTGTAGCCATCACTCGCAGGCACTTTCATATCATCAATAGAGTTCAGAAAGGCCAAAACATTAAGAAACCATAAAAGACTTCCTTCTAACCTCAGACCCATGGTAATATGAATAGAAACAGGTGTATGATCTGAAATCAACCTGCCCATAGGAATCCATTCAAGCAACATTACCCATAGCCCCTAGATAGGTCATAGGCTCATAGCTCTGTCAAATTAATTTGCTGGAGGTCTGATTGACTGATTGTTATTCCTGTAGTCCATGTATGTCGCATATCAACCACTTTCAGTTCAGAAGGGCCAATGTGGCAATGTCCTCCATGATCCCTTGTAAGTCTCTAACTTCAAAGCTTGAACTGAAGCTGCCCAGAATTTGATGATCACTTTCAAAGTCACCCAAGGAACCAAGGCGTCAGCTGTTACATATTTGGATACATGTAGCTGAAAATATATCCATGATATCAGCTGTTACAAGGGTAGCCCACCTTTGGATCCTAGCTTTACTAATTGCTTTGAGATAGCTCTCTTGTTGCATCAAATCCTCGAATCATGGTAATAAATTCTTGAGTAATTGATTTTGTCAGTGTTAAGATTGACTGACATTTACAAGGTGTTACAGAAGGTACTACAGTTTTGTATTTTGATTTATCATCTGGGACAATCTTGTACATTTGAACATGGCATGTTATTAGATACTTTAGATGAGAGTGAAATTTCCACTAGGCAAAATAATTAGCAACTTGTTCCCGTTCCTTTCTCCGCCACTATTTTCTTTTATCAGCTTTCTTGCATCAAGGAATGCTGTCTCCTGATGGCAACAACTGCAATTTTCTTTCCTTTAGTTATTTATACTGTGGTACTGATTTAAATGTATGTGTTCACTGAATATGTTTCAATGTGGATCTCTTGGTACATACATATTTTGTAGAATTCAAACCGAAGACTTTAACGTATCTCATTGGATTTTTTTCACAGATCATTTTGGTAGTTGACAGTGTAAGCGCAGTGCTCAACCATGACAGAAGGTTGAGGAAGTTGTGTAATGCAGAGGCGTGAGCTGTGGCTGTGAAAATCTTACTCTTCTGTATCTTCCAACATCGCAAACATGGATGTGGCTCATTTCTGGTGGTGATCCAAAGATGTGCTGCTGTAAAGCGTCAACTAATGGCAAAAGATTCGAAAGCAAGATGTGCATTCACAAAAATCTGAATACCAGCCATTTGATGCTAGATGTGCATTCACAAAGTCTGAAAACCAGCCATTTGATGCTTTGCCTACCAGTCATCGCACATAGGGATCTGCATTGTAATATTACGGATCAAGTCGGTGCTTTGGCATCGTTATCATAGCAACAATCTTTTGACACTTCTTACATGTCATAGCCTTCACCAGCAATGTCCTGAATCGACTTACTGATAGATGTGTAAAAGAGATCCTTTAATTCAGGTTATATCTTGACAGTGATAATATATTGAAGGAAAATTTGCTCCCAATAATCCGAAGTTTGGTCGATCAGCCGTTAATAATCCTAAGTTTAATTTTAGACCCAAATACTCTGAAGTTAGCACTCATCCGCCCAAAATGCTTTAAATGAAAACGGTGTTAAAAATTCCATTAACACCATTTATATGTTGACGGCGGGCTCGGCTGCACATTTTTAATTTAAAAAAAACTTGAGAGGTGCAAACCCCTTTTTAACTCCATATCCCCCACTTTTCTTCATCTTCAACCTCTCATCATACCTTTTCACCCTCATCTTCAACCATGTTTTCATTAAAGAAGCTTTTCTGCAAAAAAAAGTACAGGAAGTCAGAAAGACTATGATTCAATTGGATTTGTAAAGAGGCCTTGATAAATTCATAGCGAATTACTACCTCCGTTTCTAAAAACTGGTAACATTTACTTTTGCACGGTCTCCAATGCACTACTTTAACCATGAATATTTGTGTTTATATGAATACATAAAATATAAAAAATAGATTTTCCGAAAGTACTAATTAGAACGAATCCGACGATAGTATTTTTACATTGTAAATCCTTATATTTTTTCCGAAATCAATAGTCAAAGTTTGTAATGTTTGACCTTCAAAAAGTAAATGTTATCATTTTTCGGAAACGGAGGTAGTATGATTGTTCTCCTCAATCCACACTGATAACCACTATGCTAATTTCTTTAATGGAAAATTTTCACTTTGGTGCCCTGACGTATTGCATAATCATTTCTTAGTGACCTGTGTTTTCCATATTTCTATTTTGGTTACCTGAGTTAATTACACTTGTTTCACTTAACAGATTTCCGTTCCCTCCGTTAAATTTTCTGTTAAAAAAAGGGACAAATGAGGCGTTTTATTTTTTTAGAGGGAGTAAATGGTAAATTTGTTCCCAAGCCAATCTTTATTCTCCATCTCCATCTTTTTCCTTTCTCTCCCCTCTGATATCCCATCCCACGGCCACCACCACGTTTTCTCTCTCCTCCACCACCAACCTCAACCTCAACCCTCCACCACCACCAACCTCAACCTCAACCCTCCACCACCACGCAGCACCACCACCAGGTTTTTTCTACCCTCCTCCACCACGTTTTTTCTACCCTCCACCACCACGCAACATCACCACCTAACCCCACATTCTCTCTCTTCATCTTCACCCCCTCCCCTCTCAATCTCATCACCTTCACCACCACGCAGTTCACAAAGAGAAGAAACTAAAGCCAACCATAAACATTTTTTCTCCTTGGTTCTATTTCAACTGCATAGTATTTTTATTCTAGTCAACAGATTGATGTACCTTAATCTAGGCTACTTGAGTAAGCAATATCAACAAGAATCACAATTTCTCAAGTAATCAATTATCACATACCCATTAAAATTTACAGATCCATTAAATTTAGAAACGAAACTAATGAAAATAAAACAAAATACTCCACTTAGATCTCGAAAATTAAGATCGAAAACAAGCTCTTGAAGTTCTGGCACTCGATCTCCGCCGTTGACGCCGAGATCCGCCGCTGTTCACCGCCGTCGATCTTCGCCGCCATTCGCCGCCGTCGATCTCCGCCGTTAAGTCACAACCCGTTTGACGAATTAACCTCCATCCATTTGCATGAACAGTGAGTAGATAGAAGGAGAGAGAAGGAGGGAGCAAATAGAGGATAGAGAAATTACGCCATGAATGCCGGTGGTGATGAGGATGACGGGGAGGTTTCTGAGTTGATGAGAAAGGAGATGTCCAGCAATTAATTGAGGTTACAGGGGATTTGGTGGAGAAAAAAGAGTTTTTTTTTTTTTGGAGTAACTTAAAATTGGGATATTTTGGTCAATGAACATGTGCATTAGCTATACTCTGTACTCAAAAGTGGCCACGTCATAACGGAAATACCTAAATTGAAACTTTTTTTTAATATCTCAGGTAACCAAAGTGGAAATATGAAAAAGACGGGTCACTAAAAAATGATTATGCAATACCTCAGGGCACCAAAGTGAAAATTTTCCTTCTTTAATTCATTTTTTCTTCCTTTCTTCTCACTTGATAGTCGAAACTAGGACATAGTAATCCAGCCTCAAAAGATACACCTACTGGCTACTAGTCACCAAGAGTTGGAAATTAAACCCTTATTTTTCCTCCAAAATCATCGCTCATTACATAAAGTTAATTTCAAATCTCAACCTTCACCCACCAAAAGAAAATAGAGAGAGAGAAGTGTATCTGAATGAGATTTTTGATACTGTAATTTTTGGAATTTTTGATGATTTGTGATATTCGATACTTGAATTTTAGTGTCGAATTTCGGTTTTTTTAACATTTACGGGGATGTATGTTTGATTTTCTCCAATTCAGATGAAGATTTTGATGTTCCTCATTTCTATAGAGATGTTTCTTCGATTTGTAACCTCCAGCAGTTGATTACTGGACACATGGTTGAAGATGAGAGTTTGAAAGGTCTGATTGGGATTGATTACTGGAAACATGGTTGAAGATGAAGAAAGGGGGATATGGGGGTTAAAAGGGTTTGCGGTTCTCAATATTTTTTTTTTTATACTTTAAAATGCACAACCGTCAATAAGGAAAATGGTGTTAACGAAATTTTTAACGCCATTATCATTTTGGGCGGGTGGGTAGTAACTTCGGAGTATTTTAGGCTGAAATTAAACTTGGGATTATTTTTGGCTGACCGGCCAAACTTCGAATTATTGGCAGCCAATTTTCCTATATTGAATGAGTGAGCTATAGTTTTGACTTTTGAGTAGGCTATGTTCTGATGTCTCTAAGACGAAGTTATTCTATTATAAAAGATTTGGTCCCTCTATCTCCCCTCAAAAAAAAAAAAAAAAAAAAAAAAAAAGTGCCCCTATCTCTCAACTCACACACCTCTCTTGTAGAAAACTTGCATAAAAAAAAGTGACAATTTTGTCCGCCTAATTTGAGTAATTGCAAAGTACGTTATTAGACTAATAATGATGATAATAATAATTAATGATGTTATGTTCCAGAGTTGCAGTGCAAGGCACCAGGACCAGGTGCATGTTTCCTAGGCATCGTGATTCATGTTAGTTTCTTTTTCATTAGGTCGTCACTGATGACCAAATCCAAGAAGCTTCCGTTATTTCCGTTATACAACTGCCGTTACTTTCGTCAACCTCTATTAACTAACTCTATAAACTTCAACTCTACATGGCCATCCCATACCTATCTTCAAGTTACCTACAATGGCGTACCGCAGTTCCCGCAAACATTAGCATCCCCTTTCATTTTAATTTAACTTATTATCTCAGTTTTGAAATTAATGATCGTCAAGTTTCTATTAAATGGTATTCAGTTTAGTATTATATCTCTAGCATAACTTTTGTATTCGTTATTGAAGACTAATGGAGGAATAATTTTCGATACTAGGACTAATAAAATACTTTTGCTGTTGAAAAATCAAATTCATTTAGTTTCTAAGGATGCTTTAGAACATCCGTACGTTATAAGGATTAAGAGCATGAAATTGTGTGTTTGTAAATTGTAAATGAATGTGTAATAATATGATGTCGAAGAATATTTGATTGACCCACCGGATGAGCAACACATAAGAACAGTTGTGTTCTATTTCACTTTTTGGGCTTTATTCAATTAGTGAAAATCCATAGCAAGACCTTACTCAATCAGTGTGAATCAGCGACAAGATCTTACTCAATCAGTGATAATTCGTGGCATTTTAGTAGTAGGATCCATATTTCTACTTACAGATGCAGTGACAGAACTTATTTAATCAGTGAGAATAAGTGACAGGACCTTACTCAATCAGTGAGAATCAGTGACATGACCTTACTCAATCAGTGAAAATCAGTGGCAGAACCTTACTCAATCAGTGAGAATCAGTGAAAATAACTGGAAAAGAACACACCCATAATCTCTAAAAAAAAATTAAAAAAATAATAATACAGGAGTCAATATAGCATCACGTAATTGGTGCCCATCACGTGAGATAGGAGCGGGCCTCAAGCATTAGAAAATTGGCCCATACCTACTTCCAGTGGACGCTTAGCTGCCTATCATAATAACGTCTCGTTCTCAGATTGTGTTGTAACTTATTGTACGTTCATTCCCAATGCAAATTAAACCCTCATCAAAAATTTGCATGTATGAACTAGCCATATCATATGCATTGTATTACGAGTACTCATTATTATAAATGATCATGCCAATTGAGTCCATTGTTCGTGCAAATGCACCATGTCCATGTGTGTGACACCACATTATTGGTAGCTAATGATCTAGCTAGCTAGCCAACCCTCTCTTACTATGATTTGAGATATCCATCTCACCAAATAATTGCTATTTTTTCACGATTAATCATCAGGCACAATAATGGCTTCCCTGTACTTTGAATGTACGAGTATTTGGACACATGTATACCACCCTTATTTTGTTCCTAGCTACCAGTCTGTAAATTGTAATGTCATTTATTTTAAGAGTCGCTCTTAAAACATAAATAGTCAAACATAACAGCCTTATCGTAACTTACAATGAGACGTACTGTTGGGGAAAATGCGAAATCTAGTCACTCACACAATAATAATAAGGCAAAGGAATTAATGAAGAACAAAGACACAAGCAATTTGACGTGGTTCGGCAAGAACAGCCTACGTCCACGGTCGTACTAGGAATTCTCTTATTAACTCAAGAGGATGGGGATAGATACAATGAACATCTAACCGGGTATATATAGAGCACTCCCTCCTAAACCCAACTCCCACTAGGGTTAGGAAAGCTCCTAATCTTATTCCCCAAGCAATATCTCCTACCTACCATAAGAATTATACCATTCCTAAACTACCTTAGGAATACTCTTAAATATAGGTAAATATGCTAAAAGATAATACATGACAATAAGGAAATAAAGCAAAGAACAAATATCCCGAAGGAAACAACTTCCGCACTCGGCCCTGGGGCGCCCGGTCGTGCACCCTAAATGGCACATATGTGCCCGGTCGTGCACACCTTCCAGTAGCCAAAAACATGGCTGTCCGACCATGCACATTTGAAGCTCAATGAGCGCCCGACCATGCAACTGTATCTTTTGCGGTTCTTTGCTTCTCTTCTTCATTACTTTGCTTCTCAATCCTTACTCACTTATATTAGGCTCCATATTCCAACAATCTCCCACCTGGAGACTAAGGTCGCGAATCAAGAACCCATCAACTTGACTCGCCCCGATGTTCATTCAATTTACCTAGTACGACAACACCTCCAATCAAGCATGGAGACCCACCGAGGTATTTGACAACCTCGACCTTTCTTCAACCCGAATCTTTTCCAAAGGTAACTCAACAAAGTCCTTAGTGTCCTTCATAGGCTCCCACCCGAACGAAGAACCCTTCACTTTCCATACCTTCCTTGATCCACCACACAATGTACCTTGTGTGCCACACACTCTACCATGTGTATTTCTCACCTTGCGCGCCAGGGGAGTTTTCACCATCCCGTCAACGGCTTTATTCATAGTGTTTCCACACCCTGCAGTGGTGTATAATGTTCTCCCCAGTGTCCCTTGAGCTACTACCATAGCCCCTTTGACAACACTCCAAGAACCACCCCCAAACACTACATAGTAGCCGACCTTGTCTAGTTGCTTCACCGATATCACACTTCCTTTTAAACACGGGATATACTTGACATCATGCAACTCCAACATACCCCCAGTTGGGGTACGAACCTCCATGTCTCCCTTCCCCATCACGTTCATACACTTACCATTAACCAAGCGAGCATGACCAAATTTCCCTCTAACAAAGTTTCGGAAATTTGCCTTTGATGGAGATGCATGGAATGATGCTCCGGAATCTATAGCCCAAGACTCCGCAGGAGGGTCGATACTTAGGGCCCAATTATCGCCTTCCTCACAATCTCCCTCCGCTATTGCCGCGGATCCATTCTCTTCACGCTGTCGTCGATTCTTAGGATTAGGACAATCCCGCTTGACATGACCCACCTCACCATAACCCCAACATGTAGGCCCACTCTTCCCTCGACTATTTGATTGTTCTTGATGACCACCTCTTCCTTTTCCCCTGCCTTTATCACTACTCACAATCAAAGGCTCAAAGCACCATCAATTCCGGAAGACCCTTCTGTTTTTTTCCGACGAAGGCTTTCACCAAGAATTAAATCTCTAACCTCATCGAATACAAGTTTCTCCTTCTCCTTAGATGTGCTTACAGCGGTTACAGTAGTGTCCCAACTTTTGGGCAGTGAAGATAGTAAAAGCAAGGCATTAATTTCATCATCAAAATTTAATCTCTACCGAGTTAAGTTGCCTCATGACCCCATTAAATTCATTAATATGGTCAGCTATAGTGGTAGTACTAGCATCCATCTCTAAATCAAACAACTTTCTCATTAGGAATACCTTGTTCGCCGCCGATGGTTTCTCGTACATGTTTTCCAGGGCTTTCATCAATTCCACAGTTGTCTTTGCTCCTATCACGTTGAACGCAACGTTACGAGCTAGCGTTAGCCTCACAACACCTAGCGCTTGTCTGTCCAATTTCTTCCAATCTGCATCACTCATGGAGTCCGGCTTCTTACCCTCCAATGGCAGATCCAATTCCTTTTGATTACAAAAAGTCAGTAATTTGCATCTTCCAAAACGCAAAATCGTCTCCATTGAATTTCTCAATAACAATCTTGCTTCCCTCCATTATTGTGATTTTATGTGGCTCTCCCTAACTAACCTCGCTCTGATACCACTTGTTGGGGAAAATGCGGAATCTAGTCACTCACACAATAATAATAAGGCAAAGGAATTAATGAAGAACAAGGACACAAGCAATTTAACGTGGTTTGGCAAGAACAGCCTACGTCCACGGTCGTACTAGGAATTCTCTTATTAACTCAAGAGGATGGGGATAGATACAATAAACATCTAACCGGGTATATATAGAGCACTCCCTCCTAAACCCAACTCCCACTAGGGTTAGGAAAGCTCCTAATCTTATTCCCCAAGCAATATCTCCTACCTACCATACGAATTATACCATTCCTAAACTACCTTAGGAATACTCTTAAATATAGGTAAATATGCTAAAAGATAATACATGACAATAAGGAAATAAAGCAAAGAACAAATATCCCGCAGGAAACAACTTCCGCACTCGGCCCTGGGGCGCCCGGTTGTGCACCCTAAATAGCACATATGTGCCCGGTCGTGCACACCTTCCAGTAGCCAAAAACATGGCTGCCCGACCATGCACATTTGAAGCTCAATGGGCGCCCGACCATGCAACTGTATCTTTTGCGGTTCTTTGCTTCTCTTCTTCATTACTTTGCTTCTCAATCCTTACTCACTTATATTAGGCTCCATATTCCAACACGTACGATAGATAGTCACTTTTTAGTAAACAAGCTAGGCGGGTTACTATTCATAATTTGTGACCACTTACATTCCTAAATAGTGACCCAATTTTACTGAAGATCAGATGTTTAACGGAAATATAAAGTGGTACCACAATCGTCATTAACTTAACCAGATACTCCTATATATATCTCATGGAGGTCTCTGGCTTCAAGTCATATAGCTTCCCCCATACCCCTCGGCCCTCCCCCTCTTGTTAAATTAGCCACTTGAGCGTTGCTCTTAATGGACTTGTACTCTCTATGAAGCATATGGCTAATTAATAAGTAGCTAGTGGACCATAACTTTATTACTAGTACTACTTAGTTATGCTCACATTCACATAAAGGTGTAACTAGTTGTCCAAGACATCTTCGATCTCTCACATCATGTTCAGATATAAAGCAATACTAATGAGTTAATATATATAAAGTATATGGTAAATTCTTGAAAAGTTGATTGTGCTTATTCGGGGTGGGTACGAGTTGCAAGTTTTAGTTACAGGAGGCTTTAACTCCATACTTTAACTAATTCTAAACCATCAAGAGCTAGCTAGCTAATAATTCTGTTACATGAACGGAGTAATAACCTCAATTACATTATTTCAATATAGGAATAATTAACTACCTATAGTACTGATCCATGCATTTTGCATTATACTTAATACTTCAAGCATGAATAAACAAAAGAAAAAGAAGAGGTATAGGTGCATGAACATGGCTACCAATATATATATATGGCTCCTCTAAGTATCACTAAATAATTATGTCCCCTTATTATTAGCTTGCCCTCTTTAAAGGTAATTTTATTTGGTTTACGGGGAGAAGGAACATACGTGCAATGCAACTAACAAGTCAAAAGACTTGTTTCAAAGTTGGACAAAAAGCGTTAAAGTATATCTGTGCGGTTGGGCAGTTGGGCTTCAAAAACTGCCACTCTCTTTCCATTTTTATTTATTTCTATATTTAGAAACCAAAATTGCAGGTAAACACAACTTCAAAAGACAGGGCGTACTTATACACTTAGTACTCAAAAGTAAATTAAATAGTCTGACTGACTTATCTTTCGCTAAAAAGGGCAGTTGAGTTGGTTGTAGAGTTGAATTTTGATAACAAAGATTATGGGTTCAATTCCTACTAAGCCTCCTTTGCTAAGCCTGTCTGCAAGATTTATCTTGTTGGTTTGCCTGGTGTATGTGGTTTACAGACTATTACATACACTCGGAATTTATCCAATGTACATTTAAAGAGTAGTGGCTGCGAATTCCTCGTATAAAAAAAAACTACTAGAGTAGTACTATATTAACTACCAGTAGTAATACGTAAGTATAAAAATAACTTCCTCTAAGAGTACTGTTAAAGCTAATTAAGATTAAGTACAATTAATTATAATTATATAATGAGTGTTTGACTCACGCACTGTCTCTGCCAGCAATCAGGTGTTGTGCACATGGCCGCATTTGTGACTTCCATTTTTAAAGCCGCCTTAATTCCTTCATCATTTGCTTAGCTTCTCCCTTTCAGATTTATTGGCTTATTATTCAGTTTGCGTGCAACGCGTCTCAGTTTTACTAAAAAAATTATCGGAATTTTGTTGCAAACTCGAATAATGTATAAAGGAGAAGATTTTGGAACGAAGGGAGTATAAGATAATCCACTCGAGAGCCTTTTTTCTATTTAAGTTGTGCTACGCCAAAAAAAAAAAAAACCCTGTTTTGATTTAGTAGATTTTACCAAGAGTTTTGCCTTCCTTCACACAAAAAATAAAACATACAGTAACAAACAAACCCTGTTGTGCAATTTGCACTCGATCTCATAATAAGAATGCATAATAAAAAAAAGGAAGAAAAATCTCTCCGAGAGGGGATTCATTTCATCTCAGAAAAATAATTAAAAGAGAAAGAAAAGCTACAAATCGTGATTTAAGGATAGATAAATGAAATGTGAATGTACACTATATATGTATAGTCTAATTCAGGGTTCATCACATATCGGGCATTGTTTGATAATTGGCTGGTGACATTAGCTGTTGGCTGGTGGCTGATATTGTTAGCTGATTTGACTGGCTGATAACATTGGATGTCTGGAAAGAGATGTTTGGTAACATTGGTTGGTAAAATAAGCTGGTTATTTGTAAAATGACCTATAAGAACATACATATGATAGAGAAATTTGATGGCGTATAAGTAAATAACTGCAAGTCTTGGACTATCTTGTCATTAGACTACATTAATGCCACCAGCCAATGCCTATCAGCTACCCTCCTTGGCTTTTCAAAAGTTGGTTTGTAGGAACCCAAAAGTCAATCTCACAAGCTAACATCCAAACACCAATATTGAATGGTAGACTGGTCAAACATCCAATTTTACCAAAAGCCATTGCACAAGCCAATATCCAAACATCCTCATCGTCATAGTCCTACTAAGGGTCTGTTCTCCCAAGTGAAAAACGTTTATATTTATTACTGAACATTTATTTTTGTTGAACTTTGTTGAACTTTATTTAACTTTGTTGAACTTTATTTAACTTTGTTGAACTTTGTTTATTTTTGTTGAAACTTTTTGATTCAAGTGTTTTTTATAACTAGTTTGTATATTGGTTTGTTTAACTTTGTTTAACTTTATTTAACTTTATTTAACTTTGTTAAAGTTTGCTGAAGTTTGTTTAAGTTTGCTGAAATAAACAGAAATAAGTAGGGGAGAACAGACCCTAAATAAAGGGTTAGAAATATAGAATGGTTGGTCAATCGATAAGTAGTTGATTGAGATGTATCAACTTATTGAATATATGATCCAGATATATCTCACTTAATAATGTACTGTATAAGAATTATAGTACAATTATCATGCACCCCGGAGAACAGTAAGAATTACTCGTACAGAAGAAGACAACTAAGTAAGTACAATCTTGTATTGTTTTAAATGTAATATGAATTCCCATCTATAGCTGTGCATCCTACAAAATAGACCTTTCCAATTTTCTGGAGACAATTCATTTTTTCTGGAGCTAATCATTATAAAGAAGATATCATATGGTAACATACTACTAACATGGGCTGTAAGGCAGTAAGCAATGTCGTTGAGTGACGAAGATGTTTACAAAAACTAACTTTATGTCCTATTGGAGCTAATACTTTACAAGCGTGAACTTCTCTCCTTTGACTAGAAATGTGAAGTCAGCATACCTTGTGTTCAAAGAATCACAAAAACCCATAAAAGGACCGAGAGTTTTTAAACCCCTATGCACATGTCAATAACTTGTAGTTATAGCCCTAACTTGGATTTCATTCTAGTAGGTATGTATGTATGAGCCTATAGGCTATAAATTAGAACACCACACATTTATATGCAACAATGTTAAGGAACGTGTATGTAGTAGTATAATGTACTCTACATGACAAGAACAAAGGATCAGAACATGGGAGTGATGGTATCACTTCTACTCGGTTTTTATAGATCACAGTTAGGAATCCCCTCTGGCCTTCAAGAATGTGCGATACTCCTTACAGTAGTATAGAATAAGAAGCGTTCTCTATCTTTGATAAAAAAAATAATAATAATAACACAGATTAAGACTAGTCTACCACGTTCGCGTCTGTGACTGGATTTAAATTAATAATTACACATTATATTAAATGTACTTTAAATTTTACTTATTGTAACAATTGAAAAAACTAAATTGTTTTAAGGTGTTATATGTAGATATGTTTATCAAGTATGTACAAAGGTGTGAATGATTATCATGGCTAACCTTGTATATTGTAGGTCCCAAACTCTTGTTTCCTAGATGACTTACATTGCCTGACTGCATAGCCAATCCAAAGAATCGAAAGAGGTGAATCTGGGGTTTGATCTACCATAAGGGGATACGATGCTCCGCAACCCTCATGTGTGAAAATTAAGTAACTGAGCTACCAGTCTGATATGTTCGCAGTTAAACACGAGAATCTGAACATGACATAACGGGGGGTGCCTTGGTCGCCATTCACTTGCACCCTCTTTTTTGATGAGCAAAAAAAGTAACTGAGCTACCAACATAGCCTACCTACTCTGAAATGCAGACAACATTAGGAAGTAAGAGTTTAATAAACAGGCACACAAACACAACAGGATATATGGTAGTTGCTTGCATATCTTGAAGATGCATATTAGATCATGAGATTGACATTCTAAGTAAATTTACAGCTAAAAGCGATCCGAGATAAGATCTCATTCTCAACAAAATAAAGGAATATGAAGAACCAAGTGGACATGTGTAGCATTATATTGCTCATAGAACCAACATCTCATGGATAATATATGCAGTCAGTCAAGCATTTAGAACAGACACTACCAAAATCATACAGTATCAAATAAATTGGCAAAAACCCAACAGAAGCTAATATATCTGATAATCTTTCTCAAGATTTCGTTCCATCATTCATGTCTCCCTTTAAATTCCAATATTCTTAACCTAAACAGAAGTTCTGACTCAGGCAGATCTCCTTAGAAAAGGCCATAATTTAGCCTCATGCTTCTTATCATGCTTTATGCCATCATAAATGAACATGCACACATACACAAACATAGTCACAGAAGCACATAGCGCGAGGAGGAAGAGAGAGAAACAAGGGGAGTGGAAAAAAAGAAGGAAGCATCCAGTAGGCTTCATCGTCATGCTAGGCTTTAAAGAGAGTATTTTAAGAAGCCGTTGACAACGGAATGAAGAGTGGAAACAATCGTTTTTTAAACCAAATTATTCTTCTGAGCTATTCAATTCTATCTCTAACTACTATGTACAGCTTTCAGCAAACTTCGCAAAGGCAAAGAGAGCCGATTATATATTATTTTCTTCGTGCTAGTTGTAAATTCTCCACTACCTATTTAAGTAGCTTCTGTCCTTGGTGCTGAGAGGCATGCCAGCACTTTCTGCTCGTCTTTGTCTTCTCTTAACGCATTCCTCTCTGATATTAACTTGTAATCTCAACCTGTATCCTATATAACCTGCATCCACATTAAGCATCCAGCAGCTTCCATCTGATTCATAAATAAGAGACACCAATGTCCCCATTTGCTCTGAGCCTCATAGTGGTGGCCATCATAAGCATCACACATTGGCTCTACAGTTGGTGGAATCCAAGATGCAATGGGAAACTCCCACCAGGTTCAATGGGATGGCCACTCCTCGGTGAAACTCTTCAGTTCTTCACTCCAAACACTACCTTTGATGTCCCTCCCTTCGTCAAAAAGAGGATGGACAGGTAATTACAACAAGCAGAAATCAACTCCTCTGGATCAGATATAGGGTAATTATATTTTCTAACCTCTTTTATGTTGCGCTGTGTACATTCTATTTCAGATATGGACCAATATTCCGAACCAGTCTAGTGGGAAGACCAATTATAGTTTCAGCCGACCCAGAGCTTAACTACTACATCTTTCAACAAGAGGGTGAAATGTTTCAGAGCTGGTATCCAGACACATTCACGGAAATTTTTGGGCGAGAAAATGTCGGGTCCTTACATGGGTTCATGTACAAGTACCTTAAAAACATGGTACTGAGTCTCTTTGGTCCTGAAAGCCTAAAGAAGATGCTACCTGAAGTCGAAGCAACAGTGCTTAAACAACTTCACAAATGGTCAAGGCTGGACACAGTTGAATTGAAAGATGCAACAGCAAGTGTAAGTTGTCCAAATTTAGCAGCCTATTCATCAAGTCACTGCACAACTCAACTTTACTAATGGTGAATGTTTCTGTACAGACGATTTTCAATCTGACTGCTAAGAAACTAATCAGCCATGATGCTGAAAACTCTTCAGAGAATCTAAGGGAGTACTTTGTCGCTTTTATAAAGGGATTAATCTCCTTCCCTCTGGACCTTCCTGGCACCGCATACCATGAGTGCTTACAGGTATTTGGCAACCTATTGCCCCAAAGATATCTTTGCTTGCCATACAAATGAATCTATAACAGTTTTCACTTCAAGAAATCAAAGAATATGGAACTTCCAATCACTAAGCGACTTCCATTTTACCAGGGAAGAAAGAGGGCAATGAGGATGCTGAAAAACATGCTACAAGAGAGACGAATGGTGCCTAGGAAACACAACAGGGACTTCTTTGATTATGTCCTCGAGGAGCTATCAAAGGAGGGAACACTCCTAACAGAGGGAATTGCTTTGGATTTGATGTTTGTGCTTCTCTTTGCTAGCTTTGAGACAACTTCCCTCGCTCTAACCTTAGCCATAAAATATCTCACCGACTACCCTATGGTGCTGCAAGCATTAACGGTAATAATTTCTGGGGCTCTGAGAACATCATTATCTGTCCAGTGCATACTCATTCTAACATGGTTACCAATCAACAGGAAGAACACGAGGCAATCCTGAGGAGACGTGAAAATCTGGATTCTGGCCTTACATGGAAAGAATACAAATCGATGACATTCACTTTTCAGGTCAGTCAAGAATGCTATTCACTAAGAAATATTGAATTGGCAATCTTTATGAGAATAGCTGGTAAAGTGACAAATCTAAATTTTTGCAGTTCATCAATGAAACAGTTAGGTTGGCAAACATTGTTCCAGGAATTTTCAGAAAAGCACTGAACGATGTCAACTTTAAAGGTATGCAGCCAACATAAGGATGCAACTTCATTTTCTACGGACACGGATTTTAGTTTCTCTATTTCACACTCAAGAAACATACCTCAACATAAAAAATTTAATTGATGTAGGTTATACCATTCCAGCAGATTGGGGAGTCATGGTCTGTCCCCCAGCCGTACACTTAAACCCTGCAAAATATGAAAATCCCCTCGATTTTAATCCATGGAGATGGAAGGTAGGCAGCACACTTTGTTATTTCTATAATCCTGAGAAACTTACGCAACTTAAAACTTGTCAATAGCATTTCCTTTTAATAAGAAAAATAAAGGTAATTGACATTGAGTTTTTCTGCCTGCAAGGCAGGAGAAATAAATGGTGGATCCAAAAACTTCATGGCCTTTGGTGGAGGTATGAGATTTTGTGTTGGGACAGATTTCACCAAGGTGCAAATGGCTGTATTTCTCCACTGCTTAGTGACAAAATACAGGTAAAGGCATAATACGCTGTCTCTTTCTAGTACCAAAGCGGACATAAAATAAGAAAGAATCATTTCACCTACTTTCACAAATGAAATTTCAGGTGGCAGGCAGTAAAAGGAGGGAAAATCCTACGTACCCCTGGTTTACAGTTTCCTGAAGGTTTCCATGTTCGGCTGGCTGAGAGGAGATCACCCGAAACAGAATCTATCGCATGATCCTGCTTCACAAAAATAGTGTTACAAGTTACTTCTGGCTAAACAATTATGATTTTGAAACACAGCTCATTTTTGCGTCCACTATTTGAGACTACAATTCTCAAGCTGCAATAAACAGACAACCCTACATACAAAACACGGTAGGAAGGAGGACAGATTTTAAAGTTTCTCCGACACAACAGAAGCAGCTGTAGATATCTTTATTGTAAGTTGTAACTGTTACAGGTTTTGAGTGCCGCACCTGTTTTTTACCCTTCTACGCTTCTTCTGTTTGTCAAAACGCGTAAAGCGAAGGGGTTAGACTTAGAAGTTTTACAGCACCAACTTCATTATAAAAGAAATTCATGTCATTTTAAAACTTGCAAGTGTATAGAACAGCAATACAATGAGTACATATTTGCAGCATCTTAGTTTGTGTCAATTATTGTGAATCCTAGAATTGTCTCAATGACAAGATTGAATGCATTATGCATTCAGAACTACAGCACAACGGCAATGCAAACAGGTAAAACCAGAACATACATGATACATCCATACTTCTCAAGTGGTATTAATCTAAGGCTGCTGCAGGGCATTCACTAGTTAGAACACAAGTTGTCGGTATCAATGCTACAATGTTGAATAACGACGCCAAATAAGATGCCTCCTAAAACATTGAAAGTGTGTAGAACTCCGATTGTCAAACGTACAGGACACTGAATACTGCAGAAAAATGACAGGAGACCATCATGCTATATGCTTCTACCTCAATCAACTATTCTTGTTAGGGAACTCATGTAGATGCTTATTACAACCAAAAGACCCGAATAACAAAGGATATCTCATGGGCCAAATATAATCATTAGTCAAAAATTGAGAACTACGCTAAAACCATATTGATGATGTATAACTCTTTAGTATTTTTGATAAACTCTTAGTCAAAATTGAGAACTACGCTAAAATCTTTAATCAAAAGACATTTTTCACATGAATTTTGATCCATATATGATTCCTCCTTGTTGATATTCTGCATTAAATGGTGGCTCAAACTACTAATTCTACCATAAATCCCCAAATTATGCACAGATGATTATGATGGAACAACAAATTATGACATTGGAGTATTAATAAAACAAATATAATAGAAAAAAATTGAGAATTGAAAGGATCCAAAATGCAAAACATTTAGTAGTAATTAGGGCAAATCTTCATGAAAATTTTGATAAGAATTTAGTACCTCATATTCTGAATTTCTGATTCTGACTGAGAAATGTACTGAAATGAAGCCTCAAAATCGACTATGATTTTACCCGCCAAAACTCTCTCTCTCTCACCCACAAAATTTTCGTGTGTATAAAAAATGGGGAAAAAATTCATCCTATTCCCTCTCAATTTTATTTTGGGTTTTGGAATATTTTAGGTTTCATTTTTGGCTTTTCTAAAAGGGAGAAGGGAACAGGGAAGGAAGGGTTTAGTCTTTAGGGTTTATAACCAAACATGCATAGCAAAAGACCCTTTATACATTATCTTCTAAAACTTTTAATCGGATTGACTATTTTATTTTAAAACGATATCGTAATTTTAAAGGAATTCGGGTAACTTCTTCAAAATAGAGATTAGAATTGAAAATTTAGATTATAAGAATAAATTTCTAAAATGATATGAGATCGATTATTTGTAAGATGTCTCTTAGTCACACATTCAAAATGATTTATATTGCGAATCTGAAATGTTCAAGAAAATCCTCTTTATCCCTCCCTTCCCCTCCCCCTCCCCCAAAAAAAAAAATTGGGGGTCAATTTTCTTGGATAGAGTTTTCTTCACAATAGAGAATTTGCCACAATTTATGAGATACTAGTAATGATGCCCGTGCAATGCACGGGGTTAAGATATATATATTTTTATTATTTTTCTTGTTATTTTATTCTTCAATATTATATAGGGGTTAAGATATATATTTTTTTATTATTTTTCTTGTTATTTTATTCTTCAATATTATACATTTTAAATTATATCTTGTACGTGAAGATTAAACATATTGTAAATGCATCTTATTTTGAAGTTTTTTTCGATGCGAATTCGATGGTACAAATACTATTTTTTTTTGAAGATGTGTAGAAGATTACATTTGCTTTTGAATTTTTGACAAAGATTAAGCTATAACACTTATAAAACTCTAGTTATTGATCCCAAGTCAAACTCTCAATTGTATTTTTTTAAAAATTATTCTAATAATGCATTTAATGATGTGGCATGGCAAGATTAAGCTATAACACTTATAAAACTCTAGTTATTCATCCCAAGTCAAACTCTCAATTTTATTTTTTTAAAAATTATTCTAATAATGCATTTAATGATGTGGCATGACTCAAAACTCACGAAATATGCCAGCTTTATGTATATAGAGAAGATTCCTTAGTCGCATGTCCAATATGATTTGTATTGTAAACCTGAAAGGATCGCGAAAATCCTCCTCCTCATCCACCCAACAAAAGAAATCGGGGTTGGTTTTCTATCCAAGTCATTAGGGTTGACCCTTTAATACTCAAACTTTACTAGTCCAACATTACATTCTATTTTTTTTTTTTTTTTATTATTTTTTTTTATCATGGTAAGATCGGGTCTCCACCCAATCCATTTCATTTCGAGCCCAAAAGCCCAGCTTACTTTGGACTCAACTAGAGTTTGGTGTACAAATGACTCTCCACCCCAACCCACCCACCCACCCCATACCAGTTGGGCTTTTGATGTCACCCCTCATATGTTCATCAACCACATGAATATATTGAGAGTCTCAAGCAACTTGAGACCTCCACATTAAAAGGTGAGAAAATAACCTTTGAAGCAAATGCCTCTTTGTCAGTCTCGGTATTTCCATTGCTCATTTTAATGCTCAAATTTTTAATGGAGTAAGGAAACAATCAAATAGTAGTTCTTTTTGTTGTCTTCATGGCATTTATGAATATGAAAGTTGGGCCACAAATGAGTCATGCTTAAAACTAGGCAGCCATGTTGCAAAGCCCCGGCCCAACTCTATAGCCCACTTTTGCGAATGAAAACATCCATTGGCCAGTCCCCTACCGCTTAGTGCGTTGACAGTTGGGGCGAGAGGATTAGTCACTGTGGTCGACGTGGATATCCTTGGCAAAGACCAAAAAAAAAATTTGATGAAAATTACCAAGAGGGGTTCCAAAATGTCAGATTAAGATCTCAACTTAAATCAAGCATGTAGATTGTAGAGGTTCTTAGCTTATTTACTCATGGACTTGAATTGTCCTAATGTATGTGAGTATGTCCTTATGATGTTGTTACAAAAGATTGATCACTTCCCCCACACAATTCCAACCCAATATCTTAGGAAAAGAGCCCCATAAGGAGGAGAAATTTTTGTGCAGTCCCATATTTATGTTGTGAGAGGGGGTGAGCAATGCTCCTGGACTATGCAATAATCGCTCCATATGGAGGTGCCTGTTACCCGCCTGACGACCTCTGGTTACAGCCTGCAACAGTGTTTTGTGAAATTGCTTCCAAAATAATGGAATGTGATCCTTAAAATAGTGAATGAAGCACCTGTACTGATGTATTACCTCGTCGGTTTGATGGATAGGTAAAGGCTTATAGTTCAACCTTTACCCCACTGGAACTAAATAATTCTGTTAGTGATTAGTCTATTTCTGGAACTGAAAGTAGTGATTAGTGAAGGAAGTGAGCAGGTTTGCCTGACCAATGTTGATGAATGCATACCTATATCATGAATTTAAACATATTGTGAAGCAAGGTATGAATGGTCTCCCTTGTATATATGGAATTCAGATGTATTTATTGGCTGGTTTTGAAACTGTCATGCTAAACATACCTTGAATCAAGCTGTAGCAATACCACTGGGTTACTTAAGGATTTGATGGCTGGTAATGCTAATGCAGGGACATTAATATAAATGTGTGCTAGAGTTAGCTATGGTTAATCTTTGCTTTGGGAATATGCTTCATTGAACCTGAAATGATTGTCTAACTTTTAGTCGTTGAGGTTGTCCGAAAACTGTTCTCCACCTGCCTGCACCATTCTCGATCAAAACCTTCCCTTTCTTACTAAGGGCCGCCTAAGTGCGAATTATTTTAGGGTGGACAGATCATTGATTGCATATCTATATAGATTTTCTTAGCAACAGGTGCAAGTTCAAAGTGTGGAGATTGAAAGAACATAATTCTCCTCGAGTTCACTATGGTTATGTAACTTATGTTCCTGTGTGTTTCTGTTTAGTGAGGAACTTTTAGTATCATGTCATGGCAGTCCATATCAAAGGGATCTTTCCTTGAAGCATTGTTGTTATAAGATTATTGAAATAAAGATCAATGAACGATCGTCTTAGCAAACAAATTCAGGTATCAATAAGTCTTGTATAAGGCCGCCTCAAAGTGAAACTACCTCTATATACAAGCATGACCTCGACATGACATCATACTTGTATAAGATGTCTCACCTTGAAGCCGCCTCATACGAGATTTTTGTGATCGACATTATGTCATCCTTTAGCTAGCATGACTGCATGATGTATGCTTTGGTTATAGTTCTTCAATCATCCCTTTTAATCTCGGAAAACGAAACTCAAATTCCTTCCAAGTGAGGAAAGGGTCTGTCCTTTTCACAGTCTCGAATGTTCCCGATATCCTTGACGTCAATAATTCGTACCAGTATGAAAGTACTCGTATTTGCTGTGTTGATCAGCAACTCCAATATTTGCTTTGGAGAAAAGTGTTTCTGTATATGAGCTTCTTGCAAGAATTCTGTAAAATGAATGGCATTGCTTTTTTGTAGTATATAATAAAACTACTAATTCCAATGTGATCCAAGGGGACAAGCTACTGTCCTAATTTAATATGGACATTGCTTGATCCTAGGCACAAGCTGAAGCTAGTAAGATGCTACGTACGTATGCTATCTTATTGTGGACATCGAACATTTGTTAGCCCTGTTTATAGTTCAACAAATGCGGCATTCAGTTATACAAATCACAACTAATAAACATATGTTTTCTTTTTCCTTTAACGAAGGAAGTGTTGGTGAATGACAATCAGGAGTTCAGGACACCTCTTGTAACGTTAGGCGTGAATTCTTATGTATTTTAGGTTTGGCAAAGAGAAACTTACTCTCTCTTTGGACATGGCTAAAGGGCATCTTTTAACGCACGGTCTCGGGTATTTCACGAATTAATTCATATAGGTGTTTCCTAGGAGGTTTGAACTAATGATCTGATGTATAAGTTCTAAATTGTTTCCCTCCTATCTTATGTTTGATGACAAACATATACGACAAATTGAATAACTAGGAAAGTTTAGAGCTATCAAAAGCTTACCTCAAATAATGACAACCCGACACAAACCTAGCCTGAAATAATTAAATGGATTTGGATTAAGATTTTCAATCGTTTAAGTCAACAGATTCGACATGACTAACCTGTTTAATAAAATTTAGAGTTGAAAATATCAGCATGAAAATAACATGCCTAACCTTTTACTTTATTTTGTAAAAAAAGAAATTTAAAATCATTATGCTTAGTGACGTAAATAATTGATAATGATGGGAAATTATCATCATTTCTTAAGCATGGATTAAACGGCTTAGATAGGACACATAATCAATTTACTATTAAATGTATTGGTTTAGAATTGGAGTTTCCAACTTGTTTAATAAAGGGCTAGATTCTAAGCAAAGGAATTGACCCCGATTTCGAAGCTATCAACACAATATCACATACTAGTCAAGTTTATAAAAGTAGTAGCCTCATTTGAATTATATGTTGATTTTCTTTTTCAATTTTTCGGATATGAAGCACTATTTCCCACTAAACTTTAAGAAGTATTGACAAGTTGACAAATAAATGAAAAATGATATCATATCAAATCAAATTTGACCCGAATTTAAAAACTTCTCTATAAAAAATAGAGATTACGCCACTACATTATCCATTAAAGTACTTGATCCATTATTTTCCTAGTATCTAAGAGAAAAAGGCACCTTGTTTGAGCCCGCGAAAACAACTTCTAACAGCTTTGTCCATAGTGAGGAAATACGGCACGAGAAGTAACCGAAATCGGACCAAAATCCGGTATTTACTTCAGAGCTCCCTACTATGTACTAAAGCTGAAAAAACAACCACGAATCGTCCCCTCATTCGCTCGTTTGCCAGCATGTGACACGTGGCGAACCGGTCTTTGCCGGAGATTGTCCTCAATTTTAATATATATATATATACACACTCTAAACTAGTTTCAAATTACTTTTTTTTATCTTTAATTTGAGAGTATTTAAAAAGGAGCATATTCTATTCTACGGCTTTCCGGAAAAATCAAATTCTCCGGTGAGGAGTGAGAGAGAACATATAAAAAGAAAATGGAGTCGAAGGATGAGCAGCCAGATACGGGTCTGTACCGAGCTCTAGTGAGTTGGTGCAGCGAGTTGAAAGCGAGTCAGGCGATGCTAAAGGCACAGATAGAGGAGCTACAAGCGGAGGAGGAGGAGCGGCAGTGGAGAGAGAATACTGAGACGGGTGGGTTGAATAATTTCGCCGGCAACTTCGTCACTCCTGCCAAAAGCTTGCTTCAATCGCTTGGACATGCAATCTTTGTCACTACTATTCCCCCCACTGGGGAAATCATTTTCTGGTTAGTAAGTCCCATACAAATAATATAAATTAAATTTGGAATCCTCTTTCATGCAGTTTTTGTTGTTTCCGGAGTTAATTAAATTTGATTTGATATTATGTATGTCAACATTAACATATCGTCCTTTGGGAGATAGGTTATCGGTTTTGGAAAACGTCTTACTCAAAAAATTAAAAAAAAAATTGTTAGAAGAAATTTGGTTAAGAAGTCAAAAACATGGCCATTTAAAGAGTGCCTAGTGTTGTTTTTAGTGTTTTAGAGTTTGATTATAGAGGCCAAAAGAAAAATGATTTAGGGTGATGGATCGAATAAATATTTTCTTCTTTCTTCTTTTTATTTATTTTTATTTTTAGAGAAGAGGAGATAGATGTAACTTTATTGAGCTTTTCTATTTGGCGAATAAGCACTCATATTTTTGGCTTCTTTATTTTGTGGATAAACTTCTTTCCAAATTTGGTTGACCTTAGGCGGGTAGGACATTTTGTTGAATCCTGAAGTATATACCGTTTTTTTGGTGGTAGTAAGAGTTGGTTGAGGGACAATGAAAAATGACTTCAGAAAATTAGAACGTTGGAGATAAATTTCTTGATGAAAACTCGTGCACTATTTGTATAAATTAGAACTTGGAATTCATACGGTTAGGTGGCCGGTGAACCTTTATCCTGCGGACCTAAGGTCCATTGCCTTGGCTGAGGGTAAAGATAAAGGTGGCAAAAAATACAACAAAAGGGTCCATAGTACTAGGACCATGCAAGAAGTGATGAAAGCCAACCAAATTGATCCTGTTAAAGAAGCATTGTGCGAGTGGGCCAATATGGCCAAGCAAGAAATAAAGGACCTTATGAACAACCTTAAAATACTCAATATATACACTACACATCTCCACTCTCCAGTTTGGAATAATTGTTTCGTTTGTGGACTTTGATTGAATGAAATTGATAGCTAGAGCTTTTTTTTTTTTTTTTTTATCTCCAAAATTAAAGGAAAGAGGTCACCTAAGTAATAAACCAATCAGAAACAAGTCACCCCGACACCTACACAAAACAACACAAATCCACTTGCCCAATTTACCCTTCCTTCTTCACACCTAAACCTCACCAGCTCTCTTTATCTAGATTTGCTTTCCCCTACTAGCACATGACACGTGGCGTCTTCTCATAAGCCCACCCTAACAAAAAATAAATAAAAAAGTAATAGACCAGCTCACCCAACAACTAATTTTATAATTCCATTAAAATTAAAATTAGTTAAAATAAAAAAACATAATAAAGACCAAACCAAAGGCAAGTTTAGCAAGTCAAGTACTAGTTTGAGACTCCTCCTTGAGTTTTGAGCCTCTCCATTATGCGACCCATTTTCCTACGCTTTACCACCACCACCGGCTCCTCAAATCTCCGGCGAGGAGAGAGAAATAAAAAATGGGCTCCGACGATTCTAACCTCCGAGTCCTCGTTGATCGATGCTCCGAGTTGGAAGCGAGTCACGCGAGTCTCAGAGCACAACTCGATGAGTTCACTCAGCAGCCTGATGACCTTGACCATGATGACCACACCAGGAGAGAGAAACTTGAGGAGAACCCAACGACGTCATATTCCGATGCGCTGACGTTTCCGGGAAAATTTAAGACCGATGTCCCGTACAGTCACGTGCTTATGACCCTTGGTCATGCTGTTTACGTCAGCAAGGCTTCCACTGGGAAGATCATATACTGGTAATTTTAATTGGTGGATAATATTAAGAGCTCAATCAACAATCTTATTTTGTTTACTTTTTACTTGGTTTATTGGGTTTTTGGTTAATTTGAGTGACCCTTGGTTGGATACTTGGATATGGCAGTAATGGAACAGTTCTTTCTTTCTTTCTTTTTTTTTGAGATAAGATTGGTATTTTTTATTTTTTTTTTTGAATGCAAAGATTGGTAATGTTTGTGTTGAAGAATGCCAAAAAGTTTCCCAATTTGTTTTTGGGATGATTGATTGAGGTGTGGAAATGTGATTGAAATTGAGAGTAGTTGAAGGGGTTAAGTAATTTCCATATTGGGGAAAGTTGTCTAAAATTGGTTCAAGATGATATAATTGGTTTTTGTGTGAAAGGCCTTTTAGGAGTAGATTCTTTATACTGCTCATATAGATTATGGATGAAGAGGCACTGCTAAATTGTTAAAAGTTTCACTTTTTATGAAAGTTCCTATTGAGCAATTTTGTCTACCTCCTGCTAAAGAACTAAAGATACAAGGTTGTGGAGAAGAAAGTTGTCATTTTTTCTTTTTCTATATTTGGGTAGGATGGGGGGAGAGCATTGAGCAATACAATTGTTGTGGGAGAATCCCTAGATATAAGGTAATTAGATACAAATATTATTAAATGTATGATGACTATATGATCTATGGGCAACCTTACTCCCCAGGCTTATAAGAGAATATGTTTTGGAGAGATCCAAAGAGAAGGCGCGTGATACAATATAGTTTCAGCAGTTGTAGTAGTAGTAATGCATTGACAAATGCTCATTTGCTTCATTAATGTAACAAAGCATCCCTCTTGTGGAATGTTCCATATTGTATTTTCAATCGGTAAGCTTTATTTGTAGACATATCAGAATGTGAGGTATAAGCTTTTACAAGCCCAAAGGTTGAAACTGCGGTGAATTCTCATATAGACCCGTCAAATTCTGTCACAGGAACCATGCTGCAGAAAAGCTTTATGGATGGAAAGACTATGAAGTACTAGGGCAATGTTATTGGGAAATTCTTGTTGAAGAAGTGTTTGCTCCTTCCATCAACAGAATCATGGAAAAGTTGCGCTTTGGTCAATCCTGGTCAGGTCAGTTCCCTTTTAAGAAGAGGTCCGGTGAGATATTTTTGGCGCTAGTGACTAAGAGCCCATTATATGAGGATGGTGAGCTTGTTGGTGTTATCACTGTTTCCAGTGATGCGGCTGTATTTAATAAAGTAAACTCGAATCAACCTGTAGTACCCGAGTTAAACAAAAGGATTCCGTGGCAATCAAGGCCACAGATTGCATCAGTGCCACAGATGGCTTCATCTATTTCGGATCTGGTGCTTATGTGTTACTGTGACATTTTCCTTATTTCTTCTTGTTTGTTCCTGCTTGTTGCTGAATAGGTGTTGTTGTGACTGATTAGGCCTCGAAAGTTATATCACGAAGGCGCAGTAATGACATCTCCAGAGAAGGAGAGGGATCTGTTGCGGAAGCCGAATATGCAAATCCAGATAAGCTAGACACAAATGTAAGCTATATTTTTTTGGCAATATCCTGTTCATATCATTTACACCGAACGATATATTTTTTTTCTTTTGGTGAATTCCAAAGCTAAAAGGCGCTGTTGGTTTGCAGATGGCTAAGATCCAAGGTGAAGATAAAAGCCGCCAGAAGGAGGAATCAGCAATTGCTCAACCTGCAAAATTTGTAATTCTACGCCCACTTATTTATTCTTAAGCACCGCACATTGACTTCGAGCTTGAAACAAATAAGAATTTTCAAAGTGACAGTAATTAGGACATTTTTCAGTGTTCTAGAAATCACCTAGAGTAATTATGGAACAGTTAGTAATGGGCCTAGTGGATTGTCAACCTCGCAAACTTTCAGGGAATTGCTTGATGATTGAACTCTTCTGCTTGTTACTTCTCCTTGAATGCATTGGGTAAAATGCTTCAATGATCTCTCCTACGGTTTTGGTCTTATCCAAATAAGTGAGATTGTAAATGCCCTATGTGGATGTTGCAAGATTCTTCTTCCTTCTCTCTTTTACTAGAAGCTCTTCTACTAAAAGAATTCCATTTAACAATGATAGTCTTCAGGTAGAAGATTTGTGGCAAGATACTATTGTGTGACTACCCATTTCTTGCTTGGACTAGCATAAAAAGCAGATATCTTATGAATACCTGATAGCTCTAAGCATTTCAATATATTCAACATATATTATTGAATAGGCATTGATTTGATCGAACCCGGAATATAAAAGATTTATTGTGGTAGACTATAAACATTTTTTTTACAAGCAAGGAAGACTCCCTCCTTGAGGGAAATGAGACTCGATCCCAGGTTTTTGTTGGGGACGAGTGGGCGGTTCGCACTGCGCTATCCACCCCAGTCTCATAAACTTTAAGCTAGTATCTTACTATTCACGTCATTCTACGAGTGTGCTTAATACGTAAATGTGCAATGAGTGCAGGCAGCAAAGTTGTTTGCGAAATTGCAAATGAAGACCATGAGCAAGAAAGCCGAACCAAGTGATGGCAAAGGAAATGTTGTGCAAAATGTTCTGTTCCGAAAAGCAAATGAGCCATGTTCTCCCAAATCCAAAGAAACCACAACTGATAATTGTACTTTTGGTATCAGAAGTTCTCCATTTCCTGGTACACTTGTACATGTAAATGAAATCAACAGTGTCTTATGCTTTTGAAAAGGCTCCTTTAAGTGAATTCCTGTTGCAAGACAGGAGTGCCATGGTCCATGAATGTTTGAAGGAACTAAACAACTTATTTTCCAACATCAGGCTCGCATAGGGATGATAAGGATGCAGAGGTTGGATCAGAAAACCCAAAAGATAGGGAAGTAGATGATGCTGGTGAACAAGAAGTAGGAGCTAGAAATTCAAGCTCAGGGGAGAGTCGTGCTAGCAGTAACGATAGTCGATCTAGCAAAGGTGAGGCTGAATCGAATTCAAATAGTCGATCTAGCAAAGGTGAGGCTGAATCAAGTTCAATGGCGGATTCTGATATACGCTGGGAGGATCTACAGTTGGGCGAGGAAATCGGGCAAGGTACAGCGGGTCATTTTCCACACGTTTTTTTCCTAAATGTTTTTAGATCAGTTATCTTCTTGATGCGGCTATAATTAGTTAGTAACTTGTAGAACAGTGGGATCCCTGCTGGCAGTACTTGTATTTCATTTGGCATTAGTAGTCACTCACAGTTCTGTTTTGCAGGCTCATTTGCTGTTGTGTTTCATGGACTTTGGAATGGATCGGTAGGTTCTAATTTAAACTAGAATCTCAATATATAGGCCCTTGTTAAAATTTTCCACATTACATGCATCACCTATGTATCTCAACAATCAGATATAAGCACAAACACTTTGATACTTTATTGAGGCCAAAATTACTCAAAATATCATGAACACGGTCGAGTGTAACACTGGTGGTCTTGTTCAGGCATCCACGTCACATAATTTTAACTTAGTTTATGCAATGTGGATTTGGGGTGAAAGAGAGCATTTCGACATACATGAATGCTGATTCTCTCTATCCATGTGTATCCATGTCCTACAGGATGTTGCTATCAAAGTTTATTTTGGGAAAGATTATAGTGAGAGGACTCTACTTGATTACAAGAAGGAGGTAAGTTGCCCTACTATAATGAATCTTTCCTCAAGACAGCAGTCGATATGAGCTCTCAATTTCATTATGTATAACATTGCAGATTGGTATTATGAGGAAACTTAGACATCCGAATGTTTTGCTCTTCATGGGAGCATGTTATTCACAGGAACGTCTTGCTATTGTTACCGAGTACTTACCTAGGTAATTCTAGATATGTGAGCCAAGCACCTTAATATGTATATATGCTCTTTTGCGGTGCCAAATACTTGACTTTAGTTTAGTTGTCATGTTCAGAAGTATCCTTAATGAAAGATAAGATAAGACAGTTGTGAGTACAATGTTGCAACAAAAGGAACTTGGATATTAGCTATTCCTACATATAACTATATAAGAGAGCAAGAGGATGAGCAAAAAAAAAAAAATACAAGAGAGCAAGAGAAGTTGAGCAAAAAAAATAAATATACAAGAGAGCAAGAGAAGTACACTGGGAGAAGGTTACTTTTTGAGTGATGACTGATGGTGTAGTTGCACAGTTGCTCAATCATAGTCCCACCTCCATGTAGCAATATGGAGCCTCTCCCTTTCTCTCTCTCCTTCACCCATTTTCTCTCTCCTGCCCATCCTCTCTCTCTCCTGCCCGTGGATTTCACCCGGCTCTCCCAGCTCCACGAAGCTCCGTGGAGCTGGGAGTATATAAAAATTTGTAGTAGTTGCACTTCTGTTTCAAATTGTTGTTACCTTATCTTTTATGTCCTAGTTCTTATGCTATATTTTAAGATAAGTGGGGCTGCTTATATTCAAATATTCTTATTTGTAGGGGAAGCCTCTTTAAAATACTTCATAAGAGCAATCAAGTGTTGGATCTCAAACGGCGATTGAAGATGGCCCTGGATGTTGTATGGTTTGCTCACATTAAACATTATATTTGAATTGTTCCCAAATACGTATTTCAGGCTTTCCTTGTTTTTCTCCTTGATGGCTAAGTCTCCCTTTCAACTGGCTGCAGGCTAGAGGTATGTATTATTTGCACCGAAGAAATCCACCGATAGTTCATCGAGACCTAAAATCTTCGAACTTGCTAGTTGATAAGAATTGGAACGTTAAGGTAACTGCTATTAGTTTTAACGATTCTTTTTCCCCGTGTCTTTGTTTTCCGCATTTCTTTCAAGGATGTAGTAGTCTCACGCTTTAACTTTTCTATTAGGTTGGTGATTTTGGGTTGTCGAAATTGAAGCATGCAACTTTCTTGACGGCAAAATCTGGAGCAGGAACAGTAAGATACTTATCATTATGCTGTCAAACTTGAATTGTGTTTCTGTATATCATGGTTGTATACACAATACACCATAGCTTGGTTCACCTTCTCATTGGATTATTATTTCTCATTTGCATTGTGCAGCCTCAGTGGATGGCACCAGAAGTCCTTCGCAATGAGCGTTCCAATGAAAAGTAATTTCCTCACATGGAGCTTTTGTATTTTACCTTTTTTTTTAAAGTAAAGCTTGATTATCGATACAATGTGTTCCTGTCCTCAGAAATGTTCAACAACTTACCATAGAATGATTTTGTTCTTGTTGCATCTTCCTTGTTCCTCAGAGAATTTGACAACTTGCGATAAATTAATCTTGCTCCAGACTTCCAGCTTACTTCACATATAGAGTTGTTTGAAGGATGTACTGATGTTATTCCTGTAACTGTCTCTTTAAACAATCCATCTTATCTGGGCTCTAC
This sequence comes from Tetragonia tetragonoides, assembly GCA_038025085.1. Lineage (NCBI taxonomy): Eukaryota > Viridiplantae > Streptophyta > Magnoliopsida > Caryophyllales > Aizoaceae > Tetragonia > Tetragonia tetragonoides. Next base: position 51,457,101 of record CM076142.1, read on the forward strand.
CACATGCTTTTGTGCAAAATGAACCTTCTGCCTACTGCTTCTGGCTCAACTACCTTGCTGGTTCCACATACGAGATACTTGTGTTTTGAATTGGGTCGGAAAATTTTCGATTCTATCCTGTGGAGCTTTACAAGTTTTTGTAGTAAATATTAATAATATAAAATGACATACATATTCCTTTTCTGTTCTTTCTCTCCTTTTAGTTTCGCTAATAGTTTGGCCCAACGGTCTTTTAACAACTGCTTCTGGATTTTCTACTGCCATCTTGGGCAGATCAGATGTGTTCAGTTTCGCTGTTATCTTATGGGAACTGGTGACTGTATCGATCCCATGGGGCAATCTGAACTCTCTGCAGGTTCTTGCTCTATTTTTCCCTCCCTTGGTATTGTATTTCAAAAACTTGGATATCAGCTGTAAATGCAAACATATGACTATCCTGTTGTTTCTGCTGATACTATTCTGCTATCCTTTCACAAGGTTGTTGGAGTAGTAGGATTCATGGACAGACGATTGGACATACCAGAAGGCCTTGATCCTCGCATTTCATCCATCATAAGTGACTGTTGGCAGAGGTTACTCTTTTCTTTCTCTAATCTATCTCTTTAGTACATCCTATTCAAGTTTCTTCACAGCTCCATAGACGAAAGGAACTGACGCCTTTCATATTTTAACCAATGAGCAGCAAGCCAGAACTCCGTCCTTCATTTGGAGACATTATCCAGAGAATGACAGTAATACTTCAGAGTGCTTCCGCAGCAGCAGCCTCCCCGGTTCAGAAGGGCTTACCGTCCTAATGATACTCGAGCTTGCAATAGGGTAACACGCAAAGAGAGTTCAAGAATGTATTCATCGCAAGCAGCTGTGGCTGTTGCAATGCTAGATTGGTATACAGTGCTATACATTGTCATACATTTAGGCTGTAGAGAGCAGTATCTGAATTCATGTGATGGGCTTGGGTTAATTCCGCTGACTGTTCTCTCTAACTGGAAATGTCATTTACCATCTACATTCTGCAATGCTTGTGTCGTTTGTTGCGACCTTTTTTTTTCTCCTGCAATGTTGGATACAGCGGGTGGAGCTGCGTCATGCAAACCGAGCCAGCGGTTAGAGCTAGAAGGCTTCTCTCTCTTTAACAATATATGACTGATGTATCTTCATTCTTCAGGATTAGTTTTGTGGAAGTTCTTCATGGTGTATTTAATCAAGGTTCCATAACATCCACATGTGTCTAACAGTCTAAGTTGAGAATGCTCCAGAGTTGTGCCTTCAAGTATGTTGTATGCAATATCAATTTTTAGCTGAGGAGGATGCTTTCAACTTCTAATAGTCATGACTCATGAGGAGGATGCTTTCTACTTATAATTGTCATGGATGCTCAAGAAACCTTGTGTATCTATCTGTGGAATTAATTGGATGTGAATATATGCGTTTGTATGTGACTCCAATGTTTAATTAGTTGATTATAGTGGATCTTATTTTCTTGTTTGTCAATTTACCACAACTTTTATTTGATGTGCTTTCTAGATTTCCAACAGTTTGGCTCCCTGATAGTTGAAAATAGCAACAAGTATAAAATCCTAATTTTGTTCAGAAACGATTTCCTTAAAAAGGGTTTAGTTTAGAAAGTAATATTCTGATTAGACTGAATTAGAAAGTATTTTCCATGATAGTGTCTACGTAGGCTTGGGATTTTACGAGTCATGTTCTTTTTTCTCGGTCTGGATCTAAAGTCGCCATCAGGAATCACGACTTTAATGAAGCAAAGTCGCTAATGCGGACAGGGACTTCCACGAAGGAAAGTCACTAAAGCGTATAGCGACTTTCTTCTGCGCTCTCTCTTCCACGCCCTTTGCGGTTGTTTGTTGAATCAGATAAAGTCGCTAGCGCCGGTAGCGACTTCGTATCACGTAAGTCGTCGTCGTGTACATACTCGTGAACTCCCGAGCCTACGTGGACACTTTCATGGAAAATACTTTCTAAATCAGCCCAATTTCGGTATTATTTTCTAAAATAGCCTCTTTTCAGGAAATCATTTTTTATTTAGTGTATCAAAACAGAATTGAAGGGATTATACATTACATTTAGGGTATCCTTAATACAATTCAAACACTAATTTAAAAAGCATAAGCATAAAAACTAGTACTAGAAGTCTAGAACAGAGCATTGTCAGCAATATCAATTACTAGCTCGATTATTCCTGCCGCCACCTCTTCCGCCGTAGTGTTCTGACTTGGCTTGTTAGTCTTCCTCTTCCAGCACTCGTAAAATATAATGACCCTGGCTACAATAAGGGTTAAAATGGCCATAATGACCAAAGATGGGGTGGGAACATTATCGACTGTTCCCCATGAATAAAGACGGATAATTATATTTGTATTCATGAATAATAATAATAAAACACTAAAGTAGCTAGTTACAATCATACATTATTCTAATGTTATACTAAAACTTAAGATAATATAAACAAATTTCCATTTCAGAATTTGATTTAGGTGCTTTTATAACGATCCATTTTGTTTGATAGTACGGAAATTTTATAGTTTGAAAGAGAAAGAGATTAGATTATTTAAATTGGGGCTTATATATATAATGATGTTGGGCCCTATTTTAAAATCAATTAGTATCAAGTGGAATATCATAATGATGTATAATATATGTGCAATATATGTTTATGAAAAAAAATAAAGTGTACCTATCTTCGAAAGATGGATATATACATGGTTTAACGATGATGATTAGTTTGCACCCAACAAAAATAATGATGATGATTAGTTTAGATAGTGACAAATCATAATATCTATATATTAGAGGCATTTTTTGACAGCATTGGAGGCGTCCACCTAAGCGAGCCAGGGAAATAAAATTTATAAAAATATATGTTTGGTATAGAATATATACTAAAGTTGTACTTTCCTAAATCCTTAAAGACTACACTATTAATTAGAGTTTTAGAATATATACTAAAGTTGTACTTTCCTAAATAATTAAATAGTAGACTATTAAATTTTAAAAGCATATAATTTTAGTTTCATTGCTTAAGAAACTAAAATTCTTACACCATTGGAACGAGTATGAAATATCCTTTCAAATAAGACTCATTTGTAGTATGTTCTATGGATTTACAACATTAGATGCGTTCACCTAAAAAGGTAATCAGTAATTAGCTTAACAAGCTGACACAACTAAAGAGTTGCATGTAAAAATAAGAGAAAAGACATGTATATTAGCTATACAAATTTAAAAATCAATCTCAAGGTAAAATATAATAAAAAAAATAATATGTGTAGAATAAAGAAATAAACGATGAATCTAAAATGATTCTAGACCCAATCTTTAATAAGAAACTTTACCATTATCACGTATAATTTTATAACTGTATGTAATTTACCGATCCCCCATGTTATTTTAGGGTTCCAATTTATGTTCCCTTCAACTTTAAAATTATTACTGTACTCCCTCCGGACCACAAGTAAAATTACATTGGACTTTTTGCGTTCTTCAAGGCAGTACTTTGACCGCATATAACTTTGAAAAAACAAGCAAGCATTGAAATATGTTTTTCTATTCAAAGGTTTACGTCTAAAACTTCTTAAAAGTAGTTATGTATACATTATACATTTAAAGTGATTTTACCATAAAAGAATGATCATATCTTTGGAATGTTAGTTGTACACTTATAAGTTATATCAACATGTATCGGCTTACCAACATCAAGCTTAGAAAGACTTTGAAACTATACCGGCCTCTTGGATCATGTAACATATGGGATGAGTTAATTAATAGTTAATTGAAATTGATGGTAATACTTTAAATTAGATAAGATGCCCTATAAAGTCATAGTAATTTTATTATATGGCATACATGATATTAAATGGATTATATAAATATTTATCCATATATTACTAATAGTTTTTCATAAGTGACAATTATACTTTGATTTTTCGATGATATTAAAAATCACGTTATATTAGTTTATTATATAATAACAGTTCGTGCAACGCACGGACATACTAAACGGGCATCCACCTAGTAGATAATATATGAATGCGTTGTAAACTTGTAACAGAGGCAGTGGACATCCATCCATAGTGTAGTAGACTACTCCTATGAGCTTAGCTATCTCATAGGAAAACATACATCTCTCTCTAGGCTAGATATACCATACTCGGATTAATTCCTCTCTATTGTTAATTAATTAAAACTTAACTAAAACAGAGCATTCTCGGGCATATCAGCTACCATATCAAATATCCAAGCCGCAACCCCTTCCACCACCTCTTCTGTCACCTCTGTGCCTCTTCCCCCGTAGTTGCCTGAGTTGGCTTCTTGGCCGTTCTTCTTCCAGCATTCGTAGAAGATGATGATGACAGTTGCCGTAAGGCTCAAAGCCGCCATGATGAGTAGAGCTGGGGTGGGAACAGGGGACCCTCTTTGTCTTCTCATTGTGTGCTGTGTTGAGAGGGAGAGAGAGGAGAAGAGAAGTGAGAACAGAGAGTAAAAAAACAGAGTTGGAGAGGGAAAGAGAGAAAAACAGAGAGCAGAATTAGGTCGTTGGCTGAGTGCTGATTTATACTCTTAGAAGTGTCATTAAATAATTAACAAATGTTTACTTTTAAAATAACTAAATGGATTTGTACTCCTAGAAGTGCCATATGACCCATGTCCAAAAAAACCACTGTCTTCTCAAAAAAAAAAAAAAAAAAAAAAAAAAACCTCTAACGCGCTTACTTTCAAAGGAGAAGTATAAGGAACAATTAAGGAAAATGTTTATGTGAATCTATTATTAAACAAAAAAAAAACAATTAACAACAACATACCGGAAACCAAGTAACAACAATTAGCAAAAAATAATGGAAAAGATTACGGTTACACTAGTGTATATCATGTATCTACCGTCCAAGTAACAAGTTAATGGAATCTAGTTTTAAGAAGTGTAAAACTAAAGGAGGGAAAATGAGAGCCAATTATTTCATAGAAACGGGATAACCTAATATTTCCCCTCAAAATCTGATTTATTCTTACCTTTCGAGAGGGAGAGGATTTATGGCGCAAAACCTCTGGTATTGGCTCAGCAATCTGCCATGAATGCTAGCAACAGCACCCAAACCATGAACTTAAACTTTGTATACAGTAAAACCACTGAAAACACCTGGAGTAATAGTATCACTGTCGCTTTGGGTATTACTACTAGTTTCAAGACTGGCGTTCCCTTTATTGCTGAAGGCAAAGTCGAGGTTTCGACCGAGATAACCAATGAGTATACATGGGGAAAAACTGTGACAACCACTCAGGAGATACAATCTGGATACACAGTGACAGTGCCAAGATAAATTGATGTGGGGCTTAGAGAAAAATGGCCTATACTCCGTGAAAAGTGCTTATAATGAAGCTTTTTGTGTGAGTTATGATCGCGATGTGGCTGGTACTTCTCGAGGCGATACAGCGGGGTGGAAGAGAATATGGGTGTTGAATTTATTGCCTCGCATCAAGTTCTTTGTGTGGGGAGCTTGTTCTGGGGCGTTGCCTACGCTTGAGAACCTGCATAAAAGGGTGGAGTTTATCCCTTGCTACTGTGAAGCTCGCCTCGATACACTTGAAAATGCTGAACACGCGGTGTTCTTGTGTCCGTATGCATGAGTAGTGTGGGAGTTGAGTGGTCTGGGTAGTGATGTGCCACGAAGGGGGCTTTCGTTTAAAGATTGGCTGTGAGCTGTTGGGGATCTCAGTGGCAAAGAAGAGCTTGAACGTTGTTGTCTTGTGGCATGGGTTATTTGGAGTGCTCAAAATAGGAGGCTGTTCGAAGGTGAGCTGCAGGAGCTTGTGCAAGTTCTGGCCTTTGTGAATCGTGTTCGTGAGGAGCTAGCAAAGAGTGAAGCTACTAGAGGAGGTACAAAAGGTACAAAATCTGCAGTTTGGCGTGCCCCTCGTACAGGTTTTGTCAAGGTTAATGTTGACGTTGGGTGCCTCGGGGAGAAAGGTACGGGTGTCGGCGTTGTTTGCAGAGATAATGAAGGGCATGTCTTGGCTTGCGTGACTCTAGGCTTTGAGGAGGACTGGGATGCACCGCTAACAGAAGCAAGAGAGGTACTGTTGGGACTCCAGTTTGCTTATGAGCAAGGTTTTACGAAGATTGAGCTAGAAAGTGATTGTCTTCGTGTTATTAATTCGCTTAATTCTAGAGTATTGGGTCTTAGTGAGTTTGATTTAATTATTGAAGATGTTTTATAGTTTTATACTCCCTCCGTTTCTTCAAGATGTTTACACTTTATTTTTCAAGGTCAAAGTTCACAAACTTTGACCATGAATTAGTGAAAAGTTACAAAGATTTATAATGTAAAAATGCTTTTATTGGATTCATTTTAAAGAAAACTTTTGAAAAACTATAATTTTATAATTTATATATGCATACAATTATAATTATTTACGGTCAAAGTGGTGCATTGGAGACCGTGAAAAAACAAATGTAAACATCTTCATAAAACGGAGGAAGTAGTATTTTCCAGTCAGTTGGTTGGTACCACGTAGGTAGAGAGGGTAATGGTGTCACCCATGAACTAGCACATGTGCTTCCATGGGTAATAGGGAGTCGACTTTGGGATGATTCTCTCCCGAGTCAAGTCTTAAACGTTTTGAAGTCTGATTTCTTGAAGTTAATGGAAAATTAGTACCACGCATTGTGGTATTAAGATAAAAAAAATAAAATAATTTGATCAAACAATCAAGGTAAAATGTATTCTTTCTGATAAGACTCAACTAAACTCCCCACGTTGTCAATAAAAGCCCTTAGAACAATTTTATTACCAGTAAAACTCCCCACATATATATTTTTTTTTTTTTTTGGGTGCAATGGAGGGCTAAAACCCTTAGAACAATTTTATTTAACCAACTGAACACTAGGAGACTTAGAGCAGCCTACATTATCAGTAAAAAGAAATTCACTAAGACCCATAAGCGGGCTATTGAACAAAGAAAAATTGCATGTATGTCTTGCATAGCGGATGTATACATTGTTTAAGTTTACAAATTAACAATTGTGAGTAAACTAATGATGTAAACTCCTTGATGGAACTTGTGTAGAAGGTTAGTAGCAGTGGGAACCTGGAGGAAAGGTCCAAGTCGAGCAAGTGGTTTCCAAAATTCTCACAGGACAGACATTGTAAAGGTGGAAATACTGAAATTCACAATCTAGAGACTCATCAACAAGCTTTAATTATTTTTAGGAGTATATACATTGAAGGACAGATTAAAAGATAGTATAAACAAAATTCGATTTCAGAATTTGATTTAGGTGCTTTTATAACGACTTATTTTGTTTGATAGTTACGGAAATTTTATAGTTTGAGAGAGAAAGAGATTAGGTTATATGATGTTGGGGCTTATATATAATAATGTTGGGCTCTATTCTAAAATCAATTAGTATTAAGTGGAGTATTATGATGATGTTATACGGTACAATATATGTGCAATATATATGTAATATATGTTTATGAAAAAAATAAAGTGTACCTAACTCCGGAAAGATGGATATATACATGGTTTAATGATGATGATTAGTTTGCACCAAAAAAAAATATAATGATGATGATTAGGTGTAGATAGTGACAAATAGATAATGAATGAGTTGTAAACCTGTAACAGAGGCAGTGAGTTTGTCTTGGACAAGTGGACATCGATCCATAGTGTAGTAGACTACTCCTATGGGCTATGAGCATTCTCGGCCATATCAGCTACCAGCTCCATTATCCCAGCCGCAACCTCTGGCGTCACCTCTTCCCCCGTAGTTGCCTGAGTTGGCTTCTAAGGTACTATATATTCTGGGCCATTTCAGCAACTAGATCCATTATGCCTTCCGCCAGCTCTTGCGCCAGCTCTTGCGCCACCTCTGCCGCCTCTTCCGGCCCCGTAGTTGCCTGATCAGTTGGCTTCTTGGCTGTATTCTTCTTCCAGCAGCATTCGTAGAAGATGATGATGACGGTTGCAAGGAGGCTCACAGCCGCCATTATGAGCAGAGCTGGGGTGGGAACAGGGGACTCACCCGCATGTTCCCCGGACCCTCTCTGTCTTCTCCATTGTGTGCTGCTGTGTTGAGAGAGAGAGAGAGAGCGAGAGAGAGAGAGAGAGAGAGAAAGCAATTGGCAAGAGATCGAGAGAGTATGTAAATGCTTGATTATATACACTTCCTTGCATTGTGTGTTGCTTGAACACTATCCCTTGTTAGAAGCAAGGCTAATGAAGGAACAAACTTATCTGTAACAAAGGCCGTGGCGTGATGAATCACTGCCCTAAAGTCGAATTTGCCCCCACACGTACACAAGGGAATTCCGGCAACCGACCTCCAGGGATACACGGCAGCCAATGCTCCGGTGTACTACGGTGCAATGGCTTTGAGGGTAAACAGAACTACTGCCAAACGAAGAGAAGAGAGCACAAGAAAAGAGATAACAGAAGAGAAGAGGAGATGATTTCTGTTTGTTCTGTATCCCAGAGTTGGAGGTTTTTGGTGAATATATAGAGCTATTAGAATCAGTAACTGATCAATGAATTAAAAGGGGAGCTGTGATCGTGGGATTTTATTGTGATAGTAATGAAGAAACGGTTACTGAATCAAAAGCTCAACGGACACAAAACGGTCGGAAAAATATTGAGCCGAGAATAAAAAGAGCCCAACCCACACCCTCGCCCGAGCCCGACGGACGGCGGCGCGCGCGCGTGTGTGGAGGAAGAGTCTTCCCTTGACTCTTAGTTCAAAGACTAAAAGTCCACAACAATATATAAAGTCTCTTCTCTTTCCTTTCTCTACCTATGTGGGACAATTTGTGTTTTGTGAACAAGGCTTTTCAAGAACTTTCTTTGAAGCATACCAAGCTTCATGAAGCTTGTTTAGCTTCATTTCCAACAATCCCCCAAATGATTCAAAGAAAGAATGGTAGAAAGAATGGTAGAAAAAGATTCATGGCAGTAGGAGGTCGCACGTTACGATACTAATGTCTTGTGGACTTGAATCAGTACCTTGTGCTTACAAGTTTGCCCAACAACCATTTAGGTGGAAAAAAAAATTCCTTGAACCTTTCACGGTATTTGTTCAGTACAAACTGCGCACTAGTTTGACCTCAAAATCAAATTTACCCTCGCGAAAACATATATACGTTAGCCCCTTACGTGCCTGGATACTTCTGTGAACGCTCTAGAGAGTCATTAGCCCAAATGCTCTCATAGAGGGCGGGCAATTCCCCCACATTCACATAGGTGAGTTCATCAAGTGTGTACTGTCTCACACCACCTTACAAGGCTATGAACCCATTAAGAGCTAAAATGCTCAACCTCACACACATGACAGTATACGAAAAAATAGTACATCATTTTATAGAGGAATGGGGTTTGTAGTACATGACTGGAGTTGTTTTGTGATTTCGTTTGACCTCATTGAACCTAGATATGTTCCAGGTTGGGTATCCATCACAATTCACTCCCACTGGGTTGAAGCCCCATTCCTAGTGCTGAATCAAGCACTATCTTTCTACAAAGGCCTTTGGTGAGAGGATCTGCAAGATTCCTCTCTGACTTTACATACTCAAGTGATATCACATTATCTCTGATCAGATTCTTAACAATTTCATGCCGAAGTCGTATATGCCTTCTCTTTCCGTTGTAAGAATGGTTGCGGGCCACACTTATGGCCGCTTGACAATCACAGTGCATGGAAACGAATGGAGTCGGTCTCCCCCACAATGGAATATCGGCAAGTAGGCTTCTTAGCCATTCAGCTTCATGGCCTGCCATCTCCAAAGCAATAAACTCAGATTCCATTGTAGATTTAGCAATACAAGTTTGTTTGGAGGATCTCCAAGATATAGCAGCATTAGCAAGAGTAAAAACATAGCCACTGGTAGAATGAATTTCATCATTATCAGATACCCAGTTAGCATCACAATACCCCTCCAAAACACATGGAAAATTCTTGTAGTGCAAACCCCAATTCATAGTACCTTTCAAATATCTCAACAATCTAATCAAGGCATTCCAATGTTCATGATTGGGATTATGAGTATATCTACTCAACCTGCTCACAGCATATGCTATATCTGGTCTAGTATAGTTCATTAAAAACATAACACTTCCAATTATCTTAGCATACTCTTCTTGTGATACACTCTCACCCTTATTCCTTTTCAAATGAATACTAGGATCATATGGAGTTTTGACAGGAGTGGAATCAAATTGTTTAAACTTCTTTAAAATTTTCTCAACATAATGAGATTGATCCAAACTTAAACCCACAGAAGTTCTAGTAATTTTAATGCCAAGAATTACATCAGCTTCACCCATGTCTTTCATATCAAAGCATGATTTCAAAAAGGATTTTGTTTTGTTTACCACATCAATACTAGTACCAAAAATGAGCATGTCATCAACATACAGACATATCATAACGCAACCATGCTCATCATATTTAGAATAAACACAAGCATCAGAATCATTCACCTTGAAACCATCAGAAATTATAGTACTATGAAACTTGTCATACCATTGTTTGGGTGCTTGTTTAAGTCCGTACAAGGACTTAACGAGTTTGCATACCTTATGTTCTTGTCCAGGAACTACGCAACCTTCGGGCTGTCTCATGTATATCTCCTCATTAAGATCACCATTCAAAAATGCAGTTTTAACATCCATTTGATGCACAACAAGATGATGAATGGATGCAAGTGCTATTAAAACTCTAATAGTAGCAACTTTAGTAACAGGAGAATATGTATCAAAATAATCAAGTCCTTGCTTTTGAAAATTTCCTTGAATGACAAGTCTAGCCTTATATTTGTCTATTGTCCCATCAGTTCGGTATTTCTTTCGGAACACCCATTTACTACCGAGTGCCTTACAACCCCGAGGAAGGTCAGATAAAATCCAAGTATTGTTACTCATAATGGATTCTAACTCGCTGTTTATGGCTTCTTGCCAAAAACTAGAGTCAACTGACCTCATGGCCTCTCCATAATTCCTAGGGTCATCTTCAATAATATACGCATGCACAAAAGTTTCATCTAGCACATCAATTTCAGCTAAGAAAGCAGTAACATAATCAGGGCCAAAACTTTTCTCAGTCCTAATTCGTTTACCCTTCCTAGGCTCTTGAACTTCTATACTAGACGAAGCATTGGCATGTAAAGGTAATGAAGATGCAGCAGCAGGTAAGACCCGTTGTTCATTTACTTTCATAGGAAAGATATGCTCAAAAAATTCAGCATCACGGGACTCCTTAATAGCACCAAACCCAGAACCATCTCTTAGAACAAATCTATATGCAGCACTACTATTAGCATATCCAATAAATATAGCATCCAATGTTTTGGGTCCAATCTTGCTTCTTTGAAAGTCAGGAATCCCGACTTTCGCAAGGCACCCCCACACTTTCAAGTAACTCAAGTTAGGTCCAAAACCTTTCCACAACTCATATGGAGTTTTCTCAAGTTTCTTGTGGGGAACACGATTAAGTATAAAGCAGGCAGAAAGTAAAGCTTCCCCCCACATGTTATTAGGCATACCCGAACTAATAAGCATGGCATTCATCATTTCTTTGAGGGTCCTATTTTTCCTCTCGGCAATGCCGTTTTGTTGAGGAGCATAAGGAGCTGTAATTTCGTGAATAATTCCATTAGCCTCACAAAACACTTTTAGAGGTGTTGAATCATATTCTCCACCTCTATCGGACCTAAACCTTTTTATTTTACGGTCTAGTTGGTTTTCTACCTCGGCTTTATAGATGAGAAATTTATCCTCAGCCTCATCCTTAGAACTCAGCAAATACACTTTGGTAAATCTTGAATAATCATCAACAAACGTAATATAATACTTTTTACCACCTCTACTAACATGGCTATGAAAATCACCAAGGTCAGTGTGCACAAGTTCTAGTAACGTGGAAGTTCTAGTCACATTCTTATTGTAGGGTTTTTTCGGATGTTTAGCTTCTACGCATACTTCACATTTAGTAAAATCAGTATTGGTAAATGCAGGAATAAGACTAAATTGTTTTAGCCTTTTAATGGATGCCACATTCACATGACCTAGTCTAGCATGCCATAATGAAACAGACTCAGCGATGTAAACAACAGAAGAGGTAGATGCTTTATTCTCAGTCACAACATCCAACACAAACAACCCCCCATTACAAAAACCTTTCCCAACAAATTCACCATTTTTGGTGAGTACTAGTTTATCAGATTCAAATGCTAACTTAAAAGCAATAGTTTCAGAGTCGACTTTAGAATGTTAGAAACAAGGCTAATGAAGGAACAAACTTATCTCAAAAGAAAGTCGTGGCGTGACGAATCACTGCCCTAAAGTCGAATTTGCCCCCACACGTACACTAAGGAATTTCAGGCAACCGACCTCCAGGGATACACGACAACCAAAGCTCCGGTGTACTCCGATGCAATGGTTTTGAGAGCAAACTGATCTACTGCCAAGACTTGAGTTGAAGAGAGGATTTCAGAGTGTATATTTTTGTGTCCCCAAAAGAGATCAAGAAACAAAGTATATAAAGAGAAGAAATATGTAACCGCAAAACAATAAATGTGGGGCGGATTTTTAGGAAGGTAATAATGGGCAATTATTTTGTAACGGTTACAGAATCTTTGTCGGTCAAAAGAGATGCTCTTCTCTTCTCTACCAAATGTGGGACAATGGATTTTATGAACAAGCCTTTTGTGGGACTTTACTTTGAAGCATACCAAGCTTCATGAAGCATATCAAGCTTCATTTCCAACAATCCCCCACATGATTCAAAGAAAAGTGGTAGAAGAAGTTCATGGCAGTAGGAGGTCGCACGTTACGATACTAATGTCTTGTGGACTTGAATTAGTACCTTGTGCATACAAGTTTGCCCAACAACCATTTAGGTGGAAAAAATTCCTTGAACCTTTCACGGTATTTGTTCAGTACAAACTGCGCACTAGTTTAACCTCAAAATCAGATTTACTCTCGCGAAAAACATTTATATATTGGCCCCTTACGTGCCTGGATATTTCTGTGAACGCTCTAGAAAGTTATTAGCCCAAATGCTCTCATAGGGGGCGGGCAATTCCCCCACATTCACATAGGTGAGTTCATCAAGTGTGTACTGTCTCACACCACCTTACAAGGCTATGAACCCATTAAGAGCTAAAATGCTCAACCTCACACACATGACAGTATACGGAAAAATACTACATCATTTTATAGAGGAATGAGGTTTTGTAGTACATGACTGGAGTTGTTTTGTGATTTCGTTTGACCACATTGAACCTGGATATATTCCAGGTTGGGTATCCATCACAATTCACTCCCACTGGGCTGAAGCCCCATTCCTAGTGCTGACTCAAGCACTATGTTTCCACAAAGGCCTTTGGAAGAGGATTTGCAAGTTCCTCTCCAACTTAACATACTCGAGTGATATCACATTATATCTGATCAGATTTTTCACATGTCTAAGGCGTACATGCCTTCTCTTTCCGTTGAAAGAATAGTTGTGAGCTACTCTATTAGTCACTTGACAAACACAATTGACAATCACAATACAAATATATTAGGGGAACCGATCTCCCCCACAATGGAATATCTGCCAACAAACTTCTTAGTCATTTGGCTTCATAACATGCCAAATTCTTCAATAATAACTTTAGATTCCATTGTAACATTCACAACAAAAGAAATTTGGAAGTGTTTCCATAATATCCAGGCACTAGCAAGAATAAAAACATTGCCACCAATAAAATGATTTTTATCATTCTCTGAGAATTAGTTGGCATCCAAAAATCCTTCAAACACAAGGAAAATCTTGTAATGCAAACTCGAATTAATAGTACCTTTCAAATACCTCAATAATATAATCAAAGTACTCTAATAATTACGATTGGGATTATGAGTATATCTACTCAATCCTGCACACATTTTATGCATATTTGGTATGGTAACTCATCAAAAACATAGCACTCCCAAGTCCCAATACTCTTAGCATGCATATTCCTCTTGTGATAAACTATCACCTTTTATTCATTTTTAACTGAATGCTAGTAGCATAAGGGGTTTTCACGAGAGTAGAATCAAATTGACTAAACTTTTTTTTCCTTTTTTTTTTTTTAAATAAAAAAAATAAATAAATAAAAAAATCCTCAACAACTGAATCTGATTCAAAATCAAACCCACAAAGACTTCTAGTAATCTTAATGCCAATAGCGAATTACATCAGCTTTACACTTATCTTTCATGTCAAAGCATGATTTCAAGAAAGTTGATATTGTGTTTATCATATCAATACTTTTACTAAAATTAAGTATATCATCCACATGAAGACAACTTATAACACATCTATGCTCAAACATCTCAAAAAAGCTACATGTGGCAATTTTATGAGTAGTACACTAATTTTAATTAGTTACCCCCACATTCTCAAAGAATCGAGTTCGATCAAATTACATTGAGAACACCAACAATATTTATAAATATAGTTATACAACTTCCCCCACATTTTCTCAATATATATATACCAAAAAAAATTGTATTCTTGCTCATTAACTTTCATAGCTAATTTAAAGCATAGGAACACATCATGTATATCCTGTTTTCATCATAGCTCACATCAGAAAATAACTCATTTAATCTTATTTCCATAAGTCCCAAGTATATTTCCTCTATACCTAACAGCCTAGACAGTAAGCTTTAATATAGTACAAACATATGCAAGTATGAAGCTCAACTCTAACAAACACGTCTTGAACTATTTAGCATATTGTGTCTATTAACCAGATAGAAACATATACTTACTAAAAGATACTGTACGTAACTATCTACGTAGCTGATTTTCATATAGTTTACTAATACTACCAGACGACTCCTTTAAGGTTAGGAAATCAAATCTATGCAGCACACTTCCAATACCATCAGTGACTCTCCTTCTGTTTCTTGCCTTGGTTACTAATCACTATTTTACATAAGACACTTCAATACTTTAAAACACTCCTCAGTTCAAACTATTGCAGCAAAGGTATCTAAACTAAATTGTCATGCTTTTATGTTCACATAATGCTCTTATCTCTGACAGCCACTTTATACAAACAATATTCTATAGGGGAACCATATCCATATATTACCAGTAGTAATAGAGAGCTAGGGGTTACTAAACAATATGAATTCGAGTATTAATCTAGCCTGATTTAGAACAAGAAACGAACTGGCAAATGGTTCAGGTATTACAACCCAGTTAATGGCAACTAGTTTTACATGCCTTCACACTTAGCTCATTCAGTTCAAGCTCACACAATACTAATACTTGCACATGAGTAGCTTAACTCATAACTTCTCATATAAACACACATAACTCATATGGTGTTAGCTAGTAACTTATCACATCAAAATCATTTAGTACTTTCATTTACCTCACTTGTATTGGTACACAAAGTCATTCATATAGTTCTTTCCTTTACCTTAGCTGTAACCCGAGTAGTAACTCTCATTACTACCCATCTCTTCATAAGCTGGCATATAGCCCAATTCTCTTACTTAGTACACTTAGTGTATAAAAACTTCACATACATCCTTATTGACCATAAAACAACAAACTCACATATACTCTTTATTAAGTGTTATCTAGGCAATCAAGTTGACTGCACTGTATGTAAATTAGCTTAGAGCTATAGAAAAAATGAAAAGAGCCTTAACAAGGACAAACTACAAGTCAGATGACCTGCACCCAAGCACTACTTGTACGGTAATCTCCTTGTCTCTGTCATGTCTACCTGCAAAATTCTTTTGTTCAACAAGGTTAGCAGTAGAGGACGAATGTTCGGTTGTTTTTCCTTTGGCTTGGATCCGGTTCTGTTCCTCGATCTTGATGTGAGATACAACCTCCTGGAGAGTAAAAGTTTTCTGTTTGTGCCTCATAGAATGAACATAATTCTCCCAAGATTTCGGCAATTTATCAAGCAAAGAGTTAGCTTGAAAAACCTCACAAATTTTCATCCCTTCAGCAAGAATTTCCGTCACCAAATTTTCATACTCATGAACTTGATCCAACATAGACTTACTATCAACAAACTCAAATTTAAGCCACCTACTACAAGCATATTTCCCTTTCCCAAAGTCATCAGTTCCATACTTCAATTTAAGAGCATCCCAAATTTCCTTAGCCAATTTCATCTTACTATAAATCTGGTATAAGGATGTGGTCATGTAATGCAACAACATACCACGACAAGTCCTATTATCCTTCTGAAAGTCTCTAGTGGAATTGACAGGAGCCTTATCAACAACTAAAGCATGCTCAACACCAATTTGTCCCAAGAAAAATTCCATCTTATCCGACCACATATTATAATTTTTCCCATCAAACGGATCTAACTTAGACATATCAGGAACGAAAAAATTTGGGAACATAGGGGTTGTACCAGCAGTTATCATATTGTTACTCACATAAGGCACAGCAGTATCGTCATGAACTAAAGTAGATGGTATGATAACAGTCTGATTAGGGGTGACATTAGGCAGAGATTCGTTCACATCAACATTACCAATAATTCCATCAGTAGCCATGATAAAAAAAAATTCGACTTTAGAATGTTAGAAGCAAGGCTAATGAAGGAACAAACTTATCTGTAACAAAGGCCGTGGCGTGATGAATCACTGCCCTAAAGTCGAATTTGCCCCCACACGTACACAAGGGAATTCCGGCAACCGACCTCCAGGGATACACGGCAGCCAATGCTCCGGTGTACTACGGTGCAATGGCTTTGAGGGTAAACAGAACTACTGCCAAACGAAGAGAAGAGAGCACAAGAAAAGAGATAACAGAAGAGAAGAGGAGATGATTTCTGTTTGTTCTGTATCCCAGAGCTGGAGGTTTTTGGTGAATATATAGAGCTATTAGAATCAGTAACTGATCAATGAATTAAAAGGGGAGCTGTGATCGTGGGATTTTATTGTGATAGTAATGAAGAAACGGTTACTGAATCAAAAGCTCAACGGACACAAAACGGTCGGAAAAATATTGAGCCGAGAATAAAAAGAGCCCAACCCACACCCTCGCCCGAGCCCGACAGACAGTGGCGCGCGCGCGTGTGTGGAGGAAGAGTCTTCCCTTGACTCTTAGTTCAAAGACTAAAAGTCCACAACAATATATAAAGTCTCTTCTCTTTCCTTTCTCTACCTATGTGGGACAATTTGTGTTTTGTGAACAAGGTTTTTCAAGAACTTTCTTTGAAGCATACCAAGCTTCATGAAGCTTGTTTAGCTTCATTTCCAACATCCCTGCCATTAACCATATGATTGCCAAACTAGATATAGAAAGGCAACACTTCTAAGTTCTAAGACTGTATGTTGGTTACAAACTAATGGAATCCACAGACTATCTGATATGGGCATTGGAAGCAAAAGCAAAACTATTACTATAAGGTCTCTTAGCAATACATAACCCCGGCAGTGGAGCAACGAATTTTATGTGTACGATTCTTTCAAAGTTTTAAGCGAAATGAAAATCCCAAGGAGAACAGTTAAGTGTATTTCTTGTTGTTAAAGCTTGAAACATTGATCAAGTTATATCGGGTTAATAACTTCGTTCCTTGATTAATCAAACCAATTTGCAAACATTAAACTAGTGATTATTGCAAATTCTCCATATATTGATTACTGCAGTGTAATGTGAAGATATAAGGAAGAAAATTCTCCATATATTGAGTCATATTATTGACCACAGCAAACACCGGGAATGTATGTTCCATTGCAGTGAAGCCTCAATCTACAGTCTACTGCAAATACATCAGTGTCACAATCGGGTGTTAAGGATCGATTTTCCAACAGAAAAGCTGAGTTCAGTTTAACCGGAGAAGCTATAAGCCTATAACCCACAATCAAAGTATCCAATTAGGCCAGGGGAATACTCCCATTCATGGTTCTGAGCTGCACAAGTCATAGAGGTATATACATGGTGGACTATAGGTGCCCTCATGGCTTTTAGTAGTAGATGGATCCATCGTTGTCTTGGGCTCTGCTTGGTTGGTGTGAAAATAATTTTAATGGAAAACAATTTTCTCTCATTTTCCGTTATTTGGTTTAGCATGAGAACGAAAATAGTTTTCAGGGGGAAAAGCATTTTCACAAATTTAAAGTGAAAATGTTTTGCTTAAATGTCCGTCATCCGCGGATTAGTGGATGGATCGGGTATTTAACGGTTTATGGACTAAAAATAATAAGTAGACTCAACTAAATCAAACAAAATTTCAACTCATATACGATTGTTTTAGCTTGCAAAAATAAAAATAACACAATTTAGTTTAAATAATAACAATACAAATTAGAAAAACAAGTAAAATTAAACTAAGATGTAAATATAACATATGTTTGATATCTTTTTTATATATTATTTTACACTGTTATATCTAAATAGGTGACGGATGGATTCGCGGATCGGGTTAGCGGATAGGAAATCTCATCCATCATCCGCTCCATCCGCCATCCGATCCATCCATCATCCGCTTCATCCGTCAATTTAATTGGGTTTTAATTCATATATTTAGTTCGGATGGAGCGGGTATCCATGGATCATGAATCTATTTACATCCCTAACGGAACTGGCGACTTTGTTAAAGGTCCCAAGGATAATTTATGGGATGCACATTGCTTGACATTTGTCACAGTAAATGAAAACAATGAAGTTGTAGATGTAGATGTTCGCGACACTGAATAATTTTCTAACAGTGATAGATATCAGGTTAGAGATGCGGTCCTGGCCGAAGCAATAAATGACTGTTTCCATAAGAATAAAGGTGTGTTCTTTTTCACTTATTTCACTAACTGGCCGGGTAAGAACTGCCACTGATTTACACTGATTACGGTAAGGTTTTGTTACTGATTTCCACTGATTTGGTAAGGTCCTGCCACTAATTTCCACTGACTCACACCGATTCAGAAAGGTCTGCCTGCCACTGATTTTGTGGGTAATAATGTGTGTCATGTCCCTAATTTTCACTCATTGAGTAAGATCCTGCCACTGATTGAGTATGATTTAGTCACTGATTTCCAGTGATTGAGTAAGATCTTATAACTTATTTTCACTAATTAGGTAAAGTCCAATAAGTGAAAAAGAAACACACCTTAAGAATAAAAATAAAGCAAAAGGCTTGTGAAATAATTGTGGTTATTTTCTTGTCCAATTGCCAATTTGTAATTGTTACCAGTGTTGCATACTTTAATCTAATAATTAATCCTTAAGTCCGTGAGCTAACCCTACTAGGTATTCAGAAGAGCAATGTATAGATAGGTATGATATGGGTTTAAATTTTAATGATGATGATTAGTGTAGATAGTGAACAAATAGATAATGAGTTGTAATAAAAGAGCAAGTATAGAAGTCTGGGTTTGTCTTGGAGATATCCATAGTGCAGTAGACTATGAGCTTGGCTATGTAGCTCATAGGAAAACATCTGTATTCTGGACCATGATTGGTTTACACCCATTGTAATATACACTATTATGTCTAAGAGTCTATCTCTCTCCTCCCTCGTGGGTCCCTTTGGATTTCATGGGGAATTGTGGGTGTGAGGTAGAGGAGAGAGATAGACTCCAAACATACTAGTGTATGTGTATATTACACTAGTTGTAAGTTTAGCATTTTCCCTGTATTCTGTGTTGAAAGTTGAAACATCAATTTCTTTACTTGATAAGTTGATACCCTAGCTAGCTACTCTATATAATTTGCAGAATGAAGCAAAGATACGATACGGGGTAGCTTTATTTGTTGAAAAAAGACTAGATGTGACAATTGATACGTTTGAACATCAAAAGCCTTTTTCTCTAATCCAGGCTAAGCTAGCTTGCAATAAACTGCATTGCATGCTGATGAACTTCTGATGCCGTGGTTGTGTATGTGTTCCAGGCCAGTTATAGGGATGGGCATGGTGGTGCTTATTAGCTACATACATACATAGGCCTGCTTCCACCAAAACAGAAAAAATTCAATTTTGAGTCTCCCTGTAGCTACCGGATACATTAGTAGATCACTAAATATCACTACTTACTTGATTAAATCAATACCTGATACATGGAAATAACTTACCCAGCCAAATTAGTGAAGTATTTTATATGTAACTTTAATCCATTTTACAAAATAAAATGGTGGTCATAATCTGGGAATAGGAGTAGACGGACACATAGGAATTAGAAATTTAGAATAATTCAAGTGAAATAATAATAACCGCCCTTTCTCACTCTCTCTCCTCTCTCTTATATATAACTCCACTTCTCACTTATTACTCCCTTCTTCTTCTCTCTCTCTCCTCCAAATAAAACCCCCTCACATGCCCGCCATTATCACCACCGTCATCGTCATTAAATGGGCAAGGCAGCCAGATGGTTCCGTAATCTCTTCAACATAAAAAGCCCTGACCCGAACCCGAAACCCAAAGACAAACGGAGATGGAGCTTCGTCAAATCCTATCGTGAAAAAGACAAACACAAATTATCCAGTAATAATAACGCCCCTTCATCTAGCAGCTACCACCATGATCCCCAATTAGGCCACGAGGACGACGCCAGTAAACACGCAATCGCCGTCGCTGCCGCCACCGCCGCAGTAGCTGAAGCCGCCGTCGCCGCCGCTCAAGCCGCCACTGCTGTCGTCAGGCTTACGTCTAGTGGGCGGTGTAATAATGTAGCAGTACAACCACAACCACCACCACCACCACCACCACCACCCACGGCGGCGCACGTTAGAGAGAGAGGAGAGAGAGAAGTATGGGGTGCTGCTGTTGTTATCCAATCCCATTTTCGGAGTTATCTGGTCAGTTCAACTTTTCTCTCTGTCTTCTCTTTGATGGATTTCTCTCTCCTCCTTTTTTACTTGTTTGGATGGTGAGGGAATCTGGCAGGGACTTCCGGAATCACTTTTGGGCCCCACCAATTTTAATCAAAAGGACGGGGATTAACTAAATCAGACGTCGTCGTTTAGGGTTATTGCTAGCTTCGTGTTTGTCCCTAAACGAGTCGTATGGGGTAATTGCGCTGTGTGTTTTGTCATTGACGTGGTCGTTTACTCGTTTCATTGGTCGTCACTTATTGATCACACAGAAAAGTAAAATGAGCTGGTTTCTAATGTCGTCTTGTGTTCTTAGGTTTTTTTCTCGACATTTTTCAATTACGAATTACCAAACGCGGCATTAACAAAGTAGACTCACCATATTTCCGTTCTTAGAAATAGACATAGCATGTGCTATAATGCGCCGGAGTGTATGTGTGTATGTGTATGCTTGATAAATAAAAGCTAGTGGGGCCCAATAATGGTATGCCATGAGGCCTTGAATGATGATTATGGTGGTATTCACATTTGGCAACTTCATTGGGAAACACTTGCAACTTGTATATACATACTACCTTTTTCTTTTCTTTGACTAATTTTGTTTTTGAAAAGTCGACGGCTTAGATCTAAGTCATCGATTGGGAGAACGCAAAGACTCGTAATGAGAAAAGGTGGCTCAAACCAGCATGACGGGAAATGCTTTCTTCATGTTTATGTAAATTATGTTAAATGTTGTAAACATAGAAAATACTTTTGACTAGTTTTGGTCTTAAAATACTGTGACTACTAGTATAATGAGTAATTATCTAATTAGTGGGTACTAATTGATTTGACAGGGTCATCATTTGATTTTGTCTCTTTTAGTTATAGAGGGCCTAGATGTTTACAAACTGTTTGGTAAACTGCCAAATCCATTATTGCATCAGCAAGTTCCAAATCAGAAAGATAAATAAACGAGTAATGGTGAATTTGGAAGCATGGATATGTCAATCTAACTAATTCAGTATTAGAGTAGTTAAGTGTTGTGTGTAGGAAATGTTTAATTTATTGTGAGTGGTTAAACGGGTTGGTTGTTATTGGGCATTATTTTATTGGGGCGGGGGTTGCCAATTGCCAATTGCCAATTGCCAATACACGGAAATGGCAAATACAGCTCATAATTTGATAGTCTCGAACCAAGGACCCTCTTACCTAACATAACAATAACACCAATAAACAACAACAGTGTTCTATTGCTATCATTATTTTGCTGTTGCATTTGCCACCCCTCCCTCCCCTGTTCTTCTATAATCTATTCTATGTACTACTGGTGGGGCTTCTGGCTTGTACATTATATTGACTTGCTATCTTAACAAAAAAAGCTTTTAAAAAAACAGTATTTGATAATGTGAGAGCAGTTGATGTCAATGCCTTCTACACCAAAATTCATTAGTTGGGAAAGATTTCAGGGGCGTATTAGAGGGTAACATAGTCAGGTTACTGAAACACTAGGAAATTTGAAATTTGCTTACCTGATTAAATTTTTATGGTTGTACGGTTTGGTACCTGATTATTGAACCATGGATGAATATGAAGTTGAGAATGACATGCATGATTCATCATGATATTGCGTGTGTGCTAGTGCTTCTTTAGTTGGACTCATCAATATGAAGTTGATATTTACCAGTATTTTTCTTTAGGCTTGTACTTCTTCAAGTTTGTCTCTCTCACATTGCTACTGGGCAAAACTGTACCAAATAGTGTTAGAAATTACAATCAATTCTCACTGTAGGAAGTAGGAACTTCACATAGCACATCCTTCCTGTTCTAATGATTACCCAATCTTCTTTTTATAAGGGGTACTCAAGTAAAATGTGAAAATTTTAATATAATGAGAAGATTCTTTAATGTGTCCCCCTAAAGATGATAAAGGGCGGAGGCTAGTGAATTTTAATTAGGGGTAATTTCCTTTATTTTTATACTCTAATCATTTCTTAATTATTGTGTGAACCTATATAATATATATTTAAACAGAAGGAAAAGAGTACTACAGTCTACACATATATACTCCCTAGTGAACAATATGGCAAATTTACTCCTAGAAAGTAGCTACACTAACTCATTGGCCAACCCCAAATTCAAGGATAGGCATCTATTACCAATCATCTTTCTCTATCAAGGTCTCCTTTTTCTAGCTGTTTTGGTGCTAATGATGAATTATTGCATTCTTTTACTACATTTTTTTAAACTAATTAGAGGTTCCTGTAACTTGAAGATAGAACAAGTGTTTGGACAAGATCAGATTTGGTTAATATCTCTATACCCTCTTAGATTCTACAGAATATATATATATATATATATATATATATATATATATATATATATATATATATATATGTGTGTGTGTGTGTGTGTGTGTAGTAAAGTCAGACCTCATGCCTTTACTTTTCTCTAATGCAGAGCAGGTGAGTTGTCTCTGTCTTCTTGAATGTCAACTTTTCCCCTTTTTCAATGAACAAAGAACTTCCTTTTGGCGCCCAGTCACCTCTTTTAACTCTCATGTTATTTTGTGCTTTGCCTTGGCGCCAAAAATTTTGGCACCTTCAAATCAACCTTTAACTGGACTGCTTCCCCTGCTTTTTATTAACCAAATGACAACTAAAGAAATGGTAAAAGTATTAGTGGTCCAAACATATTCAATGGGATTAATTTATTCTTAATTGTGCTGTGCAGGCAAGGAGGGCATTGCGAGCATTGAAAGGACTGGTTAAACTACAGGCCCATGTCAGGGGCCACATTATGAGGAGGAAAACTGCCGAAACCATGCGTTGCATGCAAGCCATGCTGCGAGCACAGGCACGGGCCAGATCGATCCGGGCCTATCTTCCTGAAACTCCTATTACAAGTAGCAAGTCTTGCCAACTTCACGCTGTAAGCATTAATATCTTCAACTTCCTTTGCGTTTCTTAAATTGGAAATTATTAGAAATTAGGAAGCTTCTCTGAGGTTGTTCGTGTGAAAAGAATGTCCCTTTGCAGATGTACTTTATGTCTTTATTTCTTCACAAGTCAATGAAATCGGTATAGATTAGGTTCTTTTCTTTTAAATATACAAACTGAAGGTAGTTATCAAAGTTGAATAATGAAGTTGTTGAAGTAAGAAATCCCATGGGTCCTTGTCATGGGATAGTCAATATGTGGTAGGAAGCATAGTAGACTCAGTCAATCACCTTTTAAGCTGCTTTTGGTTAACATTTTTCTTTAAGATGTTGGCTTGGTTTGACCATTCTGAGCTGCTTACATAATTTCTGTGTGCAAAGGCTGAATTATTGGATGTTGTGCTGTGAATATCAGCGTGACACATTGCAGAGAAATCTTCTGCTCTTTTGTGACCTGAATTATTTTACTTTTGCATAGATTAAGTTAGCCTAAGGTTTGCAATCACTAGTTTAATGTTTGCTTAATGGTTTGATTAATCAAGGAAGTTATTAACCCGACATAATTTGACCACTGTTTCAAGCTTTAACAACAATAAATACACTTAACTGTTCTCCCTCCTGTGCTGTTCATTTCGCTTAAAAACTTTGAAAGAATCGTACGCATAAAATTCGTTGCTCCACTGCCGGGGTTATGCATTGATGACATTAGTGCTTATTTTGTGTATATGGATTTATCTTTAGGGACCAACAACACCTGAGAAGTTCGAGCAACTAGCCCGGAGTGCAAAACAGGATCAGTCACCAAAAATCAGGGTATGTATCTATCACTTTTGCCCTTGCTTACCCATTCAAGATCAATTGATTAACCCATATTTACCCACCCTAGGTCTTAACCTTGTGAGACAAACTGGGGTAGTGGTAATCTTATGGTATATACCCTATATTGACTTGCTTTGCCTTATATGCTAGAGAAATAGTTCAAGATCTAGTCGGCTTAGCCATACCAATTCTGAGAGAGGGAACTTTGGCTCATCCTGGTCAGACCCTCGAATGGACGAGCCAACATGGGATCCAATGGTTGCATCCTCCACAAGAACATGCCTGACTGATGATGATCGTGCGGACAGAATCCTTGAAATAGACACGGGAAAGCCACATTTCACTCTTCGAAGAAGAAACCTCTTTGAATCCTCTCACTCGGGCTTATTGACCTCAGACCAAGTCAGCCACAGCTACACTACCTCCAAGGACTCAACAACTCACCAGACAATACCGAGTCCAGTCTCATGCGAAGTAGTGCAAACCTTAAATCCTCTCAAATTCTCCCACGAGATCGATGATGGTTCATATTGCACAGCTGAAAACAGCCCACAGTTCTACTCTGCAGGCTCTCAGGGTGGTAACTCAAGGAGAGGGCCCTTTACTCCAGCTAAAAGCGATGGTTCAAGAAGCTTCCTCAGTGGGTATTCAGACTGCCCTAGTTACATGTCATACACTGAATCAGCAAGGGCAAAAGTGAGATCACTTAGCGCCCCAAAGCAGAGGCCTCAGTATGAAAGAGCGAGTTCAACTAAGAGGTATTCAGTGCATGGGATTGGTGAGCATAACCCCAGATTACATGGACATAAAGCTTCGGCAATGCATGCAAGTTTTGCTAGCAAGGCTTACCCTGGTTCGGGTCGGTTGGATAGGCTCGGAATGCCAGTGAGGGACAGTACAGTAGTTTACTACAGTGGGTATTTGAACTAGAAAGTGAGTGTCTAAGGGTACTTATTTATTATAAGCCTAGCTTAATGTATGTATTGAATTGAAACCACTTGGTTGTTACCAGTAGGCAGTAGCATGCCTAATTAGGATGTTTTGTGTATGATCCAAAAAATATACTGTAGTACTGTAGCTAACGATGGGGATATGGGGTATACCTCTTCCTGGTGACACTTTTTTATGTGCTTTTTCGAGCAGGGTGTCGAATCTGTATGTTACATGTGCCCCCAGTTATGGCAAAATGTCAAGTGGGTGTTCATAATAGTAAGCGTATATTGTGCTTTAAGTTACTGAAGAGTAATTTTCACATGCTGTTGCCTGTTGTTAGTTTAATGGAGCCGACGTATAATTTGTAGGTTTGCCAAAGCCTAAAGAGTTGATCAGGGCAAATCAGTAGGTTTTTCTATGAGGTTGTCGGTGGTGATAGTCATAATTAGACTACAGTGCCGGTCACAGTACGTTGACGTATATCCATATACTATTTGTATCTCATGCTCCACTTCGATCCATATGAATTATGATCTCATGTAGATTACTATTTTTCTTTGATAAGATATACTGAAAGTTAGTAATAATGCTTTTGCTTCACTTGTACTCGTGTTATATGTTCTCAAGATCTAGTCAATCACAGTGGGAGTGACGAGTTCATACATAAATTGAGCTAAATTAAATTGGACTAAAGGCTATATCTAGTACCCAACTTTTGAGAGATTTTTGGAGATTTTATTTTACAAAGAATAACTGCAGCTTCCAACGGCTATAGCTTGCGGTTTAAGCTCACGGCTACCTCTCATTTTGCCAAAAATAGCTTAAAAATAAGTTGTGAAGAACAAAAATCATAGTCAAGTAGGCGCAAATTATTGTATGGAATAATATCGACCAAACTTTAAATTATGAACACATATTCAAGTACATAAATGATAAACAAAAGGAAATGATGTACTAAAGGTCCAACTACGATTGTAAATTAATTGTACATACATGAAAATTTATAGGTTCATAAATAGGATAAAGAGGGGGTGGTGTATTGAGCCTTACTTCTCAAAAGAGGTTTAAGTTCATAATCACTCGAGAGAGGGAGGTATATTGAAGGTACTTCACAAGAGGTTTGGATGGGCTAAGCCGACTTGTTGGCTTCGGTAATTGCTAATATGCGGTGTTTTAGATTTTTCTAAGCAATGGGAAGGTAAAAAGTGAGATGAGCTTTATACTTTTTCCTTTATTAGTGTCCACCATATTTAAGTAAACTCCAGGTTTAGACAATAAAAATTACACTTATATACAAAACATATTATTAAAAAGAAATATATATACCATAGTTACTTATATTAAACAACGGATTAAGTAATTCTAGTACCACGTTCATGAGCTAATTGCCAACAATCACACAAGCACGGCCATAGATTAACAAAAATAAATAAATAAAAAAATTTGTAATAGAACTCAAGGTTTAGACATAAAAATTGCACTTATATACAACACATATTATTAAAAAGAAATATATACCATAGTTACTTATATTAAACAACGGATAAAGTAATTCTAGTACCACGTTCATGAGCTAATTGCCAACAATCACACAAACTGCTCTATATACTTTACTCCACGAAAAAGATGTGCTGATAATCAGCAAAAGCGAGTGTAAAGTATATCACTATATGTACAAAGATCAAGAATCTCATCTATATAAACGTAAACCAACACAGGGAGGGAGGGGGATGAAAAAGGAACTTGAATATAACAAGGCAATAAACATATGTGATTGCATTTGGGGGGAAGAGAGGGGTGTGAAGATGAAGGTGTAAAATCAGTCAGCATCTTCTAAATCAGTTCCCACATTGCCATTTGGAGGTTGGTACACAGTTCAAGTAACGGCACCACTTGCAATGGTCATTCCCGTTCTTTCCTTGAAGAAGCGAGACCAGCGCCACTATTAACCTGCAACAAACAACTGTGTTCATTCTTAATATGCAACAATGATATACAGCAGTATACACCAATGTAGCACACAGATGAAAATTGATTCTTTTACATAATACTTGTAAAGACTCCTCTCCTCTTTCTCCAGGGGGCAAGGAGATTGTAATAGTTCAGTCTTCGGTAAAATACATGGGTTCAGGTACAGACAAAGTTGAAAGGCTTACCCAGTTAGAAGAATGACCGAGGCAATGACGAGCAACACGAGTTGGTATGGCAGGTACTTGGTCTTCACACGTGCATGTTCTGGAAGTTGATGACGTTCCAGCCATCCAAATCGAGGACGGAGGAGTAGAACAAACCCAAGTAGGAAACCCGTTATGAATCCTCCAAGGTGGGCAAAATTGTCAACGTGAGGAAGGATTCCAACTGCCAAGTTGATGACGATGATGAACAAAAGTGTGAAAAGAGCAGCAGCCTACAAGAGCACAGAGGAGAAAAACTCACTGAGCTAAATACATTCAGTGTACTTTCCATAATTTATCATATACATCATCTTTACACTTATTGTATACCTAGCATTCTCATACGCTCATCAATCTTTTTCATAGATCACAATACAGTAAGCATTCAAAGTCGTAATAAAATATGGTTCAGCACTGAATAACGTAAAAGTTTACTATTTCCTTACTCTCCGAAATGCATTGCGCCAAGCATAATATAAGGGGATCCATTATTGAATATAAAACAAAATTGATTATGGTGCTGAAAATAGCTATATCAGAAGAGATGTAGAGTTACCTTGTTTGCATAGATTGTCCAATTAGTAAAAAGCTCAGCAAGCATTGCACCAAGTAGCCCAAACAAGGCACCCGAGGCTCCTACAGATATATTCCGTTGGAGGAAGAGTGACGATAGAACACTTCCACCAAAACCCGACACCAGGTACAGTACACCAACTCGCACTGCCACAAGAGCCCAAAAGGAGAGTGTCTCAGTGGTAATGTAGCAAATGTAAACTAGTATATTTTCTAATTACATTACACATTGATCATATGTACGAACTGATAGAGAGAGCATACCAAAACCGAATTGTTGTTCAAGGCGAATTCCAATGAACACCAAACTCAACATGTTGGTAAGGAGATGCAGTACACCAGCATGCAGCCAGATACAGGTAATAAGTCTCCATCCTTGATGCTGATGCACCACCTTTTCCCACGCAAGACCTCCCATTTTTAATAATCTGCAGTGGTCAATTATGCGCGACATTAGTATAAGGACAAATCTCTGTCAAGGAAAAATGTAGTCAATAATGTCTCATTATGAGGACATATCACATATAGAAGATTATCATAGCAGAACTTCGCAAACATCGCCTTTGACAAGAAAATTTTCTCAAGATAAAAACATGCTAAAGCCAGAAAGCTGTAACATTCCTCAAACAATTACATAATACGCTAGTACAGCAGGCAGTCCAACCAATAGAAACACACACCAAAACGGATATAGCAAAACCACCATAGACATTAACCTCACCAACGCATCTAGACAAGTAGAATTCAAAGATTCAAAACTTGATTTGAATTCACCCTCAAACAAGGATAAAAAATAATTACTAGAGGCACTAAAACCCTACAAAGGGAATCTGCAGAAGCAAGTTAACAATATCACCTTTAAACATACCGCAATGAAAAACAGAATACAAAGCAAAAATCCTGGAAGTTACGGCTCCTATAATAAGCAGAGATGTCAAATGGTACTGGCCAAGTGAACAGCCCAAGGTTTTAGTATGATGAGTTAAATCTAAAACGCACAGCAAGCTACAATATAAGTTAGCATTAGTGGCTGGGATAACTGATATTGGAAAGGTGCCTCTACTTGAAAATGGATTCTAGGAGATTATTAAAGGTTACCTTATGAAATTTAAATGAGTTCCTCAACCTACCAGGTAACAGATAGGTCTTTTTTTCTTCATGACCCCTTTTCCTTTTAGATAAGCATGGTCTATGACAAGTTGTCTCTAAAAGCTTTGTATAGGCCATGTTAGTAAGGATTTTGTTCCCAGATGCAAACATGAGGTGACTGAGGTTTTTCTCTACTTCTCCAACATCAAGGACCATAGAGGAAGCCCGGACCCTAGTCAACTCATTAACTTAAATACTCAATATTTTTAACTTCTATAGATCAGGGCATTAAAGCAACAGAGATGGTCAGCTTACTGGTGTTAATTGCTTCATTCGTTTTCTTAAGTCGCTAGTTCAACCCCCTCTCCAGCCTGTTTTCACTTTCTTTTGTAGTATCTTTTCAAAAAAAAAAAAAAATATGTCCTTCTCCTTGAATCGACTTATCCTCTTCTTTTTCTCCCTACTATCAAAAATAAATTAATGAAGTTCATAAAAGTTTGTTTCAAGAGTTCATTACACATAAACCTTTAAAATATTTCAGTTTTCCCCAATTCATGTAGCTCTCCCTTATGATAAAATTCATGTATAAATTTTAGTAAATTAAAGATAAATGTCATGAATTTTATTAAATTATAGATAAATGTATGGAAACTATTTTAATCTATTTTGTGTTCCCCCTCTTAACGTTCAATCCAGACTAAATTCATCCCTTACGAACCTTTCAACTGCTTCACAGGAAAGAAATAGAGTTTACACTCAAGTCCCAGAGAAAGGCTATGCCGGCTCCTTTTTCAGCTAATGTAGAATAATAAGTTTCTAAGGTCTTAACCAATTCCACCCTTATGGAGGCTGTTACTGCATTGGTCTACACAATTACCAGTGTAGATTTCCAACAAGATCATCCTGAACTAGAGTCCACACATAGATCCACAAGGGACTCAAAGTCTGATACAAGAAAGGAAACTCTAATCCCAGGTTCTCTCCTTCCTTTCTTTCTGTCAAGCTCTCAATATGTATGGATGAGGTTTTCATCCCTTCTTTCTTTTTTGTCAAGCTCTCACTTTGTTTTCTCAGCAGAATCACAATCCAGGGTAACCAAGTCTTCTCATAAATAATAGGCAGCTCTCAAATGCAGCAAGCTATCAAAGAGAGAAAAGGTAGGATTTCTACAAAGTAATCTGTTTTAATTGTGCATGTCCAGGAGTAGGTCACCAAAGTAAGATGCCTCACAGTCACACTCTTTCTCCACCGTGAATGCCCAAGGATTACATTACCTCGAATGCCCCTTGCTTTGACGGCCATAAAAATAGGCTCTAGTTTGTTGTATGCTTAATTGTTATGCCTTACTTTCTGTTGAAAATAAAAGAGAAGGAAAAGTTCCCTGACCTAGATATGCTTGACCTTTTCTATCCATATGACCTGTATGGCATATTAAATACCAGATGACATGCACACAAGTAAGAAATATTCTGTGCAATCTTCCTGAATATCCATAAATCAGGATACTGTTGTTATGCACATAAAGTACAATCATAACGTCTTTTGTTGGATAAGGACATAGTTTGAAACGTGCCAGTGCCACTACAAAGAAATTCCAGCGAGAACCTACAGACAGCTTCAAACTAATTTTTCTCCCTCTAATGGGGGTGTCATTGTCTTATTGAACCTACTAATTCATGGAGTAAGTTCACATAATAGTTCCCAAGTGAACAGCCTCATCAAATTACTAAAATCTAAACTGTTCAAACTAAGCTTAAAGGTTCTGAAGTGAAACACCACCATCCTAACAATATTTGACTTTCCATCTAATCAACCAAATTCCAGATGCTTGGTCAAAATTGAGAGCCGCATGCTTACAAATTTCATAAACTCACAATCCAAAGTCCTCTCAGCAGACAACTACCAATCCAATTGATAAAATTGCCATAACTCCACATAAGAACAACAAAATCCCACACAAGAGAGCAACTAAGATCAAGCACAATTCAACAAACCCAGATCAACTAATCACAGACCCACAAAAACCAATTACTCAAATTTAGAAAATACAGCAAACCCACATCAATTCATCAAAATCCCACATCAAAACAACTAAAATCAAGCAAAAACACAACAATCCCAGATCAATAAAACAACAAATTCAGCAAAATTACAACACAATTCACTACGAAAGAACCAAATTCCAACCAACAAATATCCACAAGAGAAAGAGAGAGAGATTAATTACGTGTTCGAAGAAGGCCCCAGAAGGGGATTCTCCTTGAGAGGCTGAAATGAGAATCTCCCAAGAAACTTAGCAACACAAGTATCGAAACCAAAGTTGTTTTTAGGACAGTTGTTGACAAACATGACAACAATGAAGATAGCAACATTGGCAACAATAATCATAGGCACCAACCATGATGTCCATTGTCTCTCACTCACAGAAGCCTCTATCTGTAAAGAATACCTCTGTTTCTCCACATCTCTACTACTACTACCCATCTTTCTCTTCTCAGATAATGTTCGTTTGGGTTAGGGATTTTGGGGGTTTTTCTGTTAGGTGAAATGATAGTGAAATTGTACAAGATAGGAAGAAGTTTATAGGAAGTTTGATTGGGTGGGAAATGAAGAGGGGTCGGTGACGGTGAAGTCACTCAATGAAGGGAAGGAGAGAGAAAGTGAGAGAGAGAAAGAGGAGCAGTTTTAATTGCAGAAGAGGTTGTGTGTGTTTTTTTAACAGTTATAGAAGGGAAGAAGATGTAAGTAACAAAACAACGCTTTTGTATCAGTTTTTTGCCATTGAAGAGATAGTGTTAAAAACGAGTGGGTGATAGTAGTGAAATGACAATAATGCCCTCGAATTGGGGTGGTTATTTTTGGGTTGGTAATTTGGTATCGTGGTGTTAAGCGATCTGTAACCGTGTCTAAGTTGTTGCCTAGCTGGTGGGTGGAAATGTGGGACCTAACTTCCGTGTAGATTTTATGTTTTTTTTTTTTTTTTTTAAATGTGCATTAGGGTTCTTTAAAAAAGAAATAAAAATAAAAATAAAAATAAATTGTAATTTGAAACTTTGCTTGGCAACTCAAGTACTCAATAATTGAGTCAAAGGCACAACATCACTGATTTGATTCTAGTGTTTTATCTTTACAA
The DNA here is from genome assembly GCA_038025085.1 of Tetragonia tetragonoides. NCBI lineage: Eukaryota > Viridiplantae > Streptophyta > Magnoliopsida > Caryophyllales > Aizoaceae > Tetragonia > Tetragonia tetragonoides. Next base: position 51,489,560 of record CM076142.1, read on the forward strand.
CCAATTAACATTAGGCACATATTTGTAGTTTTGTAGTAAGTATTGTAACAAGAAAGTCGAAGCCAAGCTTAAAATCCACACTTACAATATTAAAGGAATTTTTTTTTTTTACTTTTCATAGACTAATAATAAACACATATGATAATATTTGACGAGTTGGATTACATAAATAAATGTTGGAACATTTGTTTTCATTACTTTATTGATAAGGAAACTAATTTTGTATAGCTTATTGATTTTTTGGTGCAAATTTTTGTAGCTTATTGATTGATATTATGGGTTTGTTCGGCAATAATTAGCGGTAGCTGTAGTCTTATCTGTTTTATTAGTGGTTAATTGTTGAACTAGTTATTAGCTGTCATGAGCGGTACGTAACTGTTAGCTATTTACCTGGTTGAGTGTTTGGTAAATGTAGCGGTTTGGTCAGCTGATTGATGTAAAATGAATAATATTATTATTTTAAATTAAAAATTAAGGGATAGAATCGAGATTAAATGTCTAAACAATTTCAACAGCTAGCCTTTGGAGTTGAAAGGCTAATTTTATTAGCTTTTGTAAAACACTACTTTAACAGCTAACAACCACTACTGAAAGCGAGTTACCGAACACAACAAATTAGAATAGGTTATGATTTGACTAGTTCAAACCACTAACAACTACCCAAAAACTGTTACTGAACACACCCATAGTATAGATTTAAAAAACTCAAGCTTTGCCATGTCACATTGTCCCTAACCATAGTCATCCATCATCTTGTCGGTCTAATAATAATCTCATGTAATACCCAAATATTGATTGTATACTTTAATCATAAAATCTCGTATGAGGCGGCCTCAAGGCGAGGCCTTTCAAACAAGTATAATGTCACGACATTATGTTTGTATACAGAAGTAGCCTCACCTTGAGACAGCGTCATACAAGACTTATTGTACTTTAATTTATGACTTCTCGTTCTAAACGGATTACCACCATTTGCTATATCTTGTTCCACACAGGATGCTAAATCAGATCAGTGAGCCACCAAATCTTTTCTGCTATCACCATTTACTATACCCAGACCAATTGACAAAAAGGTAAAAGGTGCTCGGCATAATTGTTGTAACTTGAAAGGTACAATGATAATAACATCTCAACCATCAAACAATTTGGGATGGAGAAAGCAACTGAATACCAATGTGAAAATGCGTATGAACAAAGTACAATCTTTGCTCCCTTTTCAGAACAATGAACATATACTTTCTCGTAGCAATAATAAACAAAGAAAAGCTATAAATATGATCAACTTCATGGAAGTTCAGAAAGCAATTTCTGTTCATTGTGAAGAAAGTTATTTAGTAATAATTGCCACGAATATACTAGGAAACTAAGCTCCAAGCGAATCAGATATTTTTCTGGTTCTTTCCCATTGGAAGAAAGCTCTCAAGAAACTTTAACATCAAAGTTAGGGACATTGCAGCGTAGTAAATTGCAAAGACACAATGGAAGCCATGATTAGTTTCATTATAAAAGCTCAAGCATGTAACTTTATACTAACAAGATACAATAAAAAGACATTGACACGCAAAATTGTAGTCTCTCTTCAGCGGAATCAAGTTCTCGGAGAAGCGAACAAAGAGATTATCGCTTCCCTCCACCACCAAGCTTGGGGCCCTTTGGTGCTGCTGCCTTTCCAGCACCCTTGCTCTTCTGTGCCTTGGATGTCACTTCTGCTTTCTTTCCTCTCTTTTCATCTTTGGTCTTCTTGATCCTTTCCTTGATTTCCCTACAACATCCAAAACCACTCGGTCAAAAACTGGACCAACCAGGCCTCATAAGCATGTTCTTAGGTACACCAACCAAAGTGCATTAATAACATCAGACCAAATACTATTATTATCTTAGAAATAGAACTCACCGAAGAGCAGCCTCCCTTGCAGCATCTCTAACTTCAGGCTTCTCAGCTCTTTTCTTCTGAATAACTTCCAAAGTGGCACCAACAATGGACCTTGAGTAGGGCTTCTTGGTGGCTCTTCTCCTCTTCTTCACAGCTTCAGCAGAAATATCCTGTAATTGAATAACAAAACAAATAATACATATGGTAAGCCTTCTAAGAACACAGCTATAAGTTCAGTCAATCAGATATCATTCTTTTTGATGATAAGAACCATTAGAAGAACAAAGGAGAAGGATGAGAGAGAAAGGAGTTGACCTTCTTGTGTTGTTTCCGGTACACAGCAGTCCAGCATAGCTTTGAAGGCTTGAGACGGTTGTGGAAGTACCTCTTGTTTTTTGAATTAACAAAGAGAAAAACCTAGCATTCCAAGATCATCCAATTCAGTTTGCTTACAGGATTTCAACATGATGCAAAAGTCAGGAAACTGAATCAAGGTACAATCAAGTCAACACTTTAGCTTACCTGAGAATCACCACGTACAAACCTGATACCCCTTCCAGGGTATATCTTCGCACCACTGAAGCGGCAAAGTTCAGTCCTGGGTTCAGATTTTACGCAACACCATGTCAGTCAAAAGCTAATGACTATCCATGAGAAAGATCAAGCACAAAGCAGAATAATACATTGATCACCAGCAGACAATATGAAATTACGAATTTGACAATAACTCACTGCAGGATCCCAACTATGAATAGCACAATAACAATACAGAAAATAACAGTCTCTTACCCCAATCAAGTTTGAGTTAAAGGTCCATCATCACATACAAATGTTTTCAAGTAGGTTCAACACGCCCAAATTGGAGCAAACACATCCACACCAAACCACCACCACCAATCCCCCAAAATTTTCCAAGCCCATGATAGTACAATATTTCTACATACAACCTCAACTATCAATTGCAATGACAAACCCAAAGAACAATACACCCGAAAAATTAATTCCGCACCATACCTAAATTCACACCCATCCCCTCCGAACCTCCAACAAGTCAATAACGACGGATTAAGCTCATCAAGGCCTAAACTAACTCGATTCTGGTCATGAACTCAAATTGAAACATTCATACCAGCACAGAAAAGCCCGAACCTTCCCCACAACTCCAACTTTGCCCTCTAATCGGTTGCAGCCCCCATGCCCCATATATGATATACCTAGAGAACCTTAGCACCTTCAATCCCATAAATGTTGCTCACATTAAAGAAATAACCCTCTAAATTGCACCATGCATTCAACAGTACCCCAAAAAAGAAGATTACTTCCATTAGCATCGAGCAAAAAAGGGTGATATATTTAAGCAATAGTTTAAATGGGAACTAAAAAGCATCGAAACTTCCTTATGGCATTAAAAGATCAAGCAACATAAAATTATGAACAGGTTTCTCTCAGTAGCTTTAACAGAACAAGATCAAACAAAATGTGAAAGAATATTACAAAATGTGATCGATTTTGCAACAGAATATGGAAATATCAACAAATCTTATAGCAAAGTCGATATGAAAGAGAGAGGAGAGACTTACTTGAGCACCATGATGACTGGCTGTGGCTAGCGCTGGGGCTGGTGGCCGCTCTCTCTCTCTCTCTCTCTCTCTCTCTCTCTCTCCTGGTGTAATCGTTGAAGAATGCAGAAACCCTAGCGGGGAAAATGTATGTTATGTTTCAGAAATGCGCAGCTCTTTTAAATGTTTCTAACTCACTGGACCGTCCAGATGATAGCCCAGGCCACTCTTTAAGCCCAATCCTTTTCTTTCTTTTTCTTTTTCTTTTTTTTTTTGTTTTGCTTTGGTTTTTTAATTTTAACTTTTGGTTTTATTTCTTCAGTATTTTCCATCTGACTATATGAGTATTTTTTTCGATAATAGTTTTACTTTTTGTCATATAAGTGTTCAGCCGGTAAGCTTTTCAATGAGCCCGACTTTCTTGCCATATCCAACAAAAGGAAAAAAAAAAAAACCACTTTCTTCTTTCTTTATTCTCTACTATTTTTTTGTTTTTATTTTTTGTAAAGGTGAGAGAAGTTGGATTAGAGTTTATAAGTTTTCTACATAAAGTTATGTCATCTCCTTATCAAAAAAAGTTATGTTTTCTTCAACTGAACAAAACTAAAGTCATCCAACAAAACAATAACACATTGTCCATTGTCCAATATGGCATAGGGATTTTGTCAAAACAAAAACAAAAAAAAAATGCTATGTTACAAACGGGCTACTGGATTTGCAATCACGTTATCAAAAGGAAGGATGGTTAGCTAGATGCCCTTCAAGGCTTGAACTGATTCTAGGAATATCAATAGATTTGAGAAACCTCATATTCTTCATGGACAATGTTTGGAAACAAGGGCTTCCTTAGTTTTGTCATTGTCCTTACACAGGCCAATGAATTCTACCCTGTGTATGGCTGTCTATGATGCAGTCTCACACAAACATATTATCAAGTGTTCTTTTGGCTGTGGGTGTGGGCTGGAAGATGACAGAAGAGGAAGCATACGGTACAAGCATAAGAACAGTTAATGCGAGTTGGATTTCAGATCTCAGTTATGATTGTCACACAGATTCATGTCTGAATCCACACAGCAAAGGGATATTTCCTTACACTAAGCTGCTTAGAAACAAGTGAGCCAAGGAAGTGCCATACAACATCACTTTAAAAGTTTCCTTAACAAAATGCTAACAGCTAAATATACAGCAAAGGAAGTTCTGCCTGCTTCCTGAAGAGGATCAAGAGTTACTGGGAAGTGAGAGGGTAGGTGGTAACTATGATATCTAGCAGCAGCTGGATCTCAGGCTGCTTTGGCTGTTTCTTGGACTAGAGAAAGCTTGGCCAGAAGTCCACAGAGCTGAAGATAAGAACCAACTCCATCGCAGATTCTCATATGGGCAAACCCAGTTTCCTGCAGATGCATAGAAATCAGCCAGGGACTATGGTTAAAGAAAGAAACAGAGGAATTGCATGACAAGGTTTAAGAATTCATACTTTCATAAATTCCAGCTTCAAAAACTCAGCCATGTCATAGTTTTTGACAACACGAAAAAGAGTGGTGATTATGTCGGTGGGGGAGTATCCCAGATCATAAAGCTGCTTCAGAGCAGAACAAGCGTCATCAAACTTCCCCTCAAGGACATTACGGATCATATTCTTCACATGCAAAGGATGAGGCTGGTCACAAACCTGAGAGCAAGCAGAAAGTAAGCAATCCAATGAAAACAATTAAATCCAAAAGACAAAGCAACTATCATGGTTTTTCAGCTATAACCTTGAAAACATTTTCCTGGTTGACAAACCGGAATCCACTGTAGGTAGCTTGCAAGTTATTCAGTGCTTGCCTCATATCACCATCAGCAGTGAAGATTATGGCCTCAAGACCTTCTGGGACATAGGGAACCTTCATTTGCCAAACATGCATTAAATGTCTCAGTAATTGCCTTTCGTATACCAACATTGCATTATACATGGAAATGGAGTCGCCAACAGACAACAATACAACATCACAATTTGTAGTATGGCGAGTTCTAGGTGTTTATTACGTCTTTTACAGGATTACTTAAAGCATCCCATGAAGTACCAAATATACAAGAATTATAAAACTTAAAGCTACCAATGGAATCACGAGAGCCTAACAGAAGCTCAACAGTGATGACGGTAGCTAGAAACTTCAACAACAACAACAACCCAGTAAGTATCCCGCCTAGGGCGGGGTCTGGGGAGGTCCAGATGTACGCAATCTTACCCCTAACTAGTCGCCTAGAAGAGAGGACGCCCAAGAAGACTGCGTATATCTGGACCTCCCCACCTTTTACCTTTTCACCGGTGCATCTCGATGTCTCCTCCTCACATGCCCAAGCCACCTAAGCCTCGTTTCTCGCATCTTGTTGTCAATATCGGTCACTCCCACCTTGCCTCTCAACACTTCGTTCCTAATTTTATCTCTTCTTGTAGAATTGCACATCCAACGAAGCATCCTCATCTCGGTCACCCACATCTTCTGCACATGCACCTGCCTCACCGGCCAACACTCCACCCCATATAGCATAGCTGGCCTGATGGCTGTACAATAGAATTTGCCTTTAAGTTTTAGTGGAATTTTTCTGTCACATAGAACTCCTGTTGCACTCCTCCACTTTAGCCACCTTGTTCTGATACGATGAGTCACGTCATCATCAATCTCGCCGTTGTCCTGTATGATTGAACCGAGATATTTGAAACAGTCCCTCTTCGGTACCACTTCAGTACCAATCTTAATCTCCATATCCGAGGCAACCCCATCTCTTGTGAATTTGCATTCCAAGTACTCGGTCTTTGTCCGACTTAACTTAAATCCCTTTAACTCTAGTGTATCCCGCCAAAGTTCTAGTTTGGCATTAACACCTTCTCTAGTCTCGTCTAGCAAAACAATGTCGTCGGCAAACAACATACACCAAGGCACATCCCCCTGAATAGTCTTAGTGAGCTCATCCATAACGGTTGCGAATAAAAAGGGACTCAGCGATGACCCCTGATGTAACCCAATATCTATAGAAAATTGCTCAATTTCCCCTCCTGTAGTCCCGACCCTAGTCCTCACTCCTTCATACATATCCTTAATAACTCGAATATAGGCGACTGGAACCCCCTTGGATTCCAAGCACCTCCACATAACTTCTCTGGGTACCCTGTCATAACCCTTCTCCAAATCAATGAAAACCATGTGCAAGTCCCTTTGTCTATCTTTGTAGTACTCCATAGAACGTCTAATCAGATGAATCGCTTCTGTTGTTGACCTCCCTGGCATGAAACCAAATTGGTTCTCCGAGATAAGAGTACTCTTCCTTAGTCTCTTCTCAATCACTCTCTCCCATAGCTTCATGGTGTGACTAAGTAGCTTAATACCTCTATAGTTGTTGCAGCTTTGAATATCTCCTTTGTTCTTGTATAGAGGAATCAATGTGCTGAGCCGCCACTCCTCCGGCATCCTTGCCGATTTGAGGATCATGTTGAAAAGCCTAACTAACCACAATAAACCTTCTTCCCCCAAACTCTTCCATACCTCTATGGGTATCTCATCTGGTCCTACTGCCTTTCCACTCTTCATCGTCCTCATGGCCCCTTTGATTTCTTCCTTCGTAACACGACGACAAAAGCTGTAGTTACAGTGTTGCTCGGATGTGCTAAGATCTCCCAACGAAATGTCTACGTCCCCAACATTGTTAAAAAGCTCATTGAAGTACCCATGTCACCTCCTCTTGATGTCCGCTTCGTCCACAAGAACTCGTCCTGCCTCATCCTTAATACAACGAACTTGATCCAGGTCTCTAGTCTTCCTCTCCCTAGCTCTCGCCAACCTGTAAACGTCCTGTTCTCCCTCCTTAGTGGCCAATTTTTGGTACAAGCTCTCATAGGCTTTACTTTTGGCTTCTGCAACTGATTTCTTTGCCTCCTTCTTTGCCGTTCTGTAGACTTCTCGCTTCTCCACCCTTTCCTCATATGTAGTGCTATCCATTAGAGCTTGCAACCTTCTTAGCCTTCACCCTGTTTTGAATGTCCTCACTCCACCACCAGGATTCCTTCTTGCTACTTCCTATCCCTTTCGCAACTCCTAAGGTCTCCTTTGCCGCATTTCTAATGAGATCCACCACTCCTGTCCACATTTGACTCGCATTTCCTTCTCTTTTCCAGATGCTATCCAACTCAACCTTGGCCTTAAATTGACTCCCCAAAGTTCCTCTAAGATTCCACCACTTGATTTTGGTACAATTATGTGAACTTCTCTTTCTCTTCCACCCTTTCATCTTAAGGTCTAAAACGACCATTCTATGTTGGGTCGACACACACGCACCTAGTAAAACCTTGCAATCCATGCACAATCCTCGATCGCCACGTCTAACAAGAATGTAATCAATTTGGGTCTTAGCGGTACTACTTCTAAAAGTAACTAGGTGCTCTTCTCTTTTGTTGTAGAAGGAGTTGGTTACCATCAGGTCATACGCAGTCGAAAAATCTAATATCGATGTCCCACCATCATTCCTAACTCCATACCCGAAACCTCCATGTGCACCAAAATACCCATCCGAAGTAGCTCCTATATGTCCATTGAAGTCTCCTCCTATAAGGAGTTTCTCACTAGGGGGAATCTGCTGAATAACCTCATCTAACTCCTCCCAAAAGCGACGCTTAAGTTGCATATCCAACTCTGCTTGCGGTGCATAAGCACAAATGACATTGAAGGTCTCCTCCTTCACCACAACCTTGATAGACATGATCCTATCATTGGTTCTCTTGACCTCTACAACATGTTGTTTAAGCTCCTTATCGACTAAGATCCCGACCCCATTCCGTTGACTCGAACACCCTGAATACCAAAGTTTGAATCCATTGATCTCTTTTGCCTTGGCGCCTGACCACCTCGTCTCCTGAACACACACGATATTAACCTTATATTTTTCTAAAACCTCCATTAACTCTAGATTTCTTCCCGCGAGTGTCCCTACATTCCATGTGCCAAACCGCAATCTATCTGCCCCAACTCTCCCCCTTTGAGACCCAGAGCTCAGCGGAGGACTAACCCTAACTCTACCAATAGAAGTCAAAGACGCCACACCGACCAAAAAATGGTCAAGCAGTTAACTCAAAAAGAAAAAATTAATAATAATAATAATAATAATAATAATAATAATAATTAGAAAAGCCATGAAACTAAATAAGTACTAGCACACCAAAAGGTTAGGTAACGCAAATCGTGACTATATAACAAACAAAGTCTATGCTTGCAAACAAAATTTGCTAACAATATTAGTAATAATACTAATAATGACAATAGTAATGACAAATACAACAACAAAGGCAACAACAAACAATAATAGTACTACTTATAATAACAACCGAAACAATAGTACAACTAACTTAATACTAGTAGTAGCAAAACTATTAGTTAAATAATACTACTACTATTATAATAATAATAATAATAAATAGGCTAGAGATACAAACAAAAACAAAAACAAAAACAGACTCTCTAGAAAAGTTACTAGGTTCCACTTAAGAGAAAGAATAGCACACAAAAATAGTTTACAAAAAGCAATACCAAACAGCAAACTTCACGTGCCAAGGTCAGAGAAGTCAACAACAAGAATAAAGAAATAATAAAGTGAGGGTCAAATCCAAGCAAAAAGGGATCTGACTGAAAAATAAACGTTGTGGATAAAGACCACTGGGTTTCAGCGGGGGGCCTCGGGACTGGTGGGTAGGGGTTCGCCGGTACTTACCACGGCGCTACTACCTGTCTCCGGTGGGGTTTGATCCGGGGCAGAGGACGATGACGACGGGCTCGACTTTTCGGGCCCAAAAATCGATGGTCGCTCCTCCTACCACGGCTGCGTGGGATGCTGTTAGTGGGTCGGCAATTGTCGACGGCTTCCCGACTGGAGGGAGTAGTTACTCCGGCTTCCCGACTGGAGGGGGTAGGTCCTCGGCGGTGAAATTTCGCCAGGGATCAATTGGGGCCCCCGAAGAAGTGATCGGAGGTCTATTAAACCCCAAGTGGGTCGGCTGGGTAAAGTCGGCGGTCACCGACCTAGGTAGAGCGGTCGGCGATCACCAACCTAAGTGCGGGTAGGGGTGTGGGTTGTTGCTTCTCCGGTAACCAGGGGCAAGTTGTCAGAGAGAGAGAGAGAGAGAGAGAGAGAGAGAGAGAGAGAGAGAGAGAGAGAGAGAGAGAGTTATGTCAATCACCTATGACAGGTACAAGTCGTTATTGAGCCTAAACTTCAATGATCCTATTATATTACATAAACCACCTTCACATGGAATTCATTAGAAAAACATCAAGTCAACTCCAAGAGTTGTCACAGTTTGCAACTTTGCATGTAAGATAGCCGAATTTCAAGCAATGACATAAAACGAATACTGTCTACATTAGTTTCTGAGTAACAGATTAAATGAAGCCTTTAATCAGCAGTTCAGCACATATTTTCTTCTGACCAACTCAACAAGAATAGAAGTATGGAACACTGATTCTTACAAGAACGAGTTGATACTTTGGACCCGCTAAGAAACTCACATATGATCAAGCACACGGGAATTAAGCTGAAATGGTTGCAGCCATATGCAAATGCATATGCCTGTTAATTAAGGATACTGAAGTCTTAACATGTATAAAAGTCAAATACAGTAGTACTTAAACACAGCTAGACAAACATTAAACAAGTATAAGTTAGACAAAAAGCTAAATCAAAACCACGCTTGTAAAGTTTTGGATCTCCGTCTTTGAGGCTTTACATACTCATAAACCATGCTGGACAGTCAATGATTTCCACAATTGCACAAAAGTCCTACTTTGAGTCACAATCTAAAGAGCTATCTGTTACCCACCTCGGAATAAGGTGGAGGGGTTAAGGAGCGAGGTGCTAGTAGTTATTCAAGGAGGCAATAGACACAACCTCACAAGTTAGACAACAGCAACAGTCCAGAGATAGACATACAAAAAAAGGCCATATTATGCCTATAACTAAATTAGTCAGTGACTATTAAGAATGTCTATAGAACAAACCTCCAATGGAAGAGAAATAAATGTTAAATGTCAAGAAAAATGGCTTCAAATAAATGTTTTTGTTGATTTTTGGAAAATAAAAGGGAAACCAAGTTATTAGTTATCTAGATTGTAACCTACCTTTTGATCTACCGTTGCTTCTTTGTCTCCACCCCACCCCTTCCCACGGTATATGGGGTGATAGAAGATATATGATTACATGAATAAATAGCAAAAACAACCTATATCTAAACCTTGGTTCCAAGTATGCAAGTTTCACAAATAAAGAACCGATACCTTCTCAGCATCAATGACAATAATCAGACGACCAAGGATTTCTTGATCTGACAACCTTGTAAAGCGGACCAAGGCACATCTACTCTGAATAGGTTCAATGATTTTGGAAGAAGTATTACAGGCAAGAGCAAAGCGAGTTGTGTTTGAGTATATTTCCATCGTCCTCCTTAATGCTTGTTGAGCTGCAGATGTCATACTGTTTCAACCACAGTGAGCCCAAAGTTGAACACAATAACCAAACAGATTCCAAAGAGTACTATCGGAAAACACAGACAATGAAAGAGCACCGTTAAGAAAACCACCTGTCGGCTTCATCCAATATTATTATCTTATGTCTTCCAGGGGGCAGAGTCACTTTCTTCTGGGCGAACATCTTAATCTTGTTCCTTACAACATCTATTCCTCTGCAAAACAAAAAAGCAACACAAAACAAGAACCAAAAAAAAAACATGTTAAGCACATAGGGAGTTCATACATAAAATAGAGGTTTCAACAGTCCAAGCGGTAGGAGTACCTATCATCTGATGCATTCAACTCTAGAACACCCTCCTTGCAATTTGGACCTAAAAGCTCATGCGCAAGAGCAAGTATGCTTGTTGTTTTGCCAGTACCTGGAGGACCCTGAACACACAAATGTAGTCGGTTCAAATTCCAGTGCAAAGAGGAACGGTGCAAATGTTGTCATCATTTTTCAAAATTAAAGGTGGTGGAGCAAATGCTCAACAAACTACTACTGCGAATACATAACAGTTCACAGGATGTAGAAATCACAAAGTGTATATGCTCTTCACAGGCCTTTGGCCTCAGAATATTCCAACTTCGCTTGGTATCTTCCCTCCAACTTCCAGTTAAGAAAATCTCCCATAAACTTGAATGGGGTAGGATTCTAATCAACACTATAATTTATATTTCTCACCCCACCAAACAAAAATTTCCCCAAATTTGGCATATAACAAGCACTATTTCCACAACCAAAATCCCTAGACTCTCATCGGCAACAATTTCATCTGTCAACACTCATTTCTCTATCTAATCTACAGTATGCAAAATCATTTATATCCCATCAATAATTCCCTATTAGGGCTCAAATAAGAACACAAACACACCCACCAAATAGGGAAAAAGAAAAATAAACAGAACCCAGTTGACAAGGCTCTTATTCAACAAAATTGTACTCCAATTCAACAAATTGCTCACAAAATTCACCCCAAATGAAAATTGGCGGGAAACTTGAAACCCATGAAAACCCTATAAAATACTAATGACAAAAACAAATGAGTGGCATTGTTGTACAATTAACCAGAACAAAAGGGGTTTTAAGAGAGAGAAAATGAGAAGTGAAGAACATACTGCCAAGATTAGATTAGGCATGTTGCCATCGCGAGCAATGACTTGAAGGCGAGAAACAGCGTCTTCGTTGCCGACGATATCAGCGACCTTGTTGGGTCTGTACTTCTCTACCCATGGCATGTCGTAGTTGCTGCTGTTGCTGCTGCTCGATGACGACGCCATTGATTTGGTTCTCTTTCTTTTCCTCCCAAACCTTCTTCTTCTGTGTCCCCGAGAGTGTGGGTGTGTTTAGCGCGGTCTCACTCTTCAAGGGTTTTCTAGCGTGGAAGCTGGGAACTGTAGAATTTGCCCAACCCCCAAATCAAGTAGTCCAATAACTTTGGTCCTTCTATTTTCTAAAGAGGAGAAGAAAAAAAACACTAAAGAGATTTATAAAAAAAAATAATAATAATTTAAAAAGGCTAAGAAAGTGCATATAAAACCATAACTTTTGATTAAAAAAAGAATCAATTAAAAAATACGTTGAAAAAAAAACATATTAAAAAAAATATAAATCACTTTAAAAAATTGGAAAAAATAATGAGACCTCATTATATAATAGGGGGAGGGTTTGGGGGTTTGTTTGGCGGCACGGAGTGGTGGGGGAGCCATGCTCGACCGAAAAACCGTGTATTAGCCTCTGATGTCCAATAAAAGCCCTTCAAGGCTTAAGCTTACCAAGGACCCTATAACCTACCCCAGAGCCTCCCATATCCCCTAAGGTAGACCCATGCGATGTGGTGCAAAAATATCCGCCTTCATTCCGGGGTCTCTCGAAAGCTCAAAAAACTTGGATTTAGCCTTCATTTTCGGCTTCGCGGGGCTCGGGTGTCATTTTTGCCCAAACTTCTCTGGGGTTTACCATGACCTAGAGGACCATATGTGTCCCGGGATGGTCATCCGGATCCCCTGGCCAAACTTCGATATCACTCATGCCTTTGGTGTTCCGACTCTTACACCAGTTTACCGTAAAACGCCCTTCCAAACCTATAAGGGACCGAATAGTGATCCCAAGGGCCTCCCATGACCCCTAGGGGTGTTTGGTGTGAAATGGTACAAAAATATTCACCTTCGTTCCAAGGCCTCCCGAAAGCTCAAAAAACGTGGATTATATAGCCTTTGTTTTTGGCTTCCCGGGGCCCGGTTGTCATTTTTGTCCAAATTTTTTCGGGGGGTCCATCATGACCCTCGAGGACCCTCGATGCCCCGGGAGGGTCATACAGGAATATCACCCATGCCTTTGGTGTTCCAACTCATATACCACTATCCCATAAAACGCCTTTTCAAGCCTACCAGAGACCGGATAAGTGACCCCGAGGGCCTCCCATGTCCCCTAGTGGTGTTCCGTGCGATGTGGTGCGTAAAATATCCACCTTCGTTCTGGGGCCTTCCGGAAGCCCATAAAACGTGGATAATAGCCTTCGTTTAATTTTTAGCTTCCGGGGGCCAGGCTGTCATTTTTGCCAAATTTCTGCGGGGCGACTATCATGATCCTAAAGGGTCCTTGGTGCCCCGGGAGGGTCATCCGGATCCCCGAACTTCGATATCACCCATTCCTTTAATTTGGTGTTTCGTCCCTTATATTGGTATCCCGTAAAAACGCCTTTACAAGCCTATCAGGGACCCAATAACAGACCCTGGGGGCCTCTTATGTTCCCTAAGGGTGTCCTGCGCGATACGATACGATACGAAAATATTCACCTTCATTCTGGGGCCTCCTGGAAGCCCAAAAAACGTGGATTATAACCTTTGATTTTGGCTTCCCGGGGTCCGGTTTTCGTTTTTGCCCAAACTTGTTCAGGGTGTCTATTGTCACTCTAAAGGACCTCCGGTGCCTCGGGACGGTCATCCGAGTCCCCAAACTCCGATTTCACCATGGGACGCGGGACTTGGGACATGGGACATGGGATATGGAGCTCGTGGGCGCTGCGATATGGGACATGGGTCATCCAGATTTTGTTTTCATTAAATTTTTTATGTACTTAGTTCATTTCGATCCATAGGCTACTATGATTATCTTTGATAGAATAACTTTATAGCAAAGTATTCTCAAGTTTGTTAATAAAAGGCTAATAATCGTTTCCTACGCACTCGGTCAAATAAATGTAGATCAAAGTTTACACTATAATTATAATAAGTAGAATTATAATGTAACAAACAATGTCATTTAAGAGTAGATACCTCTAGCTTTTATAGAGGCACCACAAGTCAATGAATGACTTCTTTTTTTTTTTTCTCTAATACATGACCAATGAATGACTATTACCTTGAGGGCGTCCCTCCTCCCAACATTTCATATTTGCCTCCCAAAAAATAAGTGTCAGGTTGCGGATGAATCTCTCCAAATCCTGACTTAGTGTTGTTTTAGTTTATTTACCAGCTAATCACAAAATTAGCACCGAAAAAGAAATAAAAAATTATTAAGTAGGTTAGAAGCAAGACAATCCATCCGAAAACAAATATTAAAAAAAATTAAAAAGTTGAAACATCTCGTATATCACACATGCATGCACACTAGTTATTTTTATAAAAAATGTGGCTATGAGATGCTCACCACATGAAACCAAGTCAATGTGACGAATTCATAATTCTATTACAGTATTCATTTTCCAGCTTCATTATACAAAATTCATTTTTTTCCCTAACTAGTTACATTCCCTGTGCGATGCATGGTTTGTGTGTTTATAATAACTAAAATATTTTCATTAGTACAAATTTGAAACAAATTATTCACCTATGGCACATATTGTTACGAAATTTCTAATTTGTGGACCTCTCTTTTTCTATACTCTGCTTATGTGTTAAAACCTATGTGTCAATATTTGCTTGTGTGTCAATCCTACGTGTCAATCTAGCAATGATGCACATTCACTTATATATATACACTAGGTATATGCCCCGTGCGATGCACGGGCTTGTAGTTTATCATTAGAAAATATATTTTGAATGCTATTAAGAAAATAGGTTAATGGATTTATCAATACGGTATATAATAACTAAAATAGAGTTACCCGTACAAAATCAAAGTTGTACTATGTGTACTATAAAGTTGTTTATGTGACATGCGATAATAGTTTTTTGGATTTAAATGGATAAATTAATTTATATTTTTTCATACTTTAAAAAATTAATCAAAAAATTAGTTAAATGATATATTCACACACCTTGATATATACTCTATCAACCGACACATTTGCAGATTTGTCTACTTATGTAGTCCATAAATTTATTTACCTACCTTATTAATAGTCAATATACTACTATTGGTTCTTATCTCTCTTTGGTTTAAATATTTTTTATATAATATTAGTTGTGTGTCATGTAATGTGTTATGGCAACGATTAATTTGATCCATGTAGATAAATTAATTTCCCTTATTCACATTATTTTACCAATTTACCATATTGTTCGATCTCCATGAATCATGTATTTTTGTTGGGGTACGAAATCACTTTGAAGATTGAGATGCATAATACGTGAATTTATCCGTTAGTTTTAAAGTTTTTGTGCATCTATTACTTAGCTTCTTTTGTTTAGAAGACTTTATGCATCTATTACTTGTAACTACTCTCCCTTATTAAATTTGTTGTATCTAGTTTTCAGCATAGTTTAGTTTAAGTTTATTTATGGCTCATGTATCTTTCACTCAAAAAAATATATTTATATGTTCCAAGTATCCTAATTTAATTAGATAACACGGTTTATGTATCCTCATTAATTGGTTAATTTGGCATTAACTTTTGGATATGATGATAGACATTCAGAACATGTGCCAATACAACAGTGTGTATGATCCAATTTTTTTTTGGGTGCAAATGTGTATGATCCAATTTTAGTACACCTTAGATTCATTTTTATTGTATGTTCTTTATTTTTTTTGAAGATTCTTAATGAGTTAATACTTACTTGTTGAAATATGCGGATTGACGTGATATATTGAAATTATTTTTATGGATTATGAAACTTAAGTCATTAAAGAATGAAATGATAACTTTTATGAATACTAATGATATAACTTTAATGGTTAGTGAGAGTAGTAAGTTAGTAACTAAACTTCGCCTACTTTTTAAGGTAAATACATCGAATCATGATATGTAGTCTATGTATGCAATGCCATGGATGCCACATGTCAATACAACAATTGTCATGATTTTCTTTTATACCCCTTGCGATGCACGACCTTGTTAGTATATCATTGATGATAAGTGTCCCATCCTTTTTAAGTGTCATTTTAGATGTTCGTCGTGTTTCATTTGACCTCAATTTGTGGAATAACTATTTAGATTAAAAATATGAAAGAATATTTGTTGGGTTCGTATTGGAAAGTACTTTCACCATATATAATTTTCATAATTTTTACGTACTCTGATTTATGAGAAAATTGTGGTCAAAGTTCAACATCGAAAATTGGAAACGAAAAACTATTTAGATTCAAAATATGAAATAATATTTCTTGGATTCGTATTGGAAAGTACTTTTACTATATAATTTTTATTTTTTACATACTTTGATTTAATATGTTAAATTTCTTATGCGTCATATTATTTGGTATGCAGCGGTTATTTGGACTCCATGTGAATATATCAATCAATGTTCTCATTCTTTTTTAATTAAAATAATTTTTGAAGAAATTAATTATGTTTACGACTACCTTATTCATGGTCACGTTCTACCAATACTATATTTCTCCATCTCCATAGGGTTTAATCATATAATGCCCCAACAATTGCTTTCTACTATATTGCTCAGGTATAAAATCACTTAGAAAATCAAGATGTATGTATAAAAATTATCGATAAATAAATATTACTTGTGACAATTCTCCCTAATTAAATTCGATGTGCCTAGTCTTTTGTATAATTTAGGTTAAGTTCATGAACCATATTTATGTAGTTTATGTTCATGTACCATACTTTAATTAGATTATAAGGTTCATGCATGTATTTAATTAATTAGGTGACATAGCATTAACTACTGGATATGAAGCTGACTGGGTATGATGACATGGCATGACAAGTGTCAATGCAGCAACGTGCATGATCCAGTTTTATATATATATATATACTAGTAATGATGTCCGTGCGATGCACGGGTTAAGTTATATATTTTTATTATTTTCTTTGTTATTTTATTCTTCAATATTATGTATTTTAAAATATATTTACGCTAATTAAAATTGGATATGATCTTACATGTTAAGAGTAAACATATTGTAAATGCATCTCATTTTGAAGTATTTTACGATGCGAATACGATGATACAAATATTATTTTTTTTTTAAGATGTGTAGAAGATTATATTTGCTTTTGAAGTTTCGACAAGATTAAATTATAACACTTATAAAACTCTAGTTAAGTAGTTATTCATCACAAGTCAAACTCTCAAATTTATTTTTTTAAAAATTATTCTAATAATACATTTAATGATGTGGCATGGCTAAAAACTCACAAAATATGTCAACTTTAGATTTGCCCACCCCCTATCTTTTTATTCCCTTGCCCTTCATTTATTATCCCATACATGCCTTTAAGCACGCTTAATACATTTTCTTCTCATAATAATGATATTGATGACCTAGCTTAAGGAAATATATTAGGTGGAGGCCCTTAACTCATGAAGTCAAAAATGGCTCTTGGTAAGACTTGGACAATGGCTGAATTTTTTTGTTCATGAACAACATTAATAAGGTGGTTGCCAACTGTGCTATTAACTTAGGTTGATTATATTTTTAAAATTGATTTTAAACACTTCTGTATGTCATGCTTTTGAACAAACTATTTTTTTCCCCGGCCGATTAGGCTATTCACTTGTGTCATCTCTTTCGTAATTATATTTTAAATAATTGTTTAAAAAAATTTAAAAATACACCTAGTACATCGCTCCGATCACCAAATTAGTTATTCCATCGCAACTTAGCCTCTCTTTGATTTAACTTAATTTTACTTAGATTCAGTTCAGTTCATGTGTAACTTTATCACCCAGATAACTTTTTATTTTGAAATAAATCAATGATGATAACTATGTCACTGGAAAGATCTCAAAACATACTTTCAAAATGAGTCTAATATTGAATATGTTTGGACGAATTTAAATGGTTAACGGTCAAGTTAAAAAAATCAATTCAACTCAGTTCAGATAAGTTCAATTCGGTTTTTTTCAGGTGAATCAAATAAAGTCTTAGTATTACTTACCACTTAAGCGTGCCATATAATAATATTTAAGGGTCCACCAAAGTAGTTTAAACTTGAGATCCCTAATCCAGGCCCTTACACTTGGATTGAGAGTGCCTTCATGTATTCTAACAACATCATAGAAGAAATTTGGGATTTCATTGTTGTATCTTTGTGTTGCCTAATAGTATTCCTCACAATCTTTATGCAAATCTATTTGCAGGGATGGTAGCAAAGCCTTTCATGCTTGCATGTTGCATGTTGGTCGTGAATGATGCATGTTGTTATTTTCTAGCTTATAATACCTGTTTTGTAATTTTTTTCTTAATGATGATTATGACCTTGGTCGGGTTTTTGGAAATTGCTACATGTTCGAAAATTCTATTTTTTGTTTGTGTGACATGATATGATAGAATATGTGAATATCTTACTGTTTATAGTCTTTCTGATTTACCTGAATTTGTTTCTTGTTTGTTGGAGTGTACACCCATTCCGTTAACTTTTTTGATAAAAGAACAATTTGCTGGATCTCAAATTATTCACAAGGTTTTTACAATATATTAATTATAATTCCTACACATATGGATTCAAATAGCTGTGTGTAAGACTATTTCATGGTAAGAAAAGTAAAAATAATAATTTTTATTCAAATAATTATAACATTTTTTTTATCTACAAAATAAGTTTCTCTTCGAAAAGTAATATTTTTTCAACAACAAAAAATATTTAAAATAAAACATTTTTTCACAAAATAAAAAGATTTAAACAAAATTTTCTCGTCAACAAATAATATTTTTCTTAAAAAATGTAATTATCGTCCCACGATAACAAGAATAAACAGTTCAGGCTCAAGCAACCCAAACAGTTCTAGTTGTGGTAAAAACTAAAAAGCGTCCCATCACATTTACCTCCACAGGCTCCATATGAATACGTTACTTTCACCCTCACTTTTGAAACACACACCAAACCAAAACTACACATTTCATCGGACAAATACAAACACAATAGTGACACAGAGAGAGAAACACACCGCCATGGCCACCATGGACGGCACTCCATTCCTCTCAAACACCACCATCTCCCTTCCCTCCACTTCCTCAGTCCGGTCTCACAGCCTCCGTCGCGCAGCCCGTATGATACGTCGAGCAAGCACAAGCCGGCGAGGTATGACATCTCCATCAATGACTGTCCGTGAAACCGCCGCACAAGAGATTGAAGACAGACAAGTCGACTGGGCTTACTCTCCACCCGTCGTCGCACTCGATGCCGCTTGGAATTCCGCCTTCGTATTCGCCGCTCTCGCCGCTCTTTTCCTCACTCGCTCTCTCTCTCCTCCTCGCTTACCTCTTCGCCTTTGGGTTTCCGGTTACGCTTTGCAGTGTGTTGTTCATGTTGTTTGCGTTTGTGTTGAGTTTTGTCGACGACAACGGCGAAGGCGAATAATTGGTGAGGATGGTGATGGTGAGGAGGATGATGATGATCAATCGAGGTTTGTTTCTAATTTAATTCAGTTGTTGCAATTTCAGTTTGTGATTATGGTAGGGTGATCAAAATGGATGTCACTGGAATTTAACCTATGTTAGTATGTTACTAACTGGAATTCAGCTACGTCGGTCCAATTATCATTTAAGAATGTTCTGGAATTTTGTTTATTTTGCTTCTAAGTTGGAGTGTTTGTTTAATTGTCATGTCTTCTAGGGGTGTACAGGAATTGCAGAATTATGTTTAATTATTATTATTAGTTTTATTTTGGGAAGGAGATTTAAGTTAATTTAATGGATTATAAGTTGTTTTTGGTGCTTGATGGTTTCTTGTGTAATACAAAGATGTATTGTACATCTATTGTATTAGGTGGTTTTGGGATGTGCTGGCAATTTTTGGTATGAGATTGTGAAGACTTTCAGACTGTCTCATAAATGTAGTATCAAGTGGTTTGATTGAATCTTAGCTGGTAGAGTAGTACAGTGGGATAAATCATAAGGGTGGCTGGGGGTAGGGGTGGGGGTGGGGATGGGGATGGGGATGGGGATGGGGAAGAGGATTATTGGGGAGGATACGCAATATATCAGCTGAGACTGTATAGAGACCCTTGGAAAATACAATAGACGACGGTGTTAGTGCAAGGGATTTGATTGAGAATTGAGCTTGCTGAGTATACAATAGGAGAGGGGAGGGTTACAGTAGCAAGTGTTCGGAGAATGTTGCTTGTGATGATGTGAAGATATGGGAAAGTGCATTTTACATATGATAGTGTATACTGGGCTTTTGAGAGTTCAGTTCCACTTTGGTTTTACGGTGTGTATTTTGATACTCTACCTAAAATGGAGTTGCTTTATATGTCTTGAACATGGTGGCATGAAAACCCATTACCTTTGTGGACACATGCAGAATTTTATTCTTTTAACCTGTTAACTGCAAGAGGGGAAGTTTGATATTGCAACCTTACATGATGAGCTTTCCCCACCTTTTTTTCTTTTAATTTGATTTTTTATTAAGCTATGTAAGGATTAATGCAATTGACATTGTTACACTAACTTGGTGAGACTTCCTTTCCAGTGTTACTATAAGACATTTGGAATCTGCAAATACGATGTTCTCATTTATCTGGTGGATAATTGGATTTTACTGGATATGTGCGGGTGGTCGAGCCTTGCAACAGGACTCCCCCACACTCTACTGGTATGCCTTGATTAAGATTGTTTCCTTTTCTTCACTTTTGAGTTTAGATGTCAAATGATATAGTGTGTTTTTATTTGACTTGCAGGCTTTGCATAGTCTTCTTGGTGCTTGATCTTTTTTTCGTCATGTTCTGCTTGGCGCTGGCGTCTGTGATTGCTGCTGCCGTTTGTTGTTGCCTCCCATGTATTATTGCGATCTTATATGTTTTGGCAGAACGGGTAACTTCCGTGCTCATTTCTTGTCCCCATCTTCTTCTTTTTTCTTCTAATTTGTTTCATAGCCTGCTGGTCATGTTAGCAAATATGTTGTGACCTATAATGTAGTGATGTAGACTAGGTCATCTTAGATGACTATTCTAATATGATGTTGGTTAATGGTTATGATAGAAAACTGCACACCTTTGCTACGTAGCCATTTATGGTTCCTGTAGACTTGGTTTGTTAATGCAGGCTTCTATCTTTTACTTCTTTTTTTTGTCTATATTTTGGGTTAGAGATGGGTGAGGGGGGGGGGGGATAAGAAGTTTAGCTGATGAGAAAAGGAGCCATCAATTTAGGATTAGGAGTAGAAAAGTAATATTACAAGTGTGTGTGCCAATCATGTTTTGCATTAGCTAAACAAAGCCCTGAAGAGCTATAAGCATGTATTTGAAGGACAAGTGTAAATATTAGGCATAATAGCTTTGTCTGGAAAATCTATGACTCCTTCAGGCCCAGCATCCACAAAGTGACAAAACCCTCAAAAAGCCCTTCACCGAAACTTTTGTGGTTTATGTCAATAGTTTGTCCTACTTCGAAAAAAGAGGAGGAAGGAAATTAATATATACACCTGGTTGATTATTCTTTTTATTTTATTTTAGATAAGGGTTGATTATTCTTTTTAGGCCAAGTAATTTAACGATGGAACTTCATTGGTCTTGTCTTTGGTCCGAACTGACCCATGGGGTAGGCCATTTGCATTTCTTAGGGCAGCCCTAGATGGAGATTGGTTTGACTATAATCAGAAGATACCTCTGTAGCTTGTGCAAGGAGGGATTTAGATGTTGAGAGGGATTCAGGTGTTATTCCCTGGACTCAGGAGGCAGTGGCAGCTACACCTCATCTGCTTACACCTCATCTGCTTACACCTCTAACGGAGATTATCATATGCAGGCCTTTTAAATGTCTCTCCATGACCGCATATGCTATATATAAGTACTGACCAGCTAGATATTCATGTTTTCGAGTGCAGAATGTAACATCACATATTACTGTAAAGATTGAGGGCTTGATTGGCCTGCTTTATGTTAGTGCTGATTGTCTTGATGCTGTTGGACATGAATGTCTATAGCCTAGTCCAGTCCTATTTTCAACTTTTTGTTACAGTTAGTAGATGATCCTTGGCTCAACATCTATTAGGGCTAGGCTGCCAAGCCACTCAGTTTGGAGTAGACCCCCACCCCCATCCCGTACTCCAAAGTCTAAAACCAGTTTGACTAGACACCCACTTGCTGGCCGCTCTTCCATCCCCCTTCAAAAGTTGTCCCAGGCTTTAACCTGAGACTTTCCATGAGAAGGATAGCCTAGTAAATGTTGTGCCAGAAGCCGCTAGGTTGCCTAGTCCTAAGAATGGACTGAATGGCAATTAACAGAGCAATATCACAAATCTGAAGCAAGATATGCAAGTTACATAACATCTCCGTTCTGGGTGACTGCTAAGTTTTTAAAAAAGAGGCTAAATTGTTCTGGATTGCTTTAAATTTCTCTTATCAGTTGGTTGTTAAGATAAATAGAGTTTGGCCATTGTTCATGGGTGCTGCCACTGCAACTACTGTAGGATGTTAGAAGTTTGTCAAGCATGTTTTCCTTGTCTTCTGTAATTCCAATAATGACTAATTCATGACTTATGGTTGACTCAGGGGGGAGCATCCAAAGAAGACATTGAACTACTACCAAAATATGCATTCCACAGGATAGGCAATGAGGAGAAAATTAGTGAAGAGACTCCAGCACCGTGTGGAGGAGTAATGACGGAGTGTGAGACAAGTAGCCCTATTGAACGGAGATTATCAGCGGAAGACGCTGTAAGTTTTTGTTTTTCTGATATTGTAAATTTCGTTCTTTCTTCTTCCATTACCATTATGGCCATATATTTCTTTCTAACCTGCAAAGTCAGTGTCAACTGAACTCCTAAGAGAAGCTCTGTGGTCATGAATGCAATAGAATTACGCCCTTTAACATAGAAGTGCCCCTTATGCCATGCAATAACTTCCGTTTCTGCGATGCATGCTGTGCCTGGATAAGCTTATTTTAACGTCATGTACCTCATGTTCCCAAGTTTACTTCTTTTTTGTTGTTGTATTTTTTTCTTTTAATGGCAACTGATGATTGGGCAGGCCATACGTTTGTCGTCGGGGGTAATTGTTCGTTCTTGTTTGGTTGAACTATAGAGAGCTTGGAGATCATTTTTGGCTTTGGATATATTTATTTTCTAGTATCTGTTTTTGATACAAGCAGATGAAGAGCCAATTTTGGGTTGTGATGAAGCTGATCCTGGTATTCCTCTTGGCTTGAAGTTGTTCACAGGAGAGAGTTTCACAGACACATAAGAATATGAGCTGATGGAGAAAAAAAAAACGACTGAGATGGAAGGATTTTAGGGCGCTACAACTACTGTAGGATACTAGGAATAGATGATGGTATCTCAGAGGAGAAACCTTTTCCTTGTTCAGTGCCATGAGGGTTGGAAGTTTGGAGCAAGATAACAAAACAAATAATTAGGTATACGTATACCGTCTGAAGAGTGTGAGCATCATAGTTAGATATCTAGGGTGTTTCTAAAGGTGGAACTGAGAGCAGGCATTGGTGGAATGAAGCGTGCAGGAAAATTTAAAGACCTAAGAAAAGCATGCTACGTTTTACCAGGGAGACTAAACAGGTAGTAGAGTTGCTAAAGAGAGGAACGGGAACAATGAACTCAGGTAACTCTAAAGTTTACATGCATCAGAGATTTGACATGAAGGAAGGGAAGGGGAAGATCAAGGGACTTAGAAGTGATGGTGATGAGTGTGCAGAAGATGGGTGGAAGGCGGTGCCAGGAGGGCTCCGCTATCAATGTATCATTACAGTTTAAGCTTGCGTTGGCACATCACCAGAAAAATTGAGGAGATCATTAGAAATGTGATATGTGTGATAATGCTTAGTCCAGATAGCATTCTTATGGAAGCTTGAAAATGTCTTTTGGAAGCAGGTATAACATAGTTAACCTTTTCAATGTGATTATCAGGCAAGCAGCATTCTAATTCTACCATTTAAAAACATTTTGAGTTACTTATAACTCCCAAGATTTGGACCAACTATGGGGCTATCGAGCTATATAGCAATCAGAAGATGTAGTATGGGGAATATCAACCCCATTCCTAACAAGTACAAAAGTTTTCGTGCTTTAGTGGTGAGGCCCTTGTGCCTCTTGTGACCATGTTGTCATAGGAATTTCTTTGACCAACAAATTATTGCTCAGTAAAAGTCCCTACATGTCAAAGTATGTGCAAACCTATAGAATTGGATTATGTGGAATTTCTGAGCTCTGATGTGTGTAGTCCTTTTACTACAGGAGTGTTGCATTTGTCTGTCTGCATATGAAGATGGCATTGAGCTTAGGGAACTCCCTTGTGGTCACCATTTTCACTGCAGTTGTGTGGACAAGTGGCTATATATCAACTCTACATGCCCACTTTGCAAGTATGATATATCAAAACGTCATAGCCGAGATGGAGAAGTTTAGAATTATAAAAGCAAAGAGGTATTCTCGAGCTGTGATTACAGTAACCAAAAGACTGTATATGTTCATGTACGGTGTACCTAAAAGATCACATATCTTGATTTTTCAGATAGTTTTAGCTGTTACCATGCAAAGTGTTCTATATTTACCTTGCACTGGTTGCAGCTGTGTAAATATGGAAGACAAATTTCCGAGGCTGGCTTACGAACCATTGAAGGGACTCCTCGTCTTTGTGTATTATCTGTTTGATGAAAAGCTTGTTCATACTCAACTCGATGACAGTTGGGTTATTTGGACCAGTTGTTAATTTCATCATTCTAATGGAAAGAGTTGCTGCCAATATGCATCATACTGTATCTTGTTTTTTTTTTTTTGACATCTTGCGCAGGTATATATCAAGTTCTGCTGATGGCGGGTTCAGACTTCATCTCTATTTGTTATTTTCTTCGAATTTCTACATAGTGACATCAAATTTGAAGACCATACTCACCATAGAAAGCGACTTGCAGTGTGTCAGTGTCGTGTTAGACGTAGTATAAAAGAATTGAGCTTATAGTTACCCCCCCAAATACCAATGTGTATACGACTAATTCCTTGGTGTGAGTTTATTGTGGTCAAGTTTATCGTGAATGGGCATTTCCCTCTAACACAAATATAGAAGATAATCTGTATTTTAGCTAATAAACCCACTATTGAAGAAATATCAAGTGGTTACCTTTTCATCTCAATAAAAAAAAGTAGTTACCTTAATATTTTTTTTTATTAAAGCAAAGTTCACATTATTTTCTCACAAGTATTCCTCTGAATTAAACTCTACAAAGTAATCTTTTGAACATTTACAAGTTACAACAATAGGATCGTTATTCATACATTTTAATAGAATTTCTACAACTTAAACAAGAGTAGTAAAATTCTTGAAAATTACACAAAATAAGACTTTGTTCTTTTTGTCGTCTAAATGCTGAATTCTGTTCTATTTCACGCTGCATCTCTAACATTTTGTTTCATTATTCGTATTGTTTCATTCCGTTCCGTTGTATTTCTCATTGTCCGGACCATTCCGTTGAAGAGAATATGAATTACACGGTTACACCTATACAATTTTTAATTACCAAAATATGTTTTTGGTATCCATCTTCATCAGTCATAAATAAATGGGCCGAAGTAATTTCTGTCCATGAAATGATTAGCCAGTATAAAAGTCAAGAAAAGCTAACATAAAAAGAAGTCAAAATAAAGAAACGGAACTGCTTAACGTAAATTCTAAATTACTAAACGCAAATCTTTTTGTCACAATACTTCCCAAAGTACCCTTTAATCTGCAAACCATACTTCTCCTCCTTATTCCTTTTTCTCTGAGAAAACTCCCCCAAACTCTAATGAACAATTGAACATGAATTCATTTATCAAGACCAAGATTACGATGAAATGAATGATAATAAACGTAACCAAAAGAATTTAAAAATATATTTTTTTTAATTATATATTGTTTAGGGCTTATGGGTGTTTCTAATGATGGCTGGGTGGTTGAAGGGCGGCAGCTGGGGCCATGGGGGTTGGACGGCAGCAGGGTGGGGGGCCGGGGTTCGAAGTGGGGGGAGGGGTGAGTGACAAGGGTTTGGACTTGCGGCGTGACGGTGGTCGTGGCGTGGGGTGGATCGTGGAGGTGGTCGTGGCGTGACGGTGAGCCGAAGTGGGGGGTTGGGCTTGGGGTTGCACTAGGGATGACGGTGGGTGTGGTCTGATGTGGGGGGCGAGGGTGGCCGGCTGACGGCGGAGGGGGGCTGTTGCGGGCTGATGGTGGGTGGGGCTGTCGGGTGTGGGTGTGTTTGTTTCCAGATTTTTTGTTTTTGTTTTTAAATTTTGTCAATTTCTTTGAGATTAATCGGTTGAGTCACTTGAGTGTAATAGAGAGAAAAGAGAGAGAATAAAAAATGAATGATAAAATTACTAGGGGTATTATTGGTAAAAAGGATTTGCATTTAATAAATTGTGATTTACATTAAGCAACCCCCTAAAGAAAAACCAAACATTTATAGAGAGAGAAATAAGCGGGGAGACAGAAAAGGCTGAAAAAGGGCAACTGGGTCAAAAGTGCGTGGAGCTTGCTACAAAGAGTTCTGTGTGTGTTTTTTTGTGTGCACCATCTATTTTGCTTTGCTTCTTCCTCTTTTTCGCGCTCTGCTTATTTGCCATGTTCATTAGCTATTCATCTTTTCTCTCTCTAATTAATTCCCAACAATTTCAATTCTAATGAACTGAAATTTGTTGAATAAATGGACCCTTCAAATTCAATGACACTTAAACGTTATCGCCGTGATCGAGAGAAGCTTCTGCAATTTATAATTTCATCTCCAAATTTAATCCGCCAAGTTCGTACACCATCTGGGCCCACATCTTCTCTTTCTTCCATTAACCTTGATACTCTCAGTGCTGATTATGTCATCAGTTGCATCAACTCTGGTGTGTGTAATTGTTGTTTTTTCTTTTTCTCTTGATTTATTGTTTTAAGCTTTGGTTGATTTAATTTGGGGTTTTTTGTTAAATCATTTGTGTTTTTTTTTTTGTTAGGTGGTGTTCTGGATGTATCTGAAGCAACTAATAGTTACTACAGTGAGTTAGCTTACCCCGCAATGGTAAGAACCAAAATCTAAGAAGGTTACTTTAATTTTTTTTGATTTTGATGTATCCTTATTGGAGTATATGGGTTGCTGTTGTTTTGGGTTTTTGTTTTTGTTCATGTGTGTGCTTTGAGTTTGGTGACATGGGCATTGGTGTTTCAGTTGTGATACTCTAGATTGGTGTTCTCATCTTGAAGTTTGCTTGGTCTTTTCTATTATGAGTTTTTTAACTTGGAATTCTTTAACTTTTTCAAGTACTGATCTTGGAGGACAAAAACTGATTGAGATTTAGCGTACCCACGGCTCCATTGTTTTCGTTTGTACTTCAAAATGTGGGTTAACATGGGTCAAGGAGTGTTTGAATGAATGGGGGTTTTGTTTATTAGTAGATTAATAGTGACTTAAGATGATTGTATCATTCTGCTACAAGAGCATAAAACTGTGCTCTTTCTCTGATACCTTATGAATTTTAATTTGTGGTCTGCTGAAAATAAGACATCAGAAATTGATTGTAAATTTACTTGAGAACTTGTAATAATTCCTACATGAGTGTGGAAAAGATGTGCATATCTGCTTATTCTTCAGCCTAAATCATGTCTTGTGCTCACTATCTTTTCCTTCAGCAAAGCTTTCCGTGAGGAGCCCTCTTTCAGTTTATGTTGTGAACATGTGCTGATATAAATGCTTGAATGATTGAAATTTCTTTCAAATGTACCTTGCAGATTCATTCTCAATCAAGAGATTCTTATTTTACTCTCTCAGAATCCGGCCTATCTGGACCTCCTCCTAAACGTCAACCTCCTCCGATTGGTGTCAACAAGAGAACCAACATGGTATCACGATCATCAAGGCAAGCTGACCAATTCATAGATCACAATATTGCCGTACAGAAAGCTGAAAATGGGTATAAGCTTGAAAATGAGATGAATAGACCTGTAAAGCCTGCTGACGTTGGAGGAGTTCCTTCGTTAGGATTACCTCCTCTGAGAACAGGTAAAGGGACTATCAAAATGAATTTTCTCCTTATAACTTATGAGGCATCTGACAATAGATTTTGTAAAATGAGAATTCAACAAATGGTAGTTCCTATGTGTTTTGAAGTCACTATTTATGACATGGACAATATGTTTTTTTCACTATTTTCTCAATTTTCTTCAATTCTTTGTTGAATGAATCCCGGTCTCCCATTTCTGGACAACTCATCTGTAGTTCTAGGATTTTTGAAGGATTGCTGGATGATGACTTGCGGAAGTCGGCCTATGAAGTTCTGGTTGCATCTTTAGTCTTTTCTGGGTATAAATTTCTTTCTCAACTTTCTTGTGCAACTTTTAATTGCTTCATCCTTGTAAAGAAGCTCCTTCAGTTATCAACAGTTTGTTGATTTCCGTTACATTGGTATTCTTGCTCTTAGGGTTTCAATTGTATGTGAACAAGGTAAGAAAAAAGAAAGGAGTCCCAAACTTCTATCAGGGTTCAAGGGCAAAAAGAATAGAGAGATTTTACAACCTCAGATTCAAGATAGAAACTTGGAACTACTTAACACCATACGCACTCAATTGGAGGCAAGTTATGTTTTTTATGCTGTGATACCTTTCAGCGGATTTCTCTGCATGTTCTTAAATCTAACTCTTATTGGTTTCAATGGTCCTTCTATTTGACCCGACTCTTGAATTTTTGGTCATTGAACAAAATGAACTTGATTTGGGTATCCGTAACTCTTTATATAGAAAGACAAGGTATTGATAATTGAAGTGTTGCTAGAAAGATAAGTAGATAACGTTCCAAAAGTTTTATGTTGTTGCTGCAAGAATAAGGTCAACATGTTAACATTTAAATGTGTTGAATTTGAATTCTCAATTAAGCAAAATCATATAACTGGATTATTTTTATTTCTGATGCAGTGAATTGGTTTAGTTTAGTTCATGGTGTTGCAAAAGTGGTACTGTAAATAATTGTTTTCTAGATGTAGTCAAGTTTAATCAGCTCTTTAATTTCTCACGACATTAGATGACTAAGAAGTAGTGTCAAATCCTTGGGATTGGGAGATGATTTCACTGCTTGGTTGGCTGGAATCCGTCCAGTTACAAGACCAGGAAGACTCTTGGAGTTGGGTTGGGGACCCTTCGGGGGTGTTTTCCTGCAGGACTTTCCTTCAGCAGGTGGGGCTGTTTTCACAGCAGCTTTCATTTCCGATTGCAAAATGGCTATGGAAGGCGAAAGTACCTCTTGAGGTACGCGCTCTTGTGTGGACTTTGGTATTGGACAGGGTTAATACCAATGATTTAAGGCAGCGGAGGAGGCCGTATTCAGCATTGTTCCCCGGCGTGTATATGCTTTGTCAGGCTAGCAGCGAGTCTTGAGCACATGTCTTTTTGGGGTGTGGAGCAGCACAGGCTCCATGGGGCCGACTATTTGATGTCATGGGTGTGATTCGGGGCAGTCCAGACACTGTTATGGAGATTATGCAAAGTGTTGTGGAAAGGTGCTATCTTTGCAATCTTGTGTTGTATGTGGCTAGAGAGGAATGCTAGGGTCTTTTCTGGTATTTCTTTGACTATCGTTATGTTGTGGGATCGGGTAGTATACTTTGCCTCTTCTGCTGGGTGTTTTCGGAGCTATCCTGTTAGACAGGTTATGCGGCACTGGGCTGATATGTAACAAGATTCCTCGTGAGGACTCCTTGTCTTCTGAGGATGTAATCCTGTTTTCTTCATTAATACAATCTTTTTCTTATCTAAATGAAATGCAGTGACAATGCAGCCATTTTTTGGGACAATATCTGCTTCACTATTTGCTTTTAAATGTTGATTGACATGTATAGTGTCCTATGGTACAGTGTAAGCAATTTAACTCAAATTTCATCTGTTTTTATCCTGTTACTGAAAGGGTGAATCTTGTTGCATCTTATCATCCTGCGAATTTTGTGGACCTGTCTGTGGCTCATAGAGATGTCTCTTCCTGCTACAGATGCCCCTCGTGGGCAAGGTAGTATCAACTCTCAAAAGGGGAGGGGACCACTTAATTGGATAAATCCTGCCACAGCTTACATTTAAAATGTTTATGATTGCAGTCTATATGATCCAACTTGATATGTGACTTTGGATTTGTTCCTTTATACATGGGAGATGGGACTATTGCAAAAAGCTGTTTATTATATTATATGGGAATTGGGATACTTCATTTTGCATCTTTTCAGATTTGAGAATATAATAAATCAGCAGAAGAATTCTATTGTATCATGTAGTTGTTAGTCATCCATCTGATTGATGCACGCTTTACTAGATTTCAGAAGCAATGGATTTATGCATCAGGCAGAGCTTGATGCGATGCACTACAAGGACACCATGTGGACAAGTTGATGTTCTGCAGATTGCGCTGGGACTCATTAGTAGCATTTCGAGACCAAGTTTCCTGAGTGAAAAGTCATTTAATCATTGGAGGAATAGACAGGTAAGACAAACGAGAAGTATATACTTGTTAGAAAAGCCCCTTAGTTTGGACCTAGATCTAATCCATGAGCATGGTGGTCTTTATCCTTGACAGTTAGTTGATAGGTCAATCGTGGTTTTTGTGTGAAAGGTCAATTCTTAAACTTTCTGGTGACATTCTGGTTGTGAAATCAATACGACTTCAATTTAAAAATAGAGGAAAACGAAAGTGGAAACTAAGAATCATAATGATAAGAAAATGGTGCGAAAAGTGAATTCCTAGAAGCTAGTCTATGTTGTTTATAAGTTTCCCTTTGGGTAAGTATAAGAGTGGAATCACCTTTCCTTTTCACTTTCATGCATGAATGGCTTCGGACTGTGGAATTATTTTCATTGGTCCACACAACTTCTGTAATGCTACATGTAGCTGGAGTTGGTCACTGCGTAGATAGCAAACATAAATGCAGCTTCCGCGTGAATGAAGAAACTGTATGTTGATAAAATTCCGTTAAATAATGTGACAAGTCTGTCTAACTTGGCTCATGAGGCATTACCCATGAGAATTCAGTATGTGGGGTCTCTAGTATGTAGGGTTTCCCCAATTCCCCTGACAAGATCCTGCTTGATTGAGGTGCTTAACTGTTAACTGATACAATTGGCATTTTAGAATGCTTGATGCTAAGTATTTGAATTTACTGTTCTGCCTTGCAACTGATCTGAGCATCTGTTTTCATACAGGCAAATATATTAGAAGAACTATTTGGCCTTGATAATTCGACGAGTTTTGACGCAGCTGCCAAATATTCAATTGGAAAGACCCGAAATGCGACGGTATGGAGTTTGACTAATTAGCTATCAACTTCGATCACTTTCTTCTTTTTTCTTATTCAAGTTAAGCGGAACATTTTTTTCTAGTTGTGTCTGAATTTGTTCATGCAAGTAGTTTGATATAGTTTTGATTTAGGAATGGGATACAATGTCTCCTGCTGAAAGAGCTGAGATTTTAGTCTCCGTGAGAAACCGTGCTTTAAAAGTCTCGAGCAAATCTGGAATTGGAGGTGAAAGCTGTCTCTTGGCAAGTGGTTACCACTTAAAAATTCGGCTTTATGAGAAACTACTCTCTTCAGTGTTCGAAATTCTTGAAGACGGAGAGCTTTTGGCGGTAATTATATTGCTCATTTTTTTTAATTGTTGCCTTTTATTCTACTATGTTGGCTTTTGAGACTTTAGAGATCAACTTCAATGGTAAAAATGCTGAGATATATGTTTTCTTAGGAGTCTGATGAAATTCTGAAGCTCATCAAGTCGACCTGGTCTACTCTTGGCATCACTGAGATTATTCATGATGCATTATATAGTTGGGTGCTTTTTAAACAGGTATCGTAGATTTGATTGTTTCTTTGTATCTTGATTTAATTTAATGCCCTATAGCTGTATCAATGGCTAAGAACTCTAGTTTTAATTTTCGTCGCGATGTTTTCATGGTTTATATTAATCAAAATTTGCTAGAAATGAGGCCAGCAAATCTAACTACTTAAGTTGTTATTGAGTTTGAGGTGTAAGGTATTATTGGAACTTAGACCTTGGGATATCAACACTGCAATGTTCCCTGGAGCAATAGCTATTGAGCCTATTCTTGCAGTTCCATGTTATGTCATTGAAGTTGGTTTTCGCAGTTTTATGGTTAATAGATTGAGTACAGAAAGTGATTCTGCTTCTGTCTGAGCATATACTAGAGCTCAACATGTTTTGCTTATCCGTCCTTTTAGAGGTGTAATGAGCAATGCTTGAACACTTCATAAGGAAAATATGGCATGCCCTAAATAACTATTTATTTTGTCTCAAGATGCTCCAGTTGTAAGGAGTAGCTGCCCCAAATGTGAGGTTAAGTGTTAGATTATTATCGGCCTTTATGCCTTCAAAAAAAAAAAACAAACCTTATGACCCGCTTCCCTGTCCACCACCCTAAAAGAATCCGTAGGTTATCTGTTTGGTGTCAATATGTCACAGCATGATATTTTTTTAACTACCATCTGAGCTTTTTTCTCTCTCATGAAGTTTGCTCGAACAGATCTGGAAATGCTGTTAGAGTACACTACTATTCAAATGCAGAAAGTTCTAGCTCATGAATCCATTTATGAAGGAGGGCAAGGTTCAATGTGTACAGTTGAATGGAGAGGCAGGACATATGAGCTAAACCTGGTGCCAGCTATATTGCTATCTATGCATGTCTGGTGTGATTTTAAACTGCAAGATTATCATAGACATTTTTGTCAGGTTAGTTATTGTATTAGGATTATGTTTTGTAGTTCTTATAAGGTGAATCGCTGTTGCAATTGACATGGTAACCAGGTGCACTTTGAGTGCTCAGCATTTGTTTTCTCCTTGATTAATTGAGGCCTCAATTATCTTTTCTTAGACTTTTTCTGCCCGATTGTGGCCACTGCATTGGTAGTTTTGCTTTTTTGTTTCAATCCCAATGTTCTTATATATCTAAACATCTTTCTTGGTGTTTTTCCCCCCTAACAAAGATGCTCTTTTCCAGAAGCCTTCAAAATTCAAGAGGATAATGACCTTTGCTATTACGGCTGGAGTTTTTTATCTTAATGAACTTGGCGAGGTTAGTTGCGGCAGTGATATTATATTTCGGCCTCTCATTGACTCTGCAAAGACTCGTGATATTGCCTTTTTACTTACTGTGATTGGAGGTTCTTGGTGTGTTGTGGTTTTCTTGCATAAGAAAAATCTTGCTTTACCACAATCCACGATCTCGGATGGATATATATTCCTCTTTTAGGATTACGGTTCTTATTAATGATTTTCTTGAATATATTCTGCTTCTGCCCAATAAGTTACACGGTCTTATTAATGCCCTAGGTGAGCATTGTTACCTGATGTTTGTGTGATATGCCTCAAGGATAGTGAGAGTGGTGTGCATTTGTTTGTGATGTGTGATGTTGCCAGGGATAGGTTTTTTCTTGGTGTGTTGATAGGGCACTGTTCGTCAGTTTATAGATGCGGTTTGTACATATGGGACAAGGAAAGGAGGGAAAGTTGTGGCGGTTTTTGTGTTTGGCTATCTTTTGGGGCCTTTGGCTGGAGAGGACCGCGAGAGTTTTTGCAGGGATTGGCCACCTGCTGGTTTGGTTTTGTTTGGGATCGTGTGGTGCACTTGGCTGCATTCTGGGCGGTTTTCTTTGGGATCGTGGGGTGTACTTGGCTGCACTTTGGGCCAAGGCGGTTGGGGGTTCTAGGGGAGTGTCCCTTACGGATGTTCAGTGTCTTTGGAATGATCTGTTTTTTAGTTAGATTTGTTTTATCATTTTGAGGACTCCTAGGAGTAATCTGGTTTTTAGTTATATTTGTTTTTTCATCTGAATGTTACTCTTTGATCATTAATGGATTTTTGTCTTATCTTATAAAAAAGTTACATGGAAGGCCCTAGGGTCGGTTATCAGGTCCCTATTAGTTTTTGACAACTGTTTTATTGGTCAGTCACTCTAAAGGGCCAAATTCACTGGTGAATATGAAGTTCGGATACCCGATTGGCCTACAGGGGCACCAGGGGTCCTCTTGGATCACAATGGACCCCCCGGAGAATTTTGGGCGAATATCTCATCCTGGTCCAGGAGACGAAAATTGAACGCTATAATCCGCGTCTTTTGGGCTTCCGGAGGGCCAGAACTTAAGTTGTTTTTTTTGCATTATATCGCACAAGACATTCCTAGGGGACAAAGGAGGCCACCGAGGTTGGTTTTCGGGTCCCTGTTAGGCTTGGACTACCGCTTTACTGGTTACCTACTCTAAAGGCCCGAACACCGAAACCATGGGTGAGTACGAAATTCGGAGACTCGGGTAACCTATGAGAGGTACCGAGTGTCCTTTTGGGTCACAATGGACTCCCCGAAGAAGTTTGGGCAGAAATCTCAACCGGGCCCAAGGAAGCCGAAAATTAAAGGCTATAGTCCACGTCTTTTAGGCTTCCGGAGGGCCCAAATCGAAAGTTGCTATATTTGCACTATATCGCACGGGAGATCCCTAAGGGATGAGAGAGGCCCCCGAGGTCGGTTTTCAGGTCCCTTTTAGGCTTGGAAGACCGCTTTACCGATTACCTACTCTAAAAGGTGAACACCGAAACCATGGGTGACATGTGAGTACCTAATTTGGAGACTCCTGTATCCTATGGGAGGCGTCTGGGGTTCTCTTGAGTCACAATTGACCCCCCACGGAGAAGTTTGGGCAACAATCTTAATCGTGCCCCGGGAAGCCAAAAATTGAAGGCTATTACCCATGTTTTTTGGGCTCTCGGAGGGCCCCGAACAAAAGTTGTTATATTCGCACCATGTTGCACGGGTTACAGTTGCCAAAGAATCTTATAATTTCTAGGCAACTCATAGCACCCCCTCCGCCTCATTTGCAATTGAACTGATATAGTTGTGCCTAGCTGATTTTTTAAGGCTAAAAAAAGCTAGATTCGGTTTCTAGAAATAAGTTTGGCATCAAATATGCTTCTTATTCATGCCTTGTAGCTTCTGTAAATTTTTGCACAGTTCATCAGTTAGTATGTGTTACCTTCTGATGTGAGCAGTTTGCAACATTTATCAATTGAACAATAGCCCTTTTGATGTGGAAGTCTTTTCATTATGCAGTTAACTAAATTTGAAGCTTCCATAAAAGATATTTCCAGCAGAGTAAACACGTATATTGAGAGCTCTATTCAAGCCGCATACATGCAAGTGAGTCATATTTTTGCATTATGCTATCTTTACATACATCAGATGTATATCAGTTGAGTTTGCTTACCTTTACCTCTATAGGTGGTGGACCGCCTGGATGTCAAATTGAACTTAGACAGGACACATCCATTAGCGTTGCTTGCGGATGCTCTAGAATTGATCGTTAAGACAGAGCTTACTGTATTCTGCCCTGTATTACATAATTGGTGTCCTGAAGCTGGGAAGATTTCTGCCACACTATTGTACCAACTATTTCGGAAAAGACTGGTCTGTCACAACATATGAATAGATAGTTATCCGTTTATTTTCTGCTTGGTCGTTGTTTTTGTTCTACTAATCTGTTGATCTCTCTCTTCTAACTACCTGCCTATGTAGAAACCATTCCTTGAAGGCATATCATGTCTTTCTGAAGATGCCAGGATGGTTCTTTCTGCTGCTCACTTGCTTGATCAGGAGTTGACTCAGCTCTATTCTTTCACTTGTGAAGGATATAATTTGCATAAGCCTCTGCACAATGCTTTGGACCATTATCAGGTGAGAGATGCTCCTTAGTGTGTGTACACTAACATGACAGATATCACTGAATTGATATGTTTCAAGTTGTTTTCACCTGTTGACCCCCCCCCCCCCCCCAATTTTGTATCCATCTTGATTTCTTTTAGGTTATATGCCCTGTAGCCTTTTTTTTTAACTGGCTTATTAGTTGAGGAGGAAAAAAAAAATAAAGCTGTCTTGTTAGTTATTACCATATCTGGATGACAAGATGAATGCTTTAGCTACTACTGGGGTGGCTGTTGACAGTTTCTCTTCTCTGGTGTCATTCACTATATCGCAAGCCAGAAGAACAAGGGCTTATAACAATAAATACCATGGGTTTTGTCACTTTATTGTCCTGCATATTTTGACAGAGAGAAAGTTAGTTATTAGCTTATTTTGATTTTATTTGGCAGATTGGAGAAGTCTCCGGGCCTCTTATTCTTGATTGGGTCATTTCTCAACATGCTTATATCCTGGACTGGATTGACCGTGCTTTCGATCTTGAGGTTAGTGTTTGATGGTGTTTTCTTTGGACCATTATTAAGGTTCTGTGAATGTAAAGTTGGGATGACATTTAATCTTTAATTATCTTGTAAGCTAGATGGGGTTTGATTGGAGATGCACGTTCTTAAATTGAATTAACTGTAAGTACATGCCAAAGGTACCTCTAAAATAAATTTGACTATTGGCTTATGCAGGAATGGGAACCTTTGTCTTCTCAACAGAAACAGGCAGTATCCGTAATTGAGGTTTTTAGGATGATCGAGGAGGTAAATCATCTGTCTCGCCCCCCCCCCTTTTTTTTTTTTTCTATTTTTATTGACAAGACAACAAGCAGGTGAAACATCCCCCCTAATTTGATCATTTGATCTTACTGTCAAATATTGTATGATAAGCGTCATGGGATGAAGCAGGGTTTAGAAAGGGAGGAAAAAGCTGATCAAGATAAGACTCTCATTCCCCTACTCCAGGAACAAACACTTCATTAATCATTGACAACCAGTTTCAAATGCTTAAAAACTTCTGCCATGATATTGTGACATCTAACATCGCCAAAAGAGAACCCTAAGATAAGTATATAATCAAGGTATATCAAAGCCTCCTGAACAAAAGAAACCCCCTTACCTGAAGGTGTAATAACCAAGAAGGTTGACAAAAAAAGATGGGTGGATGTCAGGTGTGGGGTTTGGAGAACTCTGAAAGATCCACCTAATAGAGTAACCAGTTAACATGGACGGGGTTGTCCTGCTCTCTATGTCAATTCTGTCTTTTTTGACCTGTTGTATCTGTTCTTCTTACGACACATTGATTCTGTGACGGGTTTGTGCTTAATACTTTTTTCTTGCTGCAGACAGTGGGTCAGTTCTTTGGGCTGAATCTTCCGGTAAATATCACGCATTTACAAGCTTTACTTTCTGTGGTTATTCACAGCTTGGACGCCTATTTGACTAAAATTGTCGGCCAAATAGGTAATACATACTTGCTCACTGTTTGCTTCTGTTTCCACGGAGTTCTTCAGTGCATTATGCTTTATGAAGAGTTTTATTTGATAAGGACATGTCAGATTTCATGCTGTATATTGTTTTTGTCCATATTGCTATTCCTTGGATAACTGTATTCCTAGTCCATCAGATGCTCTCAGGGATATATAAGTAAAAGTATGACAGCAGGTGGTGGGATTCGAATATGGGTTCAATTCCAGGGTCTCAACTTGACTAGTAGGGCCTTAGGGCAACACCTCGTCTACCGGTGTATAATTAACCCTTGTTGTATGTGGAAATTTTGTTAGAAACCGCCTTTCAAATATGTCTGCTATATTTGCACCCCCTTTGGGTATCGTTTGACAACCAATAAGTGGTTTGCGCCATCATTTGACCTTTTATATGCCAAATTGTGGCTTTTGAGGATCAATCTTGCCTAGTTCTTTGCTCCAAGAGTGGTCCAAGTACAGCAAAACATATTAAAAGGTGGTTTTGCTTTAAAAAAAATTAAAAGGTAGCTGTGTAAGAATCACATTTCTATAAGGTGGTTTCTGGATAATTTTCTATTGTAATTTAAGAATGCTTTCTTGCAGCTTGGGAGGTAATGTAAAGAATTCTCTCTTCGTGTATCTATGGTGTGATGTACTTGTAAGATGATCATGTTCTATTGTTCTTGTATTTTTCGTTTGGGAGGAATAAGTATAGATCCATGCTCTGGAGTGAGGTTGTCCAGATATTGTGCAGTAGCTTCTCCTGGTTTTGCTTAAAGTTCGGAGGTTGAAGAAGAAATTAAGATTTTATGTTGATCTTGCTGTTTGTTGGAACCCTTGTCTGTATCAGAAATGAAGGTTCTTCAACTGTAGGTTATACGGATTGGAGTGTAGTTTGTAGATAGACTTGCTGTAAATGGATTCTTTCATTTAACGAGGAGCTTTTGGATTTAGGACAGGACTAAAAAAGGGTACACTGTTTATTATGTTCTTTGCTATCCTTCATCTGGTTGCTCTTTTGTATTCTTCAGAAGATTTACTTGTCCTCTTTGTACCATATTCATCTATGGTTTACTGAATAAATTATTTTGGGTGAAAAAAATGCAGTTGAGAAGAGCCACCTATATCCACCCACTCCTTCGTTGACACGTTATGAGGAAACATTGGTTGCGATCTCTAAGAAAAAGGTTATTGAACCGATGATTTTGGATGAAAGATCCTGCGATACCCTGAGTCAATTGACAATATCCAAGCTTTGCATCAGACTGAACACGCTTCAAGTAAGTTTGACCTCCCCCCCTGCCAACCGACCCGCTCCCGGAAAAAAAAATGAAAAATGAAAAATGAAAGAAAGAGTATCAAGTGCATATGTAATATATATCTCAATGAACCATTTAGGATATGTTTCCTAAGAATTATCGCCGGTGACTCATAAATCTCAGTAAAATTGGCTGGCTAACTCTTTTTCAGGATCTGACTGCTCTTTTCAGTGCTTCTGTTGTACTTTTATTTTGCAAAGTTTTGTCTGATGTGATGTCCAATATATTGGAATCAATCCCAACTTCAGTTCAATTTGTTGTTTAGATGTTGCTAAGTGTTTGATTCCAATTTCTTGACTTCATTTTCTCATCGGCTTAACTTTTGAAAATGTTCATTCTATGTTTCAGTTCTCATGTTTTGCACTCCACAATCTAATATACTTGTCCATTTCAATTAGATTCACAAACAATTGACTTTACACGCTAAATAGAAGAAGCATAAAAGTACGTTCTGCATTAGTTTGTGTCTAATATTTACTCCCTTATACATTGCTGCTATACAGTAAATCATTGCATTTCATTTAAGGATGGGAACTGGAGAGGTTTGCTGTGGTTCTGTTCACTATTTTTCTTATTTAACTAATTTTTGGTTTTAATTTTATGTATTTAATCTATCATGCTTTTACGTGCTGAAGATTGAGCATCAAAGTTCTTCGTGTATAATTGGTTCTGCCTTTCTATTTTTCTTTATTTTCTCCTTATAATCTTCAGCCAGTTGGTGCATTTCTCTTTGTTGCTTCCTATTTCATTCATATTAAACTAAATTAGTATGTTTTCCCTTGTCTATCTGCAGTATATCAGAAACCAAATTGGTACATTGGAAGATGGCATGAGGAAATCCTGGGGACTCATTAGACCCTCTGTCAAGCGAAGATGGTGTAAGTGCTTGTAGTTTGCATTTTGTCTAAGACGCGGCTTATTTATTTATTTATTTATTCAGCAAGTCTTGTGTGAGACCAATTCACAGAAAAATGGGGTCACTTTTTAGAAATGTAAGGGTCACTTATGGTGAGCAGTGACCCTTATTTCATTCAAAAGTGACCCCCGTCTCACCAAAAATTACGGAAAGCCCGTCTTATAGAAGTTTTTTTGTTATTTATTTGACATATAGCACTTGTTAGGGTCTTGTCTCTCCTGTCCTGACTTAATATTCTTTTATCTTGCTTTCGATTTTCATGAGATCATAAGCCTTGTACTTCCATTTGTCTTCTAGAATCCCCCTTTGGAATCAACTTAAGGGAATATAACCTCTAATTTAGTAAATCATCGGGTTTTTGCTCGATATTAGAAGGTTGGAATCCTTCCATCCTTGATCCCACAATGTATGTAAATGTAGTCCATATTTTAAGATATGTTCGTATGATTGTTTGTAAAGTGTAATAGATAGAATTTGAGTCTTTCAACTGATAAGTAGCCGAAATGAATATTATATTTTCTCTCCACATTAGATAGAAACGGATGTGAAATGTTTTAAGTTATACATAGATACAACTGAATCTGTTGGTGATTTACGGGAGATAGGGTTACCGATCACACCAATTTAATTCCAAATATAAGTGGCGCCCTTATTACATATATGCATTTTGACTTAATTGTGAGGATTTAGGCCTCTGGTCCCGACCTTTCTCTTGTCCTCTTGAAAATGTTATTTCAAGGGATCTGGTAGGATGGTATCTTAGAATTCTTTTCTGATTTACCTTAGTTGTTAAAAGAAAGGATTAATAAAAGGAAAATCGGCTGCCAATAATCCAAAGTTTGGGCTGCCGCCGCGAATACTCACAACTTTGCCATCATCCCAATA
Organism: Tetragonia tetragonoides; assembly: GCA_038025085.1. NCBI lineage: Eukaryota > Viridiplantae > Streptophyta > Magnoliopsida > Caryophyllales > Aizoaceae > Tetragonia > Tetragonia tetragonoides. The sequence goes on from CM076142.1 coordinate 51,530,140, forward strand.
TAATCCCAAGTTTTGATCCACTCGCCTAAAACACTTTAATTGAGGACGGCGTTAAACTTCTTTTAACGTCCGTTTACACTTCTTCTCTCTTTCGTTCTTCATTCTCCCCCTCTCTCTTCCTTTTGAATATCACCATTAATGGCGACGGAGCTCCGGCGAGGCCATGGCCAACCAATCAAGCCGTACTTTTTTTGTCCGAGAAAATCAAAACCCAAACAAAAAGAGTTATTCCTTTTCATTTCCAGCGTCTTCCTCACTGCCATCCCCCTGTCCTCACAATCGTCCCTCTAAAAGCCATCTCCACTCTCACTATTTTTGACCCTCTAAGTCCCTCCTTACTTTTGTTTCTCAAAGCTTAAATCGAAACCCAGATTCCAGAGCCCAAAAACCCCCTTCCATCAACGCTCAAGCTCCAATCTGCCATTGCAAAGGAAGTGAAGCTGCCGTTGAAGAATTGGACCCCTTTTGAACATAATTTGGAGCAAGAAATCGAAAAAACAAAGCTTGAAGTGAGTTAGGAGAAGCAAATGCTTGAAACTTTTTAAAATGAATGAGGTCAGTCCAGTGACTAAAGAGGAACCCCACAACACAAGAATTGGAAAAAAAAAAAAGAAAAAGAAATCATCACCTCTTCTATTTACTGGTGTTCTTTGTGTGAAAGTTTGTGAAAGCTGTGAGTAGTTGGTTTTGTGTGTGAGAGAAAGAAGGAGCTAAAGATTTAGAGAGAGCTTGAAGATGAAGAAAAAAGGGGATTGGGGTTAAAAGGGGTTACAGCTCTCAGACGTTTTTTTTAAACTTAAAGCATGACGGCAGTTAAAGGAATCTTAACTCCGTGTTCATTTAGATTGTTTAGGGAGGGTGGGTCAACACTTGGGCAGCCAATTTTCCTTAATAAAATTGTAGAAGGAAGTTGGTGATACACAATCTTCTCACTTCATTGTGCTTAAATTGTCCCAATAGCTGACTAAGTCGTGATAAATACGAGATCACTGTAGAATTGTTTTGAGAAATCGTTTCATCCGACTGAATTTATACACTTATGGTCCACAAAACTAAACAGAGCAACATCATAAAGCACTTATAATGAGAAGAGACTCGGAAATTCATAATCATCTTCTTATGTTCCAGCAGATCATAATTTGGTTGATCAATAATTCACTGTGTTAACTTTTGACAGCTTTACAGATACACAATGCTTTTCTTTTCTCTCTTTGTTTTTTCAAGATAAGGGGACTTTGACTGGGGTTCCATGTGTATTTGACAGTTAATACTGTAGATGAAGCCACTCCAGAAATTTCGGGGCGAACTATGTCCATGACTGATGAGTCAGTTGATGAGTTGTTTGTTACAACGTTCGGTGGAATTAGAAACACTGCCACTGATGCTATTACCAAAATCGTTGACTTCACTGGTAAGCTGGAAATTTCCAAACTGTTTCACATATAAATATTTGTTGAGCAGTTTTTTTTTCTTCTTGCCAGCCCCAACTTGATACGGAAATTCAATCTCTATGACTTGAAATTTGTTCTACTGTTGTCTGGGACTCTGGGAGGACTAGTTGCTTGATTTTTGCTTAAGACAATTTATCTTCTTTCACAAAAAAAAAGGACATAAGAGTAATGCCCCAAGGCCCTCAAGTAAAAAGGACGTCAGTGTACTTAAATCATCCTCAAGGGGAAACCAGCTGATTATGTACCATCATATGTGCACCCCCTTTACAATAGCTTTCCAAAGCAGTTATAGGACATCAGTGTAATTTCCCAAGTAAAACAAGATAAAGAATCAAAAGCTACTATCATCCACCAGCTAATGATCTACAACTTGAAAAAATTGCTTAAATTTCCCATCAACATCAACATCAACATTACCCCAGTGCCTCCAAAGAGGCTCCCGCCTAGGCAGGGTAAGGGGGGATCAGTTGTACGTAGCCTTACCCCTGTGAGAGTCTCGTAGAGAGGCTGTTTCCGTCTGACCCGAGATCCGAAGTGCGACGACCATCGGCAACTTCACAATAAATAAGAAGTGCCGATAGTTTTATGAGCCATTTTGCTTTACTCCATTACATTGCGAAGCCAAAAAGTAGAGAAGCTTTTGGCTCCACTGGAAATTGTGGACAAAGCTTAAATTTCCCATCGAAATGAAGAAAGTCTGTTCATGTTGTAGTGCAGCCACATAGTTGCTATGCACAGTTCTGATGTAATGTTTCTTTAAAATTATAATCTTGATGCATGCGAATAGTGATAGAAATGATGCTGTTCCGACTTCCAAGGTAGATGACTGAGCTTTATATTCTACTCTGCTCTATTAAGAAATGGGAACCAGCCCTTTCTAGGTTGTATTGTAATTAAGATGATTCCCTTTGGGACAGAATGGAGATAAATGTTTAACCTGCATTTATTAATCATGTAGGAACAAAATTTTTGTTCTGGGATCTTCGAGAGAAATTTCTCTTTCACTTATACCGTGGAGGCATTGAAAGAGCTCGTATGGACACTGTTCTCCCAAATATTGATGCTGTAAGATATTGAGCTATGCTCTCTGTTCATTTTTATGAATAACATGCATGAAGTCATGAACTAAAACCATAAAGTGCATGCTGCACCGATAAAGCATTGCTATGCCTGCTTACTAGATCTCATTCCCTATGCAATGTTCAGTTACTAAATTTGAATCAATCAATTAGCAAGGTTTATTTATTGTGGTTATAATGTGAGATGCATTTGTATAGGTACTGAATGAAATATGCGGATTAGTTGATGATACTGTCAGGGATCCTGTGGCTTTGAGTATTTTCCGTGCATCACTGGTATGTTGAAGAGCTCATTGGCTCATTTATTGAATTTTCTGTTTTCTCCATGATTCTAATTTTCTTGTCGGATTCAGGAAGGTTACCTTTGGGTATTGCTGGATGGAGGGCCATCTCGTGCATTTTCTGATTCTGATGTCACTTTGATGGAAGATGATCTGAACATATTGAAGGTACTCTCTCTCTCTCGCGACCTCTCTTTCTCTCTCTCGACCTTTTGCGACCTCGATCTCGATCTCTCAATGAGAAATAGAATAAGGAGTGGAAGGAGGAGGACAGAGGTCACTAGGATCTTAACATGTTGGGCGGCAATTTTGGGGACAGTTAGGGGAGGGGATGGAGACTGGTTATTGCCAGAGCTGGCAGTTGGAACTGGAAGTGCATCCCACAGTTGCTGGCTCCAAGTTTGATCAGATGGTTAGGGGATAAGGTGAACTGTGGGGATCCATGTGCAGTTGTATGATTTGGGTCTTTGTCTTGTCTTGTCTTGTCATTTAATGACTTGTCACTCGAATACATCTTTTATCCTGTTTGTGTGCCTGATGCTTTTTTCCTGTTGGAACAGCATCATTTCCATCACTATTCGCGTGCATAAAGATGATAAGTTTAAAGAAACATTACAACAGAACTGTGCATACTGATTGATGTATTGCTGGTGGCAATGGATGCAGTTTTAAAGAGAACTCCTCTAGTGATGAAGAGGAGTTGGCAGGCGCTTCTTCAAAAAATTTGACAATTAGCTGTCCTCTTTTCTGTTTGATAAACATTTTTCGTTTATCTAAGAAGAGGGTGAGAAATTAGAATACTTCATTTGCTGCAGCAAAAATGAACTCTTTTTTCGGTTTGCCATCCATTTTGTCAAGGTTACTAAATACCTTAACAAACATGTCCTGTTCTCTGGGAATTTGGAAGGTCCCACTTTGTACAGCATGCCGTTTTAGAGAAGCATTGTACACCCAAAGTTTGTCTTATCCTATTCTCTTGCTGTTTCTTACACATGGTCCCTCATGCATCTTCATTCATTCCTACATGTGTTCTCTCTTTCATGCATTTATTCACTTAATTCACTTTTTTGTTTAACTATTTTTCTATTGTTTCAAAGTTATCAAAAATTCAAAATTGATTTTGTTGGTCTATCTAGGCGACTAGCTAGGGGTAAGGTTGTGTACATCTGGACCTCCCCACAACCTGTCCTTGGTTCAATACTTCCTGGGTTGTTTTTGTTATTGTTGTTGCATCTTTATCCATGAATTTTAAAACTCTGGTAAAACTATCACTTGTTTGGCAGTGTTTATTGCCTTTCCCGACGGAAAAAAAGATGTGCAACAAAAAAATTGGTGTATAAAGATCTTCTGGCATTTAGTTGGTTGGTCTGTTTTTAATTATGATTCTAAGAGAATTGTGTTCCATTGTGTAGGAATTCTTTGTGGCTGATGGAGAAGGCCTTCCTCGTTCCACAATTGAGCGAGAAGCAAAGTTTGCTCATCAAGTGTTGAACTTGTTTTCCCATCAGGTTACTGTTGTTGAGAATATGAACCATGCATTTAGCTGAATGACTCAATGTTAGTACTAAAATTGTTTATCTCCTTGTACCACTTCTTTTTTTCAGACTAGCACCATTATCCAAATGTTAATGACTGCAAGCGAGCACATCTCAACTGGGCTTGAGTCACGCAGCCAAATTCATCGATCATTGTATGATGCCAATACGTTGATTAGAATATTATGCCACAAAAAGGACAGAGAAGCTTCAAAATTTCTAAAAAAGCAATACCAGCTCCCTCCGTCTTCAGGTATTTTCTTTCACATAAAATGATCTAGTGGGAATGTAACCTAGCATATTTGGAGGCAGCAAATTGCTTAGTGACTACCCCATTATTCAATCGGTGGACTTAGAAAGCAAGATCTGTGGGTGAAGCTGGCATGATGTCGCACTTTCCAGGCAGCACTGTGTTGCCTAGTAACAGCTTTTTGGGTGTGATTGTCATTTTTCTCCCTGCTTGCAATTTATTGTGAAATATCTTAGTTTTAGTCAGTGTCATTGAAAATGTTCTTTTTGGTGCACTTTTGAGTACTCTAAACATGACATCCCCTAATGTCTTCAATAAAGAGGTTCTGAAATTTGGTTCTAGAGTCTTAACATCATTTATTAAGGAATATGAAATACATGTTATGTAATGCGCCCAATTTATTCTGAAACAGCTTACGTTCATTTTTAGCTTGCATGATGCATATGCTTACACTAACTGAACTTGTTAGATAACATTAAGTTATGGAGTGGTTATGTAGTTAAATTAATTGTAGAGTTGATTACCGAAGATTTGTATTATGCTAATGTGTCAAAATAGACGTAGGACATAAAATCAACTGCAGTCTGCAAATGAAATTCGCAAGGATATATTGAGCTTTTATTATCACAATGTTTTTGTTTGGGTCTGCCTACATTTCTCTTCACAAATGTTGCAAATAACTATACTGGTATTTTTACTTTCTTGATATAATAGTTCATTTATATGCTCTTAATTCATGAAAATTGGGTTGCTTAATTTCTAGTTGCAATTCTTGTCATTAGGATGTTCTTGTTCCAGTGTTCAGCGAACTACTATCACTAACATTATATGGCATTTTCCTGTGTAATATACTATGCAGAGTATGAAGAAAATCCAAAGAATGAATTGTCGTCAAGTTCAGCCATCATATCTGATCTACTAAAAAGAAGTGCGTCATTTCGTTTTCAAGAAACAGGAAATAGTAGTTTCAGATCCTTGAAGAAGAAATTTCAGGACGCATGGTGAGACCACGGCCTACATTTCGATGCTCAGGGTCGTTACCTGTTGCTTGCTAGTCTCTTGAATGTAAGCTGACTATTTATCAAAGAATCTTTGGGATCGGGAGTGGCAGTTGCATATTCTGCAACAGAACGTTCATATATTTGGTCATAATATGGGGAAAGCTCCTCAACCCTTGGAACAGCGGAGACACTTCCATTTCCAGCAATGGGTGACGGACCACTTACTTGCACTGCATAGTAGAGTTAGCTAATTGTGTAGGTAAGTGGATTCGGAAAAGTTAGTAGTTTCTCAGTAATGGTAGAATTAGGATCTTTTGTAGCCTATAAATATGGGCACAAGGAAAGTTATTTGGGTGCTTCAAGGGCCATAGGTAGAAGAGTGTTTTTGAGAGAAATGCTTGTGTGAGTGTTTGGTTGTGTAGGGGTTTAGAAGATCTAACACATCTTTGAAGTTGTAATCTGCAGTTAATTAACATACATGGGTGGATTCAACCACCTTTATAATGTTCATCTATCACAAAGGAATACAAACTCTCATACGTCGCTTGAAAATTGACGTATATTCGATTTTTCAACCAACCTTTATACTAGTGACTATGAATCTTGAACCTTATTTTTTGATATTATTTCTCGATAATGACTTCACTAGCTAATTAGTTGCCAACTTTCCCGTTAAAAGAGACACGAAATTTATGATTGTGTTTTTTGCTCGTCAAAAGATTGTTACTCCAGATTGTATTCCAAAACCCACGAAATTTACGACTTGAGCTGACATCTTTAAAGCAAAATGAAATTGATAGACCATTGGACTTGGGTGTACTGAACCATGAACCATCTTTTGGAGCCCCATACTGTACATTTGGATTGGCGGCTCCATGACCATTGAACTCCTAAGCATGACATAATTTTCCACACAAGACACACAGAAAAGTGAACTTCAAGTCTACAACATATTCACAAACGTCCAAACCATTGCATGGATTGGGCTCAATCAAATTATACCTGGGCCCATCTTTGTCTTTTTCATGTTTTTCTTCCATCTAATCTTTATGACACGTCACTGGACACGTCATCACCATCGGTATGCCAATTGACGTTCTCCACGTGTCCACTGCCGCCAAACAACCCGCCACCGGGACTTGACCGACTACTCTCAAGGAAACATTGACAACCCCATGCCCTCTCGAACCGTCTTTCTCCAGTAGCCGGTAACTCAAGTGATGGGCTGAACCAATGGGCTTCAGCCCATCCAATATATCGGAAGCTGGGATCTGAATCCAGCCCAACAAGGCCCTACCAATCAAGGCCCGCATGTTGTAAAGCTGGAGATAAACATAGGAGCACTGGCTTATGAAAAATGTGGGGTCCAGTGTGAGATAGAACTTCTCACCCCAACTGGGGTTGGACCCACCTTCATTATCCACTCTCGTCGTGTACACGTGGCAGATATCTGGACCCTTGATGGACTTGCCTGATGATGATGATGATGATTGAGATGAAGGGAATGTGGTGATGGTGATGAAAGGTCTTAAACGATGAGAGAGAAAAGAGCATGAAGAGGTGTTCTTGATGCCTTGAGCTGATATCATCGTTATCTCTAACATCGTACTTATTTGGTTGTTTAATTTGCATGAAAGAAAAACAGAGGCTACCTAGCTAGTGAGAATGTAGTTTTCTTTGTGGAATAAACGTAAAGGATTGTTTAGAGGTGTCTTCTATCTAATTGCCTATTTATGGGTCCATGATTTTGTGGAACTTTGTATATTATACTTAATAGGTCAACTCAATTAGTCAAGGAAAACTATTATAAATACTCACACCATCTAACTGAATTTGTAAGTCTTTGTAATGGCCAAACCTAGCTAGAAGTATTTTTGACATAATTCTAAAAGTTACTGCAATTCAACTAAAATTCATAATTTTGAAAATATCCAAAGAAAATCAAATTTTTTAGATAAGAAAAAATATTTGTAGAATATGCATATATCTCTTTCTCTAGGCAAGTATAGTATACAAGTATGTCACAATATAATCTAAAAATCAAGTTTGTCTAGCTGAATCAACTTGTGTAGAATTGGGCTTTTTTAGGTGATGGGTTACAGAAAAATCGATATTTGACTTTTCATAATTATAATTTGAAAGTTGGCGCAATTGGAATTGAAAGTCCCTAATGATAGCGGGCCACCAATTGAGTAAGTTGTAATGGTATGAAATTTCCAGGCAAGGGAGTAAGGGTGGCTGTCTCACCAAGGCCTCCGATTGAGTGCACTGCACTAGTTCATAGTTGGCGCCCAATAAATAAACAACTTGTGGAAATGGAATTTGGGACTTCTTACTTCCCTTAAAGTCAAATATCCGCAGCTGGATTTGTTGTAGCCGTTTCTTTCCGGTTTTTTTTTTTTATCGTTTAATAGCCGTTTCTATGTGAACCTTCTGCCCTTATTCATTCAAAAACAATGGGACTCCTAGTTTTCGTGTTTTACCTTCTAATAGACCGATTGTGAAGAATTTACAACTTGTGGGCCTAAAGACATGACTAGCTAAGTTGGGCTAATTCCTATATTACCTGCACAACATTTTCGCCAAACTAAGGTGGTGTTTACTAGCTTGCAATTAAATGCTTCCAATGCAATCATTTTATAGGGTAAATGTGATGTGGAAAATGAAGGAGGGGAAGAAAGAAGATGGAAAAACTGAGATTGATTACATCATTCAAAGTAATCAACATTACATGGAAAAAGTTGAGCAATTGTGATTACATTGAATCATGCAATCAACTCCACTTTTCCTATCTTTCTCCTCCCACTCCTTCACTTTTCACCCCACATTTACTCTACAAAATGATTGCATTGCATTACATTTGATTGCAAACTAGTAAACGAGGCCTAAAAGTAATCAGAGTAGCAATGAGTCCAGGGGAAAAAAAAAACTTATAGGTCCGGGATAAGTTGGATTAGATGGACATCCATTGAAATTGGTTGCAGGATTTACTGTATTTTACTTGGCCCTGTTTGTTAGTGGGTGGGTTGGGCTTCTTCATCCATACCTGGACCATTTTTGCGATGGAACTCCTTTTAATTTCTCTGACTTTGTTTTGTATTTTCGTCATCCAGTCACCAATAACCAGTAGCGGACATGATCCGATGATTTCAAAGGATTAACATACGCTCTGATATCACAGCGCTTACTGGCTGACCAAGAATAGTTAACAAACACATTATAAACGTGGGTGGAACCTAGAAAAGGAACCTAACCAAAAAAGCTAAGCAACAGTAACGTCATAACTCATAACAAATGTCTATTAACATACATGGCAGAAAAAGGAGAATGATACATCAATTCCTTGGGTTGATAATCCACCTCCCATATGTGTCTATCTCTTTTCTCTATTTTTAATTTCTCTCTCCTCTATTTCCAAAAAATGGCATTTAAGATAAAAAAGAGATGGATACAAATAAAATATGGGTTACTCACTCACTGAATCAACCAAACATTTTCCGCAGAAAAAACATACTAGCATCTTTCTGATTGGGTTTTGTGGAATAAATTCCTGCTTTCAATTATAGAAGTTAGAGGAAATATCCATTATGAGAGAGGATTACCGCTGACCTTTTGATCCCTGAAATGAGATAAACTAGTACTCGTACTATTCTGACCTTTTGATAAATTGATATCATTAGGGATCTAAAATTATTGCATCACCCTCATTATCTATACGAAATTACAAACACATCACTGTATAACACATTACTCTAGTCTACATCCTTACAACAGAAAAAATGAGTAATAATAATGTGGACTAAACTAACCTTTCCCCCTCCTAATCTCCAACTTTCAGACAGTGCCACCTGTCTCTCCCTTCTCTCTCTCTCCCCACCTTGACCTTCCTGAAAGAACCTCCCCATCAATGGATTCTCTTTCCATAATCCACATGCCCACGCGTCCATATTTCACTGGCTGTCTCTTTCTCGTTTCTATCCAACGGTCCAGATTTCATCAATCATCATCCACCAGACCCTTGTTCTTCTCTCTTGGGCTGTACCGAATCCTCCCGTGTACCCACCTGCATCGAATCCGACCCCTGCCTCTCCTCATGCTCATTCTCTCTCCTCACGCGCTTCGCCCCTAAGGTCACCCCAAACAACCTCGGACACTCCTCCTCTTCTCCTTCATCTTCATCTTCTCCTCCATCTTCTCTCTCCTCCACCCTTTCACCAGCCACCGCTCTATCAGGTAACAACTCTAACGGTCTCCCTTCCGGTAACCCTCCAGTCTCCCGTTCCCCAGATGCATAATTACTCATTAACGCCAATATATTATTACACAACCCTCTCAAATGATTCAACTCTTCTGACAAATTCACATTCTCTCTCCTCAACCTGTCATTCTCTTCTAATATTTCCGCCGTACTCGACCCACTAGTGGTCGTTGTCGTCGTCATCGTCGCTGTTCGTGTTGTCACCGTCACGACACCTGGCGCTGGAGATGAATTCGACGAGTGCACCTGCTCATCACCGGAGTTCGCCGGCGAAACTGTTCGTATCACTGGTGGAGGCACAACCGCCACCGTAACCGTCGCCGGAGATACTGTTACCGTTCCCGTCGCCGGAGAAGTTGGTGTCGCTGCTATCGGCGATATTTTCCGGCGTTGAATGTCTTTTAGGAGACTTTTCTCGCCTCGTTTGAAACAATCGTTCGCGAACTCCCAGCGATCTGGCACTACTTTTCTGAAACCCTACCAAAATCAAATCAAACGTCAGATCCATGGAATTGAAGAAATTGTTGAAGTAATTTAAAGGGAAATGAATTATTAACAGTACTTACATATGTGTTGAGTTGGCGAACGAAGCTAGAGAAATTGTTGTGTTTGAAGTATTTAGGGAGCAAATCACGAGCGAATTCAGCGGGTCGCCAAACAATAAAGCTTGATCCATCGTCGTTCCATGAGATTAAATCATCAACAGAGGGATCTTCGACGAGCTGATAAGTTTTGGTTAAGAAAGGTGTGGGGAGAGTGCGTTGAGAGTCGTTAACGCCGCCGCTACCTCCGGCGCCGGTGGCTGTTGTGGTGGCCGCAGATTCGCCGGATTGTTCCACCGGCGGTAATGGCAGCATATTTGTGTGTGTGTCTGTGAGAGAGATTGAGAGGAAGAGAGGAGGTTGGTTTTTTTTAGGGGTTCTAGAAAGTTCGTGGTGGGGGATAAATGATGAGTGAGAAAAAGAGGGGAGAAAGTGGGGTGTTCCAGAAGGAACGATAGAGGAATTACAGGAGTAATTATTATTGTTATGAAAATAAAATAAAATAAAATAAAAGGGTAGGGGGTTTGAGAATGAGAGGAGAGACTGTGAATGGATAGGATAGGAGAGCGGAAAGTGCGGGAAGCTACGGAAACGTCTTTTCCAGAACCTTCCTCTTGTTCATAAATTTTTGGTTTTGCTTATTCATGCGGACGGTGGTAATGATGGAATACTGTATTTTGTTGTACGGGATTATATTATGAACTAGATTTTGTGCCTGTAGTATGTAAAGGTTCTTTTTAAACACTCATGTATTTATAACTATTTATTATCACTTCTTACTACTACTCGGATCATATTTTTTTGGGATAGCGATACACTCCAAAAGAAATTTAGGCAAAAACGACAACGGAGCTCCAAAAAATCGAAAATTAAGGTTATAATTCAAGTGTTTTGGGCTTCCAAGAACTCCCGAAATGAAGGTGTATATTTTCGCACCACATTGCACTAAACACCCGTAGGGAACATCTGAATCCCACAGGGTCCGTTATCGAGTCCCTAATATCGAAGTTCGGATGTTTTTACGTGACACCAACATAAGGGTCGGAACACCGAAAGCATTGGCAATATCGAAGTTTGGGGGACCTTACTACCCTTTCCCGGGCACTTAGAGTCCTTTAGGGTGACCAAAAAACCACCCAAAAAATTCTAACAACAGAAAAAATGAGAATAATAAATGTGACTAAACTGACCTTCCCTCCCCTCCTAATCTCGAACTTTCAGACACTGCCACCTGTTCCTCCCATGTCTCTCTCTCACTCTCTCTCTTCCCCCACCTTAAACTTCCAGAAACAACCTCCCCATCAATATCCCCAAATGGATTCTCTTTATCTACACAAGATTACAAACACATTACTGTATTAATAACATTAGTCTAGTCTACATCCTTACAACAGAAAAAAGGAGAATGGTTTTGCTTATCCTTGTGGATTGTGGTAATGATAGAATACTGTATTTTGTTGTACGTGATTATATTATGAACTAGATTTTGTGTCTGTGTTATACAAAGGTTCTTGTCCATGACCATATTCATTCATGACTAGTATCAATTTAAAAAAAATAAAAAATTAGTTATACCTCAATCAACAAAAAAAATTACATTAAACCAAGAATTTCCCGTTTAATGAATAGAGTATTTAATATTTTTTTCCTACATAATACTTATGTTATGTTATGATATAATTAAGATGGTTCAATTTCATGTATATATAAAGCTATGATCATATTGTCATACACAAGTTATTAGGGGATAAATGATGAGAGAGAAAAAGAGGGGAGCAAGTGGGGTGTTCCAGAAAGAATGATAGAGGAATTACACGAGTAATTATTATTATTATGAAAACAAAAAATTTAAAAAAAAAATTAAAATGGCAGGGAGCATGATGTGGGGTTTGAGAACGAGACGGGAGAAAGCGAATGGACAGGATAGGAGAGCGGAAAGTGCGATCGAGAAGCTACGGAAACATCTTTTCCAGAACCTTCGTCTTGTTCTTTTTTTTTCTTTTTTTTTATTGGTTTTGCTTATGCTTGTGGTTGTGGATGATGGTAATGATGGAATTTGTATTTTGTTGTACGTGATTATATTATGAACTAGGTTTTGTGCATGTATTATGCAAAAGTTCTTTTTAAACACTCATGTATTTATTACTATTTATTAACACTTCTTATTATTACTCGGGTCATTCTTTTTAGGGTGACGATAAACTCCCAAAAGAAATTTAAGCAAAAACGACAACCGAATCCCGAAAAATCGAAAATCAAGGTTATAATTCAAGTGTTTTGGGCTTCCGAGAGCTCCCGGAACGAAGGTGTATATTTTCGCACCACATTGCACTAGACACCCGTAGGGAACATGGGAAACCCATAAGGTCCGTTATCGAGTCCCTAATATCGAATTTCAGGTGTTTTTACGTGACACCAATATAAGAGTTGGAACACCGTAAGCATGGGTGATATTGAAGTTTGGGGGACCCTGATACCCCTTCCAAGGCACTTAGAGTCCTTTAGGGTGACGATAAAACCCACCGGAGAAGTTTGAGCAAAAATGACATCTAGGCCCCTGAAATTCGAAAATGAAGGCTATAATCCACGATTTCTGGGCTTCCGGGAGGCCCCGTACCATATCGCACGAAACACCACTAGGGAATATTGGAGGCCTTAGGGATTGCTTATCCGTCCCCTAAAGGGTATTTTATGGGACATTGATTTAAGAGCCAGAACACCGAAGGCATGGGTGATATCGAAGATCGGGATCCTGATGACCCTTTGGGGCACCGAGGGTCCTATAAGGTCATGATATACCCCCAGAAACAGTTTGGGCGAAAATGACACCTGGCCCCCGGGAAGCCGAAAATGAATGCTATAATCCACTTTTTTTGGCTTCCGAGAGGCCCCGAAACGAAGGTAGAGAGTTTTGCACAACATTGCACCCGGACACCTCTAGGAGAAATAGGTGGTCGTCGAGGTCTTTTATCCAGTCTCTGATAGGCTTGGAAGGGCGTTTACGGGACATTGGTGCAAGAGCCAGAATACCAAAGGCATGAGTGATATCGAAGTTCGGGGACACATGCCTCTCCCGGGGTACCTAGAGTCCTCTAGGTTAACGATAGACCCCTCGGAGAAGTTTGTGCAAAAATGACACCTACGCCCCTATAAGCCGAAAACAAAGGCTATAATCCACGTTTTCTGGGCTTCCGAGAGGCCCTAAAACTAAGATAGGTATTTTCGCACCACATCGCATGGGACACCCCTAGGAGATAAGGGAGGCTTCCGGGATTACTTATTCGGACCCTGAAAGGCTTGGAAGGGTGTCTACGGGACATTGGTGTAAGAGTAGGAACACCGAAGGCATGGGTGATATCGATGTTCGGGGATCCTGATGCCCCTCCCGGGGCACCGAAAGTCCTATAGGGTCATGATAGACCCACAAGAGCAGTTTGGGCAAAAATGTCATCTGGGCCCCGGGAAGCCGAAAACGAAGGCTACAATCCACCTTTTTTTGGCTTCCGGGAGGTCCCGGAACGAAGGCAGATATTTTTGCACCAGATTGTACGAGACACCCCTAGGGGACATAGGAGACCCCCGAGGTCTCTTATTCGGTCTTTGATAGGTTTGGAAAGGCGTTTTACGAGAAATTGGTGCAACAACCAAAATACCGAAGGCATGGGTTATATCGAAGTTTGGTGATCTGGATGGCCCTTCCAAGGTATCGAGGGCCCTCTAGGGTCATGATAGACCCCCAAGGAGAAGTTTGAAAAAGAAAAAAAGACAAGCGGGCCCCAGGAATCCAGAAACGAAGTCTATAATCCACGTTTCTCAGCATTCGAAAAGGCCCCGGAACAAAGGATTATATTTTCATACCACATGGCACGGGACAACTCTAGGGGATGTGGGAGACCCTCGGGGTAGGTCATCGGGTCATTGGTAGGCTTGGAAGGGCCTTTTACGGGACTTGGAGACTAATCCACGGTTTTTGGTATCGAGCATGGCTCTCCACCACCCCGTGCCACCAAACCTACCCCCAAGCACTCTCTATTATTACAGTGAGGTTCTCATAATTTTTCCCAATTTTTTTTGAAGTGATTTCAAATATTTTTTGATATATTTTCAAGTTTTTCCTTTTTTTTTGCGTATTTTTAATCAAAATTAATTTAATAACTACCTTGTGTGAAAAGATATCATATCGATATACAAAAGTTGAGTACGAGTTGTACCAAGAAGTGGTAATAAGCGTTCAAAAAAAAAAAACCACATTGGACAAAGTAATTACGCAACTAATGAATAAATAACACTTTTTGCTAATAATATTTATGTTTAGTTATTTTTATTAAAATATAAAAAATTACTTTTGAAATTTTTTTAATCACCCATGCATTTATGAATATCTATTACCATTTTTGCTACTCAACTTTATATATCTATACTAGAAAATTACTCGTGCTACGCACGGACTATCCTTTTATCACTATACTTTTAATAATGCTAAGCTATTTTTTATTTTCTTTTTAATAAAAAATACAAAAAAAATTTGAATGAAAATGGTGATGGATGAAAATATTAGGGATATTTCAACGTGCGCCCCTGAAGTTTGCCAAAATGCACATGAGATACAATGAACTTTACAAATGCACCATATACCCCTCAACTTTTTGAATTCTTGCCCAATCTAACCAAATGTATTAATTTATTTTGTTTTGCTCTTTTCTTTCTATAGACCTTTATTTGTTTTCATTTTTTAGATCATTTTCTTTTTTGAATAACTCCTTTTTTTTTCAAAACTTAATACACTTTTTTTCTTTGAGTGAAAAACTCGATACCTTACATCACTCGTCCTTTTTTTTTTTTACACCAGAGCCAAATAGTAAATAATTTTTGACGACGTTTAGCTTAATTCAAAATACCAATAATTATTTCAAAATTGTTTGCCTGTCTCAAACTAAACCAAGCAAAACCAATCCAACCGCCTAATACGTGACCCGACCAACATCTAAAATAATATCAAAATATTATTACGTGAAATCGAACCGAGTCAATATAAGATTAAACCCGAAACCTATGAGTCAACCCAATTCACCTGAATGAGCTTATTTAGATTTTGATTACATTTACGCTAAATACCCGAAACCCAGAAGAAAAGAAAAATAATTAAATGATAATTAAATAACAAGTTTTAACAAAGAAACCAAAATAAATTACATTTGGATAGATTGGGAAAGAACTCAAAAGTTGAGGGGTATATGGTGCATTTGGAAAGTTCATTGTATCTCATGTGCATTTTGGCAAACTTCAAGAGCGCGCGGTGAAAATATTATAAATATCTAAGTAATTGGCATATCTCCGAAAATATCTATCACTAACCTTTCAAAATAATTAAATAATAATATCTATTACTCTAAATGTAACCCTGGTTGTCATCTTATTTGATTGGTCATATTATTGAAAATTTTAGTCACATGTGAAACAGGTTATTGAACCGTCAACCGGTTTGATTCGATCTGATTGTCCCTTAATGAGGTTTACCGGTGCACATTCAAAGAGTAGAGGTTGCGGGTTCCTTCTATCCAACAAAAAAAAAAGAGAATTTGAAAGTCTAACCTTCTTCCGACTGAAAATAAAAAAAATAAAAAAAGTGTGAGGACTCACCATTTCCAAAAGAAATAACATTGAAATAACTTATGAAGATGTGATACTTGTAGTTACCTGCACTTACACTCACAACCACGCATGATCTATCCTTTTATCACTATATTTTAATATATTTAAATATTTTTTTTTATAAATAATACAAATGTATATTAGAATTATAAATTAAAAAAAAACAAATGTATATTAGAAGGAGCTTCCAATCAAAAAATATATGACTTACTAAACTATCAATCTAAATGTGATCATTATCACTTTATTTGCTCATATCCTTGCAAAGTTTAGTCACATGTACGTCAAACCGGTGTTAATGGCCTCAAATATAATAATTAAATAAATATGTTTACCTTGTCGTATTAGCGACTTTTATCTCCACGAAATATTAGTAATTTTTCACGTAACCGACGCTTATACCAACTAATATAATTTGCGTTATTACTCAACAACCGGTTTGATCCCATTATCCCTTAATGTGTGTTTTTCTAATAAGAAGTTGAAAGATTAGCCTTCTTTTGATGATGAAGAAATTTGCGACGACTCATAATCTAAAGAAAGAAAAATTATAATTTATATATCAAAATGTGACACTTATAGTTACCTGTGCTTATAACCACAACTATATATATATATATATATATATATATATATATATATATATATATATATATATATATATATATATATAACACTTCTTTTATAAATATATTTAATCCAGATTTTTAATATTTTCTTGAATAAAAAACAGAAATTAACTAATTGTCAAATCAATGTAAGGGGCCTCAATGGTCCAATAAAGCAAATGGATATCTCTTACTTTTGCTTGAAAAATAAATTAGGCTTGATTGAGACTAAAATTAGAAGAAATAATTTTCGTTTCTGAGCAAATAAACTTTTTCCTGCTTGAGGCTCACATATCAATCTTGATCAAGACCCTAAGGGAAGAATTTGGGTTGTATGGCACCCGTCTATCTTTCAGTTACTATTGAAGCTTCTTTGGCTCAAGTTGTGCATTGTAAGGTCCTTCATATGGCAACGCAGTAGCAGTTCTTTATTTCTTTGTCTATGGCTACAATACCATAGAAGAGAGGAAGGAGTTGTGGCAAGTTTTGAACACACTAGCTGTGACCATGGGCCTTCCATGGGTTATCATGGGTGACTTTAATAGCATTTTGTATGCGGAAGACAGAGCTGGGGGTAACAGGGTCTCTTTCTCTGAGGTCAAGGACTTTCAGGACTGTCTTGAATTCTGCAATTTACAGGAAATGAAGAGAATTGATGGTAGATACACTTGGTGTAATAGGCATGAAGATGATACCAGCGTTAGTTCTAAACTTGACTGGGTTTTTGTGAATGAGGAATGGTTGAATTGCTTCCCTGATCTTACCACCTACGCACTCCCTGACAACATTTCAGATCATTCTCCTCTCCTTCTACAGTTTTTCAAGTTTCCTGAACTTGGAAGACAACCGTTTAAGTTCTTTGATATGTGGATAAATGCTGACAATTTTCAAGATATTGTGCTTGATACTTGGAGCTGCCATGTGAATGGATACAAGATGTTTGGTATTGTGGAAAAATTAAAGGCTTTACAACATTCTCTCAAGGTGTTGAATAAAGCTCAATTTGGAGACATTGAATACAGAACTGACGAGTCTCGTGTAAACTTGGAGCTGGCTCAGCTCTCTTTGCAGCATGATCCTCAAAATGTGTTGTTGTAGAAGGCTGAAAAGGATGCTATGAAGGAATACAGGAGATATGCAGCTGCTCTGGAAAGTTTCTTTCAACAGAAACGCAAAATCACATGGCTGAAAAATGGTGATACGAATACTAAATATTACCATAATGTGATCATACAGAGGCGACTCAAAAATAGAGTTACTGCAATTTGCAATGAGAATGATGTGCTTATTCCTGATTATGCTGCTGTTGTTAACACATTCTGTGATTTTTACAAGAGCATGCTTGGGAGTAAAAGCTCTAAATCTGCACCTGTGAATATTGATATTATCAAGGAAGGACCTGTTCTAAATTCTGATCAGAAGTTGAGATTGTTGTTGCCTTTTTCAAAGGAGGATGTCAAATTTGCTCTCTTTGCCATCCCTTCTACTAAATGCCCTGGTCCCGATGATTTTGGCTCGGGCTTCTTCAAAGCAACTTGGGAATATCTAGGAGATGATTTCAGTGCTGCTGTCCTGGACTTCTTGCGCACTGGTAAGATCCTTAAACAGATTAACTCCACTGTTATTACTCTAGTTCCTAAAGTTGCCAACCCTACTAAACCTAATGAGTTTCGACCTATTGCATGCTGCAACACTATTTATAAGGTTATCTCTAAAATGTTATGTGATAGAATGAAGGTGGTTTTTTCATCTATTGTGCATGAGAACCAAGGTGCTTTTGTGCATGGTAGAAATATTGGGCATAATATCATGATTACTCAAGACCTTATTAGACTGTACAATAGGTCTAACATCTCCCCTAGGTGTCTTATGAAGATTGACCTTAGAAAAGCGTATGATACTATTGATTGGTTGTTTGTCAATGAAATGATGAGAGGGCTTGGCTTCCCGTCTAAGTTTGTGGACTGGGTGCTAAAGTGTCTCACCACAACTAGCTTTACTCTTAATATCAATGGGAGATTACATGGTCAGTTTCAAGGGGTTAAAGGATTGCGTCAAGGTGATCCCATTTCCCCCCTTATCTTTGTGTTGGTGATGGAATACTTGAGTAGAACTCTGAGATCTGTTAACAAACAAAAGGATTTTCACTTTCATCCTTCTTGTAAGCATTTGCAACTGGTTAACTTGACCTTTGCAGATGACTTGATGATTTTGTGTAAGGGTGAGGTTAAATTTGTCAGGAATGTTATGGAAGGTTTTCACCATTTTTCTGTTGTATATGGCCTTACAGCTAATATGAGTAAGTCCCAGGTGTTTGTTGGGGGGACTCATGCTAAGATTCCGCTGGTTGCTTGGAAGAGAATTTGCCTCCCTAAGAAACTTGGGGGTCTGAATGTGAAGAATTGTAGTATCTGGAACAAAGCTGCCATAGCAAAGCATCTTTGGGCCATTGCAAGCAAAAAAGATACACTATGGGTTAAGTGGATTAATACTATCTACTTAAAAGGCAGTGATTTGTATGAGCACAGGGTACCTGCTGATTGTAGGTGGTACTGGAAGAAGGTTATGGGCCTCAGGGGGGTTTACAGGTGATGTGGGATCTCAATCTACATGGCATGTTGACAGCAAAGGGGATTATACTATAAAAAGGGTTATGAACAACTTCTGGGAGTGCATGACAGGTTCAATGAATCTGATTTTGTATGGGTGAAATTTTCAGTCCCAAGACATGCCATATATCTATGGTTAGTTGTGCAAGGCAGGTTATTGACTAGGGATAGGCTACTGATGATGAATCTCAATGTTCCACATCCTCTTTGTCCTTTGTGCCAATCCCACAATGAATTCATTTCTCACCTTTTTTTCTCATGCTGCATTTCTAGACAGGTTATTGAGGGTATTAGTCCTTGGATTAAGCACCCTGCTTGGCCAAGTGCTTACCCCAGATGGTGTGTATGGCTGAGAAGAAGACGCACCAGCAAGCATAGGCGGTGGATCCTCTATGCAATGGTGGCTGCGGTAGTATATTACCTGTGGCTCGCTAGGAACAAGACAATTTTTTCTAATCAGCAATGTGATCCCCAGGCAATTGTTACTCAAATCAAGAAGATTCTTTATATTAGATTTGGTTGTATTAAACCTAAGAAGATTAAACCTGCTGATGTAGAGGTTTTTGATAGCATTTCTTAATTAGCATTAAGGCTTGTGCATGGAATGTCTAAGTACCCTTCTTAGAAGGTGCCTTGGCTTTGATGTTACTCCCTTGATGTTTGTGTATGAGTTATATTGGCAGTTCGTCTCTTTGGTAAATAAAGTCTTTTTTTTTTTTACCAAAAAAAAAATAAATAAATGTCATTAAAGCATTACATTTATGTCATTTTAGATTGTATAGATTTTATTCAATTTTTTTTAAAGAAAAATAAGAAATATGAACAGTTTCTAGCAATTAATATAGGATATTTATTTATGACAAATCATTAGTGACAATAATTAAACAAAAAAAAAGAAAAAAAAATGACCAGTTAAAACGTGACACTTATATATATATATATATATATATATATATATATATATATATATATATATATATATATATATATATATATATATATATATATATATATATATATATATATATATATATATATATATATATATATATATATACTAGTTTTATCTCCGTGCTCCACACGGACTCGTGATTATCTCTCGAAAATGAAAATAACTTCGCAAGTGATACCACATGCCTGTTTTATACTGCACAACTAATTCTATATTTGATTATTTTAATATTTTTGGTATGAAATGTCCCTTTAAATCGATCTACATCAAAATTAGAATGAATGTAAAATAAATTGATTTATAAACATAATTTTAGCCTACATCAAAATTCTAAAAAGAAAAAAAAAGATAAAGAGTAATAAACCTTTCTTCGAGTATACTAAGACTTTATTTTTTCAATTTATTATTAGTCTAATTTAGTTTAATCCAATTCAGATTAGTTAAATAGGTCATGTAGGAACGTACCACTTAAATAAATTTCATTTATGCTATAAAATATTAAAGGTCAAGTTAAATTTATATGTCATCAAATAGTTAAGCCCGGTATTGTTAGAAGTGTCATTTATTGTTATTTAACCAGGTTGTACACATGTGGCATCTACATGTAATCTTCACACGAACATTCCCTCTTAAGTGTCATCCTACATGTCATCAACGTCAGGAAATGACCCAACTTTTGTAAGACATATATCTCATTTTGAAGATTTTTTTCAAATCCAATCCATTGAATCAAGATTTATAATTTTTTGACTTACATAGCTAAAGTTTTTTTTTTTTCTTTTTTTTTTTTGTAATACAAAAAAAAAACTAATAAATATGTAATAAATCCAACTAATGAAATGGCATTAATGAGTGACACTTTGATGGTGAGTTGTTAGGCTATGTGGCAAGCTTTGCTTACGTGACGCGTAAGGGTCATCATCACATGAATTTACACCCCTACGTGGCGTCCTACGTGTCGTGCCCACACGAATTGGACTAACTTTATACGTATACCGATGTGGCGCCTATGTGTCATCTTCACACGAATATATCTCTCCCATGTGGCGTCTCACATGTCGTCGTCCCACGAAAAGAACCCAACTTTATAAGACATATCGCAAAGTCTCTCTCTCTAAAATGCTCTCTCCTGTCTTCCTCACCGGCGATTGTTACCATTAACAGCACCGAGTCTTCAATGGGGAAGAACGGAAAGACTAAGCGAGGGGGAGACAAACAAGATGACAATGGAAGAAACGCTACACCGACAGGTCCGACGAAATCAATGGATCAGATCCAGAATCCAAATTCAACCCGAGACAAGCTAGATAGGGTGGTTCGAAACCTAACTGAAGAATTGGAAGCTCCTGAGGTTTTAACACCAGAAACTGTCAAACAAATGGAAATTGCGAAAGATAAAATCAGTTCGTGGCTCTCTAAAATGAAGGAAAAGGCACAAACTATCTCCTCTTCGGAGGATGAAGAAGACGAACAAGCACAGCCGAAACAACTGGAACCATCAATTGCAGGTAAAATCTCAGCCTGGGACAAGTTTGACATCTCCAAATTAAAGAATTCTGGTTTTAAATTGGATTATGTTGAACCAATTATGCATGAAGGAAAACCAGTAGGGGAAATTAATTATATGGATATAGAATCCGAAGTCAATTACTGGAAAAATGCTGTTGTTTGTTATATAATGGGATCTAAACCACCAATCAATGTACTAAGTGGCTATCTTCGAAGAATTTGGGCTAAACGTGGAATGAATAAAATAGCCATGATGAAAAATGGCTTGGTGTTGGTTAGATTTGATTCCATAGAGCAAAGAGATGCTGTAATCCAAGAGGGAGTATATCATTTTGACAGCAAACCGATGATAGTGAGACAATGGTCTGAAAAAGTGGATTACACAAAGGAAGAATTGAGCTCAGTGCCTATCTGGGTTAAATTTCCTGATCTAAATGTGAAGTACTGGAATGCTAAAGGGCTGAGCAAGATAGCTAGCCTTGTAGGAAGGCCAATGATGGCAGACAAGAACACAGAACTCAAGGTTGGAATACAATTTGCAAGAGTCTTGATTGAGGTGGCAGTGGGTTCTGAGTACCCTAACAAGGTGCATTACAAAAACGAAAATGGGAATATTGTGGAACAGGAGGTGGTCTATGATTGGAAGCCTATACTGTGCAACCATTGCAAACAATATGGGCACAAGGAAGAAGAATGTAGGAAGAAAATCAATTCAGACTCTGCACCACAAGCCATGCCTGCACATAAGCCACAAAATCTGCCCCCTAGAACCCAGCAATGGCAGGTAGCAGGAAGAGGGAGAGGAAGAGCTGGGAATGTAGGGCGAGGAACAAGAGGAGGAAGAGGCCAATACAGAAAAATTCAGCAGGCTGCTGTTGGGGCACAGGTGCAGAATAGCTTCCAAATGCTGCAAGAACCAATGCAAGAGACACAAACAGCAACACTAGAGCAAGAACAACAGGAAATTCAAAGTGCGGATGAGGTGCCACTACATGGTAAGTCTCCTACCTTGACTGTTGGTCATGGATAGGATGTTAGTATGGAATGTTAGAGGCCTAAATGGCCCAATAAAACAAAAGGAGGTAGCCTTCTTTTGTAATGAAAATAAGTGTGGATTGGTGGCATTTCTAGAAACAAAAATTAGACTAGACAACATTGGAAAATACCAAAATAGTTTTTTGCCAGGATGGGAATCTTACTGTAATCATAATGATCACAGACTAGGTAGAATCTGGATAAGATGGATACCTAACTGTTTTCATGTGGACATTTTACTCTCTTCTGCACAAATGGTGATATGCAAAGTGGTGAATATTATGGAAAAAAAAGAATTTATGGCCAGTTTTGTTTATGGCCTAAATGAAAAAGAAGAGAGGAAAACTCTGTGGAAAGACCTGATTGATTTTGCAAGTAATTGTAATAAACCTTGGTTTGTTGGGGGAGATTTCAACAATGTTATGTTAGCTGAAAATAGGGAAGGAGGGAACCCTGTCACATTCTCTGATACCCATGAGTTCAAAGAATGCATAGAAAAGTGCTTCCTCACTGAAATGAATTGGTCTGGGTGCAAGTTTACATGGAATAATAGGCATGAAAGTGGGGGAAGAGTGTACTCTAAAATAGATTGGGCATTTGCAAACAACCTCTGGTTCCAGGATTTTGATCATTTTGATCTTAAATTCCACCCAGAAGGGGTATCAGATCACTCCCCAATCTGTTTATCCTTCCAGACAGAACCTGTTAAAGCCAAGACACCTTTTAAATACTTCAACATGTGGAGCCGCCACTCTGAATTCCATGGTATGGTGCAGCAAGCATGGAACTTCAGAACACAAGGCACAAAAATGTTCAGAGTCTACAGAAAATTGAATAGAGTGAGAAAAGTGCTGAGGAGCTTAAACAGAAATGAATTTAGGGACATCCTAACACAAGCAGACATTGCAAGAGTAGCTATGACACAGGCCCAGATTGATGCTAACAGAGAGCCCTTAAATGAAGAAGCACAGCACAAGGAACTACAAGCCAGGAAAAAATACAATGAATTGAATTTGGCTGCAGAAAACTTCCTACAGCAGAAAAGTAAGGTAAAATGGGTTCAACTGGGGGATGATAACACACAATTCTTCCATACAGTTATGAAGCAAAGAAGGCACAAGAATAGAGTACACTCCATCAGAACTCAGCAAGGAACTCTACTGGAAGATAAACAGTCAGTTATAGAGGAGTTTGTGAGATTCTACAAAGGGATGTTGGGAATAGCAGGGGAAAGGGAAACTTCAGCTGAAGCAAGCTTCTTCTCAGCAGGGCACAAACTTGATATACATCAACAAATGAATCTAATTGCTCCAGTCAATGCAACAGAGGTGAAAGCAGCAATGTTTGACATAGATTGCAACAAAAGCCCGGGCCCAGATGGATTTGGGTCAGGTTTCTTCAAGGCAGCTTGGCACATAGTAGGGCATGAGGTGACTGAAGCTATCATTGACTTCTTTGAATCATCTAGAATGCTCAAAGAAGTAAATGCTACAAATTTATGCCTTATACAGAAGATACAAAATCCTGAGAAGGCTTCTGATTTCAGACCCATAGCTTGCTGTAACACAATATACAAGTGCATATCCAAGATCATGTGCGGAAGATTAGCAAAAGTTCTCCCTACGCTTATCTCTGAGAACCAGGGAGCCTTTGTAGCCCAGAGATCGATTGTGAACAACATTATGATTTGTCAGGACCTCATTAAACACTACAACAGGAAGCAGTCCTCTCCTAGATGCCTGATGAAGATAGACTTGAGAAAAGCTTATGATACAATACATTGGGGATTTGTGAAGGAAATGTTGCAAGAGTATGGGTTTCCTACAAAATTCAGTGGATGGATAATGGAATGCATCCAAACTGCAAGCTTCAGCATCAATCTGAATGGAGAAACTCATGGATACTTTACTGCAAAACGTGGTATTAGACAGGGTGATCCAATCTCTCCGCTAATCTTTGTATTAGTCATGGAATACCTGTCTAGAACACTCAAAATAGCATGTATAAATAGAAGCTTCAGTTGGCACCCCATGTGCAAAAATCTAGGACTGAGCCACCTGTGTTTTGCTGATGACCTAATGTGCTTCTGTAAAGCAGCCCCAGAACCAGTGAGCATCATGATGAATAGCATCAACCACTTCTCACAAGCCACTGGACTATATGCTAACAAGGAAAAATCAAACATATATGTTGCAGGGGTAAATGAAGAAATGAAAAATGAATTATTGCATATCTCAGGATTCAGAGAGGGTGCATTACCCATGAAATACCTGGGTGTTCCACTTTCCCCTACAAAATGGAGCAAAATTGATTGTGAATGCTTGGTGGATAAAATGACTAGAAAATTGCAGATTTGGGCATCCAGGAATCTATCTTATGCAGGAAGAGTACAATTAATTAATTCTGTTCTGTTCTCCATACATGTATACTGGTCAAGCATATTCGTCATGCCTACTGGGGTACTGAAAAATGTGGAACAAAAATGCAGAGTTTTCCTATGGGGGACAACTGAACAGAAACACAAGACAAGCCTGGTAGCATGGGATATGGTATGCAGACCAAGGAAATTTGGTGGACTAAATGTGAAAAATTGCAAGTGGTTTAACTTAGCTCTAAATGGCAAGCATATCTGGGATATAGCCACAAAGAAAGACACATTGTGGGTAAGGTGGATCAATGGTGTATATCTGAAATGGGTCAATTTTTGGAATTATGCTACAGTCTGGGGATCAAGTTGGTACTGGAACAAGCTAAACAAGAACAAACATTACTTTCAGGCTCAATACACTGCCAGAGGGACATGGAAGCCTGAGACAGATGGCCTGTATACTGCTGCAAGTGGATATAGAATGCTGCAAGGAAATATGCCAAAATACAGACATGCAGATCTAATATGGGGGAAATTATCCATGCCTAGGCACAGTTTCTGCCTATGGCTAGCACAAAAAGAGAGATTGCTGACTAAAGACAGGCTGAGTAAAATGGGATTCCTGAATGGTGATGAAATATGCTACATGTGCAAAATGAAAGTAGAAGACCATAATCATTTGTTCTTTAACTGCAAAATGACAGCACCTGTTTTAGATAAGCTGAAAGATTGGCTGACAATTTCAGCAAATGCAAATACTATCCAGGGGCTCCTCAACTGGATTAGTAGGAGAAAATGTTCGAGAATGAGAAGAGCAGTGTACGCATCTGGGCTAGCAGCAGCTGTGTACTGGGTCTGGAAATGCAGGAATTCCCACTTTGCAGGTGAAGGTAGCATCCCAGCAGCAAAAATCATGCTGCAAATCAAGCAAACGGTGAGAATCAGAACACAATATTACAGCTCCAACAACAAAAAGATATCCAACAGAGACAAGAGATGGATAGATGAGATATAGAGAACCCAAAAGCCAAACAGGGAGAATGAGCAAATGCAATAACAGCAACAGCAACAGGCTGCAGCAGAAAACAGACAGAGGGGAGAGAAGGGTGCAAAAGGGAACCAGAAGAAAATATGATGTAGCTGGACAAGAACCAAACAGAAGATACCAGGAAGAAAGCCAGTAGCAGTTTGCAGTTGACAAATAGGAGCATGGATCGGGAAAGACAGAAATGCCTTTTGAACAGATTACTGAAGGAATAGGCAGAAGCAGATATCATTAGGAACTCAGCAGTGAATCAAGCAACTCAGGAAGGTAGCAGGAAAGTGCAGGAATTTATAGCAGAATTCAGCAGAGAAGCAGAAGTAGGGGAGCAGGGCTAGGGGCTGTGAACAGGACAGCAGTAACCAGTGACAGGTTGCTGGAGAAAATCAGAACAAGGAATGAAGCAGGAAAAACAGAAGTTTGGAAAACTAGAAGAAGTTGTAATTTCTAGTTTATTATGTTTTTGTACTTTGTTGTAAGTCAGGAAGATTTTTGTACTTTGTAATGTTTACAGAGATGGTGAACCACTGTCTGTAGTGAGTTGCACCAAATTGAAGGGATGTAAGGTAGTAAAGGGATGCAGGAAAAGGAACCCTACCTAGTAGGTGGCCTTGGATTTGCATTGCCTTAGGGTTGTAATCTTGTTACATTACAATGAGCAATAATACAATTTCTGACTTGCACCAAAAAAAAAAAAAAAAAAAACTTTATAAGACATAGTAGATATGCATCTCATTTTGTAGTATTTTCCGAACCTGATCCAGTGGAGGAAGAATTATAATTTTTAAAGTTGCGTAACAAAAGTTATTTTATTTTATAATCTTAACAAAATGATAATAAATATAATAGGTTGTATTTATGAATTCAAATAATGATTATTAATTAATGCTTGACACACTTGGATGGAGGCTTAGGTGGCAGCATACGTGTCATCACCACACGAACTTGGCGCTTACGTGGCATCTTAGGTGTCATGCCCACACGATTTTAGGCGCCTGCGTGGCATCCTACGTGTCGTGGCCACACGAGATTGTATTGATTTTATTCAATTTTTTTTAAAGAAAAATAAGAAATATGAACAGTTTCTAGCAATTAATATAGGATATTTATTTATGACAAATCATTAGTGACAATAATTAAACAAAAAAAAAGAAAAAAAAATGACCAGTTAAAACGTGACACTTATATATATATATATATTATATATTATATATATATATATATATATATATATATATATATATATATATATATATATATATATATATATATATATATATATATATATATATATATATATATATATATATATATATATATATATATATATATATATATATATATATATATATATATATATATATATATATATATATATATATACTAGTTTTATCTCCGTGCTCCACACGGACTCGTGATTATCTCTCGAAAATGAAAATAACTTCGCAAGTGATACCACATGCCTGTTTTATACTGCACAACTAATTCTATATTTGATTATTTTAATATTTTTGGTATGAAATGTCCCTTTAAATCGATCTACATCAAAATTAGAATGAATGTAAAATAAATTGATTTATAAACATAATTTTAGCCTACATCAAAATTCTAAAAAGAAAAAAAAAAGATAAAGACTAATAAACCTTTCTTCGAGTATACTAAGACTTTATTTTTTCAATTTATTATTAGTCTAATTTAGTTTAACCCAATTCAGATAAGTTAAATAGGTCATGTAGGAACGTACCACTTAAATAAATTTCATTTATGCTATAAAATATTAAAGGTCAAGTTAAATTTATATGTCATCAAATAGTTAAGCCCGGTATTGTTAGAAGTGTCATTTATTGTTATTTAACCAGGTTGTACACATGTGGGCATCTACATGTAATCTTCACACGAACATTCCCTCTTAAGTGTCATCCTACATGTCATCAACGTCAGGAAATGACCCAACTTTTGTAAGACATATATCTCATTTTGAAGATTTTTTTCAAATCCAATCCATTGAATCAAGATTTATAATTTTTTGACTTACATAACTAAAGTTTTTTTTTTTCTTTTTTTTTTTGTAATACAAAAAAAAAAAAACTAATAAATATGTAATAAATCCAACTAATGAAATGGCATTAATGAGTGACACTTTGATGGTGAGTTGTTAGGCTATGTGGCAAGCTTTGCTTACGTGACGCGTAAGGGTCATCATCACATGAATTTACACCCCTACGTGGCGTCCTACGTGTCGTGCCCACACGAATTGGACTAACTTTATACGTATACCGATGTGGCGCCTATGTGTCATCTTCACACGAATATATCTCTCCCATGTGGCGTCTCACATGTCGTCGTCCCACGAAAAGAACCCAACTTTATAAGACATAGTAGATATGCATCTCATTTTGTAGTATTTTCCGAACCTGATCCAGTGGAGGAAGAATTATAATTTTTAAAGTTGCGTAACAAAAGTTATTTTATTTTATAATCTTAACAAAATGATAATAAATATAATAGGTTGTATTTATGAATTCAAATAATGATTATTAATTAATGCTTGACACACTTGGATGGAGGCTTAGGTGGCAGCATACGTGTCATCACCACACGAACTTGGCGCTTACGTGGCATCTTAGGTGTCATGCCCACACGATTTTAGGCGCCTGCGTGGCATCCTACGTGTCGTGGCCACACGAAATGAACTCACTTTTATATATATATATGATTAGATATTTGTACTTTTAAAATAAAAAGTCTGCTATGTTGAAAAAAAGTTATTGCACAAAAAAGTTCTCATTTTTGCACCAAAAATGTTACGTTTGAGTAAAAAAATGTTATTTTCCATCGTTTTATTTGAAAAGATCCTACACAAGATCGAGGGTGCGTTCTTTTCCACTTATTCCATTGATTCTCACTGATCGGGTAAGGTTCAGGCACTGATTTTCACTAATTGGGTAATGTCCTAACACTTATATTCACTGATTGGGTAAGGTATTACCACTAATTTTCACTTATTCGGTAAGATCCTTACATTGATTCTCACTAATTCAATAAGGTCCTACTACTCTGTGAGTAGGAATGTGGGTTCTGCCACTGATTCCACTGATGGGGTAAAAGGTCCTACCACTGATTCTCACTGATTCAGTAAGATCTTGCTTTCCCACTGATTTAATTTAGTAAGATCTTGCTTTTGATTTTCACTAATTTGGTAAGGTCCAATAAGTAGAAAAGAACCACGACTGTTGGAATCTTACTATTAATTTGGGTTCTATTTCAGTGAACTAAAATGAATAATTTAATGTGACCCAAAAATATAATTTTTGAACTGAACTAAACTATTGACCAACTAGGTATCCAAACCAGATTAAAATTCAACCGAACTTGTTTGCACTAAATTCCTTACAACCAATTTGGTATAATTTTTCAATTTTTTGATGGAAATTTTGGTATAAATTCAAGAAGAACCTAAGATGAGCACATGGCCAACAGGTCCAAGTCCGAAACAATGTCATTGTGTTGTGCTCAAATGAGTGGTAGGAGACTAGGAGTACTCATTGGTTTAATGGGTCCAACGACTTATGCTACAATGCAATGGGCCTAACAACGGTTTATTTAGGTCCAAATTAAATGTTGTCCCATTTCAACACATCTGGTCTATATTATTCAAAAATAACCTGCAACGAGTACCTGTTCGAGTCCAAAACACTCTCATATGGATAGAGTAATTTACATTAGATGGTCAGACTAAGGTAATTAACACATATAGAACCCAAAATCGTTCCTATCTACATCATTCACACCATTTACTGTACTAACCAACTTAAAATTACTTGTTGTTGCGACTTGCGACGGTGGAAGAGAGTGAGAAGTAATATTTATCGCAACATTAATACTCCCTCCGTCCCTCTTTTATCTTCTCACTTGACTTTGCACAGTCTCCAAGATGATACTTTGATCATTAATAACTTTAATTATACAGATATAATTATATTAAAAAATTAATATTGTGAAAATATAATCTAAAACGAATCTAAGAAATGTATTTTGATCTTGTAATTCTTTATATATTTTTCACAAATTAATGGTCAATATTTATAAAGTTTGACTCAAAAAGTCAAATGAGAAGATAAGAGAGGGACGGATGGAGTATTAATCTTCAGAAGATTAGTAATTATTTCTGACGAAATTGTTGTTACTTAGCTTGTATGATCCAATGATTATAAATACTAAGTATGAAGGAATAGCATTGTAGCTACATACACAGACATAAATTGTTTACTTTCCCAACTCGATCAAATCATCCAGCAACTAACATTACATCCACACATATTTCTACAATAATAGAAAATTCTGGAGTTCATTCATTCAAACTAGTGTTGGTTTGAACTCATGACCTAGTGTACAAGTTGCAACTTGTTTACCAGTGAGTCAAACACATCTTGGGTAATGTTGGATCTAACTTAACACCGCATAAGATCGATAAGAGAATCATTTCTACTGGGGTGGTAGTCCAGCTGGAGGGGGTGGCTGGCGACGTCTACGATCCCGTAGTCTCCTAAAGACTAAATAAGCAAATAGGAGCACTAGTATAGTAACACAAACTACTATAACTACTATAACTGGTACCCTCATAGCAGACTTTCGGCCACCTCCCGCCTTCCAGTAGCCATCAGCTTGCTCCACTGCTCCTGGATGTCGCCTGCTGCTTGTTGGCGCCATGTTGTTGTTTTTGTCCATGAGAGAGAGAGAGAGAGAGAGAGAGAGAGAGAGAGAGAGAGAGAGAGGAACCAACCTTAATCCTCTTAAGTTAAGTCCAACCACCTAAGCTCTGCGTTTTTGGGGTTTAATTTGGCCTATGATCTGAGGAGAGTAGTGAAAATAAAAGACGGGGCCATATATAAACATTTACAGAAAATTTAGTACTCGATCGTAGTTATTACAGAGTTCAGAAATTGCACAAGTTTAATTGAAGATATAAATTGCTTATGATAAAAAGTAGTACTCCGTACTCCTCAATTAATTGACGGCTAGGAGTTGAGCTCTAATTATTGCAACGGGTGACTTTTCTTATTTGTGTGAGTTTTTTAGTTGCAGTATCTAATTAAGTAAGGCCCAAATAAGGGATGATCAATGTAATTTGGGCGGGAAAAGTTTGCATAAAAAAGGAGTATTATTATGCTCAAGTAGCTAGAATGTGAAAGTATATGAAACACTGTCCCAGGTCAAATACAAGCAATTTTACCTCTCCAGTTGTCAAGGACTTGTAATATGAACAACCCAACATCAAGCACAAAAATATAGCTAAAACCTGCTAGGCTGCTACACAAATAAATGATAGAAGTGTCTATTCTATACTAAAGGGATTTTGAAAGGAAATTGAGGCAATTAAGTGCTAAGAGTTTGAGGGAGACCAGATAATCACACGCTTTTCATTTATTTTCGATCTTGACAACTCATCCTGATTATAACGGAACGGAACATGTAGCACAATTTTCATTAGTACCGTGAGGGAGACAAAGTGAATCTTAAGATTATTCGGGATAGAGGTGCAACTTAGAATTATTTTAGGTTGACGGGACAAATTTGAAATTATGGGATCCAATTTTCCAAAAAAAATAAGGGCAAGATTGGCCAATTAAGCAGATTGGTATATAAAATAAGGATATTTCGACATATTGATATATTTTGTTACTCCGACGACATATGAGTATATTAAAAATACATCGGCGACAAGTGCACTCAAAAGTATTTCGCCGGAGCGAATATTTGATTAAAATATTATTTTTTTCGTATTTATTGTATATTTCTACCATTTTCAGCCTAAAATTTAATATTTTAATTTTTTTTCCTCTTTTTCTTTTCTTTCCCCCTTTTCCCTTGTTCCCCATTGTTCACTGTCATCGTCATCTTCCCCAATGTTCCAGCCATTTCATTTGTTCCATTTGTTCATAGATTGAAATTGCATTAACCTTTTAAATTAACCAATATTCTCCCCTCATTTTAATTGATTCCCCCTATTCCCTTTTGAATTGTTATTATTCCCCTTTTAAATTGTTTTTGATATTAGGGAAGAAGATTGAAATTGGGGAAAAGATTTTCCAACCACCACCACTGTCACAACCACCACCGTCACAACCACCACCACCGTCAGATCCACCACCCACCACCACTGCAACCACAACCACCACCGTCACAATCACCGCCCTTCTTCAGCCAAGACACTCTAGCACCGTCTTTCTCAACATTGGGAAAAACAAAAACACACAAAGATTGGTTCAGAGTCTCTCTCTCATCACTAGTCCTCCAGCACTTCAGATCAAGAACTCGAAAAGGATGGCAACTACGAAGCTCTGGTGGCTATGGCTTTAACAGAACAACATCAACCCCCACGCACCTAAAATCAATGGGTAATGGGCAACCCACAATTACGAAAATCAAATAAAATGAGGGAAAAGGGAAAAATACATAAAATGAGTGCAGAAATTTAAAATTACATTTTTTTAGCTGAAAAGGGTAGAAATACACAATAAATACGTATTAATAATGTTTTAATCAAATATTCCACCGGCGAGGTATTTTTGGATGTATTGTCGCCGGTGTATTTTTAATATACCAATGTGTCGCCTGAGCAACAAAATATACCAATGTGTCGAGAGACCCTCATTTTATATACCAATCTGGTTAATTGGCCAGACAAGATTGAAATATCAATTGCCTGGAAGAGGCCCCCCTAAGAAAATCAAGCGTCCCCATTTTTCTTCTCCCGTATCACCGGCATCCGCGATGGAGTAACCACTATTTTTGCAGTTTTCATACGATACAGTGTGATCAGGGGGAGGTAGATTCACTTCATGAAAGGTGTTATCAATGACCTTGATACGAGAGTAAAATGCAGCTAGTCTAGTATCATGTTCTGGATCTGGTTGATAACCACATCCCATTTCAGGAAGATCTTCGCCTTGAGGTGCATATACTTCCCCTCCCCATTCCAGTCGAGTTGCGCCATCTCCTAAGCTCGTGAACAAGTTCACAGGCCAGTACCCGATTGCATATTTTTCTTCCCCTATTGATAACCACCAATTTCCGTCGTCTTCATGCTACAATATGTACAAATTCATCGCTTTTATCATACATTATTATTGTCATGATCTAGTATTTATTATACAACATGATGATAATTAATTGATACATACAAGCCCAAAGTACTCCAAATTGATGAGAACTGTGAAATGTAATGTAAAATTTGTAACGGAAGATAGGTAATTGTTAATAGGACATGAAAAATCCATCATCGTTACCTTATCAATATAGAGTCTCCAAAAGTATTGCTCTTTTTCCCTTTCAGATACTTTATCAGGAACCAAGCCTATG
This sequence comes from Tetragonia tetragonoides, assembly GCA_038025085.1. Lineage (NCBI taxonomy): Eukaryota > Viridiplantae > Streptophyta > Magnoliopsida > Caryophyllales > Aizoaceae > Tetragonia > Tetragonia tetragonoides. Next base: position 51,563,674 of record CM076142.1, read on the forward strand.
GGTACCTCTTTCCCTACTTGCACAAATTCGGGGCAGTCAAGATTTAAACATCTATTTTGACCCACCTAGCCCACCTGCTGCCTACAGATATATGGATCGGATGATGGATCAAATTATAGGACGAGAAAAGTAATTATATACATACATAAACAACAAAAATGTTTCATTACAACAATTGCGTACATGCATACATACATAAAAGCACTGTGTGTAATTGGACGAACCAATATAAAACCGAGAGAGTATATCACTGTGTGTGCAAGAATTCATATAAGACAAGACGACGGTTACATTCGGAAAAAAAGTGTCTACTAAATGAAACAATTTTTGGCGGTCAAAAAACAATTAAATATTACTTTTCGGGCTAAAAATGATAATACATTTTATCGTGGGATGCCTTACACAAGCTAAGACCAACGGGCAGTATATAGAGTAACTAGAAAGAACCAAATTTACACAGATGTGGAGAGACTTACCACAAAACGTATATATAGGTGGGTTTGAGTGTCTTTAAAGACCTCTTGATTTACCTAAGCAAAATATAAACCATTCCACATCGTTTTTTTTTTTTGAGGGGAACCATTCCACATCGTTAATTAACAATAACATCAGTTTAAATTAAAAACAAAAACAACAATAACAACTAGTGTGGATTAATTCTTATATATGTTGAGTAACTATTTTAATTAGTTTACCATCCATCCAGCTTCTATAAAATCGGGACCATTCTGTAATCTCATTCTTGATGCACTCCATTGTGAACCACTTATTGATGGGTTATATATGCTTATGGCACCACTTGCTCCAAGAAACTTTGAAGCAGGAAAATCAGCTGTCCGAACGATGGCATACTGCATTATTATGAATGTGAGTTGGTCTTACACAAGACTTTCTCCCTCATTCATTAATTGAGGTGACAAATTAAGTAAATTACAAGCGAGTAATTGATTAAGATGAGTACAAATGGTGGAAATTAAATCGTTACACAATGGTTAGGCTCTGCAGGATCATACTGGGGACTTATTACAGTAGTATTTGTGTTGTGATGAAAAGGTATAATTTTTGAATAATTGAAGGTAGGATTAGGATGGTGATTTTCTTGCTGATTGTTTTTTCTTGATATTGGAACAGTCCCAGATGGGCAACCCCCATCTTTGAGCCCAATACCCAGCGGTGCCTCCCTATCGGGTAAAGAATTTGATCGTCTCACCATCTGCAAATAAACAATCAATTAAAAGTCAGTATTTATTTAGTTTTAACCAGTTTTATTATTGGTAAAAGGCAATAATAATAATGTGTCATTAAAGTGTGAATTCTGAAAATTAATAATGATGAGTCGCAATTGGTTTTTACCATTTGCAATATGGAGAATGATACATCAATCCACTGGGTTGGCAACCCACCTCCCCTTTGTTTCTATCTCTCACTTAGATACAAAGTGAGTGTGGGTTTTAATTATGCTGACAAAAAAACTAAAAGTTTCAGAAAAATTAAGAGTTAGTTAGATCAGTGTAACTAAATTGTTATCAATTATTATTTTAACTAATATTATAATTGGTGACGACCAAGTTAAAATGAAAGAATGAATAATCTAAATCGGATGCAAAGTTGTTTTTACCCAATTTTAATTATGGTGATTACCAAATTAATATGTTGGTGAGAAAAAAAGGTGGTAACTGACCAGTGACTAAGGCTCTGTTTGATTCACCTTAATTTTACTTAAATTCAGTTCAGTTCAGTTCAGTCCAGTTCAGTTCAGTTCAGTTTATATGTAACTTTATTACTTATATAACTTTTTAGTCCGAAATAATTTCATGATGAAATTTATGTCATCGGAAAGATCTCAAAACATACTTTCAAATGAGTCCAATATTGACTATATTTGGACGAATTTTAAATGGTTAAAGATCAAGTTCAAAAAATCACTTAAGTTCAGTTCAGTTCAGTTCAGTTCAGATTAGTTCAGTTCAGATTAGTTTTATTCAGGTGAATCAAACGGAGCCTAACTGACTATCATACTACAAGCACCATAAATCAAGTACTTAATACTCATATATATTTCAATAGAAATCGCCTAACAAGGAAAATATACTGAAATACACAAATTAAAAGGGTTTTCAATAGCGTATTACATAATCATGTAATACAAAATCATGTATTGGGATTTCAATAGGAGTCATATATTTCAATAGCATGTGTTCCAAATAAAGTATAACACAAAATACAGATATATAACGTACCTTGAAATAAAGGTTATTCACCAATGAATTACTAAAGGCCGGTTGTTTGTAGAAATCTACACAATTATAATTCTCTCCATGTATCGTCTGTACTCGAACAAATTTTAAAAAATGTGAAGTATATTACATAATAATCATTGAACAAGAGATTGCGTTAGCAATGTGGTAGGCAGGAAAAAAAACAACATTACCTTAATGCTGAAGGTTGACACAATATGCTCATTTTCAGATAACCTTCTGGCTCCTTCAACTTTATGTTGTGTGTAGATAATCAAGATTAGTGATAAATACAAAGGTATTATAGCCATCACCAAAGTGTAGATCAATGCATGATGCATTTCATGATGTATAGGGATCCTTATATATAGAATCGTAAATTAAATGGGAATCAAATTAAAAAGGAAAGAAATCATCGACCGAGACACTAATGCTGGTGGTATAGTGGTGTGTATGTTAATTATTTGTTTCCCCTTTGGATTTGATTGGGTGTCAAATCTTATTTAAAATACTAATACTAATACTAATGTAGTTTTGCTATGGTGCTTCCAAAAGTCTATTTTAGGCTTCTAGCAACCTCTTTATTTCTACGCCATCAACTTTTAACGAGTATTGGGTATTGGTATTTTGGTCACTACTCAAAGCTTCACCTAGATCTTATATCCAAGTAAAAAAAGGAAAAAAGGAAACGAAATAAATTATACCTTCCAAATGAAGGAAACAAGATAAATTATACCTCTCAATTTAAATTTGAACATAAAATACAACTCCACATAAGAAGATTACACAGGTTTATAAAAGACAACTTCAAAAAGGAGATTACACAAGTTGTCATTTAACATTTTACTCCACTCCAATTTGGTAAGTCCCACAATTTAAAATACTAATGTAGTTTTGTTGTGGTGCTTCCAAAAGTCTGTTCTAGCAATCCTCTTATTTCTAGGCCATCAACTTATTTTAACGAGTATTGAGTATTTGTGTTTTGGTCACTACTCAAAACTTCACCTAGATCTCACATCCAAGTAAAAAAGAAAACGGAATAAATTATAACCTTCAATAAAGGAAACAAGATAAATTATACCTCTCAATTTAAATTTGAACATAAAATACAACTTCAAATAAGAAGATTACACAGGTTTATAAAAGACAACTTCAAAAAGGAGATTACACAAGTTGTCATTTAACATTTTACTCCACTCCAATTTGGTAAGTCCCACAATTTAAAATACTAATGTAGTTTTGTTGTGGTGCTTCCAAAAGTCTGTTCTAGCAATCCTCTTATTTCTAGGCCATCAACTTATTTTAACGAGTATTGAGTATTTGTTGTTTTGGTCACTACTCAAAACTTCACCTAGATCTCACATCCAAGTAAAAAAGAAAACGGAATAAATTATAACCTTCAATAAAGGAAACAAGATAAATTATACCTCTCAATTTAAATTTGAACATAAAATACAACTTCAAATAAGAAGATTACACAAGTTTATAAAAGACAACTTTAAATAAGAAGATTACACAAGTTGTCATTTAACATTTTATTCCACTCCAACTTGGTAAGTCCCACAACTTTATGAACCTATCTTTAAAAAAACAAAAACAAAAACAAAAAAGTGAATCCTATCACCCTTCCTCATTTTCACAATAAGTCACGTAAGTTTCCCATCAAAAAAAAAAAAGAAAAAAAAAGTATTCTTTTTCTTTTTTTAGGGTGAGATATATTTAATCAAGATTGATTGGAGAAAATAATTATTCGCAAAACTTACATAATATGCCAATTTTAAATAAATAGATAAAACAAAAAAGGGAAGGCAAAAATTTACTTCTCAAAGTATTATGAGTCCCACATCGAAAAATTAAGTAAGTAGTAGTGAAGTAAAAAACACGTATAAGAACGGAGGGTGAGGTTTGAAGCAAAACACATCTTACTTAGCCTTTTGGCGTGTAGTGAAAGTGTAGTATTTGTTTTGTTAGCCAATCGACAACATAGTACTAAATTAATTTTTCAAAAATTTCAAATTATTTAGCACACAAAGAAAACTATGTCGCTAACTCGCTACAAGTCTTTTTCACCATCTATTTATTTATTTTTTAGATCTTACCTAATAAAAAGATCTATTTTAACAAACAATATAGAAAGAAAAAAACTTTAAATAATAAAGTATGTATGACTAATAGTCCCACATCGGTATGAGAAGTAACGAAAACGCAGATAACCATTGTGGACTTGAGTGGAAAAAACCCTAGCCTCTCTTTTTTGTCTCTCCTCTTTCTCTCTCAACCTTAATCCTTACTAGGACCAATTTTCAGGTCGGGAAGGCCGATTTAGGCCCTTCCCAGCCTGTGATTCATGTTTTCCACCTCTTTTTGTCATTGATTTCTAGTTTATGCTCTCTAAGTGGAATAAATTTTCTCTCATTTTTGTGGAGTTATTAGGGATTTTTATATTTTTCCTCTTTGTAGGATCCTTTCTTCGCCTATTGTGCGATTTAGTATCAAGTAATATGAATTCGGGGACCGGATATGCACAATATCGATGGTATCATACAACGTTTTGTGAGCAAACAATTACGTTACTTGCGGTGAAGATCTCCACTTCCGTTAAAGATGAAACATTAAAGGAAGCACATGGTTACTATGCATGTTGGGAGTCGCGCTCGGGTATTCTAGTTAATTGTTTTGTTAGCAGATTTGTTATTGGTACTGCTGATTTAGTATATTCTAGGGTTATTTTCGATGTAGATGCCGTATGGCTTTTTTTAAGAATGAAAGTCTCCTATTCCGCTCTCAAAAAAAAAAGAAAACACAGATAACCAATATAAAAGTAAAAGTAAGAGGGTCAATAACGTAAGACAAGCAAAAAAAATTACTTCAAAAATACTATGAGTCCCACATCCAAAAACTAAGTAAGTAGTAGTCAAGTAAAGAATATTTATAAGAACAAAGGGTGAAGCTTGAAACAAAGCACATATTGCTTAGCCTTTTGGCTTAGATGAAAGTGCGTGCAGTATCTGTTTTGTTAACCAATCGCCAAGAATGATAATAAATTAAATATTCAAATTATATAGTACACGAAGAAAAAGGTATCGTTATAATTCTTTTCCGCTTTTTATTTATTTATTTTTAGATCTTACGTAATAGAAAGATCTATTTTAATTTTAGTCCAACTAAACTAGGGTACCAAATCAATAATCTAAAATTTTCCAATATCAATAATCTAAAACACACAAAAATAATAATAATTCCCATATATATTTAAAGCATCAGTGAATTCTCCAACACAAAATTTTATTCCGTCCCTTGATTTCTCTTTGACTCTTTATGTTTAGGATCAAAGGAACCTGACCTTACTACTGTTCACAGTTCATGTCATGAACATAGATAATAGACCTTGAACTCTTTACATACAGTTCATGACATGCATGCACGAGTCTTTTATCCAGGCAAGTATAGTCTTCTAACATTGTAAGTAGATATTTCTTTTATCCAGGCAAGTATAGTCTTCTAATTAACATTTATGTCTTGTATTAGAACTTAGAAGCAGTCTCCTATTATATGCTTTGGGATTTTCGTGGGTTGGAAACTTGGAATGAAGTTAACTAGAAGTCTAGAAATCAAAATCGATATGCATGGTGATCATGCCTCATGGGTGAATACTGGACCTGGGCAATGGGCCGGGTCCGCCTACTTAAGTGATGGTGCAGGGCGGGTCAAATGCCAATTTTATTGGGAAATGGCGCGCTAGGTGGGCACGGTTCGTTTGACGCTTGTGAAAAAAATAAAAATAAATAGAAATCTATCTACAAATCAAAATCAATATGCATTGGTCATGAGACTCATGACTCGAGTAAAAGTGGCCGGTGAACTCACTTGGTTGAGCTCTCACATATCTGGGAGTTTAAGTCTCATTCCCCTCGATAATATTTGTGATAAAACTTAGCAAATGGCAATGAGCCGGGTCCGCCCACTTAAGTAATGGCGTGGTGCGGGTCATATGTCAAATATTAACGGGACGGGGCTGGCCAGGTGGGCACGACCAGAGCCGTACCTAACATTTCAGGGGCTCCGGGCGAGATTTAAGCATTAGGCCCCCGAAAAATTTAAATATATTTTTTGGGAAAATTTTCAACCCCAATTTGCCAATTTGGAAAATTTCAAATACATTTTGAGTGGGAGCAGTAATTAGTACAATAAAAAAGTGCACATATAAGGAAATTTGCGTGCAATGGCCCAAAAAATACAAAGCGTGGGAGTCGAATATCAACTAGCGCACTACTTGTGACAAATTTTGCTAGTTACATACATGTTCAACTCTATACTTTTAGTTAATCATTAGATATAATATTATCTATATATAACAATAATGTGCTTAATTAAACCCCTTTTATGATGGGCCCTGGACGGTCGCCCTCCCAACCCTCCCTCAGAGCCGGCTCTGGGCACGACTCGTTTGACCTGAGTATACTTGGAAAAAAAACACTCCACAAAACTCAACTATGCCATTACTCACTCCAAACCTCTTCTCTTTCTTTTCTTCCTTCACATTTCACAGAACCAATAACCGCCATTAATTACTCAGCCCATAACAATTCTCCACCATTATTACAGTAAATCTCCACTCTTAGGCACAGGTTAATTAGCATTTATTATGACCATTTGGTGCAGTTTTATTGCTAATAAAGTTTATTCTTCATTCATCTTGAAATTCGGCTACTGTCAGTAAATGGACCATTTCAGTTTTACGCAAGTACATACCTTTATCTAGAACTAGAAGGTTTCCATATTCCTATAAAGTTGACTAAAATCTAAAAAAATAAAAATAAAGTAAAAAGGCAATCGCAACCACAAGAGGAGAGAGAGAGAATGAAGCACGAAGGAGGCAAACACTCTGGTTCGCGCGATTCAATTTTCTCTCGAGTTTTCGGCTCCAATTTAGGTAATCCAATTAATTTCTTGCCTAATTCTCTCTGTTTTCATCTAGATTTTAACCAAAACCTAGAAATTCGATTTCAGCGTTTCAATTTAGGTTTCCTTTCGATTTTCTCTCTCTCCACAAACTCGCCATCATCAAACTACTTTGCATGCATTCGCTTCATCAAATTTACAGATTTCAACTACTTCGTATGATTCCAATTCCTCTCGATCGATTTCGGCTTGAATTTACAGGTTTCTACTTTTGATTTTCCCTCTCCTTAAGTTTGATGAATGCATATATTTTGTTTGAAATAAGTTCGGATTCATGTGTTTTTAGGTTCCTCGCGATTTGTTGTTAGGTTTTTTTTAAATATGTTTCTGGATTATGATGTTTAAATGAGTTTATTTAGTGATCTTGAGGTTTGAAGCTAATTTTACAAATTAAAATTAGCGTATAACCTTCGCAATATTGTTGTGTTGTTCAGATTTCTGTTTACTTCTTGCGATTTCATTGGCCAATAATAGATTATGTAACGCATGTTCAAATGATGCCAAATTAAAAGCAATTAGGGTTTGATTTGTTGATTATGATTTCGAATCAATTGGTATTAGGTTTATCCTTGGGATTGAGAGCGAGTATACTATTTTATCCTAATTTTGAATTGATTTAGGTTTACTTTTTGGTTCTATTGCTGAAGTACTGTTTTTGCTCTTAATTTTGGTGAAATTGTCTCTCTCGTGCTCTGACTAGTTGTTTAAATTTTGGTTGCTTGCTTCTCGGAGTTGAATTTGCATCAATCTAACAAACTAGTTGATATTGATGTTGTCTTTTCTTTCACTGCTTCAGGAAATAACCTTCCGTGTCCTGTCACCAGAGTGTGTCCGCAACGCATGTGACGGTGAGCTAGCTTCAATTTCTATGACCATGAAGAGTTATGGATTCTTTATTGTCAATGGATGTTTTTCACTCTTCTTGAAATAATGTTATTCTCCTAGTCCTAATAATTCTAGTGCATATCGAACTACATTGTTGCTGCACTACATAACTTAATTACATAAAGGGATCTATGGAAGATATAGAGTGATCTATTGAAAGAAACTGAATTGCATATAGTGATCTATAGAAGAAACTGAACTGCATGGAATTTGGCTAGGGTAAACTTTTTTGTTTTGTTGTGTTAATATCAACTGTTATAAGCTTGAATTTGGCTATGAAATGAATGTTTCCTTTGGAGTTGTATGTTGCACTGACCCTGGAGTGAAGTACAATATATACTCTTACTTCTGTAATTACTTCTAGTAGTTTGCTTCAGCTTTGCAAGTGCTGTCAACCTGAAATTATTTCGTTCTTAGAGGTAGAAATAAGTGCAAGCTTAACATGTATCCTCTATCTTCTGTAGTTCTGTGAAATAAACTTTAATGTGGCTGTTCTTGAAAATAATATTTCTAATGTCAGTAGCTGAATGTTCTCCTCTAACATCAATTCTCTTACAGCAAGCTTAACATGCATCTTTTGAAAACACTTCAATGAATTCCAATCATATGTGATTTTAGTGGCATAAACAGGTAAATAGTGAGTGATGAGGATGGATATTTGTCCGCTTTGCTTTATTTCCTTTTTTCAATGATGCATTTGAGCAAATGGAATTCTGAATTTTCCAGCCTAAAGGACAGACTTTTTCATTGCAAGAACAGAAGTTCTGCGACCCTGCCACATCGATTTGTTTACTTTGTTCACAAGATCTATCACCTCACATTTTTGACTATTGCTTTGAAGAAATGAAACCCTAGAAAGACAGCGTTGAAGGAGATGAGAGAAAATGGAACAAAATGGAGCGATATCTAGTGCCAACTGAGCCATCTTCAACAAACCCTAAGCTGATTCGGTAATATTTTCATAATTTCAATACCTTGCTTTACTTTGTTATACTTTTTATTTTTGTTTTAACAGTAGTGGATTTCATGAAATGGAGATGTTATTTTTTGAGTGAAGGCCTTGTTGGAAGAGGACTGCTGGAGAATTGAATGGTCGAATTGAATCGAAATACCGTCATGTATTGACTGGATTGTTAATTCAGTCTTACTCCCAGGTACCTCATTGTAAACATGTAAATTTCTGATTGTATAACAAAAAGCGCAACATAGATATTAACCAGCAATTAGATTGGTAGTTTTTCACCTCTTTGTGCTGCAATAATCTGCATGTTAGTACTAGTTGTTGCGCCATGACTAGAAATTCACAGAAATTTGATTACGGACTGTGGGTATCATATGTCTAAACACAATACGTCAACAGGCATTCATGACATATTTCATTGTGACATACTTAGTGTGCTTATATGTATGATGATCCGCCCATGTTTGTCAGTGCAACTATGTGGGCTTGATACCTGTATTTGATGGATGATAAAGTATTACTAATTCAGTTTGTGATCAAATCCTTGCAAGGGTTGTTTCCAATGGGACATCCAAGTCTTTGAGTTTCTGCAATAGGCTTCTTGGAAGGGAGGTCATATGAGAGAGAAAGAAGAAGGGAAAAAGAAGAATAATATCAGTTTGTTTGGGTTAGATAGTCATCTCGTATGTAGTAGTAATTGCTGCTGCAATGAACTATGTAAAATCTAACCTTGCTGCTCTATAGGATGCATATGGTAATTTTATATGGTGTCAGCTATTGCTGTTCTTCTTTGCAGCTCTTCTAGCATTTGCTATTTTTCGTCATAGACTGAGTACTGATCTATGTGCTTTTTATTGCTCTTGCTTTTATGGTTTGATTACGCCTCCCAGGCATGGAATAGCTGCATTGGAGTTTGATAATCAGGTAAACACTGCTTCAATGATGCATTTGTTTCATGATGCCAAGTTGCAGGTGCGTGGTTAAAGAAGCCCCAAAGGTTCAGAGCAGATGTTTTCAGTTTGTTCATTACTCAAAAGACAATCTTCGTTTGTATAAACATTGAATATCGAAGTATGGTGTTGTTTTGTATAACCTCTCAGTTTATATGGATATATAGTTGTATTATAAAGCAATGTGAATGTCATATTTTCCTAATAGTAGTTGAAGCTTGTGATGCTTATGATGAGATCTCACCAACGCGATTTTTCAGTTTTTTTATTTAGGTTTTGTGTTCACTTACGACGGGTTAATCCCGTCGCAGAAGGCCAATAATTACGATGGGTTAGTCCCGTCATGGATGGCCAATTACGACGGGTTAATCCCATCGTGAATGACCAATTACGACGGGTTAACCTGTCGTAAATGACCAATCACGACGGGTTAGCCCGTCGTAGTTGCAAGCTAAGATACTTACGACAGGAGGACTATTTCTAGTAGTGAGGCCGACGGGAAATACTGTCGTAAATGATCTTTTACGACGGGAATCCCATCGTAAAAGGCCCTATTTCTAGTAGTGTTTAATGGAATGATTGCTGGTCGATCTTTCACTCAACAAAATAAAATAAAATAAAAAGAGGAGGGTGAGGTTTAAACAGATCAGGAATATTTGGAGAGATCAGTAATGATGCTATATATGATTGCAGGGTGCTTACTCCATTAGCTTTTGTGTTTGTAAATAAGTACATTGTTAAGCGTCCTTTTCATAGCCTTAATTATCTTTGCCTCTATTGTTTTTTTCATTTTCATTTTCTTCATCTTAATTCATTCATAATTGCTTCAAATGGAGTACAACACAAATAAACAACCACGCAATATATATATATATATATATATATACTCACTTCTCATGTCAAAAAATCTCACTTGAAACTTACATATACTGCACACAATGTATTTATTAGGATGCAAATATTGAACTTGTTTATGCTTATTATATTCTTTAATAATTAATGCATAAAATTAGCTAATAATCTAGTGACCACTACTTTGAAACTTACATATACTGCACACAATGTATTTATTAGGATGCAAATATTGAACTTGTTTATGCTTATTATATTCTTTAATAATTAATGCATAAAATTAGCTAATAATCTAGTGACCACTACTTTGAAACTTACATATACTGCACACAATGTATTTATTAGGATGCAAATATTGAACTTGTTTATGCTTATTATATTCTTTAATAATTAACGCATAAAATTAGCTAATAATCTAGTGACCACTACTTTGATAAAAACGACCCTAGCTAACAGTGTACTGTTTAATATACTGTTTTAAGGAGGTTAATGTAACATCTATTATAGAATGAAATGTAGAGCAATGATCAAAAACTTAAATAATTACAGGCTACATAAACGGTTTATAAAATGTTTGAGATGGTTTTTTTTTTTAATAATACACTCGACTTTTCGAGATCTATGCAACTAAGTTAGTAGATTTTATTTTTGTAGAAAAATCAGTCTTTTAGAAAAATTGTTTCCATTTTAACCAAGCAACAAAAAATGTGAACGGAAATACATGTTATACTAAAAATACTTTTCAATTAAAAACGATTTTTCACCCAATCTAACTGAGTCTTAAGTGATCTCTTTTACCTTAAAAACATATCCATAGGTACTGAGCTAAATATTTGGGCCACGTGAGAGGCGTGTGGTTCATTATAATTCAAACAGAGTGTTTAAGTGCGGGTGTATCCAAATTGGGTACAAACACGAGCACCCATTGACATCATGGTGGAATGAGAATAATGGAAATATATAATGGCATAGTGCCTCTCAAATATAATGCGACTTCCTCATTTGTACAAAACTACCTAGGCAAATCACACAATCAAACTAATAATTTAGGATTTAAGCATCCATTTGGACCACCTGCTGCCTAGATTGCCAACAACCTAGTACTATATAATTATTTATACATGGATCAAAATTTTAATTTAGAAGAGAAATAACATTTGTCGAATTTTATGGAGCCTAAGAAGGGTAGAATAGGTTTTTATGGAGCAATAATACAAATACTTCTAACCATAAGTGATGACTATAATTGTAAGGTAATATAATTGTAAGGTAATGATAATTATGCGGATACTTTTAGCTAGCATCTTTTTGTAACCATCATAATAACTTGATATCCACGCACCACAATAAGATTGCGGTAATAAGACCAACTTCATATTTCATAATTAATGATTGATTTAAATTGACTCTTAATTTCTTAATTAAATTGATATTCCAGTCAAAAAATAAACTTAACTTAATGTTAACCTATTATAATGTCAATTAAAACTAATGATAAGTTTATTACACCTAATTATGTCTCTTATCTAATTTTAAACTTTTTAATTAATTAGTTATTATGATAGTTAAAATCAATTACACCAATAATAAAATCAGCTGTGACTCACCATTAATCACTAAAATTGACATTTTAAAAATATATTCATTTTGATAAATTATTATGAGATTGATATAGTAATACTCGTATATTAGTGTGTAGGTAGAAATGCTGTCAATTTAGGGTTTCTGCAAATTGCAAGTTCATTTAAATCCATTATCACTCCATTTTTTAATTTTTATTTTTAATTTGCTCGTCCCATTATCACTCCATTTGGGCATAAAATGAGAAAGACTTGATATCAACCAATAACGGGCCGCACAGCCAGTTCGGCAAGTGCTTAGGCCATGACCCAGTTATCGAATGGATCAAGTTGCTAGGCCCAATGAGCCCCCAGGGCCTAGCCTCTTATTTCGCCACCCAGGTAGCATTTTTCACTTTTTTAGTTTTTTCAAAAGAAAAAAAAGCAGCAATTTTCATTATCCTTTTTTTTTTTGAATAGTGTGAGCAATTTTCACTATTCACATAGTGATTATGTAGCTGAAATTCTGAATTTCAAATGGATTAATGATTGAATGTGATTATAAATAAACAAATGACACTGAAAGTGATTATACTGATAGCATCAGAGTGTTGTTCATACATCCATATAAAATGAATTCTGCTCTACTTTTCAAGTAGTTGTCTAATTACAATACCCTGCTCTACTGCATAGAACATAAGAACTCTTGATAAGCTTAAGTGCCTCAGACATGTTATATCAAGTATTGATTCAAAAAAAAAAAAAAAAGCTCAAAATGGAAATGGAGAGAATAAATATATATTATACATTGTATAGCCCATAATTCATTGTGTCATTATCTTTTTTATTACATACATTACACATAAATTATACAAAAATATTTTACTTCATTTTTGCAATCATGTTGAGAGAGAGGGAGAGAGAGAGAGGGTGGGAGAGTGTACAATATGAGTATTAATTAAATACTTCTAGTAAAAAGTTTTTTTGAAACTTGTATTACCAATGGACTTGCAAATTGTTTGCAATGCTATTGACGGTCGGGTTGTAACTTTTTGAAGATGTTTGATGGCTAATGAAGCATATTAACCTTTTGAAGATCTTTGATGCACCAGCACCACCAACCCAAATTAGTACCGGTACTCAAATTAGCAGATTTAAGTGGGGTTGCTTTTCCGTTTCTATCTAAGATAATTGTGCATGAAGAAGACAAATCACATACAAATGAACGTCACAACCACAATCCACATTATTCTTTAATAAATAACGCATAAACTTAGGGTAATCACTACACACTTTGATAAAAACCCAAACAATAATATATAATATACTTTATTTATTTTTTTGAAACTTACAGTGTTGAGTACCAAATTGCCGGAGTAATGTGTACTATTATAGGTTAGACGTAAGGCTAAAAAATGTATATATCAATGCCAAGACTCTTACAAGGTTGAGTCACCGCATTCACTCAATACTCGTACATAATGGACTTGCAGCGGTTTTTGAAACTTCGTTACTGAGAAGAGAGAAGGAGATGAAACATAGAGCGAGAGAGAGAGGATTATAGCTAATACTCGACCGTAATGCTGAAAGAGTTTCCAATAGTACTGTAGCTCAAGTTTGAGCTAGTTTAGTTGCATTGTCATCACTGTAGACTAAGGCTCTGTTTGATTCACCTAATTCAATTCAGTTTAGTCCAATTCAGTTCAGTTCAGTTCAGTTAAGTTAAGTTAAGTTAAGTTCAGCTCATGTGTAACTTTATCACTCACATAACTTTTTATTTCGAAATAATTTCATGATGATAATCATGTCATCGAAAAGATCTCAAAGCATACTTTCAAATGAGATCAATATTAACTATGTTTTGACGAATTTTAAATGGTTAACGGTCAAGTTTAAAAAAACAATTTATTTCAGTTTAGTTCATTTCAGTTCAGTTTAGATTAGTTTTATCCAGGTGAAATAAACGGAGCCTATATATTACTTATTGTAAATATTTACGAACTTATAGTTATACCAAAAAAAAAAAAAAAAAATTAAAACTCAAAAGACCACATGCTTTGGATCAGATATATTAATTTCCTTTTATGTTTTATTTTTGAAAGGATGAAATGGAGTACTAATACTTTAATAAATATCATTCCTACATTTTCACTGAAATGTTTGGAGCTATATATAACCCCTTTTCATAAACTACTACCTAATCATCCTTAACTAAGGATAAGGATTCGAATCTCGTTTTGACATGAACCAACTTTAAGTTCCTTGGTCAACTGTCACACCTTTTGAGGTGCCTACAGCTACAAGCCAGCGCGGGGAAATAATCACTAATCTTGCACATCTCTTTTACACGTAATTTTTATATAGTAATGTACTCCCTCTAGTTCATGGAAATCTTGACGTTTGGAGAATATGACTAATAAAGTATTAAGGAAAACACATTTTAGCACAAAAATTCTAAATTTACCCTTAAAAGAGCATATGAGGTATTAAGAGAGAGAAAATAATATTTTAGTGGGTATTTATTGCTTTCCTTGTTTTTGTATTACTTTCCTTACTTTTGTAGCTAGTGACATGAGATTCCTTTTTTTTTTTTTTGGTAATTAGCTAGTGGAGTTTGGATTTTGGTGGGAAATGGAGGAGAGAGAATGGTGAAAATAGGCACATGGAGTGAGAAGGTGGGAGGGGTAAAATAGTAAAGGGTGCTCAAATATATTACCATATAAGAAAATGTAAATATTTCCATGTCCCAAACATAAGTGGAAAGCGTAAAGATTTCCGTAAACCGAAAGGAGTAATACTCGTATTTTAGTGTGTAGGTAGAAATGCTATCAATTTAGGGTTTCTGCAAATTGCAACTTCATTCAAATCCATTATCACTCCATTTTTTTAATTTTTATTTTTAATTTGCTCGTCCCATTATCACTCCATTTGGGCATAAAATGAGCAACATATTTTGTTTTGACTTAGTCCGTCGTTGACCAAGTAAATTTGAAGGGTGGCTTCAAGTAAAGCAGGTGGTGGCCCCACTATTAGAGGGTGATTGCAGGTGAAGTATGGGGTGACTCCACTATTAGAGGAGTTGCGCCAAATATAAATTTGAGGGATGGCTCCAGGTGAAGTAGCTAGGGGGGTCTCCGCTATTAAAGAGGCGACTGCAAGTGAAGTATGGGGTGACTCCAATATTAAAGGGATGGCTCCGGGTAAAGTATTGGTCCACCATGGACTAAGTTCACACAAGTTTTTGTATAAAATGAGAAAGACTTGATATCAGGCAATAACGGACTGCACAGCCAGTTCGGCAAGTGCTTAGGCCATGACCCTGTTATGGAATGGATCCAGTTGCTAGGCCCAATGAGCCCCCAGGGCCCAGCCTCTTATCTCGCCACCCAAGCAGCATTTTTCACTCTTTTCAAAAGAAAAAAAAAGGCAGCAATTTTCACTATTCACATTGTGATTATGTAGCTGAAATTCTGAATTTCAAAACGATTAATGATTGTAATTTGTACGTGATTATTACTAAACAAAAGACACTAGAAGTGATGATAATGATAGCAATTTGAGTGTCGTTCATACATCCATATAAAATGAATTCTGCTCTACTTTTCAAGTAGTTGTCTAATTACAATACCCTGCTCTACTGCATAGAACATAAGAACTCTTGAGAAGCTTAAGTGCCTAAGACATGTTATATCAAGTATTGATTAAAAGAAAATGCTAAAAATGGAAATGGGGAGGTTCAAATGTTGTTCTATTTTGACAATTCTTCGAACATGAAACATCTTAGGGTTTCTCCTCCTCTTTCTTGACAAAAAAATTTCCTTCGACAAAATCACAGGGCTGAATGGACACTCCTAGCTGCTTTTGGAGCTTTTTCACCACAAACAGTTCATGCTGCTCGCATATAGTGACCACAACACCCCTCCTGCCAAGCCGACCAGTCCTACCAGCTCGATGTGCATAGTGAATTGAATCAGTAGGTAAGTCCAGATTAACAACAAGATCACATTCTGTGATATCCAAACCCCTTGCAGCGAGCTCGTTTGTTACTAGTACTCTCAAGTCCCCACTTCTGAATTTCTTCAAGACGGTAGATCGAGCAAGCTTGTTGAGATCACCATGAAGCTCTGCAGCTTTCATTCCACGAGCCTCAAGCTTGTAAACAGTGTCCTTGAGCTGCCTATTCTGGTTCATGAAAACTATAACATACTTTGCATCAAGGGCATGAACACATCTCCTTAATGTATCAACCTTGTGTTGTAACTTGGCAGTGCAGTAATAGTGCTTCAGAAGAGGGGGTAAGCTCTCTGCTGCAGCATGGGACTGTGGGTTTGAGTCTGAAGGAGAATCAGAATTTAATCCTGATAGATTTATAGGACCAGGGGGGGAGATTGATTCAAGTGAGCTGACACTTTTGGCTCTAACAAGAACTGGGTCCCTGCCCCAGCTTCGAGCTGCCCTTGCTACTGAAAATGGCACAGTTGCAGACACCATGACAGTCAGCCGGTCAGTTCTCCGAACATGAGAGTCATTAGCATTTTGAGGGTGCGCACCTGGTCTCCTCCCTACATGTTCTAGTATCCTGTGCATGTCTTCCCGGAAGTTGAATGCAAGGAGTTCGTCAACTTCATCTAACACCAGATATCGGCAGCCATGAGTGGGAAGCTTCCCAGCTGCGCTGATTTCAGCTATCTTCCCTGGGGTCCCGACAACAATGACTGGCTTGTTTTTTTTAAGCGCTTCTTCCTGCCTAGCTCTGTTGGCACCCCCTACTAGCTGCTGAACCATTCTCTTATCTTCTGGCCCCAGAAGTTTCTCGACCTCTCTCACAATTTGCATGCCAAGTTCCCTAGATGGAGCCACTATAACAGCTTCAACTTCCTTCTTCCTGCCACGATCCTCAACATTAGAAGAATTCTTCTTCAGAGGGCCCACTTCAGAGAGTATTGGCAGAAGATAAGCAAGCGTCTTCCCTGAACCAGTATACGATTGAATCACAGCATCATGTCCTTTCAGAATTGTAGGAATTGCAGTTGATTGAACATCAGTTGGAACTGTAAATCCTTCTTCTTCTAGTCTCTTTAGCAACAAAGGTGGAAGTCCAAGCTCCGAAAATGAACTGGCAGCAAATGGGGCAGCCTCAATTTCAAGGGACTTTTTCGCAGCAGTTACTTCCTTAACTCTAACTACTTTAGCTTTGCTTTTAGGCACTTCAGATGCAGAATTCAGCTGGTCAAGCCTATCCACTTTACTCTTTTCCCTTGACTCAATTTCACTTCTAAACCCAAGACTTGCAAGAGTAAGAGGTCCATTTCTTTCATCCCTAAATCGACTCAGAAATCGTACATTCTTGTGGAAACACTCTGTCCTAGAAACATGTAATAATCTCCCAAATGGTAAGGACTCTCCCACAAGGAAAAGCAAGTGTGACGATACTAGTGTTGGCATGTCTCACAGGATTTTCAAAACTAATGGATACAATACAGTTCCATAACAACTCAAGTTAATCCAGTAACATAGACTTCTAAAATACAGATAAGGTCAAATTAAGGAGAATCCCTCAGCCTGGAAAAACAAAACAATTTGTTCATAAGAAATAGGTGACAATCGGCATCAATTATCACTCACCATCTATAGAAATAAACCATAACAATCAATAAGTTCAGGCAAATATACAAGCTATAAACAATCTCTGAATTTCCTTGCTAAGGTATATTATCAATGATGAAATTTTCTTGTACCCAATATCCCTAATTTCTCTTTTTTCCATTTTATCCCCTATTTCATTTTGTTTCCTCCTTTTTATGAGAAATCAATAATCTTGTACCGGCAACAAAGTAAACATACATTCAAAACCAGGTTGGGATATTAGAGATTGCCAATTGCACTACTTTTCTGCTAATTTGTATAAATAAGCGACTAAATAGGAAAAACCCAGCCCCAAAAACCAATTGAAACAGACGAAATATACAATTCTGATATGAAAGAGTTGGTTATTTTAGCTCCATTGATGTAAAAATGAAAGTTGAAAGCTGTGAAATGAAATATCAAAATGAAACATAAACAAGGGGGTACGATATGAGTATTAGTATTACCTTGAGTTAGAAAACTGGGCTTACAAATGGAATAATTTCTGGAGAGAGAGAGAGAGAGCAACGGTTGACGGCCGGGATGAGTGTGGCCGTCGTTGTTGTAGTGAGGATAATTGTCTACAGTGGAGAGAGAGAGAGAGAGAGAGAGAGAGAGAGAGAGAGAGAGAGGTGCATAAATGAGTACAGTAATGTTGGGTCTTGGGTTGGGCCGCTGGGCAAAGAGATTGTGAAGCGATGATTATTTGGGCTGGCCTGGAGCACAACAAGGCAAGGGCAATTTGCAAAAAGTTCTTATATGGACCTAAGTCCACCTAATTTGGATGGATCTCAAATAAATGTGAAAAGAAAAGAAACTAAGAAAGGAAGTCAAAGAGGAAAACAAAGAAAAAAAAAGAAAGTCAAGGTACTTAGAAGCTGTGGTCCCTACGTAAAAATTCAATAACTAAAGTCGAATCAATGATGACATTCAAAATTGAAAAACAACCGTAACATTTATAAAATGGGACTGGGCTCTGTGGCGTCGCGTGAAAAGGACAAGGATGTGAGCTTGGACTGGGCCTGTGTTAGAATTTCGGCACATCGGATGTATAGTGGAACCTTATCTAAATAACAATAATAATATTCACTAATCAAACATATGTGAATATATAAAATGAGGGGAAATAATGATGGTGAGCATTGCTATGCTCACTCACGATAGCTCTCCAGGCTATCTTCTCTTAATTCATTGTTATCTCCATTACATAATCTTCTTCTTATATACTATTTCTAACTCCTAAGAAATAGTGGTTCATATTAATCTTAAGTTACAGCCACTGATAATGTAAGACTCTAAATGATTTACTATTTAGAGCTTACTAATTATAACTTCGATAATTTAAGTTTGTATTTTCCAACACACCCCCTCAAACTTAAATTATCCATTTAAACGCTTTTGGTCCACTAATAACTTCGATGACCACATTACTTCACATTCTTCTGATGTTCGTGGCCATATGATCTTTTCTAGCGGGAGCCTCCTATAATTGCATCCTCCATGTCGTCTCTACAAGATGACTACTACTCATTGTACATCTTGTGAACTTCATATCATGATTTACTCTTCCCAATATTTGACCCTACTCTTGGATCTCTTCACTTTTCAAAATTGGGATTCCTTGTCCCAACCTTTCTTCTTACAGCTGCGGCTGCCTCGGTCATATCGAGATTCTCTTTACGACTGCGTTGCCACCTCGGTCATACTGAGATTCTTCTTACGGCTATGTCGTCGCCATCTCAGTCATACCAAGATTCTCTTGGATTTCTACCCATCTTGACTCAATAGGGTTTCTTTCTTTTACCCTATTTGTCTTGAGTTGGCTCTTATGCTTTGGCCACTCAATTTCCTTTGGGTTAGCATATTTGACTACCCAAACCTGAATTTCTAGTTGGCATCTTAACCAAACTATTCTCGTGAGGGAAGCACATGATTTCTTTTGTTGTTGAATTGGAGAAAATAGGATCTACCATCGGCTCTGATACCATGTTAGAATTTCGGCACAACAAATGTGTAGTGGACCCAATATAAAATAACGATAATATATTCACTAATCAAACATATGTGAATATATAAAATGAGGGGGAACAATGATGGTGAGCATTGCTATGCTCACTCACGATAACTCTCCAGGCTATCTTCTCTTAATTAATTGTTATCTCCATTACATAATCTTCTCCTTATATACTATTTCTAACTCCTAAGAAATAGTGGTTCATATTAATCTTAAGTTACATCCACTGATAATGTAAGACTCTAAATGATTTACTATTTAGAGCTTACTAATTATAACTTCGATAATTTAAGTTTGTATTTTCCAACAACCTGGTCCAGCCAACTTGGCTGGACGCAGGTTCAGCCAATAAACACTGTAAGACATGAGCAAGAACAATTTAGTATGGGGATTACTAAATGTAAATTTGGAATTATTATACACAAATAAATTTTTTCCAATATACCCCTCACATAACCTACCACATCTTTTCCCAATAAATCAATTAGTGAAGTTGAAAAATAAATCAATCTAGTGAAAATATTTTATTAGTTAGGAAGTACATTAGTTTACTAGAAACACTAAAAAAAAACATAAAAATTACTCATAGTATATTAGGATAATTGAAACAAAAAGGAAAAAGAAAACAGACAAGTGACCAGGCCAAGCCAATTGAAGAGAAGTGGGGAAATACATTAATATTTATTTTATGGGGATGTTATTGCCAGATCAATAAGCATTACATAGTCTCTTGCACAAAAAAAAAAAAGGATATAAAATAATCTGGTAATAGCGTTTTATGGCTTGGCAAGAACAATGCCCTATTTCATTTGTTATTTCTATAATTACTGTGATAATTGATAACTTCTATAACTATGGTAATACATTTTACTGTAGGTAATTAATCTTCTTTTCTGATTTTTCACCCCATCACTCCTTATTGAACAACATTATTATACTCTTAGTAGTTAGTAATTTTATCATTTGAATTTAGGTAATTAATCTTCTTTACGTAACATTATCAAATTGAAGAGAGTATTGTACTTTTCTTTTACTTTTAGTAATAAATCATTTAATTTTTGGTAATAAATCATATTTTCAAAATTATTTTACTAATATTAATAGTCATTTACCTTATCCTTTTAATAATTTTGTGAGAATTGATAGGGACATACATGTAGAGACATTCAATTTAACCAAACTTGTCATCATCTCTTCGATGATATTGATCACTCCCAAAACCAAGTCGTTTTGAGAAAAATCTCATATCAAACAATGCAAGTTGCAAGGCCGGGTAAAATCGATTTTTTTACCTCTTTCATTTTAGAATGTACCCTAACTTGTTCAGGCGGTCTCTTTGTTTTTTCAGGTTGTTGTTACAATTTTTTTTTACCCAAACTTGTTTACAAACCAGACACATATCCGAAATGATCTAATTAACTCGTTATTTATTGAGTCAACTCATTTGACAGGTCTACAGTACACCTAATGAACCCTCAACAGTCGCATACTCGCATTCATTGCGAGCGATTTTAGAACTTTTAGCCCAAAAAATAACGTAAGCATGGTTAGGAAAGAAAAAGGTCACCAATATGGGTCATTCGTTGCCACATGGACATTGGTCAATTTTCAGATTCGTCTTCGACGGTTACCCTTTATTTTTCTAGAGATTTCCTTAGTTTTTTTTGTTTTTTTTTTTATACGAGGAACCCTCAGCCACTATTCTTTGAGTGTGCACCAGATAAATCTCGAGTAAGCCAACAAGATAAATCTTGTAGACATGCTCAGCAAAGAGATCTAGTGAAAATTGAACTCATAACCTTTGTCATGAAATTTTAACCCTCACAACCAACTCCACTACTGTACCCTTTTCAGGGCTGTCCTTAGATTCAGCCTTAAAGTAAACCCCAAACGTTACATTTCTCTATAAGTAACCACTATTCAACATAGAAGACACCTTCTTTTTTACACACCTTTGAGCCTTATAAGAGTGGAGAAACTGTTCTAACAGTGTGGATCTGTTGTCAAATCGATTACTAAACTCTGTTGTTTCCAAAACATCACGGTAAGCTATTCCAAAGTCCCTTCCTTTATTTCAGTCAAGATCTTTTAAATTATGAATTTCTTTAAATTCATTGTTTTTGATATGGTTGCTAGACTTGTTGACTTAAAACTACTAATGTAAATTGAAGCAAGATTATGATTGCTTTATGTCAATTTATAATTTGTGCCAATTTGTGGTTGAAATCTAATTTATTCAATATGATGTCATGCATGATTAAAGTCGTACCTAGAATAAAAAATTATGCTTTAAACAACTTAACCAAAGATTATTTCGGTTTCACTTGATTTACATTTGGACCTTTTAAATTTCAATAAAAGTGGTCAATTATGATATGGATTAGAAATAATATTTGATGGATAGGTTTTGTGTGGGACATAACTATCATGTGAGGCGAGGAATTAAGAGATGAGAGAGAAATACAAGGAAGAGGGAAATATGAAAGATTCGATCTTATATAAGGTCAACTTATACAAATTTTTGTATCATTTTATATTGGCGAATGGACTACTATACACTTCTTTTTTTTCTATACACTTATTGACACCCTCATTCACAGTCAATTTATTCACAACAGGCATGAAAAAAGAACATTTAATTTGAAACATATGTGTTTTCCCTTTCATTTTGTTCCTATGGGTTACTCTTTTTCACATAGGTCCCTCGTTTTTTGAATTTTTCGTTTTGTGGTCATTCAATACGATATGGGAAGTTTCAATTTTCAATTCCCAAAAGTATATTATTTTGTTTTTTATTTTTTATGATTTCAAACCTCCTTGGAATTGTTATGTAGTTTGTTTTATTTCTGGTGCCTGTATGCCCTCCCTCCCACCAAAAAGAAAGAAAAAGGGAGTTTTCAAGTGTTGTTGGTTTGAACATTGAAAATTACTTTCTACATGAAGTTTCACTTACTTTGGAGATTTAAGTAAGCCACTTTTCTCATTTTGTGAGAAGTAAAACTACTTGAAAACTACTACTTTCTGCATTTTTTTGTCAATAAAACAATTCAACATTTTCTAACCACTAAAAAGTTGCACTCCTATGCTTTTGAAGATCCCGTTTCTTTTTACTTTTTTTTTTTTTTTTTAGGATATTAAACCACCTCTTTTTTTCCGAAGGGGAAACGAATTCCATTAAATAAAAGTCATACGACACTTACAAACAAGTCAAAATTCAACTAAATAGAAATTGTCTAAAATACCAGAAAACATTTGAATAAAAAAATTATGT
Organism: Tetragonia tetragonoides; assembly: GCA_038025085.1. Lineage (NCBI taxonomy): Eukaryota > Viridiplantae > Streptophyta > Magnoliopsida > Caryophyllales > Aizoaceae > Tetragonia > Tetragonia tetragonoides. Next base: position 51,586,990 of record CM076142.1, read on the forward strand.
AGCACAAGAGATTTAACCATTCCAAGCGGCTTTCAGTTAATCATTTTCCAATTAATCGTTGTTGTCCATATTGCAGCCTCTTCCTGAAATACCCTGCTATATCTTTGAATGCTCAGATCTAACAATTAGACCTTCCTTTGGATAAATAGACCCGCCAAAGAACCATACGAACTCTCAAACGAAAAACAAACAGTACTCTCAAAAGTGAGAGACAGTCGAACCCAAGAAATGAGATAAAACTAACTCTCATAAACGGAGGAACTCATGTTATTCTAGATAAAGAAACTAAAAAAACTAAACATGACAAAAAAACTAGAAGATTTGTGCTTACCATTAGCGATTTCTTATGGCAGCCCCTAAACACGGTTAGGATTTTTTTTAGGAAAAAATAAAAGTAGAGAGAAAAGAAAGAGAGGGGGCGACACACCAAACAACCACTTTGAAAAATTACAAGTTTGCTAATTTACCTTTTCCATACAATTTGATGGGCACCTTAACTGTTCGTATGAAGTCATAAGGCAGCGTCAAATTGAGGTCACTCATAAAAGCATGATATTATGTTGATATCATGCTCGGTAACTCAGTTATAGAGGTGGATTCACCTTAAGACGACCAGACCAACCTGATAAGAGACTTCTTGTTTGTTTATACAGTATTATTATGTCTGGAAAGTACTTAACCCTTTGTTCTTTCGAAATGCAGAGCAACGCTTGTCAAATGTTTGGCGTGTTTTGTGACTTTTTTGTCATTTTTGTCTAATCATGGAGCGGGAGGAAGTCAATTGTCTAACGAAGATCAAGGTTGGGACAAGCAGTTTAAACTCCTCAAGAAACCAAGTGTTAAGACAATTAAGGTATATATCCAATTTTTTCATGCTCTTTGTTTTCTTTTACCTTTTACCTTTTACCCTTTTACCTTTTACTGATAACAAAATTAAACCCAACTATTTCTGAAGCCCAAATGTGAACTTCTCCTGAGTCCTGAGACAGAGTGTCTAATGTTCCGTTTTCATGCCTCTTAAATCCCAACCCCTAACCAAGGAAGTGTAGTTGAGTGGTAGGAACTCATCCATCCTTAACTAAGGTCGAGGGTTCGAATCTCGCATTGAACCTGAAGCAACTTTAAATTTCTTGGTCAGTTGTCCCACCCTTTGAGGTGACTAGCTACAAGCTAGCGCGGAAAAATAGTCACTGTGATTAGTTCTAGTATTTAGTTCTAGACGTGACAATAAAGCATTTAATTTGTATCATTTATAAAGATTTATTTTTCAGTTCGTCCAGAAAGTTGAACGCCTTGGTTTTAGAATCTTGATCCCATACATATCAATTAAGGAAGGCAAATAAATCCCTAATGATACACCAATATATCTAATTGATTTATTGATGAAGTGAATTTATATGATGTCATTCCGTAAATCTCTCATTGGATTCATGAAATATTATCATCCTTCAAAGTTAACATGTCATAAACCTGATTTGATGAATTATATTATGAACTTGACGGTATATTGAATATGCATAGCTTCAATTCAGCTATTTCTTTTCATGTTTTTCGAAAATTACAAATTTACCTTAGACCTATTTATTCATTCACAGACAAAATATGGAGATACATATGACTGTGTGGACTTTTACAAACAACCAGCTTTTGATCATCCGATGTTAAAAAACCATTGCTTCCATCCAGAGGTATGTGTCTCTTTTATACTTCAAAATACATGTCAAAGATTTGATTTAGCCTTAGTAAACTTCAAGTAAAGTGTTTTCGTTGATTTAATCTTCCATCTCTCTCTTTTTTTTTTTTTTTTTTTTTTTTTGGCGGGTCCATTTAGATGAGGCCTAGTTTTTTCCCCCATTGGATGAAAACTGGAACTTCTTTCCAAGAAAAGGAGATATCCCTCGATAATATTTGGTTGAAAGATGGAGGTTGTCCCACAGGAACAGTTCCTATAAGGAGAGTTGAAAGAGATGATTTCATCCGGATGAAACAATTTACAAAAGACTATGCCTCAAGAACCAAATCTAATAACAATAATGATGATTTTCAGCCACAACCCGGAGCTAACGTGCGTAATAAGCTTCATCTTTGCATTCGATATTTCAATTCCATATATGACATAAAACGGAAATTAATTGGTATGAGGCCGCTTCAAGGTGAGGCTATCGTACCTCAATATACAAGAATGACGTCGGTATGATATACATCATACTTGTATGAGAGGGCCTCACCTTAAGGCCACCTCATACGAGATTTTGTGATTACTTAATCGTTTGGAATTCTTCAGATGGCACTCGTTCAAACAAAGTCCAATCCAGGTACAACGATATATAATGGAGTAGGAGGTAGACTTAGTTATTATCGTCTACCCATCGGACCTTCTCAATACTCATCTGGAAAATTGGTACTTATGAACGGAAATGATATGATACAAGTTGGATGGACGGTAAGTAATACTTCCTCCATTTCTGAAAAACCTTAACATTTACTTTTTCACAGTATTCAATGTACTACATTGTACTTAGACTGTAAAAATATTTGTATTTATATGAATATATAAATTATAAAAAATATGATTTTCCAAAATCAATGAATCTAACAAAACAAGGAGTATTATTTTTACATTGTAGATCCTCAAATTTGTTCATTAATCAATGTGTCAGTAAACTTTGACCTTTAAAAAGTAAATGTTAAGGTTTTTCTAAAACAGATAGAGTACTAGCTAATCTTATTTTTCAGCTTTAAGAAATTGATAGTATGAAGTATAAAAAGAAGTCGTTTTCAGTACATAATAGAAGTTTATGGTTTAATAAGCATTATTAAGGATCAGACTCGTCGATTATGAATGATGATTTATGAAAATCATCACTTGTGATAGTTGTAATTTATGTCGAATCGTCCTAATAAAGATGGGAGTTAGCTGAATTGAACTTGCAATAACTTTAATCTTGGAATACTTTTTAACGTTTTTGTTATGTGAATGTAGGTTAATCCAACACTAAATAAGGATAATCACACACGACTTTTCCAATATCTAAGCGTAAGTTTAATTTTCCTTCTTATATCATTCTTCTTTTATAAGATTGTTGTTACCATGTTGCATACATATGGAACTAATGACAAAAATTGACCTGTATATTTACGCAGATATCATTAATAACGTAGCCATCTCGTTTAGTCGTCGTTTGTAAATACCCTTTTGGGTGTAAGCACGAAGCACACAAGCTTTTTAATAGAGCATCATTATTGGTAGCACTATCAAATGATGCTTAAAACACTATTCAAGTTGACACATCATTTTTAAGCAAATCTCTCCCAAAATAAGCACATACCCAATTATCTCTAAATTGCTTAAAAGGCCCCACCCACACGCCCAAATATTATGTATTATGCTTAAAAGGTCTCTTTGTGGTCCCAACATTTATCTCTAAGCATACGTGCTTAAATAAGCACTGTGCTTATTTGAAAGTGTGCCTAAGAATTTTCAATATTGATTAAGCACACCCTTAGCACACCCTCTCTCCTCTCTAAGCACACCAATAAAAATGCCCTAAGAAAACATAGCTGGACATTTATACTTTTATGAAAGGAAAATAATGATAAGTGAAAAGGAATAATAAAAAAACTCTATATTGAAATGGTTTTTTTATAACTTTTGATAAAAAAAAATTGTGAGTTTTTTTTTTTTTAATTTTAAAATTTCAACACAAGACTTGCTAAAAATTAAGTACTAGAGAAAGTGGTGCGAAGAAAATAGAAACCATAAAGGAACGAAGAGTGAATTCGAACTCAAACAGAGGCGACAACATTTCATTTACACACGCCGTACAGTTCCAGGCTTCCAGTTGAGCTAATATAAGCCCAAGTCATTTTAAATAATACTAGCACTATTTTTTTATATGAGCTTTTCAAGACCATGGGTCCCCCTAGCTCTGTCACTAACTCATATTTATGGAGTGTATATATAAATGTCTATAAAAACTGAAATGTAATGATAGATTGAACTGAATAACACCAGAATGAATTACACAAATTCGAAATGTATTGATAGACTGAACTGAATTATACACCTGTTAGCGTCTCCGAATATCATATTTACCCATGGCATAGGTGCTAAGATAGGGAGGCTTTGTTTAGTTTAGTTTAGTCACTTCATTTTAGTATTATTCAATTTAGTCCAATTTATTTCAATTCAGTTCATATGATAATATTTTATTAAAGTTGCTTCATTTTATTAAAGTATATTCTTTTTCACCAAACTAAAATATACTGAATTAGGTTGAATTAAATAATAATGTGAGATAAAAAATTACTAGTACGTCACTTAATTGCAATGAACTGAATTTAACAAATAAAAAAGAACACGCCATACTTGTACAATAATGCGTACTAATTTTTCATGCAGGCTGGTGAATCTCATTGTTTCAATACGTTGTGTCCTGGATTTGTCAGCGTTAGACAAGATTATCCAATTGACAGAATCCTTGAACCTGTATCAACATTGGGAAAGGGGGCACATTTAATAGGATCTTTTATCTATCAGGTAAAATACATCCATCAATTTATGAGTTGCCAATTTATTATGGTTGTCAATCCACATCCGTTATTGTATGTATCTCTCTCATTTATTTTACAAACTCTCTCATCTACTTTTAAAAATATTCTAGCAATTTAAGTAGGAGAGAGATAGACACAATATTCAACTGAGTTGGCAACGCAATTCATAGGAAGTAACGACTAATTACGTTATATATGGGCATTGTAAAAAAGGATCCAAAAAATGGAAATTGGTGGCGTGTGTATGGGAGAGAAGCGATAGTGATTGGATTTTGGCCGCAACAAATATTTAGTGGATTGTCAAAATCGGCGTCTTACGTTGCAGTTGGCGGAGAAACGTACAGTCCACCACCGGGTCTGCCTCTTCCGCCTATGGGAAGTTGTCATCGCCTTGTGATCGATTCATATTACTCTGCGCATTGTAGTTATTTTATTGTGGTTGATGAAAATTATCAACAGATTGAACCTTCTGATACTCAAGAATATACAAACAATCCCCAATATGGTGTTATGGATATGGGGCATAAAAAAGGATGGGGACGGATAATCTTTTATGGTGATAACTTCTCAATAAAGAAACCATGTACTCTTATCATATATGACTTATTATGGTCATATAATTTTCAGTAATAAAAGTCATGTTTCATTTCTTTCTGCAGTTTTTCTTATATGCATGAGTGTGTGTACACATGAGTATGTTAACTGTATAATTCCCGTAAGGGTTTCCTTATTATCATTAATAATATATACTGAGAGTTTACAATGGTTAAGTTGGGCCGAAACCTTAATATAAACATAAGCTAACTATACAAAGAATTAACTAATATTTGCATATTTAATTATATTCTATCACACCCTCGCAGTCGAAGCGGAAGGAGGACGAACGCTCAGACTAGAGCGAAAGTCAATAAAAATAAATGAAGGAAGGACCTTCGTAAAAATATTTGTGTACTATGCGAACTGGATGCATGGGACGTGAAGGACACGGACATGACCAAGAGCGACCTTCTCTCGAGCAAAGTGAATGTTCAATCTCGATATGTTTGGTGCGCTGATGTTGCACCGGGTTAGTGGAAAGATACACAACACTAACATTATCACAATACACAAGGGTAGCCCGTGTTAGGGGGCAATGAAGCTCCATAAGTAAGTTACGCAGCCAACAAGTCTCAGCAACGACATTGGCCACACCGCGGTATTCGGCCTCAGCACTGGAGTGGGAGACAATGCCTTGGCGTTTTGAGGACCAAGACAGAAGGTTATCATCGAGAAACACACAATAGGCAGAGGTTGAACAACGAGAGTCAGGGAAGCCAACCCAGACGGCATCAGAGTAGGCAGTGAGTCCACTGATGGAGGAGGAGTAAAGGTGAAGACCATAGTCAAGGGTACTCTGAATGTAACGTAAAATACGTTTAAGAGCCTGATAATGGGTTTCCCGAGGGTCATGCAATCAGAGTCATTACCATTAATCCAGTTTTGTGATTTTAAGGTTTGTTTGAGTGTGTATACACACATGAGTCATCACCATTTAATCCATAATTATGATTAGCTTTCTTATTGCCTTTTCAAGTAAAACACAAACAACTACGAAAGTAATTAATCTGACACTCCTCCAATTCAACTTCATTCCAATTTAAAAGTGAATTTTGTTTTCTTTTTCCATCTCTCATGCATCCTTCGTTCTTATTCTATCTCTCACATACACTAGCTTCTTATTCTATCTGAAAATTTTAACAACAATAGCTAGACAAGATCCCCCCTATAACAAGAATAACTAGTTCTATCTCTCCAATCTCTCTCTTCATTCCCTTTTCTCAAATTTCTGGTTTCCACTTGTTTTATAAATCGACTCCAATACTCTAAGGGAATGAAGTAGCTTAGCTTATTGATACTCTAAGCAATCCACGTCCATTTTTTGCACTTCATTTCTTTTGCCAGTTGAACAAAGGCATTGAATTAGTTTGTAATCCAAAGGCAATTGATCGAGTGGAGCTAATAACGTAATCTCCGGAACCACATCTTGACATATCTCTTCAGGTAATTCTTCATCTCCAGTTTGCTAATAACATATCTTGACAATGCGGCAAGTGAATGATTTTGGTGGCAAATTTATCTTTATCCATGGTGCTAATTGAAAATATGTAAACATAAAGTAATATGTGCAGTCACTTTAATTGAGTTGTTTCCTTTTCTTTTTTTTCTTTTTTTTCTTTTTTTTTTTTTTACTTTTAACCCAAAGTTTTACCATAAACGGAGGGAGTACACCTTTGTTTTAAGTATATGCAAAACAGAAAATTACATTTTTTTTTTTTTGGGTGTAACAGGAGTACGTTCTTTAATAAATTCAAAGTCAAATTTGTTTGTACGCTACTCAAATTTGACATTTATTACTGTATTATTCAAATACAATTCATGGTTACAGTTTGTCTAAGAAAATGGCAGCGGAAGGGCCTGTCGGAGGATCAAGATCAGACGACTACGATGAATCTACTAGTAGACTACATCCATTTAAGTTTTTAGGTTTAATATCAGTAATAGTTATTGGGAAATTTTTAATAACGTATTTAGTTATGAAATTGTGTCAATGGTTACAAGAACGACGAAATAGACGAATATTGACTAATGAAGTCTTTACTAAATTTCCGTTAGATATATATACAATAGAAACATATGCTGAAAATGAAATAGTCGACTGAGGAGTTTGCGGTGACTCATTAATTGACGGGGAGGAAATCTGTATTCTTCGGGCCTGTAAGCATTTCTTTCACTCAAATTGTATTAGAAATTGGTTATTAAAGTATAATAGTCGGTGTCCCTTGTGTCGCCATGATTACATGGTAAGTAGGGATTAGGAGACATCATATTTTCTATATACGAAAAATTGTATTATGTTTATATTTTGTTGGCGGCAAATGTAATAAAGAGATACCAATAAGAGTGGTGGTCTAGTGGTTTCAAGCTTACTCTCAAGTGGTTTGGTAAGGCAAGGTTATGGGTTCGAATCCCCATTCCCCCCATGCCTTGTGTCTGCTGGCTTCTAGGAACTATACTAGCCCCTTGTTGGTGCTACATTGACGGGGCCAGTGCTTGCGCTGGTTGTTCAGTTAGTCTGATATGTTCGCTATTGAACACGAGAGTCCGAACATGATGTAGCAGGGGGTGCCTCGGTCGCCATTCACTTGCACCCTCTTTTTGACGAGCAAAATGTGATATAGAGATACCAATGTGACTAGTATTTATATGTCCCTTGCGATGTATATGTTCGGCACAAATTATTTGTCCCTATTTAAATGTTCGGCCCAAATTGTTTGTCCCTATTTATATGTACGGCCCAAATTGTTTGTCCCTATTTATATGTTCGGCCCGTTAGTGAGCGTGCTATGTCCTTCATTCTAGCAGGTCTTGTGTGGACTTAGTCCACTGTGGATCAAGCAATTTTGAGGGGTGATTCTAGATAAAGTAAGGGGTGACTTCATGTAAAGTAAGGGGTGGCTTCAGGTGAAGTAGGGGTGGTGCCAAGTATAAATTTGAGGGGTGATTCTAGGTAAATAGGGGTGGCTCCACTACTAAAGGAGATAGCTCCAGGTAAAATAGGAGATAACTCCAAATATTGGTCTACCGTAAACTAAATCCACACAAGTTTTTGTTCCTTCATTCAGAGTTTCAGACATTCATACCTTCTGGCTTTAGTTGTCAATATCACAATTTTGTCCCCTATTATATTGTCAAAGGGATTCCCGTATTAGCTAGTACGTTATTAAGGAGAGTCAGATTAACCTGCTAAGGAAATATCTATGGACTCAACTACTTCATGTATCTCTAATTCTCTATAACCCAAAAAAAAAAAAAAAAAATGTAAACCGTTCAAATTAAATATTTGTATGGATTAAACTAATAGAATTTGACAGTTCAAATTAGATATTTGTATGGATTAAAGTAATACTAAAATGTTTATGTAATGACAACCCTCTTACCTGAAAAATAAAAAAATAAAAAAAAATGTGATGACAACCCTCAATTGATATTATTTATCATCTGTACTTTTATTAACATATGTTAGAGATATGATATCGGGAAAAAATTAGTAGAATATATTTTCCCCATATATTTAGGAAACAAGATATATATGATATTATATGTTTAGGATATTATACTAGTGATCTAATGTATTTAGGAAATTTAAATCGATCAAGTAAGTTGGTCTTGGGATGTTTTGGTTGTCCGGTGGCGGATGAACAACAGTCCGCCACCGGCATAGCGAAAACTTTTGTGCTTATGTTCTCAGGATCGAACAAGCTCTGATACCATGTTAACTTTTTATAATTGGGCCCATTAAGAGAGTGTTTATAACGTGAAGGAGGTTCCAACCCAAAACCAATTGGCAATGGGTGGAGTAACTCCCTTAGTTATAAACACCTCAAGACACTCTTTCTTGACCAATGTGGAACAACCCATTTCAACAACATAGCTTCTTAACTATTTTTTTTTTCTATCACCGCTTGGCTTATTAACAATTAATACTTTAAAACAATATTTTGGGAAATATTTTTTCGGAGGATGCGCTTTTGATTTTTTTTTTTTCTCTTTTTATAACATAGTTGACACAAAAACTTGTATGAGGCCGTCCTTTTGTGGGACAGAGTGATTTTTGTGCAAAATGAAAGTGATTTGTAAACAACATTTCACCCTTATTCTTCATAAAAATAACTCTGTTTCACAATGACACGATTTCATACAAGACTGATTATATAACTAAAGAAACAAATTGAAATGCCTTTATAAAAAATAAAAAATAAAAATGAGTTGAGATCAAGTTGTGGAGCTCAAGGTTCCCTTAATCACCGCGATAATAAGTCACAATTAAAATTATGAAAAAAATAAAAATCGCAATCCTTCACCTTTTGTCTTAAGCTTCACTCAGCAAAAACTATACCAAAATCGTGTTACAAAGAAAATTGTAAAAATCGTATTTTGCTTAAAAAGAACCAAGGAAAGCGAATATATATGGTGGTGGATGAGCTCGCAAAACTAGACTTCTATAGATAGGGATTTTGTTGCTTGGTTGTAATTGCTTATTTGCTTGTACGTAACTCTGGCGCGTAAGTAGTGGAACTCTAAATCAAATTTTCTTTTTTTGCATCAAAAAAATATTAAGTTTTCTTCCCCCCCCCCCCAACCAATAAATGAGTATCACCTTCTCTTAGAACCTGTTTGGGAGTTGGAGAATGGAGGGGAATGAGGGAGAAATAAAAAGTTCTCCTTGTTTGTAAGTTTTTTTAAAGAGGGGAATGAAGGGGAACAGTTCCCCTCCATTCCCCTCCATTAACTCAATTTTTGTTTTCCCCCAAATTGGAGGGAAAGAAGGGGAAGGGGAAGGGGAAGGGGAATTTTTAAGTGACAGTAGTCGGTTCCCCTCCATTCCCCTCCCTTCTCCTCACTTAAACTCCCAAACAAAGTGAATTATTTTACCTTCATTCTCCTCCTTTCCCTTTCCCTCCCCTCCCCCTCATTCTCTTCCCTTCCCTTCCCACCCAAAACTCCCAAACAGGCTCTTAGCACATGATTGTAAGGCTCCGTTTGATTCACCTGGATAAAAATGATCTTAACTGAACTGAACTGAACTTAATTGATTTTTTGAACTTGACCGTTAACCATTTAAAATTTGTCCAAACATAGTCAATATTGGACTCATTTGAAAGTATGCTTTGAGATCTTTCCGAAGACATAATTTTCATCATGAAATTATTTTGAAATAAAAATTTATATGACTAACAACGTTACACATGAACTGAACTGACTGAACTGGACTGAATTTAAGTAAAATTAAGATGAATCAAACAGAGCTTAAGTTTGCAACAATCCTACTTAACTATCAAAGTATTTTTTTTTTTTTGAAATGAAGCGAGAAAGGAACACAACTTTTGTTACTTAAATTAAATGATTTTCTTCTAAATTGAGAACTTATCACCATAATAGATTAAGCGTCCATATTGTTTAATATGTCCCCTATCGATGACACCATATTGGTCATTGTTTGTATATTTTTCAGTCTCTGGAGGTTCAATCTGCCTATAGTTTTCATCTACTACAAAAAGATAACTACAATGGGCAGAATAATCTGGATCTTTCACAAGACGATGACCACTTCCCATAGGCGGAAGAGGCAAACCGGGTGGGCTGTACGTTTCTCCACCAACTGCAACATAAGATGCTGATTTCGACAATCCACTAAATATTTGTTGCGGCCAAAATCCAATCACAGTCCCTGCATCTCCTAATGCAAGCCACCAATTCCCATTTTCTGGATCCTTTTTCGTCGTAGGAAAATAAACATGGATAAATTAATTAGTTTTTGTTTTTATTACTGTCCAATTAGATACTGTTATTATGTACTCATCAATATGAAAATCAGATCAGACAATTAAACCTTATATACAAAAACTCGTATGAGGCAGCCTCAAGGTGAGGCCTCCTCTAACAAGCATAACGTCATGTTTATGTCATGCTTGGTTATAAAAGATGACTCACCTTGAAACGGCCTCATAAGAAATCTTTTGAACCTCGTAATTTACCTGATAAATAAAAATTGGAACCAATATTGCTATGGTTCCCAATTTGGATACAGGTTCAAGGATACTGTCAATTGGCATATCTTGTCTAACGCTGACAAACCCAGGACATAACAAATTGAAACAATGAGATTGGCCGGCCTGCATGAAATAAGTAGCACCCTCCTTACTTCTATAGTTCTATATAATGCAAACAAAATAATGCATGGTAGAATCAATAAATTTAATAAATAAATTAAGGAGAATAAAACTTACATTTAGATACTGAAAATGTGCGATTATCCTTATTTATTGTTGGATTAATCTAAATTCACATAGCAAAAAGTATAAAATCAAATATATATAATTCAAATAGCTCCGTATATGTTCATAGTTTCATTCTATCATTTCGTTAACAAAAAGTCTCATGCATATGAGGTTACCTCAGCTTGTAGGGTGAGGCTCCCTCTATAGCCAAACATAACATAAGCATGACATCATATGCTTGTTAGAGGGGACCTCACCTTGAGGCCGCCTCATACGAGTTTTTGTGTTTGACTCACTAATACTAACAAGATTAGTACAGTACAACTTACCGTCCATCCAACTTGTATCATATCATTTCCTTTTATAAGTATCATTAATCCTGATGAATATTGAGAAGGTCCGATGGGTAGACCATAGAAACTTAGTCTACCTCCTACTCCATTATATATCGTTGTACCTGGATTGGACTTTGTTTGAATGACTGCAAACTGAAGAATTATTATCAAAACAAGTAATTCAGATTAAGGCGGCCCATACTAAAAGTGCTAACAAAAGTGTTAATTAATTTGATAATTAATGAAGCTTACATAAGTTCCAGGTTGTGGCTGAAGACCATTATTGTTATCATATTTGGTTCTTGAAGCATAGTCTTTTGTAAATTACTTCATTCGAATGAAATCATCTCTTTTAATCCTCCTTATAGGAACTGTTCCTGTAGGACAACCTCCATCTTTCAACTTGATATCATCGAGGGATATCTCCTTTTCTCGGAAAGAGGTTTCAGTTTTCATCCCTTGAGGAGAAAAATTAGGCCTCATCTGAACGAACCTCGATATAAAAATAAAAAAATAAAAAAATAAAGAAAAAAAAGGAAGATTTAATCAAAGAAAACACTTTACTTGATGTTTACTAAGGCTAAGGCTCCCTTTGACTCACCTGGAAAAAACTGAACTGAACTGAACTGAACTGAACTGAACTTAAGTGATTTTTTGAACTTGATCGTTAACCATTTAAAATTCGTCCAAACATAGTCAATATTGGACTCATTTGAAAGTATGCTTTGAGATCTTTCCGATGACATAAATTTCATCATGAAATTATTTCGGACTAAAAAGTTATATAAGTAATAAAGTTACATATAAACTAAACTGAAGTGAACTAAACTGGACTGAACTGAACTGAATTTAAGTAAAATTATGGTGAATCAAACAGAGCCTAAATCAAATCTTTGACATGCATGTAAATTGACGTATAAATGAGACACAGACCTCTGGGTGGAAGCTATGGTTTTTTAACAGCGGATGATCAAAAGCAGGTTGTTTGTAAAAGTCCACACAATCATATATATCTCCATATTTTGCCTGTGAATAAGTTTAAGGTAAATTTGTAAGTCTCGAAAAACATGAAAAGAAAGAAAATTTGGATATATACCTTAATTGTCTCAACACTTGGCTTCTTGAGGAGTTTAAACTGCTTGCCCCAATTTTGCTCTTCGTTAGACAATTGAATTCCTCCCGTTCCATGATTGGACAAAAATGACCAATATATCACAAAATACGCCAAACATTTGACAAGCATTGCTCTGCATTTCGAAAGAACAAAAAAGGTTTTGGATTTTATCTGGATAAGTAATGTGATTTCCTCAAATATATATGATTAACAAATTAATTTCCTATTTCGCTTCGGTTGAGAACTATTTCCCAATATATACATCAATTAGGTTCGGATAAAGGTAAAAACTGTGATTTCCTCACATATACATGTTTAACAAAATAATTCCCAAGATATACATCATGTAGGATTTCGATTTTTTTCTTCCAATTTTTATTTTGGTCCAATTATTTTGTTATGGTTTATTTTGTTACGGTGTTTTCTTCTAGAAGTAGATGTACGCCACATCAATAGGCAAAAAAAGAAGATGAGACGACTTCACTAAACTGACAAGCAAGATATGTTCAATCAAAAAATTGAGAGCATCACTAACTACTTTGGAGATATAGTTACTTACACGAAGCTGAATTAAAATGAAATTTCAGCACCAAATAATCATAAGTACCATGAAAATTTAGAATAAATAACAATTCTGTGAATTAAAGCTAACTTACCCTCTCTAACCGGAATTTCCTGTGAATTTTATTGACTTTAAGAAATACTTTTGATTAAAAGAATTGCTATTTGTACTTAATTTTCATGGTACTTATGATCATTTGATGCTGAAATTTTATTTTGCATGATTAAACAACAATTAGTGATACTCTCAATTTTATGATTAAATATATCTTGCTTGTCTGTTTAGTGAAGTTTTTTCCTCATCTTCTTTTTTTGCCTATTGCTGTGGCATACAACTACTTCTAGAAGAGAAAAAAACCCTGTAACAAAATAAATCAGAGCAAAATAAAAAGTTAGAGAAAAAAAATCGAAATCCTACGTGATGTATATTTTGGAAATTATTTTGTTAAACATGCATATGTGAGGAAATCACACTTCCTTGCCTCTATCCAAACCTAATAGATGTATATGTTGAGAAATAGTTCTCAACCGAAGTTATATGGGAAATTAGTTTGTAATCATGTATATTTGAGGAAATCACACGAATAAGTAGATTCTTCACATAATAATAAATAAAATAAGCGCCCATTAAATTGTATTGAAAGGTAAATCAGTAAACTTGTAATTTTACAGTGGTCGTTTGGTATCCTAAAAAAAAAGTTTGTTTGGTTGATCTCCAAAAGCATAGAAGATGCAACTTTGGGGAGTAGAAAATGTCGAGTTATTTGAATTGACAAAAAAAATATGAAAATTTGTACTTCTCAGGTAATTTTACTTTCATATCATGAGAAAAGTGACTTACCTAATTTCCCTAATTAATGGAACTTTGTGTAGGACATAACTTCATGTGCTCAACCAAACAATATTTGACAATTTTCAAGAATTTTTCTTTTTTTTTTCTTCTTTTTGGTTGGAGGGAGGGCACACATACACCAAAAATAAAACAAAGTACATAACAATTCCAAAGAAGTTCGAGTCATAGGAATTATAAGCTTTTGGAAATTGCAACTTCCTACATCATATAAAACGACCACAAATTAAAAAATTTAAAGACAATAAGGACCTATGTGAAATAGAGCAACCGATAGGAACAAAATGAAGGGGAACGATAGCCAACACTTGGGTTTCAAATTAAATGTCCTCTTCTCATGCATGTTGCGAAAAAAATTGGTGAAAGAAGTTGTCTACAAATGAAGGTGTCAAGAACTCAATTCTCCCATAAGATAACACAAAAACTTATAAAGGTGACATGTAGAGAATCCTATGCTATTCCAACAAGAATATCAGAGTGTTGTTCTCTAAAACATCACCTTTGGATTGGAGGGGATGAATTTTCGATCCTTATTAGATGGATCATGATGGGAGTTGATTTTTTTTTTAATTTAAACAATTAGAGGAGAGAGATAGAGAGAAAACAACATCAAAGGATTGGAACTGCAGAGTATCCAACTATCTATGCATGGGTGAGTCGTGAACTTATTATGGGATAAACTCTCTCACATTTCCCCATTCGCTTCTATGTTTTCTCTCTCCTCTCTTACTCGCACCCCTCACAGAATAGGTCCTCCCAAGGCAGGACTTGTTCATAAAATAATCTTTCCATATCATAATTGACCAATTTAATTGAAATACACATGCAAATCAAGTGAAATCCGAAATAATATTTGTTTAAGTTGTTTAGCGCACAACTTTTTAATTCCAGGTACGACTTTAATTATGCATGACATCAAATTGAGGGAATAAATTTCAACCACAAGAGGCAATCATTTATTAATCTTTCTTCAATTTACGTCGGTAACTTTTAAGTCAACAAGTCTAGCAACCATATAAAACTATTAGTGCTTGTTTGATTCACACCTAGAAAATGGAGGAAGTGCTACTTCTTAGGAAGTGTGCTT
Source organism: Tetragonia tetragonoides (assembly GCA_038025085.1). Lineage (NCBI taxonomy): Eukaryota > Viridiplantae > Streptophyta > Magnoliopsida > Caryophyllales > Aizoaceae > Tetragonia > Tetragonia tetragonoides. Next base: position 51,602,309 of record CM076142.1, read on the forward strand.
TTCCTTCTTATTTGGTTGACAAAAAAAATGTAGGAACTTACTTCTTTGAGGAAGTAACTTCCCCCAAAATGGAGGAAGTTGCTTACCCACCCTCTCCTAGATAAGTAACTTCCCACATCAATTTTCTTGAACTCGCAATTCCTTCATGCAACCAAATAAGATTAGAGACTTCCCATGGACTTCTATTTCCCATGAATTTCTACTTCCCATACGTAGTAACTTCCCATGTTTAACCAAACGACCACTTAGATCTTGATGAAATAAAGGAAGGGGCTTTGGATCAACTTACCGTGATGTTTTGAGAACAACAAAGTCTAGCAATCGATTCGACAACAGATTCACGCACACTGAAAGCACAGTTTCTCACTCTTATCAGGCTCAAAGGTGTTTATAAAAAAGGTGTCTTCTATGTTGAATAGTGGTACTTATAGAGAAATGTAACGTTTGAGGTTCGCTTAAGGCTAAATTGTGCATTAAAGAGAAAGGTAGACCTAAGGAAATCTCTAGAAAAATAAAGGGTAACAGTCGACATCGAATCTGAAAAATGACCAACGTCCATATGGAAATAAATGACCCAATTTGGACCTTGGTCTTTTCGTCGTTTTCATACTGTATTTCTATCTGTACCGTTTTAATCCGTTTTGTTCCGTTTCGTTTCATTCTGCGTCGTTCCGTTCCGCATTCGGTACTTCATTTTGTCTCACATTTTTTTTCTAATATTTGCGTCGCGCTGTTCCGTTCCGTTCCGTGTCGTTCCATTCGTTCATCATCATCCCGCATTATTTCATTGACGAAAACAGGGCCCATAATTTCTTTCCTAATCATGCCTACATTCTTTTTTGGGCTAAAATTTCAAAATCCCTTGCAATGAATTCGAATGTTGAGGGTTCATTTGGTGCAAGTTAGGATACATTCTAAAGTGAAAGAGGCCAGGTTAAAACTAATGATTTTACCCCTGCTTGTTTGAGACAAATGAGAGGCTTAATATTAGTAAAGCAATTCAAAAAATAAGATTTATTACCAGAAATAATATGATATATTATTACTAAAAGTAAAGGAAAAGCGCAATATAATGATGTTGTTAAATAAGGAGTAATAGGGCAGTGACGAAACCAAGATTTTTTCTCTGAGGAGGCTAGGAAAAAAATTACTTCTACTCAAAATCAAGTTCAAAATTTTAGTACTACATATTTAAATAATACCTCATAAAGCCTCACTCAATTTTAAATTTCAGCATTTATTATGATGGAGAAAGAAAATTACACTAATACCTAATCAAGTTGAATTATAAGTTGGAATCACACTTGTACTAATCAGATGTGATCCCATACAATATTTGTGTGCAAGGTGTTAGAAAAAAAATTAATAAGAAAGTGGAGAAAAAGTTAAGACATTGAAACTAAATATGCTAGCTAGTAAATCAATAAGGGAAAAAATGAAACCAAAAATACATGGGAAAGTACAAAACACATGAATTAAAAAAAAAAAACAGGAAGAAAGAAAAATGAAAAATTGCTGGCATGTTATTCGAACACGGAACCTGTGAAAGGATCACAGTGTTTTCCAAGTTGAAAAGCAAAACCACCGTGACAACTACAGCTTATTGTTGCAGTGATGCATACAATTTATTAGTATATATTATATTCACTGACCATGGAGGAGGCCATGGCCTACGCCAACCCCTCTTTGGTTCCGACGCTGTAATGAAGTGAAAAATCACAAAAAAAGATTAATTACCTAAAGTAAATGTATTATCACAATAATAAAAGTTTACTGTGAGATCAACTCATACTAAAACTGATTGTATTTTATAAATTCAAGCCAGGGTCACTTATTAAGATAAATAACCTCTTTATATTTAAAAAAAAAAGTAACATTATCTTATAATAAGATCGTCTTCTACAAATTTTTGGGGTGGGATAGAAATTTACTCTTTCGTTAGATACGAAGACGGAAGCTCACTTTGTATATATGCAGTCATTACCATACTAATATATGAGTAGTACGTTAATATAGTCATCACGTAGCATTCGCTTCTAGGCCATGGATTTTGATGACAATGATTACAGTTTATTTACAACTGCTAATAATGAAGAATTGTTAAGCTGATCGAGTAGTGGACATATATTTATAAACAATTTCAAATTCGGACGATTGAACAAAATTAAAGTGGTTATCTGTGTTGGCATGCATTACAAAATTCGCTAGAGTTCAGTGTATTTTTCTTGAACTACCTTCAATTCATATATACGAATGAATTGCTCTATACTCTCTCTGTCTCAGGTTTATCTTTATATTAGATTTTTTTAAAGTCAAAGTTTGTAAACTTTGACCACTTATTTGTGAAAAGTTACAAAGTTTTACAATGTGAAAATAGTATTGCTAGATTCATTTTAAATAGTATTTTCAAAATACTATCTTATTATAACTTGTAGAATTATGAAATCATCCATATTCATGGTCAAAATAGTGTCTTGAAGACCGTGAAAAGTCCAATGTAAAGATTAACTTGGAAAGGATGGAATATATTTGTTTGATATAAATACACAGCTCTTTTAATCTTGCCTTCAAGAGTATATAGAAGCTCGTAATCGTATAGCTTCAATTCCACCGTTTTTCTGATCTTTTCTTTCTCCTCTTAATTATTATCTCTCCCATATACTCGTATCCATCTCTTCCATTAACAACTACTAGTATATATATATATATATATATATATATATATATATATATATATATATATATATATATATATACCTCAAAAAAAAAAGAAAAAAAAAACATACAAAAAATTTCCTCTGCCATTTTCCGGATCCCATTTCAAATTAAAGAGATTGTTTGTTGATCGATCATAAAAATGAAGTAGCTACTTCTCAGGAGACAAAGCAAGGAGTAATTTAAGGACCTTTTTCTCTTTGTTTTTGGCTTCGAACGTTGGCCATCAAAATTTACTTAGGTGGTGTGGTCAATTCCACAAAAGGTAAGCAATAATTATTAATTCGATCGAAATTTATGGCATTATGTTGTTTATGTAATTTTAAGTTGCTCAACTCATGCTAAATAAGTTGCTATGATTGATTCTCACCTAAACTAGTTTTGTACCATGCAATTTTCTAAATATAAATAAATAAACAAAATAAATAAATATTGTCAAACATTTAAACCTTTCTGAATCAATAAAGTATATATTTTTGTTACATCATATTATTTGTCTAAAATTAACTATATGTTTAGAAATCAATAAAACTATTTGTCCTTAGATAGGTATTTGTTTCCTTGATTTGTATATATATATTTTTTTTTTGGTTTGACCACAGGTTCACCCAAGCCATTTGGACCAAGCCTAATCCTGTTCGCATCGGGTTGGCCCATAAAGGGATAAAGTGCTCCCACTAAGCAGTTTTTCCATTCACAAGATTCGAACCCTCGACCTTGCTTAAGGGATGAGAGTGCCAAACCACTCACACCAACCACTTATTGGTCCTTGATTTGTATATTTTGTGGATAGTTTGTTATTAGGATACCAGGATACGTTGGTATTGGCGTAGGTGTACAGATTATCCGGAAGGCATCATATTGATGTCTCTTTGGGAGATGAAATGAAAGCTAATCATTTTTCAAAAAATAAAAACATGTGTTGCAAGTAGAGATGAAACAAAAACTTCATCTCATATAGATGTCAGAAAAAATAATGTAGTATATTATGTACATACCATACCCTCTTATATTCGATACATTATCTATAGACTAAAATTGATGAATCATGAATATATTAGTATGATGATGCTGGAGGACCATAAAAAATTCCCCTACTGGCTTACCAATGGGCCACTATTGGCAATCAGGAATTCAAATGATGATTTGCACATATATGGCCAACCGCTGAAAATTTCATTACTCCACAACATTGAAGCAAAGTTTAAAAGTTTTTAGTAGCACTTCTTTTACCCAATTGAACAGAGTTTGCTTTGTGCAACATTTACAACAATAGCAAACAGTCATTTGCCTTTTCTTACCCTTGGTCCAAAAGTAAAAAAGTAAGGTCTATTATGATCCAAATATGTACCATGGCCAATAGTACTTGAGACCAGTTTTGTCCAAAAATTAAAGTTCGAATTACTTTCGTCCGATCGCTCATACTTAATTCTACAAGTCTATAAATATTTAATGCTTGTAAAACTAATTTGTTTGAATATTCAGGTCTGAGAATGGTACACTATGGAGGGTTACCAAATGACTTCAAAGATGTCGACGGTGACAGCAGGGGGACAAACAAATAAAAAACCTAGGTATTATTGGTATAATAGTTTTAGGATCAATTTTATTTATATCGATAGCAATCCTAATATGGCGTAGGTTTAACACTTGGTGACATAATCGAACCCTAGTTACCACAACTATCCCTCCGCCTTCTACCACATCTATCCCCCAGCCTTCTATTCCCCTCCCACATCTTTATACTCCCCGTGTGTTAAATGCGGATATATACACTACATTCCCTTTAGATACCCATTCAGCTGAAAAATACGCTGAATCTAGGATAGAAGACTGCTCCATATGCGGTGACATATTCACCTAGGGGGAGGAAATCTGCATACTTCCGATATGTCGCCATTTCTTCCACTCAAGATGTAGCCAGAAATGGCTGTTAATGTATGATTCTCGATGTCCTTTATGTCGCCATGATTACATGGATTAGGGAGACGATACTTTTTATATCTATACCAAAAAAATGCCCCAATTGACCAAATTGGTATATTTAATGACATCCTTTGGACAACTAGGTATATTAAAAATAAAATGCGTCATTAAGGTATATTAAAAACGACTTAAGTGCAAATTCACCTACTAAACCAGAATCGAAGAGAATCTTAGATATAAACCCGATTTTTTTGCCTTTTTGATCGATTCTTCATTTCTGGGCTATTTTCTTCTGTTTCATTTTTTCCCCTGTTTTACTCATTCTCCTCCAACTACCTTTCATGGCTTCCAACACCTTTCCCCATCTCATCTTACCATTTCTCCCACAAAAATTGTCTTCTTCTCTTGATTTGGGCGGGTTAGCTAGCTGATTTTTCCAAGGCTCATATTTATTCTTCCACGGCAATTTCAAGTAGATGACAAAAATGGCCCGAAGTCTGAACACAAGAGAAGAGTACTGGAAAACTGCGGGAGCCCACCAATAAACTTCATCTATGGAACTGTCGTCTAAGAAGTAAGATCCAGGTGGTTACTTTCCCATGGCTTTCTCTCTCCTAGCCAAAATTTCAGGCAAGCTATTTGCAAACTCTAGGTTCCTCCATCTCAGTACCCATTTGAAGGCTTTTTGAACTTGGGTATCCTGTTTTACTAGTTAAGATATTCATAAAACCGCTTGCAACTAGCTTCTAAATTCATGTTCTGCTATCAAGCAATAATCACTGAGAGTGCTCTAAGATTCAACCTATCATTTGCCCAGATAAATGTTTACCCATCACCCTCTCTATCAATCTTCCCTTTTATGTTCTACAATATCTTTGTTCTCTCTTCTCCTTTACTGTTCTCCCTACAAAACCTATATGTTCCTCAAAATTGCCCAATTCCCAATCAATGGACCAAATCAGGGATCCTGTCAATAATCCATCGATAGAACTCCAATTTTGTCTTTCTTTCTGATTTGGGTTTGGCTTCCTTGCCCTTATGGATGGACTGTGATTCTGTGAATAATTAAATCTTCTTCTGATGAAAATACATGATTTGCCTTAGAAAAATTTCACTCTTAATTAAAGATATTGATTTTTTTTGGTGAACGAAAGATATTGAATTTTGAGCATTTTCAACCATAGCAAGTGGCGAGTCAGCGACCTTCAAAAATGGAAGCCAAGAGCTAGGCAGGACTTCTATTTAGCGCAGGGGCAAGTTTGTCATGCGGTTAGAGTTTGCCGTGGAAGGGGTGAACAAAGCCTTGGAAGAATCACACCCCAAAAGGTGTTGGAAGCCATGGAAGATTGGAAGGTAGTTGGGGGAATTGAAGCAAACAGGGGAAAAAACGAAAAAGAGAAAAACAAAAAAAGCCAAAAAATGAAAAAAATGATTAAAAGCGAAAAAAACCCGGTTTATATCTAAGATTCTCTTGAATTCCGGTTTAGTAGGTGAATCTGCAGTTAAGTCGTTTTTAATATACCTTAATGACGTATTGTATTTTTAATATACCAAATTGTCTAAAGGGTGTCATTAAATATACCAATTTGGTCAATTGGGGCAAAAAAATGTACTGTATTGTTTAAATTTTGTTGGATCTACTTGTATAGAGATATATTGGGTTTTGTTGAAGAACTTATATTTTAATTTCTTGTAAATCAAATGTTCCACCAATAGCAAATAAGGAGTGCAAGTGCTGGTTATTTCATTCGTATTAGTATACCTTTTGAGCTCTTCCTCTCTCAACCCTAATCCTTACTATGACAAATTTTCAGGTCGGGAAGGCTGATTTAGGCCATTTTCGGCCTGTGATTCATGTTTTCCACCTCTTTTTGTTATTAATTTCTAGTTTATACTCTCTAAGTGGAATAAATTTTCTTTCCCTTTTGTGGAGTTATTAGGGATTTTTATATTTTTCCTCTTTGTAGGATCCTCTCTTCGCCTATTGTGCGATTTAGTATCAAGTAATATGAATTCGGGGACCGGATATGCACAAGATCGATAGTATCATACAACGTTTTGTGAGCAAACAATTACAGTACTTGCGGTGAAGATCTCCACTTCTGTTAAAAATGAAGCATCAAAGGAAGCACATGGTTACTATGCACGTTGGGAGTCGCGCTCGGATATTCTAGTTAATTATTTTATTAGCAGATTTGTTATTGGTACTGTTGATTTAATATATTCTAGGGTTATTTTCGATGTAGATGCCGTTTGGTTCTTCTATAAATAAAAGTCTCCTATTTCCCTCTCAAAAAAAAAATATACCTTTTGAGGATGTCATAAACAAAGCGACTATGGATGCTAAGTCTGCTAAACCATTTGACTTACAAACTAATTTCATTCCAACCAAACATTCATTTTTTTTTTTTTTTTTTTGAGGGGAACAAGGCCTTACATTAAGTAGCTTCGTTCATCACATCGAGTAATTGAGACATCTATATAACTTTTTTTTTTTTTGGTTACATACATTTATATAACTATGTCGTTTGACAATCTAGCCAACGAAACATATTGTGTATAAAACGGGTACAAATTAGGGCCTGTTCTCCCCAATTTCCCCCTGAAGTATTCAGTAAAATTCAGTTCAATTCAGTAAAAAAAAGTTTATTTTAGTAAAAAGAAGTTCAGTTCAGAAAAATTCAGTAGAGTTCGGTAAACCAAAAAACAAATTTACTCTTTGTAATTGTAGATTCAGTGAAAACAAGTTCAGTTCAGAACAATTCAGTTCAGTTCAGTAAATTACAGTATTGTGCAGATGAGTCAACATTGTTTTTTTTTTTTTGCTCGTTAGAGTCAACATTGTTACATAACAGATTATGTGCCCAACAAAGACGATAAAGAAAGAGAGATTGAATTATCGAATTATTATACACTTGAGTAGTTGGGCTGATTCTCCAACCAGCACCATTCAAGATCCGACTTTAGATATACAAAGTATTCGTACTTATTAGCTTTTTTTTTTTGTCCTCCTTTTTGTTGTGAGGGTAGACATACTTATTTACTTTCTCCATTTCAAAAGTTCACGTTAGAAACTTCAAAAAAAGAGTGGAGAAATGAAGATCAACACTTAGAACAGTTGAGAAATGGCTTCTTTTTGCTTTTTTTCTTTTTGTCTTTTCTTTTCTTGTCGAGTATCCTCTTTAAGCACCAAGGCAAAATTACTACTGCGGTTTGCCCTGATAACCCCATGGGTTGTTGCTTGCCCACTTCCATTGGTCTTTGCACATATCTTCAATCCCATACTTTGCCCTGCAACCATTCATTAACACATTATCAACAGCATAATCAATAATCCCTAGCTCACTTCTAGGCTTGATTAGATACTACTACAATAAGCGAATAAGTACCGAAATTCAATTTAATTGGGGAACTTACTTCCAATTAAGTTCTTTTGCTGCCTTCTCTGTTGAGGCATAAACAGCTGTTGCATCTCCTGGTCTCCGAGGGCACATTTTTACTGGGATTTTCTGGAGGACCATTAACATGTACCAATTACGACTAATGTAAAGTTCTAACGAAAATGTCGATAAGGAACAAGAGGAAGTGGATGGGAAATTGAAACAACGGAATTTACCTTTCCTGATGCTTTCTCAAAAGCACTAACCATTTCAAGCACTGAAACACCACGCCCGGTTCCCAGGTTGATGGGAGTGCAACCTAAAGATATGTCGTTAAATTAGATCATGGTTGAGATTAGTATCAACAGTATTATGAGTATTACTTATGATTGAATACTAATACTAAACGAGCAAAACAAAAAAAAAAAAAAGTAATAACTTCCCTAGATAAGCCTTGAAATTAAAGCTTAGTGTGCTAGAATTCATTAGTGTTTCTTTTTTTTTTGATCGACCATTAGTGGTTCTTAGAATGCTTAAAACCGAAGACAGACCAACACGAAAACAAATCATTTCACAAACTAGGGACTAGGGAGATAACATTCGTCCTTGTCAAGACTATGCCTCGCAGCATAAGAAAAACAAAACTGAAACAAAGTCACAATGAAGTCACCTATATTCTCTGATGTAAACAGCTTCCTTAAAGCAGCAACGTGACCATCAGCCAAGTCCATGACATGGATATAATCCCGAACCTAACAAACAAAAGCACAGATTGCACAACAAAAACTATGTCACAGAAGTTCAATGACATGACAATGACATAATATCACAACTTAATTAGAACCTAATCGAAATCAATAGAACATAATTACATACAGCTGTGCCATCCTTTGTGGGGTAGTCAGTCCCATACACATTGAGCTCAGGCAACCTCCCAACCGCGACTTGTTGTATGTAAGGCATAAGGTTGTTTGGGATACCCCTAGGATCTTCACCAAGTTTGCCACTTTCATGAGCCCCAACTGGGTTAAAGTACCTCAGCAAAATTATATTCCATTCATTGTCTGCATTCCATATGTCCCTAGCAATTTCTTCAAGGAAAAGCTGAGAAATCGCGACACATATCTTATTAGCAAAGATGAATCATAGAGAAATCGTTTCTGATTACTGAAAATTTAGGAAACAAGACTCGATTTCAAGTTACCTTAGTTCGGCCATAAGGGTTCATGGCCTTCAATTCAAAATCTTCCACACATGGGATCTTCTCTGGCTGGCCGTAAACAGTTGCTGATGAGGAAAAAACCAACTACGCAACCGAAAATCGATCATTATCATATACAGTGACATTACCGCAAACAATGTGATATACTCTGACAGTAACTAATAACCCAATGACAAAATACACAGCCTTAATAGTACAAAACATTCGCATCATTAAGCCTTAAGGGCTGATTAGCATAAGCCAAAAGTAGTATATTTCGTTAATCAGATTAAATTAGACACATTCTAGTAGCATTTAAAACATCTTTCATCCTATCTGATTCCAAATCACCAAAATTTCACAGAATGTTTTTCTGTATATGTCACGTCAAGAAATACTACACTGTATGAAATTTATCAGAAATTGACAAGCAATTCGACATTTACCAGAAATTGGGCAATCCATTACAAAGTCAATTGGCAATCTTTATCTTAAATGGACAAGCAATTCGACATTTTCTACATAAAAACCTCACCAAAAATGCTTACCTTTTTACAGTTGTATTTCGCCATAGTTTGGTACAAATTGATTGATCCGATCAAATTATTATCGAAATAGCGAAATGGGTAAGCAACACTCTCACCCACAGCCTTCAATCCAGCGAAATGGATCACAGCATCAAAGCTAGCCCAAATAAAATCAATAAAATTAATAATCAAATTCATTGAGAACCAAATAATTAACATATGATTAGACAAACAACAATGAATTAACAAACTAGACAATCAGACATACGTGTTACCCGAAAATAGCTTCTCAACATCATCTTTAATTCTGAGATCACCCTGAAAACAGAATCACATTAAAAAAAATAACGACCCACAAAAATTCCAACAAAAAATTGAAAACCCAGAAAACCAATTTGATAAATTACCAAATGAAATTCGAGTTTCTTGGATAATTCAGGACCCACATGCTCCTGAACTCGATGAAGAGCTTCTTGACATGAATTATCAAAATTATCAATAATAACAACCCTGAAACCCTCATTTAACAATTGAAGAACGCAATGGGTACCAATAAAACCAGCCCCTCCCGTTACAAGAACGCTTTTTGCTTCAGAACCCATGATTTAGAAAGAAAATGAAAATGAAAACGAAAAACAGAGTATGAAAAAACAGGGGAGTTTTTAAGAGAAAGAATTAGAAACAGAAGAAAACGACGAGGAGCGAGAGAGAGAGAGAGAGAGAGAGAGAGGGAATTTGGGCAATCCGAGGAGAAAGGTTGGTGTTTATATGTGAAGATCGGATAAGGACAGGTGAAGAATAAAGAGCATGGAAAAGTAAGACAAAACTGATTTTGTAGGATAAAAAAAAAGTTAATTATGGTATTTTCTTTAGTGAGAGCTCTAAATGTTTATTATCAATAATTATATTATATTTATTTGTTATAATTTAGGTTTATATACTTTTTCGAGAAAGTACATATGTTATTTGCAGAAAATGCAGGTCAAAAGGAAGAAAAGAAAAGAAAGGATTGGATTCTAATTCATTTCTATTTTTAAAAAGAAATGATTGAAATTTATTCTCCACAATTTGACCTATTTTGATGGGGATTTTATCAGAGTTTTAGTGTGTCTTTTATGGTCGTTAAGATGAGAGATACTTGACTTGGTTTGGTGGTATAGCGATAAGGGTTGCTTGTGACATAATGAACGATGATGATCAGTTGGTGACCAAGCGGATAAGCTGGTGGAGCAAAGATAAATGGGCCCAAAATCTCTCTAGTTTATTACTATCTTTTCTCTTTCCATTTTTTTAATTTCTTCTAAGACATAATAAGCTAAGGGAAGCAAAGAAGATAAGACATGAAAAAGAACAAGATGTTTCTTATAAGGCGGTCTCGACACGAGACTACCTCTATAAGTAAGCGTGACGCCAGCATGTCGTCATTTGAGTTTTTTTGGAAAATGAATCAATTGGAATTCTTTATCCCATTCTATGTATGACTCTTTAGTCCAACCTAAACCTTGGTGATTTTGTCATACATCACAATTTAATAGAGTAATAAATTAAATTAAAAATTTATGTGTTAAATGTGTAAGAAAAATGGATATGAGATGGCGTCATAAATTGAGACAGAAAATCCTTCCAAAAAAACAATAAAGAAAACAAGACGTAAGAAAGCGCCTAAGAAAGGCACACAAACAAAACATGATCATGCCACTCACAGAACAGAAGATTGTTATGTGAACGAGATTTCAAATTGTTGATAAGGCGAACGTTACATGTTTGGCATCCTGACTAAAAAAATGTTTTGATCCTGACTTGCCAATTGTCCAAAAAATTATAAAGTATGTTACATGATTGACACTTCTTTCTTCTCATCACAAAGGAAAGGAAAATGTTGGTACTTGATTTAGTAAACTATTTAAATAATTGGTCCTAACTCCTAACGACAAAGAAAGAGAGCAAAATAAGATAAAGTATTGGGCATGGCATTAGGTTGGCGCGGGGTATTCGGTTGTTTAGTTAAAGGAGATACAAGGTCAAGAGGTATTGACTTATCGGTAAACAAGTTGCAATTTGTACATCAGATTATGAGTTCAAATCTTTTGGTGAGTATCTACACGAATTAATTTGTGAAATACCCGAGATTATGTGTTAAGAGGTATCCTTTAACCACGCCCAAAGTTCCTCTTTGTTCTTTGCCAAACCAAAAAAAAAAAAGGTTACAAGACCAAGAGCCCACAAATACAATATTGTAAGGCAATTGCTTAAGGGTGTAAGTCAGTGTGACAATTGACAATTGTAGTGCCCGTGGTTAATGTCCCCACAATCTCGCCACCCCTCTCTATTTATGGTAGAAGCATTAATCCATGCATGACAGCCTGACAGGCTGACAGGGAGTTCGTAGCTCTCTTGGCTTCTCTTCTCTCTCATACTCACCATAAATGATGAATGATCCACAAGTTCCCTGTATTGGACAATAATGGGACAAGCATGACCTTGCCTTGCCGTTGGGCTTTGGCTTTGGGCTTTGATATGATACATTTATCAAAGAAACTAAACCAGGCCACCTCCAGTAGCGTTGTTCACAGTTCGGTCCTTTACGGATTTTCGGACCGGATCGACCTGACCAACATCGGACCGAACAGTTCGGTCTTCGGTCCAACTACGGAACGGAATAAAGAGGGTTCTGGTCCAATCCGATTCGGTATTAGAGGGGTTCTCGGTTCTATGTTCCACCGCACAGTGAGCGTCACCTCATGCCCAATGGTCATGTCTTACATCCTAGCGCCCATGTCCTAAGTCCCCATGTGTGAATGAAACTGAAGTTCAGGGATCCGGATGAATATCTTGAGATATCGGAGATCCTCTAGAGTGACGATAGACCCCCGTAAGAAGTTGAGCAAAAACGGAAGCCTGACCTCGGAAAGCCGAAAATCAAAAAGGATATAATCCACGTTTTTTACACCACATTGAACGGAACACCGTAAGGGAACATAGAGGCCTACAAGGTCCGTTATCGGGTCCTTCATAGGCTTGTAAAGGCGTTTTTACGGGACACCAATGTAAGGGCCGGAACACGATATGCATGGGTGATATCGAAGTTCGGGGATCCGGATAACCCTCCCGGAGCACCAAGGGTGCTCGAGTGTAATGATAGACCCCGGGAGAAGTTTGGGCAAAAATGACTTTGAGGCCCCCGGAAGCCGAAAACTAAGGCTAAACCACGTTTTTGGGCCTGTGAGAGGCCCCAAAACGAAGGTGGATATTTTCGCACCACATCACACGTAACACCCCTAGGGGAAATAGGAAGCCCTCAGGATCGCTTATCCGGTCCCTTATAGGCTTGGAAATGCGTTTTACAAGACACTAGTATAAGAGTCGGAACACCAAAGGCATGAGTGATATCAGAGTTCGGGGATTCGGATGACCCTTCCAGCGCTCCGAAGGTCCTCTAGGGTCATGGTAGACCCCCCTAAGAAGTTTGGGCAAAAATGACACCCGAGCACCAGGAAGCCGAAAACGAAGGCTATAATCTACGTTTTTAGCTTCCGGGTGGCCTCAAAACGAAGGTGTATATTTTTGCACCACCTCGCACAAAACACCCCTAGGGTACATAACAGGCCCTTGGGGTTGCTTATTTGGTCCCTAATAAGCTTGGAATGACGTTTTACGGGACACTAGCGTAAGAGTCAAAACACAAAAGGCATGGGTGATATCGAACTTCAGGAATCTGAATGACCCTTCCAGGGCATCGAGGATCCTCTAGGGTCATGGTAGACCCCCCGGAGAAGTTTCGGCAAAAATGACACCTGAGCCCCGGGAAGCCGAAAATGGAGACTATAATCCACGTTTTTTGAGCTTCCGGGTGGCCTCGAAACGAAGGTGTATATTTTTGCACCACCTGGCACGGAACACCCCGAGGAGACATGGGAGGCAGTTGGGGTCGCTTATTTGGTCCCTGATAGGCTTGCAAGGGCGTTTTACGGGACACTGGTGTAAGAGTCAAAACACCAAAGGCATGGATGATATCGAAGTTCAGGGATCTGAATGACCCTTCCGGGGCACTGAGGGTCCTCTAGGGTTACGTTAGACCCCCCGGAGAAGTTTGGGCAAAAATGACACCCGAACCCCAGGAAGCCGAAAATGGAGGCTATAATCCACGTTTTTTGAGCTTTCGGGTGGCCTCCAAACGAAGGTGTATATTTTTGTACCACCTCGCACGGAACACCCCTAGGGGACATGGGAGGCACTTGGGGTCGCTTATTTGGTCCCTGATAGGCTTGCAAGGGCGTTTTACGGGACATTGGTGTAAGAGTCAAAACACCAAAGGCATGGATGATATCGAAGTTTGGGGATCCGAATGACTCTTTCGGGGCACCGAGGGTCCTCTAGGGTCATGGTAGACCCCCCGGAAAAGTTTGGGCAAAATGACACCTGAGCCCCGGGAAGCCGAAAACGAAGGCTATAATCCACGTTTTTTGAGCTTACGGGAGGTGGCGGAACAAAGATGGATATTTTCACACTACATCGCACGAGACACCTCTAGAGGACATGGAAGGCCCCCGGGGTAGGTTATCGGGTCCTTGATAGGCTTGAAGGGTTTCTTACTAGACATTGGAGGCTAATCCACAGTTTTTGGAAAACGAGCATGCATGGCTACCCACCACTCCGTGCCGCCAAACCTACTCCCTAACCCTCTCTACTATTATATTGGAGTCTCATGATTTTTTCCAATATTTTGAAGTGAATTCTATTTTATTTATATATATATTTCAATTTTTAGCGTATTTTTTTAATTATAGTGAGGTCTCATAACTTTCTCCAATTTTTTTAAATCGATATCTATTTTTTTTCTTTCTAATTTTCAACGTAAATTGTAATTAAAAATTAAATTAAATAGTTTTAAAAATTCAAGTTGGTATAACTGTTCAGAGAAAACAATATAAAACAATATATGGTACTAAGTTTAATAAAGTTAGAGGGGTTATCTTGTAAAGAGAGGAGGTGTAGATACCAAATGCATATTAGCAATCGCAAAGAGAAATACGAGGAACCTTACCAAAATAGGAATTGGTTGTACACGATGTCAGATAGGTGGCGGACGACGGTGATGAGATTCAGATACGGACGTTGAACGTATGAGAAGGTAGGAGATGAATTGATAGTATGTGCTTCCATCAGTATTCATGAGAGAGGAATTAGCTCTTTTTTTTTGCTAATCAATATGTGAGAGAAATTAGCTACTAGTCAATTTCTTGGATTTATAACGGCTATAACTTGTGAAAATGAAGGGAAGGGGATGAAGGAGTCGTTAAACTTCATTATACTTTTGTAAGTTTGATTGTTGCTATTTTCTCTCTTTAAACTGTTTTTTTTTTACTGATCATCAATCACATGACACGTCATAAATAAATTGATATATCATTCGGTAATTTAGCGGCTGATGTGGCAAACTCTAATTTAATCATGGCATTTTAATCTAATTATATAGATATATAGATTCGAGCATCTATAGTCATGCTTCCTTCATGTTTCCATGCTCTGACCTTTCCTAGTGCCACATTTTAAGGCATGACAGAGGAAATTGTGCATGTTTTGTCTCTACAGTCGTATTATTTTTTATGAGGGAGTGATAAGAGAGTATGATACAATACATAATTATATATTGGGGCAACCAAACATGGAACTTAATCTATAAATAAAATAAGAATTGGACAGGTCATACATAACTGGAACGTTAACTCATGAGTCCTTAACCACTGTTTGACCATCCTCTTCAAGAACTATACCTTGAAAGATTTTCTTGATTTGCTAATTGCTAGTACTGAACAAAATCTTTGATGGTTAATACAAATAAGCCATCATAATTATAGGGAGAAATCCTTGACATTTAAAAAAAAAAATGTGGAACAATATAACAATTACAAGACTGTATGAAGAAAAACATCAGCATAATCATGCAAATGCTTAATCTCTAATCCTATATATGATCATCAATAATGTTTAATATAAAATCACTTGACCAAAGAATTCAAATCATTTTTCTGTTCAAAGGTTATGCTTATGCATCAACTAACTTGACTCCCCACCACACATCCTCACATTGCATCAATCTAGGAGAAAGAGCACTCAAGTTATGAATCTTGGTCTTCTCCTTGCAATCAAATGGAGGAACATGAAAGCATGGCTCCATTGATAAACCTTGCTTACATGGCGGATGGCTATCCATAATCCATGGTTTTAAGCCCCCTAGACTATGTGCTACATACCCGAAAGTGGACCGAGAGGTAGTCACCAGCACATCACACAAGCTTAGCAGATAAATTTCAGCCAATGCCTTCATGTTATGTATGTTGTCTTTGAATTTCTGGTACTCTTCATGGCTTGGTTGATAAACTCCGATAATGTCCCCAGTCACCGTAGGCCTTGTCCAGTACATAGTCCTTAATTCCTCGGCATACTCAGGATACAAAGACGCGACTAGAACAGCTTTTGATTTCAAGGTCTCGTTTCCTGATGCAACATTCAGTGACTTATTTGTATCCAGTGAAGGTAGTATGTTATTCTTTAGGGTGCAGGACATAATTTGAGACATGATGTTCTTGTATGGAACTCGTTCCGAGTGGAAAACCCTAATTTGGAGGCCAATTTTCTCATCTGCCTTCGATAAGTAAGCTTGATAGAATCTGGTAATTAGTCCCCAATCCTCATTGGAAGGGTGGTAAAGATAGTGACCCAAGTGGTGAAAGATTGCTGTTTTCTGTGGAAACATTCTGTTTAGCTTTTCCTTGAAGGATGGTATCATGAATAGTGAAGGTACAAAATACTGGTCACTTAATAGGATAATAGCAGGGATATTTTCTAGGATTGATTGAGTTTCATTGCAGTGAAAACAATGGATATCAGAATCACCTTTGCCATGGTTTAGATCAAGGTGTAAAAATGGGGGTGGAAGCACATTATCCCCTGTAAAATTTACCCTGCTTTCGAAGCTTGGTAGAAGACTCCACTGGTTTTTATGTGGGAAATTAGTGGGCAAAAGCCATGATGAATTGGGAAATGGCTCACAAAATAGACCATCCATCTCGGACTCAAACTCTACAAGAAGAACTCGGTTATTAAGAAGAGCATAGAGAAAAGCAGAAGCTATGCTGACCATTCTATTCCCTAACCCATTGGAAGGTGTCCAAACTAGGTACTTACACAATGTGGTCTCATTGACTTGGTTAGATCTCGAGAGCTTCCTCATGGTTTGTCTATAGGATACCGAATAAGGCCCACACCGCGTATGGAGTTTTTCGTAGCTGCGTAGTTCTGATATCAGGTAAGGAGATGGCTTGTAGGATCTGGTTTTACGGTATGAGGTTGCTTGGTGTCGGCTTAAGCATGATTCTCTGTCGAATCCAGAAGCTAGAAGTTCATCAAGTATCGGAGAGTGATCATCAACAGGTATGCTGCTAGTGGTGGGAGGCTTTGATGAATTGTTTTGCCTACCTGTGAATGATACAAACAAGATAAAATTGCATTCAGGTTGAGTAAATAGAAGGAAACTTGAAACCAAAAAACTACAAGTGAGTTCTAGCTTGAAAGTCCTTACCCCCAACTGATGCTGTAACATTCTGAGCTATAATTTCTTCCAAGAGGTGGGTTGAAATGTTTTGTGCATTTTCTGGCAAGGATTTCAAATTGCCAACTGGCTCAAAGATATGAATTCTAGAGTTTTTGATGACCAAGAGAACAACTGGCAGTGACATCAAACACACAACCAAGATAGTTGCAACTCTTGAGGATTTCCTTACTTCAGTAACCTTCTCAGTAAATTGCTCCATGAGTTGCAAGGTTTGCCAGATTCGCATTCGCGTCTTTCAAACAACACCGCGGTAAACACCCTAAACAATGTCGAAATTCATCCACATTAGTATTGGACATCATAGAAGATACATATGAACATGATCAAAATCGAAAAATTGAGAGTACAAACGAATTAAGTAACCACTAAAGTTGAACGTTAGAGAAACGAATTACCTGGTTGTTTCAGAGCAAATATAAAAAGAGAGTTAGACCACAAATAAATGGAATAATAATGGCTGGTCATACATACAACTGACGAATATGAAGAAATCAGTCATGTGACCAGTAGAAAGGAGAATGATACATCCACCCACAGGGTTGCCAACCCACAAGCATATTGTATCTATCTCTCTCATCTTTTTTCACAACCTTTCTCATCTATTTTCAAAAAATATTAATTAATGTAGAGAGAGATAGACACAATATAATAGTGGGTTGGCAACCCACTGGGTGAATGAAATATTTTCCCAGTAGAAAATGGTGTAAATGCACAGATCCCACAAAATTATATTATATTACAGTAATTACCAAGCTAGCATTGAATATGTACGGTACAATGTATGTACCAGAAATATTGGCAACCCTGTTTCTTTTGTTGCCAAAACTGATTAAAAACATGTATCTAAGTCAAAAAAACCTGTTTTCCAAGTTTCTTGGTAGAAACTCTGATGCTATGGCTCTCCCTAAACTTCCTAATTTTGTTGCAGCCCATATGCAAATACGTGGATAAAAAGGATATCGTTTTCTCACCTACATCAATTAATACCTGTAGGCTGTAGGGGTGTAGAATAGTACAAGATTTGAATTATCAGACAAAAAAATTGGTGACATGCAAGTTGCTGAGTGGACGATTTAAAATATTTTGGTCCAGTGGAGCCTCATTATTGCTGACTTCCTCGAAAATATTTAATAACGGAAATACCACATTATAAACGAGCATTAATATTTGCTGTATTATTGGAATGAAAAGTCTCTATTTGTGAATATCAAGATATTCAAATATGTATCTAAGTCGGACCAGAAAATTTCATATATTCGATTTACGGAAATTCATACATCTGAAAATAAGAAAATAAGATTCCTTTTACTTGAATACGCGATAATTTGATTTATTATGGTAAAAACAAATAGTACAAACTACAAAGTCAAACGAGAAAGCTTTGTGAATACTAAATTTTAATATTTCAAATTGATCACATCCACTTTTCAAACAAATATTAAAAAAAAAAGGTCGCAACAAAAGACACCGTTTTTTCTTAACTACTCCAAAATATTATAGTCTATAGATAAGCAACTTATTCGAAATTTATTATGGTAGTTTTTTTCCTCTTCAAATGTTAATGAACCTTACTTTCCACATGATATGTTTCCTAGTATATGCAAGTACCTAGAATAAGCTCTGCCTCAGCTACTTCCTAGTTTAGTCCACGGGTCCTACTCATTTTCTGTCAGTAAATAGCAAGATTATTGCCATTAAATTTTCAATTCAATTGCAGTATATGTCAAAAGTTACAAGAAAAATAACAATTGGAGTTAGCGCTGTTTCGGTCCGGTCCGGACCGACCAAGGCCGGCCGGACCAGACCGGTCATACTTTTGGATGGTACAAACCGGTCCGGTCATAGGTGGTCCGATCCGGGTCTGAACCGGTGAACAGCCCTAAATTTGGAGTATATCTAATGCATTCTACCACAAATTTTAGAATTCATAACCATTCTCCAAACAGATAAAATCAAGATGATTAACAACAGTATATATTGTATTATTATGCCGTGGGTTGGAGGTTTAGCATCATAAGAACCCAGAGACCTCAGTTTCTGAAATGTTACATGTGTTTGAACTTTGAGCACAATAACTGGGTATGTTTATACAGCTAATGGAACACCAAAAACGTAGCTTCGCTTAACTCTTCGTGTTCCAGCAGAATGTTTCGGCCTATTTTTTCTTCCAATACAATCAAAAATCATGTTGGAAGACATCTCTTTTCGGTTTTGAACTCTATACCCACTGAACTAATACCTGTTGCTGGAACCTTGAAGTTGATTTTTGAAACATGCTTTCCTTTTTTCCTACAGAAATATATACTATCATTCTCTACTCGTTTAAGTAGTTAGCCCATGTCAGCAGCAAGAGAAATATCTCCAAGTCCTGCAAGGATACCCATTTTGACTGTTACCCACCTTACAAAATTAAAAAAGAAACAGGAAGAAGAACGCGAGAAGGAAACGCGAGTTTAATTGGGCAAAAGACAGGGAATTCAGCTATAATCTAAGTCTCTTAGCTATGTCATTGGCCCTTCTACTGGAATTCAGCTAACAGCAAGAATATGATCATAACAACGTTCTAGGGGCTCTGCAAATACCAATGGACTGGACAAATGTAGTCAGCACAAGAGCATATGGAGCACAAAAACAATCGAGTATACATCCTAGTAAGGAATCAGGAACGAGAAACAGCCTACAAAGGGCGCAGATTATTGATTCATTATGATGGCTGATGCAGGTCAAAACTTGCCATCATCATGGAACAGAGAACCAAAAAAACAACTGCAAACTTCAACTAGTGAATATGAACTTCGGTTAAGATGAATTTCTTCTGCTTTTTCTTTTTTTTTTGGGGGGGGGGGGGGATAAAAGAGAGATCAAGAATTCAAGATCCTACCGATAAGCCAATATCAAGATATTGACATTGTCTTCAAGCCGACGATATATCTGAAGAAGCAACAAATGTGGCACATTTCAATCCACCTTGATCTGCTTCCAAGTCAAATGAGGTTTCAAGGCATCTTTCAACAGGCATACGAGCAGCCAAAGTCTCAGCTCTTCTAACAGCTTGATTACTGATCCCTTTCCTCTCACAGGTGCCGAATTTCCCTGAACTTCTCCTCCTTATAATAGAAGGTGTGGTAAAGCTCATTGCCGAGTTCCTCAATATAGATTCTGGACTGCTACCACTAGTAGGGGTGCTTTTTACTAAATGAGTTGGAGTAGAACAATACAAGGGGCTATTTGTTCGACTGTCATTGTTCTCTACAATACCAACTCCCTCTTCCATGCCAGTCTTCCACAAACTTAACTCAGGTGGCTCATAACATAATTGACCATAATACATATCTTCAGAACCAGTAGAAATCTTGTCAACTTTGTTTTTCTTCTTCCCTTGCGCACCATCATCACTGAAACCAGACATGGATAAACTAAGAAAGGACTTATCTAAATTTCTGAAACCCAGATCACCAGGAGAGCTACAACCCCTTGGCCTTTTAGGAGATTCCAGTGACATCCTTGAAGTTAAAGTAGCAGCTTCACAGTTTGCTCTTGTAAAAATATTCAATGATGTATCTACAGTGGATGCACCAGACAGCTGAAGATTGGCTCCAACAACTGCATCTTCCTGATCAAACAATGTCTTGCATGGTTGATTTTGAAAATTTTTTGGAGTCACTAAAATATCACTCTCTCTTCTACCAATAAGTTCAGGTTCTGATTGATGAGTTTCTCTGGGAGCATTTCCAAGAGCTAACTCAGTAGAGCACATTTCAGTACCATAATCTGAAGCCATTGAGCTATCTGTTGTTAATGCAGCTGCTTTTGCTCTAAAACGGTCTACTTCTTCCTCAAAACTGTTTATTTCAGGTGTGCTATTGCATATACTTCGCATAGAACCATGAACCGCACATGAATCTAATTTCTTCTTTAAAGAGCAATTCCAGTGATTTTTTATCGCATTGTCCGTCCTGCATGGTCACAGTCACCAATAAGTCATAACATGTTAAGAGGTGAAAATTTTGACTTCACCAGATAAGAACGACATCTTTCATGTATACCAAACGTAAAGTGCAGAGATCAGTCTCATATCAAGCTGCATACATAATAGGACTTGCTAGATTCATATACATGTACCTTCCTGGAAGAAATCTTGCTATCTCTGCCCACTTGTTGCCATGTATTTGATGGTAGTAAGAAAGAAGTGATTCTTCCTCTTTTGTCCAAGCATCTTTCTTTATTGCAGGATCAAGATGGTTGTGCCACCTAAATTTAAAACCAAAGCAGATAAGATGAATAATATCATTGGCAATAAATTTCATAGTTTGCTTTAAGTGAATAAAAGAAACTTATATAGAAACAGATCATGAAGTTATGGATGTAGCTGATGGTATGATTCAACTTTGATAACCAAATAACGATCAATCTTTCAGGCACATGAACAAACAGACAATTCACAATCTCTGCTCTAAATTTCGTACAGAGCAGAACTTACTCCACTTTTGCAGTTAAAACATAAAAATAACAAAGCAAAAGTTACAGACTCCTTTCAAAATAGAATCTCTTTCCAATAATCAATATAACATTTGGAGAGGGAGACTTTGAGGGAAGGTATCTTGCTTCCTAACAACTGTGACTGACTTCGATAAGACCCTAGCTGTACTGTGAGCTAACGCTTTGACGTATTCCCCATTCCCTAAACTTCTCATATTCCTTATTTGATAAGCGAGCAATTCCAAACGCGAAACAATATCTACCTAATGAGTCAAAATATATTTATAGAAAGAAATAATAATAATCGACTCAAACTAGCGATATAGACTTTCAAAGAAACAAAAGATTGCAGCACACTCAATGCGCTTTAGCCTTACTACCTTTCCCGGCATTGCTTCCCGATGCGACCAGGTAGAGACTTTGCAATGACAGACCATCTCCTGCAACCGTGCTTCTGAACCAACTCAATGATACAATCATCCTCCTGAAAAATCCAATAACAGAAAATCAAACCCACAATCACTAGGCGTCAGCAACATTATATTAAGCACGGCACTCATGGAGTCTTAGCTTCAAATAAAACTTCCCACCGAGAAACAGTAGGAACTAAGTCAAGGTTACCTCCTTTGTCCAGGGTCCTTTCACCAATTCAGGATTAAGAACTTTTTGCCATCGATGCAGACATTGAACATCTGTCCTCCCAGGAAAAATTTCAGCTGTCGCAGAATCATAGTGACATACATGAGAGTTTTATCCATATACCAATTTGCATGTTCTCCAGGAGCTAAACTTGACAAAGTTTTAGAGTCTTATAAAAAGCTCACCTTTCAATCATAGGTAAATACTTCAAGAGCATAGTAAAAGATAGTAACTCATAAAACTGATAGTTTAGTTCCTACCTATTTTTTTCCAGTTCTTCCCGTTGAACTTTTTCACAGCAGTGGTGAGAAGATTATCCTGTTTTAAGATCAAAATAAAGGCCATAATGTCATACCTGAAGGAACTAGGAGCTGCTGTACAATCTAAAGCATTGCTACAGAACTAACATTGACGATCCAGAAAAAAACTATTACTCACCTCTTCCTCTGTCCACCCTCCCTTTGACGAACGTCTAGTTGGACCGTTTGTCCTCCTGCTTAACAAAACAAAAAGTATTACACACAAGTGACACAACAGAACAAAAGATAGTGGCAGGGAAAGTACTCTCGACTTGATTAATTGGCTATAACAAAAGGAAGCCTAACTTCTCCGAAAAGTAGAGCATGAAAATTAACAAGTGCATAAGATTAGCAAAGATAGACTCCAAGAGAAAATAAATCTAAATTCAAATCTAAAATCTTGCAGCAGTGTATATGCACACAAGCAGAAAAAAAAAAAAAGCAAAACAACCTAAAAGCAAAGCTTTTTACTTTTCAGTTCAAGTAATTATGGGCAGAACATGAACCTATTCTACAGGCAGAGACAAAAAGCATACTCAACTGTACTCCTACTACAATCAAAGGAATCATAAATCATATAAATTATACAAATAAAAGACACAAAAATTGATGAATTACCCAAGCGAAGGAGCAGACCGAGGCGTAGAGTTTTGGCAGCTGCTACTCGACAGTGAAGAATAAGAAGCAATTACGCCATCAGGGGACCTCACATTCCATTCATCTTCCTCGTTTTTAACCATGATCGTCATCTCATCCCCAAAATTTTCATCAACTTTATTCACAAATTAAAATCATGAAATCCTGCACGGCAGAAATAATAAAGCTTTAAACATGCATCAGAACAAAATAACCAGAAAGCGTGACAGTTTCAATCTAAAAATAATCAGTTTTCAAGGCTCATATAAATATTTCGGTTCACTGAACTCAGCATGATAAACAATTAAACTCTGTTCTTGAGCAGTTATTAGTATGATTATTATTCGTATTTCAGTTTCAATCAAATCACATCACAAAAAACAAAGCACCGTTTCAATTCAAATCTATTGAATTCATTAACTCGATCGCTTAATTAAATAAGTTACCTTAGTTGCCGACAGAAAAATCAACCGTTAAACGAGATCACAATTCACAAAATTAAACACCAACACAAATTAAATTAAATATCTACTTTTTAATATATATCCTATCAAAATCCACAATCGCATTAAATAGCAAAAGATGAATAATAATAAAAATTCCAAAAACGAACGAACCTCAGAAAAATCAAAATGCTAGGGTTTTATTTGGCAGATTCTTCTTCACCAGTAATATTCAAACTCCGAAAATTCGTAACCGACAAGATAGATGATCAAGTAAGGAAACAAAATAGAGAGAGAGAGAGAGAGAGAGAGAGAGAGAGAGAGAGAGAGAGAGAGAAAATTGCGATAATTGAAAAATTGAAGGTTGTAATGGGATGAAGATTGGGGAGAGTTGAGAAATTAGGGTTTTAAATGGGGGGGATAATCTATTGAAGTAGCGGGAAAATGTAAGAGAGAGAAAGAGAGAGAGTCCTAAGTCCTAACGGGAAGTGGCAGCTAAAAAGGGAGATGGGGGGGGTTCAATTTGGGTGCCCTTTTAAATGCATGTCGCTATCTATCTCTCTATAACTTTCTCTCTCCTCTGCCAAAGCTTACGTTAGAAGTTACTGCTTCTCCTTCCAAAAAATATAACGCATAGAGACAGAACAACGCGGTTGCTTTTTGACGGTGTTAATAATTCGCGTTTTCATGAGTGGGTTGATTTTCTACGGCTTTTTGCACTCTCTACTGAAAAATAAACCAACATAGGTTGCTCTAGTGAATTAGTAGTTTGATCTTTAGTTTCCTTACCCACCACCAAAGATCAAATTCTAGTAAGGGCCTTAAATTTGAGATGGGCCAGCCTAGGAGCGGGCCTCCTTACCATATAAAAAAAACTAAAAAATACTTAGCCCCATTCTTTTCGTCGTTTTCATGCTATATTCTGTTCAGTTCCAATCCGTTCATTCTGTTCCGCGCCATTTCGTTCCGCATTCTGTATTTCATTTTGTCTCACATTTTTTTGAATTATTCGCGCCGCGTCGTTCGGTTCCGTTCCGTTGCAATCTGCTCCGTTCTGTTGCAATCTGCTCCGTTCCGTTTCGTTCCTCACCGTCCCGCACCATTCCGTTGAAGAGAACAGGGCCCTAGGGTGTGTTCGGCAACCCGCTTTTGAGTAGCTGTTTGTAGTTAGGCTCTGTTCGTTCGTCGTTTCTATGCCGCACTCCGTTTCGTTCTGTATCGTATCGTAATTTTCGTTCCGTTCTGTTCTGCACCGCACCGTAATTTCCGTTTCGTTCCACACCATACAAGTTATATTTATTATTCAATTCCGTCCCGCGCTGCAATTTTCGTTTTGTTCCGTTCTGCACCGCGCTGCAATTTCCGTTTCTCACTGTCCCGCATCATTCCGTTGACGAGAACATACCTTAGAATTAGTCAAATCACTACATATTCTAAATGTTGTGTTTGGTAATTAGTCTTTAGCAGTAGTTGTTGGCTGTTAGAGTAGTATTTTACAAAAGCTAATAAAATTAGTCTTTCAATTTCAAAGGCTAGTAGTTGGAATTAATTAGGCATCTGATCCCGATTCTATCCCTTTATTTTTAATAAAAAAAGATAATAATATGCCATTTTATTAGATTCTACATCAATCAGCTAACCAAATCACTAGCCCCTCAAAAAAAATCACTAACTTTACCGAGCACTCAACTAAGTAAACCGCTGATAGTTACATACAGGCGATACAACTTATAACAGCTAATAGTTAGTTCAACAGCTAACTACTAATAAAATAGCTAAATATTACCGAACGCACCCCAGCTTTAATTTAAGACAATTTTTAGAAAATTAGGAAATTTTCTATACAAGTAATAAAGTATCTTATAAATGCAATTTTTGATTGAACTGCCCTAAGATTGTTCCCCATATAAAATGGAAAATTTGGTAATTCTCCACAAAAAATCCTAATAATGATCACTTTATCTTTTTTCCTTTTTTCCCCTCATTGATCACTTGATCTTTGTTGTATTGATGCGAGTATCACATCAGGTGGCGGAGTAGCATTTAAAGGCGATATGGGACATTGGATTTTTATGGTTGCGCTGTGAAATTTATTTGGATTAAATTTAAAATCCAATCCAGTCCAGTCCAATTTAAATAAGGCAATTTGGATTGGACTTTTCAGAATTCGGATTGGATTCGAATTCAAAAATATTTTTTATTGGATTTTTGGGTTGGATTCAGACTCATCCTTTCGGAGTCCAAAAGTCCAATAATCCAATCCAAACTATATAAAAATATATAAATAATCATTTGCTAGATCTATCAAAAAAATCATTGGAGCCAAATAGTACCGAAAGATGAAAGTTGATGTATGGGTGAGATATGTACTCTATGTGAAGATCACTGAAGACCTTTGAAGTTATATCTATCATTTGTATTTTTCTTTAATTAATGTTATAGATTTAGATATTTAGTTGCCTTGAACAATGTTATATATTTATCATTTGTACTATTATCTTGTTGGTGAAGTTTTTTTATAGACGTTGATCTAAAAATTGAAAAAAAATTAGGAAAAAAAATTGGACAATTCGGATCGGATTGGATTCGGACTCAAAAATCTGAGTCCAATATTAGTTTAGATTGGATTCGGACTCAAAATTTCGAGTCCAAAATATTTTGAATTGGATTTGGATTAGGCCATAATCCAATCCAAAGTCCAAACTTTCACCCCTAACACTACATAGGAATAGAAGATAGTGAGACTGATGACGTCGTTAAGTTTTGGAACGTTGATGATTAAATAAAAGCAATTAAATTGAGTAACGTTCATTTCCGGTATTTACCTTGCTTATTTACAAAAGCTGGCCCGAACATCTAATCTAATCTAATCTAATATTTACAAGTATCACGTTTTAATTGGTCATTTTTTGTTTCTTTTTTTCTTCTCTTTTTTTTTTGTTTAATTATTGTCACTAATGATTTGTCATAAATAAATATCATATATTAATTGCTGGAAACTGTTCATATTTCTTATTTTTCTTAAAAGAAATTGAATAAAATCAATACAATCTAAAATGACATAAATATAATGCTTTAATGACATTGATTTGACAATTAGTTAATTTTTGTTTTTTATTCAAGAAAATATTAAAAATCTGGATTAAATATATTTATAAAGGAAGTGTTATATATATATTTTTGTTATATAGTTGTGGTTATAAGCACAGGTAACTACAAGTGTCACATTTTGGTATATAAATTATAATTTTTTTTTTTCTTTAGATGATGAGTTGTCACAATTTTTTTCATCATCAAAAGAAGGTTAATATTTCAACTTCTTATTAGCAAAACACACATTAAGGGACAATGGGATCAAACCGGTTGTTAAGTAATAACAAAAATTATATTAGTTGGTATAAGCGTCGGTTACGTGAAAATTTACTAATATTTCATGGGATAAAAGTCACTAATATGACAAGGTAAACATGTTTAATTAATTTTTATATTTGAGGCCATTAACACTGATTTGACATGTGACTAAAATTTTCAAGGATATGAGTAAATAAAGTG
The DNA here is from genome assembly GCA_038025085.1 of Tetragonia tetragonoides. Classification (NCBI taxonomy): domain Eukaryota; kingdom Viridiplantae; phylum Streptophyta; class Magnoliopsida; order Caryophyllales; family Aizoaceae; genus Tetragonia; species Tetragonia tetragonoides. The sequence continues at coordinate 51,629,721 of CM076142.1, forward strand.
ATAATGATCACATTTAGATTGATAGTTTTGTAAGTCATATATTTTTTGATTGGAAGCTCCTTCTAATATACGTTTGTTTTTTTTTAATTTAAAAATACTTCTAATATACATCTGTACTATTTATAAAAATAATTATTTAAATATATTAAAATATAGTGATAAAAGGATAGATTATGCGTAGTTGTGAGTGTAAGTACAAGTAACTACAAGTATCACATCTTCATAAGTTATTTCAATATTATTTCTTTTTGAAATGGTGAGTCCTCACACTTTTTTTTTTATTTTTTTTATTTTCATTTGGAAGAAGGTTAGACTTTCAAATTCTCTTTCTGTTTTTGATACAAGGAACCCGCAACCTCTACTCTTTGAATGTGCACCGGTAAACCTCATTAAGGGACAATCAAATCAAATCAAACCGGTTGAGGGTTCAATAACCTGTACATGTGACTAAAATTTTCAATAATATGACCAATCAAATAAGATGACAACCAGGGTTACATTTAGAGTAATAGATATTATTATTTAATTATTTTGACAGGTTAGTGATAGATATTTTTGGAGATAAGCCAATTATTTAGATATTTATAATATTTTCATTCATCACCATTTTCATTCAAAAATTTATTTGTATTTTTTTAAAAAGAAAATAAAAAATAGCTCATCATATTAAAAGTATAGTGATACGGATAGTCCGTGCGTAGCACGGGTAATTTCCTAGTTTCTCATATTTGCGAAAGATTTCCCAATTTTATAATCAACTTTTGGGTTTTGGCCAATAAGGATTTTCATTCCTTATTAATTTGACTTATCAGATTTTAAATTTATTTTATCATCAAATTGGGATACATTAACGTCTTATTTTTCACTGAAATAAAATGGATTGGATTGAACTGGACCTAATTAAATAGTAATTTGTGAGAGAAAAAATAGATCATATCACTAAATTGAACTCATTACTCAGCAAGTCAAAAAGAACACACTCAAATCCACGGACGATCGTTTATGATTGGGATACAAAGTGATATATTAAATAAGACAGAGGATTCGTATTGGGTTTTTGAAGGTTAAAGAGCCAACTCCAACAACCTGTAGGGAGGTTTCACTTTAACAAACCTCACATCATTTATACTATAAATCACTAGGATTTGTTACATATGCCGCATCATAACTCAAAAATAAAGTTTATCAAGCAAATTAATTATTGTAAAAATGGAGTTTAAAGGTTGGTTATTATGGGAATAGGGTTTTCTTAGGAGGTCCTTCCTAGAGCTTTCATAAAAACCTTGTATCAGAGATGCTTTAAGGTAGGTCGCCCCCTGACCAAAGCTATCAGCATGTCTTGTGTGGACTTAGTCCACCGTGGACCAAATGATTTTGAGGGTGACTCCAGGTGAAGTATGGGGTAGCCATGGGCGGATCCACATTTTTCCGAATTTTTCTAAAATACCCTAATTTTTGGATTTTTTTTGGGAAATTATTGCTAAAATATCGTAACAATTTTATTTTGGCACACGTATTATTTAATAATTCAGTTTTGGCACCCATATTATTATTTTCTAGATCTGCCACTGGGGGTGGCTCCAAGTATAAATTTGAGGGGTGGTTCCAAGTAAAGTAGAGGGTGGCTCCATGTGAAGTAGGGGTGGTGCCAAGTATAAATTTGAGGGATGACTCTAGATGAAGTAGGGGTGGCTACAGGTGAAGTAGGAAGTGGCTCCAAATGTTGGTCCACCATGGACTAAGGGTCTGTTCTCCTCAACTGAAAAACGTTTATATTTATTATTGAAAATTTATTTTTGTTGAATTTTGTTGAACTTTATTTAACGTTATTTAATTTAACTTTGTTGAACTTCATTGAACTTTGTTTATTTTTGTTGATTCAAGTGTTTTTTATAACTAGTTTGTATATTGGTTTGTTGAACTTTGTTTAACTTTATTTAACTTTGTTGAAGTTTGCTGAAGTATGTTGAAGTTTGCTGTAATAAACAGAAATAAATTAGGGAGAACATACCTTAATGTAGTAGTCCTGTAGGGGTAGATGTAAAGAGCAATCCTAACACAATACAATGGGTATTTATAACCCGAGGCCCAGGTCCAAAATAAGGCTTAGCCTGCTTTGTGTATGGGCTGAGTTAGACCAGCACCAAACTGGATTGTAAATTTGACTAGACCCAAACAACTATTCGTGCAAGTTTTTTCTTTTTCTTTATCTTTTTCCTTTTACGAAACCTTGTGTGGACTTAGTCTATAGTGGGCCAATACTCAAAATTATTTGGTTTATAGTGGACTAAGTCCATACAAAACATGTTATTTTCCTTTTGACTGATCACAACAATTCTTAAGCCTAATTATCATTATTTATTTTTTTTGTGGATAGGAAATCTCAGCCTAGATTCAAAACAAGTGTCACCATTTCCCAATACATTTTCTTAGTAAAGGTTACTTTCAAGAATTAGAAATTTCGTTATTTTTGTTTTGGATCGGAGAAATTTTGTTTGTTTAATTTGGAGAAGTCGTCTTTGGTTTCATAGGAAGATAAGATAACCGTTCATCCTAGTGCAACTATTTTTTCTTAATTTACTGTGTACTCCTTTCTATTGCCAGATTCCTTTTTTATTGCCAGAAGTTAGTTAAACACTCATGAAAGAATTTTCTTCCTTGAGATCCGGGGCCGTATAATTTGGACCCTAGGCGGCTAGGCTACAAGCCACAAGGCATCAACCTCACATTATACGCTCTCACAATGCCAAGACCTCTAGAGTCTTGACTCATGAGTTTTTTTTTTGGGGTTCACATTAAGAATATTCATCATTGATTACAGTGACTGACTCTCCGTGCTGGTTTATAGGCACCTCAATGAGTGAGATAACTGACCAAAAGATGTAAGACTGCTCTATACTCAAGGCGAGATTCGAACATTCGACCTTGATTAATGATAAGTAAGTCTCTACCATTCAACTACATCATCTCTTTGGTTACTCATGAGTCATGACTCATGATTGATAAGTGGATAGAAGCTGAGCATTTAACCTAATATACACGCTAATCTGGTTTGGCTTTATTATATTAATACAAGTTAGTCACCACGCACATGTGCTACTTGTTGCCTATTATCATATGAGAGAGTTTTCTTAATTGTTGGATTAAAAGTCTTCAAAATATTATGGATGTGAGCTTATTTAAATGATAAAGTTTTCAAAATTCGCACGGGAGAGACCTATATTCAAGAGTATCAAGACCTAAATATGCACAAAAAAAAAAAGGAAAAAAATCCTTTGTGGCTCCTTTGCAAATAAAAAGACCAGCCTGAAATTGTTTAAATTACATTCACTTATTGATAAGCTAATAGCTATGATAATGAAAAAGGTTACAAATTAAAAAAAATATAGATTATTAATCTCCAAAAATCTTGAGAATGGTGTCTACACTAAACTTGTTTACATATTTGCATTGGTTTGAAAAAATTGGAGGACATATATTTGACTGCAAACAATTAAGGAAAAATGAATGTGATGCAAGGAAACTAGATATATTAGTAGGATCTAGAAGAACAATCCATCAAAAGAAAGAATAATAGAGGCCGGATGAAATTAGAGAATAAAGGAATAAAAAAGGAAGCGCAGTAGAAGATCCTATATGACTAGAACATGACTAACAAATATCATGTCGATTTCTCAATCTCAAAGGTCCCGATTTGAGATATAGTGAGATTATTATATGTGCATTGTGACTGTGTCCTTCTCCACATTTTTTTTTGTATAGTCGTATTCTTTTCTACTTAAGTGAATTGAATCGAATTTCATTAAAGTGAAATGCACAGAACATAATCGATTATAAAATAATAAGTGAAAGAGAATACACCTATATATCATTTATAAACTCAATTAATTATATCGTAGGACATATATATATATATATATATTCGCATAGTACGAAAGACCCAGGGTCCCAGGCCATCATATACATCTTATTGAGTTATTGATATGAAAGTTATATATGTAAATTGATAGAAGAAGTAGTACATTGTCACATTAATGAGTATGAACACGTCTAATATAATTTCGAATCCGATTTCGTACGTGGTCGATTTTCCCCCTTTGTTTGGTCAGCTCAGTTTTGTAGATCAGAGAAAATAATGCAACAAGTGGAAACAATAAATCCCAGGCCTAATTTCTCGAGTCTTGACTAGTACTCAAAACGTTATAATCCCAATCCAAATAATCAATTAATAATGCATTATCCAAAAACAAGAAAAAGAAAATAAGAGATCATGGAAAGATATATTAGATGCAAATTAAATACATTTATTTGAGATGATTTGAGAAGTGGACAAAGACTATTCAAAAGAAGAACTCACAAAGTCAACATTCAAATTATATTACAACCATATATTGATGAGTATATTTGTATCTTTCTCGTCAATTGTATCTATATAAACCCAACCATCTACACTCATAAAACTCACACCATCAACCAATACAAATTTCAAGCCTTAAGCTTATTATTATTCTCCAAGCTAAAATGAGAATCCACATTTCCATCTTAGCACTAGTAGTAGTAGCCCTGTTCTCTACATCAGCCCATGCAGCCACCTTTACAGTCAAAAACAACTGTGGCTACACGGTATGGGCAGCCTCAGCCATGCCGGGTGGCGGTCAGCAGATGAACCCAGGCGACACCTGGACTGTAACCGCGCCAGCGGGACAGACCGGGGGTCGTATTTGGGCTAGGACTGGTTGCACATCCACCGGGCCCAATGGGCTCTCATGCCAAACAGGTGATTGTGGTGGGCTACTCCAGTGTAATGGCTATGGTACACCCCCTAACACCTTGGCTGAGTTTGGCTTAAATGGGTTCAATAACATGGACTTCTTTGATATCTCTTTGGTTGATGGGTTTAATGTGCCCATGAGCTTTTTACCAACATCAAATGGGTGCTCTAGAGGCCCAAGTTGTAGTGCTGATGTTAATTCACAATGCCCTAGTCAACTTCAGACCACTGGTGGGTGTAACAACCCATGTACCGTTTTTAAGACGGATGAATATTGTTGCAATTGTGGTAGCTGTGCGTGTAACCCAACAGATTTGTCTAAGTACTTTAAGGGTCAGTGCCCTGATGCTTACAGTTACCCTAAAGATGATGCTTCTAGCACCTTCACTTGCCCTGGTGGAACCGACTACACCGTCACCTTTTGCCCTTAATCAAGCGATAAAATATACTTCATGAGGCAGAATTCATGGGGCGCCAAGAGGAAGCATAATCCTGTTTTTTATTTTTATGGCCATGCATTACTATATATACTCCATATATACTATTATTATTATATACTCCTTCATGCACGATGAATAACAGAAAATGTAACTGTATAACAATAATGCCTCTGTAGGAGTTGTATTGATTGCTTTTCTAGTGATTTGTGAATCACTGAATTGCAATATTGTTGTTGTCTTTTCCCTGAATAATACTCGATTTTTAGCTTTGTTTACTGTTTCGTTGACTTTTTCGTCTCCTAATTTGCCCCAGTAATATTAAATAGTCTAATCAATAGAGGTCATGTTTACAATTCATGCACATACGCACAAGATCGTAGGATTTCTGTTTTTGTTTTTGTTGATCGAGATAATCGCAATTCGTGAGTAGGGAAATGCAAACTTGTCGCAGACTGCGCTTTCATACATTATTAAGCAATTATTGAGAAAGAGCCAATTTACTCACAGTGCAAGCTAAGTAAGGAGTAAGGACTCGCTTTGAGTCTACTCTTTATTTTAAAACGAACTGGACTATATCCTTAGGTTTCAATCCGTATCTAGTATCTAAGTTTTTTTAATTTTTATTTTATAAAAATCCAACACACACATCGATTAATGGTTCAACCCACATGTCGAGTCGTGCTCGTGCCACATCGTGTCAAAATCAGATTAAGTTCATGTAGGGGCGGCCTCACGAGGTCATGTCCATCCTTCCGCAATACTCTTGACTAGTAGTCTAGCTAGTACTACTCAATAAAGGCTATTATCAGAAACAATTAATGCAGTATTTAAGATTATTAAAAAAGAAAAGAATAGTCAACACCGGAACTTCAAGTTTCTGTGACTCCGCTAAAAGATCATGGAAAGATTTACTACCTGAGGATAGTTTATTGATCATGAAAGGAAGAGTGGATAATCAAAACAAGACTAAGTCAAAATAATACCACACAAGTAACAACACCTATGTACTTTACTACAAATTCCCTTAAATTAAAAAAAAAAAAAACCTTTATTTCAAGTTTACAACAATATCCAACATGCTCCTTATTGTTTCTATATAAACCCAACACATCTCAGCTGAAAAAATCCACACAAGCAATCAAACAACCCAAAATCCCTTGCTAGCTTTTTTTTCTCTCCAAATATGAGGTTCCTCATTTCCTCTCTAGTCCTAGCACTAGTTGCATCCATCTTCACCACTTCCACACATGCAGCCACTTTTCTGGTAAAAAACAACTGCCCTTACGTAGTTTGGGGCGCCGCGTCTAGGCCAGGTGGCGGCCAGAGAATGAACCCTGGCGACACCTGGACCGTCAACGCACCCGCGGGCCAAACCGGTGGCCGCATTTGGGCTCGAACAGGTTGCACCGTTACCGGGCCCAATGGGCTCAAGTGCCAAACTGGTGACTGTGGTGGGCTACTTAAGTGCACAGCCTACGGTACACCCCCTAACACCTTAGCTGAGTATGGGTTAAACGGGTTCAACAACTTGGACTTTTTCGATATCTCGTTAGTGGACGGGTTTAATGTACCCATGAGCTTTGTACCAACCTCAAACGGGTGCTCCAGAGGCCCAAGTTGTAGGGCTGATTTAAATGGGCAGTGCCCAAACCAACTTAAGGCTCCGGGTGGGTGTAACAACCCATGTACCGTTTTTAAAACGGATCAATATTGTTGCAATTGTGGGAGCTGTCCATGTAACCCAACAGATTTGTCAAGGTACTTTAAGGGGAAATGCCCAGATGCTTATAGTTACCCTAAAGATGATGCTACTAGTACCTTTACTTGCCCTGGTGGCACCAACTACAGGGTTACCTTCTGCCCTTGAAAAATGAATTACTAATACTAGTATATATACTTACAATATGATGAACACAAATGGAAAATAAAAATGGTATTTGGCATCTTAGGATATATGGTGATCGATCGATGATCCTAATGTTCCTAAGGAGTTGTACTGATTGCTTTTTAATTTAAGTGTACGTGTGTGAAATGTGAATCACTAAAATTGCAATGTTGTTGTCTCCTTTATTAATAAGTGAATAATACAAGCTTTGTTTAATGTCTTGTTGTCTTTTTTTCTCGGAAATTTCATAGAGTACTTTCAAAGTTTGCACTTTTGAATGGTATACTCACTTTTTTCAAACTTTGCACGAAATAACCCTAAAGTTAATAAAAACTTCTGCACCCCATGAACGAAAGCTTAACACTGCCCATCAAGTTGGTCATTATGAATAGGTTAATTATGCACAAATTTACAGGTTCATTTTGCACAAATTTGATTTTTTTTTTGGCTGAATTTCTACTTAGGAAACCACAATTCTACAAGGTTGTTTTGTTGAAATAGCAACTAAAAGTACTGTATAAGCTTTTATCAAGTCACTAGATATCTTGCAAACGTGATTGTGAATTTGGGATAAGATTGAATTGGACAAGCCAAAATATTGCATGGACCCATATTGTTGAGAAATTTCAGATTCGTGGTCGATTTTTTCGTGGTTTGGCAAATGTTGAGAAAGTAGTAGTACAAGTGATAACGAGAGGCAGTACTCTTTTGAGTCTTGACTAGTAGTCTAGTCTAGTACTCAAAAAGGCAATAATAATCCCAATCAATTAATGATAAAAAAACAAAAAACGGCCAATCTCCGGCAATATATCATGGAAGCCGAGAATAGTTTACGTGACATTTGACAATGTGACATGGAAGGAAGAGTGGACAATCAGAACAAGACTAAATCAAAATAATACCACACAACTCACAAACAGCTAGTTATTAGTAGTAAACTACGTGCTAAATTACAACCATATGTCTTTAGGGAGTCTGGATCATTTGCGGTACCGTTTGTAAATAGGGGGGTTCGGATTTGGAGAGTTTGGGGCAGCTAATCTTGTGTGGACTTAGTCCACCGTTGACCAAGTATATTTGAGGGGTGGCTCCAGGTGAAGTAGGGGGTGACTTCAAGTCATCACTATTAGAGGGGTGACTCCAGGTGAAGTATAGGGTGCCTCCACTATTAGAGGGGTGGCGCCCAAGAGGGTGGCTTCACTAGAAGTAGGGGGTGGCTCCAGATAAAGTATGGGGTGACATTTAAACTATTGGTCTCCCATGGACTAAGTCCACTTTGTAGTTTGAAAATGACGAATATTGTTTCAATTCTGGAGTTCTAGGAGCTATGGTCTAACAAAAAACTCCCAGTACAAAAATTGTGCCCGGCCCAAAGCTTTGATATTGCCAATGAGGATGCTAGAACAACTAGTGTCATGGTTACGTTTTGCCTTTGAATTCCACAGCATCATAGTCTGAATCCTCTAATGTACTTATGAAGAATTTAAATAATGAAAATAAATGAAAAGAGTCGTAAAACATCACATAAAATAAAGGCATACTTTGTATTAGAAGTTAGAATGATGATCCCTTGCAGTTGTAGAATTGTAGTAATTCGCAATCGACTCGCTTTAAGTGAGTCACAGAATTGACCAACTCAATGTTAAAACGGAGCAATACATAAGAAACCTGTTTACAAAAATGATTCATCTTTGCAAACTGGATGCTCAATTAGCTAGTTGATGTTCTCTTATTTGAACAGAAAACCTGTCATTATCCTTGTATATACAAAAATTCCTCAAACGTTTCCTTGCAATCGTGTATTTCCAAGTGACCAAACAAACATCATCAACAGTCAATTCCATCACCAATTTAGGGAGTTCTCTGCTGCATTTCAACAAACATGATTTAGAATTTACAAACATCTCTGATCTCTTGAACAAACACATAACACATACAGAGGCTGCAAATGCATCTCTTCTATCATTCACTCCCATTCTGCTCAAATTTCCGACGATCAACACGATACAAACTCACATCAGTTTCCAAATGACCTCATCCAGAGACCAATTTAACGACGATAGTAATAACATTCAAGAGAATAAGGGGCAATCTCATGTACTGAACTGCATAAATAAGCCCTACAAGCTGCTGCTTAATTGACTCGTTTCTTCCGGCTGTGGCTTCAAAACTCAATCCCCTTGGAGCAAGGAACCTTTCCTCGTTGAGTATTGCACACGCATTCGCGAAAAGCAGGCACCCTTCAAGCAGTAACCACAAACCCATCTTCAGTAACTGCTAGAATTGGCTCGGTTACGTTCGTGATTTCAGCTCTGAGACCCACAATCAAAACTGCAACCAGATAACATCATTTCAAATCCATCCAACAGTTTGGATCACTAGAAGTATTCTAAGGGGCAACTAGTGATTCCAATTTCCACACAGACACATATTTCAAAACTCAAATCCACCAAAGGTGTTATAACAGAGGATTTTCAATTATTTGATGTTGATTTGGCAAATAGCAATTAGATTTAACAAATCATACAATAAATTCACCAACTTGGCGAATAGAACAATGGATTTGATTTGAATGATATCCAAATCCACACTGATATTAAACATTCAAGCATAGATTTTTATCAAATAAACCCTAAATTTCAGTACTCTTAATTCCAAAACAATTCAACAAATGAGTACCTAAAAGCGTATACGTTAGCATAAATAAGACATAGAGATTAAAGAAAAGATCAGGCACCAATACAAAACCTAATTACAAATCAATTTCAAGTCCATGGGATTTCGAATTGGGCATCGACAAACAAACCCTAGATCTACGAAATTGAAGCGATAAGTGGCGAAATAATAAGGGGTAGAAGAAAAAGGTAAGGCTTTTGAGAGAGAGAGAGAGAACGTACCAGTAGCAGGAGGAGAGCGCCGGTGTCTCCGGACAAAGGTGGTATTTCAGTCTCGCTCCAAGTAGGCAACCACCTTCTCTTTAATCTTTTCGCTATTATTTTTTCCTATATATTTTTTTTTTAACACAGACATAAATTCTATACTTCTTGATACTCTTGACTTCTTGAGTTTTTTTTGTTTGGTTGGGCAAAGACTTTCCTTTCTCTTTGAGTGTGGTTAAAGAGCACTTACTAACACACGGTCTTGGATATGATTCTCAGGAGATTTGAACACTTGTTCTAGTGAACAAGTTGCAACTTATTTATCAGTGAGTCGAATGAATTTGGACCTCCTCTTCAGCCCGTTTTTTGTTTGTGTTATATTTTCCTACCATATTATATGAGTGGTTTTGTTTTACATTGTTGTTGCTGTTGTTGCGCGCTGCAAATTACGAGTAAAAAAAAGTTTATAGGAGATAATCAAATTTGTATTATTGCAGGAAGTAATAAAGTGGCTGATTGGCTAGCAAAAAGCAGGCATTTTGTCCTTGTCAAAAAAAAAAATGTAGGCATTTTGGATCCATGACTTTTTAGCAAAACCATATCCGTGCATTGTGGATTCGTGGGTTCAACATTTGTTGTTTGCTGATTAGGTTGAGATAACTCTAGCGGACCTGCAGGCTGCAGAATATGTGACCTCTAAAAACTTATACTCTAGTTTGTATATTGAAAAATTAACCGCATAGTGTACTTTAGATAAATTTATGTGTGAACTTTGCCCTTGAATGTTAGGAGTATATGATAGGAGAATTGTGTATCTTGTCAAAGTCTAAAAAAATTACTATTGAAGGATATGAGCATGATGCTGTGATACTGATACTCAAAAAGTTAGTAGATAACTTAAGTTGTTTTCGACACTCGAAATTTTTGAATCATAACCTAATAAAGTTATAGTCAAAGATCAAAAGTACATGTCGATCTGTGTAGTGATCTTTTGTAGTATGTTTTAACTTTTATTCAGGTTTGCCTCACAGGGGTAAGGCTGCGTACAACCGACCCCCCCTTACCCTGTCTAGGCGGGAGCCTCTTTGGAGGCACTGGGTTAATGTTGATGTTGATGATGTTCAAGTTTGCCTTACCCAACATGCCACTAATTAAGAAGGATTAGATAACATTTTAATATTTAGGAACAAAATTTGAACATTAATACTTATTTTATTTATGTTGAGACATATTTTAAACATATTACTCCGGTTTTGACTTGCAAATTTGCAATACATCATTAAGCAACTCTACTATTTGTCAGTCATGAAGTATTGTGAAGTGGGAGGGTCAAGGAGTACATGTGTATGCTAACTACATCGATCTTTCAAGATCGATCTTAATGCTAATAACTAGCTTTACTTTTCCTTGTTAAGGTTTGCACTTTGCAGATCTCTAATATATGCATGAACTCCATAGAAATTAATAAAGCTCGAAATTGAACTTTGCACGATATAAGTAGATATGTAATGCTGAAATCAAATACTAGTATTGTATATACTAGTAAAAGCTGAAGCACACAACATGTAAATGTGCTCCATCTGATTTACTCCACTTGTTTATTCTGAATACAATACAGGGCAGTACAGAAACTATAGAACTCCAGTAACTCTGTATACAATACAGGGGCACACAACATGTAAATATCAGTACAGCACCAATATATAATCACATGCTATTGTATATAGTTATGTTATTCATCCATCATAAAGGAATGAATAACGACGACGATCCGATGAACTCCCTTAAAAGTTAATTTAAGGGCAGAAGGTGACCTTGTAGTTAGTCCCTTTAGGACAAGAGAAAGTGCTAGACGGGTCATCTTTAGGGTAGCTGTAAGCATCAGGGCACTTAGTCTTCAAGTACCTAGACTTAAGCACATGCACATGCACATGATCAGCTACTATGATTGCAAGAACTTGTAATCAAAGCGTTTACCAAAGTTGACTAGGCATGAGAATGATTTCTAGGCGTTCATTTGGAACGGTTGATGAGTGTTTGCCGTGTCCTCGCTCACTGGCTCAGTCCTATGCTAAAAGAATTATTTAACAATCGCCTACAACAAAAACTCATATGAAGCATCATTATGATTGATGTGTGATAGCTATGAGCCTATAAGTAAAAAAGTAATACATACGGTACTAAAAAAAAAACTAAGGATTAAAAAGCAATACTTTTGGTCGCGTCGTGTATATGCCTCATAAGCGAATTGTTAGTTAGTGTCTTATAATTAGAATTTACTATTAGGATTCAGCCTCTGGTCACTACACATAATTTATAGTGCCCACCATTGAAGTAACTAGTTTTTAAGCCCGTCCGATGCCCGAGTTGTGTGTTAATAACATCTTGCATTAGATATAATTCCAAATACCAAAAAAAAAAATAAATTATTTTGCATTTAAACATAAATTAATGAAATTTTTTAATGTATATATTTCGTGTAATGGGTTGGGTTTCGATTGGGTGATCCATTAGCCATTTTAATTATTATTTCTCCGTTGGTGGCTTAAGCCTTCAGTGATCACACTAATCAGTTTGGAATTCTTCTTGTAAAAAGGGACGTTATCAACCTATTACCAATATTATTATTTTTAATATATTGTATATCTATTCAATTTGTTTCCCAGAAAAGAAATGGTAAAGAAAAAAAAGATGTAAAAAGAACGTTGGAAAAATCCAAACCATAACCATTTAACTTTGTTTTTAAGACCGTGTGATGCCCGGGTAGTGTGTTAGTTGCATGTTGCATATAATTCACTAAATAAAACTAAATTTATTTTGGCATCAGAACTTATATAAATTATTAAAAAGTTTGATTACTATTTTCTTTATTTCGTGTGATGGGTGCGGTTTGGATGTGGTGATATTTTTAGCCATTTTAATTATTATTTGTTCATTGTTGACTTTCGCCTTTAGTAATCACAGTAATCAGTTTGTAGTTCTATCTTTAAATTAGAGCTAAAAATATTCAAAACTATCTAAGACTCCTAAATGTTTTATACCAATTAATTTTTTGTCTTTATCTTCACTTAGGTAGCACGCTCTTAAAATTCTTGCCTACATGGCATGTCACATAGCTCCCTGAAAATGCATCGTTTATATATACATATATCGATTGATTTTAAAAACAAAAATATAAATTCTATACTTCTTGAGTTTGGAGTTTTGGACCTCCCCTTCGGGCCCTTTTTTTTGGGGGGGTGGGCGGGTTAACTAGGCCTCTGCTTTATAGTCTAGACGGAGAAGGGGGTATGACCGTATGAGGACTCGAGCCCTGGGCAAGCTAAAGGAATCGGGAGGCTGTGTTGGGCCTCACGACCTCTTTTGCTTGTATGTTGATTGGCCTTGGCTAATGCCCTTGAAGGTTTGCACTTCGCTGTGCAAAGTGCATGCAGTACACTAAAAACAGAGCTTGTTGGTTGTTGCACATATCTGATTTCACTACTACAAAACATAGCTACAAAGTCGGTGTATAGAAGTCGGTTTTGAAAAAAGGGACTTGTATATGGAGGCCGTGGCAATTTTATAAATAACTTAAAAAATTGGAAGTCGCTTTTTTTTTGAAAAAATGACTTCGTATGTCCGTTCACAGAAGAAGTCGGTTTTTGTGAAAAAACGGACTTTTAATACAGGGTCTATAAAGACGCTTATTGAAAAAGGGTCGTTAAAGTTAAAAAAAACAGAAAAAAGAAAAAAAAAGCCTGCTACCAATCTCTTCTCACGGCTAATCCTTCCCCTGCTTTACTCAGATCTAAAATTCATCTCCCCAACCACTTTCTCTCTCTTCCCTCCCTCAGGTTCCGGCGACGACTCCACCACGAAAATCGCCGATTGAGACTCATCTCCTCGCAGGATCTCACTCAGGTTAGTTAATTCAAGCTTCATTGATTTATCGACATGTGGATGCGATATAAAACTGGTGGTGCCTTGTCGGTGAAATTGGGCGACGAAGTAAGATTTCTCTCTCTCAAATCTCAATTTCTACTTTTCAGCAAGGTTGTGGTGAATGATTTATGTGTTGAGTTTACGATTTCTGTGTTTTCTATTGAATTTCTATGAAAAAAAAATTGATTTTTGCTTGATTTCGAATTTCTTTGCGTTATGGCCGATGAAATGTTGTTTGCATTTCTTATCTGGTTTTTGTTTGGGTCAGGGTTTAGGGCTTTGATTTTGTTTTTGTTTCTCATTTATAGATGTTTGCTTTTTCTCTGTGAACTCTTCCGATCTAATTATAATATCTTGATTTAGGGCTTGTTGTATCATCTCCTGGTGGTTGCGATGTAAAACTGGTGGTGCCTTGTCGGTGAAATTCGGCGACGAAGTAAGTTTTCTCTCTCTCTCAAATCTCAATTTCTACTTTTCAGTTTTGTTCCTCATTTTTTTATTGCATGAAACCCTAGAAATTCTTACTGTTGCTCAATTTTTATATTTCAATAGAGAGGTGGTGTTTACTTGGTTGCAATGGTGATTACAAGGTAAATCTTTTGCAACCTGAGGCTCATTAAAGAATAAATTTAGTGTTGTATTCTTGTACTTATTTCTGTTTTGTGGAACTCTTTACTGATGAGAAAGTAGTTAATTGGTTTGATTTGGTTTTGGGGTTTTGAGGGCATAGTACAGCTCAAGGTAACTGAAGTTCAAACTCCTTGTAAAACATGAAATTGGCTGTAATTTGTTAGTATACTTTTTTTTGATCAAAATGTTTGTTATTTCACTTGATTAAGCTATTGTGAACTGTTGGAGTGGTCAGGCTGCCATGATCAAATTCTTTTTTTCCAGTTTGTCACTTTTTGTGTAATTGAGTATGTTTTTGCTTGCTTAGTCATTTTCTGTTTAACTGTTCCATCAATGTTGTACAAGGTCCATTTCTCGTTTATCTCTTATTCTCCCATGTTCCCTGGTGTTGCATGCTTGTGCTTCTAGTGCCTACCCTAGGCCTTGATGGTGTTTTCACAAAGATTTGTAGTTAGTTTCAGTTGTAGGTGCGACTGAAAATGTATGATACTATGGGAGTACTATTCATTACTACTTCTGTTCATGTAATTTGGGATGGTCAGAACTCAATTTTGTTCTGTTCCTGTTTGCTTGATTGTCATCCTGTTTGATGAAGGCTGTTTGTCATGGTTTACAGTTGATACTTCTGAGAAAAATATATGCCCATGAGGCTTATGCAACTCTATAGACTAATAGCTAGCAATTGGGTTACTTTAATGTGGTCATTTACCTTAAAGGATATAAATGATTCTATACATTTCTGTTGAATACAGTATAATGTTTTGCTGATCCAGTGACTTGATTTGGCATGCTCGCTCTTTATTTCTACTTCATTATCCTTCTTACTAGTATTGGAGTAGTCTGTTGGGGTTTATGTATCTGTGAATTACTGATTCTTCTTACGGCAGAGGGTAGTAGTTAATTTATCATTCAATGATAAACATCTAAGATATGTTTTCCTTGCTTATAGGCCTTTAAGTGCTGCATACAAAGTGTCTCAACAACTGATGTCATCATGTTTCTTATCCTAGTGCTGGAAGTGCCATTTAAGTTGTAGTTCTTGTGCAAGGTCATCATTCTTGCTGCTAAGCAACAAGGGTGCACCGAGTGATATACGTTTGGAATAGGTGGATCGTTTCATATGGCATAGCAATCTGGAAACGGTGTCCTTCTCTTAGAGTTGGCCTAGAAGCTACAGTACATAGGTATAGTACTTTGATCCGTCTCTGAGTCGATTGATTCTGGTTTGCCTAATAATTCTAGGTAAAATTCCCTAACTCTTTTGTTCTTATTTCAATTCTAGCATGTTCATGTATGCTGGGTTTGTCGCCTAAGAGAGAAGGTTTGCTTGAATATTGCTTAGGCTAAATCTCGAGTTTGGACAGTAGTAGTGTAAACTGTTTTCTGTTGTTGAATCTGCTAATGTTGTTGTTTTCCAGTTGTTGAATCTGCTAATGTTGCTGTAATCTGTTGTTGATGCTGCTACTGTTGCTATTTCTTTTGATGCTGCTGCTGGTTGCTACTGTTTTCTGTTGCTGATGCTGCTGGTTGCTGCTGTTTTCTTTTGCTGAATCTGCTGGTTGCTGCTGGTTGCTGTGCTTCTAGTTGCTGCTGCTAAGTGCTGGCTGCTGGTTGATGCTGCTTTGCTGCCTACTGCTGTTCTTTACTGCCTACTGCTGTTCTTTGCTGCCTACGGATTTGTATTATAGCCTAAAGTCTATTTTACTTTGTTATAGAAAATGAACCAGAACTGGTATTTTGTAATTGTTGATAATAAATGTATTTTGGTGGAACCTTGTATATTATTATGTTTTGGTGGAAGTAGATATTTTTTTTTTTTTAATGAAAAATATAATGATAAGAAGTCACTTTTCTTTAAAAAGCGTCTTCGTAGGTAAGCCTACAAAGTCGCTTCTTCTGAATAAAAGGGACTTGGAAGGCTGATCTATGAAGTCTTTTTTTTTTCTTTCAAAAAGCGACTTGAGAAAGTACCTACAAAGTCGTTTTTGCCGAAAAGCGACTTCATAAGGCAACCTACAAAGTCACTTTTCTACAAAAAAGTGACTTCGTATAACGACCTTTAAGGTCGCTTATTTTAAGCGACTTGGTATGCGCACCCTATAATGTCACTCACTTAGAAATCACTTTTAAAACCGACTTTAAAGGCCCAAAAAAAGTGACTTTGTATCCCTTTTTTTAGTAGTGTTTATGCATAAACTCCACAGAAATTAATAAAGCTCGAAACTTTGGACGATATAATTGTATGTAAATATGTAATAATGATGAAATCAAATACTCGGTAGTAAAAGCTGAAGCACACAAAATGCAAATGTGCTCCATCTGATTTACTCCACTTGATTATTCTGAATACAATAATACAGGGCAGTACAGAACTTACTCTTATTGTATGCTAATATGCTGCTTTACTACCAGGACGTGTATATATCTATATCTATGTGCGTCCATTACTTGTGAATTTATTCATCTTTCATATATAAAATCTGTAATTAAGGGAAGGAATAACAACGATTCGATTACGATGAACTCCCTTATGATCAATTAAGGGCAGAAGGTGACCTTGTAGTTAGTTCCTTTAGGACAAGAGAAAGTGCTAGACGGGTCATCCTGAGGGTAACTGTAAGCATCAGGGCACCTAGTCTTGAAGAACCTAGACTCATCGGTTGGTCCACATGACCCACGTTCTGAGGTGCAACAATACTTGACGGTATTGAATACCGTGCAAGGATTGTTGCACCCGCCCTTAGTCTTGAGCTTCGCAGGACATTGTCCATTGATGTCGGCTGAGCAGCGGATCCCATGGCAAGCCCCTGCTGGGACGGGGCTGAAGTCGAGGGGGATGTTGAACCCTTCGATCAAGGAGATGTCAATGGTGTCTGTTGGGTTATTGGGTTGAGCCAATGTGTACTCAGCCAAGGTTTGGGGAGGTGTACCCCATTTTCCTGATGTGCATTGGAGTATACCACCACAGTCTCCTGTGTCACAATGACCTTGGCCATTGGCATCGAAGTTGCAGCCTGTGCGGCCCCAAATACGCGCCATTTTGGTTCCATCTGAGGGGTTTAGTTTCCATGTATCACCTTTGTTGAGCTGTTTGCCACCACCAGGGTCAGCGGCTGCCCAAACGGTGTAGTCACAGTTGTTCACTACGTCGATGTTGGTGGCATTGGCCGCGAAGGTGAAGGATAGGAGGACTATGAGAAGGGATTGAAGCAGAGGTGGGAGTATAGCGCGAAACATGATGGTGCAATGATAGTAACAATTGGTATGCAAGGGATGGAGTTTTTATGTGGAGTGAGTATTGTTGTTTGATGGATGTGTGCAAATGTTTAGGGGAGGGATGGGGGGTTTATATACAAGTTGTTGGTGACTAATTACTTGACTAATAATTGCAAGAACCTGTCAAAGCGTTTGCCAAATTTGACTTGGCATAATCGAGAATGATTTCTAGGGGTTTAAGAATTGAGGGGGTTTCATTTGGAACAGTTGAGTGTTTGCCGTGTGTCCTCACTGGCCTGGCTTAGTCCTATGCCACAAGAACTTAACAATCTCCAAGTACCGTAATAAAATTGCCCACCACTTATGAAATGAGCTGCTAGCAGGGGTATAATTTAGTGCATATTCTTGGTTATTCGACCTTAAGAGGCTAACGTTACGAGTCGAGACTCCCCATAAGCCTATTTTCGTTAAAAGTTGAGCTGCAAAAGTCTTTTATTTCTATCGTATGCGATTATGCACTAGGCTCACAATTAGGGCTGGCCACGAGTCGAGCCGAGCCGAACACTGCCAAGCTTGGGTTTGGCTCGTTTTAAAATTTCCGAATTCGAACTCGAGCCGAACTCGATCCGAGCCATAAAAATTGAGCTCAAGCTTGGCTTGATTAAAAATTATCGAACTCGAGCTCGAACTCGAACTTTTATCGAATTTGTCAATTCTTCTTTAATCTTTCAATAAATGTAGAACATTTCCAATATTCCATGACATGAAATCGCCAAATGATATGAAAATAATCTATTGTTCATTATCCTAAATGTTTATGGCTAACAAAGTTTGTTCACTCAATGAGAATGCTAATTAATTTTACGAAAATAAAATTTGAAAAATTAAAATGACAAACAAAATAGATATTTTAAGAAAATTATTAGGAAAAACAAACATTAGTTATTTTAAATTATTCAAAATTAGAAAAAATGTAGAATATGCGTGTTTGTTTGAGGCTCACGAGCTTTCGAGCCGAACACCATGAAGTTTGGGTTTGGTTCGTTTATTAAACGAGCCTAAACTTAAAATTTGAGTTTGGTTCGTTTACTAATCGAACTGGGCCCGAGTCGAGCCCGAACAGTTCATGAACAGTTTGGCTTGTGGCCACCCCTACTCACAATGTTTAAGTGATACAGAGCAAGATTTTGGACATTACATTTCCAAGTACGGAGTATTTAATAGAGATTTTGATAAAAATAACTACTCTGTAATTTAAATTCCGAAATGTGGGGAATCCTTACACCATCACCTAATAAAATTGTGGGGATTGCTAAGAATTAATGCTAATCCACATGCATTCATCAAGGCTATGGCAGGGTCTTCCGCAAAGAGGCCGTGATATGGAAAACAGCAATAAAAAGGAAGCCGTTCGGAATTGTCGAATCTCAAGTGCTTGATAGTCTTTCTATTAGAATGTTTTCTGATGTTTTAGATCCGTTTATTGTTGACTTTGATATCGTTTGTAGATGTCGTATGACCAATTATTAATGCAATTTCTATTTTCCCTCAAAAAAAAAAATGCTAATCCACAAAGTCAACCAAACATTGTTTACTTAAGTCTCGTAATATGCAATTTTAATATATATATAACCATTTACTTCAATGGAAATTAAAGTAAGAGCTGATAATACAATCACAACATCTTTTTATAAATACTTGAAATTCATCCTATGAGTACCACCATCATTTAGGCACTAACCTTATACAACTAATTAACAACACAAAATTACACTATTACGAAAAATATCAAGACATTATAAGTTCGTTGCAATGAAAATTTGAATTTTCTTTTCTTTTGATATTGAAATGTTTAAAAATGGTCAAACATTAACAAAAAGTACCGGAAGTAAGAAGTTTAGACAATAAAAAATGATTAGTCGGCAATTTACGACTAGAAGGTAAAACAATAATATTTCTTTCTTGCCTGTTAGGTAATTGATCACAATTAAGGGAATAAAATGATGTGTTTTTGTTTTCATTAAATGATCGGATGAAATTTGAAACCTTTGTCAAAGGAAAGACCACTAGACTCTGGCCTTAAAAGACAATCAGGGATGGAAAGTGTCTGTAATTTGCTAAAGAGTCAGGAAATTAGGCATCAAAATTGATAGTCTTATTTGTTTTCTCTCTCCTAATTACTTATTATGACTATTCTTCGTAATCGGCTTATCACGACACGTATGTAAACATGCGGAGAAAAACCAAAAACTCATCCTCGTTTATGGACAGATTGGCTAATTATGATTGATTGTCAAGTTTAAGCCCATCTTTGTTGTTGCATCTTCAAGTTACTGTTGCTATTTCATCCTGTTTAAATAATTGTTCATACATAAAAAGAAACATATACTCGTTAAGAAAAGTCCTCAAAAGATCCAGAAAAATTTGGAAATCCATTTCTCACGTTATGACTCATTGTAGATTGATATGGAATTTTAGATGTTACTGTATGTAACATTCAAGATTCAACGCATTCTGGAATACATAGTATCCGGTGAAGGTTACTCTTATTGATGGCGCGCTAGCATCCGACATGTGTACTAGTCAATACTCAGAATGACAACAATATTTACTAAGGGTGAGCAAAATCGGATATCTGTCTTTTCAAATTGGCAAAAATTTGATCCGTATTTGCTCCACTTTAAAGCGGATATCCGGGCGGATCGGATTGGATCTCCGCTTTTTTATCTCGGAGTGTTACCTTTTTGTCTACTCGTATTAGATATCACTTTTTTTTGGGTAATCAAAAGAGGGTGCAAGTGAATGACGACCGAGATACCCCTGCTACATTATCTTCGAATTCTCGTGTTCAACAGTGAACAAATCAGACTAACTGAACAACCAACGCAAGCAAGTATTTGATATCACTTTTTAATGTTATACTAGTGTTCAAAAGAAAAAAAGAAGTTTTTAGTTTATCGCGTAATTAATTAACCAAAACATTTCCGCAATCACATTAATGGCTTAACCAGTTTTACATGTGAGTTGGGTAGCCCAATGAATAAGCAAAACCATTCCACTTTGCTTTAACCGGCCCAAAAGATGCATTGCCAGTCCAACTCCCAACAAATACGTTTTCTTTTCCTTTTTGGTTTATTAAAACCTTTTCTCCGTGACAAAATACGAATTAATTTGTTTGTGAAATCATTTTATCACTAAATTTGTTTGCCGAAACGAAACTATGGTTCAAGGAAAACTTGAAGTTGTTCTTGTTGGTGCCAAAGGTCTCGACAACACTGATTTTCTCAGTAAGTTTCAGCTCTTGTTCCTTTTTTTCTTTGAAGTTTTTCAAAACAGAAAACGACATCGGTGTGTAGGAACCTCGAACAAAAATGAAATATTTACACGGTTTATTTACAAAATTGGTCTCTTTTTTTTTTTTTTGGAGTGAAAGATCAACAAGCGATCACCGATCTTCCATTCAGATAGATTGGTCTTATAATGATCTTTACTACATAATTAAATAATACTAATGTGTGATCTTAATTACATAATGTATATTAATAATCGTTAAAATTATCACATCTCTCAAATTTTCATCAGTATAAGTTTTCATGTAGTAACTGTTATGCAGATAACATGGATCCATTTGTGATCCTCAGTTATGGTGGTAGGAAGCAGAAAAGCAGTGTGGCATCAGGTAATTAAGATTAAGATGCATGTCAAATGCAGATTAAATTAATGAGATTAAGCAATAATTATGATCACTTGATGCAGGACAAGGATCAGAGCCAGAATGGAACGAAACATTTTCATTTGATGTGAGCTCAAATGGTTCAGATCTCACCTTAAGAATTTTAGACAGTGATTTAGGTAACGAGGACGATTTTGTTGGAGAAGCTACGTGAGTAACAAACATTGCTTGATCCAATAATTATGTCAATTTTCACATTAATCTTAAGATTGAGGCTAGATTTAATTTACTATGGTTTGTGATATGTTTTGTAGTATACCATTAGAAGCAGTTTTCCATGAAGGGGAGGTACCAGCAACATCATTCAATGTAGTCAAGGATCAGGAATTTTGCGGTGAGATCAGAGTTGCCCTCTCCTTCACCTCCAAGGTATAGTGTTTTTCATCTCTTTCTATAAATTTCCGTGAGACAGAGGCTCAAATGATATGTTGTCATGGGATTAATCGCGGCAATTTATTGGCTACACCTAAGAGGAGCCAAGAACGATTCATTAATCGTTCTAGAATTGTATCATGTATTCATGTACCAATGTATCTATTATTCTCTCGTTCTTCAATGTGTAGGGGTATTCAGCTCGCGATCGAGGGATGTCCCAAGAGGAAAGCTTTGGTGGATGGAGAGAGTCTTCAAACTGAGTCTGAGGATCAACCTTAATATATACTCCATTATATGTATCTGATAGCAGTATGAAGAACACACTGTCTCTTCCTCAGATGTTATTTACTCTGTTTTTCAATTATGAAGTTAACTTGGAACTTTATTAACATCCTACATAAACAGGTTTTATAACCTAGTTCACCTTGTGATTTTGGGAAACTTCACCAACTAAACTAAATGATATATGAAGAACATCTTATTTTGCTAAAGGTAGTATTGTAGTAATTTATCCGAATCAACAGAAGTTACAATACAACCAAGAAAAGATCAAACCGAGACACTGAATAGAATCATGGATAGTTGCATCATGTACATCGTACAGGAAATCGAAAAAATTCATCATACAGGAAATACAGAAAAAGCTTGCTACTGATAAATGGTCATGACATAGTAAAATATCTGACATGTATAAGAGAAATGCATACTAGAGCCCTAAGTGCTCAATTCTGCGATTGAAGAAAACAGAAACGTAATCATAAGAGCCTGATCAACTTGAGCAATACCAAAGTCAAACACAGTAAGCTGAACTTCTGAAAGAAAAATGGCCAAAGTGGAGCTATTGAACATGTCAGAGACCAGAATCTTGTGTCTCGGCTTTTCGAGGTAGCTTTTAGGATTTCCTGTAATTTGGACACATTTCAAACGGGATAATGATGCTGATTAATTGTCAGACCGCGCCACAATCTTACAGAAGGTTAGAACTAGAACTTAACCTAGCTACAAGCTTTGGTGAGATACAGTCTCAGTAAAAAAAAACATAAAAAAAAAACATTAGAAGCCTAACTAGTAACATCAATAACTACTAATCATTTATCCTTCACCTGTTTGATTTCTGGGAGCCTAAACCATTAGAATTTGAAAAGCTGACATCTTCTGGCAATGGAGATACCGGCTTTGTCTCGTCATTCTGCAAGCAGCTAGGCACGCCCATATCAGGAAGACTTCTATTGTTACGAGTCTGTTCAGAAGAAGTTCGGAGTTGGTGCTGTATATAATCGTCGATTGCAAGATTGTCATCAAGTGATATTGCACCTGTTAGGGTCTTAAACGCAAATTCAAGGCATGGATCCGACCATAACGGTGATGGATAGTAGAATTGAGATCCAGGCTGCTCAGTATCCGTTTCTTCTGTTCCTGATTGCGCTTCTAGATTTAGACGCTCTCCAAAGGACTTGTCAATCTTGCTCCCTGTTGGCGTATCTGGTTGTACTTCTGAGATCTGAAGCTCTCCAGGGGACTTCTCAAGTTTTCCCCCTGGCAGTGTAGCTGTTGAATCTTCCGTTAATTGATCTATGTTAATTTGTGTTTCCTGATTACAGGAGAAGTCCAGAGGAGTCCGCTCCTTTTGCAGAACCGTCTCTTTGGCACTTCCCTGGGTGAAGCTATCATTCTTGTTCCACGATTCTTCTTCAGCTGCAAGCACAATTTGTGTATCAGCTTCAAGTGAGCTACGTTTTTCTCCTTCAGATGCACGCACATTTTGAGGATCAACATGGAGTAATTGAGCCTCTTCTTGTGAAACACGTGGAATCGATCCAATTCTAGGAGTTGCTTTGGCTTTACTGGACTTTCTATTAAGAGCGTGCTCAATGGGTACTGAGTGAAAGACCACTTCAGCGTTAACTCCGGCAAGTCTTTTGGAGGAACGAAAAGGCAAACTAGGTGGATTCCTGTCATTGTTCAATGATTCTTCTTGAGCTGCAAGCACAATTTGTGTATCAGCTTCAAGTGAACTAGGCTTTTCTCCTTGAGATGCACGCACATTTTGAGGATCAACATCGAGCAGTCGAGTCTCTTCTTGTGAAATACTTGGAACTGATCCAAGCCTAGGAGTTGCTTTGGTTTTACAGGACTCACTTTTACGAGCGTGCTCAATGGGAATTGAGTGATAGACCACTTCAGCGTCAACTCCGGCAAGTCTTTTGGAGGAACGAAAAGGCAAACTAGGCGGATTCCTGTCCTTTGTTTTCCTTTTGCTAGTCTGAGTTTTCCCAT
Source organism: Tetragonia tetragonoides (assembly GCA_038025085.1). Classification (NCBI taxonomy): domain Eukaryota; kingdom Viridiplantae; phylum Streptophyta; class Magnoliopsida; order Caryophyllales; family Aizoaceae; genus Tetragonia; species Tetragonia tetragonoides. Next base: position 51,653,851 of record CM076142.1, read on the forward strand.
TATTGCAGCCATGCAGCAGAGCATCTTCTGGCCTATCCTCTATCAATATGTCCCTGGAAGAGGCAGATGAAGGTTCCCTCTCCTTGAGAGTTGCATCATTTTCCTTTCCAACAACTTGGACTACTGGCAGGACCAGTTTAGTCACAGCATCAGCTTCTTCAGTTGCGCAAACATTTTCAACTAAAGATTCTGCAGGCAGCAACTCTTGGGCCATATTGACTGGCTGTGGGGCTAAGGCATTCTGCTCAAGGCTGGCTTCTTCGACAGCCAGAGAGCTGACTGTGAAGGCTGACCCTTTAGTCTTCCTGTCACCACGTTTTTTAATGCATCCAGATTCTGACAGCCCTGATATACTTTGCTTTGGGCTTTCTTCATCGCCAAAGAGCTGTTTTCTGGTTCTGCTCCTTGTCTTTCCTCTTTTACTGGAAGATGTTGGCTGCAGAAGCAAAAAATATATTAAGATATAAAAAACAAAGAAACTACATGGAACACATCATACATACCGCAGGAAATCAACACCCTTTCATGCCATCCGACATTCGCAAACGAAAAAAGAAGTCAGCATGATAAATATCTAGCAAAGACGTCAGCGTATACACTAAATGATTATCTAATCTACCTAAGTGAATAGCTGAGACTAAGGTCCTGGGTAATTTCACAAACTATTAGATCATAACAGAGTTTCCATTGTAGGCTAAGTTGCATGGGCACTGGCACAAGCAAGGGCACGACACTAACACGAGGAAGCGCCATTTATAGAAGTTGAAAAGTCTAATATTTGACGGACAAGTGTGTGAACTGTCATTTACGTGTGTCAGACACACCAACAGAAACCGCAGTGGTACCAAGGAAAGAGAGCTTCAAGTATTTGGGGTCGATCATTCAAAGTAACGGAGAAATTGACGAAGACGTAGCCCACTGTATCGAGGCAGGGTGGCTAAAATGGAGGAGTGCTTTGGGTGTCCTTTGCGACGACAAGATACCACTCAAATTAAAAGGAAAATTTTACCGCATAGCTATTAGGCCAGCGATGCTCTATGCTCTATGGTGCAGAGTGTTGGCAAATTAAACAAGCGCATGTTCAAAAGATGAAGGTGGCTGAGATGAGGATGCTCCGTTGGATGTGCAACCTCACTAGGAGAGATAACAGGAATGAGGTGGTGTGTGACAAGGTGAGGGTGACAGACAATGAGGAAAAAATGCGTGAGACGAGACTCGGGTGGGTTTGGCCATGTTATGAGGAGACACCCAGACGCTTCGTGAGGCGGTGTGAGAAGGTTATACTTACGGACTGTAAGAGAAGAAGAGGGAGGCCTAAGAAGAATTGGGGTGAAGTGATTAGGAAGGATGTAGCCCTTCTAGAGCTTATCGAGGATCTGGCCCTTAATAGGAAACTTTGGTGTAGTAGAATACACATAGATGAGAGTCACAGACACTACTTAGAGGATGCGTTGTACCGCCCAGATTTATTAGGTGTTTTTACTTTAGAGGTGTAGCATTTGTCTTTTTAGGGCATGTTGGTTGCCCCTTTACTAGTTGGTGCTCATCCCCTCCCTCTCAATTATTATGCAAGTATAGTCTTGAATTGGTTGTTGTTTATGTACTTCTAGATTTTCATTCCCTTGCTTTTGCATGCATCCCTTCATTCACTTTTTTCCTGTTTATATTCATTTCATTAATTGCAAACTGTTTTCTATAATTCAAAATTGTTTTCGTGGGCCTTTCGGAAACAGCCTCTCTACTAGGCGACTAGGCAGGGGTAATACATCTGGACCTCCCAGACCTCGCCCTCGGCAGGATACCTATTGGGCGGTTGTTGTTGTTTTTTAGATACGCCAACAGACACCTATCTGGTTTATTTTTCAATTTTCAGAGGTGTAGGGTAACAGTTAGGGAGCCGTGACCTAAGCGGGTATGGACTCATCTTCTATGCCTGTCTTTACTCTGTCCTTAGAAGGTGCTAGGCAGATCTTAACCTCTATAACACACTGAAAAGCAACCCTAAGTAGGTAGCTCAGCTGGTAGTACCTCTGAGATTTGTTACAGGGGTCTCAGCTTCAAGCCTCCTTAGGACCCCTAGAGGTTATCCTGGTCGTTAAATTTAGGGCCCAAGGGATTAGTCGGGCAAAACCCAAATACCCATATGTAATAAAAAAATAACATGCTGAAAGCATTCACATTTTCTACAGGGGAGTAAAGGTGAGTAAATGTCTACATGAAGGGTCTTACAAAACTTCGCTACACTTTATATGCAGGGAAGTAAGACAGTCAGTGTTTTTTTTCCGGATATAGGGTCAATTCGGAACAAGCTTTCTAGTACTATTGAAGCTCCTTACATCTGACATCCTCCCTCCAGAACATACATCCTCCATAGGTAAGAAATTCATCTAAGAAACGAAGTTCATGGAATGGTAAACTCTTATCTAAAAATTAAAAAAGATTAATAAAAATGATATCTGAAACTAATCTGGTGAGAGGGTACAGGCATTTTTGAGAAACAGGAAGAGATAACTTATTTCCAATGGGTTATTGGGTGTTTGATCTATGATATCGCTTCTCATTTGAGTTGTCAAATAACAACTCATAGACTCCATCAACTTGTTGTGCATTTGATTTAACAGGCTGCAGCAATGCGCCTTTCTATCAGTGAAGAAGCACCTGCACAGAATCGTTTCAAAACTACATATGTTCAATCTGTGGCTTCATATCCACAGGGCACGGATATCAAATGAATGCAGTGGGCTGTTAGCCTACAAAGCATTTGCCCCGCTGCACCTGCCGCCAGCTTGGCGGGTGACAGCCATGCAGCAAGTACATGAAAGCCAGCAAGTAATATGAACTATATTACGGATTTATTAAAATAAGCTAAAATTCCACAAATGATCTTCTTTGTGTCACCCATCAGCTCCACATCTATTTCACCTTCAAAGCATACACACAAATTGAAGAACCCCAGTTACTGACAAGTTATCCACCAATTTCTGCAGCAGTCCCCCTATCCCTAATCTAACTGTTCCATAATTGTTAGAACGAAGCTGGAAGAGTTAATGGAGTATTAAATTAGTCATGGTATCTCACATTTGAACATGGGAGGTTTCTGGATTAAATAATGATAGTGTATTTATGATCAATACATTTTAGACGAGAAGTATGATATCTAAATAATCAAATACGATATTTTACATCATTTCCATTTTCGGCTGTTACCCGGTTTCTACACCTAAACATGCGACTTTGCTGATTACTATGTCTGCAACATTCAATGCATAATTAGGCAAGATCTTCTCAAGGTCTATATAGAAGGGTAGATAGATCATCCAATGACCAACTGGATACCAGCAGAATGGGATTAATTTTTCCGCCATGCAGCATGCCAGCATATATTATTTTTAGAAAGCCACAAAGAAGAGATAGTATTGTAAGGCTATAGAAGAAAAAAAAAAAAGAATAAGAAAAAGAGGACAGGGATGAGATGCTCTGTAGGCAGTGTTTCGAGCATAGTTGTGACACACGTATCAATTTCCGTGTTAGCTTATGTCTTAATAGTCCAAGACAATGCTACGTCAGATAGGAAGAGTTATGACTAGGCTTTTCTCACTCAAGGTGCTGCTGCTTGCAAATAAATAAAATGCTGCAACATAGAAATGAAGATGGAACAATTCTCTAAAGCCCAGATGAAAATGGTGGAAGACCTCATGGTGTCTGTATACCCCAACTTCATGGTCTACTTCTCTATATACCCCGACTTCATGATGTCTGTATGAATATCTTATTGGGCATAAGGCTCCAACAAAGGTTTGAGAGAGCCAGACTAGAATAGAAATGACAATATATTATTGAAACAGCACGATACATGTACTAGTTTTGGCCATAATAATGAAGGCTTACCGGGGTCTTTTCTATTGCAAAGTCTTCACCATCAATACTTCCATTTTTCCTCCGATATGCATGCCTACTAATTTCTCCAGTCTCTATATAACGTAGAACATCCCGTTTGGAACGAAAGACAAGTCCAGAGGCAGAATCAAGATAGAACTGCACAATTACAATTCAGACAATGGTTTACGATTGACATTGAAAAGAGGAAAGCGAAAAAACTAAAGCGTAAGTAGAAAACAAAAGCACTAAGTATTATGACAAATATGGATGGATAAAGATAAACATTGCACTGGTGTACACATCCCCCAAGCTCTTGGGGGATCGTAGGAAAAGTTCCGTACCGGATCTCTTCTGACTCGTACATTTCCTCTCATTTTAATTCTCATTTCCTTAATCCATCCAGAAGGCAAATCTTCGTCCACTGTCTTCTCAACGACAACCTGGATTACATTACCAAGGCCACAGCTGTAGAATAGTGAGAGACCAAGCAACAAATTATAGGGAATAAAAATAGACGTTTGCCAGAGAACAAGCAAAATGAACACGAGCAAGGCCAACCTTTTGCTCTACAGATGATAGCCTCTTCAGCTCACATGTATTTGCATTCTGTGGCACATTTTGCTCTAACTTGGACATGTGAGGGATTACCGGATCAACTGACCTCTGCAATGAAATTCCACTTGTATAAGAACACTAGCCTAAAGTATAACATCTTGGATTCTTTCGTATCACCTTAAGAACAAATACAATCTTCAGTCTTGGTCTCTACTCTCTTGCAACAAAAAGTTACAATATGCATTCTACAAACAAAGAGAAGGTTATTCGTACTTCACTGCCAATTAGTGTTTCTTTCAATTGCAAACTTTTCACAAGTTCCCCAACCAGCTAAAGTTGGGAAGAGATTAAGCAACAAGTTCCAATGAAACAATTTTGAGAGTCTTCATGACAGTGATTTCTAGTATCTATGCCCTATCACTTCAGCTCTCCAAATCTCAGCAGGTGTAAACAGGGAATTAAATAGCGGTCGCGGTCGCGATCGCGAATGCGGTAACGGTCGCGTTATCGCGGAAACGCACTGTTGCGGGTATCGCGTAGCGAATCGCGGCAATCGCGGCGTGAATGACTCACAAAAAGGAATATTTACACTTCTAATTGCATTTTGGAATCTTTGCTTTACCATCATAATTCAAACATAATATGTATTCAAATTCATTATAAAATAGATAATATTAGTTAAAAGAAACTAATAATAGAGTTATAAAGTAAAGGGTTTTCATACTATTATCCCCTTGAACCAACAGCTATTATCCCCTTGAAAACAATAAAGTTGCAATAAACACCAACAGCTAAGGCAGACATTTGTTTTTAGATAAGAAATAGCTAAGGACGACTTCATAAGATAGTAAGACATTATGGAACAAACATTGCTCAAAGAGTGCCTGATGCGTCCTCTTTCCTTCTGTCCTGATGAGCCAGCACTGCCTTTTGTGCTTTCAAGATATCGATATACCTCTGGCTTTGAGAAGAATTTGCTTCCAGTTGATATCTCGATGAAACACTGCAATGACATAGGTGCAAGAAAATATCAAGTACTCTTCAATTTCTCTTTCTAAGGAAAGGAGCTTGACATAAAAGGTTGAGAATTGAGTATCTTGCTTCTGACTTCTGAGGTCAAATATGCAGAGACAAATATATATGAAACATAAATGAAAATAAGGAGCTTCATCTTTTCTAGTACCAGGGAAGGAAATATTTCGCAGCTTCTTAGCACTTCATATTCTAAATAGGCGAGGAAGAGAAAAGATAATTAGGTAATATAGTCAGGTGTTTCTAATAAGCTTAAACTAGCGTTGTTATCTTAAACAAAACTTCAACTTCGTGGAAGTTAGGATAACACAAACTAACATCAAAATATGAAAAAACTTATTTGGACAACTTTTTTTACACCAAAAAAAACCATAAAGTAAAGCTAGGACAAATATACCAGAAATTTCAGCATGGATAACTGAAGAAGTGCGAATACAATGTGCTCTCACGCCCACAGTGGGATAATCATAAGCAGAATATCCTAACATGAATTTTGTATGTGCAAAACCAAATTATGTATATGCGCGATAAAGAATGGCTAACATCCTGTTATTTTCTTAAAGGAACAATTAGGAACTTCAGCATCGACAGTCAGAAAATTGGTACCTTGTAATTGGTTCCTTTCTTGGTACCACTCTTCCGGGTTCTCAATTCCATGGTCCAACCAGGGGGTAACTCCACGGAATCATTCGCTGCCACAAGCTATGCAGTGAAATCGGCCTATTAAATACAATGCACAAAAGAGGACAAAAGCAGCCAGGAAATCCAAGGTATTTCAACTCACATGCATTTGCTTCTTGCCTGAATTCTTCTTCTTAGCATGACCTTGTATTGCGCGAGAACCTCCATTGCCTACACTTGCATCTTTTATATACCGAAGTGCAGCAAGTTTTGAGTAGAATTTTTTACCACTTCTTGAATGGATGTAACACTACAAAAATCAGGTGCAAGAGAAAAATTAAGAACGATGTGGTAACAAATTCACTAACTACTGACAAGACAAAACTTTTCATCAAGGCAAATTTTCCTTCCCTATCTTTACCAGAATACGAAATCCAGCATAGCTATTTACAACTCCATACCACCAACCTAACATGGGTAATTAGCTATGGCAGAAATTAGGGGTCAAATATACAGTCTTACTAATGAACCCTCGATTGGAAAAGCCTAGGGGCGCCGGTACTTCACAAACATGTAGAGCACAGTTAAATGAGACGTTTCATTAAGTTCATTACTATCCAAACTTTATGTATTAATACACGTGAGACTGCAATAAATTTACACTCACTTCCTTCTGCACACATGCCAAACTATTGGAATTTTATTATGCTACTACTAGAAAATTTCACAAGACTAGAGTCTCCTACAGTTTAATTCATCAAATCAACAAATTACAAGCACATGACCAATGTCAAACCCACGAGATATACCATCGTTTTCATGTATCATTTGAATGTATGCACAGACTCAACGGATCTAAGTCTGTCCATGGAAGACAATCAGCTAATAACAGAAAGATGCAAATAATCATTCAGAAGTCAGAACATATTTAACAGCTTGGTTGACGCCATGTAACCATAAAAGTGAAGGTTGAGCTTTGATAAGAATTGCCCAACAGAAGGTAACTTCTGCAAACAGGGAGCAGGACATATCTGATATTTACAACATCTTCCAATTTGGGCAATCTCAAAGCCGCCCAGATATATCTACGAATCTTACTTATCACTTTCCTATTTCTGTCCTTCCATTTCCCTATCCCTAACACTTGCCAAAACTCAATGATAACATCTAATTCTAACAAGGCCCCCTATCTTCAACTTTTCATAGTACCTCAGTAGCGGCCAATTTTCCTACTTCTTGATCCACTTGGCATTTTCATGTGACCACAAAATGATCTTCCTTCAGAATATAACAACATATCATGCAACTACATAATACGATTACAAAATTGCCTACACATAAAGTACACTAAAACCTGCAAATTCCCAAAAGAACTAACAAAACAGCATAGTGATTTAGTGAATCATTGATCACCAACTTAAATGAGCTAGCAAATATCTACCTCTAATAAATGCAAAAATTCAGTCCTTTTAACAATTCTTGGATTATTTTCAATTAATGGGTTTCAATAATTAAAGATTTAGAACAGAAACAGCAACCAAGATACAAACTTTAATCAGTTACATAACCCTAATCTGGCAGATAAGCTAACTTGATATAGAAGAATAGAAAAGTAGATTTCTTGAAAATTCTTCTACCTTAATATTGCGACCATTGCTGACCTTGATTTCGACCTTCCACCCAGCTGGCCACTCTGATTTCTTCTTGGAGACCATTGAAAGATCTCTCTTCTCTCTCTCTCTCTCTCTCTCTCTCTCTATGTTTCTTGATTTGTGAAAGTCTCTGGTGTGTGTGAAGTGAGAAAGAGGGTAGCTGTAAGCCTGTAATTACAACGGAAAGATCCGACCAATATTTTTGATTAAAATGTATATAGGGACTCTACTCTAGGAAGAGAAGGTCAAAGAAAGGCGAAAATGGAGATAAAAATTAACACGTGTACTTGGAAGTGGGAATCAGGTTCAAGTGTGCACCTGAAAATGAAATGGATCATACATGGTATACTATCGTGGATAACGCAAAAACTTCTATAAGACGGTCTTTTTATAACTTTTGATAAGACGGGGGTCATTTTTCAATGAAACAAAGATCACTGCTCACTATAAGTGACCCCTACAATTCTAAATAGTGATCCCATCTTTTTGTAAGTTGGTCTCACACAAGACTCACTAGAGATAATATATCTCTACTTTCATTGATAAAAAAAATCTTACTACTTGTTGTGATAAAAATCCCAAATATTGCATTATTGCCTATTTCTAGTACTTATTAATTACTATTAACCCACTTTCACTAGCACTACTTCTGACTTGTGATAAAAAGCTTACAAAGTTTCGTTAGGAAAAAAATAATAAATAAAAGTTAGCCTCTCCTAAATAGAGGAATCACTATAGTATACAATTATAAATTTATGTATTGGGTACTAAAATTTACCATTTTTATTGAAGGGGTTATCGCAAAAATTCGAAAGAGAAGACACGAGATGTGATTGGAAAGAATGAGATAATATGGGAATAATAATATACTTGGCCAACAAGATAGATCTCGGACAAATCGTTTGTGGCACCATTATGCTTCATGTATAGAAGTACTGACTACATAGCAGATTAGCAGTAATTAATGGAATTGTGCGGAAGTTAGTCGTGTTAGAAGGGATGTGTATATAATTGAATGGTTGGAATCATCCCACTGAATAGCAACCAATATATCCATTGTTCGCACTAGTTGATCACTCATATAGGGTGTGTTTTTTTTCCACTTACTTAATAATTTGGTTTATTTTAGTTTAGTTCAGTGAATCAAAGTTCAATTCAATCCAATGACCTACTTGAATTGAGTTGAGTTCAGTCCAGTTCAATGTAATCACTGTAAAAGAATAGACATAATTAAATTTTACTACATATTAGATGAAACGAATATTCAAGATCCCCTATTTTTATTGGATTTTTTCAAATCCAATGGGTGCACGTCAAATTGCCGAAGACTAGACTCACAAGTAACAACACAAATAAAGTAATTATCTAAATAAAAAAATCAAGTAACAAAATTAGGTGTGGAGAAATTAAATAATAAAACATAGTCCGACCAAACACAATCGTTTTTATGTTTTTCCTTCAAATTTGATTTTTTACGAGGAAAAGACACACCCCAATTCTAATATCTCCAAGACCTATAAATATTAATATCATACAATAATCTGGACATTTTAGCTTCATTCTCATTTAATGTTAGCGTCTCAGCCTTTCCTCTCTCCTATCACCAATCACCATCACTATTCACTAATCCCATAAGTAATTGCTTGGATAGATCGACCTTGTTTAGCACCTAGCTGGTAGTTGATTTGGTTAGTTAGTCGCATTCAACTAATTGTATCGGCTAATTTACAAGACTGATAATGTAAACAAATTGTTAAAAATGTTTGGTAAGGCTAGCTGTTTTTTGATAGCTCATATAATGTAAAAATCAGCAATAAGGACATATTATTGTTGATATTATTATTGTTATAATAATAATAATAATAATAATAATAATAATAATAATTATTATTATTATTATTATTATTATTTATTATTATTATTATTATTACATAATTGGAATTTTAAAGTCATCAGCTGATAGTTTTTCTTTTCCTTTTCTCTTTCATCTTTCCTTCTTCCACAACCCCTCCTTTTTTTTTCCTTGTTCAACAAAACAAATGATTCATCATCATCTATTTGTCTGAATCGTCTCCCAATTGCATTCACCACCACTATTATTCATTACCGCCAGCCCAACAATAGCATTCAGCCCATCTGAAGCCTCCTTCCACACTGACCTGCCATTTGAGAGAATCAAATACCTTCAATTTTGTAAAACCCAGAAGCTGAAACATCAAATATCATTTTGGGTAGAGTAATCAATTTCTTAATCGTCACCAACAATCTGTTTTCTGTTTCAAAGTTGGGATTGTATTTGTTGGGGGGTCCAAAAATCTGGGTAAAAAGCCAACAACCAAACACCATTTTTTGGTCAAGTAGATTCTTCAACAGTCAAAAATAATCCGATTTCCCCAACAATCTGCCCAAGAATCTACTTGCCAAACAAGGGTCATCAACAATATTAAAAAGGTGCAATCTTTAATTTTAATTTCGGACAACAGAACCGATATATAATCCTTATTGTATATATTTAATTTCTAGTCTGATTATAACCTAATTTATTATGGGCAGATTTTCTGCTTCTATGAATTGGATATCTGCTTTTTAGTTCTTATTAGTCGACCTAGAAATATCTCAATTTGTAGGGGTTGTGTTAGATTTCTGGCTTTTTGATTGATGAATTAATGTAGTAGTTATGTTCATTTGTTCAAGTATTGATTCGCTTTAAAAATGGTTGTCTTTTTTTTGTTTTTTTGTTTTGTTTTCTTTTGATTTGTTCTGTCGGCAAGAGTCCCAAAATTAGTGCTTTATTTTTCTCTATTTCATATTGATTAAGGAATAGGATGGCTTTGATATATTTTGATTTTGACCCAGATGATCTATTCCCAGTTGATTTGTTAGGTTATTGAGTGATTTTCTGTTTCCTCTTTCTGCACATTTCACTCTTTTGGGCTGATGATTTTGGGTCTTTCAAGTTTGTAAAACTTTCATGGTTTTAGCTCGATAATGATAATGGTAATGCTCGTTTTCGAAATCAGTGATGCTAGAACTTAGGTGATGTTTACTAGCTTGCAATCAAATGATTGCAATGCAATCATTTTATACGGTAGTTGTGAGGTGGAAAATGAAGGAGGGGGAGGAAGGAGATGGAAAAAGTAAGGTTGATTACATCACTCAAAGTAATCACCATTACATGGGAAAAGTTGAGCAATTGTGATTACACTGAATGATGCAATCAACTCCACTCTTCCCATCCCACTCCTTCACTTTTCACCCCACAATTACTCTACAAAATGATTGCATTGCATTACATTTGATTGCAAGCTAGTAAACGAGGCCTTAGTAGCAGTGCATAGGATGAGGTTCCCAGTGTGCATTATGAGCAAACTTTAGCTAGGATTGAGTTCATGAGGTTGCCTTGGTTGAGTCGTGACTGTTTTTTTTTGAAATTTGTCTTTTGAATTTGTTTGTTTGGTTTCTGTTCTACCTTTGTTTGTCCACTACTTCATATCTCCACCCTGTTCTATTATTGAGTGCATGATCAATTAATAGCAACCACTGTTATTTGCAAATGTAAATGCTCTTTTGTAATGTCAAAGTTGGTTTGTTGGTTTTGCTCAGTGTCTGCTGATAATTATTTAGTAGGAATGACTTTTACGGGGCTTCCATTCAGAGCCGTGCAGTGCACCATTTGTTTGGACTGCGTTTGTGCTATGGGAAAAGAAACTTCTGTTTTCTGTGGGTCGATCGAAAACAACCTCTTGCTAGTTAACTAGATAGGGGTAATGATGCGTACATCTGGGCCTCCACAGACCATACTGGGTTGTTATTGTTGTTGTTGTTGTTGTTGGTGTTGTATTTGTGACTAGCAGAATGTTGTGATCATTTAAAATCATGAGTGATTGGCTACTTTTGAGATATTTGTTTCCTATATAATCCAGAGGACTATGTTATGGTTACAATATTAATGTCAATGGTGATGTCTAATTTCACCGATGGATCTCTGTGCTTAGATGTCACTTCGAGCAGATCTAGAAAAGTTCAAGAAACAGCAAGAGAAGTGCCAGTCAACTCTTAGCACTATTGCTGCCAAACAAGCATCATCGAGGGCCCCTGTTCCACATAGATCATCCTCAACTCAGCAGAAAACAGCTCCTCCAAGAGCTTCCGCAGCAAACACTCGGCCTCATGCTTCTGCAATCAAATTTTCAAATGATACAGAAAGGCTTCAGATGGTCAACGCCATAAGGAAAGCCCCTACTGGAGCTCAGATGAAGCGTGTTATTGAATTGCTAGAAAAGGTTGGCTGCTCTATTGTATTTGTCATTTTATATCACTATCTTTTCTTTTGGCCTGTACAGCTATACAAGAATTTCTAATTGCATAGCATGTACCTTTAGTTTCCTATGGTGTATGTACTAGATGGTGCAGCAAGAGTCAGCAACAACATCTCAAGCTGTTATGCATGATCAAACTCGGTAATTAACAAATGGTAATTAGTTCCTAAGAAAAAACCAATAATGACCAAAAGAATTGTTATAGCCATATGCCTATATTTGTGGTGGGGGCAGCAACATCAGTTCTGATGGTAATTATCATACATAGTGATATCAATTTTTCGAATCAGTTATTTGTTATTTCACTCTTATGTCCTTGATTTGGTTGCAGACAAGGGAAGCTTTCACTGTAGATGAGATAAATGCCGCATGCTATGTTGACATGAAGGCTAATAAAGAGGTCTTTGAGAGTTTGTCAAGTAATGTGAAAGTGAATTATGATGGGAAGTACTTCTCTTACAAGGTAGGCCTTACAGAGAAATTTCAGCAATCCATTAAGATTGAATTCCTATACCAGCGGGAATAGTTTACCATTCATGCCTTGGATGATGAGGATCAGTTTCTCTATATTTACAGTCAAAATATGAGATTAAGGACAAGGAACAACTGCTGAAAACTGTACGGCAGTTTCCGGAAGGCATAGCCATCATTGATCTGAAGGATTCGTATCTAGATGTGATGCAGGACTTGCAGGTAAATATATTCTTTTGTCACAGTTCTGTACCTGTTTTTTTTATCTCCTTACTATGTGATTCTCTATAACATATTAATAATAGTGAAGATGCTTTCTACAAAAATATGTATTTATTCCTATTCTCTCTCTTTTATATTTCTATCAGTGAACTGATCTTGCGCAAGAATTTGTTCAAACTTTTATCTTGCTATCTCTTGTAATATGCATGACCATTTCAGTGTTATGCAATCGTTTCCAGTAGTTCATACTTCTCTACTGCTTCAATGGTGGGGGGCTTCCAACATGGGTTTTGTGATTTTCACCTTTTTCTTTTCCTTTTTTCTGGTTTATTTATGCTATTGAATCAGTTTCAATCATGGAAGTGCGTGCAACTTATTTGTCTGTGTATATGTGGTAACTTACCTCTGGGGTTTGTATGATGGGATGAGGTTTTAGACTTCAAATTGTGTGTCACTGAAGAACTAGCACCAGCTGCACCAGTACAAAAAAGCCAACAAGACTTGCTGCCTCTTGCATATTATTTGGATCTTAGCAGCAGAGGTTGCAAGTGATAATCATTAGCTTGTGTTTGAGTCTGTTTATGTAGGCAGCCACATATATAGTTTAAGAGGTATCAGATCAGGGGGTGTGACATGTCATTGCTCGAATCTCATTTCTTATGTCAACCAATTATGAAGTCTATCGTTACCGTCTCAGCTTTCCTGCTTATACCTTTTTGAGACTGACTCATAACTAGGACTAGGGAGTGGGGTTTCTTGTCTAGCAGTACAGTAATATTAAGGGTAACCACTGCTTGATCGATCTACTGCTAGTTGGATTATCGTTTGTGATAACAAGTGAGTGTGCTGTTATGTGGGTTGCATTTTCCATATATGCTAGTTACAAATGAGTTGCACACACCCTCTCTCTCTGGAAATGATAACTGTTGAAAGACTTTCAAATAGATTGTCTATAGCTTGACATGTGACATCAGCTTTTTACAGAGCTTTAACATATTATTTTAATCCTTAGACTTTGAAAGCTGAAGGACACATTTGGCTTCTCTCAAATTTCGACTCCAAAGAGGATCTTGCTTATCCCAATGACCCTAAGTGTTCCATAATCAAAGTCGATGATGATCTGAAACTGCTGTTTAGGAGCATTGAACTACCACTCGATATGCTTGAGATCGAGAAAGATCTCCGGCAGAACAGGATGAAGCCAGCCACAGACACTGCCAAGAGGAGGGCTGCAGCACAAGTGCAAGGTGGGTCTTCCAGTACAAAGCCTAAGAAGAAGAAGCAGGAAATTACAAAGAGAACTAAGCTCACCAATGCTCATCTTCCAGAACTGTTCCAGAGGCTTTGAGTTAAACCGTGGTAGATGGATTAAAGCTATTCTCATTTAGCCCGGTTCTAAAAATGGTTCATAGATATCGTGCAGTCTTTTGGCTGCAAGAAATTATTGAGATGATGTTGCATCCCTTCCCCCTCCCCCCTCCCCCCTCCCCCCTGTAGATAAACGAATATCAAGACCGAGGCTTATTTGTTGAGTTTGTTTTTCTTCTTCTTTACCACCTCTTAAAAGCAGAGCATGAAGGAAATATTCTTCCAATGCCTATCAAATTCTCGTCTTTAAGGAAATTATACAGTTTTTTTTGTTAGATTTTGAATCAACCAAATGAGTTTTAGTGATTCAGAAATGTTGTTTGAGGTTTACTCTTGCCATACCAATTCATGTCTGTCAGCGTTTTTACTCCATTCATTTCAGAATGACTATCAGTATCACAATGAATTTTCAATAATACTAAAACCAAATGGAACAAACTAACATTGTGCTCTTGGCAAATCGTTATTCATAATTGTGAACAAATTTTGAAGGTTCATAATATTCCATATAATTTCAATAAACCATTTATTAAAGTTAATAAATTCTGAAAATGAAATAGGAAAATACAAAAAAAAGATACCCCTTTTCATCTATTTTTTTGATTAACGACCAAGTGATTCATGGTCCGTCATAATAACTATTTTTCCGCGCTAGTTTATAGACACCTTAAAGAATGTGACAACTGGCCAATGAATTTAAAGCCGCGTCGTAAATATTCAATCTATGGCTCAGAGATTACAGGACAGGAGTGTACTACTCCATTAATCAGGTAAGGCGCCAAAGCCATGGCATACTGCACTCAGCCACTCACTCAACGCTGTCCACCTGTTTAATTTAACCACAGACTCACAGGAGAGAGAAAGAAGATGATAGCAGTTCAGCTTCAAACCATTAACTTCTGCTGTTCGTCCAACGCTCTTGCCTTGCCATGTCTTTCTCCTCCCAACATCTCTTTCAACTGTGAGTATTTTTCGCACTTGTTTAATTGAACCTGCAATTTTCATTTTTCAGCAAGGGGGTCTTTCACTAGAAATTTATGCATTTAATCGAAGAAAATTTGATTCTGAAATGCCCAATTAACCCTAAAAGTTGAAGAAATTAAAACCCACAAAAGGTTAATGATTTCAATTGATGGGAAGGTGCTAAAATTTGTTGGGGACATTTTGAATATGATGCCCTTTTCTTTTGTTGTTGGATTTTGAACTCATTCGTCACTCATAATTACATAATGCAGTTCCATCAATGAATTTTTGGGGTAAAAGGAGAAAAAGAACTGTATTTTTGGCTTCTCCAGCACAAAATTCAGGCAACAATGTGGAAACAAAAACGTGGGTTTTTTGTTAATTCATCCCCTTGAAGTTTGTCTGTCTTTCTTTGAGTTTGATAAAGTTATGATTCTACTACTATGATTGGCAAACTATGAATACCCATATGGCATACCTTGTTTGGATATACAAGTAATTGTTAGAGGGGAGAAAATAGAAAGGGAGACTGAAATCCCTCCAAGGATTTAAACACATCCCTCATTTAAATAGAAGAGATTGTGAATCACTTCCTTCTCTTTCCTTTGATTCCCCCCATAATGATCCAATCACTATATTGAATAATGCGTTTATAAATGTTATGAAGTTAAGTTGTTGAATATTGATAGCAAATTGCATCATAAATTGGATCCTTGAAGTATTACATACATTATGTTAAACTGAGGTCTGCGATGGAGAGGCTGAAGATACTTCATTAAAAAGTTTTTAAGGGTTGGAAAGCTGTAAATTAGATGGAGTCGTCAAAGTAATAGATCAATAGAGTCAGGTTAATGGGCTAGAAAAACCAATAAGGAGGTCGTTTAGGTGTATTGCTGATTGATAATTTTGAGTTGCATACCTGATCGGGTAAACCATATCCACTTGTGTGCTTAGTTGAAATTTGCCTACTTTGGTTACCTTCACCAAACAAGAGTTGATGTGTTTTCTGTGCCTGGTTGTAATGCAGGAAAGTTGTGGAACACATATGTTTGCTGAAAGCAAAAGGAGATTTATCTGATGAGGAAGAGAAGGATGTGCTGGATTACCTTTACACATCTCAATATCAGATGGCTGGCATAGTTGCAATATCTCTAGGTGAATATACACTGTACTGCAGAACTTCTTGCTGATAGATGTGGGCTCTGCTCTCAGTACATATATCTTCATTTTTAAGGTCTGATTGTCCACAGCAAGGCTGATGATTGACTGTACTTGCTTTCTTATACACTTCTGTCTGCATTTTTCAATTTGAGTCTTGAATGGGAGTAGATGCGGCAATAGTCAATTATTTTTTTCCTTGCTAGTGGTTCACCAAAGTATAAGATAGCTGAAGCTCACCAAAGATTGAGAGATTTTTGTGTGTAGAATTGAAATTGTTTGAGCGGTTTTTTGGTCAATTTTTGTCTATGTTCAAAGCATGTAACCCTCTCCTGCTTTATTGGTTGTCTTCTGTTAATTGGATTATACCAAATTGCATGGATTGACCTTTTTAATTTCTAAGATGTACAAAATGTTCCATAGGACGTACATCAGAACAAAATATTGAAAATTACACCCATGGTGTTTATATGCGGTTCCAGAGAAAGGAAGATCTTGCAAAATTTTATGAGAATCCTTTGTATTTGCGGGTACTCAAGGAGCATGTCAACCCTCATTGCCATGTATGCGCTGCAATGTAAATTTCAAAGGTTTTTATTTGCAACATTTTTTTTTATAAATTAGTTGTATGTATGTGTTATGTATACTCATCTGTACTTGAATGGGATCTTGCAAATATACAGGACCTACTATATGTGGATTTCGAAAGTGAAGTACAAGATGATATCCTTGCCATATTTCGGAAAGGAGAGGTTGGATCTGATTTATTGCTTAATTGAAAATCTAGTAGTTATGCCTAAAATTATCTCAATGTTCTTTCCCTACAAATTGCAGTTTTGGATATTCTTTGTTGATGGAGATTGGAAAAAATTCAAAGTTAGAAATTTTGAGAATTTTCTACATTCAGGAAGTTACTGTATTCTTGCTCTCCTCAAACACCTCCTAAAAGTTCTCTCTCCAGTGTTGTCGAACCTTTAATACTCTCAGGAACTTGTTGAAGGTGACTTTTGAACAAAATCATCCACAACACAATGAGAACTTGACAAGTTAGTTATAGTCTTTACTTAGGGGCTTAGGAACCTTTTCAGATTCTCTTCAAACTTGACACATGCATTCCTTTAGTCTGGTTGAAACTTAGGATGGCCTTCAAGTATGGTGCTCAGAAAGAATTATTTATGGGAAGCTGTCCACCCTTAATATCACCAGACGGCATAAGACCATGAGTTATAGCTATTGGTTAAGGGCTTTAAACATCTTTGCTGGCTTGCTTTATTTCTTGTCAGTGTTGCCAAGAGAATGAAGAGATCTCCTTTGCATGCTACTATTCCCAACTAGTTTCTGGCCTTTGTAAAACTAACTTTTATCATAGATCGTCTAGATCACCTTGAAAATGTCAAATATTGACTCGACATGAAACCCACTTAAAGTGACCCACAATAAGCAAGTTTTGGGCACAATCTTTCAACTGAAACCCAAAATTAACCGAACCTGACTGTACTCACTGTATCATTTATTAGTAGGCAGACGTGACCTGCTCTGGTTGATCGATACACTAAAAATAGCATGTGGTAGGTACGAGAAAAGCCATCTTAGAAACCTTGACCCAGTCAGGTTGTTTCTTTTCTTCTTCCTCACTCACCATCTTCTCTCTCTAGGATTAGTTGCACTACTCCTCTCTTCTGTCATTTTGGCAGGCTTGGTAACCACCTTTCTTTCTCTTCACGAATGGTTAATCCTTCTGTATCTCTCCACTCTTCGTTGGATCAAAACGTATCAAGGAAGTGATGGTGGTCAAGCACCTACAAATGGCTTAGCACTTAGCAGTACCTTTTAGTCTCTTGAAATTTCAAGTATCACCACCTATACCCTTGAAAGGTAATAATTGACTATGTTTATTGTAATCACCTGGATGGATGAGCCTTGTGTTTGGGGACAGTATTCAGTGGTCCTGCAGTCCTCCTGCTTCAAATTTCTCTTCATAGCTCTACTGTATTTCCTTATAATGTGCTTGAACCATGGCTATTCCCTACCCACCTATTTAACCCCTTGTGAAGGAAGTATGACGTCTCAAATTTGCTTACGCCTCCAGTTGCAATTTCAATTATCCTCAAATTTATCGTAATAGTTCCCTTTAGTAAGTCCAGTATTTACAACCAATTATTTTCAAATTTATGGTAGTTTTTTTCTCTTTGATAACTAATAAGTCCAGATTCCAATTATCCTCAACTTCTGTCTTTTGTTTGTCTGAAATCCAGCTATCCTCAAACTTATCCTACTGGTTTCCTTTTAATATTATCTATCAGGCCATTAGAGCCTTGAGAATGTAACATTTAGGATCCTCTGCGAGATGCCGAGATCAATCATATATCATTGGCCTTTAATGTGCCTTCCAATGTTGAAAGAACATTTTAAGCACTGAAGTTGTCAAGTCAATAGTGGTTTCTGTACCCTAGATGAATATTTGAAGCCGATTCTATGATTTCAATTACCTTGCTACTGCTTTTTTGTAACTAGAATTTATGGTGGTTACTAAAGAGAATTAAGTTGACATTGGTACAGGAGTTTAACTATGGGGTGGAGTTTGTGCTTCTGATTAAGTTTCTTGAGAGTGCCTTAGATGGACCAGCAGAAGATGCATTGGCTTCTCTGGCAAACTTGGCTGTCGAATTTCCGTCCTTGATTGTCCAGGCTACTCAAGGTGTTCTTTCAGTGTATCTACACATCTGCTGAATTGTTGTTTCATTTTACTTCCTGATGCCTTCCCCGAGAAACATGGAGTCTTTCCCTAGGATGACTAGAGTTGGTCTTGCATGGACTTGGTCCACCATAATTCGTATTAACCAGCTCCTAAGGTGCAATTTTTACGCTTTAGAGGGTGACTCCCACTTTTAGAGGGGTGTCTCCCGCTTGGTTCATAGTACGGACCAAGGTCATGTAAGACTTCGGAACTCTTAAGAGGTTCAAGGGCAGATTCACAAAGTGACAATATTTTCCTGCTGACCACCCAAATTTACTCTCAGGTTGCAATTGTAATCCCAGTAATAAAGAGTACAGTCATGGTGTAGTGATACGATTCCGATCAGGTGAGCTTTCTCCATGTTCTTAAAGCATCTGTTTCAATATAAGCTGAGTGCTATACTTTGTAATTTTGCAGTTGAAGCGCAGCAGATCTTCTTTGATAGCTCAGAGTACAAGCATGTAAGTTATATCTATAATTTATCTGTATTGATGCATCTGGATCCCCAAATTAATATACAACTTTGACTTCTGAAATTTTATCTGAGTCTACCAAATTAGTCATGGTTTATAGCTTCATGTGAGTGCATTTGGGAACCAGGAATTCCTCCATTTAACTAGCTTTGAAGAAGTGAAGCAACATGACACCATGTCAACCTATGCCACCAAATCAACATTGATTTCATCTTTCATGTGATAATTTTTCTGTTGATGTCAAATTCAATACTCTTTTTCTATACCAACTTCCCTGAAAATTTTCTGCATCTATACGTGTGACTTGTGATGTGAGCATTTCCTATTCCTGGTCAAATTCACCCTGACTATACCAAAATATCTTAAGTGCTGATTGATATATTGGACTGCAGGATTCATCGCCAATTTGTCTTTCTGGTTTTCTTGTCTGAGCTACATGGTTTATCGTAGTAACCTATACATCGTTTTGCTTTATAATCTAAATGGTTGATTGTAGTACTATCCTTTCTTTATGCAATTCCCAAAACGCAGATATGGGGAGCGAAATTGCAGCCATTCAGCCAGAAAACTCTATCTTTCCATTTCCTGGTGGATCCTGTGGGCACTGAACTCATGTAGTGCAACTGTGTAGTGTCGGTACCGGTAATGGTAACTTCATTTTCATTTGAAATTGTAATAATATCATAAAAGACATCGTATTTGATCTCTGATCTCTCTTTTAAGGCAAGTATCTAGGCCGATTATATTATCTGAGAGTCACACAGAGTCCATGTTGCCTTGTATGAAATTTAACATTGTTGCCTGGTTATATCCTTGCAGTACAATCTCCCAAAATATCAATTGATGAAAGCATATTTCCAACTGTCTTGTTCTCTGGTACAGGTAAATCAATAGCCATGTCTTACACTTCTATGACTTAAATTAGTTATGCAATGACACGTAATGATCGTGATTGGTTGTTTCCACTTTCTGCAGCAGCTTGTATTGGCTGGTTGCAGATTGTTTCCTTGTTGAAGTAAGCAATATTTCGCCTACTTGACTTCCTTGTGTTTGGGTTCTTGCTAGAAAGCAACTGGATAAATAGTAATACGTACATTCTAATCACTCACACTTCAAGAGGCCAGTGATGGAGAATAAAAGGGGTATTTAATATATAGTTAGAAATCACCATCCTTTAGTGGGCACATTGTTATGACCACTGGACCATTGTGGTTCCACAGTAAGCTAGTTCCTTCTTCTGGGACCCCATTATATGATTATTCAGAGCTATTGATGTGTTTCCTGTGAGCAACAGTGTTTTACTGCATTATTAGGAATTGAACCGAAGAGATTAAATTAAGCTATCAACTTATCACTGTGATTCAATCTCCATGCATATACCGTGCCTATCATTGTTATCTGCTTCTTTCCTTTCGTTCCGTTTGAATTTTGTCATTTTTGACTATCTATGCCGAATCACAAAAACTTCTATAAGATGGTCTTTTCATAACTTTTGGTGAAACGGGGGGTCATTTTTCAATGAAATAAGGGTCACTACTTACTACTATAAAACTAGATTAAAATAGGAATAGTGAATAAATTAGAGATTGTTGTAGTGAAGAGAACGGCAGCTCTTCTCATCCTGGACAGCCAGAATGACTAATTAATCTTGCTGATGTGCTTGAAAATTGACTTTTCTGTACCCAATTTGTGTTTTATAATGTTAGGATTTAGAAACTGTTGCTCACCCCAAAAAAAGAAGCCAAAAAAAAAAAGGTTAGGAACTCTACATAGTCGACAGCTAATGCATATACTACAGCCGACCTTTTGTTCTTTCTAGCATCTCATATTCCCATTACAGACTTTTAGCTGAACCCATTCTTACTATAAAAATAAAAAATAAAATAAAAAATAAAAAGTAGTTTTTCTTTTTATCTCCCCTTTTTTGTTTGTTTCAGATGTGGTAAAATTCAGTTCTGAGATTTGATGCATTACTTGAAAGAGAAAAGTCTGAGCAATATATACACGAGGTGCATAAATCCAAAATCCTTTTACTGTATACGTCTATAGATATATAAATCATGAGTATAATACATACAAGTTACAACTATATGATTGTGCAAAAACAAAGAATAAAGCCAAAATTGATGCTATTGAACTACAGTGTATATGTATAGCTCTATGAATCTATGATGATTGATGAGAGAATGAAGAATATCAAAAACTGGTATGTATGCTATTGCTGTATAGCTAGAGGTTTGTCAGTTTAGTTATGGAGCGGGTTGGGTCCTGCAGGAATTGTGCGATACGAAACCCCATAAACTTGATCATCATCAGTGCTGGACTCCATGGGAGCATTTGCCATGAACTGCTGCCATGAAGCTGGAGGAGGGTTTGGCTGTGCTTCTTCTTGTCCATGATGGCTCTTCCTCGTTATCGGTCGACTACTCGAGAGGTGAAGAGAGAGAAACATGATGAAGATGAGAATTGGTATCCATGTAATACTTTTCCTTTGATTTTTTCCCATTTTTACTTGTGGTGATAGGCCGCTGAGTGACTCAAGGAATGATGTGAAATGCAAAGAGAAGCTTGGTTTGTGTTTTTTGAGTTTGCTTATAAAAAGGGCATCTTTGTGAAGCCTTATAGTATGTGAGATGAAGATGGAGCCAATGTCAATTAATTGAACTTGAAATGACAAAACTGCCCTCCACCATTTTTATCAAACTCATCATCATATGAATATGACATCATTAACTTTTCTGATCAAGATTCAAAGCAATTAATGTGGATATTGAATAAGGCTAGTCTTGTCTTCCTCTATTTCTAATTGAGAGACAGAGTTGACTCCTTGCATAATTGGTAATACTATGTAGATGTAGGTTGTTGAACTTAATTAATTAATTAGTCTCTAATTATACGGCATGTTTTGATGACACATGGCATATAATAGTATTATGAAGACTAGTGGTTCAATGTGATTGCATGTGTCTCAGTCCATGTTTAATCTCATGATGTTCTGCTATTTAGGAGACTGATCAAACGGAGAATTAGTCTTTTTCTTGAATTGTATAACTTGAAAATATTTTTCTTCTTAAATTACCCTTATTTTTACATTTTGAAGCAATGCGAGGAACTGATCAATCATATTGTTTGGGAAGCGAAATTGCTACATGTTTACAATGAGGCGAATATAATTGTGAATTGGCAGCTCGGAGAGTTGAGACTAGTGATGATTTCTATGTGTTTTTCTTCATGAGCATGGTAAATGCACTCTTCCTAAACCAAGTTGGTTTTGCGAAACCCATAAGATAATTTTGATGTCTTTTGTTTGAATCTAAGAGTGTTTGTCAACTATGTACATCTTTCTTCACTTCATTTCTTCCCTTTCTCCCCCCTGCTGGAATCATTTTACTTGACTCTTTTAAGTTTCATGAGTCTGTCCTATCAAACCCTGCCGCCTTACGGCATTACTTGGTCATCCCTGTAGAGCACATTCCGACAGTGAAAAACCTCCAAAGAACACCTGAAGACTATTCTCTTGGTGATGAAAATATCAGACTATTCTCTTCTTCACTTTATGTTGTTTATTTAGTAATATCTTGTGTTAGTATATTTACTGCTTTACTTCTCTTGCCCTTTTGATCATCCTTTATGGCTTGTTTTATTACAAAAAAAAAGAAAAAAAAAATCCTTTTTGCAAATGTATTTAAAAAAAAAAAAAAAAGTTTTTGTGGGTCTTTTGGAAACAGTCTCTCTTCTAGGCGACTAGTTAGGGGTAAGACTGCGTACATCTGGACCTCCCCAGATCCCGCCCTAGGCGGGATACTTACTGGGTTATTGTTGTTGTTGAGTCTGTCCTATCAAAAAAAAGTTTCATGAATTTGATGATTCATAAGAGGAAACCAGACAAAAGGATGTCCACGTTTCATGGATGCTTGGGCATCACCAATGGCATACAAGTCGATGAGGACCCATAATAAAATGAGTAGTTCCCATTAAATCCCATAGTTCCAACTTCCAAGTTAGACTTTAAACACTTGTATGATGTCAAATCATAAAGAGTCCAAGTCTTGCAAGTTTGAGCAATTTGAGTGAAGCAAACAAACTTATATTAAAACCAACCAAGTTGCTCAATCATTGACCTAAACAACTAGTCTTAAGTTTTTTTTTCTTTTTCTGAAGTGCAAGGAAACCTTCTTCTGTCAAGAAAACAATACTCGAAAATTGGTCTTTATTGGGGGCGAGAGGATGTACCAATACCACTATACTATCCATCCTAATCTCAACCCATTAGTTTCTATGCATTCGATTGAATATACTTCATCAATTTATAAAGAAGTGGACCTTTAATCTCAAGAAATTAATCGTAATCTAAAGGTTGATATTCGAAAATAGTACTCTACTGTTGAAAAAGAACAAGTATCATCATATTTTGTAATTTCACAAACTAGCACCATAACTTTTTTCCACCAAACTTCAATAGGTCTCTTAAGGGGCGGACCTATCCCATAGGGCCAAATAATATATGGGTCCCGCACGCGTGTCTGAGCTCCGCGTGCGAGCCCAACGCTTCATTTTTTTTTTTTTTGCAACTTCCGCAGTTTTCGTAGCTAAATACACATGAAGCCGAAAAACTATAAACTTTATACTATCAGCACAGTGGTAAGAGCTCCTCTTTCATTTACACGGAACTTGTGTTCGAAAACCCACCAGCTCTATATTTGCTTAATGCTGCTTTTCTTCTCTTTTTCCCTTTTTTTAAAGAAAATTACTTTGTCTTTTTCCATTTTTTTTTTCTTGTTTTTTTTTATTTATTTTTATATTAACACTCAACAATCAAGTGCATAAGAAAATCAATAAATAACACACGCCATAAAATAACTAACACATCCTATTAAAAAAAAATAATAATTAACTAACACTGCTTTCTCAATAAACTAACACTAGAGATCAATAATCTGAGACTAGAGTTTTACAAAGTCAATTTGCATCTCAATAAACTAAAGCATGAGTTAAACTAACTAACAGTGCTTTCTCAATGAACTAACACTCCACATCTATAATCTAAGACTGTAGTTTTATAAAGTCAAATAAATTGCATCTCAATAAACTAATACATAGCATAAATCAAGTAACACTGATTTCTCAATGTACTAACACTACAGATTAATAATATGACATTGGAGTTTTAGAAAGTCAATGCAAATAGGTTTCTCAATAAACTAACACATACCTAAATTTAACTAGCACTAATTTCTCAATAAACTAACATAACATATCAATAATATGTCACTGGAATCTTAAAAAAGTCAATTTGCTTCTCAATAAACTCACACATGCCTTTAATTAACACTGTTTTCTTGATAAACTAACACTACATATCAATAATGTGACACTGGATGGTAATAAACTAACACTGAAGCTTACAAATTGATGTGTCAGTTTATTTTCTTGTAATTTCTTTTTGTTCTTCTACAATATTCGTTTATTTTGTCTTAATTCATTGTCGTCTTATTGCCTTGTGGTGTCAGATTATATGCTGCTCTAATGTTATTTTATTTATTTATTTTTATAGTAGTAGTTTTTAAACTTCGGTATCACTTTCTCCACACGTGGTGTCTCTTTTCTAAACTCCAGTGACAAAAAAAATTTCTTGTAGAAACAAAAAAAAGATTGATAATTGGGCGAAATTTTATTGATAAAAAGTTAACTGATGCAAAAAGTAATTAAGAATACTACTAGCACGTATACCGCATTTTCACGGCTCATGGTTACTTGGTTAGTAACCAGAAAAAGCATCAAGTTCAAGAAAAAAGCCATTACTATGAAGCTTCACATTTCCCAAAGCATTCACACTACCACCAACACCAAACCTTGCCAGAGAATCTCCACCTCCATCGACAAAACTCTCCGGTGAGAATAATCCACGTTTTCAACAAAATCTCCATAAATAATCACTGAAATAAGTCTCACTGGATAGATGCTCTTTGTTCAAACCGAAGACACGACAAAATCGACATTGAACAATGGAAGGGATGGAGATGATGTGAACTCAGAAGACAGAGAAAATAAGGTCGAAAAACAGAGGGTAAGGGGAAGACCGAGAAGGGAAGAGGAGAGAGAAAATGAGGGGATCAGGAAGGCTGGGTTTGGTGGGAGGGGAGGAGAGAGAGTTGGGGAAAGTAGGAAAGAGAACTGAGCTGTTAATGAGGATTGAGGAGAGAGAATTAAGGGGTGTTCTAGCTGCTAGCATATAGGGGGAAGAGGACAAAACAATTCACTTAAATTATGCGCTATGGTAACTGACTACTACCGTACTACGTATTTGAAAACTCGCCCTACACGGTTGGGCGGCCTCTTTTGAGAATTTGCGATTGGCAAGGCCACATAAAACTAAAGGAGCCAAGATCTTGAGTGGCTCTGTGAAGATCAAATCACTGTATTTTTGAAAGTTGAAGTTTTTCTCCCTATACTGTAGAGCACCAAAAACCATTGGTCATCTAACAAACTGAAATCAGCCAAAATCCAAATCTTTATTATGTTTATTGCAAATAGGTTCCAGAAGTACAAGATGCACAAATACGGTACTGAATTGTACTCACTCAGGAGTATTAAAAGAAGTAACCTCATCTCTCTTCCAAAGTTCCTTGTCACGATCATAACATCTTTTGAACGTTCCTTTATAACGCTGCACAACATACAAGCACTTGTGGCATGACTTATCCAAACAAACGATAAACCTTTTAAGCTTGGCACTTCCCTCGAGCGTGAAGTCGTCGGGATTTGGGATAAATGTCTGCATCCCTGCAATCTCAGTGACATCCACAAGGAGGCAATGAGAAATATTCAGCACCTCCAAATGCTCCAACTTTGCAAAGATGAGTTCCAAAGCATCCTTGAAAACAAGAGATCCACGGAGACTTAAAACCTTCAATTTGGGAACATAGGCAACAATGGAAGTGCCAAATCCATCATCAAAGAGGCCCAGAAGTTTCAGCTGGGAGAAATTTGTGCAATTTTCTCCGATTGCTTCTAATATACTTTTTGGGTTGGAAACACCAGAAACAACTAAAGATTCGAGCAGAGGCCATCTTTTAACAGCTCCCGGGAACCCCCATAATGCCATTGATGGCAGTACCAGCTTTCTGAGCATCGGTGTCCTGTCAGTAAAAGACATGGAGATTTAGAACTTCTTACTTGAGTTGGGTTTTTGAGCAAAGGGGGAAAGAGGGATACAGCGAGTAACTTTTACCTTTCAGCTATAAACACCCAGCTTCGCACATCCAGGGTCAAATAGGCGATGCTAATAAAAGATGTAACATTCCCCTGACTGTGAATTAATGCACATCTGAGGTTCTGCATAATGCCACGAGGCCAACGACTGAGGAAGCCTTCATTATATGGCTCTAAGAATGCATCCATCAATTTCGCCATGTTCATAATTTGCCAAAGACACGGTTCATGCGACACTTTGCACCACAATCGACAAACTCCAGAAACACTGATAATGAGATCCAACATGTTCAGCCCCATAAATATTTTCAGCAGCAGATTCTCATCCAAGTCCTCCCATTTTCGTTCAGTATCATTTTCGGGGAGTTTATCTGCCTCCATGTCTACTGCAACAAATAAAAAGGGATGTAATCAGCCAACATGGCACATTGTCTCTTTCTATGTTGAAATATTAACCTTGATTAACAGATTAAATAAATCATTTTGAAGACACTAACCTTAATTACCAAAAAAAAAATAGCACCAAACAGTCCATAAAAAGAGAGGGTGAGGGGGATGGCAACATGCTTATAAAGAGATGTGAGAGCAAACCATAAAACATTGGATCAGATCATCAGATCCACAAGGAGGCCGGAGTAACTTCAACTATGACATTAAAAGGTGATATGCTGGCTATTTCTTGTATTTTAACTTTTTAGGTAACATCCATAATCATCATTCTAATTTGCAGGCTTCAATTTCACCAAGAAGCTTAAGGTGTCCTAATACATTTTCTCAGAGCTTACCATAAAGCCAGATATCTACCTGCTATTTAGTACAGTCGATGCTCTTCTGAACATCCTGGGCGGCCACGACGAAGTGGAATTTTTTTTTCATAAGAATGTTTCTTGCAGATTTTCCCCTCCCACGAAGGATACAACTTTTTTTTAGATAAGAGAAAATTTAATTAATCAAATTGTAAAGAATACAAACATGTGGAGGATAAGATATCCTCAATATAAAAAGAAAACTATCTACACATCACGCCAATGGCGTTGGACTAAAGTTAACGGAACACCCTTAAAGGCCCCCGCCGCCTTAGCCCAAAGAGAAGCCAAGTAAACTATGTGATCCCAAACATAATCAATAGTCTTCTCAGTCCCGGAAAAAATCCTGGCATTTCTCTACAACCAAATACAAAATGAAGATTCAAAAAGGGGTGCAACCCACAAAGTATACAACTCATAGGACTCAGATACCATCTCACGAATTCCAGCCCCTAGATATGTTATGTTGCTTCTCCGTTTGAGTGACGGGATCAGCTATGATTGCACCAGCTAACTTTTCTTCTAAATATAATTAAGACTTACTACCATCTTAGTGCTCCCTTCACAATCTAGTTCCTCTATTGTTGCCATATTCCAGGACAGCTTGCTCAACTAAGACTCCACTTTTAATTCCATACATGGAAACAATACTCAGTTTACCAAAAGAGAATCCTATATTGGAGACTATCATGATTCATACAGCATGATGCATATTGTCAGCTGACGTAGTTATAGCTAAAACCAATTCAGAGTATAGATCAGCCACCACGAAGGGCCCAGCACAAATAGATAAAAGTAAAGCGAACGGCTGATCAATTCTCAGTCAAAAACAGGAAAAGGCTTACTGTCTTCCTCAGTATAGGAGATCCTAATAAATGTTTTTTAAAGAAAAAAAAAAAGGAACTCAGCAAGATTGCCATGTTTTCCACAACAAAAGCTTCAATGTGAAAGTACAGGAGTCATACATAGTAGCAGGAACATGCAGAATGATATGAAACAAACTTTTAAAAAGGCAAAAGGACAGAAGTTGAAAACAATACCACCTCACAAGTTGCAACTAGTCAAACAAAGATGACAATCATGATAATTTATTATCAGTATTATTTTTTTCGCAACATCAACCAACAGCTTGGGACTTGGGAGAAGTTAATGCCTCCAACAACACTTTTCAAAAAGTCTCAGGAAATGAGATGGGACCATGGTGGTATCTCACCCAGCTTGCTAAGACTGAACCTAAACAACTCACCACTAAAGCAATTATAAGCATTTGTGTAATCTAATGTAAATGTGCACTTCAATTTCAAACAGCATTGACGAAACATTGTGATACACTAACATCATTTTCTCAGAGCTTGCTAAGACTGATCCTAAACAAACCTCACCAGAAGCTGACACAGGGAAACTCTGAATTGAATTCAATACAAGTGCATATGTCTTTGTCTGAAGACCCACAGAACAAGAGAAGTCATTACATTTCCATGTAAAAATGGATTTTGTGGATAAGACAATCAATCCGCATAACCATATTTATTGGTGATAGTAAAAATCATTGAAGAGAGACAAAATGATGATGACAAAGTGGTTTGGTAACATATTCCCAAGTCAATATACGGAAAGAAAATACTCTTTACAGGCCTTAAGAAGAAATATTACAGATTTGAATAAAGCATAGCAATAAAATTTAATCACCTGCCCGGCAAGAAAAGTTGTCCCAAATACATTTTGAACCGAGGAGCACACTTTTCCCAATTCTTGAGTTCTCAACAACAATTTTATTTTAAATCCTAAAATCTCCAAACACTCCTAACACAGCTTCACAACATGTCCCAATCTATTTTTGGATGAAACAGATTTTATTGTAAATATTCTTCACTGAGAAGATATACGTATATAAAAACAACATAAAAACCAAACTTCTACTCGGCCTCTGACAAACCACAGAGATAATCAAGATATGATACAATTCATCACAACAGTAAAAACTGAAATAAATCAGAGCAAGCAAGAAAAGACTATCGATTTGTATCATACCAAAGCTTTCTTGCTTCACGATACCTACACACTTCAAGTTGCCTTCTCCCTCTGCGCCTACGAGTTGAGCACTAGTCAGTATGCATCTATGTATCCAGATCATGCGTTACTACAAAATCAAACATTTCCACAGTCAGATCATTTGACACATTTCAACTCTCACTTCATGGTATTTCAATAATAGTGTCAATTATTTCATTATTGTGTTGATGCACCTTGCAGTATCATTACCTGTAAAAATCCCTTGATCAAATTTTGTTTGGAATAGCAAACAAAATGCACCACCTATGTCTTTATAACTATTCCTTGCAGTACAAAGGAAACTCTTTTTACAAGATCCATTAGTCATAAATGGTAAAAAATCTGATAATCCTCATAAACAACAAGAGGAAGGCATTAGAAACATAAAAGGAAATATATTTGTACAGGATTTCAGCTGATTGTTATCCATTTTAAGATGATTTGATTCTATCCAGAGGTGTCACAAAATCGCTGAACCCCCTGTAAATTGCATTCCCGAATTAGCATACGGCGTACCAGAAACACAATTTGCTGGACCTCCACCTAGTTCAGTGGCCTATATAGGTAGCAAATTATGTTCCATACCCGTTCCCGTACCGAAACGTACCAAGTACCACGTGCCTGTGACACTGATGCGGCAGATAATCAGTTTCCCCTCACAATTATGATTATCCTACGTAGTTCAACTGAAATAACAAATGGAAGGTCAACAATTAACGTGACTTTAATTCCATGATCATTTTAACAAGAATGATTAATTGTTGCCGTTCTTACTTCCAGATTTTCTTTCCAGAATGGGGTAGCAGATCCCATTCACATGCAAGATCCACAAATGCAAGACCGAAGGGAACCACAATGAACTAGCTACACTTCCAAACATTGAAAATTTCTTTAAAAGAAAAATCACAGGAATTCTATCCAAGAAAGCACACCTCGTTGACCTTGAAATTCGCCAGTCTCTAGTGTTCCATGACAATTGTAACTTCCCCGGTTCCCCCACTAGATCGCTCAGCACCATATTCTTCCCTTCACAGCTAGCAGCTGTCCTCTGCTTTATGCATTATGATTAATCAGATTAATACATGTAATTTCAGGCAAGTCAACCTATTAACAACATACATATAGGATTTGTTCCATACCTGCATCAGTTTCCATTTTGTACTGCTAGCAGCCGCACGCTGAAGCATGCAAGTGATGTTGCAAACCTCATGCTCGGTATACATCCACCACCAGTATGATGATATTTAGGTTTGCATTATTACAGCACTAGAAGTTACCACTATGTTAAGGATAGGGGAGAAAGCAGCACAAGTGTATTGGCATAGCTAACTAGCCTTTAAAGCACCTAGTTCCTGTTCAACTACCTCTAAAAAGCCATCACAACACCTAGTTCCTATTCATCAACTCCATATCTGGCTTACTAAGACGAATGTCATATTACCATCTTTAACTCGAGCTCTTTGAAAAGTCAGATGTCAAAGCAACCAAAAGGAACACCACTTTTTTCCAGGAACAAGGCAACGAAATTATAAGCCAGCCTTAAAAAGAATCAGATATTATGTTTAAGAATCAACAGAAGAATTCACAACGCCGTGAAGAGACTGATCATCGAACCTCATTGGCCTCGCCAATATCTTTTGTTCTAGTTTCTGGAGGGATCAACCAAAGCATGTAGCAGTTGCCTTACATTCAAGGCAAAGCAGTCATCCCCATCACAAATGCAAGTATGGACAATGATTGTGCTAGCATCTACAATAGCAGCAGCCAGAAGACAGGCTCGCATTCAAGATCTTCAACTGGAGTACAGATGAACTTCACAGCACCTTTAACTGGACAAAGAGCTAGTTTAGCTATGCCGTCAAAACTGCAGAATATGCTACTTCCTGATGCTAGGGATATCTTCAAACCCAATTTTGAACAGTTCCTAAATAGCGCAGAAGGCTTATGTAACCCAACTGACACACAAAGTCGGTTTACCCACTCAAAAAGTGAGGAGTTGTAATAGCCAAGACAAGAATGGTATGCAGCTTCTTTGACTCTGCTACCGATATTTGCCGTCGAGTTCTTCATCCACAAGTGAAACCAGTTCAAGCTTCCCAAATGAGAAATTTAATAGTAGTCCGACTCCTAATAAATGACAAAAGATTAAACGTCTATCACGTAAGTCTGAACTCTGATATCTATCCAGCCCCAGATTCGGATGAAGGCACCACGAGGTCAAGGAAATGTCATCAACTATATGGCTTCTACAGTGATCTCTCTCCTGGGTATCCATATTACAAAAGGTTCTATTTAATAAATATGTTGTATATTTTTTCCAGAGATATGAGAGGGCAAATTCTAATTCTCCCGCCTTGCCAGCCATGTGTCCAGATGTGCTAAAGACTCCGTAAACTAAGCTTTAGCATTAAGCTAGGCACATGTGAACTTATATAAAAGTTCATGGCTCATGAGTAAACCACAGAGCAACAGCTTATTCATGGCGGGAGGCAGCTCCCATAAACCCTTGTTGACCTTGAAATTAGCCAGTCTTTAGTGTTCCACGACAGTGTAACTTCCCCCACTATACTGTACAGTATCATCTTCTCTAACCTTCACTGCTGGCAACTGTTCAACACCAATATGCTGTTCAGAATGCACCATAATTGCTCAGTTCAATACATGTAACGTCAGGCAATTCATTTAATTAACAACATGTGCATAAGAGTTGATCCATACCTGCATCAGTTTCCATAATGTAATGTTCTAAGCAGCCGCAGCTAGAGCGTGCATATGAATGATGTAAGCAGGCATCCTTGGTATGTCCACCACCAGGATGATGATACTTAGCTTTCAGGCGTGTGGTATCCCACGGCAATTAGGCTTGCATCATCATAGGACTAGAATTTACCTAAGTTAAGGATTGACAAGAAAGCCGCACCATTATATTGGCATAACCATTATAGGCACCACATATATGCCTTTCAAGTTTCAACTACTTCTACAAAGGCCATTACAACTCCTAATTCCTACTAAGTTTTCCATATCTGGCTAACTAGATAGAATGTCATATTACCATCTTTAAATCAAGTTCTTTCAAAATTCAAATGTCACAACATTAAGTTCAGCGCAGAAAAGATTAGCATTCGCAAACCGAAGAAACACCACTACTATACAGGAACAAGACATAGGAAAACGTAAGGCAGGCTACAACAATAAAAAGAATCAGATATTTCGATTAATATTCAATAGCAGAATGTACAATGCTCAGAACCCTGAGGGGGTAGCTCGGTTAATAAGACCTCTGAGATCTATTCCAGAGGTCCCAAGTTCGAGTCCCCTCAGGGCCACTAGAGGTTTTCCTAGTCGTTAACTTCAGGGCCCATGAGATTAGTCAAGCAAAGCTTGGATACCCATGTCATCTTAAATAATAATGAAAATTAAAAATGAAAAACAACGCGCGTTGCCTGAACATCAAAAGTTAATGCCCTCACCAATCTCTTTCGTTCTAGTTTCTGAAGGGATTAAGCAAAGCATGTAGCAGTTGGCTGTAAATGAGTTACAATTAAGGCACAACAATCATCCCGATCACAGTGTGTACAATGACTGGGGCAAGCATCTTAACAGCAGCAGTCAGGCTTGCAATTCAAGATCTTCAACATCAGTACAACTTCATAAGACTTTTCAGTGGACACAAGGAGCAAGTTTAGCAATACCATCAAACTACTTCCTGATACGAATACCAGGGATGTCTTTCAGACCCATTTTTACAACAGTTTTTCTGAAAAGTGCAGGAGGTTTCTGTAACCCAATTGACTCACAAAATTGGTTTGCCCACTCAACAAGTGAGGTCTTATCCCTGCCTATTTCTCTGATGGAATTATAATAGCCAAGCCAACCATGGTAAGCAGCTTCTTTGACACTGCTATCAATTTTTGCCATTGAATTCTCCATCTGCAAGTAAAACCAGTTCAACCCTCCCAAATGAGAAATATAACAGTAGTTCGAATCCAATTAAAAGATAAAAGATCAAACATCTATCATGTAAGTCTGAACTCTGGTATCCATTCAGCCCCAGTTTTTGGAGGAAAGCAACACAAAGTTAAAGTATTAAGGACAAATTCCAGCCACTTAATAGCTTGTACAGTGAGTTACCTCTAGGAAGTATTCTATTACTTTTGTAATATATTTTCCAGAGATACTAGTCTTCTTTTAAACAAATATTTCAGAATTCTGACTCAACCAGAAATAATTTGATTACTCAGAATGAAGACATCAGTTAGTTTTAGTCCTCTTTCACACGTTAGAAGTGCTGTTCTTCAACGATTGACATGTTTCCATAGGCATCCTCTGCGTGCAGTCACCACATTATATGTTCATAACAATAAAGTTCCTGCCATCTTTAATTGCATATCTTCTACAAAGATTCACTTAAGATTTACATTAGGAAAATTAGGATTACATTTTGATTTTAACTCTCTAGATTACGCACCATGTAAAGCTTTCCTCATGAGGTGGGAGTTTGTAACTATAAATATTTATCTTACAATACTTTGGAAAGTTCTGCATCCCCTCTATGTTGGTTTGTCCAAGGCATCAACATCCAGATGTTTACTTTATGCATTATATTGCTTTATCACCCATTCAGACTCAGGAGGACTGTATGCCATGCAGTGTAGGTGGCCCAGAAGGTCCCAAAAAGAAAAAGAGAAAAAGGACCCTCAAATTGAGGGGGCCTGATCAAAAAACTGGCTAGCGCCCACCCAGCTGAGGGACTGAGTAATAAATAAGAGTATTAACTTCCTGACTACTGCTATTAGTTAAAAGCTTAAAGCTCCATCTGCACTAAGCATATTTATTTATAAATTCAAGACAAACAATTTCCGTGAAGGGAGTGATAAAACCTTCATTTTCATATTCTGATCAATGTGCGGTGCAGGAGACCTTTCAATAGGCAGGTCTTTCATATCATCCAAAAAATGTTCTTCCCATGGGGCAAGCAACAAAATCCCTTCACCATCTTTTCCTCCACGGCCAGTCCTTCCAAGGCGATGCATATATTGCTCCTTATCAGAGGGAACTCCCACCTGATGACAGCCATATATTCACATATTCAATACGTCTTGCAAATATCAACTCTATGCACACTGGCATACAACAATGCCCTTTTGTCACAGAACCATCGAGAGAGAGTGGTCAGAAAGCAATGAAGGAAGGGGGTCAAAGCAGCCCAAGGGAGGAACTTTAACGCAGAGGGAAGACAGGTTCACAGGTAGTGCATAATCTCAACACAGACAGACAAACTAGTCTAATAATAGCCAGTAGTTCCTTCCCCACTCCCCTTAACAAAAAATATATATTTATAGGGAACGGAATGTGTGGGAAAGCAACCTTTCTGCAGCTTTCTTTTGAGTTGCCTTTAGCATAATGTCTTGCCAACTCTTATGATGAATGAGAAAAAGAGAACGGGATCTTTTGTTTAAGGTTTGGGGCCTATCAACAGCCCCCAATGGCCTAGTATAACTCTTTATCTCCAACAACAACCCACATTCAGTAACCAACAACAGATGCTTTGCAAATATAGCTGTAGA
Source organism: Tetragonia tetragonoides (assembly GCA_038025085.1). Taxonomy (NCBI): domain Eukaryota; kingdom Viridiplantae; phylum Streptophyta; class Magnoliopsida; order Caryophyllales; family Aizoaceae; genus Tetragonia; species Tetragonia tetragonoides. Next base: position 51,688,941 of record CM076142.1, read on the forward strand.
ATCCGTCTAGATCTGAAGCTAAGGCATACCTGAATAACCAAAGTGACATCAGGATAATTCATCCCTCGAGCTGACACATCAGATGAAATTAAAATCAATCTTCTTGATTGCTTAAATTCATCAGCTATGCGAGATCGGTAAAGTTGAGGTTTTCTTGTATGCATCTCCCTTACGTTTAGTCTCATTTCACGGAAAAGAAGATACATAAGTGAAGTCAACATTCCACTCGTACAGAAAACAATAACCTGAAAGTACATTCAAGCAAAAATCAAATATCAAGAGTTACGTCATCACTTGGTACATGGGGTTTGGAGAGATAAAGATGAATGCAGTCTTACCCCTAACCACAACAAAACATTTCTGGGAAATACAAAGTAATAAAGAAGATGGTAGTAGGTAGTAGGTAGTAGGTAGAAGTAGGTAGTAGTTACAGATAGCAATATTAGTATTGCTATAGATAGTGGTGGTGGTGGTGGAAGCAGTACTAACAAGAATTATAACACGAAAAGAATTACATAAGGTTTGAAGAGAGTAGCATTAAAGAAAACACAAATGATAAAGATAATAGTAATTGCAGAAGCGAAGAGGACAAAGCAAAAAGTAAGAAAGAAGCTGATTATCATCTTACTTTATAATCAGGCATTCTTGAGATATGTTCCTTTAGAAGTTGGTATACTACTTGAAAATGCACATCATGAGGTGCAATTATATAAGACTGCTTCACCTGCGTAACCAAAAGGGTTAGTTCATTGAAACTAAATACTCTTGCTCTTAAAGGGCCTTTTTGAGTTTAACTATTGCACGACAAATATTATTGAGAATTTTTGTTCACAAGTCATCTAACACAAAAGTTATTTACGAGTCACTTAACGCAACAGTTACAGATGTTCAATAGGCAAAAAACCAAGCAAAAAGGTATAGGATTTGTGTTGCTGACTGCCAAACAGATATCAACATGAAGGCCGTCAACTACAAAAGGCTTCAAATCATGCAGGAAGCCACTTTTCCACCAAAAAGAAAAAAGAGGACACCTGAAATTTTCAGTATAGTTTCATTCCCATGCTGGCAAAAAGACTTCAATTCATCCAAAAAATGTATATTATAGCCTTCATCTTCAGCTTCCCGAGGCTCCATTTAGATTGTTGCCCAACCTTCCACAGGGACCCAACAAGACCCTCAGTGCCCCGGAAGAGCATCGGGGTTCCCGAACTTTGTACTCACCCATGGTTTTGGATCTTTTGGTGATCGGACCCTTAGAGTGGGAGAAAAGTAAAATGGATCTCCTAGCCCAATAGGGACCCGATAACCGACCATGGGAGCTTGCCATGTCCCCTAGCGGTATCCAGTGCAATTTGGTAAATAACAATGATGGTTCCGGGCCCTTTAAAAGCCCAAAAAACGTGGATTAACCTTCAATTTCGGCTTCCTAGAGCCTTGTTGAGATTTTTTCAAACTTCTAAGAAGGGTCCATTGTGACCCAAGAGGACAACTAGTGCCCAGGGAATGTCATCTGGGTCCCTAACTCTGTATTCGCCCATGGTTTCAGAGCCCTAAAGAGGGTGTCTATTATGTATTAATCAGCTGCCTAAGCCTAATAAACACCCGATAACTGACTCCGGGTCCTCCCACGTCCCATAGGGGTGCCCGTGCAATATGGGGCGAAAATAACTAATTTCATTCTCGGACCCTTCGGAAGCCCAAAAAGAGTGGATGCCTTCATTTTCAGCTTCCCGAGATTCATTTGAGAACTTTTACCAAAATTTTACGGGCGGTCCATGGGTGATCCAAGAGGACCCTCAATGCCGGGGAAGGTCATCCGGATTCCGGGTCCCTGGGTACTGGTTTCAGACCCTTAGAGTGGGTTACTATTAAATGGCCATCCAAACCTAACAGAGACCTAATAACCAACCCTGGGGGTCTCTCATGTACCATAAGGGTGCCCAACGGGATATAGGGCGAAAATAACTATTTTCGTTCCAGATCCCTTTGGAAGTCCAAATAATTGTGTATTATGGCCTTCATTTTCGCCTTCCCGAGGCCCCATTTAGATTGTTCCCCAAACTTTCCCAGGTGTCTATTGAGACTCAATAGACCCCTGGTGTCCAAGGAAGGCCATCCGGATTCCTGAACTTTGTACTCACCCATGGTCTCAGTAATCGTGCCCTTAAAGTAGGAGACAACTAAAATGGTCGTCCAAGATAACCGACCCCGAGGGCCTCCCATGCCCCCTTGGGGGTCTCATGCGATATGGAGCGAAAATAACAATTTCGATCGGCACCCTCTGGAAGCCAAAAAACGTGGATTATATATAACCTTCATTTTCGGCTTCCCGGGTCCTTGTTGAGATTTTTGCCCAAGCTTCTATGAGGGGTCCATTGTGACCCAACGGAACCCTCCATGGCCAGAGAAGGTCATATGAGTCCCTGGACTTCGTACTTTAAGCCCTTTAGAGTGGGTGTCTATTACATGGTCGTCCAAGCCCAATAGGGACACGATAATCGACTACGGGGGCCTCCCACGTCCCATAGGGGTGCCACACGCGATATGATGTGAAGATAACTACTTTCGTTCTGCTACCCTTCGGAAGGCCAAAAAACGTGTATTATAGCTTTTATTTTAGGCTTCCCGAGGGCAGGAGATCCTTTGCAGTTCCAAATGCACTGGTTCAGTCTTCCTTTCTCTCTACTTCTCTCCTTCAACTCCCAAAACCCCCCTTTCATCCATTGCTCCCAAAATCCCTCCTCTTATCCAATGGTAGAAGTTAAGACTCCCAGAGGATCCATTCCCTTCCCTTCCCGAGGCCCCACTGATATTTTTGCCCACACTTTCCAATCCCGATGCTCGGGAAAGGCCATCCGGGTGCCTGAATATTGTAACAAGTCAACGCATGGTTTTGGTGATCGAGCCCTTACAGAGGGAGACAAGTAAAATGGTCGTCCAAGCCTAATAGGGACCCAATAACCGACCCCAATGGCCTCTCATGTCCCCTAGGAGTGTCTCATGCAACATGGTGCGAAAATCACGATTTTCGTTCAGGGCGCTCTGGAAGCAAAAAAAAAGGTGGATAATAGACTTCATTTTCGGCTTCCCGAGGTTCTGTTGAAAATTCTGACCAAACTTCTACGAGCAGTCCATCGTGACCCAAGAGGACCCCCGGTGCCCCAAGAAGGTCATCCGGGTCTCTTGAACTCCGTACTCACCCATGGTCTTGGGCCCTAAGAGTGGGTGACTGGTGACCACTAAAATGGTTGTCCAAGAGCAGTAAGGACCTAATAACCGACCCCAAGGGCATACCATATCCCCTAGGGAGTGTCTTGTGCAATATGGTGCAAAGATAAAAACTTCCGTTCTAGGGTCTCCGAAAGACAAAAAAGTGGATTATAGCCTTCATTTTTGGCATCTCGGGTCCTAGTTGAGATTTTTGCACACACTTCTCCAGGGGATCGATTGTTACCCAAGAGCACCCCTGGTGCGAAGAGAATGTCATCAGAGTCCCTGAACTCCATGGTCACCCTTGGTTTCGGCCTTTCGAGCCCTTAGAGTGGGAGACTAGTAAATTGGTCGTCCAAGAGACCTGATAACCAAGCCGGGAGGTCTCCCACGTCTCCTAGGGCATCCTATGCGATATGGGGCGAAAATAACAATTTTTGTTCTGTGGCCTTTCGGGTAAGCCCCAAATTTCATTTTCGGCATCGCGGGATGATTTGCGATTTTTCCCAAATCTTCTCCGGGGGTGTATTATGTTTCAACAGAACCCCCGATGCCACGGAAAGGTCATCCGAGTCCCTAAGCTCAGTACTCACCCATGGTTTCGGACCATTAGAGTGGGTGACTATTAAATGGACGTAGAAGCCTAATAGCGACCTAAGAACCGACTCCAGGGGCCTCCCACGTTCCTTAGGGGTGCCCGTGCAATATGAGACGGGAAAAAAAAAAAAAAAAAAAAAGATGGATTATGAACTCCATACACACCCACGGTTTCGAGCTTTTAGAGTAGGTGACCACTTAAAAGGTCGTCCAAGACTAATAGGAACAAAGCCTAATAGGGACACGATAACCGACCCCCGTGGCCTACCATGTCCCTTAGGGGCTATACTGTGCAATATGGAATAAGAAATTTCATTATGAGGCCCTCCGAAGCCTAAAAATGTAGTTTATAGGCTTATAGCCTTCATTATTTGCTTCTCGAGGCCTAGTCGAGATTTTGCCCAAACGTCTCCGAGGGGTTCATTGTGAACCAAGATTTTTCCATCAAAGACCATAGGAATTTGCACCAAGTACTGACAAGAAGAGTTATTCGAACAATTTTCCGCAGAAGATAAGATCTAAAACAAACATACGGAGGACATTCAAGATCATTGAGAAATCATTGGTTGAAACTCAAGGCAAGTTAGCAAGATTTTCTAAAGAAAACCAGTTGTACTAGATTGTGTCTTGAAGATCCTAGCATCCCACTATTATCCACATATACCAAAGGGGTAGCAGAAAACGATTGCAAACCATAGACACTGAAATTGCTGCCCCCCCCCCCCCCATAAAAAGAGGAAATTATATAATGAAAAGAGCACCAATAACCAAGGAACAAACCTATAATGGCTGCCCTTTGGAAAAAAGCATTTAATTTATCTGATTATCTCACAATATGCAGAATATAAACAGTTATAGCAAAGGTAAGGGTATGGCTCACTGGTCCTTTGACACAAGAAAAGAATCAGCGGATAAATTTTATCAGGTCCCCCATCTCCATCACATCAGACTATTTCCGCAGTTCTAACAGGAACAAAAGCTTTATGCTCTGCTTTGCACATTATTTTCAGAAAAACTAACAAATTAGGATGGGAGATGTAAGATGGATAAATCAATAAAAAAAACCGTCCATAAAAAGTCCAACAACAGTTTGCTATGATACTTCAAATTAATAATAAAAACCATGTTACATTGTTACTGCAGGAAAAGAAGAAATAAAAATAGATAAGAGTTAGCATAAACCAAGTAATTCTCTGCTAAAGGTTGATTAAAATGCTGTTACTGTACCTTAGAAGTGGATTCAGGACAAGCTGCATCCACAGCAATGATCAAAGCATGCTCTCTCTTCAGAACAAGCTGAGAGATTCTACGAACCTGAAAAATATGGAATTGAACCATAATCTAAAGTTATTTACAAGTTATACCTTATTAAGACCCTGAATTTATACACTGGATATAAAAACCTCTTTCGGGATTGTTGCAGAAAACAGCAATGATTGTCGCTGACGAGGTAAACAATCCACAATTTTTTCGACGTCCTTACGAAATCCAAGGTCCAACAGAAGATCAGCTTCGTCAAGCACAAGCATTTTAAGCCCCATCAAGCGCACAGACAACCCTGATCTGGTCTCAATGTGATCCAGTAATCGCCCAGGAGTAGCCACCAGAATCTGCAAATAACATGTATTTGGAAGTACGAATACTGATTCAGCAGAAGAGAACAAAACGGCTTTGCTTACTGTATCATCAATCTCAAACAAACAAGTTTTAAAATAAATACAAAAACGTTAGACAATTTTCCAGTCTTCAACTGAAGTTCGCAAACGTATATATCAGACAAATAACAAACCTGACAAGGATCTGATTCAAGGCGTTTCAGGTCATCCTTGAAACGCGTACCACCAGCTAACATCTGGACACCTAAGCCATCATGGTACTTTAGCATAACCCGTGTCTCAGCAGTAATCTGACTAGCAAGTTCTCTTGTGGGGCAGAGAATGAGAACATACACTGGAGGCACACGCTGAACTTTGTTACTGCTCATAGCCTTTAGAACTGTTTCAATTGCAGGAAGCTGTTTTTATTTAGTAAGGACATTGATACACATCAAAGATATCAATTCAACCCGAATTGGATAGGTAATAGATTACTGATACTATACCAGAAAAGCAGCAGTTTTGCCTGTTCCAGATCTATCTTTCACTAAAGCATCTTTACCTGTCAAACAAAAGCATGAAAATCAATGTGATGGAACACAAAACCTAATATAAAAAGGTAGTGTAAGCAGCCACACAGACAAATTACGAGATACATCACAACCCAGCCACAGAAAGCATCTAAAATCTACATTTCATGAACCCAAGCTTCACATCTAGGTTTCCACCTGTCGTTGATTTTGCAAGTATAGTGTAATTATTCAGAGGAAGCAGAAACAGAAAGACGAGGTGAAAAATATACACAATAACAGTCACTTACCCTCAAGACAGATCGGAAGAGTAGCTTCCTGCACCCTGGTCATTAGCACATAGCCAGCAGATGTCAATGCCTTAATAGTCAAAGGAGATATGCCACAATCCACAAATCTGAAACCATAGATTGATAAGATAAGTTACGTTTAACCGTAAAACCTATGGATCCAAGACCAAAACTCAAGTTCCCAAATCCCATGTGAGCTACTCATACAAGGTTTTATTATTCATGGAGAGCACGGATGAATGAAAAAGATCAATATGCTTGAATAGTCCAAGGCACTAGGCAACACTTGATGCATGCCAAAACACCTTAAGCAATAACATTGGCAAATGTGCATGGTTAACTTATAACAGGCAAGTAGATTGGCACAAAAGTGAGACTGACATTCTTCAACAACCTTACTCAGTTCTGCGCCAAAGAACAACAATCATAACTCAACCTCCTTCCTTGCTACCACTTATCTAAAATATAAGAACCACAATTCCCACACATCCTCCACATGATCTCATTTCTCCAACAAGTCTCAAACATTCGATTTAAAACACGCTATGTAAAGGAAATGCATTTGCTAATAACACTAGAAGGAACCAAGAATTACTTTGAATCTCACGACAATTCTAGTATTAAAAAAGGAGGAACGATCCCACTTACGATGGACCCATAGTCTAATCTCCTATGCAGCTCAGTACAGACATCAATCAATTCAATTGCATTTGTCAATGTAAGCAAAGAAATCATCTTGCTATAAAGCCATTAATTTATCAGAGCATTCTACAACTACTTTTTAGACCCATTCCATCCACCAGAGTGGCAAAAAATCAGTAATATCAGTCATAAAAACAATCAAAGACAGCATGCACAAAGTCACATATAAAATATCAAAAGCAAATTAAAAAAAAACAAGCCCACCTCTTACTGCTAATTACAAACTCATCCTCAACCTGATCGTCCTTTTCATGGGGCTTCTCCTTCTCCTTCTCCCCCAGCTTACGCTCATTGACCTCCCGCCTAATCTCCTTAACTCTCTTACCCAAGTCACCCCCTTGATCATCCTCTTCTACATACTTCTCCAAATCATTCATAACACGCCTCTTAGTTATTTTCACATCATATTTCCCCAATCCCGCATTTCCCATAAACCCTCTCACACTCTTCCCCCCTCCCTTTTTCCCCTCTTCCTCAACTGAATTCCCTTCCTCTTCCACACTAAACTTCGGCCACCTCCCATTTCCATTCAAACTCCCATACTCACCACCACCCTCATCCTCATCATCATCACTTGACGAACTCCCATTTCTCGGCCTATAATACCTCGTCTTGACTTTCCCCTTCATGTTCGTCGCGTAACCCCTCTTCTGCTCCAAATTACTACCCCATAAACCCTTCTTTTGCTCCAATTTCCCACAACCATCATCATTCCTCCTATCAAAAAACCTCGAACCACTTGAAAAACCCCTCTTTTGCTGTACATTACCTCGAAAACCCTCCGACCCACCCGAATTCCCACCCTCGAAAAGCTTCCTCAAGTCAATAGGCGGATCAATTGGTTCCTTCGGGTTGGGCTTCGACGACGGGGAGCAAACCGGGCCATCATCCTCATTCCACAGGTCCTCAGCCCCGGCCTTGACAAACCGATCAGCTAGGGCTTTGATGTGGTCCTTGGGGGACATAGGACCAGGCCCATGGGCTGAGCTGGAACTTTGATCGGGCTCAGGATGGCCCGATACCGAGGCCCGAATCTGAGTTCGAAGGCGAGCTTGATAGAGCTGCTTCTCTTGGTCTATTAGACGCTTCTCTTTGTCTCGAGCTTTCTTCTCATGGAGGCGCTTCCATTGCCACTTGTTGAGCCCGCCAGGGAAGGTTCTAGGCCCACCGCCCATGGTTCGGGCCCAGATGATGGAGAAAAGTCGACCGCCATGGAAGGTTTTTGGAGCTTCTCGAGTAATCATGGTTTTGGGTTGGAAAGGAGTTGGGGTTTAGAGTAGGGTTTTAGGCTTAACAGGAAAGAAGAAGAAACTAAAGAAGGGATATGTGTGTAAAATCAAATTAGCGCTCCAATTACTCCAATATTGCCAAAAATAAAATAAATAATTCAACCACACTTGGCATTAATGATTTTTTCTTTTTTTTTGAGTCCTGGCCTTCCCAAAACTTTTATAAGACGGTTTTTCGTAATTTTTGTTGAGACGGGGTCACTTTTCACTGAAACAAGGATCATTAGTCACCATATGTGACCCTACAATTCTAAATAGTGACCCCATTTTTCTGTGAGTCGATCTTATACAAGACCTACTAGCAAGCCATTTTCAATTCAGTTCAGTGCTGCATATTTCATAATCATACCGTTTGCCTCGCATATCAACTTATCAAGTGGTGTTCAGTTTACTTTACTGGTGTTCATCTCAATTCAATGGTGTTTATTTCAATTCAATGATGTTGAATTCAGTTCAATTCAATTCACTACTTTTACTTCAATCGAGTTCAATTCAGTTTACTACTTTCCTTCAATCGAGTTCAGTACAGTTTGCTACTTTACCTGAACCGAGTTCAGTTTATCCTAAAGAATCACTCAATGACTTCGATTTACTAACTTTATTGTTATAATGTTTGGGCAAAGATGTTCCGAATTGGTTTATTCATCTAAGAAACATGCTTTGAAATGTTACATATCTTAAGGATGAGATTGACCACCTGGGCCACCAAAATAGGCTAGGTGCCCAAAAGGTTTTTTAGTGCCCATGTCTTCAACTTCATATGCCTTACTATTTACAAATGTTTCAGTCTCAACATCTGTAAATTTAAAATCTTTGTTTACAATCCCAAAATTAGCACAATATGCATCGTAGTCAGGTTTCCCAATAACAAAAAAACCATCACCCATTGGCGGATTTAGCTCCCCTGGTGAACTATATGTTGCTCCACCACAAGCCACATAAGAACCTGCTCGTTGTAACCCAGACAATATTTGTTTTGGCCAAAATCCCACCTGAATTTCATCGTTGCCATTGTTGACTACAAGCCACCAATTCCCACTTTGTGGATCCTGGTATGATTGATTGACAAAGCCAATAAACAAAAACATAGTTAATAAAATGCATATTACTAGATAGCAATATCAAAGTAGCATCACAATCATTTCTTCACCTGGTAAATTTGAAACCCATAAGCATGCGTTGGCCCTCTTCGTATGGAGTACGACAAAACCATGTCCGGAGGGAAATCTTGTCTAACAAGCACGAAACCAGGACAATATGTGTTGAAGCAATGTGCTTTGTCCGTCTGTTCAATATTGACCATGGTGAATTAATGAATACACATTTTTGGTTGTATGTCAACAAGTACCACTAGGGTTCGAGCATACAATAGAGTCAAAAATCTGAACTTACATTTGTATATAAGAACATTCGTGTTCGAGCATCCTTATACAATGTTGGATTCACCTAACAATAAGAAAAGCAACCAAATCATGACAAATATAATCAACCTCCCTTCATCAGGAAAAGCAATGGTCGAAGTTTTGAGTACGAGTTAAGTTACCATCCATCCAACTTGAATGCCTTCAGAACCATCTTGGATTGTAATGAGCCCTGCACTAAATTGGGAGCCTTCAACTGTTGGATTGTATACACTGAGGTTGGCTTCGACGCCTAGATATACACTTGTGGCAGGATTATACTTACTTTGTATAACTGCAAACTGGGAAATTCAACATCCAGTTATGTTCATAAGATTCTTCATCATTACCTTTTTTATAATTTTGCTACTCATTAGTTTTGTTTAGGTTGTCTGACATAACAAGGAATTTCCCCAACCTCACACTGCAATCTTGCAGCAGGAATGATGCAGACCATAATTGGATATAAAAGGTCCGTCCTATACAAGTTTTTGTGTATAACGGAACCTAGTAAACAGAGGTTTTGCTCAGAAACCATCGACGTAACAACTTACATAAGTTTCAGGTTGTGGTGTTATAGCTAGGGGATGTAATATTGAAGTATAATTTTCCGAGAGCATCTGAGCTTGTATAATATCATCATCAGTCACTCTCCTAATGGGAACTGTTCCAAAAGGACAGCCTCCATCCTTCAATCCACTATTAGATGTCTTCATGATATCTACTGATACATTGTTAGTTGTTCCCCATTTGGAACTAAAGCTAGGTCTCATCTGCACATAAGCATCAATTATATTACATGAAATCCACATTGTGATGTTAGGCATATGTATAATGTAAAAACTTCTACACAATTGACACAAACCTGGGGATGGAAGTTGTGCTCCTTTAGCAGAGGATGGTCAAATGCAGGCTGTTTGTAAAAATCTACAGAGTCATAGATGTCTCCATACTCGGTCTGTCGACAAACAATTCATAAGAGATGACAAAATCAATCATTTCTGTGAGATATGTCTATGATAATTAGACAACAATAGAGTGGTTAGAAAGCAAACTTTAAGAACAAACATAGGGGTTATCAACTGGATTTCGAAAAAACATTGGTCAATGGTCACCATTTGGAAAAGTCATAAGTTCAAGGGTACCAACTGGAAACTTCCAAAAAAATCTTATAATTATTCAAGACCCTTGGTTAGGGGGTTGAAAAAACATGACATATCTGACATTTGCCTTCTTTAAAGTATAAATATTTTAGCTTTTTACAATCACTAATTTGTCAATTTGGCTAAGGAGGGAGATCTTCTAAGATCCTACTGTCAAAATAAATGTTAATTCATCTTTGTTTCGCAAGAGGTATGATCAAATCCCATGTGTAACAAATACTTTATGATTACAGATAACTGTGGCATCTAATGCATCAGTGAGAAAGAAGGAAATCAACAAATGAGAAGGATCACCCTGATGGTCTTTGTAGATGGTTTATACAGTTGTTTTAGTTGTTTCTCTGTGTCCGATTCTTGGCTTTCGTATAACTGTCTACCTTCAATCAAATTTATGGTTAGGAGCATTGACACAACGAGCACACAGAAACCATTCATCACAGCCATTTTTGGTACCTACATTCAGGGTAGATGATAGTTAATGTGAAACAAAGATACTGAAGACATGACAGTAAACTTGATGGCTTAAATGGATGTCAAAGCCGTGCAACTGATGACTCAAAACTTAGTAGCAACTAAGTCAAACGAAGTGCAACGCACAACGGAAAATTGAGGAAATATTGAATTCAGATATAGGAAAAGCTATATTACCATAGGATCACGATGAGAAAATGCTGAATGAGACTCCGATTGTGACTTTGAAATTATAATAGGGTATTCCGCAATGTTGAACTATACTGACACTCAAGTACTGATCGTTGCAAGCTGAACAACACTTATGTCATTAGCTAGCTAGACGAAATCAATACTCTGTAGTTTCTTGGCAAGTGTTAGAAATCAGTGGCAGACTTAAATATGAAATCAACTGCGATTTTGGTCATCGTTTAGCTATCCAGACGAAACCAACACTCCGTAGTCTCATTGGCAAGTGTTAGAAATCAGTGGCAGACTTAATTATGAAATCTACTGCGATCTTGGTAGTCTTTTTGTTTTTGTTTCTTTAGAAAGAAAATCTGCAACGGTGTGACTTTTCATCAAAGACTTGGTGCATCTCTTTTTGTCCTTGCTGAGTTACTGACAGGAGGCTACTCCTCGTCTTCTATCTTATTAGAGACAAAACACTCTTAACACTTAGTTCTTTCTATTAACTTCTGTTTGCAGATATGAGATTTCAGTTTTATTACCATGGTCTATGATCAAATATGAGATTTCAATCATCATGATGATTCTATTGCATCTGGTCTGATTTTGACAGGAAGCTATATATCGAAGAGAACTACTGATATTTTTATTCTGTAAATTTAGCCTCAAACATAATCTTGTGTCCCACCATATATGACCCTGTGTTCAGTTTCTATATGAATATTAGATCCATTATCAACTTTGTGGGAATCACTGTTCCCAATCTCTATGGTCTCAATAACATATTGCGCAGGCTTAAGAACAATTGTGTCTACAACTCCATAGCTTTGTGGCCTATTAGTATACGCTTCAGTATGATCTGCAACCGCAATCTTATGTTCATCATTGACAACAAAAAAACCCAAGCAGTATGCGTTATGTGATTGACTTTTGCTAGGTTTGAAACCAGTTCCCATATCAGGTATTCCCGCTATGTCTGGTGGATGATATGCCTCTCCACCACACGCAACAGACGAACCTGATTCTGCTAAACCAGTGAATATACTCTTTGGCCAGAACCCAATTTCAGTGTAGTCTTGCCCCACTTCAAGCCACCAGTTCCCATTTAACGGATCCTGCCCATGACAAGCACAATGCAAACAAGAACCATTTCACTTTTCACGCAGACTGGTTTTACAAATGATATACTGTACTGATAATTAGTACATTGCAAATAATTATAATACACTCACCTGATAAATGAAAAAACTGAAATAAGAAAATTCTCCATGCGGTTCAGAATACGCGTTCAATACACTGTCAAGGGGTATATCTGATCGAACAATCACAAATCCAGGACAGTGTGTATTGTAGCAGCGCGATGTTCCAGCCTATATAAATATAGATAATAAGACTACAGTCGAATGAAGAACAGCACTTGGAACTCGGAAGTCAAATAAAAATCAGTAAAAAGCCAACTAAGCCACTTACATGGGTGTAGATGAACATCCGGATTTTATGATCTAAGTTGTATAAAATTGGATTCACCTATTCACAATAACGAAAAGATTCAATAGAGCAGTTAACCAAACTGTGATGAATTGAATTAATGGGAAGTACTTTACAAAGGGAAGAGTACACAACTATGAGTATAAAGTTACTACATACCTTGAGGAAACAAAACAAATTCATTATGGCATCAAAAAGACCCCCTTAGAAAAAAGTAGAAAGAAATCTATGCAATCATATATGTCTCCATACTCAGTCTGTTAACAACATTTTCAATTCAGAAACTCCACTGATTGTATACTACTCTATATACCAATTTATTTTTTTTAAAAAAAATGAAATTACCAACCTTTATAGTTTTAACAACAGGCCTGTCATTGTGATCAAGTTGTTTCTTAAACTCCTCTGGTTTAGATACTTCCCTGCCACAAACTCCATTTCTTAGCAACAGTAAAGCTGAAAACAGGATACTGAATAAAGCCCTTAGAGCCATGGTTGGAACCTACAGTAAACACAGATCAAGTAACATGATCAATAATGTGTTGCCATAACCATTTGCCTGCTAATGCAGTGGTAAGCAATTTTTAGGATCTCGGGTCAGACGGAAACAGCCTCTCAGTGAAATACTAAAAATTACATACCTTTGGCGATCAAAAGAAAAATTACATACCTTTAGTGATTATATAAAGGATATACTAGTAGTGAAGAAAATATATGGCATCAGTTAATTTTACAGTGACAGGATTATGGTGCTATTCATTATTCATATGCTGAAGGCCAACACTTAATTTTAGTGGCTTTAACAATTTCAGTCAGACACTTCCAATGTTGCCAATGGTGGATTGACAGATGTTAATATAATAATCTCTGGCAAGACTCATTTAGGAATAAATCTCCTGGGATCTGCTTTTTCCTAATCTTCTTTGCACCATTTATTAATTAACATCCGGAAATTAAGCATACGTTTATTTAAGCAAATCCTGATTTTTTTTTTTTTTTTTTGGGTAAAGGGATCTTGAGTATTTATTTTGAAATCAGCGAAGCCGCGCTTGATTCCTTTCCATAAAAATTTACTTCGCATAAACCCTTGTATTGTCAAAAATAAAGTTAAGAGCATAATACCCTGACAGTAAGGAGTATTATGCTCTTTTCTTTTCTTTTTTTTTGAAAATTGACATAAATTAAAGTGCAATTTTGCGAAAACCATTTAAAATGTGTTGCCTATTGTTAAATATCCCTGAATTATTAACTTTGTTGAATACCCTCTTTGAAATTCTTTTTGCCCCATCAATTTTTGAAATTTATTGTTGTTCTAACTTCTTCAGGGGGTCTATAATGATCCTAGGGGACCCTCGTTGTCACCTAGGGATGTTCCGTGCCATATGGTGCGAAAATATTCACCTTCGTTATAGGGCTTTCCGAAAGTTCAAAAAATGTGGATTGTAGCCTTCGTTTTCAACTTCTGGGCTCCGGGTGTCATTTTTGTCCTACCTTCTCCAGGGGCTCTATAATGACCATAAGGGGACCCTCGGTGCCCCCGGGATCCGGATTCTCCGAACTTCGATATCACCCATGCCATCGGTGTTTCGGCCCATACATTGGTGTCCCGTAAAAACGTCCTTACAAACCTATCAGGGACCCGACAATGGACACCGGGGACCTTTATGTTCCCTAAGGGTGTCTCGTGCGATGTGGTGCGAAAATATACACCTTCGTTCTAGGGCCTCTCGGCACCCAAAAACCGTGGATTAGTCTCCGATGTCCAGTAAGAGGCCCCTGCAAGCCCAACCAATAAGGACCTAATAACCTATCCCGGGGGCCTCCCATGTCCCCTAGGGTTGTCGCGTGCGATGTGGTGCGAAAATATCCACCTTCTTTCCGGAGCCTCCTGAAGCTCAAAAAACGTGGATTACAGCCTTCGTTTTGGGCTTCCCGGGGTTCAGGTGTCATTTTTGCCCAAACTTTTCGAGGGGGTCTATCATGACTCTAGAGGACCTCGGTGCAGACGGTGCTGCGGGAGGATCATCCTGACCCCCGAACTTCGTAATCACCCATGCCTTAGATGTTCTGACTCTTACACTAGTGTCTCGTATAACGCCGCGCCCTTCCAAGCCTATCAGGGACCAGATAAGCAACCCTGAGTGCCTGCCATGTCCCTTGGGGTGTTTTGTGCAATGTGGTGCAAAAATATCAACCTTCTTTCCGGGGACTTCCGGAAGCCCAAAAAACATGGATTATAGTATTCGTTTTCGACTTCCTGGGGCCCATGTGTGTTTTTTGCCAAAACTTCTCCCGGGGATCTATCATGACCCTAGAATACCCTCGGTGCCCCAAGAGGGTTATCCGGATCCCCGAACTTCGATATAACCCATGCCTTTGGGGTGTTCCGACTCTTACACAAGTGTCTCGTAAAACGCCCTCCCAAGCCTATCAGGGATCGATAAGCGACCCCGAGGGCATTTCATGTCCCCTAGCGGTGTTCCGTGCGATGTGGTGCGAAAATATACACCTTCATTATAGGGCCTCCCGGAAGCTCAAAAAACGTGGATTAGCCTTCGTTTTCGGCTTCCGGAGGCCCGGGTGTAAATTTTCTCCTAACTTCTCCAAAGGATCTATAATGACCTTAAGGGACCATCGGTATCCCCGTAAGGGTCATCCAGATCTCCGAACTTTGATATCTCCCATGTCATTGGTGTTTAGTCCCTTACATTATTGATGTCTCGTAAAAATGCTCTAACAACCCTATCGGGGACCCAATAATGGACACCGGGTGCCCTTATGTTTCCTAAGGGTGTCTCGTGCGATGTGGTGAGAAAATATAAATCTTCGTTCCAGGGCCTCTCGACACTCAAAAACCGTCGATTAGCCTACGATGTCCAGTAAAAGGCCATTGCAAGCCTAGCCAAGGACTCGATAACCTACCCCGGAGGCCACCGATGTCCCCTAAGATTGTCCCGTGAGATGTGGAGCAAACATATCCAGTTTCGTTCTGGGGCCTCCCGAAAGCTCAAAAAAGGTGGATTATACCCTTCGTTTTTCGGCGTCCCGGGCCTCGGGTGTCATTTTTGTCCAAACTTCTCACGGGGGTCTATCATGACCCTAGCAGACCCTTGGTGATCCGGGTGGGTCTCTGGATCCCCGAACTTCATTATCACCGATGTCTTTGGTATTCCAATACTTACACTAGTGTCCCGTAAAACATCCTTCCAAACCTCTCAGGGACCAGATAAGCAACCCCGAGGGTCTTCCATGTCCCTTAGGGGTGTTCTGTGCAATTTGGTGCGAAAATGTCTGAGGACCTTCCTTGTCCCCTAGGGGTGTTCCGTGCGATGTGGTGCAAAAATATTCACCTTTATTATGGGGCCTTCCGAAAGCTCAAAAAACATGGATTATAGCCTTCATTTTCAGCTTCGGAGGGCCCAGGTGTCATTTTTGTCCTAACTTCTCCAGCGGTTCTAAAATGACCATAGGAGACCCTCGGTGCCCCCGGGAGGGTTATCTGGATCTCTGAACTTCGATATCACCAATGTCATCGGTGTTTTGACCCTTACATTATTGGTGTCTCGTAAAAACGCCCTAACAAGCCTATCATGGACCCGATAATGGACACTGAGGGCCCTTATGCTCCCTAAGGGTATCCCGTGCGATGTGGTGCAAAAATTTACACCTTCATTATGGGGCCTCTCAGAAGCCCAAAAAGCATGGATTATGACTTTTGATTTTCGGCTTCGTGGGGCCCGGTTTCCGTTTTTGCCCAAAGTTATCCGAGGGGTCTCTATCGTCACCCTAGAGAACCTGCGGTGCCTCAGGACGGTCATCGGGGTCCCCGAACTCCGAACATGTTAAAAATTAGACTCATTTGAAAGTATGATTTGTGATCTTTCCGATGACATAGTTGTGATCATTCATTTATTTCGTAATAAAAAGTTATTTGAGTGATAAAGTTACTCATAAACTGAACTGAATTGGATTAAACTGTACTAAACTGAATTGAATTTAAGTAAATTAAGTTAAATCAAACAGAGCCTCAGAGCTCAGTGGTATTGAATTTCAATTCAATTTAGTAACAGTTCAGCCATAAAAAACCGCACCCTTACTTAAATTGATCAAAAATAAATAAAATAATGACTATATCAATTTGATAAGTTTGGGGGAGTTGTACTTATTAGCAATACTTATAAATTACAATAATATCTGAACAGAGATTAGGGTAAAAATAAAATTCATTCATAAGAATTAGGGCCACCAAAGATAACCGTACGATCCTCAACTCGAAAAACACCATAGTGACGATCATCGTTTGCAAATCTCTCTAAATCATCTGCGTACACAACCTTTTGTGATTGATCTACCACAACAATATCTTCGCAATATGCATTGTACCTTTTCAATTGCGAAAATGGAAAATAACCATCTCCCATTAGTGGCCTTGGCATATTTGATGGCCCATATGCTTCTCCACCACATGCTACATAAGTACCCGACTGGTGTAGTCCTGTGAATATGTGTTGTGGCCAAAACCCAAGTACGATGGCATCCTTAGTTACTTCTAGCCACCAGTTTCCGTTCTTTGCATCCTGTTTTATTAATAGGATGAGATGAAATAACAAATAATATAGGACATGCATGCATAATAAAAATAACGCAAATTCTTATACGAGGCTACCTCAACCTGAGCGTCTCAAAAATAAGTCTAATGTGATGTTGATGTCGGCGTTGGTTATAGAGGTGACCTCATGTTGAGTCAGGTTCATACTCGATATATGTAAGATGTAACATAAAGGGATTTGAAATCGGATATGCATGCATTATTACCTGGTAAACAAAGAACTCGTTGACATATATTGGTCCATCTACATGTGAATATGGCTTCATGATGCCACCAAGAGGAATATCTGTTCTAACAGTTATGAATCCACATTCAGAATTAAAGCAATGTGATCCACCAGCCTGTTATATATGGAGGAAATCACAATTAATCATCATAATTAAGCATTAATAATAATTGTCCAAATACTTTATATAGATCTAGCTAGTAAGTACTAGTAATACTTACAACTGTATATATAAAGAATCGGGTTTGGTTGTCCCTGTACACCCCTGGATTCACCTGGGATCATATACAAGCAATTATATCCAATAAATGAATAAATTCCAGGTAAAGAAGAAAGTAATCAAAGAATTAATATTGTTAATTAAGAGACTTACTGTCCATCCAGTAATTATGGCATCACTACCACCTTTTATCATGATTTCACCTGAAGTATATTGGGAGGGCAGTGTTTGTGGGTTGAAAATTGACATAATTGCTCCAATTCCATTATATACCTTTGTGGGATCACTTTTGGATTGAACCATTGCAAACTACAATCAAAACCAGAGCTAGCTTATTAGTGATGAAAGATGAATGATAATTTACAAAACCACAAATAAGACGGTCTTAAGTGAGGTTACAATTACAACGATTAACTAGAAGTGTTATTTATATATGGACTAAAAAGTATTCCAAAAGTGTTACCTTTTGAATAAAAAGGTTTATATTTTGATTGTTTTACCAACATGAAACAATATTACACAAAGATCTTCTGATTGTATATATTTGATCTCCATCTAACCAATATGGTGACATTTATAAAAAAAAATGAAACATATTGCACACAAGACACTTACATAGACGTTACCATCGTTCTGAGATTGATCTCCTTCGGAGTTGACACCTAATTTAGCATAACATTGTCGAAGTAACTTGGCTTGAAAGAGGTCATTGTTGGTCATTCTCCTGATGGGAACTGTGCCTTTTGGACAACCTCCATCTTTGAATTTGGTTATAGACATCGACTCTCCATTATGTTTTGGGGTAACTCTTGCCGGCCTCTTAGGCCTATAAGAAGGCATCATCTATACCCAAACAAAAATAATATTCTACTATGTTAGCTAAAACTTCTTTTTTTTTTTTGTGAAATTATCTAAAGCAAATTTAAACACATAAGTAAAGCGACAAGATAACATAGTCTAGAGAGAGAGATAAGAGGAACGAAACCTCGGGATGAAAAGAGTGATTCTTTAATAAAGGATGGTCAAATGCGGATTGTTTGTAGAAATCCACGCAATCATATTTGTCACCGTTCTCTGCCTGTATATAACCAATCACTTAATATACATATAAACATAATATAAAAATAAAATATAAAAATTCTATCAAGAGACATCACTGAACTGCGATAATTAAAAGGGTACTAAAAGTTTTTACCTGGATTATCTTTATAGAATATTTATTAGAACTTTCTCTACTAGCGTCGACCAGAATTTGGTTTAGAAATAACCATAATAATGTGGCAATCTGAGCAAATACCAAAAATCTTGACACCATTTTTCCCACTTCCCTAGCTGCACACATTGATTAAACGAGTAAAAAGATAGGTTTTAGTTTCTAAGGATGAACCTCAATTTGATCATGGACATTGGCTCAGTTTTAATAGAGACAATATATAGGACAACCTATAAAAAATAGGGATTATTCTATAATACTCAGTTTTCTTTTCGAAAAAGATTCAACAACTCACGGAAAAGGAAACTTGAATGTGCATATAATATCTCATTTGATATCCTAACATTAAATTATTGGAATTTGGAAAGGTAACTTTGAATGACATCATCCTTACGTTAAATTATCCTTGAAACAAAAAAATAATATTAAATTACTAGAAAAACATGACATACTAACATTATCAAATCTAAATCTTATCTTTTTTACGAAAGAAAAAAACACGATTCTTTTCTTATCCAACGTAATAGGTCTTAAAGACAAATAAATGCGTACATTAAATTGATGTCCGAGTATATACACGGTGAAGCTACCCCTATTATCTAGTAACAACTAACAATGTATTTCACAAGTTCTTACTCAAACTTGCTTTATGCCAAATGATTTAAATTCGATGTTTGGAAGAATCAAAACATGTGAGAAAAATTGGTAAACATTTTAAAAATAACTATAATAATTTAGTACTAGAAAGCACAAATATTTTTTTCAAGAAACAATTTCTTAGAATTAGCACTCAAAAAATAGAAATAGTTTTCAAAAATCTTTGTCAAACGTTCTTTATTCACAAATCCCTACAAAGTTTATACAGAAATGACAAGCTGAATGGTGAATTAAATTGAGAGAGAAAGAATTAACAAAGCAATTAGTAAAATAAACCCACAAAGGGGATAAATAAATGGAACCAAAAAAATCGTAGTATTCCAAAAATTCAAAAACAAAAACATGATGAATTTATTTATTAGAGAAGAGGTAAAATACCACAAACACTAGCCGCCGTTGTAGGTTGTAATCTGGAGCGAGTTGAATGAAAAGTTTCAGAGTTGGTGAGGGCAGAAAAGATGGGGATTATATTTGGATTTTTTCCCTTCGGTAAAAGGATTATTATACATATATGGATTAGAAGATCTATTGCCATAACAGTACTTTAGTCAATCTGTATTTTTCTCAAAAAAAAAGAGTCTCTCCATGTACAAGTGTGAATGTAATCATTAACCTGTGACATTCACCGATGTGCCACATCAAATGTATATTACTCCCTATTTGTTATATATGCGCGCACACACACAAAAAAAATGGTTCGTTGAATGCTTGATAGGTTATTTATAGAGTTTGACCCCCTAAAAATCTTTGTGTTACTCTTACAAATGCACTATGCAAGACTCACTTTTTTCTTCTTTTTTGCATAACATTTAGCCCTCATAACTTGTCGAAAGCCCCATCATCAATATTGCGTTCATTTGGAGGTTAATTAGTTTTGAAAATTTTCCAATAACACATATGTTATCCTGAATATATTTTGGAATAATTACTTAAGCGATAAGCATTACGTTATCTAAGTTGAACTTAACTAAACTAAATTGAATAGTACCAAACTAAACTGAACTAAACTGTTGTCAACATGTCTCAGCTTAAATATATGTATACCGTAAATGGATAGTACAGTACTTGTTCATTACATAATATTAAGAAGATATACTCATATACTAGTCCTTAATAAAATTCAAGCAGGGCCACCAAAGTAGATCAAATGCTTATGAGTAGAAGGATCATAGTAATCCTGAGCACTATATTTAGGATTAGTGACAAAGGCTTCAGTATCAGCAAACACAAAAGTCTGAGATTCATCCAGCACAACCAAATCTGTGGCAAATGCAACTTCGTTGGTTACAGGTGTATACTGAGAGAATACACCAGATCCCATATCTGGTGGTGGCAATGTTTCCACAGTACAGTGTGTACTTCTCCTCCCCATGCTGCATATGATGCTCCGCTTCGCATTCCTTGAAATATTTCCTGTGGCCAATACCCTACTACTGTCTGATTTGGACCAACTGCCAGCCACCAGTTTCCATTCTTTACATCCTGTTGTACATGTTCAAAGTATACATATATATGGATGACGGCAAACAGAGAAACAGTTAGTCAGGACAGAGGAAAACATCATCTAAGACATCAGAACATGTTATCAAAATACATTGGTCCAGTTTTTACCTGATAAACAGATACATGGAATACATAGGGTTTCCCTCCAACTTGGGATATTGGTGTGAGTATCATGTCGAGGGGAATATCTGATCTGACACTTATGATCCGCATTCATTATTGAAACATTGCATGTCCCCAGCCTCTAGAAATGTTAATAGACAAGTATTAAGCTCATATATTACATAAAATCTCAGCCAAGGTGTATATGAAGAATCAATTTTGTGGACTTACAACTGCCGAAGAACCTTGTCTTGTTATCCGGGTACTTATTTGGGTTAACCTGCGAGACAAGCAAAGCATTAGTACTAGCTAAGCTAAGCCAAGGCCCCATAAGAAACAGTTAACCCCAACAAAGAAAAGAAATGCAATAGGCTTAATATACAAATTAGCCAACTTACAGTCCATCCAGCAATTATGGTATCAGAACCACCTTCGAGAATGATTTCAGCTGAACTATACTGGTTTGGAAATACTTGTTGTGGGTTATAAACGCTCAGAGTTCCAGCAACGCCATAATATTTCTTAGACGGATCACTTTTCGTTTGTCCAATTGAAAGCTACATAATTTAACATCATCATATACAGTCAATCAGTTGTGAATTTGTGATTACCTATCAAGCAGGGTGAAGCCGTGAAGGACACATTATGCAAAGCAACTTGAGAAAACAAGCAATTATAGATGGACATAAATATAAAAAGCACCGTTAACTTTTCTGAAACTTGATGTTAAGACAGACTCACAAAAGTTCCAGATAAAGGATGATCGTCTTGAATGATGCAGTTACTCTCATGAGCAGAATGGTGTGGGAGCATTTCAGTTTGCAAGAGTTCATCATTGTCATCATTTGTTCTTCTAATGGGGATTGTTCCACGAGGGCATCCTCCATCCTTTAACACGATCATATCGAGTGGTATCTCATTCATCGTTGAAGAATTAGTGCCATTGATATTAATCCTCTGAGGCCTAGAACTAGGCCTCATCTACACATAATAGAAGATCAATCCGTAAAATCAAAAAATTAAAAAAACAAATACAGAGCATATAAACAAAAATGTGCAGGAAATGAGGAGAAAAAACTGAACAAGTGTGAAAATTAGCACCTCAGGGTGGAAATCATGGTTTCTCAAGAGAGGATGATTAAAAGCTGGTTGCTTGAAAAAATCCACACAATCATAGATATCCCCGTTCTGTGTCTGTGCATTAATCAAAATTAAGACTAAATAAATCGAATCAAGGGAATAATTAGTATGGCGCTTTCATGCCTTAAGATGTTGAAGGATATTCACCTGAATTATCTTGACAGCATATTCTGATCCATCTTTTGTTAATAGTTCCCGAGCAGCGGTCCGAAAATGTGATAGAAGAAAAAATGTGGCAAGAACATACACTGTAACTCTTAAAACCAGCATGTTCTGTACTGCAATGGATCAAATCAATAATGAAATCACTCAAAAAAAAAAAAAGAACAGACACTTCCACTTCTGCTAACACAATTTCACTACCATAGGCATTATAAGTTTTTTGTTTTCTTCACTGTTACTGACTTACTGTAAAGCTGGATTTGAGAGTTTAACAAGCAATAGTATGTATATATATTGATAGTCCAATCGCATATATTTTTAGAATGAAGAGAGAGAAACTCAGGAGAGAGAAAGAGCAAAAAAAGCCCCCCAAGAAACCCATACCCCCAGATCTTCCTTGTTTCCAGCCAAAATTTCTTCACAAAATCTCTGAAATCTTTAACCACAATCATAAAATCATGCCCAAATCTCAGAATCTCAGCTCTTTAATTCCAATTTCGAAGTCCTTTCAACCCAGTTGTTTTCTTCTTATTGTGAAATTTAGGGAAAACTTTGCAATCCCTAGCTTTCGATCTACAGAGAAAATTAGCTCCATATATTATATCAAGCTCAAATCATCTTATTTCGTTTGTCTAATTTCGCTTTTGAAGCTCTTGCGATCCTCATCGGTACCTGTTTTTACGACTTTTGGAGAAAAAATCTTTAATCCTAGAAATCTTTATCAACCACAAATATCCTTACCTTCCTTCTCAAAGATTAATTTTTTTGAGTCTCTTAGGGGTGGGTACTCTCAAATCTGCTTAAATGATAATCTCAGTCTTAATTTGTGTGCTGCGTGGCTCTTTCTCGTCAAAGGAAAATTTCATCTTTGCTGGATATGCTCTTTGGCTCCATGCTGGGAGCTGAAAATTAAGGTTCTATTTGTTTCTTATCACGATCTTTGGAACTGGTGGTCGGGTGCCCGCTCTCTGGCTATGGCGGCTCATCTTTACTCACCCTTGTTGTTTACTACCAAACACTGCCCTCCCTCTCGGAGGACATTTATTACATCCTTTGTTCTCACCACACCCATTGTGTTGAGACACTGTCATCCTTTGCTCTTCCTTTTTGGAGGAGGTTCTAGCACTAAGCTCTTAGCTCTGCACTTCGGTTGGCAAGAACGATGGGCTTTCCAAAGCATGATTTGTAAGTTTATTCCTGTCTCCAGTGCCCTCTTGACGGCGATTTAAGGCAAATGCCTTGCAGGTTATATCTTGCACTTTATCCCTCTCTGTCCTTAGTCATACTTAACATTGTTGTGTTAAGAAATTACTACTTTTTTTGTACGACTTGTTGTAATTTTAAGTCCATGGTCATGGAGGAGATTTCTGTTAAAAAAATTCCAAGGAACACTACCAACGAAACAGAAAAATCAAGCTAGGTTTACTTTTTTTTTGATGGTACTGAATGTATTGTTAACCACTTTAATTCTGAATTTCTCTATGTCTATCTCCCTATTTTTTTGGTGTGAAAGATAACCTACATCTTGTTACTAACATGAATGTTTGCGCTGGGAATAGCCTTCTGGGTATAATGCCAAAGACTCAACTTGCTTGGAATATTAGTAAAGTTCAAGTGCATTACTGTGATTTGGGTAATGCTGTCTATATAGCTTGTTTTTTTTATGGATAAAATTGCATTTTGGAATATTAGGGGGGTGGGAAGGAAAAATGTTGGTGAAGAAGTTAAACTGTTTTGCAAACTTCATCAAGTTTACTTGGTAGCGCTAGCTGAAACTAAAGTCCAATATGACCCTTCTGCAACTTTAGTGCATCAGTTTGGTTTTTCTAACTATGATTTTATCCCTTGTATGGGTTTCTCAGGAGGGATATGGGTTCTGTGTCAATCTCATCTCATTGATATAGTAATTATAAATAAAGATGTGCGCTTTGTAGCGCTTCTTGTTAAAGATCATGCAAATTCCCCACCCTTAGTAGTCATTTTTTGTTATGCTCCAGCACAAGCTGCACATAAGAATCAGTTTTGGTCAGATCTTTTATTTTATTGCAGCTCTCTGTCAGTACCTTTTGTTCTAATGGGAGATTTTAATGAAATTGGCACTAACACTGAAAAACTTGGGGGTTCTTCTCCTTCACAAAGCAGGTTTGATAGATTGGTTTCTTTTAAGTTTAATGCCAATGTTATGGACATTCCCTTTGTGGGTGGCTCCTTTACATGGAGAAAAAAAAAGGCAGATATGAATAATGTGTTAGAAAGATTGGATAGAGTATTAGTTACCCCTTCTAGTTTAGCCTTGTTTCCTTTAATGCATATTTCGCATCATGATTTTAGCTCTTCAGATCACTGTCCTATTATCTTGAATCTTAATTATAAAAGTTCTTTCACCCCTCCCCCCTTCAAGTTTGAACTAGCCTGGGCAAAGAATAAGGACTATGAGTCCTTGGTCCGAAAAGCATGGTCTTCCAAATATAATGGCTCTCAAATGTACCAAGTTATCCATAAAACTAAAAACTTGAAAAAGCTCTCAAAGAATTGGGCTAAACTCAAGTTTGGAAACATAACTCGTCAACTCAAAGAGGTTGAAGGGCAGATTATAAGTGTTCAAAGTAAGTTATGTAGAATGCCTCTTAATGCTAGACTAGTTACTGCTCAAGATAATCTCATAAGGAAAAAAGCAAGCCTTATCAATTTTAACCGCACGTATTGGTTTCAAAGATATAGAGAAAAGAATATGCTTTTAGGAGACAGAAATACGAGTTACTTTCAAACCAAAGCAACGATTCGTAAAAATAAGAAAAAAATTATAGACTTTCAGGATAAAGATGGCATCCATTTTACTGACCCCAATAGCATTCGTGATGAGGTTAGTAAAGAATTCAAAGTTCGTTTTGTAAAGGATAAAAATTGTGTACTTGTTCCAGATGTGGATCTCCAAGATATTGGTATTGAAGTTAGCTGTGAGGATAATGAAAAACTAACCCAAGAGGTTTCTGATGAAGAAATTAAGGAAGCTGTTTTTCTTCTAGTACCTAATAAATCTCCGGGACCAGATGGTTTCCCAGCTGCTTTCTTCCAATGTTACTGGAATATTATTGGTCCCTCGATCACTAGAGCGGTCAAAG
Source organism: Tetragonia tetragonoides (assembly GCA_038025085.1). NCBI lineage: Eukaryota > Viridiplantae > Streptophyta > Magnoliopsida > Caryophyllales > Aizoaceae > Tetragonia > Tetragonia tetragonoides. The sequence continues at coordinate 51,714,798 of CM076142.1, forward strand.
CTTTCTTTTTCTCCGGCAAAATCTTGAAAGAAATTAACCAAACCTTTATCGCTCTTATTCCCAAAATAGATAACCCTATAGCAGCTAATCACTTTAGGCCTATTAGTCTTTGTTCGTCAATTTATAAAATCATTTCTAAAATTTTGACGAATAGGCTAAAGACGGTTTTGGGCAAATTAATTCATCCTTTACAAGGAGCCTTTGTGGCTGACAGATGCATCCAGGATAACATTCTCATAGCACATGAAGTATTTCATTCCTTTCGTACGAAAAAAGGTAAAAGTGGATGGCTAGGTATTAAACTGGATATGGGAAAAGGCCTATGACAGACTGGATTGGAATTTCATTTTTCAAGTCTTTAAAAAGTTCGGCTTCAGCGATAAATGGATTGGTTGGATAAAAGAATGTATCACTTCAGTCTCCTTTTATGTATTGGTTAATAATGCTCCAGGACCTACTTTTCTTCCTTCTAGAGGAATAAGACAAGGAGATCCACTATCTCCCTATATTTTTATTCTCTGCGCTGAGGTTCTTGCTCGTAGACTTCAAAGAGAAAGTGATACTTCCTCAAAAAGTATTGGGATCAAAATATGTCAAAGGGCAGAAAAATTACCTTTTCTAACCTTTGCTGATGACACAATGATATTTGCAGAGGCTTCTAACCAAAGTTGTCACACTATTAAAAAAATTCTTGATCACTACTGTAAAATGTTTGGTCAAAAGATTAATTTTGACAAATCTGCTTTCCGGTGCACTAAAAATATAAACAAAACTATGATTGATGCTTTTAAAGGTATCCTTCTTATGAGTCACTCTTCAAGCTTAGATAAGTATTTAGGATGTCCTATTATTAATGATAGGGTTAATGATAAAACCTTTAGTGATGTTTTGGATCGTACACAAAGTCATCTTGCTAAATGGAAAGCAAATTCGCTTTCCCAAGCAGGACGGGCTACTCTTATCCAAGCAAATCTTGCGGCTACGCCTATTTTTACAATGCAAAGTTTCTCTCTTCCGACATCTACTCTACATAAGTTGGATAAAGTGAATAGAAATTTTTTATGGAATAAAGCTCCGAATTGTAAATCAGCTAACCTGATAGGATGGGACAAGGTCTGTCGCCCAAAAAGCTTGGGTGGGCTAGGACCTAGGAAAGCCGAAGCAGTTAATAAAGCAATGCAAATGAAACTTATCTGGAAAATACTCAAAGAGCCTGAGAGTAAATGGGTGAGAATGATCAATAGTAAATATTTGAAAGGATGTCATATTCTAGACTTCAATAAGGGGAGCAAAAATTCTTGGCAGTGGTCTCATCTTTTAGATGTATGGGACTTGTTTAAGAATGGCATCCGTTGGCAAATAGGCAATGGTGAGACTATAAAATTTTGGACGGATATTTGGGTCTCTCAGGTCCCGCTCATAGAAATGTTTCATAATGATCTTTCTGATGATCCCCTTTATGACTTATCAATTCCTGTAAAGTGTTTTTTCTCTAATTCGGGAGGTTGGGATACTACCCTTCTAGCTAGAGTTGTCTCGGAAGACACTATTAAAGCTATATTAGGAATCCCAATTCCTTATAATGACGTTCCTGATAAGTTCTACTGGGGCTTTTCCAGTGACGGAAATTTCTCCTGTAAGTCGACTACTTGGATAGCTCAAGGTCTGAAGGATACATATAAAACTCAATGTGACTTTAGCTGGATTTGGGATATTAATATCCCATCAAAGATTAAAGTTTTCTTATGGAAATTATGTCTAGATGGTTTGCCAACTAAGCATAGGCTCCAACAAAGTAAGATTTTTATTCCTCAAGAATGTGTTTTTTGCAACTATCATTGTGAAGATAAATTTCACTTGTTCTTTCATTGCCCTGCTTTTATACAAACCTTGAAAGAGGTTGAAATCTTTTGTGGTGCAAAGATTAGTGTCGATATAAATCCAGATTTATCATTTATAGAAAGCCTTAATTTTTTCAGGAAAAAACTTTTAGAATGGGAACTAATTTTACTAATTATGAGTTGGTGGATCCAGTTCGAAAATTTAGCTACAAGTCCTATCCAGATAGCTGTCTCAGTCAAAGTTAGCTTCAATGAATGGAAGTCTCTATCTCATAAAAGTTTTGATTTTGATGTTAGGGGAGCCTTTCCTTGCAAAGCATTCAAGAAGGGGACGAGATCAAACGTTTTCTGGTCTGCCCCTAGGAAAGATTATGTCAAGTTAAATTTTGATGGATCTAAAGTTAATAACTCTGCAGCTGCTGCAGGTTTTGTTCTACGAAATGATAAAGGTGAAGCTTTGTTGATGGGTGCTCGATCTTGTGGTACTGGCTCTATCCTAATGGCCGAAGCTATTGGTTTAAGGGAAGGGGTCAAGATGGCGAGAGCGATGGGAGTCAAGAACATTACTATTGAAGGCGATAATCTGGCAGTTATTAAATCAATTCGTGCAGAGTGGCACATCCCTTGGGAGATAGAGAATATTATCATCGATACTAAGAAGGACCTTCATTTCTTTGATAGATTGGAGGTTGTCCACTGCTTCCGTGAAGCCAATAAAGTGGCAAATTATCTAGCTCATGTGGGCCATTCCTGTGTTACGTTACAATCTTGGTCAATTCCTTTTGACCAGTCCATTACCAATTTTTGGTAAAGGACGCTTTAGGTTAATCCTAGGATTACCTGGTTTTCTCGCCTTTTCAAAAAAAAAAATGTATATATATATATATATATATATATATACAACCAAGAAAATAAGAAGATTTATTGACATATTAGTACTTTGCTCAATCTGTTTATATAAGTTTTCTCAAAAATAAATCATAATATCTATATATTAGAGGCATTTTCTGACAGTATTGGAGGAGTCCACCTAAGCGAGCCATTGTAATAAAATTTTAAAATAAATATAAAATAGAAATATATGTTTTGGTATAGAATATATACTAAAGTTGTACTTTCCTAAATCTTTAAAAAGTACACTATTAATTAGAGGTTTTAGAATATATACTAAAGTTGTACTTTCCTAATCATTAAAGAGTAGACTATTAGATTTTTAAAAGCATATAACTTTAGTTTCACCGCTTAAGAAATTAAATTTCTTACACCATTGGAACGAGTACGAAATATCCTTTAAAATGAGACTCATTGTAGTATGTTCTATTGATTTACAACATTAGATGTGCCCACATAAAAAGGTAATTAGTAATTAGCTTGACAAGTTGACACAACTAAAGAGTTGCATGTAAATATAAGAGAAAAGATATGTATATTAGTTATAAAAATTTAAAAAACAATCTCAAGGTAAAATATAATAAAAAGAGTATGAGTAGAATAAAGAAATAAACGATGAATCTAAAATAATTCTAGGTCCAATCTTTAATAGGAAACTTTACCATTATCACGTATAGTTTTATAACTGTACGTAATATACATACCGATCCCCCATATTATTTTAGGGTTCCAATTTATGTTTCCTTCAACTTTATATTTATTAATATACTCCCTCCGGACCACAAATAAAATTACATTGGACTTTTTGCGTTCTTCAAGGCAGTATTTAGACCGCATATAACTTTGAAAAAACAAGCAAGCATTGAAATATGTTTTGCTATTCTAAGGTTTACGTCTAAAACTTCTTTATCTTTAAAAAAGTAGTTATGTATACATTAGACATTTAAACTGATTTTACCATAAAAGAAGGATCATATCTTTAGAATGTTAGTTATACACTTATATCAACATAAGAGTATTGGCGTACCAACATCAAGCATAAAAAGACTTTGAAACTATTACCTCTTGGATCATGTAACATATGGGATGAGTTAATTAATAGTTAATTGAAATTGATGATAAGAGTTTAAATTAGATAAGATGCCCTATAAAGTCATAGTAATCTTATTATATGGCATTCATGATATTAAATGGATTATATAAAAATTTATCCATATATTACTAATAGTTTTTCATAAGTGACAATTACACTTTGATTTTTCGATCAGATTAATAATCACGTTATATTAGTTTTATTATATAATCACAGTCTGTGCAACGCACGGGTATACTCACGGGCATCCACCTAGTCTGTATATATGTGTGAATGTAATCGTTAACATGTGATATTCACCTGGGTGCCACATCAAATGTATACTACTTGTTATTTGTGCAAAAAAAAAAAAAAAAAAAAACAAAAAAAAAAAAAAAAAAAAAAAAAAAAAATGGAACGCTGAACTTTGTATGTTTCACAAGTTGTTTATAAAAATCTTTTTTCTTACTCTTACAAATGCAAGACTCACATTTTTTTTTTCCAATCGTATATATTAGAATCTCTCATCCTTCTCTTTAACCGTAAGTCTGATGTGAGACCAACTTAATTTATTAGTCTCATTTTAAAGAAAAGTAGGGGTCACTTATGGTGAGTAGTGACGTCTTATAGAATTTTTTGTGTATTTGCACCCAATTCACACTTGAAATCGTGTAGGAGCTACATCGATACCCCCTAACCTACTAAGGGTCGTTCTTCTCATTTGACATAAGCTACCGTAATCTTTCTAATCTAATATTAGAATTAGAATGTAAGTTTCACGAGGTGCCTCCAAAGACTAATTTCAAGTCTCTTTCCAATCCGTCCAAAATGCAGATTTGAAATTTGAACGTGCATTACTCTCTCCTATATTTACTCATCAATAAAGATCTCATGTCCCACTTTGTGTGTCATCTCCTATCTCACCCTTTTATACATTTGACACATCAATTTTTAAATTTATTTACTATTAAATTACATGACAAAATCACGAACGGATAGGATGTGACTGGAACATGGAGTTGTACCTAGGATGGGACAGAAGATCCCTAGTGTTAGACATTAGCCTTTAAATTTATTTTACTATTAAATTGAGTTGCATGGCACATTCCTATTATTAGAATAGACAATTGAAGCATGGAATACCATGATAATAATAAATTTTGCAACTTTTCTCAAAAAAAAAAAAATTGGGTTTATTTCGTTCATTCTCATGTCATACCGATTCAACTAAATTCAGTTCAACTCCACTTTATTTTCAAGTGATCCAGGTTAAATTTCCACCCAAATCCAATTCCCACTAGAGGTATATATGATGCAGGTTCCAAATACAAACCTTCAATTTGCTCTCTATTTATGATTCACTATTGAAGATATGAAGGTGCCCAAAATGAGTAAGAAAAACAAAGTTTATCCACTTCTTCTGAGTATATTACCCATAAGTTTTATGTAATTATATGGACTATTTTAGGAAGCTCTTTACCTCGTCTAATCCTCATTCTTTTGATTTAGTACTTGCAGGAATTCAGCCCAAAATCACAAACGCGATAAATCGGGAGCTCATACGACCTTTTGATCCTGGTGAGATTTTTTTTGCTCTTAAACAAATGCATCCTAATAAGGCACCCGAACCCGATGATATGAACGCTAATTTTTTTCAAAAATTTTGGCATATCATCGGGACGGATGTTACTGATTTTGTGCTTTCTGTTTTGAATGGTGCTTCTGAGTGTTACCCTATTAATGGTACTAATGTTGTTCTCATCCCGAAAATCAATAAACCCACTTCTATGTCTGATTTCCGACCCATTAGTTTATGCAATGTGTTATATAAGTTGGTGTCTAAAGTGCTTGCTAACAAATTAAAAGCAGTTCTTCATGTTATTATTTCTCCAGCTCAAAGTGCCTTCGCTCCAGGTCGTTTAATTACAGATAATACTCTTGTTGCTTTTGAAACTTTTCATTATATGAACAGTATTCGTTCGGGTGACAAGGGAGTTATGGCAGTAAAATTGGATATGAGTAAGGCTTATGATAGGGTTGAATGGACTTTTTTGGAGAAAATAATGTATAAAATGGGTTTTTGTGGGGAATGGGTAGAGATGATTATGAGGTGTGTTACTACCGTGTCTCATGTTGTACTGGTGAATGGAGAGCCTACAGAGAGGTTTGAGCCACAGAGGGGTTTGCGTCAGGGAGATCCAATATCTCCATATTTATTTATTATGTGTGCTGAAGCTTTTACTAGTCTCCTTGATCTTGAAGTTGGTAGGAAGTGTTTGCAGGGTGTTAAAGTGTGCAGGGGAGCGCCAGAAGTTTCTCATTTATTATTTGCGGATGACAGTGTGGTTTTTTTGTCGCGCTGATAATAGAGATGTTGCAGCTATACGCCGAGTTCTAAAGTTGTACGAAGATGCATCAGGGCAACCAATCAACTTTGGCAAGTCTGAGATTGTTTTTAGCTCAAACGTTGGAGTACAGGAAAGGGCAAAAATAGTGGAAGATCTAGAGATAAAAGAAGTAGAGGGACTTTCAAAGTACCTCGGTATGCCAATGTGTGTGGGAAGATCGAAGACTAGAATTTTTGCGCCATTAAAAGAGAGGGTTTGGAAGAAGCTCCAAGGGTGGAAGCATCATGTCTTATCCTTTGCAGGTAGAGAGGTCCTCATAAAGGCTGCAGTCCAAGCGATCCCTACCTATGTGATGAGCTTGTTCAAGCTACCTAAGAGGTTATGTGGTGATATTCAGAGTATGATGGCAAGATTTTGGTGGGGAAGTAGAGAGGGTGAGCAAAAAATCCATTGGATAGCATGAAAAAGAGGGAGTGTTCCGAAGATGAAAGGTGGGCTTGGGTTTCGACACCTAGAGATTTTTAATGAGGCACTTCTTGCAAAACAGTGTTGGCGTATTATTAATAATCCTGAGTCTTTGGCAGCGAGGGTCTTGAAAGCGAGATATTTTCCGAAAAAAGATTTTATGGTAGCTAGTGTTGGGCATCATCCAAGCTACATGTGGAGGAGCATAGTAGGGGCGAGATGGATTTTAGAAGAAGGATGTCGCTGGCTTGTCGGCAATGGAAATGATATACAGATATGGAGAGATAAGTGGATGGCTTGTCCCCCCATCTTTTAAGGTGATTACAGCTGTTCCTCAAGGGCAGCTTGAGATCAAGGTAGCGGAACTCACTACAACAGAAGCAGGTTCTGGCGGCATGTAAAAATGGTTTGGGCGGCATTTATAAATGCCGCGAGAAGCTATAACGGCATTTATTTAAATGCCGTTAGATCCAGTGTCGTCCAAACATTGTACATCGTTTATAGCAAACGTCGGTGAAGCCTAATTTAAATGCCACTAGAACCCTTTGAACAACAAAGGAGCAATCATCGTGATTTTTCATAATTATTTTTTTTTATACATTTAACAACTTTATTTTTTTCATTTGTTTTGCTGCATAAAACGATAAAATTCACACTAGAAACACATAATATCTCAAAGTACTACAATTTCATAAATTTAAAGAGTATACATGCAAATTACATCACCATCTTTATACAACTTGACTAGGCATTGAGGCTCAGTAACATAATATTGTATATAGTTCCAAAATGAAAGTTTCCCAACATCCAATAGTACTAAGAATCCCAAAAGAAAAGTTCGGATGTCGGGTCGTCTCGGTAGCCTTCACGAGCATAATATCTTCTTTCTAGGTAGAATACCCTGAAAGAAACAAAATCAGGTTTACAGAAAAGTTGCAAGAAAACGAAAAACCAACTATACAGCTAACAAGCTGCATTTGTAAGTAACAGACTGAAAAGAGGTTCAAATAGTACCTTTCCAATCTCTCTATATACTTGGCACAGTTGTATATGATATACATTAAAGAGTGTCATTTAGATACCAAAACCAGAAAAAATGAAGAGAGAAAGAGAGGGACTGACTTGCTATTTCATGAGTACCTTGATCAGAAAATAGGACCTTTGGTCGGCCTCTCTCACGAACACTACTTGCACGAACAGCTGAAGAAGTTCCAACCTATCGAATGAACAAAAATCAAAAACTATGAGTAGAAGATCAATTTCACAATATAAATCCAATAGAAGATTGACATGGGGAAACGATATACATTTCCAGATCTTGTTCCAGATCTTGTTCCAACTGAACTAGAAGGTGTAGCATCTTCAATCCTTCTACCAAGAGCAGCTTTTAGCATAGCTAACTCATCTTCCATCCTGTTGCAACGAGATTCCAAAGCCTCGTATCTTTCGTCGCATTGCTCATGATTCTCTGTAAAGTGCCCTCCCGGTTGATCAAATGACTTGGAGACTAAAGATATTGGACCTCTTCCTAAACCACGAACTCGGCCCCTTCTTTCAGGCCCTACCACTTCTATCATAACTTCAGAATAGACATCACCTTCCTATGCAACACGTCCATTGGTGTTTTCTTTACCATTTGGAAGTTGGCTCAACCTCTCGTTGATCATGTCCTATGTACAAGAGCTAGATGTAATCATATGGTTTGCAAAATCAGATTCTCATTGTTGACTTTACAGCAAATCAAGGGTACTTGTGATAGAAAATGATAATAAAAGTGACAGAAAATGACCCAACCTAGTTCAATAACAGAATTTGTAACTAACCTTCACAATGTGGAGAAGTTCGCCTTTGTCATCATTTGGAAACACTCTCCAATCAGTGAAAGCCACGGAGCATAGGGTAGGATTTCTGGCTATTGTTCCCAAAAAGTGAGCAAGTTCAGAGCGTTCACCACCAATGGGTTGCCACAGTTTGTTCCAGTCAACAACTATCTTTCTCCCCTTGGGTAAATTCCAAATGCGAGTCATCAAAGTAGGGCCTCTAGTTTTCTTGGTTAGGGTTTGAGAACCTAAATCAAGAGCAACAACCAAACATAAATACACTAATTAGTATATGGTATCAGGTTTTAAGTATTAGAATGCTGGTGATCTCAAAGAATACTGGTCTAGATTACTATCTGAGTACTATCATATTCTTCAGTTTAAAACAGTTTCTATGCCTATTTACTTCTCATCTAAACAGAAACAAAGACAGCAAAGAAGAACAGCTACACAAGATATCTTTGTAGATTACCATCTGAGTACTACAGAAGAGTTTTTCAACTTTTTCAGTCTAAACAACCATAAACAGCAGAGAAATAGTAGCAATGCATATGACTGTATAAAGACTTGGACAGTACTAAAGCTCTTCATTGCTCTTTATGGATCAAATATCAAAATTTGAGATTAAGGGACAACAAGTGAATCAAGAGAATTGCAAGTGTAAGGCAGTACCATTATCAGAATCATCATGGAAATCATCATCAGAATGAATATCGGGCATGGAAAATCCAGTAGCTTCAGGTGGTGATTGAGCATCCGGAATATCCTCACTTTCAGGTTGAACATCTACAGTTCGTGGCCTCTTCCTTCTACCCATAGTAGCCTGCAAAACAAAGATTAATTAAAGAGGCACTGACAACACTATTATATGAGACAGAATAAAGAATGTGACAGAACCTAGTACACCAGTTCAATAACAATTCAATAGACATGCAACGAAGTGCTCAAAAAACCTATTCTTCATCAGTGTCTTGAACATGGTCATCATCTACGAATGTCCCTTCGACAGCAATTGTCGAAGAAATGCTATCAATGTCCCCGTCTATAGCTCCTTGCACACCAACCATACGAGATTCATCACTAGACAAAAACACATCTTGGAAATCAGCATGTCCTAAATCATATATTTCCCTAGGTTTCATAGGTATAGGGACAAACCACTGAGGTTCTCTACGATCTTGTACGTATATCACCTGCTGAACTTGAGATGGAAACACAAACGGCTCATCACTCACTTTATCACCAACATGAATCAAATGATCAAAATTGACCAATGTATACCCTAACCCATCTCTTTTTATTCCTCTCCCTCGGGTCACATCAACCCAATCACATTTAAACAATACAACCTTGAAATCCCCATAATAATTTATCTCTATGATATCAACAACCCGACCATAATAGACCACATCATCATGTATTGGTCTTGTATCACTAGAGCTCGAATAACTCGATGTCTTTGCAACAACCATAACCCCACAGTTTTGAGTAGTCTTGCCCATTTCATAACTTCTGGTCCTAAATCGATATCCAGAACATACATCAAAAGCCTGAAATCTCCTTCCAATCTGATTTGGACCTCGAGCTAATGACTTAATATCATTTGTGATCCCCCTCTACATTTGGCTCAATTGTAATGTCTTCCTCAGAACTCATAGCTTGTGCTTGAGTGGGAACTCCAAAAGCATCACACAACATTTCCATCATATCATTGCCATCATCATTGTTATTATCATTGCTAGTTTCTCCATCTACATTTAAATTACTATGTGAAACTGATGCAGATAGTGACTCCCCATGTGCATACCAAGTATCATAGTCTTCCATTATTCGATGTATCACAAGGTGGTCATAGATCTCCACCTTGGACCTATGAAAACGGTTAACGCATCTTTGGCATGGGCAAGGAACTTTACCATCCTCCTTGTTTCTAAAAGCATACTCCAAAAATTCATTAACTCCATTTAAGTATTCATCCCTTTCACCACTTACGATCCACTTACGTTTTCGATCTCCCATGTTCCTACTAGTTTAAGGTTATATAAGCAATAACATGATTAAATGATAGTAGAGCATAGCATAGCATAGCATTAAATACACATAAACAGGCAATCGGTTGAATTCTGTAGCATTTAACCAGCAACATTTACTTATTTAGGTGAAAATAAGAACAAGGACAAGGAAACTACACCAATCTAATGCTATATTGACAATAAAAGAGACTCAACACTACACCAGAGCTCTTCTCTCTCTCTCTCTTTTCTTTTTTTTTTTTTCTTTTTTTTTTATTTTTTTTTTTACTGTCACATCTCACAATCTCTCTATGTTGTCCCTAAAACATTGTTTTCCCCAAAACTGAGTTCCTCTCATAATTCCTCACTGATTGCTTAACATACAGAGGCAACATAAATTCGTAAAATAATCAATTAGAACACACTAACTTTGCTAAACCCTAACAATTTCTGAACATTCAAATATATAGTAAATCACTCAATTTTGCTAAACCCTAACAATTTGTGAACAGTCAAATATATAGGCAAATCACTCACTTTTGCTAAACCCTAAGAATGAAACCATGGCAAATTACTGAATAATCAAAGAGATAGAGAGTTAGTACCTGTTTTTTGGTTTGAGTATGGAAGCTTTCAACAATGGTGATGAGGAGAGAGACAACTTTGAGTAATTGCGAGAGGAGAGTGAGAGAATGTGTAAGATAGCAGTGAGAGAGAGTGAGTGGACGAGAGAGAAAGTAACTTTGCGAGATCTACTTCTCGAATGGCAAATTGAAGCTAGCTCTTCATCTTCAATGGAGCTTCTTCCATGGAGAGAGAAAATAGTATGAGAGAGAAGGTTGGAGTGTTTGAGTTTGACCGTATTTGTGTTCTTTTTGTTTGCTTTTTCTTTCTTTCTTTTTTCTTTTTTTGAAAGGTTTCTTTTTTTTTTTTTTATTTTATTGAAAAAGTACTTTTCGTTTTCTTTTTTCTTTAAGTGCAGAAATTTTGGTTTTGGGTGGCATTTATTAATAGCGTTAATACAATTGCCGCCAAAACTCCTTTCTTTTGTAAATAGCGTGTTACTTCTCGTGGCATTTGTCATATATGCCGCTACACTAGAGCCTTCAGATGTTGTAGTGACTTATTGATCAAGATGCGGCGAGCTGGAGGGAAGAAAAGGTGAGGTCGTTGTTCTTGCCGTTTGAAGCGGATGAGGTGTTGGGCATTCCTTTGTGTTCTAGCTTGCCTAGAGATAGATTGATGTGGCACTACACTAAAGATGGGCACTATTCAGTACGCTCGGGATACCACTTTGCACGATGGCGAAAAGATGGTGAAGGGGCATAGCAGGATCTACTTCTAGTCCGTCGAGAGAGCCATGGAGATCAATTTGGAGCCTTAAGGTTCGTAGTTTTGCTTGGCGTATGTGCGTGGGGGCTCTACCAACAAGGGCTAATATTCAGAGGAGGATCGTGGAAGCAGATACTTCATGTTCGAGGTGTGGTACTCTGCTGGAATCAGACCTGCACGCCCTGTGTTATTGTCCTGCAGTGTTGGATATATGGGAACAAGCAGATTTTACTGAGGTGGTGGAAGACGATGTGCACGTTAATGTCTTGGATTGGGTTGATTACTGGAGAGTGAAGCTGCATAAGAGACAATTTACAATATTTATTATGATTTGTTGGGCTGCTTGGAACGAAAGGAACGTTGCCTTCCACAAAGGAAATCTTGAGTGCCTATCATGAAGCAACAGTAAAGCCTGATGTCAGTAAAGAAACAATTGCAACTCACTGGAATCTACCCCCACATGGGGTCACCAAGATCAATGTGGATGCTGGATTTCTCAAGGGGGGAGGAGTTGGTTTGGGAGCTGTAGTCAGGGATGGGACAGGGACATTGTTACGTGCAGCTGTGAGACAGATAAGCGACAAGTGGGAGATCAAGTTTGCAGAGACTCAAGCGATTAAGTTCGGGTTGCAGATGGCCCTCCAGTGTGGACAAAGCACAATTATTATTGAAGGGGACAACCTGGGAATCATTTCGAGTTTACAGAGACATGAAAGTCCTATTTCAGCTATAGGGAATTGTTTTAGTGAGATTTATGAATTAGTTACGTTTTTTTCTAGTGTAACTTGGAGTCATGTAAGGAGAGGAGGGAATAAGGCTGCACATGAGAAGGCGCACTTGGAACCGACCTCTTTCTCTACTAGAGTTTGGATAGGTGGGGGACTAGGAGCAATTTTAGATGTTATTGCGTCGGATCATTATAACTCATTTATTAATAATTAATCCCCATCCTTTTATCAAAAAAAAAAAATTATATTCTAGACTTTGTGCGCGTGTTTGTTCAAGAATAATTGAGTTCAATTGTCAAACTTCGAAATTGTCAAGGTCTCACCTTAAATATATGTAAACTGTAAATGGATCATCAGAAATTCAGAATGGTCATTTTGTTCCCTACTTTCAGGTCAATTTTTGGTTCAGGAAGAGATAAAATGTAAGATGTTCCTGATCGAAAAAACAGTACTAGTACTACTGTACTTGTTCATTACATTACATGATGTATTATTAAGAACATTCAATTAGCAGGGCCACCAAAGTAGATCATAAACTTTTTAGTTTTAAGATCGTCGCCAACCTCAACACCATATTCACCACTACTGGCAAAGGGTTCAGTTTCAGCAGGAACAAAAGTCTGGTTTTGATCCACCAAAACCACATCTGTGCAATGTGCAATTTCGTTGGGTACAGGTGTATACGGAGGGAATATACCAGATCCCATGTCTGGTGACGGCAGATTTTCCGGTGTGTATACTTCTCCTCCCCATGCTGCATATGGTGCTCCACTTTGCATTCCTTGAAATATTTTCTGTGGCCAAAACCCAATGACTGTCTGATTTGAACCCACTGCCAGCCACCAATTTCCATTCTTTGAATCCTGTTGTATGTTATTCATAGTATTTGGATAACGGCGAACAGAGAAACAGTAATTAGTCAGGACAGATCACAGCAAAATATCACCTTGTTTTCAAAGTTTACAGCATCATCTAAAACTAAGAACTGAGAGATGCTCAATTAACACCCCTACACGAAAATATAATTTGAATGGATTTGCAGAATTTACCTGATAAACAAGTACATAGTATCCATAGGTTTTCCCTCCGATTTGGGATACTGGATATATTCTCCTGCCGAGGGGCATATCTGATCTGATGCTTATGAATCCGCATTCATTATTGAAACATCGCATGGCCCCGGCCTGTGGAAATGTTAGTAGACAAGTATTAAGCTCATATACTACATCTCAACAATCCAAATGGACCAATATAATGTAGTGAAATTACTTATTAACATTTTATTAGATTTCTAGCTAATCCTCTCTTTCACTTTGTTTGAAGCCGGAGCACCAAGGAAGTGTCAGTGAGTTTTTTGTCTAGGAGACCAATTTCGTGGACTTACAACTGCATATACGAAGAACCTTGTCTTGTTATCCGGGTACTTATTAGGATTAACCTGCAAGACAACCAAAGCATTAGTATTGTGGCTCCAAAAGACCAAACAATTACTAGTATTAGTACGGAGCACAATATGCTTAAAATTAACCCCAACAAGTGAAGAAACACAATAGGCTTAAAATACAAATGAGTGAACTTACAGTCCATCCAGCAACTATGGTATCAGAACCACCTTTGAGAATGACTTCAGCTGAACTATACTGGTTTGGAAAGACTTGTTTTGGGTTATAAACACTCAAAAATCCAGCAACGCCATAATATTTCTTAGACGGATCACTTTTCGTTTGCGCAATCGAAAACTACATAATTCAACATCAGCATATTTCAATCGATTGTGCTTACCTATCCAGCAGGGTGCAGGGCACATTATGCAAAAGCAATATAAGAAATCAAGCAATTATAGATGGACTGTTAACTTTTGTGAAACTTGATGTTAAGACTCACAGCAGTTCCAGAAAAAGTTTGATCATTTTGAATGATGGGTGTACTCCCTTCAGCAGAATGATGTGGGAGCACTTCATCATTGTCATCATTTGTTCTTCTAATGGGGACTGTTCCACGAGGGCATCCTCCATCCTTTAACACAATCATATCGAGTGGTATCTCATATATCATTGAAGAATTACTGCCGTTGATCATATTGATCCTCTGAGGCCTAGAACTAGGCCTCATCTACACATAATAGAAGATCAATCAGTAAGAATAAATAATAAATAAATAAATAAATAAACAAAATTGTGGAGGAAATGAAGAGGAAGAAACAAGTGTGAAAAGCACCTCAGGGTGGAAATCATGGTTTCTCAAGAGAGGATGATTAAAAGCTGGTTGCTTGTAAAAATCCACACAATCATATACATCCCCGTCCTCTGTCTGTGCATCAATCACAATTAAAGCTATATAAATCAAATCAAGGGAATAATTAGTATGCGTTAAGATGTTCAAGGATATGATCACCTGAATTATCTTGACAGCATATTCTGATCCATCTTTCCTAAGTAGTTCCCGAGCAGCGGTCCGAAAATGTGACAGAAAGAAAAATGTAGCAAGAACATACACTGTAACTCTTAAGACCATGTTCTGCGCTGCAATGGATGAAATGAATAATCACTTAATTAAACAAAGAGTATATTTTTCGAAAAGCATCCAATAAACAATTTCATCATAGGCATTGTAAGTATTTTGTTTTCTTCACAATTACTGACTACTGTAAAGCTGGATGAGAGTTTGACAAGCAATAAAAGAGTGTGAAGGTGCTAATGGTAACAAATTCTTACAGCAAACCAAGGCCAAGAAGCAATTACCGTAATAGACCAGCGGCAGCGAATATCAATAGCAGCTTGGAATAGATGATACTCATGCATTCTGTAATTTGGATTTTATATACAAAAGCAGTGCCAAAAGTAGTAAAAAAAAAAAAAAATTGTTGGGAGGGGATGTATTTCTTGATTCATTTCTGTAAGTGTTCGTGCATAAGAGGCATAATATCAGCCAAATAGGTAAGAAAAGGTATACTATATAAATGCATGGCAGGATATGTAACGCATAAACATTGAACAAGGACATGTTTCTGTTAATACACTTCATTTTTTAAATGAAAATTTTCACACGCTTCTAACCTTGAAATTTCCTGCATATAGTAGGACTTTAATCTCATCCAACTTATGCGAAGTTGAAATGACCATTTATGACATTATTACATACTCCCTCCGTCTCAAAAAAATTCGAATCTTTGTTTTTTTTCACGGTCTCCAAGACACCACTTTGACCGTAAATAACTACAATTATATGAATATAAAAATTATAACAATACGATTTTTTGAAAGTACTTTTAAAAATGAATCTAATAGAAGTATTTTCATAATATGAATCTTTATATATTTTCATAAATTAATGGTCAAAGTTTGTAAAGTTTGATCTTCAAAAAGCAAATGTTCGATTTTTTTTGAGACGGAGGGAGTACTAAATAAGAAAAAAAATACTAAGGGCCACCAAAGTAGACGGTATGATATCCTCACCAGCATAATCACGAGCAGTCTTAAACATTTCGTATCAGAAGGATTCACAACATTGTGCGCTTCATCCACCACAACTAAATCTTTGCAAAACGCAGTATTCGTATGATCAGGCACAGAAGCAGGGGACCCAGCTCCCATTATTGGAGGTGGCAAATTTGCCGGTGTGTATACCTCTCCTCCACACGCTGCATAGATTGCTGAGATTCCCACGTCGTAAATGATCTTCTGCAGCCAAAACCCTATTACTTCCTCCTTTGGACTCACTGCCCACCACCAATTTCCATTCTTTGCATCCTGTTATGGTGTACAGATATTTGGATTCGGCAAGCAGAGAAACTATCAGTAAGCAGTAAGAAAACATACACTTCGACGTTAAAGATTGTTGATATCAAAGGGGTGCTAATCGAGCTAGCCAATTCACTAGGTATTCAAAATTTATTTGATCCAAACTCGATAGTAGCTTTAATTCGAATTTTCATTCCAAAAAAGAAGCTTAATGGCGGTGATTGAATTTCCCCGCAGATTCTTTTTCTTTTTTAATAAGGAAAATTTTTATTCATCAAATCAATAAAGAATACAAAAAAAAGATAAGGTATCCTCATATGGAGACCAAAAAATCAAAACTATAAGTATTGTCAATGACGCTGTATAAAAGTAAGCGGGACGCCCTTAAAAGCTCTTGCCGCCTTAGCCCAAAGAGATGCTAAATAAACCACATGATCCCAAACGTAATATGTGCTCTTCCCAACATCATGGAACACCCTCGAGCTTCTCTCCAACCAAATACACCACAAGATAGCCATACACAAACATCTCCAGAACAATCTCCCCTCCTTATCTCTCCTCATCGCTACGAAGCGTAATTGTAGAAATTCTCCTACCGTGGCAGGACACACAAAACTCTCCCCCTCCAACAATCTGCTCCATAATGACCTAGCAAACACAAGACAAACAGATGCAAGCTGTCTACCCCATCATGACAACACATCACACAAAAACCCGGTAAAAGTGTCCAACCAGGCCTCCGACGTTGTACCATACTATAGGTATTCACCCTACCAAGCACCAAAGTCCACACGAAAGCACGGACCGTCAGAGAGACAGGGACCTTAGACTTCTCACTTCCATATAAAAGTGGCTAAAGGGAATTGTGGGAACTGTGAAAGAAGGTTAAGCTGATAAAGGAAGGACTTGTAAGAGAAGAACTCAGAAGAGTCCCTGCAGATTCTTTTTCTGCAACCACAAATAGTATGCATTGATCTATAGGGTCTTTGAACTTTAACTTTTCTCCCATTTGGGGTTAGATTATATCTGTTGGATCTGCAAATGCTGTGACTGCTTTCAGTAATTCAGCAGTGGGTAATGGGGTGAGGGTAAGGCTTTGAGAACTGGATGCAACTAAAGGTACAGGTTCAAAGTGATTCTGTGAATTTACTAGGACAGGCCCTAGGCTTCATAGAAAACTTCAGCAATTGACTCTCTTATTTCTCCAAGTTAACTTTCAGATTATGCATGTAATTAGAGAAATGAATGGGGAAGCACACATATTAGCAAGAAAAGGGAAAAAGAGAAATTTCACCGCGCGTTCCTGAAGTTTGGAAAAATGCATACAAAATACAATTAACTTTTAAAAATGTACCATATACCCATAAACTTCTACATTCTAGTCTAGAATATACATTCCATCATTTTGCCGTGAACTTTGTACAGTTGGTTACTTCTAATTTGTTTTTGTTTTTATTTTATTATTATTTTTTACAACAAATTCACTTTTTACTTGTTTGAATATTCACTTTTTTTTTTGGAAAATTTACCATATCATTATATTATTTTTTGCTCTTCACTAAATAAATTTATTTCAACATCAACATTAACCCAGTGCCTCCAAAGAGGCTCCCACCTAAGCAGGGTAAGGGGTGAATATACTATATTTAATTTCTTCTTTTTAAAAAAAGCAGCTTATTTTAACAAATACTTTAATTACATTGGATATTTTTTTCATTTAATATACCACAAATAATCCTTCTTATGTGACTTGAACCGCTCTAATTAATTTCACCAATATACATATTCCCACCTTCCTATGCCCCTCAATACTTTGATTATTTTTCCGATTGTAAAGTAATAATAAATCAACATCTAATTTAAACTTCCTGTTCAGCATCAGAGGTTATAAAAACCTTTATAAGCTTCCCGCTGCCTCGTTATCCACTACATCACCACATCAAAAAAAAATGAAAATATACCAATTATTCATGTGTTGGGAATTAGTATTTTTTTTTTAGATAACATGGGTGTCCAAGCTTTGCTTGACTAATCCCATGGGCCCTGAAGTTAACGACCAGGAAAATCTCCAGTGGCCCTGAGGGGACTCGAACCTGGGACCTCTGGAATACTTCTCAGAGGTCTTACCAAACCCCCTCAGGGAATTAGTATTTTTGATCTATTTGTCTGAGCAAAGTTCACCTAAAAAATGGGAAGCAAAACCTTGAAGTTATTGTACAAATATTTTTCACATACTATTCTACTTGCTCTTGGAAATTACTCAAATAAAGCCTCATCCAAATTTGCCCCTACACATGACACAACTATCTACTATTCCTTTTTCTAAAATAAAAAAACATGTATGAAATAAATGTCTGAAATATCTGCAACCACAAGCAAATTGTCCTAAAACTTCCCCAAAAAAAAAATGCAATTGTTCAGCAACTTGACGGTAAATAGACGGTGTCAACATGTGAATGCTCTACACCAAACTTTAAAAGTTCAGGGATATATAATGCATTTTGGAAGTTGAATGTATATCGTGTGCATTTGGCCAAACTTCAAGGGCGCGCCTAGTTCACCTGGACTAGACTTAAAAAGCTCGCAGGACACTCAATTTATTTATTTTTTGTTTATTACATAATTCTATAAATCATAACCCACACTGCAGGCCTTGTATGAGTTAAAAACCCCAAAACAACTAAAAGTCACGCAGGACCAAGAGTAGCCACCACAAATCGACAAGTCACCCTGGTGGTTCTAGTTTATGTGTATCCCAAAATAGTAGATTAGGTTCTCAACCCCCCAAAAAAAAAGTACATTAGGTTAAATAAAACAATATAAATTAAATGTGGGCTGCAGCCATATAGGTTTCATTGGCGGGAAACTGGTCAAAATGTCAAGTATAGTCTATGTTACATGGACTCGGCTGTAGTGTTTAACATGGATATGTGTCCAAGTGTCGGACTCGGCAATATTTTGAAATTTTAGCATGTTTTTGGCTGAAAATGAAGTGTCGAGTGTCCATAACCATGTCCGAGTGTCGGGTGTCCGACACGGGTACTCGAGGTGAAATAAAGAGTCCATGTAACATAGAGTATAGTTGAGCAAGCTGATAAATTTGGATAAATTTCCCAAATTACCTGATAAACCAATACCAGGTATACCCAAATATCTTTTCCAACTTGGGATACTGGTTCGATTTTCACGTCGAGGGGAATATCTAATCTGACGCTTATGAATCCCCATTCAGAGTTGAAACATCGCATGTCCCCGGCCTGTGGAAATGTTTATGGATTAGTATTAAGTTCATAAACTACATAAATAGCTCATCTGCACCAATATAATGTAGTGAAAATGTGAAATGACTTCCAACGTTTCACTAATCTAAGTTTTATTTTGTTTGAAGCCCGAACACCAAGGAAATGTGAATTATTTAGACTTCACGAAAATTTTAATACGGTTTTATAATCTGATAGCGTGTCTGGAAGATCAAACATTGTGGACTTACAACTGTGTAAATGAAGAACCTTGTCTTGTTGTTGCTGTACATTGATGGGTTAACCTGCAAGACAAGCAAAGCAAAGGAATTGTGGATTAAAAACCGACAACCTATTTCCTAGCTAAGCTAAGCCAAGGCCTCATAAGAAACAAATAACCCCAAGAAACACAACAGGCTTAGAATGAAATACAAATCAGCCAACTTACAGTCCATCCAGCAAATATGGCATCAGAGCCACCTTTGATTACGATTTCACCAGAACTGTATTGGTTTGGCCAAAGTGGTTGCGGGTTATAAACGCTCAAATTTGCACCAACACCATAATATTTCTTGGGGAGAACTTTTCGTTTGTCCGATTGAAAAGTACACAGTTGAGCACAAAAAATATATCAAAATCAGTTGTTATTACCTATCCATCAGGGCGAAGACACACATCATATGACTCAAATTGATTGGAAATGGGAAAGAACAGAAAATATCAACCGAAAGAATGAACAAGATCCACACGTTGACTACCCTTGAGATGATTAAAGTTGCACTGTTCACAATAAGAACGGGAAATAGTAGAGTACTAATCCCATTGTAGAAGGTTTGGGGAAGGGAGGGATTATAGAAATAAACTAGCCCACTTTCATCCGCAAATCTAATCTCAGGGTATCTAAAGATTCTAAACATATGATCACTTTATTTACTGAATCAAACAACTAGACGAACGTAATTAACCTCTTATTCTGTTTCTTCTTCTTTCCCGCTCTTTTAATTTATTTTGTTCTCCATTAATTGGACAACACGATTCCTCAAAAGTGTGAACACTTCTGGCCTGGAAAATTGATTCAACATATAGAAACAATTGATTCAATAGGTTTCTGAAAGTGAAATAGATTGATGAATTGATCTATGAGATGGATGGAAGTAGCAGTACTCCTTTCATTCATGGGATGGGGGTTGGGATCTGGGTGTGAGTTTGAAAATTTCTCTCGGGCAACTGACCCTACAGAGCAATGATCTGAGATTGGGCAAAATAGACAATCGGACACTATGGAAAGTTATATCAGAAATCAAGCAAATAGAAGTCTAATATTAATAAGCACTGATAAAATTTAAGGTTAAGACTCACAATAGTTCCAGATACAGGGTCACCATCGATCGGATTCCTCTCTTCAGTAAATTGACGTGGGAGCATTTCAGTTTTCAAGAGGTTATCTTGGTCATTTTTTCTGCTACTGCTGCTTCGAACCTAAAGTTAAATGACCAGACAAACCTCCAGTGGCCATGATGGCACTCAAACCTAGGACCTCTGGAATAGATCTCAGAGGTCTTACCGGTTGAGCTAGACATCTATTGACAAACTACACAAAAAGATTGAAGTATACTTGGAAGATCAAACCACATGGTAATTTCTCTAACCATCAGTAGAGGAATATGTGAAATAGCTAAACTAAATATCTTGGGACCATGCAACTGAACTACTAGTCTACTTCTCCAGCAATTAAAACTTGAAACAGTACAACTTGTTCTCAGTATGGAAAGAATGTAGGCAATTGATGACCTGAAGAAAACCATTACTAGCATTTGTTTTGCCAAGCATTGTTCGTCATACCATATAAGCAGGGGTATTGGCCACAAGATGATCAACAGCTAATAAGAAACTTTTTGAAAGAAGAAATAATGTCTTTGATGTAACTGACTAAACTGGACTCCACATTAAATGAAGTTCCTTCAAGTTCATTTGAGTACCGCATTCCTTACACCAAACAGGAGGCAAAAAGCAGCTACATACTCCCAAAAGTCCCAAGAAAAGAGTATCATCATAAATTCATAATCATATTTGATAAAGTTATAAATGAACAACTTACATGATTGAACCAAAAGAATTCAAACTCGAGGCTGAGTGGCTGACACTACAATTTCAATAAGCTTCCAACTGTATGAAACATCTCGTTGACAAATTACAGACATAAAGGCTGAAGTTTACTTTGAAGTACAAACTCTAACATGCTAATTTCAGTGACCAATAGCAGAAGAATAAATGGAAAAGCTTAAAGAATCATCTTGGGACTTGCAAACTAGTCCATTTGTGAATGAACTTTGAAGAAACATATAACTTCTAGTTCACACTACAGCTACAAGGTAAACAAATTATGACCTGAGGGCTGAGGTAAAGTACTACTATCATTTCTTTTGCAAGTTATTAATCTGTATAGCTCATCATACCATATAATCAAAACAGCATCATGACTTGGCGACAAGATGGTCAACAGCTAGGAAGTAACTCCCAACAATCAAAAATGATGCAAGACCACTCCGAGCCATCCTTGCAGAAACTCCACGGAACAATAGCTTACGATCTGCTGGATGAATTCCTGTAACCCTTTCAAACTTATTCCCTGGCCGTGTCCATTTGAGGAACCTCCTCTCCATAGCCAAATACTTGGGCAGCACAGTACATTGAGACCGTGTTCTCGAGGTATCAAAACCATGAGAAGCAGCGGCAGCCACAGACCCAGAAACCCCTGCTGCTAGGCTAACAGCTAAAGGTGATAAAGGACCAATTTCATCATTCCTCCCAGGTGGAGGATCCATCCCAACAGCCTTCCAGTCAATCAATCCAAGGTGCAAAAACTGCCATGTCCCGAAAAACACACCACCAAAAACACAATCCCGAGCTATTCCTCCACGAAAACCTCTCCACAATGCACCCCACCCTTCCAATCTCGCAATATCGAATACATTTCTAACATCATTAACAGCAGGTGGCTTACCAGAGCCAGTCATCATCCATGGATAATTTCTCAACCCATCACTAATATTAAAATTTTTCGACGACAACACAGATAACAAGTTCACAGTCCGATCCAATACCGCCTTTTCAGGCACATATCCAGGCAATAATTTACCCACCAAAGATACTCCAACAGGAGGTTTCTTACTATTCCTATTATTAAGCAAACCAATATCCCTAGAAACACGAATAGCTGAAGTAACCTGTTTTCGAAGCTTAATCATCTCAAATGGAGAATTCACAAAAGCTTCAACACCACCAGCTACAATTCCTGCCAAAAGTGCCTCAGAAACATAAACGTAATTATCAACCCTACCATCTTTATAAAATGCCGTCAATATTTCATAAACCCCAAATCTAGCACCAAGACTTGAAATTCTTCCAAATGTTAACCAATTAACACCACTATATAACCCTGAATATCCTGATAATGATTTAACCCTCCCTAAAACTTGAGGAACAGTTAAATGATGATTGCTTGAAGTTGAACTTACTTGTATTAGGGTTTTGATTGTGTCAAGAGGGTATGTAATTGTTGTGCCTATAGTTACGGAAAATGCAGCTGCACAAATGTGGCTCATAAATACTGGATTCTTCAATAAATCATCCATCTTTGATAATAGAAATTTTAATTGACTGGAAGTCCGATTTCAGTCCATCTAGGGTTTTAGGAAATGAAAAACCCTAGATCGCTGTTTGTTGGTGACGAGTCTCCAAACCGGCGATGGCTCTGACAGAGGAGAGAGAAAGAGGAC
The DNA here is from genome assembly GCA_038025085.1 of Tetragonia tetragonoides. Classification (NCBI taxonomy): domain Eukaryota; kingdom Viridiplantae; phylum Streptophyta; class Magnoliopsida; order Caryophyllales; family Aizoaceae; genus Tetragonia; species Tetragonia tetragonoides. The sequence goes on from CM076142.1 coordinate 51,738,065, forward strand.
GACAACAGAAAAAAAGGAGAGAGAAAGAGAGAAAGAGAGAGAGAGTGATTGTCTGTTCCTCACTGTTCCCAGGCGGCCAGGCCCATTACGTGGGTATGTTTCAATTTATTTTTATTTTTTTTTTGCCTGTTACGTTTCAAGTTAATTAGTGATGGAATCTTTTCTCCTATATTCAAAAACTAGTCTTAATCAAGAATTAAAATCGAAATTGTTTCGGCTTGGCTAATCTGTGTCCTTGGGCACAGGTTAATTTCATTGGAAGTGTAAATTGAAAGTAATTAGTTTCAAATTTTAACTGTCCCATTAAATACCATACTCATAAAAATACTATAATGTCCTTCTCCCTTTACTTTTTATTTTCCACCACCACCACCACCACCACCACCACCCATTGAACTACTGTCGTTGGGAAAAATAGATACACAGTCATTTAGGAAAAACAAATCTCACAATCCCCAATAACGCCACCACCACAACCAGCTGTCCATATCTCGTATTTCTGACGAAGGATCCAACGACTTCACCGGCGAAATATCAAAATCCCTAGAAAAAAATGGGGGATAAGATGAACCCTAAGACTAAAAACATAATCAGATAGGGATTGAGAATTTAGGGTTAAGGTTTAGTGGAGTTGTCGCCATCAAACACTAGCCCTAAACCCCCAAATCCAAGAAGATGGAGAGGAAGATATGGTGGAATCAAGATTGAATGGTGAATAAGCAAGGGCAGTATCATATTCGTGGTTTGTTATTGTGCAAATGATGTTGTTGCTCTATGAAATTAATCAGGGGGAAGAGGAGAAAGGGATTGTGAATTTAAAATTGAAACAATTGGTGCACATACTGAAGAGGGAGAATGGAGTTTTGGGTTTGTGCAATGGGGTTCTGAGTTGCAATGGAATTTTGGGAGGAGAGAGAGAGGAGGAGAATTAAATGAGTGGTTGGAGTTTAAACGTAAAAGAGGAATGACATGAAATGGGGTAGTTTTGGCAATACACAAAATAATAGTGTGAACACAAATTAAAACCTTTTGTTATCTTTTAAATTTTCAAGAAAAATTAATTAAAATGGTTACTTATCCTGTGCCTTGATGGCACAGGTTAGCTTTTCCCATCTTAATTTACTAAACGCAAATTTTTTTATCATAATACTTTCAAAATTGTTCTTGTTAACTGAATTGAAACTTTCTACCTGTTATCCTTTTTTTCTCTCAAATCTTGCTCATTCATTGTAATGATCTAAACTAAATCACCATAAACGATACCTTTCAATTCACCAATACAATTTTTTGAGGCAAATAATAATATCCAAGTAACCGTTAGAATTAAAAATTACTACTTACAATTGTTAAGTTTTTACTGTAATATATGAAGCAAAGTTTAATTGAGGTTTAATTTTTGAAATTATAAACTTCAATCCTAGTTCTACAAAAATAAGAGAAAATCATGTTTGTTGCCTTTAAAGTAATATTTGTATCTTTACAATCTCTTACATTACTTCTTCGGTTAGTGGCTCCCTAGTGAGCAATGGCTAGTGGTTATATATCGAGCTTTGGTTATAGAAGTGTCAGACTGCTCAGTACCCAAACTCATGTCGTACTTAGCCTATTCATTGTAATTCTACATATTTGTTGGGCTTAAAATGTAGTGTCAAGTGTCCATACTCATGTCAGATTATCGTGTATCCAACACATGTACTAGAAATGAGATGAAGAGTCCGAGTAACATATTCATGAGTTCTCGAGAACAAAATATTGGATAACTTACTATCATTAAATAAAACAATGATCTAACATGGTGTACTCTCCCTAATTTCTTCTCTTTGTTGTTCTCCCATGGATGGCTCCACAACTTTCTAAAACTTACAGCCGGTTTGGAAGTTTAGAGGGGAGGGGGAGTAAATTACATATATGACATGTTTACAAGAATTGCGAGAAGACCTCCCCACTCCAAACTATCTCAACAACAAAAGCTTGAGCGCAGTAGATTGCCTCTTTCCTTAATCTTTAGAACAAGTATTCACAGCATTCCGCCTCGCACAACATCCCACAAAGTATATAATCGACTGATTCAATAAAACAGAGGACGAAGAGATTATTGCAAGTTCATATCTGGTGCGATAGTATTTGTTTTCATATGAATATGTCAACTAGTTCACACAAATGTGATTAGAAAACCAAAACATGCTCATACTTGACCAAAGAAAAGTGAAACTGTAGATATATAAGTAAGGCTTGCAATTTGCATGGTGCCTTACCAAAACGAAGAAAAGAACCACATTGAATATTGCAACCACCCTCCATTCTATTTTCATGTATTGAGCAACCCCGGCCCTGGAAAGGCACAAAAACAACCATGTTTAAACACTAGCAACAGACTGATCCTGAAAAAAGGAATTGGGTGAGTAATAAAGACTTGCTTGCACGAATCACAATTGTAACATTTGACAGTCCTCGAGTTCTTGTACAGCTTGCAATCTCTGTTGGAGCTGGCTGGGTGATAGCTCAAATCATAATTTGAAGCATTGACAGCGGGATATCCACACCTAAAATATGTATCAGATACAGGATGTCAGAAACCTGTCGGACTCGAACACATAAATGGACATGAATACTTGGAATTTGATGATTTATCTGATATATCCAGCAAGTCCAAAATAACATCAGTTACAAGTCAGAACTTACAACTCATATAGTACTCATAACTCATCTTTTGCTAATGGGCAGAACAGGTATGCTGTACCCATCAGGAAACATGAACAAGAATTGTTTGAGTCAAATTTCTACTTGTAACCAACGAGAAGGGAGAGGGAAAAATAACTTTCTAATTTCTTTTGGTATTTTTGAATGCATTAGTGAATAGGCACGTACTCAGATGGTGGTCTGCAGCAACCAGCCTCAATGGGAGTCAATTTTGCCTCTTTATACTTCTTTAGAGACTGCATTTGAAACAACAAAGTATTACCAAGGATGCAAGTTAAGTTCCCTCCATACCTGAATAATTTTGCATTATCTCATTAGACCTCATTGCCAAAACAAAAACAAAAACAAAAACCTAAGGAAAAAAAAAACCTTGAAAGCAACATGTCTGATTTCCGTAAGCTGTACCTTTTCAGGACTGTTTTTTTACAAAACGTGTACCACATTAATTTGGGACATAAGGAAAATCAGTTACTGCCGAAAAGTTGGAAGCCAGACCTTATACTTCTTGAAGAGCTTAGTGCAATCATCAGCTTTCACGAGACAGACCTTCAAATTCTTCCAGTTTTTGCTATTATTTAGCTGAAAGAAAAAGAGATTAAACTCTATCTATTACTGTTATCCATCTACAGTACTTGTGATAAAACAACCAAGGAAGCTTACCTCCTTTAAAAACCATGAGCTGTAATCTTGAAGATGATATTCCTTATATCTGATGACATGAGAAAGGCCAAAACATTAAACAGGCAAGTACAACTGAAAATTGAAGATCATTAATAGTGAAACTTTTTTAGCACATGGAGCATATCAGCATGAACCTCTGCTTAAAGTTCTCTTTCATACCATAAAACAAATAAGTATCAAAAGTCAAGCATAATTTCAAGATTTACCTCAACCCAGCGACCTTGTGTCCTGATCCATTATTTGTCACGATAAATCTGCAAATTGCACAACATCAATAGGATCTCTTCCGACTTACAAGAGTATATGCAAAAAGAAAATTATGAATATATACATACAAAGACCAGTAATTATCTGCCTACATTTAACACAGAGATAAGGAATCTGAAATATCAGCTAAGCTACAACTAGGAAGAAAGTGACTACTGTCAGTTGTCAATATAAGAATTCACCGAACCAGCTTAAGTCTTTCCTGCTAGGTGCACTCGGTTACACGGATCTGTCACCATCATTTGACTTGGTTGAGCGCAAAGTCCTTGTAAAGCTCAAAGGAATGAGAAAAAATGGAAATGCTTTTGATTTTTGATCCAACTCCTCCTCCATCTAATATCCCATCATTAATAACCCTAATCTCATTCCCTACACTTAAGACTGATTGGATACTTCCCTTCAATTTCTGTCCATCACACTGGAAACATGTACCATCCAAGCAAAGACTCGTGAAGAGAAAGAACAAGCTCTCGACAGTAACTAGGCAGTCCACTGCTATTCCTTCTCCCCCTACCCAGCACCCAACAAAAGGCAGGCCAACAGAGGAATCTGATCATGCTTAGAAGGATAGGGATCTAACTCTGAAAAATTGCAGAATACCTTTGAGGCAAGACAAGGAAGGATAAAAAAAGCGCATGGGGAATCAAATGAGAAGGGAAAAAGGATGGAAATGAAGGGATGTGCAATATAGTGATTCTTTCTTCAAAAATGATGCATAGGATTTTCATTCGGTGCGTTGGTGCTATTTTAACTATAGTAGAAAGATTTTAACACTAGGTTAGGGGTTGAATCCTCCTATGGAGCACCTACAATAATTAACCACCGCTCCTTACCAGAAAAGGAAAAAAGTAATATTCGTATCCCGCTCCAGTTTCGCAACTTTGGCCCTGTTCTTTATAACTGAACTTAACTATATTTGCACAACTGAGCTGAATAGAATTCACAGAGTTGAACTGAACTGACTTTGCATAACTAAACTGAACACTGAATGATGACGATGAAAAAAACAAGGCCTCAGGAGTCAGGGGTTCCCACCCGTTCCCACCCTCCATGTCTCCGTAACCAAAAGGATGATGGTTTCATCACTTTACTTTATTGAGTTTCTTCAAAGGTTCAAACTAACCCACTCAAAAGCAACCGAATTTGCTAACAAAAGTGCATTAAATATGAGAATATTCTGCCTATCAATGTCTCCATGTTTCGAGATCAGGAATAGTTGAAGTTATAGGTATTTGATCCCCCTCCCCCTACCCCCTTTCCTCCTAAGGTTTTTACAAGGATCCCCATCTTGTACTCATTTATCCAGCTAGAGTTTTTTTTTTTTTTCATCTCTCAGTTTCTTTTACATCTGATCCCCTAAAGACATAGCATCAGACTTAAGTACAACATTTTTCTTATCACTGTTGAGCTAGATATCACCAAGATTTTATTGCTGACTAGAGAAGATCTCTCTGATCAAGACCTGCTTGGCTGCTTCCTGAAATGAAGCCTTACTACACCACCGTTCCAGGATTTCAAGTCAAAGATTTATTATCTACTTGCAAGTTTCAACACTATAATTTCATGACATTCAGAAGATCAGATGCTTCTTGGAGTCTGGATCTTGCAGTATAACACTTTCCATGTAGATGCTACTTGACATGAGATCTGCTGCTCCAACAAATAGCTTAATTAAGTGAGTAAATGTAACTAGGTTCGACTAGCTAATGGCAGGAGCTAACAACTGAGAACAAAGTTCAAGCCCTACACAATACATCATAGAATGACACAAACATCAAATCACAGCAAAATGTAGAATGCTAGCAGAAAGATTAACATAATTCCTCCGCTAATGAATATGATTAGAATGAGAAACTAGGTTTTCTTGTTGAAAGGAAACACTCACGCTAATACGGTGAAGACCAAAAGTGCTACCAGTATCAAGCACAACAGTATCAAGTACTGTGAAAAAGCCAAAGGTCAAGGAAAATTTATAGCAGTAACATGAAAGAAACCCCAGCATTTAATTAACCAACTATATTAGAGAAGAAGGATACAATCCATAATAAAATGGAGTTGTTCTTCAGTGCCCCCAGGAACCCAATTAATGATCTGCACAGCCAAAATAAACAACAATATTCCAATCTCCTCAGATTAGTCAACAGCCACAAGGACTAACCTAAAATAAAAAATTACAAAAATCGAATAATACAGCAAATAGTTTACATTACAAGAATAACAGCACCAAGGGCTAGAACAGGAAGAGTGAGGGACTTTCTGCAACCATCAGTGTGACTGCTCATCCATACTCCAAATCCAAGCACACCTATTGCTATAAGCTGCACTTCAGAATAATAATGGCTTTCAAAAACAGGCAATTTCACACACAAAAAAGCTCACACTAATAGCAATTATCACCCTACCTATAATGTTTGGAATTCTAATTTATTGCAATTTGGGCATCAATGATAAAGATAAACTACAATATAACAAGCAACACCCAGAAAGCTTCAAAGAAAAATAACTCAATTCTGAAGTTGATTTCCCAGATTCAAGCCAAACCCAGTTTGAATCAACATTTCAAAAAACAAACCCACAAAATCTACATATGAATCTGATGTGAGCCTAATCAGGAAAGATCATGACTTGATGAAACAATATACTCCATCAAACAACAGTAACACAATATACACAAATTTCTAAAACATAAAGAAAAGAATGACTTAAAAGTGGTTAAAGAGTATAATACCACAGTGAGAAAATTGACCCATTTGATGACAAAGGTGCTAGTCCCTCCCCCTGAGCTCATTTTCCTTCTCAGAGGAGAGAGAGAGAGAGAGAGAAAAGAAAGAAGAGCCGTTAAGCTGGTTTTAGGAGATGTATAAATAGAGGACCAACCAAAGTTTAGAACTTTAGATGGGTCCAATTTTTGAAATTGGGGTTTGGTACCAGAAACGAGAAAGAGAGTGTGGGCACTTGAACTGCACTGCAAGAAAGAGAGAGAAAGGGGAACTTTAGTGTAGACTGTTCATGTTCTGTTTTTGAGGTCTTTTAGCTCGTTTGGCCATGGTTTTTTTTGGGACTTTTATGGTAAAAGAGATAATTTTGAGGGTGTTTTGGTCATATACATGAACAAAAGAAATTCGTGTTCCCAAGATAAAGACTAGACACGACACGAATCCGAAGCACCGAAACGACGAAGAAAAGACCGCGGAACTTGGATCGCATGCGTGTCGTGTAGTGTTATTTTTTCTTGTTTTTAAAGTTTTAGCTTTGGGTAATTTCCTAAATTTCGAGTTGCCAAAAAAAAAAAGAAAAAAATTACCAAACTGTGATTGTTCTCTTCATTAGAATTCATTACTATTACCTTCAACAAATTTTGAGATTCACCATATTATTCTCACATAATATGATCAAAGCTTTATAAATTTAATCTAATAATGTGACATAATGATGCTAATTTATGGAGTATTATTGTTTTAATATGGAGTTATTATTGAATTGACAGACTACGGGTGCGTTCTTTTTCACTAATCTTCGCTAATTCTCAGTGATTGAGTAAGGTCTTGCCACTAATTCCCACTGATTGAGTAAGGTTGTGTCACTGATTTCCACTGATTTGATAAGGTTCTATCACTGATTTCCACTAATTCAGTAAGGTCCTGCCACCGATTTTGTGAGAAGGAATTTGCCCTTTTCCACTGACTCCCACTAATTAGGTAAAGTCATGCTCCTGATTCCACTATTGAGTAAGGTCCAATAAATGAAAAATAACACACCCTATGTTAATTGTACCAAAATAATCTCGAATATATACACCCAATTAAAATCACAATGAATTGGCAGAGCAACCACTAGTAATTATAAGTACTTGTTTTTTTAGCGTCATTTGTTTTAGGACAATCTTTATCGTTGGCTTTTTTTTTGTTGATATGAGGAATCATCCGCCACTACTTTTCGAGTGTGCACCGGATAAACCCCGAGTATATGCAATAGCCTGCAAATCACACACACCAGGCAAACCTACAAGATTTACCAACAAGATAAATCTTGTAGACAGGCTCAGCAAAGAGGCCTAGTGGGAATTGAACCCATAACCTTTGTCCTAAAATATCAACTCCACAACCAACTCCAATACTCCTTGCAGGTCAATCTTTATCCTTGGCTAAACCGTATATATGTACCCTAACTCCTTGTGATATTGATAGTATATTTTTCGAAAAGTATCAACATAGAGGGATTTCTAATAATGAAATTCATGGGTGGTAGGGAAGGTTGGAACGAACAAAGGCACGTACATTCCCTTTACCCACAATTCTAAAACAGTTAAGAGTTCAATATGACCTCAAACAAAAATCTAACCTTGTTTTTGATAATGTGACGTCTCCTAAAACTGCTTTAACCTGTTTATTAGTTGTCATTTAATAATATCTCCAACCAATAATATAAATATGTAGTTTGTAAATTTCAATCACCTCATCTAATTTGTAAACTGATTTTACCACGTAAAATTAAACAAACAATGACGCGTCTATTCGATTTTGATGCCCTGGCCCGTAGACTCCAATTTCAAATAGATCATCAGATAATCACCCATATAGAAAGTCCGCAACTTTTAATCTTTTACTAAGACGGTTCTTATAGATCGAGATTATCTTAAATTTGTACAACAAAAAGAAATAGGAAAGTCTTTGAATACAAGTAATAATCTTATTCCTATATATATTAAACAACCACCATACATAACAATACACAACATATAATATATCTCTTTTCGTTTTCCCTATACGATATACTATACCATATTTCTCTCTTTGATCAATTAATCTTAGCTTGTTGCTCAATTAATTTGATCACCATGGAAGCATCACCAGAGTTAGAAATAGTAGAGCTAGCAAGAACCACAGTGGAGGCAATAAGCAAGCTAGCCTATTGGGGCCAATATAGTACATCCGATTATTATAACAACGACGATGACAACGAAGCGGATCGGTTGAGGAGCATGTTGGCAAAGAAAGAGAGGAAGATAAGAGAAGTGGCTATGAAGAGGGCCAAAGCCAGTGGTCGTGACTTTGAGGCGGTGCTCGACGAGACGAGGCTCGAGTTCTTCCTTGCGGAAGCCGAGATGTTCAAGGAGTTGCCCGTGGAACCTCGTATGGCGGCCATGCAGGCTGTCGATATCAAGGAGGATGATGAGGGGGTGGTTTGTGGGGTTTGTCAAGAGGAGTTTGGCGTAGGGGAGAAAGAAGTTTATGCTCCTGCATGCATGCATAAGTTTCATGGGATGTGTTTGTGGAAGTGGCTTTCGGACAACAAGACTTGCCCTTTGTGTCGCTTTCACATCTTGCATTAATTTGACGGCCATCGAGTTATTATTGATTGGGAGAATTACCATCAATTAGCTAGAAACGCTTTTTACATTATGTATATTATTCCTTCTAGGATTCAAGCACTATTGTTAATTAATTAGGGATTATGATCAATGTATATGTATTCTTGCAATTTGCAAGCTATTTCTTTTGGAGTATCATACAGCAGAATCGTCAAAACACATATTATTAAGCATATATATGCTTCTTTTTGTTAATTGTCTTTCTTGTTCTTTTGATTCAGAAAGACCTCTCGTGAGAGTATTATCTTTTTATGGATGTTTTAATTCAATCGTTTGATATTTAGATAGATGTACAAATATTATTCGCTAGATTGTTTTATTATATATATACAAATATTCATGAATAGAGAAACTATATTGGGTATTTTGAATTGAACAAGACACTGAGCCCCTAGGTAGGTTTTTTTTTTTTTTTTTTTTTATAATTGGATATAATTTTATTAAGCCAATCCGGCAAAAAACGTTTTGTCACAAACACAAGTAACCAGAACTTCACACCTTTTGCGAAGGGATAAAGTTGGCTATTTGTTCGACTAAAACACGGAACATAGTACATAAACTCCAACATGAGCATAAAAACAAACACCTATGGTTACAACTCCTTAGCCCTCCAAACTTGAAAATAAAAGAAGGCAAACTTCAAATTAAAGCAATTTCCTCAAGTAGCCATGCAAAACACCTACTACTAGAAAAACCCCTAGGTAGTTAGCTTCAATGTGTGCACGAGTGAAATCTTATCTACTATGGCTAAGAAGAAGTAAATGCAGATTATGAGTGATCAGTTTGAGAAAGTTAAAGGGTTTTTCTTTTGAAAAGGAAACACTTAAATCATATACATTAGTCAAAAAGAGGGACATCTTTCCTGTTACAAATTTCAAAACAACAACTGTGTTATACTTAATTACAAATCACAAGTCTTCTGCATATATTCATCACAGCCTTACCATATCCTGAACCCTATCCACAAGAAACTTTACAAAAATATATAGCCCCCCTCAGCAAAAAGCTCATGATCTTGATCAACGGCAAAGACAGTATCTTCTTCACATGCCAAACTACTACTTGGCCCTGTTTTGTCGGCAACTGGCAATAAGCTGTTTAGCTGGAGGACTACAAAATTTATCAGCTTGGGTGCTTCTGTCATTATGCAGATTGTAGTCATCATCCAAGAAACCACGAGGCTCCTTGGCTTTTAACCCCAGCGTTTCATTGCATTTTCTGACAGCGGCCCTTGTTTGGCTCTTGGGTGTAACAAATTCGTTGCAGCTTCTGTTTGCCTTATGATTTGGATTCAGACCACTGGAGACATCATCCTTATCCATCTCAATCAAACTTTCTGAGAGCTTTCGTTTCCGCTTGCGTCGTTCATTGGCAGGACGAGGAGTCTCATTATCATTGTCGCTGTCAGAGAGCACAATAAGATTATTATATTGTGCAGCACTCTTGAAAGAAGTAGCCCTCTTTTCCCTTAAAACTTCTGTCCCAAAATCCAACTTCTTTGGTGTCTCCTCCAGTTTTATATGAATCTCCGGACAGCTTTTCGGTTCATCTGCATCAGAAGCTCGTAATATGGAGTAGAATTCACTATCAAAATTAGCACAAAGCATGGATCATGCAATCATGCCATGTAATCCAAGTAACATAAATGGACAAGAGTATCAGACACAAGATAAAAATTATTGGATTTTAGAGGCTTTGGGGAAGCTACATCAAGGATATCAACTATTTGTGAAATATGATATTCCATGTTAGAGATCACTAAATAAAGCATACGTATATATTCCAAATAGTCATGAACAGCAACTATTTTTACATATATGGGTGGCCGTTCATTCCCGAAATTGACCTGCTTCACATAATGCATTTACAGAAGCACAAGCTGCAAGCTTCCATAATTAGTAGAGAACTTGTTGAAGCAACAAAATTAAATAGCCATGAACTACTCAGGCAAGTATTGTAGCATCCAACTCATAATTGTGCAATTTTTTGAAGCCTTATGGCAACATCATGTTTCAAAATTTAAGCATCAGAAGACAATCGTTAAATCTAGTTCCGGGGCTTAACAGTATAGAAAATTAAACAGTAACTAGCGGTTCATCTGAAAGACAGATAGTATTTTCCAAGTTCCATCATGTATTCATTTCATGTAGCGAGCTAGGGAATGTGGTACTAGAGAAACTATAACCCTCACCAACTTTACGCATGAGAGTAATGCTGTTTAGTCTCTCAAAGAATAATACTACAGTAAACATAACCAAATTACATTAAGGTGACATTCCAAGATCATCACGGCAATTGGCATAGCCCAGATTCACAACCATCATGAAGCACTTACAAGGAAACAGAGAAAACAAAAATAGAAAAAATTTCAACCAACTCAACAATGCTAGCAGTATCATGTCAAGTTTTTAAGTTGACTAGTTGCTTAGAGCAGTAGTTGCATACTTGCATCCAAGATCTTCTCACAGTAAAAAGGTCCTCTAATACACATCTTGTTGCAGGGTTCATTTGTTCTTGTCTATCTAAGTGGTTGGACAAGAATCCACTTAGGTAGGACTAAGGGCTCGTTTACTTGCTTGCAATCAAATGCAATACTATGCAATCATTTTATGAAGTAGATGTGGGGTGAAAAGTGAGGAGTGGGAGGAGAGAGATGGAAAAAGTGGGGTTGATTGCATTATCCAATGTAATCACAATTGCTCAATTTTTCCCTTACTTTGGATGGTGTAATCAATCTCACTTTTCCCATCCCTTCCTCCCCTCCTTCCTTTTCCACCTCACATCTACCCTATAAAATGATTGCATTGCATAACATTTGATTGCAAACAAGTAAACACCACCTAAGCCCAAAGGCTTCACAACTAACAGAAATATACTCGATGACATCCAAAAGGAACACCATTTGAGCTATAAGATGGTAAGATAAGCACAGGGGGGGGGGAAACAACCCAACAAAAAAGCAAAGAGAATTATCAACTAAACCTCAGAAAAGTTAGGATTTTGCAGAGTATTTGATTTGAATGAAACCAGAAAGCAGTAGAGTAATAATCAAAATAAGAACATGATGATTAAAAAGCTTCCCAATATCTCGTTCAAGAGAGTTATTACCATCTTTTTTAGTTTGTTCATTGTAAGTGACACCAAATTCTTCAGAATCAAGAGCCTTGATGACACTAGATATAACTTTTCCAATCTGGGTACTCGCAACTTTTCCATCACTTGCCATATTGAAGCTCATCCACCTAACACAGTCTTCTTCGACCTTCGAAACCCGTCTCCTAAGCTCCTCATTCTCCTCCATTACTTCCTTTTTATCCATCTTTTCCCCTTCAAGATATGCATTTAAATTCACATTTTCTACTTCCAAACCCTCAATTTTCTTCCTAAACCCTTCATTGTCCTTTAATAATTTCTCAATTCTCACATCCTCTTGTCTCTCATTTTTCCTTAAATCCTCCAAATGGGCATCAAATTTTACCTTATTCAATTCCAAACCCTCAATATTCCTCTTAAACCCTTCATTCTCCTTCCTCAATTCCTCAATTTTCACATCCTTTTCTCTATCATTTTCCTTCAAATCCTCTAAATGGGCATCAAATACTCTCTTATCCAATTCCAAATCCTCAATTTTCCTCTTAAACCCTTCATTTTCCTTGACCAATTCCTCAATTCTCAAATCCTTTTCTCTCTCATTTTTCCTCAATTCCCCCAAATGGGCATCAAACTTTGCCTTTTGCAACTTCAAATCCTCAATTTTCTCCCTCAATCTCGTCTTCAATTCAACCACTTCATCCGTCGCGTTTGATAAAATCTGCAAAAGCTCATCTTTTTCTTCTTCCATTGCTTTAATATCAACCCTAATTCGCTCATTGATATCGCACTCCCTCTTCAATTTCCGTCTCTCATTTTCAAGGTCCAAAACCTTAACCTTCAATTCGCTGCGCTCAGTCTCTAAAATGTCGTATTTCTCTCTCCAAATTGCCTCCATTGTTCACAGAGAAACACAATGAAGACTGGGAAGGAAAAGTTTTTGTATTGTTACTATTGTATGCCCTATGGCCCATGGGTTCCCGCAGAATATTTTGGGCATTGGGGTGTTGAATATCGACATTATTGTATACTTTTGTCACTATAATTGTGGTGTGATTTTCGAGAAGTTGCATAATCTCACTAGTCACTATCGGATAAATAGTAGTTTACTCATCGCGGAGTTTTGATACGTGAATAGGTAATTGGGTGAAATTTGATATTTTATTTTTTAAAATGAAAATAATTATTTAAGTCTTATTGTACAAGTTTATTTTTCTTGTTCACGTCACATGGATAAGCAATCCGGTGAAAGGATAAAGCATTCTTCAATCTCACTATTCAAGGTATATCCAGTGACGGGTGTAATATTATATACACTCACAAACCTAATAAATAGGAACAATCTCAAATATTAGGAACAATCAAATTCAATTCTTTTTCACGAACGATTATTGATCTTTTCAACCACCAATCATCTAGTATTGTTTAGAAACAAACCTTGGTCGACAATGGAGTGTATATTACATATAGTGCATCGCTAACATCGTCTTAAGAGACAACATGAGGTACCACTTACCTAGGGGAGACTAGGTATTTTGATTTGCTCATCTGAAATGTCGCAGCTGCAGGTAAACAGTGGCATTGTTTATACTAAGGTTGTGTCATGAGTAGGGGTGGCAATGGGTCGGGTTCGGGTCTGGTGGAGCATCACCCGCATCCACCCATTTAAGTTTTCAGCTTCATCCGTCCACCCATCACCCATGAAATACTTCACCCGCATCCAATCCACCCATCATCCGCGAATAAATGGGTGGATCGGGTGGCTAACGGGTGAAATAATAAAATAATAATACTAATTAATTTATGCAAAAAACAAAACTAGTATTCTCTTAACTTACGACAAATTCATCAGTACTCTTAACTGGCAAATGCAATCAAATCAGAAGATACAATTAAATCAAACACCAACAAATTTGTTTGGCCTAAACCTGAGAGTTAGCAAGACTCAAGGGAGGTTGCATTACATAGGAGATTAGACAAACCAGAAAGGGCTAGCTGCAACAAATGCTTTAGGAGATGGGCATCATTCTAATTCAGATGAAAGAGATTGAGAGAGGGTCAGAGAGACAAAAGGATGGCTGAGATTCAAATTTTTGAGAGCAGAAGTAGTATTTAGGGTTATTTAATAAATACATATATTAAATATTTTATTAAAAAATATTTTATGGGTGATGGATGGATTCGTGGGTGGATTTGCGGGTGAAAAATGATCACCCGAATGTCACCCGATCCATCAACCGATCCACCCATCACCCACCCACTCACCCGTTTATTCGGGTTTTCACCCATTTATTTGGGTCGGGTGGAGCGGGTATCCATGGATGCGGGTGATATTACCACCCCTAGTCATGAGTAACTTTATGTTTGTTGTTTTTATGGCCTTCCTGCCCTGATTATTCTGTATTTTGCTAAGTGTGCTGGGTGGTTACTGGTTAGTACATGAACCTTCTTTTTACATTGTTTAATGATTGATTTGCATTGATGTGATTGATCTCATTATGACATTCTTAAAGAGTACTTGGTGCAGTATTTGTGAACCTTATGTTTACTGCGCTTGCACACTAATGATAAGGTCCGGATCCTCTGGCCTTGAAGTGCATCTTACTGATGAAACCCAACAATTCACGTATTCAAAATGTTAATTACCAACAATTTCAGAATTAACATGTTAAGGATCATGTACATGTTAATTCCCCAGATACAAGCGAAACCCAGTTCGAATCAACATCAGAAACCCAGCAAAATCACTAAAATCATAAGCTAATAAAAAGTTATTTTAGAACTACTTGGCTAAAAGAAATATGTTGACAATAATGGCTAAATTTAATTGTGCTAAACTGCTACTCTGCTAGAAATAATGGCCTATGAAGAACATTTTTTGTATAGCCAATTCTGTTTATCTGTAATCTGAACATATTAAACTGCTCAGTGCTCTAGTTCCAACAAAAGTCAAAAGAAGAAGAAAACAAAACAAAAACCTGTAGGCTGAAGCCTCGAGATTACACCCGAGAAAATAAAGAATGGTGGGAGAAGAGAATGTACATTGAAAAACAAACCAAAGAGATCAAAGGAGAAGAAACAGCGTCAGGGAACACTATAGGTCTAGCTGGACTCTATTTGTGCAGTTGAGAATAGCAGATTTCATTTCTTCTTTATCCAGTGACGCTTGAACCACCACCTGCAACACGCATAGAAGCATTAATCCATGATACAAGGGTTTAGGAGAAGAAATTTGGAAACTTACTCAGACATTTACTATACAATGGAGGTATCTCTGTTAACTAAAATGACAAACCCTATCCCTGGTACGCTGGTACATCCTAGGGAAGATGTAAAAAGAAGCAGCAGTAGAACTCTAGAAGTAAATTTCTTGACAGGCAAAAACCGGGATAGATCTGAAGTTATTTAGAACAACTATCCTTCCCCCCTTCCAGTTAATTTCAAAAGAAAATCTGAAGAATGGAGACTCCACAAGCAGCACAAGATGAGACAAACTTCATCAACACTCCCTTCATAAGCGAAGGTTTGGGTAAATAATTCATAAAACTGAAGCAAGCATTAGATGTTTCAGACCCTCCATGGACTACAATGACAAGACGTAACTGTCATAATCCTCACGTAAAAGTGTAAGAGGAATCTTTCATGTTAAGTCGACTAGGAACAAATTATCAAAAACAAAAAAAAAAAAGATAAAAGCCAGCTAGGAACATGGCCTCTGGAACATATTCAGTGCAAATTGGAATATTACCTCCTGCACTTTGTTTCCAGATCGAGCAAGTAGTTTGTACTGATTCTCAAACATAGATGCCATATAAACCTGTAAAGTAATTTGCAGATGACTGAGTTACAAGAGGCCCAAATAAAAAGGAGAGTACACTCAACAGAAGATAATATAAAGGAAGTTGCTAAGAGAAAGACCGAAGATTTTCAAGGATTGCAAGATCACAAGGAGGTGTTCGCCTATAAAGTAAAAGAATAGAAAGCAATGAGAAAACTAAACTACATTGACATACTTTTTATACTCAGTTCACAAAAGACTTATGCTTCCTGCTTCCATTACAAGGTACAGTCAACAAGTATGCCACAAATTCAATATCTATTTGGCTACCAATTTGGTATAAACTACTTCAGGCCTCGTGCACAGTAATATCTATTCCGCTCTCAAGGCACTTCATAAGCTCTTTCTCAGAGACTACTAGTAAAATCATTACATTTCATATAAGTGGAAACTCCAAACAGAAACTCCAAAGAGTGACATACGGTGAGAGAAACATTGACATCTATGAGACCTCACCTGAAAAGTTGGAGCCAAACCAGGGCTCAAGAAAAATCGGCTCTTCGTCACAGTCTGAACCCCATCAATTTCTTGCAGTTCTTTAATTAGCGAATCGACTTCAGCCCACTGATTCAAGAATCAAATAACATAAAGTTAAGTTTGATCGTCGTTACCACAATTGACTATACATTTTAGACACTATTACACAACATACTTTTACATTCAATATAATGCAGCTTAGCAATTATGCCAAACTTAGTTGCACAGAAACTCTCAAGAAAATCACATTAGCCATCTCAGAAACTTGTGAACTCAAAGAAGTTCAGGGTACCTCTGCTTTATCATTGTTGTTATTTTTTTTACCTAGGTAACGTAACCTAAACCTCATCTTTATATGTCCAGCAATTTCTTCCGTCTCATAAATCTCGTAAAACACAAAATTACCTTTCCAGCTTTCCTTGCTACTAATCTGTTTAAATATTGGCCACGCTAATTTTTAATAGCATCTTTATTTTTTTGGTTTTAGAGAAGACACAAAAGCTAATAGGTTTTGGAACCCTCTATCTCATCCTTGGGGGACGATGCTCCTAAGTCCTAACAATTGGAGCATCTCTTGATACCTAAATTTAATAGCCTTGTCATTTATATTCATCACTAATAACAGTAAAAAAAGTTATAGAATTGTCGGTTATTATAAATAAATAAAAAAGTTTCTTCCCCTCTATCTGCGTTTCCACGTTCTATAATATTTTGAGAAATGGGCACATCCTTATTCTCCATTTCTGAATTTCCATGTTCTGTTTCTATTTTGTGCATCTCGAAATTATTTGCCCACTCCGAGAAAACTCCGAGCTCTCTCTCTCTCTCTCTTCTCTCTCTCTCTCTCTCTCTCTCTCTCTCTCTCTCTCTCTCTCCCTCGCTCAAAGGCTGGTGATCGCCGACCGCCATACAAAGGTCGGTGACCGCCGACCTCAGTAGGGGCCGAGTAGACCTCCGATCTTTCGTCAGAGGCTTCAATTGTGCACCGGCGACACTTCATCGCCGGCGAAACAAGGTAAAAGTACTAGATCTAGCACTTTCTCTCTCTAGCGAATGGCTCTAGAGCGCTCGATCTCTCTCTCTCAAATTTTCTCTCTCTAACTCTCCTCGCTCTAGATCTCTCTATCTCTCTCTCTCTCTCCTCCTCTCTCTCTCTCTCCATTTCGCCCTCTCTCCAAGGTCGGTGTCGCTGACCCAAAACCAGCCCGACCACTAGAGGCTGTATAGACCTCCGATCATTCGTCGGAGGCTTCATTTTTGCACAGGCGAAACTGCATCGCAGGGGAGCAACAACGGCGAGGGGCTGGGAACACGGGAACGTAGCCGGAGAACAGGGCTGAGATCGCGAGCCCGACGGCCTCGACTCCTGGATCTGGAAATTCGAGCCCGACGATACAAACAACATCCCACGCAGCTGTGGTAGGAGAAGCGACCAGCATTTCTGTTGGGCCAGCGTCCTCTGTCCGGTTCAAACCGCGCCGGAAACAGGTAGTAGCGCCGTGGTAAGCACCGGCGTACCCCTACCCACCAGTCAGACCCGCACTCTGTTATTTATTTTCAGTCAGACCCGCACTCTGTTATTTATTTTCAGTGAGACCCCTTTTGTGCTCTGGTTTGACCCCCACTCTGTTATTTATTTATGCTTGTTGTTGACTTCGCTGATCCAAGCACGTGAAGTTGGTTACTTGGTATTGCTTTTCGGAAACTATTTCTTTAAGTGGATCCCAGCAACATTTATATTTGTGCCTGTTTGTGTCGTTGTTTGTATCTATAGCATATTGTAGTATTATTTTTATCACTATTATTAGTAGGGTTATTAGTGTTATTATCACTATAAAAGTAGCAGTAGTATTATTTAACCAATAGTGTTGCTACTACTAGTATTAAGTTAGTGGTAAAACTGTTTCGGTTGTATTTATAAGTAGTACTATTAGTGTTTGTTTGTTGCAGCTGTGGTGGTATTTGTTAGTATTACTATTATTATTAGTACTATTATTAGTCGTGTTATTACTAAATTATTATTACTATTGTAATTATTGTTCTATTATTAGTATTGTCAGTGCTAGTACAATTACTACTATTGTTAGTAAACTGTGTTTGCAAACATAGAATTTGTTGCTAAATAGCTAAGTTTTGCGTTACCTAACCTTTGGGGTTGCTTGTACGTACTTAGTTTCATGGCTTTTCAAATTTTTTTTTTATTTTGAGTTAACTGCTTGATCCTTCCTCTTGGTCGGTGTGGCGTCTGTGACTTCTACCGGTAGAGTAAGGGCCAGTCCTCCGGCGAGCTCTGGGTCACACAGGGGGAGAGTTGGGGCAAACAGGTTGAGGTTTGGAACATGGAATGTAGGGACACTCACGGGAAAAACTCTAGAGTTAGTGGAGGTTTTAGAAAAATATAAGGTTAATATAGTGTGTGTCCAGGAGACGAAGTGGTCAGGCGCCAAGGCAAAAGAGATTAATGGATACAAACTTTGGTATTCAGGGTGTTCGAGTCAACGGAATGGGGTCGGGATCTTAGTCGATAAGGAGCTTAAACAGCATGTTGTAGAGGTAAAGAGAACCAATGATAGGATCATGTCCATCAAGGTGGTGGTGAAGGAGGAGACCTTCAATGTCATTTGTGCTTATGCACCGCAAGCAGGGTTGGATATACACCTTAGGCGTCGCTTTTGGGAGGAGTTAGATGAGGCTATTCAGCAGTTTCCCCCTAATGAGAAACTCCTTATAGGAGGAGATTTCAATGGACATATAGGGGCTACTTCGGATGGGTATGTGGGAGCACATGGAGGTTTTGGGTATGGAGTTAGGAATGAGGGTGGCACGTCGGTATTAGGTTTTTCGACTGCGTATGACCTAATGGTAACCAACTCCTTCTACAACAAAAGAGAAGAACACCTAGTTACTTTTAGAAGCGGCATCGCTAAGACCCAAATTGATTACATTCTTGTTAGGCGTGGAGATCGAGGATTGTGCATGGATTGCAAGGTTTTACTAGGTGCGTGTGTGTCGACCCAACATAGGATGGTCGTTTTAGACCTTAAGATGAAGGGGTGGAAGAGAAAGAGAAGTGCATACAATTGCACCAAAATCAAGTGGTGGAAGCTTAGAGGAACCTTGGGGGGTCAATTTAAGGCCAAGGTGGAGTCGGATAGCATATGGAAAAGAGAAGGGAATGCGAGTCAAATGTGGACAGGGGTGGCAGATCTCATTAGAAATGCGGCAAAGGAGACAGGAGTTGCAAGAGGGATAGGAAGTAGCAAGAAGGAATCCTGGTGGTGGAGTGAGGATATTCAAAACAGGGTGAAGGCGAAGAAGGCGGCCTATAAAGCCTTGATGGATAGCACAGTAGATGAGGAAAGGGTGGAGAAGAGAGAAGTCTACAGAGTGGCGAAGAAGGAGGCAAAGAGATCAGAAGCCAAAAGTAAAGCCTATGAGAGCTTGTACCAAAGGTTGGCTACTAAGGAGGGTGAACAGGATGTTTACAGGTTGGCGAGAGCTAGGGAGAGGAAGACTAGGGACCTGGACCAAGTTCGTTGTATTAAGGATGAGGCGGGACGAGTTCTTGTGGACGAAGCGAACATCAAGAGGAGGTGGCATGGGTATTTCAAGGAGCTTTTTAACAATGTAGGAGACGTAGACATTTCGTTGGTTGATCTTAGTACACCCGAGCTACACCGTAACTTCAGCTTTTGTCGTCGTGTTACGAAGGAAGAAATTAAAGGGGCCATGAGGACGATGAAGAGCGGAAAGGCAGTAGGACCAGATGAGATACCCATAGAGGTATGGAAGAAGTTGGGGGAAGAAGGTTTATTGTGGTTAGTTAGGTTTTTCAACATGATCCTCAAATCTGCAAGGATGCCGGAGGAGTGGCGGCTTAGCAAATTGATTCCTCTATACAAGAACAAAGGAGATATTCAAAGTTGCAACAACTATAGAGGTATTAAACTACTCAGTCACACCATGAAACTATGGGAGAGAGTTATTGAGAGGAGACTAAGGAAGAGTACCCTTATCTCGGAGAACCAATTCGGTTTCATGCCAGGGAGGTCAACAACAGAAGCGATTCATCTGATTCGACGTTCTATGGAGTACTACAGGGATAGACAAAGGGACCTGCACATGGTTTTCATTGATTTGGAGAAGGCGTATGACAGGGTACCCAGGAAAGTTATGTGGAGGTGCTTGGAATCCAAGGGGGTCCCAGTCGCCTATATTCGAGTGATTAAGGATATGTATGAGGGGGTGAGGACAAGGGTCAGGACTACAGGAGGGGACACTGAGCAATTTTCTATAGATATTGGGTTACAACAAGGGTCAGCGTTGAGTCCCTTTTTATTCGCAACCGTTATGGATGAGCTCACTAAGACTATCCAGGGGGATGTGCCTTGGTGTATGTTGTTTGCCGACGACATTGTTTTGATAGACGAGACTAGAGAAGGTGTTAATGCCAAACTAGAACTTTGGCGGGATACACTAGAGTCAAAGGGATTTAAGTTGAGTCGGACCAAGACCGAATACTTGGATTGCAAATTTACAAGAGATGGGGTTACCTCGGATATGGAGATTAAGATCGGTACTGAAGTGGTACCGAAGAGGGATTGCTTTAAATATCTCGGTTCAATCATACAAGAAAACGGCGAGATTGATGATGACGTGACTCATCGTATCAAAACAGGGTGGCTAAAGTGGAGGAGTGCAACGGGAGTCCTATGTGACAGAAAAATTCCACTAAAACTTAAAGGCAAATTTTACTGTACAGCCATCAGGCCAGCTATGCTATATGGGGTGGAGTGTTGGCCGGTGAGGCAGGTGCATGTGCAGAAGATGCGGGTGACCGAAATGAGGATCCTTCGCTGGATGTGCAACGCCACAAGAAGAGATAGAATTAGGAACGAAGTGTTAAGAGGCAAGGTGGGAGTGACCGATATTGACAACAAGATGCGAGAAACGAGGCTTAGGTGGCTTGGGCATGTGAGGAGGAGGCATCGAGATGCACCGGTGAGAAGGTGTGAGAGAATTATACTTAGAGACTGTAAACGAAGAAGAGGACGCCCGAAGAAGACTTGGGGAGAGGTAATCAGACAGGATTTGACCCTTCTAGAACTTACCGAGGACTTGGTCCTAGATAGGAAATTATGGCGTAGCAGGATTCGTGTAGAGGATCCTCGTTAGATTAGGGTTTTGCATTGGCTAGTAATAGAGGTTGATTCATTTTGTTCATAGCCTGTAGTGCCTCCTTCACTGTATGTAGTTCATCTAGTAATACCCTGTGTTAGTATGTTTACAGCTCTACTTTTCTTGCCCTTTTGATCAACACTTATTGCTTTATTACCCGAAAAACGTTTTGCAAATGAAAAAAAAAAAGTTTTCGTGGGTCTTTCGGAAACAGTCTCTCTTCTAGGCGACTAGTTAGGGGTAAGACTGCGTACATCTGGGCCTCCCCAGACCCCGCCCTAGGCGGGATACTTACTGGGTTGTTGTTGTTGTTGTTGTTGTTGTTGTTTCTATTTTGTGCAAAATAGATGCTAAGTAGACACATCATGAATCAATAACCTGCAACTTGGTCCTCAAAAGGACATACAAATAATAATAAAATCAATTCTCTTACAGAGTAAAATTCACACCAAATTTCTTCCTTAACATACTCAGTAGCCCTAATCCTAGCATTTATTCCATGTATGAAACAAGATGCTTCATAAAAGCTACTGCTGGGAAAAGTAGTGTCTGAACTCACCACCACAGAAAAATGATAACTGAAAGTTAGCTAAGCATGGTATGGACTACCAATGCATTTCCAATGACACCTGTCTAGAACCAACCCTCCGTATAAAACATAGTATGCCTCTCCAGTCTCCACAACAATCCTGAAGGCAAACTTACTGAGCTCATAATTGGTTTTCAGTGTTTTTGCCAGATAATAATGCAAAAGATGGCCTTTGCTTGGTGAGTCAGTCTTTATATACCACTGGACTAGTGCTAAATAGACTTACCCCTGCGCAAGGACTGAGGATTACTAGACATAGCAGTACATGTAACAAATCAAGAAAGAAAATTTCAACTCAATTTGGTTGATGAACGTCGTCAGTGACGAAGTATCTGTAAAATATTTGGAACTTGATTTGCAGAGAAGAAAACGGAACCATAACAAAATATCAAGGAGAAAGCTGGTCACAGCTATGCAGAACTTCAATTCAGGAATCAGAATGAGTTCACAATATGAGATGAATAGGGGGAAAGAAACGATATATACCTCTGAATCTGTTTGTGCAGCCTCTAATCCCCCATTGAAGCTGCTATTCCCAACTATGCATTCTAATGCCTCGTTTAGTGGATCTGGCTGCCACAAGAAAAATAGGAATAAAGATCTGAGCTTCTCCTTGCAAATGGAATTAACTTAAAGAAACAGGTGAGGGGAAAGCATACTTACAGTTATCTCCTTTAGGGATAAGAAAATGCGTTCTGATGCAAAATCCAATTGGTGAACTTTAGCCTCCACAAGCTGCAGCCAGAAAGTCTCTTTAGAGCTGAACACAAAAATAATAATACATGCACAATGCTTGATTAATTTTGGAGATTGATGAAAGCCTCTGGCTTAGATATGAACATCCTTTCTGGCTGGGAGGGGGGGTGGGCGCTACTACCTAGGTTGAGAGCTGGCTGCTTTGAAGTTCTTAAGTAAATGTACAATGCAAAGCATGAACCTAAGAAAAGCAAAATGATGCTTACTACCACTTAAAAGCACCTATCTATTTGGGATATCACAGAAAAGCAAAATGATGCTTGGCTCTGGAGGAAACTCTTGAAAACCAGAGATGACTTCATTGATAAAAGTGGTGGCACTCTTGCTGCACAGACTCACATTCAAAAGTGGGTGGATGCAGGAAAATACATAGTCAAGGAAGCATACAATATTTTCAGAACTGCTGGAGATAAATGCCACTGGGTACGAACTCTATGGAGCCCTATGTCTATGCCTAGACACAGAATAATACTCTGGCTTGCTGCGTATAACAAGCTTGCAACTATTGACCAGCTCATGACAAGAGGCCTGCATATTGTCAACAGGTGCTATTTGTGTCACAAAGATTATGAAACCAGCAAGCACTTGTTCTTTCAGTGCGCTCTATCTCAGAAAGTTTGGCAGAATATCCTAATTTGGTTGGGATTACAGAGGGGCACTCTTCCACTTAGAGATGAGCTTCAGTGGTTCAAAACAAGAGTCAAGGGGAAAAGCTCACATCAGATGAAGAAAAGAGCTGCACTTGCTGCCACAGTCTATGAACTCTGGCGCGAAAGAAATAATAGATGCTTTGATGGAGGTACCAGATCGATTGAGCAGATCACTACCCACATACAAAGCTTAGTTTGGATTAGATACTACAAGTACACTGTATAGTGTTGTTCCTTTCTGTTTCTGTCTTTTTTACTCTTGATGTAATCTGAGGGCTAGTATGCTACTAGCCGCTCAACTCATGTATTGATTTCCACTAAGGGGTGTCACCTTGGCATCCTTTTGGTGAATGGCAATATAACTAACCATTTTCCAAAAAAAAAAAGCATGAACCTAAGAAGGCAAGATTAATTCAATTTAAAAACTGCAAGACAGAACCTGTTATCCAATATGCTTTGCCATCAAATAATAAGCTTATAAAAAGCTTGCTTACCTGGCCAATTTTTAAGTACGATGAAGGGTCTAGACTGGCATCCCATGATACTTCTGTCTGGTGTATTAAAGCAGGGACTCCTTCAACCTACAATATCTCATTTACCAAACCAAATAAGGTTCATAGATCCTCATAACAGCATCATTTCTTCATTTCAGTATTAAGAAAAACCTGGAAATAAAAAACAGTATTTTTACCTCAACAAAGATACCAAAATAAGTTATCTTCTTTATGCAGCATTTCACAACGTCTCCGATGCTAAGTTTTGCCTGCAGTTACAATGAATAATGTTAAACTTTTAAGAGCCAATAAGAAAACTCGGGTCATAACAAATCATTTGATAACAAAAGGTACTAATATAACCTTTCTAGGAGCATTAGTTCAATATTCTCCATCAACATCTTAATTCAAGACTTTCCAGAACATAGACATGTATGATACGCTCATAAGATATTAGATCTAATAGTCTTCACTACAGTCAAATAGCCAAGTAATCAACGACAAATTAAAATAGAATCTAGACAAACCACATAGGATAGGGCCTTCCATAGGTCAGCATGATGGCAGTATTGACCAAATGAGTGAAATGGATGACATATAAATGAACAAACAAACAAGTAAATAATGCTTATTGATTTCAGATCTTTGTTGCAGCACAAGGAAATGTCAGCTAAGTGGATGGATGCTCTTCTAAGTTGGAGATAAGAGTTTCAGGAGTTGACTTTGCTGTAGAGAATTTGTATTGCAGGACATGTCCTTCTGGAGATCTGAAATTAACATTTAGCTTATGTTGACAAAATAAAAATATTGCTGCTTTATAAGCTTGTAGCAAAACCTCATGCATTAGCAACACATACTGCCAGGTGACAAAGTCTCTTCCAATCATGTTTTCAATCAATTTCAAAGCAGAAATATTATCCTGGTACATGTGCTTGCGGAGAACCAAAATTGCATCTGCTCTGACTATCTTGGAAGATCTTCAGCGGGCTTCTCTGTATTACCATATCATACCATTAACACCTAAGCGCACTCTCCCATTGGGTCAGTGTCAGGAAAGGATGAAATACGATCACTCGCTAGGAAATCAGCAACCTAGTAGTAACCTTTCCCAAGCATGTCAGTCTTTGGATTTCAGTCCGGATAACAAACTCCAGTATCTTAATGCCAGCAAAATGACTCCCAATTAACACCTTATGAAGTTTTTGCTGATTGTAAGCTACCTAACATAACTCTCTTTTGTCTTGGCATGGGACCCGTTATGCAGAGGAAACAACCCCCAAAACAAACAAAGAAAGGCCTAATGGAGTTTTGCACTCGTCGTCTGTTACCTAACACAACCCCCTCATTATTTGAACTAAGCTGTATACTAGCATTAGGAAGGCAACCCATACCTTGAAATTATGAGGTAAGCTGGATTCTAGACTACATGAAGACAAAAGGTTATACCAATAAGAACTAACTTTTAAATTTAGTTGCCAGTTTTTCTACTTGCTTCTCTGGTCAGTTTAGGGGCATTTTCAGCATCTTTCATCACAATTCACAAGTATGTACTCCATCTCCATGGTTGTATTTAGTAGTAACTTATTTTTGCGTGGTGCTAGGTGCTCCTAGTGTCTTCCTTGGGCATCCAATGAAGAACTACTTAGTATGCTAAGTCTATGACTTCTTACAGCATTTTGCATGTACTAGCATACAGATGTTCCCCTACAACCACTTCAAGTTTCTGCTCATGCACCTCATTACCTCATCAAGCGAGATAGTTGAGAAGATAACCTTGAACAGTATCTCTAGATAAAATACAGCTCACATTTCAGGAGCCAATAACAAGCATAGTATTTTATTAAGATTCATTAAATGTGATTCAAAGATCATCAAAGATTCATATCAGTCGAGTTTCAAATGCACTTTTTAGCTTACAATAGGAAAGTCTGCTTTTGTAGTTCAGTTTATAACAAAATGAACATATATGAAATTCAATCTTAGATAGGTATGTGTTACTTGTTCCAAAGAAGGGTCCTTTATTCAGTTTCTAAACACATGAATATTTGGTTGAAGTAAACAATTTAATGTTGCACTGATAAAGTGACCACATCGGAACTTAGAAAGCTCAATACCATGAGGCTTCTTTTTCTCTCAACTGTTTCTTCCTTCTCCTTTGGCCTCATAGATAATATAAGCTTTCTGGATTTCCTATCAGCCAACAAAATGTTCACTTTGATGTGCTGCAATTATGCAAATATCCATCACAAATACACAATTTCTAATGAAATATTAATCAATAATGTGAATAGTGCAAACTGCAAAAACTCTGGTTAATTTTGATCAGACCTCACCTGACCAAGATATGATGATAAATATTGGATTTTCTCTTGGTCATATATTCTCAAAAGATCTTCCAGATCCATATCAGCTGTAAGTTCAACATTTGCTTTTTGACTATCTTCAGGAGACAATGATGATTCAAGAGAAGTGCTCTTATTTGGAACCTCGTCATTTCCAACAATGCTTAAATTTTGTCTGTACTTGGACGGATCTAAACCGTTCTTTCTCAACCATGACTCAAAAGCTAAGAACTTCCACTTAGCTGCTAGGTTGCGGTATGGAAGAAATCCTATCGACGACCCAAAAGATACCTGTAGTCATGGAATATTTTGTGTATGAAGTCACAGACAAGACTACACAGGGAAAAGAAAAAGTGCATCGGATTTCTGTTTCATATGTACCACAAAGCCTCTAGGGCTACAACTAATCAACTCCACTTCTACCCTATCTCCGAGATTGAAGCGCTGCTCCAGCCGCGCCCAGTCATTCTCTTCAATTTCCTACAAGAACCTAAGGACCTCAGAATTTACCACAAGTAGTGATCACAATTATAGTATTGAATATACAGAGATGTTACATTCAGAGGCCGGGACAAGGTCAGTTTTTCTTGCTCGCCCTTGCCATCAATCTCAGGATATGCAACAACTGTTTCGTCTTGTGTTGGGTATGACATATCTTTCATAGATTGGTCTAATCTATTAAACAAAAACCCTATTAGCAAATAAAGGTAGTTAAGAAAACCAATAGTATCAGAATGCAAATGAACAAACATTGGCACACCTTTTCGGTCTTCCTAGGAGGACGGATTCAACAGGGAACTCAGAACCAGACAATCCGGCAGTTGCGGGTTTACTCGTCCTACTTCCTATTCCTGAATTTCCAGCTTTAGTCTGCTCATGATGCTGCATTCCTTGAATAGAAATAAATTGGCATTAACTGCTAGTCATCTGGAAAACCTTTAGAAGACGGAAGTACTCAAAACCACAAGAAAAGGCATTATTTTACCTTTCTGGAAGCCCTCCCCTAGTTGATCTTGATTTAACACCGCAGCACTTCTGGAATCTGGAAATCCTTCCATATGATTCCCTAGCACACCAACCATTCCATCAGACCCATAAGGGCTTCCTTCCCCATTGGTATTTTGGTGCACAACTGCATTGGGCTTCTCCAACAGTGTCAAGTCACCAGAACTTGTCACTGAACTTGGTCCTTCATTCATTCTGTCACCCTCAAAGTTGTCGGCCGATCCATTTGTAAGTCCATGCATCAAAATATTTTCGTTCTCATCACCACAATCTTCCTCATCCATATCAATTGCCTCGGGCCTCTTCAACAATGTCATGCCACTGAACTTTTCTTTCACAGGTTCTGTCCTCATTGACAACGACAAGTTTGGTTTAATCCTCAACCTCGATGAACTATCCATCACATCATCATCCTCATTAAACACACTCGGTTTCCGCAAAATAACATTCGGCACATTAGACTTGGTAACACCGGCTACTTTGTTCCTAATTGACTCATTTGGCCTCTTTATCTCCGGCAATCTGGAATTATCTTCACCTCCACCAACTTTGATCCCCTTCTTTGGTACTGGCTTGACCAAGTTCAACCCGCTTGATGCTTTCACTGATCCCCATTTCTCAGGCACATCAAATGGAACTTCCTTCACTTCCACCAGTTTACCCTTGTTTTTATGAAAGTTCTTCTCAATTTCAATATAAGAAGCATCTGGGTTTAATTTTCTTCCCTTTATCTGAACCAGTAAACCAAAAACATAACATAACAGCGTTGATAAGATGACAGCGAGTTGTGACACAGACACTGCAATATCCGGCTAGTATATTAACTTGATTTACACTTTTGAAATTTTGAATACAATTCAGATGGAACCAACCCCCATTCACATCAGAAATAAGCACAACAAAAACCCAAATTCATTAGTTATTGTTCCCTTTTCTCGCAGAGAGGGGAGGGGTTATATTCTAAATTCTGATTTTGTTTCTTCATTTGTTTGATAGTATACTGCCTTAGTTCTACTAGCAATTAGAACAACCATTTGATTTTCATGTCAATATTCTTCAATCATTTACTAAGAAATAAAAAGCATTACACTTCCTCAACCAGGAAACATATAGGTATTTCAATTTTAAGTCACCCCAAAAACATTTTCCACTACTCACTACAACAGTAAACTATTCCCA
Source organism: Tetragonia tetragonoides (assembly GCA_038025085.1). Taxonomy (NCBI): domain Eukaryota; kingdom Viridiplantae; phylum Streptophyta; class Magnoliopsida; order Caryophyllales; family Aizoaceae; genus Tetragonia; species Tetragonia tetragonoides. Next base: position 51,766,682 of record CM076142.1, read on the forward strand.
TACACCATTTCATGACAACAAAATTGCCCAACATACCAAACCAATTTGGCAATTTCCATCACAATTCACACTAACCACAAGTCCCAAGCATATTTTTATAAATTCAAGCAAGATGCAACCACATACATACCAACTAAATAAACAAGCAAAACAACTGATTAAGTGTCAATAATCCGTAAAATTTATCAAAAACTGCAAATGGGTATCTTGGTAAAAGGTGAAACTGACCTTAGCTATAGTGAGCTTAGGGTCTTCACCCAACATTCGGCCAAATTTGAGCTCCATAAGGTCCCATTCATTGAGCTGATTGTTAGGGTCATCTTTTGAGGCAAAAACAGAGAATTTCTTAGGGTTTTTATTGTGGGGATTGAAAGAGACCTTTCTTCTAGTTCTACTTATGGGGGGAATAGGAGAGAGAAAGGAACGGGGAATAGTTGGTGATGGTGTTGAGGAGAGAGAAAGTTTCTCCATGGAAGCGTTTAGTAGATTAAGTATTATCAGATGATGATGTTGCAGAATATAACAGAGAAAAGGGAAGAGAAGAAAGGTGAAGCAAATGTTATCTATCCGGCAAATCGGAAACGTGGCGCTTTGTGATTTGTTTGTAGAGGCCAGGGATTTTGTTTTGCGTAGATTCTTGGATACAACCGTATTATCATGAGACGGGTGTGATTGTTATTTGTTACCCTCAATTTCAACTTGAAAATGGAATGGAATGAAATGGAATAGAAGGGTGTAATGGAATGAAATGGAATCGAAAGGTGGAGTAGCTCCTAAATTTTGGAAGTGGTAAGATTTTCACAAAAACTTATATAAGGAGTTTTATGTATGAGTATGATATCTTTAAGTTAAAATGTGATACCATTATACATAAAAAGTCATACCTTTAAAGTCCAAATAAAAAAGTGAGTTATTGCAATATTTTTGTTTGAAGTTTCTCAATATTACGCCTATATGTGTTATTCTCTCCAAGTTTCTCTAGATTATTCATTGGGTTTATTTTTACTCTTAAACCATGTCCTCTCACCGTCAAATAATAAATGTGTTACTCCTTGTCATGTCAATGGTCTAAACTTATATAACTCATTTTCATACCTGTGAATATATATTAGGAATTTAGAGTGATAATGAGAATTTATTTCATATTGGATATTAACTTAATTTTGGAAAATTTTAGTTAAGCAACTCGACGTTTATAGATATTATATATTCAAAATTTAAATGAACTGTGTGTTTTCTAGTATTGAAAATATGTAATGTTAAGTTAGTTATTAATAAGTCAATAAATTATTCAACTGAAGCGTAATTTGAAATAAAATTTGAAATAAAATTTGAAATTTTTTTATAAGATGGTCTTTCTATAATTTTTGGGGAGTCGGTATCACTTTTCAATGAAACAATGACCACTGCTCACAATAAATAACCCCTAAATTTTTAAATAAAGACCCTATTTCTATATGAGTTGGTCTCACACAAAATTTGCTCGAATCCTTTATCATCCTCATTTTTGTATGTAAGTAAATTAAAATTTTGCTATTTTGTCATCAAACTGTTTACACAAATTTTTGTTATCAAATCACAAGGTTGAAGAAAAAACAAAAAGATTTTGATTCCATCTGGAAACAAGAGTACAAATACACCACTCAAGCAATTCAAATTTGACAGAGTGTGATACTTCATACACATTTTTGTCAAACATCTCTATAGGGTATAACCCTTCATCTCCTTTTCTTTTTTTTAAGTATATACGTTCTTCCGATCAGTTGGTAACGACAAATAAAAAGAGAAATCATCTCTTTAAAATCTCAAAAAGTATGATGAATGGCATCTATAACCGTGAATGAAGATTAATCAACTTAACTAAGGTAATAAGTGGAAAAAATGAGGCAAGGCCAAACTTGCAAGGTACATAATTGTGAGGTTGCATTTGAACATTGTGATTTAATATCGCATGTCTTTTATTGTTCTTGGGATATCTCATTATCTTCTTCCTGCTTTAATTCCGGCTCTGGAGTCGTTTCAGGCTTATCTTCATCAGGAGGCGAAACTATTTCCTTTTTATTAACCGAAATTGATTTAGTGAGATGGCTATATGAACCCTTTTCCTTGAACAACTGAGCAAAATGAGGCTTGCAGTACAGAAATCCGTCCAAAGCAGCATAATTGGATGCTGTAAGGATGCAACCCCCTTTTGCACACCTAAAGCATGATTTGTGATAGTTTTCTCCCTCCACAGTAATCTGTCACATGGTTCCATATCCAAAATGTTTAAAAGAAATCATAAGAAATGCATTGTATATTTATAATTAATTATAGAATCGTGACTATGAACCTTCTCAATTGGGTAGGCGGTTTTTTTGCAAGTAGCACACTTGTCTTGGGTCCCAGAGAACATGTTCGAGAGCTTGCTAGGGCTCTTCATCTGTGGGGAGCGAAAAGGATGTAAGAAAATTTTAAGATAATAAATAAATTACGCAATAATATAGAACACAAACGGTGTAGAATTTTACCAATTCAGGCTTCACAGCTGGTTTAGGGGGAAAAGAAACGAAACATGTATTAGATTGAGGGAGGTAATATCACTAACCAGAAAAAAAAAATAAAAAAATTCTTACACACTTAGAGACATAGAACATAAAAGCTTACATGCTTGAGAATTTTTATTGGTATAGGTACCCGTTTCCCTAAAGCGTTGCTCAAAGTGTGGCATGCAATACAACACCCCATCCAATGAGGAAAATCGACCCATCTGAAATATTGAAAAAAAAAAAATAGATAAGACCAACTTCACTATACAAATATAAATAATAACAAAACTAAAGCACGCACACATTAATGGTATGAGTTGTATTTGTTGATTGGTAATCTCACTTGTAAACATTAGTATGTATTTCAAATGGTTAATAGCATATATGATACAGTAAATGACATGAGACTAGACCTGTCAATTTCCGACTCGACCCGAAAATTAAACCCGACCCGACCCGTTTTTTCAAGGTCCTGACACTGATTTTCCGACTCGAAATCCAATTTGACCCGAACCCGATTAACTCGATGTTTTTGGGTCAAACCCGACCCATTAGTGGGTCGACCCGTTTGACCCGAAAAATAGAACAATTTGTAATTATAAACAAAAAGTTCGACTAAAACATCCTATAAAACATATAAAACCTTTTTTTTTTTTTTTCAGTAGCATTTTCTCTACCTCTTTATTCTCTCAAAATAAGAAAATTTGCTTTTAACTACGCTAAAATGAATGGAAATATAAAGTATAACTTATCGAATGATTAAACAAAATATAAAGAATATCATATGCTTGTATAAACATACCAAAACATGAAAATATATACGTATGTAGTTAATACAAGTTATAAATTAGAGTATATATTTGCAAATATATCGTTTGAAAGCATAAATTGGCTATATAAATGACGAAAAAAATAAAATATATTGGGTCACTCGACCTGGTGGGTCGAATTGAACCCGACAACACTGGGTCAGGGTCGAGCATTCTCAACCCGAACCCGAAATGATCGGCCCGCTAGGACCCTAACCCGACATGACCCTAACCCGAACCCGACCCGCCCGACCCAATTGACAGGTCTACATGAGACGATTAATATCGATATTTTGAGAGAATTAATGAAATACTAAGAACATAGGATGTACATACCACAAGCTTCCCGTTACAATGGCTGCATTTGAAGCAAGTTTTGTGATAAGGAACCCCATCAGCCGACACCATGTCAACCACATACACTATTTTCTCACATGCCTTGCATTTGTCTAAGGTTCCAGTGAACAACATTTTTCCGTGTCTTATTTTTTTAGTGTTTCTTCCTCTTCCTCCTCAACAAAGATGTTGTCAGAATTTATTTTTAGTTGGAGGAAAGTGGAAGAAAATTTTCACAAGTTATTCTCTGATGGGAATACCTGAATTTTAAATATTTAGGAACAAAGTAGGGGTATATAAACGCATATAAAAGGCGTATGTCACAAAATCAAGGCTATAAAGTTGGGAAGTGTTGGATGGATATTATCCATTTATCCTATCATGTTTTCACAAGTTATTTTTAGAATCGAATTTCAATTTTACGTAACATTTGTCAGAGTTTATAACATGCACATATAGAAACGCAGATGTTGACCAAACCTTAGGAATAGTATATCCATTTTCATTTTGACGATTTGGAGGGGAAACAATGATCACCAATACAAAGGTAATAGAACAAACTAATTCCATAAAAAATTAAGTATTTTGAAACCTTAGCAAAATATAATAGTTTCTTTGCATTTTCCGCAAAAGTCCATTAGGCAATTTTTTTTTGCAAAGGTTTGTGATGACATTATTACTTAATATTATTGAAGGGTTAGTATAAATTTGGACATTTTTTTTTCTTTGCCATCAGTGAGGTAAACTCCATAAATTTGAATTATATAAATTAGCTCACTCTATATATTATTGAGAGTTAAACTCCATAAATTCGAAAAATATAAATTAATTTAGTCGATATATTATCTTAGAGTGATACTAATAACTTGTATTCGGAACTGGTCATCATTTGCCATCTTATCAATTCTTATATGAATGATTTTACAACAAAACTAATAAAAGTCAACATTGTGGATATGCCTAAATCCTACACTCAAAAGGTCAATAGTAGTGGTACCACTACTACCATGTGCACAACCAAGACAATATAGATCTATCTACCTTATTCGGTTTTGTTTAATGCAAGATGTACCTTATTTTTTGTTATATACTACTTATGATACTAATAATGATAATAATAATGATACTAATAAAAATAAAAATAATAAAAATAAAATTAATAATGATAACAACAACAATAATAATAATAATAATATAATAATAATAATAATAACAACAATAATAATAATAATAACAACAATAATAATAATTATATAATAATAATAATAATAAACATTTCCCTTCCAGTGTTTTCACTCTTCTCTCTCTAGTCTCTGTAGTCCATTCCTTTGGCAGCCCAACAAAACAGTGAAACACACAAACAACACAGACACAACAATGTTCGAATTTCCTCTCCATTGTCACCCAATTTCAAACTAATACTCTAATAATTTTAGATCCAAAATCTCCATTGTTATTTATAGTTCACCACCTTCTCTCTTTGATTTCTCTCTCTCTCTCTCTCTCTCCTCTCTTATTATTGGGATGAATCCAAATTCGCGCCCTAGATATCCTCCAGGGATCGGCAATGGCCGAGGTTACATTCAACAAAACCCTAATTTCCAAAATAGACCCCCTTTTAATAATAACAATCACCACCAACATCAACTTCAACAACCTCAACAACAATATGTGCAGCGTAACGCTTATCAAAATCAGCAACATCAACAACAGCAACAATATCAACAACACCAGCAACAGCAACAACACCAGCAACAGCAACAACAACAGTGGATGATGAGACGCCCTGCTACTAATACCGAAGTCGGGAAGAGCATTCAGTCGTCTCAAACTCAATCCGATGTTGTTGATTCAAGGTACAATTCTTAAAATTCTCTAGGGCTTTCTTTTTATTAGCAGCATTTGTGGATGTTGAAGTTTCGGTGGAACTAAAAAGAAAGAAATTTCGGGTCTTTTGTTGCTTGCTTGATTGTTAAATTTGTTTTGGATTGTGAATTGTGATCATGGTTTAGTTGAGATGGATAGATGCTAGCAAGAACTTCCAAGTGTTCTTTTTATTTTTTATTTTATTTCTAGGAACCTCATCAATACTAATAAAAATTAATTTGATCGGTATCTTGTTATGGGTCACGGATTTCCATGATTGATTTCACATTGCCTCTACCAATGCTATTTGATTTTTTGTGGATTTGAGAGAATAACTTAAATGTAACTGTAGAGTTCAAGAAAGTAAAGCAGATACTCGTTTGAATAATCCTGTGCCTGGCACTTCGGATGATAGTCGCCTTTTATGTTAGTTTGACTCTTTGTTCCGAGATTATAAGCACTCAGATATGATAAGTATGACATTTGGACACTTTGAGTTTGAGCAAAAATAGACGGAATTCTTTCGAGACAACCAAATTTATTCGCTCTATACCAATCTCTCAGCCGTCTTGAATGGCATTTTTGTTCTGTAGTTATTTTCATCTTGCCGTGTATAACCAAGTTTCTTATTGTAGCACATCTTCTTTTTGTTGACGTGCTCGAGGAAAAATAATTGTAAGGGTCTTTATTGTAGAGATTTTATTGTGCCTCCTTGATGTAGTTGTCGTTGATGATGATAAATATACACTTATGGGGGAGGGGAGAGGCATGCGACTAAGGATAAAAAAGGTAGTAGAATATATGTGATAAACTCATACTCCACAGCATTTGTAAATAGGATAGAGGATATATACTTACATTGGAGATACACACCAAACATCATTTGAGGGTTTTTTATTCTTATCATTCAAATGTCTATGAGGCTGTCCTGTTTGATTTTGCATTTAACTCCTTTGTCGCATGGAAACAAACACAGGGATGTGTAAATGTGGAAAGGAAAATCCTCAAAACGTATGAACATGGAAATGCAGAAAACCCAAAAAAATCGCATTACTAATAGTGAAAATAACAATAAATGAAAGTCACTATGATAGTCTATAAGCCTCTTGCTAGCACAAAAATAGTGTCAATTTTTCAACCAAAGGTTGAGTGCAATTGCAAACATATGAAAATATTAACAAAAAAAAGCCACCACAACAAAGAGGGAGAAGAAAGAAATGAGAAGAAAAGCGAAGAAGGCAGAGAGAACTGGAGAAGTAAGTGGGGGAGTGGGAAATTGTGAAATGTCTATTGTTTAATTGAGTGGGAGCCAGACATGGTGCTTAGGGGGTTGACTAGCAGGGCTTTGAAGTTGAAGGGGCTGAAGATGTACAGGGGAGGGCTGAATTTGTCACCAATACTGGAAGGTTGGCTATGGCAGGAGGCTAGATGATGCGGGGTCGAGAGAGAGAGAGATAAGGGGCTTTAGTTTCTTTTTTCGCCTTGAAATCCATTTGCCTTCTGTTCCGTCCTAGAAGTGTGTGATTGAGATGCACGTGTGTTCCTATGAGTTTCCATCAAAAGGAAAAATATCCCCAGGCACCGAAACGTTGTGGTGCATTTCCGGCGTGGTTCCCAAGTGTGTGTTTCTTCAACGTATCCAAAATGGGAACGCGGGCCTGTTTGACTTGTCCCTACGTCAGAGTTCAGATCTACACTTCTAAAAAGCATGCTCATTATCTTCCCTTGTCTTGCTTATTCTTTTCCTGTTTGATCTTTGAGCTTCCAATTCCCTTTTATATAAGGCATTGAGGATGACTTGGACAGAAGTTACAACTTGGGGAGTGTTTCCTTTCTCTTCACTATTTGGTTTTCTCTGTGTGGCATTTGTGGGTTTCTTGTTGAGTGCTGGAAGCATGTGGATGCTAACATTCATGGATGTCGTGGTAAGTCTGTAAGATTTCCAGAATGCCTTTAGCATATACAATTCAGCAGGAAACCTTGTACCAATTACCAGTTGTGCGACTAGGTCCATATGACCAAACATTGATGATTGAACAGGTTCTTGGTGTTACTGTATTGAGAGTTAAGAGAGATGATAGGTTGGTTCATATGAGAAGGAAAGGCAAGCTTGAGGTGCACTGAGAATTTTGTCATGTTATGTCGTGAAGGTCACTGGATAGTGGAAATGGGGAATCATATAAGAAAAAGATCACTTCAAAATGTGTATTTCTGAAACAGTTTGGCAGTTTCACTTGACACTGCTTGGCCCAGAATACTTATCCAAGCCATATCCAGGTTGGGATGTTGCTAGATTACCTCTGCCTTGTATATAAGGTATCATATTTGTTAGCCTTTTGTCGTTGTGCTGCACCTTTGAGTGAGTTTGATGGCATTTCCCTAACCAATTATGAGAGTTGATCCGATTTAATTTTTCCCTTATGACCCTAGAATTGGAATGGCTTATAAAGGGGACTAACAGGATTCAGATAATCTTTATTTTCACACGGAGCATTTGTGGAGAAGAAATAAGTGACCTTTTGTGGTGGTGAGTGGTGACGTGGAAGACTTTAATATGCAGGAGGAAAGAGAGTAAGAGACAGTAACCTTTCAACTCAAATTTCTGGTTTGGTAGTGTCTCAAGGATGTAACAGAAGTTATTGCTGTTGACAGATGGCGTTATCTTGTACTCCGTACCAAGTTTTACATAAAGAAGCCCAAAGATTGGCAATAGCGACCTCACATCTCAATTTCCTTCCCTACTTTTCCAGAAGCCACTTTTTGGTAGCTCAAAGTTTCTTTCCTCTACTGAAGAATGAGGTTATGGATAAGTGAAGTAAGAGTAAATTAGCTCAGCTGGTAAAGAACTAAAGATCTATTCCAGAGTCCCAAGTTCAAGCCCCCTCAAGGCCACTGGTGGTTTCCAGCTATTTTTCAGATAAATTGAAATAATAATCATTATTTTATGACTAAATTGCTTAATATACCTAAATAATATTGGTTTGGAATAAATAAATTTAGCATTTTCATTTTCATTTTTTGCGTTAGGCTATAAGATGTTTAGCATTTTTCATACTTCTTGCCCAGAATTTTGTTTTACTCGTGGAAGAAATGGAGGAAATCTCCCGCTTTTGTTAAGGGTAATTTAGCCAACTTTCACGTTCTGATCATCGAATGATGAGTGGCACTGAGCTTGACGACATATTATACCTCGGTATACCTTCCTGAATTTCAGTCATAACTCAGTATACCTCACTGAATTTTTCCCTTTAAATTATGACTCAAATATATCTTTGTCTGTCGTCTATTGTCTGTTGTTTGCACTTGTCAGACGTCGTTTGTGAATCCATATAATTAGTTCTCTGTGTTATAATCTGTTCTAAATGTAATTATTTATGTGTTCATGCAGTGTTAGGATAGGATTTACCAATAAAAATTCATAAAAATTTTTTGGTCCAAAAGAGTGTGATTACTATCGATTTACGTATATGGATCTCACTGTGATCCATAGAAAATTATAAGATTATGTGCATTATTACCTTAAAGTTTACTGTGATTATCAATGCTAAGGCTGCCACTGTGTTGTGACTTCACCATTGCCTTTGGTTCAGCTCCCAAGATTGGAAAGAAAAACTGAGGCTTCCAACCCCTGATACTCGTTACAAGACAGAGGTATTGTATAGAACTTTGGAAATTTATGCTTGTTCCTCTTGTTAATATATATTTGATTCTTTGAAATGTTTGATTAATATTTTTTTGAATTTGATGATAGTAATGACTGAAATCTACAAATGAACTTATATAGCTTTGGGAAGTGGAAGCTCCATGTATGTGCTTTAGAGATGACTTTGTCTAGTTCTCAGCTTGTTTTAGATGGGTTACTGTGATTCAAGTAGAATTCCACTATAAAGCAATTATATATAAATATAATGTCTCTTTGCCCAAATCATGATATTAGTTACTAACTAGTAATTAGTGGTGCCGTGAATTTTTGACACAAGCTCAGATATGAGATTGGTCAATTGCTCCTGAAACTGATTGAGCTTTCTCTATCATTGATGAAGTTTTGATTTTATGTTTTTACTTTGAGAATTTTCCAGGAACATATATTTTGTTGAATGAATGTAAAATTCACATCATTGCAATGATGTACAGGATGTCACTGCTACAAAAGGAAATGAATTTGAGGATTATTTCTTGAAACGTGAACTACTTATGGGTATATATGAAAAGGGATTTGAAAGGCCTTCTCCAATTCAGGAGGAAAGTATTCCAATTGCTTTAACGGGAAGTGATATTCTTGCAAGAGCTAAAAATGGAACTGGGAAAACAGCTGCATTTTGTATTCCTGCACTGGAAAAAATTGACCAAGACAACAATGTGATTCAAGGTGATGGACTGATTATTAGTTGTTCCAAGAAGCATTTCAACAAATCTGCCTCAGTTAGCTATCTAATTATAACCGGTGTCTAGTGGCTCAATTGGTGTCCTATGTTCGTTTGCTTCACTGCAGTTGTTATACTTGTTCCAACTAGAGAGTTAGCCCTTCAAACATCACAAGTCTGCAAGGAGCTTGCCAAGCACCTGAAGATTCAAGTCATGGTCACCACAGGAGGGACAAGTTTAAAGGATGATATTATGCGTTTGTACCAACCAGTCCATTTGCTGGCTGGAACTCCTGGAAGGATACTGGATCTGGCAAAGAAGTGTGTGTGTGTGTTGAAGGACTGTTCCATGCTCGTTATGGATGAGGTACTCTAGATTTATTTCATTCTGTACTTATCTATACGATGCATTCATCTTTATAACTTGCTGAGGCCTCAGGAAATCCCTGGTTGTAGCAAATAAATTCACATAAAAATTCTTCAAATTTATTTATTTTTGGTATGACTTTCTTCATTAAAAAGGATGTATACTCTCCAGGCTGATAAACTTTTGTCCCCGGAGTTTCAACCTTCAGTGGAGCAGTTGATTCGATTTCTTCCTGCACATCGGCAGATATTGATGTTTTCAGCTACGTTTCCAGTAACTGTCAAGGATTTCAAGGATAGATATTTGCAAAAGCCTTATGTCATCAACCTTATGGATGAGCTTACTCTGAAAGGTATTACACAATATTATGCTTTTGTTGAAGAAAGACAGAAGGTGCACTGCCTGAACACTCTTTTCTCCAAGGTTTGCCATCAGCTTATGTGTTACCTATGATTCAATAATGTGTCTGAAGGTTTTTGTAACGGTAATTATTGGTTGGTTTTCAGCTTCAAATAAATCAGTCCATTATTTTTTGCAACTCCGTGAATAGAGTAGAATTGTTGGCTAAAAAGATTACAGAGATCGGTTACTCCTGCTTTTACATCCATGCTAAGATGCTCCAGGACCATCGAAACAGAGTATTCCATGACTTTCGCAATGGTGCTTGCAGGAACCTTGTTTGCACAGGTATCACAATTTATGGGACTCCCTGTTATCCTCGATGAGTTTGACACACTAATGTGTGCTATGCTTCCCCTGCCTGCATTATTTTCAATGAAAAGTATACTTCCGCAATATTTATAGGCCTGTGCTCTCTAGGAAGTCCTCATAGACTCATATCCATCCCTTCTCTCTTATGACCCTTTTGACTTTATAGTGGGTTAAGGTGTTTTTGAATTCTCATACTATCAAAGAAAAGGGGTTTGGATGATTTGATTTTGTGAATATTTATTACTATCTTGTCACAGCTCAAATTAAACACCACCCCATCAATGACTCAAAGGGTCAATATTTTGTCCAGGTCTAGACAAAGGGTTGATAAGTTTCTACAAATCTGGATAGAGAGAGGAAGGGGAAAAAGAAAGAAGAGAATGGTCAATGTTGCAGGGGACGATGGCATGTTGCTGACAGTGAGGGAAAGTTGACGGTGATGGCTATGGTATACTGGTAGTAGTGGTATACTGAACTGAGAGATAGAGTGAGTCAGTGAGGAGATATAATAAGGAATGAGGATGTATTATACATTACCAGTCTCTTATCATTTTATCATGTTGGAGATTCTGAATGTTAGCTGATTTGCACTCTGTTGCAAAGTAGATGAGAGGCATCCTGCATCCCCCCTTCCCTTTTGCTCGTTTCCTGTTATTTAACTATGCATTTACCTTCGTACATAATAACAATGTTACTTCTGTGGCAAAGCCTCAAAGTGTATGCTGTCGTGTTGTTTTCCGTGTCAGCTTGTAGGATGGCTTCTTTCTGTGTTGATGGCTAATTTTTTGTTTGGCCTATTTCCAGACTTGTTTACGAGAGGAATAGACATACAAGCAGTGAATGTTGTAATCAATTTTGATTTCCCAAAGAACTCGGAAACCTATCTTCATAGAGTACGTTGCTTCTTTCTTTGAGTTTCGATAGTGACTATGGTTGCTGTATTTTCTGATGTAGTTGATATCTATCCTTTGTCCAGGTTGGCCGTTCTGGAAGATTTGGGCATCTTGGATTGGCTGTTAATCTTATCACATATGAGGATCGGTTTAACTTGTACGTCTTAATATTGTGCTTCCTCTGGGAGTAACAGTAATTAGGATATTAACTTTGTCTTCATGTTGATTCAGGTACAAGATTGAACAGGAGCTTGGGACTGAAATCAAGCAAATTCCTCCCCAGATAGATCAGGCTATTTACTGTCAGTAACAACTGGTGCAGTGTATGTGTAAAGTGTCAAATGGTTAGTAGAGAACTCACCAGTGTGGCTTGTGGTTTTTGTGTGTTTCTTAAATATGTGCAATTTTGTTGTTTTTGACTGTCTTTCCTTTCATTTCCCACCTACCTTTTCTCTTGGGTTCACTTTTCTTTATATACATAATTTTATTTTAAATTTTTTTCTTGTTTTTTGTGGGGGGTTGGGGGGTTGGGTTGCTTTTCTTGATTACATGTTACTTCAGAAGATACGACTGGTTTATGTAATCTACACCTTTTCCCTGGATATAACACATGAAAGTGGTCTATGTGGTGATTGTGGTTGGTGAGCGGTAACTGTATCTGCTGGAAGAAGCGGATTGCTTTGCATTGTACTCGAGTTTTTTTTTTACATATATAAATATTAATATTCATTAACTTATTTACAGCACTTGTTTGGTGTAATTGTACCACTATTCTTGAATTGTTTGGTCCTTCCGTTTCGAGATATTCTCAGAAATCTGACAGGCTTTGTGCACGTCACTGAATTATGTGTTTAATTGCACATGCATAAGCTTTTCAATTTTTATTTCTTTTGAGCATTTCTAGTTGTTGAGTTTATTTTTGGTGCTCGTACTTTGATCACGTGTTCGGTTTCTATAACGTTCTTGTTGAGGGTGGACACTAATTATCTGTATGTTTGTTCCTCGTTCAAGGGTCAAATGCATCTGTTGAAGAAGCTAGCAGACATAAGACCTTCCACAAGGGGTAGCTGAAATTCTGAAAACCTAGAGTGTGCTGTCCATTGAACTTCTCTGCAAATCATGAATCCCAAAATGCTTGGACACAATCAGCTTGACAATGTGACAATCATGAGCCCAAGCTGAAATTCTGAAAACCTATACTCGTGCTCGACTGTAGGCTTTTTCTTTGCTTCTGTTATATGTGCTGTTAGCATTTAATCTTAACAAATTTCGGGGTTTGCTCTTGCCTAAAGTCCTCTGAACTCTGTATTCTTTGTATTGTTGCATATCACTTGGAAGTTGGGGCACTTTAATGTATTAGATGTTTTGTTTTCCCTTTCTTCTGGTGACGTTGTGGATAGATCCATTTAGATGGTCTCAGTTGGGAGGTTATAGCTCATAGAAGAGCATATTCTCTCATGTGTATGAAAAATCTTGTTTTGCAGGATTTTCGCCTCATGTTTTCCATCAAGACACATTTTGAGTGTTAATATTGAAGTTGTTCTTGCACAGTGCACTCCAATTTGCTAGCATCTGCTGATATTGGAGTATTATTTACTTGCCATCAGTTTTATGTTTCCCGGGTTTTTCCCGGGTGACTTCTTACATAATGGTTATGTTGAATACGTTGTTCATGCTTCTTTGGGGACAGCATCGAGTTGCATGAACAGGAGTTTAGGGTGCGGTATCATGTTCTTGTTTGCTTGCTTCGCTGAGTTGGAAATTTATCAGCTGAATCTGGCTGGACTGGTCTGTATTAATTCTTCAGGTCAAAAGAAGCAAAAACTTGTTCATGGTTGGCACAAAGCGTAAGAAGAAACAAATAATTGAAGAGGGGCACATGGAATGATGTCAATTCTCAATTCTCAATTGGCAAGTTGGGAAAGCGATCGACTTGGGAAAGCGATCGACTTGGAAAGTGAACTTTCTAGCGATAACCACAAATAATGAAATACTGTACTTACTAACTTCTCTATCATACTTGCTAAAATACAAGGTGGCCTGCCATCGTAGACATTAGAATGCAAACTTGATTTGTGAATTATTCATCAGTCTGCTTTGAAGGTGTTGGAGTTGGAGTTGGAGTTGGAGTTGGCTCGGTCTGGTTTGGCTGGGGCGAGGGTCCGGAGCCAGAAGGATGTCTCAATTGACCCCGGTCTATCAAAATAGTTTTGTGCATGCAAAAGGAATCATCCAAATGCGTTAATAGTTAGAAGTATCATCCAACAATCGTGAGGTTAAGGAGTTGATTCATTTGCGCATCATTTGAAACTATTTGAGAGAAATTAGGATTCATTTGTATACTATCAAATTGAAGTTAAAACTTTGGAGCGAATAACTTGGAATCACTGTCAGTTCAATGGAAATGGTAGCCCTCGAAACTGGAGCTTCTCTTCCTGGACTCGCAAGTACTGAGGCTAGGTATTCTGAAAGGATAGATGGGCAAGACTTGTACAACTTTCAATAGTTCAATCTCAAACATTACTAACATTGGTTTCACAATAATAACAAATGTAAAAGGGCAACCAGGTACTTGAAACTCTAACCCAAGAAGAAGAAAGAAGAAGAATAAGGGACACAAAATACTAGGTACACAAAACCATGACTGTACACATTCTGGAACAAAAATCAAATCTGACAGACAATCTGAAAACCATAATACAAACTCATAAAAATTCTTCTGAATTGAATTGAGTTGCATCTGAAACTTTTTAGGAGCTTCAGCAGCCAAAGCAGCCAATTAATTTCTTTGGTACATTACCAGTGGCTCGGTATTTTGCAGCACATTCTTCAGCTTTCAGAAGCTGTTCTCCTTTCTGGGCTTCAATCATTGCCCTCTTCTCTTCTGCTAATTTGTGAACTTCGGCCGCCTTGTTTTTCATCTTCTCAGCATACTCCGCCTTCTGTTTCTCCAATTTTTCCTGTTGCATTTATGCATACACAATTTTCAACAGGATATAAGTTTTTCCGCAATGATTAGAATTTTCTTTTATGAGGAACCCGCATGCACTACTATTAGTATGCACTGGATAAACCCGAGCGTGATAATCACATCATGACATGAAAGTCACAAAACAATCCAAATTATCAACACATGACATGGGCCATGAGGGTCCAAATACATCATAAATTCACAGTAAAGCAAATCCAGTTTGTGTGGAGGCAGATGTACACCACAGGCACATAATATCTGAAGTTAGGAATAGCGATTCTTTGAAAACAGACAGAAAATTATCAACTTGAGAAACTACAAAAATATCCTTTAATTTTCAGCAAAACTTAGCCTTTCTCTGATTGGATAAGCTTAACTGCATAAGAGTTTCATATCTCTTTAGTTCTAAGAACGTTGTTTTCCTACTCTTTTGAGTTTTGTCCTACAGAATATATTCCAGTTTCATATCTCCATTTTTTTTGTTAGGACAACCTTTAAATAAATCAAGAATCTAAAATATTCCCAACATAAAAAGTGTCTGCTCAATTATTTTACCTCAGTCTTTCTTAGCTGAGCTTCGATGGCAGCTTTCTGGTTTTTTTCCCAGGACTCAACATCAGACAGCTTCTTACATGCCCTGTTCAGAAAAGATTGAAACAGTCATTCCAAATTCTTAATCCTTGTTTTTTTTCATTTCGCCGTTGATTAAAAAGATATAATTCATTAATCAATAATCACATGATCAGAAACAGAAAGAAGAGGGTTTGACAACTGTTATTCCACTTCTTAAGCTATGACTACTTCAAAAGATGGCCAGCTTACAAGAAGTTGTCAACTTTGCAAATAATGCTTACATTAACGGGATTGTATACTTCATTGCTTCTCTTTTTCTTTTTCGAACGAATAGTTCATTGCTTTTTAGATATGTACTTTTGCCCCCACAGAAAAAGGGTACTTATGATGTTATATGAGTTAAGAGTTTAATTTTGGTTGTGGCAATCAATCAACTTAATCTTTAAAATCATTTGGTGCGAAAATTCGCAGCTTGGCCTCTATGAGACAATGGAACTACACAATTTCGAAGCGAATTATACTGTTGAAATGGTTACAGATGACATAACTCAAGATTTTCGCAGCCTGGCGCAACCCGAAATAGGCTAGATTATTGGGTGAAACCATTCTTATCAACCAAACCAAAATGAAATAATTGACAATCATAGTGTGTCTACTATTACTTTAGGCTTCTGTTGTAAAGAGGAAACTTTCAATCAATAATCCAAAAGAGGGAGAATTTAAGTACATACTTATTCTCTGCCTTAGTTTTCTCATTGTCTTCCCAAGCTTTGACGAGATGCAATTTCTTCTCTTGTTCAACCTTTGCTAACACCACATCTGAAATTCAGAACAATTGAAAAAAAAAAAAGGTGTTTCTGTTGGTTAGCCAAAATAGGATTGATAAATCTAGGCAACTTATTGCAAGTTACTTTTTTCAGTAAAAGTTCCAATATTATACAAAAACTCGTACGAGCCGGCCGGAGGCATTTCATATTATATACCTCTGTCAATTGAACCCCCTGAAGGCTTCTTCTCAGGTGATTCCTCTGCTGGTGGTGTTGGAAAAGGAACTATAGCCTCTGCCACAATCACAAAATTCGCTAATTATTAAACCAAACACACTTTATTATACAATCTATACCAATTCAGCATTAATTAATTAGACAAGGATACTTAATTAATTACACAATCTTATAAGCTCAAACTTCGAACCCACTTTAACAAACTAAATTTCACTGAAACCCAGAAACTGAAATTGCTCCTATGCTCTGAAATGACCCAGAATCAGATGCTAATTATCCATACAAAAGACTTAATCTTTTTAGAATTAAGAACATAGAGATAGAGAGAGAGGAGAGAGAAAATGAATTTACTTTCATCAGCAGAAGGCTTGGAATCAGGTACAGGAATGACACTCTTCTCTTCAGCAACATCCTTTGGTGGTTCTTCAACATGCTGAGGAGCACCAGTATTAGTAACTTGTTCTTCAAATTTCTTTGCTTCTTCTTCACCCATTTTTTAATTTTTTTTTGTTATCAAAAAAGTTTGAGTGTTTTGATTGAAATTAAAAGGAAATGGAAACTCCTAGAGAACAGTTTATGGAGGAATTGAGAGAGATGAGTGAGACCAGAGAGAGAGAAGATGATTGATGATGATAGGTGGAATAGGAAGGTAGCTAGAGGTTGGTTGAAAAATACGAGCTATAAAAGCCTATAATCAAGTGCCAGAATGGACTCAATTTAAATACAAAAAGAAAAATTAAAAAAGTTGCCAGAAGGGCATATCAAGCGACAGCAGAGATGTGCCATTTACCTTTTTTCTTTTTTTTTTTTTTTTGATTCAATGATTATTATCTTTAATTATTTTTTTCCATAGTGGGATAGTTTTTATTTGGATATGCAAATTGACACAACCCTAAAAACTAGCGGTAGCTACTTCAGTTGTAAAGTTTGTTATGAACTTATGATACATTCTTTACTTCATAGGACCATGGGAGTAGTAGTTTATAACTTTATAGTCTTTATACATTCTTTTGAAAAGCAAATGATAATTTTTTTTTCAATGATTAATGTCCTGTTCTCTTCAACGGAATTGTACAGGATGGTGAAGAACGTAACAGAACGGAACGGCACGGATTATGGAAGAAGATGTGAGACAAAATGAAGTATAGAATGCGGAAGGGAACGGCGCGAAACGGAACGAAATGCATCATGAAAACAACGAAAAGAACAAGGCCTAAATCAATAATTTTACTTTATTTCCAAAGTTTCTTTTTTTTTCCCTTCTTGATTTAGTTTTCTCACTTTTCTACATTAAGGGTGTGTTTTTTAGAGCCGAACTTACTAAAACTGAATCGAATTGAATTCAACACCAATGAACTGGACACCACCGAGCTAAACTGAGCACCACTGAATTGAATTTAACACAACTTAATATGTGAGACAAAAAGTATGTTTCTGAACTCATCATCACTAAACTAAACATCACTTAAATGAACTAAAAATCACCGAATTGACACTCAAACTAAACTAAACAGACTAAATAAGCTCTAAAGAACACACATTAACTCATTCAAAACGACATGTCGACATACAATGATAAACTCAATTGCCTTGGATTTCTCAATTCCCGTTTTTTCATTTTAATTTGGTAAAACTGATCGAATATCATGTGGCCTGCTTTTGACCATATCCACAGCCCACAGTCCCACAGCCCAAACGAGCGGGACCCGGGCTTGGCCTTGAGTGGTTAACGCGATTTGGGGATGATACTCTTCCGCGTTACACACGCGTTACACACATTATTATTAACTGAGTGATGATTTTTCATAAATTACTCTAATAATAATGATTAAATGCTTTAACACTGCTTTTCCATTCAGCTTTTCAATAATCATCTTCTTTTTATCCTGGAAAGTTCTTCACCTAAACAAAAGGTTGATATTACTTGTTTTTTTTTTAAATTCCCACATTGCATATTTCTTTTTGCTTTGCTCTCATTTGTAATCTCTTTCCTTTGCTGGCTTAACAAAAGGGAGTATATTTGTTTTTGTCTAATAATTGCCTTCTTAAAAGGTGTATCGTTTTGAGATTAAAAAAAAAAGGTGTAATGTCTTGAGGTTTCTCTTTTTTTTTTTATTATTATTTGTGTGTGTGAGTGGGGCAAGGAAGTCTAACTCTTGGGCCAATCACTACTTAGGCCTTGTTTGGTTGAATGTAAGATAATATGGAAAGTGCAAGTTCCATATAAGTTGTTTAAAGTCCATTGTTTGGTTCATCAACTTCCTTGGACGCCATTATCAGGAACTTCTGGTGGGAAAAATCCGATCAAAGGAAGGGAATTTACCTCAAATCTTGGGGCTCCATCTGTGCTCCAAAAAGCCTTGGTGGTCTGGGATTTCGAAAATTGAAATACATAAACAATGCTCTTCACTCAAAGCTTGCTTGGCTTTGCTTCAGTAACGACAAAAGACTTTGGGTTCAACACTTCCTCCGAAAATACTGTGGTCGTCACGACTTTAACCATGTTACCTCCCTCCCTGCGGACTCAGAAATCTGGAAAGATATCTTTGAAGGATCGTGATATAATTGAGAGAGGCAGATGCTTCCTAGTGGGTAATGGGAACACAATTAATGTATGGACCGACCCTTGGGTCCCCGACATCGAGGGTTTCATTCCCCTAGCAAAACAAGACACTGATATACTGGTCTTCAAAGTCAGTGACTGTATCGCAAACCATGCCTGGAACCATGAACTCATAATGGGTCAATTTGACGCCATCTCGGCCCAAGCGATCCTGAGCATCAAACTTCCCACCCATGATGAGAGCGACTCCTATATCTGGCTCAAGGAGCGTCTAGGCGGCTTCACTGTGAAGAGCGCCTACAAACTAATCACTGAGAATCAACTCAACCCTCATCCTGAACTGGACAACTCCTTCTGGCAGCAACTCTGGAAATTGAAAGTCCCTCATCGTATCCGGATTTTTCTATGGAGAATAGCTTGGAGGGCAATACCTACAAAGGCGACTCTCAAGATCCGTCTTTCCCTTATTGATGATTCCTGCCTCTTCTGTACTGGTGCTTCTGAAACAGAAGAGCACCTCCTTTTCCTATGCCCTCATGCTCGTGCTCTTTGGCTCCAGTTCAATGGATTTCGCACGGATAACTATGGTCAATGGACACTTTTTAACTGGCTCAAGGAGGTGTTCACACCGAGCTCAACCCTCCGCTTGTCTATGGGAAAGGAACAGGGGGAGGTGTTTTGCCGCAAAGCTGCTATCCTCATTGATACAATCTGGTGGACTCGAAATCAACTCCTCCACAAAGGCGTAGCTCCCACACCCCAACTCATCACAGGAGTAATGGTGAAGCGATGGCAGGAAATTGTGTTAGCTTTTGATGAAGAGCCCCTGCCTGCTCATGACAAGGAGACCACGAATTCGCCATCAAACCCTGATAACCATGCCACAGTCTTTGTGGATGCTGTTGTCAGACCCACGGATGCTACTGTTCCCTGGGTTTGGTTGGATGCTGAGGGAGATATTTGTGGAGCAGGAGCCCAATCTTTCGAAACCACTGATCCTACCACAGCAGAAGGATTCGCTATCCTGGAAGCCCTCAAGTTTCTCAGCAGCAAAAATCTAACCCAAGTGCGTATACTCAGTGATGCAAAAGTTGTTGTGGATGACCTTGCCCGAGGACGCCCCTTCCCATGGCGCTATTGCAATATTCTTAACGACATCAGCAGTCTGCTTTTAATTTACCCATGTAATATTGCTTTCATTTCTAGACGTTTCAACGCTTTGGCTCACACTTTTGCTTCTTAGGCTTCATCCTCTGCTTTTGTTGGACTTATGTCCCCAGAGGATTTTCCCCTTGATTGTGGCCTATAGATTGCTTGTTTGTTTTCGTTCACCGTAATACAAACTATGCAACCTTTCACAGAGCAAAAAAAAAAAAAAAAAAAAAAAAAAAAAAAAAATTCCTTGGACCCTATGTAACTTACTTCCCATGAAACATATGAAGTTGCTTACCTAGGGGGGCTATGTAAGTGGAACTTCCCATACTTCCCCACCCAAATTACACATTTGCCCATAAAAAAAGCTTATACCTATGTAAATAAATGAGGATAACTATGTCATTTTGCATTTTTCCCAAGGAACTCCATTTTATCAACCAAACAATATAATTTTTAACTTACCTGTGTAACTTCAATTTCCATGGATTTACAACTTCCACATAAAATTTACTCACATGAACCAAACACGGCCTTAAATGATCTCTCGTTGCAAATTTAAACAATATGCTAAAATTAAGTGTGTACTCCATATATCATATTCAAGAAGGTTTCCAATTAGAAATTGTCATACTATTCAACCTCGCTTAATCTCATCCAACAGATAAAGACACTCTTCATCTCATCTATCTTAGTGGATATATTAGCTCAATTTCATCATCGTCGAGTATGGATTGATGAACTTTGCAAATGATAGTACATGTCTTCATTGTATGAATTTCGAAATATTGTTCAAATGACAATTTCTCTCAGTAGTAAACTAAAAGAAAGAGATTTGACCCTACATTTTAGTAAATAAAAGTCTTCCATTTTTTTTAGTGTATGGAGAGGATCCTAACCCCTTATATGCATGCATGTTTTGTACTGTCGCAAGAATATATAGCGCAAAACATTTACCTTAATAATAACAACACCGTACCAGGTCATCATGCTTTAATTAACCATAAGTATGTAGTGGAAAACATGTATTAACGAAAAAATAGGTTTATAGTGTGAAACATGCGCAATCATCAGACCTTAATTAACCATAAGTATATTAGTATATAGTGGCCGGAAAACATGTATTAACGAAAAAATTAGGTTTATAGTGTGAAACATGTGCAAACTAGCAACTATTGATCTTAAAACGAATATATGTATACTCTTATAATTTCTAAATATAGCTAAGACAAAACTCAAGTTGTATTTATTCAGCGCGCACCGCGTAGCATCTCATGTACTTATGATTCACTGTCAAATTAATTTTAGCAACTAATCAAAGTTAATTAGGTATGGTTCTATTACAATTAAACTCATTAATTCTCATTGAAAAGATTCTCTATGACTATATATTCTTTTTACTAGTGGTCAAGTAGCTACTTAATTAAGTTCTTATCACCTAGACACTTTCTAATACTTTTGTTTTGTCTTTTTTGGGTGGGGATAGGGGCTGGTTAAAACCTTTTTTCGTATCTTAATTATTATTATTATTATTATTATTATTATTATTATTATTATTATTATTATTATTATTATTATTATTATTATTATTATTATTATTATTATTATTATCTTCTTTTAAATGAAGTTAAGAAAGGAGAGGCAAAATGTTAGGAGAATATTTTGTACACAAAAAACATGCATCATAGTCTACATTCCAACGAATTAAATGAGTATGTTGCGTCTTTGCCAAACATTTAAAGGCAACAGAAAAAAGTAACAAAAGTTAACACAAACAGGAGGTCTAATCTAATGCCACAGTAAACTTATGCTGCTTGTTTGTTAATTTCAGGATAGCTGGAGCTTTATCAAACAAACCGATCACTTAGGAATCAAGAGATGCTCCCTGGTTAGAAATATCGTCCTCCAATCATAAAATTGAATAATCGATTCCTATCTCGATTTTTGTGCCTCCTCCAACACGGAAAAAACAAAACGACCTGTAAAGAAACCAAATGGAACACAAGGAGAGCAGCAGCACCTGGATAAATAAACTCATTACCGGAACACTTTTGCCTGTTTTGGTCCCCAACCCATAGATTCTATACACCCAGCTCTTTCACTCCCTATATATAACATCATGACAATGCTTATTTAATCACTCACACTTCGCACAATATAAGCTCCTTGTCGTACATTTTCCTACACTACAAAACTATACTCCTATATAGGAGTACTTCACAAAGTAGTACAGTAGTACTCCTACATTAGTGTAGATTCACATATATCCAATAATCTCAATTGGGTAATTTCATACAAATTGAAAGAAGGAAATGATGGATGTATATATTCCAGAAGATTATAAGGTAAAGAGAAGATTGGAGAGAATGAAGGCTAAAGCCGCCACCAGCGATAGCGATGCAGAAGCTGCAAAATCAACAACAACGTCGTCAAGAACGGGGAAGCCAAGCCCAAAATCAACTAGTGATGGCAAATTACAAAGTCATCATCACCCATTATATTGGGTTGATCAACATAATGATAACTTTCTACACACTTACTTCTCTGCCTAATTAATTAATTAATTGGCCATTTATTTACTTCTACTACCTAGCTAGCTAGTGTTAATGTTATTAGCAACTGCTGTATAATTTTAGATTAGATGTAACAAGTATGATTTGCTTTCGACATCAGAAATATATGTTCAAATGACAGCCTTACTACTTGTGTGATGAGCAGTTATGTACTTGTAGTTAACTGATTTTACTGGCGGAAATCCCCTGTTTTTTCACCCTCTGTTTTTGGCACTAAATAATGGTCAAAAGACCAAACTTTACTTCAATCCCACATTTAAATGTAGGAAAATAAATTGAAACTCCTTGACACATCAGTAAATGCGACTATAGAAAAAGAAAAAAAAAAAAAAAAAAGCAGCTGGCCCAAAGAGCAATGCAATAGCTAATCATTTCATGGTATGGTGCGAAAAAAAAAAAAAAAAAAAAAAAATCCCCCGGACACTAATGATAAATGAACAATGAAACAATTCTAAAAATTTTGCACATAAAGAAAATGAGCTAGTACAGGATGAGATGAGAGTACACGAAGTGTCCAATCCTCAAAATTTTGTACTGTAGTTGGAGTTCGAATTCTCATACATGTAATGAGAGTAACAGAGTCTACTCTTTTGTTTAAGCCCGTGAGCCCATCAGTGCATACTGCATACAACTTATATAAAAAAAGGAAAAAGGGAAAATAAAAATCAAATGAGCTTAGTAAGTAGCCCAATTCTCACAACTTACCAAGTACTAATAGGCCCAATGCCAGTAGCTAGTATGCCCAATATAGAGGACCAAAAACCCATTGGGCTTTTGTGATTGGATTGGGCTTGGCCTACTTGCGACAACTGAAGGACAAGTTCAGCCCGAAGTTCAGTGAAATCAAACATCCCGAATTAAACTGATGCCTTATAGAGTGATACTAAGGGACCACTAGTTGCCAAAACTATACTACCTGTCACTGTTTACATCATTGTATAGCGGATAATTCTACATCCAATACTGTGTGGGTGAATAGAATTCACTACACAGTGTGGAGCCCACAACTTTATTCCAAAACAAAAACTTGTACCGAGAGATACAAGTGAAAGAAAGTTGGAGAAGATTACCCTTTTTGCTTGTGGGTCCTGTGCTTCCACTTTCTTTCTTTTTAATTGATTTTTATATTGTTTCCCATCTCTCCCTATCTCTCCTCCCTTGACAGTTTTTATTGTTTTTCTTTTTTTTTTTTCTTTTTTCTTTTAAATCAATAGGATGGTTACACTAAATCTCACCTTGTATCCCCTTAAAAAAAAAGGTTATTATTTGAATTAAATGTGGGGTTTAGTTATGTAGCAATCCACAATTTAAACAATTGTTAACATTTATTAGCAGACTCATACTTAATTTACTTTCTTTTATTAATATATAGTGAGGATTTCATGCACATGAACATTTAAAAAAAAAAAAAAAGTTTTGAACAATGACTAGATATTTTTTTCATTTCTAATGTCTTTTGCTTAATTTACCACTTTGCCTTAACTTAATAAATTAAGTACAATTATACTTTAATTATTTCGGTTATAAGAAGGTAATGTTTGGACACGTATTAAAGTAGGTTCCCAGTTACACCCAATCCCCACCAGTTTAGGTGGATCTCGGGATTAGGGTTCATCCTGCCCTACTGTACTCCGTTTCGTCCTTAGGGTATCTAATGTTTCTTAGGCTGAGGCAACAAGCTTAGGGTTTGGGGACTCTAATACCCAACCAGCGTCCGCAAACCCTAACCGGTCATAACTCGAGCTTGGGATTTCGTCTTTTTTAAGGTTAGAGTTTTACGACATAGGGTTTAGAATTTTAGGGGTTTACGTTATAGGATATAGGACGATATAAGGGTTTGAACGATATGAACTAGTAAAAAATGAAAACAAACTAATGTGGATTTGGATTTGAGACGTACTCTCATACTCTCACCATAAGTATATATAACAGTATAAATATTATCATGATAGTATATATAACAATAGAAATATATATACATATATATAATAGTATAAGTATTATCATTTTAATATATAGTTACCTAGGCCCATTTTTAGGTATAGGGTATAGGGTGAGGGTTTGAGGGTATTAACTAAAAATTAAAACAAGCTAATTTTGATTTGGATAATTATGGGGCATTAATTTTAAGAATGAAACAATGAGATGTGCTATCATATTCTCACCTTAAATATATATAACGGTATAAATATTATCACATTAGTATATCTAACGATATAAAAATCTATACATAGATATATAACGGTATAAATTGTATCATAGTCGTTTTATAGTCCACTTGCCCAATCAATGTATATATTTATAAGTTGACATTTTTCAAGATTCTTGATTTTGAGATCTGCGACATCATTAAATGTATTATTAAATTAAATAATGCCATAGTTTATGTCTCACATATTGCTATTTATTTTTTTTGATAATTAGAAGTCCATTTTATTAAATGGAAGGACCCGATACTCATACACCTAATATAGCATAAGCTCATACACCAATTGAATATGAAACTCATATACCCGTTGAATTCAAATTAACACGCTCACTCAACACCACATAATTAAACCCACAAACACCTGAATATAGACTCCAAAACTGCGCATCAAATCCAAAAATCACAAGATGACCAAGACAACAAAACAATTAAAACACCAATGTATTCAAATCCAAAAGACAATCAGTCATTAGAAGGTCTTCAAAGGGTGTTATTGTCATTTAATTCAGTGCAATTCAATGGAAAAGAACACACTCATAGAATAAAGGAAGTAAATTTTTTTTACTTGAAAATATTTAATACACCCTCCACCCCAAACAAATATTGACATTTTCTTTTTCAATATCACAGTACACAAACTTTGACCGTTAGTTAGTGAAAAATTTGTAAAGATTTTCAATAATACTTTTGTAAAATTATTTTTTTATAACTTATCTATTTATATTTTGAAAACTATGAAAAGGTAAACACAAAAAAATTTTATACGACGATCTTTCATAACTTTTTGTGAGACGGGGTCACTTTTTAATGAAATAAGGGTCATTGCTTATTATAAGTGACCCTACACTTCTAAATGGTAACTCCATTTTTTTTGTGAATTGGTATCACACAAGACTTGTTGAAAAGTACTCCCGACATAATTTATTTGGGTTATAGTGAGTACTATTAGGAAAAAAAAACTGGAAACCTAAAATAATTATTTTTACTAGAATGGTGATGAACTTTGGTAATTTATTCGTAATGATTCAACAATAGTAATATAGTAGTGTGGAAGCTTGGTGAAAAATAAGAAGGAAAAAAATATAGTGTGTCCTTGACTTGGAGCCTGGAGGTGGACCTACAAAAGAAAAGAAAGCAAATGTACAACCGCTCCTTTCCTTCTCTAGTTCTCTACTTGCCAGTTGCCTATTTATATTGCAATCAAAGGGGGTGGGCTCCATACTGTGTGGTGTGACTATTCATCCACACAGTGTGGGTTGTAGCAGCTCTCATTGTATAGCACTTCAAAAGACTTGGCCAAAGCATTTAAAAAGTTGAAAAACGACTGGGATGAGAGAGAAAATCCTCTCAAGCTCCCCTCGTCCCTTCCGCCCTAAGCAACCCCCTGACAAGCAGATCCCCAACCATAAATCCACTCCACCGCTCCAGTTTCTTGCCCAAATTCGTTCTAAATGGCAAGATCTTTCATTAGATCCGTTGAATTTGCGCTCCTGGGTGCTGTCTTCTAGTGTCTCGTCCTTTTGTTCTGTTTTGGGGATTTCTAAAATCCCTAATTTCTAGGCTAGGGTTCTTGAGCCTTCACTTCAATCTTTGATCTATGGGGTTAGGCTATGCATCTGTAACTTCCAAGACGCAATTAATCATTGCAATTTGGGGGTGTTTATTGGCGAACCTCATTTCAACCCCTATTCTAGATCTACTGGGTCTCTTTATCGAGCTACTTTTTTCAACAATTTAATTTGTCGTGAGGCTAATTGTCTCCTAATCCCACTGGGTTGCGTATCAAGGATTAATTGCGTCTGCAAATTATCTGTGCAAGGGTGGCGTGCTTTTACTCAAGATGATGCTCGTTGGTTCGTCATCTTGCAGTGGCTCTTCGTTTTCTGGGCGCGTCTGAGCTTAAATCTGTCAGGCTGCAATGATTATGAGTTCCACAAGGGTATTTGTGAGTTATTAATTTTCTCTAATTATTGTTTCAGTATTATATCACTCTCTACCTACCTATCTCCACTACAACAAAAAATGAGAATAGGCAACACATAAAATGCCAACAATGTTTCAACCATTACCTTTGGTTATGTAAGGCGACAGTTTTCTTGCGTTGCCTGATTTGTTTGCAACGCTACAAAAACTGTTGTTTTATACTGGATAAGACAACAATTACAAAAACCGTTGTCCATTTCTTACATAAGGCAACATTTATTGAAAACGTTGCATTTAATGACAACAATATATTTGTTGTTGCCTTATAACACAACACTTATTATTTTGTTGCTTGTTTAGGCAACAGTTTGGACAATATAGGCAACACATTTTAAAATGTTGCATCTGTGCGTTATTATCTTTAACTAGTAAAGTGATGTATGCCAAAATAAATTCATATAACCTTTTACCCCAACTTGTAATAAATGGCATGATAACACTTTTAAAGGAATAAGATTCTACCCAAAACAAAAAGAAGAAAAAAAGATACAAAAATTAAATTTTGTAAGATAAACAAATGTGCTAAATAAATTAATAACAAAAACTTGACATGAAATAAAAGTTAGCTTGCTGGTTGAGGAGTCCTTTCTTGAAGGTAATTACACTTGGTTGCTGGTTCGAATCCCATCAGCATTACATGGACACTACTTTGGGAAGTATTAATTGTGTATAGTAGTAAAGGTTCTTGAAAGGGGAAGGACGGATTGGTTGGTATACGCATGAATAAAAAAACAATTCCCTCGTATAATTTATTTATTTAATTATTTATTGCCTAGATTGCAACGATTATATGTTGTTGTCTTCTCATTGTAAAGGTAACAGTTTGGTTGGTATACGCATAAATAAAAAAAAAAATTCCCTCGTATAATTTATTTATTGCCTAGATTGCAACGATTATATGTTGTTGCCTTCTCATTGTAAAGGTAACAGTTTTAAGATTGTTGCTAAAAGTGGCAACGGTAGAAGACTGTTGCCTTTGTAAAACCGTTGCCTAAGGTACATTTTACGTTTATCTTTAAAAACCATTGCCTATTATGCAAGAACTGTTGCCTTAGGAAAAGGCAACGGAGGCAAATGCAACGCACCATGTCTGTTGCCTTAGACTCAAGGCAACAGTTTTTTGATATTAGACAATAGTTTTTGATTGTTATCTTTGGTACTTTTTGCTGTAGTGCTCGTGTTAAATCTAGGCGTTGGGTTATTTATTTAGCTGATTTAATTCACGCTTCTAATTACATGTCGTTGGTTGTTATTATGTTGTTTATTCACAGCCTCTGTATCCATTCCCCTCAACCTCTTGGGCCTTTTGAATTAATTTTTGGCTTTTCGTTTTTGGGGATTTTTCTTGGGGCCTATATAAAGAGACTCTTGATCCCTTGCACCCTCCACACTCTTCACAAAAATTCTCACTTTTCTCTCTTGTTCAATATGAATTCTCAAAACCCTGAAAACTCTCAAATCCCTACAAGCAATGACATCCCACTTCCACTTTTCCCCACCTTCTCTGGAACCACTCTACTTCCCATTTCGCCTCCCGCTCATCTCACTCCATCCTCTCTCACCCCTGACGGTCGCTCACGTAAAGCTTCTGATTATAATAGAGATCTTCGAATGCCCCTCCTCCCTCACTCAATCCGTTCCGCCCTTAGAGACGGAATGGTGGATCCAAATATCTCTGTTGCTTCCTCTAGTAGAGCATAACATGTCCTTGGTTCTGATGAACTGCTCTCTAGCCGTAGTAATGAGCTAGACCCATCTATGACTGACCCCGCTGATGATAACAATGGGCCAGATGGGTTCGCACTCCCTCTTCATGCAAAACTCTGGGGTGGCTCAGTTCCACTTTCCATTATCCGCCTTAAAACTAAGCGTGACTGGTCTAAAGTGAGAGGTGAGGTTACCTTTCTGGAGTTAGGGAATGGTTGGATTCTTATCCAGTTTTCTACTCATGCTGATAAATTTTTTTTTTGGATTAGGCGTCCTTGGTTTGTCCAGGGTCTTAATCTGGTCCTTAGAGAGTGGGAGCCTGAGTTTGATCCTTACACTTGTACTATTGATTTTATTGACCAATGGGTGAGGGTGCCCAGGCTTCCCCTTGAACTGTGGAACTATCATAATCTGCGCAGCATCCTATCTCCTGTGAGTACTCTGATCAGGCTGGATAATTTTACAAGGCTCAGGCTTAGAGGCAGATTTGCCCGTGTTTGTGTCCATCTCAACGTCTCTCTGCCTCTCAAAGCTTCTATTACTGTGCGCTTTGCTAATGGTGTGTCTAAAGTATTTGCCTTGTGTTATGAGGGTTTACATATTGTCTGTGCTCTTTGTAGACTTACTGATCATGATGCAGATTCTTGTTCTCTGGTTCAAACTAATGACTTTCGTGTTATTGTTGAGCAATTGGATGCAACAACTCTCTCCCCTCTTGCTGCGAGCTCTACCCCTCCTCAGGATGTCACTGACAGTCCTCCAGAATGGGTCACGATCCTTCCCCAGAGAAGGACTCGTGCCCTGCCTCCTAATCGATTTGGTAAGAATAAGTTTCGTGCATCCTCTTCCCGTGTGGACCCTGAACAAGCCATGAATGACCTGGGTGTTTCTGAGGGTCCTAGGTCAAGTTCCATTGAGCCGCTCAGTGGATCCCCCACTGCCTACAACTGTGCCACCTCCAATCTCTTTGAGATCCTTGAGGGAGCTGCTGGTGGTGCTGATTCTGATGGGTACAGTCCCATTCGTGCGGGTCCCTCTCACACTCCTCAGTCCGTGCTCACCTATGCCACGCAACCTGTGATTGCTCCTGTGGCCAATGGGTCTGCTACCATGGTATCCTCTACTCCTTCTCAGGCAGAGTTTGATGATGAGATGGACTGTGAGGAGCAGGTTATTCCCTGTAACTCTGCAGACTCCTCTAAACGCAGGAGGGTGGTGGAGGAGGGTGATACAGCAGACAGTGGGGAGGAGCCTATTGGTGGCCAAGCTTGATCAACCCTATGATGATTTTTTTGCTCACCCATGTTAATGGTGTTTATGGATTTTAAGTTTTTATTCTTTTTTATGTTTTTTAAGCTTTTTTGTGAATTTAGCTGCTTATTTAGCCAGGTTTTTAATCCCCTGCACTACCTTTGTAATGTGATCAGATTGTTAATTAGTGTAGGGGACTTTTGTAATTTTTCAAGATGGCTATCTAACTTTTGGTTCCAGCTGGCTAATCTGTGTCTTGGCCCCTCTATTTGCGAGATTACTATGGCTTATTCTAAATGGGCTTACTTATTGTTCCTACCGCATCTGTTCCTCTTTTGGACTGGTCCTCTGATAGGCTTTCAAGATAAGAATATTTGGGCCACTTTTAGTCATTCATCCGTCCTTCAAAAGATGGGTGATGGACTGGGCCAACGCCCTCGACACATGGTTACGTTGCTACAATCTTGCCTATATCTCTATTTTTGTAATCCCATTTTGGCAGCCCATCTTTGCATCTCTCTCTCTAATTATTTAGTTAAATTATGAAGATACTTTGTTGGAATATTAATGGTGTTAAAAAAGAGCAAGCTATTAGCGAAATGTGTTTCCTACGAAAATACTCTCAACATGATATTATGTTTATTTTAGAAACATTAACTAATACTACGAACACTAATCGCATTATTAGGAAACTGGGTTTTTCAAATTTTGAATATGTCAATCCGGTTAATCATTCGGGTGGTATTTGGGCGCTATGGAACAATAACAGTTTAGATATCAACTTACACCACAAATTTGGCCGGATCACAACGCTTGAGATCTCCGACCTAGCACTTGATACGAAGTGCTTCGTCTCGGGTGTCATTGGTCCCGCGCAAGAACGTAACAAAGCACCTTTTTGGGAGCAACTTATAGCACTTGACCCAGTTCTCTCTCATCCTTGGTGCATTTTAGGTGACTTTAATGAGCTACTGCGTACTGAAGATAAAAAGGGTGGACCCCCGTGCCCTCCCCCTAGACTTATTAGACTCAATAATTTTTGTGGATCACTTAACTTCGACACTATCCCGGTAAATGGCTCCCCATTCTCTTGGCGAAAAAGATTTCATGGTATCTACACTCTAGAACAACTTGATCGTGCCCTTGCGCGGGCGGATTGGTCCAGACTTTACCCAGACTCAGTAGTTAGACACCTCTCCTTCACGTGCTCTGATCACGCCCCTATCCTTCTTGACACTTGTCCGAGTACCAACACTAAACCGCGCCCTTTTAGGTTCCAACCTGTTTGGACCCAATACCCGGTTGCGGAGCAAATGGTCAAAGATGCTTGGACCTCTCCGGTTATGGGATCTAGAATGTTTCGCATCACTAAAAAACTCAAAAATCTCAAAGCAAACTTCAAATAGTGGAATCATTCTTATATTGGGCATATTCATAACAAAGTTAGCCTTAATCATGAGAAACTAAAACATATTGAGACAAGACTCCTTACCGAACCCCAAAACGTTAATTTACATGCCACCCTTGATCGGCTTATCCGACAACGGGAAAAGCTCCTTCTTTTTTCTCAAAAATATTGGAATTCTTATGCAAAAAAAAAAAAAAGGCTTACAGATGGAGATAGAAACTCAACGTACTTCCAACGTCTCTACAATGCCAGGTCCAAACGAAGGAAAATCTTCAAGATTAGAAATCCCTCCGGGGCTTGGCTTGAGGATGAAAAAATGATCAGAGATCATGTGGCAAACTCTTTTGAGAAAAGGTTCAAATCAGATTACAATCAACATTGTAACTTGGACCTTAGTGATGTACCAACTCTCATCAGTGAGTCTAATAATCTAGAGATTACCCGTTCATTCTCTAAAGAAGAAATCCGGGAAGCAGTCTTCCAGATGGATCCATCTAAAGCACCCGGGCCTGATGGATTCGGTCCTGGGTTCTACCAGGCCTATTGGCATATTGTGGGAGATTGCATCTGTGATGCAGTCGGGGCCTTCTTTCATAGCGGGAAACTCCTTCGGGAAATTAACCATACCTTTATTGCATTACTGCCAAAAGTTAGATGCCCAGAAACGGTCAATCACCTACGTCCCATCAGCCTTTGCAACACCCTTGTAAAAATTATTTCAAAAATTCTAGTCAATCGAATGCGCCCATTGCTTGACGAATTGGTTTGCCCGCTGCAAGGTGCGTTTATTCCGGGCCGCTCCATCCATAACAATGTTCTCTTAACACACGAAATTATGAATTTCTTCCAGGTTACAAAAAGTAAGAAAGGTTGGCTCGCCATTAAGCTTGACATGGAAAAAGCTTACGACCGCATCGAATGGGACTTCATGCTCCAGTGCTTAAAGGTGCTTGGATTCTGCGATAAATGGATTGGTTGGATTGAACAATGCGTTTCTTCTGTCTCCTATTCCATTGTTATCAATGATGATCCTACCCCCCATTTCGACCCTCACGCGGCCTCCGCCAAGGTGACCCACTTTCGCCTTATCTTTTTAGTTTATGTATGGATGTTCTCCTTTGCCGAATCACACTAGCCAGTCAAATGCGTAAATCTGGGATTGGGGTTAAAATTGCCCCGCAAGCGCCAATTATTCCGAGGTTGTTCTTTGCGAATGACAGTATTCTTTTCTATCGGGGTGACCGTGAGTCGCGCTCTCAACTTATGAATATTCTAAATCACTTTTGTCAACAATCTGGTCAATTAATTAATTTTCACAAGTCAACAGTCGTCTGCTCTAAGGCGGTTTCACCTAGCGCCAAACAAATGGTGAACTCCATAGTGCAAATCCCTATCAAACACAGTCTAGGGAAATTCCTTGGGTGCCCGGTGTTGGATAAACAAGCCTCAAAATCGTGTTTTCGGATCTTGTGAGTAAGGCCAAGAAGCGCATGGAAGCATGGGTTGCCAGTTCTCTTTCCAAAGCCGGGAGAGTTGTGCTTATCCTAGCTAACCTAGAATCAATCCCGTCACACATTATGCAATGTTTCCAAATCCCTAAGGCCACATGCGCGGAACTAAACAAAGTTAATCGTGATTTCTTCTGGAAAAGTAATGGAGAGAGAGGCAACTTTCCGCTCATAAGCTGGGGGGAAATTTGTCGGCCCAAGGTACTGGGAGGATTAGGGCTTAGGAAACTAGAAGCTGTTAATATCGTCTTCTTGTGTAAATTGGTTTGGAAAATTCTCACTGATCCTGATATTTATGGGTCAAAAGTGTTTCAGCTAAATATCTGCAACATGGGGGACTAATGGATTGTAAGGTCCTTGGGACGCAATCATGGGCTTGGAAGAAAATCCTCCACTCCCGTGCTCTATTCAGCCGTGGCATCAGATGGAAGATAGGAAATGGACTTCATGTCCATCTCTGGACAGACATCTGGTGCGGCAGTAAACCTCTAATTGACGAAATTGACGCCTCAAGTATTCCCCATGATGTGTTGGAATGGAGGGTTTCTGATATTATCTCCTCCAATCATCATTGGAATCTGTTGAAGATAGGACAGTTCGTCCCTTCGAACATTCTCAATTTGATAGCTGATGTTCCCCTCCCTATTCATGACGTGGAAGATGAATTCTGTTGGGGACTCACGGGGAACGGCATTTTTTCGACGAAAACTGCCACCTGGCTAGCCTATGACGTTGACCTAAGTTGCGTCACTAAGTGGCCCTTCCATTGGATTTGGAAATTGGACATCCCTCCTAAAGTTAAGATTTTTATTTGGCAAGTATGCCATCGATCCATCGCGGTTAGGAGTACTTTGGCCTGTCGAGGCATCCCCTTAGATGCAACTTACTAGATTTCACGTCCGTGCAATGCACGAGTTTGGCGCATGACCCAATTTTTAAAAGATATATATATATATATATATATATATATATATATATATATATATATATATATATATATATATATATATATATAATAATTTTTTTACTTACGTTATTTATTTTATTTTGTAATATAAAAAAATGCTAATAAATATGTAGTAAACCAACTAATTATGGGCATTAATGAGTGTCACTTGGATGATGAGTTGTTACCTGTTAGGCTATGTAGCAAGCTTTACTTACGTGACGCTTAGGTGTCATCGTCACACGAATTTACAGTTCCTACGTGGCGTCCTACGCATCGTGCCCCACGCGAATTGGACTCACTTTTAAACGTATACTGATGTGGCATCTATGTGTCATCTTCACACGAACATATTTCTCTCATGTGGCGTCTCACATGTCATCCTCCGACGAAAGATCCCAACTTTATAGGACATAGTACATATGTATCTCATTTTGAAGTATTTTCCGAACCTGATCCAATGGAGGAAGAATTATATTTTTTAAAGTAGCGTAACAAAAGTTATTTTATTTTATAATCTGAATAATATGATGATAAATATAATAGGTTGTATTTATGAAGTTAAATAATGATTATTAATTAATGATTGACACACTTGGATGGTGGCTTAGGTGGCGTCCTACGTGTCATCACCACACGAATTTGGCGCTTACGTGGCATCTTAGGTGTCATGCCCACATGATTTTTATCGCTTACATGACATCCCACGTGTCATAGCCACACAAAATGAACTCACTTTTATATATATATATATATATATATGTTGATCAATTCAATAGTTTGGATGTGCGCAGTGATTCATTTTCTACTCGTGACAAACAATGACTTGCAATCGATTCTCATTTACCTCAAAAAGAAAGTTTAGTTGTGGGTCATTGAGAACCTTGAATAGATAGTAGAGGAAACAAAATACAACAATTTGGCCATCAATAAATGGGATTGATTATTAGCTAAGGGTGTTTTTGTTAGAGCTTACGTCAATTCAGTTTAGTTCACTTCATCTCAGTTCAGGTGTCCAATTAAATAATGTTTAATTCAGTTTAGCGGTGTTGAGTTTACAAATATACTTTTTGTCTCACATATCAAGTTGTGTTCAATTCATTTAAGTAGTGTCCAGTTCAGTTTAATAGTGTTTAGTTTAGTAATGTTGAATTCAATTCAATTCTAATAAGTTCAGCTCTAGAACAATGTTACATGATCATTGTCAGTTTGCTTCTAGACCCCTATAAGCTAGCTACTACTCCATTATCAGTGCATGGCAGACTAGTGGTGCTGGTGTATACAGATTACATACAGAGCTATATCTAGATAAGAAATGATCATCATACTCATAAATAAGGAGTAGTATTATATTTTTCCAGATCAGCTTTAATTTCTTCCTTATCTGGAAGCTTAAATGCATCTAGCTGAATGTGACAAAGCGTTAAAAAAATAGTAAGAAAATAAAAATTGTAGCTAAGATGTTTGCTAGATTTTATTAAAATCGCTAGTACAACATTTGATTTTGTTTGATAATCATCTGATAGCTAATTTCATGACCAATTATATTCACTGTAAGAAAAAACAAAATATTACCAGTTAATAATATGGTTGGCAAAGAAGAAAATTAAAGGAAAATTAGGTGTGGAATAGTAAGGAACAGAACGAACCGAAATTATGGCACAGAACGAAATGAATTACCGAATAAAAATTAGAATAAACGAAATATAAAATAGAACGGAAATTACAACAACAAAAAGGTGAAACAAATCGAAATGGAACAAAATACATAATCGAGCGAGACAACAAAAGAACAAGGCGTTACTGGAGTATCCAATATTATCTCTTACTAGCCTTTTGAGTTTTGACCACCCAAGAAAAAAAAGAAAAAAAAGAGAAAGTCAAAATAAAAGAACTAAGAAAAACGCCTCATCTTTTCCTCCCAATACCCGCAAGATGTGATCACAATATTTTCGTGATTCTCAACCAAAAAAGCTCATATTTTTTTTCTATCCTTTTTCAGACATAATTTCTTCCCTGGCTATGAATCATAATTCCAAATATTAAACTAAATTATTTTATTTTTTTTTGTGTTTTTTCTTAAGAAAATTACTAATTCATTTTTATTTCAAACCCCCTTTAAATTTCACCTCTAAAAAAAAAAACCCTTTAAATTTAAACAACCCCCCCAAAAAAAGCCTCAGTGCTCACACATTCATTTCAACCTAGTAAAACTCACAAGTGAGTGAAGTGACAAACCAAAAACAAAACCACCCTCCTTAAGCATTAATTTCTCCCACCGTTTCATCTTTCAACTCTCTCAAAACTCTCTCAAATTAATAGAAAACACAAAACCAATTTCCCCAAAATGAATCCCAATCACCACCAATCCTCACCGTCGAACACCTCCACCACCACCACCGCCACTGCCACAACAACCACCACTACCACCACAACCACCACCTCCGCCACCCAAGAAACCACCCTACTACACAAGTCACAAAAAACCCCAACCAACAAACGTTACAAAATAGTCTTAGCCATAAACTATCTAGCCCTCTTTATAGGCTCATTAGCCTCATCTCTATTAGCCAAATTTTATTTCATACACAAAGGTTCTAGCCGTTGGGTCTCAACATGGGTCCAATGTGCTGGTTTCCCTATCCTTTTATTCCCCATTTTTCTACCTTACCTTCTAAATTACACACAAAGAAAACCCTTCACCCATTTTACCAAAACAATCCTTTGTCTTTCAATTTGCATTGGCCTGTTATTGGGTGTCAACAACCTTCTCTTCTCATGGGGAACTTCTTATCTCCCCGTTTCGACGTCGTCGTTGCTCTTGTCTACGCAACTAGGGTTCACATTGATCTTATCTTGCCTCATTGTTAAGCAAAAGATCACGTTTATGAACCTCAATTGTGTTATTCTTTTGACATTGAGTTCAGTGCTTTTGGCTTTGAGTTCTAGCCATGACAAACCTAAGGGCTTGACTAATGCTAAGTATTTCATTGGGTTTTTTTGCACCATTGGGGCTGGTTTGCTCTTTGCCCTCTATCTTCCTGTCATGGAAAAAATCTATAGGTAACAAATTTTTGTTTCTCTCTTTTATCTTCGCTGATATTTTTCCTTATTTTCTCCGTATTAAGTATTAACTCCTTGGTTGTTCTTGTTACTAATACCCCAATGGGTTTTTTAGTGTCTTGTTGGAGTGGTTAATTTGGTACCTTATATTTAAAGTTAACATTTTTTTTAGTGAAAAATAATAATTTTCACAAAAATTTATATGAAACGGCATGAGATTTAATACCTGTAAGTAAAAATATAATACCATTGTATTTAAAAGTGATTACTCCAGATAAAAACGTGATATCTTATACAGGAGACCGCCTCATAATACGAAAAGTTTTTGAACAAATTTTTTAGGGGATATAAATTGTTAGACATATGATATGAGTAATATACTCCTATGGTTGCAGTTACAATTTCCTTGTGATCAAGTTGTTTTTTGGTTGATCAAAAACAGAAAAAACTTAATTGCTTTTTGGCATTGCATTAAGATTTTAAGAGTCACGAAACAGGTGGACTACTAGACATATTGAACTAGTGCCACGGGATATCTGAAGTGGGGTCCAGTTTTGCTGGCTTTATTTTTGTTTTTGATTTTGGCAGACCTTATTTTTGGCCTGGTACATAAAAAGTGGTGGTGTAACTTACCTTGTTCTAGTTTTATGATCGATGTTTTAAAGAAAAAGTAGGGGCGTTACGTTTTTGCTTGCATTCACGTTTTTTCTTCTCTATCTATACTTCTTTTGCTTCTTGGATTTTTCTTAACCATCAACTAGAATTATGAAACAGGTGGACTACTAGACATTTTTAAGTTGTGCCACGCGTTTAGGGATTGTACGCAAATTTTTATATACTTCCAGCTCCACGAAGCTTTGTGGAGCTGAGCTAGGCAGGTGAGGTATACGGGCAGGAGAGAGAGAGAATGGGCAGGAGAGAGAGAGAGAGGAGGAAGAAGACTCCATGTAGTTAGGTGGAGGGGGAAATATAACTCACCTACTGGGGATTGTAGGCTTGTAGCTCTATTTCTATTTCGTTTAATTATTTTGTTTAGCGGACGAAAAATTCGTTTAGTTCGTGTCCGTTTCATGACGTGTTATTGGTTGTGTTAATTTTTACCGGCTCTACTTATAACACCACCTCAAGTTACCTTGTGATCGAAAGATAGACAAATTTGAAGCTAGGCTTAGGCTCCATTTGGTTGGTTCGTTTTCCATTGTTTGGTTCACAATAAGATAGAAAATGGTTTTCAAAGGGAAAAGCATTTTCACTTATATAGGTGTAAATGTTTTCCCTTCAAAATGAAGGGAAAACGGTGTTCCGTTGGTGGGACACTATGTCCCCGGAGCACTAATAGTGGACTTGATCATCGGGTTTGGTTGTCGGGACATCGGGTCATAAAAACAAACTCGCACCCGACTTGATTGGGCCTCGGACTGAATTTTCGGACCACTTTCTCAATAGTTTTTTTCTTCAAATAAGTACAATTTTTTACTCTGATATGCGTTTGAGGTTCAGGAAAATTGTTTTCCGTTATAACCAAACAACGGAAAATGTGAACGGAAATACCTTTTACACTGAAAATGATTTTCAGCTGAAAATACTTTTCAATTGAAAACGATTTTCCATCCTACCAAATAAATTCTAAGAGTAAGTTTTTTTTTTAATTGAACTTAACTATAAATTTTTTTTTTTAATTGAACTTACTGAATAGTAATACATGAGAGATCAGATAAACTGATAAAGTATGTTGCTTTATAATTGAACGGAAAAGATGGATATAGCCTTGGTAATTTTCAATCAAGTATTGTCTAAAGCCAGTTATTAAAACTAAGTAGTTATGATATATATGTTATATGTACATTGGGTTTCCTATAAATAATCTATACCCCCTTGAAAAAAAAAAACCTAATTAATGTCCCTCCTATGTATAGGAAAGTGTATTGTTACGAGATGGTGATGGAGATGCAGCTAGTGATGGAGATGGCAGCAACAGTGCTAGCCACAGTGGGGATGGCGTCGGACGGCGGTTTCCGGGAGATGAGGAGAGAGAGTGAGATCGACTTCGACCTCGGCCCTAAGATGTACTGGGTGACGGTGATGTCGAACGTGGTGAGCTGGCAGCTTTGCTTCATGGGCACGGCGGGGATGGTGTTCTTAACGACGTCGTTGACTGGCGGGGTTTGCATGACGGCGCTTTTAGCGTTGAACGTGATTGGTGGGGTCGCCGTGTATGGGGACTACTTTGGTGGGGTCAAGGCTGTGTCTACTGTGCTTTGTGCCTGGGGGTTTTGCTCGTACGTGTTTGGTATGTACGTGAAGATGAAGAGAGAAAAGATGAAGTTGGTCAACGGGTGTGGTGATGTTGGTCAAAAGGAGGATCATGAGATGGAGATGACTCAGATTGTGATGGATAAGTAGATAATACTGTAACCCCATTAGCTTAGCTTTGGTTTGTTCTTCAATTTTGGAAATGAATCTCATTTATAAATTGATGGTCATTTCCAAGTTTAGTTATTTTCCAACCATTATTAGCGGGGAAAAAAAGAGAAAAAATGATCTTGATTATGGTGTATGTACGTACAACTTAAGGGTATGTTTAATTTTACAAGTTAAAAATCCTAACTTCTCTTTTTTGCCTTTTTTCTTGCTCTCTCAACTCTAAGGTGGTGTTTACTTGCTTGCAATTAAATGTTTGCAATGCAATCACTTTATAGGGTAGATGTGAGGTGAAAAATGAAGGAGGGGGAGGAAGGAGATAGGAAAAGTGAGGTTAATTACATCATTCAAAGTAATCAACATTACATGGAAAAAGTTGAGCAATTGTGATTACATTGAATTAAGCAATCAACCCCACTTTTTCCGTCCCTCTCCTTCCACTCCTTCACTTTTCACCCCACATTTACGGTACAAAATGATTGCATTGCATTACATTTGATTGCAAGCAAGTAAACGAGGCCTAACTCTTACTAGGACAAATTTTCAGGTCGTGAAGGCCGATTTAGGCCATTCCCGCCCTGTGATTCATGTTTTCCACCTCTTTTTGTCATTAATTTCTAGTTTATGTTCTCTAAGTGGAATAAATTTTCTGTCCCTTTTGTGGAGTTATTATTCTCTTTGTAGGATTCTCTTTTCGCCTATTGTGCGATTTAACATCAAATAATATGAATTCGGGGACTGGATATGCACAAGATCGATGGTATCATACAACGTTTTGTGAGCAAACAATTACGGTACTTGCGGTGAAGATCTCCACTTCCGTTAAAGATGAAGCATCAAAGGAAGCACATGGTTACTATGCATGTTGGGAGTCGCGCTCGGGTATTCTAGTTAATTGTTTTGTTAGCAGATTTGTTATTGTTGCTGTTGATTTAGTATATTCTAGGGTTATTTTCAATATAGATGCCGTATGGCTCTTTTATGAATGAAAGTCTCCTATTCCTCTCTCAAAAAAAACTTAAGGGTATGTTTAGTCATTTAAGCTATGTTCAAATTAGAGCTACAATTTTACCAACAAATGCTTTCCGTTCCATTTTAATCTGTTCCATTTCGCGCCGTTTCATCCCGTATTCTGTACTTCAACTTTATTAATTATCGGTACCACGCCGTTTCATTCTGTTCCGTTTCTATCCGTTCCGTCTTCCGTCCATCAACTCCGTAGAAGGAAGATGAAAAAACCCATACATCAGGATCAAGTCAAGGATGTTTGAATGACGTTTCTTCTCTGATCCAAAACAAACAAAAGAATGACGTTCCTTCCTGAGGCCCAATTAGTCCATCTGCCCCCTTGTTTAATTGGGTGGGCTCCTTGTAAATGGTTGAGATTTCACGCTATTAGGCCCAAATGGATTGTGATTCTGATAGCTCATCTACGATCTATAAAATAAAAAACCATATGAAGAATTGTCATGATAGTACCCTCAAAAAACAGGTATTATGATAGTACACCCACTCAGGCAGGCGGTGTCTTTCACCTAAGATCTAACTAGAGTGTGTTATGGTATTAGCTTAAGTTGTATTCATTATTTGATTAAGAACCTCTAATGAGATTTCATAACCATAATGCAAATAGTTTTTTTTTTTTTTGGAAAGATGAAATTAACACAAAAATTTGTATAAGAAAATCTTTCTGTGTTTCTCAAAAAAAATAAAACTTGAGTAAATGTATATTCGCAAAAACTTGAATGCGGCCGCCTCAAGTTGCGGCCGCTCGTCGCGTGAGATCCACGCGCGCGCAGATTCACGCGTCGACCAGATTATTTTTTCTTCTTTTTTTAAGGGTTCATCATGCCCAAATTTACACCAATCTAAACCTAGGGTTTTCGTTTTTTGGGATTTTTGAATTTTTTTTTTGTTTTTTTCGAATTTTTTTGGGTTTCGATTACTTTTCCGAGACGGCGGGGGAGGTGGTTGTCGCGGGAGGCCACGGCTGGAGTCGACCTCCGCCGTGGCTAGGGCGGGGGTGGAGGGGCGGTGGGGAGGTGGGGCCGTGAGAAGAGAGATAACAATGGTTTGGGGGTGAGGGGAGGAGAGAGAGGGGGAGGGTGGGGTGGGGTGGGCTGGGGGGAGCCACCGTCGTGGTCTCCGGCCAGCGCCAACCACGACGGTGGCCAGGCAGGTGGGGGTGAGGCGGTGGTGGTGGCGGTGAGGTGGTGGCGGTGGTTACGGGGTGAGGGGAGGAGAGAGAGGGGGAGGGGGAGGGGTAGGGTGGGCTGGTGGGGGCCACCGTCGTGGTCTCCGGCCAGCGCCGACCACGACGGTGACCGGGGAGGCGGAGGTGAGGCGGCGGTGGCGGTGGTGCGGTGGTCAGGTGGTGGTGGTGTGGGTGAGGGTGAGGGTGAGGGTGAGGGTGAAGGTGAAAGGAGGAGAGAGAGAGAGGAGGGAAGGGGAAGAGAGAGAAGGGAATTAATGGTATTGGAACACTAAGAGATCTCAAAATGAAGGGGCCTCACACAAGACCTATTGATATATATTACTCCTGTAAAACTTCATTTATCTATGGAAACTATTATTATGATCCCAGAAACAAATGAGGGGAGAGGGGTGTGAGAAAATTGCACAATGTTTTATGGTACAATAGACAGTGATAGACGGGCCAGTGGGCAAGGATAGTGGCGAATTGCGATTAATGGGCTTGGCCAAATTCGGGCACTAAAAGACATGGGGCCCAGACAAGGGTGGTGGGCCTCGTATCCAACTCTTCGGAGGGGTCGGTCCGCGTGTGTATAAATTATGAAAGCTCACCCAGCTGGTCCGCAACTTCCTAGGCCTTTGTCATTGGGACCACTTTCTTTCTCTCTTAATACTTCGCTTTAAGGAAGCTAGTCCGTCTATATACGACCAACTTAGAGAAAATTGCAGTAAGCTTGAGTCACTATGTTTTTTGTTTTGGTTCACGATCAAGGGTATTTATCGTCGACCACAGTGATTAACTCCACGCTGGTTTATAGGCACCTTAAAAGGTGGGACAGCGGGCCAAGGAATTTAAAGCTGCTCCATGCCCAAGACGAGATTCGAACCCTCGACCTTGGTTAAGGATGGATGAGTCCCTACTAGACCTGTCAATTGGGTCGGGCGGGTCGGGTTCGGATTCGGGTCATGTCGGGTTAGGGTCACAGCGGGTCGGGTCATTTCAGGTTCGGGTTGAGAAATGCTCGACCCTGACCCACTGTTGTCGGGTTCGGGTCGACCCACCGGGTCGAGTGACCCAATATTTTTTTTTTCTTTCGTTAATTATATAGTCAATTTATGCTTTCAAAGGGTATATTTTCCAATTTATACCTTGTATTAACTACGTACGTATATTTTTACACGTTTTGGTATGTATATACGACTATATGATATTCTTTATATATTTTTTAATTGTTTGATAAGTTGTGTATTATATTTCCGTTCATTTTAGCGTAGTTAAAAGCAAAATTTCTTATTTTGAGAGAGCAAATAGGTAGAGAAAAAGTTAATGAAAGCCAAAAAAAAGGTTTTATTTATTTTTTAGGATATTTTAGTCGAGCTTTTTGTTTATAATTACAAATTGTTCTATTTTTCGGGTCAAACGG
Source organism: Tetragonia tetragonoides (assembly GCA_038025085.1). Lineage (NCBI taxonomy): Eukaryota > Viridiplantae > Streptophyta > Magnoliopsida > Caryophyllales > Aizoaceae > Tetragonia > Tetragonia tetragonoides. The sequence continues at coordinate 51,809,505 of CM076142.1, forward strand.
GTCAACCTACTAACGGGTCGGGTTTGACCCAAAAACACCGGGTTAATCGGGTTCGGGTCGGAAAATCAGTGTCAGGACCCTGAAAAAAGGGTCGGGTCGGGTTTTCGGGTCGGGTCGGGAATTGACAGGTCTAGTCCCTACCACTCAACCACACCTCCTTGATTAACTTGAGTCACTATTTAGAAATATAGAAATGACTTATTACTCATTATCAAATTAAGACTTTTCGATAAAATCATATTTTGATCGTAACGTTTCATTTTTTAGGAAAAGGCATAGAATGCATTTTTAACGATTTCCTTGATTTTAAGTGATTTTCTTGATTGCAATGGTAACACCAGAAGACTTTTAGTTAAGGAAAAGTAATTCAATCCGTCTTCTGTGAGGCCGCCTCAAGGTGAGGTCTTTTAGTGACATAACCAAACAATATAAACACACACACCTCAATTAACCAAAACAAAAAAACAAAAAAAAAAACAGAATCCCAAATACTTTTTCACTCTCGTTCACCTCACGTTTTCTCTCTCCTCCCTCTCTCTCTCTTCACTCTATATCTCTCTCTCCTCGCGCTTTATCGATCTTATGGCGAAGCAAATTCGAAATTAACAAGTATGTATTTGATTTTAGTCAATATGATTGATTTATTATTATTATTATTATGATTCTGTAATCATTTGAATTTGAATCTACCATTAAAATGGGGAACAAATTGCGATATATGCCTTAATTTTTGCTATTTTATGCTAGTTTTAGATTGAGTTAGGGTTTACTTTTGAATTCATTGTTGTTTCCACTATTGATTGTACATTGAGATTTATTTCAGCAGTTAGGGATTCAATTTCTGGTGAATCAAGTTTTTTAGATTATTGAATAATTTTGCTTATGTTTGAGTCGAATTTTCAGAGTCTTGATTATCAGTATCCGTTTCTAACTTAGAGGTATCAGATTGTTACCTAGACGTATCATATTTCCTCTCAAAAGTATCAGCTTTTTGCTTATAAGTATCATTTTTTTACGTGGTTAAGATAACATGAAAACTAATACCACATATATTTAAATTGATACCACATGAACTACAACTGATACCACAAACATTTCAATACAGCTATATGTTTCTGTTTTGTGTCTGGTATTATATTTCATCAATGTAGTATTTATTTTTACTTCTTGAATATTCACTTAACACAAACAAGCAAGTCTTACTTTCTAACACAGACATGCTAGCTAGCATCAAATGCAGTGTGTTAGTATCATATAGCGTGCTTGAGGTATCATACTTTGTCAAACAAGTGCATACACAAGCAAGTCTCACTTTCTAACACACACATGCTAGCTAGTATCAAATGCAGTGTGTCTAGTATCATATTGTGTGCTTAAGGTATCATACTTTGTCAAACAAGTGCATACACAAGCAAGTATCAATTTCTAACACACGCATCCTAGCTAGTATCAAATGCAGTGTGTCTAGTGTCATATTATTTGCTTGAGGTATCATACTTTCTCAAACAAGTGCATACACAAGCAAGCGTCACTTCCTAACACACACATGCTATCTAGTATCAAATGCAGTGTGTCTAGTATCATATTGTTTGCTTGAGGTATCATCATATTTTAATTACTATAATTCCAAATTACAGAGATGCAATGCTTTAAAATGTGAGGGCTTTCAAGGACACTAAGCCTACATTAATCAACATGATTTCTGAAGAGCACAAGAAAGAAGCTGAGGAAAAGAAGCAACAAAAAGCATAAGAGAAGAAGAAGGAGAAAGAAGAAAAAAAGCAAGTTGCTGAGGCCAAAAAAAAGGAAAAGAAAAAAGAGGAATGAAAAAATTATGGACCTAAAGTTGTAAATGTTTTAGTATATTGCTAGATGTGTTTTTCAGTCACTCAAACAACAAACAGGTGTTTTAGTTTTATCTTATGAAATAGAACTTCATCAAGTATTTGCTTTAGTATCAAGTTTGGTGACCTGATATCATATATTTCATATCATGTATGTTTTTGTTATGTTTTAAAGATGGTATGAGTGGATGGGGCAATGAAGCCTTGGATTTGGTTAGAAGACTAGAGTTGGTTTTGTAGTAATTTTCTGTTTGAACAGGTTTTTGAAAAGTCGATAACTTGGGATGCCCAAATTCAAAGGAAACTCTGTCGGATTTCTAACTTGATGCAGTTTGAGATACGACAAACTGTGAACTTAACTGATTCCAATGCTCACTGAAACAAAAATATCACTGATAGCACACATTCAAAAGCTAATTCAATAGATACCATATACATTATAACTAATACCACAGATATTAAAACTAATACCACAGATATTTAAACTAAAACCGCAGATACTAAAACTGATACCACACATTAAAAAACTGATACCATATATATTAAAACTGATACCACAGACGTGGAATGGCCATGAATAACGCTGGAACAAGAAAAGATAAAAATAAAAAATAAAAAAAAATGACGTCACTATACGCGGCCGCAGCTTGAGGCGGCCGCATTCAAGTTTTTGCCAAAGTAATTAGTTTTAAATGAGATTTAATTTTAAGAAAAGTTAATGTGAATGAAAACTTTTATAAGACGGTCTTTTCATAACTTTTGGTGAAATGGGAGTCACCTTTTAATGAAACAAGGGTCACTAGTCACCATAATATAAGTGACCCCTGCATTTCTAAAAAGTGACCCTAATTTTCTGTAAGTTGGTCTCACACAAGACTTACTGATGTTTTATATAGGCAAAACTGATGTTTTAGAAACATGTACAAAATAGGAGTATTATGTTTTGGTTTGTTAAGCAGGACCACCAGAGTATAATGTATGATGGACGCTAGACGGCTAGAGTGAATGGGATGGAAATTGGAAAGGGATGGAAATTGGAAAGGGGTGGATGTTGATACACAAATTTTGTGGTGCTTCTGCTTCCTTTAATTATATTCAACTATATAGCACTGAGAGCAGAATAAGTTGTTATGTCTATAAAATGCAGCTTTTAAGGTAAGTAAAATGTAAAAAGAAGAATGTTAACAGGGTATATACAGCTATACTGACACCCCAACATATATAGAACATTCCCTTTGTCTCAAGCATAAGCTTCATTTCTTTTCTCTCCACGTATATATTCAACCAATTTTAGTCTGCAGTAGTTACTAGTTCTTCTCCAGCTCTAAAGTGATCACAAAAAGAAAAAGAGAGAAAGAACTCTTTAGTTCTGTATAGGCCATAGGGTTGTTGGCTTAGCTTGTTGCGTTTTAGAATTTTGGGGAAAAAATAAATATATAAGCATTTAAGCTTGCAAGAGGTCCAAGGCACCAGATGAACATAGTCATATTGATTGACATTCAGAATTTAAAGCTTGTGACAAACCATCAATGTATACATATAGTAGAGATTACCCTTTTTAATTACTAATATATGTATTGTTGATAATGAGAATTGAACCCAGACTATGGTTGGGGGATGCGTCGTTGCGTTATCCACCTTAAACTCATCAGTACTATATAGTTCACCATATTTCTGTCCAATGAGGCTGCCTCAACATGAGGTCACCTCTATAGTCAAGCTTGATATCAGCATAACGTCATGTTTATTAGAGGTGCCTCACGTTGAGGCCACTTCATAATATAAGAATTTGTGATTTCTGTTTTGGGTGTAACAATTTATATATATATATATATATATCTTAAGGAAAACTAATTAATTGGAATAACTTTAATTTATTAATTAATAAGATAGGCATATGCATGATCTGTTAATCATGTGATAGAAAGTGGTCATACTGAAAAATGGAAAGCATGCAGTTATTCTTCATCCAATGGTGACTAAAGGGATGAGGAGCAGGGTAACCTAGCTAGCACACTTCATATTCTGGCTTTTGCCCACTCGATCAAAGTAACAAGTAATCATGTTTATCCTTTTAATTACCTTTTTCTGATTCATCTGACTTGGGTAACATGCATGGGAATTGCTTCAAGCTCAAGGGAGCAGGGCCTAATTCTACTCTCTTTTTTTTCTTTTGTTTTTTGTATACCTAATGGAGTATTTTGATAAACAAGTTGAAAAACCAAACTTGGTAACTCTGTTTCATTCATTATTTATTCATTGCATTTGAATTTCATTTTAATATGTTTCAATATCCTAAATTTCATAGTCATAAAAGGATATACTTCATGTGTTTAATTTGTTGAAAATTAGCTTTCTGGTCTGGTAGGTGATATAGTAGTACAGTATCAATCTGATCCAAGTTGATGTAATTTATCATCAAATAAGTTTTTATGAGTACATTACTACTTTAATTGTAGATTCCTTTATTTGATCATTAGAATATGACAAGCTGGTAATATATCAACCAATCACAGGACACAAAGGTTATTAGCTCAGAAAACTCCTACTTATTACTATTGGGTCTCCTCCTTTGAATTAGAGATTGATTGGTAATTAATCACATCTAGCTAGCTTAAAAATTTGTAGAAGTGCAACCTAATTAGAGTATTAGTCTTAATTATGCAAAAGAAGATAGAAGGTGTAAAGTGTTAGCCATAATTATGAAGGATAAGTTTGGAAAGGTTAAAGGGACCATATGATATGAAATGGTGATGACCAATTGACCATCTCTCTTTATTCTGCAAATCACTACATCTTTGTCCCCTAATTCTCATGTGAATTAAGAAGCTCCCCTGCTTCTAAAAGTGCCCTCTCATATTCTCTCATCTTTATCTTTGCCTCTTTGCATAATCCATGAAATTTCATTTTCCTTGCCAATAGTTTGTGATGATTATGATTTGGTACCTATGGCATACAAAAAATGATAGATGAGTGTGACCACTAATATATATTTACTCTAACATGTAACATGTCATTTATAGGAAAAATAAACCATTTTGAATCTTGACTCTTTGAACCTGAAATAATTGAGCATAAAATGTGTAGTTGGGAAAGAGACAAAAATACGCGCTAGACCAACTAGATGATTTAATATCCAACTACCAATAATTTCTGATGAAGAGTACTATATATTTTCACTCTCTAGATCTAAAAGACTAAAAGTGAGTTGGATTAACATTATCATTAATTTGGATTATGGATAGCTTTAGTTACATATGAGCATAGTGGCTTGGAGCATAAATCCACAAAATTCATACCCAAATACAGAGTATAAAGAAAATTTTTATATAGGAATATATATTTGTACTCTTTGAATAGTGGTAAATCGGTAGCTGATAGCAGGGTGTGACAATTGATGAGTAAAAAAACTAGTAACAAGTGTAGATATAGATGGGGAGAATTTTGCACATGTATATCGCAAATACTCTACTTCAATTAGAAATAATATTTATCTTGAAAAGGGTGATTATTGCCTATTGGGGTGGATATATGACGTTGAGCCCTTCTCTCGTGCCGGGACGCGCGTGTGGTACAGTGGTTCATCCGTTTTGCCACCCCTTTCAGGATTCAGCCATCTTCCCTAAGGCTGCTTATAATGCAGGAAACCGAGCAAAGGAGGAGATGGATCACGTGCGTAGAAACTCTGTTTAAAGATTGAAAGGAAGAAAGACAAAATACATAACAGAGTGTAGATTTCAGAATACACACAATGACACAAATACATAACGTATGTATGTAACACATTGCAAGCAAGTTAGATTATTGTGTGATCTGAAAGGTTGCAAGTTGCAATAAATATCTATCATTCGAACAACTCATCATCGTGGTGTGGTGCGCTACAGCTGAAATTGGTGCAAATATATATTTTGACGAGCAGAACTGAAATTAAATGGGATTTTATGAGATGCACTTATAATTATTTGATACAATCATCCAAGGGGCCCTATAACATTTTACATATATTTTTGTTTCACAACCAAAGATATCCACCATCGATCACAATGACTATTTCTCCGCATCGACTTGTTGTCACCTCAAAGTATAGAGCAACTAGCCAAGGATTTTAAATTTGCTCCATGCTCAAAACGAGATTAAAACCCTCGACATTAGTTAAGGATGAATGAGTCTCTACCAGTCAATCACACCTCCTTAATTACATTTTACATATATTACATTATTATTATTATTATTACTCGTATTATTATTGTGATCATGGTGTTTCTACCAATCACTATGACCCTCCATCTCCATCTTTTAAGCCGTGGGGAATCCATCCAAATGGCTACACTACATCTATCCAAAACTTCTGTACAAATTTACTACCTACCTTTCCTACGGGTCCAATTAACAATAGAGACCTCCATGTCCATTGCTCCAATAATCCAATCATTCCTTTTCCTTCCTTTCATTTCCTTTTTCCATAAATGAATACGTACATATCTCCTTGGTAGAACATTATTATCGTACTCTTCTTACTGTGTCAATGTTCTGTTAACGAAACCAAGGAGGTTTGGTTGAGTGCGTGGTAGCGACTAATCCATCCTTAATTAAGATCGAGTGTTTAAATCTCGCCTTAGGTATGGAGCAGCTTCAAATTCATTGGCCAGCTATCCCAGCCTTTGAGTTGCCTAAAAACCAACGCGAGGAAATAGTCACCATAGTCGACGATGCATACCTTTAATTGTGAACCAAAATAAATAAATTTTGTGAACATAAGTCTTAAATAATATTTAGGAGCATCATACACTCAACCGTTAAGTCAAGAGTTTAATTGGTATCAACTTTTGCTAAGATAGTTGCTTGGCCTTTTCGGATTTTTGTTGTTGCAAAATAATAGAAGTCTTATATTGAAAGGGACTAATTAATAGTCCTATATGAAAATGGATATAACTACTCTCAAACATAGGGATAAACTTATTTAAACCAAATAAAAAAACATTAAAATGTAGAGCAGAGTATAATGTAGACAATAAAATTGTTTAATACAAAAAATAATTAAGGGTCGGAAAATGAGATTGGTCAAAACTCGATCATTTTGGTCTAGTAATAAGTGGAGGGTGGAGTTTACACTAGAAAACTCGGGGGCTAGGAGTACACATACAAGAGTGATGATGCAAGACCCTTGGAGTTGATGAGATAATGCATAGAAACATAGATATATTCGTGACTGGCTCAAAATAATGACTGAATAGTCACGGTTTCGATCACTCACATGGTTGGTGTCCTCTATGCCACGGTAGATGGTACTTATTAAGATTGTTAACTGGCGGGGTTAAGCCAACCTCACGCACACCATATGACCCAACTTTAAAGCCAAACAACTTAAACCATGGCATTTGTTAGAACCCATTTAGCTTGACAAAGATAGTAACCATCTGAACCTGCTGTAACTTCCAACCCAAGAAAATAATTGAGATGACCAAGGTCTTTCATCTCAAAATTCTGATTAAGAAAAGATTTCAAGTCAACAATACCCTGCGAATCATCTCCAGTAATAATCATGTCATCTACATATACTAATAACAAAACAGATCCATTGTGAGTACGACGAGTAAATAAAGCATGGTCATAGGCATTGGAAACAAAACCAAGACGATGAAGAGTAGAACTGAATTTTGCGAACCAAGCACGAGGAGCTTGCTTTAATCCATATAATGCCTTGCGTAGACGACAAACCTTATTTGGAGGATGATTGTAACCTGGCGGGGGCCGCATGTAAACTTCTTCGCTGAGATCACCATTGAGAAAAGCATTCTTTACATCCATCTGAAACATTTCCCACTGCTTACTGGCAGCAACAACAAGCAAACTTCTAACCGACGTAAGACGAGCAACGGGAGCGAATGTTTCCTCATAGTCAATCCCATATTCTTGAGTATCACCACGAGCCACCACACGAGCTTTACATCTCTCAATAGTGCCATCAGAGTGGGTTTTTATTTTATAAACCCACTTACTACCCACAATGCATTTTCCTTCAGGTAAGTCAACAAGATCTCATGTGTGCGCCTTTTCTAGAGCATGTAGTTCTTCTGACATGGCTTGTTGCCATGCTGGTTCAGAAGATGCCTCACGATAAGAGGTAGGCTCGTGAAGTTCAGAAGCAACAGCAGAAGACCAATAATAATCTTTCAGATTAGTAGGTGGTTGGCTTACTCTAGTGGAGTGTCTTGCTGGAACTGGAATAGAAGCAGGTGCTTCAGATGATGTCGTAGCAGATTGTTCTTGTCCCGGTGACAACACCTCAGTAGACCCATTGTCATGTAAGGATGTGGAAGAAACAGAAGAAGTTGTGGCAGATTGCTCTTGTCCAAAAGGTGATAATGCTTCCACTGGTAAAGAAGCATCACCAGGTGATGAAGGTGAATTGCTGTCACACACATCTGCAGGAAAAAGATCAACAGATGGATTTGTGAAGTATGGCATTGAATCATCTATTAGCTGATTACCAGATAGTGTATTGCACATTTGATGTTCCCAAAAGACAACATGGCGAGAGATCCGAAGACGTTTAGAAATGGGATCCCAACAGCGGTACCCTTTATGCTCGATCCCATATCCAAGAAAACAGCATAATCGTGCTCGTGGCTCCAATTTTGTACGCTCATGTGGCTGCAAAAGAACAAAACAGACAGAACCAAAAACACGTAGAGGACCATAATCTGGTTGAGTACCATGCAAACGCTCATATGGGGATTTGTTTTCAATGACAGGGGAAGGAATACGGTTAATATTGTATATTGCAGTGAGAGCGGCTTCACCCCAAAAAGATTCTGGACATGAAGCTGAAATGAGCAACGCTCTAACTGTGTCCAAAATATGGCGATGCTTTCTCTCAGCACGGCCATTCTGCTAGGAAGTACCAGGGCATGAGTGTTGAAGAATGGTCCCATTTGCTGCAAGATATTGCAGGAACTCCGTCTCTCTGTACTCTTGGGCATTATCTAAACGAAAAGTCTTAATTTTGCAGAAGAAGTGTGTGTGCACCATTGCAGCAAAATTATAATAAACTTGTTGCAATTCAGAACGTCTTTTCAAGAGATAAATCCAAGTAAATCTGGAAAAGTCATCCACAAATATGACAAAGTATCGTGCTCCACCTTGTGTTGTATTTGGAGAAGGACCCCAAATATCAAAATGGACAAGATCAAAAGGTGCACTAGAAACCAAGTCACTATTATTAAAAGGTAAAGCATGGTGCTTTGCAAGTTGACAAGGAATACAATCAAAATTATTCATTCTAACTTCGCCTAAAACACCACTTGAAATTAAAGATTTTAATCTAGAAGAAGATATATGACCCAATCTAGAATGCCAGACTTCTTGAGACAGAGTAGTAGCAGCAGTTGCGATAATAGATGTGCGAGGAATTTTGAGGGAATCAACTTCAAACAAACGACCAACTTTATGCCCAGTCCCTAGGACTTCTCCAGTTCGTGGATCTTTCACATGACAGCGACAATTTGAAAAGTTTACGTCTAATCCAAGCTCACACAATTGGCCCACAGAGATAAGATTTAGTGCAAGCTTAGGGACACCAAATGCATCAGAAAATGACATATTTGCAGTTGAAATATCCCCAACATGAGTAACATTCATCATTGAACTGTCAGCAGTGCGAATAATATTAGGACTAGTACAAGCAACTTTATTCATCATTGCACTAGTATTAGATGTCATATGATTGCAACATCCAGAATCACAGAACCAAGGGGATGTGGATGTAGATGTACCTGATGGCGACGCTGCAGAAAGTGCTGAAGAATGAGAATTCCCGGTGATCTGAGTAAGAAGGATTTGCAGATCAGTCAATGATATTGAGGGAGATGTCTCATCAGTCACCAACGCCGTAGTATTTGTGGTGTGTCTGACAGGTTTCCCCAAAGCTTTGTCTTTGTTTTGTTTATATTGCAACTTCCTACACTTAGTGATAACATGCCCAGAACGCTTGCAATAACGACAGAATGTATCAGATTTAGGCGAAGAGACCGCCATTACAGCATCAGTAACTATTGACTCTGATCTGTTTGCATTTAGAATACCAAGGCAAGTTTCTTCTGACAATAATTTAGCAACGCCACTCTCAAGTTTTGGGAATGTTTCCCTATGTAGAAGAGAGCAGCGGACAGGTTCATACGATACATCTAGAGCCATAAGAAAATTCATAACACGTAAGTTATCACGATAGGCATAAAACATTGCAGCATCTTTAGGATTCTCCCAAGTAGGCTCGGACAAGGCCAATTGATCCCAAACAGCATGCATTTGTGCAAGAAAATCATTAACAGATTGTTTGGGTGATTGCCTCATGCCACGAAGTGTTTCATGTAATTGACACTGGTGAGCAATGTTTGTGGTTGAATAACGCTGTGATAAAAGATCCCAAGCATCTTTAGCATTATCAAATCGACCAAATTGAATTTTGATGGAAGGAATTGTAGTATTACGAATCCATGTCAAAATCTGATGGTTTTTACTATCCCAATCTTCTAACTTATCATTATACTTTAAATCATCTTCTCCGGTTGCTTGAACCGGTTTAGTTATAGTGCCACTGACATAGCGCCAAAGTTTACGCCCTTTGAGAAAACTAGACATCTCTTGAGACCAAGACACATAATTTAAACCATCAAAAACTGTCTGAATAGGGCGAACAGCATCTGATTTCTCCATAATTAAGGGGGCACTAAAAATTGAAGATTGAATACCCAATTTATAGAATTAATCTGAAAATTGGAATGAACACACCTGGGCTGATGAGGAATCGTAATTACAGCACCAAGAGAAATCCAGCAGCAACTAAAATTGGGCAAAATAAAGGAATCTCGCAATTGGACCGTTTGAGTGGAATAAATGGCGGAAAAGCGAGCTTTTGGGAGGTAGATTGCTGGCAACGCAGAGATGAAGAAGGCAATTGTCAAATTTGATTCCTTCCGCGTAGATCCTCAAATTGAATAATTTGAAGCTACAAATTTGAGAAGAACTTAGAGAACTTTTGAGAAGTTTGGAGAAAGGAGCACTAAAGCCCTGTTGGAGTAAAAGTAATGTCGGTCAACAGCCCATAAGTTACAAGGATTGATAACGACAAAGACAAAGCTTTTCTTTTTTTTTCCTTTTTTTTTAATAAGAATGGTCTGATACCACGATAGAAAATAGAAATAGATGAAAAAGATGTAAGTTTAGTATATCTCTGTTCAAAAGATACATAGGGTATTTATACAACTATGCATGTCCTAAAATAGGAAAATAAAATATTCTAGTAATATCCTACTAAACAGACTATATGAGATATAATCTACAATATCACAAAAGAGACGAGATATAATCTACAATATCACAAAAGATACTTGCTATATTATTTCTAACAGCATTTAACGGCGCGGAACGGAACTGAACACAACATAGAAACGACGAAAAGAATCAGGCCTAACTACTGTTCATCACTTTTTTAGAACGACTTGCCTAAATTATTATTAAATAATGTTATTACCCGATCATAAAGCACTATTGTTAAATCATTTATGTCTTTTGATATTGAACTTGCATTGTCAATAGTGATCAGTTGATCACTAACATTATTGTGTATATCCATTGAACAATATAATGTGTACGAGGTCGGATGATAACTGTAAGTGACAGTTACGTTAGTTTGCTGTTATAGATATACCAAAAGAATATATACCAGCTTCTTCATCTACCTGGCCTGGTTGTTTGAATTGGTTGTTTGTGGTTTGAGATGGATGCTTATCTTCCAATCATCAAATACCAGCAGCAACATAGCCTTATACTTTGATCGCCTACACCCTCCTAGCTGCTGCTGGTACTACACGCACGTATATTTACTAGCTAGCTGTATAAGATTTTTGGTATTTTATTGATACCAAACGCACTATACAATACCAAAGGGCCGGTGGAATATTATTAATTAGCCCATGCAGTTGTAGATTTATTATGTTTACTTTTTTTTTTTTTTTGGATCAAAATACTCAAAACTAACAGTAATCTATAAGTCAATTTCAATAGTTGAAGACTTTTAAAGTCATGTTTAGAGCTTTGACTTTTCCATTTAGAAAAAATTGATATATGAATTATTTTGGAAAATCAGAGGCTAAATTTTCTTTTCTGCCTCATTATTGGATGTGAAGGGCAATGTTATAGCCGAAATTGAAACATAAAGCATAGAAATATATATATTTTAAAATTAACTCCGGATGAGTTAAAATGTCCAATGTAAACTTATTTGTAACCTGGATGAAGTAAGTCCTACTCCTCTGTCCCATTTTGTTTGCTGCTTGGTTTGACATCTTGTGGTCTTCTATGTCGAACTTTGACTACATTACTTCTTTTTTTTGTTATTTAATTAGTTCTAAAAATAATAAATTCTTAGGGTGCGTTTTTTTCACATATTCCTACTGATTCTCACTGATTGGTATGTTGGACTTGTAATTAAGTGGACCATGACTCAAGTAGTCGATATTCAGTTCAGTGCTAATATTCAGTTTAGTGGGCCCATAATACAAGTCCATTAAGTATTCAGTTAGGCCAAAACCCAATAGGATTCCAACGGTGGTAGGAATCCAATTAAGACCTATTATTAGGTTTGTCCAACATCGGGAACTTCAGGTAAAGGGATCCCCGCTGTGGCAATATAAATATAAACCCCTTCAGTTCAGACTACCACCCTAGTGCATATATTGCTCACAGTCGAAGACTCCCAACAAAAAGTATTTAATGGTGTGGTGCTCTCTCATGGCTTCAGGTTAGTATAATTAATTATATTTTGTACTAGTAGATTAATATTAATCGATCTATGATTTTAGATCCAGTTCAACATGTGGTATCAGAGCCGGATTAATATTTCTACTAGTCTTAAACAAAAAAAAAAAAAAAAAAAAAGGAAAAAAAAAGGTTGCGAACCTAATTATTTGCATGGATTCATCACACCTTATCGTGTGATTAAAATAGTGGTGACAATTGGTATTAGAAATTTGTAGCAGACCCATAGCATGTTATTGATGTTGCTTTCACGCTTGCATTAAATTACTATTACCCAGTTTATGCGTGATTAAATTCTTTGATTGTTTACCTACGGAGTAAAGTATCATGTATGGTGATGATCTTCAATTTTGGCCCGATTGATCTTGATTGATAATGCATGATTATAAATAATAATTAAAAATCCTGATATTGTGATAGTATGATTTAAGCATGAGTATTGGGTCTGTACATTCAATTCGCAAATTTACTAAACCCTTGTTTACTTTCTTAAATCTGTTAAGAAAATTAAGTTTAGGGAAGGCTTCAAACTAGCTAGCTAAAAAGTTTTAAGAATGCTTTTTTAAGTACCAAGATTAAAGTTGTGGTTTAGTTATGGGAATTATTATTTTTATCTATTTTTGATGACTCTGCGATTTATTGCATGTGCTCTTGTTTAGCATATATATTCAGTTCTTCATATGATCACATAACCGATTGAGAGAGGTTAAACCTGTTTATGTGTTTTCTTTTCACCTTGGCTAGGCTTTTCGAATTAAATTCAAATGTATATATGTAGATATTACTACGTACTAGCCAAGAAATTCAGATAATTAAGTTTAAGTTTAAGTTTAAGTTTAAGTTTAAATTTAAGATTGAGTATTTTTAGTATGGGTTTGATCACATGTATTTTTCATAGTCTTCTATATGTTTCTTTTCTGTTAAAAGGTTTAAAGTTTGAGGTGGTTTAAAACCACAGATATATAGGCATGGTAAATTATATATCTAAAGTGAAGTATTAAGATGCGACTTGATTATGGGCATCGATTCAACAACAAATATGGATGGTGCTCATCATGGTCAAATCTAAATTAAGAGCTTATATATTCAGTTGATTGGTCACCTTTATTGATTTAAAGCCAAATTTGGATATTAATATTGTCCACTATATGTTTTAGTATGGGGTAAATATACCGTTTTTTTTTTTTAGTGCACCCACCTACAGAATAGGAAGATGTACTTGTATTTTTCCCCTTAACACTATTCAGATTTAATTCAGTGTGTTTTCTTTGTGCTCACTAGCACTAAGAAAGTTTGATATGTGATTAAATATGGGCGATTACTTCAGTTCTTAAAAAATAATGACTTGGACATTCAGATGAAGATATTTAGAATATGTTTTTTTTAGGCATGTGAATACAATTTAAACTATGTTAGTTTTATGCATACAGTCTGTGCCTAATCATACAGGGTCGAAGTTTGTTGGGCCATATATCCGTCTTTATCGCTTTATTGACCTCAATTCTTTTAGTTAAGTTGTGAACTAGATCTACGTATAAGCGTTTCAGAATAAGAAAAGAATTCAGTTCAGTTTTTAAGTTGGGGTCAAATAACAATATGAATTTAATTTAATTAAGTTTTATCTCAAAAGAATCATATTATTGATTTGATTATTTTAGTACAAGTGCAAGGTTTTTTCAGTAGATTGATCTTCTAGTGATTCAACAGCAAATTTGGATGTTAGAAGATTAATTTGGACTTTTTTGGTTATTCAATTGGTTAGTCTTCTAGTGATTCAACAACAAATCTGGATGCTAGAAGATTAATCTAGTTAATAAGTTATTCAGTGAATTTATCTCTTGGCAATTTGACGATAGTTGGATGCAAAAAGGTTAATTTAATTAACTTTCAGTTTTTCAGTTGGTTAGTCCTTTAGTGATTCAACAACAAATTTGGATGCTAGATGACTATCTGTTAGTTCAGTCTTTTTCTGGTGATTCAGTAACAAATTTAGATGCCAGAAAATTAATAAGTTACAGTACTTCAGTAAGTTAATCTTTGGGTGATTCAGCAATAAATTTAGATGCCTGAAAATTATCTTGGTCTTTAGTGTATGTTATTTTCTAAATAACATATCATTTCATCTTCAGTTGATCTGCAAATTCAGTTGTTTAATTCCAGTACTTAGTATTGGCTTTTTAGTAAACCGCGCGACCACATTTTCATTTCAGTTGCAGATCTTCATTTGATCCGCAAATAGCTCATATTTATATCATGCCTCCAAAATTGGGACACATGCATTGAAGTGTTTTTTCCGATGCGGTGTTACATAAGCTCATACTGATGCAAGAATTTCTCATCTTAAGTGACATTGTACTTAAAACCTTTTCTATAAGTTGTTTCAGTAAAGAATATCGTTATTATTGAGCTTCTTTTATGCTAGCAATGTGGAATGTCTAGTTGTTATGGTCACTCTATCTTTCAGGTGGTTTTAGTATGTTGTTTCAGTTTTTGAGGTGTATATAAAACAAAATAACAAAGAGGTTCATCACTTACGATTTCCTCAAGGTTGGTAGTTTCATTGATATCCCATGATTCTCTTTGCTATTGAAGTATCCTCCAACCCATTATGAGCATTTAAATAAAAATGCTCTATAAGCTGGTAATGGAGATCATTATTAAGGTTCATGAGCATCAAAATATTTAATTTTTTTTTGTTGTTTGTTTGTTTTTTAGTCTCTTAAGAAATCATTGTCTCACTAAAGTCACTAATAAAGTAAAACTACATCATCTGTAGATGTATCATGTAAACCTCAACCTTAGAAAGAGTAATTCAGAACAACTCAGACATCTTTCTTCCCTAATTACCACAAACGGGGCTGTCCTTCTTAAGTTTTCATAGTGGTCATATAAAGGAGTTATTAAATGATCTTTAGAGAGACATAACAAAAGTAAAGTTCAATGTTTTTTATCAGTACTTTGAATAAAGTTTTTTGTGCATTATGTTATGAGACACTTGTTGCACTATTACCAAGGTTAAAGTATGGTATTCTTTAGTTTTCTTGGTATCTATGTTTTCAGTAATCCGCTTCCGCTTCAAATGGGAACATATGCTCACACATAAGGAGGAAAGTTTGTAGATATATGTGTGACTGTGTTGAGTTAACTAAATTCATTAGATAACTTTGTGTGTCACTCTTTGTTATTTCATATTGGTTTGATTCAACTTAATTTTAAATAAATTTAGTTCAGTTCATTATATTTCAGTTCAATTTTGTTTAGGTGAATCAAACGGAGTTTGGGTCTCCTTCCTCGCTCAAATTTCTCCTTAGTATTTGATCAATCAGTATTTCTATATATTGGTATTTCTTTTTCTATTAGAAAATTTTCAGAATGACTTTTTCCAAAACGTGGCATAATATTTTTGGATATATTTCTTAAGGTAATGAATTGATGTGCGAGGTAGTGTATGCTTTAGTTCTTCCAATTTCAGTTTTTTAGTATATGAACGAATTTCGTATTATTGTTATTTCAAATTGAGTAACAATGATTTGACTCGAGCATATGACAAATATTACAGAAACTAGAGATATTATTCATCTTTGTTCATATTATATTTTCTTGTCAGTATCTCTTTTAACTTCGTTATTAATTATCATATTGCAGTCTTATGAAATGGGGGTGTGAATAAAAGTTCATTTCATGTTCTTCCGGTTATAATAATTAGTTGACTGTAGCTTTTGATGCTTATATTTAGTATATAGTATTTGGCCATGTTTATTAGTGTGCAATCACTAATATCATCTTGCATATGAGTGTTTACGCTTAACATAAATGTATCTTGTAAGTGTCTTATGTAATCCATGTGGAATTTTAGAACTCTCCAACTATTCCACGATAGTAAGGAGCAGGTGACCTAGCTAGCAAGCACCTGCGAATTCGCAGGTGGGGGGTGAGAGCTATTCTAGGTCTATGTTCTTTCATTATTTTTCAATATTTCACAATTAACTTGACTATTAAGAATTACATGAACTTCAGTTTGATGGTTTAATTTCAGTTTATGTCATAGATGTTGTTTAATGGTAAGAGTTACAGTAACACATACATGGCATCCGATTATGGTGATCAATGTCTAAACCTATGATAAGGAGTATTAAAATGGTAAAGTCAGTGGGAGCAAAGTAATATTGATATACATATAGTTTTTGTGTTTATGAGAGACAGCTAACTGCTAGTTAGTGTCATTAACAGTGAGTGTTGTGTACCATTGACTGTCTCGGTTTCTTTAGTCGCACCAAGGATAAAGATTCTAACTGTTTTAATAGATAAGTTTTTTTTTGTCTCCTACGTTGAAGTTTCAGGAAACTTTTAGTGGTACAATGAGGTACATTATTTGTAGTATACCTATAAGCCATTGTGCCTTGGACTCCTTCAGAATTCAGTACATTTAGTTGTTAAGCCATTGGGTTTCAATTGAAGGTGATTCATGTTTTATTAAGTCTATTTCATACATTGTGGAGTGTTTCTGTTACCATTTGACTTATATAGGAGTAATTAAGTTTTTCGTGAGACACTTGATTATGTGAAGTAGATTAGGTTTATCCTAACATTATTTGAATTGTGCACTTTTGTCATGGAGGACTTACTCGATTATAACTTCAGTTTCCCTTCATAAAGTATAAAAAGACAATTTCTTCATGAGACAATAACACAGTAATTGAGTTATTTATGAAAAGATAAAGCTCATTTTATAATTTGCCATGACTTTCTGTTCACGAGCATGCTTGCAAATTGACTTACAAGAAGTCTATTATTTTACAGTTTAAAATTATTGTCTATTCAGTGCATATGGGAACCAAGATTTAAAGTTCAAGATTAAGCCGAGCTTATGTGTTTGCATGAAACACTTTGGTTTTATGGCATTATATTTAAGTGGAATGCATGTATTATTATCACTTCAGTTATCTCTTTTTCCCTATTGGGAAATGGTGTCCTCTTAATCTGTTTAGTTGCTATTGAATGTGGTTGCAGACCTTAAGAGGCTTAGTGAGACGAAATTCAGTGCCCTTTCATTTCTGTTGTTTGGGTAAACTTCAGTTCACTGCCTTTCGGGCAACTTCAGTGTAGTGCCTTACGGGCAACTTCAGTTCAGTTGGGTTTATGGCTAGTTTCAGTTGCAGGTTTGGAATTATGGCAATATCGTTGAGTCTTGTGAGGGAAGGAATAGGATCCTCTAAAGCGGGATGCCTGGACCGCTCTTGCAGCTTAGTGGGAGTTATAGTTCTGGCTTGTGGCCCATCGTTTTGGGTTTATATATGAGCTAGCTACATTAGAATTGGTTTTTAAGTGGCCACAAATTACTCAAAATGTTTTTCAAAAGTTTTTGAGTATTCTTAAGTATATTTTTTCCTAATATGTATAATTACTATATTTAAAGAACAAATCACAATTTTATTACAAATTGTTTAAGTTTTTGGTTTTCAGTTTTTTCAGCGACTTTCATGTAGTCTATGGTCCAAGTGGGAGAATGTTGGACTTGTAATTAAGTGGACCATGACTCAAGTAGTCGATATTCAGTTCAGTGCTAATATTCAGTTTAGTGGGCCAATAATACAAGTCCATTAAGTATTCAGTTAGGCCAAAACCCAATAGGATTCCAAAGGTGGTAGGAATCCAATTAAGACCTATTATTAGGTTTGTCCCACATCGGGAACTTCAGGTAAAGGGATCCCCGTTGTGGCAATATAAATATAAACCCCTTCAGTTCAGACTACCACCCTAGTGCATATATTGCTCACAGTGGAAGACTCTCAACAAAAAGTATTTAATGATGTGGTGCTCTCTCATGGCTTCAGGTTAGTATAATTAATTCTATTTTGTACTAGTAGATTAATATTAATCGATCTATGATTTTAGATCCAGTTCAACATGGGAAGGTCATCCCACTGATTTCCAATGATTGGGTAAGATCGTGCTACTTATTTTCATCGATTGGGTAATAATGTCTTGTTACTGATTTTCATTGATTTGGTAAGACCCTTTCACTAATTCTCACTGATTCAGTAAGGTCGTGTCACTGATTCTGTGAGTAACAATGTGAGTCCTGTCACTAATTTGCACTAATGGGATAAAGTTCAATAAGTAGAAAAGAACACACCCTTAATCTCTACCAATAATAATTGCTTATTATAATATGATGTAGTTTTTCTTAAATGGATACTAGAAAGACGAACCAAATAATCAAATGGTAAAAGAAAGAAACTATCGAATTTACCAGGGTGATAGTTATTCCAACAGTGAAGTAGTACGTTATGAGTTATGAGTTATGAGTTATGAGTTATGAGTTATGAGTTATGAGGAGTGTCCATAGCAAAATCATTTTCCCGCCTTTGTCCTTGCTATATTGTTGGAGACATGTAAATAGAGTAGGACATACATATATACGAGTAGTCCATTTATTTAAAGCCAGTTGCAGTTGTCGCGCTGCTAATAATGCAAAGTCATGCTTAGTACTACCTCCGTTCCATTCAAACACTCCTATTTTTCAAAAATGGATGTTTCACACAAACGATACCATTTCTACATTTAGTAAACAATTTTAGTAGTAATAACTATTTTACCCTTGCTTTTAATTAATTGTGTCCCCACCTACCCCTTCTCTACCACACATTTTTGAGGGTATAAGAGGAAAGCATATGTCAAAAAACACTTACATTGATTTTTGGTCCAAAATAAAATGGGAGCGTTTCTATGGAACGGAGGTAGTAGTTTTTATTTTTATGAAACATGGTGACATGGTGTCATATTCATACAGTCTTTGACCTTCTTTACTACAACACTTGCACCTGCACTTGCACTGCACTAATGCAATTAAACTTGCAAAGTCATGCTAGTAGATTTTTGAATTACTATTATAAGATTATAAAATACGGGTTCTTATTTTTGGCGCTCAATAAATCCTGCATTTAGCTCTCATGATTCATGAACTACTGGTTAGCAGCAAGATATGCGACACAATAGCGGAAAATCAAATCTGAATTAACAATAATTCAAGGGCACTGTTATCGCCAGGTCAAAAAATACTAATGCCAAGTCAAAAAATATTTAAGTTGATAATTTAACCATTTATATTAAAAGACATATTTTCTCCTTACTATCTTTACTTGCAATTGACTAACTAATTTATGGAAATGCACTAAAATTAAAGATCCTGTCACTCCACCAATTTAGCTAATTGGCATTCATGAGAATCAAATTATTGTTTTCCTTATTGGGGAGGGGGGGAGTACGCATACAATTACTTTGTCCTTCACAATGACTGATCAGAAGCTAAGAGAATGGATACTACTAAAAATTCTGAATAATAAGTTAGCACATTACTCTTGGCTAAATATCATAATTAGGTAGCACACTATTGCCATGGACAATGATTATTATAGCTTTTCAATTCTAATTGCATCCTTGAGATTACTGGCACTACATTTATAAAAGTCATGCTCACAATTACAACCAAAATATATTAGCTAATTAAATGACAGTTTTGTTCATTTAAAAAAAAAAACTAACTCAATGTTTAACTATCAAGATCTATTCTCTATATTATCAATTTCACTTATTGAAATTTTAAAAATAACATTGCAATACCAAATCATTGGTACATCAAAGTGAAAAAAGAATCATTCAAATGAATAGGTAAATTATCTAGAAAAGTAGGAAGTCTAGGAACTGGGAATTTGGCACCATATCGCCAAAAATTGTGGGATGGATACCGTATGTTAGGACATGGAAAATTTCATGATTTAATTTATGTTTGTCCATTAATCACATGCCTGGCTTTAATTCTAATGCATTTCCATAAATTAGTTAGTCAAAAAGGCAAGTAAAGATAGTGGAAAAAAAAAATTATTTTTGTCTTATTAATATAAAGGGTTAAATTGACAACTCAAATAATTTTTGACCTGGCATTAGTATTTATTGACCTGGCAATAACAGCGGCTTAATTCAAAAGACAAGTAATCCTACATTATATAATCAATAACAATTGATAATTAAAGGGGTATCCAATGAAACAATAATTCAAGGCCGCTGTTATTGCCATGTCATAAAATACTAATGCCAGATCATTAATTTCTTGAGTTGACAATTGAACCCTTCATATTAAAAAGGCAAAAATATATATTCTCTCTCCAATATCTTTGATTAGCCTTATTTACAAACAAATTTATGGAAGGACATTCAAATTAGAGATCCAACAACTTCACTAATTTAGCAACAAAATTGGAAAGGAGATTGAGAATGTCACGTCATAATTATATTGCTCTCTTCTTATTTTCCCTCTAGCTCTTTGAATTTTCATGTTCCATATCTTTTCTAATATATAACTTCCCATACATTTTATTTTTATAAACGTGCTATAGCCACTGTAGCGCATCCTCTATGGTAGTGGAAAAGAAAAGAGGGGAAAAATGATCAAGCAAATGAACATTTGCATTTGATAATTAATTCTGTTTGTCGATTGCCGTTGATGATTAATTACATGCCTAAGCAAATGAACGTAATCGCATATTTGAACTATTGTACTTTATTAGATTTTTTGTGTTCAAAATGTATGATACAATAGTTTTTCTATTAATTTATTGGATAGTTTGTATGAATGAAAATCTTTTTTATAATTTTGGAAAGGTTTTATTTGGCTATCATTATGATTAAAATATATAGATACTCAGAATGTAAATAAGAAAGCGTAAACAAAGCCATATTATGTAGAGAGAATAACTTAATAAGTTACCTAATTAATATGAAGGGTTAAATTGTCAATTCAGAAAATTAATGATCTGGCATAAATACTTTTTAATCTGGCAATAATAGCGGCCTAATTCAAAAGGGGTATAGATATGGAGTATCTAATATTTCAGCTTAATTATGCAGTAGTGCATGCATAAAGTGGGCATCTCCAAATGTATGTGCCAAATTGCCAATTATGGGGATCAATCAACCGGACATAATTGTCTTCACACCGTGTTGTTTCCTTGTTAAAGTCGACCTTGATGCCTACGTAATGCCACTATCGAAGGAGAAATTATTGTATAGTTTAAAAACATTGCTTCCTTTTTGGGATGGTAATGGGGTGGAGTGGTAGTGGATATAGGTAGATTCATCCCTATACCCACCTGGATATTTTGATTCCGTCACCCGCTCCATCTCCATCATGGGTTGGAGATCTCAAATCCACCCCGCTCTACTTACCCGATGGGTATCCACCTCAGCTCCGTTTATCGGGAGGGTATCCATATCCGCTTTATACCTGCCCGAGAAGAAACGAAGCCCACATCTGGATCTACCTCAAATTCACCCTAAGATAATTTGCAAGGAAAATTTGAACCTTTTGATAAACAATAGCATTAAACAATTTTATATATTTGATAAAATAAGATTTTATATATTTATATTTTACATTTTTTATTTTTATGTGGGTATGAGGCGGGACGGGTAAGCGGGTATAAGGTGGGGCGGGGCTCCGACGGGTATCCACTGGGGGAAGAAGGCAAACCACCTCCACCCCATCCCTGAGGCAGTTTTGCTTTATCAAAACCATCCCCGCCCCAACCTCACCTAGCACTCACCCATCCCCGCCCTAACTGGGGCGAATGCGGGGCAGAATCCACATGTACCCACCCCACTGTCATTCCTACTCCCCTCCCTCCTCTTATAAAATAAGTGGAGTCCACTCTACATTTAAATTGATAATTTTCTATTTTGTGAGAGTAGGGAGCAATGCTCCTAGACTAAACAATAATTCCTCCAAAGGAAGGCTCTTTTAGTCATAAATTTTCCTGGTTCTCACGTCAGTTTCCAATAAATCTCAGTTTTTTTTTTCTAATTCTAAACGGTAAATTAAGCAGGTGTGCGTTTTAATTGGCCAAAGCTTTTGTCCACGGCCATTGGCTTTGGTTAAGCTGACCGTTAGACCATCTCGGTCGGTCCCACCAAGATATATACTCATGCAGTAGCCAGGGTAGCCACCTAGTAGACCATTATGCCCACCGTCATCTACGAGTTAGTTGCTAATTATAAGTACTAATTGGCAGAAAATGACTACAATGCCCATTTTCTTCTACTTATAAATTATAATGATACCGAGTATTTGATTATTCTACAAATATATTCATGCTAAAACTTTAAAATACATATTTATTTCATTCATAAATTAAATTATCTACCAACTTTTCTCTCTGATATAGAATTTAATGATAAATGAATTTGAAACAAAAAATCTATCATTTGCCCTTTGATGGGGAGTAATTTACAAGAAAAATATATACATATGCTCAATATTGTTTTTTATAGAAAAACTTTGTACTTTGATTTTGACATGAATATAATTTATCAATTCCTCGGAAAACGGAGAAACTTATTAGGAATTTAGGATTAGGCCGACCAAATTATTGTGCTATTATTAGTGTGAGTAGGTCTGGTGTTTCGTGAGACAAAAATTCAATAAAAAATAGTTGAGAAGTCTACATCATTTTTACACCAAAATATCTTTTTTTTTTTTTTAATACCAAAATATCATTGAATCAAAATCACCCAAAATCTATAGAAAGAACATAGTGATGAGCCTTTTCTTCACAATCTCAACTCACCCTTTCACGCACCCAAAATCACTCATTCACGCGAGAAATTATTGTGTAGTCCAGGAGTACTGCTCCCTTCTCTCACAAAATAGAAAATTATCAATTTAATTTAGAGTGGACTGCACTTATTTTGTGAAAGAAGGGAGCAATACTCTTAGACTATGCAATAATTTCTACTTTATTTCATGCACCCAAAATCACCCTTTCACTTATCCCTCCCAATTAAACCCTACCCACTTTGGTTACATTAATGTGAGCCTTTTCCTCACAATCTCAACTCCCCCTCCTCTTCAATTCCTCCAAAAAAATTTGCTCAACAGCCATCATGAATTCGAGACGCTCTTCTTCTTTTACAAGGCAATGGTCTTCTCCGTGTGGGCTGAATATGAGAATTCAATACTATTTGTTTTTTCAATTGCACCCAAAAAAAATATTTGTAGGTTGAACCACCAAATATTGTAAAGATCATACAGATTATTAAATCAATATAATAGAGAATCAAAGTTCACCTAGCAAGTCTTTTGATTTGTCAAAGGTGTGGTTGTGGATCATATTATCTCACTTGGAGATAATAACAATTGAACGGTGGAATGTGCAAAATCAAATAACAATTGAGGAAACCTCTAAACTAAAGGGAAGTTTTAGTCATTTACAAAAATATTGAGGATATTATATATTTAGCTGAAAACGTTTGTTATTTTAATAAAGTTGATGTGTGTTTAAATAAGGGTACGCTGTTTATTGTAGGAAAAAAAATCCAATAGTCTAAAATGTTTGGTCATGCGTTATAACGTGTTTAAAATTAGCGGGCACCTTGTGGAATTTAAGTGAAAAATAAGGGTAGCATATATAATAGAATAATCTAATAAAGAAAGAAAGTTAAAGTTCAAATATTTGTTCGAGTATGTGACTAAGTTTAAACGAAATAAACTAGTTATAAAATATTATCATCTATATTTGCTTCATTACTTGAGTATAAGACCAGATTGATTTTCATATTATTTTGGAGTGAGCTTTCAATTAATTAGCTCCGATTGACTTCATCATAGAGCTGATAAAAATCAACCCCATTAAAAACTTAAAATATAATCCAAACCGAAAAATAAAGACAATACCAACTGAAAAATTATCGGGATTAGTTTTATAGAAGACCTACTCCGAACCTTGCTTAAAATAGCAAGAAGAAAAATAAATTTGTAAAACCTTAGGACTCCACCAAAATTGGGTACATGACTACTCCACATCACAAAGAAGGTTTGAGAAGCAAAGGTGAATGAAAATGGGAAATGCTCTAGTAGCAAAAAAGCGTGATACTGTTCCCTTCCCGTTAAGCACACATCCCCTCTCTCTCCTAAATCCTACTCTTACTAGTAATATCCTATTACTTCCCAACACTTTACGGTGTATATTATACAGTACACCCATTTATTATTATTATTATTATTATTATTATTATTATTGTTATTATTATTATTATTATTATTATTATTATTATTATTATTTCTCCTCACCTAATTCTTATTAATTTATTTACTACCATAAACACAAATCAAGAGAACCTTCTTCTTCAATTTATTTATTTTTATAACCCACCTTATATTAAATCATTACAGTCATCTCTTTCAATGAGCGAAGACCGTTTCAGAGAGACTACAGTACAGACTGTGCATGCTCCTTACTTCCTACCAAAGGAGAGAGAAAATAGACTACTTCACTTCACTACTTCAGATCTGTGATTCCTATATTTCTCGCTCTCTTTTCTCGATCTTGAACCCGAGTCTCACTCACTCGCTCAACTCGCCCGAGTTCACTCGTTCAATCGTTTGCTTTTATTTTTCTCGTGGTGATCGAGGAATGAGTTGGTAAATATAATAACTGTACCGGCGATGCTTGCCGGAGAGAGCATTTTCCGGCGAATCTCCGGGGATTGAAAGTCGAAGAAAAGATGTTCAAAGCGGCGAGATGGCGGAGTCATGAGAAAAACAGGATCACTGTCGTCTTCAAATTACAGTTTCATGCCACTCAGGTATACAATTAATTAACCTAAATACTACTAATTAATTGAAAAACGAAAGGTGAATGTGATTGTGATTGTGATTGTGATTGTGATTGTGAATGTGTCGGCAATGAGATATTACGTCATTGTGATGTCATAAATTAATCACAAACCCGCTGTCGTTTGAATTTCAATTTATTTTTGTGTGAATGTAAATGTACATTTGATTTGATTGTTTCTGAGTTGAAATTTTTGTGTTTGATAATGAAATAGGTGAGTGAATTTGGAGGAAATGGATTGGTGATATCATTGGTACCAGCAGAGAATGGGAAGCCAAAAGCAAAATTGGAGAAATGTGTAGTGAGAGAAAACAATTGTTATTGGGAGAATCCTGTTTATGAAACTGTCAAATTCATTCAGGATCCTAAAACATCCAAGATTCATGATAGAATCTACTACTTTATCATCTCAACTGTATGTGTTTTTTCACCCATTTTGGTTGGTATAAAAAAAATGAAGATGTTTTTAGTAATAATGATGATGAGATGTTTGATGATAAATTGCAGGGATCGCCAAAAGGTAGTCTTGTTGGGGAGATATCTGTAAATATAGCGGATTATGCGGCAGCAACTAAGGCTTGTACAGTGTCATTTCCTTTTAAGAACTCCAATTCTGAGTCACATTTGCATGTTAGTAAATATTTCTCTAGTCTAGTCTCTAACTTGATTGATTGATTGATTCATTAGTGAGTTGATTTTGATAGATTAACAAATCTGAAGATTATTATCTTATCAATGTTTGTTGGCTAATGTGACAGGTTTCCATTCAAAGGATACAGGAAAATAGTAACCACCAAAGGTGAGGATCAAGATTTTCCAGTACTTTTTTGTGGGTGTTTTGGGGATGGTTTGTTGGGATATTATTGCTAATTTGGTATGAGGGTTTTGTAGAGATCTTGAAGAAAATGATGGTATACAGAATGAACCAGAGGATAGGAGCTTGAGACGACATTTTAGCAATGAGGAAATTGTTAACACAAATGCTATTGAGGTAAGATCTGTCATGTGAAGTTCAGAAGCTTCTTCTTGTTGTGTTTTAGTGAGATTACCATATAAAGTAGATTTTCATTTGGGTTTGTGAGAGAGTCACTTCACTATTATTGGGAATAAAGAAATGGGTGATTCTGTATTTGAGTATTCAATGAAGAAATGAGAGCCCAAAAGTGGAAATGATGGAAAAATCATGTGATACATATTCATTTCGGCTGATTGGCGGCCGCCTTTGACACCAAACAAATGATGCTAGATCTTTTGGTTGGTTTGTTTCTGTTTGTTTATTTTGGTGTGATTGTTGTGTGTGCAGGAAGTGCCTTTGAGAAAAACTGTTTCGCATTTGCCGGGTTTGAATGGTACACGCAGAGGCTCTAGTGGATCAGATATCACATTGTCAAGCACTGATAGCAGCTCCGGTCTAAATACACCTAGAGATCTTGTAGTGAGAAACAATAACACAAATAAGGATCAGACCTCAAATGGGTTGAGCTATCAAGATCAGCAGAAAATGCGGTGGGACTTAGCCATTGTCCCTGTCAATGGCTCGAGCATAGATTACTCAATGAACAGCCCTAGAGATGCCGTTTCAAGTGACAGATCTCAGATGGGTTTAGATGATTCTGTCGAAAACCTCAAAGCCGACCTTATTGCTTTATCTAGGAGAGCAGAAGTGTCCGAGATCGAGTTGCATACGCTTCGCAAGCAGATAGTTAAGGAGAGCAAAAAGTCGCAGGATCTTTTGAGAGAAATCACTGGATTGAAAGAGGAGCGAGATGTGTTGAAGGATGAATGTCAAAAGCTCAAAACCTGTCAAAGACGTGCTGATGACTCAAGAGTTAAAAGCAAATTCAACTATGAGGGGGATCCATGGAGCCTTCTTGAAGAAATCAGAGAAGAGCTTAATTATGAGAAGGACCTGAATGCCAATCTTCGGTTACAGCTCCAGAAGACGCAGGACTCGAATTCCGAGCTCATTTTTGCTGTGCAAGATCTGGAGCAGATTTTGGAAAAGAGCAGTAGCGGAGTCTGTGATCTACCAAACAGATCAGCCTCCGGTGAAAGCGCTGTAGAGATCGAGGAGAGTATGCTAAAGTGCCCAAGTGATGATGAAGAGCAAAAAGCTCTGGAAGAGCTTGTCAGGCAGCATAGTGATGCACAGGAGACATATATGCTTGAACAGAAGGTCATGGACCTATGTAGTGAAATCGAAATGTACAGGCGAGATAAAGATGAGTTAGAGATGCAGATGGAGCAACTTGCCCTCGATTATGAGATATTGAAGCAGGAGAACCATGAATACTCTTCTAGATTGGAGCAAACTCATCTCCAAGAACAGCTGAAAACACAATATGAATGCTCCAGCTCACATGCTGCCATAAATGAACTTGAAGCTCAAAGACGGAAGCTGCAGAATGATTTCCAGGAGCAATCTAGAGAACTATCACACTGTTTAGCCACAGTAAAGAAGCTTGAAGCTTGTAATCAGAGCCTCGAAGAAGAATTTGAGAAACAAGTGGAGGTATTTAAAGCTGAAAATGAAGCTGTTACTTGTGCCCTGATGGAACAGGAGCAGAGAGCTGCTCGAGCAGAGGAAGGTCTTGCTCACTCTAATGCTATCATAAAAGAACTCGAAACCGAAATACAAAAGTTGAAGAAGGAACTCAACAAGCATGTGGAAGAGTTGTCAGGATCATTGGATACCATAAAGCAGCTTGAAACTCAAAATCATAATCTGGAGGAAGAACTAGACAAACAAGAACAAGGATTTGAAGCTGATATGGAAGCCGTAGTTCATGCCAAAATGGAACAGGAGCAGAGAGCTCTTCAAGCAGAGGAAGCTGTTAGACTTTCTAACGCTACCATAAATGAGCTCGAGGGTCGTATCAAGATGTTAGAGAATGAACTCAAAACACATTCCGATGAGTGTTCCGATACTTTGGCTACATTAAAAGTACTTGAAGCTAATATCCAGAGCCTTGAAGAAGAGCTAGAGCAACAGGCGGAAGGATTTGAAGCTAATCTGGAGGTTGTCACTCGTGCCAAAATCGATCAGGAGCAGCGAGCAATCCGAGCAGAAGCAGCTCTGAGATTCATGAGGTGGAAAAATGCAAATACAGCCGCCAGAATTCAGGATGAATTCAAATGGCTGTCGACACAAATGCAGTCATCTTTTGAGGCAAATGAGAAGCTGACAAGCAAAGCATTGACTGAAGCTAGTGAACTCCGCCGGCAGAATCGATATCTACAGGATATGCTTCAGAAGGCCAATGAAGAGCTTCAGTCAGCCAAAGATGTTTATGAAACAAAACTGCAGGACTTGTACACTCAGATCAACGGGCAATCAACTCAAATGGAGAAGATGGTGGTGGAAATTGAAGAAAAGTCCAAACAGAAAAAGCTTGGAGATGAAGTTCAAGAAACTGTTTCAGTGCAGGCCTTGGAGGCTAGAGCTGAGATAGAGAGGCTTAACTCCGAAAACAAGTTGCTCGCTGAACAGGCTAAGCAAGGGGAAGAAATAAAATCTGAGCTTGAACAGATGAAAGCACTGATCAAAGAAAGAGATCTGCTTGTTCATGGGGATAATATGGGAAGAGACGATTTAGAAGGCACAACGGCTTCCATGATGGAGGTGGCAGGGAAGTCACTTGAGGACGTAAATGCATTGAGGCAACAAGTGTCTGAAGTTGAAGCCCTAAGAGCTCAATGTGACAACTTGAAGCATTCTTTATATGAGGATGAATTGGAGAAGGAGAAATTAAGAAAGCAGGTCTTCCAACTTAAAGGTGATATAAAGAAGAAAGATGAGGCAATTTGTAGTATTGAGAAGAAGTACAAAGAGAACAGTGGACAGGTTGTGATTCAAGACAAATCGAAGGCTGCTTTTAAAAACACAAAATCTGAAACGATGCAGCGTGGCTCTAAAGAGATTGGGGCTAAAGAAGTTGCAACTTTGAAGGAGAAAATAAAATTGTTGGAGGTAAAGTCTTTCCTGTTTTCATCAAAAAGTTTCATGCATTTCGTAGTTCATACTGGTTGCAACTTGAATGGGTAAGCTTTTGTTTAATGCTTGGTTAGTTGGTATCATCTCCACTAAAAACATGCTGAAATGCATTATATTCACATAAGTCACCACATTTTGAAGCGTACATGTTTAAATTCATTTATTTTGGCCTGATTGATGACCAAAAATTGGTGTAAGAAAAAGGGGAAAGAAAAGAAAAGAAAAGAAAATGGACGATGTCAGATTTCAGACTGCTCTGTGCCTCTAACCATGTTTCCACTTCTCATAACGACAGGGACAAATTAAGTCAAAGGAAACTGCGTTTGAGACCTCTGCAAATGCTTTCTTAGCTAAGGAAAAGAATCTTCATGGAATAATTCAGGAACTAGAGATCAGATTGGGAGAACTTGGACAGAGTAGCTCCATCTCTAGCCAAGAAAAAATCAATGAGGTTAGTGGATTTTACGACTTTGTACATCGGCAACACAACTATACATTTGCTAAGTGACATAAAACTTTCTGAAGTCACTACATTGAAGTCACTTTGCTGCAGAATTACGGCTTGAAATGACTTCTAACGTTTGTTGTTTAACAAATCAGGAAAAGGTTTCTGTTGGGTTGCAAGTAGACTGTAATGTTGAAGAGGTCACTTCAGCTAGTAATATGCATGAAGAAGCAAGCATGAGAGCTGAAAATATGAATGATATGGATCTTATAGATAGGTACGTTTTATGACTTCAATTGTAAAATGTACCAATACTCAGATTGCTAGTTCTCAAATTTTATCATGCATCATGCTGGATGATAAGTAAATTGTTTTCCTTTCTGTCTCTCAGCGAAGTACAAACATCACCCGATAACCAACCAAAGGCCTCTGTCAACAAGTCTGGAGACCAACAGCAGTTTGATGTTTTGTTGAAAGAAATGGTTTTATTGAAAGAAAGGAATAACTCCATGGAACTTGAGCTAAAGGAAATGCAGGAGAGATACTCGGAGATAAGTCTTAAATTCGCAGAGGTAGAAGGGGAAAGGCAGAAGCTCGTTATGTCAGTACGCTACCTTAAAAACGCCAAGAAGAGCTAAAACAAGATTCTTAATTCTTCAAGTTTTGAGTAATAATGGAGTTTAGATGATTACCAATTTACCACATAGTAAAAGTTGGATGACCTTATTCTGGTGAATAAGTTCATATGTATATGTTTTTCCTTTTTCCAATTTTTTCTTTCCTGGGGTTCTCTCTTGGTTCTTTAAAATATTTGCACAAATAGATGTGATATATTGCAGTTAGTATAGGCAGAGTTGTTAACCGTGTTCATCATCTGGTAATTTCTTTTTCCCCTTAAGTTTGCTTTTGGGCCTGGCACTGTCAAGCGGGACAATCCGTTAATCATCAATTTTTTTTTTCTCTGTAATTATGTATTTTTCTTTGAAATTTACAAGTCTGTAGAACTAAATGATAGTTATTCCACTTGCTGATGCTATTTGCACTAGTGCATTCATGATAATAGCTGTGCCAATTTGGTATTGTCAAACTGTCAGTTAGCTAACATGAGATCGTGATAATGCAGCGGAGTTCATTTGTTTAAGGAGTAAATCATCTTTGTATCAGCTCATCTCCTTTTTCTGAACCCAGAAAAAGTAAAAATAAAAAAATAAAATCATATTCTCGGAGGATTTTAGCTGCTGAATTATCTGTATCACAAAACCTCATAAGAGCTACTTCAATGTGAGGCGCCTAAAACAAGCTAAGCATAACGTCATGCTTAGTTATAGAGGTAGTAGTCTCATGTTGAGACGGCCTCATAAGAGATGGATTAAAGAGTGATTGAGAGGATTTTCCCAGGAGGGGAGTGTTTCCGGAGAAATAAAAAGAAGCCACCAAGATGCCAATTTCTATTGCCGAAAAATGAAATGTGAATAGCTTGCGAAATCAAATTCGTTTTTAACGTATCTGACATGACAATCACTGTCAAATAATACATCAAAATATTCCTGCCTGCTTAGCAAATCTTGGTTTGGTACTCTCTTATTATTATGTCAAGTCAACTAGCTTAGCTAGTTAATTGCCAGCAACCCTCTCAAAGAAAGAAAAATAAGAAAAAGAAATTGTCTGCCAGAAGATTTGGTTGAGGGCATGTACAATATCCAAATTGGCAAATTCAAGCTCATATGGATGTTCATGTGGAGATAAAGACCTACCCTGCTTGACAATTAGGAATAGTTGTTAGCTGATTGTATTAGATGTTAACTATGAAATGCCTAAACTGTTTACACTGGCGAATATATAAATGATTTTGTTGAGGGCGAGGGGCAATGGTTGGGGAACAATTCAACTTTTCATAGGGAAAAACCTCCTCAATTTTTATAATTGTCCCGAGTTTCTTAAAACTTAGTTAGGGGCATCTGCCTCCAATTTCGAAGGACTAAATCCGCTCATGACTGTTTACACAGAAATGTGTGATGACACACTATATAGTATGTATTTCTGATTCATCAATATATATACGATTCCATATATATATATATATATATATATATATATATACAAAGAAAATTACAAAACAAATTCGATTTTCAAAGAAAATTACACGTATTGATAATAAAAAAAAAAAAAAAAAAAAAAAAAAAAAAAACAACCTTCACTCATCATTAAACAAGCTAAGGGGGTGCCAAAACCTCACAAAATGCTCCCCTGTGGCCTCATGGAAAACACGCCTCATAGTTATGCTTCTCGATCTTTTACTGTCCTTTCTTTTTTTCTTTTTTGTTTTATCAAATTTTATGGGACATTAAGGCATGAACTACAAGAAGAGCCATTATGAGGGAATGATCCATTTGAGGCTCCACCTCCAAGCTCAATACATCATCTCCCAACATCACTCCTTTTGATGTTTGTTTTCTCTTTACCTATAATAACACAAATTTAAATATAAATAATCATCAGTGATTAATTTCTGATAGCTTTGTAAACAATATCATTTAACATTAGTATTTGTTAATTAACAATAATATGGATCAATTGATTAATTATTACCTGTGCAGCAACAAGTCCTTGAGCAGTGATAATCTGGAATTCTGATTTTTGGTTAGATCCTTGGATTAGAAAGCAAGAACATTGGTCACCTGATCCTACGGTAACTTGACATGAAAATCCAACGCCTTTGTTAAAAACATTGCTTATTTTCTTTGCTTGAAACCATGGCCTCTCTTTTTTAACTCCCTCGCACTTGTATCCATCCCAATGCTCATGTACTTTAAGCTTCTGCATATCGTAAATGGAGACGTGAGATTTCAATAACCCAAAACTACAGTAATTGACGCGACAATGGGTACATAGAGTAACCCACTGCCTGCGTGGCCTATATACACGCTCAAGATCACTAAATCTTTCTATGTGGGAGACAAATCTACTTCAACTTATATATCTCATATATAGATTTGGCGCTGAAATAATAAATTCTTTATAAATGATTGAATATGAATATAAAGGTACCTTGCGGAGTAAGGTGCACAAGACGTTGCCCTTGACATCCATGAGGTAAACTAGGGTGGTACACTTGGTGTCGTAATTGTCGATTCGATAGACAAGGTTGCCATTAGGATCATAGATTGTGCAACCATTGCCATTGAACACCAACGATTTCATCCAAACTGTATACGACTCTTTCTCTTCTAAGGAACAACAAGGAACAGAAATAGTTGATGTCACACCATGGTGAATTTTGGCCATTTTAGCTAGCTAGAAGACTATTTCTAGTTAAACCAGTACTTGAGGTCTTGAGCAACTGTTGTACATGTACACATCTGGCTATGAGTGTATTCTCAATTTATAAAAGGAAATTAATTAAATCAGGTTCGTGGAAAGCATGACAACATAAATGGCTCAGTTAAGGCCACTGAAATCAATTTTCCTGATTTTTGAACGTGATACTCATGATATTATATTACGTACTATATATTCAGCGTTTATATATGCAAGGTATTATCGTTTCTATGATTTCAAAAATGATTTGGTCGTATATATACTTTTTTTTTGGTTACACGGTCGTATATATACTTTGACCTACTATTAAATATTAATACACTTATATACACATGACTCATGAGTCATGGGGCCGCGATTTTGGGGGGCTTCTAAAAATATTTAAATAGTGAGT
The DNA here is from genome assembly GCA_038025085.1 of Tetragonia tetragonoides. NCBI lineage: Eukaryota > Viridiplantae > Streptophyta > Magnoliopsida > Caryophyllales > Aizoaceae > Tetragonia > Tetragonia tetragonoides. The sequence continues at coordinate 51,842,986 of CM076142.1, forward strand.
TCAAGTTCAATCGAACGATAAGGTGATATCATTATTGCACAATTAATAGAATATAATAATGAATTTGTTCTTCTTCGAAAAATATTTACAAACAATACGTGTTGGGTGAAGGAGATAAAGAGAGACGACATGACCTAGGGCGGCCGCGGCTTTGCATTGCGATTAATAAGTTAAACAATTTGTGGTTTGTGTGAGTAATTTGATATTCCTATTACTTAATTAAGGTTGAGGGTTTAATTTGAATCTTGAAAATGGAAAATATATGAAGATTTACAGGATCAAAATACAATTGTTAAATTCATTTTTAATTATACTTTCACAATATCAACTTTTTATAACTTAAATGTATGTTTATGTCCTAATGATTTATTTTTCTACGCTTAGGGGCTTATTAGTTATTAACCACACTGAAAAAATAATTACCCAAAAAAGGAAAAGAAAAAGAAAAATGTGCCTTTCCGAAAATAGAAACTGAAAGTATTCAAATAAATGCCAAAAATGAGAATCAATTAACCCTGAAACGTAAGTTCATCATATCTTCCGAATTGAAATTTAGGAGGGCAATCCGTCCATTTGAAAATGGGTTAGAGAGAGATTTTTTATCATGACCCAGAATTAGCCAACCTTGATATGAGTCGAATCATCCCAGGAAACGAATTTAGTGTTGAACCTGTTTGTATGGCCATCGAGTACCAATTTTGGCAAACACCGCCAAAACGAATCACACTTTTGTGATATTTCGATTATAAATCAACCATACATATATTAACCTAACATAACATAATGACCCCTTGTACATAAGGTGGCTCCGCATCTGACTAATCCACTATTGACATTAGATGTAGTGAGATTTCAGGATAGGGACTTTGTACTATTTGTTCAGATAATGGATTGTCGGACGTCAGAATTATCTAGGAATGAGATTTTTAGTGTTGAACTTGGTTCTTCTGAACGCCAATTCTCGCAAACACCACCAAGCAAATTAAATCACAAACTTTTTGCTTCTTTGATAAATTAATCATCAGTCTCTCATGGCTTCCGTCGGATAATTCTTTAAATTTCTCAAACCATTGTTGCGCGGTCAACTGTGAAACAGAGGTAATGGAGAGTGAATAATCATTTGAGCTTTTGGTATTTTGGGATTGTAGGGTTTTGAACTTTATAAACTTTTTTAAAATTTAATTTTTGAATGGTATGCGTAGAAACCCACCATTACTAAATTTCCATAGCAAATACTAATTAGCATCATATAATACTGACAGAAATTAAAATAATAAAAAACGCCTAACAAAACCATTTTCATAACCCAACAGCTATAACGATGAACAAACTTACTCAGCCCACACACATTTCATCTCAATCCCTCACTTGATTTTCCTATCAAACATAGCAGCAACAACCCGAATCTTGGCTTTCTCTTTAGCCTCGGTGTTAGGGTGAAATATGAAATCGCACTCCGATCTCGTCGAAACCGCCGCAAACGATGCTTGTTTTCCGGTGGCCACGGTCACTGTTTGCTTGCCGTAGAGCTTCTCCTTGATCTTCTCCAACTGAGAGTTCAGGTCAACCAATGTATTGCGGCCCTTCTTATCTATACCCATCTTAACCGACGCCTCCTCTTTAGTTTTGATATTAGAGGTCAATTTCATTCCGCGAATGATTAATGAATGCGTGTGTTTTTCTTGATTTTCTGGTGAATCATCAGAGGAACTGGAGGAGGAAGAGGAGGGTGGTGGAAGTTTGGAGGAGGAAGTTTCAGGAATCAGGAGTGACTAACTGACTTCAATTTGTACTCCTCCAGTTTATAATAGTTTTTTTTTTCGGTCAAGTTGTCAGTAATTCAATATCATTAATAAATCATCTTCAATCAGGTAACTTTCTCTCTTCCCCCCAAACCTCTACAGTAACCAATCTAGTACCTTGCTCGTCGGCAGCCGGATATCCATCGGCCCCCACTATCGGCTGCCGGCGAGCCTGTTTTTCACATTTCAAAGCCTTGATCGTCACTGCCCTTGTGATTATCTGCACATGCAAAGCGATTTTCGCCCAAACCCCGCTGGTCACTTCGGTTAATTTGGGGTTTTCTTCCAAATTGAAGGAGGGGTTTACAATGTTTCGCTCTTGTTGATTTGGGCTTGGCTTTTGTGGGTCTGCATTTGGTTTCATCAATCTTATTGTTAGTTTTCTTTAGTGGTGAATCATCGGGGGTTTATATAGTTACAGCCTTACGACCCAATCAACTAAAACGGGCATGGTGATTTGTCATTTATAATGGTGGATTAACAGATGTATAGTTAGGGATGACAGTTTATCGGGTTGGTCGAGTTCGTGTTCGACTTAACCAAAAGTCGATCGAAAACTCCAACCCTAATCCAGCTCCAATCCAACCCAACCCAATAAAAGAAACGATTTAATTAGGTCAATTTGTTTAACGCTTTTAACTAATTTATTTTATGTAAAAAAAAGGTAAGACCTTAAGGAAATCAACGTTTTGCGAAAAAAGAACCCCTATTATAAATTCACGACACCTTTGTGATTCATACCTATTGACAATGATGGTTTGTGTCACGTAAATATCTTGTACTCCATATATAAATTTACAATTATTATTCTTCCCCGTGCCTCAGTTTAATTGTGTAATTAATAATTTGTGACTTATATTTTAATTGGGCCTCAGTTTAATTGTGTAATTTAATTGAGTATAGGTAAAGAATTAAGATGCCCTTTTGAGTCTCCACATTTTCACATGCCATGTTTTTTTTTTTTTTTTTTTTGGCAAGCCTAATTGTGCTAATTTGCAGGTGGATTTCCGAAAGGCTTTATATCTTAGAGCAAGGGACTGGAAGTAACACCACAACCATCAGTTGTATCTTGTACAAGCACATTATGCCAACCATATTAAATTTCAATGCTAATTCTCAAATGAAAATTGTATGTTTACAAGAAATCGAGGTTTTGGATTCATGACTCAAGGGTGGATAAATATATGGAACATACAAACACTGTCACAGGCACCCATAGTGACCACAAATATGAAATATAGGTAAGAGTATCTCATCCAATTTTGCTCCAAGAGAATTGCCTGTAATAATCATGATTGATCACCTTTTTCTTGTCCCTTGTTTTGTTGCTTATTAGCAGGGCCAACGGAAATTAAATCAACCTTGCCTATTTTCTTGAGCCTTTTGGCTATGTCAATTGGATCCATTTCTCCAATAACGGTCAGCTTCTGCTCTTTCAGATTAGCTTCTATTGAAGTAATCCCTGTTCATACAAAAATGCCCACTTAAATTTATATATAGGTTAAGAGATTACACAGTATGAGTTATAATTATGACAATCAATATGAAAGAATTTTAATTTAGAAGTACACTAGATAGAAAAATGAGATATTGGGGTATCAATATTCTATTATACTGTATCATATACTGGAAATCAAAAGTGAGACAAAGGATTGAATATAAGTTACCACATATAGCAGCCACAGCCTCCATGGCCTTTTGCTGAGTCTTGCAATTATTCATGGTCATGATCTTCACCACAACAATCTTCTGCATAATTAACATGGAATAAATGAAAAAAAGACAAATTGTACTCCTAATCAAAGCAACCAAAAAGAAAAAGAAAGAGAGAACACAAATTCTTATATGAGGCAATCTCAACGTGAGACTAACTCAAAAAAGTATGACGTTGTACCTGTGAGTGTGACATTGTAAGAGCAATTCCGCAACAAACAGAACCACGCATTGCATAGAAGACAGAAGAATCGATCGCGTGAACATTTGCAGCATTTATCATGACTTAAGTGAGTGAGAAATCTTCCCTTCAAGTGAGTGAATGAGAGGTCATAGTCAACATAAGAATTTAGTATTATACTCAATTACTCATATGGGAAAGCCAAATTTTGTGAGTTTTAGTGGCGAATGCAACCTCAACCCGATCACACTACTTCCCGCTATTCTCTCCGTTCTTGACCTCTTGTCAAATGTCAAACTTATGCATATAGGGAAAGAAAACATGAAGGCTCCAATTAGATTATCAACTCATCAACTTCTATATTTTCATCCAATCACATTTGTACTTTGTGGTGGTGTCATACAACTCCATAACTCCTAGAAAGGTAAATTTCACAATATTAACTGAGAATGACATCTTTTCTCCAAAATTATACGTATATTTTATCGTATATAAGAAATACTCTATCCGTTCCAAAATGATGAACCCATTGAATTTTTTGAATCAAACTTCACAGACCATTGATTTATGAAAAATATATGAAAATTTACAATATCAAAATTCAAACATACTTTTCTTATATTTATTTTCAATTATATTTTCACAATATCAACTTTTAAGTTTTTATATTTGTTTAATTAAAGTTATTGATGGTGAAGTGTTGCCTAAAAGATCTAAAATTTTTTGGATGTGTAGTTTGTATTTGGGCCAGATAAGTGAAAAGGGCAAGAAATAAGCTGAAGTCAAGTTTCAGCGATGCGTTGCTGAAGCTGGGCCAGTAGTGGGCCATATTGTTAGTAAGCTGGCCTACCACGTTGTTTGTTTTATGTAGTACGAGTAGCTAGAATTGATGGCTGCATTTACAGGGCCGGGCCCCCAATATCATACTTGCCATGATCCGGCCAATTGCCAGATCTATCCGTATTAAGATGAGATTGCCATCGAATCAAGGTTTTTTTTTTTTTTTTTTTGGGTTGATTCCATATTTCCATAGAATTAAGTCATGAACCAACAAAAGGGGCTTATTTAAGTGGTCGGGACATAATTATATGGACACCAACTGATTCTGATTTCAAAGGGACAACATCACAAGTATCTACTGTTATTCTACAGCTTTGCCTTCATTATATGGGCACGGGTACGATCAGGGGTGGACCTAGTGCGGGGAATTTGAGTTTCGAGTATCCAGTTTTTTTTGGTGCGGATTGGCACCTATATTTTTAGTTTTTTAGATTCTCCACTGCGTACGATAATGACCGATAGCATCACTGCATCATCAGTACTCACTAGCCAATACATTTGAACATACACACCCCTATTTGAAACACTAATAACTTTTTATTTTCATTGATTAAGGATTTTATTGAAATGGAAAAGTACAAAGCTCAAGTACACCTATTTGAAAGACCATATAACACCTATAACTATAAGGCCATACACCTATGACCTATCGACTATTGTTGAAAACTCTATCCATGCAATCAAAGAATACAGTATATTCGAGAACTCATTTCTAAACTTAAAGGGAAATGTAGCTACAAACCACTTTTTTTTTTTTGGGGGGGGGGGGGGAAATGTGTAAAATCCTAATACAAAATATTCTAAAAGATATAATGAGAATATTCTAGATAAACTATAATATTCTGTAAGAAAAATAACATCAATTTATTTCACTTTCAATTATTTTTAACCAACGTTATAAGTTTCGTTACATAATGTATGATTGCCTTAATGTACGATTTTGAATCAATGTGATATCAAAGTACAAAGTGATTTAGTCCATCTTTAGAAATATATTTATTATGTGGGTCATGTGGGTCGCAATTATACAAGGTCATCTAAAATTACATTTGTTGGACCTATTGATGATATTTGACTTAAGAGTAGTGTTTTTTTTCAGCAGAAAACTCACTTAAGTGAACGGAAAAAACATACTTGAATTGAATTTAATTGAGTTCGATATAATTGAGGTAGAGGTAGACGTCCCATAGCAAACCAGAAATAAGGGATTAAAGCCATCTTCTACTTAGGAAAATAGGTTACACCTCCATTGGTAAACTAGTAGAACAAGGAGTGGCAACATATACTTGGCATATTTTCTCAAATCCACAGTAGGATTTTAGAACTGGTCTATGATTAATGCAACTGAGATGTCGTTTTTTCTCCTCTTAATTTTTTTTTTTCCGAAAAACTGTTTTCACTCCGATCAAACGGAGTTTAAAAAAATATTTTTGTTAATAGGCAATTATAGCATAGTTGTGCAGACGTTGGGAGTTGTTTGTGAAAATGGGAAATGCCTTTTCTTTTACTCAATCTTGATGGCCACCAGTCCACCATCAACTTCAACCGTGCTTAATTTGTTAATCCTGTATCCCGGCCTACATGATTCATTACACCTTGTCGCTTATTGTTGGCACATTCTTCTGAATATAGTCCCCAATTTATGATGATTACTAAGTTTTTGTTTATACCTCACACAATATATTATTCTTCATCAATTAGGACCAGCCAATTATCATCCTTTCTTGCCCATTGTGGATCAGTTTTTGTCACTCACACATCAGATAAACGAACCATATATGAGTTGCATGTTTTTTTTACTCACCTTCTATCACAGTGACTATTTCTCCATTTTCAAGTCGAGATTCGAACCATCAACCTTAGTTAAAGATAAGTGAATCTTTACCACTCAACCACACCTCCTTTTGCATAACAATTATAATGATTGTACTTAAGCACATTGTTCTAGTGTTGTGCTTGAAACGAGTAATCGTATTGATCATAATTTGAAACGGAGTTTCATACGCTATACGGAATTACTAAACATTTACACGAGAATTCAATTTCTTGCTCTTCAATCCTCATTTAATGCCCATCAAAAAATCAATCCTCATTTAATGTTGAAGGTGACAGAATATCGATCTACTACCACTTAATCCACAAGAACAGCCAAAGTGGAGTACGCCATTTCTCCAATGTCTTGCTAGATCATTTCTCTCTTGTTCTACCATATCACCCTTTATTAAAAGTATTTTATTTTCAATAAGTCTTGTATGAGGTCACCTTAAAGTGAGGCTACCTCTATATACAAATATAATGCATGATATATTGCTTGTATGAGAAGTCTCACATTGAGGTCACCTCATATGAGATTTTGTGTTTATTTTCACACCACCTCAAAAGAACAAGTATTTTATTTCATACTGTTTGAAAGTTCATATACTAGGTCAAAATCAGACTAACATAAAAATGTTTATCTAGGAAATTAAGTGTGATTATAAGTCGATTATTATAAGTACGAAATTTGTTTAACCAATATTGTATGGTCGTCACCAAGTTTTTATGGTAGTAACAAAAAAAATTGCAACCATTATACAAACATGGATATACAGATCAATCAGTTAGCAATTTTCAAAATTCGAGCTAATTACAACTTAAACTTGTTACTCTTAATTATCTTAAGAACTAATATGTCTATTTCGTTAAATGAAGTTCATTGGCTTAACTAACTTCTCTTATACTTCCTTACATTACATGTCATATTTCACATGGATTAGAAAATCAACTAATTACATTCGGCCCCATCCTTCGTTAGGCAATAACCGGGGTTCACATTTACTTCCTATTGATTACTTGACTCAGAGCTTTGGTTACATGCATATAAATCCAAGTGGAGGTCTAAATGATGTATATTATTGTCAGGTCCATCAAAATGTTAGTTCTTATATACTTCCATATATCGCAAAAAATAATATGTCAATAGTATTTTATGGTTTAACAATAACATTGTCCCTATTTTGTTGAGAACAATGAGTTTCATTTAACTCCCATCTCACAAAAAAGTAAAAAGGCACTCCTCCAAGGGTTATTGTCATGTTTGCTTGGAAGCATTGTGAACAGGAGAACTCTTCATGGATAAACAAAGTACCCTGTTTACTGTCTGAGTCATATGTGGCACATTATACAAATGTAAAAATTCACCTACTTAGTCAGAAAAAAAAAAAAATAAAAAATCAAGTGTACCCTAGAGTATAGTATTTTGCAAAAGAATTAAATATAAATAACTCTTTTTGTCTTAATCATGTTCTATTTGTTTTTGCCTGTCAGCCAAGTTAAGCTATGGGACAAGTTAGCTGCATATGTTTTTTTAATCTTTCTTGGTTTGTTTTTTAAAGCTATATCCAATCATTTCGTTTGATCATAATTATTGTGTGTTCATTTATGTTATATGTCTTAGTCTTCCAATGTGTGCAATTTTGAAAGCTTTCAACAAATACTTTCAAATGAATTAATATTGAAGGAATTTAAACAAGTAATAAAAGGCATAATACCAAATTAAAATCAACTAACCAAAATTGTTTAGCTTAGTTGAGTTCATATGAAAAAAACGGACTATATATAGTAATATGTTATGATTTTTCGATAAGATAAAGAATATGCCTATATGTATTGACAAAAAGTTCATTTTCAAGCTTGAGTAATATAAGGTGAAAAAGGCTGAAAAGGATGGTTGACATTAAGTCGGTCTTTATGTTATACATATGCTAGTATAATACAAATACAAATGTGATGTTACACACTAAGAAGATATTGAATTTCACTCAAATATTGATTTAAACATTAGCACCACATAAAATATTTATTTTAGTATTTTGTTATCAAAATAAAAATATCTGAAGGAAGAGGGGCACATGATTGCTGCCACCAAATACATAATGCTTAATAATTTGAACGAGTGGGGAAGGAACTCACTCAAGGTAGAGATGATGCTACCGTGCGCCGAGAAAGCGGGCACATGATTGCTGCCACCAAACTCGCTTCCATTATTTTGGACGGACCCCACTAGTTTGTTGTTTCCTCCATTATCGTTTTTAATACCTTCTCTTTATTTACACATAATAAATAGGAATAAATAATTTTATTAAAAGGTAATCTATAAAATAATCTGTTATTATCGACATATGTCATGTGTGGCTTTCTACAATTCTACTGTACCAATAGTTTGCAATGGGTTTGCTTTTTACTCTATTTAATTTGGGAGTAACAAGTCAGAATTTGAAGTCTTCTGTTTAAATGACGAGTGATTGCCACTCTTATGAATTTAAATCTTCACATTAGTCAAAGTTGCCTCATTTATAAACTGATTTCACAAAGAGGTTGAAGACTTGAAGCCAAAGGTAGGTGTATTGGCAATCGGACATGCAGGTCATGGAGTTCGTTTACACTACTTTTCATTAGTATGTAGCTAGTGATAAAAGTATTGTAATTGTTAAAGCAAATTTGCAATGTTATCACTAACAATTGTTAAAGAAATGTTTTTGAAATAAAGTCATTAGGTTGAATATTTCATAGACTCCTAGGTAACTTTACCCTTGAAGTGTATTAAGAGTCTATTCTTTTCGTCGTTTCTATACTGCATTCCGCTTCGTTCTGCACCGCACTGTAATTTTTGTTCCGTTCCGTTCCGCACTGCACCGTAATTTTCGTTCCGTTCCGCATCACACAAGTTATATTCATTAATCCATTCCGTCTCGCGCTGCAATTTCCGTTCTGTTCCTCACCGCGCTGTAATTTCCGTTCCGCATCATTCCGTTGATGAGAACAGGGTCTTAATAGTACGACTTAATCTGAACATACAAATCTATAAGAGCACCATCTCAAACAGAGGCGGATCCAAGACGGGGCAGTAGGATCCCGACTCCTAAGCCCCATATTTATCATAAAATGGTCAATTTTGTAATGAAAGACGGATATTTTTTTTGTATACCCCAAAACTCAAAAGCCCCCTTATTTATCATTTTAGGTACTTGTTTGAAAATTAATTTTGGCCCCTTGATTAGTATTCTTCTAAATCCAACAATGATCCCAAAATATTTTCAATACAAAGCTACTACAGAAGCTATTTATTTCTCCAACACAAAACAAATATCTAGAAAATCACACTCATAAGTCAAAACATCCTATATTCGATATTCCTATCACAAAAACAGAATCAGAATCCACATATATACTGCAAATCTGCATAATAATATGCACAACTCAGAACCAAAAACACAACTCAGAAACAAAAACACAACGCCAGCCTAAAAAACTTAAAGAACAAAAAAGAGAACGCGTTTATCATCTCATCTCATCACAAAAACCAAAACATTCTGGCAATCTTTGCCCATCTCTAGTTCTCAACCTTCCAATCTTCTTTATTTCTTTTCCCCACCAATCTTTTAATTAATAGTATTACACAACATTCTTTTTCAATTTAATCATTTTATCCTCTTTTAATTTCTTTATTTTTCTTTTTTTTTTTTCTTCTGTTACAGAAAACATCCTTTTTGTTAGTGTGCTGTGCCCTTTCTGTTCAGTTTGTTTCTCTCTCTCTCTCTACCTTTCTCTCCTTCCTCTCACTTACCTATGAAATGAAATTGAAAACCTCACTTTGAATCTAAGCTACAACCCTTCTTCTGGTGTTGTCCCCTTTTTTGTTCTTTAACTCCAACTTCCCACATTTTCTCCCATTGATTTTCTTTCATAAGAAGTTGCTAAATACTGGGCCAGTTTCTTTTTCTTTTTTTCTTTTCCCAAAAACAGTCCGTTAGAATAGGTTTCAGTGATACTCAGCATTGAACTCTGTGTGATTCTCTATCTCCTTTTATTTTTTGTAATTTTTATGGGGAGTGAAATTTTTTTTCTTGAAAACCCACTTCTCCAAGTTAGTGAAATTACCAGACTTTTTGTCTTCTGGTTTGTTTTCTTTTAATTTTTTCTGTTTGGATGAGTTCTTTGATTGGTGGGTTTCTTGTGAAACCACTAGCACTCACTTACAGAACAGAGTGGTGAGAGAATTTGACTTCACAGGAGAGAGATAATGGGAGCACTTACTTGGGTTCTGCTTCAATTTACCATTTTTGGTGCATTCACTGTAACTTGTGACTCATTTGTGTCTAATGAAGGTAATATTTCTCTTAGATCTTGATTTCTAGCACTTTTAATGTTGGGTTAATCTTAGTTCTGGGATTTGTATCATTACAGGCAGCCCAAATCTGCTGTTTTTGGTAAAATCTTGATTCTTTATTGTTGAACATATAATCACAAGTTCAAGTTCCACCATTGTTAATTTGCCTTGATTTAGTGGATGTGGGTTTTGTTTTGTTCCAGTTTGGGCTTTGACTGCTTTCAAGGAAGCCATTTATGAAGACCCATATCTGGTTTTGGCTAATTGGAATGGCTTAGATCCAACTCCTTGTGAATGGTCTGGGATATCTTGTTCAATGGCTAGGGATCATGTTGTAAAGTTGTAAGCAAATTATCTTCATAATAATTTTTGTAATATAGAACCTTTTTTTTTACTTTATATGTAAATTTAGGGTCCCTAATTTGATTTATGTTTGCCAGGAATATTTCTGGGCTATCTTTGAAGGGATTTCTTGCTCCAGAATTGGGTCTATTGACTAACTTGCAGCACCTGTATACTCTCCTTCACTGATCAGGCTTGCTTTCTTTGTTCAACTGTTCAATTTATTTGGTTAGACTTTTAATCTGAAGCATTATATTATTTGCAGAATCCTTCATGATAATAATCTCATAGGGACTATTCCTAAAGAATTTGGCTTGTTGAAGAACCTCAAGGTCTTGGATGTTGGAGCAAACCAGCTAACTGGACCGATCCCTCGTGAGCTGGGGAATTTAACTAGCATACTGAACATGTAAGCGAATTTTGCAGAGTCATGTAGGCTAATAGTTTCTTCTCTTTGCCTTTGGTGGGTTTCTTAGTTTTGCTTTTGTTGCAGAAATCTGCAGTCCAATGGATTGTCTGGAATGCTACCTTCCGAGCTTAGCAACTTGAAATCTCTTGAGGAACTTCACCTCGATAGAAATAAGCTCCAAGGAACTGTGCCCGGTGGTGGCTCCAGCGGTTTTGGATCCAACTTTCACGGGATGTAAGTGTCTTTCACTATGGAATATCTAGTCTGTTGTTTCATGTGAAAAGCTATGGCAATCAACAACAAAATCCCAGTATTATGATTGGAAGTAGCTGTAATTTGCTATGGAACTTCATTTTCTTTTATAGGTGATATATATACAACCCCCAGACTAGCTCATGTAAGAAATGGAAATTTAAGCTTGCATGTACCATACTTCTTATTATAAGGAAGGTTTCACTTAAGTTGCTTATTGTCAAATTTTAGTAATGAGAGGGGCGGAATTTACTGGGATTGTAAGTACAAACTCCACCAATCTACTGTCTAGTTTTTGCTGTATGGGCTGGGACTCGGCTTGGCAACAAAGAGGACCCTTACTGTTTGGCTGATTCAGTTTTTCTTCAACTGCTGGTGGCTCTTAAAAGTTTCACTGCTCTAGCAAATTATTGACACACCTGTTTTTACTTCCTTATTATCTCGCTCTAGTTTCCATAAAAGCATATCCAAGAAGTACTTGTAGAAAGAAAATCATTGAGCTACTTTATAGACTCTGCTACAAACTCAGAGATCCTGGCAAATAAAATTTATCCATTCTGAAAGGCATGTTAACAACGACTATTGAAGCGAATATTGGAAGTATTGTAAGATAGACTCTGCATTGGCATATATTACTTGTGTTCTCTGTAGCATAATGCACCTCAGAAAAAAGCTTCAGAGATATAGCTCAAGAAGCACTATTACAGCGAGATCAAAAAAAAAAAAAAAAATAGCACTATTACAGCAACAAAGATCATCATTTGTCACACTAATATCATAGTTAGAGTATGACATTGTCAACTTTTTCTTAATGGTATGAAAATGATTGTTAGACCCAAGTACCATTGGCAACCATTACTTGCAGTCATTTCTGCAGAGTATCTGATATTGTGTGCAGTATAGCTTATCTGGGCTTGGAATTTTCAGGTATGCATCCAATGGAAATGCTATAGGCTTTTGTCGCTCTTCTCAGTTAAAAGTTGCTGACTTTTCCTACAACTTCTTTGTTGGAAGCATCCCGAAATGCTTGCAATATCTGGCAAGGTAATTTACAAACAATATGCTCTTCACTGCCCTCCCCTAGTGGATATCTTATTGGAGATGCATATTGTCTACTTATGTGGATTGCTTATTAAATGTTTGTTTTAAATTTACGTTCCATCTTCTGCAGGTCAAGCTTTCAAGGGAACTGCCTTCAGGACAAGGATCTAAGACCGCGTTCTACTGCACAGTGTGGTACGGATACCTTGAACTGGAGACTATCTACTTGTTGGTGCTATGTGCTTGCTAGCAGAGCTAATAGTATGAAAGACTTGGACCGCTAAGACAACAGATTTAAATTCTAAAACTCATCCCTTTTCTTCCACTTAAACACCTGCAATGCAAATATGCAATGATGGCTAGAGCTTAGTTCTGAAGTGGCAGACTGATTTTCAATCTACTATGCTTCTAAGTTTTGATATGGGTCAATCTGTAACCTGCATAATATCAGATATTCATGATGAATTGGTTCCCATAATTTGATATTACACTATACGAGTGTGCATAGTCATTTTGTTGCTTATTCTCAGGTGCGGCTCTACCTGCCAAAACTCATTCAAATCCAAGTGTAAGCACAAAGCATAAGTCTTTGGAGAATGGAGCCAAGCACCAGAAGGCATCAAAACCTACATGGCTTTTAGCTTTAGAAATAGTGACTGGAACTATGGTGGGGGCTTTGTTCTTTACCGCCTTGTTGACTGCCTTTAAAAGATACAACAACAAATCATCAGTGATTATCCCTTGGAAGAAATCGGGAAGTGACAAGGATCGCATGGCAGTCCATATAGGTAAAAAAATCACTAGCTACTGTTTTCTTCAATTCATATATGACATGAAAAAATTAAAAGCCACTTACACTTATTCGCTGAACTCGAACTTTGGTATTCTTTTTAATAGATTCTGAGATGTTGAAAGATATACGGAGGTACAACAGACAAGAACTTGAAGTAGCATGTGAAGACTTTAGTAACATTATTGGATCCTCCTCTGAGAGTTTGGTTTACAAAGGCACTATGAAAGGTGGATCTGAGATTGCAGTGATATCCTTTTGCATTAAACAAGAGCAGTGGACAGGCTACCATGAGCTCTATTTCCAGAGAGAGGTACTTGCTGAGCTTTTCCTTTAGCATTGGCTTACAAGCTTGAGATTTTAACTTCAATCAAAACTGAGATTTCAGCATTTCACAACCTATTCCTCAACCAGGTTGCAGATTTAGCAAGACTAAATCATGACAATGCTGGGAAACTGCTGGGTTATTGCCGAGAGACATCTCCATTTACTAGGATGCTAGTTTTTGAATATGCGTGCAATGGAACATTGTATGAGCATCTTCATTGTAAGTGAAATCACATTTCCTTAGTTGTGATCATAGTACTCAGTGCACGCAACTCATGTGGGTAGAAATTGCAGCTATGTTTGCAGATGGAGAAGGCTGCCAGCTGTCTTGGACACGACGTATGAAAATCATTGTTGGCATTGCTCGTGGATTAAGATATCTTCATACAGAACTCAACCCACCATTTACTGTATCTGAGTTGAATTCTAGTGCTATATATCTTACAGAGGACTTTTCACCCAAGGTAGAATTTCCGTTTCGTTGTTAGTGCTTATCTCTGCATACCTATTAAGCCAAGCTTGTTTGGGTTGTAGTTACATATTAAATTAGGTCAATTTTTCATGGAAAAATCAGTTTGTGCTAGCTAGGCAATATCTGAGGATTAAGCCAATACTCATTGAGGCGTACTCAACTTTTATTACAGCTGGTTGATTTTGAGAGCTGGAAAACGATTCTCGCAAGATCAGAGAAGAATTCTTGTGCCATAGGCAGCAACGGTGCTATATGTGTTCTACCAAGTTCAATTGAGGCGCGTCATCTGGACATAAAAGGCAACATATATGCATTTGGGGTACTGCTGCTGGAGATAGTCAGTGGCAAACCACCTTTCTCCAAAGATACGGGAAGCTTGGTAGATTGGGTAAGGCACAGTTTAAAGTTTTATTTATGGACTCTTTTCTAATCCTAAATATTTCCCCATTTTTTCATATCAGCTGTCTAAGTAGATTTTGGTTTCAGGCTAAGGAGTACCTTGAGGTACCAGAGGTGATGCCCCATATGGTTGATTCACAAATAAAGCATTTTGAACTCAAGGACCTCAAGGCCGTTTGTGAAGTGGCGAGCCTTTGCCTTAATTCTGATCCTCTCAGGCGGCCATCTATGCATGACTTGTGCACTACGCTGGAGAGCCGCATTGATCTGTCTGTGTCAGCTGAGCTTAGGTCATCCTCTTTGGCGTGGGCAGAGCTGGCCCTCTCAACATGATAGTCAAACTTACTATACTGTAAAGCAATTATAGTGATGATAATCTTTCTCTATTCTTTTCACCCCTTTTTCCCACTCCCCCTTTCCTGATTTGGTTTTTCTTAGCAAATCAATGTAAATGTTTACGATTTATGGCTAGGAAATATATAGAAGCTTCATGGATGCCGAATGTGCTCCTTGTAATGCAAGAATCTTTATAGTGAATGAATGTCTCCTAACACCCTGATATCCTGTCCCTGTTGTGTGAATCTTCAGCAAACTAGATGATAGACCAACATATGAAGGGAAAGATTAGCAGGGTGACAGCCTGACAAGTCCAAGCAATTTGAGCTACTTTCCTTTGCTCTACCATCCGCAATGTCTATGTCAGAAACGGGAAAGTCACCCTGTTCAGGACTGAGGTGATAAGAGTTTGATCAACGAAAATCTGAATGATTTTCTCCTGTTTTCGTGTACTCTTGTTTGTTCTTCCATTCATCCTTCAGTTCATTTCTTTTAAAGCAGTTTCAAATACTTGTTTTTCCTTACCAAATCTCAGAAGCCAAAAACAAAGTTTGTTTCAAAGAGTATTTGTGACCTCCTTATCCCATAGTTTATGACCATTTTTAAAGACAGCACATCAAAATTCAAAAATTCTTGAAATTCTCCTTATTATCCAACAAAATACTCGCATCAACAACACCAATCCAACCATCAGTATCAAGCAAATACCTTTTTCATTTCAAGCACGCATAAAAAATTACAGCAACTTCAATGTGAGTTCAATAAATAGCCAGTGATACCAGATACTGTGAGTACAAAAACAAAAATAGATATCTAACAAAATTTCCTGCTTATATTGCCTCAACACTTTTTGCGGGCATAGTGGTTGTCATTAGGGTTTCTTTTTCCGCTAAAGACGGCTAATGCCTGTTTTACAGGAGGCCCATGAGCAGCTTTCTTGTCGGTGTGGTGGCTGAAGATAATGTCGGATGCAAACAAATCATCCTCCTAAACAATGTAAATTACACAGATGTTATATTTAGCATAATATCAACTAGAAAAGAAACTGAAGGTGCAAAAGATTTTGGACTTAAATTTAAAACGAACCTTGTTAGATTTCTTCTTGGTCTTGGGGTGAAGGAACTTCTTTGGAAGCTGGTCTTCACGTAAAACAGGATTCTTAGATACAGCATCTCTTCCTCCTTGGGGTAAAGGTAGTGAAAACTGCAAGAAATGAAGTGTTAGGCTGTTAGCCATTTAAAGAAAGGGAATTATGCAGCACACTTTCAAAATTTATTATATTTGCACTTCAAATTTGTAACGTTCTCAGCTACTCAAAACTCCCTGCCCCCCTACCCCAACCCCGGTAAGTCGGTAACTGGTACGAACTGACATGAGCAAGCCCAAGATATTTTATTGCTCCACAATCTCAACAAGGGAAGATGGGGCTCCCAGAAAATGAAGCCAGTGAATTCCTGCGGCAAGCAGCTACACTACCGCTGAGGTACTCACCATGGTTCACATGTTGATGATGATGATAATAGCAACATCAAAGATATGCATTGTCAACTAACATATTATAGCCCGAACCAAAAATATATATTATATAGAAAACGAAGACGCAATTGTCCTTTCCAGATCTAACAATATGTATCCTTCAGCCTAGGTAATGACTTATGATGTCAAATTTGACTTCAATGCATGAATCCTCTGAGCATGCTCCATGCATGTCCTAGGGGTATTGAAAGAATGCAAAACGCCACATTTCTTTACTAAGGGTATTGAAAGAATGCATGAATTATGATGTAAAATTTCGCTTTCCAAGGGGCTGGTGAATGTTCAAGGGGTGGGAGACTGAGTACATGAAAAACTTTACAGGCTACATTAGCCTGGAGCAGATTGCAAACTCAGCTTAAGGTCACAATACAATGGTTTCTCATTATTGATCACATTCACATCCCATCGTGCTCTACCAGACAGTAAGCAAAACCTGAGAGTTTCTAACTTGACAACTAAAAAAGACAAATACGCAGGCAACATAGAATTAGCATGCAATTGGGTGGTTATCACGGAAATTACTTGCACGAACACGCAAAAAAAACGATTATAACTTGAGAAAGTATAGAGAAAAGATAATGTACCTTGGTGCCTCGCAAGGAAATTCGTGGCTTACGAGCTGATAGCACAACCCCATTTTCACCCACTGTGACAGCCACCTTTCTTAAGGTACCACCATTACCACACTTTGGACAAAAGACCCGTCCAATTTCAGCAGTTACATTAGTGCAAGCATGACATTTCAGTACCCACCTAAAGAAACAAGTCAAAAGTGAGTACACCTCACAGTAAAAATACAGAAGCACTGCTAGCAGTAACATTACTAAGGTGAATTGACACACATAACAAGGCTGGGTGGATTAGATCACTCCCATAATTCTTCCATTAGTGCAGTACTTGCAAAGTTCTGGTTGCTTTTGTCGGCACAAATTGAAAGGGAATATACAAAGCACTCGCTGCAATGACCTTTTAAGACCCAGACTAAAAACCTTTTACAAGATAGTAAAACAATGTTGTTTGTCTCTAGGCTACATTACTCAAAACTTCACGGTATACACACGATTCCATTTATGCAAAAACAGAAGACCATGCAAAACAGCGATAGCACTAAAACAATGTTGTTTGTCTCTAGGCTACATTACTCAAAACTTCACGGTATACACACGATTCCATTTATGCAAAAACAGAAGACCATGCAAAACAGCGATAGCACTAAAACAGATGCCTTATATTGGTGTAGTATTACCTGTGCAACTCGCGTATCTGCATTCCTCCAGGGGCCAGCAAACGTAAACCCATCTGAAGGATAACATTTTGCATAGCAAAGTCGCCAGTGATACAAGCAACACTGGAATCAGATAAAGATCTCAGCATCCAGCTCTGTTCACTTCCATCATCCTCCACACATGAGTTATCAACACTTCCACTCTCTAAGTGATCCAATACCTCATTGCCAACTTCACGGATATCTCCTTCACCCACGGAACATGCAACATCAGAGCTGGTGTCAACTGATGCGGCTCCTACTTCAGAATTAGTTAGCTCTTCCTGTCCTTTATGAGCCTCCAAAGTATCTTCCTCAAGTCTCATCTGTTCCAGAACAGATGAAATATCTTCACCTTCATTTCTCTCATCAATATTAATTTTCTCCTCAGGAACCCCCAGACCAACATGCTTATCCTCATGAGCCTGACCATGACACTCAGCCTCCATGATAACTTCCCTTTCAGCATCCTCAACAGCATCTTGCTCCTCGACGTCCTCGTCATCTTTCAAGGATGACTCGAATGTTTCACGCCGAGCTTTCCTTCTGAGAAATCTCCTGTGGGTGCTTCGACTAACAGCAGGCAGCCAATCACCGGCCTCATCATCACATTCTCCTTGAGATGCATCAATTCCATCTGCTACCATCTTTTTTCCTTCAACTTTTACCTCTCTCTTTTTGGGTAAAAATCTTCTGTTTCTCCTTGGGGTCTGATTAGTATCGTCATGGTCCACAGCATAACCTTCACTACCGTTCCCAACATTACCATCTTGCAAACTTGTGCGGTCTTCGGCAGGAATATTTAAGTTCAAATCCTTCAAGGGGAGAATTCTTGAGTTAAGATTTGAACCATCATCGGCTACATTTTCTAATGCCTCCCACTCTTCAAGGTTAGGAACATTGTTGCCCCACCCTGGCAACTCCTTCTCAGGTAACCTTCTAACATTAACAACATGGATAGGGGGAGGAGTATCTCTCAGATGATTAGTACCATGAATTTGAGCCTCCAATGTGTACGTCAGAGCAATGAGCTTAAGATCGACATCAGAAAGAGTTTGCAGATCACCAGTTGCCCTTGCAAAGCTGACAACTGTCCATTTACCCAGAAACACGCATTAGCTAACTATTTAACTAGTGAAAAGGAATAATTCGGATCTCAGAATGTAATACAAAAAACCGAACTAAAGAAGTAATGAATCAACTTATGAGAGGGAAAACCTTCAAAGTTTCGACAGTGGGGTATTCACATCCGCCAACATGCCCAAATCCCTCATCCCCACAGAGAAACTACAGATACATGACATTGCAGTCAACATTTTGATGCACATCCAGTACTAGAACAATGGCTATAGTTGTACCAAAAGCAAACAACTAACAAACCTTGCCCACCATATCTTAATATGGAGCCAATTCACGGTGAGCATACACCAAATGAGCAAAGTAACCTAAAAACGACCCAACACGCCATGAACGGAAAAATCCTATTGTCAGTATTACTAATTACAACCACAATCAAATGCTACTTTAAATTGGCACACATTAAACATAACACCACTATGAACCCAACACACCCAACAAGCCATTAACCTAAAACCCCATTTTGAATTACACTAACTGCAAACCAAAGTTAATTCAATAACCTACATTAAATTGAATCATGAGACACAAACAAGCCAACAAAAGAAAGACCCCCAGTTGCGCAAATTTGATAACAACAACCAAAAATCAATAAAATTCAAACGAAATTCATTAAAAGCAATAAACAGTCCAGAAAACCAAATAAAAACCATACCTTTTTTAAGGGCTTCAGGGGAGGGTTCCAAGGTATCAACATTGAAAGGGAGGAGAGCGAGACGATGGCGAGAAGTGGGATCACGGATTTCAGAGATGACTTCAGAGATAGAAACAAATTTATCAGCAAAAGTGGAGAGTCTCTCTCCTCCTTGGATGATAGCGTTAGCATCAACAACAGCTAAAGCAATGCCCTTTGTGGATTTGCATGTTTCGAGAAGTTGTGTGGGTGTTGAAGTGGGAAGTGGGGGTTTTGGGTTGGGGTTTTGTTTAACGATGTTGGACCAACATGATGTTGGTGGTTGAGGGTCCATTGACGGAGGTTTGATTATGGTGGGAGTTTGAGAATGAGAGGGGAAGGGAAGAGAAGCTGAATGTGTGAGAAGTGATAAACCCTAGGGTTGTATAGTTTGCAGAAAGCAAAGCCAAAATGCCCATGTCGGAAAACTAATGTGTAATTTGGGTGAAAATTAAAGACTGAAAAATGATTAAAATTTCCTCAGACGTAAATAAGTATACATGTAAGCAATTATACGATATCTTTTGGCACCTCCCGGCCCAAAAAAAAAAAAAACAAAAAAAACTTCGATGATAAAATATTTGAAATTTTAACTGATTCAAACAAACTCAGTTAACAATTAGACGCTATAGTAATTGAGTTCTTTTGTTTTTTTCTTGAGTTGCGATCACCGACTTTCCATTAAAATTCCAAATCATGTGAAATAGCTACATGGACGTTCGTTGGGAAATACTCATCCCAAAACCGACTCCCTACTACCCAAAGTTGCACATACGTAAGCTCATGAGCGACTCTATTACCTTCACGCTTAACAAAGGACTAAACAACGCTGCGAAAACCACGAGCTAAATCTAAAGCATCCTCAATAAGCAAATAAAAATAATTAGAACCATAACTAGACTTCTTCAAAGCATTATACACTACCAAACTATCGGTCTCCACCACAATCTCCTCAAAATCATAGTTATTCGTCATTGAGGATTCTATATTTCGTACAAAGAAAAATATATTTATTATTTATCTCAAATATTATTGGACTGTGTAAAAAACTAAAATCTACACAATGTGTAGATGTATCCTTTTTCGGGAAAATTGTACGATTAATTTTATGTTTTGGATAGGGTTATAGAGCTGTCAAAATCTAACCCGTCCCGAACCCAGTGGAAAAAGGAGAAAGACTAGTTTGACATAACGAAAACCCATCAAAAGACAGTACAAAATGCATTTTGAAGCCTCCAAATGAGATCAAAGTAATCTGAACCTGATACTACTACACATAATGGAGCTAACTAAGAATTGATTTGAATTCAATAACCAATAAATACGGACTTCGTGTCTTAATACCCACTAAATATTTGAACATAAATGTACTTTAAACCCAAAAGATAAGATTGGTCGACTCGAACCCGACTCAAAGGACAAGTTTAATAGGTCTAGGCAAGAAATTAGATAATGGTGGATATAATAAATAAGTCACTAGGAAAGGTTTCCAAACATGTTATCTTTTCTTTTCTTTTTTTTTTTTATGGAAAACCATGTTATCTTTTAACAAAAAAATGTAGACAATTTTCTGTTCGGGTTTGGTTCAGAATAAATTCAAATTTGGTCAACCTTTGGATTTGAGTTGCTTTATATTCATTGGTTTGAGGAAATTGAATCGGATAATATCAGAGTTGTTATTATATAGAATATTTGTTATTTTGAGTTGTGTTATATATATTTATATCTCATAAGTAAATCCGTATGTGCAAGAATTATCAAATTAATCTCAAATAAGGGGGAAATTTCCCATCAAAAAAAAAATAAAAATAAATAAATAAAGTGAAAATTCACTCGTTTATGTATCGTCAATTATTTTTGAATTCCAATGATCAAATAAATACTGATTTTACAATTGTATCATACAAACCATATCAATTACCAATGTTATATCGGATCAATTCACTTGACAACTTCAGACCATTAATGATTTTTGGTTTGATTAATTAATACATCATTTGCTAAACTTTAGATTCTTTGGTACAACCTTTTTTCCGTCATTAGGAAACAAAATAAAGTAGTACAATAATAGAGAATCGTAGCGAGTAGATCATATATAGCTAAATGCTGATGTTCCCTGTTAAGTTTTTTTTTTTTTGGTGCAAATGTTCCCTGTTAAGTTAGCATTAGGGTCCAACCCTTATTTCAGCAACACAAAAGATGACATCAAAGTTATGGAACAAAGGAATGGCTTAGCTAGTCATTACGATATAAAGTACGTACAACCACAAATAAACTCCATGCACAAATGGTTCTAATTTCCATTTGGCTTTGGCCAATATTTCCTACTAGCCTAGCTAGTCAAAGAGACTGATTGATAAACAGGTATATACTTTGGTTTACTAATAGACTCGCCCCTTAACTATATATCTATGGTCATCTCACAGGGTATCAGTGGCTTGTAGGTCCACTTGAATACCGTCAAGCTCCCGCTTAAATCTATCCTTAGAACTTGCATATAGCATCTTGTTCCTCACCCTAGACGTGTCTGGAGACCTGTTAATTAATATACAAAGATATGAAAATGGAAAATAATATGAAATGAAAAGGTCTAATTTAATTTGCACATTTATAATTGATGGGAGTATATATACATACCATGCAATGAAGAAGATTTTACTCTTCTGGCAGTTCTCATTAGTAGTGAAATCGAAGTCAAAGACAGCATATCGGCATTCACTGATAGGCAAACTCGAAGCCAAATCCTCATAACTATAATTAGTAACATTGTCGGTAGACTTAGTACTAATCCACAAATGTGGATCCCATAGCATAAAAGGACTCATATTGATATAAGATTATAACCAAGATGGGTTGGTGTACTGGTTCAGCACTTCATCCCTTAAACAAGTGGTTGGGGGTTCGAATCCCAACTCTTGCGAATGGAAAAAATCCCTTGGCCAGCCCCCTACCGCTTAATGCGCTGACAATTGGGGTGAGAGGATTAGTCACTGTGATCGACAGTGGATATCCTTGGCAAAGATTAAAAAAAAAATATTGATATAAGATTATAAGAGAAGCAACAAAGCAACCCTTTTTCAGAGCCCCATTTGCCCATCAACCAAAAGCTAGTAGAACAACATTCCAAATCTAGTCCCAAAGAGTAGTGAAACTGAAACAGACCAACCCCCTTTATTTTTTGGCACATCCAAAAAGATTTTTGGAGTTTTTTTTCTTTTCGATTTAATCACATGTTCACCTAAGTCTTTTAGACCCAAACTAATTATGTTCATATCGGGTCGGCCCACGAAGGGATAATGTGTTCCCACTAAGTAGTTTATCTATTCACAAGATTCGAACTCTGAACATTGCTTAAAGGATAAGAGTGCCGAACCACTCATACCAACCACTTATTGGTAAATATTTTTGGAGTTTAAAACAAAGAGAAATAATTTAGCTTATATATGTAGATGGAGTTTTGCTTGCTGTGCACATCAAGTCTTTTTCTGACACTTAGCTTGTGCTCTCACTTGATGATTCCATTTTATCAACTTTAGCTTATCTTTTCTAGTTTTCTACTCTTTATTATCTCTCATACATTCTATAAGAAAGTTGGCATGGGACAGGGTGAGAGAGGATCCATCACATTCACACACCAACAGCAACAATGAAGCTAAGCCATACTTTTTTAATTAAATAATTATTGGCAAGTCAATTAATTAGCGTACCTCGATTAAAATTAAAATGTAATGAAGACTATGAAGGTAGTGATTACCATATGGTTTTGATTAATAGTAGAAAGTGTCAGCACATTTTTGAGGTAGCGAGCTCTTGGGTGCTTCACATGTACAAAAGCAAATAGAAGCTCTTTCCTTTTCACATGCTGGATCGTCTATATTAGTGCTACTGTATACTGTGACTAATGTATGTGTATGAAAATTGACTACAGAGTACAGTATATATGGACGACGACTTGATCTACACACATGATCTCATCTTCTTTTACTTTTGCAAAGCTTATTCATGTTATCAGGTACGTATACAACTATACATTGCATACCCATGGCCCTGTTCTTTTCGTTGTTTCGATGTTGTATTTTGTTTCGTTCCGTCCCGCGCTGCGTCTCATTTTGTACCTCATTTTGTCTCTTATTTTGTTTCATTATCCGCGTCGTTCTGTTTCTCACCATTCCATTGAAGAAAACATGCTTTAGCATCACTTATTAGGCCCAGTTCTTTCTATGGTCTGATCTCCATAATGCATTCCGTTTCCGTTCCATATTGTCTCAAGTTTTGTATCAAAACATGGCCCTAGATGAGTGTTCATATAACCAACGAGGTTTCAATCCAAAATCAATTGGCAATAGGTAGGTTATCTCCTTCAATTATAAACACCTCAAGACAATCGATTTCTTTTTTTACTAATGTAGGACTTTCCACCTAACAGTCACATACGGATATCCGGTGAAAACACAGTTGAATTGTTTATGAGTCTTTGCAGAATTTTAAGATTATATTCAAAATATCCGACTTACTTATGAAACAAAATGCACTTCTGCTCCAAAAGGATTAAAGAAAAAACTACTCACTATATAAAGAAATTGGGAAAAACTGAGTACTCCTATTTGACTAGTAATGAAACGTCTATATATCTAGATTCACGGAGCAAAGCCAGTGGCATTAATCACTGATATTCATAGATGTGCTTCGTCATGTGACCTATCTTTTGCGTTACATGATACAATCCAACAACTCACGTGACAAAAGTGGAGTAATGGGCGGGAGTAATTAATTTGTAGCTTATACGCATCAATGGCGCTTAAGAAACTTGCATTATCAATGCTGAAAATAAGCTCAAATAAGCGTTACAGTTCTAAAGAGCACAACAATATATAGTGAACGACCAACCATCTAGCTACTCTATTAGTTTCAGCCAATGAAAACATGCAACTCATTGTTTATGACATGAAACCCTAAAAAAACATTTTCACATTTTCGGTTGGATACCCAGTATAAAACCAATAATTCAAAATAACCTTTTAGTTTGTTAATAGTTAGTATTCTTACTAGAGTCAGCAGTATTGTCATACTTACTGTCATACACCTTGTTGTTAGTACAAAGTAGAATGAAACATAAAACGTCCTTTGGGCCTTTTGGTTCATTAATCTCCATCTTTTTCTATTTTTTTTCCCTTCACTTGTTTGTTTTCCCTTGCTCTAATTTTGCCCATCTAGCATTGTTTATTTGTATCCAGTGTTTGGATTGTAATATGGCTTTCAAGGCTGTTGCAATTTTTACTCTTTATATTTGACTTTTTTACTAATTAAATTACTATTTTTTGTTATTTAATAAATATTTTATTGATTTAAAAAATTACTAAATTTTTGATTTATTTGGAATCGGTGGGTACCCAGGAACCGGTGGATACATGATGGATCCAATTCCAATTCCTGGGAATTAGGAATCGGTGCAACCAATTCCAATTCAATTCCTAAGAATTAGGAATCGATGGATCCAATTTCAATTTCGGATAGTGCACTACCCGGTGAATACCCGATTGCGCTCACCCCTAGGCCCTAACCCTTCCCTGCCCGTGACCCACCCAAAAAAGATGAAAAATACCTACCGCCACAACTTCCATACAAATAAACATACACCCCTCCACACCCAACCAAAATATCCCTAAACCCAAAAATAAAATTCAAAATTCAAATCCCCACCATTTCCCCCAAATTAAGCTTGATTTTTTTTTATTTTTTTTTTTTGAAAAGACAAAGACAACTAGGCAACTACAAGAGTTAGCCTAAAGCATCCCTGACCAACAAATCGGTTAAAGACTGATTAAAAGACGTATCCCAAGATCTCGAATGTGAACAAGAGTGGCCAATATGCCCCATAAAGACAGCGATAGTATTTACCTCTCTAAAGATATGCAGTACTTCCACCCTGTCAAAAAAAAAAATGATCTTTCCTTGTGTCAATAATCACATTTTTCAATTTCCCATGGAACCAAATTAAGCTTGATTTCATTTCCGTTTCCCCCCTTTCTCTCCATATAAACCCTCCCATAACAATTTCATTCATTTCCTCCAAAACCACAAACCCTCTGCTCCTCATTTTCTCTCTCCTCTCTCTCTCTCTCTCTCTCTCTCTCTCTCTCTCTCTCTCTCTGCAAACAAATACAAAAACCAGCAACAACAATGAGAGAAATCCTTCACATACAAGGTGGACAATGCGGAAACCAAATAGGAGCTAAGTTCTGGGAAGTAGTATGTGCCGAACACGGCATAGATTCAACAGGTCGTTACCAAGGCGAGTCAGATCTACAACTCGAACGAGTCAATGTTTACTATAATGAAGCGAGTTGTGGTAGGTTTGTTCCACGGGCTGTTTTAATGGACCTTGAACCTGGTACTATGGATAGTGTTAGGTCTGGTCCATATGGACAGATATTTAGGCCTGATAACTTTGTTTTTGGACAATCTGGTGCTGGTAATAATTGGGCTAAAGGTCATTATACTGAAGGTGCTGAGTTGATTGATTCTGTTCTTGATGTTGTGAGGAAAGAAGCTGAGAATTGTGACTGTCTTCAAGGTTTGTTGTCTTTACTTATTCTCTCTCCTGTTTTTAGGGGTTTTGATTTTTGATTTAGAGGTTTATTTCTGGTTCCGTCTGTGTTTTGTTGTTCTTTTGATTTATATTCTGAATTACTGAGGCATTTGTACAAGATTTTATATTATTTGTGGAGACAAAATTGTTCATGAATTTTGTTTCGAGTAGCTTCTAATTTGTTGTGTTGTGCTGAATTTTGGTTTCTTGTTGTTATCTGTTTTGTTTTTGAATTTTTAGTTCTGCTGACATTTCGGTTATATTTTATACTTTCGTGGAGCCAAATTATTGCGCTATCGTTCTCTCTCCTGTTGTTTGCTTTTTTTGTTTCGATTAGGGTTTTTGGTGTTTGATTGAACGGTTTTGGATGTTTATTCTGTGTGTGATGCTGAATTTTGGCGGATTTTGATATATTGTTTTGTTTGCAAATTACTGGCGTTTGTGTGGTATTTTAAAGTATTCGTGGAGACAATTTATTTATAAATTCCATTTCGAGTAGCAGCATTTCACTGATATAGTATTATATTATTTCATTTTAATTAAAAAACGTGAATATGCATTTATTTCCGTGAGTCTGGAACCTTTTATGTTAATTGACATCACCTGCTAATTAGTAATGGCTGTAGGTGAGGCTAGAAACATGAGAAAAGAGCTAAATTAAACAAAAAATAATTGTGGAAAATTCGGAGCTAGTTGTTTCTGAGTCGTTTTTTTTTTTCTTTTTGTTGCTAAGAGAAATTTTACCAAGTATTTTTTCAGTGATTTATAAAATTTATGAAACTATGATTACAATATGATGTGTTAGAAGCAACATTGGGTTTTGTTATTCTCACTGAGTCTTGTTTGTGTTTGTGTTCTTAGATCACCAAATCAGAAAACCCTGGTCTGATGAACTTTTTCTTAGCTCGATTTTGCTTGGATTATAGTTGTAGTTTGCTAGAGTTTGATCTGCTGCTTATCTACAACTATTGATTGTTTCTTAATGCAGGGTTTCAGGTATGTCACTCACTGGGAGGAGGTACTGGGTCTGGCATGGGTACCCTGCTGATATCAAAGATCCGAGAGGAGTATCCAGACCGAATGATGTTGACCTTCTCGGTCTTCCCATCCCCTAAGGTTTCAGACACTGTGGTCGAGCCATATAACGCCACACTTTCTGTTCATCAGCTCGTTGAGAATGCCGATGAGTGCATGGTGTTGGATAATGAGGCTCTTTATGACATATGCTTCCGCACTCTCAAGCTCACAACTCCCAGCTGTAAGCTCTACCGCCTTTCCTTATCTTTCTTTTACATTGTCGCTGGGTATCTTTATTAAGTGATGAATTATTGTAAATTGTAATTGACTGAATTGAGTAGGGTTTATTTCCTCTGTTTCCTAGGAGTTTGCTAAGTTAAGTGGTTACCCTGTGGCTTGAAGTAAGGGATAGAATATTTGGATAGTTGTGTTTTAATGTTTAAGGCCCTTTGCACGTGAAAATGTATTCTATTATGTTTGGAATCTGGATATAGTGTACTGGAGGTGGGGCTTTCAGCTTTCCCACAAGAGAGATAGGTGAGGAGAGAGTTGTAAATTCTGTTAGTTATACCATATGGTTTTGGATAGGAAATAGGATTCCTCGTTGTCACGCTATGCTTGCTAGTAGACTTGTAGTACATAATACAGTTGTGATTTCACATGGGTGATGGGGTCTGTGTACCTCTTGCTGTTGGAACATAAATCAATTCTTTGTTTGCAGCATCCTCACTTTGGTTTACATTCTGGGACCAGTTGTTCTATGTTAGCATATCTATTAACCTGCTAGTATCACCTGTTGATTCAAGATATCATATAAATTATAAGGGCAATCACGTGGTAGTCAAGTGGTTAATTGTTCCTAGTTCTTTTTTTATTATTATCCAGAGAGACGCTGTTGACTAAGTCAAGCATATTTAAAATTGATTTATCTGCATTGCCTTAAATTTTGGGAGGCTGTAGAGGTCTGATTTAACTTCGATAGTTAGATCTCCTGCTATGCATTTCTAAGTTAACTATTATATGTGTTCTGTGCAATATCAAGTTTAATAAGAGAGACTATAAAAGGTTAGATGTTTCCTTTTGTCGGCATTAGCAATTGATGATCAGTTGTATAAGATTGTCTTTATAAGAACTAGGGAAACTGCCATTTGTCTGCAGCGGTTAACAAACCTTGATCCATAATGAGTTGATTTTCTACTTTTAAAAGTTCCCCAGCGTAATATGGTACTTCAAAAAATTGTACTCCTAACTGCATAATCAGTTTGAGCTCTTGTTGTGTATGCTAACTGGTGGGTCTGGTTGTTTGGTTACTGATCTTAAACTTGATATAGATTATTAATAAATAAAATTGGAACTTAAATAAGCATTGATCAATCAAGATTTTTTTACTGTTCTGGCTATTGTTGAACTTGAATGTATGCTAGTATATTTATTAGTTGTATTATGAATACACTGCCTAATCACTAATGACGTAATGTTATATTTTCAGTTGGTGATCTGAACCATCTCATCTCTGCTACCATGAGTGGGGTAACTTGCTGCCTTCGTTTCCCTGGACAGCTAAACTCTGACCTTAGGAAGCTTGCAGTCAATCTCATTCCTTTCCCCCGTTTGCACTTCTTCATGGTTGGATTTGCCCCACTTACATCTCGTGGCTCCCAGCAATACCGTGCCCTTACTGTCCCAGAACTCACCCAACAGATGTGGGATGCTAAAAACATGATGTGTGCTGCCGATCCTCGCCATGGCAGATACCTCACTGCATCAGCCATGTTCCGTGGTAAGATGAGCACAAAGGAGGTTGATGAACAGATGATCAATGTGCAGAACAAAAACTCGTCCTACTTTGTGGAGTGGATCCCAAACAATGTGAAGTCCACTGTCTGTGACATTCCACCCACGGGATTGAAGATGGCTTCGACATTTATTGGGAACTCTACATCCATTCAGGAGATGTTTAGCAGGGTGAGCGAGCAATTCACTGCCATGTTCCGCAGAAAGGCTTTCTTGCATTGGTACACTGGTGAAGGGATGGACGAGATGGAGTTCACTGAAGCTGAGAGCAACATGAATGACTTGGTTTCTGAGTACCAGCAATACCAGGACGCAACTGCGGATGAAGAAGAGTATGCAGATGAGGAGGAATATGAGGACGCTTAAGAAGTGAAGATGTTCTGTTTTTAGGTTGAGATACCTTGTCAGCTTGTCAAATACATATTGGTGGTTATGTCCTATGGGTATCATAATTAGGTTTCTTTTTTTTTGTTTGAATTTGTCTTAATTCAGAATTTTGTGGTCAGTTCAGATTACATAAGTAATCTGTTAACTCTCTTGTGGGGCTTTATGGCAAACATTTGCGTAATCTAATGAATGGAAAACTATGTTTTCGTAGCTTGTTGTATCAAAAAATTTCTTTGGGTAGAATTGCAGTAGCTTCCCATCTGGTTGCTGAAGCCTTGCATTTTACATTTGATATCCTTCTGTTTTCTGCATCTGATAATGCATGGATGTATCTGGTTTGGCTATCAGTGTTTCTGTTGCTGGATGTCTTAGGATCAAAGTATGTGATGTCATTCAAGAATCGCAGGTAGGAGAGGACCACAGAATCACATATATTGGTGTTTTGTGCTTCACCTGTGACCTAATATATTCCATCTTAATATCACGAAACTCGTCTCCTGTGCAATGGTAGGCTGCACATAAGGTGGTTCTAGACTCGCGAATTGCAACCTCCACCAGATTCATGAAAGAGATTTGATGGGAGAAGCATAGCTGGGAAGAGATTTTGGAATTGGAAGGTGCCACTGCCAATTACCATTCCCTGATGCAGTAATGCTCATCTAGCAAACGTGGATTATATACTACGGAGTATTTATTTTTTGTGCAATGCCATTCTGTGCTCGGATTTCCTGATGTTGTTAGTGTTTCAGTTTCCTGACTTCTCGTCAATTGGACTTCTGGCGTCTTCTAATTTTATAGGGAGTTAATTTCACATCACTTTTGAGTACTAGTAATTTATCACTGATTCTGTTGCTTCGGGAGAAAACATCAGGGGGTTAAAAGGTCATACTCCTAGTTTTGGACCGAAAGAAGGGCAAAAAGGCCATGTTTAGACTAACCCGCCAACCATAAGCAGAGCACAACACTGCTTCAAAGCACGACGACACCAACGAGCACGGCCCAACAACGACACAAATTGATCTCTATATATGATGCTTCCTGTTAATAGAGTAATAAAAATATGTTAATCTTTGTTTAGGAAACTATATCTGTTTTGGACTCTGTAAACTCTCCATATAATAAGAGTAGTATATGATATGCCCTAGTCCCTTACCTAAGTAACCTTAAAGAAAACAATCAGTAGGAGGGAGAGAGAAGAGAGAAACAAAGGAGAAAGAGGAAGAGAGAATGAAGTCTGAACGATTATATTTGGTCCTGTCTGAAGGTCGCGACAGCTTTGGCGTGTACTGGTTCGATACTGATGAAATTCAGAAGATGGAGAAGTTAATAAAACCATCACAAGATGGTGGTGATGGTGATGTTAATGGTGATTTACCGAGAAATATGTGCTTCCAAGCATTGGGATCATCCAAGTTGTACATGTTCGTCCCTTGTCATGTTGGGCAGATAAAGTCCGTCCCTTCCGACAAGGTTTTCGTTTACGATATTCTCTCCGGGGCCACGGGACAAATTTGTGATTGCGCTTCGTTGAATTCCGGCAAATATAATCCTATCTCCTTCTCTGTTGGGTCCAAGCTCTACCTTCTGTCTTCCATCTTCAAAATAGAAGATGACGAGGTTCACTTCGAGTGTCTCGATACTAGTAATGATGTTAATGGAAGTTGGTCTCAACTTCCGCTACCAGATATTGAACCTAGGTGGTCTTATCATATCGTTGATGCATGGGTTGTTTATGGGGATAACACGATTTTGGTATCTTTTCATAAAGGGGGCACTTACGCCTTTAGTATAAGTCGTAATTCTTGGAACAAACAAAGTCTCTCCTAATGAGTTGCCTTTTTATGGACTGGCACAGACTCTTAATGGTGATTCTGGTTCTTGTATTGTTTCTGAGCCTTCTATGTCACTGTACTATGGGTTTTCTGTTGAGGATGGATCACTATGTGCATACACTTGATTTTGCAACTCACATTTATGTGATTTTTGTCTCAATGGTACCAATTCCAGATCATCCTACCCCACCTCCATCGTTCAGAACACAACGTTACTTGGTTCCTTCAGGGGAGAAGGATAAGGGGTATCTTATATATGCTGGCCATGAACTTGAATACCCTCCTCGTTCAGAGGATGGCGTTCAGAGTCTTCAAACTACCCTTGGCACCGTGTCTGCCTTCCAGTTGGAGATTAATCTTAAAGCCAAGAACAGAGGAAAGATGATTCAGATGAAGGTCTTATGGACAAAGTCTTTTCGCGCTCCTGGATCATCTGCATCGTGTACCGAGTGTAACCACATATATGCTGGTTTTTGCACTTGTGCGCAAGTATTCTTCCAAAATCCAAACTTCCCCCATTGTTAATTTGCACCAGGTCCTGATTTTTTCTCAACTGTAAAAGAGTTTGCTGATTGCATTTCTGACTGATTGCTTTCCTTCAATTTTACATATATAAATATTCACTAGAAGTTAACCTGTATGTTTATCATTATATTTTAATCATATTACTTATGCTTATCACCAAAAAAATATCAATCATGAAGCCGCCTCATATAAGTTTTGGTGTACTACTGGTCTCCAAATATGACTTATGTCACTTTATTATCCCAACATATATAGTCAAATTTCGCATAACGGATGCTTATATCGAAAACTTGAAACACTTGCGTTCGGTTGTTAACTCCAGAAATTTCACAATAAAATTTTGAGATACTCACCAGAAAGCCATATTGTATATAGGCAGATACTGAACAGGCTGCTGGTCCGAACTCCGAACAGTAACTAAGAAAGGGCATACACATTACACACCAATATTGATTTGTTTGCCACTATTGTACAAGAGAAATACGATTACTCATGAGAACAAGAGTCTAAAGGAATTCCTTCTATGAATGGACATCATCAGCTTAGCTTGTATAGTCTCCAAAGGTTTGTACCTAGTTCAAACTTGTTTACATCGGCCTTTGTGTCTCCTTTGCTCTGGTAAAGAAAATGTATTTTCTTCTATGAGGGAAAAGAGATTGGGCTGGGGTCTATTCTTTGCTCAGTGACTCCCAAAGCACATCCAAATCAACATTGCCTCCGGAGATTATGATTGCTATGTGTTTGCAATCATTCCACAATGGATTTTGCTGAAAGCTGTCAGACAGAATTGCTGCAAGGCCTATGGCTCCGCTGGGCTCTACTGCAACCTTTAGGATCTCGTAGCAATGCCTCATAGCTTGTACTATTTCTCTATCTTCCACAGTGATCACAGCATCCACCAAATCTCGCACAATGGGCCTGCTTCCCACAAAAGAAACCGTAAGACCACTGTGCAAGTGAAAAGGGGAGAAAACCAACAGAGGGAAAATGTTTCATGGGGGTGGGTGAGCCACTTGAACATCCCATATTATGTCGCACTTCTTAGAAGCAATTATTTCTTTATTAATCAACGAAGCGAATATTTCTAAAAATAGCATTGAGTGGAGATTTCCATGAGAAACCTAAAGGGTAAGTCAGCTAGAACATGTGTACAATTATTTCAGGGCACGCCATATCTTGTTCTATTGGTTTAATGTGCAGAAAGTAAGATTTTGCATTCGATAAGGCACTATAACCTGTTGTAGCTGACTGCAAGCAATAAGCAAGTAACACTTTAGGAATTGCAAATAAATTATGATCAAAAAGCATGGCAGTTGTACCAAATTTGAAATTACTAGAAATATGTACATGAATTGAGTATGTCATTACCAGGTTAAGTCTCCAAGAAAGGCTCTAAGCCCATCAGCAACTGTGTTGGTTTGAGGTAGTGTTACTATTCTGCCAGTTGCTTTAGATAGAGCTGCATCATTGGCTCCAACAGGCTCAGCAGCCAGAACTCGAATCACAGGATTGATGGATTTGGCAGCAAGGGCCACACCTGAAATTAAACCCCCTCCTGCAAAGTTTTGTGTGGAAGTCAAATCCAAAGATTACTGGCATCCATAAGCAGGAAAAGAAAATGAATTTCCAAGAACATACCGCTTATTGGAACTACTATAGTGTCTATTTCAGGGAACTGTTCCAAAAGCTCCAGTACTATTGTCCCCTGCCCACTGCAGAAAAGCAAGTCAGAAACTGTGATAGTTAACTCAGGTTCACTTAACGACAGTTCTTGAACTTTCTGGTTATAACAGTTCTACAAGTTCCAAGCCTCAGAAGTCACTACAGCCATTTGTTTACTATATATGAATGGAACTCTTCCCTGGGAATGGAGGGGAGGAAAGGTGTTCAAATGTACCTAGAATGTTTTAAACATTCCCACAAATCACCTTATGAATACAAGTGTTACAGCAAACAAAATGGTCAGGTTAGATCTCCACATAAGAATGTTAAATACCTTGAAACGAGAAAGTACCTTATAATACGTCCATCATTGTATGGATGTATAAGAACTGCACCGGTTTCTTGCAGCACCTTGGCAGCAGTACTTTGCCTCGATTGCATTGAGGGGTCACTCCAGATAACTTGGCCTCCATAACGCATAACATTCTGTACTTTGCATTTCGGAGCATTACTAGGAATAACAATATATGCTGGGATTCCTCATATTTTTGCAGCCAATGACAATGCCGCAGCATGGTTACCACTTTACAGAATGTGAATATGACAGGTGAAAGTCAAATGACAAATTCATGAGAACTTAGAAATTACAATCAAGGCACCAAGAAGAGAAAAAAGGGTATACCTGCTATGCGTTACCACCCCTTTTGCAGCCTCTTCTTCACTAAGTGAGAGTACAGCATTTGAAGCACCTCTAAATTTAAAAGCCCCACTGGTATTATATGTAGTAAACAAAGAAGACAGGCTTTAGATTCAGCTTGCTAAAGTTGAAACTCAAATTCAGTTCATTGTACTTAAGAACCGAAAAACAGTATGTGTAATGTGTAAGAATGTCCAAAATTTACCATCTAGAATAATTATAGCCCACAACCCTTCTGAAAACATTCACATTTGAACAACAGCCTCCTACCAGCCATAGAATCCAAAGTTTCGGAGGACAAGACAGGGGTCTTGTGGATGACTGAATTAATACGATTACGAGCCTCCTTGATGGAGGAAATATCAGCAGCATATTCATTAGTTCCCCTTCTATCACCTATAGTTGCCTCCATCTCCACTCACTATGCATATCCAACAGTCCAACATTTAAATTAAAAGAAAAAAAAAATTCGAGCTTGAAGAAAGGCCCAGATGGGCACTCAAGAATGATCAAGAAGAAAATTTTCAGAAGGCAATGGAATTAAGACTGAGTGGATTGAATTCAACGAATTCTCGCAACATCTCAATCATATATTATGTCTATAAGGATTAAATAGTCACATAATTATAACTAATTCAATAAATTACACTCATAAGAATAACTAATACCTCCAGATAAGTTCCCATATAGCAATATATTTTACACCACATAAATTCCAGAACCCTGAAGTTCCAATCTTCAGAACTCAAAAGTCAGAACCCACATAACAAGCAATAAAGTTACACAATAAAACACAAGTGAAAGGCAAAGAACAAAGAAGTACCCATCAATTACAAGTTACAACTTACAACTTACAACGAATATAGCAAATTTAAAAAGAAAATTAAGGATTCCTGTATGGAAAAAGTTACAAGGGGGAAATAAAAGGTTACCACTGTTTCATTTAATGATGTAATAACCCAGATAAAACCATTTATTTGCCTATTGAACTTGAGCTCTGGAAGTGCATAAAAGTTGGACAATAGAGTACTTAACAATTGCATACTAAGCTGTATTAAAATTGATAGCAAGAAAAGTTGAACAATATATCTGAAAATTAATCAATTTGAAAAAAAGGACAGACATTTAAGGACTTACAGTGGAGAAGACAACAAGAGAGCTCAATAATGTCACTCTACAACCCCAGTTTCTGGGAAACAAAATGGATGATAGTTCAATTTTTGTATAGGAGAAAATGAGAAATCATCAGCATTCTATTGGTAAACTGAAGAGAGAGGGGGGGGGGGGGGTTTATGGGCTTTTGAGGCACTGAGGGTATTGGGTGGGCTACACAAACTGCCAATAGTACTGGCCTACTGGCCCAACAGAGCTATCCAATTTTGTTTAACAAATTCCACCAGACTTCAATTGGTATTCCATTTTTTTTTTTTTTGCTCATCCAAACTTCAATTGGTATTCAACTGTACCTATGTTTTTGAGGCTGAAATTTTCGGATAAATAAACTGAACCTAATTTTGTTCCCATTACGCGGAGTGGATTAGCTAATTCAACTTGACCTTAATTGATCTACATTTTCCCCTTTTTTCATTGGGTAAGAACAAAGAAAGCACCAGGAATTTACGTGAATCCATGGCATACATAGTAAAGTTAATAGTCCCTTTTCATCGAAGGGTAATATGAGACTTTTATTCATGAAATCAATAGAAAAACATATGACATCCACTACTCCAAAATTTCTTCAAATTTTATGACATTCCACTTAAGTTTTATGCACAAATATTATATGCTAAGACAACAAATTTTTGGAACAGAGACAATCCACACACACAATTATGGGGCTATGTAGTATGATGTTGTACACAAGTCACAATTCAATCCCACCAAAAACTTCTAAATTTCCATTTCTAATTGGTTCAGTCAATCCCAAAAGAGTGAAGTATAACCTGCTCTCACTATCTGAAAAAAAATCAGTACTCTCTTGACATCTCAGCCCAGTTTAGACCAGATTTACAAATATACCATGCAAAAACTCTAATACTGGCCAGTTAATCATCTAACAAAGTCCATGCCAAAAACAAAATTTCCTTTACATGTATAACATCAATCAACAAACCTAAGCTACTCAAAATCAACAGCATTCTTATTCTTCTGTGATCTTCTACCATATGGCAATGCAGCAGCCCAAATCGCTCTCGGATCCGTTAACCATTTAATCTGGGTCGAACAAAGTCGTTCCATACTCGAATTCTCCAAATTAAAGACACCCACATCTTTTCCGGGCCAAATAAACCCAAAATGCTTGATCCTTTGCCTATCATCAGTAAAATATATCATATTCCCCTTAATTCCGAACACTTTCAATTCAGAAATCCCAATTGAATTATTACACCCCAAGAACAATGCAAACTCACCCAAGCCCCAAACCCGAACCCATTCCTTCTAGCACGGACCCATTTTCCATACCCGAAACTCACGGGTCGTAACCATTGTACCACATTTGGTATTGTTGAAATAACCATCATCATCATCATCATAGTAAAACTCCTCATTGCTTGAAAATATCCTTTGGACCCTGTAAATCCCCCCTTTCAATTCAACCAAATACCATTTGTGCCTAATCTTGGTGATTTCAGACGGCTGTAATGAAAACTCTTCCATTAATTGACGGTCAGGATTAAAAGTGTAAATCTTGCCATAATCATCAACCAAATACAATAAACCCTCAAGAAACAGAGCATCGGAGAAAACAAAGTCATTGTTATAAACTTATAATACCCACAAGAAGATTTCAAGCTGGTCCAAGAATCATCACCTGACCTACAAAACGCAGCACCTTGACGTTGAAATAAGATCAGAACGACAAACTTAGGATCATACGAAGGCGATGAAGAGAGAATCGCTTTGTCAACAAAACCCGAAAACCCGTCAATTGGGCCCAAATTGGGTAGCAAACGACGTCGTTTAGCGAATGGGTTGTAAATATAGATTGAATTTTGATCTTCTTTGATGAGAACTAACCATCCCATGTGTGACCCACAACATTTGTGACGACAGGGGACGTCATCTATGTCGGAATATGACGTCAGCGGTGATGAGAAATTGACGAATTTGCGTTTCTTGGAGTTGGGGGTTTTTGCTTCAGGTGAGGCAACAATGAGGCCGGGGATCGGGTGCGAGAGAGTGCACCGGAATTGGGTTGCGACGGAGCGCCACGTGGAGCAGACGGCGCTAATTCTGATGTGATCAGATGGGTTATTGAGTTTATTGAATATAAGGGATAGTATGTCTTGGACTTCTTGGTAGGTTTCTGACCAATTTGACATTGTTTGAGGATGGTGAAAGCAAAACAGAGGAGATGAGAAACAGGGGTTTGGGTTTTGGGGGTTTGGGTTTTGAAATTAAGAGTTGAGTTATGAGTTATGACGATGAGAGAGAGAGAGAGACACGGACAGAATATTTGACGTGGGGACCAAGCTCAAATAGGGTCACCTCATAAATAAATAAATAAAAAAAGGAAAAAAAAGAGTCAAAAGTCATCTGAAATACGAGTAGGACTGTAGGAGTATTTTCTATTGACGTGGGCTTATGGTGTTTGGTGTTCTGAATTGGGTTGGGCTGGTCTACGGGCCTTGTGTGTGTTTCTGGTATAAAAGTTACTCCTACTTTTATACAAAGTCGATAATGTTCGGCCCAAAATAAAACTAGACATACATATAATACAAGATACTCTTGGCCGAACATTACTCCTTTTTTTTTTTTTCCTTCTACAATGACGCATGAAATAGCCCGTAAACCATATTCGCCGGACAAGCCAATCTATTTTTGATGAGCTGACGGACTCAAGTAGAGGAGGGGACCCTTCCCTCAAAGAAAGGTAGAAGAGATTTTATTCTCCCTACATAGATGAGGAATTGAGGATAGAGTGGGTGTACGATAGAACTATCGTCAGACTTGGACCCGACAACCGACTCCAGGGGTATCCCATGTCTTCTAGGGGTGACATGTGGGATATGGTGTAAAAATATTGACTTTTGTTACGAGGCTTCTGAAAACCCAGAAGCCGTGAATTATTGCCATTATTTTTCGACTTACTAGGATTCGGTTGTGATTTTTGCTCAAATTTTTCCTCGGGATTTATTGTGATCTAAGAGGAGCCCTAGTACACCTTGAAGTTCATCTAGGGTCTCTGAGGTCTAATTCCACCAATGATTTCATTCTTTTGGCCCTAGAGTGAGTGTTTAGTAAAATAACCGCCCAAACCCAAGAGGGACTTCAAAAATCAGCCACAGAGCCTCTCATGTCTATACTTACGGTGCCTTGTGCGATATGGTGCGAAAAAATTCACATTCGTTCTGGGGTCTTCCAAAAACCTAAAAATCGTGGATTATAGGCTTCACTTTTCGACTTGTCGTGGTCTGGTTGTGATTTTTGACAAAACTTCTCCTAGGGGTCTATTCTAATCCCAAAATACTCTCAATGCACCGGAAAGGTCATTCGAGTCTCCAAAATCCGTATTCACCCATGGTATGTAAGACATGCAACATGGGACATAGGCACTAGGACAAGGCCTGAATAATGTTTCCTATTATTAAATGCGAGTTCAACTTACTTTTATGAGAGTGTTTTTTAATACAAACAATCTAGCCATTGGTTTTACATTGTGACTCAAAATAAATCTTAACAAACCTTAGTAAACTCGTATCAAAAAAAAAAAAAGAAAAAACAAACCTTAGTAAACTTTTTGCCTCAAAAATCAATGGTGGGCAATTTTTTGTCTCTAAACGAGGGCCTATAAAATATGATTTTCCAATTTTAAATGTGATTTATGAAAGATTGAGGATTTTTTTTTTATAAGAAAGATACACATGTAAAAAGTAAAATAATAAATAAACAATCAAGACTATGAAATGCACGATTTGGAAAATTATGTTCAAAATTTGCAATGAACCAGAAAATCGTAACTCAATAAATAGGTTATGTTTGACAAAACTATTTTGTAACTATGAGTTACAAACAATTGATATGAACTAATAACCTATAGTTATGAGTTGTAAACTGCATAAGCATAAAGTAATTTCAACTAAGAAAGTTACCTATAATGGGTTACATATCAAAATCAGTAGTTTTTGACCACAAGAAAATGCAAACCTGCCCTAAAAACTTGTTCATCCAAACAAATCTATAGTTGTATATTAAAATGAGTTAATCAATTGCTTCAAGTGAGAGCTAATCTAGCAAACGACGTCGTTGAACGTATAATTAAGCGGCGCAAGAGACGACAAGAAGAAGGCGACGGACTTCTCGGCTCTCGCTGTTCAAATAAACCCGGGAAAAAGCATTTAAAAAGGGCCGCAAAATCATGTTTTGTCTCACCTATCATTTTCACTTTTTTTTTTTTAAATTATTTTCTTTGTGGTTCTCATTTTCATTCTTACCTATTTTTCAAGGTTTTTTTTTTGGTCACAACTCACAGTACAGAGTATCTATCATCGACTATAATGACTATTTTTCCGTGCTAGTTTGTAAGTACCTCAAAGAGTGGGATAACTAACCAATAAGGTGTGGTTGAGTGGTAGAGACTCATTCATCATTAACCAAGGTCAAGAGTTCGAATCTCGCATGAATTTAAAGTTACTCCATATTCAAGACGAGATTCAAACTTTAAACCTTGGTTAAGGATAAATAAATCCCTACTACTCAACTATATTGGTTAGTTAAACGTTCACCAAAAGCAATGATCAGATTTGTTATTTTAATAAAGAAGTAAAATTTTGTGTTTATAGAGGACCACCTAATCCCATTACCAATTTAATTGCACTCTGGTGTGGACTTCATTTTTCTACTCTTTTCCTTCATCTATCCCCTTCCATTTTGCTTTTAGGCTAAATCTTTTTGCTCCATTGGCAAAAGCAAAAAAGCATAACTTATCTTTCCTATCTCATACAGCTTATGTGAGTGGTACTTTGTAAATTATATTAACAGTTCCAAAAAATAGTAATGATATAATTAACTTGGGTATATAGTTTTGTTTAATTAGTTCATTTAAGTTTTTTTTGGAAGTTATCGTATAAGACTAACAATTAGAATGTCGGCCTTGTAAATTATTATTTCCATATCCTTCAACTAAGCACTCCAAAAAAAATAAAATTCTTAATCATATAGTACATAGAAATTCCTTATCAAAAAATATAGTACATAGAAATTGAACCTTGGCATAAGTATTAATATGAATGCACTTGCATTGTAAAAACCAAATGCATTTTCTGTACATACATACTATCTATGAAGAAAGAGTTAAGTCGTTAACAAAAAAGAGTTAGTTATGGATAATAACAATGTTTGTCTAATTAGTACTAATAGTTAAGAAATTTATACTACTTTCCACCGACTAATATGATGACTTTATGTAATAGTTTCATTTTTTCCATAATGCTGCCAACATGACATTACATGTTTCGAGTTTTCAACAC
Organism: Tetragonia tetragonoides; assembly: GCA_038025085.1. NCBI lineage: Eukaryota > Viridiplantae > Streptophyta > Magnoliopsida > Caryophyllales > Aizoaceae > Tetragonia > Tetragonia tetragonoides. Next base: position 51,883,621 of record CM076142.1, read on the forward strand.
GACAATACTACATTACATATTCTAATACTAATAACAAGGTTCACTATAAGGTATGCAAATACGTAAAGAAACAAATATATAAGGAAAAAAGAGACTTTGAACAAAGAAAAAAGAATACAAGTGAGCTTACTAATTTTTTCTTTTTTCTTCTTTAAGTTGAAAGGAACCATACATGATACTCTACAAGAGAAGTAAACAATTTTGAAACAGAATTCTCTTACAACACCCAAGTTTTTTTTTTTGGTCTTTACCAAGAATATCTACCGTCGATTATGTAACTAATTCCCTCACCCGAACGCCCAAATTTCTTTTGTAACCAGCTACTGCGGGCAGGTGATCCAAGCTTACTCCCAAGTTGTTTGGTAAGGCAAGGTCATGGGTTCGAATCCCCATTCCCCCCATGCCTTGTGTCTGCTGGCTTCTAGGAACTATACTAGCCCCTTGTTGGTGCTACATTGACGGGGCCAGTACTTGCACTAGTTGTTCAGTTACTTAGTCTGATATGTTCGCTGTTGAACACAAGGATCCGAACATGATATAGCAAGAGGTGTCTCGGTCGCCATTCACTTACACTCCCCTTTTTGTTGATAAAAAAAAGAGCTACTGCGGGCAGGTGAGAATGAGATTGTCAACCCAACCCTATAAATGAAGCAACTAGAGATTTGAAGAAATACTCATGAAATGTTGAAATTGTACCAAATTTATTAGCTCCCTTTAGACTTTCAACTTACGCTGACAAAATCCAACCTAGAATATTGGACCGGCCAAAATATTTTTTATAAAAATTTCCCACCTCATTCATTTCTACATGTATCCATCAACCAAATTGAAACCCCAGCATTTGAACTGGGACACAGACACAGAGAAAGGGGAACAAGGGAGAAAGGGGAACAAGGGAGAAGAGGAAACAGAAGAGAGAGAAAATCCATGGCAGTAGCAAAGTTTCTCTCTTTATCATGTTTACGAAACGAAACATGGTCAGATTTATCACCAAGACCCCATTATCCATCTATGCCAAAATACCCAAAAGGGGTTTCTGTGAATGAGTTAGAGAAGAATAAAATTGAAGGGTCAGAATCAAAAGCTCTGTTTTCTGTTTATGGAATGACTTGTTCTGCCTGTGCTGGTTCTGTTGAGAAGGCAATTAAGCGACTTCCTGGTATTCAAGAGGCTATTGTTGATGTTTTGAATAACAGGGCACAAGTCCTTTTTTATCCCTCTTTTGTTAATGTAAGTTAATTTCAATCTTCCTCTAAATTCTACTTTTATGATTTCGCCTTGAATTTTTTCTTAGGTTTTGTTTGGTTTGATGGAATTTTGTGTCATCTTGTGATAATTTGGTGATTGGAGCTTGAAATTTTGGGGAAAATTGAGAGAACCCAAAATAACATTAGGGCTGAACAAGAAAAAAAAATCATTTTCTTTAATTTTTTTTTAAAATTTTATGTAAGTTATTTTAGTTGATTTTTTGGCTGTATTCACTTTTAGGCTTTATGGTATATGAAGGCGTGAAAGTGAAAGATGGATGAATTGTGAGTTGGTATGCAAGTATGCATTTTCATTTGTTTGGTAGCTGTCCCTCAAAATGTTTTTTGTTGGTAGCTAAAAAATTAAAGTATAATGTTTGGTAGCTACTAGGAGAATTTTTTTTTTTCTGACGTCATGCTTGGGTATAGAGGTGGGATCACTATACGAGTTTTTGTGCTTTTAGATTCAGATTACACTAGTATTCCTAAATAGTCCAGTTCTGGATTTTAGTGTTAATAGTTTGGAAATTTTAGTTTGTCAACCCCGAGATTGGTGATGTGCCTCTATTTTTACCCTTAGTAGGTAGTTACCCTTAATTTGTTAGTTCCTTTGCTCATTAGATACTTGCTAAAATAGTTCCCCAAGTTCTGTTACCACTAGTTGTTAATTTGTCAAACATGCCTGATTTGTGTAGGAGGAAAAAATTCGCGAGACCATTGAGGATGTTGGCTTCGAAGCTGCATTGATTGAAGACGAGGTTGGTGAAGGAACCATTCAAGTATGCCGGGTACACATAAAAGGAATGACATGCACTACTTGTTCAAATTCTGTTGAATCCAGTCTTCTTGGAGTTCATGGTGTTAAAAAGGCCCAAGTTGCATTAGCAACTGAAGAAGCAGAAATTCATTATGATCAGAAGCGGGTCAGCTACAATGAGTTACTAGAAGCTGTGGAGGATTCTGGGTTTGAAGCAATACTTATCAGCACAGGAGAAGATAGAAGCAAGGTGCATCTAAAGGTTGATGGTTTACAAACTGACCATTCTTGGAGAATGGTTGAAAGTTCACTTCAAGCACTTCCTGGTGTCCAAGCTATAGACACAGATCCAACACTCCAGAAAATCACCCTCTCCTATAAACCAGATATGACGGGACCTAGAAACTTTATTGAAGTGATTGAGTCTACAGGTTCTGGACGCTTCAAGGCAGTGATATATCCTGAAGAACGAGGAAAAGACTCTCACAAACAGGAACAAATTAAGCAGTACTATAGATCATTCCTGTGGAGTTTAGTCTTCACAATCCCAGTATTTTTAACTTCTATGGTCTTCATGTATATTCCAGGTGTTAAGCATGTATTTGACACCAAGGTTGTGAAGATGCTAACCGTTGGGGAGGTACTGAGGTGGGTACTATCGACCCCTGTACAGTTCATCATCGGTTGGAGATTTTACGTGGGGTCATACAAAGCATTGCGGCATGGTTCTGCTAATATGGATGTTTTAATTGCCTTGGGAACAAATGCAGCCTATTTCTATTCAGTTTACACAGTACTCAGGGCTGCTACTTCTAAACATTTTGAGGGAACAGATTTCTTTGAGACAAGTTCTATGCATATATCCTTTATTATTCTAGGGAAGTATCTGGAGGTCTTGGCCAAGGGAAAGACATCTGCAGCTATTGCCAAGCTGATGGACTTGGCCCCTGAGACAGCAACATTATTGACTCTTGATGCTGATGGAAATATCATGGGTGAACAAGAGATTGATAGCAGATTGATACAAAAGAATGACATGCTAAAAGTTATTCCTGGGGCAAAAGTAGCATGTGACGGTTTTGTTGCTTGGGGGCAAAGCTATGTGAACGAAAGCATGATAACAGGAGAATCTAGGCCAGTTCCTAAGAGGAAGGGTGATGTGGTGATAGGAGGGACACTAAATCAGAATGGGGTGTTACATATCAAGGCAACACGGGTTGGATCAGAAAGTGCACTTTCTCAAATTGTACGTCTTGTTGAATCAGCACAGATGGCCAAAGCACCTGTTCAGAAGCTTGCTGACCGTATCTCCAAGTTTTTTGTGCCTTTGGTTAGTTAGCATATGCATTCTATATGATGACTATGTTATTTTCGTCTTTGAATTTTGAGTGAAGGAAGTGTCTTACAGGTCTTCATTAGTGTTAACTCCTGATTGCTTTATCCCCACAGGTTATTGCTCTCTCGGTTTTTACTTGGCTTGCTTGGTTTCTGGCTGGAAAGTTCCAGAGCTATCCGAAATCATGGATACCTTCATCTATGGATAGCTTTGAGCTTGCATTGCAATTTGGCATCTCTGTCATGGTCATAGCATGCCCTTGTGCTCTGGGTTTGGCAACACCAACTGCAGTTATGGTTGGTACTGGGGTCGGTGCTTCGCAAGGTGTCCTGATTAAAGGTGGCCAAGCTCTTGAAACTGCTCACAAGGTATGCAGTAATACCATTACTGAATCTTATTTGATTCCATGAACAAAAAATGAGTGACATACCATCACAAAATTATTCCTCTCATCAGGAAAGGAGAAAGGTTTTTCACTTGCCAAATTTGTTCATATTACAAGATGTGTTCTGTTTTGTTCTACATTCAACAATCAGTGCTAAACATGAGAAGAATTTGAATTTATGGTGTTGTCTATCGGTCTTGCTGCTAATGCTAAATTTTAATTGAATGAAGATTGTGATCGTGCATTTGCATTTCTCTCTGTCTAAACACTCACCCAAATCATGTTCTGTTTGATTTAACTCAGAACTAGAACGCCTCTTCCCTATTGTTTGCAACATATATTCAGTCTGTACTTTGGGACTGGTGTTGTACAGTGAGAACTATTGGCCAAGTTGAAGAACTATTCAATGTTTAGTAAATGTTTAAGTTTCATGGTTCTTTGAATACAATGAAGCGTCTTACAAGCTGTCAGCTTTTCCAGCCTATTATAGGAGCTTCAATTGGTTAACTTCCTGCAGGTGAATTGCATCGTGTTTGATAAGACTGGGACTCTCACAGAAGGCAAGCCATTAGTTGTGAGCACACAACTTCTGAGACAAATGGTACTCAAGGATTTCTATGAACTGGTGGCCGCTGCTGAGGTATTTTCAGTCTATGAACTTTTTCATTCTCTTCATTACACAAACCACAATACAATCTCTAGTCGATGGCTGACTGCTGTGTTTGCTTGTGTTTGAATGCTTGGTTACTGATGTATGTCACTTGATAGTTGGCATAGGCTATGCTTAATAATGCACAATTGACATGTGATAGTGCAGCAACAGATAAATTTTTGCCGTTTATTATGTTAGGTGTGGATGGGAGTTTGGCAGTAACCCGCTTCCCTCGGACACAAAGTTCTCTATTTTGATGCGTCATTCATTATTCATTGGAGATTTGGAGGAAAAAGAAGCAATTAGTACTCATGGGTTGTCACTCTCGTTTGTCACCATAAAGCATGTAGGAGATACTCCATCAAATGGAACTCTATGTAGGTAAATGAACTGAAAATAGGAGAGTTGTAGCAGCTATTCTAGTTGGAAAATGGTAAAAATCCCAAGTTCTTGTGATGTGCTAAATCCCTCTGTTTAGTCCTTTGCTATTAACATTTCTGATTTCACACCTATGGTGCACATTTCACTTTATGTGAAATTTGTGTGGTTTATTTAGTTACATTATTCACTAATGGTGTTAATTAATGGGTTAGAAGTATTGCAAGACTCTTCCTTTACTTAGAATTCGGGAATAGTTGCACAATATAGAAGTAAATTTCTCCAAAATGTGCAGAAACTTATTTTCTCGAAAAATTGTGCTTGGTGGCCTGCAAATTGCACTGTAGAAAGTAGAAACTTCTTGCACTGCACTTTGCATCTTGTCCAAATCTGATATCTCATCTACCTGATGCTTCTTGGAGTGAGATTGCGTACCAACCGTTGGAAGGCTATTGGGGATCCATATATCAACTGAGACCCAGTGGATGGTCACGTCCGACTCCTGGACATTGCTAGGAATAATTTGAGCATACTTGCTTGATGGTTCTGATGTTGGATTGTATGGTTTAATTGCTTTACCTCTATCAAATTACTGAGAAAGGTTCTGTATGATTTCCAGTTCAATAGTGAGCACCCATTAGGGAAGGCTATTGTTGAGTATGCCAAGAAGTTTAGAGAAGATGAGGAAAGCCAGATCTTGCCAGAAGCAAGGGGCTTTGCTTCCATTACTGGTCATGGTGTCAAGGCCAATGTCCGAAACAAGGAAATTTTTGTAGGAAACAAGAGCTTGATGTTGGACCAAGGAATCACTGTCCCATTCGAGGCAGAGGAGTTGCTTGCTGAAGCAGAACAAATGGCTCAAACGGGTATCCTGGTGTCCATTGATGGTGAGCTGACAGGGGTTATAGCCATATCTGATCCTCTGAAACCTGGTGCATATGATGCTATATCTATTCTCAAGTCCATGAATGTTAGGAGCATCATGGTTACAGGTGACAACAAGGGAACCGCAAACTCCATAGCCAAAGAAGTTGGGATAGAGACTGTCATTGCAGAAGCCAAGCCTGAGCAGAAAGCAGAGAAAGTAAAGGAACTACAGGTATAGTTAGATGGTGGCCTTTTCCATATTCTGCCCTTTCTCCTCCCTCAGAGTAATCATTATAAACATGTCATTCTTATTCTTTTCATTTAGCCTTGCTCCACTAGAGGAGAACTTGATGATACAATTTCTCTTCTCAAAGCATTGAACCTATCCAGGTGATCATAGCCTTCATATGGGCCTATTATGCATCGCTTTAAATTGTCTTCCTGTTTGAAACTAGGCAACTCTATTTTTCTGGTTTGTGTTCACTGAACTAAGAATCGAGAACTTTGAGGTGTTTTCAGTCTATATAGGAACACCTTGATGAAGTTTCTTCTTGATCACAGTCTGCTTCATTAAACAGACATACATAATACATTCATCTCATCACAAATAATATCTGAATAAAGCTTTGCATTTGTCCTACCATACTTTTTGCTACAGTATTGAAATCATCTGTAGTTTGCAACTCACTGACAATATTAAATGCAGGCTCAAGGCTACACAGTGGCAATGGTGGGGGATGGTATCAACGACTCACCAGCATTAGTGGCTGCCGATGTTGGAATGGCTATAGGTGCAGGGACAGACATAGCCATCGAGGCAGCAGATATCGTCCTCATGAAGAGCAACTTAGAAGACGTCATACTTGCTATCGACCTCTCCAGGAAAACCTTCTCTAGGATACGTTTGAACTATGTGTGGGCCTTGGGTTACAATGTGCTCGGGATCCCCATTGCTGCTGGGGCTCTCTTCCCTTCAACCAGGTTCCGCTTACCACCATGGATAGCAGGAGCTGCAATGGCTGCCTCATCTGTTAGTGTTGTTTGTTGGTCCCTCTTGCTGAAGAATTACAAAAGACCAAAGAAGTTGGACACCCTTGAAATCAGAGAAATAAGGGTTGAATAAAAATGCCACTGGTTCAGATAAGATCTCAGAACTGTCTACTTTCAGCTCCTGTGAAATTGTAAAGATTTAAGTTTTTCCAATGAATAATGTGTAAATGTAAATAGGTTGATACAGTAGCATTTTTCTACATCTTCAGTTTGTATGCTTAGGATCAACAGATCAGTCAGAAACTTGATATCTAGTTAATTGACTGGAGTGTTTTTCCCTCAAGGGTGTATTGGAAAGGAATATACAGAAAATACACTTTGTAGTTGTACAGCAAATCCTCGACTCTTTTTAGTTGGGTGGAAAGCAATTACACATAAAAATGTCAAATTGATCAACCAAACATTGCTGTACCAACCAGACCAACAAAGAGAATGATTTTGGAAGACGAACAAGAAAAAGCATTTATTAGAATTACAACGCAGTTGTAAACTTGTAATAAAGGAATCATTGTACATTTTTATTAGTAGTAGTAAAGAACCCACATACAATCGCTGTACATCATCATTGGACAAATTTTGTTCATATCTTCGAATGTAAAGCTGCTTTCGGACCTGTTTGATCTTTACCAATCTGTCCTTGCTTCTGAAAACTTTCCTCGACTTTAAAGAGAATCCTGTGAACATCATCAAAATGAGGTTTTGTAGCATCCTTCATAGCTTCTATCCATTGTTGAACCTTCTTGTATGGGCCCAGTATCCTAGCACGATCCTTCTCATCCAAAGCCTAAAACCAGAGCAAATTAATGAATGTATATCCCTCTTCCTTGCAGTTGGCAATAAGAAACACAAAAATTAAAAAGAAACAGGAAATGAAATTTTAACTCCTGATATAAATGGCGTACCTTAGCGCAGAAAAATCTAAACTATATTCACAAGGCGTATGTTCATACTTACTGGTATAAGGCAATCAAATGCAGAATACAGTAATAAGTCCCTGACAAATTCATTAACCCAACAACTTCCTCAAACTATCCTAACAATATTTGAACCATGCATTTATACACATGCACTCAGAAACAATTTCCAGTTTTGCTCGAGAATGCATTATATCACTCTCCAACTTTATTTTCATGTATATGATAAAGCAAACAAGAAAGGAAGATGAAAGAAATAAAAAGAGCAAAGGGAGTTCAAACATCTAACCTCTAATTGCACAATCTCACAGACAAGAATAATATCAGCTATAGATGGCTGAATGCTTCCATTTAAGAACTTTCCAGTCCCTTTGAGCCAGATTGATTCGATTATTGACAAGGATGAATCTAATAATATCTCACCACTGGCAGCAGCTTGAGGATTTATGGGACGGCCAAATGCGGAGCCAACTCTAGTATTTAGAAGATATCTCACTGGATAACAGGAAACAGTTTATCATTACCCCTCTCTGTATCAAATCAAGTGCAAAATCCAGTTACAAATCTTCACATTCCATAACATCAAAGAATCATCAGAACCCTGGAATAATGTGAACCAAATAAAATACCAAGTGACAGCGGTTCATGCTAATAACAGATGTACAATAAACCTGACAGGCAATGGTGTGGCTCACTTTTTAGCTGTATGCAATTAGATGGATGTTTTGTTTCTTGTAATTCAGATGACTTCCCAGCAGATTGTATATCTCTATTGGCTATGGAGTTACAGCATGTTGAATGAAAGTTTTATACTTAAGTTTGAAGATAAAAAAGACCTTCAACAGAACCCTCAAAAAAAAAAAAAGAAGACCTTCAACAGAGTCATCCATCCAAAATACCACCAAAATACTGGATGCAAATTTTATGTTAGTGCTAAACTGAGTTGAAAATGCTAAATTGCAGACGTCAGTGCCTTCTATTTATGTTTTTCAACACTTGATAATATCATAATATGTGATAATGTGAGACATTCATTTTCACAGTGTGGAACATCTCTAACTCCTATATCAGCCTTCAACTACGGGAATCAAGTGGTGGCAGAAACAAAAGTAAACTGATCAAGCCTCAAGGGACTTTTACAAATCTATAGTTTGCTGCATAAATAAAGAAGAATTGCTTTCAAAGATTAGGCCCAAGGATGGAGAGAAGGTGCGAGGCTTCCAGTCAAACACAAAATACCATTAGGTGGCTTTCCAGATAAAAATTTGTCGTTCGACTCAGTCCTAATTATTAATTACTCACAAAAACTGTTTATCATAGATACATATTTCAATCCCATGTAGAAAATCAGGGAAAGATTCAGTACTTGAACCACGGCGTAGATTTGAGTGATGCCAATCCAACACCAAGTGGATCTTAGCTCGCTTGGAAACATCAGCAGGATACCTAACATAAAAAAGATGATGATTGTGTATAACAAAAACTCAGTGGGGCCAGACAAATGCTAAATAAGATATGCTACAAAACTTATAAGGCATACACAAAAGAAAAGGGGGGAGGGGCTCACCAATGATCCGCAATTCCAGGAAATGAACAGGCAAGGTAAATAAGTATTGCATGACTGCAGATATACCCATATGAAGGGTCAGCTAAGTCCAACAATATAGAAACATTAACTAGATAAAAATTGTGCTGCTAGAACATTGAAGGAGAGAAACGAGCACTATGATCTAAGATCATCATACCTTACTGATGAAAAGAAATTTATACAATTGACAATGATTTAAGATTAACAGATAGTGGGAACAGGCCTTGGGCCTCCCAAAATCAAGTTTGCTGGTTGCAGAATGGCGTTGTTGTTTCAACTTTTTACACACATGGAAGATGAGTTTCAACATTTTGCACACATGGAAGATGAGATACCGAAGGAAACCAGTGCAGCTTCCGCACTAACAGTACATTTGATATCATAAGGGAAAGGGATGTGTAGCCTTATCACTCTTCATGTATTATTAATCCAATTTAAAATTTGAATTTTACTCTTTGGCTCATAAATTCATCCGTTATTGATCCCCTAAAGAACAAGCAGCACAAATTCAGTTTTTTTGGTTTTTCTAAAGGAACTCCTAACAACAAAGCATGGATAGCATAATAGCCAGAACAAAAATGTGGGACTCACCTTACGGACAGTACAAATCTTCCGTCAGCTATTGCAGGAAGTTTCCGCATGGGATTTATCTCTAACACCTCACCATCATGTATAATTTACAACTTGTTAGAAAATTCAACAATCAATGAGATCTTCTACTTTCAAGAGAAATTGAACGAGGTATAATGGTTGAAACATATACACACACACACACACAGCACAAGGAAGGCGCAGAAAAGATATAACTCTACATACAATGAATCTGGAATTTTGGACAAGACCTGGTAAATGAACAACCATCAGACATCAGACATCACCAAGTTTCGAAAAAATTGAAATACCTTGTTTACTTTTTCAGTTGGCAAGAGGGGAAGGGGGAAGGACACAGGGTAGGGCTCTGCAATGACATGCCAGAAGTCAGGATATCATGCCACATGATCTTGGTCACAGTTGGGTAATTCAAAAAATCGAAATACCTTGATTACTAGAATTCTAAACTTGTATCCCCAAAACAGACATGTTCATGCTCACAGCTCATGGGTACTTCAAAGCTTCAAACTTTGCAAGCACAATTATATCATTTGAGTGTAAAAGACATACAAACGCATACTAGGTGAAACAGAAAGACATTTCTCATGATGGGTCAGAATTATATTCCTAACCCTTTTAAGCCCAATTCCCAATAACAATAACCAAAATTAGATACTTCATGGCCATTTTAAAGATGAAATTAACCATTTACTAACACAATATTGAACACACAGACAAGCAATTCAAACTGAATCCCCAAATAACTATGAATAAACAAAAGGAAAACTGAAATTAAAAAGGGTACCGGCAAATTGGGGAGATAAATGCTGGCGCTTGGCTAAATTAATGGGGACCTCCTCGAAATCGATTTTATTAAGCCTGCACCACAAAGCGATTCACAAGAAAAAGAGGGCAAGAAATAAAAAGTGTTTGTGAGCAATTAGAAAGAGAAATACTAACAAATACAGTAAGTAAGAGAGAAGGAAAACAAACACATTTCATACTTGCAGAATAGGATCACAGCTCGACAAGGTTGGGATGCCCGATCCACATATAATTTCAGTCTCATCTCTTTCTCTCTCTCTTTCTGTCTTCGATACACTGCTACCAAAGCCAAAATGGCTATTTGTCAAGAATTGACTTTCCAGGTGGAGACCAAGCGGGAAGCTCATGAAGATTGAACGCTTTGCAATTTTATTTTCTTGTGTCTTAGGAGTTACTCTTTCCGTCCTACGAAAATCTTTCTAACTTTTCTTTTGCAATCCGTGCCCATGGAAATCTTTTTAGTATTTCCATAAGCACTAGAGTATTAAGGTTAATTTTCTATTTGCCCTTTTTATTTCTTATCCTTATGTACTTAGATTTCATTATCTCCAACCCAACTTAATTTTCGCTCTCACTAAAATCACAACACTCATGTGCTCCTTTCAAGAGCATGTTTGAAACATTTGTGCCAAAATACATTTTATTTGGTCAATGTGCATTTCTCAAGTAGAAAGATTTTCGTGAAATGGAGAGAACAGAAGGCAAGTAAAAGTGTAAAACTGGGTACTTGAGTTGGTCTTGTAGTTGAATTTCACCACAAATGTCAAAAATCTATTTGGGTCACCTTGCTGAGCATTAGTAGCTGACTAGCTGTGTGAGTTCCTTGTATAAAAAGAATAATAATAAAACCTAATCTAGCACATCTCAGATATGAAATGTTATAACATCGTGCCTGAACTGAAGCAAATATAGAGAAAAAAAGGACTCTTTATCTTTCATTGATAGAAATTACATTTCGTTTTGGAACTTGAAAACATAATCCTCTCTAATGGATTGGAAGTACATTTGATTGGGTTGGTTGGCCTTTAGAAACATGATTTTTGGCCTTCTTTATTACTGTTTAAGTATGTATCACATCAGCAAGAAGCTGTAGCTACAAATCATATGGTGCACAAGTGAAGTACGCATCGGCATTGAGATTGGGTGCAGCTAGGAATTAGGGGATCATTGTATTCATAGAGCACACACTTGAATCTTGATACAATCCTTTTACATCAGCATTGGATATAGTTCATATCTTCGAATGTAATGCTGCCTTTGAACCTGCTTGAGCTTTACGTGTTTCTCGTTGCCTCTGAAAATTTGCTTTGGCTTTGAAGAGAATACTGTGAACATCATCAAAATGAGGTTTTGTAGCATTCTTCGTAGCATCGATCCACTCTTGAACCTTCTTGTAGGGACCTAGTATCCTAGCACTAATCTCCTCATCCACAAGCTGAAACCAGACCAAATTATGAATGACCGTTCACCTTGATTGTAGTTGGCAATAACACACACACACTCACACCTCTTTTACTGGACAGGCAGCTAACTTTGCACAAATAATTGAAACTATAAAAAAGGAATAGGATAAATAAAAATTCACATTCATACTTCAAATAAGTGATAATAGCACCACAATCAGATGCAGAACGCAGTAACAAGTGAGTATATGCTTTGCTGTCTTCCCATTTGCGTCAGATGCATAGCTAACCCCAATTGTGTCATTTCCTAGCTTCGTTTTATGGTTCATATGGATGCAAAACTGGCACTTGGTGAGCATTTAATAGGATTTTTGCTCACGTCAATTTAGCATTAGCAGTTGCTCATCAGAACCCAATAAATTTCCTTGATCCAACAACTTCCTCAAACTCACCTAACAATATCTGAACACATTTTTCTAACACGCACTTGGTCTCAGAAATACTTTTCAGATTTTACTGATATGTGATCATGCACCAAGTTCACTTCTTCAAATGATACAACATACAACACACAAGAAAGAAGGACGAAAGATAATAAAACAGCTGGCGGAGTTCAAACACTACCTCTAATTGCATGATCTCACAGACCAGGCTAATATCTGCTATCGATGGCTGATTACTTCCGAGTAAGAACTTTCCACTTCCTTTGAGCCAGATTGAGTCAATTTTTGACAGGGATGAATCCAACAATTTCTTAGCCTTGGCAGCAGTTTGAAGATCTAACGGACGGCCAAGTGCAGGAGCGAGTGTAGAATTAAACACATATTCCACTGGAAAACAGGAAACAAATGATCATTACACCTCTCTGAACCAATTCAAGAGCAGAGTACTGTTACACATCCATACATAACAAATTAACAATAGCGAAACATGAAAACGCCACTTGGTTTAAGCAATAAACAAATCAGAAGGAAAACAAGGAAAGTCATGCATGACAATCATGTAGCTTGACACATTCTTTTGTTATAGAAATAAAGACTAACAAAATGTATTTCGGAAAAAAATCCTCTCTGGTGATCAGGGCAAGGCCATGTACATGTTGACAAGACCTGATATTGACAATGACGGGACACACACTAGCTATTGCACAAAGACTAACACAAGAAGGCCTGCCTCAAATTATACTATTATATGGAGATTGAACAATAAGAGGATTCCAAACCACATAAAATTCAGGGCAAGAAAGAACCATCAGATTCAGACCCTAGGAATACTTTGGGCAGAAGATAGTGGGCTGTCAAACCAATTGATAGCACTTCATGCTAATAGAATACGTACATGAAAACTGACAGACATTTCTCTCCTCTTTTTGCGGTGCGGATTGGGGCCCGTGCTCGTAATATTATTATCATTTCTCCATGTACCAGGATACACAAACTACTTAAGGCCTCTTTAAGAAAAGTGAGAGATCCAAATTCCAAAGTACTACACAGTATCATTTTACCGACTATCAGCTGGCACTTTTCAGATTTGTATCCAGTATACTAGCTTTCTAATTGACTACACACACTGAATCACTGGTTGAGCCATCTACTCATGCAACTTGAGTTGAAAATGCTAAATAGCAGGAAACGAGTGCCCTTAACTATACTTTCCAGTAATCAGTAGCCATTCCCAACCCAATAATAACACAAGAAGTATGTGATACATTGATCTTTGTACAACAAAGCACTCCTAACACCTCTAAAATCCGCCTTTAACAGGTGACTGAAGTGGCGGCAGAAACAAAACTAAAATGCTCAAGAGAATTTTATAGATTGATTGGTTGGATACACGAAAAAAGAAGTGACTCTTTCAGAAAATAGGCTCGTAAATAGCAATGACATGATGCATCTTAGACAAGGATGAAGAGGAAGGCATGAGACTATCAATCACACAGAAAACACAATAGGCTTTTACAGATAAAAACTGGTCAGTCCTAAGAATTCACAAATTTGCTGCCATTTCTCAATCTCATGCAGGGAAATATCAGGAGAGAAGATTCCGTACTTGCACCACGGCGCAGATTTGAGTGATGCCAATCCAGCACCGAATGGATCTTAGCTCGCTTAGAGACATCAGCAGGATACCTTAAATAACAAAGATAATGATTGAATTCTGGGAGACAGACAGTGAATAACAGAAACTCAGTGCTTCAAGAAATAGCTGACATTACCAATGATCTGCTACTCCAGGAAATGAACAGGCGAGATAGATAAGGATTGCATGACTGCAGAAATACCAAAATGAAGGATCAGCTAAGTCCAATTGTCCAACATGGTAGCAATATTGACTGGATAAGCTTTGTTATAATGTTGCATGGACTTGAATAATTCTTTGGAAATATTAAAGTGCAGAACACTAAAGAAGAAAAATGAGCACTATTATTGTAGACCATTGTACCATATTCATGAAAACAAATTTTAAAGTTTAACATGATTTAAGAAGTACAGCTAGATCGGTGAGGAAGTGGGAGCAGAGGCCACCCCTTGGGCTTTTCACAATGAACTTTTCCGGTTGCAAAATTGATACATTGTTACAACTTTTGAACACTCTGCATGTGTTATTGAGCCAATTCATGAATTTAAGTTACTTATTTGCTCTATGACTAGGAACTAGAAAGCCTTTTTTTTATGATAAATACTTTCTATGTGGAGTTAGTAGCCACATTACTGTTTTCAAAAAAATTACAAGATAACTATATAAGTAATAGGTTTGTAGGGTTTCTGGTTTTTGAGTCACTGGGAAAGAATTTTGCCAATCAAAAAATACAAGAATATGCCACCAAAGAAAAATATTCAATCCCCCCCCCCCCAGAAATGGAAGGTAAAATAGTTTCTAATCTCAAGCATGGAGATCATAATTTCAGAATAATCCAGGACAAAATCTGAATACCTTTCGAACAGCTTAAATCTTCCATCAACTATAGCAGGAACTTGCTGCATGGGGTTTATCTCTATAATCTCATCATCATGAGCAAGATACAACTTGTTAGGAAATTCAGCAATTAGAAATTTAGAATGAGAAGCTCAGACTCTAGAGCTAATATGCGGAAAAGGTACAGAAAACATAAAACCCTACAATGGACGGGAAAAAAAATAGTGAATGAAAAGCCATCAGATACCTCCAAAAAAGTTCCAAAAAGTTTCTTTTCTAGAATGGAAGGGGAGGTGGTGGGAATTGAAAGAGAGGAAGGGGGATGTCAAAAGTACTGTAATCAATTGTCACCAGTCAGGATATCCTTCGTTTTTTTTAGATAAAAAGAGACCTGGGAGGACAAGATGTCCTCTCTCAGAGTTAGTCACAAATTTTCCCAGTCACGCTGGACATCAGCAATAAGGTAGCTCCTAAACACTCCTCCCGCCTAAGCCAGTCAGGATATCTTTTCACACATGAACATGGCGAAGTTGTGTACAAAAGCAAAAAAAAAAAAAAAGAAAGCAACTCCATTTTTAGTATTCTATGCACACCTATATCACCAGAAAAGACATGATCTTGCTCATGGGTACTTCAGGGTTCAAACTTCCAAGCCCAAATTTATCACATGTGTCTCTAAAGTACATATATATAGAAAGACCTTCCTATTTTGATATCCAAAAAAGATGACATATCACTACTTTGTGTGATGGAGTTGCATTACAAATTGTTAATCGTTTAGGGCTTGTTCACTTGCTAGTAATGCAATGCAATAATTTTATAGTGTAGATGTGGGGTGAAAAGTGAAAGAGCGGGAGGAAATAGAGGAGAAAAGTGAGGTTGATTGCATCATTCAATGTAATCACAATTGCTCAACTTTAACCCATGTAAGATGATTACATTAGATGGTGTAATTAATCTTCCATTTCCCTCCCCTCTCCTCCCCAACCTTCCTCTTCCACCTCACACTTACTCTAAAAATTGATTGCATTGCATTGCACGCAAGTAAACAAGCCCTTAGTTGCGAGCGTATAGTGATCAGTTGTATTTTATATAAGCCCATAGAACATTAGATTTATGAACTCATAGAATGCGTATTAGTTCCCTATCAAATGCAAGTGGAAGTGCATGGTACTATTATCCTGCATGTTCTTTTCGATACCACCATTATCATAAAAAGCAACATCAAATAAACAAACTCCCAAGAAAAAACATACTCGTACAGTCATACTTTTCTTGTAGTTATAAAGGGGTCCTTAGAAGATTAGTCCTTTTCACAGCTTGGGATGGGCTATAGCAGGTTTTATTGTTTTCCCACCATTTGTTCATCAAAAGTGAGAAGGAAACCTCAACATATGTGCCTACCAGAGGAGAAGAAACACCCCGTGTCATATCATCAAGGGTCATAAATGAGATTATCATAGACCTAAGGTATTATGTTTTCCCTGAGTAAGGGAGAGTAGACTTGAACTAAAAATCATTCACTAGACTATCCATTCGATGCCCTTTGTTGCCAAAAAGGGTGGTCCCTCCTTAACTTAAAAAGATCTTCCCATTCCCAAAGAAACTCCATAATTTGCTGGAATCATATCACCGAAAGCCAATAAGGAGCAAGGCCTTCTGCACATCAGATGTCACGGAAATAGAATTATCAACCATATGAGATTGACTCTCCGGTAGGGTGGAGGATTCCATTTGCACCTCTTTTCAGCATCTCACCAGCTATAAAAGCCATTTGGTTTCCATTCTTAGGGACAAATGACCAAGACATGAGTCTGAAGTAGGTTCACAAGTCTTCCCATTGTCCTCTTACCAAAAGAAAAAAGGGGGAATGAACAAGCATGAAGTAGGTGTTGATCCAAATAAGAATAATCACATGTCTTCCCTCTCAAGGTGTTACTCATTCGCTCTAAATTCAACCCTCAGAAATCTCTCATATACCAACAGGGAACATTTTATGTTTCGACCATGCAGGCCCAAACCCATCAACCATTAAATCTAGGAGTAATCAACTAATGAAAAGTTGTCACTCCTCAATGATCCATTCATCATAAAGTGGACATAGTATTGAGTTGACTTGGGGTTTCTCCTTACAACTTACAAGTTATGTTTACAGCCATAAAGAAACCGCAAAGAATCCCGGAAGCAAACCCACAAAGTAAGAGAACATCACAATGATGTCTTTTCTGTTATTGGGGGATAATCAAATTTCTACCATCTTCCCAATTCCCACAGCAATAACAAAAAATTAGATACATCAAGGGCATCTTTAACAGGGATGATTATGATATTAGCTCTTTCCAAACTAAATAATTGAGCATAAACAGAATCCATTTGAATTCCTAATTAGGCATATTCTTCGTACACCAATAATTATATACCCAAAACAATAAACCCACAATTTTCAGGAAGCATAGAAATGGAACTTTACCCAGAAAAAGGTTTTAAGTAGATATAGAAGTGACCTCACCAGAAAATTCAGGTGATAAATGCTGGCGCTTGGATATATCAACCCGGATCTCCTCGAAATCGATTCTATTAAGCCTGCACCAAAAACATTCATAACGAATGAAAAAATAAGAAGACAAAAAGGAAAAAATTTGAGTGTTTTCTCAGGAATAAAACAAGTGAGAAAATTTTCATACTTGCAAAAGAGTACCACAGCTCGAGAAGGTTGGGACAACCGATCAACAAATACTTTGAGCGTCATCTCTCTCTTTCTCTCTTTCTCTCTTTCTCTCACTCTCTCACTGCTATTGCTATAGCAAGGCTAAAATGGCAGATGAGGTGTGGTGTAAAGAAAAAGAAAAAAAAAATGAAAAGGCCTTAAAATCTGGGTGGCCCATGTCCCAGCCCGGCGAGCCTCACGTCCCATGTCCCAAGTGTGAGTTTGGTGATTTGAATAACCATCCTAAGGCACCGAAAATCCTCAAAGGTGACAATAGAATCTCAGGGAAGTTTGGCAAAAACGGAAACCGGTTTCCGAAAAGCCAAAAATCAAAGGTTATCCACGTTTTATGGACATTCGGGAATCCCCAGAATAAAGGTGTATATTTTTCGCACCACATCGTTCGGGACACCCTTAGGAAAAATAAGAGACCTCCGGAGTCCGTTATTGGGTCCCTAATAGGCTTGTAAGGGTGTTTTTAGCGAGACACTAATATAAGGATCGGGACTCCTACGGCATCGATGATATCGAAGTTCAGTGAAATTGATGACCCTCCCCGGGGCACTGAGAATCCTCTAGGTTATGATAGACCACACGGAGAAGTTTGGGCAAATATGACACCCGTGCCCCCGGAAGCCAAAAACGAAGGCTATAATCCACGTTGTTTGGGCTTCTAGGAGGCCTCGGAACGAATGTGGATATTTTCGCACCACATCGCACGAGACACCTTTAGAGAACATAAGAGGCCCACATGATTCATTACCGAGTCACTGATAGGATTGTAAGGGTGTTTTTATAGGACACCAACGTAAGGGCCACAACAGTGAAGACATGAGTGATATCAAAGTTTGGGGATCCGGATAACCTTGCCGGGGCACCGAGGGTCCTCTAGGGTCATGATAGGCCCCCTGAGAAGTTTAGGCAAAAAAGACACCCGGGGCCCAGAAGCCGAAAACGAAGGCTATAATCCACGTTTTTGGGGCTTCCAGGAGGCCACAGAACGAAGGTGGATATTATCGAACCATATCGCACGGGGCATCCTTAGAGAATATGGGAGGCCCCTAAGATCCATTATCAGGTCCCTGATAGGCTTGTAAGGGCGTTTTACGGCACATTGGTGTAAGAGTTGAAACACTAAAGGCGTGGGTGATATCAAAATTCAGGGTTCTGGATGACCCTCCCGGGGCACCTAGGGTCCTCTACGTCATGATAGACCCTTGGAGAAGTTTGGGCAAAAATGGCACCTGAGCCTCCGAAAGCTGAAAACGAAGGCTATAATCCACGTTTTTTGGGCTTCCATGAGGCCCAAAAACGAAGGTGGATACACCACATCACAAGGGACACCCTTAGGAATATTAGAGCCCCCCGAGGTCCGTTATCGGGTCCCGGATAGGCTTGTAAGGGAATTTTGACGAGACACCAATGTAAGGGTCGGAATATCAAAAAGACATGGGTGATATCAAAGTTCGGGGATCCGAATGACCCTCCCGGAGCACTGATCGTCCTCTAGGGTCATGATAGACCACTGGGAGAAGTTTAGGGAAAAAAAGACACCCGGGCCTCCGGAAGCAGAAAACGAAGGCTATAATCCACGTTTTTTGGGATTCCGGGAGGCCTCGAAACGAAGGTGGATTTTTTTGCCCCACATCGCACAGGACACCTATTAGGGAACATGGGAGGCCCCGCTGTCCGTTATCGGGTCCCTGATAGGCCTGTAAGGGCGTTTTGCAGCACATTGGTGTGAGAGTTGGAACATAATAGCGTGGGTGATATCAAAGTTGGGGGATCCGGATGACCCACCCGGGGCACCTAGGGTCCTCTAGGGTCATGATAGAAACCTCGGAGAAGTTTGGGCAAAAATGACACCCTGCCCCCCGGAAGCCGAAAACGAAGGCTATAATCCACGTATTTTGGGCTTCTGGGTGGCAACGGAAAGAAGGTGAATATTTTTGCACCAGAATGCACGGGACACCCTTAGGGGACATAAGAGCCCCCCGGAGTCCGTTATTATCAGGTCTCGGATAGGCTTGTAACATTGTTTTTACGGTACACCAATGTAAGGGCCAAAACATCAAATGCATGGGTGATATCTAGGCCTGGCAAAAGCTGACCCGACCCGATAACCCGACCCGAACCTAACCCGAAAAAACTGGGTTAGGGTTGAGATTTTCGACCTGAAACTTTAAATGGGTCGACCTGATTGACCCAAAACTTTAAATGGGTTAGATTAAGGTTGAACTTTCCGACCTGAAAATGACCTGCTCAACCTGATTAATAAAACAATAAACAAAAAATAAAAATAATAAGAGTAAAAAAAATGTAAAAAAAAAAAAGGAAATGAAATGGCCAAAGCCCCTAAAAATGACCCAAACGTAAAAGTAGCCCAAAACCCCAAATGTTTGCACCATCCCTATATAACTCAGAAACCCTAAAAAAAATCCCAGCCATATCAGTCCATTGCCTCCTCCATCTCTATCTTCTTCTCAGTTCAGTGCCTCATATTTTCTTCAAAGCTCATCTCTGTTCGTCTCTCAACTCTGTAAATAACCAATGGTGAAGAATCTTTCATGGTGTGTATCTCTTTCATTCATTATTTATTTATTGGTATTGATTATGTTTTTGCTTTTATCTTTTCGTAACTTTTCTATGTTCCTTCTTCGTTTTTTTTGTAATTCCTTTTTCCTGATTCTTTAATTTGTTCATTTTCGTTTTATTTAATTTTTTTTTCCTGTTTTTATCTCTTATTTTTCAGGTAAATCTCCTCGACATATTGTTTATGAAATTAAAGGTGGCGGATTAAGAGAGTTCAAAGTTCAAACTCACAACAATCTTAATTCGCCCAAAAGAATCAGCCATATTTCGTTGTTTTTTAGTTTAGTTTGTTGAATTTTGAATCCAATTGAAGTGATTGTAATTGTAACATTTAATATTTGTTGCATCTCATTTAATCTTTGTAAATGCTGTTGTTGCAGCTAGTATTTGCTGTTGTCAACTTGTTGTCTGTACCTTGTAACCCTTGTGTGCTTGTTAATGGTGTTTATGAACTATGACTTTAGGGTGACACTTAATGTGGCTTAATGTTGTTAGTTAGAGTTGTTTCAGAGTCCTAATTTGATTACAAACAGAATTAGTACTCAACATAAATGAAATTGTCAAAAAGTAAAAAAATTCAGGTTGTACAGGTCATATCATGTTGACCTGATTCTGTTACAGATCAGGTTCATGTCTGATTTTTGAACCTGTTTAGTAAACAGATCAGTTTTTTCGACCTGTTTAGTAATCAGGTCAACTGGGTTGAACCCGAATCTGACCCAACCTGATTTGTTTGTCAGGCCTAGACTGATGTCGAAGTTCGAGATGCGAATGAGGAATGACCCTCTAGGGGCATCGAGGGTCCTCTAGGGGTCATGATATATCGCCCGGAGAGGTTTGGGCAAAAAAGACACTTGGGCTCCTGAAAGCCGAAAATGAAGGTTAGAATCCACGTTTTTTTGGTTCCCGGGAGGCCCCAAAACGAAGGTAGATATTTCCGCACCACAATCGAACGAAACACCCCTAGGGGACATGAGAGGCCCTCGGGGTCGCTTATCTCGTTCCTGATAGGCTTGGAAGGGTGTTTTCCGATGTAAGAGTTGGAAACACCAAAAGTATGGGTGATATTAAAGATCGGGGATTAGGATGACCCTCCCGGGCACCTAGGGTCCTCTAAGTTATGATAGACCCCGGGGGAAAGTTTGGGCAAAAAGAAACTCAGACCCCGCGAAGCCGAAAATAAAGGCTATAATCCACATTTTTTGGGCTTCCATAAGACCTTGGAACGAAGGTGTATATATTTGTACCAGATCGCACAAAACACCCCTAAGGGACATGGAAGACCCTTGTGGTTGCTTATCCGGTCCCTAATAGGCTTGGAATGGCGTTTTACGGGACACTGGCGTAAGAGTCGGAACACCAAAAACATGGATGATATCGAAGTTCGAGGATCTGGATGACCCTCCCAGGGTACCGAGGGTCCTCTAGGGTCATGGTAGACCCACTGGAGATGTTTGGAAAAAATGACACCTAAGCCCCGAAAAGCCGAAAACGAAGGCTATAATCCACGTTTTTAAGCTTTCGGGAGGCTCCACAACGAAGGTGTATATTTTTGCCCCACATCGCACATGACACCCTTAGGGGACATGGAAAGACCACGAGATAGGTTATCGGGTTCTTGATAGGCTTAAAGGGCCTTTTATTGGACATCAGAGTCTAATCTATGATTTTTGGATATCGAGCATGACTCTCTACACATCACGTGCCCCCAAACCTATCCCGATGAGAAGTATTACCCAGAGAATGCATTTAATTGAAGGGTAGTGTGAACAGTGATAAAAAGTGGGGTGGAGGAGGGGGACAAAATAAAAGAATAGGAAAGAAGATTACGAAGTAGAGTGAAGATACACCATTAAATTAAATCCTCCCACAATAATTTGTACTTTTTATTTTATTTTTTGGCAAAAAATTTGCACTTATCGTTTGGCAATCATAAAGTAACAGGATAGGGTCGTCAAAAAAAAAAAAAAGAAAGTGAGGGAATGGGGTAAGAAGACGAATCAGAGATAAGAGGAATGAATCAATGAAGCTCAATTCAAGGAGTCCTCCATTTTGCATAACAAAACACGTTGTGAGAAAATTATTTTTTTCCTGGTATAGAATTGAAGTTTTGGATGTATTTGAAGCGGTCTCATAGATGAGAGTAAAAAAAGAAATCCATGGATAACAAAAGTGATACATCGAAAAAAAAAAAAGAGTGTACATTTAGAGTATGTTCTTTTTCACTTATTGGATATCACCCAATCACTGAAAATCAATGGCAAGATCTGACAATACCTTATTGAATCACTGAGAATCCGTAAAAGGACTTTACCGGAAATCAGTAGCAGGACTTTACTCAATTCATGTGAATCAATGAGAGAATCTTATTCAATCAGTGAAAATAAGTGAAATAACACGCACCCTTAGTCGCATCATGAGTTATTCATGACTCACGAGGCTGTCCCATAAGAGAATTGTTGTTTCGGAATTCGAAGTCGACTAGTCGGTAGTGCCTCAGGCTTGAATAGGCAGAAGAGTTAAGGTGGAGTGGACACTGGAAGAAGTAAAGAAGACCCATTACCTTACCCCTGCAATGAGATCCCAAGGAAGCCTCCCACCAGCAACCACAGTCCACATCCACATGTGACCCCTAACTTTGCGTAAATACTCATCATATGTCTGTCTTAATTACCGACTTTGATCCCAAAATCCAATTTCCCATACCATACGTCCATAGACCATACCCCCCCAAAAACAAAGGACCAGCATTTGGTCACAATACACAACAAGGACTGTCAAGTCATAATCATCATATACTACAAAAAAACCACTAGGATACCATACTAAGTTTAGCCCACTGAATTTGAAGTTGAAGTTGAAATTTTACCAATAGTCATCTCTCCTTCATTGTTTAGATTCACATCGCAGTACGTCTTGCTTGCATTTGCTTCAATAGTCTTTCTCTACAAGTGGGCAACTGGGCACCGTGGCTGATTAGAGTTTTCATAAAGGAGGTAATCTTTTGGAATTCTACTTGTCTGTTATTATTAGGAATAATAATGGAATCTGCCTTTGTCTACCATTTTTGAGTAGAATTTTATGAGTCTCAATCAGTACTAGTATGTTTCTACTTTATTTGCCTCTTTATATGCTTCAAAATTAAGGAATTTTAATGGCTGAGAACGGTAATGTTTTTGTTATGATGATAATGTTTATGGGTGTTGTTCATTGTTTGAATAATTACTGGGATTTACATGGAGAATTTTTAACCTAGCATCCAAGTAACAAAATTTGTGTAAATACCCTTTCAGAAAATTTGCTGGAAATTAAAGCTTCAGTGAAGATCTCAGTATTTTTTAGTTGCATTTATATATTTAATGGGGAAATTGTGATTTGTTTGATAAGGGTTTTGATTTATCAGGATAGTCATTTGTAACTTTTTATTGGGATTCCACCAATAAAGGAAAAAGAAGAATTTGATTTAACCCAGATACCAAAAGCCAAAGTTCTTCCTTGTGTATATGTTGGATAATGACATTGCTGACCTCCCTCTTGAAGGTGGGTTTGAGAATCCATAGAAAGTCGGTTGATGGTTTTATTCAGTGGAACCAGCTCAACAGATAAACATGTGTTTTGAGCGAGCTTTTAGGACCCTTAAACATTAAACCACTAAATATCTCCTTTCTATAGTTTATTATACTTTGAGATCTGATAGAAATGAGGCAAAGCACATGCTTGAGAAAGTGTTGACTTGCCTACTTCCTGAATCTCACCTTTTTCAACTTCCTGTATTATATTTCCAAGATCTTCCTTTAAGATATTATATAAGTAATAAGCTAATATGGTGCAGATACTTTAATCATCTTATGTACCAAAAGTATATGATAAAACTAAGGAGCCCATGAATGAAGATAAAGGACCCAATGTATATGGTAGATAATCATCTTTCAGAAAGTGTAGATGCCAAAGTAAGTAGTTTTCTTATTGAGGCTTGTTTTCGTGTTAAATACTTTCTTATGTTCGTGTCATTATCAGAATATTCAGAACACTGTCCAGATTTGTTCTGTAGCTTCATCTATTAGTTGGGAATTCGTCGATGTAGACAACATTTGGGATTCTTTTGTTTATTCATCAAACTGACACAATACCTGCGTGCTATGTCCTTGTCTTGTTTCTGGATCCTCTCTTTGCGGATGCTTATGCATATTATATTTGGACTGCCTATGTTTACATGTAAAAGTATTATTGATTACTTTTGCTTAGTCAGTTTGCCGACACTTGTCCTGGGCTCTTGAAAGAAATTTCTGAAACTGGCTCCTCTTAGGTACAATCTTTCATTTGAGCTGACTTTATATCCCTTAGAGGGTCTTGAGTTAGATTTTCCTGTTGAGGAAATTTTTGGCTTGGATGAGTGATGTTCGTGTAGTGCACTTCCTTTGTGAGAGTTGTTTAGGTGCTATCTCATTGGATGCTCATATTCTGGTGTACAGATTCTACTTCTGGTATCCTGTATGCAAGTTAGTATCTCATGGGATGCGTCCAAGTTAGTACTATTTATTGCCATATCCGAAAGGGCTTATTTTGCTCTACAATTTTAGCAAGTTTAATTGTGAGACTAATGCATCTAGAACTTGTTGCTCTCTTCCCCTGGCCCCATCATGCCAATTGCACTTGTGAAAACAGTTTATGACTGAATATTATGTTTATTTGTAGCTGTCTTCTTTGGCAATTATTCTTTTTGCTCGCCACAAACTCTTTGAGTTGAAAATTTATTTTATGCTTGACCATGAACTAGGAGTTCTCATGAGAATTTGACCTTTCTTGGCTATTCTTCCTGCCCATTGCTCCAGATTTTTTTGACAAACTCTCATGAGTAAAGGTTGACAATCCTTTGACATTCTTATGCTGACCAAAGTACAGGGATCCTCTCTGGACACCTGGATTTGGAAACTTCAAAATTAGACTAAATCTGAGAGAACTTCTCAAACATAACCTTGGATCTTCACCCTTAATGGATTCTTTTGTCCTAGCATTGCCCCTGTTATCAACGTGATTCCTCAGCCTTCTAATCCTCTCCATGTGTTAATATAGTAAGATCTGCAATATTTCGTCTTGTTTCATTAAAACTCATTGTGATAGAGCATATACATTGGGTGCAAGATGAATTTTTGTGAGTGCAAGATGCACAATTTCTGTTCTTTAGTTAGGCTGATCATCCTTGAGTTTCTTTGTTCGCTTATATGTAGTCTAGAAAAGAATGTGCTAAATGTTTGAATGAGTATATCACTATGCTACTTTATATCTGGGGAAAAGGCAGGATGCATACTCTTACTTTTAACCGTCTGCTAAATTTCTTTCAGTTGCCTCTTTACACTGCGTACAAGTTGTCCAAACATTCATCTCCTTTTGCTCTGGTTTACAGGTATCTCTATCCAATTTTGCATTCACGATCATCTAGTAGTCTGTAATCCTACGCGACCATGGAGAACCTGAAGCTGGGAGTAGATGTTGTCGGTGCACACGACCTTATGCCTAAAGATGGACAAGGATCATCCAATGCATTTGTTGAGTTATGTTTCGATGGGCAGAAATTTCGAACCACTATCAAGGAAAAGGATCTCAACCCTGTTTGGGACGAGAGCTTCTACTTCAATATATCCGATCCTTCTATGCTCTCCCATCTTACTCTTGACGCCTATGTATACAATAACACCAGAACCACAAACTCTAAGCAATTCCTTGGAAAGGTCTCTCTCAGTGGTACTTCGTTTGTTCCTCATTCTGATTCTGTTGTCTTACATTATCCTCTTGAAAAGCATGGTATATTCTCTCGGATTAAAGGAGAGCTTGGTCTCAAAGTTTATATCACTAATGACCCAACCATAAAGTCCTCGACTCCAATGCCTGCCACTGAAACTAATGCACATGTGAATCAGGCGCATGCCTCAGTAGCTCCAAGATCTGAGGGGAGACACACTTTCCGTCATCTACCTAACTCCAATCATTCTCATTCTGATTCCCATTCCCATTCACATCATCATGATCATCATCCTGCTGGCGCTGAGGAATTTTCTCATCATGCCACTTATCAAGAAGTTCAAGAGATGAAAATGAAAGCTGATGCACCTCCTCCCAGGATCGTCAGGATGCATTCCCAATCTGCTGCACAACCTGTTGATTTCGCTCTGAAAGAGACCAGCCCATACCTTGGAGGGGGACGGGTTGTTGGGGGAAGAGTTGTTCATGCAGACAAAACTGCCAGTACATACGATCTTGTGGAACGCATGCAGTTTCTCTACGTCAGAGTTGTCAAAGCTCGTGAGCTTCCTAACATGGATATTACTGGAAGTCTTGACCCCTTTGTGGAGGTGAGAGTTGGAAACTATAAAGGGGTGACAAAGCACATAGACAAGAGTGACCACCCAGAATGGAATGTGGTGTTCGCCTTTTCAAGGGAGCGGTTGCAGGCATCCGTGCTTGAAGTTAAAGTCAAGGACAAGGATTTAATTAAAGATGATTTTGTTGGCATAGTTAGGTTTGATATGCATGAGGTTCCAACCAGGGTTCCCCCAGATAGCCCGTTAGCTCCTCAATGGTACCGTCTTGAGGATAAGAAGGGAGGCAAGGTGAAAGGTGAATTGATGCTGGCAGTTTGGATTGGCACCCAAGCTGATGAGTCTTATTCAGATGCATGGCATTCTGATGCTGCTGGTATTGATATTATGTCCTCTGCTGCTGCTGCACTTCTGCGTTCAAAAGTCTATCATGCCCCAAGGTTATGGTATGTTCGTGTTAACGTTATTGAGGCGCAGGATTTGGTCCCAACTGAGAGAAACCGATTTCCTGAAGTTTACTGCAAGGCACAGATAGGTCACCAGGTCATGAAAACTAAACCCGTTCAGGCTCGTACATTAAATTCGCTTTGGAACGAGGATCTGTTGTTTATTGCTGCTGAGCCGTTTGATGACCATCTGGTTCTCACAGTTGAGGATCGAGTAGCTCCTGGTAAAGATGAGATCATCGGGAGAGTCATCATTCCATTGACTCACATAGATAGGCGTGCAGATGACAGGCTCATTCCTTCGCGTTGGTTTCACCTAGAGAAGCCAGTTCTAGTGGATGTGGACCAGTTGAAGAAAGAGAAATTTTCAAGCCGACTTCATCTCCGAGTGTGTCTAGATGGAGGTTACCATTGTCTTGATGAGTCCACGCACTACAGTAGTGATCTCCGTCCCACGGCAAAACAGCTCTGGAAACCAACGATTGGTGTCTTAGAACTTGGTATTCTTAATGTTGAAGGACTCCACCCAATGAAAACAAGGGATGGGAGAGGAACATCAGATACATATTGTGTAGCAAAGTATGGTCATAAGTGGGTCAGAACACGAACCATTGTTGACAGCCTCTGCCCAAAATACAATGAGCAGTACACTTGGGAAGTTTTTGATCCAGCAACTGTTCTCACGGTAGGTGTTTTTGACAACTGTCAGATTGGAGAGAAGGGATCAAATGGAAACAAGGACCTCAAGATTGGGAAGGTGCGGATACGTATCTCTACCCTTGAAACAGGACGTATATACACCCATTCTTATCCCTTGCTCATTCTTCAGCCTAACGGAGTAAAAAAGATGGGGGAGTTGCATTTGGCAATAAGATTCTCCTGCACTTCTTTCGCAAACATGCTTTATCAATATTCACAACCCCTTTTGCCGAAGATGCACTATGTGAGACCCTTTACAGTGATGCAGCAAGACATGTTGCGTCACCAAGCTGTACATATAGCAGCCATGAGGCTAGGCCGAGCAGAGCCACCCCTTAGAAAGGAGGTGGTGGAGTACATGTCTGATGTGGACTCCCACCTGTGGTGCATGCGACGGAGCAAGGCAAATTTCTTCCGCCTCATGTCAGTTTTCTCAGGATTGTTTGCTGTTGGGAAATGGTTTGGTGATATATGCTTGTGGAGAAATCCCATCACGACTGTCCTTGTCCATATTCTCTTTCTTATGCTTGTTTGTTTCCCAGAGCTGATTTTGCCCACAGTGTTCCTGTACATGTTCTTGATTGGGGTGTGGAACTATAGGTACCGGCCTAGGTACCCTCCACATATGAACATCAAGATCTCACAGGCCGACACTTCACTGCCTGATGAGCTCGATGAGGAGTTTGACACATTTCCCACGAGCAAGAGCCCAGAACTTGTGAGGATGAGGTATGATAGGCTGAGGAGTGTGGCCGGGAGGATCCAAACTGTGGTGGGTGACATTGCGACCCAAGGTGAGCGTTTCCAGGCTCTCTTGAGCTGGAGGGACCCACGTGCTACTGCCATCTTTGTGACGTTTTGCCTTATAGCTGCCATAGTCTTGTATGTTACACCATTCCAAGTCCTTGCTGCTTTGGCTGGATTCTATGTCATGAGGCATCCAAGGTTTCGTCATCGCCTGCCATCCGTGCCCATCAACTTCTTCCGTCGTCTTCCTGCTAGGACAGATAGTATGCTGTAAATTTGAGGTCAGATTGTTCCAGGCACATCTTAGTTGGTTACTATATCCTTTGTTTAGGCTTATTGTCTAATTTTCCTCATGAAATTCCTATCTTGTGACTGCAAATTTGGTATTTTTGACTTTTTGATTTCTGTGATTGTACTGCACTATATAAGTTTGACCGAGGAAGAGACGAAGTTATCTAAGAATTCTAATCTCCTATTCTCCTTTTCTTTGCCATGGAAGTTTGTACACTAGCAAATTTTATTAGGCAGGTGTATCATGTATGTGTGCTGAAGAACAAGTGACGTGTTATTAAAAATCCTGCTCAATTAGTTACTGATCTGTAACTGTGATGCCATGTCACAGAGAGAAATTCTTTTTTATTACAGGAATCAGAAGAATCTGAAAATCTGAAGACAAAAAACATAGCTGTGGAATTTAAAGACGAAACAATGAGGGCCTGCTACCTTTGTAAGTTTGCCTTTAGGCATGTTGAGGATAAATCTTCTGGACATTGCTTGAGGTGGACAAAGGTGTAAACAGCACCAGTCAGGTACTTCTGCTAAAGAAAGGTGGGGTGGTGGAGGGAGAAACCTCTGTTGAGGTTGTAGCCTTGTAGGGGTGAGATCAATAAAATGCATAAATTTCAATATTTGCATAAAAAAGTACAGCTTAATTAGTTGCTGAAATGCCTTACCCGCGTTGACGGGGTCTTCTCCTTTGGTTATCAGGTTTTTTTTTATACCAAACGCCCCTAAATGGGATTTGAACCTTGGTGGTGGATAAGAAAACCAAAATTCAAGCCAATAGACTATGTTGGTTTCTTTAATTATCATGTTAGCATCTTAAGAGATGATTATCACATGATTCCTTTTCTATATATATTGATTTCTTAATTATTGGGCATGTTCCAATTTTTTTACATGAAAATTGTAACCTCTAGCCATTTTAATTTAATTTCCTCATTTAGCATTTCAGATTTAGTGGTCATGTTGTCCCAATTTTTTTTGGAAAATTTGTTGCCAATATTCCCAACTTTAAGTGAATTGCAGAAAACAATCCCAACTTTTGAATTTGCATCTGATAATATCAACTTAGACGAGATGAGACATTGAAACTAGCTAACTCATACCTGCCATCAATCTGGGCAAATTATCCAAAATTTCAACAGTTAGTTAACCCAGTGCAACTTAGAACTAGGCAAATTGTACATGATTTGCACCATGTTGGTCAGCGACACACTAGTTGGTTTACTTGCTTGCAGAAGCTCAATAGCTACCATACACATGATGTATAGTTGATGCTCTCGATGATGTGCTAGTCATTTGAAACCATTCTGAAAGGTGGCAATGGTTTAGCCCTCATAAGTTTTGCACAACTACCCTCTAGAGTTTTGTAATTGTCCTCTTGGGTCTGAAGTTGTTTGTTCTACTGTTTCCGTTGTAGTTGTGCTCACGTTTCGTTAATAAAATTTCTATTTTTTGACCAAAACAATAAATAATAATAAAAAAAAAAACGAAAGAGGTTCAACATATTGCCCCATTCTAAAATTTTAGGTAAAATAATACTAAAACACCTAAACAAAAGAATACAAATACTATTGGAATGTAATATATATTTCAGTGGTTTGTTGAACTTTTATTCCCATTCTCATAATTGATACTAAGATATAAATAAAAATAGTATTGGAATGCAATCTATCTATCTATCTATCTCTATCTATCTATTTAGGAATCCGCTCGATATAGTTTGGTCATGTGTGTTTATATCCGAATAGACGAATATACGAGTTCGAATCTGAAATTTGTGGATTGAATATAAACCTTGATTGATCTCACCCCGTCGTATCTTCCCATCCCCATCCCCACCGCATCTTACCCAACTCCTTCCCCATTCCATTAGATGAAACAATTGTGTTAGAACCTAAAAATCTAGTCGATTTGGGTCGGGTCAAGGTTAAACCTCATTTCTTTTTCGTGGTCAATCGTAGTTATTCACTTGCATGATATCCGATGCATTAATATTATTCTTTTCTTTAAAGGTTTCAGGTGGATGAGGTAGGCTTGACGACATTTCATCATCAGAAAGCTAAAGACAAAACGGGAAAAAACAATACATTGATGTTAGTTTGAAAAGAAATCAAAGAAACTGGAAACCAAGAAAATGAAAAAGTAAAAAGAAAATAGCCAATAACAATAAATAAAAAGGTACTCCATATCATACACCTCATCCTCGTGCTCAAAGTATTTGTATTTGAGCTCTCAATTGTACAGTTTCTCTAAGAATTGTGTTTCCTTTTCCGAATTATAGCGAGTGAAGAGTATGTTGGCAAAGTCACCCAACATCTTGACAACCGCATACTTTTATTAATATCAACTTGTTCATATTCATTGGGTTCTTTTTTAAAAAGCACACATTTTTCTGATTTGTAGTTCCCTTAAGTGTTGCTATAGCGAGTAGCAACTTTCCCATGAACTTTTAGAAAAGAACATTTCACCGTTTAATTGTTAGTACCCTGTTTATGATAGAACTAAATAGAAATCCGCCCTGAAATACCAAATGGAATTGCAACGTAGTGCATAATAAGAGAGATATAATCACCACATATGTAATTTGAATTAACTTGTTCATAGTCATCTCCACCACCATCTTCCAACATAAAACGGTCTCGAACAAGCATTTTTTTTTTTTTTTTTTTTTCCGATCAAATAGTTCTATTACTAATTTTATTGGAATCAACGCATTTAAGCATCCCATGGAAGGTACATGAAAGTTGGGTTGATAAGCGTTAACAATCCACTTGAGCGGAGCTCTTCATCATCATCCCATTCTCATTTGTATATATCATGTATTCATGTGTAATATGATTTCGGGAATTGATGTTATAGTATTCACCGTATATTCTACCATAAACAGCGTTAAATTCGGTCAAAAAAGAAACAATGCTCACCGAAACAACTTGGACTAATGTTTCTGATAACACTTGTCTTTTACCCTTTAACTTCACATTTTTCCTTTCTTCATTAAAATTACGAATAGTGTTTTCAAAATATTCCTTATAGAGGATTTTCTCTAATTCTTTCCTTGTTACATTAGGGTACTTATTCAAAAATCTATTGCGCTATGGATATGGATAGGTTTCTTGCATTTATTTTTTTTTGTTGCATTAGGGTACTTATTAAAAAATCCATACATATCCATTCCGCAAAGAAAGACCTATACCAAAAACAATAGTTTTGTTAACAGGTTGCGTTAGGTCGTGTTGGATCGTGTTGGGTCGTGTTGCGTTTTGTTTCGTGTTGCATTTCTTCCATCGCTATCGACATTGAGTTGTTGGAATTCGAAAAAAGAAACACAATTCTTAGAGAAACCGTAGAATTGAGAGCTCAAATACAAATATTTTGAGCACGAGGATGAGGTGTATGATATATACATTTTTATTTACCGTTATTGACTATTTTCTTTTTACTTTTTCATTTTCTTTCCAGTTTCTTTGATTTCTTTTCAAGCTAACATCAATGTATTGTTTTCCCGTTTTGTCTTTAGCCGATGAAATGTGGTCAAGCCTACCTTATCCATCTGGAACCTTTAAAGAAAAGAGTAATATTGATGCATCAGATATCATGCAAGAGTATGATGGATCATCTACCCTTAATCTCCCTTGGTATGTCTTGCATCGGTAGGGAAACTGTTAAGTACTCCCCTATTTTTTTAAATTTTTAATGCATGATTAGTTAGTTTCGGTGTGTATTTGTTTCCATTTTGTCTATTTTTTTTCTTTTGTTTGTGTTTGAAATTTCTTTGATTCGCCAGGGCTCTCCGTCGTCATTAGCCTATGCCATCTCCATCAATGGAGATGTTTTCTGTTTTTGTAGGTCGAGAAAATAGTAAGGCAATCCAACTCTATGGTTCAATCAAAGCTGTTTAGACGACCATTCATTTATCATCTTCAAGAGAGAAGAGACCAATGGTTTGAGAATGTCAGGACGTTGCAAAATCGCATTTATACTCGAAGGCTCGCGGCTTTATGAGGACTTAAGTCCCTTGAAATTAAAAATTGATCTAAAATATGTTCACAGCCATCTAGACATTAAAGGGTATGGAGAATGGGATACCGGTGCTCTTGAGGATCCATTATGGCGGGATAAAAATTTATGTTCAGTCATTCGAGGTGAACATGGATTTGTTGCGGTGCACTACACGGTCTTTTCAAAGCATTACAAGCTAACTTAGAGATCTTTTGTAGACCAAAACAGGAATCTGTTAATGGGTTTTATGGGAGTCTTATTGCTTATTATAGCTCTTACGACTGTCCATCGCGCTATAAGAAGGATTGTCATCGGAGTACTCTTTTCACGAGGGCTCGAGATGATTCAGTACAAGTAACTGCGGATGGGATGTTTACCACTTTCTAGATCGACGATTGTTGTTCCATCATTTTTCTCCCTCATGTTTGACGTCGACCTAACCAGTGGAAATTCTAATCAAAGGAAGTTTTTTTTTTGGTGCGAACTAATCAAAGAAAGTTATGCACTAAAGAATTTTTGATTGGTGCAAAGTCCATGAGACTTGAGACCGATGATTGTTTTGTCGTAATTAACTAAGAAGGAGTGAAGTTAAGTAATTCTATCCATCATTTCAAACAAAGTTGATGTATTTGGTGCCAAAGAAACAGTGTGTTTTCGTGAATGTATTTTTAATATTTATCATTTAATGACTCTCTATCTTGCCTCTTGCCTAATTTTGTCTTTTACGATATATTCTCTCCCCTTGATATATAAGTGCTTATTTTATTTCCTAATCGTGTGCATTTCATACTGATTATAATAAATTTAGCTATGGTTTGATTTTTTCCCATTTGTTCTATTTTAAGCACATTGATTGTGTTTTGTCATGAATGATGAAGTTGATGGAGTATGTCATGTTTGTGAAGTATTTGCGTTTTGTTATGAATGATGAAGTGATGGAGATGAAGTATGTCATGTTTGTGAAGTAAATTGGTGGAGAAAACTCATGGATTAGTGTATATATAACTAAGTGTTGGTTCAACTCCTTTAGGCCCATGACCAGCTGCTCGTGCCTCCCGTTTGCAACCAGCTCGTGGATCACGTCCAGACCAATTACACGGTTGGAACCACGATCTCTGTGACCGTGTGTCAAAGCCCAAAGACCGTGGGTGTGTCAATCTCCATATCGCGCATTACTTCGATAGCTCAACTCATTTCAAACCCACCTCCTTACTTCTCTCTCGCTCCCTTCTTCTTCTTCTTCTTCTTCTTCTTCTTCTTCCTCCTCCTCCTCCTCCTCCTCTCTCTCTCTCCTCCACGGCTCCACACCTTCTCTACCACCACGCAACCTCCACAACCCTGAAACTAAAAACACCACGACCCCATCACTCCATCCATAATCCCACCACCACTGCCACCCACCAGAATTTCGCCCGTTGCCATTTTTGAACCAGCCCACCCACCACCCAGAAATCCTCTCATCTTCGACCTCCATTATAACCGACCTTCAAAAACTCATCTCTTTTCACCAAAACCCCAATTCACCCTCATACAAGCCTTCATTCTCCATTTTCCACTCAAAACTCCAAAATTCACAACTTTTTCTCTCCTCCAAAGCCCTAACCCTCAAAATTTCGAGATTGGGCAAGTGTTGCTTTAGGGAGTTATTAAGTGGTGTTTTTGGGCATATTAAAACTCCCATTGCAATTTCGTTTTAGACTTTCAAGTGGGTGTTGACGTGTTGTTGTGGGAATTTTGTGTTGTGGGTTTTTGTTTTTGTGAAGAACTTGTTGAGGTATTTTTGTGAAAGTACGCATTTTTGATACCCCAATGGCTCGTACAAAGGGAGCTAAAAGGAAGGCTGTCGAGCAGAGCACCTCCCTTAGGCATGGTCAGTTGTTGTTCCTCTGTTTGATCTTGATACATCTCCGTCAAGTGGCATCTTTGTTATTTTTCCCTTAGGCATGTCTGTTCTTGATCTGTATACTGAATAAATAGGTTGAAAATAGTTCACAATTCCAGCTGGGGTAACAGCCCATCAAATTTACTTCAAAATATTTGGGGCTGAAACCATACTTCGGATTATTAGCGGCTAACGGACCAAACTTCAGATTATTCACGGTCAAGTTTTCTATTCAAAAAAATCCTATATTATTTTCATAATAATATATTGAGAGTATTCTAAATTACTGTATTCTATAATATTCAATTCTCTAAGACAAACTTCGAAAATATTTTATACATGTAACCATTATAATCTATAAACAACATATGTACAAACTTGGAATTTTTACCTTTATCAATATGGATAGATTATTCTTGTATGAATTTTTTTCCCCACAAACCTTTATAATAAAACTTACACTAAAAACTACGTACGTACGGAATGGGGCCCTAAGCCAGCCCAGTGTGCACACATGTTACAAAGGCAACTCAATGGGATTCGGTCTCCGGCTGTACTTGGGACTTCGGTCCAACAATGGGACTTCGGTCCAATAATGGGACTTCGGTCCACCAATGATGATCCGATCTTGCATAAACGGACTATGATCAAGGGAGTATACTTGTGTGTCTTTGAGCTTGATTATACTATGTGATTTTATTGCTAAATGATTTCATATATTTTTTTTGGGGTGCTAAGAGAATACTCAGCTTTGTTGCTGATTTTATAAAATGTTTGCGTGTGCGTGTGTGTCCATTTTTCTTCAATGGTGGGCCTATGATGAACCTATACGAAATTCGTTTGTATGAGGGAGTAGATTGGAGTATGTTTTACAGGATGGTGATTGTAAAGACCTCATTTGCTAGATGGACCAGTCAATTGAGAGTTGCCAAGAAGTTGACTAATTTGCTTATTTATTTACATTTGGGGGATCAACGAATCTAGAAGTGAGGATTCAGTATTGTAGTGTAATAGATTTATATAGAAAATAAGTCAGTTTATTAGTTTTTGTAATTACACTTGATCATTAATAAAATAGTTTATTTATATCTATAGTTTGTCGAGCCTCTACCCTAAAATGGTTAGTTTAAGTCGCCTTGTATTTCCCTTACGGGAGATACAGCGGTAACGCCAATTTCGTTAATCTAGCTTTCGCTGCCTAATTTTGATTAATTAGGATAAGCAGACACCTGATTATCTCGGGACGTTACATAACCAACTAAGTTGGGCCTCATTAGGAACTTTTCTTGTGCCTCAAGTGATGATAACAAATTTATAATAGATACCATGATTTCTTTTTTGTAGTCAAATGTCTTACATTTATGCTTCTGTTCACAGCCAGCCAGCCAGCCAGGTATGATTGAATATGTTGGACTGATAAAAGTAAATGTGGTTAAAGGAACCAATCTAGCAATCCGGGATATGGTGTCCAGTGACCCATATGTCATCCTTTCGCTAGGACAACAAGTAAGCATCTTTGTCTATTGTATCTCAGGTATAAATGTATAATCACTCCTCTGCTTCTATTGATCTCTGTGAAATTTCTTGCAGTCGGTGAAGACCCGTGTCATAAAACAAAAATTCAACCCAGTATGGAATGAAAAGATGATGCTGTCAATTCCTGACTGTATCCCCCCTTTAAAATTGGTTAGTAATACTGTTATTAGTTTTCTATATTTGGCTTCTTTTGAGATGTGTACTTGAAGTGGTGGAAAATCTGGTGGTTCTGTATAGTATATTGTGTTTCAATGAATACTTGAATTTTCAGCCGAAATAACCAAATAATGAGTTGCATTTGCCAATTTTAAAGGATTCAGATAATCTGATTGGACGATACGACCTGACTGGCTGAGTGTTGTTGATTTGAGTTATATTCGAGTTCTGATGCTGCAGGTAGTAGTATAATACAATGATTCTGATGTGCCATTCATTTTCCGTGTTATTTTCCCTAAAGAATGAAAAAGGTTGAATGGTGAACTCTGATACTTAGATTAGCAGTGTTGTCTGCCATACAATATATATATACCAAGAATTAGAGTCCGTAACTCTCACCACTATGACAATCAAAAAAATTTATGCAAGCATTTTAATTCCATACCACACAATGCACAGATGAAAGCACACCAACAATGACAGTCCGTCTCCAATTTACCGCCTTCGGAAATTTTAGCTTGGGGTTTGTTGTCTTCTTCGTTTGTAGATTATTCCCCAGCCTCACTATTTTTAGCTTGAGTTTTATAATTCAATGGGTCCTTCTTTGGATGTTTATCATATTGGCTTCACCATCAGATAATTTTTAATTGTAGTTTCATAGATTTTCCAGTATATGTAATTAACAGCTTTGTTCATGCCTTTTATGTCAAGCAAGGTACATGTTGTTCTTCCTGTAGACTGGATGACCCTAATATTGAAAAACGTCAAAAGGTAATCCCTTCTATTGCTAGGAAATCACTCAAAACTATGTTTATTTCTGATTGGTTAAATGTGACCCATTTATATTTAATCTGAATGTGGAATACTGCTATATTTTCCACACTTCTCTGTGTTTGATGTTGTTTAGTTTCTTCCCCTTCTTGAAATCAATGATATGAATAGGGTTTGTTTATGTGAAACTAATGTTATGGATTTGTATATTATTATTTCTGACTCGGGTCAAACGGAAATGGAAACACCTCTCTGTGGAACTCTCACATGGATAAGGTTGCGTACAACCAACCTCCCTTTACCCTGCCTAGGTGGGAGCCTCTTTGTAGGCACTGGGGTAATGATGATGTTGGTATTACTGATTTCTGGAGAAAGAGTTAGTTTGTTGGTTTAATGGTTATTATAGTTTGGATGTCTGCTTACCGCACTTTGAGTTCCTTTTTTGCCCGAAAAAACCGTTTTGCAAATGAAAAAAAAAAAAAGTTTTTGTGGGTCTTTCGGAAACAGTCTCTCTTCTAGGCGACTAGTTAGGGGTAAGACTGCGTACATCTGGACCTCCCCAGACCCCGCCCTAAGCGGGATACTTACTGGGTTGTTGTTGTTGTTGTTGTTGTTGTTGTTGTTGTTGTTGTGTTGTTTAATTATTATCCACATTTGTGTATTTCATGGAAGTTGGCCATTATTTGAGGACTTTGAGTAATACATACCAGTTATGTGTACGGTATATCTGGATAGTTGAAGTGGTAATGGTGTGTTTTGACTTAAGTACTGAAGATTTCACTTTTATTATTGAGTGGTGTTTAATTTGATGGGCATGTCCATTTAAATTTGGAAAAGGATAAATTTTAAAGTCCTTTGTTGTATTTGTTGAAATAGCAAGTGATAGTAGAATTTGGTACATTCTTTTATCTCTGGAATGTGAGGCGCATAGGTGCTGGCATAAGTCTCATAGGTTGATACTGAATGTTAAGGGTACTGATTTTCTCTTTCCTGGAGTTCTGGACTCAATAGTATTTGACTCCAACTAAAGCTCCCTTTTAAATTGGTTTTCTCCGCCACCAAACTCATGTACACTACATTACAATATATAACATGTTTGGCATCTTCACCAAACTTGACTTACATACTTGCAAATATTTTACTCAACCATTTTGCTCCTATGGTTCTGTTCAGTTTACCATCTGTGTGTGTCTGAGCCCAAGGACATATACCCTGAGCTTATGATCAGCTACCTGCTAAAACTTTGTGCTATGAAGGGATACAGATCGATGAGACGGAGAGTGAAGATGTGCATTGTGAAGTGTCAAGGGTATCTTCTGTAGGCTGCAATGTCTGGATCCATAGACCACAGAACATGATGATAAAAACAAAATGAGCAGGTAGCCTCACTTCTATTTTTTTACTTTCTTGAGTTTAAAGTGACAAATTTTGAGCTCCTAGATTATTAGTGCTCTTGATGTGGGTTTGTACTTACTGTTGACATTACATTTAAGTATAAAATTTACCTTGATCAGTCATGCAAGTTGTGACCAATTTGTTAGCCCGAATGCAATGGAATTAGTTCAGCATAACGTTCTCAAAAAAAATAAATTGTTTTGTTTGATGCAGAATTCCCGCTTTTGAGTGATTGATGACGAGCAAGGTAATCACCGCCCCAATGAACAACCTTTTAGCCGGAATTGGACTCACTTAGCAACCATGACGGAGAGAATCTAATTACAAAATGGAAAGTTGCCTTGCTGAAAGCCTATTCATGGTGACAATGTGGTACACGTTATGCTTTTGGCCATCAGAATCAACTCCAAGAAGGTATTAGAGATCTCTATTGAGATGGATCAGTTATATGTGCAAAATATAACATGAAATAGTCACTCTTAGTCTCTTATGTTGGACTTCTGTGTATTTGCAACAGGAAATAAACTATACATAAGTTTGATGCAAGCACCTTAAACAACCCGACTATGGACGGGGAAGCTGAAATTTCAAGAATGGTTTTGATTGATTGGGATGCATGCCTAGATTCGCATGAGGATTAATTGTAATTGGATTTGTTAACCAGGGACAAAGCAGTCATATATAAGCTCCTATAATATGATGTAAATATAAAATTTCTTTTAATGTATCATGAATGTTGTAGATGATCACCTGCAATCAATATATGCAACAGGTAAAACTATAGTCTAAATTGACCGTTGAGGCTAAAGTGTCCATGAACAAAATACATTTCACGATACAAACAAGAGAAAAAGTCTTAAAAATATATTAATACACTTCACGATACAAGCAAAAGAGAAAAAATTTAAACAAAGAAAACTAAACTATACCAATAAAAATTTTAATCTGTGCAACGCAACTAGCACATGAAAGAAAAAAAAAAGAATATTATGAGAAATATGCTTATCAAATGATTAACCAAAAGCAATTTTTTTTTTTGGGTGCAAATCAAAAGCAACTTTACCTGTGTGATGTACGGGATTACACACTAGTTTATAATCTATAAACCAAGACTACCTTTGTACAAACTTGGGACTAATTTATAAACCACATTTGTACAAACTTGGAGATTTTACCTTTATCAAAATGGGTAGATTGTTCTCATAGGAGTTTTTTTCCCCACAAACCTCTCATAAAAAAAACTTATCCCAGAGTCTAGAGATGCTCTTATGGACCTCATGTTCATTTAAGGCTCTGTTTGGTTGGGCGGAAGTCGTTTTCAACTGAAAAGTATTTTCAGCTGAAAATCATTTTCAGTGTAAAATGTATTTCCATTCACATTTTATGTTGTTTCGTTACAATGGAAAATAATTTTCCTAAAAAACTATTTTTTATTAAAAAAAACACTACTAACATAGTTGCGTTGATCTCAAAAATTTAGGTGGATTCAAAAAAAAAAAAAAACTTCAAACGCATATCGGAGTCAAAAATTATACTTATTTGAATAAAAAATAATATTGAAAAAGTGGCTCGAAAGTTCAGGCCGAGGCCCAATCAAGTCGGGTGCGAATTTGTTTTTATCTGATATACCGACAACCAAACCCGATGATCAAGTTCACTATTAGTCTCCATAAACATAGTGTCCCAACAATGAAAATCCATTTTCCGAAAGCATTTACATCTATATAAGTAAAAACTTTTGCCCCTGAAAATTATTTTTCTTTTCATTATAAACCTAAACAATGAAAAATAGAAAAACTATTTTTAACCAAACAGAGTTATATCTTTGATTAAGGAAATGCCCTTACAGCTGCATGCAATGGGAGGACAATGTCCCTACACGTATATCCCGTTCATAAATCATAACCGCCACGCAACAATTGTTCAATTCAACGCAGCCCCAATTTAATGTCATTCATACATATCGCCTCCCAAATTTATCCCATTCACATCTACACATTTGTTTCCTTTTTCTTTGTGTTCCCACTTCTACAATTCCAGTAAGTAATACTACAAAAGATACCATTTTCAAGGTCCCTGTCCAAATTACTTCGGCTATCTTGTCATCACTATAAATACAACCATTATTCCCATCCATGTTCCGTTCTTCATCGTCCTCTGCTTTCTCTCTCCTTAGAACTATAGCTGTTTCCTCTCCTTTGATTGCTTCATTCAAACACGTATCTTCAATTTCAAAGCCAACCCAGTTCAGATCTTCGATCGAATTTGGTAATTTTTCTTCTGGGTATCAAAATCAAATCCCTTTGTCTCAGTTTCTCAGGTTTGAGCACTCAATGGCAAGCCAATCTTCTGCTGAGCCCAAATCCATCTACGACTTTGTTGTCAAGGTTTGTTATACACTTTTAATTCTCTGAAATTAACAATTTTTTTCGCTTTTAGAGCATTTGATGTGTTTAATTTTTTAGGTTATTGGTCTAATTTTTCTTCCGAATTTAGAGCTTCATCCGTACAGTGATTTCGTTCACACACTGTTTTTCATCTGTTGTGGCATAAATTCATGAAATTGGGAGGGTTTATTATCTAAATTGGGTTGAGGGTCTGATCAATTGAACTTTTTTTGTCACGCCATGTCATCTTGATCGTCAACGGGGAGAATTTTCGATATTTTAGGGTCCTATAATGAACCAATGATGAAAAATTAGGGTAGGAAATTGGGGAAAGATTCACATTTGGTAGATAAAAACAATATCTGGGTACAATTTTAGAAATGAATCAAGTTGTCCCTTGAAGTTAGTTGCTTTATCGTAGGTAGAGTTGTAGAGCACCACTTAGATCATTGCCCTGGCCATATTTCTACTGCTGTATATCTCACTACAAAGCTCTAACTCAGTGCTTAATTTATTAATTTTTTGGGAGAATGTTTTAAAATTGTTGGTTGATTGAAACTTCTGTGTATTAATATTCTGCTTATGAGTGGTTCAATGGAGGGCTAGGGTGATATAAGTTTAAGCAGCTTTTTAGCCAGCAAATGAGTGAATGTTCATTTATCTAAACATTGACAGCTAGGTTTCACTTTTTGGCTTTCAGAGAAAGCCTTCACTTTTTGTCTTTGATAGATAGCCTCTTGCCCTCTTCACTAGGATTTAAGGGGAACTTGAAGACAAGAAATCAAGGCAGCAACAATATTACATATAGTTAGTTATCTAGCAAAAAATTGATACGGATGCATAATCGGATGGCTAACTGTGTTTTTTCAGGGACTTGTATAAGTAACTTCTTTGTGGTTTGATTTGAAGCATCCTAGTAACTTCTTGTACAGTTGAAGCTTGGACTCAAGGGCTTTTGACTTAAAATGAAGAGTTGATTAATAGCATATACAATTCTTGGGAATACAAGCTTTGCACTCGAGCTCTTTGAGTTTAAGTGAAGAGTTGAGCAATAGTAGTCTTTTGTAGCTCTAAAGATGACTTAAGTCACTTAACTGAGTACAATTGGTCTCATGCTTGTTGATCATCAATGACTTGGTGTGAAGGGCTTAAGTATGAATCTATGATGGATAAACAAAGTTTTAGTTTTCTAGTTCCACTTTTGTCCAACTACATACTGTTTGGCGAGTTAGCTCATGCACATTGTTATAGCAGGCACGGCATTATTTAGGTTCTGTACACTTTCACTCAATAATGTTAGTACTTTCTATTTGCAACGCTACCTGCAAAATTCTAATAATCAAAATTACTCGTAGAAGTTGACATGGGTATTTGAAACTTGTGCAGGATGTCCGTGGAAATGATGTAGATCTTAGCACCTTCAAGGGGAAGGTTCTGTTGATTGTTAATGTTGCATCACAATGGTATGTTAATATGGAGTGAAGTACTATTCAGGAACTCTAGTGCATAATTGCAAATTCAATCAATTTCCTCTAGTGAAATATTGTTATATACTTTCATGTAGCTAGGCTCCAAGGGTCTATGTTCATATGATTGAACATCCATTGTTGTATGTTAGCAAAAGTACATTACGTTTGCATCATTTGTTGATTGCTGATGGAGCCAAAAGATTCTTTACCTTTTGACTTTGGAACATAATGAACTGCATCAAAATGGCTTATTAAACTGCTCGCAGTTCTTATTTATTGTGAAACTGCTGATGGTTGTCGACTTCGGGTAAAGAGTTAATCAGAAACCACTTCTCTATCTTCAAAGAGGCAAGGCTGCGTACCCCGTATCCCTGCCTGGGTGGGAGCCTCTTTGGAGGCATTTGGGTTATGTTTGACGATGTTGTTACAGTAGTACTATTATTATGCATGGAACTAAAGCAATGAATCAATAGTAGAACCATAGAGCTGAATTAAGTTGAAGAGGATCTGTATTAAGTTGAGCCCTGATGTGTTTTTGAATGAATGCGTATTTGGCTTTTGCCTTTCCTGGTTTTAGCTTTTAACTTACCATCGACATTTGTGCGCAATAACCTTCTCTTTTTGGATGCAGTGGCCTGACAAATTCAAATTACCCAGAGTTGACTAAGTTGTATGAGACCTACAAGGACAAGGGTATGTTCAAGTGCTTATTTTCTGTTGCATTACTACAGCTTCTTAACTTAGATCTGTATACTTACTTTAAGTACCTTGAATTGCAGGTCTGGAGATATTGGCATTTCCATGCAACCAGTTTGGTAACCAAGAACCTGGGGATAATGAACAGATCATGGAGGTTGCATGCACTCGTTTCAAAGCTGAGTTCCCGATATTTGACAAGGTACTTTATTCTCAAATTATATGCTTATTGCCGACTCTTGCCTTTAAATGACAATTCTTGCCCCACTTGCTTTAGCTTTTGTACTGTGTATGTATGAACTGTTTTGAAAGATTATGGTTGGCGATAGTAGTGTTAGATTTGGTCCACTAATGAACTGGAGCACAAAAGGTCCTTATAGCTTCAGTTGTTGCCGGAGCAAGACTAGCCTGTATCATCCTTGATTTTGGTGTTGACATCACTCTGTTGACATACTTTTTTTTTGCTAATCTACTCTGTTGACATTTATTTACAGGTTGATGTGAATGGTAGTAATGCTGCCCCAATCTATAAGTATCTGAAATCGAGTAAAGGTGGACTTTTCGGAGAAGGAATCAAATGGAATTTCACAAAGTTCCTTGTTGACAGAGATGGAAAGGTGGTTGATCGTTATGCACCGACAACTTCCCCTGCCAGCATTGAGGTAAAAGACTAAACAACTGAACCCACCACTGTTAAAAATCCCAATCTAGGATTTTATCTGTGATTGCTGGTGTTAACCATATAGTGTCTACTCTTGCAGAAGGACATAAAGAAGCTATTGGGCACCTCATGAAGGGCTGGATTTTGTACCAGTTAGGTCAGCTAAGAGCCTAAGACGTGATTCATACATACTAGTATTAAATAAGAGTATTAACGAACATCATCTTCCAATTTCACTCATTCTGTTTTGAGTTTCTGGTTTCGCATGTATAAAACGCCTAGTGATGTACTAAATATGGTGGGTTACTGCTAATATA
Organism: Tetragonia tetragonoides; assembly: GCA_038025085.1. Classification (NCBI taxonomy): domain Eukaryota; kingdom Viridiplantae; phylum Streptophyta; class Magnoliopsida; order Caryophyllales; family Aizoaceae; genus Tetragonia; species Tetragonia tetragonoides. The sequence goes on from CM076142.1 coordinate 51,927,592, forward strand.
TACATATGCAAACTGTGCTTTGGACTCTGTCGATATAAAGCAATAGAAAGCTGGTATTGTCATGTTTTTGGATGCGAATCTATACTAGCTCCCATTTCTGTTATGAGTATTCATTATGAGCACTTGCATTTGAATGGAATCAGGCAGGGCACTAGCCACTAGCAATGTATATGCATTCTGCAGATTCAAGTTGGTCCCCCAATCACAGTTTCTTTTTGCATCATTAAGTCGGACCATGCTTGGTTTACACTCATTGTAATATACATTATTGCGTCTATGAGTCTATCTCTCTCCTCCCCTGTGGGCCTCTTTGGATTTTATGGGGTATTGTGGGTGTGGGGTAGAGGAGAGAGATAGACTCACGACACACTAGTGTATATTACACTAGGTGTAAGCTTAGCATTTTCCCATCAAGTCAGAAACTCGGAATCCCAAAATCTAAGTTCTCACAAATCCACAATACACGTGTCAGTGGTGGATCTAGAATAAAAATTCACTAAGGGCACTTTATTTTATTTTTTTGAATGGAAGAGTGGAATTAATTATTAATACCGAAGCAAAAATCCGAAGTGATTACATCTATCACTCCTTCAGTACCTTCATCCACTCACACTCTAGGTGAGAATGAGACTGGGTTCAAGTGCGCCATTTCATGTGAAATTTTGTTCCCTTTTCGTTTTACATGACTCCAACTAATACTATCAAATAAACGAATCAAACTATAAATATCTTGAAGAATCAATAAATCATATTTTAATTTAGGTAGGAACACAATATGATTATCACAAAAAGAAAAAGAAAAAAAAATCAAGATCTCACCAAACGACATAAAAAAGATTCGAGATCCATGATTTCCCGCTCCTCCAATCACCTTGGAAAGTAATTGCACATATATCATGTATGTACCAGAGATTTTGGAATATTTGGGTTTAATTAAATAAAGGATGTAATTAGCAAAAAAATAAAAAAATAAAGGATGTAATTAGCTGTAATCCTAGATATATATACTACTCTAATAATCTAACCAATGGATGTAGTTAACTGATAGATCAGAGACTCGTCCATCCTTAACCAATGAATTCGTCTCTCCTTTATATTAAAAGCTAATAAAAAAGCTAAATCGATTTCAACTCCTCTAAGCTCCCACTGATAATTTACATTTCAAATTTACTTAGTCATTGTTAGCCAATATCTATAGGAACTTTCAATTTAACTATTTCTTAAGACGAGGGTTCAATCAAACTACCCCACCGGCCGCACATAGTGTTTATAATCTAAAAGAGGTTTCAACCCAAAATCAATTATCAATGGATCAAATATATCCCTTAGTTATAAACATCTCAAGACACTCTTTCTTAACTAATTTAAAACAACCCACTTCAACACCTTTCTCCTGTATTAAAAGCTAATAAAAAAAACTAACTCGATTTCAACACCCAGCTCCCACCTAACTCACCATTCCTAAAACCCACAAAAACAAATCTTAATAAATCATAATATAATTTAGGTAAGAATACAATATGATTATCACAAAAAGAAAAAGAAAAAGAAAAGAGATCTCACCAAACGAAATAAAAAAGATTCAAGATCCAAGATTTCCCACTCCTCCGATCACCTGGAAAGTCATTGCACATGTATCATTTATGTACCAGAGATTTTGGAATACTTGGGTTTAATTAAATAAAGGATGTAATTAGCTGTAATCCTAGATATATACTAATAATCTAACCAAGGGGGTGTGGTTGACTGATAGATCAGAGACTCGTACATTCTTTAACTAATGCAAAGGATTCGAATTTGTTCTTGGTTATGGAGCAGTTTTAAATTCCTTGGCCAACTATCCCACCTTTAAGGTGACTACAAGACAACGCGATGAAATAGTCACTGTAATTGACGATGAATGTATGAAATAAATAATAACAATATACTAATAATCTTCCTAAAAAAAACCTCCCCTTATCAAATCACTCACAGAAACACAAAGAGATAGTATTATATCTAAGAAGTGATTATTAAGATGGAGATGATTTCAAAGTTGTCAATGAAACTGGTAACAACTCTGTTGTTGTTGTTGGTAGCCTTATTGGCTACAAAACCTCAACCCAGTTTTGCTACCCGTCAAGTCATTCCGCTTTCAAACATACTCATATTTGGTGGAACTGAAAGTGAAGGGGCACTTGAACAGATTAACAACCGTCTCACCTGCATTGAACAGGGAAAAAGTTGTCCCAACTCCCCTATGATTCAATGTTGTTATGGATACTGCTGGACATCGAGTTGGTTTTCGTTATCGGGTTCGTGCACATGTGTACCGAAAGGGGATCCTTGTGGTTTGCTTCATGGTTGTTGCAAGGGCTTAAAATGCGATGGTGGCAAGTGTGTTTCTGAATAATCCTGATTAGAATGATGCACCACGAATAATAATATCGTGATTTGCATCGTTAAGTGTTAGAATAATTTTTAAAAAAGAGTTTGAATTATGATGAATAATTAGAGTTTTATAAGTGTTATAAATTAATCTTTGTCGAAACTTCAAAAGCAAATGTAATCTTCTACACATCTTCAAAAAAAAATAATATTTGTACCATCGTATTCGCATCGGAAAATACTTTAAAATGAGATGCATTTACAATATGTTTAATCTTAATATATAAGATCATATCCAATTTTAATTAGCGTAAATATATTTTAAAATATATAATATTGAAGAATAAAATAATAAAGAAAATAATAAAAATATATAACTTAACCCGTGCATTGCACGGGCATCATTACTAGTAATTGACTAACTTATAGACTCGTGTACTTTCACAAATTTTTTTGATGTGGGGCACTCATATGTGATTTATTTATTCTCTTAATTAATTAGCGTTTCTTCTCTTACATTTTTGTTTTTCATATCATCTCCTTAATTTTCATGCGTCTAGATTAATTTCCTAATCCACGACATCACAAATTATTAGCACTCAAACAGGTTTATGACTTGTGGGTTGAATTCAGATAAAATATTAAGACCACTGGCGCATTCATGTTCGATCTTGACATTTTCGTGGCTTCGAGAAAATTTAAAACAAGAGCTCCTAGGATGTGAATAATTAATTTCACTTTCAAACAAAAAAATGCAGTTAGATTAGGAGAAAGATGTTCCATAATAATGATGTATGTTCAACTCAATTTGCATTTAAAAGAAATTTCTTAATAACTTATAAAGTTCATGTTATAGAAAATTTTCTTACGAAAATTATTAGAGCGAAAGAAATCCTTCCATGCTATGTCTTTGACTGGTCTCTTTTAGGTCATGTTTGGTTTACTTGTTGAAATCAATACTAATACCAAAATCAAAGTAGTATATAATAGTCAATCGTACATAACTTCTTCTTTTTCTTTTTTTCTGTTGGTACAAAAAATTGTTGTTTAATTACAACACGTCTTCGTACAATAATTTTAAGAACTTTAAAAATAATTAAAAACCTAACAATTTATGAGAACTATGAAAACTCATCCTAATCCTTAGTTTAAGTGAATGAACGGTTGGGATCTACTTCCAATTTATAATTAAACTACTAATCATCATGTCGTAACCTCCCACACCCTGCAATATCTATCTCCCCTGCCCCACTTCTCCATGCACTTACGCACCATCGAACCAAAACCGCCTAAGGCAAGTAGGGCACTAGCCACTAGGAATGATATATGCATTCTGCAGATTCAAGTTGGTCCTCCGATTAGAATTTCTTTTTGCATCAACAAGTCAGGAACTCGGAACTCCAAAATCTAGGTTCCCACAAATCCACAATACACGTGCGTCAACAATACACGTGCAACGCTCAGTAGTGGATCCAGAATAGAAATTCACTAGGGGCACTTTATAACTATAAATAAACATTTTAAAAATAAAAATTGAAACTTCTAATTTTTCTATAACTCCTTTTTTGATAATCATTTTTTAGTTGGCAGTTAGCTGGGCACCAAACTTCTAAATCTTCTATAAACTCCCTTTTCTCCTTTGGCTAATTCATAGCTCCTCATTAACGGTAAACAAACTTCACTCATCCACCTCTAATTGTCAGTTGTCCCATATATTTTGATCACCCAAAGTAATAAAACCTTAATTTTGCTTTCACGAGTTGGCTATGTGCACCTACAAGTTTTAGCTGGGGGCACATGTTTGGGCCTTCATATTATTCAACAGTCCAGTCCAAGTCTCGGTGGGGGCTCATCCTGTATCTGCCCGAGTGCAAGTGTTAACAACTATAACAATAACAAAAACGAAATCATAGGAGTAATAGATACTGGTTCCGGTATTAATATTTTGCTAATGTAGTTTAGGCCCTTAATTAAAAAAAATTCTTTTGCTTTCTTCTTCTTCTTCTTCTCTTCTTGAGGTATGTACGACAGTAAGTAACTAGGTATGTATATTGTATAGATGATGTATCCTTTTTGATACGAGGAACCCTCAGCCACTACTCTTTGAGTGTGCACCGGATAAACTCCGAGTGTATGTAATAGCCTGCAAATCACACACACCAGGCAAGCCAATAAGATAAATCTTGTAGACAGACTGAGCAAAGAAGCCTAGTAGGAATTGAACCCATGACCTTTGTCATGAAATTTTCACCCCACGATCAACTCTACTACCCCTTTCAGGGCGTATAGATGATGTATCCAGTGAATTGAAATCTTGCTTAAAGACAAGCCGCCAAGCCAATCGTGCGATCATGCATGACGCGTTGCAAAATCAAAAGCGAACATACTCCCTCCATGGGCTCCATTTCATGTCATAGAAATGGTTTTTTTATTTCAAAGTCTACCAATGAATTAAGTCAATGTTCAGAATGTGAAAGGTGGTGTGTTTGAAAGTCTCAAGTGGAGTATATAAGATAAGGTCATAAGGACGTCTTTTTCTTTTTGTGTTATTTAAGAATAATATCGATCATAACGTAAGAAATTTGGCAAACTATGGGTGTGCTATTTTCCACTTATTTATGATTCAGTTCAATTTAATTTAATTATCTACTTTTCTTTTTTCATATATTACTATTTAGTTTCTCATATATTACTATTTAGTTTCTCATATATTATTATTCGATTCAGTTTAGTGGAGTTTATTTCAATTTAATAGAAAAAAACCACACTATGTACTAGTTTTTCGAAAGGTGTTTCTTGGAGATCTCAAAGGTTTCATTTTTTCTTTTTAATCTAATCAAAATTATGCAACTACCTACAAAAGAATCAACGTCGACTCACAACAATGAGGACTTTTGTATATCGCATACATCATTCATCATGACCTTAGCAATATTGTGGAGTACTACTATATATTAAAATATATGCAAATAATATACTCCTCAAAGCTTTTAGTTTACACAAACGTAATTACCCAATGCAACCTTTGTCGCAACAAAGAACAACAAAGAAAGAGTTCAGCAATCAAAGAATGGCTGATAACCAAGAAACGAGGCCTTTGCACATAGCAATGTACCCTTGGTTTGCGTTTGGCCACCTCACTTCATTCCTCCACTTAGCCAACAAATTAGCGGAGCAAGGCCACAAAGTCTCCCTTTTTATTCCTACCAAAACTCAACAAAAACTAATCCAGCATAACCACCACCCCAACCTGATCACCTTCATTCCCATCGTAGTACCCCCCGTCGATGGGCTACCCGTTGGGGCGGAGACCACCAACGACGTGCCCGCCCACTTGCGTCCCTTGATCATGACCAGGGCCGTTCCTAAGGTTTTTGAGGCCCTGGGACGGGATAAAAATGAGGGGCCCTAAGTATGAATAACTTGTTTTATCGGCAAAAAATAAAATAAAATTTGGGCCCCGTATTAGGAAATGAGAATATGAAGAATGAAAAATTATTTTAAATTATAGAAAAATGGGGGCCAAAGAGATTTGATCTCAAAATCTAATGTAGGTAAGGAGCAACACAACTCATTTTCAACCAAGGAACAATGCCCTTTTTCATGTTTAGTATTTGCAATTTTTTTTATTTATCTTAATTTTACATTGTTGTTTGGGCCCTCTACAGACTGGGCCCTAGGCGGTCGCCCCTCTGGCCACCCCCTTGGGCCGGCTCTGATCATGACCGCAATGGACCTAACCCAAGACACGATCGAGGCTCATCTCATTTGTCTCAAGCCTGATTTTGTGTTTTATGACTTGACCGTGTGGCTACCCGTGGTAGCCCGAAAGCATGGGATTAAGTCCATTTTCTATCTCACGACTTACCTTGTGAGCTTCGCTTACTTCAGCCTTGAGACGAGGAATCTACCAGATGTATTAGACCGCCTCACGGGGGCGGACCTGATGGACCCGCCCCCCCCCCCGGTTTTCCATTCCCTGCCATTGGGCTGCAAGCACTAGAAGCCCAGGCCGTAGCGAATTTGTTTACAATGGGATTTGGAGGGGGTATGACTTTCTTCGAAAGATTCAAAATCGTATTTGAAGAATGTGATGCGATTGCGATCAAGACATGCAAGGAGATGGAAGGATCTTATTGTGATTTTGTGGAGAATCAATATCGTAAGCCTGTTCTCTTAACAGGGCCAGTGGTCTCTAGAGCGCCGGCTTCTAAACTAGATGAGCACTTTGATAGTTGGTTAAAAGGTTCAACCATAAGAGTGTCATATATTGTGCACTTGGTAGTGAATCAGTTCTTCAAAAGAACCAGTTTCAAGAGCTTCTTCATGGACTTGAGCTCACAGGTATTCATTGATTCCCATTGTATATTAATTGTTGAATTGTTGTACTATAGAACACTTATTTCTTTAACCGATAAATTTCCAAGGTGAGTTAAGTCATATAGGTCACGCGAAACTGGTAAGGTCCATCATCCTAAAACCAATTGGTTGTAAGCTTGTAGGGTAACAAATTTTAATTTCTTATGTTGGTTATTCTTGTTCTGTTTCTTCCATGTGAAATCTGTCGACATCACTAATTACTCTATACTATATATAAATGCAGGCAAGCCATTCTTAGCAGCCCTTAAGCCACCACCAGGGTGCGAAACAATTGAGTCGGCCTTGCCAGAAGGGTTTGCAAGTAGAACAAAAGGAAGGGCAATGGTTCATGGAGGTTGGGTGCAACAACAATTGATCTTACAACATCCTTCTATAGGATGCTTTGTAACTCATTGTGGGGCTGGGTCTTTGTCGGAAGCAATGGTTAGCGAGTGTCAGCTTGTGTTGATGCCTCAAGCAGCGGGTCAATTCATCAACGCGAGGATGATGAGCTTGGAGTTGAAGGTTGGGGTGGAAGTCCAGAAGAGAGAGGAGGATGGGTTCTTCACTAAGGAGGCTATTCATAAGGCGGTCTTAATGGTATTGGATGAAGAGAGTGAGGTTGGGAGAGAAGCAAATGCCAACCATGCTAAGTGGAGAGATTTCTTGTTAAGCGAAGGGCTTGAGAAGTCTTACATTGATAGTTTCATTCAAAATCTACAAGATTTGCTTGGATGATCCCCTTAAGCACTTAGCTTAGGCAACGTCTATTGACCATTCAAGTCTCTTTTCTTCTTTTTCTGCAACAAGTAGAATAAGGCGACATGTGGGAAGAAGCTTAAGAGATCCCCTAGGACCTCGCACTAGGGATTACCATTCTTATTCACTCTGGAGATTCAAGTTGGTCCGCCAATCAGAATTTCCACAATGCACAACAACAGTGCTTGCAAGTGTATGAGCTACTTTGCATACTCCACATAGTCCATACTGAAATTGTTTACCACATTAAAAAAAAAAATCAGAGAGTTTTTAAGGTGTTCATTCTACTTGCATAAATATTTTACATACGCAAGCTCATGAGCTATCTTACTATTTTAATTAGTAAACGACACAAAAAATGGGCGATTTTTTGTTGTTCTTTCAAACACATAAATCTATATAATGAGATTAAAACGCAATGATTAACCAGATCAACTCGCCACATCAGCCGCTGAATTGCCGAATGATGTGTCAATTTACTTATGATGTGTCATGTATCTTATCACAAATTCTTACCTAATCTCATGATTCAGAAGGATCCTAATTAATCTCATTATGAAATAACATTAGGTGTGCAAGTGGGGGAGAGGGAGGAGAGAGAGTGGTGAGTAAGGAGAGAGAAAGGAAAGGAAAGGAGAGAAGGGGTAGGGATGTTCCAACTCTTGACTTCTTGAGATCATGATTGAACCATTGGTATCTTATTGCTAGTAAAAAAAACAAAAAGAGAGAAAATAGCAACAATGAACATTACAAAACAGAATGGAATTTAATGACTCCATCCCCTTCCCTTCATTCTCACAAGTCGTCAGACGTTACAAATCCAAAAACTGAGTAGTATCTAATGTCTCTCACATATTGATGAGCCCAAAAAAAAAAGAAGCTAATTCCTCTATCATGAATAGACGATGGAACCACATACCATCGATTCATGTCCTACAACGTTGATCTCATTGTCGCCGTCCGCCATCTTTTCGGCATCGTGTAAATGTGTACAACCAATCCCGATTTTGATAAGGTTGTTTGTAATTCTCTTTGTGATTGCTAATAGGCATTTGGTATCTACTTCACCTTCTCTCTTTGCAAGATAACCCTCCAACTTCATTAAACTTAGTACCATATATTGCTTTACATTGTTTTCTCTAAACAGTTATACCAACTTGAATGTTTAAAACTATTTATACCAACGCTGAAAATAGAAAAAAATATCAAAAAATGTGTAAATAGAAATCGCTTTAAAAAAATTGGAAAATATTATGAGACCTCTCTATAGTAGTAGAGAGGGCTAGGGTAGATTTGCTGGCACGAGGTGATGGGATCCCCATGCTTGTTACCCAAAAACAGTGCATAACCTTCATTATGGTAGGCGCTTCATGTTGCATCGCTTACCTTCATTCGCCCACAATGCCTCTCTCAAGCAACTACATACTTAAGAGTCTTATAAGGTTTAATTGTTCTAACAGGAGTAAACATGCCGAGTGCATAATTTCGCTTTAAACTTTCCAAATATATTATTAAGTTATGGAAAAAACATCGTAGCTATTTAATTTAATTTTCAATTAAAATACGCTGAAAAATAGAAAAGATATCAAAAAAAAAAAATTGGGAAAAATTATGAGACCTGACTATAATAGTAGAGACGACTTGCATTTGGGATAGGTTTGGCAACACGGGATGATGGGGAGTCAAGCTTGGTACACAAAAACCGTGGATTAGCCTCCGGTGTGCAATAAGAGGCCTTTATTCAAGCCTAGTAAGGACCCGATAACCTACCCCGCGGGCCTCCCATGTCCCCTAAAAGTGTCCCGTGCGATGTAGTGCGAAAATATCCACCTTCGTTCTAGGGCTTCCCGGCCGTAGCTCAAAAAACATGGATTATTCGTTTTCGACTTCCCAAGGCTTGAGTGTCATTTTTGTCGGAACTTCTCCGGGGGGTCTTTCATGACCCTAAAGGACCCTCGGTGCTAGGGAGGGTCATTCGGATCCCCGAACTTTGATATCACCCATGTCTTTGGTTTTCCGACTTTTGTATTAGTTTCCCGTAAAACTCCCTTCCAAGCCTATTAAGGACTGGATAAGCGAATCCAAGGGCATTCCATGTCCCCTAGGTGTGTTCCATGCGATGTGGTGCGAAAATATCCATCTTCGTTCCAGAGCCTCCCGAAAGCCCAAAAAACGTGGATTATAGCCTTCGTTTTCAGCTTTTCGGGACCCGCGTGTCATTTTTGCCCAAACTTTCCTGGAGGGTCCATCATGACCCTATAGGACCCTCAGTGCCCTGGGAGGGGCTTCTGGATCCCCGAACTTTGATATCACCCATGCCTTTGGTGTTCTAGCTCTTACACCAGTGTCCCGTAAAACGTCATTCCAAACCTATCAGGACTGGATAAGCGACCCAAATGGCCTCCTATTGCCCCTAAGGTTGTTCTGTGCGATGTGGTGCGAGAATATCCACCTTCGTTTCGGAGCCTCCCGAAAGCCCCAAAAAGTGGATTATAGCCTTCGTTTTCGGCTTCCGGGGCCGGGTGTCATTTTTGCCCAAACTTCTTCGGGGGATTTATCATACCCCTAGAGGACGCTCGGTGTGCGGGGAGCGTCATCCGGATCCCCGAACTTTGATATCACCCATGCCTTCGGTGTTCTGCCCCTTACATTGGTGTCCCGTAAAATCGCCCTTCCACACCTATCAGGGACCTGATAATAGACCCGGGGTCTCTTATGTTTCCCAAGGGTGTCCCGTGCGATGTGATGCAAAATTATCTACCTTTGTTCTGAGGCCTCCCGAAAACCCAAAAAGCGTGGATTATCGGCTTTTCGGGACCCGATTTTTGTTTTTGCCCAAACTTCTTGGGAGGGGGGGTATATCGTCACCCTAGAGGACCTTAAGTGTCTTGGATTTCTGAAATCTTATTTCACCCATGAGACATGAAATATGGGACATGGCGCTTGTTGGGCGCTTGAACACTGGTTAAACTCAATAACAATATCGTAATACCGTTCTAGTATTAATATTTTGCTAATGCAGTATAGGAACTCTACTTAGGAAATAGAGGCTCTCTGGGTTTGAACAAAGGACTTCTTGGTCATCTGGCTCTATAACTGTGTGTTGGAACCAACTCAATCAAATGTTTAAGCTGATAGTTTGAGGTCCAATTAATGTAATATTTCTTTGTTTGTTTGTTTGTTTGTTGTGTGTTTGTTTTTTTTTGTGTGTGTGTGGCACTGTTGTGTGTTGTGTGTGTGTGTGTGTTGTGTGTGTGTGTGTGTGTGTTGTGTGTGTGTGGGGGGGGGGGGATTTCAAAGACAAGCCACTAATTGTGCGATCATGCATGACGCAAGGCGATATGAAATCAACATTCAGAGAACATAGTCCCTCCATGGGCTCCATCCCAGGTCGAAGAAATGGTTTTTATTTTAGGTCTCCAATGAATAAAATGTCGTAGTATATGAAAGGTGGGTCTTTGAAAGTCTCAAATGGAGAATACTAGTATAAGATAAGAAGCTCTTTCTTTCTTAATTATTATTTCGATTGTAACATGGGAAAATGGGCAAACTATAGGTGTGTTATTTTTTCACTTATTTTTAATTTGTTCAATTCAATTAAGTTATCTATTACTTTTTCTCACAGATATTATTATTCAGTTTAATTGATTTTCTTTTTCTCTTATGCTATATTACTATTCAATTCAGTTTTGTAGAGTTCAGTGGAATTTAATTAAAAAACACACACTATACTATTCGGAAGGTTTTTTTGGAGATCTCAAGACTTTCCTTCTTTTAATTTAGTAAGAATTACACAAAAGCTTCTATAAGACGGTATTTTTATAACTTTTGGTGAGACGGGTTCACTGCTCACCACAAGTGACTCCTACCGTTCTAAAAAATGACCCCAATTTTCTGTGGTAAAAATTATACAACTACCCGCTAAAGAATCAAGGTTACGACTCACAAGTCACAAGTCACAAGTCACAAGTCACATTACAACCATGAGGGCTTCTGTATATTACATACATCATTCATGACCTTAGCAACATTGTGGAGTACTACTATATTTATATTCAAGTAATTTACTCCACAGAGCTTCTTAGCTTACACAAACGTAATTAACAAACCTTTGTCACAATAACAAAGAACAGCAAAGAAACATACAGTTCAGCAATCAAAGAATGGCTGATAACAAAGAAATGAGGCCTTTGCACATAGCAATGTACCCTTGGTTTGCATTTGGCCACCTCACTTCATTCCTCCACTTAGCCAACAAACTAGCGGAGCAAGGCCACAAAGTCTCCTTTTTTATTCCTACCAAAACCCAACCCAAACTAGCCCAACACAATCACCACCCCAACCTCATTACCTTCATTCCCATCACCGTCCCGTCCGTCCACGGGCTACCCGCCGGGGCTGAGACAACCAACGATGCGCCCCGCCACATCCCCTTAATCATGATCGCAATGGACTTGACACAAGACATGATCGAGGCCCATCTCATTCGTCTCAAGCCTGATTTTGTGTTCTATGACTTCACTGAGTGGCTACCAGGGCTGGCTCGAAAGCACGGGATCAAGTCCTTGTACTACGCCACGGTATACCTAGTGACTTTAGCTTACTTTGACATCCAAGCGAGGAACGTGCACGATGGACACCTCCTCATGGAGGCCGTCCTAAGGGACCCACCTCGCGGTTTCCCATTCCCAGACATAAGGTTGCAGGCCCTAGAAGCCCGGGCCTTAGCGAAGTTATGTATGATGGAGTTTGGAGGGAGTAAGACGTTCTTGGAAAGGTGCAAAATCGCGTACAAAGAATGTGATGCTATCGGGATTAAGACATGTAGGGAGATGGAAGGGTCTTATTGTGATTTTGTAGAGAAGCAATATCGTAAGCCTGTTCTCCTAGCAGGGCCAGTAGTTCCTCGACCACCGGCTTCTAGACTTGATGAACACTTTGATAATTGGTTAAAAGGTTTTAGCCATAAGAGTTTGATATATTGTGCACTTGGAAGTGAATCAGTTCTTGAAAGGGACCACTTTCAGGAGCTTCTTCTTGGACTTGAGCTCACAGGTATGTATTCATTTATTCACTGCATATTGTTTATTGCTGTACAATAGACACATTTGATCATGAACCGATAAATTTGCAAGTTAATCACATATAAGCTAAGTCATGGACTCACGGTGAAACATAAATAAACTACATTATAAAACCAATTGGTTGTAGGTGGAGTAACTTTACATCCTCCATATTGTATACCGGACTCAAAAAATGGAGACTTCCAGGTCTTCATTTCACTTGTGCTGTCAGTTGCGGTGTATGTATGTGTGTATCCACTACTGGATCAGCTGAATGGAATCTTGCTTAAGGACAATCCTGGGATCATGCATGATGCAATGCAATATGCAATCAATATTCAGAGAACATGGATATATCTTATTATAGTATATGCAAAAAGAGAAATAAATTTCAAAATGGGAGGACCATCAACATACTAATTTTAAAATAATCACTTACTCCAACAAAATTAGTAATCAGATCAAATCACTAGTTCAAAGTACATTCTACATTTATATATAGCCTATAAAAAGTGTCAAACAAATTAAAATTAAACTTATCTGACGTTGTTTTTTTTCAATGGACTGAAGTGGGTTCAACTAAACTGAACACAAATAAATTGTATAGTACAAAGTAAGAATAATATGTAAGAGAAAAGTACGTCACTGAAAAATGAACACCTCTAAATCAAAATAAACCGATTAAGTGAAAAAAAAAACACAACCTTAATAACTTTATCGGGCAAACTTACCACTACACTATATTCACTCTGTGTTTTGAGATAATCAAGATGGGTTGGTGTAGTGGTTTAGCACTTCATCCCTTAAACAAGTGGTTGGGGGTTCGAATCTCAACTATTGCGAATGGAAAAAATCCCTTGGCCAGCCCCCTACTGCTTAGTGCACTAGGGTGAGGGGATTAGTCACCGTGGTCGATAGTGGAATACCCTTGACAAAGACCAAAAAAACGCTGTGTTTTGAGATCTTAAATATAATTTTTTCTAATCTCACTCCAAATTTTGAGGCATCACAAGGCGCAGCCGATTCATATCTGATACGGCCATCACATGTATCGCCGCAGAAAATGCTAAGTTTGTCCCTAGTACTTGCGTTGAGGCTTGACTGTGTTTTTAATAAACACCCACTTAAGCTCATATTGAGGGGTTAAGCTATATATATTTGATTCATGATTTCATTGCATATTGAATTACTACATAGAAATCTACAAAAAAAAGATACAATTGTCACAAAAAGAGCAACAAATTAAAGAGAGTCTAGCATTCAAGACGATGCTTGATGAAAACAAAGAAATGAGGATTTTGCACATAGCAATGTACCCTTGGTTTGCTTTTGGCCACCTCACTTGATCATTTCTCCACTTAGCCAACAAATTAGCCGAGCAAGGACAAAGTCTCCTTTTTTATTCCTACCAAAACTCAACAAAAACTAACCCAGCATAACCACCACCCCAACCTCATCACCTTCATTCCCATCGTAGTGCCCCCCGTCGATGGGCTACCCGTTGGGGCAGAGACCACCAACGACGTGCCCGCCCACTTCCGGCCCTTAATCATGACCGCAATGGACCTAACCCAAGACACGATCGAGGTCCATCTCACTCATCTCAAGCCTGATTTTGTGTTTTACAATTTGACCGAGTGGCTACCCGTGCTAGCCCGAAAGCATGGGATTAAGTCCATTTTCTATCTCACGACCTACCTTGTAAGCTTCGCTTACTTCAGCCTTGAGACAAGGAATCTACCAGATGTACACCGCCTCAAGGGGCCGGACCTGACGGACCCGGCCCCCGGTTTTCCATTCCCTGCCATTGGGCTGCAGGCGCTAGAAGCCCAGGCCGTAGCAAATTTGCTTACAATGGGATTTGGAGGGGGTATGACATTCTTCCAAAGGTTTAAAATTGCAATTGAAGAATGTGATGCGATTGGGATTAAGACATGTAAGGAGATGGAAGGCTCTTGTTGTGATTTTGTGGAGAACCAATATCGTAAGCCTGTTCTCTTAACAGGGCCAGTGGTCCCTGGAACACCGGCTTCTAAACTAGATGAGGACTTTGATAGTTGGTTAAGAGGTTTTAGTCATAAGAGTGTCATATATTGTGCACTTGGAAGTGAATCAGTTCTTCAAAAGGATCAGTTTCAAGAGCTACTTCATGGACTTGAGCTCACAGGTATTCATTGTATTCATTCACATTTTATATTGTTTGTACTATAGGACACATTTTCTTATGATCAGATAAATTTTCAAGATGAGTCAAATCACATAAGTCACGTGAAACCTGTAAGATAGATCCATCCTAAAACCAACTGATTATTCTCGTTCTGTTTCTTCAATGTGAAACTTACATGAAAGCTAATAATGTTACTTATTGAATAACTTAGCTAACAAAATATTATATCTGTCTACATCATTAATTCAATCTGTACTATAAATAATGCAGGCAAGCCATTCTTAGCAGCCCTTAAGCCACCACCAGGGTACGAAACAATCGAGTCGGCTTTGCCAGAAGGGTTTGCAAGTAGAACTAAAGGAAGGGCAATAGTTCATGGAGGTTGGGTGCAACAACAACTGATATTACAACATCCTTCAATAGGATGTTTTGTGACACATTGCGGAGCTGGGTCTTTGTCGGAAGCAATGGTTAGCGAGTGTCAACTTGTGTTGCTGCCTCAAGCAGTGGATCAATTCATCAACGCAAGGATGATGAGCTTGGAGTTGAAGGTTGGAGTGGAAGTCGAGAAGAGAGAGGAGGATGGGTTCTTCACTAAGGAGGCTATTCATAAAGCGGTGTTAATGGTAATGGACAAAGAGAGTGAGGTTGGGAGAGAAGTGAAAGCCAACCATGCTAAGTGGAGAGACTTCTTGTTAAGCGAAGGGCTTGAGAAGTCTTACATTAGTAGTTTTATTCAAAATCTACAGGATTTGCTTGGATAATCCGGTTGATCACCTAAGGCAGTTAGGCAACAAGTATTTGACCATTCAACTCTCTCTATTTACTTACTCTTCAAAAAGTTACAAGGCAACATTTGGGGTATCAAACCAATACGGATGTTCTATCCCATTATATGTACCACTCCTTAAATTATCGTCCCAATTATATCCTACCCGTCAGTGATTTTGTCATGCATCCCAATTTAATAATATATAAAATTTAAAGGAACCTTCCGAGAAAAAACCACGAGATTTTTTTCAAGCGGGACAGCATGGATACGAGACTTTTGAAGTGAAGTTTGGAATCACTGTGATTTTCTATCAAAGGTGATGCTAACTATTCTATCCTATCATTCTTGTTTAAGAAAATATATGCTCATTGGGAAAGTCTAGGACTTGTTTTAACACAAAAACTTGTTTAAGACGGTCTTATTGTACTTTGAACGAGACGATGGTCACGTTTTTAATAATAAAGATCACTATTCATAAGAAATGACCTCTACATTACTAAATAGTGACTCCATTTTTGTATGAATTTGTCTCACACAAGACTTACTGTTATTTTAATGGCGTGGCCTGAGTTAAACGAATATTGATTTAACTTTAGTGACACTCGTATTTGTTTTATTTGACATCATTTAAATTAAAGTTGTTCAGTCTTTCGGCCTGAAGCGAGCATATTATCATCGATTTGTAGCACCGGCAGTCTAATTTGATTTTGACTTGTTATCCGGCTTTGAATGACTAACTAGCGTTGAACTTTGAAAATTGTGATATCATTGTCCATTTTTTGTACTCAATTATTAATCTGCTATAAACTACTCCATATATGCCTCTATCTCTTTCCCAATTTGGAACTTGCAAATCTAGAACAACAAATTTAAAATCAGGATGTCGTCCAAAGAAAGATGTGTGCACATAGTGATCTACCCGTGGCTTGCTCTAAGCCACATCACATCTTTCCTCCGTTTAGCCAACAACATAGCCCAAACAGGCCACAAAATCTCCTTTTTCCTCCCTACCAAAACCCAACCCAAACTAACCCCCTACAACCACCACCCCCACCTCATCACCTTCATCCCCGTCGACGTCCCGCACGTCGATGGGCTTCCTCTTGGGGCCGAGACCACAAATGACGTGACTCTCTCGGCTGGATCCCTCATCATGACCGCCATGGACCTAACCAAGGATACTATAGACTCTCAACTTACCCACCTCAAACCCGACTTTGTCTTCTTTGAATTCGCCCCGTGGATGGCCGACCTGGCCCGTAAACACGGGGCCAAGTCGGTGCACTATGTTGGACCAAGCCTGGTCCGGTTAGCTTATGTAAGCTCCCGGGCCAGGAACCTGCCTGCTAATCATAGGCTCACCGAGGATGATCTGATGGGCCCACCACCGGGCTTTCCGTGTCCATACATGGGCTTGCGGGCCGGTGAGGCCCGGGCCCTTGCGGGTGCTCTTAGGTTGGAGTTTGGAGGTGGGTTGACGTTGCTGGATAGGATCAATATGCCAGTGGAAGAGTGTGATGTGATAGTGGCTAAGACATGTAGGGAGTTAGAAGGTGCTTATTGTGATTTTTTGGAGAAGGAATTTGGTAAACCTGTTCTTTTGGCTGGGCCTATGGTGCCTGATGAAGTGCAGGGGTCTAAATTGGATGAAAAAATTGATGTGTGGTTAAAGGGTTTTGGCGAGGGTAGTGTGGTTTATTGTGCACTTGGTAGTGAGTGTGTTCTGGGAAAAGAGCAATTTCAAGAACTTGTCCTTGGTCTTGAGCTCACAGGTATATATGTAGGCAATTTCTTTAACTAGTTATAAAGTCTGTGCGATGCACGGGGCATTTGGGGGAAGGGGGAAAGGGATACCAAATGCCCCTAGTGGGATTTGAACCTTAGTGGTGGGTAAGAAAACCAAAGTTCTTGAATAGTACTGAAATTACGTAAATTAGTTCTGAGTTGAAATAGAACAAGTGATCTAGTTAGATTAATTCATAATTTGGTCATCGTATATTCATATTTGTTTTTTTTTTTTACTTTGTTTGCTTAACCCGTAGAATTTTGTTAATCTATAATGGTTTATGTTATAGGTAAGCCATTTCTTGCTGCACTTAAGCCTCCTACGGATTGCGAAACAATTGAATCTGCATTACCAGAAGGATTTGTAGAAAGAACAAAAGGAAGAGGAATTGTACACGGAGGTTGGGTGCAACAACTGTTGATCTTGCAACATGCATCGGTAGGGTGCTTCGTGACGCATTGCGGGCTTGAATCTTTGTCGGAAGGGATGGTAAGTGAATGCCAATTAGTGATGTTGCCTCAGGCAGTGGATCAATTCATCAATGCTAGGAGGATGAGCATGGACTTGAAAATTGGGGTTGAAATTGAGATGAGCCAAAATGATGGTCTATTCACTAGGGAAGCTGTTTGTAAAGCTATTTTGATGGTAATGGATGTTGAAAATCAAGTGGGGAAAGAGGTGCAAATCAATCATGCCAAATGTAGACAACTGTTGTTAACAAAAGGGCTTGAGGATTCTTACATTACTGGATTCTTACAAGCCCTGCTTAGATAGATCTACGAATCCAACATATGTATGTACTCTATGAATTTCAACATATAAGAAGCGCTGTTTAAACTCCATATTATTAGCTGCCAACACTCCATTATTTATGTTTGTATAAGCCGTAGCCATCAAGTGCTCTTAGATTACTCTGTTTCAATTTCTTAAGAACAATCCTACAACTTTTTTCTAGTACCATTAGAAAACTTAAAAACAACCGTATTATTTTTGATAAAAGGTACGAGTAGCATACATAAAAGCAATTGAAAAAGTCTAAAAGCCAAAACTACACTTACCCATTGGCCCCAGTTGTAAAACATGATTGAGTGGGCTTAGCTAAAGTCTAAAAGCAAGCCAACTAACAATGTGTACCTGCTCCTTTATCACCATTCTCACACCTGTGAATCTATGATTGTCATTCATATATATTCTCCATTATCCATGTCTACACAAAACTCAAAATTTACCACTTTCTGTACTCAAATCTAACTTCACATTTATTTAAGCGCAGATCACTCAGTCCTATAATTAACCAAACAGAGCATTTTCAGCAACCTGTAAAACATGTCGTCCCGTAACAATAACCAGTCTTTGCACATAGTAATGTATCCTTGGTTTGCTCTTAGTCACCTCACTTCATTTCTCCGTTTAGCCAACAAATTAGCTGAAAGAGGCCACAAAATCTCCTTTTTCCGCCCTACCAAAATCCTTCCTCAACTATCCCCCCACAACCACTGCCCCCACCAAATCACCTTCTTCCCGGTCAACGTTCCCCACGTCGACGGGCTTCCTCTAGGGGCCGAGACCACCAACGATGTGCCCCTCCCGTCCGCACCCCTCATCATGATGGCCATGGACCTAACCAAGAATATGATAGATTCTCATATTAGGCTTCTTAAACCTGACTTTGTCTTGTTTGACTTTGCACACTGGCTACCCAAGATCGCCCGCAAGCATGGGGTCAAATCCATTTTTTATGCCACGTCAAGCATCATGCCGTTGGCGTACATGAACTCAGAGTCCCGCAACCTGGCCCTCGACAGCAAGTTCACTGAGACCGATCTGATGGAGCCGCCACCCGGGTTCCCATGCCCTGCAATCAGGTTGCATCTCGGGGAGGCCCGACCCCTAGCGGAGGTAGGTTTGATAGACTTCGGAGGGGGGATGACGTTAATGAATAGGATCAACATCGGTCAGGTAGAATGCGATGCCATTGCTTCCAAGACATGTAGGGAGATGGAAGGAGCTTATTGTGATTTTCTTGAGAAGCATATGGAGAAGCCTGTGCTTCTGGCCGGGCCTATGTTGCCCGATTCACCAGCGGGTGGACTGGACGAGCGATTTGATGGGTGGCTAAAGGGTTTTGGAAAGGCAAGTGTAGTGTATTGTGCACTTGGGAGTGAATGTGTCCTGGCAAAGGATCTATTTCAAGAGCTTGTTCTTGGACTTGAGCTCACAGGTAAGCTTTGACTCTTAAATATGGTATTTTTATGATTGTGTTGAATTATGACACTTAATTAATGGTGTGTCCTTATATGTGTTTTGAGTTTACACTTATTTTTCTCTGGGTCATGAATTTTAATTTGGTTATGTTATCATAGGTAGGCCGTTTCTTGCTGTCCTTAAGCTACCTGCAGGATGTGAAACAATTGAGTCAGCTTTGCCTGAAGGGTTTTTGGAAAGAACAAAAGGAAGAGGAATTGTGCACAATGGTTGGGTGCAACAACTACTTCTCTTGAGACATCCATCAATAGGATGTTTTATAACTCATTGTGGAGTTGGATCTTTGTCGGAAGCCATATTGAGTGAGTGTCAATTGGTTCTGTTGCCTCAGGCATTTGATCAATTCATCAACGCGAGGATGATGAGCTTAGAGTTGAGAGTAGGGGTCGAGGTTGATAAGAAAGAAGGTGATAGCTCTTTCACCAAGGAGGACGTCTTTAAAGCAATCTCCAAAGTGATCGAGGTAGAAAGCGAAGTTGGAAATGAGGTCAGAGCCAACCATGCTAAATGGAGAGAGGTCTTATTGAAGGAAGGGCTTGAGGAATCTTATATTTGTGGATTTATTCAGAGCCTACAACGTTTACTATTTGTGGATTAGTATGAGAGAGTTATGAAAAGTGGTGATTGGCTTGAGAATCGAAGCAAGGACTTTATCTTTGCTACTCTTTTGGTTTAAGGGTCTCTTTTGGTTTAAGTTTCATTTTGTTGATTTAAGGATTTCTATTCATTTTACTCTCATGTCACACATTTAATCTTTGTTTTTTACAAGAAAAAACCGTAAACTCGGAAAAGAATAAATATATTCTATTGAAATTTCCCGATTTCTATTAGCAGATCTTTACTCTTTACCATAAGTGCTCAATTATTAATGTGCCTCAAAACTATAATAACTTGATGAATACAAAAAGATGTACGGAGTAATTTTTTTTAGTTCATGTGACTGTAGGCTGGCAAACGGGTTATTTGGGTCGGATTTGGGTCGGGTCATTTAGGTTCGGTTTGTTATCTCTAATTTCGGGTCGGGTATGCATTACTCCAGCATTTTATTTTTCTTTTATTATTGTTGTGGCCCACCAATTAAGGAAGGACCCCCAACAAATGGCCACATCACGGATGACACCGAGCTGATGAGGCCGCCACCTGGGTTCCCACACCCAGAGATGGGGATGAAGGCAGGGGAGGCCCTGAGCCTAGCACAGATCGAGTTTGAATGACTTCGGAGAGGGGATAACGATTGTGAAGCGGATTCGCCTATCTTTACAAGAATGTGATGCTATTGGGTCTAAGACGTGTAGGGAAATGGAAGGGCCTTATTGTGATTATATTGAGGAAAGCCAGTGATTCTGGCAGGGCCTTTAGTCCCCGAGCCACCAGCTGGTGAACTGGATGAGCAGTTTGATGGGTGGCTAAAGGGTTTCAGTGAAGGTAGTGTTGTGCACTGCGCACTTGGAAGTGAATGTGTGCTGGGTAAAGAGCTGTTTCAAGAGCTTGTCCTCGGACTTGAGCTCACAGGTATACCTCCTATACTATTTGATTCCGACTTGAAAACTAACTAATTAGTGTAAGTGGTTCGACAATCTCATGCCTTAAACAAATTCGAGGGTTTGAATCTTGTGAATGCAAAAACTACTTACTCTATTTGAAGCAATTTACCCTTTCTGAGCCGACCCGGTGGAAACCAGATTAGTCTTTGCCAAAAATACATCCTGTAAATAGTTTTGTAGATTTAGTAATGCTGTAAATAGTTTTGCTATCTAATAATGAAAAGTTGATATCGTGAATCTAAGATAATGTGAATGCGGGATTCAGAGGAGAGAAACAGAGGAAAAAGAAATACATAAAAGAGAGATCTAGTAAATGTCTATGCCCCTACACATTATTTGTACCATTTGCTTCTATTTAACTACCCTTTTCTAGTTGACCGGATAAAGTTTGTTTCTTTTGTTGGTCTGGTTAGTTTAATTGTGGTTATGCTATTACAGGTTGCTGCACTTAAGCTACCTGTGGGATGTGACACACTTGAATCAGCATTACCAGAGGGATTTATAGAAAGAACAAAAGGAAAAGGAATTATCCATAATGGTTGGGTGCAACAACCATTGATATTGCGACATCGATCTATGGGGTGCTTTGTGACTCATTGTGGAGCCGGATCTTTATCGGAAGCTATCCTAAGTGAGTGTCAATTGGTTCTATTGCCACAAGCAGTTGATCAATTTATAAACGCAAGGTTCATTAGCATGGACTTGAAAGTTGGGATCGAGATTGAGAAAAGAGAAGATGATAGCTTCTTCACAAGGGAGGCTGTTTGTCAAGCAATTTTAATGGCGATGGGGGAAGAAAGCCAAGTGGGAAAAGAGGTGAGAGCCAACCATGCTAAATGGAGGGAGGTGTTATTGAAGAAAGACCTTGAGGAATCTTATATAAGTGAGTTTATTTCAAGTCTACAAGGTAGTTTGCTTGGATGAATCCAATTAATATCAACAAAGGTGTGCTTGGGATCGAGATTATTGGCTAAATTAAATGAGGTTGAACAGGAACAAAAGGATATACTAGGCTCGACTAGGCTCATTTACACCCTTTCTACTATTTTGTTATGTTTATTTAGAGGAACAAGTTCAATGACTCTTTTTGGTATTAGCGAATGAAAGAATAAATACATAAGCAACCAATTGCTTCTTACGAATGTATGATTGTTGGCAGAGTTTTTAAACTCTCTGAGTACTTCTTGTGTGAGAATGTTTTACGATAAATCGGTCAAAAATAACACATTTTATTCATAATGTAACCTTTTTATGGTGTAAAAAGTTATATTGAAAAAAAACCCAATGATAAAAAGTATTTAAAATAAAATAATAGTTTTTACTTAAAAGTAGTATATTTTTTCTGTATAAATGTAAACGTCATCTCAGAACAAAATTGTCTTATACTAATTTTTAGGACACATTCCACACGATATGCGGGACAACATTTTTTTTCTTATTCTTATTATTATTGGGATGATCACTATGCTGGCCCATACCTTGTGCACTGGCCACCAAACAAAATGTCGATGCAGATGCACTGGCCACCAATACCTTGTGCTTCAATGTTTTATAGGGGTCGATCTCAGGATTTGAATTCAAAACCTGTTGATCTTTTGCTGATTTAATTTCATGTGTAGGTACAAATAAATATTTTTATGGGTATGTTTGACAAAATTAGCTGTTTTGCTAGCTGAATATGATAATAATAATAATAAATTCAGCCGAATATGTCTATTCTTGCCCATCTTGGTCATGTATTAGTTGCCTGATTGTCTTGTCTTTTCAAAAACCCATTGACAATAAGTGTTTAAAATAAAATAAATTTTATACTTAAAAGTAGTAACATTTTTTCTATATAAAATGTAAACGTCATTTCAAAATAAAACCGTTTTATACTAATTTTTATAACACATTCCACACGATATGCGGAATGACATTTTTTTTTTATTCTTTTTATTACTGGGATGATCACTATGCTGGCTGGGTGCTTAATGCAAATAATTTGGTCCACTCAATTTTATAGAAAGCTAGTACTGTATTAATCAACATCTGAAACTAAACGAGTCATGTATTTGCTGGAAGGCTATGGTGTCCTTCAACTGTGGACACTAGCTATATTTATAGTACAATACAATAGCTGTATGAGATATTACACAAGAGTGATTACAGGGAGAGATTACATGAGAGATTACAGTTAAGGGAGAGATTACAGGAGAGATTACAGTTGAGGGAGAGATTACAGGGAGGAATAAATCAAAGGGAGAGATTATAGGAGCAATTAACAACTTTTTATATACAGTAGGATAGTGTTTGATTGTGATCAAACACTCAAAATCACGTATCCTTAACACACACACACACACACACCCCCGCAAACTTAACGTGGGATGAACGTTGAGTTTGGTTCTGAGCAAAGTAACCGAGAGGTGCTGAGTGCCTTTGTCAGAACATCTGCATTCTGATCAGTAGACGGTATGTAACGCACCACCAAATTTCCTCTTTCTACCTTCTCGCGAACAAAGTGAAAATCAATGCGTATATGTTTTGAACGCTTAAGAAACACTGGGTTGGCTGTCATAAAGGTAGCAGAGAGATTATCACATAATAGAACCGGAGGAGTAGGGAGTGAGATATGCAACTCTCGAAGAAGTTGTTGCAACCAAATAACTTCAGATGTAGCCGCAGCCAGCCCACGGTACTCTGCTTCAGTACTTGACTTAGCCACAACATATTGCTTCTTGGAGGACCAACTTATTAAATTTCCACCAAAATAGACACAGTAACCATGAGTGGACCTAGAATTGTCCGGATCACCACCCCAATCGGCATCAGAATAGGCAAGCAACTGAGATGAAGTAGAGCGCTTGATAAATAAGCCATGGTTTATTGTTCCTTTAAGGTACCGCAAGATCCGTTTTACAGCCCGCCAATGCTCCAATTTAGGATTGTGCATGAACTGACACACCCTATTCACTGCGTAAGAAATGTCCGGACGTGTGACAGTAACATATTGAAGTGCTCCAACAGCACTTCTGTACAAAGTAGGATCAGGCATGGGTTCTCCTTCACATGTCAACTGTGACCGCGCCTCTGCAAGCGTGGAAACTGGTTTCGCGCCTTCCATTTTTACTTGACTCAGAACATCAAAAATATATTTTGACTGAGATAAATATAGGCCACCAATAGACGTTGTACTTCAATGCCCAGGAAATACCTCAGATCACCAAGATCCTTTAGAGAAAATGAAGCATTTAAAGTGACTGTAAACTCGCTCAAGTAAGCACCGTCATTGCCAGTGACGATAATATCATCAACATACACGAGAAAATATGTAAGAGATGCACCTTCGTTGCGAACGAACAAAGATGTATCTGAATAACAAGCTTTGAAACCATGCTCTAATAGAAAATGCTTCAATTTGGTAAACCAGGCCCTCGGTGCTTGTTTTAAGCCATAAATGGCCTTGTTTGATAGACAAACATGCTTCGGATGGTCTAAACTTTTGAACCCTGGTGGCTGTGTCATATATACCTGCTCATTGAGATCACCATTAAGGAAGGCATTGTTCACATCAAGTTGTTTCAAAGACCAATCATTAGCGACAACAATAGTAAGGACCATTCTCACTGTGCTAGGCTTTACAACGGGACTGAAAGTCTCAAAAAAATCCACCCCTGGTCGTTGATTAATTCCCCGGGCAACTAACCGAGCCTTACATCGCTCAATACGCCCATCTGGTCCACGTTTTATACGATAAACCCATTTACAGGTCACCACATTGACCTCTGGTGGACAAGGTACGAGATTCCAGGTTTTTGCTCGAACAAGAGCTTGATATTCAGCTTCCATAGCCTCACGCCACTCAGGATACTTTGAGGCCTGAGTGAAGGAGGTGGGTTTTGTTATGGGTTGTGGGTCAGATAGTGGATAACGAGTGGCTTTTAAGGCTATAGGCTTCAAGGAATTTGTTCGAGCTCTTGTAACCATAGGATGGTCAGAAGCATCAGATGGCCGCAAATGTCGTAAAACTTTAGGCAAGGGAGGTGCTGCATTAGAGGAGTTATTGACCGTGGTCGAATTCAAAGTAGCTGCATCAACAGTACCATGTGTCTGCGAAGTGGTTGCATCATCAGTACCATGTGACTGCACAGAACATGAGGTGTGCGAGGGTGAAGTTTGAATGTGGAATGACTCAGTTGGGGCTGGACTTGGCATAGGAGAGGGTGAGGTCATTGTAGGAGTAGAATCTTGAGCATGATCAGAAGATGAGATAGAATGTGGACTTTTGGAGGCATCTTGTAGAAGAGATAAAGTGACTTCTTCATCGGAGGGCAATGCAACAGGTTTAGGATTGTTTTCTGATGTGGAAAACGGAAAAGTGGTTTCGTCAAAGACAACGTGTCTAGCTATGTAGACTCGACATGTAGGTATGTGAAGACACAAATAACCCTTATGTTTTGAACTGTACCCCAAGAAAACGCAAGGTTTTGAGCGATATTCTAATTTATTTTGGTTGTAAGGTCATAAAAAAGGATAGCACAGACAACCAAATGTTTTCAAGAATTTATAATCGGGTTCCCGACTATATAAGCGTTGATATGGGGACTGAAATTCTAATGTAGGAGTTATTGTGCGATTCATCAAGTAGGTGGCGGTGGAGAAGGCATACTCCCAGAATTGAAGTGGTAGAGATGCATGTGCAAGAAGGGCCAACCCTTTTCCTACTATGTCTTTGTGTCTACGTTCAGCAGCTCCATTTTGTTCTTGAGTATGGGGACAGGATACTCGGTGACTAACCCCACATTCATGAAGAAAGGTAGATACATTTCTATATTCACCTCCCCAATCAGTTTGTAATTGTTTTATTTTGTACCCAAATTGTCTCTCTACAAGTGCTTGAAAGTGTTTGAAAATGAGAAAAACCTCATCTTTTCTTTTCATTAAGAACACCCACATATATTTGGTGCAATCATCAACAAAGTGAACAAAATAGGAGAAGCCATTAACAGAAGGAGTAGGTGCTGGACCCCAAACATCACTGTAAACTAGAGCAAATGGTACTGTAGAGCGAATATGAGTATTATTCAAAGATAAACGATGACTCTTCCCTAATTGACAAGAACCACACAGAGAGAAGCTTTTGTTGGATAGAGGCAAAGAAAATTCATTAACAATTCTACGAATTATTTTCTCATTCGGATGGCCCAAGCGATTGTGTCAACCTTGAAGGGAGGTACGCTCGCCTATGAAAGCTGATGGAGGGTTTAAAGAGACTAAAGCATGTTCTGGAAATGTTTTGGAGCCCGTTACTGTAATGCGCTTTCTGATATTGTGATGCAGACGATAAAAACCATGGTCAAGAGTCCCCTGCAGCAGCACCTTTCCCTGTGAACTTTTGACAAGACATGAGTCAGCATGAAATTCCATATATACATTATTGTCCCGTTTGAGTTGTGATACACTAAGCAGCTTTTTAGCAAGATTTGGTATGCACAGAACATTGGTCAATTTTAGTGGCTTAGTGTCAGTAGGAATAGTGCTAGAGCCAATGTGGGAAATGGGCAGAAGCTTACCATTAGCAATCTCCACTTGATCCTCACCGTTATATTCAGCATGGACGGAAAGATTATTCATGTCAGAGGTGAGATGATTCGATGCTCCAGAATCAATGTACCAAGATGGATCAGCAGGATTAGCGGGTGGTGAGGCAAGCAAAGAAGAAATCTTGTTTCCTTTTTCGGATGTATAAGCATGATTATAGCGCTGCCAACAGTCAAGAGCAGTATGTCCAGTTTTATCACAAATCTGACAGATTGGTTTTCCCTTACTGTTGCCGTTCGGATTAGACCGAGTGTTATTGGAAGAGAAGTTGCGATCAGAAGTAACAGTTTTGGCGCCTCCAGAAGAGTTAGTACGATAATTCTGATGTGAGGAGAATTGCCCCTGCCGTGACTGACCATAATTATTATAGTTGCCCCGTCCTCGACCTTGTCCTGAGTTGGATCTGAAATTCCCTCGATTTGCAACATGAGCACTGTAAGTCACGGACCGTTGTTGAGCCATTTCATCAGCCTTGAGCCTGTTTTCTTCATTATATAGCATCTCCAACAACAACTCAACAGTTAAAGGAGTTTCAATGGACAAGCGAGTGTTAAGAGCAGAGCGAAAATTATTGAACTTTGGCTCTAACCCACTCAAAATACACTGAATTAATTCTTCTTCTGAAACTGACTGACCAATACTTGCCAAAATATCAGCTATTGCACGCTTCTTTTCAACATAATCAAGAACTGAGAGCGTACCTTGCCTGAGTCCATATTGAAGCTCGGATTTCAGGTGCATAGTTCGAGCCCTTGAAGTCGAACGGAAAATGTTGCTTAAGATAGACCATGCTTGCAAAGTAGTCTGAGCTCTTGTTGTGTAACTAAGTACATGTTCTGAAAGTGTACCCTTTAACCACAAGAGCACAAGTCTGTCCTTGAACACCCACGATTCATATGCAGGGTTCAACTGTCGCAGTGTAGGATCGGTCTCATCTGGAATATACTTTTCTGGTTGTTGATTATCATTTTCAATGAGATACTCAAGATTGTAGGCCTCCAGAGCAGATTTAACATAAGAGGCCCAGATTGAGAAATTTTCTTTCTCTCGATCCAGTTTAATTGAGAGGGTAGGAAAAGTGATGGATGCATTGTTCTTCGAGGTGGCTGTTTGCAAAATTGAATTGGTTGAATTGGTTGAGTTGGTTTCACTAGCCATTCCTCGGGTTTGGTTTGACGCTAGTCTTTCAGCTCTGATACCATAAACGAGTCATGTATTTGCTGGAAGGCTATGGTGTCCTTCAACTGTGGACACTAGTTATATTTATAGTACAATACAACAGCTGTATGAGATATTACACAAGAGTGATTATATGGAGAGATTACAGTTGAGGGAGAGATTACAGTTGAGGGAGAGATTACAGGGAGGAATAAATCAAAGGGAGAGATTATAGGAGCAATTAACAACTTTCTATATGCAGTAGAATAGTGTTTGATTGTGATCAAACACTCAAAATCACGTATCCTTAACAGAAACCAACTTAACTGAATGGAAACCTATACTAGTATACTTGGAACAATACACGGTGAAAAGGCAACCAAAGTTACCAAACAAAATGTCGATGCACATGCACTGGCCACCGATACCTTGTGCTTCAATGCTTTATAGGGGTCGATCTCAGGACCTGTTGATCTTTTGCTGATCTAAAATCATGTGTAGGTACAAATAAATATTTTTATGAGTATGTTTGACACAACTAGCGATTTTGCTAACTGAATATGATAAATAAATAAATAAAAAATCAGCAGAATATGTCTATTCTTGCCCGTCTTGCCCATGTATTGTCCTTTTTGAAATCAATACTCTGGGGACAGCAATAATGGATAATGTAGGCCAAATCATTTATCGACCCTACATGGCTACATGGGATGATACCATATGGTAGAGAACTAGAGATCCACATATCCATATTCCCTTCTACTTCTATATATTATATCTTTGTAGATAGATATAGTAGCCCAAGTTTCATTTTAGGCTCAGATTAATCGGTCACACACTCACAAAACATGTCGTCGAGTAATGAGAACAAGTCGTTACACATAGTAATGTACCCATGGTTTGCAATTAGCCACCTCACCTCATTCCTCCGTCTAGCTAACAAACTGGCCGAGCGAGGCCAAAAGGTCTCCTTTTTCCTCCCTTCCAAGACTCAGGCAAAACTAGCCCCCCCACAACCACCGCCCCCACCTCATCACCTTCTTCCCCGTCGATGTCCCCCACGTCGACGGGCTTCCTCCGGGGGCCGAAACCACCAATGATGTGCCCTTGTCGTCTGGGCCCCTAATCATGACCGCAATGGACATGACCAAGGACACGATAGATTCCCACCTGACCCAACTCAAACCCGACTATGTCTTATTTGACTTTGCACACCGGCTACCCGAGCTAGCCAAGAAACACTGGGCAAAGTCTATGTACTATGCCACATCGAGTTTAGTGCGGTTCGCTTACTGCAGCGCTGAGGCCAGAAACCATCCCTTCGACGACCTCTACACGGTGGCCGATCTGATGAACCCGCCACCCGAGTTCCCATGCCCGGACATGAAATTGCAGGCAGGGGAGGCCCTGTCCTTTGCCCAGGCGACTTGGGCTGAGTACGGGTCGGGGATGACTCTCCTGAAGAGGGTCCGTATCTCTTTACGAGATTGTGATTGGGTCTAAAACATGTAGGGAGATGGAAGGGCCTTATTGTGATTTTCTTGAGAAACATATGGGAAAACCGCCATTGATCCCAGAACCACCTGCTGGTAAATTGGATGAACGATTTGATGAGTGGTTCAATGGTTTTGTTAAGGCTAGTGTTGGCACTTGGAAGTGAATGTCTGCTGAAAAAGGACCTGTTTCAGCAGCTTGTACTTGGACTTGAGCTCACAGGTAATCGTAATCCAATCTTATACTCCCTCCGTTTTAGATAAATGTATATATTATTGTATAGCTCAATTGACAACTAAATACTACTACATGACTGATTGATCGCTAATAGCTAGTTGAACAATTAATCGATCATTAGTAAAAACGAATAAAATACTAACAGCTAGTTATTGTTGAATTTGCCATTTGACAGGTAATTCTAATCAAATCTTATAATTGTCCTGTGAATTAAATCAAACATCCTTGTGAATTAATTTCCTGATCCATTTCTTCAATGTTATCTTTGTCATATTTGGGCAGTCAGTTGTTTCAAAAAGGAAAGTTGTACTTTTTATGCTCTTTCCATGTACTTAACCATTGTGACATCTCAACCAACAACAAAAAAAGAAAGAAAGTAGACAATCATTGTGAATAGGTTTAATTTGATTATATTGTTATTACAGGAAGACCATTTCTTGCTGCTCTTAAGCTACCTATGGAATGTGAAACACTAGAGTCAGCTTTGCCTGAAGGATTTTTAGAAAGAATAAAAGGAAGAGGAATTGTGCACAACGGTTGGGTGCAACAACAACTACTTTTGCAACATCCATCCATGGGGTTTTTTGTGACTCATTGTGGAGCCGGATCTTTATCAGAAGCTATCTTAAGTGAGTGTCAATTGGTTTTGTTGCCTCAAGCAGTTGATCAATTTATAAACGCAAGGTTTATTAGCATGGACTTGAGAATTGGAGTCGAGGTTGACAAGAGAGAAGAAGATTGTTTCTTCACCAAGGAGGCTGCCTCTAAAGCAATTTTAAGTGTGATGGAAATAGAATGTGGAGTGGGAAAAGAGGTGAGAGCCAACCATGCCAAATGGAGAGAGGTGTTGTTGAAGGAGGGACTTGAAGAATCTTATATTTCTGAATTTATTCAAAGCCTACAAGGTTTGCTTGGATAAAATTTGCAATTCACCAAATGAGCTACTTTTTTTTTTTTTTTTTTTTTATTTTAAGAATACTACTTTATTTGGAACTTATATCCTGTTATTATTGAAATTGATGAAATAAATGTAACAGGTAAATGAGCAGCAACTCATAATTCTTCTTTGGGTAGTAAGTTGGTGAGCATGTCGAATCGGTTAACAAAAAATGTGATATGAATGTTAGTATTCTGCACATTTTCTTTATAATTAACCGTTGAAATTATTTTTATTTATGATAAAAAAACTAGTATGAGGCGGTCTATAGGTGAGACCTTACTAACAAGCACAGCGTGCTTATATCAAGTTTGGCTATACAGATTAGAGGGGTCTCGCCTTCTCATAGGAAACCTTCTCTTCCATGATTTCACTCCAAAAGAAGTATTTCCATGAAGAAAAAAAACAAAATCCCTTGCACAAGAGGCTGTAGAAATGGGAAATGACCTTCCATATCAATAGCGGTCGCAAAAATAACATCATACACGAACGAGACACATGATTCTTTAAAGAGAATTCATTCGCTCGTAAGCTTAGAAAAGAGACTGATACTGAAAAACCCAAATTAAAACCCCTCAAATTCCAAAAAAAAAAAAAAAAACAAAAAAAAAAAAAAAAAAAAAAAACCAGGTGGGCAAAATCAAATGGCAACTCAACCAAGTGAAAAACCACCACAATCCATCTATGATTTCACTGTCAAGGTTTGTGCTTTCTTTTCCTTTCCCATTGAATTTCGATAAAATTTGCAGTACTAAAATACCCAAAATAAAGTAAAAATAAAGTCGTAGCCTTTGATCGTCTTTAAATCAAGCACATCACCTTTTCTTTCAGGTCAAAATGGGATTTACTTGGTGGGTTTTTTCTATATAACTCAAGTTCAAGTGAAGGTGTTAGATTTTGTGTTTTTAGGGAGAAATTTTCAATTTTTAATTTGGATGAAATATCAGTGATTATATAGCTTGTTTTCATGTGTAGGATGCCCTGGGAAATGATGTTAAGCTAAGTGATTATAAGGGCAAAGTTGTGTTGATTGTAAATGTTGCTTCCAAATGGTAAACTGCTGATTTCCCTATGTCATTGATTGTACAAATTGAAACCCTAAGTTGTTTGTGCCTATAAGTTGACATCTTTTTGTTGGAAAGAATTTGTCATGAGGTTATGACTGATGGATGGGTTATTGGGTTTTTGGTGGTTTGATTTGTGGCAGTGGAATGACCAACTCGAACTACAAAGATCTGAATCAATTACATGAGAAGTACAAAGATCAAGGTCCTTTTCACCATTTTTCATTCCAATTTTGTTATATGCTAGCTGTTTGAATAAGAGTTTTATAACTTTTCTAAATTTGTTAATTTGGTACAAAATATGGTCTTTTGATTTCTTTACAGGTCTTGAAATACTAGCGTTCCCGTGTAATCAGTTTGGGGATGAGGAACCAGGAAGCAACAATGAGATTCAAGACTTTGTTTGCACTCGTTTCAAGTCGACATTTCCAATTTTTGACAAGGTACATCATTCCAAAGTAACTACAAGGAGTTGACCCCTAAAAATCAACTTTCTGCTTCTGTTTCATTCCCTTATTCTCGAATGCTCATGTTTATGATTCTCTAAGGCTTTTCTTTTTATAGAGCTGTTCGTGAAATGCTGTATCCTGTGTGTTCTGCATTAGCATAAACCATTATTTTGGTACTGCCTTCTATAGAATGCTATTTTCAAATATAGTTCTTTTGCATATTACTGTCTCCTTATCTAGTTGGCTTAAAGAGCAAGTTCTTCTCCAAGTTGTTTGATAATCCCTCTCCGAAGTCTGAACACGGAGCACAATAGGATACCCTATATCTGTCAGCATCTCCTGGTTTCTACACCATTGTTATGTTCATAACTTCATATGCGTTTACTTGTGGCAAGAAAAAATTGGTGAATAAAATTTGAATGAGGAACACCAGCTAAACTAAATTGAGATTGGACTGTAATTCGAGGAGCTTCCAAGTCCCCCATAAGTGTTGCCTTCAAACATGTGGAAACTAGAGCGGGTAAACTTTTACTTGCAATGTTTAAGGTATTCAGGTTCCATAAAGAACTGTTATGCTAAATCTCTTTGTTGTGTAGTCTTGTATTTATATTTTAGACCTCAAGCTCTGGATAGGATGCCCCCCCCCCCCCCGGGTAAAGGAATATGACATGTTCTGACCTGGATACCTGAAAACCCAACTATATAAGCTACAATTTTTTCTATTTCCATTCTGGCGTCTGATTCACAACATCATTCTCCCTCTCTTTTCCTCTTCTCACACTCACACTCACCAAATCCTTCATCCTTTCATATGGTTCCCCTGAAGTTAAGTTATTGTGATACTGGAGACCTTTTTCCTGATGCTGAGGGTGTGCATTTTTGTAATACTTGATTACTTTAGCTGCGTTTAATAGAACTCTCTGTGGTAAGTGTGCCCTGGAAATGTCTCCAGATCTTGTCAAGTAACCTGTATTGCTTCAGACTTTAAGGTCTCACATTATGTCTCTCATGCATGCTGTTCTTATAGATTGAAGTCAATGGTGAGAATGCTGCACCCATGTACAAGTTCTTGAAGCTGGGCAAATGGGGTATTTTTGGTGATGATATTCAGTGGAATTTCGCCAAGTTCCTTGTTGATAAGAGTGGTCAGGCTGTTGGTCGATATTATCCCACAACAGCTCCTCTCAGCCTGGAGGTAAGAGGCTCACTGATCAATATGTTGACTTTGGGTTCAGAAATACCTTCTAGGTTATGCTGACCTCCTGCATCTTCTGATGGCTATTTTGTTGCTGCAGTATGATATACAGAAGCTACTGGAGATTGCATAAATTGTTGCCATGTAAAAGACTTGCAAGTGTATATGCACATTCTCCCTAAGAGGTGTGAAGGGCTTGTTTTAATGAGGCTGGATTGTTGTCGTTGCTAAGTATGTGCATTCAGGATTGATATAAAGGGCTACTCCCACTCAGTCAGGAGTGCTATCATTCAGCGGTTATACCAGAGTTTCTGGAAGGTGTAATGTGGAATATCTGAGTGTTATGTTGTATATGACTCTCCAGTGGGCGGACAAGAGTTTTGGAACTTGGTTGATGAGGCTTGGGGGTAGTTGTCACTCATAATGTGTGATATTTGCCCGTTTTGCCTTCCAAGATGCCAATGAAAAACGGGCAAATACGCCATTACCCAAGTTGGCCAGGTATATACAAAAACTTGTGTGGACTTAGTCCATGGTGGACCAATACTTGGAGTCACCCCCTACTTCATTTGGAGTCACCCCTCTTCTAAAAGTGGAGCCACCCCTACTTGAGTCACCCCTCAAATTTACACTAGGCATCATCCCTACTTCACCTGGAGCCACCCCTTACTTCACCTAGAGCCACCCCTCTACTTTATCTGGAGCCACCCCTCAAAATTATTTGGTCCACGGTGGACTAAGTCCACACAAGACAAGCTGGTTAAATGGTTGTACAAAATAAGATTCAGGAAGTATTGACTTGATTAGAATCAGCCTTACATACTAGCACACACATCTTGAGGTCAATTCTAGTCTTTTGAGCTCCAGACTCCACTCCTTTGGGTGATAATGAACTAGTTATGAGCACTTTGTTTCAACTTTACCTCAACAAAATATATCAATTTTGATTGTAACTTTGCAACCCTATTTAGCTCCAGAAGGACCACAACCATCACGGTGAAACTTAACACTAGTCAACAATACATAGTGGGAGATGCTATTGCACTCTAAAATGGCCTTTTGTACTCCACTTCTAGGAGAATACATGGAAAAATCAGCTCTCAAAGTCTGGAGACTGGAATTCATTTTCGAAATGCAAGCAGTATTTTCGAATAGACACAATATGCTAATGAGGTCTTTGGCCTAGTGATTAAGATTGAGGCCACAACTACAATAGCTTCGAGGTTTGATTCCAATTTGATGCAAATTACAATTTACACAAGGAAAGGAAGGGTAAAATTAGGGGTCACTTATTATGGTTAGTAATAACCCTTGTTTTATTGAAAACTGATCCCCGTCTCATCAAAAATTACAAAAAGACCGTCTTATAGAAGTTTTTGTGTTCCAATTTTCCAATTCCATACACAAAATGATAATCAAAAAAACTCAAAAAAAAAACTAAAAAAAATGACAAATAAGAAAAATTAAACGGAAATTTCATGTGGTACCCTCAAAGTTTGCACTTTTGAACGCGATATCCACTTTTTTTTAACTTTGCACGAAATAACCCTAAAGTTTAAAACTTAGGCACCCCGTACACAAAATCTGAAACAGCAGCTTAACGCCGTTAAGTTGGTCAATTATAAATAGTGAAATGATTATTTTGCCCCTATGTCTTTATGCGAAAGAACCAAAATTGATTTTTTTTGAAATATTTTTAATTTAATTTTCTATATTTTCTGTGAGTTTTTATTTTTGCACAAAATACCCAATACATTATAAAACTTTAGGGGTACCATGTGCACAACTTAATAAGTTCAGTGTTATTCTCTGCAAACTCTTTAATTGAAACCAAATGCTATTTTGAGCGGAACTAACGTCTTATAGCCATTGGTTTCAAGGTATATAATGGCCAAATGTGCTTCTTCTCTCATCCCAATTTTGAAATGAGACAATTAGCACATTAAGAAAAAAAATATATTATTTTTTATGCTTATTTTATTTTGTTAATAAAAAAATCCTTCTTATTTATAGGTTAGGATCGTATGAGAAATTTAATAAACGTTTTTTTATAGACAACACTCAATAAATAATATTACTAAACACCAACTTGGAGGAAATTACAAAGAATTCAAAACTTACAACTTACACATAGCTTAAAGTTGAAAATAGAGTGATTTGGGTGTGAGAGAAGAGGCACATTTGCCCATTAAATAGCCTAAAACCATCGGCTATAAACGGCTAGTTACACCCAAAATAATCGTTGGTTTCAGCTATAGAGTTTGCACAGGATAACATTCAACTTATAAATTTGTGCACATGGTACCCCTAAAGTTTTATAATGTATTGGGCATTATGTGCAAAAATAAAAACTCACAGAAAATATAGAAAATTAAATTAAAAATATTTCAAAAAAAATCAATTTTGGTTCCTTCGCATAAAGACATAGAGGCAAAATAGTCATTTTACAATTTATAATTGACCAACTTAACGGCGTTAAGCTGCTGTTTCAGATTTTGTGTACGGAGTGCCTAAGTTTTAAACTTTAGGGTTATTTCGTGCAAAGTTAAAAAAAAAAGTGAGTATCGCGTTCAAAAGTGCAAACTTTGAGGGTACCACCTGAAATTTCCGAAAAATAAAAGAACTGGAGCCACCTGAAGCTTTCTTCTGCCTTCGTCAATGAAGCTTTCTCCTACCTAAAAATTTTCTTGCATGCCTTCAAAGCCTCAAGGAGCACCAAAAGAACAGAGAACAAAATAAAATAAAAAAACAAACTTCATTTTAGTGAATTTTTTGCCAACATTAACATAAAAAAACACAGTTACTGGGTCTCTAAACTCCAGAAAATAAAAATCATTGACAACCGGTGTACCTGAGTGCTGTATATTCCGGCTACCGGTGAGTCCACTGGTGTCAAAGCCAAATTACCATTACCAACTGAAACCCCGCAAAATCATTTTCTCTCTCCTCAGTAAACCTAATCACTCACATTTACTAGCTGACCTGCTGTCCTCACTAAACCCATTGGGGGGTTCGTTGCCCACGGTAAATTTTATGTCTCTTCAACTCCTTGACATTTTTATCTTTCTCTCTCTTCTCCCTTTTGATAGGAAGGGGTTTTCATTTGGGTAACTTAACAAGCTATGAGCTTTTCTGTAAAAATGTCTCCTTTTGGAGAAAATATTGTGGTGGGTATCACGGAAACAAAAAATTTGATTAGTTTCTTGGATTAAATTTTAGCTTTTGAACTGGGTAGGCGCCAAATTTGCTCTAAGGGCTTTATGTTTCTGTATTGAATATGCACACCAACTGTTTGTTAAAATGCCCCACTGAACTAGTAGTGGGTAGTAGTAAGTATGGGACTATGGGACTATGGGTCAATTTTGCTACATGCCTATTTAGGTCTTTGCAATTACAAGTGCCATAGCAATACATTGGGTTGCTTCTGATGGGTTGATAGTTGTCAAATGGGTTGCAGATGAGGTATATGAAGCCACTGAGCTTGTTCCAAGATTTGCTTAAGACGGATGCACTTAAAAAAGGTCGGTTACTTGGCCTGGATGTCGGTGATAAGTATGTTGGGCTAGCTGTTACAGACTCTGATAACAAAATTGCAGAACCTTTAAGGTATGTTTTATTGTTCTCTATGCATTGCCTGGGGAGTTCATGTATACATTATATTAAGCCTTCGAAGTATGGGTTTAATGACTGATACATAGCAGTCACTTTTAGTAATATAGCAATTTTCTTTTTAACTATTTTCCACTGTTGTGACTTGTTCTGTGATTGCACTTGCAGCGTTCTACTTCGAAAAAAATCGAATATTGATTTGATGGCCAGTGATTTTCAAAGTTTGGTAAGCTTTCTCTTTCCATCTACTCCACCGTTGTTTAGTCATTCCACCATTTCAATACTCAGTTATAGGAAAAGAGGTGAAACCTCGGTTCACAGTTTGCTGTGAAATCTTTGGGAGTTGCCAGTGTCACCTACTATATTTTCGTTGCGTTTCAACTCTCAAAAAGAGTGAGTTATTGTGGATTCTTAGTCGCATAAGATTTATGGAGTATTAGCTAGCAATCGCAGAAGACTGACAAGCTTACAAGGAATAGGTACTCTCTTGTAACTTGTTCTCAGTTATTGTATACGCTGTGTATCAATCTATCTGCGTATTCGCTGATTCCTGGATGGTTGCGTGAGGCAATATTTGCCTTCAGTCTTTGAGTACCTGTATGTCTTTGTGATAACCTGCTCTCTCAAACAATGTTAGGACTCGGAAAACTCTAGATTCGTATAGTGTCACTCTATTTTTTTGTGACTTCTTATTCTCTACTGTCATCAGTAGGACTCAAATGGAATGAGGTTCTAATGAGTTTTTTTGTTGTTTGCAGATTTCTGAATTTTCTTTAGTAGGCTTTATTGTTGGCTGCCCTTTCGATAGACACCAAAGCAGTCCAGATGTATGTCATCCATCTCGCTAAGTTGCTATTGATATCAAAAGTTAGTTGTGGTATTGATAATTTGTTGGATCAATGTTTGATGTTTTTCCCTCTTTCTTGATCAGGGTGTGCAAGTGAAGGTTTTGATAGACGATCTCTGTAAAACGGGAAAACTTCAAGATTTGAAGTATACTTATTGGAATGAGTGCTTTCCATCAAAGGTACCCCCCTTTTTTTTTGGAAAGAATAATTGTCATGTATATCATGATGTACATAAGTCGTGAGCCTTTATGCCACGTAATTGTAGCTGCGTGTATTGAAAATCAGAATTATAGACTTAGGTCATTATGCACCAAAAAAGTAGACTTGGGTCATTGGACTACCTTTGAAACATGCTTCTACACTAATCAAAAAAAAAAAAAAAAAACTTCATGGATATATCATTTTAAGATTTAGGCACTCACATTGAAGGCGCGGAGTTTGGAGGCTTTTAATTCATTGCAAATTGTTGAGTAACCAGACTGGTAGAAATTCTAGCCTTCACATTGTACCTATAAAGTGACGAGAAGACTATAAAGTCTTCAGCAATCCGATGTCGCCAAAACATTGGCTGATCATTTTTTATGATCAGACTGATCGGTATCTTCATTTACTTTCAGAATGTTGAGTTACTTTTGAGGCCACTAAAGCTGCATCCAGTGGAATCCAAGACTATTCTCGACAAGTTTGCAGCTGTGGGAATTTTACAGGTGAAAATAGCAGCTTTGCTTCAATTTAATGGTATAAGATTTTGATTCATTTAGATTTCTGAAGCTGTTGATAACTGTAAATTTGCATATCGAATCAGTTGCCATCCCTGTCCCTTCATAAGCTAGTTACTTAAATGTTTACCAGAAAGAGATCAAAAGTTCGTATACAATTGTCAGTTCACAAGTTCTTCCATTACATGCTGGGGTAGCCAAATTCTTATCTAAAGCTTGGGAATACAGCTGTTTGACAACCCAGAGCATTGTTGCTGTTTTGTATTGTTTTTAGATTGAATGCACTAGCAAAAGATATCACATAACTTTAAAGGTGATCATAAAAAAAAATTGTTGAACATCTAAGTTGAGTATGAAGTCCATGATCATGATGAACCCTGTTTCGTGACAGGGGTACCTAGATTATGTCAATCACAATGGACTGAAGAGTGAAGATGTAGAAGATCGTACTGGGAAGAGCTGACCTCTTACTGTGATCAGTTATCAACCCAAATGTATGATCTAACTGTCCTGAATGGCTTTGCATGATGATGAGGTGTCAGCACACGTACGTCGAGTTTTGCTGCATTCAATTTGACATTGCTCAAAGATCTCTTCATTTACTGAGCTAAAATGAAAATTTTCATTTATAGTAAAACAATGGTTGCAAAATTTTCATTTATAGTAAAATGCGCATTTGACATTTTCAAGTGTTTGCCGCTGCGTTTTCATCTTGGAA
Source organism: Tetragonia tetragonoides (assembly GCA_038025085.1). Taxonomy (NCBI): domain Eukaryota; kingdom Viridiplantae; phylum Streptophyta; class Magnoliopsida; order Caryophyllales; family Aizoaceae; genus Tetragonia; species Tetragonia tetragonoides. The sequence continues at coordinate 51,966,685 of CM076142.1, forward strand.
TTCTAAAGTGAGGTTACTTGGCTTTTGGAGCCCCAGACCGGCCTGCTCCGGCGGGATACTTACTGGTTTGTTGTTGTTGTTGTATTATGTTACCTTTTTTGTGCTCCAAGTAATATGATCAAGGAAAAGCAATCTTGGAATGAATAGTACTCTAGCATATTAGCTAAGTGGTCAATAATTGATTTTACCAGAAAGCAGACAACTTGATCAGGCTCTTTTTGGCTGATGACGAGATTTTTCGAGCAGAAATCCGAAATGATTTAAGAAAACACAACGAAACACAGACCTTAACCAAAAATCAATCCAAACCATACTGAATCCAATGTTACCTTACTGAAAACTAGCATACACAACAGTGTATTTTCAAATCAAGCTTTCCAGTACCCAACATGTTTTTTTGGTCATCCACTCACCAACTTCAGAGCAACAACTCCTTTCTTTCCAGGCCATGAACCAGCAACAATTTGGCTAGCAAGGATTATAATTTTCTAACAAAGATCCTATTCTTCATGTACACAAATTTAAAAACCGTATCTGTACAAAAATCTGATCAAATTCCAAGTAATTATGGTGTACCAGTCTCCCCTAAGATTAATTTTATAAATAAAACATAATCGTTCTGAGAAACATAATGAACTACAGCTCGAAAATCTACCTAAGGTAACATATTTGTACGTACTCAAGAGCCAAACATAGGAGGCTGAGGCTCAACCCATATATGTGGTTTATTATTGTTGCACTGTGATATACCATAGTAGTAACTTTCAGATGACAAGCAAGCGCGAGTGTAGTAAATCGAATTAGGTTTAAGGGGATATGATGCCTCCAAAGAGAAGGAAGAGTTCAACCCAAGAAAATTGCTTGGTTCCCCAAAGTCTGCACTACCTTGACCTCTCCATTCTCCACATTCACCTCAAATGCACGGAAAGTTCGGCTGAGGTTGCTGGAACTTCCTCGGAATATGTCTCCAATTTGTGCATAATACCACTGAAGGTAATTTCCTTGAAAGTTCTACGGCGCCAGTCATCCACCCAGTCATCCACCATAGCACGATAGAGTACTAATAACCTGCCAGCGGATTCAACCAAGTAAAATGCACCTTACTGGCACGAATGCTTCATTCCGAGCAGCTTGCCCAACTTAGCGACCCTACGAGCAGGAACAGTAATTCCTCTCCTTAGCAAAGCCTTTTGGAGGTGGTGGAAGCTTGAAACGGCGGATCATGCGGTTAGAGAAGCTATAGAAGCGGCGGTTCATCGAAGAGCCCGGCATCATAAGCCACGGAACCTCATGGCCTGTAGGCGACCTTGTGTAATTGGTGGTACAAGAGCGGAATTTGGCTTCCTTGGAGGCTGATCTCCAACGAGAGCACACAAAGCCTAAAGCCTCGAAATCTTCATGCAATTCCATATGCTCGGCAATCTTGATTGCTACATCCTTTGGTATGTCACTCCAGTTCGCCATCTTTTGGAACCAAAATTGTATCGGCTTAGCGTAATGCAAATTCTGATTTGCTTTTCCGTTTTTCAAGCAAATATTTTGTTATCTGTTCAGTTGTTGATTGACAAATGACAATGAATTCTTTCTTCTCGGCTTGGAAAAATTAGCCGTTGGGCCGGAACCAATTGAAAGTCCAGCGGCCCGGGTCTCTCTACAACAAATGTGGTTGGACACTTGGACTTGTATTTCACTTTATAATCATTGGACTTGTATTCAGAACTTAATTATGGTTGAATTTTACATGCTCGTGTTATTACAAAAAACTTGAGTAAACCTAGTGCATGGTGGATTAATGGTCTAAATATCATCCCATATTTTACCTGAGTCACACTCGACTTCTAGTGGAGCTATCCCCTTGGCGCCACCCTCTAATAGTGGAGTCACCCCATATTTCACTTGGAAGCATCCTTCTAATAGTGAAATCATCCCTTAGGCCCCTACTTCTCCTGGAGCCACCCCTCAAATATAGTTGGTCCACGGTGGACTAAGTCCACACAAGACTAGCTGTCATGTTATAATGGTTTCATTATAATTTTCAAATCTGTTGCAACCAAACCTGAAAACTACTTTGACTAATGTATTAAAATGTTACTCCCTCCGTTCCGCAAAGTATGCAACTCCTTAAAATTGGTAAAATAAAATAAGGGAACATCATTAAATGCATTGTTCGTCATTAAATTTAATTTCATGTGTGTATACAATATGAATTTCTTGGGTATTTAAGTCAAATAAGGCAAGCAAGAAATAACAATTTTCACAATTCTTGTTAATTATAATTACTTTTGACATTTTTGTCAAAGTTTGCGGTAAAATATGAGATTTCCTATGTAAAGCATGCAATTGTCTTGGTAGATATACTTGATTTGCAATATTTTGGGATGCAAAACTTTTGGGACAGAGGGAGTATTTAAGATACTACTCTATTGAGCCATGGTGCCCTTGGTGGGCTACATCTAGCCGTGCTCAATCCTCTGAGCCTAAATCACCATTGGACTTTAATTTCTGATTGTAACAGAAGCTACAACCATATAAAAATGAGCACCTAACAAATCATCGAAAAAACCCATTTGATATTTAAAGAGGAATCTACACTATGAAGAACAATTGTCGTCATACGAGCATCAGGCCACATCAATAAGTGATACAGTGGCGGAAAAGTGGAAGAAACAGCAACATTGAAAGGATTTTTTTTTTATCAGAGACTAAGAATTGTTGACAGAAAAGGGGTTACAACAGAATCTAAAGTACTCATGCACCCATCATAAAACTCTCCTTAGCTATAAAATACCTCCTACCAATGCCTACCTAAACTGGGTTATCCCGAATCTGGCTACCCCGAAATCCACCATCTATGATTATAAGTTCAGGGCTAAAAGACCGTAGAGCTGTGTCACATTTTAAGTGTCAGGAAATGCGCCATACTTTCCACCCTCACCCGTAAAGGCTGATTATGTCTTTTTGGAAACTCATGCATCTAAAAGGCATTTAACATACACAACACAATGTATTTACAAATCCAGCCTAAGAAAACCAGGCATGTTTTTTTAGGTCATCCACTCGCCAAGTCAATGTCAGTGTTGGGGTTCTTCACATCAACTCCTTTCGAACCAGGCCATGAGCCAGCGACATTTTGGCTAGGAGAAGCATTCATTTGAACCGATGTTTTATCACTCAATAGTTGCTCAGAACTCTTTTCTTCCTTGGAGTCGGACTCCTTGCTCTTACCCTTCACACTCCCATAAACGAAACTGCACACAACAACCTTGAAGGAAAAGAAAAAAGATGTGTCAATACAATTAGAAATTTCCCTAGTATCTGAAATTTCCAGCATATTTGTTAAACAAAAATACAAGAAAGCATGGTCTCTACTATGCACTCAATTGCTACATGCATCATCTATCCGTGTCAATGCATAACTTCAACACTTCTTCCAGTCACATCTACTACAAGAATCTAGTGCTACAAAAGCTATCTTCCCTGAAGAGGCGGTCATATCAATACTTTTGACTGGTGCTATAGTTTCAGCAAACGAGTCTAAATCAGAAAATTGGCCATATCGATTCAATGTGGGGGGGTTGGAAACCATCAAGTTGCTAACAACCAAATAACACTTGATTGCTTCCACACAAGGAGATCACTTTCACAGCTCTGACGGTGAAAATTGATCCAGAGAACCACTAGAACAAAGGATGAATAGAAGATCACCCAAGTGTGCTCAAGCCTTGCCGTAGAGATTTATAAGTACCATCTAGTGCAAGATAACACTGAATTTAAAGGCACAGGGAAATTACAAGCCTGGTTCATTTAATAATTGGGCAGAGACTACACAATATCGAGCTCATATTTTGTGAAAGGTTCTCTAGTCAAACCAACAACATAAGCTTCTGCCAACCAGGATAAAACTGATTCATGTTCTTCTAAGAAAAAACTAAGATTTTTATTGCCAGAGCCTAGAGGCAAGTACATTTCAACAAGCACATAACTTTCTTGAGGTTATAAACAACATAAATTGTCAAGGGGTGGATGTTTTTCTTTTGCTCATGGCTCTGCAACTGCCCTACAGGCTTCAGCTACACTAGCATATCAAAAGCACAATTCTTAACTTTAATTTGATTACTAAAGCTTCTTTGCAAATACCAAGACACACCACAGGTAGTAGAGCATGAAACACAAGGTTTTAGTAATCTACAAAATAAAGTAATAATACCTGGACCGGCCTCGAGGCAACAAGCCTTCCTCCAACTGCACCACCAATTACATGACCATCAGGACTAGAAAGAGAAACATTAACACCACCAGTCCGATTACGAGTTCCACCAGTGTCAGCAACTAAGTAAGAACCAGACAAGCACAGTATCTCAAAACGACCCTACACAAAGGTGCCAACGCAAATCAATTTAAGCTTCTATATAAATTTACCTATAAAAACTTTGTCAGGCTTACAAAGGTATACTACTGAACAATATACATGGACACTTCAAGCAGAATAACATATCAATACTTCCTTGTTCACCACCTTGACTATGACAGATATTGCAACTACATACATTTTGACCTCTCTATATCCGACCAGTAACAGGATCTACATTGGGTTGGAAAGTGGTTAAACAGAATTGTAATTTTATTATCCAATAAAAAATCCACACTAAATGGCTTCTGCTCAACCTATTGTTAGACACGAAGACGTCCATTCCAATGGTTTAAGTAATATTCTGCACAAGTTTTTTAGCTTCACAGAAATGGAATTACATTTCAGATCAGCAGTACTATAATAATCAAATAACAATTCTACTTGTTCCAACACATTCCACAGAAACAAACCACAAGATATCCTTTGCCTTGAAATTGTTCACAACTACAGCAATTTCCACCTTGATGACATCTTCTAAACTTGCACCGACCAAATTGAGTTGTATTAACACCACCGAGGTTCTTACCAAAAAAAACACACCACCGAGATAGGAATGCTTAAAAATAAAGGTACCTCAATAAGCTATTACCAACAGCTGTTTTTGTTTTTCTATTTGGACATTGTTCCTTTCTTAAAGGGGAGGAAGTGGGGGACATAGGAGCGATGAGGGGCTCATCATATACCCAAACATTTAGACGGTTAGACGTATGCGGCTATGCCAGTGAGGAGTTTCGATCATTGTCTCAAATAGTCCCAGATAATGTTAGACAAACAAAATTTACATGATAGGAAAACAAGAATCTAGAAAAAATGTGTTGAAGAAAAATGTACCGAGTAAGAGACAACAGATCATGTAACCTTGGTTCATAAAAGGAACTAAAGAGTACACAAATATTCAGAACTGCCAAAATTGCAAGAGAATGAAATTTTAATTCGGTAATATAATCAATGTAACCATGCATAAATAACAAAACCTAGATAAGATTATAGAGTGGGGGACATAAGACAACCCTAGTTTCTCGAGGCTTGTGGCTAATCAGCAGTGAGTGGAAGTTCATTTGAACCAAAGATAAGTAAACAGACATAAATGATAAAACTAGCAGCCTGTTATCAACAAACTATTTACCTCAAATGTGACGGTTCCAGCAGCTGATGCGGGCTGACGTAGTGTCACTGCGGAAACACCACCACTACCTGACATGATGCATAAAGCCCTAGGCCTCTGTTGTGAAAATGAGAGGATCTTCAACGCAATGTCCTGACGATGCAATGACCAGTAAATTACCACAATACAATGAATCAACGCAAAGATAGATATTTAACATTAGATACTAAAGACCAGCCCTACTAGCAATGTAATTACAAGAATGAAGACTATGTGCTACTTTTTTCATTCGTTCTGCAGACTTTTGCAGATAGGGGTAAGAAAAGCAATTTTATGATTCTATCTGTCTAGTGATAATCACAGTATTGACAACATATACCACCACTAGTTCATCTGAGTATAAGATAACTATCAAACTCTTACTCCACATACTCCATGCTCATATTTTAGAGCGCAAGGACCACTGTTATTTAGTGGATATTAAAATAAATTAAAATAAAATGGGATTGGGCAACTCAGCAAAAAGTATTTGGTTTCCCATGCATCAGGTAATGAGGACCACAGACCTTTCCAGGTGAAAATTTATTCTTTCTTGGTTGCATCTCCAAGAATCCAACCTATGGTGTCTTGAGACTTCTAACCAAAAGAAGTAAAACTCTAAGGCACTTGTACGACAAGTATTTTCCCTCTCACTTATAGACATGAACTCAATGTCTTTTGTCAACATTCAAAAGAATTATACTGCAATATCTTCCTTATAATACAACTAAGCGCATTGACAAGCTTCTGTGACATATCACTTTGTCATAGGGGGAAAACCCACATTTTAAAGATATAATCTACCAGACTACCATAGACACAGTCCACATGTCAATTAAACATTTTTCTCCAAATTACTGGATGTTCAGTTCAATAATTAATTTTCTTTAGATAAACGGTATACAGGCTTTGCCCGACTAATCCCATGGGCAAACCATGGGCCCTGAAGTTAACAACTAGGGAAAACCTCTGGTAGCTTTGGGGAGGTCAGTTCTAATTCATATGATTATCATTATTTAAGGGTAAATATGTCCAACTCTTAAACCAGTACATTAAAGTAACTAACTATGACAATCTTCTCGGAAAACTAAATCAAAAAGTATGACAATCATAGAGGGGCAAAAGGACTAATAAATTATTAGCATACCTCTCCGGGGGCTACATGAATAACATGCGGTGTAAATGCAAGGCCTGCAGAGCTGTTCATCCAATCACCTGATGGAAGAAAAAAGAACAAGCAGAAAGATTCAGAAAAATGCATTTGTTTACCGCGATTAAAGGATTCAGAGATAACATCATCTGCTTCAAGAGTATTGACATTATAGAGCTGGTACACATTAATAAAATAAAAGGGAATCAAATTATAATCAATGACACTGAATATTGTTTTACCAGAAAGGGATTTCACAAACTCAACAGCCAAACTATTAACAGCAACCTATGCAGGAGACACTTATCAGTATGTCAACACCTTCCTGTATGTTCTACTTCAAAATTCTACAGCTAAAAGCTGGAAGGATAAATGAAGAAAGACAGGCTAGAAATCATGGGGGTAAAAACAAGGTGCACGATGATCACACACAAAGTGCTTGCAGTCCACAATCAGAACCAAGATAGTGAGATCAAATTCAAACGCATGAAAAAAACATCACTATGAGACTCTTTCCACATATTGCTAACTCAATAAGCAACTTTTTCAGGATCACAATCAATAATTGGGATGAATACATATCTAATACTGGTAAAGGGGTAGGGTCAACATTGCAGCTATCTTGCTAAAAACATATGAACGAGGCAAGATATGACAGACATGCTCTCAATTATAGTCTTTTAAGTGGCAAGATTTTCAAAGTTGAGGCATAAAAGAGAAATCCAGAACAAACTTCCACAAGCAGAGAGCATCATAGCTTGAATTCATCTTCATAAAAAATGCAGTAGCACCCTAGGAAGAACACAGCAAAAACTAGCAAGAATTGAACTTTACATAAATAGCTCATTAATGGTGGAAGAAGCCAAATTTCTATCAAATCATATAATTTCCTTGAACAACGACCAAACAAGTAGCTTATTGTAGCAATGCACAGAAAACAGAACTCTAGATCGTAATTGTTCATTCAGCAATTGCAACCAAGATCAGTACTGGACAACCAATTGCTACTTTCAATAAATAGATCTTCAAGAGCAACAAAAGGCAACTAAATCAAACTGTAACAAAAGCTTTATATAGAGCTTACCAACAGAGGCCAATCTCTGCTTCCTCCCAGACCCAGGAGGTCTACCCCTCTTCTTCCTCTCGGCAGGAGTACCTGAATTCGGCGACGTGGGCGAGAGTCCCAACGAGACGACCCCAGACCCGGATCCTGCTCCCGCCCCGGACCCATCAGGGCCATATTTCCTAGGCCTCCCCCTTTTCTTCTTTGCAGGCTCACTCAATGTGCCACCTGTGGAGGCCACAGTAATAGTAAACCCTTGAGGAACATTGGGTGAAGATCCTTCCACATTGAATGTAGGACCAACAGAGCTGCTAGCCCTAACAATTGGCTGAGCAGAAAGATTAGGGTTTGGGTTTGAAGTGGGTCTATAACCTGGGGGTGTGTTTAGCCCAGGTTGCCCTGCATTAGACCCAACTGCTCCAGGGATCCCTCTATGCAAATAATAAGGAGCTGAACCTTGCAATGCCATACCTTCCCTCCCATCCATACATTTACTCACCCAATTAAACACCAGAATTACCTTCCTTTTGATGCCCCAAAATTCACAATTTCACCCAACAATTAAAGTTAGAAATTTTAATTAATTCAAGCTTCCCCAGATGTAAAAAACACCCAGAAAAATTAAAACCAGGGTTCTACTAGGGTTTCATGGCGAAAACAAGAAACCCCAACTCTAATTAGTCAAATAAATTACTTGCCTTTAATGCCCCCTTTAAACCCAGAAGCCCTAGAGTAGTAGTTCAAAGAAAAAACCAGTGTTTTGAACACCCAGATGCTCAAACACCAAGGAAAATCTCAATAATAGGGTTCTACTAGGGTTTTGTTGAGAAATAAGAAACCCCAGATCTTAAAGATTGAATCTTTAAAATCCCAAACTACTGTTTTTTTAGTACTAACAGAAGATTTCTCCGAATACCCAGAATAGAAAAACTTGAAATTTAGCCGCACTCACTGAAGAAACTACTGAAAATGAAGCTTAGAAACAGAACATGCTAAACAAAAAAAAAAGCAAAACCCTAGATTTGAATTCAGGGGAGGAAATATGCAGTAGTTTGAGAGAGGAAGGAGAGTGAAAGTGAGTTGAGAGAGAGAGAGAAAGAAAGAAAAATACAAAAAGGAAAAACAAATATAGAGATTTGAGCTTTTTTTGAATTAAAGGTGACCCTTTTTTTTTAAAGGGCAGGGGTAGAGGCGTAATAAGTTTCTGACTACTGTAGAGAGAAAGAGGAGAGAGAAAGAAATAGTGAGTGCCCTACAGAAGAACGAAAGTACTACTAACCAGCCCAGAAATATTAAAAGTCCTAATCAGAGAAGCAACCAAATAATTTTATTTTTTTAATTTTGTTTCAATAAAAACTTTCCTCTTTGGTGATACATTGCTTTACAATTACTGGTTTCTATTTCAATTGAAAAACAGGGCAGGTGGTGGTTCTGTAAACGGGAGAGAGAAAGAAGGGGAAGTTTCTGGTAGTGGACTGGTGGTGGTGGTCCTTAGAATGAGAGAGAGAGAAGAGACACAGGAAAGTAAATTAAATAAAAATAAAAAATAAATTGGAAAAGAAAGAAAAGAGAAAAAAGAAGATGAGAAAAAAATAAACATAGAAAAAGGAAAAGGATGCGATGTCACCTAAAGAGTCCAGTTCAACCTTTTTGTGGCTTTTCTCTCTCACGGGACTTCTCTTTTTGAGAAAAATAAAGGAGAAAAAGGAGTGATTGGCGACAAAACTATATTGTTGTTGGTACGACGTCGTTTCTAGAGGAAGACTTCTCTTCATTTTTTTGTTTTTTGGTTCACGACAAAGGGTATCCACCGTCGACCACAGTGACTATCCCCCGCGCTGGCTTGTAGGCACCTCAAAGGGTGGGACAGCTGGCCAAGAAATTTAAAGCTGCTCCATGCCCAAGGCGAGATTCGAACCCTCGACCTTGGTTAAGGATGGATGAGTCCCTAAGACTTCTCTTCATTTGAGAATTAGTACTTACTAACTATGCTATGCTCATGCAATAGTTCTTGGATACACCTAAGTGTAGTCAATTTTACTACTACTATCACCAAATCAAGTTTTTGTAGCACCAATGTCACATCATGTACAAGTTAATGAAAATTTGCTTAGAAGGATTTAGAGGGATTTTTTTTCCAATGAATTAAACCAAACTAAATTGAATAGTTGTGAAATAATAATTATGTCTTAAATAAATTTAACCGATTTTAAAAAAAAAAATGTGGCAAAAATACACCTTTAGCAAATCGGTCGATACTTTTAGGTTCATGTTGACAAATTTTGTTAAAATCATAAATTGTTGTCGACTTATGATCTTGCCAAAACCCTAAGCTAAATCGTTTACTCTTATAGTACGCTTTAGCTCTAGGAAAACCGTTTAGAATGATGAGTAGTGTTTAAGATGAAATACCATTGCATAATTACATCATTCAAGAATAAAACACCAAAATCGTCATTGGATACTAAATACAATACAATAATCAAAAAGAAATATCAAAACCTTCTCAAGAACCCAACTGGCTGACAAGTGACAACATATATACACCCTAAATCTCAGTTATATTGAACTTCAGTAGATAGGTACTAACTGCAAGCAGCAAGCTCCAAGCACTCTAGCACCTTAGAACTCAGTTCTATAGAAGTTCAGTGGTTAGGTACTAACTGCAAGTTTCAAAAGCGCACAGCATAAATTAAAAGTACCCATCATCTTCATGAGAAGAAAAGAAAGGGAAAGCACTTTTGCGGTCTTGCCATTGTATAGCCCTTCCATCCTTTCTCAGCTGTATCAACAAAACCTATGTCTCCTGTGTAGCAGCCAAATTAGTACAAAATACCAGCTTTAAACACCCCTAGATAACCAGCTCATGTTACTTCTGAATTGGATTCATAGGCATCATTCACTAATGTCTCAGTCTCTCAGAAAGTCTATTAATGAAGCCAGATATATACATAGATGGGGAGTTTTACAACAGTCCATCTGGTAAATGATCCTAATGGCGGCATGTAGATTTGATGTCTTTCATTTGAGCTTTCAGCTCTTCATTCCTCAGCTTTTCTGATACATGCTCCTTTTCTATCCCTTGAATCTCACTCTCAAGGTTCTGAATCTCAACTCTTTTCATCTCTATAGCCTTCTATGCTGCTTCTTTGTGCAGTGTAATCTCTCTCTCAGTATGCTCAAGTCTCTTAAGCTCATCCCTTGAACTCATCGACTCTGAGATCTCGTCAAGGTGCTGATGAAGCCACTTTACATCCAATCTCATTTTATTGGCATCATTAACGATCAAGTAGAACTCCCTAAGTTCGTCAACACTATTATGATTGACAAACCAAGTGTCTTGGAGCTTCTGGACAACCCAAAGGATACCCTCTACACATTTATTATTGTATAACTCTGATTCGAACATGCAGTCTTTAGCAATAACCCCGTGCTTATTGATTATGGCCTGCAGAAGATGCGACGAGTCCCTTGTCATGTCATTAGAACCAGTGTCTTTGTTGCAACACTCATTTTGGTGTTCTGAAGCAATGGATTGACTTTGTCCATCTTTGGCTTTGGGGTCCATGGAAGAGTTAAAGAACACAATGGTAGTCTTCATAAGAAGTTGTATCAGGCATTTCATCGGTAAGATTTTGACATGGAGAAACACTTAACGTATGCCTCTTTTAAAGATCATGAACATGTTACGACTGCAAAAAGATTAACCAATTACTGCATGCAACACTATGTAGAATACAAGTTTTTTTTCCCTACAATGCATAATCCCCTCTAATCAAGTTATTCAGATTGTACATCTTGGATGAAAATTTTGCTCAAAATCAGAGAATCACAAGTCTAAGGTGCTAGATTGCTAGTACAGACTACAGAGTACAGACCAATTCAGGAAGACCAGAAACACCAAAAATGTCCTGTCTCGTTTTAAGAACACTACAACAACAACAACAACAACAACAACCCAGTAAGTATTCCGCCTAGGGCGGGGTCTGGGGAGGTCCAGATGTACGCAGTCTTACCCCTAACTAGTCTCCTAGAAGAGAGACTGTTTCCGAAAGACCCACAAAAACCTTTTTTTTTTTTTTTTCGAAAATGCATTTGAAAACGTTTTTTTTTTTTTTTTTTTTTAAAGCAGTAAAGAATGATCAAAAGGGCAAGGGAAGTAAATCAGTAAACATACTAACACAAGATTCTACTTACTGAGCAACATAAATTGAAGGAGACGCTACAGGCTATAAACAAACTGAATCAACCTCTAGTACTAGCCAATGCACAACCCTAATCTAACGCGGATCCTCTACACGGATCCTGCTACGCCATACTCTCCTATCTAGGACCAAGTCCTCGGTAAGATCTAGACGGGTCAAATCCTGCCTGATTACCTCTTCCCAAGTCTTCTTCGGGCGTCCTCGTCTTCGTTTACAATCTCTAAGTGTAATTCTCTCACACCTTCTCACCGGTGCATCACGATGTCTCCTCCTCACATGCCCAAGCCACCTAAGCCTTGTTTCTCGCATCTTGTTGTCGATATCGGTCACTCCCACCTTGCCTCTCAACACTTCGTTCCTAATTCTATCTCTTCTTGTAGAGTTGCACATCCAACGAAGCATCCTCATCTCGGTCACCCGCATCTTCTGCACATGCACCTGCCTCACCGGCCAACACTCCGCCCCATATAGCATAGCTGGCCTGATGGCTGTACAATAAAATTTGCCTTTAAGTTTTAGTGGGATTTTTCTGTCACATAGAACTCCCGTTGCACTCCTCCACTTTAGCCACCCTGTTCTGATATGATGAGTCACGTCATCGTCAATCTCGCCGTTGCCCTGTATGATTGAACCGAGATATTTGAAACAATTCTTCTTCGGTACCACCTCCGTACCAATCTTAATCTCCATATCCGAGGTAACCCCATCTCTTGTGAATTTGCCTTCCAAGTACTCGGTCTTTGTCCTACTTAGCTTGAATCCCTTTGACTCTAGTGTGTCCCGCCAAAGTTCCAATTTGGCGTTAACACCTTCTGTAGTCTCGTCTATCAGAACAATGTCGTCGGCAAACAACATACACAAGGCACATCCCCCTGGATAGTCTTAGTGAGCTCATCCATGACGGTTGCGAATAAAAAGGGACTCAACGATGACCCTTGATGTAACCCAATATCTATAGAAAATTGCTCAGTTTCCCCTCCTGTAGTCCTGACCCTAGTCCTCACTCCTTCATACATATCCTTAATCACTCGGATATAGGCGACTGGAACCCCCTTGGCTTCCAAGCACCTCCACAAAACTTCTCTGGGTACCCTGTTATACGCCTTCTCCAAATCAATGAAAACCATGTGCAAGTCCCTTTGTCTCTCTCTGTAGTGCTCCATAGAACGTCTATTCAGATGAATCGCTTCCGTTGTTGAACTCCCTGGCATGAAACCGAATTGGTTCTCCGAGATTAGAGTACTCTTCCTTAGTCTCTTCTCAATCACTCTCTCCCATAGCTTCATGGTGTGACTGAGTAGCTTAATACCCCTATAGTTGTTGCAGCTTTGAATTTCTCCTTTGTTCTTGTATAGAGGAATCAATGTGCTGAGTCGCCACTCCTCCGGCATCCTTGCGGATTTAAGGATCACGTTGAAAAGCCTAACTAACCACAATAGACCTTCTTCCCCCAAACTCTTCCATACCTCTATGGGTATCTCATCTGGTCCTACTGCCTTCCCACTCTTCATCGTCCGCATGGCCCCTTTGATTTCTTCCTTCGTAACGCGACGACAAAAGCTGTAGTTGCGGTATTGCTCGGATGTGGTAAGGTCTCCCAACGAAATGGCTACGTCTCCAACGTTGTTAAAGAGCTCATTGAAATACCCATGCCACCTCCTCTTGATGTTCGCGTCGTCCACAAGAACTCTCCCCGCCTCATCCTTAATACAACGAACTTGATCCAGGTCTCTGGTCTTCCTCTCCCTAGCTCTCGCCATCCTGTACACGTCCTGTTCTCCCTCCTTAGTGGCCAATTTTTGGTACAGGCTCTCATATGCTTTACTTTTGGCTTCTGCTACTGATTTCTTTGCCTCCTTCTTTGCCGCTCTGTAGACTTCCCGCTTCTCCACCCTTTCCTCATCTATAGTGCTATCCATTAGGGCTTTATAGGCAACCTTCTTAGCCTTCACCCTGTTTTGAATATCCTCACTCCACCACCAGGATTCCTTCTTGCTACTTCCTATCCCTCTTGCAACTCCTAAAGTCTCCTTCGCCGCATTCCTAATGAGATCTGCCACCCCTGCCCACATTTGACTCGCGTTACCTTCTCTTCCCCAGATGCTATCCGACTCAACCTTTGCCCTAAATTGACTCCCCCCGATTCCTCTAAGATTCCACCACTTGATTTTGGTGCCATTGTGTGCACTTCTCTTCCTCTTCCACCCCTTCATCTCAAGGTCCAAAACGACCATCCTATGTTGGGTCGACACACACGCACCTGGTAAAACCTTGCAATCCATGCATGCCTCTCGGTCGCCACGCTTAACAAGAATGTAATCTATTTGGGTCTTAGCGGTGCTGTTTCTAAAAGTAACTAGGTGCTCCTCTCTTTTGTTGTAGAAGGAGTTGGTTACCATTAGGTCATACGCAGTCAAAAAATCTAAGACCGCCGTGCCACCATCGTTCCTAACTCCGTACCCGAACCCTCCATGAGCACCAGAATACCCATCCGACGTGGCCCCTATGTGTCCATTGAAGTCTCCTCCTACCAGGAGTTTCTCACTAGGGGGAACCTGCTGAATAACCTCATCTAACTCCTCCCAGAAGCGACGCCTAAGTTGCATATCCAACCCTACTTGCGGTGCATAAGCACAAATGACATTGAAGGTCTCCTCCTTCACCACCACCTTGATAGACATAATCCTATCATTGGTTCTCTTTACCTCTACAACATGTTGTTTAAGCTCCTTGTCAACTAAGATCCCGACCCCATTCCGTTGACTCGCACACCCTGAATACCAAAGTTTGAATCCATTGATCTCTTTTGCCTTGGCGCCTGACCACCTCGTTTCCTGGACACACATGATATTAACCTTATATTTTTCTAAAACCTCCACTAACTCTAGAGTTCTTCCCGTGAGTGTCCCTACATTCCATGTGGCAAACCTCAATCTATTTGCCCCAACTCTCCCCCTACGAGACCCCGATCTCACCAGAGGACTGGCCCTAACTCTACCACTAGAAGTGAAAGACGCCACACCGACCGAAGCAATAGTCAAGCAGTTAACTCAAAATAATAACTAGAAAAGCCATGAAGCTAGGTAAGTATTTGCGCACCAAAAGGTTAGGTAACGCAAATCGTATCTATATAACAAACCACGTCTATGCTTGCAAACCAGATTTCCTACAATATTAGTAATAGTCCTAATACGACGACAATGATAATAATAATAATAATAATAATAATAATAATAATAATAATAATAATAATAATAATAATAATAATAATAATAATAATAATAATAATAATAATAATAATAATAATAATAATAATAATAATAATAATAATAATAATAATAATAATAATAATAATAATAATGATATAAATGGTAATGATAACAATAGTATCCAATACCACCACAAAGGCAACAACAAACACTAATAATACTACATACAATAACAACCGAACAATGGTACAAGTAACTTAATATTAATAAACGCAAAACTATTAGTTAAATAATACTACGACTACTATTATAATACTAATAATACTAGTAATAGTAGTAACAATAATATTAATAATACTAATACTAATAATAATAATAATAATAATAGTACTAATAATACTACTACTACTAAATAAGCTAGAGGTACCAACAAAACAAACACAGGCACACAAAAATAGTTTCCAGTAATCAGTACCACACAGCAAATTTCACGTGCTAGAGTCAGAGAAGTCAACAACAAGAATAATAAATAATAAAGTGAGGGTCAAATCCAAGCACAAGTGAGAAGTCAACAACACACGCTAGGGGCCTCGGGTCTGGTGGGGGTACGCCGGTGCTTACCACGGCGCTACTACCTGTTTCCGGCGAGGTGGCGACGTGCTGGTTGCGTATGGTGCTGTTCGTGGTCGGCGGTTGTCGGCGGCTTCCCGACTGGCGAGGGGATGCTACTCCGACCTCCCGGCTGGCGTGATAGTCCACGGCGGTGGGATTTCGCCGAGGGACAATTTGGGCCTTCAAGCGAAGTCGCGGGACTCGACTTTCCAGGTCCCGGCAAGTCGAGGTCGGCGAGCTCGAAATCTCCGGCCGATCGTTGTTCCTCCACGGCGATGAAGTGTCGCCGGTGGTCAATTGGGGCCTCCGACGAAGTGATCGGAGGTCCACTCACCCCTAAAAGGGTCGGCGGTCGCCGACCTTTGTAGATCGGCCGGCGATCACCGACCTTGGGGGGGTGGGGGGGTTTTTTTGGGGGGAGAGAGAGAGCAAGAGAGAAGGAGAGAGAGAGGGAGCGAGGACTAGAGAGCTAGCGAGCTAGAGAGAGAAAGTTGAGAGAAGGATCGAGAGAGAGAGAGAGAGAGAGGGAGAGGAGAGGGAGAGAGCGAGAGAGAGAGAAAGAGAGAGCGTGAGCTAGATCGGGGGCTAGATGGGGGGGGGTGGGGGTGGTGGTGGTGGTGGTGGAAGGAGAGAGAAAGCTAGAGAGCGGGAGAGAGAGAGAGAGAGAGAGGGAGAGGGAGAGAGAGAGGGGGATGGGGGGAGAGAGAGAGAGAGAGAGGGGGGGTTCATTGACCGTTACCGGTGCCGGCGAGCGAGAGTGTCGAGCGAGAATATCGAAGGCGAGAGTGCGAGAGTTTAGAGAGAGAGAAGCAATGTCCAATCTCGTTTTAAGAACACTATGTAACTAATTAACCGACCCTGCCATTTGACTACACAATGAGTTCTACTTTGCAAAATATAATCAATTTTATCAACTACTGTGAATATTGATCATGCTCTGCAGTCAACCAAAAGACTAAGAATTTCTAACTGTGTTCAAACTTTTGAGGGTGTCAATTATTGATTGGCTGGTAGTTCTGGTACACGGCTTTGTAAGATTACAATTTACAAATAGCCAAATCACACAGATCAGCAAATTATACTACCAAATCATTAGACAAACTCAACAATCTTACAAAAGCCACACATGATTCCTCCCCATGCGCGGGACAAGCATAAAACGACCGTCTGCCGTCTCAAGCTAATATGTGACACACCTACAAGAATGAAAACAGAAATAGAAGATATAAAAAGAGGTGGAGTAACTAACCTTCACTCCACCCTTGTTGCAAACCTTACCTGCAGGAAACTCATAATAATGAGACCAAGTTCAGATATCAAGGAATGATCCAACATCATGTCCCACTTTACCATCCAAAGTAGAAGAGAGTCATCCATCAGTAACAAATTCAGGGACTCTTAACCCAATTGTGAACCACCTGGAACCTGCTTATTCTGTTTACAGACCTAGAACAAGCCTGTCTAAAGGAAAAATAACCAAGATGCCACTTAATGGAAATGTATCTGGATCAAACAGAGGAACAACAGCTGACCATCAAATATGCATACCAAACTATCAGGAGCTCGAAGACAAAACTAATGCCCGGATACGAACTAATATTATCCCGCCTCATTAACAAGGTTTAGACTGGGAGAATTCTCAGGGCCTTCTAATATTAATGATCAGAAATCACATTCTAGGATATTATGTGCTTTTCAGCACTTACCCTGCTCATCCGCAAACAATTCCAGGTTCAGACCCCACATGCCCAGGCCCCTACCCTCCACTAACCTCATATACCCCCTACAAAACTACTAGATACCATAAAAGAGGGATCATCAGCACATCACTGAAATGAAAATGCATGACATTAGATGGAACTGTATTATAAATGGATAACACATGCCCAAGTAGTCAATAAACTTGATCACCCAGCATAATATGCAGGCTATCTGTATAGGTGAGACAACTGTGGCCAGCAGTCTTATAGAGATGCTTCTATCTGTTATTTGACATCAGGAGGGAAAACAACTTCAGCATATACGCGGTCATTTGCAACTAAAATTTGACATCTGACATTATTCACACAATCACATATTGTGCCATTCTGTTCACATAATCAGAGGCTTGTAAACACAATCGTAAATAATCAGCGAACAAGATATTCACAAGAGATTAAAAACACTTGATACCAACTAGTTTTTGCATTATAACCTACTACAATTTACAACTTATGTTTTATGAACCCACTAAATGTAAAACTCACATAACATTTGACAAAGATACCATGTTTTAGTCACTACTTGGCTCTCCATCAGAAAACTTCTCTTTGTTGTTGTACCCATCCACTTCATATTCCACCTACATCAACTTTTCTTCGTTGTTCTAGATCATGTACTGCCTTTTCCATCACTTCAAAATCCTCGAATCTAAAATTAGCAACTTCTCCATCCTTCGCTTTTTCAGCCCATGGCGACACAAGCTTGGCTAAGTTTGTGTTGCCCAATACCGCAAGCGTAGACCGAAGACTCCTAATTTTTTTCATATGATACTAAGCCACCTCCGCGGCTGGCATGTCCAACCATTTCTTACCACTTAAAGAATATAAAAACCAAATCTTACTCATGTGGCCAAATTTTTTAACAAGATCCTTATAGAAACCAGGGATTATTGCTATGCTTCTTTCTAAAAAGATAGGTCCACCTGCTTTAACATACGCAAAGCATCATCTTGATCCATAATCGTTCTACCTCGTCATCTGTAAGATCCTTCAACTCTTCTGGATAAGGATATGATTTGTAGTCAAATTCACCGGGTTGGGTGCTAAAGTGCGAAGTATTACATTTTGAAATCGGTATAGTCTAGCAACTTCAGAGATATGGACGTAAAACACTTGGCAAGCTGCAGTCATTCGTTTTATGCTTATGTCATTTTCATTTAGGATACCCAAAGCGGCATGCATCGGTTTCGGCCCAACCTCTTTCCAAGGCTCAGTTATGTACTCTCCCTTACAATTCTCTAGCAGTTGAAAACCCTCGGTTTTGTAGCTATCTTGGTTGAATATGTGCCACAGTGCCAGGCTTTTGCAAAAAACGCAATTACATACAATGAAGTGTCGGTGCTTCCTAGCTCCTAAGTCCTATGTTGTGCTATGCTATGTCATGCTATGCTATATGCATAGTTCTTGGCTACACTGTAGTCAATTTTACTACTCGTGGCTAAATCAAGTTTTTCTAGTACCAATGTCACAACAAGTTAATGAAAATTGCATAGAAGGATTTAGAGTTTTTTTTTTTTTTATGAACTAAAACAAACTAAATTAAATAGTAATATGTGAGACAATAATCATGTCATTAAGATCTTAAATAAATTTAATCGATTCTAAAAAATGTGGAAAAAATACACCTTTAGCAATTGATCGATACTTTTAAGCTTGTGTTGACAAGTTTTGTTAAAATCATAAATTATTGTCGACTTCTGATTTTTGTCAAAACCCTAAGCTAAAATCGTCTAATCTTATAGTTATAGCACGTTTTTGCTCTAGGAAAACCGTTTAGAATGATGAGTAGTGACTAGTGTTTAAGATGAAATACCATTGCATGAGATCTAAGTTACTATTACCCCTTTCAAGAATAAAACATCCAAAAATCGTCATTGTTTATATTGGATACTAAATACAGTAGTCAAAACCTTCTTAAGAACCTAATTGGCTGACAAGTGACAACATAGATACACCCTGCACCTTAAGCGAGACAGCGATCAGCACCATAGAGCTCAGTTCTATAGAAGTTCAGTGGTTAGGTACTAACTGCAAGTTTCAAAAGCGCATAGCATAAATTAAAAGTACTCATCATCCTCCTGAGAAGAAAAGAAAGGGAAAGCACTTTTGCGGTCTTGCCATTGTATAGCCTTCCATCCTCCTTAGTTGTATCAACAAAACTCCGGTGTCCTATGTAGCAGCCGAATTAGTACAAAAGACCAGCTTTAAACACCGCCAGATAAGCAGCCATGTTACTTCTGAACTAGATTCATAGGCATCATTCACTAATGTCTCAGAAAGTCTATTAATGAAACAAAATATATACATAGAGGGGGAAGTTTTACAACAGCCTATCTAGTAAAGATCAAAATGGCGGCATGTAGATTTGATGTCTTTCATTTGAGCTTTTAGCTCTTCATTCCTCAGCTTTTCTGATGCATGCTCCTTTTCTATCCCTTGAATCTCACTCTCAAGGTTGAATCTCAACTCTTTTCATCTCTATAGCCTTCCATGCAGCTTCTTTGTGCAATGTAATCTCTCTCTCAGTATGCTCAAGTCTCTTAAGCTCATCCCTTGAACTCATCGACTCCGAGATCTCGTCAAGGTGCTGATGAAGCCACTTTACATCCAATCTCATTTTATTGGCATCATTAACGATCAAGTAGAACTCCCTAAGTTCGTCAACACTATTAAGATTGACAAACCAAGTGTCTTGGAGCTTCTGGACAACCCAAAGGATACCCTCTACACATTTAGTATTGTATAACTCTGATTCGAACATGCAGTCTTTAGCAATAACCCCGTGCTTATTGATTATGGCTTGCAGAAGATGAGAAGAGTCCCTACTCATGTCACTAGAACCAGTGTCTTTGTTGCAACACTCATTTCGGTGACTTTGTCCTTCTTTGGCTTTGGGGTCCATGGAAGATTTAAGTCCACAATTGTGGTATTCATGAGAAGTTGTATCGGACATTTCATCTGTAGGATTTTGACATAGAGAAAAACTTAACATATGCCACTTTTAAAGATCATAAACATGCAATGACTGCAAAAAGATTAACCAATTACTTCATGCAACGGTATGTAGGATACAAGTCCTTTTCTTTACAATGCATAATCCCCTGTAATCAAGTTATTCAGACTTTGCACCTTGGATGGAAATTTTGCTCAAAATTGGAGAATCACAAGTCTAAGGTGCTGGACTGCTAGTACAGACTTCAGAGTACAGACCAATTCAGGAAGACCAGAAACAGTGAAAAACTAAAAATGTCTTGTCACTAATTAGCCGACCCTGCCATTTGACTACACAATGAGTTCTACTTTGCAAAATATGATCAATTTATCAACTTATGTGAATGTTGATCATGCTCTGCAGTCAACCAAAAGACTATTAGAATTTCTAACCGTGTCCAAACTTTTGAGGTGTCAATAATTATGTAAATTCAGTGGATCACTTTGGATGAGGTCTAACGGAGTCTATAGCATTCAAGAATTGCCACCATAACTGATCTATTGCAAAAATTACATACTACTGTAAGACTGGGACTCTGGGAATTAAAAGCCAAAAAGGCTTTCGAAGAACCCAATATATGGTAGATTATTCTATCTGTATGGCTTTACTTCGCTGAAATTTCACGATCATAAAAAAGTGCAATGAGATCATAAAATGATTTTACAGCTTCTTTCATTATGATTGTGAAAATGGATTAATTGAAGGACGGAACAAACAGGATAAATAATAAATAAATAAATAGAAGGAAAAAGAGAACTGCGACAGTGACTGTATGAGGCAGTTACATATGTGAGTAAGTATGAGGGCATGAAGTTCTCAAGGAAATCTGAGAACCTGTCGTACCTTTTACTGTGGCTCTACTGACAGTGACAGTCTCATTATCTTCATTCATTGGTGACCTGCAAGTAGGAAGAATGCTAGAATTTTCAGCTGAGGATTCAATTTCAATGATCTCAAGGGATAAACACCTCCTCAATGTTCCATCTTCAGACATCATCTCCCTATTAGCGCTCTTCACAACACTCGAGTTAAGGATTTGATCAGCACCATTCTGCAGGGTATGAACTTCAGAGGCTGGCTGCTCCACATCACATCCAGGTGGAATCAGTTGATCACTAAATGGTGAACATTCATCTGGGAAAAAGCAGCTGCTGATTAACTGATGACTATGATGATCAACTAGACCCCTTAAGTGATAATTTCCCAAGTCATGTTAGAAACGCTTTGGAACATGATATGATGAATGAAGTAATCTAATGCCGGTTAAGGCATTTCTTTCAAAAGCAAAAAAATAGACCCCTTCTTTCACAGATGAAATAGAAATCCCAACTCTTGAATTCAATTATTTTTCTTCAAGCAAATAAAGCAAGCCATTCACAGAGAAAGAAGGATGTCTCACCTCCGGTGAGGGGTTGAACAGGTCGGAACCTTCCACCTGTTTGGACAGACACTTGCAACTGAACTGCAAGAAATGTAATAAAGATCAAAGGAAGCAATTCATTTCCCCTTCCAGTAGAAAGACAGAAAAAAGAACTGAAACCAGCATGTAATAGATGACAAGTGAGCACAAACAGATAAACAAGTGGTAAGAATAAGGCTTACAGTTTATTTCCCCATTGCACTATCAACAAAATACTGCAACTAATACATAAAGATCATTGATGGCGAAAAATAAGAAAGGCAAATTTTGACAATTGATTGTAAATGTTGGGTGTGTTTGCTGATCCAAGTGATATGTCTCTCTTTAATAAGAGATCAAAGGGCATGGTTCGTTAAGAATGATACCTCTCTTTTCCTGCAATTTCTTAGTGCCATGTGGCCGGCCTCTGCCATGTTTGATTGGTGGCACCTCTGGCGAATCCGTGTTCTGTTGGTGGATTGGCTGGTAGTTTTGGTACACGACTTTGTAAGATTACAATTTACAAATAGCCAAATCACACTGATCAGCAAATTATACTACCAAATCATTAGGCAAACTCAACAATCTTACAAAAACGTGAATAAACACATTGATGAAGGAAGTTACCTGTAAATTTCTGACTTTTCCTGCTGCCAAATGGGCGGCCTCAGCGACGTTTGATTGGTGAAGTCTCTGAGGAATCCATGTTCAGTTGGTGAATAGTCTATATATGACTTTGCAGGATTGCAAATAGCAATTCACAGCAAATCAAAGATCAATACTATCATAGTTTGGACTTCTATATATGGAGCTTTACACATACCCAGAACTACATAACTCACAAATGATTTCCAGTCAAATACTCAACAGAGCAGAACTCCACAATAAACCGACTAACAGCACAAATGCAAGAACCATTACGTCCCATGAAAAGACTGCATTAGTCCCAATCCCCATGCAAACCCTTCATGCCTCACAGTCACAGATGATGATTTTGACAAAAGCCCTCTAAAACCGCTATAATCATCAGAGAAATTAGGAATATTTGTCAGATGCCAATTTTTAATATGTCATTTTTTAACAAACCCCCTTTTAACAGGGTTTTATTTTGGTAGAATCACCCTAATTTGACCCCGAATTACCTATTAAGGGTGAAATTAGGCCATTTATTGTATATAATTGAAAAGATAGTTCCACCAGAGCAAAATGTTTTAAAGGGTTATTTTCATAATTAACCAAAAAATCAAACTGTAAAACTAAACCCCAGATACATTTATTGCATTATATTGCAAATGCTGCTTATAAATTTCCAATAATCTTCTGGAATAAACACGTTCAATTTAGTGAGAGAGAGAGAGAGGGGCAGCTTACCCATCCTGGTGTTGCTCCGATCTGATTCTCCGGCAGTGGATGACCCTCAACCAAGGGAAATGTTCTACCAAACCAGATCAATTAAAAGAAAATATGGGTTCTTAACTTGTTGATGGTTTTTATCTTTCCCTTGGTTTTAAAAAGCGCGAGGCGCAAGGGGGCCGAAGCGACGAGGCGAGAAGCGCGAAGCGAAAGTGCACGTCTCACGTATGCGAGGCGCATTTTTATTTAAATAAATTTTATAATTTATAAATTAATTTTTACACATTTTTTTCTTCACAAAACACATTTTAAATAACTTTTATCATTTATTTTATATTTATTCTACAAATTTAATATAAGAAATAGACATAAATTATAAAAATTAAAATATGTGAGTCATTTGATGGTGTAGGAGCACAGATTTAAGTGTTTAACAGTAATACGATATGGGTATTTGGTATTACTGCACGTATGCGAAGCGAACATCTTTAAATAAATATTTTAATTTTTAACTATATTTTTACATAACATTTTCTACTTAAAACAATATTTTTTAAAATTTTATTTAACTTTCTAAATATATTCCTTAAAAAGGAAACCAAAAAAATGTGTTTTTTAATAAATGGTAGTGACAATTTATAAATTTTAAGAGGGAAAAGTAATAATAAGTTGTGGGTCAATAAGTTGTGGGTCAATAAACTTAATGGTCAATATAAATACTCCATAGTTGACTAGTACTGGCCCAGGAGAGAGAAGAATGAAGAGAGAGAAGAGAGAGAAGACGAAGACAGAGAAGAACGAAGAGAGATCTCCGGCAGCCGGCAGTCGAGCACCTCACGCCGGGATCGTGCCGAGGGGCTCGCCTCTCCAAGTCGATCACAAGCCCTAACCTTTCATTCTTAACTTCTTCTCTCAGCTCTTCAATTCGCAGATCTAGGTTCTAGGGTTTTGAGATCAAACCCTAACTTGAATTTGGGTCTCGATTTGTTCTCAAATTTTTTGATTGGGTTGATTTATGGAAAGAATCTGAGGACAGCAGTGGACAGCAGTGGAGTCGCCGGAGAGAAGCTAGGGTTTTCTTCTCTTTCTCTCTCTTCATTTTCTTCGTTTTCTCTTTCTTCGTTTTCTTCGTCTTCTCTTTCTCTCTCTTCGTTTTCTTCGTTTTCTTCGTTTTAATCTGGATCTGCTGTCACGTGCTTTTTTTTTTTTTTTTTTAGCTGGGCACATGATGTGCGCCTCACGCCAGGAAGCGGCCGCTTCTGGCTGAGGCGCGCTTCGCCTTGAGGCGACCAAAAAGCGCGCTTTTTGGTCGCCTCTTGTAAATCGCTCCGCTTTGGCTGGCTGAGGCGTTTTTCTACGCGCCTGAGGTCGCCTCGCGCTTAAGCGTGCCTCAGGCGCGCTTTTAAAAACCAAGATCTTTCCTCAAATGGAAAAAGCAAAAAGAAAAGGCAGATGATAGAGATACAGAGATGATGTTAAGCTTTGGTAGAATACTTTCTATTGAATTTTTAAGGCAATGATGAGATTTATGAGAAACAAAGGCTCTCTCCCCTACAAGAGGTTGCTTGTAATCAAGTTGTAGTTCAGTAAATTTCTACTGTCATCACAGTGTAGTACTCCAGTGATTGCGCCGCGCGGCTGGAACTGATCAGCCAACCGTTTGCCCAATGTCTTAATAACCAGTAGTATTTCGTTTCAAATGGGGAGAAAGAAAAGAAGAAGAAAAAAGAGCCAGTTTTATATAAGACCGTTTCATAATGGATGATGGACGGGTTGAATTTTTTGTCTACAAACACATTATTGTTTTTCATAAGAGTCATCCGTCTCATCAAGGAACAGTCTTATACAATTATACAAGTATATGTGAGAAAAAAGGTAATTCAAATTTTTTATTTTATTAAAAAGATCTCATTAATGTGATAATTTCATATGACTTACATATAAATCGATTTTGATGGATAAAATCAAAGGCCAACTATATATAGTAGCGTTTGTTAACCGCGTACCTCTCGTTGCTCGTTCTTTAACATAGTTATTATGACGGTGAGTTGAATTATTGACAAATAGTGTTTGGAGATCACTTTTTGTATGCCCTACTCTTATCCATATGTAAATCACATGGTTCTATACTTCTATTAGTTAATAATAAGAAATTTAAAAATAAAAAAATTATGATGGTAAGAATGGCCCACCTAACCTAATCTAACTCATCTCGGTATAGCGGCTCAGTCCATCTCAGACTGTACCGAGCAATGAGGTTAAAGGCCCCAACACCCACCCACACCACCCAAACCAGCTGGTCCAAGGTCCAATTGCTACCATCCCCATATTTCTATCAATTACAAGGAAATATGAGAGTTCCAAACCTTAAATTTGGGACCTCCAAGTTGAAAGGCAGGATGATAACTATTGAGGCAAATGCCTACCGGTTAAATAAAATAGATAATAGTAATAATTAGTAGTAGTACTGGTAGTTGTTTTTTATCAAAAAAAAAAAAGAAGCTAATCAACTCCTCAAATCTAATGCTAACTTGGACAACTCAAAGTTTATATGGAGTGTTTTTGACGTAATCTTTTGACACTTCCACTATGTTTGGGAACTTTGTAAATGAAGAAAACTGTAGAAAAGTAAATCTATGAAAATCTACATAAAAGTAAAATAGTGGAAATCTTATCATTTTCACTTGTTTGGTTTATCAGTTTACATGTTGTAGAAATGTAGGAGATTTACATCATTTTCTTTTGTTTGGTTGGTTATTGTGGAAATATATGGTAGAATAAAGGTTTTCTTTTTAGATTTCCTCATATTTCCATAGATTTTCCATCGATTTTGAGGGAAAAACTATGAAAATCTAATTGGGCAAATTATAACTAGGAGATTTCCACAGATTTCCATACTTTTAATTTTCCATAGTTTTCCTTACTAACAACCAAACAAAGCAAATATAAAGATTTTATAATTTTCTCTAGTTTTACTTCATTTTGCTCATTAACCTGAAGTTTCCAAACACACTGTTCATGTATGAATTGCTTTCTTAAAAGCCACCAAATGTGACCTTCTAGGTAAAATATATTACTCCATATAAGAAAAATTGGGCATAGAATTTGGCATCACTAGGAATTCGTTTAAGAATTTGGAGATATGAGAAGATCAGAGACGTGGCATATATTGCAGTCTTGTGAATATTTGTCTACTTGGCTTGACGAAGTCCGGTGATTTGGCAAGGAAGAATCTTAAACTGTTTTTCCATTCAAATTCATTGGCAATTCAACTCATATTAGAGGAGATAGAAGCAAGACCAGGACTTCTCAAGGGTCCCATTCAATTCCCACCATTTTGGGGGTTTCTGGTATTTTCTTTCATGGACCACTATTGTGACATTGATCAAGAAGCTTGAGCCTTTTTGAGTACATCTTCATTCACCCCCCTCCCCTCTTCTCAAAAATCAATTTGAGTTAACCACTTAACCTATATTGGCGGTTTGGGTTGTCTAGTTGCGTGAACCATTTTGCCTTGTAGTTGTACTTTGTAGTTTGGAATACTCTTTTCTTTATATTTTTGTAATACTTGGTTGGTTGTTTTGGAATAGAATGATACTTGCATTTGAACACGTTATTTGTTTGGGTTTTTAAGGAATGATACCTGAACAAGTTGTATCATTTTTTGTACGTGAAGAAAGAATAAAATGCACATGCAATATAAGATATTCATGGTCGGACAACACTTTCATGTGCAAAAAAGAACCAATAACTAAATTGTTCAAAAGAGCGAAAAACAAAAACCTACATTTTTCATGCAAAAAGTTGTACAAACCACTTTCCATCGTCCATTAATATTTTTCGAGAAAGTGATACTCTAATACTTTTGAACACCGTGTGATATGTTTGGAGTGAAAATAATACTTTTTGAATATTAACATACCAGTATGGTCATAGATAAGTTATACTTTTAAGCGTCGCAACTCGCTAGAAAATATCTCATATGACAGGCAGTATATAAATCGACTGATTATTCAAAAACCTCTAAACTTAACTCAATATTGCTTCATCTAGTGGAAGGATGAGTATGTAATGTTCATATTAATAATTAGTTCTGTTCGATTTAAATCACTTGCGTAAATTTTTGTAAACAAATTTATTGAGACTATGAGAAGACTTGTTATATCAAACTATGTACACGTTTTTTGGTTTTTTTTAGAGGAGAATAGGAAATTATCATTAATAGAAAAGTCATACGGCATCTACAATCAAAATAATCCTAGAATATACTAAATTAACAGTAACAACACAATTTTTGCTAACAAGACAATCGACAAGGACACCTCAGTGCGACTCCCAACATGCATAGTAACCATGTGCTTCCTTTGATGTATCTTCATCTTTTACGGAAGTGGAGATCTTCACCGCGAGCAATGCAACGACTTGCCTACAGAACTCTGTTTGGTACCATTGATTGTATGTATATCCGGTCCCCAAAATTATATTGAATCTATAAAATAGAAATCGCACTGTAGGCAAAAAGAGAATCCTACGAAAAGGAAAAAATGAAAAAACCAAAGAACTCCACAAAGGGAGAGAAATTTATTCCACCTAGAGCAAAAAATAGTACAAATCAGAGTCAAACAAGATGAAGAACATTAAATACAGACTGGAGATGAACTAAATTGATCCTCTCGACCTGAAATTATGATGAAAGATGAGAAGAGGTAAAAGAAAAAAATTAGGGTTTTGAGAAGAGAGAGAAAGAAGACTTGGAATTAGCTCAACTATATACACGTTTTACTAAGTCAAGAAAATGAAAATTTAAGTTGGGAGCCTCGGAGAAAAGTCAATTTATTTAATTAATTGAATTATATGCGACAAAAAAAAAAGCAATTAAATTAAACTTGAGAATAAAGCAATTAGTCATCCACAAGCAAAAGTAACAGCCACGTGGCCCACGTGTAATAGTAACCGGTTAACACCGCCGGTCCAACCGGTTGGTGACGAAGAAAAGCACACGATTTTTTTTATTTTTCTTAACGCGGTCTGCGGTTATAAACCACAAGAATAAATCCATCCATACAACATTTATTTTTCTCCATTTTGTGTTCCAAAATAATTCATCCATTTATATATCTCGACCAATTCTCCCTCTCTCTCTCTCTCCAAAAAAAAGCTCTCAAGCCTTCCCCCCAGATTGGCAGCAAAAGGTCCTTCGTTTAGCAGGTTTCCTCTCTATTGTTCTCTCTCTCCTTGTAAATATATTTTCGGAAAATAGTTCAGCTGTGAATTCTAGATTTAGTCTTGGATATATCTGTTTATGTGCCTGTAAATACTTGTTGGATATTCAAGAATTCGAGCTCTATAATCTGATTTGGGGGTTGGGTCCTTTTTAGACCAGTTCGGTTGATGGTATTTTGGGTCTTATATGTTTTTCTCTGATTAGGGCTGCATGCTCAATTTGAGAACTGTGAATTCTTGAACTTTCTTGAAACTGTGAATTCTTGAACTCAATTGGGTGTTTATTGCTTCAAATAAGAGATGGGTATTTCCTTTTTTGCATAGGTTCTTGTTTGGTTGTCTTGCTTAAATAATTGGGTAACCAGGTCAAGTGGGTTACTTGGGGTTCCAATTCATCAGAAGGGTAGACATTATTATAGTTTCCAGATTGGTTCACTATTTGGGTACATAAAATTCAGGTAGAATTTGAAGATAGGATAAAGGTGGGAAATTTTTAAGTTTGAGAGGAAGTACAGTTGAGTTGGTCAGTTGTTGAGCAAGATGGTTGATGCAATTGCAACTACATCTCTCATTGCGCATCGGCCGCTATTTGGTGGATGCACGGTTAGAGATGCCGGGTGCAGGAGAAAACTTGTTGCGAGTTGCAAGTTTCGGTTGACAAGGTTGCTAGGTAGAAGGATTGTTTCTAATCCATTATTGCCAATGAAAAGAGTTGAGAGGGTCGATATGGGGTCAATTAAGGCTCTTGCAATGGAGTTGACGAAGGAGGCATACTCGTACAAAGAAAAGGAGCGAATACCACGAACTTGGAACTACTCCATTGACACAGACACAGACCGTAAACCGGGCGTAATGCCCCCTGATAATAAAGCTGATAACCCATTGCTACATAACCCTTTGCTTCGGCAGCAAAGGATGGGCTGTGGTTGGCTAGGTGCCATATTTGAGTGGGAAGGGGTCATAATTGAGGATAACCCTGATCTTCAGAAGCAGGCATGGTTAGCTCTGTCTCAAGAGGAAGGAAAATCACCACCCCTTGCTTTCATCCTTAAAAGGATAGAAGGGATGAAAAATGAACAAGCCATTTCTGAAGTCCTTTGCTGGTCAAGAGATCCAACTGAGTTGAGAAGATTGGCTTCTAGAAAAGAAGAGATATACCAATCATTACAGGGTGGTATCTATAGACTGAGATCTGGATCCCGTGAGTTTGTGGATGTCCTTATGTCCTATCAGATTCCTATGGCGTTGGTCTCTACCCAGCCAAGGAGAACATTGGAGACAGCAATTGGGGCAATCGGGATTGAAGGGGTATTTAGTGTAATTGTGGCTGCTGAGGATGTTCACAGGGGTAAGCCTGATCCTGAGATGTTTGTATATGCTGCGCAGATTCTCGATTTTATACCAGACAGGTGCATTGTGTTTGGGAACTCGAACCTGACAGTTGAAGCAGCCCATGATGCCCGGATGAAGTGTGTTGCTGTTGCTAGCAAACATCCTGTCTATGAGCTTGGAGCTGCAGACTTGGTCGTCAGACATTTAGATGAGCTTTCAGTTGTGGATCTTAAGAACCTGGCTGCCGTAGAGTCACCCGAATTTCAGTCTGGTGAGCCCGAGTTGGAGATGGAGGAGGAAGTTGAGGAAGATAGCTATTCCTCCAAGTCAACAGGTGTGGATGATATCTTTTGGTAGCTCTCTCATATGTACAGTATATGCTTTACTTATTTGTTGGTAAAGGTATTGCTTTCATTTCTGTGTATATAGGACACAAACTAGGAAATTAGGAAGGTGGTCTACATTGGATTACCTTGTTACTGTCATGTATGTGAATTCTGTTCAATATATTAGTTCTTTTTAGTACAATTGTCTTTCTTCTTTGATTTATCTCATTGCATTAAGAAATACTGAGTGGATGTCTTGAATCTTGATTGGCACAGGAAACATTGAATTTATTTTGTGCAAATGATCTCCAAACTATCTGATGCCTGATGTGATTCCATAACCAGTAGATCAATGATGTAGTGGCTATCCGTGAACCAAGCATCCTAGATGAGAAATAGGCAGTATTTTGCATGATGGTTTGAAAATTGGAGTACATGAATTTTCTATCATTACTCTTTTATTCCACCATGCTTTTTTCTATTAGCTAGAAAATGTCTGGAGATAGAAGTTTATTCAAACCTGTAGTAATGCTGATCAGCTGATCTTCACTATCAAACCAGAAGGATTTGGAATTTTGCTTGCCGCCTAGAAAATATGATTGAGCTCTTGGTAGGGCCAAACTTTGACATTTTGACAGTATCTTACTCATAAATTTATAAAAGATGATGGCTAACATAGGCTACTGATGTTATTTGAGAGTGATCCAGCGCATTCCTTGGGTTGTCTCTTTGTGTTTTGACTACTTGTAATAAAAATGACTCCTGTAATAGGGACTAGGGAGTATATGAAGTCTGAACCTTAAACCTTTTGTCTCGTATCTGTCTATTGATGAAGTACTTGCCCCTTTACCCTCATTAGTCCATCAACATGTTACTTAGGAACTGATTTCTGTATAGAAATGCTGTTAAACTTGTACAGTTCCGAAAATATTGTAGCTGCGATTATGAGTCAGAACACTGTATTGGTGGGTACATTTAAATGGTTTGAAAGCATAAACTACCAGCATTGTGCTATGAAGATATTGTTTTTCCTAAAAGAACATATGACGTGAATCAGATAGTTAAATAGACTGCATCATCCCTTCAGCCCAGTTTCAAGTCTTTGCCAGTGTGCGTCCAGATGCCCAGGAGTACACTTCAGGAGCCATGGCCCTGCCATTGGTGACCATATTCTGTGGTATACCACACAAATCAGAGACATCAATATGTTGGTAGTGATGGCGACGATTGTTCTGGTAGTGTTGGTTCTGAGCTGCAACATCATTCTCCTCTTCACAAACAGGTAAACGGTCGAACGAAGCATTCATGAATGTGGCTGCCATGATGACAACAGGGCCAGAAGCAATGAGGGCACCTACCACGCCCCCGCCCACCACCTGACCTTGTGGGCCCGCCAAGTACACGGTCAGGCCCGTGACTCCCAGCGGGGCTGCAGGAGGTGGAAGAATTGATCCGAGGAGAGAGAGAATCTCAAAGCGACCATGAAGGGTCACGATCGCGTTGGGTCCGGAGGAAGAAGGGTGACGTAGGGTGACGTTGGTTACATACCCTGTACCACTAAGTATGCACACACCTCTCTGCTTCTTCCTAGCAAAGGTAACCAAGCTTTCATTGACATCGCACCCTGAGGTTACCTCCATGGCATGTGCACTGAGTGCGTTAGGGCTCTCCCTCGTTATGATAATGGATGGTTTAGGCTTGTTCTTGGACCCAGCGGGCCTACCTCTAGGCCTACGGATGGGCTCTCCTTCAGCTGGTGAACTGGCTAGGGGCATCCCCCTTGGGAGTTTGGAAGGGATAAGCAAGCCTCGAGAATCGATACCGTGCTTCTGGTGGTGGTTCTGATCCTTGATGCCATTGGATGCTACAGAGTGTAAAGTCATGTCTATGCTACCTGCCATGCAAATGGTTTCGAACCGAAAGCTGAGTTTTAGAACAATGTAATGGGGGATGTGGTGTGATTCATTGTCAGGGGTTTAAGTAGAACAAAAATGGTGATAAATTAAGAATAGGAAACTGAAAAACCGAAAAGAATGATCTAGGGGTTAGGAGAGAATTAAGTTGCACCAAACTTGTAGTTGCTTTTTGTATAATGAATTTGTATATTGGTTTCACCTGTTAAAAACCCAACTAAAGATTCTCATGTCAATTGTGTTTTCCAACTATATCTCCACTTATACTAATCTCTAGCAGGCACCTTATACCTTCATTAAATTCCCCATAAGAACATATACGGCTGCAGGTTTGTGTACTGCTTTTCAACTTATTATGTATTAACAATCAGCTGTTGCAGTTGCAACCATCATTTTTATGACATAGTAGCAACAAATTCAGACTCCAAACAATGACGAACGACCATAATCAATATAAACAGAGTGTAACTAAACTATGTGTGCATATATCTGTAAGTATCTGTGTTAATTCATCCAGTCATTGAAAAAGTGTAGAACTATGTCATTCAGTAAAGAGAAAAGGTGCTCATTCTACATTTAGTGTACTTCGAACAATCTGAAGCACAATGACGAACGATAACGACCGAGATGAGCCAGCCACGCGAGAAGTACCTCCGGTTGTTGTCGTTGTCGTTGTCGTGTTTATATTTATTCCAAAGGACGGCAGGAGGGAGATCGATTTTACGGATCTTTCGATTGACGAGGCTATAATATCTGCGGTATGGACAATGTGGCTCATCAGTGAGCATCAGCCAAGGTGGCTGCCGGGTCTTGGTGTGATTACATGTTTCCTTCATTGCTGATCTCCATCGGGAACAAACCTTACCAAATATTTCACCGTCTTCGTAAAATTCTACGTGTCGGGCAATCTCTTCTGCAATATCTCTTGGAATCTCACCAATTTGCCATTAAACCCAATCAAGCCTACTTATGTTATGTACTGTATATGCAATGTTAACAACTTGTAGTAGTATATTCAGATATTCTGTATAACATAAACGTAGAAACTCGATCATGGCATGTATTTTATAGCCAGCCAGTGGGAGGGAGATCTTCATACTCCTAGTATGTTGTGGGACTTTTAGGGTGGAAATTGGAAATTAGATAAATCCTATTCCACGCCAATATGATTGTTGTGGGAAATTCTTTGGCGGTGGGTTTGTTGCTATGAGGTTGTAAGGTAATAGGACTATAGGAGTATTAATGAATTTAACCATACGTGTGTTTTTAGAGTTTATTTGGTCGGTTTATTTCAGAGGTAGTCTCGTATCAGTTCAGTTCAGTAATGTTTGGTTTAGTGCAAGGGTGTTCAGTTCAAAAACATACATTTTGCCTCACATAGAAAGTGGGGTTCAATTCATTCCAGTTCAGTGATGTTTATTTTAGTTCAATCTAATTCAGCTCTAAAGACACACCCGACAGTTGGAGGAAAAAAAAGAAGTTGATAAATGGGTTTAGGGTAGGCACCAAAAGAAAAATGCATGCCACGTAGGAATTAGAAAGTCACATTGGACCAAGAGTCAAATTATTGACTAAATGAAAATATCGAATAAAATAAATAAATAATTATTAATTAAAGTTTGGGTGGGGTTAAATAGTCCATTGTTAATTCATTTTTACGGTCCATTTTAAATAATGATCACAAGCACTTTTAAGTAGGTTTAAATAATTAAGGTATAAGGTAAATTTATACTATTTCATTCTAGAGCAATAAAACTGCGGATTGACTTGCAAATCATAAATTAATCATTTCGATTCGAACCTGGAATTTGATGGCCCATCCTTTTATGATGAATGTACTCTTGAGGATTCCATAGGATTTGCGAAGCCTAAGATGACTAATACAGTAGTATTTAGTTTTATTTTTGTTACCAAAAAAAAAAGAGCAACGCAAATATTTTTTAAATTTGTTACATTTCGCTTTTAATACTTGCAGGAAAGTCACCCCGACTATAAAAATGGGGCTTTAGTCTTTCGATATTTATATCATGGGTCACCATATTTTTTTAACTACCATAATAATCTGGTAACCACCATAATAATATTGGATAATACTAATTTCGTATTTGACAATAATCGATTAAGATTAACTTTTTAATGCTAAGTTTGATCCTAACAAATTATAATAATAGTGTGGTTACACTTAATTCTAACTCTTTAGTTTTAAAAAAAATTAATTAAATATTAGAATAATTAAAATCAATTATATAAATGATTACATCCCACTTAATAATAATTTTAACTATTATGGTGGCTACACAATTCAAATATGTTCTAAGCACAAGTTTTGACGTAGGCAATGACTTGAGGCATTGGAGTTTGGTTAAAAGGAGTTTAAGGAACAAAGCAAATATTTATTGTTTCTTTTCCTTTTCCTTTTCCTTTTCTTTTTTATAATCCCTTTATAAGAAAGTCGCGTCAATTATTCCCCACCTGGCTATCGCTTTTAGTTTGTTCTCCCCATCTCTCTCTCTCCACTCTTTCCTCTGTCACTGACACTAGAAAGCAAAAGGAAACCTAAGGCGTTCATTTCAATCGGCTAAACAAATTCCAGGTACCAATCCTAATGCCCTAATTTAATTTTCAACGTATATTCGAAATTCTGCATTTTCATGTTACCTGAAATTTAATAGGATTGATTTCATTTCATGTCATTTTTATTGTCTCAATTTGAACATCAAATCGAAGTTCGATGAATTATTCATGTCAGGCATATGGTTAGTTGGATTTTTCTGGTTGAAATGGGTAATGAATTAGTTCAATCTAGGGTTACTAATTCATCAGTTTTGTTAGGCAATGAACTATTTTTGGTATTTAGTTCAATTAGCTGAAGTCTTTCTTACTATAATCGTACTAGTTCACATTATTGTTAGGTGCTGTTTTATTTATAGGGTACCCTTATTTATATGGTTGGAAGGGGTGAAATTTAATGGCTGATACAGTTAAACCTAGGTGCTAAGAAGTGATAAGAAAATTGAAGTTTTTTTTAGTGCTTTATGGATCAATTACAGAAAGTTATCAATGTGACAAGGTTGGTCTTGATGAAATTTTGGGGTTGTAGTGTTGGAGAAATTGAGGATCAGCAGCATTTTGTATACTGGTTTTTTGTTGGTTATATTATATTATTCTTTGATAACATGTATGTAGATAATTTGTGGTGCTGCTTATAGTTATGGATATAATGTTGCTGGGTTAAAGCTGCAGGATCACTTGAAGTTTGTTCAACAATTGTTTGTGTTCTTTGTTGTATAGAACAAACTAGGGCAATTATGTCATTGAATGTTTCTCTTTGTGCGTATCTTTTTCAATGTTATGAGGTATATTAATTAGTATGCCAGTGGATGCAATGTCTTCCCACAAAAAAAAAAAAGAAAAGAATAACACCCCCTCCCAAAGTCCCTAATTTAGGCGCGATTCATGACCTAGTGAAGTAGGTTAATATTCAGTTCTTTCTTTCTTAAAGGAAACATGTAGTGCATTAAGAAGAGCTTGTCCATTGTTTTGTATTTCCAGTATACCTGTAGTATAGTTACATGTTCACAGTGGTCTTTATACTTACACTTAAGTCACCTTTAGGTTATCAATAGCTCCTGGTGTGGTCTTTTGACGAGGTACTCTTTACACAATATTTTGTAGGTATCCATGGCACTTGTCTGCAGGGCAGGGGCGCCATTTTCCGTTTACTCTGAGACAGTTCTATGTGAAGCTGGATGCAAGGATAATGTTGTCAATCCGTCTTCTCTATCGTGGAATTCTGTCAAGAAAACAAAGACTTTGTCTTTAGATACTAATAGAAAAAGGCAGGCACGTGGATTTCGCACTGTTGTTGCCGCAAGTCCTCCTACAGAGGATGCTGTGTCTGCAGAGCCACTCACTAAAGAGGATCTTGTGGGCTATCTTGCATCTGGATGTAAACCTAAAGAAAATTGGAGGTTGGTTTCTAATACTTTGCAGAAGTTGTTGTCAGCCTGGCATATCTACTGAATATTATTTTGTTTAATATACTACTTGACTCTTTCTCCTCTGTATTATCTTATTTTTAGCACCAATTGGTATAAAATTCATTTTTCCATTGCTTCAAATTTCCTTTAACCACTAAAAATAAATATAGATCACCTTTGCCAAACATGATGTTAGGTTCAAATTGAGGATGCTTCTTAAGCATTTTCAAATTGAGAAGATGTAGATAATAGAGATCAAAGATGCTCAACTGGCATTTGTGTGGGATGCTTCCTGGGGATGCATGCCTGGATAAGGATCTCTAGTTGCTTAATAAACAAGAATAGAGCACTTGTCGAATCACTATTCTGACTGTACTTAATCTCAGCATTAAGACAGCTTTCAAAGCATTGATGTTTTGCGTAATTTCTGTCGTCACCAATTTGACAGTAATTCCACAGGGGCTGGTGGTTGTTGATGATAATGATGTTTCACAGCTCCGTTTGTCTTGTGAGTTATAGCCGTACGGGTTCTTGTCTGCTTTTCCCTTTATGTGTACAATGACTGCCATGAATTTGTCCTCAGACACCTGTGATTAACTTTGTTTCTTAAATGACCCCCCCCCCCCCAAAGATTATTAGAAGAGATGAAACTTTTGACATTGGCATCCCACCGTTGGATTTGGACTCTATGTCGTACTTACAGTGAGGCTGATAATGTTGTTTTAACATCACATCTTTTGTGTTTTATGGGTAGCAGTTATTTTGCTTTTCCCCCCTTTCTCCGGGTGGGGTGGGGGTATTATGGGTATTGGGTAGGCTCTCACTCCGCATAACTTCTGCTTTTGATAATGTGTACTTTCATACTATCATGTGAACCATTATTCTCATAAAGAAATCTGATGCAAAGTGGACTGGCTTCAGAGGTTAGAGTGGTCGTATGGTTCTATAGCTTTACAAGGGCATGCCCCTTTCTCCTCGTTTCTTTGTATGATTTTTGATTGGTATTTATTTGCATTTGCAGAATAGGCACAGAACATGAGAAGTTTGGTTTTGAGTTTGGAACTTTACGCCCCATGAAGTATGAACAGATAGCTGAGTTGCTCAATGGTATTGCTGAGAGATTTGATTGGGATAAAGTATTGGAAGGTGATAATATAATTGGACTGAAGCAGGTAAATGATTGCTGTCCTTTATCATCTATGCTGATTATTCTGTGATTCTAATTCTTTAACTATTCTAAACCTCTTGCTGACAGCAACAACAATTCAGTGTAGAAGCTCCTGCAGTAGGTGGGGTCTGGGTGGTCAACTGGTCACATCTACGTGATGTTACCCCTTCAATTGTGCACTGTCCTAGATACTCACATAGCACACGCATGAATGATCGAGCACCACACAGGCACACACACATACCAGATATGGAGGGAGGGTGAACAAGTGATTTTGAGCCTGTAACTAAATACTCAACACTAGGGATACACACATAAATTGTTAAGTGGGTAAAAACTTAAAAGGCAGGTAAGGGGAACAAATCTGTGTTATTCTGGGTAGGGTACCAGTCACTCTGACATGGGTGTGGACACTTAACACTTCAGCTTAGCCGAACAATGATCAAATTTTTAAGAGAGTGACAGAGTCCTGCACTTGGATACATTTTGTGTTGGAAGTTTTCTGCCGAGGTTTAGTAACACAAAGACACAGATACATGTAAATGACCATCACCAGCTGGTAATACCTCTGAGAAGTATTCCAGAGGTCCCAGGTTCGAGTCCCCTCAGGGACACTGGAGGTTTTACTGGTCGTTACTTTAGGGGCCATGGGATTAGTCAAGCAAAGCTTGGACACCCATGGTTTCAAAAAAAAAAAAAAAAAAAGTAAATGACCATCACAATAATAAGAGGTGTCTTACATAACTTTTCTTTTTTCTGTTACTTTTTTTTTGGAAACATTTTGGAATGTAATTTCTTCAATATGTATTTGCTGTTTGACCTGGTAGATCTGTTTGGATATTATTTTCTGCAACTGATGTCTACATAATGTGCTATTGGCTGTTGTCAGGGGAAGCAAAGCATATCACTAGAGCCTGGTGGTCAATTTGAACTTAGTGGTGCACCTCTAGAAACACTGCATCAAACTTGCGCTGAAGTAAACTCTCACCTCTACCAGGTATATTTACGTGGATTGTTCTCTTTACTACAGACAGGAGGGTTAACTTGATTGTTATTCTTCCATTTTCATTGGTTTCCTTTTCCTCATCCTTCCTGCAACATTTCAAACTGTATGTTGATTTTGTTCCGTTTCAATTCATATTTCCTGGTAGAAACACTTTAGTTACATTATTATTCAAAGCTTCAACTTGTAACAAGTGCTAAATTTAAGTGGTTTCTGTCTTGATTAAAGAATTATGATGTAATGAAGGCTTTCTTATAGAGAGCTAGAATGTTTCTACATGCTCCATGAATAAGCCAACTAAATATCTGTTTAATGTGTGTGGTGCCCACTTGGTTCTTGTTGAACCTGCAGAGGCCTTTGCTTGGCTCAGGTTAGAATACTTCCAGGCATCACTTAAGAAGATGAATTTCACTTAAGTTCTCTTGTTCTTGTTTCAGACTGGCTTCAAGCTTTGCGCCACTATTGTTTAATATGGAAATTGATGAATTTTGTCTTACTCTTTAATGTTTGTAGACAATTTGTATTTCCACTCTGCATGCCTTATCTTGATAGTGAAAGACTACAGTTATATTTAATTGTTCTCGTGGATGGAACGTCATCTGATCCTTTATGTTATTACACATTTGACAGGTCAAAGCTGTTGCAGAAGAAATGGGAATTGGATTTTTAGGCATTGGTTTTCAGCCCAAATGGAAACGGGAGGAGATCCCTATAATGCCGAAGGTAATATTTCAGTATTTTTATGCTTCTGGCAAACCTAATGATTTATTTAGGTGCAGGAGATCTTTTTGTTGAAATGTCATGTGTCCCTGATTTAACTTGTGGCTGAGCTAACGTAATTGGTGTGCTCTTGTCCTTTTGTATTTTGCTTCCATACCAAATCCATGTTTCTTTATTCTGACTTAGAAGTTAGAACTATTTACCAATTCGTTCTCTATGATTTTTCAAATTTCTATCTTCTGACATTGTAAGTCTTATATTTCTAATGAATTCTTGAAATGTTTATGAAAACTTTTCACTTGAAGTTATTTATTGTATTTATGTCCATATCCTGTATAATTATAGAAAAAAATGTCTATATCTTGTATTCTCGTTGTAATGTATAAGAAAACGGTATAGGTACAACCGTAGAAGGTAATATTGTGCTTGCAGCTTTCTTTTCAAGTTCCTGGCTCCCTTAAGGTCGGATGATGATATTTCTACACAGTTTTTGTGTGTTATAGTTGTTAGTGCCTCTATTAGCACTGCTGACTGTTTCTGCAATCAGGGAAGATATGAGATAATGAGGAACTACATGCCCAAAGTTGGCACTCTTGGACTTGATATGATGTTCAGAACATGCACTGTTCAGGTAATTGATATAACTTTCTATGAATCAGTGCGTGTTTTCCTGACTGTGAAACTTCTGATGGACATTGTTGCTACTTGCTACAAGTATTATTTTCAAGTTCCTGATTTGCATAGATCAATTTCTGCTTTTGTAGGTTAACTTGGATTTTGATTCTGAAGCGGACATGATCAGAAAATTTCGTGTTGGTCTTGCATTACAACCTGTGAGAAACTCTTGATCTTTTTTCCGCCTTTACTGTAGACAAATTTGGCTCTCAACCCTTTATGTCTGACTACTTTAATTGATGAGCAGATAGCAACAGCACTGTTTGCGAATTCTCCTTTCAAGGAAGGAAAACCCAATGGCTATCTCAGTATGAGAAGGTGGTTTTGGATACTCATCACATGATTAAGCTTTTTGTTTGTTTCTCAGTTGATTATTTCCTTGTCTCAGTCTAAAGTTTAATCTTCTCTGGTTTAAAATGTTTTAACAGTCATATTTGGTCTGACACGGATAACAACCGTGCTGGGATGCTTCCGTTTGTATTCGATGATTCTTTTGGGTGAGTAATACTCCAGCATCAAGTTCCAGCAATTAAAAAGTGTGTACTGATTTTGCGATATCTATGTCCATTCATGCAAACTTGTAACAGCACAATTTCAGAGCATAGTCACACTCGGGCAACTTTGCATAAGGCAGTTTGTTTTTAATGGTCCATTGTAACATGTCTTTGACATCTATCTTTCGCTGTGATTTCAATGTAGTTTATATGCAATTGGTCTGGTTAGTGTTGTAGCCGTTTACTACAATAATCTTTGCCTATTTTAACTAGTTGAAACAAGACTTTGAGTAGCGCAAAATTTATAAAAATTGTTTAACTTTATGGTACAACATCTTTGCCTGCTTGACTTGTAGAAACTAGATGTTGAGTAGCCCAAAATTATGGTAGTTAAAAGACTACATTTAGTTACCTGTAGCTTTTGTTCGCAGCCTCATGGCCTCCTTATGAAGTCTATTTGGGTCCAACAAATGTGTTAAGAATACTTGCTTACGTGTTTTATGCTATATACAGTATGTTATGGCTGAATCCAAGCAATTTCCGATAATAAGAATGAAAACAAATAATTCAGCCAGTTAATTTTCTGTGCAACTTCTTGATCGGAAGTCAACTTGTTTTCACCTAT
The DNA here is from genome assembly GCA_038025085.1 of Tetragonia tetragonoides. Lineage (NCBI taxonomy): Eukaryota > Viridiplantae > Streptophyta > Magnoliopsida > Caryophyllales > Aizoaceae > Tetragonia > Tetragonia tetragonoides. The sequence goes on from CM076142.1 coordinate 52,007,442, forward strand.
CTGCTTTCTCGCATGAGGGCATCACATAAGTGGTTGGATTACTTATATGGTCATTCTTGTTTTTCAATTGCAGGTTTGAGCAATATGTGGATTATGCCCTTGACGTTCCTATGTACTTTGTTTATCGAAACAAGAAATATGTCGATTGTGCTGGATTGTCCTTTCGGGTTTTCATCTGACCTTGAAACATTTTTCTGCATTTGCTTTTCTGTACCCCAGCTATAAACAAAAGGAACTTCTGGAGAAAAAGAAGATTAAACTTGGAATGAAAAGGGGAAATTAAATTGTTGTGCTCTTTAATTGACATGGTCCATTTTTGTAAGGCAGTTTTTGTTTGTCCCATCAAATTTTGTAGGATTTCATGGAAGGCAAACTTCCTGTGCTTCCTGGGGAGTTGCCAACATTGAATGACTGGGAGAATCATCTGACGACCATTTTCCCTGAGGTTTGTATCATGTATTTGGAAGATTAGATTTGTGAAACATGTGCTACCACTGAAATTTTTATGTGTACTACCTTGATCCCACCTTTGCAGGTTAGGTTGAAGAGGTATCTGGAGATGAGAGGTGCTGATGGAGGACCATGGAGGAGATTGTGCGCATTGCCAGCATTTTGGGTATGTTCCATAATTGATCTCAATTGTTAAACGTGCAACCAATATTTGATAATATCTAAATCCACCCATTAATACCTTCACTAGTCAAGATACTGCTTATTGAAGTCAACTTGTAAGTGCCCGCATCCCTTCACCAAGTGAACCCCTTTTCCTGTCTGCTTTCTCTCACACATACAGATCCCCCCCACCCCAATACACAGACAGACATAGGTCTCGCGTATCTGTAGCTCAGACGAGAACCAAAACACACGATCTGGGAATAAATATTTGATTCTGACCTACCAAAAAAAGTAGAAAAATGTGATTAAAGCTTGAGCAATGGGCTTATATTGTCTTTCTGAATTTTTGTGGGATAAGATAGATGTAACTGGCTATGGGAAGGTACTTTGTGTGTGTGTGTGTGTGTGTCGGTGGGTGGGTGGTTTTTAATTGTCATCTTAAGCATACCATCAACATGCTTTTGATTACCAGCGATTGATGAAACTGGTGGAAACTAAGATTACTGACATTTAGCAGTGGCCTCTGGGGGTGGTCAGTAGAACTGGCACATTTTTTGAAGTTCTGAAGCAGTTGACGAGAGGAAATAATTAAAATCCTGACCCCAGAGATAGGTGGAAGTGGCCACAGGAAGTGATTTGGGAAGACGGGGATGGTAACTGCCACACTGCCTTTGATTGTAGGTGGCAAGGAAGGTGAATACTGACTTTAAAGCACCTGATCGGCTTGGGAGGGCCTAATACTGTCTGGCACATGAGTGCAAGATAATAATTCATGAAGAGAAAGATAATAAGGAGAAGCAACAAGTTGGCTGTGCATCTTTACTGGAGCTGGCAAGCCTACCGACTTTGTTTGGGATCATGTAGTGTACTTGGATTCTCTTTGGGCCAAGACGGCTGGGCCTTTTAAGGAGGGGTCCCTCACAGATGTTCAACGTTTGTGGAGTGATTGTAGCTAGTTTCGCTTTGCTTAATGACTCCTTGTCCTCAAATTCTGCTGATACACTTTTGTTTGTTACGAAAGAAATAAATTTGTCTAAAAACAAAAAAAATAAAAATAAATTGACTGTGGTAGCATGAAATATTCACGTCAAAATTAATCGAGTCTGACTTATCCATTCATGGTCAAGGTGTCTCTGTTAAGAGTGTGCACCAAAAGGCAGTTCTCAGATCCAATACATGCTTACATTAATAGACACGTCTATAGCTCCTTTAATGGATATTAAAATTGCTTGAAAAAGTGAAAGTGAAACTAATTTACATATCTTGGATGGACCTACAACAATCACTCGGTGCAATTCTATCTCTGGAACACAGCTTTACTCTTACCTAACTGAGTTTAGCAGGGGGGCTGCTCCGACATATGCACATATTTGGTTTGATCTGCATAATCTTGTGGTATGCAATGTGGCTTATGCTTCTGAAGGGCACAGTACTATCATATCTTGTAAAATTAAAATTTAACATACAACACAGTTTGTACCCCGCTAATTAATATACCCAGCTAACAATAAATGGCCAACATTATTGTACTGGAAGGTGTTCTGGCAATTAAGTCTTCTGTGATGATTTTTCCATGGATCGTTATTATCAATACTTCCATCCAGCTTACTTGAGAGAGGTTCTTGAGATTTGAAATATCAACTGGCTCTTAACTTTTCTTGCGTTATGAATTTCAGGTTGGTTTGTTGTATGATGAGGATTCACTACAAAGTGTTCTAGACATGATAGCTGATTGGACTAAGGAAGAAAGAGATATGCTAAGAAATAAGGTGAGCGTCACTGTTTACTATTCGGATTTAGTATGTGATGCAGCCGGTGGAAACTAAATATTTGGGAAGCATGTTGTTTGAGTTAAGTTAGGGGTTATTTCTTTCGGCTAGAAGTTAGGGTTTATCTTAAGGATGAAAATATCCATTTCTGCTTTTTTCTCTTTCTTTTTTTTTGGGTTTAATCTAAAAGTCGCAAGACCGGCAGTCAGCTTTCCAGTAGAATACTCAAATTCCCCGCAAGGGTTACAGCAACGGTACTAGGATAAAAAAAATTCCCAAAACTGACAACCTACTTCCCAACTCCCAAGGTAGTGTGTTCTTGATAAAGCAGCTCTTTTCTATTAGGAGGATCCATATGAAACCCCTTTAGCAGCTCTTCATGTTTTTTTTGCTCGTCTAGCACCTCTTCATCTGTATGTGAAAACACAGGGACATCTCTGAACAGGGAAAAAAGTGGGCCACATGGTCCCCAATGAAGACAGTAAAAAAAAACCTCATTGGAAGACTTTTTTCATGTCTCATTATCAAGAAAAAAAGAACAAAGAATATTCTCGTGTCTGATATACTGTTCTGAAATATTGTGATTGTAATTCTTTCTTAATGTATTATTTAAATCTGATAAATTTTTGTTCCAGAAATACTTGTGGTTAAGTAGTTTTATGAAAAGATGATAATCCTAATTTCTGAGTATGCTACTTAGGTGCCAATACTTGGTCTGAAGACTCCATTTCGAGATGGATACGTGAAGCATATTGCAGAGGATGTTTTAACATTGGCAAAGGTAAGTTGCCGTCGTTCTATCATGCTTGTAATTAACAACAACAACAACAAAAATAAATAAATAAATAAAGAAATGTCCATTGTTCTATCATGCTGGAGTAACAAATAAAAATGTTTTCTTCAGAATGGCTTAGAGAGGAGGGGCTTCAAGGAGATTGGATTTTTGAATGAAGTGGCTGAAGTGGTCAGAACAGGTATCTGTCTTTGACAAACAAATAAATGTGTGAAGAGAATTACTTCAGTTATCGTGTTCAGAAATTTTGCTTTACAGATGAAGATCGAACTGCAATCATTTAAGCAGTGCTAAATTCTCTATATTTTTATTGTAACGAGGATTACTAGATGGTGACTCTTCATTGCTATTTCTAATAGTGGAATCTAAATTGCAGGTGTAACCCCAGCTGAGAGGCTTTTGGAGATGTATCATGGGAAGTGGGGACAAAATGTGGATCCTGTGTTTGAGGAGCTGCTCTACTAAGGTGACCTTAAGCGGATAGTTTGTGATTTTCTCTAACTTCTTTTCCGCCCCTGGATTCCACAAAAAAAAAAAAAAAAGGCTACAAGTTCTGTAGATATGATGTATAATGAAAATTAAAAAGAAAGTATCGTCATTCGATCACAAGTATTTCGTGGTGGCCAATATCTTCAGCCACATGAAAGCTTATAAGAATATTCTTTCTATGAAGATTGCTATCATATTGAACTTTAACAATGAAGGCTGAAAAGAATAGGTAATGGTTAATGGTGTATCATATTTTCTCCATACTAGACAATTAGACATCCTCTGATGGCACACCAAACTCTTGATGTACAAATATATTGTAGGGCCGTAGGTACAGGTGTAATTTAAATATCTCATCTTTCTTCACCCAGGAATTCCTTTTCTCCCTAATTGTGCCTTGCTATATATTATTCCTCTCTTTGTTTGGCTAGCATAACAAAAATCTTGAAATTTCCACTGGTCTTGATGGGTTATGATATATTTCCTCAGCTTACCACAAATACCCCACCTGTGTGACTTTGAGACTCAAGAGGACTAGGCACTTGAAACTATTATAACTACCCACTTCAGTAGTTCCACACTGTTCCGCAGAAACTGAGTATTAATTGCAAGTCAACTCATATAACTATTCACTTCACCATTTAGCTGTCTTCCGTTGTCTATGTTACTTCTGGGCTCTTGCAGATGCATATAGACTAGCTGATCTTAGGCAGCATATACCGTGACCGTACATGTCCTGGTGGCATGAATTATTCATCCTTGTCCCTGGAAATCCTGAAACAGTAGTGACAAGTATAAATATAGCAAGTACAACTTCAAACCTAGTCAAAACTTTCCTATGTAAGATATAGCATATAAGAGGCGGTTTTGTACCTCTTCATCATTGTGCTTTAGCCTTTCAGGAAAGGAGCAAAATTGCCTGCTACTTTTCTGTCCTTTTTTTTTTTTTGCTTTTTTTTTTTCCGGTTTTTCCCTCGTCTGTTGGGAATGGGAACGGATTGACTTACAATTTTTTTTTCCCATTGCCTGTGAACTTCTTGCAATCAGTTGGGTACTAGCTACTTTATGCAGAAACCAATCTGTTCTTCTGTGTTCTTGTGTTACTGCTGAATAAGGCAACATTTTATATCTCCGTTTTACCTCTTAAGCATCTGTTAATCTAATTTCTGTCTACTTCTTGCAATCGGTTGGGTACTAGCTAGTTTATGCAGAAACCAATCTGTTTTTCGGTGTTCTTGGGCTACTGCTGAATAAGGCAACATTTTATATCTCTGTTTTACCTCTTAAGCATCTGTTAATCTAATTTCTGTCTTTGACATAGGAGAACATTGGATTCCAAGGACAAACAGCACATAGTCAATAATGCTGATTGGAGAAGTTCGGGAATATTGAA